>BSWB01000002.1:93414559-95984559 GCA_033239125.1 Fagopyrum homotropicum | reverse complement strand
TTGGTTTCGGAATTTAATTCGGAAACTTAATTCCTAACTTAAATTCCAAACCTTTCACATTTCTAGGCTTTTCATTTTCGGAATTATAGTCCTGACTTTATTTCTGTCATTTACTTTTCCGACTCTTTGTATGGCCACATCCACTATATAAGGGAATGCTTGGCTCATTTGTAAAGCATGTTCAATTTGATTAAGTATTTGAGAAGTATTTTCCTCCTACTTACTTGAGCATCAATCTCTCTTCCATCCTCTCAAAGTTCTTCTTTTGGATCTTCGATCCAAACTCATCCATTTTCGAGGATTCTTCAAGAATCAACTCAACCGATCCACTTCAAGGCTTGATCAATCAATCTAGATCGCCTCAACCCACCAACTTCCGCCTCCATCTCTAAGCTTCCGAAACCCACATTCAAACCTTCAAATACATCCGCACTTCAACTAAGGAGCACTTGATGCTTCAGCTTGATCTAGATCCAGAAATCTTCCTTGACGTGTCCAATGACGCATCAAATTAGTATTAAAGCAAAGGGATCGAAGCTAAGTTATCTTTAATGTTGTTTTTGTGCATTATCACATTCATCCTTTTTGCCTTTTGTTCATCATCATCTTCATCTCGTTCTATGTATCTTCATCCAAGTTTTGGAAAAAAAATTTCTCGATCTATTTTGCAAAGCAAATTTAGGAGATTTTTGGTTTTCCATCAAACCATTAATCAAAAAAAATTAAGTTTTTCCTCACTCAATCCGACAACTTTGTTAATCAATTTCACCAAATTCTTGGGATTTTTTGTTTACAAAATCGGATATCGCATCTTTGATATTCCAAAAAACAAAAACAAGCAAAAACTCTTCAAAAAACGGATTTGTTTCAAAAAGAAAAAGTGAATTCATCTCTTGCATTCAAAACTTTCAAAAAGAAACAATTCTACAAAAACAAAGTTTGAAAGACGTCCGGCAAACCGGTGCGTCTGAAAAATCGAAATTTTCAAAAAGGTCAAAAGACCAAAGCAAGTAGTACTTGTCGTTAAACAATCCGTCTATTTCCTATCTCTTCATTTTCTTACACATTGCAAATTATCTCTTGATTTTTTGTGCATTTTGGTTCAAATTTCTTAGATTTGCCTTGCTTTCCTAACCTCCACACAGCCTTCCCAAAGGTAGAATCCTAACGCACTTGAACTTGGGTAATGTTGACTTAACTAGTCACCTTGATCATTTGATTTCTTGCAATTGTGTGTGTTAAATTGAAGTTATGACTAACGTCGAAATGGAAAATTCTCAGGATTCTTGTGAAAGGCATGAGCTCAATGCCTTAACCGAAGAAAATGCCTCTCTTAGGCAAGAACTTGAAGTTGTGAGGGCACAAGTGCTTGCCCTTATGACCGCCCTATGTCCCGCCCCACCGAATTCAAATGGAACCTTGGTCGATGCTTCCACATCCGATGGACCTCGTAAAGGCAAAGGTATTTTGGTAGCCAAACCGTCTAACGGTCAACGGCTTGCCTCCGTCATGAAAATCAACGGCCCTTACAAGATGACGGCTATGAGTCCCATAATGAGGACGACATGAACCCTAACCCTTCTCCGAATTATTTGCTCTATGTTGAAACGGAGAATCGGCACAAGCGTTATGAGCACAACCGACGTAGGTATGGCACTTACCCTCCTCCATCTAGTGCCAACGTACCAACCCTCCCTTCTGGGTTGAGCCCCGGTACCATCATCAAACAAACGATCTCTCTCAACGTCCCGAGAATGATCGGTCCGGACAACGCCGCCAACGGCATAATCAGCAACCGATATATCATGATAATGAAGAGTATGATGAGGAGAGATGACTTTAACGAGTTATCCAAAGATGATGCGGACACTACTACAAAAAGGACTTTATAATCCGGTTAGTTGAGGGTTTATAATCCGGACCTGCACCGGATTAAAGGTTAGGGGTGTATTTGCCCCCAAGTTTTATAATCCGGGCGTTTTTTTGCTAAGCACCGGTGTATTTGCTAGGTTCATTTTGCCCTGTTTTTGGATCGTTTGTTTGCCCGGATTATTTGACATTTTATAATCCGGATATTGGACTACATATAATCCGGATGTGGAACATCCGGATTATATAAGTGATCAAATATCCGGATTATATGAAACGTTTATAATCCGGAGGAACATCCGGATTATATAGTTGTGTAAAACACCGGAATATTTCATTTTTTTATAATCCGGAATAAGAGAAACGGATTAATAAGTTTAGTGGTGGTGCCATTGGGTGAGGTTAATATACACCGGATACTTACAACTGGATTATTATTATTAGGAATTGCTTTCAAATTAAAAACTAGTTCTTCACACCAGGAAAAAGAAAAGGAATTGCTTCATCTTCTAACTCAAAAGAGTTGATTAAATTACACTAAACAACATATCCACACCAAAGTTATATGTTTACAACAGAATGATTCAACATATCATCAAAGGTTAATAATTTTAATTTCCATTCCCCATTGGAAAAAGATAATTTTATAATATTTCCTTCCAACAAAACAAATCAAAACAACTGCCTGCGCCGTCTACTACTGGGCTTTCCAGACGTTGCCTCTCCAATGACGACCTCGTCAACCAACTCTTTGAAGATCGAGCGTTCAACGTCTAGAACAATGCCTGAAGTGTCACCACGAAAGTCCGTCCAACTCTCTGATTTGTGCGTAATATCCGCCCACAAAACGGTTTTCAAAGAATCATCCTCTTCCTCCTCTACGCTCATTTCTTGCCTTTCACTGCCACTCAACTCTTCTATCTCACCACACAGTCTACTAAAAGCTTTTGAGCATTAAGTGTCTTTTGAGCCAGCTTACTAGGCTTCAACCATGGCTCAACAACTTGCCCTAATGCCGCCAATTTCCGTGACACAATCTCATTATCAGCATCAAATATGAGCTTCCTGTGGAACTTCTCCTTGCTCGGCTTTAAACGCTCTTCATCAGGGTTGCACTCTACTTTACAAATAAGGTTGCTCCATTTCGTCTATTCCAGAACTAGAAATAGCTCGGGATTGATCGGGTAACCAGATTGGTGGAGTTGGAAGCTACCCAATCCGGAGCTCATATCTCTAAGTAGGAGGCCAGAAGCTAAGAGTATCTCTGACACGTACCTGTGATCTGGGTTTGAGTTCTCACACAGGATGCAATATAATCCGTCCGTGCTTCATCATGGTTAGTATTCAGTCTTCTTAGCTTCTGAATCAACTTCTCGATGCTCTGCAACTTATTACGGTTGATCTCTGTTGAAGATCCATCATCATGGTTGGCAGAGAGCTATACTGAAGGGCTGCATTGCCCTTCCCCATTATCATGTTCTATGATTTTGTTGCCAATGCCTATGCAATAAAAAAATTCATCAAACATATAAAGAAACCAGGGCAGTATACAAAAAAATAATATACTGATTTCCATATTCCTATATTCAGGCAACATACTCTGCTAAATGCAACTTATTTTCTTTCACTGAATAGATTCCTATGAAAGAAATAACCTATTGATTCTCTCGGGAATAATATCAATTCATTTGAAGCAAGGAGATTATAAATCCTCTCCTACGTAAATCCATATCAGTAACAACAAAAACATTTGGCATACCACATACCTACTAATCTTCAGCGTAATTAGCATGTGTTTATAATAGTCAACGGCAATTTAGATTGTTTTAGTAATTTAAAGAAACTACTAGTACCAAAAAAATAATATACCTTCAAGGTCATGTGATGTCTGTTTCAGGGGGGAGAATTCTCCCTATATGTCGAATCATCAAGCACCGAGATAGGACTGGGATGCTCAGGAGCGATAGGATGAAGTTATTCCACTAAGTTATTACAACTTGATCTGGTGCTTGAATTCTACAATGAAAATGCATAAAATTGCTCAACACATAACAAAATATATAAGTGACTAAGCAATACCAAGGAGGTTCTCAATGACTCTAACCGTCTTTATTTCACTAGCATCTGGGTACTTCAAAGACTCAAGGGATAGGATCTCGCGCTCAACTACATCAACAGATCTCTTGTTGCTTGCGACTTCCACGCCCCTCATAGGTTCTAGAGTTGCAACACCACCAAATTGCACAGATATATCATCCCCCATGCTACTAATATTTCTAGTCTCACTACTTACTTCACTCAGTTGGTCAGGACTTTGTTGCAAAATATTGGACTTTGGCCTGCGCCTACTACCATCAGGGGACCCACCAGCTTCAGTTGACGAGCGACTAAATTGCCTTCTTGATTGCTTGAACTCGAGATCTTTCAATCTTTTCTCAATCTCACTAATAACAGAGGGAGAAGATTTTGATGAACTCTTGGGGGATTTAAGCCGTCTGTTACGCTAAAAAGTGTGCACGCAATAAGCCTTAAATTTATACTCGTTATAATTATCCTAACTTCTAGCGCACCCGCAGTGTACGGGACGTTTGTAGCATGGATAGTATTCCGAGGTCGAACACAAAGACTAAGGTGAAATTGACTCGGTTTTGTGATTAAGTTTAGTGAAGGTCTAAGGTTAGAAAAGAGGGAAACAAAGAAGTGAAAATCTAAATTGTTTTTGGTCGGTTTTGGTGATCAATCAAAGATCACAATTCGTGCAAGGCAATTAAACTAGACTAAAAATCAGCACAAATGAACAAACCAAACAAGATAATGATCAAGGAAAGAAAAGACGGATTCTAGGGGTCGGAAGTTCCGATTATGGCATAGAACTCAAGTTATCTATTCGTTCTTCGGATTAGCTAATATATGTTGGGATTAAGTCTATCTAATTTGGGATCAATTACCGGGTAGGTCTCATGGTCCAACTAGTCCACACCTAAGGTCTTATTACCGGGTAGGTCTCTAAGAGCCTAAGGATAGGAATTCTACACAAACCGGATTGTAAATTAGGGATCTAACCTATCCTTACCGGGTAAGTCTTGGAAAGGGGAGTCCTAAGCAACTATCCTAGCACATATAATCCAATGGTGGCTTATTAGGCTCACCACTACCTAAGGTTTGCTATTTTAGATTCTAAGGACAAGGATTACCGGGTAAGTCTCTCCTAGCACTTAGTCACTACACTAGGTAGGTTAAACTCAGCAACAATTAGGTTTTCAACATTTTATAGGTTTAAGGCAAGATCCTTCGAATCAGGGAAAATCACGGGCTGTTCTTCCTCAACCACGACCGTGGTTCTCCAAGAACTACCCGTGATTCCTAACAGCAACTACGTTCATAAGCAAAAGTCATCCAGAGGCAAATCTAAGTTCATCCTATCACGGTTCTAGCCATAACCATCCTTTCCTTACCCTAGAACCACATCAATTTAGCCTACAACATTCATAATGGAAATCGAAGCAAATAAACATAAAATCAAAACATCCATTGCAAGAGAATAAAAGAAAAGAGATGCACAAGTGAACTTAATTCAAAACTAAGCTGAAGATTAGAATAGAGCCACTTACAACCCTTCCAAAAGAAGGTTCAAAGGTTCATACAATCTCTAGAAATCAAAATCCGAAATACAAGAAAGCTATGGTGTGTTTCCTCCTCCTCTTCTTCAATGGAACTCTCCTTCTTCTCTTTGACACTTTCCTTCCTAGAAAAATCTTCTTCTTTTGAGAATATATTTGTTAGAGAGAAATGGATAATGGATGAGCTGCTCCCAAACTACCCCAGCTGCCTCAAACAACCCATGAAGGACCACTTTTATAACAAATCCTTCATGAGCTGGCCATGAGAGTCGTGGCACAGCTGTCACGAGAATCTGGCAAAATCCACGGTCATTTCCACGGCCGTGGTTCGTCAGAGAACCGTGATTCTATGCAGAAACTTCGCCTTGGATCATTAAGCTGTGGTTTGGTGCATGTCTTGTGTTGGCAAGGTTCCATGAGTCCTTCTTAGCTCTTGGCTTGTGTCCTAATGATTCCGAGGGTGCGTCATTTAAATGAACGATCCTCAAACGCATCGTTTAAGCTCCTAAACTTCCCGTAATACCTACAAAACGCGCACAAGTCCGTGTAGACGTCTATCTCGAGAAAATATGTGAATTGGGTGCAAAACGTCTTGAACTAATGCTAGATCATGCATGAATGAGCGAGAATTCTATCTAAATGTACACCTAAAACTATGTTATAAATCGTGTTATCAAAATACCCCATACTTAAGGTTTGCTCGTCCCCGAGCAAATTCCCACATATAGACTAGAAGATGACATGATTTATGTATGCAGAAAAATGGCAAAATCTTTTTGGGTTTGTGCTTCTACTATTGGATCACCTTCATAGTCATGATCAATGGCAATTGGATAAGCAATTATGTATCAAATAATAAGGGCATGGAAAGACAATTGTACTTAACTCAAAAGCATGCATGAAATGTGAAGATGAAGAGGTCAAGAAGATCAAGAGTCTATCCAATCTAGATTACTAAGTCTTACAAGCATGCAAGTAGGTCATAAGGGCTTGTGACATAAAAGGCCAAGAAACGTTGCAATTGGGCGGGGGATTCTCTAGGTTATGTGATGCTAATCCGGGAATGGAACTAACTCCACATCCTTGTCCTCAATCAACTTCCCCCAAGTGTATATTTTTCCCTATCTTGCTTTCTTTTCTTTTTCTTTAACTCATTTTTGAGACAATGGCATTGGTGTACAATAGCCGAAACCTCAGTGATTAGCCATCCTCGGGCTTTTTCTCTTTTTCGAGGTGCATCCACACCGGGCACACATACCAAAGCTCGTTAGGGCTATTGGTTCATTTGACTTTGGCAAGGCACCAACACCCGATTATGTGAAGTGTACCGAGTTACTTGTCATTTAAACCAACGCCCCCAAACCTATATTTTGGCTACACTTCCACAATAATTTCAGCATTTCATTCACGACATTCTTTTCATTACATCTTCACCCCGCACTTGCTTTTCGCACATTTCAACACACTAGCATGCTCCTATTCCCGGATGGGTTTAAAGGAGGTCGATTTTATATCAATTGAGGTGCTCAAGCAATCATGATCAAGATGAGAAGTAGAGAAAGATGAAATGCCTCATTCATCCCTAGGTGGTATGCAAGAACTATCATGTAATTTCGACTTTCAATACTCAATCCATTCTAGGCAATCATCATGATCACAAGTCATTCATATAATTTAAGAGAAGTAGTTCAAGTCTACATATGCATTTATCAATTTAACACATAAGGCCATTCATAGCCAATCACAAGACAAGTTTCATCATTAGGATCATATCCAAGCCTAGAAAGCACAAAAATTTTTAAATTTTCTGATTTTTATGGGATTTTCGTTTTAAGTATGTACAATGCAAGACATGTGCAAAATATTAGCCTATCCTAGATGCTCATCATGCAAAGGATCATGCAAACCCCACCCCATACTTAGAAACACATTGTCCCCAATGTGGTATTCAAGTAAAGAGAGTGAAAGAAGGTTCTCACAATGTAAAATTGTTTGCTATGGTATTTTGGAATTCTCAAGTGAATTGATGTTGGATGATCCTTTCAACCATGGTAGAGAGCTCTAAGCATCCTTCAAAGCTTCGGAACCCGCGCTAGGCACCGCTACCCGTCCAAGTTCCGCGTCCGCTCCACCCATAATTGGTGAGGGTTTCATCATCATTTTCATCGCCAAGAAAGGCTTCCAATGCCACTAATGCTCTAGCACACACACGAAGGTAGACAAAACACACACAAAGCACACAAAAACAGAAAAATCTAAGCAAAAATGAAAAGGGAAAAATGTTACCAATGGGTTGCCTCCCACCAAGCGCTTCTTAAAGGTCATTAGCTTGACCAAACTCGGGAGCGTCTATTCGAGGTGAAGCGGGGCTATCATGTCTACCGGGGCTCCCGGAATATACTTCTTCAAGCGATGCCCATTCACCTTGAAATTTCCACAATGCTCCCCTCCTATTTCAATAGCTCCATGGGGAAAGATCTTCTTCACCACATATGGCCCGGTCCATCTTGATTTGAGCTTTCCGGGAAAGAGCCTTAGCCTTGAGTTGAAGAGGAGGACAAGATCTCCTTCACTCAACTTCTTTGGAATGATCCTCTTATCATGCCACCTTTTGGTTCTCTCCTTGTAGATCCGGGCATTCTCATAAGCTTCCAACCGGAGCTCCTCAAGGGCATTGATATCAAGCAACCTCTTTTCTCCCGCCTCCTTGAGGTCAAAATTTAGCCACTTAATGGCCCAATAAGCTTTATGCTCCATTTCCACCGGGAGATGGCAAGACTTGCCATAGACCAACTTGTAGGGAGTGGTTCCAATTGGTGTTTTGAAGGCGGTTCTATATGCCCATAGTGCATCATTGAGCTTCATAGCCCAATCCTTCCTTGTCCTAGACACCGTCTTTTCGAGGATGGCCTTGATCTCTCGGTTGGAGATCTCCACTTGACCACTAGTTTGGGGATGGTAGGGTGTTGCCACCTTATGAGTCACCCCATACTTGGTCAAAAGTGCTCCAAAGTTCCTATTTGTGAAGTGCTTCCCTCCATCACTAATGATTACCCTTGGTGTTACAAACCTAGGGAAGATCACCCGGTTGAAGAATCGCACCACCACCTTGGCATCATTCGTAGGAGAAGCGATTGCCTCTACCCATCTTGACACATAATCCACCGCCAATAGGATGTAGAGATTACCGCATGAAGAAGGGAATGGTCCCATGAAGTCTACACCCCACACATCAAAAATTTCAACTTCTTGGATGTTATTCAAAGGCATTTCATTCCTTCTTGAGATGTTGCCCGTCCTTTGGCAAGCATCACATGCCGCTACAAAACCTTGCACATCCCTAAACAAGTTAGGCCAATAAAAACCGATTGCAATACCTTTACACACGTCTTGTGTGAGCTAGCATGGCCTCCGCATGGTAAGGAGTGGCAATGCCGGATCACACTTTCCACTTCATCCTCCGGTATGCATCTTCTAAGTACCCCATCCGGCCCTCTCTTGAATAGAAGTGGCTCACTCCAATAGTAATGCCTTACATCGTTGAAGAACTTCTTCCTTTGTGCATATGTAAATCCGGGAGGCACTTCCTCACATACTAAGTAGTTCACGATGTCGGCGTACCATGGCTCATTTCCTCTAGCCACTTGGACAAGCATTCCTCTACCATTTGCAATTGTTCATCCCGGAATGAATCATCTATCGGGATGTTGTCCTTCCCAAGCTCTAATGGTGGGAGTCTACTAAGGTGATCCGCCACGGAGTTCTCAGATCCCTTCTTATCCCGTATCTCCAAATCAAATTCTTGAAGAAGAAGGATCCACCGAATCAACCTTGGTTTGGCATCCTTCTTTGTAAGTAGATAACGGATCGCTGCATGATCCGTATAAACTATGACTTTCGCTCCAACAAGGTATGAGCGGAACTTCTCAAATGCATACACCACCGCCAACAACTCCTTCTCGGTGGTAGCATAGTTGAGTTGGGCATCATCTAGCGTCTTGCTAGCATAGTAGATAGCATGAGTGCGCCCTTCTTTCCTTTGCCCTAAAACGGCCCCAACGGCCACATCACTTGCATCGCACATGATCTCAAATGGTAGACTCCAATCCGGAGGTTGCATGATAGGTGCGGAGATCAAGGCGTTTTTCAACCTACAAAAAGCTTCAAGACAATCCTTGGAAAAGACAAAATCAACATCTTTCATTAGTAGGTTAGTGAGAAGCTTAGAAATTTTAGAGAAGTCTTGAATAAACCTCCGGTAAAAACCGGCATGCCCTAAGAAACTCCTTACCCCCTTCACCGAGGTAGGCGGTGGCAACTTCTCTATCATTTCAATCTTAGCCCTATCGACCTCAATGCCACGGTTAGACACCAAGTGTCCTAACACAATCCCTTCACTTACCATGAAGTGGCATTTTTCCCAATTTAAGACAAGATTTGTCTCCTCACATCTTTGCAACACTAATGACAAGTTAGCCAAGCAATCATCGAAAGAAGAACCATAAACAGAGAAATCATCCATGAATACTTCCATGATATTTTCTATGTATTTCGAAAAGATAGCCATCATACACCTTTGGAAGGTGACGGATGCATTACACAACCCAAATGGCATTCTCCTATATGCAAAGGTACCCCATGGACATGTAAAAGTCGTTTTCTCTTGGTCATCGGGGTGGATAGGGATTTGGAAGAATCCACTATACCCATCTAAATAGCAAAAATGAGAGTGTTGAGCCAACCTTTCTAGCATTTGGTCAATGAAGGGGAGGGGGAAGTGATCTTTCCTAGAGGCCATGTTCAATTTCCTATAATCAATGCACATCCTCCACCCCGTAACCGTCCTAGTCGGTATTAGTTCATTATTCTCATTAGTTACTACCGTCATTCCACCCTTCTTAGGTACTACATGAACGGGGCTAACCCACTTGCTATCCGAGATAGGGTAGATAATTCCCGCATCTAGCAACTTAATGATTTCCTTTTTAACCACCTCTTTCATTATAGGGTTCAATCTCCTTTGATGTTCAATAGAGGGTTTGTGGTCATCTTCCATCATTATCTTATGCATGCACAAAGATGGCTTAATGCCAACCAAATCATCAATAGTGTAACCAATGGCTTTCCTATGCAATCTTAGTTCATGCAGCAATTTAGCAAGTTCATCATCACTCAAGCATGCATTAACAATCACAGGATACGTAGAATTATCACCAAGAAATGCATATTTTAAATGAGAGGGAAGGGGTTTAAGTTCAAGTGAGGGAGGACCTTTATTGGTTGAAGACGATCCAAATAAGGTTGGATGAGATGAATCCAAAGCAAAGGAAGACTCCCCATGGCTCCTAAAGGCTTGATCATCATCAAGAGCTGACTCAGGGAAAACCACGGTTGGAAACACGGGTTGCTCATCTTCCACGGCCGTGGTTCGTGCCAAGCTTGCTTCTCGGAGTTGTCCAGAAAGTTTGACGGCCGTGGAACATAAATCTCGACCGTGGAATTTGCAGTTGTTCATCACCTCTTCGTGGCTTTCAAATCCAACTCTTGGCTCCTCATCTAAGGCTTCCAAGGCCTTGATCTTTTCATTGCAGTCCTCTTCAACACCTTCCTCCATCATACTTAAGGTGAGAACCTTTTCCAAAGGATCCTTGATCAAGATCGAGCTCACAATTTCTCTAGATTCTTCTTGCTCGACTATGTTGAAGATATCTTCATCAAGGGTTGGCCCTTTCATCATTGTGGAAAGCTTGAACTTGATGCTCTCTTCCCCTATGTTGAAGGAGAGAGTCCCGTTCTTGCAATCCACTAGGCAACCGGAAGTAGCTAGGAAAGGTCTTCCTAAGATGATAGGAACCGGATAATCCGCCGGAATGTCCAACACTACAAAATCAATAGGCACGTAGAATCCTCCTAGTTGCACCGGAATGTCCTCTAGAATCCCAACCGGATGAGTGATAGAACGGTCCTCCATATAGAGGGTCATCTTGACCGGCTTTGGCTCTCCTAACCCGACCTTGTTGTTAAGTGCAAGCGGTATGATGCTTACACTCGCCCCAAGATCACAAAGGGCCTCGTACTTCACATCTCTCACTCCTATTGGGACGCAAAAGGAGCCCGGATCCCTTAGCTTGGGGGGCATTTCTTCCTTCATGGTTTGGATCAATTCCGAGGATCTCTTGGTCATCCTTATCTCCCCATACTCCTCCAACTTCCTTTTGTTGGAGAGC
Source organism: Fagopyrum homotropicum (assembly GCA_033239125.1). Taxonomy (NCBI): domain Eukaryota; kingdom Viridiplantae; phylum Streptophyta; class Magnoliopsida; order Caryophyllales; family Polygonaceae; genus Fagopyrum; species Fagopyrum homotropicum. The sequence goes on along the minus strand of BSWB01000002.1, from coordinate 95,972,843 downwards.
ATTTCTTTCAAAAATTTCCCATATGCCGGCATTCCTAAGATGGCATCCTTGAACGGAATGTTAACATGTAACTTGGACATTAGTTCAAGGAACTTACCAAAGTGATTGTCCAAACGAGCTCTTGCTCTTGATTGTGGGAACGGTAGCGGCGGCTTGTATGGAGGCGGTGCTACATAAGTTGGCTCTACATCCTTGCTCTTGCCTCCATCTTCTTGCCTTCTTCCCTCTTCTACCACTACTTGCTTTCCCTTAGCTTGGTCCTTGGGCAAAGGATCCTTCATACTTAACCCACTCCTTGTTGTGATAGCCGACACTTGGCCTCTTGGGTTGTCTTCGGTTCTTCCGGGAAGCTTTCCCGGATCTCTATGTGCTTCACCCGCCTTTTGAAAGACTTGTGCTTCCAAGGCCTTTTGAGCTTTAGAAATTGAAGTCACGGTGCTCTCAAGTCCACTCAACCTTCCTAGCAATTGCTCAAACATGACTTCGGTTCTATCCTTTGAAGGTTGAGGAAAACCGGGTGGAGGCTCTTGTGAAGCTCTTTGTGGTGGAGTTGTGCTTGAGGAGGTGGGAGGGTTCAAGGCTCCATCCGGGTTAGAGTAAGAAAACCCGGGATGGTTGTGGTTGGGCCGGTAATTGTTGAATTGCCGGTTGTTGTTGAAATTTCTTGAGCCTTGGTAATTGTTGAAGTTGCCCCTTCCCATATAATTCACATCCTCCTCCTTGGAAGACAAGTTAGCTTGTGGAAGCACTTGAGGAGTTGCTTGGCTCTTCAAGGTTGTAGTACACAACTCTCTCAAGGATTTCAATTCGTTGTTGATGGCGTCAAGCTTGAAATTGCTCATGGTGACTTCGCTCACCTCATATGCTCCCGCCTTTCTTCCTTCACTCTTCCTATGAGAGTACTTCTCAATCACTAGAGCTTGCTTCTCCACAAACTCCCAAGCATCATCTACATGTTTCTCCATGAAAGTCCCACCGGAGAGGGATTGAAGCTTGAATTGGCTATCTTCATCAAGTCCCTTGAAGTAGATTTCCAATAGCTCAATTTTCGGTATGCCATGGTGTGGACAATCTAGGAGAAGGTCTTTGAATCTCTCCCAAGACTTGAACAAACTTTCTCTATCCCTCATCACGAAGGCATTGATCTTCCCTCTTAATTCGGTGGTCTTGGAAGGTGGGAAGAATTTGGTCAAGAACTCGGTTGTCATCTCCTCCCAAGTACCAACTCGCCCTTGTGGAATAGATTGATACCAAGCCAAGGCTTTATCCTTAAGAGAGAAGGAAAAAGCCCTAAGCTTATGGTTGTTGCTCTCCAATCTTGGCAGTCTAAGAGTCTCCATCAAAATCTCGTAGTTCATCAAATGTTGGTGAGGAGACTCTCCTTCCATCCCTCCAAATTGATTGTGCCGGATCATTTGTAGAACTTGAGGGCGAAGCTCATAGTTGTGGGTTGCGGGATCTCCTAGATTCACACCCGGTCGGTGTGCTCTTTGTGCCGGATCCATACGTATCCCTAGGGTTTGTGGCTCCTCGATAGCAATGGGAACAACCCTAACATTTGCCGCCGGCTGCGGTTGTACCACCGGTGGTGGAGGAGGTGGAGGTTGTCGGCGATTAAGCTCTCCTTGAACAAGGGCTTGCCTAATTTCCTCAATCTCCCTCCTAGTTTCCTCTTGCCTCTCATTGGCAAGTCTCCTTTCTTCCTCCAAGAGCTCATCTCTTAGCCTTATTTGCTCTAAGGCTTCATCTAACTCAGCTTGGAGATTTCTACCGGCCATCTCTTTCTCTTTTCGGATGTTCTTGGATCTAGATCGAAGGGTTTTCTCCGGTTCGGGATCGAATGGAGCTAAATCCTTTCCACGAGATCTTCGCATACACCTAAAGAGTAATAGATGTCCTGAAAAGCAAAGACACCAACCAAGGAGAGATCAAAAGCAACAAGAAAGATCTACACTAGAAACAATCACAAAATAGACTCAATCTAGACCTAGTCCCCGGCAACGGCGCCAAAAACTTGTTACGCTAAAAAGTGTGCACGCAATAAGCCTTAAATTTATACTCGTTATAATTATCCTAACTTCCAGCGCACCCGCAGTGTACGGGATGTTTGTAGCATGGATAGTATTCCGAGGTCGAACACAAAGACTAAGGTGAAATTGACTCGGTTTTGTGATTAAGTTTAGTGAAGGTCTAAGGTTAGAAAAGAGGGAAACAAAGAAGTGAAAATCTAAATTGTTTTTGGTCGGTTTTGGTGATCAATCAAAGATCACAATTCGTGCAAGGCAATTAAACTAGACTAAAAATCAGCACAAATGAACAAACCAAACAAGATAATGATCAAGGAAAGAAAAGACGGATTCTAGGGGTCGGAAGTTCCGATTATGGCATAGAACTCAAGTTATCTATTCGTTCTTCGGATTAGCTAATATATGTTGGGATTAAGTGTATCTAATTTGGGATCAATTACCGGGTAGGTCTCATGGTCCAACTAGTCCACACCTAAGGTCTTATTACCGGGTAGGTCTCTAAGAGCCTAAGGATAGGAATTCTACACAAACCGGATTGTAAATTAGGGATCTAACCTATCCTTACCGGGTAAGTCTTGGAAAGGGGAGTCCTAAGCAACTATCCTAGCACATCTAATCCAATGGTGGCTTATTAGGCTCACCACTACCTAAGGTTTGCTATTTTAGATTCTAAGGACAAGGATTACCGGGTAAGTCTCTCCTAGCACTTAGTCACTACACTAGGTAGGTTAAACTCAGCAACAATTAGGTTTTCAATATTTTATAGGTTTAAGGCAAGATCCTTCGAATCAGGGAAAATCACGGGCTGTTCTTCCTCAACCACGACCGTGGTTCTCCAAGAACTACCCGTGATTCCTAACAGCAACTACGTTCATAAGCAAAAGTCATCCAGAGGCAAATCTAAGTTCATCCTATCACGGTTCTAGCCATAACCATCCTTTCCTTACCCTAGAACCACATCAATTTAGCCTACAACATTCATAATGGAAATCGAAGCAAATAAACATAAAATCAAAACATCCATTGCAAGAGAATAAAAGAAAAGAGATGCACAAGTGAACTTAATTCAAAACTAAGCTGAAGATTAGAATAGAGCCACTTACAACCCTTCCAAAAGAAGGTTCAAAGGTTCATACAATCTCTAGAAATCAAAATCCGAAATACAAGAAAGCTATGGTGTGTTTCCTCCTCCTCTTCTTCAATGGAACTCTCCTTCTTCTCTTTGACACTTTCCTTCCTAGAAAAATCTTCTTCTTTTGAGAATATATTTGTTAGAGAGAAATGGATAATGGATGAGCTGCTCCCAAACTACCCCAGCTGCCTCAAACAACCCATGAAGGACCACTTTTATAATAAATCCTTCATGAGCTGGCCATGAGAGTCGTGGCACAGCTGTCACGAGAATCTGGAAAAATCCACGGTCATTTCCACGGCCGTGGTTCGTCAGAGAACCGTGATTCTATGCAGAAACTTCGCCTTGGATCATTAAGCTGTGGTTTGGTGCATGTCTTGTGTTGGCAAGGTTTCATGAGTCCTTCTTAGCTCTTGGCTTGTGTCCTAATGATTCCGGGGGTGTGTCATTTAAATGAACGATCATCAAACGCATCGTTTAAGCTCCTAAACTTCCCGTAATACCTAAAAAACGCGCACAAGTCCGTGTAGACGTCTATCTCGACAAAATATGTGAATTGGGTGCAAAACGTCTTGAACTAATGCTAGATCATGCATGAATGAGTGAGAATTCTATCTAAATGTACACCTAAAACTATGTTATAAATCGTGTTATCACCGTCTTGTTGCTTGATGTTGAGAAGTACGACTACCTTCAAGATACCTCCACGGAGCTGGTTCATTTGAACATTTTGAACTTGAAATTGGTCGCATCTCAGCAGTTTTCCAACGGGGTGAAGTTGGGTCTTTCTTCGAGCTCCTTGGGGAGACAGGAAGTTGTATAGGCCTGCATGGATCAAATGTTTTTGAAGGCAATGAATGATGATGGCACTTTTGAAGAGAATTGGTTGAACCACAATGCTTATCCCTATATGGTTTATTATCTGGCAGTGTCTCCAAACCCATCAACTTTGCTACAACACTAGGAGGCCGAGATAATTGCTTCATACTCAAAACATCTTCATTAGAGCTATCATCACCATTCTGTAAATATGTGGGAAGATAAGCTAAGTTTGAGTCGTAGCTCGAGCTTCGCATGGAGCTCTCTCTACTGTCCAGTGAGAGTCTTGGGAGATCATTTTTTTATTGGATTTAGAGAAGTCTCGTGGCTCAAAAGACAAGCGACTTATCGCCCTCCCGTCATAAGAATACCTAGGAGCGTCTCTTGAAATAGCAAGCAAAGATCCAACCTTCATCTCATGTGACAATCTTGCATGCTGGTTTTCAGAATAATACCTAGGATTTTCTCTTAGTTTAGCCAAACCACTGAGAGATTCTTTGAGATCTGCTGGTAAGTCATTCTTTCCATTCATTGTGGATCCTAATGACCCATCCATAGATTTTGACAGATACAAAGGTCGAGGAGAGTGCTTTGACAGTTGGCCCACTCCATCCTCTTTCATGTTGAGTTGAACGGGCAATCCCTTAGAGTCCCTATGTATTGAGTCCTTGACCACATCCCGAAAAAATCTAATATACAGAAATTCAACTACAAATTTCCAAAGAGCTGTTGTTTTTGTTATATATAGAATCTAATATATCACGACTAAGTATTTATACAGTACAAGAGCTGCCATGATATATTAGTTTTTATGAAAGAGCTGCCATGATATATAGAGCTGCCATGATATATAGAATCTAATATAACACCCATCCATAGAATCTAATATATCACGACTCTAAGGGATTCTTTGAGATCTCAATGTTCTGGTTTATGAATAAGATACATAACACTAAGAGTTGTCATGATATATTAGATTTTATGAAAGTGGAACATAAAAACAAAAACATTCTGGCATAGCATCCATTTGCACAGACATCAATGGCTTGATGAAGAAACTAACATACAGAATTCAACTACAAATTTCCAAAGGAAATCATTCCATTAGCTGACATATTCCTCTATCTTCCAAATTACAAACTTACTACATCCAAACTCAACCACACAAAACATCCAAGTAGGGCCAGTAGGCTACCTGGAGGAAGAAGCCTTTTGTGATTTTGCCCGTTAAAGCCTCTACCAATTTGTATGTAGGTTGTCTAAAATAATTTCCATGGTCTACAAAGATTACTATGTAGTCTATTGTGGATCTATATACAACCAAACTAATTGCACAGAAATTAACAAGATTACTATGCAATCTACTTTCTATCTATATACAACCAAACAAATTTAAGAAAATAAAATGGAAATACAGTTGAACAATAACAGAACACACATATTCATAATGATGAAGCCAAGCCAATTTAATCAAGTGAAACAAATTCACAATATTCTTATGTAGTATACTGTCTATCCAAGAAATGAAGCAAAACAAATACAATGAAGCCAAACTAATTCAGTCAGAAAAGGAAATGGAAATGAAGTCAATCACTTAGGGAACTGAAGAATGCCGGCGCCGATTCACATAAAGAAGAAGAAATCTAGAGAGAATGCAGAAGGTATCTATCGGTTTAGGGAAGAAGAAATCGAGCGAGCAAGCGAGACAACCGAAATCCTGTTTTTTACAGCTTTATTCCAAACAAGCTAAATAAGGAATTGAAAACCGCAAATTCAAATAGATGAAGATATAAATCAAGAGTCGATGAGAAAAGAACAAACCTGAATCGAGTATTTGCTAGAAAAGATAGAAGGAATCCGTGAAGAAGTTCCACAGGCCGGCGATGGCGATTGAGAAGAAGGAATTGGGAACCTAGGGTTGGGAGAGTAGAAATCGTGATTTGGAGAGGAAGGGGGAAAAAGGGGCTAGGGCGCGCAGAGGAAAAGCCAAGCGGGAGAGTAAAAAATTTTTTGATATCGAGAGAGCTTACTAATCCGGGCATACTTCTATTCTCACTAGACATATAGATCAAATAACCCGGTTTTTAGGAAACCGGATTATTTGGGTTATCAAATAATCCGGGCGTTTATATTATGGTGTATTTGTACTGTTTATCACATAATTTAGCTAACTTTATATTCCGAATCATAACTAAATCTGGATTATAATTATTTACTCATCCTATTTCTTATTTTATAATTCATATAATACACGTCCGGATTATATGTTATGGAATATAAACCCAATTTTGTAGTAGTGAGGACATGGACCAGGTGGCACATGTCCGTCCATGGCACCCGCCTATTCAAGAGTCATTTCAGAACCAAGATCGAGGAGAAGAATGGTTGCCTCCTCCTAACCCAACAAGGTGTGCACAACACAATCATGGGCGCAACGGCATAACGATGCCCACTGGCAAGCATATCACGAAGAGGCCTACATGGAACAACGGATCCCTACAAAGCTCGTAGGGAAGGTAAGGTTAAATTTCCTATATTTTATGGTGAATATGACCCTTGTGCAATTCTTGATTGGGCACAGGATAGAAACGAGCTTTAAAGCATTGCCATTATGAGGAGTATGAGAAAATCGAAGCGGCAACCCTTTGCTTTGAAGGTGATGCCAAATCTTGGTGGAACCGGTACAAGACCAGCAAAGAGAACCGAGGATGGGCACCGGTTGCGATATTTGATCAACTGATCTATATGATAACTAAGAAGTACGTGCCCGGCGAATTCAAAAATAATATGCGGTTGCAAATTGCCGAATTACAATAAGGAAGTATAACTCCGGTGGCTTACTTAGCCAAGCTTGATGACATGCATATGTAGGCCGGCATCTCGGCCTCCGCCTCCGCTCTTCGAACCAAATTCATGAGCGGTCTTAATCCGATAATCCGGAACACCCTCGAGATTGTCCCATATAAGGACTTGGAAAGCCTTATGTCATGCCGCCATGAAACTTCACAAGTAATAACTCGAAATGCCTCAATATTTGAGTATAATTATTCATCTAGTCAATATGCGTATACCACTAATTTCGGTTCTCGAGATGTTTCTAGCTCTCAAGATTCCAGCGCCGCTTAAGGATCATCACGGATGGGTCAACCCACCTGGCAAGCGGCTACCGAGAAGATACCATATCATGGCCTCATTTCCCCAAAACAAACGCTTCCGGGTCGAGCCCAACAAGGATCTCAAACGGTGGTCTGCCCAAGAGAACCCATGTGTAACAAATGTAGCGGGTTTGGTCATGTTCAATGTGATTGCCCGAACACCAAGCGGGTGATGTTTTCCAACCCATCATATGACGATGGCGAAGATGAAGATAACGGAGATATCGTCATGGAAGATGACCAAGATGTCGACCCCTACTATGGCATGGAGCCTTGCGACGACCAACTTGCTTGTGGTCCGACACAACCAGGTAAGTTTGCTCTTGTTTCTCGTTGTATTTTGGCTATAAAAGAGCATCTCCCTATTGACCAACGCAAGAATCTCTTCCACTCTCGTTGCTTGGTCAATAACACTAGTTTCTCTCTTACAATCGATGGGGGTTCTTGTGTAATATTCTCAATGAAAAAGTGGTGAAACACTTTAAGTTGCCTACAACCCCCCACCCACAACCTTATGGACTCCAATGGATTTTCGATAAGGAGTGTGACACCGTCACACAACAAGCGTGGGTGACGTTTTCAATTGGCGCCTATGTTGATAAGGTCCTTTGTGATGTTATCAAAATGGACGTCACCCATGTATTATTAGGACGACCATGGCAATACGATCGTCGATCGTTTTATGATGTTTATCTTAACCGGTACATGTTCTAGTTTCATGGAAAACGGATCACACTTTTTCTCATGACTCCGCAAGAAATATTAGTTGACTATGCAGAACGGAAGAGGCAACAAGTCATAGATGAGACCGCTAAAGCACCGGCAACATCGGACCCTCCATGGAGCTCTTCCGATGTTGTGGGTGCTCGTACTTCCAGGTCCCGTAACTCCACCCCTAATGTCCATGCTGCCAAGTCGAGAGGTAGTAAAAGTTGCATCGTTCCTACGCATGCAACTTTGCCACCTATGGCTCCTACCATTCAAGGACGGTGTGAGCAGCGGATCCTTTTAGCCCAACGACACGATTGGACACCAGTCATGGAAGGCAAGTTCCCTTGTTTCTTTCTTGTTCCTTTTTGCTTATCTATTTCTCATGACCCAAATAATGTGCCACACAAGGTATCCTTCTTGTTATCCGAATTCCAGGATATCTTGACCAATAAACTACCATCCGGCTTGCCACCAATCCGAGGAATTGAGCACCAAATCGAATTGGTGACCGGCACATCTTTACCGAACCGTACCACTTACCGTGCATGTCCGGAAGAGACCAAGGAGCTACAACGCCAAGTCCAAGAGCTTCTAGACCGGGGACATGTCCATGAGTCCTTATCACCGTGTGTCGTACCTGTCATACTAGTGCCCAAGAAAGATGGATCTTGGCGGATGTGCGTAGATTGCAGAGTCATAAATCAAATAACCGTCAAGTACCGTCATCCGATCCCGCGTCTCGGTGACATGTTGGACGAGCTCCATGGCGCTACCATCTTTTCTAAGATCGACCTCCGAAGCGGGTACCACCAAATCCACATGGCCGAACCTGCCAAATAGAAGATGACTTTCATAACGAAGCATGACCTCTATGAGTGGCTTGTCATGCCATTTGGCCTCTCCAACGCCCTGTCCACGTTCATGCGTCTCATGAACCATGTCTTACGCTGATTTTTGGGTATTTTTGTAGTTGTTTATTTTGATGATATTCTAGTTTTTATCAAGTCTTTAGGTGAATATATCGGGCACCTTCGCCAAGTACTCGAGTGCCTTAGACAAGAGCAATTGATATACACTTTGAGAAATGTGTCTTTTCCTCGGACAACACCGTTTTTCTTGGCTATTAACTTTCTAAGGACGAACTACGAGTGGACGAATCAAAAGTTCGCGCCTTTCGGGAGTGGCCTACTCCTTCTACGGTCACCATGGTTCGAGCCTTTCTCGGCGGGCTTCTATCGACACTATGTCAAGGACTTTAGCTCGATAGCGGCGCCATTACATAAGCTTGCTAATAAAGGTATCACATTTGAGTGGCGTGAAACCCATGCTCGAGCGTTTGAGTCGCTCAAAGACCGTCTTTGTAAGCGCCACTACTCCAACTCCCAAATTTTTCTAAAACCTTCGAGGTGGAGTGTGACGCATCTAATGTGGGCATTGGGGGTGTTCTCCTACAAGAGAATCGGCCCATTGATTACTTTAGTGAAAAACTTTCCGATTCCTCACTCAACCATCCAACTTATGACAAAGAACTATATGCTTTAGTTCGTTGTCTAAAAACGTGGCAACATTACTTGTGGCCGAAGGAGTTAGTGATTCATTCGGATCATGCGGCTCTTTCGTATCTCAAGGGTCAAACTACTTTGAGTCGGCGCTGTGCAAGTTGGGTAGAATTTCTAGAGACCTTTCCTTATGTCATTCGACATAAGAAAGGTAAAGAGAATGTGGTAGTCGATGCCCTTTCTCGACGATGTATTCTTCTTGTGCATATGGACGCCAAGATCCATGGCTTTGCTCTTATCAAAGAGTTATATGCCACGGATCTTGACTTCAAGGATATATTCACTCAATGCCTTGACCTTTCCGAGAGCATGAGTTTTTCATTATTAACGACGTCTACTTATTCCGTGCGGGCAAGCTTTGTATCCCGTGCTCGTCTATTCGCCATTTGTTGATAAAGGAGACCCATGACGGACGTGGTCACCTCGTTGCTACCAAGACTCTCGCCGCTCTACAAGAGCACTTCTTTTGGCCCCGAACTCGCAAGCATGTGACACGGTTTTGCACAAGTTGAATCACATGTCACCATGCAAAATCACGCCAAAGTCCGGATGGACTGTATTCTCCTTTGCCTATACAATGGGACCTTGGAAGGATATTTCTATGGACTTTTGTAAGAGTTGAGATTTTCGAATTCTAATTAATATTGATTAACTTAATCATTGATAGTAATTGACACATTACTCGCGAATATTGCGTAAGTGATGAGTATGAGTCCCACCGTTATGTTCCTGGCGTAATTTTGGACTTATGGGGAATTTTCACTTTTTCCCCGGGTAATTATTTTTACCCTCCGGTGTTATTTGGAGTTTTTGGGAGCTTTAATTAATAAAAATGCACTTGAGAGAAATGATCAATACATCGGACATGTCCTAAATATGAAATAACATGGAAAGGCAAACGGCCAAATGAGTCGTTATTTCGTTTCTTAGCAGCTAACAAAGACAGCTTAGGAATACGCGTTTTGTAATAGCTAGGATTTCCGAATTCTAATTAATGTTGATTAACTTAATCGTTGATAGTAATTGACATATAACTCGCGAAGATTTCGCAAGTGATGAGTAAGAGTCCCACCGTTATGTTCCTGGCGTAATTTTGGACGTTTGGGGAAATTTTTACTTTTTCCCCCGGGTAATTATTTTTACCCTCCGGTGTTATTTGGAGCATTTGGGAGCTCCAATTAATAATAATGCAGTTGAGAGAAATGATCGGGACATCGGATATGTCCTAGATATGAAATAACATGTAGAGGCAAAACGGCCAAAAGAGTCGCTATTTCGTTTATTAACGGCTAAGAAAGACGGCTTAGGAATACACGTTTTCCGAGGCAATTGTGGAATAATTATCCCTACAATATTCCAGATTTAATGTTCCAATCTCGAGAAGTTTGGAGAAAGAGGTTCGACCCGCCTTTGGATCGGTTAAAGGATAATTATCGACTTTACTAAAGGATAATTATCGTCTTCACTATAAATAGCGGAAAATCATTTATTAATTCATTTCCTTTCACGTTTCCTCGTAAAAGCTCTGATTTCTCTCAACCTTCAAACTCAGATCTACTCTCCGTTTCTAATCCGATTTCAATTCCGTTTGAGTTTCTGGATTCCTCTCTTCATTCTCTTCAAAATGGTACCGAGTTTCTGCATTTCTGAGTATATGGAGGGCTGGTCGAGCATATATGTCACTAGGACGCTTCCATCGCTCAGATTCCGATGAATTTTATGTTGACCATGCGTAGCCTGCGTCGTTGTGATTCCGAATCTTCTTCCAGGTCGTCAATCGGGTTAGTAACGAATAAGTTATGAATTTATTCGTTTTCTGTACTGCGATTTGGTCTAAATTGACTTTAGGCTTGTCAAATTAACAATTAGAAATTCCATTATGGTCGTCATATTACTCTGGTGATTATGGGTTTTTTGTTTGATGAAATCTGATGACAAGGGGTTTAGAAATTGTGTGCGGGCAAAACCTTATTCTGGCAAAAACTAATTAATTAAATTAAAGGTTAATTGATTAAATTTGGATTAGAATTGAGATTGAGGAATGTTGATTAGATACTACCTTGAGATTTGAGGAATTGTGAGTTATGTTGAGATATTGAGGTTTAGTTGGTTGTGAGGCTTATAGATTGATTATGATCCTTATGGATCCCTTGGGTCTAGATGTGACCTTTTTGATTGATAGAAGTATTGATATCTCTTTATGCCTTGTTATTAGGCAGTGTCCCTCTCAGGATTGGAGGTTGATCGTGGTTGTGATTGTACGAGGTTGAGGTAAGTCAGTAGGACTTACTTAGCTACCATCCCTATATTGGGTGTTTGCATGAGTGGTGTGTGCTTTATATGTTTGCTATGATAGCATGAGTTGTCGTTTTTATCGACCTATGTTCTATTGACTGCCCCACTGCGTGGCTGTGATAACCTTTCCCTTTCATCCCGCCGTGGAGTCTGGGAGGTTCTTTGATGTCGGGCCAGACTGGTTTACAGGAAGGGCGCAATCCACTCGCATAGGGTACACGGATTGTGTGACCGATACTCGTACAGCTGGACATTGCACTCAGAGGCGGGGATGTATCGGTCCTCGTGTCACATACTTTCATCTATATATATATATATATATATATATATATATATATATATATATATATATATATATATATATATATATATATATATATATATACGTTTTTTGAGTGAATGGTTATTATATAAAGATAATAAATGGGTAAATATGTGATAGCATGTTGATGTGTTTATCTTTCATGATTGTGCTTGTGCTTATGCATTACCCCATATATGTATGGTTAGCTAACGGTTTCATACCGTGTTGTAGATGTTTGCAGGATAGGCGCTGCTGGGTGATCTGGCAGGGTGACAGGCCGAGGACTCTCGTACATTAGGTGGTTGGTTTTGGGGTTGTTTATGTTTTCCCTCCTGTGTGAGAATGATGTCTTGTTTACCTCTTGTGTAAGGATGTCGTTTCATACTCGGCTATGTTGTTGTTAACCTTTGTTTATACGGTTTTATGTATTTGTTTTTATATCTGTCAGTGCCATGTTGTAAGGTCCAGTGAACTTGTTGTCAGGCTAGGGTCAGGATCCATTGTGAGATCCTAGCCCAATGTGACATCCCGAGTCCCGCGGAATCGGGGTGTTACAGAGTTGGTATGAGAGCCCAGGTTGACAACAATGGCACTTGTTACCTGCAATGAAGTTTGATAGGTAAAATAAACAGAGCCCACATGGGATCTGACGTTTTCAAAGGTTTTGGTTTTAAGTGTGGTTTTGGGATAGAATGTACGAGAAGTCGTCACCTCTGCCATGGATCTCTACAGCGTAGATATGTATATATATCTGTGTGTACTATGGATTATGTGGATGTATTATATACATATCGATACCTATGGCATATATATAGCCTTATAAGATTAGGTGCGTATATCCTACAGATGGCTCAGACTAGAGTAGTACCTGTAGTGGGACGAGGTAGGGATACACCCCCTCTTCCTCCAGTGGTGTTAATTGAGGGACCAGTTTCCGCTGTTGTTTCGCCTATGGAGAGAACGAGTTTGAAGAGGCTGATCGTAACTCCATGAGTATATCCGAGTTTCAAGAGTATATGCAACAAGTATATGAGGCGGTGATAGCGGATAGACCTACACCGGATTTACCAACATCTGTGAGATCAACTAAAGCTTTTGGATCACAGAAGAAGCAATGGATTGAATTAGTTAGTGGAGAAGCAAAGATGATGAATGGTGAACCAAGTCAGATACCAGGACAACCAAGTGGTCCTTTGGCCATGAAGACGACTGGCACGGAACTATAGTGTTTTAATTGCGGGAAGTTTGGACACCGGCGAGTTGTGTGCCCAAAGGCGCCCATAATATGCTCTACGTGTGGTAAAGCAGGGCATAGAGCAAAGTTTTGTCGACAGGGAAAGGCGTTGCCTTTACAAGTTTCATCTCAGAATAAGATCATTCAAGGTGGACGACGAAGATCGAGTTACCCTTTAGTTGCACAGGTTGCAAGAATGGGACAATTATGTTACAATTGTGGCTATCCAGATCATTTGCGTTCTGAGTGCCCTTTGGTACCGATAGCTTGTTTCATATGTGGTGAACTAGGCCATCTGGCCCCTTTCTGTCAGCAAGATAGTGTTTCTTCCCAGCAAGACCTTCCTCTTTCGGGTGCTGGAAGAGTGGAAGTGGAGGCTATAGTGAGGACCTCAGTGATACTTGAGGAGCATAGATCCGAGATCGAGTAATGATATGTAGTGGATCTACGGGAGTTAGCTGTTACAGGTACCATTCTCGTTAATGGTTTACCTAGTGGAGTTTTGTTTGTTATGACTGCTATGCACTTCTTGTCTTTCGATGCATGTGTTAATGGTTGATCTTTGATATATAGTAGAAGGTGGACTTTCCTTTACAGGATTACCAGTTAGGGGTCTGAGGTACCCGCGAGATATGTGGTTGTTCCCTTATTTCGGGACTTGTGTATGGCTTGTAGACTTCTTTGTCATGCCGTAGGTGCATGAGGAAGTCATTATGTGTATGGATTGGAAGAATAGATATCATGCGGTGTTAGATATTAATAGTAAGGCTATTATAGTCTTTACTGAGATGGTAAATAGAGGTCTTCTAAGGTTAAGACCTTTGAAGAGACGGGTTTGTCATCAGGACTGTACGAGTAGTGAGCTGATAGCACAGGGATATGACGCCTTCTAGTGTTATACCATGAAGGAGCGAGATTGTCCAACAATGGAAGGTATTCTAGTTGTTTATGAGTTTATAGACGTGTTATTGAACCGTCTAGTTGCCACCTTAGCGGAGTGTGGACATTGTTATCGAGTTGAAGTATGATACAAGATTGAATGGGAAAGCCACACTATATGGTGCTTGTTGAGATATTGTACTGATAACTTGAAAAGTTGACTGAAACGGGTTTACCCTAGTGGGTTCCATGTTCCGTATTGACGACCTGATGAGTTAGCTTCAAGAAGCAATTGTGTTTTCAGGATTCCTTTGTGCTCAAGATATCCCTAGTCATGGATGAGAGAGCAACATGTGTATGAGATAGCATCCCATACCCGTTATGGACACTACGAGTTTGTAGTGATGTCATTTGGGTTGACGAATGTTTTAGTAGTTTTTATGGAGTTGATGAATAGTATCTTCATCGACTTCCTTGATTAGTTGGTGGTGAACTTCATGGATGACATGTCGGTATACTCTCATAGCAAAGAATAGTAGACCGATCGTCTGAGGACCGTTCTGTAGATTTCGAGAGATAGAGGGTTGTATGCTACGCTCTCTAAGTGTAAGTTGAGATGCCAGTGGTAGCCTTTTTAGCCCATGTTGTCTCCGCCAGTGGGATCATGGTTGACCTGGCGAGAATTAAGTATGTTGTAACATGGGAGATACTGATGAACATTAAGGAATACGTAGTTTTCTCGGCTCAGCCGATTGCTACCAATGCTTTGAGGAAGGATTTTATATGATTACGTATTCATTTGTGAGTCTTTTGAGAAGACCACCATAACTACGTGATGAAAGCAGTGTGTCTATGTTTTGAAGAGTTGAGGAGGCATTTGACCTCTGCTTCCATTCTATTGTAGTTAGAAGATTTTTGGAATCCCGTGATTTACGGTGATACATCCCAGCTAAGTCTGAGATGTATATTACTATAGAGGAGTAGGGTTATTGATATGTGTGTTTACAACTGAGAACGTATGATGAGAACTACCCGACTCATGATTTAGAGTTAGTAGTGGTAGTTCAAGCCTTTAAGTTTTGAAGACCGTACCGGTGTGATCTTCATGTCAGATTTCTATAGATCATAGAAATCTGAAGTATATTTTATGCAACAAGGGTTGAATAGCCGTCAGTGTTAAGAGCTTAAGTTGATCAAGACTTTGACTTGAAGATTCCATATCATTCAGAGAAGTTGAATGTTGTCGCCGATAACTTAAATGGAAAGACGCTCCAAGAGAAAATGATTATGAGACTGATAGTTCAGCCTTAGCTTCAGAGAGATCTAGCTTGGCTAGAGTTGGATAATCAGTTCCTTGATGAGGATACCCAGTTATACCTCAGAGGTTCTACCTGGTCTGTTGGATGAGGTCCAAAAGAAGCAGGAGACCTGCCCGGCCTTGACAAGGTTTAGAGAAAGGATGTCCCGTACTGAGGCACCATAGTTCTCCATGGGAGTAGATGGACTGATGAAGAGTCGTGACCACTTTTGTGTACCTGCTGATGCAGATGGAGACAGAGAATATTACGGTATACCCACTGTACGCCTTATTCAATACATTCAGGTACGAGTAAGATGGACCACGAGATGAGACGATTATATTGTATGAAGCCGATATAACCAGATTTGTGATACAGTGCGTGACCTGTTAGCAGGTCCAGATAGAGTATTTCCGATCTAGAGATAAGCCCCACCCACTACCAGTGCAATAGTAGAATTTGGGGGGAACATCTCTATGGACTTTTTTATGGGATTGTGACCCAGTAGAAGATTTATGTTATTTGGATTGTTGGTAACAAATTATTGAAACCGGCACGTTTCATTTATATCGGAAGGGCGTGGCTAGTGAATGAATTGGTTGAGGAGTACACTAGATAGATAGTGAGACTCCATGGTATACCGAGAACGATCATTTCTGATCGAGATGGATGTTTTTACTTTGAGATTTTAGGCAGCAGATTCAGACTGGTTTGGGGACGAGTCTGTACCTCATGACTACACTTCACCCCCTAACAGATGGTCAGTTAGAGAGGATCATCTAGATCTTAAAGATCTATTATGAGTTGTAAGTTGAATGGGAAACGTGGATGGTTATATTACCTTCCATTAATGAGTTTATTATATAACAATGAAGGACGTGCATCTTTCTGAGATGGCCCTATGATGCAATACATATAGACATTGATGTCGTATATCCTTATGCTAGAAGTGATCTAGCAGTAGTAGTGGCATAACAGCTGACCAGATTCAGGATTTTATAGTTCAAGTAACGTTGATTGAAGGAAGAATGATGACTGTACAGAGTCGTCAGATATTATATGTAGACAAGAGGCGTTAACATCTAAATTTCACGCGAGAGTTCATGTCCGGCTGTAAGTATCTCAGTTGCGAGACGTTAGACGTGTTAATATAGAAAGGGAACTGAGTTTCCAATATGATGGTTTATTTGAGATCGACCAGTACGGAGAACGTAGCATGATGTTTAGCTTTGCCTCTGAGATTAGAGGATATCCACCCAATGTTTTTTTATGTCTCAATTGAGGAAGTATATACCAGACTCGAGACACCTTGTGAGTTACAATGATTTGATGGTTGAGTCCAACCACATTTTTGTTGAGCATTCGATTACATTCTTGGAATGAGATATGAAATGCTTGCATTCGAAAGACATTCTCATATTGAGGATATGATGGTCGAGATGAAGACCTGAAGAGGCTATGTGAGAGACTGAGGATAGTGTCCTGAGGAACTATCCTGAGTATATGTTGGGACAGACCCATTTGTGAGAGCATGAGTAGATCTTAGTGCTATCTTGATGAATGTTGTGCTTATGTGCTTATATGCCTTGATGTGTTATTTCATGCTAGTTGTGATGTGATTTATGATCTTAGTAGATCTTGATGTGCTAGCGTGATGTATGCTATAGCTGGAGATGGTTACTTCCTCCAGGTTATGATTATATTTATAGCTGGAGATGGTTCTTTTCTCCATGCTATTTGAGTGGGATTAGGATTCAACTAGAGATGGTTCTTTCCTCCATGCTACCTTGATGGACATAGTTCAGTGGAGATGTGATTCCTCCATGCGATATATATGTTTATGGGTTGGCTAGAGATGTGCTTCCTCTATCCCTTGTGATGTGGTATGGCGAGAGACGTGATTCCTCTACGCCTTTGGGTAGCGTTATGGCCCTATTTCCTGGAGATGATGATTCCTCCATGTTTATACTTGAGGTTATAGATTGTTATAGGTTGTGATCTTTTGAACGGAGATGTGATACCTCCGATAGAAAGAGTGAGAGTTATACCTCGGCGTATGGGTCCGAGAGGATTTGGGAATTGTTCAAGTTTCGGGACGAAACTTTTTTTTAAGGGGTGTGTGATGTAATAGCTAGGATTTCCGAATTCTAATTAATGTTGATTAACTTAATCGTTGATAGTAATTGACATATAACTCGCGAAGATTTCGCAAGTGATGAGTAAGAGTCCCACCGTTATATTCCTGGTGTAATTTTTGACGTTTGGGGAATTTTTACTTTTTCCCCCGGGTAATTATTTTTACCCTCCGGTGTTATTTGGTGCATTTGGGAGCTCCAATTAATAATAATGCAGTTGAGAGAAATGATCGGGACATCGGATATGTCCTAGATATGAAATAACATGTAGAGACAAAACGGCCAAAAGAGTCGCTATTTCGTTTCTTAACGGCTAAGAAAGACGGCTTAGGAATACACGTTTTCCGAGGCAGTAGTGGAATAATTATCCCTACAATATTCCAGATTTAATGTTCCAATCTCGAGAAGTTTGGAGAAAGAGGTTCGACCCGCCTTTGGATCGGTTAAAGGATAATTATCGACTTTACTAAAGGATAATTATCGTCTTCACTATAAATAGCAGAAAATCATTTATTAATTCATTTCCTTTCACGTTTCCTCGTAAAAGCTCTGATTTCTCTCAACCTTCAAACTCAGATCTACTCTCCGTTTCTAATCCGATTTCAATTTTGTTTGAGTTTCTGGATTCCTCTCTTTATTCTCTTCATAACGGTACCGAGTTTATGCATTTCTGAGTATATGGAGGGCTGGTCGAGCATATATGTCACTAGGACGGTTCTTTCGCTCAGATTCCGATGAATTTGATGTTGTCCATGCGTAGCCTGCGTCGTTGTGATTCCGAATCTTCTTTCAGATCGTCAATCGGGTTAGTAACAAATAAGTTATGAATTTATTCGTTTTCCGTACTGCGATTTGGCCTAAATTGACTTTAGGCTTGTCAAATTAACAATTAGAAATTCCATTATGGTCGTCATATTACTCTGGTGATTATGGGTTTTTTGTTTGATGGAATCTGATGACAAGGGGTTTAGAAATTGTGTGCGGGCAAAACCTTATTCTGGCAAAATCTAATTAATTAAATTAAAGGTTATATGATTAAATTTGGATTAGAATTGAGATTGAGGAATGTTGATTAGATACTACCTTGAGATTTGAGGAATTGTGAGTTATGTTGAGATATTGAGGTTTAGTTGGTTGTGAGGCTTATAGATTGATTATGATCCTTATGGATCCCTTGGGTCTAGATGTGACCTTTTTGATTGATAGAAGTATTGATATCTCTTTATGCCTTGTTATTAGACAGTGTCCCTCTCAGGATTGGAGGTTGATCGTGGTTGTGATTGTACGAGGTTGAGGTAAGTCAGTAGGACTTACTTAGCTACCATCCCTATATTGGGTGTTTGCATGAGTGGTGTGTGCTTTATATGTTTGCTATGATAGCATGAGTTGTCGTTTTTATCGACCTATGTTCTATTGACTGCCCCACTGCGTGGCTGTGATAACCTTTCCCTTTCATCCCGCCGTGGAGTCTGGGAGGTTCTTTGATGTCGGGCCAGACTGGTTTACAGGAAGGGCGCAATCCACTCGCATAGGGTACACGGATTGTGTGACCGATACTCGTACAGCTGGACATTGCACTCAAAGGCGGGGATGTATCGGTCCTCGTGTCACATACTTTCATCTATATATATATATATATATATATATATATATATATATATATATATATATATATATATATATATATATATACGGTTTTTGAGTGAATGGTTATTATATAAAGATAATAGATGGGTAAATGTGTGATAGCATGCTGATGTGTTTATCTTTCATGATTGTGCTTGTGCTTATGCATTACCCCATATATGTATGGTTAGCTAACGGTTTCATACCGTGTTGTAGATGTTTGCAGGATAGGCGCTGCTGGGTGATCTGGCAGGGTGACAGGCCGCGGACTCTCATACATTAGGTTGTTGGTTTTGGGGTTGTTTATGTTTACCCTCCTGTGTGAGAATGATGTCTTGTTTACCTCCTGTGTGAGGATGTCGTTTCATACTCGGCTATGTTGTTGTTAACCTTTGGTTATACAGTTTATACGGTTTTATGTATTTGTTTTTATATATGTCAGTGCCATGTTGTAAGGTCCAGTGAACTTGTTGTCAGGTTAGGGTCAGGATCCATTGTGAGATCCTTGCCCAATGTGACATCCCGAGTCCCGCGGAATCGGGGTGTTACACGTTTTCCGAGGCATTTGCGGAATATTATCACTACAACATGTCAGATTTATTATTCCAATTTTGAGAAGTTTTGAAAAGGGGTTCAACCCACCTTTGGATCGGTTAAAGGATAATTATCAACTTTGTTAAAGAGTAATTAGAATTTTTTTACCTAAACAACAAAAATATTTAAATTGATTACTCATATAACAAATAATAGAAAAAAAATACAACGTGGCAAATTTGTTTGACACATACTACTGGAAGTCAACAACACCCACTCCCGGTGTAACTTTTATTTCCCCCTTTACAAAAGTAACCCACTGTAGCTTTCTTTTTTTTCAAAGTACATAGCATGGATCTCTTCATATTCATTAAATATTAATATATTTATGTTATTTTACAAACAAAAAAATATAATACACTTAATTTCTACGTATATTATTGTACACTAAATAAAAATCAAGTTTAATTATAAAAATAAAATAGTTTGCACTAAAATTTATGTTTCACAATATCATGTTATTTAGATAATAAGATTGTAATATATATATATATATAACTTATTTTAGTGTTGGTAGTATATATGTACAAAGATACGACAACTAGCATAGGCGATAAAATAAGGCAAATGTACGTAAATGTGAGAACATAAAATTCAGTTTAAGTATAAAAATATGATTGTAAAATAAATTTATATCATTTAAATTTATGTTATTATGTTCTCTCACTTACATGCATTTGCTTATTTATCAAATATAATATACTATTAACACTAGTGTTTACTCTATTGAAAGATATGTAAAATAAAATATTTGAATATATTACTAAAATATTATCTTTCTATTTTATATTAGTTTATATTTTATTTTTTTATCAACTATCTTTATTATTTTCTTTTAATTTTTATCTAGTGTATTTTAAATTATGTTTAAATTAAAAGTATTATATATATATATATATACATTAAAATATTTTAAATAATCTTGACACTTAAAAAATACTAATATAATACATTAAGGGGTCCATGTGCCCCGCCACAAACTTTTACAAGCAAAAAAATAATATAAAAAAAGAAGCTAGATGTCTAGTCTAGAGGTCTAGTAATTCTTGTGAAAGATTGTGAAAGAAAGTTTGCTACGTTGGTAAATTATTTTTACTATTTGCTATTTAAATTATTAATTTAATTGTTTTTGTTATTATCGTAAAAAATAATCCGGATAATTATCGTCTTCGCTATCAATAGCGGAAAATCGTTTATTAATTCATTTCCTTTCACGTTTCCTCGTAAAAGCTCTGAATTCTCTTAACCTTCAAAGTCAGATCTACACTCAATTTCTAATCCGATTTCAAATCCGTTTGAGTTTTTTGATTACTCTCTTCATTCTCTTCATTATGGTACCAAGTTTCCGCGTTTCCGAGCAACTAAAGGCCTGGTCGAGCATATATGTCACCAGGTCGGTTCTGCTGCTCCGATTCTTGTGAATTTGATGTTATCCGAGCGTAGCCTGTGTCATTTTGATTCTGAATCTTCTTTCAAATCGTCAATCGGGTTAGTAACAAATAAGTTAAGAATTTATTCATTTTGCGTATTGCGATTAGGCCTAAATTGACCTTGATAATTGGAGATTCCATTATGCTCGTTATATTGTTCTGGGGATTATGGGTTATTTGTTTGATGAAATATGATGACAAGGAGTTTAGAAATTGCATGCGGGCAAAACGTTATTCTGGTGAAAGTTAATTTAATTAATTAAAGGTTAATTTAGTAAATATTAGAATTGAGATTGAGGAATGTTGATTAGATGATATCTTGAAAGGTTTGAGGAATTGTGAGATGTTGAGTTTATGGATTGTTGTTTATGATCTTTGAGGATATTGATATTGTGGATTGTGTTATGGTTATAATCTTGCGAAATCTTGAAGATTAGGAGGTGGAATCTCCTAACCCGTGGATAGTGATTGATACTTCTGTGTGCCTTGCTGATGCAGGCACTGATCATTTCCTTGAGGGAAAACTGTGACTAGGATACATGTTTACGTTGGGACAGGTAAGTCCATGGGACTTACTTTGTTAGCGATTATGGATCTGAATTATTGTGATAGTGGTGCTTGTGCATATGAATGCTTCATTTATAACCTAAACCGGACTAAAACGACCATATGTATATAGTTAAATGGCCCAATTGTATTATAAGGTTCGTGACCACTTGTCCAATTTTGTAGGTGATTGGGGGGGTGCTCTTGCGACCCGGGCCCACAGGTCCGGATAGTACTGATTTATTCCTCTCGGCAGACGGAAGCGGATGCGAGTTTCGGGAGATTCTCGTATGACAAAATAAGTTGAATTAGTAATGTTATAATATTATGAAGATAATAAACGGTTTTTATGTGAGCATTGCATATTGTGATGTGTTGATGTGATGGTATGTGCTATTATTGTTATTCTTATTCATGATTTGTTAGCTAATGGTTTTATACCGTGTTGTAGTTATTATTCAAGATAGGAAGACTACAAAGTGAGCCAGATGGGTGATCAGCCGAGAGCTTCCGTACACTAGGTCGTGCGTGGTTTTTGGGGATGTTCGCTCCAAAGGGTGTGTGCAAGTTTTAATTTTTCTACCAAGAATAAATGCAATTAAGCGAACCCGCAGTGTATGGATTGATTGTAATAAAAACAAGAATTTCAGGTTCGAACACAGGGATTTGGTGAAATCAAAATCAGAATAAGATATCTAACAAGGAAAGGTGCGACTATTGGCAAGAAAAGACAAAGATTTTGTGTAATAATTTCGGAAAAAGGATTCTAAAGATCAAGGAATCCGATTGTGGTTTTCGATTCAAGACTTCTAAAGATTCTATGGACAGATTTGGGATTGCTAAGGTATGTGTTCTAAAGCGGAATTGTGTACGGTCAAGTCTCCATCACCCATGTCCAAACCCAAAGGCTCTAAATAAAGGATGCTGAGTCTCGATAAGATAGAGGATCTAAGGGAAGGATAATATTCTAAAAACCAAACACAAATCCAAGGGAATCAGGTTTAACTCTCAAAGGTAAGGATTTTGGCACACTCAACCTTAATAGAGGGGTTTGAATCCTCTATTACCTAAGACTTGTAATCGTTGGCAACCAAGGACGGGAATCACCGGGTAAGTCTCTTCCCACACTCGGATATAGGTTAGAAACGTTCAACAAGGCTAGGGTGTAAGCAATCTTTAACCAAAGATCAAGGATAAGGCAAGATAGGTAGGACAGAAGGAAAAATAGGGTTGTTCATCCCTAGAAATCGTCCGATTTACTCAACGAACACCCCGATTTTTGCATTCTACGATGGTTAATCTCAACTCTTAGGATCCAAAATGTTTATGAAGGTCATTCTATCATCATCCCAACCACAATCTTCAACCAATCACCCTAGAATCACAAGGGTTTTAGCCAAGAATACACATTATCAAAATCAAAAGAGATATTAAATCAAGAAAGCGAAGAACTTGAGAAAACTTTGAATCTTGAATAAAACCAAACCAAGAACGTATGAAGAATGTTTCAATCTTTCAAAATTCAAAGAAAAACTCAAAGGCAACTCCAAATCACGATCACAAATACAGAATAACAAATCAAAACTCACAAAACTTCCAAGAACTCTATTCTTGGACTAGAACTCCAAATCTTTCTTCGATCTTCAACTCCGAATGCTCTCCTCAACGCCTTTAATTGTATACTATGTGGTATTGGATGATTCTGAAGGTGGTGGGACATCCTCCTTTTATAGTTTATGAGATGTGATCTTATTGTTAGAATCCTACAACCAATCGGATTATATAAGATAAAAATCGGATGATCAGTGAAGGAGATCGACCGATTTATATATATAAATTCATCCGATTTTTGCTTCTGATCTTGTAATATCTTTTAGTTCCGACTTCTATCTTCTTTTGTGATCTTTTCTCATATCTTTTGATATATTTTAGCTCTCCTCCTGATCCTTAATAATGGCATGCTCCATAATGCTCCCTTTTTGTGCCACATCATCACCTTTTACCTACAATTTCACAAATAAAAGTGTGTCAACCTCTATTCTCGAAATGTATATGAATATGGATTAAAAGCCATAAAATCTTCATCAAATGTATGTAAAATTGAGGCGATAGACTTGTATAATGCATGAATATGATGGTATATAATTCATGTCATCAACAGCGTTAGTGAACGGATAGCCATTCCTATTCGTTCGCCACATCCAAGGTGAAAGGATCACTAGCATCCAAGAATGAGATGGGGTGGGTAGTGAACTTGTTGTCAGGGTAGGGTCAAGATCCACTGTGAGATCATAGCCTAGTAGCGCCCCGAGTCCAGCGGATTTGGGGTAATACAAAGTTGGTATCAGAGCCTTAGGTTGATAACAATGGCACTTGCAATCTGCGATAAAGGTTGAATAGATAAATAAACAGAACCCAAAAGGGTGTGACTTTTCGAAAGGATTTTGCCGAGATGCATAGGCGATTACCCTACCTACGCTGCATCAATACACACTCCAAGCCTTGCTTGAATGTATCACTATACACAACAAAATCATTAGTGCTCTCCGGTTGTGCAAAGATGGGAGCAGAAGTCAATCTCCTCTTCAACTCCTCAAAACTCTGAGTACATGGCTCAGACTATACCAACCGGGTAGTCTTCCTCATCTGGCTAATAAATGGTCGGGCAATCGCAGAAATTTCTTCCACAAAACCGGCGGTAATATCGGGCTAATCCAAAGAACTACAAACTTTCTCGATATTCGTCGGTGTTATCTATGTTGTTACAGACTCGCTCTTTGCCAGATCAAATTTGATCTCTTCAGTGGAAATCACATGACTTCAAAAGGTCACCTCAAACATCCAATACTCGCACTTAGAGAGCTTGACATACCGATCTCTACCCAGTAAAACTCGTAAACCCGTCTTCAATATCCTGTGTGTTCCTCTTTATTACGAGATTACACCAGGATATCGTCTATGAAGACCACCACAAATTGTTCTAGGAAGTCGATGAATAAGCCATTCATCAACTCCTTAAAGACGGCGGGCGCATTCGTGAGCCCGAATGGCATCACTTCAAACTCGTAGTGGTCATACGTAGTCCGAAATGGCATCTTATGCACATCCTGCTCTCTCTCCCTCAGCTGGTGATATCCCGAGCGCAATTCTATCTTGGAGAACACAATTGCTCCTTGAAGCTGATCCAACAAGTCATCAATACGGGGCAAATGATACTTGTTTTTTATGGTCACCTTGTTCAGCTCTTTGTAGTCGATGCACAGTCTCAACGATCCGTCTTTCTTCTATACGAAGAGGACATGTGCACCCCACGGGGAAACGCTAGGGCGAATGAAGCCCTTCTCAGCCAACTCCTCGAGTTGCTTCTTCAGCTCTAACAACTCGACAGGCGTCATACGGTATGGGGCCTTCGAGATCGGTCTCGTCCCCGGCTCCAACTCTATGCCGAAGTCCACGCTCTTCAGTGGAAATAGATTTGATGGCTTATCAAACGCTTACACCAACTTGCATGCAACAAAATGTCCTCTAACGTTGCACTACCCGAAGGTGTCACAATTCTATCCAATCAGCCTCACCTCAGCTCGAACCGTCGATCCCTTCGATGATGAATCGACTACAATGATGTCTCTACATTTTCATACCAATAATCTCTAGTAATTGTAAATCTTCAATCATACATCTGGCGTCGGTGTTCCTGGATTCTCTTGAGCCTTAACAACCTTAGCCATCCTCTTTGGTGTAACTAACACCGAAATCACCTTTTATAACACCTCAACGGAGCTAGTGATGCCGAAGGATATGGACCGCATTTTTCCTTCTTCGCCACTTCTGTTACACGCTAGAAGTCTTCTCAAGCTTGTTACTTCATCGAGGTGCAACTTGAATCTTTCACTTGGGTACTCTACAATCTAAGTAGGGTAACTATCTTGTTCCTTACTAGAATCCACACGTCGCCGACAGCCTTGAAAATTACATTCTCAACATCTTCCATAACTTGGTCTTCCGCCTCTGGCGAATCAGCAATGGGACTTAACCCCGACCTCTCGCGACTAGAGGTCCACCAACTCATTCACGACTTACGATTACCGGAGATAGAGGTGGTTTACCTCTTCCCCGTCCTATAGCAGATGTTGCTCTAGTTTGAGCCATCAACGATAATATCATATCTACGTAAAAGGTATATAAGATGACCAAATCCATACAATTTCTCAGAAGGGGTGATGGCTTCATACAAGCATGCACAAACCAACACATAAGATGACCAAATCCTGAGCGCAATTCTATCTTGGAGAACACAATTGCTCCATACAAGCATACACAAACCAACACATAATATGTATGTGTGTGTGTATATATATATATATATATATATATATATATATATATATATATATATATATATATATATATATATATACCGCCGAGATCCTCAGAAGGGGTGATGGCTTCCCGTACACTCTATCCCAAAACAGCTAGATCTCTCTGCAACTGGGGGTTGAATCGTCGGTCATGCAATCGCCTTCTCTCGAGGCGTCTTCATGCTACGGTATCAGTGATTACATTCATTCTACCGAATGACACAAGAATTCCATGTTACAATCCTTATTAACCTCAAGCAATCAATTCTAGCAGTTATTCAATCCTTGCTGAGTAAAGCTAAACTTCAGACTCTTATGGTCTCGGAAGATTAGACATGAAACTCCATAGAGATAATGTCGTTGGGTCTTTAAAGCATGAACTAATACAACTAACTCGAGGTTGTGAATCGGGTATTCGCTTCATACGTCTTCAACTGCCGAGACGCATAAGTGATTACCCTACCTCGCTGCATCAATACACCTTCAAAGCCTTGCTTCAATGCATCACTTTACACTACAAAATCATCAGTGCCCTTTGGCTGTACTAAGATAAGAGCAGAAGTCAATCTCCACATCAGCTCCTCAAAACTCTAAGTACACAGCTCGGACAATACCAACTGGGTAGTCTACCTCATCCGGCTAATAAGTGATCGGGAAATCGTAGAAATTTCTTCCACAAAACCGGCGGTAATATCCGGCTAGTCCAAAGAACTACAAACTTTCTCAATATTCGTCGGTGCCATCTATGTTGTAACAGACTCGATCTTCACCAGATCAACCTTGAACTCTTCAGCGGAAATCACATGACTTCGAAAGGTCACCTCAAACATCCAAAACTCGCACTTAGAGAGCTTGACATACAACTCTCTATTTTGTAAAATTCGTAAACCCGTCCTCAATATCCTGTGTGTTCCTCTTTGCTACGAGAGTATACCATGATATCATCAATGAAGACCACCACAAACTGATCCATAACGTCGATAAAGATGCTATTCATAACTCCTTAAAGGCGAAAAGCGCATTCACGAGCAAAAATGGCATCACTACTAACTTGTAGTGGCCATACCGAGTCCGAAATGCCGTCTTATTCACATCCTGCTCTCTCACCCTCAGCTGGTGATATCCCGAGCACAAGCCTATCCTAGAGAACACAATCTCTCCCTGAAGTTGATTCAACAAGTCATCAATGCGGGGCAAAGGATAATTTTTCTTGATGGTCACCTTGTTCAACTCTTTGTAGTCGATGTACAGTCTCAACAATCCGTCCTTCTTCCGCACGAATAGGACAGTTGCACCCCACGAGGAAATGCTAGGACGAATGAGCCCTTCTCAGCCAACTCCTCGAGCTCTAACAACTCGACAGGCGCCATACGGTATGGGGCCTTCGAGATCGGTCTCGTCCCCGGCTCCAAATCTATGCCAAAGTCCAAGCTCTTTAGTGGAAATAGATAGGATGGCTTATCAAAAGCTTGCACCAACTCGCATGCAACAAAATTTCCTCTAACGTTGCACCTGAAGATGTCACTATCCTATCCAATCAGCCTCACCTCAACTCAAACCGTTGATCCCTTGGATGACGAATCAACTCCAATGATGTCTTTACATTTTCATTCCAATACTCTCTAGTAATTGTAAATCTTCAATCATACATCTAGCGTCGGTGTTGTTAACTTCTCTTGAGCCTTAACAACCTTAACCGTCATCTTTGGTGTAACTAACACCAAAATCACCTTTTACAACACCTCAGCGGATCTGGTGATGTGTTAGCATGAAATATTGTGATATTTTAGGCACGTTTTCTAAGTGTATTTCATCCATATTAGTGGTCATTGATAGAGCATTGATAGCAATTGTGAGTTAGTTTACCTATATTGTCGATATAGAGGTCTACATAAGCTTTGTGTTGATTGTAGGCAATTAAGAGCTAAAACCGGACGAATCGAGGGAGAATGGAGATAGATTGAGCATGTCCAAGGATTGAGGACATCACTAGGAGCTAAGGAAGATGCTAGGATGAAGAATGACACAAGACAAAGGAGATTTACGAGCACTTGACGTTCCACGCTCTAAAATACGGCCGTACTAGAGTCCACGCTCTAAACCATGGCCGTGGAACTTTAGCAAGACAAGCGTGGAGCATTCCAGCAAGTTACACGGTCGTGGAAGTTGTGACAAACCGTGATGAGTTTCCACGCTCTAAACCATGGGCGTGGAATCTTAGGAAACCGTGATTCTGACGATCTTTTAACGTACACTTTGAAGCCATGATCTTTTACGCAATGGGTTGGGCTCATATTTTATCTTACCCTATAAAAGGAAGGAAAGAGAGAGATTCCGGCACCTTCGCTTAGACCTCCGTGGAGAGACTGCGCTTAGCCCTGTTGCGATTTCCAAATTGACGAAAAAGCTTACGGAAAGAGTGACGATTTGGAAGATTGTTCGTACGGAGATTGCGTCTTTGTCCTTAGGTTTGATTAGAAGACGGATTGACATCCCGTTCTTCGTTCTTATCAAGGATTGTGATTGTTTGTGTTATTCTTAATCTACTTACATCATTGTTCTTGTTTGTGGATTTGAGATTGATTTGAGATTTATTCAAGGTTTTCGAAGGTTTTCATCTTTCATTCTTTTAAATCTTGAATTTGATATCAATATGACTGTTGTTGGCTAAAACCCTTTAGCAATTCTAAGGTGAAGGGTTGATAGTTGTGGCTTAGATGATGATAGATCGATCGTAAACAGATTGGATCCTGAGAGTTAGAGAGAATCGCCGACGAACCTAATCCACGGTCTGTTCTTGAGCTTCCACGGCCGTGGAACTCAAGAACTACCCGTAATTTTGTGTCAGTTACGAACCTTGCTTTTACTTTAATCCAAAGTTAAAGATTTGCTTTAACTTAGTCTTGGCTTGCATTTTCTAGGTGGTAGTGAAGCCTCAACAACCTCTACCTCGATTTCGAGTGTCATAACCTTAATCAGCTTAGTTAGTCTTGATCCTTGGATTATAAGTTTGGGTATTTGACGTTAATATTTACCTTTAGAACCTTTCTATACTGAAGCCTCAACAACCTTTATAGAGAGTGCCTTTGGGTGAATCGTATAAAGCCTTGGAACTTCACCGTACATTGCTTTACATTCGTATACCTTTGCAAACCTCAACTCTGTCCTTATATCTTTAGTATATCTTGAATCGATTGCCACAGTTGGATTCTTGGATCTTTAGGATTGTTGTTTTCCCAATAATTTACAAAGCTCATACATTTACTTGCTTGACAATTCTATAATTGGATTTAACCCCCCCCCCAAATCCCTATGTTCGATACTCTGGAATTCTTGCTTTACTACGCCGATCCGTACACTGCGGGTTTGCTTGCTTGATTTCTAGTTTTATAAATTTAAAGCTTATTTGCACGCACGCTAAGTGGCGAACAAGTTTTTGGCGTCGTTGCCGGCGATTTGGTCTAGGCCGAATTCGGTTATCGGTTGTCAAGCTTGGGAGTTTTTCCCTTGTTATTTGATATCTCTTCGAGTGTATGCGCAGGTCTAGGAATAACGAAGACCTCTTACCTCTTGATCAAGAGCTTGAGAGGACTTTGAGGAGAAAGCTTAAGGAAAGAAAAATGGCTGAAGAAAGAGAACGTGATTACCAAACGGAGTTAGCGGAGAAAGAAGCTCAACTCCAATGGAGTGAGAAGACTCGTAGGGAAGAGATGGATCATCATCAAACGAAGGTTGATGATCTATCGGACATGATGTTCCAAATGAGGTTGGAAATAAACAACCTCAAGGAGAAAAAGAGAAGAAGAAGACCGGGAAGATCGGTTAGAGCCAACTCATCCAATGAGGATAGCGACTCCTCTATGCCACCACTAGAGGAAATTGATCCCACGATCAATGTGAATCCATTCTTTCCACGGCCAGCTTCAAATCTACGTGTTCCACCTAGAGGTGCGAGAGTCGAACGTGTGGATGAGGAGCCAAGAACTCTTGGCCAAAGGATGGATCCAACGCAGCAACCACGCCGTTTAGGTGTGAATTTTGATGCTGATGATGCACAAGGGTTTAGCTTCAACCCTCAAGTTATTACCATTGTCCGCCAAAATCAATTTGGTGGAACAAGCGTTGAATCTCCACACCAACATCTACAAAACTTTGAGATCATGATGGAGACAATGAAGCCAAAGAACGCAACTACCAACAGCTACAAACTCAAACCTTTCTTCTTCTCCTTGAAGGGGAAAGCATTGTCTTGGTATCAAGCTCTTCCAAGTGGGAAGCTTGAAACATGGGAGGATCTTTCATCGGAATTCCTCACTAAGTTCTTTCCGCCATCTAAAATGGCGGAGTTAAGAGGTAAGATTAATGCATTTTCTATGAGATCTAACGAAAGTTTGTTTCAATCTTGGGAAAGATTTCAGGATTTGCTGTTGGATTGCCCTCATCATGGCATATCCAAGCTTGCACCATTGGAGATATACTATAAGGGGCTGGATGTGGAGACACAATTCAAGCTTCAATCCCTTTCATGTGGTACATTCATGGACATGAGGGAAGATGACGCTTGGGACTTCATTGAGAAGCAAGCGCGAGTTATAGAGAAGTATTCTCATCGGAAAGTGGAGGCGAATCATGTGGATCAAGGAGCAAAGCTATCACAAGCAGCTCAAACTCAAATCTTTTCTCTCAATACGGAGATTAAAGAGTTGAAGGAAGCCATCAAAACCAACTTTCCGAAGCACAAGGAACAAGATGTGGGTTATTTAGGCAACAACAATAACCACAACGGTAATGAGAATACCAATCGCAACAACCGGAACAACAACCGGAACAATTGGAACAACAACAACAATAACCGGAACAACAATTGGAACAACAATAGGGGTTCAAACAACAACAATTGGCGTCCCAATCAACAAAATTCCGGTAATTCTTATTCCAATTCAGGAAATTCAAATTCACTAACTCCACCATCCTCTTCTTCCACTCCTTTGAAAAGCCAGGGGCAAACATCTAATGGTGGAAGTACTTCGGGGAAAGAGAAGCCCGATCCCATGTTGGAAACAATTTTGGGCAAGATTCAAGGGTTGGAGACTCGCATCATCAAGGTTGATGATCACATAACTAAGGTTGATAAAGCCCAAAAGGTTTTAGAAAACCAAATGTTTAGTCATGCGGAGGAAGTTCCTAGGAATCAAGGGAAACTTCCAGGAAAAACGGAGGACAACCCAAAAGGAAGGGTGATGGCAATCATAACTAGGAGCGGAGTAACAACTACCGACCCGCATCCTAAGTTTGTAGAAGTCCCCGTTGAGAAAGAGAAAGAAAAGGGGAAGGAGAAGGAAGATGTCTACGTTCCTCCTCCAGCTTACAAACCTCCCCTACCATTTCCGCAATCTAGAGCAAGAGTGCGTCTAGACAAGCAATTTGATAAGTTTATTGAACTCATGAGCAAACTGCATATTAATATACCTTTCATTGATGCTATTGTAGGTATGCCGGCTTATGGTAAGTTCCTAAAGGAGATCCTCTCTAACAAGAGAAAGCTAGAGGATTTTGGAGAGGTTAAGATGAGTTCGGATTCTTCGGATCTCATCAACACCATGAAAGAGAAGATTCCCCCAAAGCTAAAGGATCTGGGGTCATTTTGTATTCCCATAGGAGTGGGAGATATCACATATGATGCATTATGTGATTTGGGAGCAAGTGTGAGCATCATCCCACTTGCATTATGTAGGAAGATCGGTTTAGGCGATCCTAAACCGGTGAAGATGACGTTGTACATGGCGGATCGATCCATAACTCGTCCCGTCGGTATAGTTGAAGACGTCCCGGTCAAGCTAGGTAAATTCTATGTTCCTATAGACTTTGTTGTGCTTGACATTCCTGCAGATAGTCCGGTCCCGATCATTCTCGGAAGACCGTTTCTTGCAACATCCGGCTGCATAGTCGATTGCAAGAATGCTAGACTCGCCTTTGACATAGGAGAAGAGAAGGTAGAGTTCGTTCTTTCCACTCTAGTGAAGGAACCAATCTTTGATGAGGATATATTCAATATCCAAGATGAAGAAGGGCTATCTAGAGAGGAGGTAAGTGCTATTCTCTTCAAAGATCCTTTGCAAAATGTTATTTCTATGAGCCTAATGGATGTAGGGGAAGAAGAGGGGTGCAATGAGGCAATTGAAGCCTTGGAAGCACAAGAAGAAGTGTACGAAGAAGAGTTTGAGAAACTCCACGACGAAGTAGAAAACGTACGGATCCACGGTCATAAACTCTATTCCACGGCCGTGGATTTCACCAACAAAAGCGTGGAGCACTCCAGAAGCTTACACGGTCATGGAGAGAACAGAGCAACCATAAATATTTTCTACGCCCAAAATCACGGCCGTGGAGGATGCAGAGAGGCCGTAATTTTGGGTGATTCCGAAGGCAATTGTGCCTCTTCCTCAACTCCTCTTGATTCTTCTCCAACACCTTCTACTTCCCTAGACGTTTCTAAGGAACCATCGGATATTCCTCAAGAGCCATTGGAGACTCCTATGGCTATGGAATTGAAACCACTTCCTACTCATCTAAGGTACGCATTTCTTGGACCTAATTCTACCTTTCTGGTAATTGTTAGTTCCGATTTAAGCATAGATGAACATAGTAAGCTTATGGTTGTCCTTAAGAAACATAGGAAAGCCCTAGGATATACAATAGAGGACTTAGTTGGAATCAAACCTTCCCTATGCATGCATAAGATCTTAATGGAAGAGGACTTTAGGACTTCGCGACAACCTCAAAGGCGGTTAAATCCGACCATGAAGGAGGTTGTCAAGAAGGAAATTCTTAAACTTCTTGATGCAGGTATCATCTACCCTATCTCCGATAGCAAGTGGGTGAGTCCCGTACAAGTGGTCCCGAAGAAGGGAGGAATGACGGTCATCACCAACAAAAGTAACGAACTCATTCCTACTCGAACCGTAACAGGATGGCGGATGTGCATAGACTACCGCAAGCTAAATAACGCGACGAGGAAGGATCACTTCCCACTACCCTTCATCGATCAAATGCTTGAAAGGTTAGCACAACATTCGCACTTTTGCTATCTTGACGGTTATAGTGGTTTCTTTCAGATTCCGATACATCCGGATGATCAAGAGAAGACCACATTCACGTGCCCGTGGGGTACGTTTGCCTATAGGAGGATGCCGTTCGGGCTTTGCAACGCCCCAGCCACCTTTCAAAGGTGTATGATGGTCATCTTCTTGGAATATACAGAGGAAATCATGGAGGTTTTTATGGATGACTTCTCCGTTTATGGCTCCTCTTTTGACAATTGTCTTTCTAACCTTTCTCTTGTGTTACAAAGGTGTGAAGACACTAACCTAGTTCTTAATTGGGAGAAGTGTCAATTCATGGTGAAAGAAGGCATTGTACTAGGACACTTAATCTCTAGTAGGGGGATTGAGGTGGATAAAGCTAATATAGAGACAATAGAAAAGCTTCCTCCCCCAACTTCGGTGAAAGGGATAAGAAGTTTTCCAGGACATGCTGGATTTTATAGGCGCTTCATAAAAGACTTCTCTAAAATATCAAAACCGCTTACTAATCTATTGATGAAGGATGCAGTTTTTGAGTTTTCGCAGGAATGCGTAGATGCGTTTAATATGATTCGGGAAGCTCTAATTTCAGCCCCGATTATCCAACCTCCGGATTGGAATCTTCCCTTGTAGGTTATGTGTGATGCAAGTGACGTAGCTATAAGAGCTGTCCTTGGACAAAGGAAGGAAGGGCGAACCCATGCTATCTACTACGCTGGCAAAACGCTAGATGAAGCGCAACTCAACTACGCCACTACGGAAAAGGAATTCTTAGCTATTGTATATGCAATTGACAAATTTCGCTCTTATCTTGTAGGTGCAAAGGTGATTGTATACACGGATCATGCTGCGATCCGGTATCTCCTTGCAAAGAAGGATGCGAAGCCAAGGCTAATTAGATGGATTCTTCTCCTACAAGAATTTGATCTAGAGATCCGCGACAAAAAGGGTTCGGAAAAGTCTGTTGCGGATCATTTGAGTCGTCTAACACATCTAGAGGACGACCATCTACCTATAGATGAATCCTTCCCGGACGAGCATTTACATATGATAGAGGAGTGCATCGATGTGATCGCCAAAGGTAACGAACCATGGTTTGCTAATTTTGTTAACTATTTGGTTTGTCAGGAATTACCGCCCGGGTTATCCTACGCACAAAGAAAGAAGTTCTTTAAAGATGTTCGGGAATACTTTTGGAATGAACCTCTCCTCTTTAAGAGAGGTCCGGATGGCATTATTCGGCGATGTGTGCCGGAAGATGAGATGCAAAGTGTCATCCGCCAATGTCATTCACTACCTTGTGGAGGACACGCTAGTTCGAACAAGACTAGCGCTAAGGTATTGCAATCTGGATTTTTTTGGCCTACTCTATTTAAAGATGTGCAAACCTTTGTTTCCTGTTGCGATGCTTGTCAAAGAACAGGAAATATATCTAGGAGGAATGAGATGCCTCTCAACAACATCCAAGAGGTAGAGATCTTCAACGTTTGGGGAGTAGACTTCATGGGACCTTTCCCATCATCTTGTGGTAACCAATACATACTTTTAGCGGTTGATTATGTTTCAAGATGGGTTGAAGCGATTGCCTCTCCCACCAATGATGCCATGGTAGTGGTTAAGTTCTTTAACAAGACCATTTTCCCGCGATTTGGGACACCACGGACTATCATTAGTGATGGAGGCTCTCACTTCATTGTCCGGCGCTTTGAAGCTCTTCTAGCTAAGTATGGGGTGACTCACAAGATCGCCACCCCTTATCATCCACAAACTAGTGGACAAGTGGAGATCTCAAACCGGGAGATCAAAGGAATCCTAGAGAAGACGGTTTCAAGGACTAGGAAGGATTGGTCTTTGAAGCTAGATGATGCATTGTGGGCATACCGGACTGCATATAAGACTCCCATCGGAACTACACCATACAACCTTGTGTATGGGAAGTCTTGCCACCTACCGGTAGAGTTGGAGCACAACGCGTTTTGGGCAATCAAGTGGTTGAATTTCAGCATGAAGGAAGCGGGAGAGAAGCGTCTCTTGGACCTAAATGAGCTTGAAGAACTCCGCTTGAATGCTTACGAAAATGCCAAGATCTATAAAGAAAGAGCAAAGCGTTGGCATGATAAGCATATCATTCCAAAGGACTTAAAAGAAGGAGATCAAGTTCTCCTCTTCAATTCAAGGCTTCGTCTCTTTCCAGGTAAGCTTAAATCTCGTTGGACCGGACCTTTTCTAATCAAACGTATTTTTCCCCATGGTGCAGTTGAAGTATGGGGTGAAACGGGCGGAATCTTTAAGGTGAACGGTCAACGACTCAAGAAGTATACACCGGAACTCCAAGCTGAAGAGTTCGCGCCCACCGCACTCGAATAAGTGCGAATTTGGTCTAGCTACGGACCTTAAACAAAGCGCTTCTTGGGAGGCAACCCAAGGTATTGCATTTACGTTTTTGTTTTTGGTTCATAGATTAGTTTAGTATAGACGTTTTGCTTTGTTTTGCCTTCGATACCTTCCGGTAT
The DNA here is from genome assembly GCA_033239125.1 of Fagopyrum homotropicum. Lineage (NCBI taxonomy): Eukaryota > Viridiplantae > Streptophyta > Magnoliopsida > Caryophyllales > Polygonaceae > Fagopyrum > Fagopyrum homotropicum. Next base: position 95,937,146 of record BSWB01000002.1, on the reverse strand, counting down.
GTTCGTGTTTTTGGATGTAGGAACAGTGGAAAAGAAAGGGGGAAGGAAAAACTTGAAGAAAATTGACGAAACTTGGACTTTGGAGCATTACAGAGAGTTCCACGGCCTAAACCACGGTTGTGACAGCTACAGTGATCGTAATTTTCAAAAGCCTGAGAAAAATCACCAAAACCACGGTTCCGTACATTTCCACGGCCATGGAACCCCCCGACAGACCGTGATTTTCAAAAATTTTTACGGCCACTATATAAACCACGTTTCTTCACAAAATACAAACCAAAAACCCAAAACCACGCCCTAATCGCCGATTCCACTCCTCATCTCCCAAATCTTCGTTCGTTAATCGTTTTTGACGATTCTTTGATCAAAACTGAAGCAAATCCAATCACCAACAAGATCCAAGTAACGATTCAAGCGGCAAATCACCGGAGAAGCCACAATTCAGATTCCAAAATCCAAAAACCTAGGTTTTTGGTTCTTTCTTTATCTTTGTCGATTTGGCTTCGTTTTTGCTAGTATTTTTAGGAGAACTGATTGGAATTGGACTGGAATTAGTTTAGGACTGCTTGCTGCTGCGTTTGGGGAATTTCTGTTGGATTTTGAGAAATTACGTGCCGAACCACGGTCCCTGTACGTTCCACGGCCGTGGAAATCCAAGAACAGACCGTGGTTTTCGACAGAATATGGATTTTGTGAGAAGAGTGTCCGGTAGGAACAAGGATAAGAACAAAAAGAGGAAAGGCAATGATGCTTCCTCTTCTAGAGCACCACCCACTGAGCCTCCATCACCTCCTTCATCACCATCATCACCTCTCCCTAGGATCCCTACTATCCATGAGAATCATCTAGACGCCTTAGAGAGGATAGAGGAGAGGACGGTCATTGGACCTAGATACCTACTACTTGAGGAGCTGGCACCCTTGCATGTGATAGGAGACCTTACTTGGCTCTTAGATAGAGCCGGCTTAGTCATCTTCTCCGCTATTCGGGAAGATGCTTATGAGGAGATCACTAGGGAGTTTGTGGTTTCCTTCGAGCACAATCACGTAGACAGGACAGTTTCTTTCCGGCTGATGGAAAGAAACTATGATTTTTCGATTAGAGAGTTTGGAGCCTTCTTTGGGTTCCAGGAGACCTTTAATGGTCGATTCCCCAGTGGCGTGTACGCCAAGGATTTCTGGGAGGAGATCGCTATGATTTACGCCAACGAGGACCGCTGGCAGCCTGCTGATACCAAGGCTAGATTGATCTATCATCTAGCCTTGAAGATTACCCATAGAGTGCTTTCTGAGTGTCTCTTCCCTAGGACGGAGACACCTCAGAAGATTAAGACAGATGAGCTGTTTCTTCTTTACATCATGTTGTATGGCAGGCCAGCTGACTGCGCCACCCTCTTAGTTGCTACCATGAGCAAGCTAAAGAATAAGAGGGCTGGCAACATTGGATACGGTGGGATGGTCACCCACTTTGCTAGACAGTTAGGGGTAGACTTTTCAGCTTGCACCCGCATCGCAGCTAGACCCCTAGGACTTCAGGCCCTTATGACTAGAGGCCTCATCTTCCCCACTCATAGAGGTCCACCTTATGCTGCTATGCCTTGGGAGAGTAGGACAGGGAGAGGGATAGAGTGGCTCCCCGAGTATTTCATTATGGCTGGACGCCATAATTGGAAGGCGACGTTCGCTGTCATGCATGCGAACAGATTAGTAGCCCCTCCTTACGTTCCACCACCACCAGTTGTAGAGGAGGAGGAGATGAGAGGAGGAGATGATTATGAGGGAGGAGGAGGAGCTGATCATGACTTTGGTACATTCCCGGATCAGCCGGATGCAGTTCCCGACATGCCTAGACGTTCTCCCCGTCCCACTAGAGCTTCTGGATCTTTCTCTCGCCGTGCTAGTGTGAGCGAGAGGCCTACTTGGATGGCAGATCCTCCTGCTTGGTATAGGACGCAGCGGGATTGGATGGGAGCTCCACCGTCTTGGCATGCACAGCCGCCACCTGCACCAGCACCTTCAGATGCACCGGCGTGGTACAGCCAGCCGCCTGGTTGGTACGAGCAGCTGCCACAATGGGCTACCGACCTTTCCGATAGGGTTGGAGCTTTGGAGATTCGTGCTGATGCTAGGGATGCACAAGTTGACGATCTTGACCACATGATGAGAGATGTTTACCGCCAGCAGTTCGGGCGGTACTATGATCCCAGCTTCTCCCCGTTTCCACCACCGCCTCCATCTCAGTGATGACGTTTGATGATCGACCGTTTTAGCCGCTCCACCACCATTTTGTGAGTTCTTTTTCTTTCTTTCTTTTCTTCTTTTTCTTTTTGAACATTAGGGACAATGTTTGTTCCAAGTATGGGGTGGGGTGTGACTAATAGTTGTAATAACTCTTACTCACTTTTGTATGCTTCTATCGAGACTACCTTACATGTTCATTCTATTGTTACACGTTTCATTATTGCATTGCATGAAAAAGCTTTTGAAAAACCCATAAAAATTGAAAAATTTTGAAAATTTTGTGCTTCTAAGGATAGAGATGATTTCTATGATGCTCACTACTTGTGAATTGAGTTTTGATGACAATCGCATGCTTAAACAAATAGTGAACTGAAAAGAAATTGAATAAGTTGATTATCCCTCTTTTGCAAATTTCATAATGTGATGAATGTTACTTAAATCATGTTGAGAAATTAAGGTTGAAATCACATGATAAGTTCTTATGCTTCTTTTTGAGATGATTAAGGCAATTCGATTTTCTTTCTTCTTCCTTTGATCATTTAGCCCCTCAATGAAATAATGACCTCCTTTACCTATTCGGGAATTTGGGGGAGTTGAAATTTGGCATGTTTGATGTGGGAGGGCCATGAAAGCAATTATTTGCATTCAAAAGAATAGAAAGAAATTATAGGTTTGGGGAAGTCAATCATGACGATGAGTAACTCGGCACCATTCACATAGCCGGGTGTTTGTGTCTTGCCAAAGTCGGATTGAGCGATATTCCTAGCGGATTATGGTATGTGCATCAAGGGTTTGAGGCATCTCGCAAAATTGAGAAACGCCAATCTCCTAGGCTTCGGTTTTTGTGCACCTCTGTCCATAACTCCAAAAGTAAAGTCGAAAAATAATGTGAAAAGAAGAGAGCGAAGCTCTAAGTTGAAAGTGATGCGGAAACCGCAAGAGAAAAAGAAAAGAGTAGTTATCCACTTTCCCGGATTCATGCACCACATTCCTTAAAGTTTTCCTTTCCTTTTCGCATTCTAGACCTTGTTTGAAAGTCCTTAAGATCAAAAGAATGTTATATGACTTGGTGATCTAAATTGAAGTTTCTTATGATTGATTTTGATAATGTTTGAAGGTTATGATGTTTACATGGAAGTTTGATTAATTCATGAGTTTTCTTTACTCTTTAGTCTTTGATTATGTGTATGAAAGTCTTATAAACGAATGAAGCAAGATTTGAGAATGATCTATTGATTAGAAGGCACATTCACCTAAAAGAAGTTTTGCTTTGAGAGTATACACATATTTCATCCTAACTTGAAGTTTTAAAGTTTTTGAAAGACATTGCTTAGGGACAAGCAAGTGGCAAGTATGGGGTTATTTGTTAGCATGAAATATTGTGATATTTTAGGCACGTTTTCTAAGTGTATTTCATCCATATTGGTGGTCATTGATAGAGCATTGATAGCAATTGTGAGTTAGTTTACCTATATTGTCGATATAGAGGTCTACATAAGCTTTGTGTTGATTGTAGACAATTAAGAGCTAAAACCGGACGAATCGAGGGAGAATGGAGATAGATTGAGCATGTCCAAGGATTGAGGACATCACTAGGAGCTAAGGAAGATGCTAGGATGAAGAATGACACAAGACAAAGGAGATTTTCGAAGGTTTTCATCTTTCATTCTTTTAAATCTTGAATTTGATATCAATATGACTGTTGTTGGCTAAAACCCTTTAGCAATTCTAAGGTGAAGGGTTGATAGTTGTGGCTTAGATGATGATAGATCGATCGTAAACAGATTGGATCCTGAGAGTTAGAGAGAATCGCCGACGAACCTAATCCACGGTCTGTTCTTGAGCTTCCACGGCCGTGGAACTCAAGAACTACCCGTAATTTTGTGTCAGTTACGAACCTTGCTTTTACTTTAATCCAAAGTTAAAGATTTGCTTTAACTTAGTCTTGGCTTGCCTTTTCTAGGTGGTAGTGAAGCCTCAACAACCTCTACCTCGATTTCGAGTGTCACAACCTTAATCGGTTTAGTTAGTCTTGATCCTTGGATTATAAGTTTGGGTATTTGACGTTAATATTTACCTTTAGAACCTTTCTATACTGAAGCCTCAACAACCTTTATAGAGAGTGCCTTTGGGTGAATCGTATAAAGTCTTGGAACTTCACCGTACATTGCTTTACATTCGTATACCTTTGCAAACCTCAACTCTGTCCTTATATCTTTAGTATATCTTGAATCGATTGCCACAGCTGGATTCCTGGATCTTTAGGATTGTTGTTTTCCCAATAATTTACAAAGCTCATACATTTACTTGCTTGACAATTCTATAATTGGATTTAACCCCCCAAATCCCTGTGTTCGATACTTTGGAATTCTTGCTTTACTACGCCAATCCGTACACTGGGTTCGCTTGCTTGATTTCTAGTTTTATAAATTTAAAGCTTATTTGCACGCACGCTAAGTGGCGAACATGATGTCGAAGGATATCGAACGCATCCTTCCTTCTTCGCCACTTCTGTTACACGCTAGACGTCCTCTCAAGCTTGTTACTTCTTCGAGGCGCAACTTGAATCTTCCACTTGAGTACTCTACAATCTAAGTAGGGTAACTATCTCGTTCCTTACTACAATCCACAGGTCGCCGAGAACCTTAGAAAATTTCTTCTCAACATCTTCCACAACTTAGTCTTCCGCCTTTGGCGAATCAGCAAAGGGGACTTAACTATGACCTCTCGTGATTGGAGGTCCACCAACTCGTTCATGACTTACGTTTACCCGAGATAGAGGTGGTCTACCTCTTCCCCATCCTATAGCAGATGTTGCTCTAGTCTGAGATATCAGCGATAATATCGTAGCTACGTAAAAGGATATATAATGTCATATGTATGATATATATATATATATATATATATATATATATATATATATATATATATATATATATATATATATATTACTCAAATCCACACAAGCATGCACAGACCAACACATAATATGTGTGTCTGTATATATATATATCGCCGAGATCCTCAGGTGATGGCTTCCCGTACACTCTATCCCAAAACAACTGTACACATTTCAAAACCAAAATCCTTTAGAAAAGTCAAACCCCTTTCGGGTTTTGTTTATTTATCTGTTCGACCTTTATCGCAGATTGCAAGTGCCTTTGTTGTCAACCTAAGGATCTGATACCACCTTTGTAACATCCCGAATCCGCGGACTCGAGGCGTTACTAGGCTAGGATCTCACAATGGATCCTGACCCTAGCCTGACAACAACTTCACTAGATCTTACAACAAGACACATATAGATATAAAACCAAATACATAAAACTGTATAAATATAGACATCCAAAATGTATACAAAACACAGCAGAGTACAAAATGGCAAAACATATCCAGAGGTGTACAAAACATCCTCATAACCCACGCCCGACCTAGTGTACGAAAGCCCTCGGCTGATCACCCATTTGGCTCACTCTGCAGTGTTCCTATCCTACAAAATAACTACAAAACGGTATAAAACCGTTAGCTAACAGATCATGAATAAGAATAATAGTAATAGCACATACCAACACATCAACATATCACAATATGCTATGTCACAAATATATCCGTTTATTATCTTCATATAATTATACCATTACTAATTCAACTTATTTTGTAACACATTAGTACAAATACCCCCCTAGACCCCGGTTATTTTGTACAGGAGAACCCGGTTAAGGAAGCGTGGTTAACGGGAGCAAGGTCCGACAGTTCGCACCCCAGTAAATGTCACAGAGTTAATGTTTTCGGACCCCGGTTTTTTAATAACCGGGGTAAAAGTCGGACCCCGGTTTTTTAATTTAACTGGGGTAAAAGTCGGACACCGGTTATTTTAAAATAACCGGGGTAAAATTCGGACCCTGGTTTTTTAATTTAACCGGGATAAAAGTCGGATCCCGGTTATTTTAAAATAATCGGGGTAAAAGTCAGAAAAGAATGGTAATTTGCAGACCTCGGTTTTAGTTTAATAACCGGGTTATTTTTTACCAGTTTTTTAAATTTAATTCTCTGTTTCTACATAAAACCGTGGTAATTTTTTAACCGTAATTTATTATTTTTAATATGAAAAATAGCTAATTTGGCACCTGCTTAAATTATGCAATACGTATTGTACTTGACAGAAATTATTAATTAGTAAATAAATAATATTAAGCTAAAATACGTAAGCAAACTTATCATGGAATTAATATTTCAATCATATAATCCGAAAGTAACGTCAAAAAACAAACCAAGTATCTACCGCTCTTCGTTTTGAAAGTAGATTATATATCTTAACAAAAGATAACAAACACTTTTTACCGAGGGAATTTGTTGTTTATTGTTGATTCATTTGACTACAGAGTATGGTACTGAGGGAATTTGTCAAGACAGCTTTAATAAGCCCCAATTTCATTAGATACCAACGACAGTAGTGTTGGAATCGCATCAATCACACGAAAGAAATCTTAATGGTATGTTGACAAGCCAAATCTGCAAATGAGTAATCTGGAATTTTGGATCTTCAATTTCTAAGCTTTGGTACAGAAGCATTGCTTCTTTACATAGGAGCTCTTGATGAGGAAGTAAAGGCAGTCTGTTCAGAAGTGCATAACGTTGACTTGCCACTGCTCCTAAAGGGAACCAGTCACCTACGGCAAAATTCACTGCTTCACCACAATTAAAACCTGATAAAACGAAAATTAAAAAGGTATGAGATGTCAGAAAAGAAACGGGCAATTAATGTTTCCGTATTCTTAGTGGCATTAGTGAAGACTTTGAAAAAAGAAAAAATACAAAAGGTGTGAGATGTCAGCAGTTAGAGAGCTGATGACTCTTCATTCACATTCTGAATGCTAAGCAATAGGAAAAGCATCTCACCATGACTGAATCCAGCATGATATGCAGCCTTGTAGACTGGGACACCATGCTCCAACAGAATGCTTGGAGGAAACAAGGTTGTTTTTCCCAAAAGCACATCAAATGCCCCATCTTCTCCATCAGTTGCTAGTATATCTTTAGTGTACACATGTTCCTTAACAACATTTTCAAACTGCAAGGTAGAGTGTGGCTTTCTACAGTAAGCAATTCTACTTTATAAACAACACTTAAATGAGAAAGTATTAAATGTCTATCTATATAGATAGTGATCTTCCACATGCCACGCAAACATACTAAACAATATGCCGATGTAAAGCATGGGATCTGGCAGAGTGTTGCTTTCTACAGTAAGCACCTTCTTATGATACTTTGAGGTTATCCTAATCATGCTACTAATTAAATTTAAAGTAAGCACCTTCTTATGCTCAGAGCAAAATATTAATAACCCTCTTTACTTCTTTTGCAGGATCACATTGATGAAATGTACGAGGAAGGAAATAGAAGCAAAGCATGATCAGGACAGGACCTAAATCTGTAATTTATATTCACTGGATCTTTCTATCAATGTAAAAGACATCATCTTTCACCATTTTTTGGATCGTCTCATCCCATCAATCTACTCACCATACAAACATTCTACTACTATAATTAAGGTTTACTGTAGATAAACTTACCCTTTTGTGTCTGTTTGCATGTAAAAAAAATCAAGGCTTTTGAGAAACAAACAACAATATCAAAGCAGCAGCAACAAAGGCTTCAGATGTTGAATTTGAAGGAATTACAACCACGCATTGCATTTAGTGAAAACAAAGAAGAAACTTCTTCTTGGATTCGATGTGCACACTTCTAAAGAAAATGTTTATGCTTCTTATTTGGTTCGGTGACATTCAACTATCACTAAGAAAATATATTTAAGATTACCTCAAGCTTGTGTTGTGTTTTAGAACCTGTTGAAACAGAAAACCTTAAAAGCCTCACTCATAAATCAACTCCTAATTAGACGGATGATAAGACCTCCTCTGCCAGCATTGTCAAGTTTGTACCATACTCCTCAAGGGTCGGCATCTAACTGTTTGAGGTACCCATACGAACACCAGAACTGACAGTGTCAGTGTTTTCCCCACCATACGAATTACCTGATAGAACATTAAATCCCACATTCTTATTTTAGACAGCAAAGAGACGGAGAAGTGAAATATATTAAAAGGAAATACTCACCTGTGTGCGAATGTTGGTTGGATCTGCACCCAAGTTTTCAAGAACATGAGCAGCTACACCTTCACCCTCACGAAGTAGTCCTAAGAGAGCAAGGGTTCAAATCCTATGTAGTTGTGGCCTGCAATACAAAAAGGCTTTAGATATATATGTAAAACATTTTGTGCATGAGTTCATTTTCAACCAAAGAGATCTAGTTCATTGGCTTCGAGAAATGTCTTTAAAGTTGAAATAATTAAAAAAAATGTTGTTAGATTCCTGCATTTACTTTACAGAGGGAAATCTCAAACAGATACCCAAACAAATTTATCAATGACTGACAACTATATCTCCTGCATTTATAATGATTAAAACCATTATAAATCCAAAACATGTATGTATGTTGGCATTCTATCCTTTTAGGGTGAGGAGTTTTAACCAGATACATATACAACTATCTCTTACAATCAAGCATGAATGGTAGAAATGATGAAAACGAGAAAGATATCAATAGGTCCACAAAATGGAAGTAGAGACTCATGTTTATAAATTTTAGAGAAGATGTTACCCAGTTGACGGGCTTCTTCCAGTGAAAGTTCCAGGACACACTTGGCACACGGAGTAAATGGGATTCCAACAGCAACAAATCCACTACCCTACCAATTATCTTCTGAACTTCCACTCGAGCATCTTTCAAACTGATTCCCATTGACTTGAGAACCTTTGAAGCAATTCCAGTTCCTTCACCAATGAGACCTAAGAGAATCTGCTCTGTTCCAGCAAAATTATGGCCAAGACACCTTGCTTCCTCTTGGGAAAGCATTATAACTTTAGGGCCTAGACGCCTCACTGCCCCTTTACGTATAGAAAGCACAGCTCTTATGCTGGAAAAAAAAAAATCATGTTTGGATGATCCAATCAGATCTAAAACATTAGTTCCTCGCAAGCCTGCGAAATTTCCTATTCTCAAACGAGGGGCAGAAAGGGTTGCCATCATTCTTGGACCCATACTTCACCTCATCCCCAATCTCTGGCAACAAACATTTCTTCAGCCAGAAGCAGGGATATTACTCAGCTGAAACAAAGCTCCAGTCATGATTATCAACAATCTGTATTTTCTCACAGAAAATGCAAAGGTTATAAATTGAAAAGATGAAACATCATTTCATGGGTCAATTGGACAAAGGTTATAAGCAAACATTGACTAACCACACCCATTCCCCTTACTTGTACTAGAAGTAATAAATCTACTGATTTTTTTAATTGATTTTGTCATACTTTTAGTAGTAATTGTGTTTAATAGGGTTGTATGGTAAGAAGTGAACTTGAACATTGATTAGAAAATGAATCACACTTTGAGTGGTTGCATATATCTGACAAGGTGTAAGCTAGAGCATAGGCTCTCTTTTGAGGATTTTATGGAGGGTCTGGATTCACAGGGATAATGTGTGTTCAAGTGCACTTTGAAAATTACCACAAGTAGAAAATTTTGAAAGTCAAATGTAAGGATCAAAGCAGGAGACACAAAGGGAAGCATTGCAGCAGTTTCATAATATTTTTGATAAACCTAAGACGCGAATAGGTGTGGTTAGCCAATGTTGCTTATACCCTAACCTTAACAAGGTGATCTCACAACTTCTAGCAAACATTGCTCTCAAGATGAATGCCAAAGTTCTCAAGGATGAGCTTCAATCGATAAAGAGTGGTTCTAGCTCAAAATTCTCAGTAAACAACCCTCTAAAAACATTTGCAGTGCTGCAAAGGAGGCATCACACAAGGTTGTTTTCTAATGAAAAAGATCCAAATTACTACTAAAAGTATGACAAAAACAATGGAATCAAACCATTAAAAATAATCAGAAAAAAAATCTAGTTGAATAAACATTCGCAAGTGCAGATTCGTAACCCTAATAAAAAAGTGAGAAATAAGATAGAAGGGAAATCTCACGAAGAATTCATACCGTACGTGTTTAGTGTGCTTTAATTCACAGCAGCTCGCAGTTGCCAGTCATCTGTTGGAGAGTCGGAGTCGAGGTGGAGAATCGGGGTCGAGGTAGAGAATCGCCGGCCGCAGTCGCCAGTCACCTCCACATTCGCCGTTGCCAGTCACCAGATGGTTGGGATCTATAGGTTAGGGCTAACTTAACTGGAATCAAGGTGGAGAATCACCACCAGTAGCCAGATGGTTGAAGACGAAGGAGGACGTACGGGATCGATAGGTTAGGGCAGCAGAGAGGGCGTCGGTGGTTATTTTCCTAATTAGGCTCAAAACGGCATCGTTCATTTAGGCTTTTTACCACGGTTATTTAAAAACCGGGGTCCGGGGTTGTTATTTCAACACGCTATACATAATAACCGGGGTCCGAGTCTTTAATACCCCGGTTAAATCAAATAATCGGGTTCTACAAATTTTTTAAAAAAAATAAAAAATAATTGTCCTCGGTTATACATATAACCGTGGTCCGAAAATACATTTGATCACGATTCTTTCAAACCTTTCCAACATAAACGAGGTCTAGAGGGGGTATTTGTACTAGTGAAAAGAGAATCTCCCGAAACTCGCCTCCGCTTCCGTTTGCCGACAGGAATAGATCAATACTATCCGTTACTTGTGGACCTGGGTCGCAGGAGCACTCCCCAGTCACCTGTAGAACTGGACAAGTGGTCACAACCCGTTATAATACACTTGGGCCATTTAAATTTACACATATGGTCGTCCTAGTCCGGTTTAGGTTATAAATGCAGCATTCATATGCACAAGCACCACTATCACAATCATTCAGATCCATAATCGCTAACTAAGTAAGTCCCATGGACTTACTTGTCCCAACGTAAACCTGTATCCAAGTCACAGTTTCCCCTCGAGGAAACGATCAATGCCTACATCAGCAAGGCACACACAAGTATCAATCACTATCCACATGCTAGGAGATTCCACCTCCTAGTCTTCAAGATCTCGCAAGATCATAACCATAACATAATCCACAATATCAATATCCTCAAAGATCATAGCTATCAATCCATAAACTCAACATCGCACAATTCCTCAAACCTCTCAAGATATCATATAATCAATATTCCTCAATCTCAATTCTAATCCTAATTTAACAAATTAACCTTTAATTAATGAAATTAACTTTCACAGAGTAACGTTCTGCCCGTAAATGATTTTTGAACTCCCTGTCATCAGATTTCATCAAACAAACAACTCATAATCCCCAAAATAATATAACGAGCATAATGGAATTTCCAATTATCCATTTTGACAAACCTAAGGTAAATTTAGGCCAAATCACAATACAGAAAATGAATAAATTCATAACTTATTCGTTCCTATCCCGATTGAGGATCTGAAAGAAGATTTGGAATCATAACGACGCAGGCTACGCTCGGATGGAAACAAATTCACAGGAATCGGAGTGGTAGAACCGGCCTAGTTACATATATGCTCGATCAGGCCTTCAGTTGCTTGGCTCGGTACCAGAATGAAGAGAATGAATAGAGGAATCCAAAAACTCAAACGGATTTGAAATCGGATAAAAAACGGAGTGTAGATTTGAGTTTGAAGGTTGAGAGAAATCAAGCTTTTATGAGGAAACGTGAAAGGAAATGAATTAACAAACGATTTTCCGCTATTTATAGCGATGAGGATAATTATCGTTTTGTGCGAAGTCGATAATTATCCTTTAACCGATCCAAAGGCGGGTTGAACCCCCTTCTCCAAACATCTAGAAATTGGAATAATAAATTCGGAATATTGTATGGATAATTATTCCGCAACTGTCTCGAAAAACGTGTATTCCTAAGTTGTCTTTCTTAGCTGCTAAGAAACGAAATAGCGACTTTTTTAGTCGTTTTGTCTTTCCATGTTATTTCATATCTAGGACATGTGCGATGTCCTGATCATTTATCTCAATCGCATTTTTATTAATTGAAGCTCACAAATGCTCAAAATAAAACTGGAGGGTAAAAAAAATTACCCGGGGGAAAAAGTGAAAAATTCCCCATAAGTCCAAAATTACGTGAGGAACATAACGGTGGGTCTTATACTCATCACTTACGCAATCTTCGCGAGTTATGTGTCAATGACTATGAATGGTTAACTTAATCAACATTAATTAGAATTCGAAAATACTATCTCTTACAGGGACAATCCCTCATCATGTGTCCTTTTCCTTGGCAGTTAAAGCATGTTATGTATTTATCCCAAATTGGGTTTAAAGGGCTATTTCCTGGTGGCTTAGGTGTCGGAATGGTGGTGTTATGATGGTCCGACTAACTGGTGAGGTGCTATTTTCTCGACTAGTCGGTGTAAGCTCCCTAATTTGAACGCCGGTCCATGTTGTTGTGCTTCTATGGTCTTGATTCCGGGCCTTTAATTTTCTTTTGACTCGAATGGACAAATGAAGTAATTCGATCATGTATGAATAGGCATATATATTGACCTCATTGTTCAGTGAGGGATGTAGAATCCTAAGGTACCGTGTCATGGTGTATTCTTCCTCCTCATATATATCAACTGTAGTCATGGACATTTCCAAGGTTCTATAGGCTTCTTCAACACTCATTGACCCTTGTTTGAGGTTTTTCAATCTTTGAATGAGTTATCTTCCGTGATGAGGTGGTACGAATCTTGCCCTCATGACGGCCTTCATGTGATCCCATGTTGTGATTTCTACATCTAGACTTCGTCTTCTATCCTTCACAAGATTTGTCCACCAAATTAGGGCGTAGTTAGTAAACTCAAGTTCAGTGTATTGTACCTTTCGTCCTTCGAGGATGTGATGACAACTCCAAATCTATTCTACTTTAGCTCCCAATGCTAAGTAGATGTATTCATCACATTTACACTTAAAAGGAGGTATCTTAAGTTTGACTTTGGAGAATACTTTCGTTTTCTGGGCTTGTTCTCTTGGCGCCTCCTTTTCTTCATTAAAGTTGAATGCTCGTTAGAGATTCTTGCGGGGTTCCGCATCAATAGGTTGCCGGCCCTGAGGCTTCATTCTTATGATCTCATTATTAACAATAGGAGGTGGGGGTGGATGCTTGTTTGGTGCCCATTTCCCAATCGTTCAAATTTCACGGCGAGCTGTTCTACGTATATTTGGAGTATTCGTATGGTGTCATTAGCTTCTGTCGGGTCTAGGTGCCCAATATTGGTCCCTAATGTGGAAGAATTGTTTCAAAACAAGCAAATAATTTAAGTTCGAATAATAATATCTTAAACTACCCGCTGAATATTTTTTCTCTCTTTCCCTCGTCTGTACTTGCACCCACTTATCTTAGCCGGTTTGCAAAGCTCACCTTCACTTGGTGAAAGCAAACCTCATCAACAAAACCACAAGCTAGTGCGTTTAGAGCTACAAAACTAATTAGAGAAGCAACTTGAACTCAAAAGGGAAAAAGCTTTTCAGTGTGGTGCTATCAAAGGCAAGCAAAACCACTTTCGCCTACTTTCTCAATCAAAAGACAAAAACTTATAACAGGACTTAAGTAACCAAAAATAATATCAAAAACAGAATTGAGGAAGATGGCAGGGAAAAGGGTGGAGTTCACTTTCGATAATCCGAGATGCAACATGAGACGAATGAGGAAGAATTGGAATTTTCTTCTTTTTTTTTTGTAAACGACTTCTTTTTTTTTTACGAATGCTTTCTTTTTTTTTTGAAAAATGAAAAAAAAAATTATATACAAATCGAGAGCAACTAAAACAAAGATGCGGTGAACGGGGTTTGATTGAACCGGTTTGTTGCGGCTACATGTTCGTTGAGGATGAACTAGTGATTTCATCGATTGCTCGACTTGGATTTGTTGCTACTGTAGGGACTGACTAGATCAAATTTTTTATTTTTTTGAACTCAAACCAATCGGAACTGAATCTAATTGGTGGAACTTGTGGCGAGACGCGGCTACGGCAAAATAGTGGTGCGGGACGAAGTGGCGCGACCGCGGCTAGAGGGCGGCATAGATGCGGAGTGGCGCGACTTCGGCTGGAGGGTGGCGCGGGTGCGGAGGTGGTGGCGCGACTGCGGGGGCGGTGAGACGCAGGTGCAGTTTGAAGATCAAAGGGTGGCGGTGGCGTAAGTCTCAATTCTGGGGGATCCCGTTAACTTCGGTGAGGCTCCGAGGGTGAAATATTTTTTTCTTAAAATTATTTGTACGGCTACAAAAACCATTATAGAACTAATTGCAATTGATTTTGAAATTAGTAAATAAACAAGAATGACAGAAAAAAAAATATAGCGGTTATTGGTCCGGTTGACTCTTTTGTGAATATGATGAAATATGGCTGAACATAGGTTCAAAACCACAAACCAAACCGAACCGCAATCCCAAAAACGTGAACTGCAACCCGAACCACAAAATTGTGGTTCGGTTTGTGGTTCAAACCACACGGTTGCGGTTCGGTTGCGGTTTGATTGCGGTTTTGCGGTTTGGTTGCAGTTTTGCGGGTTTTTTTTGCGGTTTGAACCGCAAATTGCAAACAAAAACTTGCGAACCGCAAACAAAATCGATTAAGTGCGGTTCAATTCCGGTTTGGATCGCAGTATGCAGTTCGGTGAACCGAACCGCAATCTGCTCAGCCCTATGATGAAAGACTCAATTTTGTTTACTGAGTTGAACGAACATATGGGGCTTCAATTAACCTAGCTATAATACCACTTTGATACGGGGTATTTGCCCGTGTAGATGGTTTGATCTTTTGACGCCTGAACTCGATGGAACAAGGAAAAACAAAAGAGAAATAAAAGTGACTCGAATAAAATATGGGAAAGATAAATCAAGGTTGAACCCTAAGAAACAACCTGAAGGCAAGTTACGACGCGATAAACCGTAACACACAATCAGCGAAGCCCTATAGAACTCCTTCTGCTACCCCACATACAATACGCGTACAAAGACCCTAGAGCACCTGGAGGTTTGCTTGTACCTAATTAAAGTACCATGCTTATGCCGTTGTCAAGTAGAACACACTCAAATAAGTGCAAGCGAGGCAAATAAGACGTCTCTTACTCAGGTTTATTATTAACTCCGTGTTGACGACGGTAGCCACCGTAGGGGGGTAACACAACGTGTTCTATATTAATTGTCTATATTTCTGCATGAAAAAGAATGAGGCACAAGCACCCTATATATAAACATCCCAAATTTCTAGGAACTCAGGATGCTACGGGTTAGTACCTCACAATGGGTCCTAACCCTTAGCCTGACAACAAGTTCACCGGATCTTACAACAATGCACAAATAAATATAAAAATCTAAATAGATAAAACGTCAAACTATTAACATATGAAATAAGAATATGACTCTCAACCGAGTACTACAATAATAAAGTCATGTGCAACATAAATCAGAATCCCATAAACTTGTCCTATAATGTGCGGGAACCCCAACTGACCACTCCGACCAGATCAATCGACAACATCCCTAACCTACAAGACATCTACAATAACGGATAAAACCGTTATCTAACATTCTACATATTAGATCAACAATAATAGCACAAAAACACATAAGGTACTACTAAACACATATAGCATGCTCGCACTCAAATCGGTTATTATCTTTCATTAGGTGATTCACTTTACTAATTCAACTTCTTTTGTGACACGAGGATCTCCCGAACATCGCATATGTCCCCTTATACCAACATGACTGGATCCGATGCATCTCACTATAACACCCCGAATCCGCGGGACTCGGGATGCTACGGGTTAGGACCTCACAATGGGTCCCGACCCTTAGCTTGACAACAATTTCACTAGATCTTGCAACAAGACACAAATAAAGGCCAAAACCGAAATACATTTTTATGCAATGAAAAGAAAAACCCGAAAGAATACAACAAAGGACTTCAGCAGAAAATACAACCCCAAAGACTAAACGCCATACAACATAGAATAAATACAATACTCAAACTCGACTCCACCCAAAACTCAATCCTAAAATGTACGGAACCCCGACCGCCCACTCTTCCGGATCTCTCGGCCGCAATCCTAACCTGCAAGGCAAACTACAATAGTCGGTATAAAACCGTTAGCTCATATTCGAAGCATTAGAATCAATGGAAAAGGCACAAATACAAGTAAATCATCATAAACACACAACATTCTCAAAGCACACAATTCCGGTTTATTACCTTTTTATTATTAAGTCATATCCCGTTCTAATTCAACTTAGGTTTGTGACACGAGACCACCGTGGTCCCGCCTCGGTCCCTACTTATCGGCATGGAACGGTACGGATGCCTCCGACCGTCAAACCAGCACGGGCTAGCCGCCAAGAACCTCCTAGACTCTCGCAAGAGCTAGGCAGATGATGTCACCGCCCGTTATCATACACTTGGCCCAAAATAATATAAGGTGGTGGTCCTATTAACGGTTTAGTTGTTATAAACAATAAAGAATAATCACACACCACCAAACACACATCAATGCTAATACAAGGAATACGAGCTAAGTAAGTCCAGAGACTTACCTCGTCCCAAAGCTAAACCGATCAACAATATCTCTCAACTTCCCGCAGGAAGATACTCAACTCCTGGCCAAAACAAGGCACACGATCAATATCGACCTATCATGCTAGAAGTCCTTAGACTTATAATCCAAATGACTTATATAAGGTCATACAACTCACATGTCAGGATAACACGTTACTAATCTCGATGCGCTCACAACAACATGTAATCCCAAACCTCAAGCCTAATGATTCTCACAAGATCAAACCATATACTCGAATCCTTATAACAACCTCACTAGACCGGAATACCACCTCAAGCTTAGAATCAACATCAATCCATCAAACAATATCAAATCCTCAAAACTCACCTAAGGTTCAAAGCCACTACTTGGCATCAACTCTAAGTTATGCTAGATCCATCCTAGCATGATACTACTACTTCTACTAAACATAACTAGATTGAGGAAGAAGGTACTCACACGAGGTCAAAGATGGAAGACGATCTATGGATGTCGAGTTTGGATTCGATGGCTTTTATCGGGGCGCTTCCGGACCTAAAACCAAAGTTAAGATAATTTAGCTTATACGCTAAATTTGACGGATATTTAACTTACATAAGTCTAAAGGGAAAACTCGTTTTCCAAAACCAAGGTTAAACACCGCTAATACATCTTCCGGGCAAATTATACGAATATAGGAACTTGGTCATAAACCACAATTAAATCCTTGGGGTCATAGTCCAAAATTAAAACCTTGGGCCGTTTTCTATAATTTCACATAAAGAGGCATAGTTTCAAATTCTAGCAAGTATGGGTCATTAATTATAATTAGAAACATGGGCCTTTTTGGTAATTAATCCATCAGGTATAATTGTTAAAATCACGAAGTTGGGCCAAAAACACAAATATAAAACATGGGTGCATTTTTGCAATTACTCTTAAATGTAGGGAGACACGATTTAAAAAGGCATATAGGTTTTCTTTTAACTCTAGGGCAACGCTGGGGAGACAACCAGGGTGGCGGAGAAGGTGATACAACGCCGGCGGCAGGGCTTCCCAGTGGGGCGAGGGTTGTTAAAGCACAGCAGGGGGTCCTATCCGGCGGCTACTGGTTGTCCTTTGCAACGGTGCACGTCGTGGTAGGTCTAGTCTACGGAAGTTCAAGGCCGGGATCAAGCGACAAGATGGTGGGCGGAGATCTGGTGCGTCGGCTCCCAAGCGGCTACAGGAGGTGCTGGTGGCAGTTGAAGAGAGGGATTGTCCTCCTGTGTGTTGGTGAAGAACCAGAAATGAATGAAGGCAGAGAGTTGTAGTTCCAGAAGATGATAAACAAAGATGGAGATGGGAAGCTTCAAGGGAGGCTTGTTGGGAGAGGAAGATGAACCTAGAAGAGTTGTAGCAAGCTCCGATCGTATCCAGCGTTACAATGCAAAATGTGAGAGAATGGAGAGCTGCGAGAGACTGCATTGGAGAGGGGGATAGAGGGCAGAGATGGCTGGGGCTGCGTGAGAGTAGTAGAAGCAGGGGTGAGGTAGGAGGTGAGGGTAAGAGATATGGTGCAGGAAAGGTGAGGTTGGGCAGCTATGAGCTGAGGCGCAGAGTTGGAAGAGAGAGAGTGATACGCCCCCGGATGACGATGTCATCCGTGTTTTCGGCTTGAAGGACCCGCACATTTTGAAGACCATTATTATTATTCGGCTATTTAATAATAAGTCTTTTTGTATTCGGAACTTTAATTCCGGAACTTAATTCCGTGAATTAAATTCCGACCTTTCATATTTTAGGCTTTTCATATTCGGAACTTAATTCCGACTTTTAATTCCGTCATTTATGTTGAACTCTTTGTATGGCCTCCATCCACTATATAAGGATGACTTGACTCATTTGTAAAACATGTCTAAGTTGAAATCTAAGTATTGAGAAGGAAAACCCTCTTACTTAGTTTAGGCATCACTTCCTCTTCCATCATTTAAAGTTCTATCTTGGATCTAGTCTTTGATCCAAGCCTTCATACTCGAGGATCCTTTTGAAGGATCAACCAAACGCTTCCGCCACCCAAGTTCTACGTTTCATCCAACTCAAACAATCAAGAAGAAGTAGTTGAAGTTTCTCCTCGATCTAGACTGTCCCCTATTTCTATCATTGGTATCAGAGCTCGGGATCGAGATCAAGTTCTTTACTAAAGTTCTTGATTGTTCTTCACAAAATTTTTTTCTCGTCAATATTGTTGAAGATCTTCAAGTGTTCTTCAAGTGTTCTTCAAAGATCTTCAACTGTTCTTCGGCGTTCTTTGAAGATCTTCAACTGTTCTTCGGTGTTCTTCGAAGATCTTCATCCGTTCTTCAGTGTTCTTCATCGTTCATCATGTTCTATGATGATTCTAATTCTTATGATGAGGATGAAGAATGGTTAACTCCTCCATATCCACCGAAGGCCAAGCAAACCTCCCGGAGATACAGACGGACTAAATATTTTGAGGACGAGGAGTGGTTGCCTCCTCCGGACCCACCACGGCCGACTTATTCCATGGAAGGGCACCAACGGTATCCACACCGACCAGAATATTATGAGGATACTTTTGTTGCCCCAAGACGGCGTGCCAATCATGTGCAAGTAGTAAACGTTGCTCCCAAACGGTGTGCTAATTCCAAAGAGGAGTATGTTATGCTCAAGGAGACAAATGACGCTCTAAAGCGTGAGATTCATCTTTTGAGGGAACAACTTCTTGCCCACACGACGGTTGCCCAACAAGAAGAACCGTTGTGTGATGATCCATTAGAAGAGGTCAAGGAAGAAATCATCATTCCAAAGGTATCCCCGATCATTCCAATTCATCTTGTCAATCCGCTATGTGGAGAGTACTTTCAAGATGACAAAGATGAAGCCATCATTGAGAAAGAAGAAATCATCGACTCCGACAACGGCACAATCGTGTTGATGGAATACAAATCCGAGTCGTATGATCCGAGGTTTGTCTTTACAATGCCAACTAACTTCCAACTTGGCTTGTCCTTCAAAATTTTCAGCATGCCTCCGTCGTTCAAAGTCAAGACCATTTATGGCATGATGGACAAACTCCACAACACCTCCACCTTGAGGGATTACATATTCAACAAACGCCACAAAGCCACAATGTTGAAGGACTACAAGTCCAAGCCTCCCGACAATGTGCATTCGGTGTTGATTTTCAAGGGTCTTGTTCCTCAAGTGACTCCTTTCTTTTTTGACGGTGAAACGAGGACGTTTCACATTTAAGAGGAGGAGAATGATACGCCCTCGGATGACGATGTCATCCGTGTTTTCGACTTGAAGGACCCGCACATTTTGAAGACCATTATTATTATTCGGCTATTTAATAATAAGTCTTTTTGTATTCGGAACTTTAATTCCGGAACTTAATTCCGTGAATTAAATTCCGACCTTTCATATTCGGAACTTAATTCCGACTTTTAATTCCATCATTTATGTTGAACTCTTTGTATGGCCTCCATCCACTATATAAGGATGGCTTGGCTCATTTGTAAAACATGTCTAAGTTGAAATCTAAGTATTGAGAAGGAAAACCCTCTTACTTAGTTTAGGCATCACTTCCTCTTCCATCATCTAAAGTTCTATCTTGGATCTAGCCTTTGATCCAAGCCTTCATACTCGAGGATCCTTTTGAAGGATCAACCAAACGCTTCCGCCACCCAAGTTCTACGTTTCATCCAACTCAAACAATCAAGAAGAAGTAGTTGAAGTTTCTTCTCGATCTAGATTGTCCCCTATTTCTATCAGAGAGCCTAGACTAGATGTAGGGTAGGGACTGCAAGAGCGTCCTTATCCAGGGGTCGGATTTGGCATCCAGGTAAGAAAGAAAGAACAAGAAGAAAGGGACAAAGAGAAAGAAAAGGTAAAAGAAAATTTGAAATGTAAAATAAGTGTAATATATATAACTCGATACAAATACTCGGAATGGAATTTTTAGGACGGAAAATTTTCCGACATTTTCCATAGTAAAAATAAAATACGGACTATATATTTGTATCAAATATATATAAAAATACTTATAGAATTATACTTTCCGATAGAGGGGTCATTCTCGTATAATACTGTCATTAAAAAAATTTTAAGCAAATAAATATCGATAAAAGTAGGAGAAATATATATATCGCAAAACAACCTAAAATTTGGGGTGTCACATTAGATCCCCCTAAAAACAAGTTTTGTCCCGAAACTTGCTATGCGTCGAACTTCTCGGTCTCTAAGGCCGAGGTATGAACTGTTGAACTAAGAAGGCTTAAACCTTCTAATCTAAACACATCATCTACTCAAATTACCACCGCAAGATATGTCAGGTTATAAAGCACATTCTCAGACAGGACCCAAACTACACATAACATCACACATGCACATAACTCAACCAAGGGAAGAACTATATTTAACCCGTCGATTCTATCGATGCTACTAGCTCAGCGTAACTCAACCAAAGATACTATCCTACATCTTCAAGTTAGCCTCAATGATCCCTCGTCTACCACTAGATCGTCATGACGACATTATGTCTTGAGTCATGTACATACTATCTCGATTGATTCACATGAAACACCGGGTGAAGACCCTCTACTCTCGGCGGCCACGCCAACCGTAAACCACTTTTCCAACTTGCGCTAAGATCTCAAAAAGGTCCGATATATCGGAAACTCAACCTTCTTCTTGGTCTTTCTCAATGCAACATTTCCATTATGTTTCTCTTTGATCATCTCTAACTAAGAAGGTCGAATCTTCCCATTTACACCTTGGCTTTGGTCCTTGCCAATCCAAACGTGATGTTACGTTCCCTCCATTCTTGTACCAAGTTCCAAGTAACGAAGGAAGTACTTACTTCACCCGCTTCTACTAACGAGACACGTATGCTATTACTTTTATATCGTTCTTCAATACTCAACCATGACCTTGTCTTCAAGAATCACTTGTACACTTCAAACCACCATTCCTCGAGGCAAATTCAAAACAGTTGCCCCAATGAATCTCTAACTCTTAACAACTCCATTGTCAATTTTCTTTCCACTCAATACTTCATTGTCATCCGGAGTAGGTTAGCCATAGATGGTGTTACTTGGAGAATCTCTTCACAAATCCGGTAATGACCAGGACATCCAAGAAAACTTGTAATTTCTTCCACATCCTTCGGGGGTTGTCATCCCGAGACAAATTGTCATACAACTTCTCTCTTCTTCGAGAGTAGACCAAAATATCTTATCCGGGCATTAGTAAGCTCATATGGAATTACTACAACTCGGAGTGACCATGACTTTTCCGGAATGCCGTATTTGCAATATCCTAGTCTCGAATTTTCAATTGGTGGCAATCAGCCCTTAAATCAATTTTAGTAGAGGCTACCAACCCTTGCAACCGATCAAGTAGATCATCTACCCGTGATGAGGGATACTCGTTCTTCATTGTTATCTTGTTCGGCTAACGGTAATTGATGTACAAGCGGAGATAAACGTCTCTCTTTTCGCAACTAGTGTTCTCCATAACCACTTCAAATCAAGAGTTTAAGATATATTCTAATATAAACTTCAAATCAAGAGTTCAAGATAGCATTCGGAGCTCTCCATAGCATTTCACTAAATCTAATGAACTCTTTTCACTAAGTTCTTACAATTTCTCCTTTTCTCGCTTCCACAACTCATGTCTCTTCACAAGTGTCATTCTATATAGCGCCTTCGATATCGGAGGTGCGTCCAACTCAACCTTAGTAGAAAAATCCACGTTTTGATGTATTGGAATCCGTGATATCTCGGTTTTTTTTTGTCTTTCCTTATTTCGTCTCATAACATAAGACCGACACAACCTTATCTTAACACTTGAACGGTAGTCATGGTATTAATGATCTCCCCCGATATGGTGGGGTGACGTCTTTCAAACACGTGTATTGCTCCATCTTTAGCTACAATGTTGACCGTCCTCTTTCAAATATTCGTCTTTTCTTGAATTGGAAAGATTTGCTTGCGTCTTCTGACTCTTGTGTTCTTATATAAGTATTCTTTTAACTTAATCCCATTTTCCCTCTTAAATGGCATGATTGTAAAAATCTTCTAAGATTTCTCACTTATGTGCAACCATAAGGGTCCAATTGGTAGGACTTAACCGTGTTTCAAAACAATTGACCTTATCTTCTTCACTTTCCGCGACATCCCAACATATGGGAGGAGCTGTTCGTATTCTACATAAGCTATCACCATAGACATCCTTTCTTCAAATAGAAATTATACTTCACTTCTGATACATTATTAGTCCGTGGATTAGTCGATCTAGGCACAATGATCTGAATCCGGCTGAATGAAGCGAATCCAGATGCGGAATGAAACGTGGAGATGAAATGGATGCAGGAGGATGTTGAGAAGAACCAAAGAGAGTCAACGAAAAGAACCAAGGCTGAAGAGCCAAGACCCCGCTTCGTGAATGCCCTAGACCCATCTCCAATACAACTTTACACTAGCTCCGGCTGGACTAGTACAAAGAGGGACTCGTGAAGGCTTGAAGCACCAATCCGAAGGCGGTTGACACGAACAAGCTCAGCCAAGCAAACAACGACAATGCCAACCAAAAACTCTCTTGTTCTTTGATTGATTTTGTGAATGATTACAAACGATAATTCTTAGCAAATAAAACGTACCCTACTCAGCAGCTAAAGAGACTATATATAGACTCTTTTATCTAGACAAAATAAAGAAAAGAAAACTAAAACATTGGTGGAAGGTGGTAACAAGAGAGCTTCCACAAATGTAGCTAACAACTTAACAAACAACTAATCAACATCAAAATAGGCTGGGTTATTCAAAACAGATCCATGGAGTGAGTTGGACGGTTTTTAAGAGCCCAAACGGATGATCCGATTGAGGGAAATGGGCTGACTTGTTCAAACAGATCCATGAGTGATTTGGACGGTTTTTAAGAGCCCAAATGGATGATCCGACTGAGGGAAATGGTTACTCTTTTTGGGCTGCCTGGGACGGGAGCAACGTCGAGCTTGCCAGCCACTCCGGACTTGATGGCATCATGCTTGTTGTCCCATTTCCTATTCTTGCTTGCTCATCCATCTTCCCCACCTTGTCCTTGTCTTGTTTGCTTGATTTATTGGCTGGCGTAGCTATATGATCCAGCTCTTGTTGTTCCAACGTCTCCATGGTCTCTTCCCTTTGCTTGCTTGCTCCTGCATTCACCAAGAGATTAACACATGATGCATGGAAGTTAAATGGTTCACGCATGGTGCCAAGCAATAGCACTTCCCTTGACGTAACTTCTTGGATATCCTTAGCTCTTGCCCTAGTAATGGGCCCTTGATATCTTCCATGTGATGGTCCTACATCATCCACTCCTTCTTGGAAAGAATTCGACCTCGAATTTTCATCTTGTTCCGACTCTCCTTCATAGGGGCTCAAATCTCCTACGTTAAAAGTGGTACTAACTCCATACTCTTCCGGTAAGTCCAACACATATGCGTTATCGTTAATCCGGTGTAAGACTTTGAATGGTCCATCACCCCGTGGTGCTAGCTTGGAATGGCGTTTTGCCGGAAACCGCTCTTTCCTTAGATGTAGCCAAACTAGGTCGCCGGGATGGAAAACCATCTTCCGACGTCCTTTGTTATTCCGAGCTGCAATTTCAACGCCCTTCTTAACAAGTGTAGCCTTGGTCTTGGCATGAAGTTCCTTAATGTAGTCCGCCTGTTCCAAAGCATCAAAAGCTACTCGATCCTTTCGAGGAATCGGTAATAAGTCCAAAGGAGTTAAAGGGTTAAATCCATAAACACATTTGAAAGGTGATAACGAAGTGGAAGAATGCATGGTGCGATTATAAGCAAACTCGATATGTGGTAACATGTCTTCCCATTCTTTTAAGTTATCTTTCAACATGGTTCTAAGGAGGGTCGTTAGGGTCCTATTGGTGACTTCCGTTTGCCCATCTGTTTGGGGATGACTAGAGGTCGAGAATAGTAATCTAGTGCCCATTTTTCCCCAAAGCGTTTTCCAAAAGAAACTAAAAAACTTGACATTCCTATCACTAACAATGGTTTTAGGTATTCCATGCAATCTCACTATTTCCTTAAAGAAAAGGTTAGCAACATTATATGCATCATCAGTTTTATGAAATGGAATAAAATGTGCCATTTTAGAGAATCTATCTACCACCACAAAAATGGAATCTCTTCCTTTCTTAGTCCTAGGTAGTCCAACAATGAAATTCATACTTATATCTTCCCAAGGGCAACTAGGCGTCGGTAAGGGTGTATACAACCCATGGGGTTGTACCCTAGCTTTGGCCTTAAGACATTCAATGCACCTCTTAAGCATGTGTTCTACATCCCTTAATATATGAGGCCAATAAAAGTGAGTTTGCAACATGTGATAAGTTTTATCCCTCCCAAAATGCCCCATTAAACCTCCTTTATGGGCTTCTTCCACTAATAAGATCCTAAGGGAACATCTAGGTATGCAAATTTTATTCACTTTAAACAAGAAACCTTCAAACACAAAATACTTATCATAAGGGCCTTGAGTAGTGCATTTATGAAATATCTTCCCAAATTCAGCATCATCCACATATAATTCTTTAATGTAAGTAAAACCTAACATCCTAGAATCCAAGGTGGTGATTAAGGTGTATCTCCTAGACAAGGCATCCGCTACGACATTATCCTTTCCCTTCTTATACTTGATAATGTAAGGAAAGGTTTCAATGAACTCCGTCCACCTACCATGCCGCCTATCTAGCTTATCTTGGCTCCTAAAGTGTCTAAGTGAATCATGATCGGTTTTCAAAACAAACTCTTGGGGCCAAAGGTAATATTGCCATGTTTTGAGTACTCTAAACAAGGCATACAATTCCTTGTCATATGTGGAATAGTTTAAGCATGCACCCTTCAATTTTTCACTAAAGAAAGCTAGAGGCTTACCTTCTTGCATAAGGACGCCACCAATACCAATGCCGAACGCGTCGCATTCAACCTCAAAGGGTTTAGTGAAGTCCGGTAGAGCGAGTAGTGGTGCGTGGGTGAGGCGTTTCTTGAGTTCTTCAAATGCTCTTTGCTGAGGTTCATTTCACTCAAAAGGAACCTTCTTTTTGGTCAAGGCCGTGAGTGGTGCTGCAATGGTACTAAAATCCCTCACAAATCTTCTATAGAATGTAGCTAGGCCATGGAAACTCCTTACTTCACCAACCGACCTAGGAATGGGCCATTCATTGATTGCCTTAACCTTATCCTCATCCACTTGCAAACCATTGTCACTTACTACAAAACCAAGGAAAATCACTCGGTTAGTATAGAAATCACATTTTTTAATATTAGCATACAAGTATTCTATACGCAATGTAGCAAGCACATCTCTCAAATGATTTTCATGCTCCTTTAAAGTCTTGCTATAGATAAGAATGTCATCAAAGTAGACTACAACAAATAAACCAATATAAGGTCTCAAAATATGATTCATCAATCTCATGAAGGTACTAGGAGCATTAGTTAAAGCAAAAGGCATTACTAGCCACTCATAGAGACCAAATTTGGTTTTAAAAGTTGTTTTCCATTCGTCCCCTTCCCTCATTCTAATTTGATGGTAGCCACTTCTAAGGTCAATCTTAGTGAAAATTTTAGCTCCATGTAACTCATCAAGCATGTCATGTAGGCAGGAAATCGGGTGTCTATACTTGATAGTAGTATTATTGATTGCTCTACAATCAATACACATTCTCCAAGTATTATCCTTCTTGGGTACTAGCAGGACGGGAACGACACAAGGACTAAGGCTTTCCCGAACATACCCTTTATCTAGCAAGGCTTGAACTTGGTTCTAAATTTCCTGGGCTTTCGTAGGGTTCATCCTATAGGCGGGCCTATTGGGAAGAGTGGTTCCGGGTATTAAATCTATTTGGTGTTCAATGCCCCTAATGGGCGGCAAGCCAGCTGGAACTTCCTCAGGAAAAACGTCCTTAAACTCGTCTAACAGCCCCTGGATAGAACTAGGAAGTGGAATCTTAGAGTCATGAGGCACTGTCACTAGAGATTTACACAAACTCGTCATTAGCACATCCATAGAAGCATAGTTAGTGACATATTCATTCCTAGACTCAAGATAGCTACTTGTTGGTTGTACTAACAGTGTTTGATGGGTTTTGTTCTCCTTACTCTTAGGCCGTGTCATTTTAGGCTTTTGAGGGGTTCCTTGCTCTACCCTCTTGTTCTCATAATACTCGGCTATTTGTAAAGGTGTCATAGGTTTAAGTGTTAAAGTTTTACCTTTGTACTCAAAGCTATATTTGTTAGAAAACCCATCATGTACAACTTTCCTATCATATTGCCATGGACGACCAAGCAACAAGTGACAAGCATTCATAGGCACAACATCACATGTAATAATATCCTCATATGATCCTAATGTTATATTGACCTTAGTTTGCTTATTGACCTTAAGTTCTCCACACTCATTCATCCAATGTAGTTTATATGGCCTAGGGTGATGAAATGTAAGAAGTTGTAATTTGTTTACCATTTCAGTGCTAGCTATGTTGCAACAACTTCCCCCATCAATTATCACATTACACACTTTTCCTTTAATACTACACCTAGTATGAAATAGATTTTCACGTTGGTTATCCTCACAAGGTGCTAGTTGGACATGCAAAGTTCTCCTACCTATCAAAGATTCACCTTTTTCATACTCAATGCAATCATCATTCTCAGTTTGCTCATTGTCATCAATTAATGCATTTTCATCATCCAATTCCACATCATCCTCACTCTCATATTCTCCTAGATGATTTATGATCAAAGTGCGTCTATTAGGACATTCCCTACTCATGTGTCCTCTACCTTGGCATTTAAAACACACAATGTCCATAGTTCTAGAGTTAGAGGTAGGAGTACTCCCTCGATGACCACTTGAAGGCTCATTCAAGGATCGTGGTGTAGTGGACGGTGTAGAAGACCTTCGTTGGCCTTCTTGGCTCATAGGTGCCGACTTTCTTTCCTTCTTCTGGCCTCCTTGATCCCTGCTATGGATAGGTAGCCGGTTTCCTTGTGATTTCCAAGCGTTGGGCGTCCCATGAGGTGGCTTGTGTTCCCGATTTCGCACCTTAGTCTTCATTTCCACTTTGATGGCCAAGTGTAGTAATTGCTCCATGGTGCTGTATGGATACATATCAACTTCATTAGCCAAATTAGAGTTAAGAATACGAGGATACCTAGCCATAGTATTTTCCTCATCCTCTAGAACGTTGGCCTTCACCATAGCAACTTGCATATTGGTATAGGCTTCCTCAGCGCTAAGAGAGCCTTGTCTCAAATTTTCCAGCCGTTGTCGAAGCTCTCGGGTATAGTGAGGTGGGACGAACCGAGACCTCATTAGTGCCTTCATATGCTCCCATGTGGTGATTTGAGGATCCAATGTTCGCACTCTTTCTTTGACTACGTGATCCCACCATACCAAGGCATAACCTTGGAACTCGAGAGCGGCTAGCTGAACCTTCCTAGGCTCGCTGAAGTTATGACACAACCAGATCTGCTTGACTTTAGTTTCCCACTCCGTGTAGACGTCGGGATCACACTTTCCTTCAAAGACGGGAATTTTGATTTTGACTTTGCCGAGACCGTCTTGCTCTTGATAGGGCCGTAGATTATCACGTTCTCGTCCTTGCCTTGGCTGTTGGAATGGCCGATTGTAATCTTCCCAAGTATGATCCTCAAAAGGAGCTTCATTCCGTCGCTGAAAGTTATCAACAAATGGTGGCATGTTAGAAGCATTAGGGAGGACATTGGACTGTAAATTACCTTGATCTAGATGATCCAGCTCTCTAGTAACGTGTGAAGGACCGCCAAACTCATAGTTGGTTCTTAAAGGTGGTGTCCGCGATGGTGGGGTTCGTGCTTCCATAGACTCCACTCGTTTGGATAGGTTAGCTACGGAATCGGACAATTATTTCAATAGACTAAGCATCTCAGGCGTGACGGTCTCGCTGCTAGACTTGCTGGGGCTTCGAGATCTAGACATGATCAAGTAACAAACAAAGAACCAGTTAGGTTAGAAAACAAAGATCTCACTTGTGTATCGCTCACTCTCTCGTTGGTATTGCCTAGCTGGTGGCTCGAGTTGTAAGGATCCAACACCTTAAGATCACGATTTTCGAACTTTCTTAGCAACCCTTTGGAACTAGAACTGCCGAAACTGATGTTAGTGTCGGAGATGGATTAAGACACCCCTAATCGGAATATTGACCGTTGGGTTGGTGTAGGTATGGTGGTTTGTGATTAGAATAACGTAGGAGTTGTTTGAAGGAGTTCTCACAAAGAGGGGACTTTTTCTTGTGCTTGATGGTCGATTAATGCAGGCCAACCGTTTTTGTGTTGTTCTTTTTCTTTTTTTTTTTGAAAGATCTCTTAGACTTTGTCAAAGATTTGTAGGAGAGAAGGTAACCGAAATTGATTGCAACGAGATTTGTGGGAGAGAAGGTTACCGAATTTGACTGCAATGTTCGATCTCTTTTTTTTTTGTGTTTACCTCTCCTCAAGATGTTGTCCGGCCCTAAGAAACCCTTGGCTTTTGATTTTGCACACTTCAAGTACAAGTTAAACCTCAATTGGTTAAGCAATAAGGTTAACAAAGAAGAAAGAAGTGATCAACTGTACCAACTGAGCTCTGATACCAACTGATACGGTATTAGTCCGTGGATTAGTCGATCTAGGCACAATGATCCGAATCCGGCTGAATGAAGCGAATCCAGATGTGGAATGAAACGTGGAGATGGAATGGATGCAGGAGGATGTTGAGAAGAACCAAAGAGAGTCAACGAAAAGAACCGAGGCTGAAGAGCCAAGAGCCCGCTTCGTGAATGCCCTAGACCCGTCTCCAATACAACTTTACACTAGCTCCGGCTGGACTAGTACAAAGAGGGACTCGTGAAGGCTTGAAGCACCAATCCGAAGGCGGTTGACACGAACAAGTTCAGCCAAGCAAACAACGACAATGCCAACCAAAAACTCTCTTGTTATTTGATTGATTTTGTGAATGATTACAAACGATAATTCTTAGCAAATAAAACGTACCCTACTCAGCAGCTAAAGAGACTATATATAGACTCTTTTATCTAGACAAAATAAAGAAAAGAAAACTAAAACATTGGTGGAAGGTGGTAACAAGAGAGCTTCCACAAATGTAGCTAACAACTTAACAAACAACTAATCAGCATCAAAATAGGCTGACTTATTCAAAACAGATCCATGGAGTGAGTTGGACGGTTTTTAAGAGCCCAAACGGATGATCCGACTGAGGGAAATGGGCTGACTTGTTCAAACAGATCCATGAGTGATTTGGACGGTTTTTAAGAGCCCAAATGGATGATCTGACTGAGGGAAATGGTTACTCTTTTTGGGCTGCCTGGGACGGGAGCAACGTCGAGCTTGCTAGCCACTCCGGACTTGATGGCATCATGCTTGTTTTCCCATTTCCTATGCTTGCTTGCTCATCCATCTTCCCCATCTTGTCCTTGTCTTGTTTGCTTGATTTATTGGCTGACGTAGCTATATGATCCAGCTCTTGTTGTTCCAACGTCTCCATGGTCTCTTCTCTTTGCTTGCTTGCTCCTGCATTCACCAAGAGATTAACACATGATGCATGGAAGTTAAATGGTTCACGCATGGTGCCAAGCAATAGCACTTCCCTTGACATAACTTCTTGGATCTCCTTAGCTCTTGCCCTAGTAATGGGCCCTTGATATCTTCCATGTGATGGTCCTACATCAACTTCCCTTTTGTAAAGTCAACCCGACGGTAGAGGTTCTAACTTCAATCTTCCATATACTTTTTGTACATCTCTTGTCGACATCAAACTTCAAAACTTCGATCTTCTCTTACTCTTGTTGGTCACCTTATGCATCTCTCGGTATTCCATGAACAACTTGACAACTGTACCGGTATGCCCCGTGGAAAATGCTAGAAGAAAATCCCCATCCAAAACCACTAAAATATCAAACTCATTACATCTCCAGGTACTAACATCATAACTCTAAGCTTGCAGTGTTGCCGTAATCTAGGTCCTCTCTTTGACGCCATAGCCACCATGTCTCTTCCGTGTGAGTCTATAAACTTGACTTATCTCTTGCCCGCGGTAATATATCATCCATTTCATACCCTGCATCCTCTATATACTCCCGTTTGTATACCACCTCTATGACACCTTACCTTCTTCTTGATTCACTACTTCTCTTTTTACCGTGGTCAAACTTTAAAACCTCTAATTCGTGTCGTTCTCCCATATGTCAATTCCATGACCTACAAAGATCGCATAAGGTCATCCAAATCCCTATGTATGCCCATAATCTTGTTTACTCATCCCCTCTACACTCACCAATAGACAACCCGCACCTGTGCGTTCTCATTTGTCACCGATTAACTTGTATTGTATCTGACCTTCTCCAAAATCAACGACTTATTATTCTACTACACTTCTCATGTTACCATCCATGCTACCCTCCTCGGGGTACTTTACCTTAAACTCCGTTAGTTCTTTCTTCATTACATGCTTTCTCTTCTTTATAAGGTAACTATATCTTCTTTGCCATGTTGTTTCATATAACTCCCTTTCATAGACTTAACCATTCTTCCTTGATGTCTTTCAAGAGCACCTTCCCAAATATTATATCCCTAGCTAGCATCCACTCGCGTTCCTCTTGGTTGGTACCTTAAGTCTCTCGATCAAAGCTCTTTGTTTCGTCTTTCATCTTCTTAGGGTCATCATTTATACACACTTCCTCCTTCTTGGCGTTTCTTAATCTTATCATCATAATGGAAATCGGTCAACTCCACGTGAATGCCCACCATGCCCTTCTTCTCATAACTCTAGTAATGTTGAAACTTTACTTTTTGGTACCTCATAAGCTTAACTTACGGTATCTTAAATCTTTAGCAAATGGTTCGATCACTCTTCTCGTCTTGACTCAAATGCTTAGGAGCGTCTAAGGAAAACTTCACATCTTAATGGAATATCACCTTTAACCTTGTTAGAATGTATCCTTCTCCACCTCGATTCGCATCTTTAGTTGTCCACGTGTCTTCTTAAAGAACTTATGTTTGTTATCCCTATTGGTCTCGTTGTCTTTCTAATCGTGACTTCTTTGTAACCACTTCTACCTTTGTGTTACTCCTTTTTCTTGTATGTTCACCATCTCAATTTCTCTTAAGTTGTTTTGAGTTTTCTTTTACTTGGTTGTCCTTCGTTTACGTCATCTCTAATCCTCCTATTCGACATCCTCTTCAAAGGAGTACAAGAACTCCAAGGTGTTCGCCCGAACGTAGCTCTCAACTCGGTACTTGAGCATATTCGTCCTCGTATGTACATTATCCAAAGTCAAACGACGTCATCCAAGGATGATGATATCATACGGTCTTCTTAGCTAAAAGGTCCCATAACTTCATATGCTACTATATATAATAAGAATACTTATACATAACTATATAAGTCCTAAGTCCATATCAATACCAACATAACACATCCAACATTCCATCAACAATATAAGGTCCCAAAACATATAACCGTCCACATATATAAACATACACATATATCCAGTTCATCATGCAACATAAAATCACAAAGATACACATCAGTTCTATCATGCATAACTACAAACCTCATATCCATATCTATATATACATATATACATATCAAAATCTAATAACCTAAGCTGCCGAGATCTGCGGAGAGAGTGGTGGTCCATACACTCTACCCCGACTCATGCATGTGATTTTGAAAACAAAAACTCAGAACCCGTGGGGTTCTGTTTATTCCTTATTCGGTCTTTAGAAGATTGCGAGTGCCATTGTTGTCAACCTAGGGCTTTGATACCACTTTTGTAACACCCCGAATCCGCGGGACTCGGGATGCTATATGCGGATGTAACACCCCGAATCCGCGAAACTCGGGATGCTACGGGTTAGGACCTCAGAATGGGTCCCGACCCTTAGCTTGACAACAATTTCACTAGATCTAGCAACAAGGAACAAATAAAGACCAAAACCGAAATACATTTTTATGCAATGAAAAGAAAAACCCGAAAGAATACAATAAAGGACTTCAGCCAAAAATACAACCCCAAAGACTAAACGCCATACAACATACAATAAATACAATACTCAAACTCGACTCCACCAAAAACCCAATCCTAAAATGTACGGAACCCCGACAGCACACTCTTCCGAATCTCTCGGCCGCAATCCTAACCTGCAAGGCAAACTACAATAGTCGGTATAAAACCGTTAGCTCATATTCGAAGCATTAGAATCAATGGGAAAGGCACAAACACAAGTAAATCATCATAAACACACAATATTCTCAAATCACACAATTCTGGTTTATTATCTTTTTATTATTAAGTCATATCCCGTTCTAATTCAACTTAGGTTTGTGACACGAGACCACCGTGGTCCCGCCTCGGTCCCTACTTACCGGCATGGAACGGTATGGATGCCTCCGACCGTCTAACCAGCACGGGCTAGCCGCCAAGACCCTTCTAGACTCTCGCAAGAGCTAGGCAGATGATGTCACCGCCCGTTATCATACACTTGGCCCAAAATAATATAAGGTTGGTGGTCCTATTACCGGTTTAGTTGTTATAAACAATAAAGAATAATCACACACTACCAAACAAACATCAATGCTAATACAAGGAATACGAGCTTAGTAAGTCCAGAGACTTACCTCATCCCAAAGATAAACCGATCAACAATATCTCTCAACTTCCCGCAAGAAGGTACTCAACTCTTGGCCAAAACAAGGCACACGATCAATATCGATCTCTCATGCTAGAAGTCCTTAGACTTATAGTCCAAATGACTTATATAAGGTCATACAACTCACATGTCAGGATAACACGTTCCTAATCTCGATGCTCTCACAACAACATGTAATCCCAAACCTCAAGCCTAATGATTCTCACAAGATCAAACCATATACTCGAATCCTTATAACAACCTCACTAGACCGTAATACCACCTCAAGCTTAGAATCAACATCAATCCATCAAACAATATCAAATCCTCAAAACTCACCTAAGTTTCAAAGCCACTACTTGGCATCAACTCTAAGTTATGCTAGATCCATCCTAGCATGATACTACTACTACTAAACATAACTAGATTGAGGAAGAAGGTACTCACACGAGGTCAAAGATGGAAGACGATCTACGGATGTCGAGTTTGGATTCGATGGCTTTTATCGGGGCACTTCCGGAGCTAAAACCAAAGTTAAGATAATTTAGCTTATACGCTAAATTTGACGGATATTTAACTTACATAAGTCTTAAGGGAAAACTCGTTTTCCAAAACGAAAGTTAAACACCGGTAATACATCTTCCGGGCAAATTATACGAATATAGGAACTTGGTCATAAACCACAATTAAATCCTTGGGGTCATAGTCCAAAATTAAAACCTTGGGCCGTTTTCTATAATTTCACATAAAGAGGCATAATTTCAAATTCTAGCAAGTATGGGTTATTAATCATAATTAGAAACATGGGCCTTTTTGGTAATTAATCCAGCACGTATAATGGTTAAAATCAAGAAGTTGGGCCAAAAACACAAATATAAAACATGGGTGCATTTTTGCAATTACTCTTAAATGTAGGGAGAAACGATTTAAAAAGGCATATAGGTTTGCTTTTAACTCTAGAGCAACGCTGGGGAGACAACCAGGGCGGCGGAGAAGGGGATACAACGCCGGCGGCAGGGCTTCCCAATGGGGCGAGGGTTGTTCAAGCACAGCAGGGGGTCCTATCCGGCGGCTACTGGCGGTCCTTTGCAGTGGTGCACGTCGTGGTGGGTCCAGTCGATAGAAGTTCAGGGCCGGGATCAAGCGACAAGATGGTGGGCGGAGATCTGGCGAGGCCAAGCGTCGTTATCGAGGCGGCAGGCGGCTCCCAGGCGGCCACAGGAGGTGCTGGTGGCGGTTGAAGAGAGGGGTTGTCCTCCTGTGTGTTGGTGAAGAACCAAAAATGAATGAAGGCAAAGAGTTGTAGTTCCAGAAGATGAGCAACAAAGATGGAGATGGGAAGCTTCAAGGGAGGCTTGCTGGGAGAGGGAGATGAACCTGGAAGAGTTGCAGCGAGCTCCGATCGTATCCGGCATTACAATGTAAAATGTGAGAGAATGGAGAGCTGCGAGAGACTGCAGTGGAGAGGGGGAGAGAGGGCAGAGATGGCTGGGGTTGCGTGAGAGTAGGAGAAGCAGGGTGAGGTAGGAGGTGAGGGTAAGAGATATGGTGCAGGGAAGGTGAGGTTGGGCAGCTATGAGTTGAGGCGCAGAGTTGGAAGAGAGAGAGCCTAGACTAGATGTAGGGTAGGGACTGCAAGAGCGTCCTTATCTAGGGGTCGGATTTGGCATCCAGGTAAGAAAGAAAGAACAAGAAGAAAGGGACAAAGAGAAAGAAAAGGTAAAAGAAAATTTAAAATGTAAAATAAGTTTAATATATATATATATATAACTCGATACAAATTCTCGGAATGGGATTTTTAGGATGGAAAATTTCCCGACATTTTCCAAAATAAAAATAAAATACGGACTATATATTTGTATCAAATATATATATAAAAATACTTATAGAATAATGCTTTCCGATAGAGGGGTCATTCTTGTATAATACTGTGATTAAAAAAATTTAAGCAAATATATATGGATAAAAGTAGGAGAAATATATATCGCAAACGAACCTAAAATTTAGGGCATTACACTCACCGTGTACATGTCTGGACTAGTCGCAAAGAACCTCTCAGTCTCCTGTAGAACTGGACAAGTTGTCACTACCTCTTACTAATTAGGCCAAACAATGATAAATGTCGTCCTAGCATGTTATCATAATTAACGTACAACACACTCGACTATTATAGTCAAGCTAACACATAGAAGTACGCTAAGTAAGTTCAAGGGACTTACGTGTCTCAAGGTAATCCCAGCTATAAATCACGCTCCGCTTCCCACTGGAAAATCCTCGACACGAAACAAGACACACAATCAACAACTATCCGATATCTAGTCTCAATGATCTCTACAAGATCATATAACAACATGCTAGAAGGTTCCAACTTCTAGTATCAATGATCTCTACAAGATCATATAACAACTTGCTCGAAGATTCCTACTTCTAGTCTCAAAGATCCTCACACGGTCATAAAACGATATGCTAGGATGTTCCCAATCCTACTCTCAAGATCCTCACAAGATCAAACAACAATACAACAATCTCTACGTTCCCACACAGTTTCCTCACAATACATTGGGTATTCAACGTAAATGAACTCACAAACCACTAACTGACATTCTCACTAGTTATGCTAGGTTTCAACCTAGCATGATACAACTCTAAGATCGACTACGACAAAGGAAGGAAACGACATACCACAAGATGGTACATATTGGAGGTAAGGCGCAACCGCGGGAGAGGGAAAGTGCAACCGCGTTGACAAGGCTCCAAGATGCCGTGACCGCGGTGGTTAAAGGCGCGGGTACGGTGACACTGGGAAGACGCAACCGCGAGAATATGTAGGTGCGGTCGTGGGAGAACTCCAGGGGCGAACTTCCACGACGTTCTCCTATGTGCAACGAGACTCTCGATGTTTCCTAGGATGGATTTGCTCCTCTACTCCCGTCCAGCACCAGACTACAATCACATACTCTATGTATAGCACTATCAACACACACACAAAAGCATGGAATGGATTCAAGAGCGAGTTTTGTCTCAAGACACTAGACAAGAAGAGAAGTAGAAGGTAAAGAAGATGACTTACTGTTTGTTCCTGAGGCCTTTCGAAACTACGTGAGGACGAAGAATTAGATTCATTGAAGTTGCACAAAGAATTAAACTTAAGGGAAGAGATGAAGAGGAGGGAGGGGATGAAGAATGCGTATGAAGAAGAAAGGAGACTATAACTAGGGTTAAGGGAGTTTATAAGGGGAAGCAAAACGTGGAGGTAAAATTAGATCTTCTCCAAAAGAAAACAACGGATGACGGTTCTAAGAGATAGACGGTATGTCAGAATACCGCATCCGCGGCTAGAGCCTACCGCGACCCCTGGAACACCTAGTGGCCATGACCGTGGGCCACAGGGGCGGAGGCTTCTTTTGACTTTCCCTCTAGACCCCAAGGGGGTTCAACAAGTGAAATGGGTTCTCCAAACCCGAATAAAGATCCGGACGTCCCGATTCCAAACTTGGTTCCGAAACTAAATTTCTGGTCGTGACATGAGTTTCCCTAAACACAAGTTTCGTCCTGAAACTTAAACAAACGTTGATCCTCTCGGTCTCATACGCCGAGGTATCCGCACAAGTTCCCGTGAGAATATGCAAACGCGGTCGTGGGAGAACTCCAGGGGAAAACTTCCATGATGTTCTCCGATGTACAACGAGACTCTTGATGTTTCCTAGGACGGCATTGCTCCTCTACTCTATTTCAACACCCGACTACAACCACATTACTGTATGTATACCGCCATCGACACACACACACAAGCATGGAAGGGATTCAAGAACGAGTCTTGTCTCAAGACACTAAAACAAGAAGAGAAGTAGAAGGAGAAGAAGATGACTTATTATATGTTCTTGAGGTCTTGCTAAGAATTCTAGAATGGCTCGCTGCGTGAGGATGAAGAAGCAGATTCGTTGAAGTTAGACAAGGAATTGAACGTAAGAAAAGAGATGAAGAGGAGGGAGGGGATAGAGAACACGTGAGAAGAGGGACTGAAGAAGATTGCAACTAGGGTTAAGAGAGTTTAGAAGGGGCAACAATACGTGGAGGTAAAATTAGATCTTCCCAAAAGGAAACAACGGATGACGGTTACAAAAGATAGACGGTATGTCAGAATACCACACCCGCGGCTAGAGCCTGCCGCAACCGCGACAACACCTAGTGGTCGTGACCGCGGGCCACGGGAGTGGTGGCTGCTTCTGACGTTCCCTTCTCGGCCCCAAGGGGGATTCAACAAGTGAAATGGGTTCTCAAAACCCGAATAAAGATCCGGAGGTCCAGATTCCGGACCCGGTTTCAGAATTAAATTTCCAGTCGTTACAATATATAGGAGAGGTCATGTGTCACATGTAACCCTAGGTGACCAAATTTGCTTACAAAATATCCAAAACATGATAAAATCTATCTCTAAGGAAAATAATAAATAAGATCAATCTTTTAGAAAGAATAGATCTTCTAAAACTAACTAAAATAGAATCTATCTTCTAACAAGATAAGATCTATTTTAAAGGAAATAAAATAAAATCAATCTTCTAAAAAGATTAGATCTTCTTAACAAAAATAGATTATATCTTCTAATAAGATAATATATTTAAGCTTTCCAATTAGAAGTCTTAATTTATTCTAAAAGAAACAAAATTAATATGGCTGAAAAATATAATTAAGGCCCGATAAAAATATAACATAATTAAACAAGTCTTTTAAGGGTTGGATATATAATAGAACGGATCTAGAGTGACCCGTTCTTAGATCCACACGCATGGCCGGTTTTCTTCACTTGCATGGTTGGTCTTTATCTCTTGCATGGATACGTACGTTCTTCATGCATGGCTGAGTTTACGTACGTTTTGGATCTAGAATATTGAGAAGATCTCGTATGTGGTCCCGGGTCTTCTAGTGTTGGGGAGTCTAAGTTCTTCTAAAAAGTTCATCTTCTCCTTGCTATTATGTAGTGTATCCTCATGCTTTGATACACTCGAGACCTCCTTGTTGGATGAGCTCCTTAGTATGAGATTCTTCTCTCCTCTCGGATGGCATGTAGACCCTTCCTCCTTCACTTGATTTTCATATGAATATGCCATCTTTCTTCTTTGTCGTCCTTATATTTCCTTCAACTCCTATGCATCCCTTGTCCTGCTCTTGTTTCAAAACTGGTTATGAACTGATGGTTGAAGGTGCAACTGGAGATGAGTAGGATTCTAGAGACGCTCCCGCATCATATATGGAAGGATGAGATGCTTTCCCTAGCCAAAATGGTTGTGAAGCCCTTCAACCGAGCTATTTTTCCAAGAGTCGACTTTCCTCGGATCATGATGAGTGAAGGAAGCAAGCACTTTATCGGTAGGACCGCATAGTACTATTTGTCTAAGTATGAGGTGGCCCACATGGTTGCAACCCCGCATCGTCATCAAGGAAGCGGCCATGAAGAGTTCTACCACTTATAGGTGAAGCGAGAGCTTAAATTTTATTTGGGTATCAAGTAGCCCATGCTTGTCATCAAGGATGCCGGAAAGAGATGGTTGTTTGGACTCCTCAAGCAAATCAAGATTTTTAGTGTGGATTGAGGCATCATGGAGTTTGGTCTAGCTAAAGACCTTAAAGAAGCGCTTCTTGGGAGGCAACCCAAGGATAAACCATTTCCCTTTTCTTTTTCATTTTTGCTTTCGTTTTTGTTTTTGTATGTTTTGTGTTTGTGCTAGATTCTAGGAAATAAAGAATCCTTGCAAGGCAAGATGGTGATGATCCCGCATCAACCCATGGGTAGAGCGGACATGGGACTTGGACGGCTTGAGGTGCCTTTGAGGGTTGGAAGAGCTCCCATCTCGCATACACCTTAGTGCGGGTCTCGACGCTAGAATGACCATATTGAGCTCTCTACCATGATTGATTGATCATCCACCACCACCACTCCACATGAGTGAACCGAAATACCAAAGCACTACAATTTTACATTGTGGGGACTTCTTTCACTCTTCTCTAGTTGATTTTTACATTGTGGGGACTTCTTTTACCTTGACCAAAATCTCGGTCTGATCAACTTATATGGCCATCCGAGATCTTGTGAAGAGAACCCTAAACTCACTTCAGCTCCTTTCGATCCTTTATCTCTTGCCCGGAGTGCACCCGAAAGCTGAAGGTCCCTTCTGAAGGAGCCTCCCAAGGTTGACATTAGAACTCTCCCGGTTAGAGAGGATGGATCTAAAATGGTTGTGAAGCCCTTCAACCGAGCTATCTTTCCAAGAGTCGACTTTCCACGGATCATGATGAGTGAAGGAAGCAAGCACTTCATCGGTAGGACCGCAGAGTACTATTTGTCTAAGTATGGGGTGACCCACCTGGTTGCAACCCCACATCGTCATCAAGGAAGCGGCCATGAAGAGTTCTACCACTTATAGGTGAAGCGAGAGCTTAAATTTTATTTGGGTATCAAGTATCCCATGCTTGTCATCAAGGATGCCGGAAAGTGATGGTTGCTTGGACTCCTCAAGCAAATCAAGATTTTTAGTGTCGATTGAGGCATCATGGGGTTTGGTCTAGCTAAAGACCTTAAATAAGCGCTTCTTGGGAGGCAACCCATGGATAAACCATTTCCCTTTTCTTTTTCATTTTTGCTTTCGTTTTTGTTTTTGTATGTTTTGTGTTTGTGTGCTAGATTCTAGGTAATAAAGAATCCTTGCAAAGCAAGATGATGATGATCCCGCATCAACCATGGGTGGAGCGAACATGGGACTTGGACGGCTTGAGGTGCCTTTGAGGGTTGGAAGAGCTCTCATCTCGCATACACCGTAGTGCGGGTCTCGACGCTAGAATGACCATATTGAGCTCTCTACCATGATTGATTGATCATCCACCACCACCACTCCACATAAGTGAACCGAAATACCAAAGCACTATATTTTTACATTGTGGGGACTTCTTTCACTCTTCTCTAGTTGATTTTTACATTGTGGGGACTTCTTTTACCTTGAC
Source organism: Fagopyrum homotropicum (assembly GCA_033239125.1). NCBI lineage: Eukaryota > Viridiplantae > Streptophyta > Magnoliopsida > Caryophyllales > Polygonaceae > Fagopyrum > Fagopyrum homotropicum. The sequence goes on along the minus strand of BSWB01000002.1, from coordinate 95,896,618 downwards.
CAAAATCTCGATCTGATCAACTTATATGGCCATCCGAGATCTTGTGAAGAGAACCATAAACTCACTTCAACTCCTTTCTATCCTTTCTCTCTTGCCCGGAATGCACCCGAAAGTTGGAGGTCCCTTCCGAAGGAGCCTCCCAAGGTTGACATTAGAACCCTTCCGGTTAGAGAGGATGGATCTAAAATGGTTGTGAAGTCCTTCAACCGAGCTATCTTTCCAAGAGTCGACTTTCCACGGATCATGATGAGTGAAGGAAGTAAGCACTTCATCGGCAGGACCGCAGAGTACTATTTGTCTAAGTATGGGGTGGCCCACCTGGTTGCAACCCCACATCATCATCAAGGAAGCGGCCATGAAGAGTTCTACTACTTATAGGTGAAGCGAGAGCTTAAATTTTATTTGGGTATCAAGTAGCCCATGCTTGTCATCAAGGATGCCGGAAAGTGATGGTTGCTTGGACTCCTCAAGCAAATCAAGATTTTTAGTGTGGATTGAGGCATCATGGAGTTTGGTCTAGCTAAAGACCTTAAAGAAGCGCTTCTTGGGAGGCAACCCAAGGGTAAACCATTTCCCTTTTCTTTTTCATTTTTGCTTTCGTTTTTGCTTTTGTGTGTTTTGTGTTTTTGTGCTAGATTCTAGGTAATAAAGAATCCTTGCAAGGCAAGATGATGATGATCCCGCATCAACCATGGCTGGAGCGGACATGGGACTTGGAAGGCTTAAGGTGCCTTTGAGGGGTGAAAGAGCTCCCATCTCGCATACAACTTAGTGCGGGTCTCGACGCCGTAATGACCATATTGAGCTCTCTACCATGATTGATTGATCATCCACCACCACCACTCCACATGAGTGAACCGAAATACCAAAGCACTACAATTTTACATTGTGGGAACTTCTTTCACTCTTCTCTACTTGATTTTCACATTGGGGACAATGTGATTTTATGGATGGGGTGGGGTTTTCATAATATTTTTGCATATTTAATTTTATTGTCACATGTTTCTTTTCATGTTTTGCATTGTACATATATATTTCAAAATTCCAAAAAAACAAATAAAATTTTTAAAGTTTTTGTGCTTCTAGGATTGATATGAACCTTATGATGATTTTGTGTGTGAATCGGCTATGGATGGCACTTTTGTGTTGAATGAATTTATGCATATGTGGACTTGAATACTTTTCTTGAATTCCATATGTGGATTGTGATTATGATTGTTGTCTAGGTTGGACTGAGAATTGATAATCGAAATTGCATGATAGGTTCTTACACATCATCTAGGAATGATTAAGGCATTCACTTCTCTCTTCTTCTCATATTGATCATGTTGTTTGAAGCACCTCACTTGATTGAAAATTTTTACCTCTTTTGACCCATCCGGGAACTAGGAGCATGTTAGTGTATTGAGTGTGTCAAAGACAAGTGTGGGGTGATGATGTTGATGAATATATGTTGTAGATAAAGTTGTTGAATGTGTTGTGAAAGTGTAAAAAAAATAGTTTGGGGACGTTGGTTTTGATGACGAGTAACTCGGCACCATTTACATAATCGGATGTTTGTGTCTTGCCAAAGTCGGATTAACCGATAGTCCTAACGAGACTTGGTATGTGCATCCGATGTGAGACACCTCGGAAAATTCCCTAGGACCGCTAATCACCAAAGTTTCGGCTTTTGTGCACCAATGCCATTTCTTCAAGTGTATGAAAATAAAAAAGAAAAAGAAAAGAAAGAAAAGACAAGAAAAAGAAGGAGAAAATTACACTTATGGTGGATGTTGAACAAAATGAAATTGTGGTTTTTTGTTCCTTTCTCGGATTTGCATATTGTCTCCGCACTTCCATAGCTCCCTGATCTTCCTCTCTATAATTGGGAAAGCAGTTGGGAAACCTAGAACTTTAAACACTATAGAGTTCCTCCATCTCGCTTCCATATCTTCCGTGGTTTCTTTGTCGATCTCCAGTACTGGATCTTCATCCTGACCAAAAGGGAAGCTGGTTGTGATTCTTCCGCATAGGGACTCCCTACTGATCTTGTCTGTGTTGTTAGGGTTAGATTTCATTCCTCCTAAAACTTTACTCCAGGATATCGGGGCTACTTTTACCGTATTACTCTTTGCTGCTGCAAACTCGCTTGTGACAGTTTGGTGCTATAACTCGAGGTTTGCTAATAGGGCTTTCAACCTCAATCACAATCATGTTGTTTTTATTAGGGCTCTCCACCAGTGGAACATCCATGGAGTCCTTTCCACTCTCAATAGTGGTGTTGGCTTCCATCGCCTTAGGTTCAGTAGGTTGCACAACTTGTGTTGTCGATAAGTCTTCCATGGTAGCATCTTCGCTAGACAAACTGAGGACCATCGTAGACTAGCCGTCGGAGGGGGAACCTCCCTCATAGCGCTATCGGAGGAGTCTTGATTGGTGAAACGCCCGCTAATTTATCGTGTTCGCACTTAATATGTTTATACAATGAGCCTAATTAGTAGAATAAAATATATAAAAAAATCATATTTATCAAATTTGACCATTATAAAATTATATTTTACATTTTTTTTAAAAAAAAAGTCCGTGAAAAACACGAAAAGTATACAAGTCTTCAATAAACTTCATAATCCCCTCCTACCGAAAATACACTATCAAATTTAACCATATATATATATATATATAGGCTTTTGTTCGAGTACGATTCAATTAATGCGGTACGGTCGTACGGCCGCCCGTATGGCCAACACGTGTCCCGAAAAAAAATTTTAATTTTTTTTTCTTTTTTCTTTGCTGAAACGAATTTTTTTTTTTTCATAATCAAAAGAAAATTTGTTTGAACTACCATGTTATAATTTATGCACTATTCTCCTATAACTTTGAACTATTCCCATATAATCCATGAACTATTACTTTTTAATATATTTTATCAAATTATTCATAAATTAATCGTTTATATGTTATGAACTATTCAATTGTAATTTAAGAACTATCATTTTATAAGTTATGCACTATCCTTCATAAATTTTGCACTTTGAAGTATTCTATTATAATTCATGACCTATCCCATAATAAGTTTTGAACTATTACTTTCACTCCTTTATAAATTTTGCACTTTGAACTATTCTATTATAATTCATGAACTATTCTATTATAATTCATGAACTATCCCATAATAAGTTTTGAACTATTACTTTCACTCCTTTATAAATTTTGCACTATGAACTATTCTATTATAATTCATGAACTATCCTTTTAGAAGTTATGAACTATTCCTTAATATGTTTTGAACTATTATTTTCATTTCTTTATAAATTTTGCACTATGAACTATTCTATTATAATTCATGAACTATCCTTTTATAAGTTATGAACTATTTCATAATAAGTTTTGAACTATTACTTTTACTTGTTTAAAAAAAAATTCTTTTTTTTTTTCGGGACACGTGTCGGCCGTACGGGCGGCCACACGGCCGTACCGGAATAATGTGCCTTACCTGAATAACACCCTCTCTCTCTCTCTCTCTCTCTCTCTCTCTCTCTCTCTCTATATATATATATATATATATATATATATATATATAGATATGTATAATTTTTCCAACAGTCGGGAGTGTGTCTAAAGTAGTGATACATCCAACCATACTTATTACTATGATGAGACAACCCATCTTTTCACTCTAGATCAGCATTAACTTTTTTTTTTTTGAGTAATAAGGTAAGTAGTTTAGGCAAGTCAACACCGATTGGTTGACCAGCCTAAGGCATCCTTGCGGATGATAGCATCAATGGATGCCGGAATACATGGGCACCTAGCAGAGATATCCTGACGAGACAGCAGCAGGATTGTCATGACCGAGGTTAGCCAGCTTGTCGGCCGCACCATTAATCTCTCTGTAGATGTGGTTGATTTGGACTTGATAAAAATCTGCGATTAGGAGAGAAATGTCTGTAATACAAATATCCATTTCCCATGGCGGTTTCCAAATGGTTTTGACTGACTTAATAATCATGAGGTTATCTCCTTCAATTTCAATGTTTCTAATTCCCATTTGTTTTGCTTTGATAAGGCCCATTTTCAAAGCTTAGGCTTCAGTCTGGGGGACAGAAATGTGGCCACACTGACCGAACTCAAAGCCGACTACTGAGGCATTATGATCTCTTAGAATGTATCCAAATGAGCTCTGACCATTAGATCTTTTTGAGCCGTCAAAGTTAAGTTTAATTGTTCCAAATTTAGGGGGCAGCCACTTAATATTCTTTTGTTTCCTTCCATTTTTGACTACTTTTGTGACATTTTCCTTCTTCTTCTCACTTTCCCAATCCCTAATCTGGGATTGAACGATGTGTGAGACATTTGTTATTTTGCTGTTGTTAAAGATGTTCTTATTTCTCACAAACCAAATATTCCACCAGGTGACAAACAGAGATATAATCGCTGAGTCATCAAGGTTAGATCTGATAATGGAGATTACCTCCCTTAGATCTTTATTTGTCGTGTCCAAATTTTGAATGCATTCTCGAGTTTTTAGGTCGGTAATGTTGTCCAAAGTGAATGGACATTTGAGGAAGATATGACAAGCACTCTCGAAAGGGTGCTGACAAAGTACACAACTCATTGGAACTAGTACTTTTTGTTTTTCTAGGTTTTCTTTCGTTGGGAGTCCATTTATAGACAGTTTCCAAATGAAGTTTTTTATTTTTGGCATGATGTCGATATTCCAGATCCATGGGTTGTTATCTTGGGGGGAGCAGATTTTCTTATGAAGAAGAGTGAGAGCATCTTTTGTATGGAACTAGCCATCTACACTCAGGGCCCAGTAAAGTCTATCCCGAATATCACAAATCGGGATTAGGTGGTTTTTAATACGATTGATCATGTTGGGGGTGGTGAGTTGACTTTCTAGAAGTTTTAGCTTCTCTTGGTCCCATTTCTTATTTTTGATGAGGGAACAAACAGTTTCGTCATTACTGGAGATTAGTTCCTTGTCGATTGCATATTGTTCTAGGGGGCAGTCGTCAATCCATCGGTCCTTCCAAACTCTAATAGTTTTCCCATCCCCAACATTCCATCTAATTCCTTGGTCAAAGTCTTGCCTTGGGTTCATTAGTCTCTTCCACTGCCAAGACGTATTTTTACCAGTTTTGTAGTTCCAAAGCCGGTTTCCTTTTAAGTATTTTTCCTCGACAACCTTGACCCAGATATTATCCGGTTCTGCCATAATTTTCCATAATAGTTTCATTTGTAGAGCTTTATTCATATCCTCAACTTTCCTAATTCCAGCTCCTCCTTTTTCCTTCGGCTTGCAGATCATGTCCCAACTAATGAGTGGGTGATAATTTGGGCCTTTATTCCAATAGAATTGCCTACTAATTTGGTCTAGTTCTGTATGTATGGAAGATGGGAACATGAAGCTGTGCATTAGATAGTTAGGCTTAGCATTAAGATTGGCCTTAATGAGGACTACACGTCCTTCCTGAGAGAGGGAAGAAGCTTTCCACTTAGTAAGTTGCTTCCTAGCGTTCTCAATAATATCTTTGAAGACAGATTTGTTCACTCTACCATTAATTATCGGGCAGCCAAGGTACTTTTCCAAGTTTGTACTTGGCGAAATGCCTATATTTTGTTGTATCATTTTCTTTGTTTGGTTATCTAAGTTTCTTGAGACTTGGAAAACCGATTTATGATAGTTTACTTTTTGACCTGAGACTTGGCAATAGTTGGATAATACCTCTAGAACTTTGTTACAGGCTAGGTTAGTTCCTTTTGCAAAGATAATGATGTCATCGGCGAATGCCAGGAAGGGAATGATAGTTCCAGTTCTAGTAATTGGGAAACCAATACTTTTATTATTTTTATTGCTTAATTTTTGAAGATTTCTAGCCAGAACTTCTACAACCAGGTTAAAAAGGAGTGGGGATAGGGGGTCCCCTTGTCTCAACCCTCGAGTAGGATGGATGATCTTAGTTGGGTTGTCATTGATTAGGATGGAGTAGGAGGCTGTAGATATGCACTCATTAATCCATCCAATAAATTTTCCCGCAAAACCAAGCTTTTCAAGAATAGCTAAGATGCAAGGCCATTCAACCCTGTCATACGCTTTTTCCATGTCAAGCTTAATTGCAACATAGCCTTCTGATAACACGATTTATGACTTAGTTTTAGGTAATCATTTAGATAGATTTCTCACTCATTCATGCATGGTTTAGCACTAGTTCACGACGTTTTGCACTCAATTCATGTATTTTGCCGAGATAGACGTCTACACGGACTTGTGCGTGTTTTATAGGTATTTCGGGAGATTTAGGAGCAAAACGATACGTTTGAGGATCGTTCATCTAGATGACACACCCTCGGACTCATTAGGACACAAGCTAAAGGCTAAGGGGGACTCATGAAGCCTTGCCAACACTTGCCATGCACCAAACCACAGCTTAATGATCCAAGGCGAAGTTTCTGCACAGAATCACGGTTCTCTGACACTCCACGGCCGTGGAATCAACCGTGGATTTTGCCAGATTCTTGTGACAGCTGTGCCACGACTCTCATGGCCAGCTCATGCAAGTTTGTTATAAAAGTGGTCCTTCATGGGCTGTGAGAGGCAGCTTGGAGCAGCTCATCCATTATCCATTTTCTCTCTAAACAACAAATATTCTCAAAACAAGAAGTTTTTCTAGGAAGGAAAGTGTCAAAGAGAAGAAGAAGAGCTCCATTGAAGAGGAGAAGAAGAACACACACCATTGCCACACCTTGATAGATTTTTGTAGTGAAGAATTCCGGATTTTATCTCTAAGGGTTGTATGAATCATTGAACCTTCCTTTGGAAGGATTGTAAGTTGCTCTAATTCTATTTTCAGCTTGGTTTGTTTTAAGTTCACTAGTTCATCTCTTTTCTTTCATCATTTGCAATGGATGTTATGATTTTATGTTTGTTTGTTTCGATTTCTATTATGAACGTTGTAGGCTAAATTGATGTGGTTCTAGGGTAAGGAAAGGATGGTTATGGCTAGGGCTATGATAGGACGGACTTAGATTTACCCTTGGATGACTTGTGTTTATGAACGTAGCTGCTGTTAGAAATCACAGTTAGTTCTTGTCTGACCACGGCCGTGGTTTAGATAGAACAAACCGTGATTTTCCCTGGTTCGAAGGATCTTGTCTTAGGTCTATAGAATGTTGAAATCCTAAGTGTTTGTTGAGTTTAATCTACCCTAGGGTAACCTAGTGTTAGTAACTAATTGTTAGGAGAGACTTACCCGGTAATCCTTGCTCTTAGATTCCAAGATAACAAACCTTAGGTAGTGGTGAGCCTAATAAGCCGCCATTGGATTAGATGTGCTAGGATAGTTGTTTAGGACTTTCCTTTCCAAGACCTACCCTGTAAGGATAGGTTAGACCCCTAATTAACAATCCGGTTTGTGTAGAATTCCTATCCTTAGGTTCTTAAAGACTTACCCGGTAATGAGACCTTAGGAGTGGAACAGTTGGACATGAGACCTACCCGGTAATTGATCCCAATTTAGAAACACTTAATCCCAACATATCATAGTTAATCCAAGGAATGAATAGATAACTTGAGTCCTATGCCATAACCGGAACTTCCAACCCCTAGAATCCGTCTTTTCTTTCTTTGATCATTATCTTGTTTAGCTTGTTTATTTGTGTTGATTCTTAGTTTAGTTTGATCGTTTACTTTGCATGAATTGTGATCTTTGATTGATCACCAAAAACCAACCAAAAACATTTGAGATTTTCTTTTCTTTATTTCCTTCTTTTCTTTCAACCTAGATCTTTACTAAATTCAATCACAATTCGAATCAATTTCACCTTAGTCTTTGTGTTCGACCTCGGAATACTAACCCTTCTACAAACATCCCGTACACTGCGGGTTTCGCTAGGTAGTTAGGAATTAGTTCGAGTTATAAATTTAAAACCCATTTGCCCATCACGATCTTAGCGTAACAAGTTTTTGGCGCCGTTGCCGGGGACTAGGTCTAGATTGAGTCTATTTTGTGATTATTTCTAGTATAGATCTTTCTTGTTACTTTTGATCTCTTTTTGGTTTGTGTCTTTGCTTTTCAGGACATCTATTACTCTTTAGGTGTATGCGAAGATCTCGTGGCAAGGATTTAGCTCCATTCGATCCCGAACTAGAGAAAAGCCTTCGATCTAGATCCAAGAATATCCGAAAAGAGAAAGAGATGGCCGGAAGGAACCTCCAAGCTGAGTTGGATGAAGCTTTAGAGCAAATAAGGCTAAGAGATGAGCTCTTGGAGGAAGAAAGGAGACTTGCCAATGAGAGGCAAGAGGAAACTAGGAGGGAGATTGATGAGATTAGGCAAGCCCTTGTTCAAGGAGAGCTTAATCGCCGACAACCTCCACCTCCTCCACCACAACCGCAGCCGGCGGCTAATATTAGGGTTGCACCCATTGCCATTGAAGAGCCACAAACCCTAGGGAGACGTATGGATCCGGCACAAAGGGCACACCGTCCGGGTGTGAACTTAGGAGATCCCGCAGCCCACAACTATGAGCTCCGCCCTCAAGTTCTACAAATGATCCGGCATAATCAATTTGGAGGGATGGAAGGAGAGTCTCCTCATCAACATTTGATGAATTATGAGATCTTGATGGAGACTCTTAGACCGCCAAGATTGGAGAGCAACAACCATAAGCTAAGGGCTTTCTCCTTCTCTCTTAAGGATAAGGCCTTAGCTTGGTATCAATCTATTCCACAAGGGCGAGTTGGTACTTGGGAGGAGATGACAACCGAGTTTTTGACTAAATTCTTCCCACCTTCCAAGACTACCGAGTTAAGAGGGAAGATCAATGCCTTCGTGATGAAGGATAGAGAGAGTTTATTCAAGTCTTGGGAGAGGTTCAAAGATCTTCTCCTTGATTGTCTACACCATGGCATACCGAAAATTGAGCTATTGGAGATCTACTTCAAAGGACTTGATGAAGATAGCCAATTCAAGCTCCAATCTCTTTCCGGTGGGACATTTATGGAGAAGCATGTAGATGAAGCTTGGGAGTTTGTGGAGAAGCAAACTCTAGTGATTGAGAAGTACTCCCATAGGAAGAGTGAAGGAAGAAAGGCGGGAGCATATGAGGTGAGTGAAGTCACCATGAGCAATTTCAAGCTTGACGCCATCAACAACGAGTTGAAGTCCTTGAGGGAGTTGTGTACTACAACTTTGAAGAACCAAGCAACTCCTCAAGTGCTTCCACAAGCCAACTTGTCTTCCAAGGAGGAGGATGTGAATTATATGGGAAGGGGCAACTTCAACAATCACCAAGGCCCAAGGAGTTTTAACAACAATCGGCAATTCAACAATTACCGGCCCAACCACAACCATCCCGGATTTTCTTACTCTAACCCGGATGGAGCCTTGAACCCTTCCTCCTCCACAAGCACAACACCACCATCAAGAGCTTCACAAGAACCTCCACCCGGATTTACTCAACCTCCAAAGGATAGAACCGAAATAATGTTTGCTTGGAAGGTTGAGTGGTCTTGAGAGCACGGTGACTTCAATTTCTAAAGCTCAAAAGGTTTTGGAAGCACAAGTGTTCCAAAAAGCGGGTGAAGCCCATAGAGACCTAGGAAAGCTTCCCGGAAGGACCGAAGACAACCCAAGAGGCCAAGTGTTGGCTATTATAACAAGGAGTGGGTTGAGTATGAGAGATCCTTTGCCCAAGGATAATGCTAAGGGAAAGCAAGTAGTGGTAGAAGAGGGAAAGTTGCAAGAAGATGAAGGCAAGAACAAGGATGTAGAGCCAACCTATATGGCACCGCCTCCATACAAGCCATCACTACCGTTCCCACAATCAAGAGCAAGAGCTCGTTTGGACAATCACTTTGGTAAGTTCCTTGAACTAATGTCCAAATTACATATTAATATTCCGTTCATGGATGCCATTTTAGGAATGCCGGCATATGGCAAGTTTTTGAAAGAGATACTCTCCAACAAAAGGAAGTTGGAGGAGTATGGGGAGATAAGAATGACCAAGAGATCCTCGGAATTGATCCAAACAATGAAGGAGGAGATGCCTCCCAAGCTAAGAGATCCCGGCTCTTTTTGTGTCCCAGTTGGAGTGGGAGATGTAAAGTACGAGGCCCTATGTGATCTTGGAGCGAGTGTAAGCATCATACCGCTTGCACTTTGCAATAAGGTTGGGCTAGGAGAGCCGAAACCGGTCAAGATGACCCTCTATATGGCGGATCGTTCTATCACTCATCCGGTTGGGATCCTAGAAGACATCCCGGTGCAACTAGGAGGATTCTATGTGCCAATTGATTTTGTAGTCTTGGACATTCCGGCGGATTATCCGGTTCCCATCATCTTAGGAAGACCCTTCCTAGCCACCTCCGGATGCCTAGTGGATTGCAAGAATGGAACTCTCTCCTTCAACATTGGAGAAGAGAACGTCAAGTTCAAGTTATCCACAATGACGAAAGGGCCAGCCCTTGATGAGGATCTCTTCAACATAGTCGAGCAAGAGGAATCTAGGGAAATTGTGAGCTCGATCTTGATCAAGGATCCCTTGGGGAAGGTTCTTACCTTAAGTATGATGGAGGAAGGTGTTGAGGAGGCTTGCAATGAAGAGATCAAGGCCTTGGGAGCATTGGAAGAGGAGCCAAGAGTTGAATTTGAACAGCTGCAAGTTCCACGGTCGAGATTTAAGTTCCACGGCCGTCAAACTTTCTGGACAACTCCGGGAAGCAAGCTTAGCAAGAACCACGGCCGTGGAATTTGAGCAAACCGTGATTCCAGCCGTGGTTTTCCCTGAACCAGTCCTTGATGATGGTCAAGCTTTTAGGAGCCATGAGGAGTCTTCATTTGCTTTGGATTCATCTCATCCAACCTTATTTGGATCATCTTCAACCGATAAAGGTCCTCCTCAACTTGAACTCAAACCCCTCCCCTCTCATTTAAAGTATGCATTTCTTGGTGAAAACTCTACATATCCTGTTATTGTTAATGCATGCTTGAGTGATGATGAACTTGTTAAGTTGTTGCATGAACTGAGATTGCATAGGAAAGCCATTGGCTATACTATTGATGATTTGGTTGGCATTAAGCCTTCTTTGTGCATGCATAAGATAATGATGGAAGATAACCACAAACCCTCTATTGAACATCAAAGGAGATTGAATCCTATAATGAAAGAGGTAGTCAAAAAGGAAATCATTAAGTTGCTAGATGCGGGAATTATCTACCCTATCTCGGATAGTAAGTGGGTTAGTCCCGTTCATGTAGTTCCTAAGAAGGGTGGGATGACCGTAGTAACTAATGAGAACAATGAACTAATCCCGACTAGGACGGTTACGGGGTGAAGAATGTGCATCGATTATAGGAAGTTGAACATGGCCTCTAGGAAAGATCACTTCCCTCTCCCCTTCATTGACCAAATGCTAGAAAGGTTAGCTCAACATTCTCATTTTTGCTATCTAGATGGCTATAGTGGATTCTTCCAAATCCCTATCCACCCCGATGACCAAGAGAAAACGACCTTTACATGTCCATGGGGTACTTTTGCATATAGGAGAATGCCATTTGGGTTGTGTAATGCACCCGCCACCTTCCAAAGGTGTATGATGGCTATCTTTTCGGAATACATAGAAAATATCATGGAAGTGTTTATGGATGATTTCTCTGTTTATGGTTCTTCCTTTGATAATTGCTTGGCTAACTTGTCATTAGTATTGCAAAGATGTGAGGAGACAAATCTTGTCTTGAATTGGGAAAAATGCCACTTCATGGTAAGTGAAGGCATTGTGTTAGGACACTTGGTGTCTAACCGTGGCATTGAGGTTGATAGGGCAAAAATTAAAACAATAGAGAAGTTGCCGCCACCTACCTCGGTGAAGGGGGTAAGGAGTTTCTTAGGGCATGCCGGTTTTTACCGGAGGTTTATCTAAGATTTCTCTAAAATTTATAAGCCTCTCACTAACCTACTAATGAAGGATGTTGATTTTGTCTTTTCCAAGGATTGTCTTGAGGCTTTTTGCAGGTTGAAGAACGCCTTGATCTCCGCACCTATCATGCAACCTCCGGATTGGAGTCTACCATTTGAGATCATGTGTGATGCAAGCGATGTAGCCGTTGGGGCTGTTTTGGGGCAAAGGAAAGATGGGCGCACTCATGCTATTTATTATGCTAGCAAGACGCTAGATGATGCCCAACTCAATTATGCTACCACCGAGAAGGAGTTGTTGGCGGTGGTGTATGCATTTGAGAAGTTCCGCTCATACCTTGTTGGAGCGAAGGTCATAGTTTATACGGATCATGCTGCGATCCGTTATCTACTTACAAAGAAGGATGCCAAACCAAGGTTGATTCGGTGGATCCTTCTTCTTCAAAGTTTGATTTGGAAATACGAGATAAGAAGGGATCCAAAAACTCCGTGGCGGATCACCTTAGTAGATTGCCTCCATTAGAGCTTGGAAGAGATGACATTCCAATTGATGACTCATTCCGAGATGAGCAATTGCAAATGGTAGAGGAATGCTTGTTCCAAGTGTCTAGAGGAAATGAGCCATGGTATGCCGACATTGTGAACTACTTAGTGTGTGAGGAAGTGCCTCCCGGATTGAAATATGCACAAAGAAAGAAGTTCTTCAACGATGTTAGGCATTACTATTGGAGTGAGCCACTCTTGTTCAAGAAAGGCCCGGATGGAATGTTTAGAAGATGCATACCGGAAGATGAAGTAGAGAGTGTGATCCGGCATTGTCACTCCTTACCATGTGGAGGCCATGCTAGCTCACACAAGACGTGTGCAAAGGTATTGCAATCCGGTTTTTATTGGCCTAACTTGTTTAAAGACGTGCAAGGTTTTGTAGCGGCATGTGATGCTTGCCAAAGGACGGGCAACATCTCAAGAAGGAATGAGATGCCCTTGAACAACATCCAAGAAGTCGAAATATTTGATGTGTGGGGTGTGGACTTCATGGGACCATTCCCTTCTTCATGTGGCAATCTCTTCATCCTATTGGCGGTGGACTATGTGTCAAGATGGGTGGAGGCAATCGCCTCTCCTACAAATGATGCCAAGGTGGTGGTGCGGTTCTTCAACCGGGTGATCTTCCCTAGGTTTGGAACACCAAGGGTGATTATTAGTGATGGAGGAAAGCACTTCACCAATAGGAATTTTGGGGCGCTTTTGGCCAAGTATGGGGTGACTCACAAGGTGGCAACACCTTACCATCCCCAAACTAGTGGCCAAGTGGAGATCTCCAACCGGGAGATCAAGGCCATCCTTGAGAAGACGGTGTCTAGGACTAGAAAGGATTGGGCTATGAGGCTCAATGATGCCTTATGTGCATATAGAACCGCCTTCAAGACACCGATTGGCACCACTCCTTACAAGTTGGTCTATGGCAAGTCTTGCCACCTTCTGGTAGAGATGGAGCATAGAGCTTATTGGGCCATTAAGTGGCTAAATTTTGATCTCAAGGCGGCAAGAGAAAAGAGATTGCTTGAATTGAATGCCCTCGAAGAGATCCGGTTGGACGCTTATGAGAATGCCCGGATTTACAAAGAGAGAACCAAAAGATGGCATGACAAGAAGATCATCCCCAAGGAGTTCAGTGAAGGAGATCTTGTCCTTCTCTTCAACTCAAGGCTAAGGCTCTTTCCCGGAAAGCTCAAATCAAGATGGACCGGGCCATATGTAGTGAAGAAGATCTTTTCCCATGGAGCCATTGAGATAGGAGGGGAACATTGTGGGAACTTTAAGGTGAATGGGCACCGGTTGAAGAAGTATATCCCGGGAGCTCCGGTGGAGATAATTGCCCCACTTCACCTTGAGTAAACGCCCCCGAGTTTGGTCAAGCTAATGACCTTAAAGAAGCGCTTGGTGGGAGGCAACCCTTTGGTAACATTTTTCTTTTCTTGATTTGCTTTTGTTTCTAGATTTTTCTATCTTTGTGTGTGTTTTGTCTACTTTGTGTGTGTGCTAGAACATTAGTGGCATTGGAGGCCTTGCTTGACATAGAAATGATGATGATGAAACCCTCATCAATTATGGGTGGAGCGGACGCGGAACTTGGACGGCTAGCGGTGCCTAGCGCGGGTCCCGAAGCTTTGATGGATGCTTAGAGCTCTCTACCATGGTTGATGGGATCATCGAACATCAATTCACTATTGAGCAATCCCAAATACCGTACCAAACCATTCTTACATTGTGAGAACCTTCTTTCACTCTCTTTACTTGTATACCACATTGGGGACAATGTGTTTCTAAGTATGGGGTGGGGTTTGCATGATCCTTTGCATGATGAGCATCTAGGATAGTTTAAAATCTTCCCATGTCTTGCATTGTACATACTTAAATCAAAAATCCCATAAAAATTCAGAAAATTTAAAAAAAAAAAATTTGTGCTTTCTAGGCTTGGATATGATCCTAATGATGAATCTTGTCTTGTAAATTGGCTATAGATGGCCTCATGTGTTAGGATTAATGAATGCATATGTGGACTTGAATTACTTCTCTTGAAATTCTATGAATGATTTGTGACCATGATGTTTGCCTAGAAAGGATTGAGTAGTGAAGATCGAAATTACATGATAGTTCTTGCATACCATCTAGGAATGAATGAGACAATTCAATCTTTCTCTACTTCTCATCTTAATCATGATTGCTTGAGCACCTCAATTGAGATAAATTTGACCTCTTTTAACCCATCCGGGAATAGGAGCATGCTAGTGTGTTGATGTGTGTGAAAAGCAAGTGTGAGGTGAAGTTGTTGATGAAGAGAACATCATGCATAAAATGCTGAATTTGTTGTGAAAAGTGTAGCCAATAATATAGGTTTGGGGACATTGGTTTAAATGACAAGTAACTCGGTACACTTCACATAATCGGGTGTTGGTGCCTTGCCAAAGTCAAATGAACCAATAGTCCTAACGAGCTTTGGTATGTGTGCCCGGTGTGGATGCACCTCGAAAACTAAGAAAAAGCCCGAGGATGGCTAATCACCAAGGTTTCGGCTTTTGTACACCAATGTCATTGTCTCAAAAACAAGTCAAAGAAAAAGAAAAGAAAGAAAAGATAGAGGAAAATATACACTTGAGGGAAGTTGATCGAGGACAAGGATGTGGAGTTAGTTCCATTCCCGGATTAGCATCACATAATCTAGAAATCCCCACCCAATCACTACATTTCTTGGCCCTTTTATCTCACAAGACCTTATGACCTTTTTGCATGTTTGTAAGACTTAGTGATTTAGATTGGATGTACTCTTGACCTTCTTGACTTCTTCATCTTTACATTTCATGCATACTTTTGAGTTAAGTACATTTGTCTTCCCATGCTTTCATTTGTTTGATGCATGATTGCTTGTCCTTTGCCATGAAACATGACTTTGAAGGTGATCCAAAAATAGAAGCACAAACCCAAAAAGATTTTGCCATTTTTCTACATACATAAATCATGTCATCTCTTAGTCTATAGTTGGGAATTTGCTCGGGGACGAGCAAACCTTAAGTATGGGGTATTTTGATAACACGATTTATGACTTAGTTTTAGGTAATCATTTAGATAGATTTCTCACTCATTCATGCATGGTTTAGCACTAGTTCACGACGTTTTGCACTCAATTCATGTATTTTGCCGAGATAGACGTCTACACGGACTTGTGCGTGTTTTATAGGTATTTCGGGAGATTTAGGAGCAAAACGATACGTTTGAGGATCGTTCATCTAGATGACACACCCTCGGACTCATTAGGACACAAGCTAAAGGCTAAGGGGGACTCATGAAGCCTTGCCAACACTTGCCATGCACCAAACCACAGCTTAATGATCCAAGGCGAAGTTTCTGCACAGAATCACGGTTCTCTGACACTCCACGGCCGTGGAATCAACCGTGGATTTTGCCAGATTCTTGTGACAGCTGTGCCACGACTCTCATGGCCAGCTCATGCAAGTTTGTTATAAAAGTGGTCCTTCATGGGCTGTGAGAGGCAGCTTGGAGCAGCTCATCCATTATCCATTTTCTCTCTAAACAACAAATATTCTCAAAACAAGAAGTTTTTCTAGGAAGGAAAGTGTCAAAGAGAAGAAGAAGAGCTCCATTGAAGAGGAGAAGAAGAACACACACCATTGCCACACCTTGATAGATTTTTGTAGTGAAGAATTCCGGATTTTATCTCTAAGGGTTGTATGAATCATTGAACCTTCCTTTGGAAGGATTGTAAGTTGCTCTAATTCTATTTTCAGCTTGGTTTGTTTTAAGTTCACTAGTTCATCTCTTTTCTTTCATCATTTGCAATGGATGTTATGATTTTATGTTTGTTTGTTTCGATTTCTATTATGAACGTTGTAGGCTAAATTGATGTGGTTCTAGGGTAAGGAAAGGATGGTTATGGCTAGGGCTATGATAGGACGGACTTAGATTTACCCTTGGATGACTTGTGTTTATGAACGTAGCTGCTGTTAGAAATCACAGTTAGTTCTTGTCTGACCACAGCCGTGGTTTAGATAGAACAAACCGTGATTTTCCCTGGTTCGAAGGATCTTGTCTTAGGTCTATAGAATGTTGAAATCCTAAGTGTTTGTTGAGTTTAATCTACCCTAGGGTAACCTAGTGTTAGTAACTAATTGTTAGGAGAGACTTACCCGGTAATCCTTGCTCTTAGATTCCAAGATAACAAACCTTAGGTAGTGGTGAGCCTAATAAGCCGCCATTTGATTAGATGTGCTAGGATAGTTGTTTAGGACTTTCCTTTCCAAGACCTACCCGGTAAGGATAGGTTAGACCCCTAATTAACAATCCGGTTTGTGTAGAATTCCTATCATTAGGTTCTTAAAGACTTACCCGGTAATGAGACCTTAGGAGTGGAACAGTTGGACATGAGACCTACCCGGTAATTGATCCCAATTTAGAAACACTTAATCCCAACATATCATAGTTAATCCAAGGAATGAATAGATAACTTGAGTCCTATGCCATAATCGGAACTTCCAACCCCTAGAATCCGTCTTTTCTTTCTTTGATCATTATCTTGTTTAGCTTGTTTATTTGTGTTGATTCTTAGTTTAGTTTGATCGTTTACTTTGCATGAATTGTGATCTTTGATTGATCACCAAAAACCAACCAAAAACATTTGAGATTTTCTTTTCTTTATTTCCTTCTTTTCTTTCAACCTAGATCTTTACTAAATTCAATCACAATTCGAATCAATTTCACCTTAGTCTTTGTGTTCGACCTCGGAATACTAACCCTTCTACAAACGTCCCGTACACTGCGGGTTTCGCTAGGTAGTTAGGAATTAGTTCGAGTTATAAATTTAAAACCCATTTGCGCATCACGATCTTAGCGTAACACCTTCTTTACCTTTCTTTGTTTTGAAACCATGGAATATTTCATGTGCTATCAAAATGTTATCATGGATTGATCTATTTTGGGTAAAGGCTCCTTGTAAGGGGTGGATTAGTTTTGGGAGGAGATTCTTTAATCTACTCGTTAAGATTTTTGTAATAATCTTGTAAACTGTTGAACAAAGGCTGATAGGCCTGTAGTGAGTCGTTGACGATGGGTTATCAGTTTTCGGGATTAATGCAATAAAAGTGTGATTGATTTGTTTGAGAATTTTTCCGGATCTATAGAAACTTTTTCCTGCACAAATAACTGAGGGGCCTACGATATGCCAGTATTTGTGAAAGAAACCAGCTGGGAAGCCATCTGGTCCCGGGGATTTATCACACCCGATCTCAAAGGTTGCATTTTTGATATCTTCATTTGTGAATGGCCTAGTTAACATCAAGTTATCCTCTTCTGTGATTTCTTTCTGCATGATTTCTAGTTGTTTGTGAAGTTCCATTGTGTCAATGTGTGAGGCCTTGAATCTAGCTTCATAATCCGTGCAGAACTCTTCCTCAATTTCAACTTCCGAAGCCAGCACCATCCCGTCATTATTGACAATGGCTGCTATATTTTTATGGTTTCTTCTCCCTGTTGCTCGCCTGTGGTGAAATTTGGTGTTCCTATCTCCAAGACTGAGGTAATTGGATTTAGCCCGTTGAGTCCAGTATTTATGTTGGTAATCAATAAGACATTCCCTTTTTCTGTATAATCTATTTAGCTTATTTTCTTTATGTACGGAGTAAGTAGAAATAATTTCTCCTTGCAGCTTCTCGATTGTGTTTTCAACCTCACTTACTTGTCTATTGATATTTCCAAAGTGGACTTTGCTCCAAGATTTAAGTTTATTCTTAAGAAGGTTCAATTTCTTGACAACATTGAACATGCGTGATCCATGGAATTGGGTTCTCCATGTTTGTTTAATGAGATTCTCACATTCTTTCCTTTGTGTCCACATTAGTTCAAACCTAAACGGTTTATTCCTAGTTAGTTGGTTGGTGTTCTATAGATTGACTGAGATCCTGCAGTGGTCAGAGGTGGTAAATGCATGGTTCCAAGTAAAAATATTCGGGTATGCTTGAATAACTTCTTGTTGTGCTAATGCCCTGTCGAGTTTTTCAAAGGTATTATTATCACCGTCTCTGCGTTTCCTCCAAGTAAAGTCATTTCCTTTTGTAGTTAGATCAATCATATTACACTGTTGGGTAAATTCATGGAGTCTCTTGGTTTTGTTAAGATTGATGTCCGCTCCTCCTTTCTTATTAGAAAGTTGCAGCAGATCGTTGAAATCACCCATCATTAGGGAGGGAAAATTGCTTCCATTGATCTGTTCTTTCATTTTTTACCAGAATTCTCCTTTCTGATGCTCAGATGGGGGTGCATAGAGAAACGTAATGTTTATGTTACATTTCGAAGTGAGATTCTTGTGATTAATTGTTATAAATCTTTTTTCCTTTGTGATAATCTCAATTTTCTCGTTAGTCATTTGATAGCTTTTCCATAAGAGACATAGACCTCCTGAAAGGCCATCAGTTGGGACAAAACAGATGTTATCGAATCCTGCACCTCTCCAACATTTTTCGTCAGGTTCTATACTCGTTTTTAATTCTGCCAGCATGATCATCTGAATTTTGTCATTCTTGCAGGTTATATTGAGGTCGGTCCAAAAATTCTTCTTTCTCATACCTCTGCAATTCCAAAAAGCAACTTTCATTAATACCGTTTAGGGTTTTGGGTGGAAAGCCCATGGTTCCTTCCGAGCTGATCAATTATTTTTTTCGTTTTTGGATTGTAATGCACCTGTTTAGTGCTTTTGTTCCTCCTGCGGGTTGGGGGTGTGCTTATCTTCCTCTTTTGTTTAGTATATTTAGAGAAAATAGCCATTTTATTAAAGACGCGTCTTTGGTGCATAAAATTCGGTTCATCAGTTATGAAAACAATTCCCATGGCATTACATTTTCGATCCATCTCTTTGGGTATACGTTGTATGCCGGGGCTATCCTTATTCCAGTTTCTTCTTGTTAAAGGGCATGAGTAGATTTGGCAAACAAATTCCAAGAATAAAAGACACCAGGAATCCATATAATTTACATCAGTTTCAAGTATTATAGAGTTCTCCGGATCCTTACAACTACTGGGGTACAGAGCCTAGCATAATACAAATTTTCTATAGTTTTCGTATTCTTCTCCGAGTTCATCATTCAAGTTAAATTGCTTGTAATCCCGCAGTAAAAGAGCTGTGGGATAGCGGGTCATTACATTCCAGAGTTGTGGTCGTTCATTAGAGTAGTGGCTTCGCATCGTCAAAGGACTCCAGTAGGGTTTGTTCGACGAGGGCCTGCACAGCAAAGAGAAGGCACAACAGCAACAAACAGTCCAACAGAAAGGAGCAGGGAGTAGCGGAACAGCAGGTTCATAAGCCAGTAGACAATCACACAAAGAAAATCATGAATGCAGGAATAGAAACAAGTATCAAATCTATTCCAAGGGGGCACATAACGGGTTTTAACAGGGATAGACTTTCCGGAAGAAAGTTCAAGGCATAGAAGCCAATTCACACACAACTTTATTCTAACCATAAACAGTAAGGCCAATTTTTTCAAGGAGGCTCACATACCCTATTCAAAAGACAACATTTATTTATCATTCTAAAATATATTAGGGAATTCAGGTTCTGGCTTTCTTCACCCCCTTCAGAGTTGAGGTGGCAGTGTCACTAGTGCCTTCCTTCACCTTTCTCTTGCTTGAAGTAGACTTAGACCCCTCAGTTTTGACCTCCAACTCCTCCAGTTGCCTATGCATTGTGTTGTTGGTGTGGAAGGAGTGGAAGGAGCCTTCAGAGATCAACATTTCTTCATCAATCGGTGCTGGGGCTTTATGCAGCATGTTGGCCAAGACAATGCCGTTTTCAGTTACACTCAGATTCATTCCAGTATCATGATCATTGATCATATTCATAGCAAACAACTCATCCTCAGGCTGGGAAATGTCATTTTCTTGCTCCAGGAAGGTGGGTTGCACAAGGACGTTGCCAAAGATCTCATTGCTGTCATCCTTAGGGGGTTGCCCCTCAGTTATTTCCTCATTGGGGCTTGGATTAGCCTTTGGCTCCTTGCTTTCACAAGGGCCCAAAGAGCTACTTTTCGAACTTTGGGAAGAGATATCATTGAAGGCAACTGTGATACCAGTGGACCCCGAGAGGTAGGGCTTGACTCCACTTACAAACACTGGAGTTCTTTTTTTCTTCTTGTGGTTCATCACAGGCGTCTAGTCAGCATCTTTCTCATCTTCTTTCCCCTTTTTGTTTGCACCAGATTCCCATTTTTTTCCATTCCTGAAAGAATAGCTTGTTTTCTTAGCACTTATCATTCTCATGGGACATTGCTCAAAGCCATGGTCCTTCTTAGCACAAAAACCGCAGCCTTTGGAGAAGTCTTCAAACCAGATTTTAAACATTTTGGTTACTCCCTCTTCATCCGGAATGGGAACTTCCTTCTCTTTCTGGAAATTCAGCTCCAGATCATAGTTGATGCAAATACGAGCATAATTCACTCCCATGCCCTTTTCAGAGAAGGGGTCAAGGCGAATAAATTTTCCAATCTTATTTGCCTCGATGATGGTTCTAATGGCTTCCTTATTGATATATTCAGGAGGGATCATAGGGATCCTAACCCACACATCAACAGCCGAAACATTCTCAGTGAACACATTAAAGTTAGGCTTCCAGGGACGGAGAATGAGAATGTGACCAAAAATGTGGTAAGGTCTCTTCTCCCAAATCATGGTTTTATCATAGGGGTTAGAGAAATTGATTTCAAACCAGTGATTGAGCTTCGGGATGAGTTGGACTTCACCCTTAATATTTCTCCATTCAGACAGTAGTTTAGTTCTAACTTTGCTAAATTCAATTGGGTTGCCAAAGATTCTGCCCATAAGTGAGGACTCCCTGATTTTAGTAAAATCAGATTTCACTTTGGACAACATTTTAAGGTATTCATCGAGGTTTACCTCATCTTCCAGGATTTCCTTGCCCTTCTTAGATTTGGACTTCCCTGGCTTGTTCTCTGCATTACCTTCTCCTGGATTAGCTTCAGCAGGGTTCTCTTCCTTGGCTTCAGCTGGATCATCTTTCTTAGCAGGGTTGATCTCCTCTTGTTTCTCTTGAGACAGGTTCTTAGGGATCTCACATACTTTCTCTTTGAATGATTTGATTTTCTCGTTCATACTTAAGTCATAAATTACCTTAGCAATGTATATATGTTTTGTTTGAGTTTTTGGTGTGGGAGCAGGGTTCATTTTATAGCAGCGTTTGCTTAAGCAAACGCCACTTTCAATCCAGAAAACTTGAGATTTGTTCAGGTTAGAATGAGGATATTCTTCTAGTAGGGCTTTATGCCTAGAGTCAGGTTCAATTTCAATCCAGAACACAGCAGCAGGGAAAATCAAGACAAACAGGGAAGCAATCCGCAGGACAAAAAGAGAGACAGAGAAAGGAAAAAGGCGCACCTGTTACCGCCGAATTTCAGGTGATTTTCTGACTGTGTAGCATTGAGCATCGCAGAGCTCTTCATTTTCCCAGGGCTTGTCGGAGCCAGAATCGTTTCATCATCACAAGTTACAGCCAAATCAAGTTCATGAGATTCAGATCGGGTTTGAGGGTTCATTGTGTGGTGCGCACACTCAAGAAATTCAGAGCTGAGATCCCGACAAGGAGATCTTTTACGCCATACAGTATCAACTCGATTTGGAAACCCTCACATCCTTGCAACAAGAATCAGACAACTCTTCTGAAGTAAAGATCTTCCCCAGGTCAACACACCTTTATCCCTTTCCTTTCTTCTTCTTTTCCAGCCTTGTCTCACCCGATTTAGAAGCCAAACCCCTCTTCTGATTTCTTCATGGATTTCTTCTCGCCTCGAGCCGCTTTTACGATTGTTTTGCTTATCTGGGTTGTCGAGGGAGAGAGGGGCCAGCAGGGTCCTGTCGATGCTTCGATCATCTTGCTTCCTACTTTGAGGAGGATGTTCATCGTGTTTACTTTGGATTTGGAAACGAAGAGAGGCTTGTCGGAAGAAGAGAAACTTCAGGGATTTCGATCGTAGACTTTCATTGAGGTCGGGAAAGGGGCGCGTCTGGCGCGTTGATTGTTAACAGGGGAGACTTTCATTATATAGATCAGCATTAACTTTGAATAGTATATTTAACATTATCTCGCACAATTTCACATTGTTTTAAGTTTTGGTGAATATTACGTCTACCCGTGAGCCCACACATCGTCA
Source organism: Fagopyrum homotropicum (assembly GCA_033239125.1). NCBI lineage: Eukaryota > Viridiplantae > Streptophyta > Magnoliopsida > Caryophyllales > Polygonaceae > Fagopyrum > Fagopyrum homotropicum. The sequence continues at coordinate 95,873,987 of BSWB01000002.1, read as the reverse complement.
TCCCTTTGTAGGGGGACAAGGAATTCGAAAATTCAAATTCGAATGTCTTGAACCGCGCTCTTGCAAATCCACCTCCTCCTCCACTCCCCTCCTTGTAACTCGTAAGCCGGAGCTTCCGAATCGCCCAGCTCTGTTTCCACTCCCCAACCCCCAAACACTACTGTTTCCCCTTTCCCGTCTAATCGTTTATGCTAATCGATGCAAATCCCCATTGCTAAACTTTGTACCTGACTTTCCTGCCTCCTCTAATGTCGAAACATCCAGCTTCAGTGCATGATGCTTTTCTCAGTTCAAGGAACCCACAACCCCTCGAATCAAACGAAAACCGGTTCGAGTCGTCGTCGAACAACCCACCACATGTCCAATTTCAACTTCGGAGGTCGCCACTCAACGCCATACCAGATCCGGCCCAGAACCGACGGGAGCTCGACTCTGATTCCGACGCTCCCAAGCTCGATGGAGCCGAAGGAAGCCAGACATTTGATGATAAGACGAGTGTTTCCAGTTCAGAAGGTTTAATGTCTGTCAGGAAGTGGAGATCGGCTGCGGGATTCAGCAGGAGTAACTCTAAGGTTACTTCTGGTCACGTTAGGTTTAATCCCGATTCAAATTCGGCTCAGAGTACACCGTCCAGGAGTTCTGGATTTAGGGGTTTGGGTACTGGAAGTAGGGGTCATCAGTCTAATAGGGGGACATCAGGAGCGTCTTCCAGGGTTTCTAGAAGGTTTACCATTGTAAATACCGAGCAGGCCGAACAGGTTGTGGATGCTCCTCATTTTGAGCTCGAGGAGGATCCCTTGTTCTGGAAGGATCATAATGTCCAGGTTTGTGATTTGCAATTTGATAACTCCGGATGCTTTTTATATCTCTGGACTTTGGAATTGCATTTGGACCGATGCTAATGTAAATCGTTGTGTTTCTAGGTTTTGATTCGTGTTCGTCCTTTGAACAGTATGGAACGTGTTTTGCAAGGGTATGCACGGTGCTTGAAGCAAGAGAGTGCACACACGTTAATTTGGTTAGGTCATCCAGAGACCAGATTTACCTTCGATCATATTGTTTGCGAGACAATTACACAGGTTGCCTTGGCTCAAAAAAGTATTCATGTAATTAGTTGACAATCCTTCTTTAACTGGAAATAATAGCTCTTGTATTTTGATATAGGAAAAACTCTTTAGGGTTGCTGGGTTGCCCATGGTAGAGAATTGCATGTCTGGGTACAACAGTTGCATATTCGCTTATGGTCAGGTATGCTATATAAGTATATAGCGCAATTGGTTTTTCCTATATTGTAAGGTAGATTTCCAGTAATATGACTTGAAGTTTATATGATGTTTTACAGACAGGCAGTGGTAAAACATACACCATGATGGGTGAGATACATGAGACCGAAGGGAAGCTTAACCAGGACTGTGGGATAACCCCTCGTATATTTGGATACTTGTTTACACGAATCAAGGCGGTAAGATGCATGAAATAAGTCACTGACATTTCTTAATAAATAATAATAAAATAAACCGATGCTTATATGAAAGCTTGATTATGTAGGAAGAGGAGAGCCGAAGGGATGAAAAACTGACATACAACTGTAAATGTTCCTTCCTTGAAATCTACAACGAGCAGATAACTGATCTGCTTGAGCCTTCATCTACCAATTTGCAGGTAATATATGTTTTCCTGAAACTTCTATATATGTTTCAATGACTCAATATAACTGTGCATTATTTGCAAAATATTTTCTAATACTGTCATTGTTTTGTAGCTGAGAGAAGACTTTAAGAAGGGTGTATATGTTGAGAACCTCACAGAATATAATGTGAGGACTGTAAATGATGTTCTCCAGCTACTCTTGAAGGTAAAATTTTGCAACAAATTTACTACATGATGTCCTAATTGCTAATGTATAAGAATCTAATATTATACCTTACTTAAATCCAATAGGGTGCTGCAAATAGAAAGATTGCTGCTACGCACATGAATAGCGAGAGTAGTCGGTCTCATAGTGTTTTTACATGCATCATTGAAAGCCGCTGGGAGAAAGATTCTATGATTCACTCCAGATATGGACGGCTAAATTTGGTTGATCTTGCTGGTTCAGAGAGGTAGTTTAGTTCGGAACCTTATTTGTTATTTTCTAAATCCCAATTTAAAGTTTTGTGATTTTGTAAAGATGGATATTACTGATTTTCTTATAAGAGGATGTCGTGTTTTGTGTTTCATACATATTTTATAAAATTTTTGAAGCGTTGATTTCATTATGTTTGTTTCACATTAGGCAGAAAAGTTCTGGTGCTGAAGGTGATCGATTAAAAGAAGCAGCCAACATCAACAAATCTCTATCAACTTTAGGGTAAGAACATAGGAAACCTCCTTCAGCATGCCATGCTGCTGGAGCCAAGCTGGATATACATTCTTATGCATGCATCAGTTGAGATTCATCTAACCAAACATGCTGCTTCACTTATAAAAGTACAGAATTATGTGACAAAAGTAAATGCTCTTTTCAGTACTTGGCACCATTGTCACTAATGTCTGACACATATGAAAGACAGTGCTACCAGTCAGCTATCATATATTTGGTTACTATATAGCCATTGAAAATAACAAAAAGGGTGGGTATCAAGGATGAAATACATTACATAATGTTTTGTTTAAAGGATTTAGTGACAAGGTTGTTATTCTTCAACGGGGATGTATGCTCATTATACAATTGCTTGACTGAATAGTCAAGGATGACAAAAGGGCACTTACATCCATAGCACTAGATATGCATGTATGAAACATTGAAAGCTGTAGTAAGTGATAGACTTGCCATAGAAGGAATGTATGCCTATTATCTGACAAAGGAATACTAAAAGAATGAGGAGAAGATGGAACTTATTCAGTGTAAAATGCAATGCTTTTTCTAAAATACAGTTTGTTGGTAATTTGAAGTTTGGATATAGGAAAATGCCATGATTTTTCTATGTTACGTGAAATTCTTTTTATCAGTTAATAGCTATGCTTTTTCATCACTCTCACATGTGTTTCATGTGCAATCTGTTTGTCTCTTGTCATGGAAGTTTCACAAGTGCTAGATTATTTTTTTATAAAACATTAGAACATGCAAGATATTATGGGATTCAAATACATTTGAATCTCTGTCTCTCACATAACAAAACTCATTCACTTTTTGTTTGGTCTGCATAACTGTCTGTTTATTTTCCTTATGTCCTTGAACTTCTTCTGATTGTTCATTTATTCTTGTAGTTTGGTGATAATGTCTTTGGTTGATGTAGCACATGGAAAGCAGAGACATGTTCCTTATAGGGATTCGAGGCTCACTTTTCTTCTTCAGGTTTAATATGTGAATCTTTCACTACCACATGTTCCTCAATTACCTTGCTAAAGGTTTCTTAACTCTTAATAAGTGCAGGATTCTTTGGGTGGAAACTCAAAGACAACAGTCATTGCAAATGTTAGCCCATCCTTTTGGTCAGTTGTGTTTGAACCTCTCTCTACTTTCACGTTTTTATATGTTATTTTTACATTTTTTTGATCTCTCAACTTACAGCTCTGCAACAGAAACACTAAGCACTCTCAAGTTTGCTCAGCGTGCCAAACTCATTCAGAACAATGTAATTACATATAACTTATGTAGCTATCTTCCCATAAGTGGTGTGTATTTCCAACTTGGCTAATTTCCTTATTTCCTTCTTTAAGGCCAAAGTGAATGAAGACGCTTCTGGTGATATAACAGCATTACAAGAGCAAGTCCAGCAGTTGAAGGCAAGAATCCAACTTAATATTCCCAGAATGAAAAGTAACACAATAAAACTCAGAATATTGTTGCTTTTAACAGGAACAGTTGTCCCACTTGCTGAATAATCAAGGAGAACAAACAAGTCAATTACTCAATCATGACAACAAACAATTCAGCCTTGGAGATTTTCTTGGAAAGTTTGACCCTCCAGTAGATCAAAACGATGATTACAAACAAGAGTTGAGAAATGCAAATGAAAAGGTATTAATATGCTCTTTTCTAACTTAAGGCAATAAACTCACTCATTTATAGTGTCCCACGGTGATAATGGTTATCCTTTAAATCTGTGTAGATCAAATGCTTGGAATCTGCCTTAGCTGGCTCATTCAAAAGGGAAAAGTTGGCTCAAACTGCCATTAATAAGCTGGAAGCTGAACTTGACAGGAGCCGTCCGGTTTGTATTGTCATTCACACACGGCTTCTAATTCATTTGTTGAAGTTTTAACTACTTAAGTGTGTCTTCAGAGTCACTTTCATTTCATCTTTGCTGGTTCATCACTGAAAACATTAATTACAACATAGATGATAGAGCATCAATGTCTCAGCTTAAAAGGGGTGAAATCACATGGCACCAACATCTCCAAAAACATACTGAACTAAAAGACGGCTATATAAGATATAAGGGAACTTGAAGATCTGTAGACACAATATACGTTGAGCATGTATGATGTATCACTGTATTGTACCAAGAGTTATGGAAAATGAATGAGTTATAACCATCAAAATAGAAGTTCTTGTAAGCTTACTTTTTTCTGCCTTAGTGGTTGTGTTTGTACAGCTCGGGTTAGACTCTTCAATGGGGAAACCAGAGTTGAAACACAGATATTATCTCCTTGGTAAGAAAAGAATAGACATAACTTAGGTAGTAAATAACTTAATTGTTCACTGACTATCTTTGATCTTTACTGTTATATGTGGTTTACTAGTTACTACCTTATGCCGAGCTTCATATAAAACTGGTTACAACTTTGTTGAGGGTTTTCTCTCAGTGACTTGATTGTTCACTGACTAGTTTCCTGTCCTGAAGTCGATCATTCTCAATGCACATTGACTATTATATGTGGTTAAGTAGAACTATAAACATAATATCTTACTAATCCTTGTTCTAGTATCCTTTGCATTACTTGCATCTATCTTTGATCTTTACTGATGTAAGCATACGGTAAGCTACTGGTAATGATAATTTATGTCCAGGTGAAGAGCTAACATGTCTTTAACCAATGTAACGATTTTGTAATTGTAGGATGATACTGTGTCAACCAGAAGTGATTTTGGATATGATACGTATTCTAATCTTGTTGAGGATGAGACTGAACATGAAAAAGTTGTTGACCAGATGGATTTAATGTCAAGCATGAAGTCTACAATGATCACTAAGGAACTGCCGGACACACGGATGTTGATTGAAGCACTGGAGTGTGAGAATATCCGCTTGATGCAACAGCTGCAGTCAATGGAGGAGAGAAATCAGAAGCTTTTAGATATTCTAGACGAGGAAAATATGCAGAAAGAGCTTGTAAGTAGTTCACAAAAAACACCCATTGAAATGCAGATTCCTAGTAGCCAAAACAAGGGCTTCATGAAACTGGCCAATGAGGATTCCAGAAGTTTGGCATTGCAAGTCAAGTTACAGAAAGTGACGAGAGAGCTTGAGGAAGCCAGGTCATTGAGTAAACAATACCAAGAAGATGAAGTTTTAAAGTTGCATCGCCAGAAAGATGTTGAACTAGTCCGTGAACAGGTTGAAATAGAGACAGCTAGTACAATTATTCACCTACAGGAAGAGGTTGCTGTACTTCAAGGGGAGCTTCATGAAAAATTGAGCAGTATGACTTCTGAAAACAATCAATTGAGAGATATCATAGCAGATAAAGATGATCAACTGAGAGACTTATCTGCACAATGGGAAAATGCAACTTTAGAACTAACCAGCTTTCTTATGGACGGCTCAAAATCCTTGAATCATGCATCTTTTCGCATTAGAAGTATGGCTTCTTTGTTTCCCTATGTAAACGGAAGTATTGGTGAGCGTATCGAAAGTGCTGCCACATTATGCATGGAGAAAGAAGAAATGATTTTGCTTCTGCAGAAAAGCCTGGGAGATGCTCAGAAGACGGTGTTTGAAATGGAACAAAAATTGAACTCCTTGAAGGGAGTAGCAATTGCTTTTATTGAAGCCCAGCATCTTGTAACTACTGGATGCAGTGAAGATCTATATGATGCAAACATCAATAACATTGGAACCATGAGTAGTAGATTAGATTCTCTGAGGAACATGGTGAATGAAGTCTGTGAAGATCCTGAAGCTGTGTTATCAGAAATGAAAAGGCTACCTGGTGGTGACAGTTTAGAACAGAACTTCAACAATGAACAGCAGATGGCTTGCTCTACAGAATGTTTGAGCCAACTAAATCCTGATACTGGTGCACAGAGGTGGGACGCTGAACATCTACAGGGAAAATGTAAATGTTTGCAATTTGGTTCTAGTGAGATGTCTATATGTGAACCTTCTAAACTCCGAAAACTTGAGGATCAATGTGAGATTGTGAGCTGTATTAGAGAAGGACTCGCAGAGACAAATAGCAGGCTTGACTTATTACAGGCATATGTTGACAAACTGTCAGAAACATACGAAGGGAAATGGGAAACTGATAGTTCCACCTCAGACTCCAGTTTATCCGTTGCCAGTTCTACTGGAGAGAAAATGCCCTCTTCCAAGTTTGCCACTGAAGGTACACTATGCCAAGTTTGTGAACATGATGGATCATCAGTAATTCTTGAAGAAGAATCACACAATATGAATGCACTCCTGCAGAATCCTCATGAAGCTGAAGAATCTATTATGTTGATTGAGCAACTAGAGATGGCATCAAGAGCTTTCAGAAATTTCTATGTTTCACTAACTTCATATTTGTCACATAAAAATGTGACAATTAAATCTCATCGAGAAAACAATAAGAGTTTTGATGTTCAGATCAATAATAATCTTTGTGGACATATGAGTGTGAATAAAAAAAATAAGATATCTGAGATAAACTGGTTACATCAATCTCCTAGTACAGGAACAGAAGGAGCTTGTTCAGATTCTTCATGCCAGAACAAGGTAGGTATTGAACGTATAGTGTTTGCTTATGCTTCTATGTATTGTGTTGAATATTGATCCTCTCCCTGTTCTTACTGGATCTTGGAATAGAAAAATAAATGAAACAAAAACTTGCTCAACATTCTTAAATCAGTCAATTTATAAAATTTTACAAATAAGTGATGTGACTGAGGTATCTTAAATCAGATGAAACAATAAGGAATGTAGTTTCTATATCAAGCACTGAGTATCAAATATAAAAGTTCTTCTGCAAGGTGAATATATATATAGCTACTTGAAGAGCATGGAGACATTCCAGGAAAATGGATACTGATGACTTTTCACTCCTGGCTGGTTCTTTTAACTGCAAGTTCTGAATGTTTGATGTATTATTTTGCATTTCCCTAACATTACTTGTATGGTATGTCTGCTATGCCTGTATTTGTTCTCGTAATAATTGTCCGTGTGCTGTACTGTTTACTGATCTTTGTTTCACCCTGAAACTTTACAGCTGCATTTCTGTGCATTATATATAGGCATGAATTTATGGAACTTTCTTGATACCGTCATAGCAATTTTTTTTATGGCTGGATTCTATTAATGGTCAAATCTCACTTATTGAATTGCAGATGTTTGCTCCTGATTGCAAGATTGAACACAGTAGTAGTTTCTTTTCTACATTTGAGGAGGCTTATTCAACTATGAGGGAGGCTGATGTCATGCTAAATAGATTGTTAAAATCAAATGATAGTGCAAAGGACTCAACTCATGCATGGAAGCTAGTAGGCAAGGAGTTGAAAGGTGAAAGGGACTGCTTGATCGAGCAAGTCGAACAGCTCAAGTCTAAATTATCTTTAACGAAAGCAGAAGATGACACGCTTGAAAATGAGACGTGTAGTCTTATTGATGTGACAAACTCTGTATCTTCACTTCTTGACTTCATTGCAGACATGCAAAAAGATTTGGAAGAACAATTTATGGGAGTTTATTCTGATCTGTTGTCAATGTCAAAATATATTCATAGCTACGTGGGATCTCTGGGGGGTCTATCGGAACAAATCTACACTGAGTTTGTAGAAAAGGACTTCTCGAGTCTTGTTCTGCGTGTGTGCATTTGCAATTATTTGAGCAGGATGCAAGACTTGTGCGCAGAAACAGGAGAATCCTCTTTAGTAAATGAAGCTTCTGTCAAACGTGCTACTCTAACTTCAGAGCGAGGTGATAGAAATGTAGTATTTCCATTGCTAGAGATTGAAGAATCGTCTCCACAGTCGGTCAACTTATCTCAGGAGAATTTGCAGTTGAGGAGAGAATTAGAAAGGAAAGAAGTTGTACTAAAGGGTTTGTTATTTGATTTTAGCTTGATGCAGGAAGCAGCTTCCAACCGAAAGGACATAAGAGATGAAATCAACAAATTGATAGTAGCTTTGGGCCAATCTGAATGTGAGTTGCAAGTCAAAAGTCATGAAGTTAATAGATTAAAGCTTCAGGTTAGAGAAATAGAAGATTGCCTCACTGGTACCAAACATTCGCTTGCGATGTCAAATAGCGAGCTTGAGCAAGCTCAGAGATCCTTAGATGATTTAACACACCAGAATAATGTGTTGAGGTTGCTTGTGGATGATCTGCATCACAAGAAATCAGAGGCAGATAAGCTATTGGATGAACAAGATGAAGTCATCAAGGGTTTAGAAAAAGAAGTTCTTTATTTGACTTCTTCAGTGAGTGGAAGAGTTTTCCAGTCCGTTGAAAATGTTGAGGAAGCCCTTCGAAGGGTAACAACAGAGAGGGATGCGTTGTCTGAAGATATTAAATCATTGAAAGAAAAGATGGAGATGGCCTGGGCGCTAGCAGAGGAAAATGAAGCACTTGCTCTTGAAGCTCGACAGGTATGATAACTAGAAATATTTTTCACTCTTTGGTTTAATTGCTTGTAGTTAGGACTGTGCAAATGGTCCAGACCGGACCACTCCACTTCCTTCATCAAACGGTCCATGGGCCTGACTGGACCCTAACAGTCCGGTCCACCACGACGTGGTCTAAAACTGTCTGGTTCAGTCCATATTGTATTATTTATTTATTTATTTAAATAATATATATTTCTATGGCTTCAATACTGTACTGTACCGTATCCAATCCCATTTCAAAAAAAATGTTAAAATTGTAAAAAAAACGGCCCGGTCTGGATTGGAACATTACGGTCTAGGACTGGACTGTAATTTCATGGACCTGGACCGGAATTGATAGTTACGGTCCGGACCGAACTGTAATTTCCAGTCCAGTTTGATTCTGCACAGTCCTACTTGTAGTTTTCAACTCTCATATTCACCATTTCAGGATTCTGTGACAAGTAAAATGTATGCTGAGCAGAAGGAAGAGGAGGTAAAGATTCTTGAAAGCTCAATTGAGGAGCTTGAGGATACAGTTAACGTATTGGAGAAAAAGGTTTGTGTTTTGTACCTGTGCCTGCACATAATTTCATTATCAGAATTTTTTGCATGTACTACAAGTTTCTTTATTGAATGATGAATATTTATGTAATTCTTCAGGTGCAAGAAATGGATGAAGAGGTGCAAAAAAACCAGTTTGATAGAAACTCATTGAAGATGGAAGTTCAAGCATTGAGAAAACGGATGTTGACAGTCGAGAATCTTACAGAAAATAATGATCAAGAGAATTCCATACATGGAAAGCTTGGAAATCATTTACCGAGGTTTTTAACATGGTTTAAGATTTAATACATGGTTATGCAAATAAATTTTCAATTTTCTGATGCAAGAAACTCTATATCAGGCAATTAAAAAACCAGTTGCTGGACCTTGATGAGGCCTGTGCTCAGATAAAAGTTCTTGAAAAGATTAGAGCAGAACAGGCCAAAGAGGTGCATCTTAGTTATGCCTATTAGTTTAAATACTTCTTTTTCTTTATTGTTGCATTTTGGTTCTCCCTATTAACGCAACAGTTCTACCCGATCTTGTCGTTACACTATCCATATCTTTGAAGATCGAACGAATGAAGGAGTATGTATCTGAACTGGTGTTGCATGCTGAAGCACAAGCATCACAGTACCAAGAAAAGGTATGATTGCCCGATTTAAGTGACAATCAAAGGGCTCTTATATGGAGTCACTTTTTTTTCCAGTTCCCCTTTCATCCAGTGACATGTTTCATGTGTCCCAGTGAACTCTATAGTAGGTGAAATCTTGAATAGGCATGCTTTAATGGTGCAGATAGAGGTGCAGTATTTTTAGGACTTGAGCTCCACTAATGTAATTTTTGTTAAATTGCTAGTTTCGAGGATGATAGATTACGTGCTATTGGCATATTTTCTAGGGCGGTATTTATTTGTAGTGTCGTTTTTCTACAGAGTAATTAGCTCATTTTTCCGATTTTTTTACCATCTCTGATCCATGAGAAAATCTCCTAACCAATAGGCTCCATCCTGCTCTGAAGATACACAATTGCCTCTTCCCGATCTTTTTCTATCTCCTTCTCTTAAGACTCTCAACAAGAGCACCTATCCAGGAATTGAATCCTGGAGTTTACTATGATATATCCTTCACCCACTGTCACTCTTAACCAACCTCATTCGCAGCTTTGTAACTGAATTAATCAATTCCAGCATTGCCTTGCACATTCTTGAGTCACACATTTATATACATTATCAGATTTATTAGTTTATTTATTTATTTTATTATCAAAAGAAAATTGAGCTTTCTCTCATGGTACTGAGATTGAGATTCTTGTTCTCTGTTTGTTTTATTTATTGTTTTCCTTAGTCCCTAACACCTGAGAGCTCTAATATACATTGATTAAGTTAATCATTTATCAACAGCTGGTTAAGATTTAAGATAGTGAAGTATTTTAAGCTCTTATTAAATCCCAACAGCTGCCAATTTTATTGCATTTATTAGATCTTTTAGTTGAATGATTCAGCATGTGCATTAGTAGGGAGTGTTATTTGTGTTGTCTATATAGTTCATCAATTAAGGTTTTAGCGCTCATTATCAGTTTCTACGGTGCATTAGTCCATACTGCTGTAGTTTACTATATAACTATGATTGTAATAATTTAATGTTAACCAACGAATGCATTATTGATTCTGTTCTGATAGTACAAGAAGTTGGAGGCAATGGTTTGCGAGCTAAAGAAAAATCCGTCGTCCATTGGTTCTGTCATGCCGGTTTTGGAGAAACCGGAGCGAAGCTCATCTAGGCCCAGAGGTTCAAGCTCTCCATTCAGGTGCATATCAAATCTGGTTCATCAGATGCATGTGGAAAAGGATCAGGAGCTGTCAATTGCTAAAGTTCGTATAGAAGACCTGGAGATGCTGGCGGCCAGTAGACAGAAAGAGGTTAACTGAAATTAGAAATATGAAGTTTTTTTATATATTTTAGTTTCATCAATTTACTAATGTGATAAACTCCCAGAACCTCAGAAAGCAGAATCATTTAGTTGTATGTTTCAAAGTGACTGACTAATGTGAATGGTATGGATCAGGTCGTCATGCTGAGCAGCCGATTAGCTACAGCAGAAAGCATGACACATGACATAATCAGGGATTTACTGGGACTGAAACTTGACATGACTAACTATGCAGTGAGTGTCAAAATCATTCACATTGGTCCGGGTTTATCCAAAATATATTTGTTATTAATATTCTTTATCTTTGCATGTTTCAAGAACTTGGTAGATGAGCATGAGCTTCACAGCCTGCTGGATGTTGCTCAGAAGAAAACAGTGGAGTCAAAGAGAAAGGTCATTCAGATATCTCTATTCCTTTTCCTCACTTCATGATTGTTACTGTGTTGGGCATGTTTCTTATCTCCTAATTAAAAAGTGCATCAGGATGAAGAAATTCACAAGCTTCGGATGCAAATGTGTGATCTGATGGATGAAAGGGATAGGTGAGGCATTAAGATAAATTAAGTAGATAACTCTATCTTTTGTCTTGATGTTTGACTTGGACTGTTTTAATGGATATCTGTTAGAGGAATGCACCAAGTTACAAGTAGAATATTTTTATTTATTCCATCTATCTAGCCCAAACTAACATCAGAACTTGAAATAGCACGTCTTATCAATACAATAAGTTGTTCCTTTTAATTGATTTTCACAATTGAAAATTATAACTTACAACTAGTTCATGCTTTTCACGTGTTTAGAAAGCTTACAAAAAATGTAAATAAAGTATTATAAAATATTTAAATCCGTTAAGTGATTCTTGTAAGAATTAACTGAAAATGTGTAGATTATTATATTAAAGAATAATAAAGAAATAATTAAAAAAAAATGTCAATTGAGACGCTATCTAGTGACTACATAGATTTGGAACATTGCATCATATAATTGGATAATAGAGATTGACGTCCAGCAAGAGACATATTCTTGAGAATTAAAGTTATATAAGCGTTTCACTTGGCAGTTGCATAGCTGAGATAGCCCGGAGAGAGGCTAATTCTCTCGCTGCCCAGTTGACGGTTGAAGAACTTAAGAAACAAGAGCAGTATTTAAGTGTGCAGAATGAGATGTTGAAGGTCTGTTGTCTCTAAACCGGTTTGACTGTTTATTTGTTATTTTGCTTGACATGGGCTTTTTGAAATCATTAAGCTGCTTCCTTTGCAGGTAGAGAAGACCAATTTAATGCATAGGCTTGTACAAGTTGAGAGTATGGTGAAAGGTCTTGAAAAACAAAATGTCCAACAACATCTTGAGCATCCAATGAAGGTCAAGGCAATTAATTTGTAATTAAATTTGTATTTTGTTTTCTTCCAACTGTAGTTTCTCCTTTCTCAAGAAAATATTTGATCCTGTTCAGGAGAATCAGATTAGGCGGGGTCATTCTAGTGTTACAAGGAGGATACAGCATACACAAGAGCATCCTCATGTGAATATCATGAAGTAGCTTGGTATCACAGATGTAAATTGCTTTCAGGTATTAAACTTAGCGATTTATCCTTGCATGAGCATCTGGTATGAAATAAAGGGCCCGTTTGTTTCAAACTTCGGAAACGGAATGGAAACGAATTTAGTCCATATCTATATCCTTATTCATGAAATTGTATGGAATCATTGCTTGTGGTTTAAGGCAAAATGCACTTGATTTCCCACATTTTGTTACCCTATAGGGTATCAAAAGTAATCAAATTCTACTTCAATTACTTCAAACCACAAAGAATGATTCCAAAAACTTTCATGAATAAGGGTATACGTATGAACTAGATTTGTTTTCATTCCGTTTTCGATTTCGGAGTTAAAACCAAACGGGCCCTAAGAGTTTAGCTGTCTGAAATCAATCTTAATGATATTCTTGGATAAAGTAAAGGATTGAGCTGAGTGTTTTGACGATCATAGATTTGTTGATTCGAGGTTTAAGATATGTTGTCGAGTTGAGTCATGTTTTGGCAAATTTAGTCATAATGAAGTTTTAATTGTAGTAATGTATTCTTGATGGTGTGTTTTGTATTAGGTCATCGCGATTTTGTATAAAGTCTTTGGAAGATGAGTCGTCATACACATTCTCATAGAGTTACTACATGTTGATGTCAAAATCTTCAAATGCGTGCACCTTGTTGGGATCTGCATAAGAGTTGTCCACATTGTCAAGTGGACAATGGGAAGTTGTTTGGTTTCCACTCATTTTTTATTCGTGTCATTTGTAAGCTAATCGCTTGAATGCTTATTGGATTTTGGACTCCCCCGATCCCGCAGGACGAATAATTCGATTATGTTTTGGAGATTTATTATTCAAGTGCTTTGTACTGCTCCCATTAACTTAAGTTTCTAAACTCTCTTTACATGTCAAATCTCTTGTCTGAGATATCCAACCCAAATCAGAACATGCTAAATTGCCTGGGGCGAAGACTACTACAGCATATCATACAGACAGATAAAGAAGACAGTTTCTACTTCTTAACCTCTTCGTATTCAGCCTCGGGTGGCTGATTACCACCACCACCACCACCACCACCGGACATGTGCTCTCCGATCTTGGACACAACCTTGTTTGCAACATCAATCTTGGCTTTGATCTCCTCCACGTTATCCTTGTGCATCACACTTCTCAAGTCCGAGATGGCATCCTCTATTTGTTTTGCAGTCTCAGCGGGGATCTTCTCTCTATACTCCGCTAAGCTCTTCTCAATGCTGTAAATGGTTCTCTGTAGTGCTCTTGGTGTCAATAAGAGCTTTCCTTTCTTGGTCCTTTTGAGCATGCAACTCGGCCTCCTTCACCATCCTTTCAATCTCGTCATCCGATAGTCCACCAGACGACCGGATGGTGATTTGTTGTTCCTTATTTGTAGCCTTACCCTTGGCAGAGACGGTTATGATCCCGTTGGCATCAATGTCAAACGTCACCTCAATTTGAGGTAGGCCGCGAGGAGCCGGTGGGATGCCCATTAGCTCAAACTCGCCAAGAAGCTTGTTATCGGAAGCCATTTCACGCTCCCCTTGTAACACCTTGATGCCCACTTGGGTTTGGTTGTCAGCTGCAGTCGAAAATACATGACTCTTCTTTGTAGGAATAGTTATGTTCCTATTAATGAGCCTCGTGAAAACTCCGCCTAACGGTTCGATACCGAGTGACAAAGGTGTGATATCCATAAGCAGAAGCTCCTTAACCTCGCCCCGCAGTATACTGCCTTGAATAACAGCACCCATGGCAACAACGTCGTCGGGATTCACTCCTTTCCAGGGCTCTTTCCAAAGATCTCGGAAACTATCTCTTGCACCTTGGGGACACGAGTCATGCCTCCAACCAAGAGGACCTCATTGACATCCTTTGTAGACACACCAACATCCTTCAAGCAATTTTGGCATGGAGATCTCGTCCTCTCAATCAAGTGCTTTACTAGAGCCTCGAATCTGGACCTCAAGAGTGTTATGTTCAGGTGTTTTGCACCAAAGGCATCAACAATAATGAATGGCCGATGGATTTATGTTTGGATTGTAGATGACAGTTCTATCTTAGCCTTCTCTGATGCTTCTCTGAGCCTCTGCAAAGCAAACCGATCCTTTGATAGATCGATGCCCTCTGATTTCTTAAACTCGTCCACCAAGAACTCCAGGAGAGCGTTGTCGAAGTCCTCCCCGCCCAGAAACGTGTCGCCATTCGTAGCTTTTACCTCAAAAACACCGTTGGAGATTTCCAAGATGGAAACATCAAAAGTTCCTCCTCCGAGATCAAAGACTGCAATAACTCCTTCTTTGTTGCTCAATCCATAAGAGAGGGCAACAACAGTGGGTTCATTGATTATTCTTTGAACATCAACACCGTTGGAAACATCAAAAGTGCATCTGGGCATCGTTGAAGTATGCCGGGACAGTGATCACGGCTTTTGAAACAGTTTTTCCCAGGTAAGCCTCTACAGTTTCCTTCATTTTAGTCATGATAAAGTCTCCAATTTGGCTCGGCGAATACTGTTGCCCATTGGTTTCCACCCAAGCATCCCCGTTAGGAGCCTTAACAATCTTAAACGGCACCATCTTCATCTCTTTTTGTGTTTGTGGATCTTCAAAGCGTCTCCCAATCAGACGCTTCGTTCCAAAAATAGTGTTGGTTGGATTGGTGACTGCTTGCTGCTTGGCCGAAGTTCCAACCAAAAGCTCCCCTTTCTGGTTGAAGGAGACAACTGAGGGTGTGGTTCGAGCTCCCTCAGCATTCTCAATCACTTTGGCATTCTGTATAAAAATACTTTGAGCTAGTGGTACAATCATCAATCATAAAGATGAATAAACATATCTAACCTTGCCCTCCATGACCGCAACACATGAGTTAGTGGTACCCAAAGCAATACCTATAACGTCATTTCCAACAGGCCTCGAGCTGCATATAAGAGCAATAAATCAATGAAGATGCCATCAACATCAACATCAACATCAACAAAGAGATGATTCACGAGTATACCTAAACGGTCTAGTCAAGGCTGCCAACTGAGATCCGAACAACGAATTGCTCAAAGGCGGCTTTGATTTGGCAGCAACTTGAATTGAAGAAGCAAAACTCAACATCAGCCAATTATACATGGTATAACAACAGAGATGTAAAAACCTTTGCCGAAACACAAATGCAAAAACACCGTTGGAACATTCATATGATCAGACTTCCATCTTATCGACTATAGACATTAAAAATAGTTTCCACGTATTATGGGAAGAAAACACAGATAAGAGTGATGGACACGTACAGATGCGAAGGAGGATAAAGTAGAGAGACGGCGAACGAGAAGTGCAGCCATGAGAAAAGCAGGGATTTGAAGCGTGTAATATGTTGGTGGAGATGTGATTTTAGCCGTTTGGTGTTTTAAATAGAAGAATCCATAGCTCATCTATGCTTCATATGAACACTCGAAGCTCCGATAAGAGAAGCTTCCAGATGTCGCTCATGTATTCTGCTTTGAATCGCCTAAAACTAGTTTGGTTTTATTTTGTAAATCCTACTTTTATAAATAAGCTTCCAGACTCGTGCAACTTTTACTATACTTCGACTTTTTAACTCTTTACAATTCTAGTGTGTAATCGATTTTTAACGTAAGAATCAATTTGATTTGTATATTTTTTCTCCCTATTTTGATGCATTGTGATGTTAGGGTAATTCATAGTTTTAAATATATATATTTTAATGATTGGTTATTTCGGAAGGCGGAGGAATTTTCCGGAAGCAGAATGATCGCCCTAATACACAATAACGACATCTAGAACTTGAAGAAACCTTGTAAACTAGAGTAAACTTCAAGGAAGAGTTTTAGACTTGTACAATATTGATTGAGAAGGCTCCAGAATAAGCTAGGAAAATCGAGTTCCGGAACCTTTCAGTAGAGGAGGTGACAATGACTAAAATTAGGGGAGGTCACCCCTTATTTGTATAACTACATACAAAGAGTTCGATCAAATAACGATGCACAAGTGAGGTTGTAATTACGAGTGTGGGTGCGCAACAAATTATCCATTATGGCTCCGTTTCGTAGAAGTAAAAATTCCTGAACCTGACAAAAACAAAGCTTTTCAACAAAACAAAAGGTTAGTATGAACCTTGATCTCCACGGAAAATGCTTTCACTGTGGTGTAAGAGGTAGGATTTTCGAATCCTAATGAATGATGATTAATGTTGAGTAACTTAATCATCGATAGTAATTGACACATAACTCGCGAAGAGTGCGTAAGTGATGAGTATGAGTCCCACCGTTATGTTCCTGGCGTAATTTTTTGATTTATGGGGAATTTTTCACTTTTTTTCCGGGTAATTATTTTTACCCTCCGGTGTTATTTGGAGCATTTGGGAGCTTCAATTAATAAAAATGCAGTTGAGAGGAATGATCTGGACATCGGACATGTCCTAGATATGAAATAACATGGAAAGGAAAAACGGCCAATAGGGTCGTATTTCGTTTCCTGGCGGCTAAGAAAGACGCCTTAGGAATACGTGTTTTTCGAGGCAGTTGCGGAATAATTATCCATACAATATTTCAGATTTATTATTTCAATTCTAAGAAGTTTGAAGAAGGGGGCTTAAACCGCATGCAGATTGGTGAAAGGATAATTATCGACTTCACTAAATGATAATTATCGTCTTCGCTATAAACAACGGAAAATTATTTATTAATTCATTTCCTTTCACATTTCCTCGTAAAAGCTCTGATTGCTCTCAACCTTCGAACTCAGATCTACTCTCCGTTTCTAATCCGATTTCAATTCCGTTTGAGTTTTTGAATCCCTCTCTTCATTCTCTTCATTTTGGTACCGAGCATCTGCGTATCCGAGCAAGTGAAGATCTGGTCGAGCATATATGCTATTGGGCCGGTTCCGTCGCTCAGATTCTGGTGAATTTGATAGTGTCCGAGCGTAGCCTACGTCGATTCTGAATCTTCTTTCGGATCGGTGAAAGGATAATTATCGACTTCGTTAAAGGATAATTATCGTCTTCTCTATAAATAGCGAAAATTCGTTTATTAATTCATTTCCTTTCACATTTCCTCGTAAAAGCTCTGATTTCTCTCAACCTTCAAACTCAGATCTACTCTCCGTTTCTAATCCGTTTGAGTTTTTGGATTCCTTTCTTCATTCTCTTTATTTTGGTACCGAGTTTCTACGTTTCCGAGCAAGTGAAGATTTGGTCGAGCATATATGCTACTGGGCTGGTTCCGTCTCTCAAACTCTGGTGAATTTGATAGTGTCCAAGCGTAGCATGCGTCGTTGTGATTCCGAATCTTCTTTCGGATCGTCAATCGGGTTAGTAACGAATAAGTTATGAATTTATTCATTTTCCGTATTGCGATTTGACTTAATTTGACCTTAGGGTTGTCAAAATGGATGATTAAAAATTCCCTTATACTTGTTTGTCTGTTTGATGAGATCTGATGATAGGTGAGTTCCGAATTTGCCTGCGGGCAAAATGTTATTCTGGTGAAAGCTAATTAATTAATTAATTAAAATTTAATTGATTAAATTAGGATTAGATTTGAGATTGAGGATGGTATATTGTGTTGAACGCATTGGACATCTTTGAGGATACTCGATGAGATATTGAGGATTATGTTATGCCTTATTATCTTGCGGGATCTTGAAGACTAGGAGGTGGAATCTCCTAGCATGTGGATAGTGATTGATATTTTTATGCCTTGTTTATCAGGCGTGGTGATTATTCCTACGGGAATTCGAGGTTGATCGATTGTTGTGCATATCTGGATTCAAGTAAGTGCGTAGGACTTACTTAGCTACATTCTTACATTGGATGTGTTCATGAGTGGTGGTTGTTATGTACTTCATATCATGCGATATTGATTATTACCGACGTATGATTGGCCTCCTTGAAGCGGGCGGTGATAAACTTTCTCATTTCTCCTAAGGAAGTTTGAGAGGTTCTCTGAGGTGAGGCCATAACTGGTATAAGGGGACGGTGATGCACCACTCCACATGGTATACGGGAGGTACTCTGAACTACTCTAGATGGCAATAGTACTCAGAGGCGAGAATGATATACTTCTCGTGTCACAACCATAAATATGGTTATGAGTGTATAACGTTATAAAGATAATTAAACGGGAAATGTGTGATAACATGCTTGACGTTTATTATGATTTTGATGTGTGTATGTGCTTATGCATGATCTTATATATGAATTGTTAGCTAAGGGTTTCAATACTGTGTTGTCGATGCTTTGCAGGATAAGAGGACTGTAGAGTGATTTGGAGGAGTGATCAGCCGAGGGATTCCGTGCATCTAGGATTGTTATGGGTTTTTGGGATGTGTATATATACGATGATGTTGTTTTATACTCGGATATGGGGTTTTGTACGTATTATGATACTTGATATTATTTTTATAAAGGTTGTTTTATATTTATTGTGCCTCGTTGTAAGATCCAGTGAACTTGTTGTCAGGCTAGGGTCACGATCCATTGTGAGGTCCTAGCCCCGTAGCACTCTGAGTCCTATGGATTTGGGGTGTTACATGTGGTGCTATCAAAAGGCACGCGAAATCACTCTTGCCTACTTTCTCAATCAAAGATAAGAACTTATAAAAGATCAATGTAGTAAAAAATAAGATCAAACAAGAATTGAGGGATGTGGTAGGAAATGTGCGGAGTTTACTTTTGATAATCCGAGATAGCTCATAATCTTCCACTTGAACTTGTAAATCTCAGGATGGAACAAAAAAAACAATAAAGAAGGTTTCTTCTTTTTTTTTTTTTGCCTTTGATCGAATCTTTTTTTATTCGACTTTTTTTTTACTGCGCTTCTTTCCCTTTTTTTATACCGAGAACGAAAAGAAACTGAACTAGAAGTGGTCAGTGAACCGGGTTCAGTTGAACTGGTTCAGTACTACTGTTGGATCAGTTCGGTGAGGGTGAACAGGGTGGGATGCTTCGGCTACAATCCGGATCTGGTACGGGTTATAGGTAGGGTTTGGCTCGATATTTTTTTCTTTGAATTCGAACTGGGTTTTCGAAAAAGGGTTAGAGGTTAGGGTTCGGGTTTTAGGGTTTGGCAACATGATGGATTTTTTTTTCCTGAAAGGAGATGGCGGTTGGGTGGTGCACTAGTGGCGGAGAAAGGGCGGAGAGGGTTTGGTGGTGACCGGCGGGACTTGGGGGTGTGGTGGTGGTGTCAGCAAGGGAGGGTGGCATAGGAGGCGGGAGTAGGGGGCTTCAACGAGGTCTGTTGGAGTTTTTGGTGGTGGACTAGGGGGCTACAGTGATGGTGGATGTGGCGGCTATAAGGGATTGCGGTCGTGGTGGGACAAATGGCGACAATAGTGGTGGTGGCGGCTGGTGGTTGCCTACGAAAGAAGGGTGATGACGAGGCCTTAAACAAAGGAAGACGGAGGCGGCTGCTGACGGACACCACATGAGGCAATAGTGGTGGTGGCGACGTGTTGTTAGTGTTATGGTGGTGGCGGAGTTGTGGTGGTGTCGGTGGTGTCGGCGGCGGTGTAGATGGTAAGAGATCCTAGTGTTTCGTCTACGAGACTCCGAGGGTGAAAGAATTTTTTTTGTAATTATTTTACGGTTACATAAATTAATTAGAAGTAACCAAAATTGATATTTATAGTTGTAAAAAAACGAGAATGATAAAGATTCAATTTTGTTAATAGAAAAGATAGATGCGACATCGATTAGCATGAGCTTTAATACTATTTTGTTATAGGGTATTCGCCCGTGTAGTTGGACCGATCTTCCGACAGCTAAAGACTCGATAGAAAGACACCAAAAGGAAAAAGATATGGAAAGAAGATTGTCCGATTTTAGAAATGGATAGGTAGTTGGATATATCAAGGTCGATCCCTAAACAACGACTTAGAAGCACAAAAGGACACGATCGGGAGGATCTCCAATTACACAACTAGCGAAGTCTTGTAGAACCCTTCCGCTGTGCAAAAAGTCTTGAATTTATATCCTGAAATATATGCCTAATGATAAGCGAACCCGTAGAGTACGGATCTATCGTAGTAAGGGATAATATTCCGGAGTCGATCTCAGGGATTCGGTGAGAATAAATTCAGCTTAGCAATCTCACTCAGCAAGCATGCAATAGCAATGATCAAAAGCAAGACGAGAATATGTAATATAATTGGGGAACGCATATTCTAGAGATCAAGGTATCCAGCTGTGGTTTCGACTCAAGATTTCTCAAGGATAAACGTGGACAAAGCTGAGGTTGCGAAGGGAAGGTATTTCTGTTATGGGATAGCTCATCGGGTAAGTCTGACCTTCCACTTTCCCAAACCAAAGATCCTATCACCAGGTAAGTCTCAAGGAACTATGAAAAGGTACTGTCAACTCAAACAAACACACCACCTAAGGGAACATAACTAACCATCACCGGGTAAGTCTCAAGGAACTATGGAAAGGTACTGTCAACTCAAACCAACACACAACCTAAGGGAACATAACTAACCATCACCGGGAAGTCTTAGATTAACTCTCAAAGGTAGGATGAAGACACACTCAAACCCTAACAAAGGATAAACCTTTGTTACCTAACACTCGTCATCATCGGTAATCAAGCAAAGGAATTACCGGGTAAGTCTCTTCCTAGGCTTGAATGTAAACCAAGAAAGGTGCAATGACCGAAGGTATTTCTATGGTCGTCTATACCCAATCAAAAGTGAATCCCGACTTAACACTAAGAACAAGTATAGAGATTAAGTAAGGGTCGAACCCAAGAGAGTTAAGGTGTTTTAGATGAAATTATCGATTATAGTAACAAGTAACAGAAGGGGGGGAGTTTGGTTGAATTGATGCACACAAAAACTTAAGAAAACGATTAACGCGACAAGTAAGACAATGATAGGTGAATCTACACTAGGTTGATTCTAAGCATGCAATTACTACTTTGGTACGTTCCTTTTTCAAGTTTTTAAGTAATCTCCCGTCTCGATCATATATATGTGTTGAGCCAACCGGCATCAACACAACTTAACATGTTAGTGTTCCGTAAACCTACAAGAACAAATAAAAAGTTAGCTTTCAAACAAAGACTAAGGGATATAAAGAGAAGATTAAAACCGTTAAACTTATCTTTATATTTGTGTTCCTTTTCTTTAAGTAA
Organism: Fagopyrum homotropicum; assembly: GCA_033239125.1. Lineage (NCBI taxonomy): Eukaryota > Viridiplantae > Streptophyta > Magnoliopsida > Caryophyllales > Polygonaceae > Fagopyrum > Fagopyrum homotropicum. The sequence goes on along the minus strand of BSWB01000002.1, from coordinate 95,852,054 downwards.
TTACAACCCGTTATTACTTAAAGTTGCTACTAGATTAAAGATCCGAACCCGAAACCTATTAATCTTAGTTGTTTACATGCACTTTAGAACCTAAGGTGATCAATCTCAAGCAATAGTAAACATGCAATTAGACAATGAAGATCAAGGAAACACAAAGTATTACTGAATAAAAACTTATATTAAAAAGAACTTACACCCAAAGTAACAACGCAGCTTTAAACCAACCCAATGTAGCAAGGGAGTTAGCAACTCATTACAATGGAAAACTTAATTCTAAAATGGATTTTTGTGGGGAAAAACATGGATAGGTTCGTTCATTCTAGCAATCAACCAAGGACTATTTATACTACAAAAGACACTAAATAGGAGTAAATGGCCAACCCAAAATAGCCACCTTTAATGCCATAAAGGTGGTGTAAACAGACGGAGTAAAGCTTTTGACGTTAAGCCACAGGGGCGGCTTTCAGCACCGTAGGTGCGGTGAAGGCAAAACGCTTGATCTTCTTCATGGCCGCAGGGGCGGCTAGGTAATTCCGCTGGGGCGGATCTTCAATGCTCTTCAAACGTCTGACCCTTCGACTTCCTGACGTTTTTGATGCCACGCCGCAGGGGCGTCCTTAAGTCAACGCAGGGGCGGTGACACAACCTCTTCGTCTTCCAGATCCCATGTTGAGGCGCAGGCAGGGGCACAGTGGGAGGCGCAGGGGAGCTGGTCTTCGTCTCTTCAGGGCAGGTCACCGCAGGGGCGCCAAGGAGTGGCACAGGGGCGGTGACACACTTCCTGGCTGGCGCTGGTGAAGGTGCAGGGAGCGCTCCAGTGTAAGGTGTCACCCGCAGAGGCGGTGGCAAGGCTCCGCTGGGGAGGTGAGGCAACAGAAGCTTTGCTTTGTGATCGATCTTCACTCCTACGTGCTTATAACTCCTTCCTTAACTTTGTTTAGCCTTCTTCTTCTGGACCAAGGAGTTAGTAGCATAAACCGACACAAATGCAATAAAAAGACTCTAAAAACTATGCTAAATGATAGTGATTCCATCACCTATCAAACTCCCCCACACTTAGACCTTTTACTCGTCCCGAATAAAACAAATGACAGCAACTAGACTCAAAGGCCTCAGGAAGCATGGGTAAGAAAGAAAGACAATGAAAACAAGAGAAAAGCCAAGAAAGAAAGAAGGAAAAAGAGAGGAAATGTGAGAAAAAAGGGAGAAACTACCATTCTTACTGCTTCAAGAGTGGCCTACCCGAACAACCTCCTTATGACTCCCCTTTTTATGTCACCAATACGCCGGAAGGGAAACCTACACTCGGTGTCGCTCATTTTGCCAAGGCGCCCTTTCGGGTTTTCACCTTGCCACTCTTCTTCTTTTCTCACTTGAACTCACATCCCTCAAGTCCAATTTTGCACCAACCTAAGGTTGGTCGGACTACCTTCTTTTTGCCTAAACCGCCTTTTTGGGTTTTCGGTTTATCCAAGGATTTTCATGCCTTTTTACGATTTCTTTGGCTTTTTTTTTTGTGAATTTCAAATTGAATTTAAAGATGCAAAACAAATAAAAAAAACTCAATGAACTGTATAAGAAATGATATATCCCTCCCACATACTTGAAGTACACTTTGTCCTCAAAGTGGAAGTGAGGCAAAGATAAATGTGGGAGAAGGGAAAAGAAATGTACCCCTCAGTGGGGTGGTCCAGATGGACCACCAGGACCCTCCTCCGGTGGGTAAGGAAAATGGCGGAAGAAGTGCTCTTGCCGACGGTGGAGCGTGTCGATACGGTCCTCCTGAACCTCTATCCTCTCTCTAAATGAAGTCTCATATATAGCTAGCTTGCCAAGCCAGCTGCTGAGTCTCCAACTGCTGCTGATGAGCCGCCTGCCAAGCATCTTGACGACGGTCGAAGTGAGTGGTCATGGAGGAGGCGAAACTAGACTGCCACGCCTGCTGCTGCTCAAGCATGGACCGCTGGTACTCGGTCTGCCATGCCTGGTGCTGTGTAGTCAAGGCCGCCATCTGAGCCTGCAGACTCTCCATGGTCTGACTGTCGTGTGTTGCCGTCGGCATCTCCTCATCAGTGGTGGGGGCCCTGCTAGAGCCTGCTGCGTATCTCCCAACAATATCTACCTGAGGTCATCTCGGAGGAACAAGGTCAGCTGGTACATGCAGATCAGAGATCTCGTCTCCCAACGGAAGTCGTCGGGGTAGGTATGTGATGTGACTCCCATCTGCAAGTGAGATCCAAAACCGATGCTCCCCGTCTATCCTGAGGAGCCTGCTTCTCCTCATTAGACCTTCAGTATATAATGACGCCTCCAAACCTTCTTCCAATGCAAGAAGATCCATCACCTGTGCAGCCAATAAGGAAATTATCCCACCTCCCACGATGTCTCGAGGCTCATTCTTCCTAATCCGCTTTAAAGAGGTAAGGAAGAGATATGGCCAATCTGGCACCTAGTTGTTCGTGGAGAGGCAAGCGTATAGCAATGGAAGGTTTTTGAGAGCGACCTTATTCTCCTCCTTGTGTCCACAGAAGACACTCATAAAGATCTTCGATATGAGCCTCAAACAGGGGTGAGTGAATTTGTTGGAGTACTCACCCCCCGCATGAAACTCCGACCTGGTGGCGGCCTGCCAAAACTCTAGCAAATCGGGCGTCGGAATGGGTTCCCACCAATCATCGGAAGCTGCTATAGTCACCCCTAATTCCTCCTGTAGTTGGGTGTAATCCAATGTGTACTTTTTCTGTTGTACTTGAATGAGAGTCCAACACACAAGTGGTCCTCCGTTTCCATCTTGAATATAACAATGAATTGGCAGCTGAGGTCGGGGTGTGTTGGAGCACTTTTTATAAGAAAATCTCCCAGCCCGGCATTGTTGAAAAATTCCTGCATACTCTCTAACATGCCTAGATTTTCCAAGGTGGAAACGTCTAGGAACCGAGTTGCATACACTTCCCGAATTTGAGCAATCCTATACCGATCTTTCTCACCTTTCGATAACTTGTATTTCTTCTGATTCTCCATCTCTTGCAGTTAATCAAGCAAAGGAGTTAGAAAGTTCATAAATTTGATCAAGAGACGAACCTACTGTCGTGATTTCTGCAGGGGCGGCTGAAGCAGGCGCAGGTGCGGCACGACGCGGGGGCGGAAGCTTGTAGGCGTAGGGGCGGGCGAAGAGCAGAGGGCGATTTTGTAGTTTGGTGAAGGTGGTGGCGATGGGGCTGTTCCGACGTCTTGGTTGCTGTTGCAGACGTCACCGGAGGGAGGACAGTGGAAGGATATTGGAGGTTGAGAGTGAGAGGGTCGAGGTGGTGTTTGTGTGAAGGTGGGGAAAAAGGTTGTTGTCGCAAAGGGTGTGGTGACACTAGATTGCCGGAGGTGGCGCAACAGCGTCTGGGCCGGGCGGTGCGAGAGCTTCCGGAGGGCGCAAGGGCGTGGAAGGTGAGGTGGTTGGGTTTCGTGGTGTGAATGGAGAGGGAGTGAAGAGGGTTGTAGATGTAGGTGATTTTTGGGAAGTGTATTTATTTTTTTTCCTTAACTGAACTGCAAGGACGGCGTTTGTCAGCGCGGGGGCGGTGACAAGGAAGAGGGGGTACGCAGCCTCAACGCCGGGGGCGAAGCTGAGGGTGTGTGTCAAGGGGGGCCGCCGCAGAGGCGTAGGGATGTCAGCGCTGGGGCGGTAACCAACATGAGCAGATGCTGGCCAAGCGCCAAGGGCGGTGTGGCCATGGGTGTCACCGCAGGGGCGGGGACTCAAAGCCGCAAGGACGGTTTTCTTGACAGAACCTCCTCTTCTTATTCCTTCGGGTTTCCTCCCGAGCAGCGCCTTTGTTTTACGTCGTTGGCTCGACGTAGGGGCCCTTCCTCTATGATTTAGCCTCTTCCAGCATCACCTTTGGGTTTATAACCGTTTGAGAAGGTAATCCATTGGAGGCCCTAGTTTCAATTCTTGGAATGGTTTCCGCCATTTGACCAACCTGTTTTTCGAGGTTCTTGATGCTAGATTCTGTTGTTTGGACATGAGTAGCAAAGTGTTTAGTCAAAACCTGCAACATATCTTCAGTTGTTTGATACTTACCTTGACGGGGTTGCTGTTGTTGGTTTTATTGATCCCTCAAACGAAAATTTTGTTGGTCACGCCAGTTTGACATGAAATTCTATGCATAGGGATCGTTCCTAGGCCTTTACTGCTGTGGTTGTCCATACCCCATTGCGTTTACCTCAGCATCGTCATCCTGGACTTGTGGACACATGTCCGTTGGATGGTATCGGTCAGCACAAACTCCACAAGCTTTGAACTGCTGCGGCGTTCCCATACGTGTTAGTGTCTTCACCATTTCCTTAAACTCCGCGAGCTCGGTGGAGATCTCACTCTTCCCGGAACTCACAACATGAACTCCTTTCTTAGCCGGGGTCCTTCCAAAGTTCCGAGTACCTTCCGCTAGTTTCCGTATCTTTTCCAAAGCAAGGTCAGGAGTAGAGTTAAGAATACTACCTCCGCAAGCCGCATCGACGATCCTCGTTTCATTGTCTAGCAAGCCATTGTACAAGTACAAGACTAGATCTTGAGTTGAATATCCGTGAAAAGGACAGCTGAATCAGAGGCGTGCAAACATCTCGAAGTACTCGTAGAGAGTTTCATTCGCCTCTTTCTCGATGTTGCTTATAGTTTTTTTCAAGCTATTGACCTTCTTAGCTGGAAAGTATTTCTCCAAAAACGCCTTGTGAAGGTTCTCCCAAGTGTCAATACTCCCGGATGGAAGGTGGTAATACCAATCATCAGCGGAATCTTTGAGTGTGAAACCGAATGCCCTCATCTTGCTTTGTTCTTCGGTAATGTTGGCCGGCTTCATGCTCATACACACGGTATGGAACTTCCCAAGGTGCTTGATGGAGTTTTCACCACTTAGCCCATGGAATGATGGGAGCAAGTGGATGAGGCCCGGCTTGAGCTCAAAGTTGACTCCTTCCCCTAATGCCGGTATAGTGACCGCAAGAGGGTTTTGAGCTAAGGTGGGCTGCGTAAGTTGACGAAGAGTACGGTCAACCATCTCTTGTTGAAGTTGTTGTTGTCTTCGTTGCCGGATGTGCGTCCTCTCAATTTCTGGATCAAAAGAAGCAAACCCGGAGTTAGTAGCACGGGTTTGAACCATAAAAATGGTTCAAACCAATAATCAATAATAACAATAAAACACTAAAACTTCCCGGCAATGGCGCCAAAATTTGACCGAAGGTATTTCTATGGTCGTCTATACCCAATCAAAAGTAAATCCCGACTTAGCACTAAGAACAAGTATAGTGATTAAGTAAGGGTCGAACCCAAGAGAGTTAAGGTGTTTTAGATGCAATTATCGATTATAATAACAAGTAATCTCCCGTCTCGATCATATATATGTGTTGATACAACCGGCATCAACACAACTTAACAGGTTAGTGTTCCGTAAACCTACAAGAACAAATAACAAGTTAGCTTTCAAACAAAGACTAAGGGATATAAAGAGAAGATTAAAACCGTTAAACTTATCTTTATATTTGTGTTCCTTTTCTTTAAGTAATTACAACCCGTTATTACTTAAAGTTGCTACTAGATTAAAGACCCGAACCCGGAACCTATTAATCCTAGTTGTTTACATGCACTTTAGAACCTAAGGTGATCAATCTCAAGCAATAGTAAACATGCAATTAGACAATGGAGATCAAGGAAACACAAAGTATTACTGAATAAAAACTTATATTAAAAAGAAATTACACCCAAAGTAACAACGCAGCTTCAAACCAACCCAATGTAGCAAGGGAGTTAGCAACTCATTACAATGGAAAATATAATTCTAAAATGGATTTTTGTGGGGAAAAACATGGATAGGTTCGTTCATTCTAGCAATCAACCAAGGACTATTTATACTACAAAAGACACTAAAAAGGAGTAAATAGCCAGCCCAAAACAGCCACCTTTAATGCCATAAAGGTGGTGTAAACAGCCGGAGTAAAGCTTCTGACGTTAAGCCGCAGGGGCGGCCTTCAGCACCGCAGGGGCGGTGAAGGCAAAAACGCTTGTTCTTCTTCATGGCCGCAGGGGCGGATAGGTAATTCCGCTGGGGCGGATCTTTAATGCTCTTCAAACGTCTGACCCTTCGACTTCCTGACGTTTCTGATGCCACGCCGCCGGGGCGTCCCTAAGTCAACGCAGGGGCTTTGTCTTCCAGCTCCGATGTTGAGGCGCAGGCAGGGGCGCAGTGGGAGGCGCAGAGGAGCTAGTCTTCGTCTCTTCAGGGCAGGTCACCGCAGGGGCGCCAAGGAGTGGCGCAGGGGCGGTGACACACTTCCCGGCCGGCGCTGGTGAAGGCGCAGGGAGCGCTCCGTTGTAAGGTGTCACCCGCAAGGGCGGTGGCAAGGCTCCGCTGGGGCAGTGAGGCAACAGAAGCTTTGCTTCGTGATCGATCTTTACTCCTAAGTGCTTATAACTCCGTCCTTAGCTTCTTTTAGTGTTCTTCTTCTGGACCAAGGAGTTAGTAGCATAAACCGACACAAATGCAATAAAAAGACTCTAAAAACTATCCTAAATGATAGTGATTCCATCTCCTATCAAACTCTCCCATACTTAGACCTTTTACTCGTCTCGAGTAAAACAAATGACAGTAACTAGACTCAAAGGCCTCAGGAAGCATGGGTAAGCAAGAAAGACAATGAAAACAAGAGAAAAGCCAAGAAAGAAAGAAGGAAAAAGAGATGAAATGTGAGAAAAAAGGGAGAAACTACCATCCTTATTGCTCCAAGAGTGGCCTACCCGGACAACCTCCTTATGACTCCCCTTCTTATGTCGCCAATACGCCGGAAGGGAAACCTACACTCGGTGTCGCTCATTTTGCCAAGGCTCCCTTTCGGGTTGTCACCTTGCCACTCTTCTTCTTTTCTCACTTGAACTCACATCCCTCAAGTCCAATTTTGCACCAACCTAAGGTTGGTCGGACTACCTTCTTTTTGCCTAAACCGCCTTTTCGGGTTTTTGGTTTATCCAAGGATTTTCATGCCTTTTTTCGATTTCTTTGGCTTTTTTTTTTGTGAAATTCAATCTGAATTCAAAGATGCAAAACAAATAAAAAAAACTCAAATGAACTGTACAAGCAATGATATATCCCTCCCCCATACTTGAAGTACACTTTGTCCTCAAAGTGGAAATGAGGCAAAGATAAATGTGGGAGAAGGGAAAAGAAATGTACGCCTCTGTGGGGTGGTCCGGATGGACCACTAGGGCCCTCCTCCGGTGGGTAAGGAAAATGGCGGAAGAAGTGCTCCTGCCGACGGTGGAGCTTGTTGATACGGTCCTCCTGAACCTCCATCCTCTCTCTAAATGAAATCTCATAGCTAGCTTGCCAAGCCAGCTGTTGAGTCTCCAACTGTTACTGATGAGCCGCCTGCCAAGCATCTTGATGGCGGTTGAAGTGAGTGGTCATGGAGGAGGCGAAATTGGACTGCCACGCCTGCTGCTGCTCAAGAATGGACCGCTGGTACTCGGTCTGCCATGCCTGGTACTGTGTAGTCAAGGCCGCCATCTGAGCCTGCAGACTCTCCACGGTCTGACTGTCGTGTGCTGCCGTCGGCATCTCCTCATCAGTGGTAGGGGCCCTGCTAGAGCCTGTTGCGTATCTCCCAACAATATCTACCTGAGGTCATCTCGGAGGAACAATGTCAGCTGGTACATACAAATCGGAGATCTCGTCTCCCAACGGAAGTCGTCGGGGTAGGTATGTGATGTGATTCCCATCTGCAAGTGAGATCCAAAACAAATGCTCCCCGTCTCTGATGAGGAGCCTGCATCTCCTCATCAGACCTTCAGTATATAGTGGCGCCACCAAACCTTCTTCCAATGCAGAAAGATCCATCACCTGTGCAACCAATAAGGAAATTATCCCACCTCCCATAATGTCTCGAGGCTCATTCTTCCTAATCCGCTTTAAAGCGGTAAGGAAGAGATATAGCCATTCTGGCTCCCAGTCGTTCATGGAGAGGCAAGCGTATAGCAATGGAAGGTCTTTGAGAGCGACCTTATTCTCCTCCTTGTGTCCACAAAAGACACTCATAAAGATCTTCGAGATGAGCCTCAAACAGGGGTGAGTGAATTTGTTGGAGTACTCACCCCCTATATGAAACTCCGACCTGGTGGCGGCCTGCCAAAACTTTAGCAAATCGGGCGTCGGAATGGGTTCTCACCAATCATCGAAAGCTACTATAGTCACCCCTAATGCCTCCTGGAGTTGGGTGTAATCCAATGTGTACTTCTTTCTGTTGTACTTGAATGAGAGTCCAACAAACAAGTGGTCCTCCGTTTCCAACTTGAATATAGCAATGAATTGGCGGCTGAGGTCGGGGTGTGTTGGATCACTTCTTATCAGAAAATCTCCCAGCCCGGCATTGTTGAGAAATTCATGGATACTCTCTAACATGCCCAGATTTTCCAAGGTGGAAACGTCTAGGAACCGAGTTGTATATACTTCCCGGCTTTGAGCAATCCTATACCGATCCTTCTCACCTTCCGATAACTTGTATTTCTTCTGATTCTCCATCTCTTGCAGTTAATCAAGCAAAGGAGTTAGAAAGTTCAGAAATTTGATCAAGAGACGAACCTACTGTCATGATTTCCGCAGGGGCGGCTGAAGCAGGCGCAGGTGCGGCACGACGCGAGGGCGGAAGCTTGCAGGCGTAGGGGCGGGCGAAGAGTAGAGGGCGATTTTGGAGTTTGGTGAAGGTGGTGGCGATGGGGCTGTTCCGACGTCTTTGTTGCTGTTGCAGACGTCACCGGAGGGAGGACAGCGGAAGGATATTGGAGGTTGAGAGTGAGAGGGTCGAGGTGGTGTTTGTGTGAAGGTGGGGGAAAAAGGTTGGTGTCGCAAAGGGTGTGGTGACACTAGATTGCCGGAGGTGGCGCAACAGCATCTGGGCCGGGCGGTGCGAGAGCTTCCGGAGGGCGCAAGGGCATGAAAGGTGAGGCGGTTGGGTTTCGTGGTGTGAATGGAGAGGGAGTGAAGAGGGTTGTAGATGTAGGTTATTTTTGGGAAGTGTATTTTTTTTCTTTCCTTAATAGAACCGCACGGACGGCGTTTGTCAGCGCGGGGGCGGTGACAAGTAAGAGGGGTATGCAGCCTCAGCGCCGAGGCGGAGCTGAGGGTGTGTGTCAAGGGTGGCCGCCGCAGGGGCATAGGGATGTCAGCGCGGGGGCGGTAACCAACATGAGTAGATGCTGGCAAGCGCTGGGGGCGGTGCTAGCCATGGGTGTCACCACAGGGGCGGGGACTCAGAGCCGCAGGGACGGTTTTCTTGACAGAACCTCCTCTTTTTATTCCTTCGGGTTGCCTCCCGAGCAACGCCTTTGTTTTACGTTGTTGGCTCGACGTAGGGGCCCTTCCTCTATGATTTAGCCTCTTCCAGCATCACCTTTGGGTTTATAACCGTTTGAGAAGGTAATCCACTAGAGGCCCTAGTTTCAATTCTTGTAGTGGCTTCTGCCATTTGACCAACCTGTTTTTCGAGGTTCTTGATTCTAGATCTTGTTGTTTGGACATGAGTAGCAAAATGTTTAGTCAAAACCTGCAACATATCTTCAGTTGTTTGATACTTACCTTGACGGGGCTGCTGTTGTTGGTTTTGTTGATCCCTCGAACGAAAATTCTGTTGGTCACGCCAATTTTGCATGAAATTCTGTGCATAGGGATCGTTCCTAGGCCTTTGCTGCTGTGGTTGTCCATAACCCATTGCGTTTACCTCAGCATCGTCATCCTGGACTTGTGGACTCATGTCCGTTGGATGGTATGGGTCAGCACAAACTCCACAAGCTTTGAACTGCTGTGGCGTTCCCATACGTGTTAGTCTCTTCAACATTTCCTTCAACTCCGCGAGCTCGGTGGAGATCTCACTCTTCCCGGAACTCACAACATGAACTCCTTTCTTAGCCGGGGTCCTTCCAAAGTTCCGAGTACCTTCCGCTAGTTCCCGTATCTTTTCCAAACCAAGGTTAGGAGTAGAGTTAAGAATATTACCTCCGCATGCCACATCGACGATCCTCCTTTCATTGTCTAGCAAGCCATTGTACAAGTATAAGACTAGATCTTGAGTTGAATATCCGTGAAAAGGACAGCTGGATCGGAGGCGTGCAAACCTCTCGAAATACTCGTAGAGAGTTTCATTCGCCTCTTTCTCGATGTTGCTTATAGCTTACTTCAAGCTATTGGCCTTCTTAGCGGGAAAGTATTTATCCAAAAACGCCTTGTGAAGGTTCTCCCAAGTGTAAATACTCCCGGATGGAAGGTGGTAAGACCAATCATCCGCGGAATCTTTGAGTGTGAAACCGAATGCCCTCATCTTGATTTATTCTTCGGTAATGTTGGCCGGCTACATGCTCATACACACGGTATGGAACTTCCCAAGGTGCTTGATGGGGTCTTCACCACTTAGCCCATGGAAGGATGGGAGCAAGTGGATAGGCCCGGCTTGAGCTCAAAGTTGACTCCTTCCCCTAATGTCTGTATAGTGACCGCAAGAGGGTTTTGAGCTAAGGTGGGCTGCGTAAGTTGACGAAGAGTACGGTCAGCCATCTCTTGTTGAAGTTGTTGTTGTCTTCGTTGCCGGATGTGCGTCCTCTCAATTTCTGGATCAAAAGAAGCAAAGCAGGAGTTAGTAGCACGGGTTTGAACCATAAAAATAGTTCAAACCAATAATCAATAATAACAATAAAACACTAAAACTCCCCGGCAACGACGCCAAAATTTGACTGAAGGTATTTTTATGGTCGTCTATACCCAATCAAAAGTAAATCCCGACTTAGCACTAAGAACAGGTATAGTGATTAAGTAAGGGTCGAACCCAAGAGAGTTATGGTGTTTTAGATGCAATTATCGATTATAATAACAAGTAACAGAAGGGGGGGGTTGGTTGAATTGATGCACATAAAAACTTAAGAAAACGATTAACGCGACAAGTAAGACAATGATAGGTGAATCTACACTAGGTTGATTCTAAGCATGCAATTACTACTTTGGTGCGTTCCTTTTTCAAGTTTTTAAGTAATCTCCCGTCTCGATCATATATATGTGTTGATCCAACCGGCATCAACACAACTTAACAGGTTAGTGTTCCGTAAACCTACAAGAAGAAATAACAAGTTAGCTTTCAAACAAAGACTAAGGGATATAAAGAGAAGATTAAAACCGTTAAACTTATCTTTATATTTGAGTTCCTTTTCTTTAAGTAATTACAACCCGTTATTACTTAAAGTTGCTACTAGATTAAAGACCCGAACCCGGAACCTATTAATCCTAGTTGTTTACATGCACTTTAGAACCTAAGGTGATCAATATCAAGCAATAGTAAACATGCAATTAGACAATGGAGATCAAGGAAACACAAAGTATTACTGAATAAAAACTTATATTAAAAAGAACTTACACCCAAAGTAACAACGCAGCTTCAAACCAACCCAATGTAGCAAGGGAGTTAGCAACTCATTACAATGGAAAACTTAATTCTAAAATGGATTTTTGTGGGGAAAAACATGGATAGGTTCGTTCATTCTAGCAATCAACCAAGGACTATTTATACTACAAAAGACACTAAATACGAGTAAATGGCCCATCCAAAACAGCCACCTTTAATGCCATAAAGGTGGTGTAAACAGCCGGAGTAAAGCTTTTGACGTTAAGCCGTAGGGGCGGCCTTCAGCACCGCAGGGGCGGTGAAGGCAAAAACGCTTAATCTTCTTCATGGCCGCAGGGGCGGCTAGGTAATTTCGTTGGGGCGGATCTTCAATGCTCTTCAAACGTTTGACCCTTCGACTTCCTGACGTTTCTGATTCCACGCCTCCGGAACGTCCCTAAGTCAACGCAGGGGCGGTGACACAACCTCTTTGTCTTCCAGCTCCGATGTTGAGGCGCAGGCAGGGGCGCAGTGGGAGGCGCAGGGGAGCTGGTCTTCGTCTCTTCAGGGCAGGTCACCGCAGGGGCGCCAAGAAGTGGTGCAGGGGCGGTGACACACTTCCCGGCCGGCGCTGGTGAAGGCGCAAGGAGCGCTCCGGTGTAAGGTTTCACCCGCAGGGGCGGTGGCAAGGATCCGCTGGGACGGTGAGGCAACAGAAGCTTTGCTTCGTGATCGATCTTCACTCCTAAGTTCTTATAACTCCGTCCTTAGCTTCTTTTAGTCTTCTTCTTCTGGACCAAGGAGTTAGTAGCATAAACCGACACAAATACAATAAAAAGACTCTAAAAACTATCCTAAATGATAGTGATTCTATCTCCTATCAAAATCCCCCATACTTAGACCTTTTACTCGTCTCGAGTAAAACAAATGACATCAACTAGACTCAAAGGCTGTAGGAAGCATGGGTAAGCCAGAAAGACAATGAAAACAAGAGAAAAGCCAAGAAAGAAAGAAGGAAAAAGAGAGGAAATGTGAGAAAAAATGGAGAAACTACCATCCTTATTGCTCCAAGAGTGGCCTACCCGAACAACCTCCTTATGACTCCCCTTCTTATGTCGCCAATACGCCGGAAGGGAAACCTACACTCGGTGTCGCTCATTTTGCCAAGGCGCCCTTTCGGGTTTTCACCTTGCCACTCTTCTCCTTTTCTCACTTGAACTGACATCCCTCAAGTCCAATTTTGCACCAACCTAAAGTTGGTCGGACTACCTTCTTTTTGCCTAAACCGCCTTTTCGGGGTTTTCGGTTTATCCAAGGATTTTCATGCCTTTTTTCGATTTCTTTGGCTTTTTTTTTTGTGAAATTCAATCTGAATTCAAAGATGCAAAACAAATAAAAAAAACTAAAATGAACTGTACAAGCAATGATATATCCCTCCCCCATACTTGAAGTACACTTTGTCCTCAAAGTGGAAATGAGGCAAAGATAAATGTGGGAGAAGGGAAAAGAAATGTACCCCTCTGTGGGGTGGTCCGGATGGACCACTAGGGCCCTCCTCCGGTGGGTAAGGAAAATGGCGGAAGAAGTGCTCCTGCCGACGGTGGAGCGTGTCGATACGGTCCTCCTGAACCTCCATCCTCTCTCTAAATGAAGTCTCATAGCTAGCTTGCCAAGCCAGCTGCTGAGTCTCCAACTGCTGCTGATGAGCCGCCTGCCAAGCATCTTGATGGCGGTCGAAGTGAGTGGTCATGGAGGAGGCGAAATTGGACTGCCACGCCTGCTGCTGCTCAAGAATGGACCGTTGGTACTCGGTCTGCCATGCCTGGTGCTGTGTAGTCAAGGCCGCCATCTGAGCCTGCAGACTCTCCACGGTCTGACTGTCGTGTGCTGCCGTCGGCATCTCCTTATCAGTGGTAGGGGCCCTGCTAGAGCCTGCTGCGTATCTCCCAACAATATCTACCTGAGATCATCTCGGAGGAACAGGGTCAGCTGGTACATATAGATCGGAGATCTCGTCTCCCAACAGAAGTCGTCGGGGTAGGTATGTGATGTGACTCCCATCTGCAAAAGAGATCCAAAACCGATGCTCCCCGTCTCTGATGAGGAGCCTGCATATCCTCATCAGACCTTCAGTATATAGTGGCGCCTCCAAACCTTCTTCCAATGCAGGAAGATCCATCACCTGTGTAACCAATAAGGAAATTATCCCACCTCCCACAATTTCTCGAGGCTCATTCTTCCTAATCCGCTTTAAAGCGGTAAGGAAGAGATATGGCTATTCTGACACCCAGTCGTTCGTGGAGAGGCAAGCGTATAGCAATGGAAGGTCTTTGAGAGCGACCTTATTCTCCTCCTTATGTCCACAGAAGACACTCATAAAGATCTTCGAGATGAGCCTCAAACAGGGGTGAGTGAATTTGTTGGAGTACTCACCCCCTGCAAGAAACTCCGACCTGGTGGCGGACTGCCAAAACTCTAGCAAATCGGGCGTCGGAATGGGTTCCCACCAATCATCGGAAGCTGCTATAGTCACCCCTAATGCCTCCTGCAGTTGGGTGTAATCCAATGTGTACTTCTTTCTGTTGTACTTGAATGAGAGTCCAACACACAAGTGGTCCTCCGTTTCCATCTTGAATATAACAATGAATTTGCGGCTGAGGTCGGGGTGTGTTGGAGCACTTCTTATTAGAAAATCTCCCAGCCCGGCATTGTTGAGAAATTCCTGCATACTCTCTAACATGCCCAGATTTTCCAAGGTAGAAACGTCTAGGAACCGAGTTGCATATACTTCCCGGCTTTGAGCAATCCTATACCGATCCTTCTCACCTTCCGATAACTTATATTTCTTCTGATTCTCCATCTCTTGCAGTTAATCAAGCAAAGGAGTTAGAAAGTTCAGAAATTTGATCAAGAGACGAACCTACTGTCGTGATTTCTGTAGGGGCGGCTGAAGCAGGCGCAGGTGCGGCACGACGCGGGGGCGGAAGCTTGCAGGCGTAGGGGCGGGCGAAGAGTAGAGGGTGATTTTGTAGTTTGGTGAAGGTGGTGGCGTTGGGGCTTTTCCGACGTCTTTGTTGCTGTTGCAGACGTCACTGGAGGGAGGATAGTGGAAGGATATTGGAGGTTGAGAGTGAGAGGGTCGAGACGGTGTTTGTGTGAAGGTGGGGGAAAAAGGTTGGTGTCGCAAAGGGTGTGGTGACACTAGATTGCCGGAGGTGGCGCAACAGCGTTTGGGCCGGGCGGTGCGAGAGCTTCCAGAGGGCGCAAGGGTGTGGAAGGTGAGGCGGTTGGGTTTCGTGGTGTGAATGGAGAGGGAGTGAAGAGGGTTGTAGATATAGGTTATTTTTGGGAAGTGTATTTTTTTTCTTTCCTTAACAGAACCGCAGGGACGGCGTTTGTTAACGCGGGGGGCGGTGACAAGGAAGAGGGGGTACGCAGCCTCAGCGCCGAGGCGGAGCTGAGGGTGTGTGTCAAGGGTGGCCGCCGTAGGGGCATAAGGATGTCAGCGCGGGGGCGGTAACCAACATGAGTAGATGTTGGCCAAGCGCTGGGGGCGGTGCTGGCAATGGGTGTCACCGCAGGGATGAGGACTCAGAGCCGCAGGGACGGTTTTCTTGACAAAACCTCCTCTTCTTATTCCTTCGGGTTGCCTCCCGAGCACCGCCTTTGTTTTACGTCGTTGGCTCGACGTAGGGGCCCTTCCTCTATGATTTAGCCTCTTCCAGCATCACCTTTGGGTTTATAACCGTTTGAGAAGGTAATCCACTCGAGGCCCTAGTTTCAATTCTTGTAGTGGCTTCTTGCATTTGACCAACCTGTTTTTCGAGGTTCTTGATGCTAGATTCTGTTGTTTGGACATGAGTAGCAAAGTGTTTAGTCAAAACCTGCAACATATCTTCAGTTGTTTGATACTTACCTTGACGGGGTTGCTGTTGTTGGTTTTGTTGATCCCTCGAACGAAAATTCTGTTGGTCACGCCAGTTTGACATGAAATTCTATGCATAGGGATCGTTCCTAGGCCTTTACTGCTGTGGTTGTCCATATCCCATTGCGTTTACCTCAACATCGTCATCCTGGACTTGTGGACACATGTCCGTTGGATGGTATCGGTCAGCACAAGCTCCACAAGCTTTGAACTGCTGCGGCGTTCCCATACGTGTTAGTGTCTTCACCATTTCCTTAAACTCCGCGAGCTCGGTGGAGATCTCACTCTTCCCGGAACTCACAACATGAACTCCTTTCTTAGCTGGGGTCCTTCCAAAGTTCCGAGTACCTTCCGCTAGTTCCCGTATCTTTTCCAAAGCAAGGTCAGGAGTAGAGTTAAGAATACTACCTCCGCAAGCCGCATCGACGATCCTCGTTTCATTGTCTAGCAAGCCATTGTACAAGTACAAGACTAGATCTTGAGTTGAATATCCGTGAAAAGGACAGCTGAATCAGAGGCGTGCAAACATCTCGAAGTACTCGTAGAGAGTTTCATTCGCCTCTTTCTCGATGTTGCTTATAGTTTTTTTCAAGCTATTGGCCTTCTTAGCTGGAAAGTATTTCTCCAAAAACGCCTTGTGAAGGTTCTCCCAAGTGTCAATACTCCCGGATGGAAGGTGGTAAGACCAATCATCCGCGGAATCTTTGAGTGTGAAACCGAATGCCCTCATCTTGATTTGTTCTTCAATGTTGGCCTGCTTCATGCTCATACACACGGTATGGAACTTCCCAAGGTGCTTGATGGGGTCTTCACCACTTAGCCCATGGAAGGATGGGAGCAAGTAGATGAGGCCCGGCTTGAGCTCAAAGTTGACTCCTTCCCCTAATGTCTGTATAGTGACCGCAAGAGGGTTTTGAGCTAAGGTGGGCTGCGTAAGTTGACGAAGAGTACGGTCAGCCATCTCTTGTTGAAGTTGTTGTTGTCTTCGTTGCCGGATGTGCGTCCTCTTAATTTCTGGATCAAAAGAAGCAAAGCCGGAGTTAGTAGCACGGGTTTGAACCATAAAAATGGTTCAAACCAATAATCAATAATAACAACCGGCATCAACACAACTTAAAAGGTTAGTGTTCCGTAAACCTACAAGAACAAATAACAAGTTAGCTTTCAAACAAAGAGTAAGGGATATAAAGAGAAGATTAAAACCGTTAAACTTATCTTTATATTTGTGTTCCTTTTCATTAAGTAATTACAAACCGTTATTACTTAAAGTTGCTACTAGATTAAAGACCCGAACCCGGAACCTATTAATCCTAGTTGTTTACATGCACTTTAGAACCTAAGGTGATCAATATCAAGCAATAGTAAACGTGCAATTAGACAATGGAGATCAAGGAAACACAAAGTATTACTGAATAAAAACTTATATTAAAAAGAACTTACACCCAAAGTAACAACGCAGCTTGAAACCAACCCAATGTAGCAAGGGAGTTAGCAACTCATTACAATGGGAAACATAATTCTATAATGGATTTTTGTGGGGAAAAACATGGATAGGTTCGTTCATTCTAGCAATCAACAGAGGACTATTTGTACTACAAAAGACACTAAATAGGAGTAAATAGCCAGCCCAAAACAGCCACCTTTAATGCCATAAAGGTGGTGTAAACAGCCGGAGTAAAGCTTCTGACGTTAAGCCGCAGGGGCGGCCTTCAGCACAGCAGGGGCGGTGAAGGCAAAAACGCTTGATCTTCTTCATGGCCACAGGGGCGGCTAGGTAATTCCGCTGGGACGGATCTTCAATGCTCTTCAAACGTCTGACCCTTCGACTTCCTGGCGTTTCTGATGCCACGCCGCCGGGGCGTCCCTAAGTCAACGTAGGGACGGTGACACAACCTCTTTGTCTTCCAGCTCCGATGTTGAGGCGCAGGCAGGGGCGCAGTGGGAGGCGCAGGGGAGCTGGTCTTCGTCTCTTCAGGGCAGGTCACCGCAGGGGCGCCAAGGAGTGGCGCAGGGGCGGTGACACACTTCCCGGCCGGCGCTGGTGAAGGCGCAGGGAGCACTCCGGTGTAAGGTGTCACCCACAGGGGCGGTGGCAAGGCTCCGCTGGGGCGGTGAGGCAACAGAAGCTTTGCTTCGTGATCGATCTTCACTCCTAAGTGCTTATAACTCCGTCCTTAGCTTCTTTTAGTCTTCTTCTTCTGGACCAAGGAGTTAGTAGCATAATCCCACACAAATGCAATAAAAAGACTCTAAAAACTATCCTAAATGATAGTGATTCCATCTCCTATGAAACTCCCCCATACTTAGACCTTTTACTCGTCTCGAGTATAACAAATGACAACAACTAGACTCAAAGGCCTCAGGAAGCATGGGTAAGCAAGAAAGACAATGAAAACAAGAGAAAAGCCAAGAAAGAAAGAAGGAAAAAGAGAAGAAATGTGAGAAAAAAGGGAGAAACTACCATCCTTATTGCTCCAAGAGTGGCCTACCCAATTATGACCCCCCTTCTTATGTCGCCAATACGCGGAAGGGAAACCTACACTCGGTGTCGCTCATTTTGCCAAGGTGCCCTTTCGGGTTTTCACCTTTCCACTCTTCTTCTTTTCTCACTTGAACTCACATCCCTCAAGTCCAATTTTGCACCAACCTAAGGTTGGTCGGACTACCTTCTTTTTGCCTAAACCGCTTGTTCGGGTTTTCGGTTTATCCAAGGATTTTCATGCCTTTTATCGATTTCTTTGGTTTTTTTTTGTGAAATTCAATCTGAATTAAAAGATGCAAAACAAATAAAAAAAAACTCAAATGAATTGTACAAGCAATGATATATCCCTCCCCATACTTGAAGTACACTTTGTCCTCAAAGTGGAAATGAGGCAAAGATAAATGTGGGAGAAGGGAAAAGAAATGTACCCCTCTGTGGGGTGGTCCGGATGGACCACTAGGGCCTTCCTCCGGTGGGTAAGGAAAATGGCGAAAGAAGTGCTCTTGCCGAAGGTGGAGCGTGTCGATACGGTCCTCCTGAACCTCCATCCTCTCTCTAAATGAAGTCTCATAGCTAGCTTGCCAAGCCAGCTGATGAGTCTCCAACTGCTGCTGATGAACCGCCTGCCAAGCATCTTGTTGGCGGTCGAAGTGAGTGGTCATGGAGGAGGCGAAATTGGACTACCACGCCTGCTGCTGCTCAAGCATGGACCGCTAGTACTCGGTCTGCCATGCCTGGTGCTGTGTAGTCAAGGCCGCCATCTGAGCCTGCAGACTCTCCATGGTCTGACTGTCGTGTGCTGCCGTCGGCATCTCCTCATCAGTTGTGGGGGCCCTGCTAGAGCCTACTGCGTATCTCCCAACAATATCTACTTGAGGTCGTCTCGGAGGAACAGGGTCAGTTGGTACATACAGATCGGAGATCTCGTCTCCCAACGGAAGTCGTCGGGGTAGGTATGTGATGTGACTCCCATCTGCAAGTGAGATCCAAAACCGATGCTCCCCGTCTCTCCGGAGGAGCCTGCATCTCCTCATCAGACCTTCAGTACATAGTGGCGCCTCCAAACCTTCTTCCAATGCAGGAAGATCCATCACCTGTGCAGCTAATAAGGAAATTATCCCACCTCCCATGATGTCTCGAGGCTCATTCTTCCTAATCCGCTTTAAAGCGGTAAGGAAGAGATATGGCCAATCTGGCACCCATTCGTTCGTGGAGAGGCAAGCGTATAGCAATGGAAGGTCTTTGAGAGCGACCTTATTCTCCTCCTTGTGTCCACAGAAGACACTCATAAAGATCTTCGAGATGAGCCTCAAACAGGGGTGAGTGAATTTGTTGGAGTACTCACCCCCTGTATGAAACTCCGACCTGGTGGCGGCCTGCCAAAACTCTAGCAAATCGGGCGTCGGAATGGGTTCTCACCAATCATCGGAAGCTACTATAGTCACCCCTAATGCCTCTTGCAGTTGGGTGTAATCCAATGTGTACTTCTTTCTGATGTAATTGAATGAGAGTCCAATACACAAGTGGTCCTCCGTTTCCATCTTGAACATAGCAATGAATTGGCGGCTGAGGTCAAGGTGTGTTGGAGCACTTCTTATCAGAAAATCTCCCAGCCCGGCATTGTTGAGAAATTCCTGCATACTCTCTAACATGCCCAGATTTTCCAAGGTGGAAACGTCTAGGAACCGAGTAGCATACACTTCCCGGCTTTGAGCAATCCTATACCGATCCTTCTCACCTTCCGATAACTTGTATTTCTTCTGATTCTCCATCTTTTGCAGTTAATCAAGCAAAGGAGTTAGAAAGTTCAGAAATTTGATCAAGAGATGAACCTACTGTCTTGATTTCCGCAGGGGCGGCTGAAGCAGGCGCAGGTGCGGCACGACGCGGGGGTGGAAGCTTGTAGGCGTAGGGGCGGGCGAAGAGTAGATAGCGATTTTGGAGTTTGGCGAAGGTGGTGGCGATGGGGCTGTTCCGACGTCTTGGTTGCTGTTGCAAACGTCACCGGAGGGAGGACAGTGGAAGGATAATGGAGGTTGAGAGTGAGAGGGTCGAGGTGGTGTTTGTGTGAAGGTGGGGGAAAAAGGTTGGTGTCGCAAAGGGTGTGGTGACACTAGATTGCCGGAGGGAGTGAAGAGGGTTGTAGATGTAGGTTATTTTTGGGAAGTGTATTTTTTTCTTTCCTTAACAGAACCGCAGGGGCGGCGTTTGTCAGCGCGGGGGCGGTGACAAGGAAGAGGGGGTACGCAGCCTCAGCGCCGGGGGCGGAGCTGATGGTGTGTGTCAAGGGTGGCTGCCGCAGGGGCGTAGGGATGTCAGCGCGGGGGCGGTGACCAACATGAGCAGATGCTGGCCAAGCGCCGGGGGCGGTGCTGGCCATGGGTGTCACCGCAGGGGCGGGGACTCAGAGCCGCAGGGGCGGTTTTCTTGACAGAACCTCCTCTTCTTATTCCTTCGGTTGCCTCCCGAGCAGCGCCTTTGTTTTACGTCGTTGGCTCGACGTAGGGGCCCTTCCTCTGTGATTTAGCCTCTTCCAGCATCACCTTTGAGTTTATAACCGTTTGAGAAGGTAATCCACTAGAGGCCTTAGTTTCAATTCTTGTAATGGCTTCCGCCATTTGACCAACCTGTTTTTCGAGGTTCTTGATGCTAGATTCTATTGTTTGGACATGAGTAGCAAAGTGTTTAGTCAAAACCTGCAACATATCTTCAATTGTTTGATACTTACCTTGACGGGGCTGCTGTTGTTGGTTTTGTTGATCCCTCCAACAAAAAATCTATTGGTCACGCCAGTTTGGCATGAAATTCTGTGCATAGGGATCGTTCCTAGGCCTTTGCTGATGTGGTTGTCCATAACCCATTGCGTTTACCTCAGCATCGTCATCCTGGACTTGTGGACACATGTCCGTTGTATGGTATGGGTCAGCACAAACTCCACAAGCTTTGAGCTGCTGTGGCATTCCCATAAGTGTTAGTCTCTTCACCATTTCCTTCAACTCCGCGAGCTCGGTGGAGATCTCACTCTTCCCGGAACTCACAGCATGAACTCCTTTCTTAGCCGGGGTCCTTCCAAAGTTCTGAGTACCTTCCGCTAGTTCATGTATCTTTTCCAAAGTAACGTCAAGAGTAGAGTTAAGAATATTACCTCCGCAAGCCGCATCGAGACTCCTCCTTTCATTGTCTAGCAAGCCATTGTTCAAGTACAAGACTAGATCTTGAGTTGAATATCCGTGAAAAGGACAGCTGGATCGGAGGCGTGCAAACCTCTCGAAGTACTCGTAGAGAGTTTCATTCGCCTCTTGCTCGATGTTGCTTATAGCTTTCTTCAAGCTATTGGCCTTCTTAGCTGGAAAGTATTTCTCCAAAAACGCCTTGTGAAGGTTCTCCCAAGTGTCAATACTCCCCGATGGAAGGTGTAATACCAATCATCCGCGGAATCTTTGAGTGTGAAACCGAATGCCCTCATCTTGATTTGTTCTTCGGTAATGTTGGCCGGCTTCATGCTCATACCCACGGTATGGAACTTCCCAAGGTGCTTGATGGGGTCTTCACCACTTAGCCCATGGAAGGATGGGAGCAAGTGGATGAGGCCCGGCTTGAGCTCAAAGTTAAATCCTTCCCCTAATGCAGATATAGTGACCGCAAGAGGGTTTTGAGCCAAGGTGGGCTGCGTAAGTTGACGAAGAGTACGGTCAGCCATCTCTTGTTGAAGTTGTTGTTGTCTTCGTTTCCGGATGTGCGTCCTCTCAATTTCTGGATCAAAAGAAGCAAAGCCGGAGTTAGTAGCACGGGTTTGAACCATAAAAATGGTTCAAACCAATAATCAATAATAACAATAAAACACAAAAACTCCCCGGCAACGGCGCCAAAAGGGGGGGGGGGTTGGTTGAATTGATGTAAGGGTCGAACCCAAGAGAGTTAAGGTGTTTTAGATGCAATTATCGATTATAACAACAAGTAACAAAAGGGGGGGTTTGGTTGAATTGATGCACACAAAAACTTAAGACAACGATTAACGCGGCAAGTAAGATAATGATAGGTGAATCTACACTAGGTTGATTCTAAGCATGCAATTACTACTTTGGTGCGTTCCTTTTTCAAGTTTTTAAGGAATCTCCCGTCTCGATCATATATATGTGTTGAGCCAACCGGCATCAACACAACTTAACAGGTTAGTGTTCCGTAAACCTACAAGAACAAATAACAAGTTAGCTTTCAAACCAAGACTAAGGGATATAAAGAGAAGATTAAAACCGTTAAACTTATCTTTATATTTGTGTTCCTTTTCTTTAAGTAATTACAACCCGTTATTACTTAAAGTTTCTACTAGATTAAAGACCCGAACTCGGAACCTATTAATCCTAGTTGTTTACATGCACTTTAGAACCTAAGGTGATCAATCTCAAGCAATAGTAAACATGCAATTAGACAATGGAGATCAAGGAAACACAAAGTAATACTGAATAAAAACTTATATTAAAAAGAACTTACACCCAAAGTAACAACGCAGCTTCAAACCAACCCAATGTAGCAAGGGAGTAAGCAACTAATTACAATGGAAAACTTAATTCTAAAATGGATTTTTGTGGGGAAAAACATGGATAGGTTCGTTCATTCTAGCAATCAACCACGGACTATTTATACTACAAAAGACACTAAATAGGAGTAAATAGCCAGCCCAAAACAACCACCTTTAATGCCATAAAGGTGGTGTAAACAGCCGGAGTAAAGCTTCTGACGTTAAGCCGCAGGGGCGGCCTTCAGCACCGCAGGGGCGGTGAAGGCAAAAACGCTTGATCTTCTTCATGGCCGCAGGGGCGGCTAGGTAATTCCGCTGGGGCGGATCTTAAATGCTCTTCAAATGTCTGACCCTTCGACTTCCTGATGTTTCTGATGCTATGCCGCCGGGGCGTCCCTAAGTCAACGCAGGGGCGGTGACACAACCTCTACGTCTTCCAGCTCCGATGTTGAGGCGCAGGCAGGGGCGCAGTGGGAGGCGCAGGGGAGCTGGTCTTCGTCTCTTCAGGGCAGGTCACCGCAGGGGCGCCAAGGAGTGGCGCAAGGGCGGTGACACACTTCCTGGCCGGCGCTGGTGAAGGTGCAGGGAGCGCTCCGGTGTAAGGTGTCACCCGCAGGGGCGGTGACAAGGCTCCGCTGGGGCGGTGAGGCAACAAAAGCTTTGCTTCGTGATCGATCTTCACTCCTAAGTGCTTATAACTCCTTCCTTAGCTTCTTTTAGTCTTCTTCTTCTGGACCAAGGAGTTAGTAGCATAAACCGACACAAATGCAAAGACTCTAAAAACTATCCTAAATGATAGTGATTCCATCACCTATCATGCAACAAGGATAGGATTTGGAAAACTATAACCTAAACTCAACATCGGGCAATGTAGTGGGCAATCTCGTGTAGTTCTTATCAATCTCGTTCGAGATGACTCCAAGAACAGCCCGAGACGGGTTTTGGTTGAGGTTAAACTCAAGCTTTCAGGGTCCACTGACGATAAAGGTTCATTCTTTCATCGTCTATACCACAACCTTCAACTAATCACCCTAGAATCGTAGGGGGTTTAGCCAACAATCATCATATTCAAACAATCCAGTATATAATCAAGAATTCAAGAGAATAGAATAAAATAATCAACAAAGGTATCTCTATTATCAAAAGCAAACAACCAACAATCGTATCAATAACGTGTTCCAAAAGTATGATAACAACTCACAAAAAACATCCCAATAAAATCTCACAAATCTCTTCCCTTTCTTGAATCCTAAGCAACCCTTCCTTAGATTTCTTCTTTCCAATAGCCGTCAAAGGTCTTTTGACGTTCAACCGTCTTTCCGTCCGTACGCGATCGTCCTTTCTTCCGTATTCACCTTCCATTCTTATAGAAGAATTTTAGGTCGAATAATATCTTATCTCCGTTGCGCTGTAGGCCATCGACCTCGAGCTAGGCCCATTAGGCCATCTCGGTCAAGGTGCTTAACTGTATCGGTCCGAGATCAGTGGTGAACTACGTATATGTCTTCGTATCGTCAACTGAATCCTTCCTTCATCCTTACAATATGGTTCATGCCTTTCTTCTTGTCCTTCTTAATGCTCCATAATGCAACTCCATGGCCTCCTTAGACTTCAATGCTCCAATTTGATCCAAAATAAGCTTTAATCCCTACAAGTACAATTAAACGTGGTGTAGACCTTGATTCTTGCAAAGTAGATGAATAATGACATAATCACCAAGAATATACGTACATGTATGCAGAATAATGATGAGAAAACGTCAAAAACATATCTGAAATATAGACAATAATTCATGCTATCAGAATCCCAACGCATTTTGGAGGATTAATTGTTGCTAGTTGATTCTTGAGAAGTTTATGACTCTCGCCTCTATTTCTCTTGCCATCTGGAGTGGTTAGGAGCATAAACTCAAACTAGTTGTGATTTTTGAGATCAAGGTATCCAATTGTGATTTTCGATTCAAGACTTCTAAAAACTAGGACAAGGTTGGGATTGCTAAGGAAAGATGTTTCTAAGGTAGGAATGATCACGGGGGAGGTCTCTCAAACACTATCTAAACCAAAGCTCATATCACCGGGTCATTATCAAGGATCTAAGGAAAGGAACATAAACTCAAACCGACCACTCAACCTAAGGGAATAAAACTAACCTTCGCTGGGTAAGTCTCAGGTTAAACTTACTCAAGCAAGAAGAAGGCACACTCAAACCTAATAATAAAGGGTTTTGAATCCTTTATTACCTATAACTCGTCATTGGAGGTATTTAAGAAAGGGAATCACCGGGTAAGTCTCTTCCCAAGATTAGATGTAAGCCTTAAAGGGAAATAATGGTATGAAAGGCTAAAAAAAAACTAGGATTTGGGAAATCTAAAAACCAAGCATAAAAATATAACATAAACGGATCAATAGAAGAAACCTCGGGTGGTCTAAGATAAACTGCGGCCGCGGTTCTTGAAGAACAAGTTCAGGTTCTAAAGAACGAGGGTTAAACTAACTCTAAAGGTCCTAAACTAACTTAAAGGCTCAGTCTATCATCATCTAAAC
The DNA here is from genome assembly GCA_033239125.1 of Fagopyrum homotropicum. Taxonomy (NCBI): domain Eukaryota; kingdom Viridiplantae; phylum Streptophyta; class Magnoliopsida; order Caryophyllales; family Polygonaceae; genus Fagopyrum; species Fagopyrum homotropicum. The sequence continues at coordinate 95,827,185 of BSWB01000002.1, read as the reverse complement.
CACAAACATCAACCAATCACCCTATAATGGTAGGGGTTTAGCCAACAACGCACATATTTAAATCAAGAAAGATAAAAGAAGAATTCAAGAAAACCATAAGCAATAGAACTAAAAGAAAAGTAACAAATAGTTAGCAGTATGTCTTCAATATCCAAAAGTAAAAGCAATCTAATAACAAAGTCATAATCTTTAATCCAAAAGAAAATGTAATCTAGAACTTAAGTCTTTCTCTCCAAGAAATCTTCACAATCTTTCTCAATCTAAAGTGTTGTAGCTAAATCTAAGTGTAACAGTGTAATCGATCGAAGTCTGGGGTCCGAGAGAGTAGTCTGTGTGTTACCAAACACCTCTTTTGATACTTCCGGCATCCATGACATATAGGAAAAACTAGGGTTTTAAAAGCATGAGCCCTGGGCCGAAATAAGGTAAACCGCGTGTCAACTTGTTATTAATCTCGGCCGCGGTTTTGGACTTGTGGGGCCCACAGTTTTGCTATTCGTAAGTCTTCTCCATTGCTTTTAAAACTAGGGTTTTAAAAGCATTAGCCCTCATGTATTCCATTTTGCTCCAAAAATCCAACAAAATACCTGAAAATGCAACAAAAATCCGTGTAAACATCTATTCTAGCAAAATATGCAAAGTTAAGCTTAAATGTCATGGATTCATGCATATGCATGCAAAACAAAGGAAAAATCTACCTAAATGCAAGTATAAACTAAGGACATAATTCATGTTATCAAAATACTCCATACTTGCCTTTTGCTTGCCCCCAAGCAAGGTTTAAACTTAAGTTATACGATACCATGGATTATTCATATGCAAAAACTAGATAAAATTTTGGCTGTGCTTCTAGTCATAGATCACCCTCAAAGTCATGCTTCATGGCTAAAGATAGATCAATACATGTCAAGGAGAAATAGAAATGGAAAGGATAATCACATTTTACCTCGGAAATCATAGCATGCATAGTAAAGTCCAATTATCTAGATCAATCATGTGGAATCAAATTTAAATCACTAAGCCAAAACACATGTGCAAGAAGGTTTTAGTGACTTAGCAAAGAGAGGTCAAGAAACTTGTCATGGGTGAGATGTATTTTAGGATATGTGGTGCTAATCCGGAAAAAAGGACAAACTCCACAACAACAACTTCACACCATCCACAATAAAAGCACTTATTCACTCCCTTTTTTTTTTTACTTTCACTTGAGAACATGGTATTTGTGCACAATAGCCGAAACATTGGTGATCAACAATCCTCGGAACTTTATCGACCTGTCTCACACCGGATGCATTTACTATGACTCGTTAGGACTATCGCTCAATCAGACTTTGACAAGATACAAACATCCGACTATGTGAATGGTACCGAGTTACTCATCATCATGATCAACTTCCCCAAACCTATTTTATAGCTAACACAATACACTTCACTCTTTTTTCTACACTTCACCCCACACTTTGATTACACACCAACACACTAGCATGCTTCTTAATTCCCGGATGTGTAAAGGAGGCAATTTATACATTTTTCAGGAGGTGCTAAAGCATGATCAAGATGAAGAAACAAAAAGAAATCAAATTGCCTTAATCATTCAAAAAATATGTGTAAGAACTTATCATGCGGTTTCAACCATCAATACTTAACATGGTCTAAATAAAAGTAAATTACATTCCATGCATGAATTCGAGCAAAGTACTGAAATCCCACATATGTCATAGATCAATTCAAACACATAAAGATCATCATAGCCGATCCACAAACAATATTATCATAAGGGTCATATCTATCTTAGAAGCACAAAAACTTTCAAAAATTTCAATTTTTTCGTCTTTCAAAAGAGTGCAAGACTTAAAGAAACGCGTGAAAAGAAATTAAAAGTTTGATACAATTTAATATGAAATAAATGTGTAGAAGCTATTGCGAATACCTCCACCCCATACTTAAAACTCACATTGTCCCCAATGTGAAGAAATAAGTATATGATGGAGAAATTTACTCACAATGTAAAAAGGCAAATGACGTGGCAATCAAGCGATCACTCCTTTGGCGGTGGTGGTGGTGAGAATCTATAGAAGCTCGGATCAAAGGGTGCTCCGAAAGACTGGTGGTATAGATCATCCAGAATCCTACTGTGGACAAAATGACGCGCCTTAAATTCATTGTAGTGCCGGTCCATGCGCCTCATATCCCGCTGGATCCTAGAAATAGATCTCTCCATCTTGCCCATCCTCACATCCATCATGTCCATCATGGTTGGGAGCTCATCTACATCGTAAGTGTGTAGGGCCCCGCGATGAGGTGCATGGGAAACCGAGTGTCTCGGTCTTCTCATAGGCACCTCCTACTGTCTAGGGTAACCGTCTTCTCTACCAATGATGGGGTCATCATCGTCGTCGTCGTCGTCGTCGCCGCCGCCGCCACCGCCGCCGCCGCGCCGCCATCGTCGTCGTCATCATTGTCGTCATCATCGTCCTCATCATGACCGGGACCAACAACATCGGTCTCGGTATCCATGGCGTCATCGCCATCATCATCATCAGTCTCCTCATACTCATCCTTAATCGGTGCATCATCCTCCTCCTCTGACTCATCTGGCCTCTCGTGGAAAACGAATTTCCAGTTATTCAAATCCCGGATGGTGAAGGATCTCTTCGATGCAATTCTCCTTGGTTTCTTGTCCTCCCAAGGCATTACAACAAATGGAGCGTCACAACCTCGATGAACAAGTATGCCTCAAGAAATAATCTGCTGCAATCCTAAGGGCGAGCTGGTGCAAGCAAGGTACAAGCATAAAAATCCAAATCTAAGGCCCCAACGATGTTAGTCACTAAGCTTCCTACACAAATACCCCCCTTGGTCTGGTTAACTATCTTCCTCAAACTGTCCAGTAAGCAAGGTGGCGGCATCCGGCATAATGCCGGTCGCCATGCACCACATTAAAAATAAATTACCCACCTTCAACTTTTGTGGGCTCTCAAATCTAGAAAACAACGTCTCACTCATAATCCTATGAGCTATTTTGAAGGGTAGATTATATATTCTTGGCCTTGGAGTCTCCCGCAGCCCACTGATCATCACCACCCTCAAATAATTCTATACTCTCCCAGAAATATTTCGGCTTAACGGTCCGAGGAAACGTTTTGGCACTAGTAGTTCGGAACCCAAACAAGTTCCCAAACATCTCAATGGAAAGGTTATGATTCCTATTAATCAACCTAAACTTCACCGTTCTCTTCTTCGGATCATGATTGAAGGAACTCAGAAATTCTCTCATGTAACACCCCGAATCCGCGGGACTCGGGATGCTACGGGTGGAGACCTCACACTGGGTCCCGACCCTTAGCCTGACAGCAATTTCACCGGATCTTGCAACAAGACACAAATAAAGGCCAAAACCGAAAGACATTTTATGCAATGATAGAATTCGCGAATACTTAAAGATAGAAAGACCTAAACCGTCTATACAACAGCATCAACAATACACAAACATACAACAACAACACAAGGACTCAAATCCCCCAAACTTGTCCTATGATGTACGGGAACCCCAGTTGCCCACTCCTCCGGATCACTCGGCCACATCCTAACCTGCACATCAACTAAAACAATCGCTATAAAACCGATAGCTCACATTCTAGGCATTATAAAGATAGTAGGGGCACAACCATACATAAGTAAGCACAACACACAACATGCTCACAGACACACAATCCGATTGATATCTTCTTTTAAGTCATTCCGTTACTAGTTCCATTTGTTCAAAGTGTGACATGAGAAGTCTTATAACTCTGGCCTTTGTCCTTGTGTAACCAACAGGAGTGGTGCGGAGCTCTTCATGTATACCATGTGGAGTGGTGAAGAAGCCCGCCCATATACCATGTATGGCCTGGTCGTAGAGAACCTCCCAATCTCCCTCGGGAGTTGAGCAATGATGTCACCGTCCAATAATAATAAACACGTGAGCTGTTCGCTCCAAACGGTGTGTGCAAGCTTTAAATTTATAACCCTAGACTTAAGCTTAAAACAAGGATGCGAACCCGCAGTGTACGGGTCAATCGTAGTAAAAGCAAGAAAATTCCAGGGGTCGATCACAGGGACTCGGTGAAACAGAGTCAATACGGTGTGCTTATGTCAATACTAACCACAAGAGCGATTAACACAATCAAAGATGAATAAGAAGTCAATAAAGCAAACATGCAATTCTAGGGATTAAAGCATCTAGTTGTGGTTCCAACTCAAGATCTATAGATAAGCGGACAAAGCTGAGATTTTTGCGTGGGGAAGGTGTTTCTAAAGTGGAGTAGATCACCGGGTAAGTCTCACTACACACTAATCCTAAACCGTAACTCCTATTACCGGGTAAGTCTCAAGGAATCAAGATAAAGAACTATAACCTCAAACTAACACACCATCTAAGGGAATAGAATCAACCTTTACCCGGTAAGTCTCAGGCTAACTCACAAAGATGGGATGGAAGCACACTCAAACCCCAATAAAGGATAAACCTTTATTACCTACACTTATGATCGTTGGTACACAAACTAAGGAATTACCGGGTAAGTCTCATCCTAAGCTTGCTTTGAACCAGGAAAGGTATAATAAGAATAGGATTTGGCAAACTCTAACACTTAACTCTCAGTTATGGATCAGATAAGTCACCTCGGTCAGCCAGTTTCCACCCCGGCCGAGGTGTTCATCGACTGAACGAGATGCTTAGGGTTAAGGTTAAAGACTCGAACTTTCAGGATCCTACTGGAATCTAAGATTATTCTATCATTGTTTTTCCCACAACCTTCAGCTAATCACCCTAGAATCACACAAGGAAATTAGCCACTCATCATCATAATGAAAGTATTAAAATATATGGGAAGAAGGTGAATATTTGAACAAGAAGAATTTAATGAAAAGACTTCAATAACTGAATCAAATATCACAACAAAGCGTTCCTTGGATAGCAATCCAACAAGACAAGACAACAAGTGAGGGAATTGAAGACAATCTTACAAAACCCTTCAAAAAGCTATAAAAGCTATAGTCTTCAATCTTCCTTCAACCTTCAAAAAGGTTCTTCAAATCTCTCCCAACTGGAGTATGCTGCTGCTGTGTGATCTTCTGAATGATAGCGGATCGTATGCCGTCTTGATTTTTCGGTGTAAGCCGCCTCCCGGAATTGTGGAAATCCAACCCTTTTTATAGGAAAATAACCCTCCAAAGATAATAAATCTTAGAAAGATATTTTCCCATAAATATAGGTAAAATATATGATTCTGCATATCTCCTTCCTTCCAGGAGCCAAGCCCAAAAATATAAGATCTCTTTCCAATTTTAAAAGATCTCATCCAAGAATAAAATATTCCCGCCGCGTCCTAGGTGTTCGCCTCGGTCGAGTCGGCGTCTCTGGATCACCTCGGTCGAGATGAATCTCTGGTCAACCGAGGTGAGTCATAACTGAATGTGAAATCTCTCAAAACTGGTCCAAAGTAAATCTTTAATCCATGGCTATGCTCCCTGGATGTAGCTCCAAATGACTCATGACTCCTTTCGCTCCTTTTTGATGCAAAAACGTACCAAATTACCTGCAATTACAACAAAACTAGGTGTAGACCTTGATTCCCGCAAAGGTAGATGAAATGGTAGTGAAATCACATAATGCACATACAAACATGCAGATTATGAAAGATAAAACGTCAAAACAAACCCCAAAATATAGACTATAATTCATGCTATCATGAGCCAACCATCTATATATATATATATATCCAAGTCAACCAAATCAGGTTTTCATGATCATAAACAAGCCAAAGCACACACCACCGTCACTCATCCAAATAATGCATAAAAGCGAGCTAAGAAAGTCCGAGGACTTACCTCGTCCCAACGATTAATCGATAACACTTTTAGGAATCTAGTCAAAGCCTGTTCAAGGCAAGACACGATAATCAACAACCACTCACCCAAGCTAACAGTCTAAGTCCAGTATGTTCTTACAAGATCATATCCTCTCCCAATCTAGGATAGCACTCTTAGTCCTCACAACTCACAAAAACACAACCATCATAATCCTGCTAGGATACTCGTGTCTTAGTCTCACAATCTCAACAATCAAAAGACCACAACCTCAGAGCCTCGACAAGCCTCACATGATAACATCCAATCTTCAAGCCTTAGAACGTTCAACTAACTTCAAGCACTTCACCTAGGTTCAAGCCACTACTTGGCATTCCACACGGTCATCCTAGATCCACCTTTAACATATATATATATATACTCTCTAAGACAAGCTACGAACACAAGCTCAAGGGAGGGTATTCAGTGGGGCAAAGACGCAGGCACGGAATAAGGAAACACACCCATGGAGAGAAGCTGAAAGAGGCCAGAACCGCCCCTGCGGCTGCCCCCCCCCCCCGCGGCGCTGTCCAGCTGCGGATGCGGTCGAACTTCAGAAGGCGATCTTCGAGCGATTTTTCAACTGGTTCTTTGAAGTGCGGAGGGCCTTCCAATTTCCTTACTTCATCGTAGACGTCCCACACACAAACTTCATCATACAACACTGTCCATACTCGATCCAAACATATGCAAACCAAAGGGAGGAAAAATTAGGATCCATGGCTTCCACCATTGGAGCTCAAGGAAGAAGAAGAAGATGAAAGAGAGAGGAGAAGAAAGAGAACTTAGTTAGCAGAAATCCGGATCTGTATAACCTTACAAGCTGTACATCACAAGAAGAGTCTCCATGGAGATCCAACAAGAGGAGGGAGAAGAGAGAACACCGTGGGAGGTGAAGGAGAGAAGAGAAGCAAGGGGTAAAAAATCACGTGAAAGAGGAAATGGGGATAGGAGAGAGAGAAGGCTGCATCCCTAGGGGAAAAAAAAGTTCAATCAACCACATCCCTATGAGAACAAGGGGTCAACGCCCAAAAGCGGGGAAACGAAGGGTCGTAACGGAATACGGAATAAAATCCTAGCACTCAACACGTCGGGCCTGCGGAAAGACTGAGCCGCTCCTGCAGGAAGGTCGATAACCAGCTCACTAACCGGAATAAAAATTCCGGACGTCAAATTTAATCCCCCTAAAAACAAGTTTTATCCCTAAACTTGCTAAACGCAAAATTCTTGATTAAACACATCTCGATAACCGCTCGGAACATATAAACATGTCAACTATCTACTCGATAACCAAAACACGCTCATATAACCACGTCAAGACCTCGCAGGCCGACACACATACTCACATGAACCGCATAACGCATACCAAGTCAAGATCTAACCGATCACACAACCCATTCCCGATCGCGACACAAAACACATAAACTCATGCATGCACATAAAATCTAGCCCATCGGACATATCGATGCAACTAGCTCGTCGTAAAAACTCAACCAAAGATACTATCCCATGTCCTCCCAGTAGCCTCAACGGCTCCTCGTCTGCCAATAGAACAATACGACTAATCATCATGACTTGAGTCATACATGTACTCTGTCGACTATCACACATGGAAACTGGTGAACATCCTCTACTCCCGGTGGCCAGTCCAACCGGTCATTCACATCCTACTTGTTCTCGACTCTCAAAAAGGTATGTAAAACGGAAACTCAGCTTCCTTTAAACGCCAAACATTTGACACCTCGCGCATGTGAAACTCTCGACTCAACCGGACCTACTCCATAACTAAACTCTAGAGGTCTGTGCCTCTCATCTATATATATGCCTTCCGGCGACTCAACTCGGCTAGCATCCACCTTTGGACCATCGCTACTCAAGAGCGGTCATCCCGTATCTATTCAGGGCTATCCCTATATATACTATCAAAATTCCAACACCACTGTGTACTATACTTCCGTCAATAAAATTCCTCACAAAGGGCCATCACAAACGACACATCTCAAATATCATAATACGAAAGCTCGATCAAAGGGGAGGTACCATGTCCACCCTTACCCCCTACCTCGCACACATGCTCCTGGTACGGCATCCAAGGTCACAAAAGTCCTCTCTAGTTGACCAACTATCCGAGGATAGAACTGTCATGAAAGACAACTGGTCTCCTAAGCGGCACGATCCAGCTGCCCAAAAAATCCCGAGATAAATCGCTCATCTCGATCCGTGATGACGATACTCGGTATCCCTAAGTAATCTCACTATCACTTAGCATATTCCACAACTATCCGACTCATCGGCCCTGCTTCCCAATAGGGTGTAAAATATGTTATCTCCATCGGTCGGTCCATAATGACCCAAACACGTCACAACCATTACATGGTGGATGAAGTCATCTTTCCCGTCCTATGGTGCTCAAACTTGACCTGCCGACGGGGCACATAATGACTATGTACTTAGCCACCTCGGCCTTAAGGCCATCTCATCAATGTGAACATCACCAATCCGGATACCTCTTACCAGCACCAGGGTGAACTAGTAAGGGTAGTGTGAGCCTCTTGGAGGCTCTATCTCATCTCTCCGTTATAAGTTCACATAGACGATCCTAGCGTCTCAACAAAACCGTCATCCCATAAAGGTAACTATGGGATCTCTCTTCAGGACCTTCTATCCCGGATCTTTCTCAAAGCCATTCAAATCCAGCGATTCTGTCGTATCTTTTCCTTGATCATCTACGTTAATAAATTGAGGCTGAATCATCGGTTAAGTTGTCGCTTCCTCTTAAAGTGTCCATTTACTAAGGGTGTTGATGATCACATTCACCTACCTTGGATGATATCAAAATCATAAGACCGTAGTCCTTAACCAACTCTAACAATCACCTCTAGTGAGTATTCAGCCTTTGCAAAGCGAATATATAAACTTATATAATTATATCATTCTCTTATCGTCCGTACACGATTAACATGACGCTCATTACACAAATACAGACATCATCTTAGGTGCGTGTATCAAAGCGTCCAACTCTCAACCCTTCACCGGTCATCTTCTTATATGCCCACAATTGTCTACATACGCAGGAAACCTCTCTTGTTACTTTATATGCATCCCAATCTCCACTTGGATGTATCTATAATGTCATACAATCCCCATGACTCAATGTTTGTGTCAAAGAAAATGGAATGGAGGTCACTCACCTCTTCTGCTTCTAATAAAGCTCCATGGACACATCTCGGTCCCCATGTTTAAATCGCCTTCCTTAGAAAGGAAGAAAGTGTCAAAACCATCCCGCAACTCGGCGGTTATGGCCCACCAACTTATAAGCTGCATTATTCCTTCACATACCTTGGAGGTATTACCGAAACTATCACCTCGTTCTCATTGGATCAAATTGATACTCTCAATATCACTACGTCCCTTAGGAAGTCACCTTGGACGTCCTAATCCTCTTAGATAACTCTGCTTATCCTCTTATCCTGCATAACTTGTATCATTGTCGTCCCATACCAAACTTGTTCCTCTCAACTCTGTGAGTACAACGAGACATTGTCAAACGTAAGAACATAAAGAATCATTCGTACAACTCATGCATCAATGTTTGTCATTACAATCCTTAGGTTAGGGTCCACCTTTGAACAACCTGAAAAACCTAAATTGTGCGACTTCATTGCAACCCGATTCAGAAAACCGATGGATACTAATATGAATAAACTCCAACTCGTCAATCGCACTCGTGATCTCAAATGGATTCACTACACTTGTAGTGACCATATCGGCCCTAAATGCCGCCTTACGAAGGTCTCTTCCTTTCTCCACCCAATTCGGGTGACATCTCGACTGCAAATTGATCATACAAACATCATAATCACATGTAACTGGTCTAACGAGTTATCCACTATGGGGAAAAGGTACCTATCCTCGTTGATAGCCTTACACATTCCTTGTTAGCCAAAGTACAACTTCCCAACTCGTACATTTCCTCAAAACTCCTACCAGAATGCCTTGAGGAGAAGACCGTAAGAAATTCTCCATTCAAAACCATTGAACTGCCAACTCGTAAATTCTAAAGTAACACCATTTTATGCTTAAAGCTTACAACGTTACTATAATCCCGGTCCTCTATTTCCCACCGTAGCCACATGGCTCCTTCGGGTGAGTCAAGAAACTTTTACTCGTCTCTTGTCCGCGACAACATAACATTAGTTTCATAAGAATGAAAATACCATGCATCCTCTTTACATATTTTCCCATTTGCGTACAACAACTAGGGAAACCACTCCTCTCTTTTGGTCCACAAGATCCCTTTATCATGCCCCCACCTTATTGGTTTCAGTCCGTGTCGTTCCTCCATAACCCAATTCCAGGACCTAAGAAGGTCATAAAAACGGTCGTTACAATCCCTCCATAGTAGGTCTATCATAGTCACTTGCTTTCATCATTCAACGTTATATGACAAAGACAAAAGCGCCTTAGTTGATACATCTCCTTACCATTGACATTGAACCGCCTGGCATACACCAAACTCTTGTCACACACCTGCTATATTCTCACCGTCTTGTTACTCTTCCTATCATACCCATCATTAGACAACCCCGCACATGTGCGTTCGTGATTGCCACCTTCCATTTATAGCTAACCTCCTCGAGGTCATCGACTTAACTTTCTTCTATACACTTCATGTTACCATTAGCACGAAAGCTACCCTCCTCGGGGTACTCTTACCTTAAATCCGTTAGATCACTCTACACTCTAAGACTCTTTCTTCTTTCATAGATAACTATATCCTTCTTGACTGACCTTGTTGGGTCATATAACTCCCATTCATAGGCTTAACCACTCTCTCATGATGTCCTTCAATTACACCCTTCCAAACATTTGTAACGTTATATCGCGTCCATCCACGTTTCTCTTGGGTTGGTAACTTAAGTCCTTTCATAATAGAAAGCTTCTTGTTGCATTTCTCATCCTCTCGGGATCAACATCTACTCACCCTTCTTTCTTCTTGGCATTTCTTAGCCTTATCGTCATAACGGAAAACGGTCCACTCTACTAAGGAAATTTTACCAAGTGAACCCTCACCTCGCCATTCTTCTCATAAGTCTCGTAAATCCGAAGAAATCAACCCTCTTGTATCTTCGGAAACTTGACACTTCATCTTCTAGTACCTCCGTAAGCTTAACTTATGGGTCTCTTAATCCTTTTCGTCATTCATTGATCATACTTCTCATCTCGACTCTCGTGCTTAGGAGTGTCTAGGGAAAACTTGCCTTAATTGGATCGCCACTTTTGCAATCCTATTCACTTAATCCACTTCTTCCGTTTATCGCCACACCACTTGGATTTCTCTGTAAGTTGGTAGTCTCTAGTTGCTTTTATTGTCACTCAATCATTGTTTCTTCAAAACCGTTCCACATCCCCATGTTACTTTCTTGCTTGTATTGCTTCCACCTCGATTTCTCTTAAGTTGTTTTGAGTCTTTCCTTCTACTTGTTTGTCCTGACGGCTATATCCTCGTTAGCCTTCTCATGGTCGCTTTGACATCCTCAAAAGGAGTCCGATGAATTGTCAAGGTGTTCGTCAACGCGTGATGCTCAACTCGATACTTGAGCATTCTTATCCTCGTATGTAAACTACTCTAAGCCCAATGGCGTTGTCCAAGGTGATGATATCATACTATCATTTTGACTATAAGGTCCCATATCTCCATATGTTACAACATATCATAAGCATATATATATATATGACAATATAAGTCCTATGTCCACATTACTACCAACATCTCAAACCAGGAAGCCCACTATCATAATACAAGGTCCAAACACTAATATGATACTATCATGCCACATGTACAACTCATATCAATATAAAGACCATGCCACCACTATAACATAACAAGTCCATCATGCATAACTATAATCCACATAAACAACTTTAGTCCAAACACTTAAATAGGATACATTAAGTCCAACACATCCTAAGTCCACACACACACACACACACAGATATATATATATATATATATATATATATATATATATATATATATATATATATACATACATACATACATATATCAATAATCCAATAACTAAGCCGCCGATGTCCGCGGAAGGAGTGGTGGTCCCGTACATTCTACCCCAACTGACTATGCTCGTGATTTGAAAATGAAATTCATTTTTCAACTCAAAACCCTTGCGGGTTTTGTTTATTGGTCTATTCGACCTTTTAGAAGATTACGAGTGCCATTGTTGTCAACCTAGGGCTCTGATACCATATTTTAATACCCCGAATCCACGGGACTCGGGATGCTAGGGACGGAGACCTCACAATGGGTTCCGACCCTTAGCTTGACAACAACTTCACCGGATCTTGTAACAAGACACAAATAAAGGCCAAAACTGAAAGACATTTTATGGAATGATATGATTCCCAAATACTTTAAGAAAGAAAGACCTCAACCGTCTATACAACAACATCAACAATACACAAATATACAACAATAACACACGGACTCAAATCCCCCAAACTCGTCCTATGATGTACGGGAACCCTTACTATCCACTAATCCGGACCATTAAGCCACATCTTAACCTACACATCAACTACAACAATTGGTATAAAACCGTTAACTCACATTATAGGCATTATAAAGATAGTAGGAGCACAACCACACATAAGAAACCATAACACACAACATGCTCATAGACATACAATCCGATTGATATCTTCCTTTTAAGTCATTCCGTTACTAGTTTCATTCGTTCAAAGTGTGACACGAGAAGTCTTATAACTCTCGCCTCTATCCCCGTGTAACCAACAAGAGTGGTGCTGAGCTCTTCCCGTATACCATGTGGAGTGGTGATGAAGCCCGCCCGTATACCATGTATGGCCTGGTCGAAAAGAACCTCCCAGTCTCCCTCGGGAGCTGGGCAATGATGTCACCGCCTGATAATAATAAACACATGGACCAACAATATATATATATATATATATATATATCCAAGTCAACCTAATCCGGTTTTCATGATCATAAACAAGTCAAAACACACACCACCGTCACTCATCCAAATAATGCATATAAGCGAGCTAAGTAAGTCCGAGGACTTACCTCGTCCCAACAATCAACCGATAACACTTCCCGTAGGAATCTAGTCAAAGCTTGTTAAAGACAAAACACGATAATCAATAACCACTCACATAAGATAAAAGTCTAAGTCCTATATGATCTTACAAGATCATATCCTCTCCCAATCTAGGATAGCACTCCTAGTTATCACAACTCACAAAAACATAACCATCATAAACCATGCTAGGATACTCATGTATTAGTCTCACAATCTCAACAATCAAAAGACCACAACCCTAAAGCCTCGACAAGCCTCATATTGTAACATCCACTATTCAAGCCTTAGAACGTTCAACTAAACTCAAGCACTTCACCTAGGTTCAAGCCACTACTTGGCATTCCACACTGTCATACTAGATCCACCTAGCATGCTTCTAACATATATATACTCTATAGGACAAGCTACAAACACAAGCTGAAGGGAGGATACTCACTTTGGCAAAGACACAGGCGTGGAAGAAGGAAACGCACGTGCGGAGAGAAGATGAAAGAGGCCAGAACCGTCCCTGAGGCCCCCTGGCGCCTCCCCTGCGGCCAGGCGTTGCTGGAGCCGCCCCCGCGGCGCTGTCCATCCGCGGGTGCGGTCGAACTCCAGAAGGCGATCTTCGAGCAATTCTTCGACTGGTTCTTTGAAGTGTGGAGGGCCTTCCAGCTTCCTTGCTTCACCATATACGTCCCACACACAAACATCATCATACAACACTGTCCATACTCGATCCAAACACATGCAAGCCAAAGGGAGGGAAACTTATGATCCATGGCTTCCACCATTGGAGCTCAAGGAAGAAGAAGAAGACGAAAGAGGAAGGAGAATAAAGAGAACTTAGGCCATCTCCAATAACAAAGGGATATAATAGCCTTGGAGCTAAATTTTAACCGTAAAAAGTATTTAATATTTATAATTAGTTCAATGATCTTCAATAATAAAAGGGCTAATTTATCCCTTTATTAATTAAATATTACTAAGTATTCACTTTTTTCTCTCCTTCTCTCAAAAAAAAGGAGCAAGTGGGTTTAATGGGGTTGTCCCACTTGAAGAGTTAAAGGGTGACCTTATATTTAGCCCTTTGCACCACCCTTTAACCCTTTAGCCCTATAGCTTTTTTTTTTATTGGAGACCATTTTATAATAAAGTAGGGCTAAAGGGGGCATATAACTCCCCTTATTGGAGATGGCCTTACTCAGCAGAAATCCGGATCTGTAGAACCTTACAAGCTATACATCACAAGAAGAGTCTCCATGGATATTCAATAAGAGGAGGGAGAAGAGAGAACACCATGAGAGGTGAAGGAGAGAAGAGAAGCAAGGGGAAAGAAAATCACATGAAAGAGGAAATAGGGAAAGGAGAGAGGGAGGGTTGCATCCCTAGGGTGAAACAAAGGTCAATCAGCCACATTCCTAAGAGAACGAGGGGTCAACGCCCAAAAGCGGGGAAATGAAGGGTAGTAACGGATTACGAAATAAAATCCCGTCACTCAGCACGTCGGGCCTGCGGAAAGACTGAGCCGCGCCTGCGGGAAGGTCAATAACCCACTCACTAACCGGAATAAAAATTCCGAATGTCACACCTCGTAATTTCCTCATATTCCGGTTCAGCAATACCGATAAACACAACAAGTCCTACTCTCTCTATCATCCAATACCGGTTGTACAAAGCAGGTCAGGAAGCATATCTAAGTCCTCTGTAATGTTCAAGCAATCCAGTTCATCTTTAACCAAATAGCGACGAGCGATAATTGAACGGTTTTCGATTTTTTCATACCTCGATTTGTGTTTTTCTTGAATGACTGGAACATTGGGAGGTGGTGGTGGAGCTTGCTAGGATGAGGAAGAAGAGCTTCTCCTTGGGGAAATTGTTTGGTTAATCTATGAACGAAATCCATCTTAGGAGAAAACCGCGGGTGCTGGGCAAAGAAACCTTGGGCGCAGTTTTGGAAGAACAAGCCGCGGTTTCTAGAGATTACTTACGGATCAATCACAATAAAATCAAATATTCCAGGGTCGATCACAGAGAATATGGTGAAACCAAATAGTAATAGTAATTTAGAAAGACAATTGCAACTATCAAATAATGGAAAAGATGAAAAGCAATGATATGAATTTATATAATAATCAAGAAAGTGCAGATTCAAGAGATCAAGGTATCCAAATGTGGTTTTCGATTGAAGACTTCTAAAGATCTATGGACAGAGCTGAGATCACAAAGGAAAGGTGTTTCTAAGATGGGAAAGATCACGGGGGAGGTCTCACTATCCACTATCCCAAACCAAAGCTACTATCACCGGCAAAGTCTCAAGGATCTAAGAAAAGGAACTATAATCTCAAAAACCAACCACTCAACCTAAGGGAATAGAACTAACCAATACCGGGTAAGTCTCAAGCTAACTCACAAAGGCAAGAAGAAGGAACACTTAAACCAATAAAGGACAAACCTTTATTACCTAGAATTCATCATCTTTGGCAACCAAGAAAGGGAATCATCGGCTAAGTCTCTTTCCAAGCTTGGATATAAGCTTGAAAGGCTCAACAAGGCTAGGATTTGGGCAATCTACAACCTAGGCTTAAGGATATAAGATGAATGGAAAAACAAAAGAAATATCGGGTGGTTCTTGG
Source organism: Fagopyrum homotropicum (assembly GCA_033239125.1). Taxonomy (NCBI): domain Eukaryota; kingdom Viridiplantae; phylum Streptophyta; class Magnoliopsida; order Caryophyllales; family Polygonaceae; genus Fagopyrum; species Fagopyrum homotropicum. Next base: position 95,811,563 of record BSWB01000002.1, on the reverse strand, counting down.
TCAAATCTCGGCCGAGATTCTCAACAACAGACCGAGATTTGTATCTTCGAAGGTAAAAACAACTCTTCAGGGTCCAATCTAAACTTAAAGGCTCATTCTATGATCATCTATACCACAACCATCAACCAATCACCCTAGAATCGCAATGTTTTAACCAACAACACACATATTCAAATCAAGATAGATATATGAAATCAAGAAAACCATAAACTCTATAAAACCAAAAGAAAAGTAAGAAATACTTAGCAACGTGTCTTCAATATCCAAATTTGTAATAAAGCAACTAACAAAGATCCAATCATGTGTTCGAAAGCAATTGAATCTAAAAACTAAGTATTCTCTCCAAGAATTTTCACAATCTCTCTCAATCCTAAATGTTGTTGATCAATCAATGTAATCTCAAAGAACTTTATGTGTTGTCGTACTTTGTGTTGTCACTGTCACATGATGTTCAACCTCTTTCATCAAGCTGCAACCATGATATCTTATAGAAGGATCTAGGGTTTGAAGTTTGCATTTTGGGCTGTTTTCACTGAATCTCGGTCAACCCCGATAACAATCGCGGCCGAAATTTCCATAGATGAACCGAGATTTGTATTCTATTACGTGTTATCTTCTAGCTCCTTACTTGTATCCTTTTGATGATGATCATATGTCCTCCTTTGTACTCTAGAATGCTTTCTATGTGATCCACCTTAATGCCTTATCCATTCCACTTCAAAATATGTCAATTTACCTACAATTGCAACAAAACTATGTGTAGATCTCTATTCTAACAAAGTAGGCAAAAATAAGCTCAAAATGCTATGGATATATGTCTATGCATGGAAAAGAAAGGGAAAAACTACCTATATGCATGTCTATAACTAGGGTCATAATTTATGTCATCAAAATACCCCATAGTTGCCTTTTTCTCGTCCCCGATCAAGGTTCAAACTTAAGATACAAGATGATATGGATTATGCATATGCAAAAACAAAGAAAAAACACAATATGTTTTGTTTGTGCTTCTATTCAAAGATCACCCTCAAAGAATTGCTTCATAGCCAATGACAGAACAAATATATGTTAAAAAGAGTTACAACATGGAAAGAATAATCATACTTTACAAGAAATCACAACATGTATAATAACTTACAATATATCAAAATCAATCATGAGGAATCCAATTTAAACCACCAAGTCAAAAAACATGTGCATTAAGGTCTTAAGGACTTGGCAAAAATAAAGGCCAAGAAACGTGTTATGGGTGATATGTATATAGGATATGTGGTGCAAATCCGGAAAAAAGGAAAATATCTCCACAACATTGATAATTTCACAACACATCCACCAAAAAATAAGCACTTCACTTCACTTTCTATTTCGTTTTTTTACTTTTCACTTGAGAATATGGAATAGGTGCACAATAACCAAAACCTTGGAGATCAGCAAGCCTCTTATTTTCGAGGTGCCTCAAACCGGATGCACATACCTTGACTCGTTAGGACTATCGATCAATCAGACTTTGACAAGATACAAACACCCGGCTAAATGAATGGTACCGAGTTACTCATCATAAAGATCAACGTCCCCAAACCTATTTTTCTACACATAACACACTTCATTCTTTTTTCAACTTCACCATTACTTTGCTTTTCACACTAGCATGCTTCCTAATTTCCGGATAGATAAAAGGAGGCAATATACATATTTTTTCAAGAGGTGCTAAGCATGATCAAGATGAAGAAAGAAAAAGAAATTGAATTGCCTTAATCATTCCAAAAAGATGTGTAAGAACTTATCATGCAGTTTCAACCTTCAACACTCAACATCATTTAAAAAAAAGTAAATTACAATCCATACATGAATTCTAGCAAAGTATTCAAATCCAACATATGTCATAAATCAAGTCAAACATATAAAAATCATCATAGCTATCACACAAAACAATTATCATCATAAAGATCATATCCATCCTAAAAGCACAAAATTTTAAGAAAATTTCAATTTTTTTCAAAATTTTGAAAACCATATATATGCAAAACATAAAAGAAACGTGCAACATAAAAATAAAAGTGCAATGTAATGCGATAGACATAATATGCAAATGTATTACAATAGTATCATTTATTACAAACCATCCACCCCATACTTGAAATACACATTGTCCCCAATGTGAATAAAAAGAAAAAGAGAGAAAAACTCACAATGTCTCATAAAAAGGAAAATAAAGGTGGAATCGTGGAATAACAAATGGAATCACATCTCTGGCGGTGGTGGTGGTGGCGGGAATGGAAAATAAGCAGGATCAAATGCCCGTCTGAACTGTTGGCGGTAGATGTCCACCATCATACGGGCATGCCTTATATGTTGTGCCTCGAGGTGCTCATCAATACACCTAATCTCGCTCTAAACAACCCGGACTAATGTCGCATGGTCTCCATCCTACTATCAAGACTCCTCATCATACCGGGGAGCTCATCAATATCAGATCTGTGTTAGGACCCGCACCGAGGCGGATGGGAGGTCGATTTTCTCGCCCTCCTTCTGGTACCTCCCGCCGTCTAGGTCCCATGTCTGCATCCCTAATGATAGGATCCTCATCCTCTATAGCCTCGAAATCATCATCATCAACTCCACTAGGACCAACATCTGTCCTAATATGACAACAGTGCCCTCATCAACTACATACTCTCTATCAATCTCAACTTGCTCATCATCAGAATGTATCCCCTCAAAAGGAAACTTTTTAGTATTGTTGATCCATAATGGTGTACTCTCTCCTCCAAGGAATACCTCTAGCACCCTTCCCCTCCCAAGGCATGGTAACATAAAGAGCGCTACGGCCTCGGGGAATCAAGATACCTCAAGTAACGAACTGCTGAAGTCCTAGAGGTCTAACCTCTGCAGCTAGTGTACATGCAGAATAATCAACTCCTACAGTCTTAACAACGTAAGTCACTAAGCCTCCCACACAAATATCTCCCCTAGATTTGTTGGCTATCTTTCCTCAAAGGCATTCTCCCTAATACCAACCAAAGCAACAATTCCAACTCTCTCTATCATCCAGTCAAGATCATCCCTCACAAACATGCATTCCAATTCATCCAACACTAATAAACGAGGTACAATAATATTAAGCTTTGTAATTCTTTCGTAACTTGTTTTGTGTCGTTCTAGGAACGATCGCTTGTGAAGATCTTCGTGTTGGTTCCATTCCAAAAGAAATCTCGGGTAGATCTTGGCTAAATCTCGGCCGAGATTCCTGGGTTCACACGAGATTTTTGTTGCTTCGATCACACTTGGAAAATCTGTAAAGATTTTGCCAAATCACTGCCTCCACTTGCTTCCTTTGCTTCAGTCGAGCCTGATTGATAACTTTCCTTGAACAAAATGAGCCGAAATCGTTGAATTTGATGAAGGGCGAAAAACCTTGGGTTTTGGATAAAAGAATCTAAATCTGGCTCGATTTGTTGAGTGTGGTGTTGTTGGAGTGCAGAATCTTCTATGTGGTGGAGAGGGCTTGATTTTAGAAAGAAGAACGGAGTGAATCGGTTAGAAAACGGGAGATTTGCGATTTGGGGATGAAGAACGTCGGCCGTGGTTTGTGGAAGAGGTTTTTTTTGTTTGTGGAAGATGAAGTTCACACTTATATACCCTCTCTGAATTTTGAAAAATCTCGACCGATATTTCTAGTTGCCCGAGAAAATCATCGGTCCGAGAAAATTTGCATGAACTCCGATTTTCAAAGAATCTCGACCGAGATTCTTGTGTTGGACGAGATTTGAGTCAAAGTTGCTCTTGACATAGCATTTCACGGTTGAATTGATTCCTTTAATTCAAAATCTAGACCTAGATTTTCCTTGTTGGTCTAGATTTTTGAATTCCATCCTTCAACTCTCTTGCTAACGGTTTCTACATTCCTTTCCCAACAGAATCTCATTCTTACTATATCTCGATTTGGTTTATGATTCATTCTTCTTGAGAAATACCTAGTTTATGTCATCGAAAGGCACAAAAAAATCCGAAAACATACCAATGAAAAGAAAAATCTAACTAATCTATTTAAGAGAAAGAAAAGGACAAAGAAATACCTTGGGTTGTCTCCCAAGAAGCTCTTGGCTTAAGGTCGCTATCTGGACCTATCTCCTTGATGATCATGTAAGATGAAGAGGAACAATGCTCTCAACCGGAACTTCCGGAGTATACTTCTTCAATCTATGGCCATTGACTTCAAAGGTTCCGCAATGTTCACCCCATACTTCAATTGCACCATGGGAAAAAACATGTTTAACAATATAAGGTCTTGTCCATCTAGATTTAAGCTTACCTGGAAAGAGTCGAATTCTAAAATTAAAGAGAAGAACAAGATCTCCTTCTTTCAACTCCTTAGGAATGATGTGGTTGTCACCTCTTGGTCCTTTCCTTGTAGATCCGTGCATTCTCATAGGTATTCAAACGGATTCCTCTAGCTCATTGATGTCCAAGATCCGTTTCTCTCCAACTTCTTTCACGTGTAGTTGAGCCATTTGATTGCGCAATATTCTCTATGCTCTAACTCCACCGGAATATGACAAGACTTCCCATAAACAAGATTGTATGGTGTGGTGCCTATGGGAGTCTTGAAAGATGTTTTGTAAGCCCATAACGCGTCATCCAATTTCATTGGCCAATCCTTCCTTGTTCTAGAGACAATTTCTCTAGAATGCCTTTGATCTCTCTATTTGATATCTCCACTTGGGCGCTTGTTTGAGGATGGTAAGGATGGCTACCTTGTGAGTAACCCCATACTTTGATAGAAGTGCTTCAAAATTTCGGGTGGTGAAGTGTGTTCCTCCATCACTAATGATAATTCGGGGCGTCCCAAATCTTGGGAAAATCGTTTTGTTGAAGAATTTCACTACCACCTAAGCGTCATTAGTAGGAGAAGCAATAACTTCCACCCATCTAGAAACTTAATCTAACGCCAATAGTATGTACATGTTCCAACAAGATGGTGGGAATGGTCCCATGAAATCCACTCCCATACGTCAAAAATCTTTACTTCTTAGATGTTGTTTAGATGCATCTCATTCCTCCTAGATATGTTTCCTTTTCTTTGACAATCATCACAAGAAACAACAAACTTTTGCACATTTCTAAATAGGTTAGGCCAAAAGAAACCGGATTGAAGTACCTTAGCACATGTCTTGTGGGAACTAGCATGTCCACCACAAGGCAATGAATGAAAATGTCAAATAACACTTTCCACTTCATCTTCCGGGATGCATCTTCTTATCATCCCATCCGGACCTCTCTTGAAGAGAAGAGGCTCATTCAAATAGTAGCGACGCACATCCTTACAGAAATTCTTCTTTTGTGCATAGGACAATCCTCGAGGTATTTCTTGAAAACCAAATAATTAAAAATATATTTACAAACCATGGTTCATTACCTTTTGATATTTGGTGAAGGCAATCCTCTATTTTATGAAGTTGTTGATCCAGAAGCGAGTCATCTATAGGCATGCATCCTTCTCGCTTGCAATAGGAGTTAGTCTGCTAATGATCCGCCACCGACTTCTCGGATCCTTCCTTATCCTAGATCTCCAAGTTGAACTCTAGTAGAAGGAGGATCCATCTAATGACCGCGGTTTTGCATCTTTCTTGGTGAGCAAATACCGGATTGCTGTGTGGTCGGTGTAGACAATGACTTTTGCTCCCACAAGGTAAGAACGAAACTTCTCAAAAGCGTAGACCACCGCTAATAGCTCCTTTTCCGTTGCAGCGTAGTTTAGTTGAGCTTCATCTAGTGCCTTTCTAGCATAGTAGATGGCATGAGTGCGTCCATCCTTCTTTTGTCCAAGTATAGCTTCTACGGCTACATCACTTGCATCGCACATGATCTCAGAAGGAAGATTCCAATTTGGAGGTTGAATGATAGGGGTTGTTACCAAAGCTTCCTTTATCTTGTAAAATACATCTAGACAATCCTTCGAAAGCTCAAAAACCACATCTTTCATTAGTAGGTTAGTCAATGGTTTAGCAATCTTAGAAAAATTCCTTAATAAATATCCTAGAGAAACCTGCATGTCCTAAAAAGCATCTTACCCCCTTTACCGAAGAAGGTGGAGTTAACTTCTCAATAGTTTCGATCTTTGCTCTATCCACTTCAATTCCAAGGTTGGAAATCAAGTGACCTAGAACAATGCCTTCACTAACCATAAAGTGACACTTCTCCCAATTCAAGACAAGGTTAGTGTCTTCACATCTTTGTAAAACTATAGAAAGGTTAGCTAAGCAATCATTAAAAGAAGAACTATAGACAGAAAAATCATCCATAAAAACCTCAATGGTGTTCTCTATATGTTCGGAGAATATGACCATCATGCACAATTGGAAAGTAGTTGGTGCATTGCAAAGTCCAAAAGGCATTCTCCTATAAGCAAACGTACCCCAAGGGCACGTAAAAGTAGTCTTCTCTTGATCATTAGTTGGTGCTAATCTCTCAAGCATTTGATCGATGAAAGGAAGGGGAAAGTGATACTTCCTTGTTGCTACCTTTAGTTTTTTATAATCAATGCACATCCTCCATCCCATGATTGTTCTAGTAGGAATTAACTCGTTGTCTTCGTTGGGTACAACGGTCATTCCTCCTTTCTTGGGAACCACGTTGACGGAACTCACCCACTTGTTATCAGAAATTGGAAAGATGATACTTGTATCAAGTAACTTAAGAATTTATTTCTTCACAACCTCTTTCATTATCGGATTTAACCGTCGTTGAGGTTCACATGAAGGTTTATGTTCATTTTCCATAAGAATCTTATTCCTACATAAAGAAGGCTTGATACCGACAAGATCATCAATAGTATAACCTAAAGCTTTCCTATGTTGTCTCAACTCATGCATCAGCTTGTTGAGTTCATTCTTATTCAAATTTCCACTAACAATGACCGGATATGTAAAGTTAGGTCCAAGAAAAGCATACCTTAAGTGTGAAGGAAGAGGCTTCAACTCTAAAGTAGAACGATCTTTAATTGAATAATTTTGGCATTCAGAAGCATCTCGTGATGCTTCCATAGCTGTAGAAGTAGTGGGAAGATGTCCGGTAACACTTCTAAGCAACTTTGGAGAAGATTCCGAAGTCTCAAAAATCTCGAACCCCTTTAAATTTTGAAAAATCTCGACTGAGATTTTGGTCGAAGTTTCTCTCGACATGGAAAATCTCGGGTGAAATAATTAAAATCTCGGCCGAAATTTCTTGTACTTGACCGAGATTTTTGGCTTCACTCATTCCATCCTTTAGCACTTCGAATCTAACCTTGGGGTCATCCTCTAATATTTTCAAAGCTCGGACTTCAGTATTGTAGTCCTCTTCTATTCCTTCTTCAAATGCTCATACTTATGACCTTTTCAAGTGGATTTTTATTGTTCTAGGAAGTGATGCTAAGCATATCCGAGGCAATAGTGCAAAGAACGTGTTCGCCCAAATCATGCACACAAAGTCTTACAATTTATAGCTTGATAAGATATCATAAACTCCTAGCTAACCCGCAGTGTACGGATCGCAAAGTAGAAAGAAAAGCATTCGGAGGTCGAACACAAAGACCGAGGTGATATTAAATCATGCAATGATCAAGGATAGTTCAAGTCTAAGATAAGGAAAGAGATGGAAACAAAGAAATGAAAATCATATGTTTTTGATGGGTTTAGGGTGATCAAGCAAAGATCACAATCAAGCAACGATGTCAACCAAACAACAAAACAAACACAAGATATAAGATCAAAGTGTAGAGAGCGGATTTCTAGAGATTTGCACTTCTGGTTATGGCAAGGACTCAAGCTTCTAATCAACCTAGGAACAAGTTGCGGTATGTTGGGAAAGAATGTTTCTCTAATGGGATCAATCACCGGGTAGGTCTCATGGTCCACTAGTCCCGCACCTAAGGTCCTATTACCGGGTAAGTCTGTAGGAACCCTAGGTTGGGAATTCTACACAAACCGGATTGCTATTTAGGGGTCAAACCTCTCCTTAATGGGTAAGTCTCGGGAAGGCAAGTCATAAACAATAATCCTAGCACACTCAATCCAATACCGGTTGTTGAGGCTCACTACTACCTAATGTTTGCCATCTTCTATACCTAAGAGCGGGAATTACTGGGTAAGTCTCATCCCTCACCTAGTTTACTAACATAGGTCACCCTAATGATAGATTAGGCTCAATAAACATTAGGATTTCAACTCTCAAACTCCCTAACATGAGGGTATAACACTATAGGAACTTCAGCTCACACACCTCAGGTGGATCATGGACATCTCGGCCGAAATGGATGAAGAACAGACCGAGCTTGCAAACTGAGCTAGGTATTTCGAGCAAGAAACTATCCTAAGATACATCTAAGTCCAATCTATCATTATCCTAGCCATAACTATTATCCTTCTCCTAGAATCACATGGTACTTAGCCAATAACAATCATCTTAAGTTCATTCATCATCATATCATCAAACATGCATGCCATAGCTAGATGAAGGTAAAGGAAACAATATAAAGCAATAACAAGCTGAATAATAAGTTTAAAACAATCTTACAACCACCCAAGAGTAGCTTCAAAACGAGCTCAACAATCTCTACAACTTTCCTCACTACAAGTCTCTCAAAGACTTACTCTAAGACTATGAAAATGTGTGTTCTTCTCTTCTCTTCAATGGAATACTCCATTGAAGTCTTCTCTTCTCCACACTTGGGATTTCAAAACTAAGGACTGTTAGAGAATGGAAGGACCCTGCAAAAGTGTGTAGGCTGCAAACAAGACACCACCCATCCATCATGGGAGCCAAAGGTCGTGGGTAGGAAGATTGTGCCAAGTGTAGTGGTGGTCCTGACGGCGATCTCGGGTTGACCTGTGAGCATCTCATCTGAGATGGGTGGGGGATGGACCGAGATGAATGGTTGCGTGGCTATAATCACGGATAAACACAAGCCAGTGCATGGCTCGCACCAACTAAGGTCAATTTCTTCTTCTTTTCTTCATGCTTGCTCCATTGGAACCTTGAATTCGGGCCGTCACGAGGCTTGATCCTCGGATATGATCAATAATGCATGAAAGATCCCCAAAATACCTACAAAACCGGCATATGCTCGTGTAGACGTCTATTCCAACGAAATAACCCAATAAAGCATAAAAGGCCCGAACATCTGCAAGATCATGCATGAATGAATGTGAAAACTACCTAAAAGAGTGTCTAATCTAGTGTCATAAATCACGTCATCATGGATCTTTGAGCAAAATAGAACTCACTAATTCCTTTGATTCTTCTTATTCATAGATATTGAAAATATCCTCTCCAAACGTTGGCCCTTTAACCATAGCAGCCAATTGGAACTTAATATTCTCCTCGCCAATATTGAAGGAGATTGTGGCGTTCTTGTAATCCACCATACATCCGGAAGTTGCAAGGAATGGTCTTCCAAGAATGATTGGAACTGGATGATCTGCGGGAATGTCTAATACCACAAAATCAATAAGAATATAGAACTTACCTAGATATACTGGAACGTCTTCAAGAATTCTCACCGGATGCGTTATTGATCTATCCACCATGTAAAGTGTCATCTTGACGGGTCTTGGCACTCCAAGTCCAATTTTCTCACACAATGCAAGCGGTATGATGCTCACACTTGATCCGAGGTCACATAAGGTTTCATAGTTCATCTCTCCAACACCAATAGGAATGCAAAAGGATCTCGGATCCCTTAGCTTTGACAGCATCTCTTATTGCATTGTTTAGATGAGTTTGGATGACCTCTTGGTCATCCTCACTTCCCCAACATCTTCTAATTTCCTCTTGTTGGAGAAGATTTCCTTCAAGAACTTCCCATAAGCGGGCATACCTACAATGGCATCCATGAACGGAATATTAATATATAATTTACTCATGAGTTCAAGGAACTTACCAAAGTGCTTGTCAAGGCGCACTCTAGCGCGAGATTGTAGGAATGGAAGTTGTGTTTTTTATGTTGAAGGAGGTACATAAACTGATTCTTTTTCCTTCTCCTCCTCAATTGGCTTCGGATCTTCCTTAATCATAACTTGCTTTCCCTTATCAACATTCTTGGGAAATGGCTCATTACTCTTCAATCCACTTCGAGTAGTAATAACCATAACATTCTCCTTGGGATTATTTGCAGTTTTTCCTAGAAGTTTTCCTAGATCTCTAGGAACTTCTCCTACTTTGTTTGAATTCCTGATTTTCCAAGGACTTTTGAGCCTTAGAAATAGAAGTAACGTCGTTCTACAGTTCGTTCATTTTTCCCATCATTTTCTCCATCAACATCTTCATCCGATCCTTGGGAGGTTGATTAAATCCCGGTGGAGACTCTTTAGTCTTTGGGTGGTGGAGCTCGATTAGAGGAAGCTGGAGGATTGAATGCACCATCCGGATTTGAATAAGAAAACCCGGGATGGGTATGATTACTCGTATAATTATTTCCTCCATTGAAGTTCCTGTTATTGTTGTAATTCCGTGGTCCTTGATAATTTCCTCACCCGTATAGTTCACATCTTGCTCTCTAGGTGGCAACTTAGCTTGTGCCATTGCTTGCATTTGAGCTCTCATTTTCTCCTCCAATGCTTTAAGTTCATTGTTAATAATATCAAATTGAGCATTAGTAGTAGTAGTGGTACTTACCTCATAGACTCCGGGTCACCGGAGTCTCTCATCAACCCTCCTATGGGAATATTTCTTAATCACTAAGGCTTGATTTTCCATAAAATTCCCATGCTTCATAAACAGTCTTCTTCATGAAGGTCTTCTAGAAAGGGATTGAAGCTTTTGAGTTTCCTCTTCCAAACCCTTAAATTATACCTCAAGAAGCTCGATCTTTGGTATGCCATGATGAGGATAATATAGCAAAAGGTCCTTGAACCTTTCCCATGACTTGAACAAGCTCTTCTTATCCTTCATCATAAAAGTGTTATTTTACCTCTAAGTTCTACAGTTTTTGATGGTGGAAAGAATTTGGTGAGAAATTCAGTAGTCATCTCCTCCCAAGTGTTAACTCTTCCTTATGTTAAGATTGATACCAAGCAAGAGTCTTATCCTTCAAAGAAAAGGAAAATCCTCTCAACTTGTGGTTGTTAATCTCTAGTCTAGGAGACCTCAACGTCTCCATATGTATCTCATAACTCTGCAAGTGTTGATGTGGAGAATCCTCCTCTAATCATCCATATTGATTTTGGAAAATCATTGTAATGACATTAGGACGGAGCTCATAATCATGATTTGAGGAATTTTCGAAATTTACTCCCGGACGCCGCGCTTGTTGTGTTGGATCCATTCTTTGACCAAGTGTTTGTGGTCCTAACACATATGGATCAAGTCTGATATTCCTCGCCGGTGGGCCGAGGTGCAACTGTCGGTGCAATGGTGGAGGCATCTCTACTCGAACATTGCCTCATCTTTCAAGAAGCAATGTCCTCATATCAACTCGCATCTCAGCCACTTGTGCGTCATTCTCTTCTTGTCTTTCCCGTGCTATTGTTCTTTCTTTTACACGGGCTTCTTCATTAAGACTTAGTCTTTCCAAAACATCTTCTAGTTTGGCATGAACATCTCTGATAACACGATTTATGACGTAGGTTTAAGCACTCATTTAGATAGTTTTTCCGCTCATTCATGCATGGTTTAGCACTAGTTCATGACGTTTGCATCCAATTCTTGTATATTTGTCGAGATAGACGTCTACACAGACTTTTGCATGTTTTGTAGGTATTTTGGGAGCTTTAGGAGCTTAATCGATACATTCGAGGATCATTCCTCGAGATGACACACCTTCAGACCCATTATGAAGCAAGTTAGGAGCAAAGGAGAACACATGAGACCTTGTTGGTGCATGCCTTGCACCAAATCGTGGCTTGATGATCCATAGAAGTCTGAATCACCAAAACCATGGCCACTGGGACTTCCACGGGCGTGGAAATAGGCCGTGGTTCTCCCTGCACAGCTGCGACAGCTGTCCCACGATCTCCATAACCGACCCTTGCCCTTGATGGTGTATAAAAGGTGGTCCTGCAAGCTGTTGAGGGCAGACCCCATCATTCCATTCTCTCCCACACTCTCAACAACACAAGATTCTCTCATTCGAAGATTGGATTGTGATGACATGAATTATGACCTATTTTTAGGCATGTATTTATATAGATTTTCCCTTAATTTTGCATGCATAGACATACATTCATGACATTTATGGTTATATTTACCTACTTTGCAAGAATAGAGGTCTACACAGAGTTTTATTGCATTTGTAGGTAATTTGGCGAATTATGGAGCAAAATAGCATATTTAAGGATTAAGCCTTGAAGCGGGACAAAAAGGAGCATAAAAGGAATTTAGGACGCGCCAAAGTATTCTCTGATACCGTCGGACGCGGCCCAAAGTATTTTCTGATACCGTCGGACGCGGCCCAAAGTATTTTCTGATACCGTCGGACGCGGCCCAAAGTATCTTCTGATACCGCCTGACGCGCCAAAGTATTCTCTGATACTTGCTGACGCGGCCCAGAGTATCTTCTGATACCAGCGGATTCGACTTATTTTCAGCCCAAATATTTAGGGTTTTATCTTTAAACCCTAGATAGATCCCTACATATATTCGAGAGCCTTCAACATTGAAGGGAGCCAAAAGTTCTCCAAAGGGAGCAAAGGAAGCCAATTTCTCCAAAGGGAGCCAATTTCTCCAAAGGGAGAGTTAGGGAGAGTCAAATTCTCCAAGGGACGGTGACAGTCCCAGGATTTGGATCCCAAAGAGAGGGAGGCTTGAAGATTTTATTGCGTACAGGGAAGATTTGCGGAAGGACGCACTTTCCTATTTGCAAAGTTGGAAGATTTTAGGGTTTCATTTGAAGGCGGATTGACATCCCGTTCTTCTTTGTTCCTTGAGATTTGTGAGAGATTCTTATTCTATCCTACATCTATTGAACGCAAGTTACTTTTGAGTTTTATTGACATTGGTTTTGTGTTTGTTATTGAGATTTCAAGGTTTTACCTTTTCTCCCTTTCATATTTGATATTTGATTCTATGACTATGATTATTGGCTAAAACCCTTTAGCAATTCTAAGGTGAAGGGTTGATAGCTGTGGCTTAGATAATGATAGATCGATTGTAATTTGATTGGACCCTGAGAGTTAGAGAAATATCGTCGACACCCTAAATCACGGCCTGTTCTTAGGTTTCCACGGCCGTGATTCTCAAGAACTACCCGTGATTTACTTTAGTTTACGAACTTTGCTTTTACTTTAATCCAAAGTTAAAGATTTGCTTTAACTTAGTCTTGGCTTGCCTTTTCTAGGTGGTAGTGAAGCCTCAACAACCTCTACCTCGATTCTGAGTGTCACAACCTTAATCGGTTTAGTTAGTCTTGATCCTTGGATTACAAGTTTGGGTATTTGACATTAATTCTTGCCTTTAGAACCTTTCTATATTGAAGCCTCAACAACCTTTATAGGGAGTGTCTTTTAGGTAGGTTATATAAGGTTTTTGGAACTTCACCGTACGATTACCTTACATTCGCATACCTTTGCAAACCTCAACTCTGTCCTGATATCTTTAGTATATCTTGAATCGATTGCCACAACTGGATTCCTGGATCTTTAGGATTGTTGTTTTCCCAATAATTTGAAAAGCTCCACATATTTACTTGCTTGATAATCTTAACTGGATTTGTTCCCCCCAAATCCCTGTGTTCGATACTCTGGAATACTTGCTAATCTACGCCGATCCGTACACTGCGGGTTCGCTTGCTTTTATTCTAGTTTTATAAATTTAAAGCTTGATTGCACGCACCTTTTCGGGCGAACAAGTTTTTGGCGCCGTTGCCGGGGATTTGGTTTAGGCCGAATTCGGTTATCGGTTGTCAAGCTTGGGAGCTTTGCTCTTGTTATTTGATATCTCTTTTGAGTGTTCTTGCAGGTTTGTGTTCTTAGGTACATACGAAGTTCTTGTTCCAGCAACGGAACAGAGTTTCGCCAAAGAACAAGTTTTTTTTGCTTTTTCTTTTAATCTTTTGGTATGAGTTCTTGAGTTTTTAGATTTTCCAATGGATGGAAGCAACTTTGTAACGGCGAGGAACGAAATATGGAGCCTCAGAGTTGAACTTAACGAATCTTTGGAGCAACATAGACTTAAGAACAAATCCTTGGAAAGGGAGAGATGGAGAAAGAAAGAGGTAGCTAAATGGAAGGAGAATAGACATTTGCTGGATTATTTTTCATTTTTTTTCAGTGAACAAAATGAAAGAGAGGAAGCTATTAAGAAGGAGCTTGAAATCTGGGAGGAGCTCTATACCGCTCGCGAGGTATATGAACAACCTCTTGAAGATCAAGTTGAATCAAAGATCAAGAAATCAATGAAGGATCTCGATGACCTTGAAAGAAAATTGATCCTTGCTGAAATTGCTCGACTGGAGGAAGAAGCGGAACACCTAGACCCAATTGCTAATATTGTGGTCAAGATTGAAGAAGAGTCGATTGTGCTGGATAAAGAGGAAGAAGTGGAGAACCTTGTCCAAATTACCGAAACTGTGGCCAAGGTTGAAGAAGATTCAGCTGAGTTGGGAGATATTTCATGTGTGGATCATCATCCCAACATGAAACTTGTCCCAAGCCTTGAAGAACCCTACAAGGTATATTCTCTTACTTCCTTTGAAATTCCTATTAAAATTTCTAATTTTTTTAGGAATGCACCGGAGAGTTGGAGGTCTCTTCCAAAAGAACCTCCTAAGGTGAAGATGAAGTCTCCATTGAAATTGCTGGAAGAAGATGCTCCTTGGACTACAAGGAGTGGAGTTAGCAAGCACTTCACCGTTAAGGCGAAGAAGTGTATTTTGTTCAAGTATGGGGTCATTCACATGACGAAGACCATACATTATCCCCAAGCTAGAGATGGGGAGGCTAGGAGGATTCTCGAGAAACTGATTTCTCGATCTAGGAAAGGATGGGATGCAAGGCTGAATTATATCCCATTAAAGCATAGGAAAGCTAGGAGGATTCCGGTGAGAATCAAACCGTACAATCTTGTACGTGGGAGATCTTACCACTTGCTGGTGAAATTAGGAACCGGAGATTTTTTGGAAGAGTTTGATGATGGATTTGAAGAGCAATCCAAGATGTTCAAGGTGCATTGAGTCATCTATGGAGATTGGTCTAGCTAAGGACCTAAAACAAAGCGCTTCTTGGGAGGCAACCCAAGGTAATGCATCATTTTCCCCTTTTCTTCTTCTTAGATTAGATTAGAGTAGTTGTTTTTGTTTGTTTTTCTTCGATACCTTCCGGTATGTTTGTGTTTTTGGATGTCAGGAATAAGGAATAAGCAAGAGAAGATGAGAAAAGTCGAAAAGATTGACGAAACTTGGACTCGTGTCGAGAGCAACAGAAAGTTCCACGGCCGTGGTTTTGAAAACCATGACCGTGGAAATTCCCGACCCGAAAAAAAAAAAAAAAAAAAAAAAAATTTCGAAAAAATTTTCGGCGAAAAGACGTTCTCCTTCTTCGTTCTTTGACAATGATTGGAATATTCAGAATTCCCTATTGAGCTTCTAAAGGTTTCCACCATCGCCCGATTGATGATTCACCTTGCCTGATTCGCCATCTTACATTGTGAGTATCCTTTTCCATCTTTTCTTTTTCTTCACATTGGGGACAATGTGAGTTTTAAGTATGGGGTGGAGGTATTTGCAATACCATTTACATGTTTTATGTCTTGCATCATATGATTTTGAAAATTTTGAACAATTTTAAAAGTTTTGTGCTTCTAGGATAGATATGATCTCTATGATAACATTTATTTTGTGGAATAGCTATGATAATTTTGATATGCTTGAATTGATTTATGACATATGTGGGATTTGAATACTTTGTTAGAATTTCATGCATGTTTGATAATTTTCTTTCATTCTAAATCATGTTGAGTGTTGAAGGTTGAAACCGCATATAAGTTCTTACACTTCTTTATGAAATGATTAAGGCAATTCGACCTTTCTTTCTTCTTCTTTATTCATCTAGCCCCTCAATGAAATAATTGCCCCCCTTACCTATCCGGGAATTAGGAGGAGTTGAGTATTTGGCATATTTGATGTGGGAGGGCCATGAAAGCAATTTTTTGCATTCAAAGAATAGAAAAAGTTATAGGTTTGGGGAAGTCAATCATGACGATGAGTAACTCGGCACCATTCACATAGCCGGGTGTTTGTGTCTTGCCAAAGTCGGATTGAGCGATATTCCTAGCGGATTATGGTATGTGCGCTAAGGGTTTGAGGCATCTCATAAAAATTGAGAAACGCTAATCTCCTAGGCTTCGTTTTTTGTGCACCTCTGTCCATAACTCCAAAAGTAAAGTCGAAAAATGAAAAGAAGAGAGCGAAGCTCTAAGTTGAAGGTGTTGCGGAAACCGCAAAAGAAGAAGAAGAGTAGTTGTCCACTTTCCCGGATTCATGCACCACATCCCTTATAAATTTCCTTCCTTTCCGCATTCTTGACCTTACTTGAAAGTCCTTAAGATCATTGGAATGTGTTTGGCTTTGTGGTCTAAATTGGATTCCTCATGATTGATTTTGATATATTGCAAGTTATGATGCATGTTATGATTTTCTTACAAAGTATGATTATCCTTTCCATGCTATATTTCCTTTCGACCATATGATGATTATCATTAGTTATGAAGCAACTATTTGAGGGTGATCTATGAATAGAAGTACAACCAAAATATTGTGGTTTTTCTTTATTTTTGCATATTCATAATCCATATCATCTTTTATTTTAAGTTTGAACCTTGCTTGGGGACAAGCAAGAGGCAAGTATGGGGTATTTTGATGACATGAATTATAACCTATTTTTAGGCATGTATTTATATAGATTTTCCCTTAATTTTGCATGCATAGACATACATTCATGACATTTATGGTTATATTTACCTACTTTGCAAGAATAGAGTTCTACACAGAGTTTTATTGCATTTGTAGGTAATTTGGCGAATTATGGAGCAAAATAGCATATTTAAGGATTAAGCCTTGAAGCGGGACAAAAAGGAGCATAAAAGGAATTTAGGACGCGCCAAAGTATTCTCTGATACCGTCGGACGCGGCCCAAAGTATTTTCTGATACCGTCGGACGCGGCCCAAAGTATTTTCTGATACCGTCGGACGCGGCCCAAAGTATCTTCTGATACCGCCTGACGCGCCAAAGTATTCTCTGATACTTGCTGACGCGGCCCAGAGTATCTTCTGATACCAGCGGATTCGACTTATTTTCAGCCCAAATATTTAGGGTTTTATCTTTAAACCCTAGATAGATCCCTACATATATTCGAGAGCCTTCAACATTGAAGGGAGCCAAAAGTTCTCCAAAGGGAGCAAAGGGAGCCAATTTCTCCAAAGGGAGCCAATTTCTCCAAAGGGAGAGTTAGGGAGAGTCAAATTCTCCAAGGGACGGTGACAGTCCCAGGATTTGGATCCCAAAGAGAGGGAGGCTTGAAGATTTTATTGCGTACAGGGAAGATTTGCGGAAGGACGCACTTTCCTATTTGCAAAGTTGGAAGATTTTAGGGTTTCATTTGAAGGCGGATTGACATCCCGTTCTTCTTTGTTCCTTGAGATTTGTGAGAGATTCTTATTCTATCCTACATCTATTGAACGCAAGTTACTTTTGAGTTTTATTGACATTGGTTTTGTGTTTGTTATTGAGATTTCAAGGTTTTACCTTTTCTCCCTTTCATATTTGATATTTGATTCTATGACTATGATTATTGGCTAAAACCCTTTAGCAATTCTAAGGTGAAGGGTTGATAGCTGTGGCTTAGATAATGATAGATCGATTGTAATTTGATTGGACCCTGAGAGTTAGAGAAATATCGTCGACACCCTAAATCACGGCCTGTTCTTAGGTTTCCACGGCCGTGATTCTCAAGAACTACCCGTGATTTACTTTAGTTTACGAACTTTGCTTTTACTTTAATCCAAAGTTAAAGATTTGCTTTAACTTAGTCTTGGCTTGCCTTTTCTAGGTGGTAGTGAAGCCTCAACAACCTCTACCTCGATTCTGAGTGTCACAACCTTAATCGGTTTAGTTAGTCTTGATCCTTGGATTACAAGTTTGGGTATTTGACATTAATTCTTGCCTTTAGAACCTTTCTATATTGAAGCCTCAACAACCTTTATAGGGAGTGTCTTTTAGGTAGGTTATATAAGGTTTTTGGAACTTCACCGTACGATTACCTTACATTCGCATACCTTTGCAAACCTCAACTCTGTCCTGATATCTTTAGTATATCTTGAATCGATTGCCACAACTGGATTCCTGGATCTTTAGGATTGTTGTTTTCCCAATAATTTGAAAAGCTCCACATATTTACTTGCTTGATAATCTTAACTGGATTTGTTCCCCCCAAATCCCTGTGTTCGATACTCTGGAATACTTGCTAATCTACGCCGATCCGTACACTGCGGGTTCGCTTGCTTTTATTCTAGTTTTATAAATTTAAAGCTTGATTGCACGCACGCTAAGTGGCGAACAGATTGGAGCTACTCTTGGAGGAGAAGAAAGGCTTCCATTGGAGAAGAAAAGAAGAACACAACATTCTTAGTTTTACATAGCTTTTAGAGTGAAGATTGTTGGAAACATTTGCAAGGGTTTGTAAGGAACGATTTGAACCTTCTTTTGAAGGGTTGTAAGTCTTACTTAAACTCATTTTCAGCTTGGATTTCTCTGTTCTACTTGTTCATCTCTATTTCACTTCACTTACTTGCCATGGAAGTCTTGATTGTATGCTTGATGAGTTTGAATGTTATGATGCATGTTGTTGGCTAAATAGATGCGATTCTAGGGTAAAGGAAAGATGGTTATGGCTTGGACTATGATAGAATAGACTTAAATGTATCCTTGGACGATTTGCTTGCTCGTACTTAAGTGTAGTTAGAAACCACGGTTTGTTATAGACAAACCACGGCCGTGGAATGTGATGAACTACCCGTGGTTTGCTTCTGTTATGTTTGTATTGATAAATCTGCATGATAGGATGTTAGATTGTTGAAATCCTAGTGTTTGTAAAGCTAAATCTAGCTTAGGGTGACGTAATGCTAGCAATCTAAGTGAGGAAAGAGACCTACCCGGTAATTTCTGATCTTAAGTATCAAAGACGATGAACTCTAGGTAGTAGTGAGCCTCATAAGCCGCTATTGGATTGAGTGTGCTAGGATTGATGTTTAGGACTTGCCTTCCCGAGACTTACCCGGTAAGGAGAGGTTAGATCCCTAGATAGCAATCCGGTTTGTGTAGATTTCCCAACCCTAGGCTCCTAGAGACTTACCCGGTGATAGGACCTTAGTTGCGGGATTAGTGGATCATGAGACCAACCCGGTGATTGGTTCCATTTGAGAAACACCCTTTCCCAACATACCATAGTTGATCCAAGGAATGACTAGATAGCTTGAGTCCTATGCCATAACCGGAATTTCTAACACCTAGAATCCGCTTTTCTCTCTTTATTACCTATCTCGTGTTTGTGTTTGTTTATTTGCCTTGCTAGATTAGTTATTTGTTAAATCTTGCATGATTTGTGATCCTTGATTGATCACCACAAAACCAATCCAAAAACATTGAGATTTTAATTTCTTTATTTCTTTCTCCTTTCTTAGCCTACATCAACACTATCCTTAGTCACTATTGATTCAATTTCACCTTAGTCTTTGTGTTCGACCTCGGAATACTATCCTTACTACAAAACGACCCATACACTGTGGGTTCACTAGGAGTTAGGAAAAATAATTCGAGTTATAAATTTAAGACTTTTGCGTGTCACGTTCTTAGCATAACAAGTTTTTGGCGCCGTTGCCGGGGACTAGGTCTAGATTGAGTCTTTTTGTGATTATTTATAGTGTAGGTCTTTCTTGTTTCTTTTGATCTTGTTTGGTTTGTGTCTTTGCATTTTCAGGACATCTCTCCTTCTTTAGGTGCATGCGAAGATCTCGTGGCAAGGATTTAGCTCCATTCCATCCTGAACCGGAGAAAACCCTTAAAGCTAGATCTAAGAGCATTAAGAAGAAGAAAGAGATGGTCGCAAGAGATCTTCAAGCTGAGTTGGATGAGGCTTTAGAGCAAATTAGGTTAAGAGATGAGCTCTTGGAGAATGAAAGGAGACTTGCCAATGAGAGGCAAGAAGCAACTAGGAGGGAGATTGAAGAGATTAGGCAAGCTCTTGTGCAAAGAGATCTTAATCGTCAACAACCTCCTCCACCACCACCACAACCACAGCCGGCGGTTAATATTCGGTTTGAGCCGATAATGATTAAGGAGCCACAAACGTTAGGGCAACGTATGGATCCGGCTCAAAGAGTACACCGACCGGGTGTGAACTTAGGAGATCCCGCAACCCATGATTACGAGCTCCGCCCTCAAGTTCTACAAATGATCCGGCATAATCAATTTGGAGGGATGGAAGGAGAGTCTCCTCATCAACACTTGATGAACTATGAGATCTTGATGGAGACTCTAAGGCCACCTAGATTGGAGAACAACAACCATAAGCTTAGGGCTTTTTCCTTCTCACTTAAGGATAAAGCCTTGGCTTGGTACCAATCGATTCCACTAGGGTGTGTGAGTACTTGGGAGGAGATGACAACTGAGTTCTTGACTAAGTTCTTCCCACCTTCCAAGACTACTGCGCTAAGAGGGAAGATCAATGCCTTCGTAATGAAGGATAGAGAGAGCCTATTCAAGTCTTGGGAGAGGTTCAAAGACCTTCTCCTAGATTGTCCACACCATGGTATACCGAAAATAGAGCTTTTGGAGATCTACTTCAAGGGACTTGATGAAGATAGTCAATTCAAGCTTCAATCTCTTTCCGGTGGGACCTTCATGGAAAAGAATGTGGATAAAGCTTGGGAGTTTGTAGAGAAACAAGCCTTGGTGATTGAAAAGTACTCTCATAGGAAGAGTGATGGGAAGAAAGCGGGAGCATATGAGGTGAGTGAAGTCATCATGAGTAATCTCAAGCTTGATGCAATCAACAATGAGCTTAAGTCTTTGAGGGAGTTGTGTGCTACAACTTTGAAGAGTCAAGCAAGCCGTCAAGTGCAAGTGCAAGCAAACTTGTCTTCCAAGGAGGAAGATGTGAACTATATGGGAAGGGGAAACTACAACAACTATCAAGGCCCAAGGAACGTCAACAACAACCGGCAATTCAACAATTACCGGCCTAACCATAACCATCCCGGGTTTTCCTATTCTAACCCGGATGGAGCCTTGAAACCTCCCGTTTCCACAAGCGCAGCTCCACCACCAAAGGCATCAGAAGAACCTCCACCCGGATTTACTCAACCTCCAAAGGATAGAACCGAGATGATGTTTGAGCAATTGCTTGGGAGGTTGAGTGGTCTTGAGAGCACGGTGACTTCCATTTCTAAGGCTCAAAAGGTGTTGGAAGCACAAGTGTTCCAAAAGGCGGGTGAAGCTCATAGAGATCCGGGAAAGCTTTCCGGAAGAACCGAAGATAACCCAAGAGGCCAAGTGTTGGCCATTACAACAAGAAGTGGGCTAAGCATGAAGGATCCCTTACCAATGGGAAATGACAAGGGGAAGCAAGTAGTGGTAGAAGAAGAGACATTGTAAGAAGAAGGAGGCAAGAGAAAGGAAGATGAGCCAACATATGTGGCGCCACCTCCATACAAGCCACCACTACCATTCCCACAATCACGAGCAAGAGCTCGCTTGGACAAACACTTCAGTAAATTCCTTGAACTTATGTCTAAATTTCATATTAACATTCCGTTCATGGATGTTATTCTAGGTATGCCAACATATGGCAAGTTCTTGAAGGAAATACTCTCCAACAAAAGGAAGTTGGAGGAGTATGGGGAAGTGAGAATGAAAAAGAGGTCCTCGGAATTGATTCAACCCATGAAGAAGGAGATGCTTCCTAAGCTAAGAGATCCGGGATCCTTTTGTGTGCCAATTGGAGTGGGAGAAGTGAAGTATGAAGCCCTATGTGATCTTAGGGCAAGTGTAAGCATCATACCGCTTGCACTTTGTAACAAGGTTGGGCTAGGAGAGCCAAAGCCGGTCAAGATGACCCTTTACATGGCGGACCGTTCAATCACTCACCCAGTTGGAATCTTGGAGGACATACCGGTGCAACTCGGAAAGTTCTATGTGCCGATTGATTTTGTTGTCTTGGACATCCCGGCGGACTATCTGGTTCCTATCATCTTGGGGAGACCTTTCCTAGCCACTTCCGGATGTTTGGTGGATTGCAAAAATGGAGTTCTCTCCTTCAAAATTGGAGAAGAGAATATCAAGTTTAAATTATCCATAATAATGAAAGGGCCAGCCCTTGGTGAATATGTGTTCAACATTGTCAAGCAAGAGGAGTCTAGAGAAGTTGTGAGCTCAATATTGATCAAGGACCCCTTGAAGAAGGTTCTTAGCTTAAGTTTTATGGAGGAAGGAGTTGAGGAAGCCTGCAATGAAGAAATCAAGGCTTTGGAAGCATTGGAAAAGGAGACAAGAGCTGAATTTGAAGTACACGAAGGTGTGCTGAATTGATGTATGAACCACGGCCTGGGGGGAAGAACCACGCCCGTGGAATGTCCCGTGGAACTCTCTGGAATGCTCAAAAAGGCTAGCTTTGCAAGTTTCACGGCCGTGGTTGTGCCAGAGCCCGTGATTTTTCCCGTGGTTTCTCCAGAAACTGCATTGGTTATTGATCAAGCTTCAAGGAGCTTTGGGGAGTCTTCCATGGCTTTGGATTCATCTCAACCAATATTGTATGGAGCGTCTCCAACCGATAAAGGTCCTCCTAAACTTGAACTTAAACCCCTCTCCTCTCATTTGAAGTATGCTTTTCTTGGTGAGAATTCTACATATCCGGTTATTGTTAATGCATGCTTGAATGATGATGAGTTGAATAGATTGTTGCATGAGTTGAGATTGCATAGGAAAGATATAGGCTATACCATTGATGATTTAGTTGGAATTAAACCTTCTTTATGCATGCATAAGATCTTGATGGAAGATAACCATAAACCCTCAATTGAACCTCAAAGAAGACTAAACCCTATCATGAAAGAAGTAGTAAAGAAAGAGATCCTTAAATTGCTAGATGCGGGGATCATTTTCCCGATTTCAGATAGTAAATGGGTTAGTTCCGTGCATGTGGTTCCTAAGAAGGGTGGGATGACCGTTGTGACTAATGAGAATAATGAACTAATCCCAACTAGAACGGTTACGGGATGGAGGATGTGTATAGACTATAGGATGTGTATAGACTATAGGAAACCAAATGCTAGAGAGATTAGCTCAACATTCTCACTTTTGCTACCTAGATGGCAATAGTGGATTCTTTCAAATCCCTATCCACCTGGATGACCAAGAGAAAACTTCATTCACATGTCCTTGGGGTACATTTGCATATAGGAGAATGCCATTTGGGTTGTGTAATGTGTTACGCTAAGAACGTGACACGCAAAAGCTTTAAATTCATAACTCGATATATTTCTCCTAACTCCTAGCGAACCCGCAGTGTACGGGACGTTTTGTAGTTGGGATAGTATTCCGAGGTTGAACACAAAGACTGAGGTGAAATTGAATCGATTAGTGACTAAGGGTAGTGTTGATCTAGGCTAAGAAAAGAGAAAGAAACAAATAAATGAAAATCTCAATATTTTTGGGTTTGGTTTTGTGTGGTGATCAATCAAGAATCACAACGATATAAGAATGCAAAACAAACAAACAATCTAGCAAATAAACACAAACAAGCAAGGCAAACACGAAAATATGTGATCAAAGAGAGAAAAGCGGATTCTAGGGGTTGGAAATTCCAGTTATGGCATAGGACTCAAGCTATCTAATGATTCCTTGGATCAACTATAGTATGTTGGAAGTGAGCATTTCTAGATTGGGATCAATCACCGGGTAGGTCTCATGGTCCACTAGTCCGTTCCTAAGGTCTCATCACCGGGTAAGTCTCAAAGAGCCTAAGGATAGGAATTCTACACAAACTGGATGTTTATCTAGGGATCTAACCTCTCCTTACCGGGTAAGTCTCGGGAAGGCAAGTCCTAAACATCAATCCTAGCACACTCAGTCCAATAGCGGCTTATGAGGCTCACTACTACCTAGAGTTCGTCATCTTCGGTATCTAAGAGCAAAAATCACCGGGCAGGTCTCTTCTAACTCTTAGTTGCTAACACTAGGTCACCCTAGGATAGATTTAGCTCAACTAACACTAGGATTTCAACAAATCAACAACCTAACACTTAGATTTATCAATACAAGCAAGTTAATCAAGATTACGGGGTGTTCATCCCTTTCCACGGCCGTGGAAAGGCAAGATACAACCGTGGTTTTAAACAGTGACTAGGTTCAATTAAGCGAGTCATCCAAGTATTCATTTAAGTCTATTCTATCATAGTCCAAGTCATAACCATCTTTTCCTTACCCTAGAATCGCATCTATTTAGCCTACAACATGCATCTTAACAATCAAACTCATAAAACATAAAATCATAGAATCCATGGCAAGAAGATGAAATGAAAGATGGATTAAGCAAATGAAACAAGTAAAACAAGCTGAATCAAGGTTCAGGATGGACTTACAACCCTTCAAAAGAAGGTTCGAATTATTTCTTACAAAACGTTTCACAAAGCTCACTCAAAATCACTCAAAAAGACTATGGAACTATGAACTAGTGTGCTTCTTCTTCTTCTCCAATGGAAGTCTTTCTTCTTCTCCAATGGTAGCTCCAATCCAATCTTCCAATGAGAGAATATTGTTGTTGAGAGTGTGGGAGAGAATGGGAGTGAGGGGTCTGTCCCTAACAGCCTTGCAGGACCACCTTTTATCCTCCAAATTTGCAAGAGTCGGCCATGAAGATTGTGGGACAGCTGTCACAATTGTCTGGCCAAAACCACGGCCCATTTCCACGCCCGTGGAAGTCCTAGTGGCCGTGGTTTTGGTGCTTCTGCATTCTATGGATCATTAAGCCACAATTCGGTGCATGGCATGCACCAATATGGTCCCATATGTCCTCCTTAGCCCCTAGCTTGCATCCCAATAAGTCCGAAGGTGTGTTATCTCGAGGAACGATCCTCGAATGTATCGATTAAGCTCCTAAAACTCCTAAAATACCTACAGAGCATGCAAAAGTCCGTGTAGACGTCTATCTCGACAAAATACATGAATTGAGTGCAAGTCGTTACGAACTAGTGCAAACCATGCATGAATGAGCGGAAAAACTATCTAAATGAGTTCCTAAACCTAAGTCATAAATCGTGTTATCAATAATACCCCATACTTAAGGTTTGCTCGTCCCCGAGCAAGTTCCAACTATAGACTAAGAGATGACATGATTTATGCATGCAGAAAAACGACAAAATCTTTTTGGAGTTGTGCTTCTAATATTGGATCACCTTCATAGTCATGTTTCATAGCAATGGACAAGCAATCATGTATCAAATAAATGAAGGCACGGAAAGACAATTACACTTAACTCGAAAGCATGCATGAAATGCGAAAATGAAGAAGTCAAGATGATCATGAGCATATTAAATCTAGATCACTAAGTCTTACACACATGTAAATAGGTCACAAGGGCTTGTGAAATAAAAGGCCAAGAAACGTTGTGATTCGGTGGGAATTTTTTAGGTTATGTGATGCTAATCCGGGAATGGAACTAATTTCACAACTTCACATTTTTTATCAACTTCCCACTAGTGTATATTTTCTCCATCTTTTCTTTCTTTTCTTTTCTTTTTCTTTCACTTATTTTTGAGACAATGGCATTGGTGTACAAAAGCCGAAACCTTGGTGATTAGCCGTCCTCGGGTTTTTTATTTTTCGAGGTGCATCCACACCGGGCACACATACCAAAGCTCGTTAGGACTATCGGTTTATTTGACTTTGGCAAGGCACAAACACCCCATTATGTGAATGGTGCCGAGTTACTCATTATTTAAACCAATGTCCCCAAACCTATATTTTTGTCTACACTTTCACAACAAATTCAGCACTTCATTCACAACATTCTTTCATCAACAATTTCACCCCACACTTGCTTTTCACACACTCAACACACTAACATGCTCCTATTCCCGGATGGGTCAAAGAGGTCAAACTTTGTATCAATTGAGGTGCTCAAACAATATGATCAAGATGAGAAGTAGAGAAAAATGATTTGCCTTAATCACTCCTAAATGATGTGCAAGAACTAGCATGTAATTTCGACCATCAATCCTCAATCCAATCAAGGCAAACATTCATGATCACAATTCACTCATGGGATTCAAGATAAGTACTTCAAGTCCATATATGCATACATCAATTCAACACATAAGGTCATCCATAGCCAATTCTCAAGACAATTTCATCATAAGGGTCATACCCAAGCTTAGAAGCACTAAAATGTTTTTTAAAGTTTCTGATTTTTTATGGATTTTTCGAAATGTGTATGTACAATGCAAGACATAATGAAGCATACGACTAAAAGAAACTACCCTAGATGCTAATCATGCAAAAGATCATGCAAACCCCACCCCATACTTAGAAACACATTGTCTCCAATGTGTAAATGTAGTAAAGAAGAGTGAAAGAGGGTTCTCACAATGTAAAAATGGTTTGCTTTGGTATTTGGGATCATTCAAGTGGAGTGATGGCGGATGATCTTATCAACGATGGTAGAGAGCTCAAAGTGTTTGCTATGGCATCGGGATCCGCGCTAGGCGCCGCTAGCCGTCCAAGTCCCGCGTCCGCTCCACCCACAATTGATGAGGGACTCATCATCATCATCCACATGCCATGCAAGGGTTCCATGCCACCAAGACTCTAGCACACACACAAAGCACACCAAACACACAAAAACAGAAAAATCAAAACAAAAAAAAAGCGAAAAAGGGAAAAAACGTTACCAATGGGTTGCCTCCCATCAAGCGCTTCTTTAAGGTCATTAGCTTGACCAAACTCGGGGGCGTCTCACTCTAGGTGAAGTGGGGTAATCATGTCCACCGGAGCTCCCGGGATATACTTCTTCAACCGATGCCCATTCACCTTAAAATCTCCACAATGCTCCCCTCCTATCTCAACCGCTCCATGGGGAAAGATCTTCTTCACCACATAAGGACCCGTCCATCTTGACTTTAGCTTTCCGGGGAAGAGCCGCAGCCTTGAGTTGAAGAGAAGGACAAGGTCGCCTTCACTCAAATCCTTAGGGATGAGACGCTTGTCATGCCAACGTTTGGTTCTTTCCTTGTAGATCCGGGCGTTTTCATAGGCATCCAACCGGATCTCCTCAAGAGCATTCATGTCTAGCAACCTTTTCTCTCCGGCCTCCTTGAGGTCAAAATTCAGCCACTTAAATGGCCCAATATGCTCTATGCTCCATCTCTACCGGAAGGTGGCAAGACTTGCCATAGACTAGCTTGTAGGGAGTGGTGCCGATCGGTGTCTTGAAAGCGGTTCTATAAGCCCACAAAGCATCATCGAGCTTCATAGCCCAATCCTTTCTCGTCCTAGAAACCGTCTTCTCAAGAATTCCTTTTATCTCCCGGTTGGAGATCTCCACTTGGCCACTAGTTTGGGGATGGTAAGGTGTTGCCACCTTATGAGTCACCCCATACTTAGCCAAAAGTGTCCCAAAGTTCCTATTGGTGAAGTGCTATCCCTCATCACTTATGATCACCCTTGGTGTCCCAAACCTAGGGAAGATCACTCGGTTGAAGAACCGCACCACAACCTTGGCATCATTTGTGGGAGAGGCAATTGCCTCCACCCATCTCGAGACATAGTCCACCACCAATAGGATGTAGAGGTTGCCACAAGAAGAGGGGAATGGCCCCATAAAGTCCACGCCCCACACATCAAATATCTCCACCTCTTGTATGTTGTTCAAGGGCATCTCATTCCTCCTTGAGATGTTGCCCGTCCTTTGGCAAGCATCACAAGCTACCACAAAATTCTGCACATCCTTGAACAAACTCGGCCAAAAGAAACCCGATTGTAACACCTTAGCACATGTCTTGTGTGAGCTAGCATGACCTCCACATGGCAAGGAGTGACAATGGCGGATCACACTCTCCACCTCATCCTCCGGTATGCATCTCCTAAAGACTCCATCCGGCCCTCTCATGAACAAAAGCGGTTCACTCCAATAGTAGTGCCTCACATCCTTGAAGAAATTCTTCCTTTGGGCATAGGATAAACCGGGCGGCACTTCCTCAAACACAAGGTAGTTCACAATGTCGGCATACCATGGCTCATTTCCTCTAGACACTTGAAACAAGCACTCCTCCACCAATTGCAATTGCTCATCCCGGAATGAGTCATCAATCGGGATGTCATCTCTCTCAAGCTCCAATGGTGGGAGTCTACTAAGATGGTCCGCCACTGAATTTTCGGACCTTTTCTTATCCCGGATTTCCAAATCAAACTCTTGAAGAAGAAGGATCCACCGAATCAAACGAGGTTTGGCATCCTTTTTTGTAAGGAGATAACGGATCGCAGCATGATCCGTATACACAATGACCTTCGCTCCAACAAGATACGAGCGGAACTTCTCAAATGCGTACACAACCGCTAACAACTCCTTCTCGGTGGTAGCATAACTGAGTTGGGCATCATCTAGCGTCTTGCTAGCATAATAAATGGCATGTGTACGGCCATCTTTCCTTTGCCCGAAAACAGCCCCAACGGCTACATCACTCGCGTCACACATGATCTCAAACGGTAGACTCCAATCCGGAGGTTGCATGATGGGTGCGGAGATCAAAGCATTCTTCAACCTACAAAAAGCCTCAAGGCAATCCTTGGAGAAAACAAACTCAACATCTTTCATTAGTAGGTTAGTAAGAGGCTTAGAAATTTTAGAGAAATCTTTGATGAATCTCCGGTAAAAACCGGCATGCCCTAAAAAAATCCTTACCCCCTTCACCGAGGTAGGTGGTGGCAACTTCTCTATGGTTTTTATCTTAGCCCTATCAACCTCAATGCCTCGGTTGGACACCAAGTGTCCCAACATAATACCTTCACTTACCATGAAGTGGCATTTCTCCCTATTCAAGACTAGATTTGTCTCTTCACATCTCTTAAGCACCAAAGACAAGTTAGCTAAACAATCATCGAATGAAGATCCATAAACAGAGAAATCATCCATAAACACTTCCATGATGTTTTCAATATACTCAGAAAAGATGGCCATCATACACCTTTGAAAGGTGGCGGGTGCATTACACAACCCAAATGGCATTCTCCTATATGCAAATGTACCCCAAGGACATGTGAATGTAGTTTGCTCTTGGTCATCGGGGTGGATAGGGATTTGGAAGAATCCACTATAACCATCTAAGTAACAGAAATGGAAATGTTGAGCTAATCTCTCTAGCATTTGGTCAATGAAAGGAAGAGGGAAGTGATCTTTCCTAGAGGTCACATTTAGTTTCCTATAGTCTATACACATCCTCCACCCCGTAACCATTCTAGTTGGGATTAATTCATTATTCTCATTAGTCACTATGGTCATCCCACTCTTCTTAGGAACTACATGCACGGGACTAACCCATTTACTATCCGAAATCGGGAAAATGATTCCCGCATCTAGCAATTTAAGAATCTCTTTCTTGACTACTTCTTTCATAATAGGGTTTAGTCTTCTTTGAGATTCAATTGAAGGTTTCTGATTATCTTCCATTAAGATCTTATGCATGCACAAAGAAGGTTTAATACCAACTAAATCATCAATTGTATATCCAATGGCTTTCCTATGCAATCTCAACTCATGCAACAATCTAGCAAGTTCATCATCATTCAAGCATGCATTCACAATAACCAGATATGTAGCATTCTCACCAAGAAAAGCATACTTCAAATGAGAGGGGAGGGGTTTAAGTTCAAGTTTAGGAGGACCTTTATCGAGTGGAGACGATCCATATAATGTTGGTTGAGATGAATCTAAAGCCATGGAAGACTCCTCAAGGCTCCTTGAAGCTTGATCATCAACTAAGACAGTTTCTGGAGAAACCACGGGCAAAATTACGGGCTCTGGCACAACCACGGCCGTGGAACTTGTAAAGCTAGCATTTCGGAGCACTCTAGAGAGTTCCACGGGTAAAACCACGGGCGTGGTTTCCCCTACCTGGCCGTGGTTTTCACAGAAATTCAGCACACCTTCGTGTGCTTCAAATTCAGCTCTTGTCTCCTTTTCCAATGCTTCCAAAACCTTGATTTCTTCATTCAAAGCCTCCTCATCTCCTTCCTCCATCAAACTTAAGCTAAGAACCTTCTCCAAGGGGTCCTTGATCAAGATCGAGCTCACAACTTCTCTAGACTCCTCTTGCTCGACAATGTTGAACACATCTTCACCAAGGGCTGGCCCTTTCATCATTATGGATAATTTGAACTTGATATTCTCTTCTCCAATGTTGAAGGAGAGAATTCCATTTTTACAATCCACCAAGCATCCGGAAGTGGCTAGGAAAAGTCTCCCTAAGATGATGGGAACCGGATAGTCCGCCGGGATGTCCAAAACAACAAAATCAATAGGCACATAGAACTTCCCGAGTTGCACCGGTATGTCATTCCAACGGGGTGAGTGATTGAACGGTCCGCCATGTAAAGGGTCATCTTGACCGGCTTTGGCTCTCCTAGCCCAACCTTGTTACAAAGTGCAAGCGGTATGATGCTTACACTTGCCCCAAGATCACATAGGGCCTCATACTTCACTTCTCCCACTCCAATTGGCATACAAAAAGATCCCGGATCTCTTAGCTTAGGAGGCATCTCCTCCTTCATAGTTTGAATCAATTCCGAGGACCTCTTTGTCATCCTCACTTCCCCATACTCCTCCAACTTCCTTTTGTTGGAGAGTATTTCCTTCAAGAACTTGCCATATGCCGGCATACCTAGAATAGCATCCATGAACGGAATGTTAATATGCAATTTAGACATAAGTTCAAGGAATTTACCGAAGTGTTTGTCCAAACGAGCTCTTGCTCGTGATTGTGGGAATGGTAGTGGTGGCTTGTATGGAGGTGGCGCCGCATATGTTGGCTCATCTTCCTTGCTCTTGCCTCATTCTTCTTGCAATGGCTCTTCCTCTACCACTACTTGCTTTCCCTTAGCATTCTCCTTAGGCAAGGGGTCCTTCATGCTCAACCCGCTCCTTGTTGTGATGGCCAACACTTGGCCTCTTGGGTTGTCCTCGGTTCTTCTGGGAAGCTTTCCCGGATCTCTATGAGCTTCACCCGCCTTTTGGAATACTTGTGCTTCCAACACCTTTTGAGCCTTAGAAATGGAAGTCACCGTGCTCTCAAGACCACTCAACCTTCTAAGCAATTTCTCAAACATCATCTCGGTTCTATCCTTTGTAGGTTGAGTGAATCCGGGTGGAGGTTCTTGTGAAGCCTTTGGTGTTGGAGCTGCGCTTGTGGAAACGGGAGGGTTCAAGGCTCCATCCGGGTTGGAATAGGAAAACCCGGGATGGTTGTGGTTAGGCCGGTAATTATTGAATTGCCGGTTGTTGTTGAAGTTCCTTGGGCCTTGATAGTTGTTGTAATTGCCCCTTCCCATGTAGTTCACATCTTCCTCCTTGGAAGACAAGTTTGCTTGCACTTGCACTTGAGGGCTTGCTTGATTCTTCAAAGTTGTAGCACACAACTCCCTCAAAGATTTCAGCTCATTGTTGATTGCATCAAGCTTGAAGTTACTCATGGTGACTTCACTCACCTCATATGCTCCTGCTTTCCTCCCATCACTCTTCCTATGGGAGTACTTCTCTATCACCAAATCTTGTTTCTCTACAAACTCCCAAGCCTCATCCACATTCTTTTCCATGAAAGTCCCACCGGAAAGAGATTGAAGCTTGAATTGGCTATCTTCATCAAGTCCCTTGAAGTATATCTCCAATAGCTCAATTTTTGGTACACCATGGTGTGGAAAATCTAGAAGAAGGTCTTTGAACCTCTCCCAAGACTTGAATAAGCTTTCTCTATCCTTCATCACGAAGGCATTGATCTTCCCTCTTAACTCGGTAGTCTTGGAAGGTGGGAAGAACTTAGTCAAAAACTCGGTTGTCATCTCCTCCCAAGTACTCACTCACCCTTGTGGAATAGATTGATACCAAGCCAAGGCTTTATCCTTAAGTGAGAAGGAGAAAGCCCTAAGCTTATGGTTGTTGCTCTCCAATCTAGGCGGTCTTAGAGTCTCCATCAAGATCTCATAGTTCATCAAATGTTGATGAGGAGACTCTCTTTCCATCCCTCCAAATTGATTATGCCGGATCATTTGTAGAACTTGAGGGCGGAGCTCGTAATCATGGGTTGCGGGATTCCCCTAAGTTCACACCCGGACGGTGTGCTCTTTGTGCCGGATCCATACGTTTCCCTAACGTTTGTGGTTCTTCAATAGCAATGGGCACAACCCGAATATTAACCGTCGGCTGCGGTTGTGGTGGAGGTGGAGGTTGTTGACGATTAAGCTCTCTTTGCACAAGAGCTTGCCTAATCTCTTCAATCTCTCTCCTAGTTGCTTCTTGCCTCTCATTAGTAAGTCTCCTTTCATTCTCCAAGGCTTCATCCCTTAGCCTAACTTTCTCTAAAGCTTCATCCAACTCAGCTTGGAGATCTCTTCCGGCCATCTCTTTTCCCTTTCTAATGCTCTTGGATCTAGATCTAAGGGTTTTCTCCGGTTCGGGATCGAATGGAGCTAAATCCTTGCCACGAGATCTTCGCATACACCTAAAGAGTGAGAGATGTCATGAAAAGCAAAGACACAAACCAAACGAGATCAAAAGCAACAAGAAAGACCTACACTGTAAACAATCACAAACTATGACTCAATCTTAACCTAGTCCCCGGCAACGGCGCCAAAAACTTGTTACGCTAAGAACGTGACACGCAAAAGCTTTAAATTTATAACTCGATATATTTCTCCTAACTCCTATCGAACCCGCAGTGTACGGGACGTTTTGTAGTAGGGATAGTATTCCGAGGTCGAACACAAAGACTGAGGTGAAATTGAATCGATTAGTGACTAAGGATAGTGTTGATCTAGGCTAAGAAAAGAGAAAGAAACAAATAAATGAAAATCTCAATATTTTTGGGTTTGGTTTTATTTGGTGATCAATCAAGAATCACAACGATATAAGAATGCAAAAAAAACTAACAATCTAGCAAATAAACACAAACAAGCAAGGCAAACACGAAAATATGTGATCAAAGAGAGAAAAGCGGATTCTAGTGGTTGGAAATTCTGGTTATGGCATAGGACTCAAGCTATCTAATCATTCCTTGGATCAACTATAGTATGTTGGAAGTGAGCGTTTCTAGATTGTGATCAATCACCGGGTAGGTCTCATGGTCCACTAGTCCGTTCCTAAGGTCTCATCACCGGGTAAGTCTCAAAGAGCCTAAGGATAGGAATTCTACACAAACTGGATGTTTATCTAGGGATCTAACCACTCCTTACCGGGTAAGTCTCGGGAAGGCAAGTCCTAAACATCAATCCTAGCACACTCAGTCCAATAGCGGCTTATGAGGCTCACTACTACCTAGAGTTCGTCATCTTCGGTATCTAAGAGCAAAAATCACCGGGTAGGTCTCTTCTAACTCTTAGTTGCTAACAGTAGGTCACCCTAGGATAGATTTAGCTCAACTAACACTAGGATTTCAACAAATCAACAACCTAACACTTAGATTTATCAATACAAGCAAGTTAATCAAGATTACGGGTTGTTCATCCCTTTCCACGGCCGTGGAAAGGCAAGATCCAACCGTGGTTTTAAACAGTGACTAGGTTCAATTAAGCGAGTCATCCAAGTATTCATTTAAGTCTATTCTATCATAGTCCAAGCCATAACCATCTTTTCCTTACCCTAGAATCACATCTATTTAGCCTACAACATGCATCTTAACAATCAAACTCATCAACCATAAAATCATAGAATCCATGGCAAGAAGATGAAATGAAAGATGGATTAAGCAAATGAAACAAGTAAAACAAGCTGAATAAAGGTTCAAGATGGACTTACAAACCTTCAAAAGAAGGTTCGAATTGTTTCTTACAAAACGTTTCACAAAGCTCACTCAAAATCACTCAAAAAGACTATGGAACTATGAACTAGTGTGCTTCTTCTTCTTCTCCAATGGAAGTCTTTCTTCTTCTCCAATGGTAGCTCCAATCCAATCTTCCAATGAGAGAATATTGTTGTTGAGAGTGTGGGAGAGAATGGGAGTGAGGGGTATGTCCCTAACAGCCTTGCAGGACCACCTTTTATCCTCCAAATTTGCAAGATTCGGCCATGAAGATTGTGGGACAGCTGTCACAATTGTCTGGCCAAAACCACGGCCCATTTCCACGCCCGTGGAAGTCCCAGTGGCCGTGGTTTTGGTGCTTCTGCATTTTATGGATCATTAAGCCACAATTCGGTGCATGGCATGCACCAATAAGGTCCCATGTGTCCTCCTTAGCCCCTAGCTTGCGTCCCAATGAGTCCGAAGGTGTGCTATCTCGAGGAACGATCCTCGAATGTAACGATTAAGCTCCTAAAACTCCTAAAATACCTACAAAGCATGCAAAAGTCCGTGTAGCGTCTATCTCGACAAAATACATGAATTGAGTGCAAGTCGTTACGAACTAGTGCAAACCATGCTTGAATGAGCGGAAAAACTATCTAAATGAGTTCCTAAACCTAAGTCATAAATCGTGTTATCATAATGCACCCGCCACCTTTCAAAGGTGTATGATGGCTATCTTTTCTGAGTATATTGAGAATATCATGGAAGTGTTTATGGATGATTTCTCTGTTTA
The DNA here is from genome assembly GCA_033239125.1 of Fagopyrum homotropicum. Classification (NCBI taxonomy): domain Eukaryota; kingdom Viridiplantae; phylum Streptophyta; class Magnoliopsida; order Caryophyllales; family Polygonaceae; genus Fagopyrum; species Fagopyrum homotropicum. Next base: position 95,776,764 of record BSWB01000002.1, on the reverse strand, counting down.
TGGATCTTCATTCGATGATTGTTTAGCTAACTTGTCCTTAGTGCTTAAGAGATGTGAGGAGACAAACCTTGTCTTAAATTGGGAAAAATGCCACTTTATGGTAAGTGAAGGCATTGTGTTGGGACACTTGGTGTCTAACCGTGGCATTGAGGTTGACAGAGCTAAGATAGAGACGATAGAGAAGTTGCCACCACCTACCTTGGTGAAAGGGGTAAGGAGTTTTCTAGGGCATGCCGGTTTTTACCGGAGATTCATTAAAGATTTCTCTAAGATTTCTAAGCCTTTTACTAACCTACTAATGAAAGATGTTGAGTTTGTTTTCTCCAAAGATTGCCTTGAGGCTTTTTGTAGGTTGAAGAATGCTTTGATCTCCGTACCCAATATGCAACCGCCGGATTGGAGTCTACCGTTTGAGATCAAGTGTGACGCGAGTGATGTAGCCGTTGGGGCTGTTTTGGGGCAAAGGAAAGATGGGCGTACAAATGCCATTTATTATGCTAGCAAGACGCTAGATGATGCCCAACTCAATTATGCTACCACCGAGAAGGAGTTGCTAGCAGTTGTGTATGCATTTGAGAAGTTCCGCACATATCTTGTTGGAGCGAAGGTCATTGTGTATACGGATCATGCTGCGATCCGTTATCTCCTTACTAAGAAGGATGTCAAGCCTCGTTTGATTCGGTGGATCCTTCTTCTTCAAGAGTTTGACTTGGAAATCCGGGATAAGAAAGGGTCCGAAAATTCTGTGGCGGACCACCTTAGTAGACTCCCAATTGAGAGAGATGACATCCCGATTGATGACTCATTCCGGGATGAGAAATTACAAATGGTGGAAGAGTGCTTGCTTCAAGTATCCAAAGGAAATGAGCCATGGTATGCCGACATTGTGAACTACCTTGTGTGTGAGGAGGTGCCACCCGGTTTATCCTATGCCCAAAGACAGAAGTTCTTCAAGGATGTGAGGCATTACTATTGGAGTGAACCAGTTTTGTTCAAGAGAGGGCCGGATGGAGTCTTTAGGAGATGCATACCGGAGGATGAGGTGGAGAGTGTGATCCGCCATTGTCACTCCTTGCCATGTGGAGGGCATGCTAGCTCACACAAGACATGTGCAAAGGTGTTGCAATCCGGGTTTTATTGGCCAAGTTTGTTCAAGGATGTGTAGAATTTTGTGGTAGCTTGTGATGCTTGCCAAAGGATGGGGAACATCTCAAGGAGGAATGAGATGCCCTTGAACAACATACAAGAAGTGGAGATATTTGATGTGTGGGGTGTGGACTTCATGGGACAATTCCCTTCTTCATGTGGGAACCTTTACATTCTCTTGGCGGTAGACTATGTGTCGAGATGGGTGGAAGCAATCGCTTCTCCCACAAATGATGCCAAGGTTGTGGTGCGGTTCTTCAACCGAGTGATCTTTCCTAGGTTTGGAACACCAAGGGTGATCATAAATGATGGAGGGAAGCACTTCACCAATAGGAACTTCGGGACACTTTTGGCTAAGTATGGGGTGACTCATAAGGTGGCAACACCTTACCATCCCCAAACTAGTGGCCAAGTGGAGATCTCCAATCGGGAGATAAAGGGGATACTTGAGAAGACGGTTTCTAGAACGAGAAAGGATTGGGCTATGAAGCTCGATGATGCTTTGTGGGCATATAGAACCGCTTTCAAGACACCAATTGGCACCACTCCCTACAAGCTTGTCTATGGTAAGTCTTGCCACCTTCCGGTGGAGATGGAGCATAGAGCATATTGGGCCATTAGATGGCTGAATTTTGACCTCAAGGAGGCCGGAGAGAAAAGGTTGCTTGACATGAATGCTCTTGAGGAGATCCGGTTGGATGCCTATGAAAACGCCCGGATCTACAAGGAAAGGACTAAACGTTGGCATGACAAGCGTCTCATCCCGAAGGAGTTGAGTGAAGAAGACTTGGTCCTTCTCTTCAACTCAAGGATGCGGCTCTTCCCCGGAAACCTAAAGTCAAGATGGACGGGTCCTTATGTGGTGAAGAAGATATTTCCCCATGGAGCGGTTGAGATAGGAGGGGAGCATTGTGGAGACTTTAAGGTGAATGGGCACCGGTTGAAGAAGTATATCCCGGGAGCTCCGGTGGACATGATTGCCCCACTTCACCTTGAGTGAGACGCCCCCGAGTTCGGTCAAGCTAATGACCTTAAAGAAGCACTTGGTGGGAGGCAACCCATTGGTAGACATCTTTCCCTTTTCGTTTCCGTTTTTGCTTTCATTTTTCTGTTTTTGTGTGTTTTTGTGTGTTTAGAGTTTGTGTGTTAGAGTCTAAGTAGCATGGAAGCCTTGCATGGCATATGGATGATGATGATGAGCCCCTCATCAATTATGGGTGGAGCGGACGCGGAACTTGGACGGCTAGCGGTGCCTAGCGCGGGTCCCGACACCATAACAAACACCTTGAGCTCTCTACCATCGTTGATAGGATCATCCGCCATCAATCCACTTGAGTGAACCCAAATACCGAAGCAAACCATTTTACGTTGTGAGGACCCTCTTTCACTCTTCTTTACTTCATTTACACATTGGGGACAATGTGTTTCTAAGTATGGGGTGGGGTTTTCATGATCACTTGCATGATTAGCATCTAGGATAGTTTAGTATTGTCACATGTTTTGCATTGTACATAGACATTTCGAAAAACCCAAAAAAATCAGAAAATTAAAAAAAAATTTAGTGCTTCTAAGCTTGGGAATTACCCTTATGATGAGATTGTCTTGTCAATTGGCTATGGATGGCCTTATGTGTTGAATTGATGCATGCATATGTGGACTTGAAGTACTTATCTTGAATCCCATGTGTGAATTGTGATCATGAATGTTTGCTTTGATTTGATTGAGGATTGAATGTCGAAATTACATGCTAGTTCTTGCACGTCATTTAGGAGTGATTAAGGCAATTCATCTTTCTCTACTTCTCATCTTGATCATGTTGTTTGAGCACCTCAATTGATATAAAATTTGACCTCTTTTGACCCATTCGGGAATAGGAACATGCTAGTGTGTTGATGTGTGTGAAAAGCAAGTGTGGGGTGAAGTTGTTGATGAATGAATGTTGTGAATGAAGTGCTGAAATTGTTGTGAAAGTGTAGACAAAAATATAGGTTTGGGGACGTTGGTTTAAATGACGAATAACTCGGCACCATTCACATAATCGGGTGTTTGTGCCTTGCCAAAGTCAAATAAACCGATAGTCCTAACGAGCTTTGGTATGTGTGCCCGGTGTGGAGCACCTCGAAAAATAAAAAAGCCCGAGGCCCGCTAATCACCAAGGTTTCGGCTTTTGTACACCAATGTCATTGTCTCAAAAATAAGTGAAAGAAAAAGAAAAGAAAAGAAAGAAAAGAAGGAGAAAATATACACTTGTGGGAAATTGATCAAAAACGAAATTGTGGAGTTAGTTCCATTCCCAGATTAGCATCACATGACCTAAAAATTCCCACCTATTCACAACGTTTCTTGGCCTCTTCCTTCCTAAGTCCTTGTGACCTATTTTCATGTGTGTAAGACTTAGTTATCTAGATTGGATATGCTTGTGATCATCTTGACTTCTTCATTTTCACCTTGCATGCATGCTTTCTAGTTAAGTATAATCGTCTTTCTGTGCCTTCATCCATTTGATGCATGATTGCTTGTCCATTTGCCATGAAACATGACCATGAAGGTGATCCAATATTAGAAGCACAATCCCAAAAATATTTTCAATTTTTCTTGCATTCATAAATCATGTCATCTCTTAACCTATGTCGGACTTTGCTCGGGGACGAGCAAACCTTAAGTATGGGGTATTTTTGATAACACGATTTATGACGTAGGTTTAAGCACTCATTTAGATAGTTTTTCCACTCATTCATGCATGGTTTAGCACTAGTTCATGAAGTTTGCATCCAATTCTTGTATATTTGTCGAAATAGACGTCTACACGGACTTTTGCATGTTTTGTAGGTATTTTGGGAGCTTTAGGAGCTTAATCGATACATTCGAGGATCATTCCTCGAGATGACACACCTTCGGACCCATTGGGAAGCAAGTTAGGAGGAAAGGAGAACACATGGGACCTTGTTGGTGCATGCCTTTCACCAAATCGTGGCTTGATGATCCATAGAAGTCTGAATCACCAAAACCACGGCCACTGGGACTTCCACGGGCATGGAAATAGGCCGTGGTTCTCCCTGCACAGCTGCGACAGATGTCCCATGATCTCCATAACCGACCCTTGCCCTTAATGGTGTATAAAAGGTGGTCCTGCAGGCTGTTGAGGGCAGACCCCATTATTCCATTCTCTCCCACACTCTCAACAACACAAGATTCTCTCATTGGAAGATTAGATTGGAGCTACTCTTGGAGGAGAAGAAAGGCTTCCATTGGAGAAGAAAAGAAGAACACACCATTCTTAGTTTTACATAGCTTTTAGAGTGAAGATTGTCGGAAACATTTACAAGGGTTTGTAAGGAACGATTTGAACCTTCTTTTGAAGGGTTGTAAGTCTTACTTAAACTCATTTTCAGCTTGGATTTCTCTGTTCTACTTGTTCATCTCTATTTCACTTCACTTACTTGCCATGGAAGCCTTGATTGTATGCTTGATGAGTTTGAATGTTATGATGCATGTTGTTGGCTAAATAGATGCGATTCTAGGGTAAAGGAAAGATGGTTATGGCTTGGACTATGATAGAATAGACTTAAATGTTTCCTTGGACGATTTGCTTGCTCGTACTTAAGTGCAGTTAGAAATCACGGTTTGTTCTAGACAAACCACGGCCGTGGAATGTGATGAACTACCCGTGATTTGCTTCTGTTATGTTCGTATTGATAAATCTGCATGATAGGATGTTAGATTGTTGAAATCCTAGTGTTTGTTAAGCTAAATCTTGCTTAGGGTGACCTAACACTAGCAATCTAAGTGAGGAAAGAGACCTACCTGGTAATTTCCGATCTTAAGTATCAAAGATCATGAACTCTAGGTAGTAGTGAGCCTCATAAGCCGCTATTGGATTGAGTGTGCTAGGATTGATGTTTAGGACTTGCCTTCACGAGACTTACCCGGTAAGGAGAGGCTAGATCCCTAGATAGCAATCCGGTTTGTGTAGATTTCCCAACCCTAGGCTCCTAGAGAGTTACCCGGTGATAGGACCTTAGTTGCGGGATTAGTGGATCATGAGACCTACCCGGTGATTGGTTCCATTTGAGAAACACCCTTTCCCAACATACCATAGTTGATCCAAGGAATGACTAGATAGCTTGAGTCCTATGCCATAACCGGAATTTATAACCCCTAGAATCCGCTTTTCTCTCTTGATTACCTATCTCGTGTTTGTGTTTGTTTATTTGCCTTGCTAGATTAGTTATTTGTTAAATCTTGCATGATTTGTGATCCTTGATTGATCACCACAAAACCAATCCAAAAACATTGAGATTTTTATTTCTTTATTTCTTTCTCCTTTCTTAGCCTAGATCAACACTATCCTTAGTCACTATTGATTCAATTTCACCTTAGTTTTTGTGTTCGACCTCGAAATACTATCCTTACTACAAAACGACCCATACACTGTGGGTTCACTAGGAGTTAGGAAAAATAATTCGAGTTATAAATTTAAGACTTTTGCGTGTCACGTTCTTAGCATAACAAGTTTTTGGCGCCGTTGCCGGGGACTAGGTCTAGATTGAGTCTTTTTGTGATTATTTATAGTGTAGGTCTTTCTTGTTGCTTTTGATCTTGTTTGGTTTGTGTCTTTGCATTTTCAGGACATCTCTCCTTCTTTAGGTGCATGCGAAGATCTCGTGGCAAGGATTTAGCTCCATTCGATCCCGAACCGGAGAAAACCCTTAAAGCTTGATCTAAGAGCATTAAGAAGAAGAAAGAGATGGTCGCAAGAGATCTTCAAGCTGAGTTGGATGAGGCTTTAGAGCAAATTAGGTTAAGAGATGAGCTCTTGAAGAATGAAAGGAGACTTGCCAATGAGAGGCAAGAAGCAACTAGGAGGGAGATTGAAGAGATTAGGCAAGCTCTTGTGCAAAGAGAGCTTAATCGTCAACAACCTCCTCCACCACCACCACAACCACAGCCGGCGGTTAATATTCGGTTTGAGCCGATAATGATTGAGGAGCCACAAACGTTAGGGCAATGTATGGATCCGGCTCAAAGAGTACACCGACCGGGTGTGAACTTAGGAGATCCCGCAGCCCATGATTACGAGCTCCGCCCTCAAGTTCTACAAATGATCCGGCATAATCAATTTGGAGGGATGGAAGGAGAGTCTCCTCATCAACACTTGATGAACTATGAGATCTTGATGGAGACTCTAAGGCCACCTAGATTGGAGAACAACAACCATAAGCTTAGGGTTTTTTCCTTCTCACTTAAGGATAAAGCCTTGGCTTGGTACCAATCGATTCCACTAGGGTGTGTGAGTACTTGGGAGGAGATGACAACCGAGTTCTTGACTAAGTTCTTCCCACCTTCCAAGACTACCGAGCTAAGAGGGAAGATCAATGCCTTCGTGATGAAGGATAGAGAAAGCCTATTCAAGTCTTGAGAGAGGTTTAAAGACTTGAATAGTAAGAAATACTTAGCAACGTGTCTTCAATACCTAAATATGTAGTAAAACAACAAACAAAGATCTAATATTATGTTTGAAATCAATAAAATCTAAAAACTAAGTATTCTCTCCAACAATCTTCAGAATCTCTCTCAATCCTCAATGTTATTGATTAATCAATGTAATCTAAAAGAACTTTATGTGTTGTCGTACTCTGTGATGTCACTTTCACGTGATGTTCGATCTCTTTCATCAAGGTGCATCCCTGATATCTTATAGAAGGATCTAGGGTTTGAAGTTTGCGTTTTGGACTGTTTTCACTAAATCTTGGTCAAGCCCAATAGCAATCTCGGCGGAGATTTCCATAGATGAACCGAGATTTGTATTTTGTTGCGTGTTATCTCCTAGGTCCTTGCTTGTATCATTTTGATCATGATCCTATGTTCTCCTTTGTACTCTAGAATGCTTTCTATGTGATCCACCTTAATGCCTTATCCATGTATGTTGCTTTTCCGCTCCAAAATGTGTCAATTTACCTACAATTCCAACAAAACTATGTGTAGATCTCTATTCTAACAAAGTAGGAAAATATAAGTGAAAACTCCACCTTGAGTATATATTTGACTATGTGATGATGAAAGACTTAACACAAATAAGCGGTTTTTATACTAACAAAATATCGATTGTATTTCTAGTTTCTTTGTTTGTTTGGTGTTTGTCTAAATGTATGCAGGCCTTGGAAAGCATTTCAAGGGATAGATGGAGGCCTTGAAATCAAATGCAAGGTACAAGCACAGAGTTTGAAGAAGTTCAACACGGAGGCCTTGAAAGCCATTTCAAGGGATCAAAAGTCAAAGCCTTGAAGCAAGTTTCAAAGAACATAACGGCTGGAAGAAATTCAAATCTCTACCAACAAAATCAACCAAGGATCCAGAGAAGATCTTCCAAAAAGATTCGGCCAACAAGAAGATCTAGATCAAGGAGATACGGTCCAACAAAAGGATCTCGCAAAGATCCTCAACAAAAGCGCGAGATCTCTTCTCAAAAAATATCGAAGATACATATCTGAAGATTTCGATGATTAAAAGACAAAGATCTTCAACAGTGTGAGAAGATTACGGAGAAGAAGAATCAACGTGCTTTAAGGATATGAAAAAGATAAAGAAGATCTACAACGGCTATCTCATCTCAACCAAGAAGCGTTTTCCATGGAGAAGAAGAAACCTCCACAACGGTCATCTTCCCAACGGCTAGAAGACTTCTCCATCGAAGACTATAAATGAAGATGTCGATTGAAGAAGAAGATATACAAGCTTACACGGAAATATCCAAAGTCTTCAAGCGATCCAAAGCATCTTCATTCGATCCAAGAAGTTTTTCTTTCTCTCTTTCTACAAAAGCTTTATCCCTTAGAGAGAGATTAACTCAAGAGCTCCCTTGGCATATCTAAAGAATGTTATACTCGAATGTGTGTTACTCTACGAAGTAACTAGGCTATTATAGCTAGGTTAAGAGTTAGAGCTAGATTGTAGCATTGGATACAGTAAGAGAAGAAGGGGATTTCTTCTAGGTTGTATCTAGGACTCTTTGCTGATAATAGATAGTTAGATCCTACGGGTATACCCTAGGATGGAGAGTAGGTTGTTTAGAGCCGAACTTCGTGAACATATCCTCGTGTCGATCTTTTCAATTCCGCACCATATCCTGCTTTATTGTGACTAACTTTGTTTTGCACGTCTACAAAGTCAAGGCCCTTGAAATCATTTTCAAAGCCCTTGAAATCAAGTTGTGTCACAAAGAGCTCAGATCGATATCAAGGCCTTTTAAATCAGTTTCAAAGCCTTGAGATAGGTTTTTGCAAAAAGTTCTCATACTCTATTCAACCCCCTTCTAGAGTATTTATATCCTTTATATTCACCTTACGGTTCTTCAATAAGCTCAAAATGCTATGGATATATGTCTATGCGTGGAAAAGAAAGGGAAAAACTACCTATATGCATGTCTATAACTAGGATCATAATTCATGTCATCAGTTTTCCTGCATTAAAATCTACTCGCTTCTCTATAGGCAACGATATAAGATCAAAAGGGGTCAAATGATTCAACCCATAGACACACTCAAAAGGCGTTATCTTAGTAAATGAATGCATGGTACGATCATATGCAAATTCAACATGAGGCAAAACATCTTCTCAAGCATTCAAATTATCCTTCAAAACTGCCCGCAAATGGTACTTAAAGTCTTATTAGTAACCTCCGTTTGACCATCCGTTTGAGGATGACTAGAGGTCGAAAGTAACAACCCAGTTCCTAGCTTTCCCAGTCTTCCAAAATAAACTAAGAAACTTAACATCCCTATCACTCACAATAGTCCTAGGTACTCTATACAATCTAACAACTTCCCTAAAAAGCAAGTTAGTAACATTATAAGCATTATTAATCTTATGACATGCAATAAAATGGGTCATCTTAGAGAATCGATCTACCACAAATATCAAATCTCTCCCCTTCTTAGTCCTAGGTAATCCTACAACAAATTCCATACTAATATCTAACCAAGGTGAGGTAGGCGTAGGAAGAGGGGTATACAAACCATGAGGCTTCAATATAGCCTTAGCTTTCAAGTACACAAGACATCTCTTAATCATGCTCTCTCCATCTTTAAGCATATGAGGCCAATAAAAGTGTGAATGTAACATGTGAAACGTCTTATCCTAAAATTTCCCATCAAACCTCCCATATGAGCTTCCTCAACAAGCAAAAGTTTAAGTGAACATCAACGAAGGCACACCTTATCCATACAAAACAAAAATCCTTCAAATAAATAAATTTATCATGGGAATTTCGTGTCCTACATCCCTCATAGACATCACCAAAATCGATATCATCAACATATAGATCCTTAATGTAATAGAAACCTAAAACCTTAGAATCTATAGTAGTGATCAAAGAATATTTTCTAGAAAGGGCATCAACAACAATATTATCCTTTCTCTTCTTATACTTAATGATGTATGGAAAATTTTTTCATAAACTCCATCCATCTGTCATGTCTCCTATCCAACTTATCTTGACTCCCAAAATGCTTTAAAGACTCATGATCAGTTCTAAGGATGAATTCATTAGGTCAAAGGCAATGTTGGCATGTATTGAAAACTCAAAATAAAGCATATATGTCCTTATCATAGGTCAAATAATTCAAGCACGCTCCTTTTAATTTCTCACTAAAGAATGCAAGTGCCTTACCTTCTTCAATGAGTACTCCTCCAATGCCAATTCTAGATGCATCACACTCAACATCAGATGGTTTAATGAAGTCCGGAATTGCTAGGAGATGTGCATGTGTTAGTTGCCACTTCAACTCCTTAAATGCATTCTCTTCCGATTCTCCCCACTCGAACTGTACTTGCTTCTTCGTAAGAAACGTGAAGGGGTATGCAATTGTACTAAAATCTTGTACAAAACGTCTATAAAAGGTAGCTAATCAATGAAAGCTTTGAACATGCCCTATAGTCGTGGGTGTGGGCCACTCTTGGATTGCTTTGAGCTTCTCTTCATCCACTTCTAGACCTCTTGTTCTCACTACAAATCCAAGAAAAATTACTTGATTAGTGCTAAACCCACATTTCTTAATATTAACATATAAGGATTCATTTCTAAGAGTTCCAAGTACTTTTCTTAGATGCTCTTCATTCTCCTCAAGTGATTTGCTATAGATGAGGATGTCATCAAAGTAAACCACAACAAATTTTCCAATGTAGTGATGTAGCATGATTCATCAATCTCATGAATGTGCTAGGAGCATTAGTCAAGACAAAACGCATAACCAACCACTCATAAAGACCAAACTTAGTCTTGAATGTCATCTTCAATTCATCTTCTTCCCGCATCCTGATTTGATGATATCCACTATTAAGATCAACTTTTGAGAACAAGGTGGATCCGCTAAGCTCATCTAGCATATGGTCCAAACGGGGATTAGGATGACGATACTTGATAGTAATATTATTGATTACTCTACAATCAACACACATCCTCCAAGTATTATCCTTCTTAGGCACTAAAAGGACAGGAACTGTACATGGACTCAAGCTTTCCCTCACATAGCCTTTATTCAAAATCTTTTGAACTTGATCTTGAATCTTCTAACTTTCTTGCAGACTCATCCTATAAGAGGGGTAGGAAGTGTAGCTCTTGGAATCAAATAAATTTGATGCTCAATGTTTCGCAAAGATGGAAGTCTTGCAGGAATCTCAATGGAAAAACATCACAAAACTCATCCAAAAGGGTTAGAATGGTTTTGTGTAAGGTACAATTGACTTCATCACTGAAAGTCATTAGGCTTTTACATAGTCTCATGAGAATAACATCTAAAGGGATATAATCATCAATGAATTCCTTTTTGGATGGTAGAAGAACTTTATTGAATAGGGCAAGATTTTAGCACTAGGGAGAGATTTTGATGCACTAGGCGAGATTCTTCACTGGATTGAGAGATTTCTGCACTGGGTGAGATTTTGACTTCCTTGGGCGAGATTATGCGTCCTTGGATCGAGATTCTTCACTAGAATTAGAAAAGTCGTCACTGGGGCGAGATTAGGATAATCTCGGACGAGATTTTGCTTCTTTGGGCTGAGGTTCTTCACTAAAGTGCTTTTCTCGTTCCCTTCTCTTGCCAAAGTCTTGCTCTTTGCTTTTGTCCTTCTTTTTCTCATAACTCTTTGCATGGACACAACATCAAAAGTAATGGTATCCCCATAGATACCTAGAGTGATGGTAACTCTAGCTTGCTTTTTCACCTTTAATTCACCACAATCATTCATCCAATGCAACTTATATGGTCTAGGATGATAAAACATAGTAATTTGCAATTTATTTATTAAATCAACACTAGAAATATTGCAACAACTACCACCGTCAATAATCATGTTACAAACCTTTCCTTTAACAAGACATCTAGTATGAAAAAGGCTATCCCTTTAATTATCCTCACATGGAGCTATCTTAGCATGCAAATTTCTCCTAGCAATCAATGATTCTCCATGCTCAAACTCAATATCTTCATCACTACCACTAGCACTATCATGTTCATGTAATGCTTTAAGGTGGGTATGATCATGATCATACTCTTGTTTACTTTCATATTGTCCTTGTTGATTAATGAATAAAATCCATTTATTAGGACAGTCTCTCATATAATGAGCTCTATCATGACATTTACAGCATACAATATCTCTAGAACGTAAAATAGAGTTAAAATTGCTCCCTTTAGTATCACTTGAAGGCTCATTCAAGGATCGAGATGGTGGATTAGAGGGTGAGATTTTCGAAGCTCCTTGCTCTATGTTTTGACCTCGTTTCTCGTCCTTGACAGGGTCTCGGTCTCGGCCTTGCGCATTAGTGGAGCAATTATTTTGTTACTTCCATGAATTAGAATCTCCATAATTTGTCTTAGTTCCTTGACTTCTCCCCTTAGTATTCTTCTTGACATTGATGGCCAAATCCAACAAATATGTCATAGTTTCATAAGGATATAACTCAATTTCAGTAGCTGAAGATGGATGCAAAATACGTTAATAACGAACCATAATAGACTCGTCATCCTCTATAAAATTGGCTTTCACCAATGTCATTTGCATCGATGTGTAAACTTCCTTCGCACTCATAGATCCTTGCTTTAGATTCTCCAGTCTTTTCCTTAACTCTCTAGCATGGTGTTGAGGCACAAATCGAGCTCTCATCAATGCCTTTATTTTCTTCCATCTGTTAAGATCCGGATCTAGCGTTCTTCTCCTTTCTTTTACAAGATGATTCCACCAAACGAACGCATCTCCTTGGAATTCCAACGCAGCTAGCTAATCTTCCTTTGCTCACTATAGTTATGAAAAGACCATATTTTTTCAATCTTAGTCTCCCATTCTATGTAACCATCCGGATCACACTTCCCTTCAAAAAAATTGGAATTTTGACCTTCAATTTCCCAATTCCGTCATTCTCTTGGTGGGGTCTATAAGGTTACACTTCTCGACCTCTCCTAGGACAATGGTTATGTTTAGGATAGTCTCTCCACATGTCCTCGTCATCCACCTCCTCTAATTCTTGAAAATCATCAACAAGTTCCGGAATATTAGGCACATTAAAAGGAGGATTCAAGTGTCTCATATCTGGCCCTTTGAGGGCTCTTGGAGGTGGATCGGGGCTGGAGGCATAGGCGCATTGTGTGAACTTCCATCAATCTCGTACACAGATCTCAGCTGGAATCTCCGGTGAGACTAAGGCCGAGATTCTTCATTGGTACGAGATTCCAGTTTCTCCATCCGTTCAGCCTATATCGAGACTGTATCCATGAGTTGTTTTAGCATGTCTATGGCTTCCGGGCCTAGGCAATCACTCTTATGTGACCCTCAAAGACTATTTTGTCTTGACATCTACACAAACACGCAAAGTAGCAACAAGCGTGTTAAGTTAGTGAAAATGAAAATTCCTCACTGGTTTTCTCTCACACTCATGCTTTGTTGTGATATCTCAAGCTAATTTGATGTAGTTGCTTGGATGGATTAGTACTCCTTTAAAATCGATGACTAACTTAACTAGAAACTCCTTGGATGACTCAAGATGTCAACTTAAATTGGAAGAAGGTTCTTGTGTTGAAAGATAGTCAAGGTAATCCTGCTGGAGTTCTCTTCACACAATTGACGCAAAGTAGAAAGAATAATGCAAGTAGACTCAACTAGTATGACATAAAGTATAGATATTAACTAACATACCTAAAGAAATAGACTCATTGTGTTTAGAGTAGAAAGAGGAAATAAATGGACTCACAAGAGAATAAGAAGAGAGTTGTATGTACCTTGAACTTATTCAATTAGAGAGATAGCCGGGAAGGTTTAATCTCGACAAAAGGCAATCTCGGTTTGTGTAATATCCGGAATTTTTTATTTATTTATTTATTTATTTTGTTTTTACTTTTATCGGACTTAATCGAACAATTCGGACCTCAACCCGATCTTCCTTTTCTTTTATTGGCCAGTTAGGCCCAACTTTCCCTTCCCTTAGCTAATGAAGTAGGCCCGGCCGGACAGGCCCAATCTCCTTCTTCCTTTCTTCTTAATTTAATAGCCCACCTCTTTCTTTTTTTTTTTGGTAGCCACGGCCAACTACCTCCTCCCACTTTCTACAACAAAAGCGGCAGGCCCACCCACACCTTAAGTGTTAGCCCGAAGATTCGAGTTCGAATCCTCCGAGAGACATGTATGGAAAAATTGGTATTGGGAGGGTATCCCCTTAATGGGCCACAGTAAATACCCTATCCGGACGTAGGCGAAGCCGAACCGGAAACGTACCATTTCAAAAAAAAAAAAAAAAAAACGGCGGGCCCACCCACACCTTTCTTTCTCCCAACAACTTTGATTCCTTAACCCCTAAAACCCTGTTTCTCTCTCCTACTACCCAATTTTGCGATCGTATTCAGCCAGCCAAATTCCCTCTCTTTAAACCATCGTTGTTACAAGCCAGATCAGATTTCCTCGCTCACGTTCTCAACCTTCGACAACGTGCACGCTGTGGTGTCTCCCTCATCATCACCGGCGTCAACGATCGCAAGCGCAGAGGTAAACCACCTTCTTCTTCCCTCTGCGTCCCTTCGAGATTGTTATACCGACACGTTTCTGAGTCGCACTACACATAGATCCGGGCTACGTTTCTGAAGAGAAAGGATCGCTTGCAAGCTGCGGATCCGGCATCGAGTCGAGCCTTCCCTCTCCCAACAACCTCGGTTGTGTCCTGTGCATTCGATCGAACCATATATTACGGTGAGTCTCACCTTCCCTTTTTCGCAGTGTTGTAGTGTAGCTTTGGACGTTGTGTAAGTTACGAGAGGTGTGTGTATAGGTTAACAGGGTAGCGGCGCCGGGATTGCTTGGAAGGGTGTAGGTTATGTCGAGTGGTGTAGGAAGGTGCTGCTAAGCCAAGGTTGTATATGTTCAGGATTAGGAATTGGTATAGGGGTTATGTTGTTTATAGTGGTTAGTTAGTGTGGTATGTTAGTTTAGGCTTAGATTAGTGCGATTAGTTTAGCCTAGATTAGTATTGTTAGTTTATGTTAGTTTAGGCCTAGATTAATTAATATTGTTAGTTTAGTGCCCTGGAATCAGCAGCGTTGTTATATATATATATATATATATATATATATATATATATATATATATATATATATATATATATATATATATATATATATATATATATATATATATATATATATATATATATATATATATATATATATATATATATATATATATATATATATATATATATATATATTATAGTGATATCTCCCTTATGTTAGTATGCACGGATTAAGCAATAACTCGCTTAGTAAATGCTAGTTATGTTGGTGAGTGGTTGAGGTTAACCCTTTTTAGTATCTTGAGATTTTCGGGCTTAGGGGTATTACCGTTTTCTTTATACTAATAGGGCTAGTGGGTTTCTTTCTTAAATGATGTTGTGGACTTAGAAGTTAAATAACTTCTAAGTGGTGTATGTGTGGTCGATCTAAGTTTGTCTTATCATAACCAGGTGGTTGAGTTGTGTTCTTGCGGATTCAAGTAGTAAAATTATTTCGGGATTTTGACTTGATTCAGGTAAGTCCACGGACTTACTTAGTTGACTTCTTTGTATTAGCGTATTGTGTTTTGGTGGTGTGTGTTAGTTATATTAAACAACGGAACCGGAATAGGACGACTTTATATATTACGTAATTGTCCAAATGTATCATAACGAGCGGTGACATCACTGTCTAGCTCTTGCGAGAGCTAGGAGGTTCTCTGCGACTAGACCAGGTAGGTAGATGGTCAGATGCATTACTACCATTCCTTGCCGGTCAATGGGGACGGAGGCGAGGTTTGGGAATCCCTCGTGTCACAAAATAAGTATCATTAGTAAGGGTTATGACTTAACCAAAGATAATAAACTGACTTGAGTGTTGTATGTTGAATGTGTATAATGTGTTTATGTGCCTTTACCTTTATTCTAATGCATTAAATGTTTAGCTAACGGTTTTATACCGCTTTGTAGATGCCTTGCAGGTTAAGACGGTTGTAAAGAGATCCGGAGGGATGGTCAGCCGGGTCCACGTACTTATATAGATGGGAAGGGAGAGTCTTTCCGTTTCTGCATGCGCATTATGTTAATTGTTATGTTTTGTAAGGCTGATCCATGTATACATTCATCTTTTTAACCTTTATTGATTTCAAATTGTTTTACTACATTTGTGCCTTGTTGTAAGATCCAGTAATGTTGTTGTCAAACTGAGGTCGGGACCCATTGCGAGGTCCTAACCAGTAGCTCCCCGAGTTCCGAGAATTTGGGGTGTTACAGTTTGGATCTCGGGCGAGATTTCTCACTGAGGGTCGATATTGATCAAAAGTGAGGAGTTTTGGCTGAACTAGATCAAGGATGGTATGAAACTTCTTCTCTAGATGTCCTCTTGAACTTGATACACTTGAATTGCTCAACTTTTGCTTCAAAATTTTTTTTATAAAATTTGCTACAATAGCGAATCTTGACCTAAATCTTGAGCGAGATTTTGGAATGAGGGGTCGAGATTGTCGAATGTCAAGTGTTTGATGGCAACCACTGAATATGATATTGGATATACTCCTCCCTTGTTGCCTTGATGATCTTTTTTTAATTGGATCGCAACAACTCTTACTCAACTTGCTTCACCCAAACTTGGGGTTATGATTTCTAGTATAAAGTATAGGCTAGGGTAAGAAAAAAGTAAAATGTGTTTGGCTTTCTTGTGGAGCTAAGGGGCGAGATGTTTGGCTGCTGTAGGAATCGATATTAGTAGGATACAGATAGATATTCGGCTAGGATTTGAAAAATATATGATGAGATCTCACCTACTAGATAAGATCCGAACAGTAAGATAACTTGTAAATCTCCTTCCTTCTTTGGTATAGCAGTTGGATATGAATAGATTTGACTCAAATCTATGTGAATCTCGGCTAGATTGAAAGAAAAATTGTAATTTGCCGCCCAAGTAAACAAAAATCTCGACGTGTTGCACACTGATCTTGGGCGAGATTTTGCATGCTACAACGATGTTTTGTTTTATGGTTTCGTTTGCTTGTGTTTGGGCTATGGCGTTTCTCTCTTCTCCAATAGATATAAGACAAAGCACGTGAAACTCAATTAGTCTCAAAAGATATAACAATAAAGAAAATACTTGATTTTTATATCACTCAAAGACCACTCAAATAATAATTTACTCAAAGTGACGCTCTGTAAGACCCATGTCCTTAGGAAACCCCGCGACCGCGTGTCACCTTGCCCGCAGGCGCACCAACGCAGGTGCGGCTCTGCCGGGCCACGATCGCGGGGAGCAGCCACCTTCTTTGCCCGTCTTGCTTTCCATTTTCTTCTCCTTTAAGTATTCTTTTTCCCCTTCAATCTAAGGGTTTCAGACTTTCTCTCCTGATCTTCTTCTTCTTCTCTCTCACGTTCATCCTTCTTCCTCTTCCTCTTCCTCTTTACTTTTTCCTCTTGCTTTTTCTTGGTATTCTTCCATGGATCTTTTTAAAGATTGAAGGTTGTATGATGATAATGATGATGATGATGTGTTGGATGGCTGTTGTGGATGATGTTGGGTTGCAGAAGTAGTCTCTTTTCCTTGTGACCTGCAGAAGAGGTGGTGAGATGCTCCTCCTTTTCTTTCCCTTCTTTTCCTTATTCTTCTTCCTTGTTAGAAAATCCAAAAAGTTGATCTTGTGTGGTATGTTGATGAACGTTTGATGTTTGTATATATGTAGAAGAATATAGGTTGTTTAGCCTTGATTACTCCCAGTAGTGGAGAAGTATTGAGCTAGAGATCCGTCAAAGAGCACATTGGAGTTGTGCTATGTTGAGGAATCCACACCCGCGCCTTGTTGGATCCGCACCCGCACCTTTGAATGTGTCACCGCCCCGCAGCTGTGCTCAGCCACAGTCGTGGCGTTGGACCTTGTCACCACACCCGCGCCTTTTTTTGTCCGCGCCCGTGCCTTCTTTAGAACTTACCAAGCTCTTTGGTAAGTTTATCCTTCCTCTTGATCCTTGTTTAGAAGCATGCTAGGTTAGTAATGTGATGAGATTCATGATGATATTATGGTGATATATGCCTTGATGAGGCTTTGAGGTTTTGAAAGGTTATGTAAGGTTGATTACGTTGTTTATGATCCTTATGGATCCTTTGGAACTAGGTGTGAGTCTTCTAGTATGATGATGCGATGATTGATATATTTATGCCTTGATTATCATACAATGTTCATTCCTACGGGAATTTGAGAGGTTGATCGACTATTGAGGTTATTTGGATTCAGGTAAGTCCTTGGGACTTACTTAGTTGCATTCCTATATTGGATTTATGCATGAGTGGTGTTTGTTATGTGCTTTATAGCATGCGATATTAATTATTACCAATGTTGTATTGACCCACTTGTAACGGGTGGTGATAACTTGTCCAATACTCTCGAGGGAGGCTGGAGGGTTCTTTGGGACTATGTCAGCCCTAGTATACGGCGAAGGTACTGAGCCACTCCTATTTGTATACGGTGGTAGTACGCTTAGTCACTCTAAATGCATGCTTTTATATATGAATTGTTAGTTAACGGTTTCATACCGTGTTTTAGATGCTTTGAAAGATAGGAGGATTGCGGAGTGATCTGGAGGAGTGATCAGCCGAGGGTTTCCATAAATCTAGGAAGTTATGGGCATTTTGGATGTATATTTGTATATGATGGTACCATTTTGATACTCGGTTGTAGTTTTGTATGTTTTACGATATATGATATTTCAATATATCGGTTTTAGTTTTATATTTATTTGTGTCTTGTAGCAAGATCCAGTGAACTTGTTGTCAGGCTAGGGTCAAGTCCCATTGTGAGGTCCTAGCCCCGAGCACTCCGAGTCCTATAGATTTGGGGTGTTACAAACATGGTATCATAGCCTTAGGTTGACAACAATGACACTTGCAATCTTCTTGAAAGGCCGAATCGATAACTAAACAGAACCCGAAAGGGGTATGAGTTTTCGAAAGGAGTTTTGGTTTTATAACCTATTCATAGTCGATTTGGGATAGAATGTACAAATTACCATCACTCCTTATGCGGATCTTTGCAGTCTAGTGTATATATGGACTATAGTTACTATCTTGGATTTGATCATCATATATACTTATATATATATATATATATATATATATATATATATATATATATATATATATATATATATATAGTTTAGCTTGGCCTTATACATTAGATATGCTTATACCGCAGATGGATCGTACGAGAGCAACTTTTGTTGTAGGACGTGGTAGAGGTAGACCACTTCTTCCTCCGGTAGTTATAGGTCAAGGATGAGTTCCCATTGCTGATCCGACAATGGTGAAAGGTAAACCTGAGGAGGTTGCTGAGAGTATCGTTCTTGAGTTTGGGAACGGGATGGTAGTGAGACAGAGAGCCAAGCAAATACGGTCTAACGATATGGATCAGGTCTGGATGAGAAGACCTAAGTTCCGAGCGTACATCCGTCAAGTTGAGGAGGCTGCCAAGGCAGGTAGACGTGCCCCAGATCCACCAAAACCTGTGAGATCATTTGAGATGTCACAAGGAGTGACGCAAGTGCCAATCATACCGGCACGAGCAACTGAGATTGCTAGGGCTCAGGATGAGCCAAGCACTACGACCGGATTCTTGGTTGAAGACGTTTCACTAGATGGGAGTACCCCGTTTCGTTGGAAAGGTAGGATTAGAGGTCGAGCTTTGGATTGGGCATGTGGACTCAACACTTGAGTCGATTAGATGCCCAAAGGACAAACGGATCGAGTTGGTACAGACTCTATTCCGGGATTTAGCTCAGCATTTGTGGAGGACCACGCGGAGTCGAGTCACAGGATATGACCAGATTAGGAGTCTTATTAGAGAGCGTTTTTGCCCTGCCTCATTAAGGAGGGAGAAACTACAGGATTTTGTGGAGGCTGGTTTTGAGGACACTCTTGTATCCGAGGCGGTCAGGAGGTTCCAAGAGGAGCTGGCATTACTGGATCCAGTTGCACCTCCATAGGACCAGCATGTATATTTATTCTCCCACATACTGAAGGAGAGTACTCGTGCCTACATGGTGGGTTTTCATTTTGGTTCCCTGATAGACTATTAGGATCGAGCCTCGGCGTACGAGAGAGAGCGAGTTTTCCATAGGCGAGCTTCTCAGACCATAGAGTCTGAGAAGAGACAGAGGATTAGACAAACCAGTGGTGGTGTTGGAGTATTAGGCTCCGGGCGGGGCCAAAGACGCCCGAGTTACCCTTCAGCCGCACAAGTTGCGAAAAGGGGACGGCGGTGCTTCAACTGCGGTGATCCTGGACATTTTCGGCTTGAGTGTCCGCGGCCATTGGTGACTTGCTTCATTTGTGGCAAGTCAGGTCACCGGGCTATCTATTGCCGACAAGACAAGGCTTCTTCTCAGCAGGGTTCTTCCTCTACAAGTGTTGCAGGAGACCGTCAAAGGTTGTCTCCGTGGTAGAGGTACCACTGATACTAAAGGACCGAGTAGAGGTAGAGGTTCTGTACCAGGACCGAGTAGAGGTAGAGGCCGTGGTAGAGGTACCACTGATACTAAAGGAACACAAGCTTGATTTTATTAGTTGAGGAGAATTAATGAGCCGGTAGCGCCAACCACTACAAGTACCATTGTGTTTAATGGTTTACCTATTAGAGTGCTTTTTGATACGGGTGCTACGCACTCATTTATTTTTTATGCATGTTTTGAGCGACTAGCTTTAGATATGGTAGAGAGGATACCCTTTATTATAGGGTTACCCGATGGTGGTAGGGTTAGAGCTACCCGTGAGATCCACGATTGTCCTATACGTTTGGGAAATTGTGATTGGCTTGTAGACATCTTTGTCATGTCATTAGAACATGAAGAAGTCATCTTAGAGATGGATTGGATGGACCGTCATGGTGCAGTTTTAGATATTGATAGACGGACTGTATCGGTCATTACCGCGGCATGTCAGATTGATATTTTCCGAGGTTGGGACCTTGGAAAGTTTGGTACTATCATCAGCGCAGTCCGAGCGGCGAGGCTGATTAGACAGGGTTGTAAGGCCTTCTAATGTTATGCCATGAAGGAGGGTGAGAATCCGACATTGCAGGATATTCCCATCGTATGCGAGTTCATCGACGTTTTTGACGAAACATCTAGTTTACCGCCACAAAGGAGCGTGGACTTCGGCATCGAGTTAGAGCCGGGGACAAGACCGATCTCGAAGGCCCCATATCGTATGGAGCCTATCGAGTTGTTGGAGTTGAAGAGGCAACTCGAGAAGTTAGTAGAGTAGGGCTTCATATGCCCTAGCGTTTCCCCATGGGTTGCGCCGGTACTTTTTGTGTCGAAGAAGGACGAATCGTTGAGGTTGTGCATTGATTACCGAGAGCTAAACAATGTGACCATCAAGAACAACTATCCGCTACCCCGCGTTGACGACTTACTGGATTAGTTGTAGGGAGCTTCTATATTGTCCCAGATAGATTTGAGGTCAGGATATCACCAACTGAGGGTGAGAGAGAAGGATATGCCCAAGACGGCATTTCGGACTCGATATGGCCACTACATGTTTATAGTGATGTCATTCGGGCTCACGAATGCGCCCGCCGTCTTTATGGAGTTGATGAATGGCATATTCATCGACTTCTTGGATCAGTTTGTGGTGGTCTTCATTGATGGCATCCTGGTGTACTCTCGGAGTAGAGAGGAACACGCATAACATTTGAGGACGGTATTACGAGGTTTACAAGATAGAGTTGTACGCCAAGCTCTCTAAGTGTGAGTTTAGGATGTTTGAGGTGGCCTTTCTGGTTCATGTAGTTTCCTCTGAGGGGATCAAGGTTGATCTGGAGAAGATCGAGTTTGTAGTAGGATGGATGACACCGGCGAATGTTAAGGAAGTACACAACTTCCTTAGCTTAGCCGAATATTACCGTAGGTTTGTGGAAGGGTTCTTTGTGAATGCCCGACCACTTACCAATTTATTTAGGAAGACTACCCGGTTTGTATGGTCCAAGCCGTGTACCTAGAGTTTTGAGGAGCTGAAGAGGAGATTGACTACCGCTCCCATCTTAGCACGGCTAGAGGGCACTGATGATTTCGTGGTATATAGCCATCTTAGCACAGCCAGAGGGCACTAATGATTTCGTGGTATATAGCGACGCATCCAACCTAGGCTTATGATGTGATGCGGGGTTAAGCTGCAGTTCCCGATCCAGATTGAAAGTCCTTAACTGGAAGAAATCTTGGTCTATTCTAAACGGAATATCGGTTGATATTTTATGAAGAACATGTCGACATTCTTGGAAACTCATAAAATGGATTAGTGAATGATATGGAAGGATAAGAAGATGATAATATGGAGTGATAAGTGGTAAATATAGGAAGATAAGCCTATTATAAGACTTGCAAAGAACCTTGAACTTAATTGGATCAAAACCCTTAACAAAGAGTTACCTTTCATCCTTCCTTCTTTAACCTTACACAAGCCTTCTAGATAAGAAAAGCACAAGAAGGGACCAATTTGATTTGTAGCACCAACCTTCAAAAATATTAACACACACAAGAACAACCTAGCAAAGACTCACAACTTTTCAATCACAAACTCTCCTTTTGATTTAATAGAAATGATAAACTGCAAACTCCGTGAGCGAAGTCACAAGTATCTCACAATAATGTGGAAATCAATATTCACAACTAAGTTATCTAACAATCTCCCCCTCTAAGGCTATTTATAAGGGAGATCTCCTATAAAAACTAGGAAAGATATCTTATTAAAGATAATCTTGGAAAGATATTTTTAAAAGATATAAAAATAATAATCCCAAAAATAGGATAAAAAAACTAACAATTTCACTAAGATAGTTTGAGAGTTTTAAGGAAATAAAATATAAAAGAGAATTGCCAAATTTAAAAGATCTTTGGCCTGATCTTCTAACACACGTCAGAGATGATAAATCGGTCTAGAAAATCGGCCGATTTTTCTGAGTGATGCCCGAAATTCTTCATCTCCAACTCTCCTTGATCTTCCTTGATGATGTCTCATCTCATATCCTTTTAGCCATTGATCTAGTGACTGGTCCTTGTATGGTTGATGAAGGATGGTCCGACATCATACTTTCCTTCTTGAAAAGGATTCGTCATCAAATCTTCGTTTTGATCATCACTAGTCACATCAGAACTCAAGTCTTGTGGTGGTAGGGACTGTTGTATCCCTTCTCCTGGAGGATCCCTGGAGGTTTGTAAAACTTGTGCCTTGAAGACGAGTCGTGCAACACTCAACAACAAGGAATTTTGGTCATCAACCATAAATCTTAGGCGAGATTTAGCTTCAGGAATAGTTGAAATGTTAATTAAGCATTCGTACGCCGCTGGTGATGATGCTAACTGAGATTGGGTTGCAATTCTATCCTCTCGTGGTGGTGATTCCTTAAGATCTCCAAGATCAATCAACAATGGCATGCCCATTTGATCTCCATTATCCTTTCCTGCAATAACACTTACTCACCTCCCGAAAGACAACGGCATAAGATCAAAAGAAGTTAAGGAAAATAACTTAATCGTATAGTCATTACAACGAAAATATAGAAAAGAGTGGTAAATCATAACTTTCTTAAGCACACATCGCTTAATGAATTCACTCAAAGACATGAATGATATAACTTGAAAATCAATGGGATCATGCTCAATATACAGTGGTTCTTGGTCAACCAAAAGAGCTTTTGCAGGTGATGCATTGGTGGTTACAGTGGACGAATTTCGACAAAACTCGGGTAAGTCTCAGGAAAATCGGTCCATTTTTCTTCAAGAATAGGCCGAAATTCTTCATTGGAATAGTCTTCGACCACTTATTTTCCAATACTCGTTCTTTGTCTTCTGTCTTCTGCATCTCATAGGTGTCAATGATCTATAAAGGTGTCATGGGCTTCAGTTTTATCATTTTGCTATTGAATGGGAACATGTGCTTGTTAGTATGACCATCATGCTCCACTTTCCGATCATATTGTCATGGGCGACCTAGCAACATATGACAAGCCTGCATAGGTCCTACATCACACAAAATCTCATCAGTATAATGTCTTATTGTGATAGTCACCTTAACTTGCTTGTTGACCTTCAAAGTGTAACACCCCGAATCCGCAGGATATCGGGATGCTACGGGCGGGGACCTCACAATGGGTCCCGACCCTTAGCCTGACAACAATTTCACCGGATCTTGCAACAAGGCACAAATAAAGGCCAAAACCGAAATACATTTTTATGCAATGTTATGAAACCCGAAAATAAAAGAAAGGAAACACTTCAGCCGTCCTTACAACAACATCAACATAATATACAATAACAACAACACAAGGACTCCAAAATCCAAAACAACCTAAGATGTATGGAACCCCGGCTGCTCACTCCTCCGGATCACTTGGCCACATCCGAACCTGCACATCAACTACAACAATCGGTATAAAACCGTTAGCTCACATTCTAGGCATTATAAGAATAATATGGCACAAACACACATAATAACACAAACACACAACATGCTCATAAACATACACATCCGTTACTTATTATCCTTTTAGGTTATTCCATATCTAATCCATTCGTTCAAGTGTGACACGAGAGTCTTATAACTCTTGCCTCTGTCCCCGTGTAACCAACAGGAGTGTGGCGGCGCCCAACCCGTATACCCTGAGGGAGTGATGAAGAAGCCCGCCCGTATACCGTGTATGGCCTGGTCGCAGAGATCCCCCCAGTCTCCCTCGGGAAACTGAGCGGTGATGTCACCGCCCGATAATAATAGTAGTAACAATGGGCCAATAAATAAGGTCAAGTAAATCCTAATCCATTTTCATGCTTAAAAGCGGTAAACACACACCACCATATACATCCAAATAAGGCATAGAAGCGGCTAAGTAAGTCCGAGGACTTACCTCATCTCAAAGCTAACCAAAACCGATATCACTCTCCGAAGGAATATAATCAAAGCTTGTTCAAGACAAGGCACGGTAATCAACAACCACTCACACAAACTAGTAGTCCTTAAACTATTAGTCATATATGATCTTATTAGGCCGTACACTCTCATAATTTAGGATACACTCATAGCCCTAAAAAAAACCCCACAAGATCTCATCTATAACCATATGCTAGGATACTTCCATCATAACTCCACAATCTCAACCAACATATAAATACCATCCCAAGTCTCACAAGATCAACCACGAGGCTCACAACTGTATAACAACTCAAGATCAACACACCACATGTCAAAGGTCATCAATAACCTCAAACACTCACCTAAAGGTTCCAAGCCACTACTTGGCATTTGCCCTAAGTTATGCTAAATCCAACCTAGCATGCTTCTACCACAAAACATAACTAGATCGAGGAAGAAGATACTCACACACGTGGTCATAGGCGAAAGACGATCTACGGAAGTCGAGAAAGGGTTCGTTGGTCTTTGTCGGGCGCTTCCGGACCTAAGACCAAAGCTACGCGAATTTAGATTATATGCTAAATTGATTTTAAATATATATAATATATAACTCAAAGGTAAAACTCGTTTTCCAAATGCCATCGCTAAAACCCATAAATAATCCCTTCGGAGGAAAAAATATAAATTCACGAACTTGGTCATAAACCGCAATTAAAAATTTGAGCCATAAACCAAATTTAATCCAACAAAGGACAACATATATAGTATATAAATATAAGGATAAAACTCGAAGTAAAATCCAAGTTTAAAACCCGTAAACACATTTTCCCGGGACAAATCATACAATTTCATAAATATGGGTCATCATCCTTAATTAAGCTTTGGGGCATTTTCTGAAATTTACGCAACATTGGGCATAAATGCAACAATCCAGAAATATGGGTTAGAACTGCAATTAATTTAAAGCTATGGGTACAATATGTAGTTATTTAAATCAACAGGGTCAAACTACAATTATACCAAAAAGAAGGGGCCCGATTTGAATATGGGAATTAGGGTTTCTTTAACCCGATCGATGAGGCGCAAGGGGTATAGGTTGTGCAGGGGAACCGGCGGCGTCTTGCAGCGAGGGCTCACCTTGGCGACGGCGGCAGGGTTTCGGCAGCGGCACTGTAAGGTGAGGCGGCAAGGCCGCTTCTCCGGCGAGACGTTGCTGATTCCGGCATGGCAGAAGGAGAGCGAGGTGGAAAGGCGGTGAAGAGTCCCTGGTTCGCTTGGTTGTAAAGATACAATCGAGAGAGGGCGGCTGCTGCAATCGAGAGAGGGAAATGCTTGGAACGCCTCTGCACTTCAATGGAGTAAAAACAGGCAGAAGGGAGAGATAATTACTGTTTAGAGATGGTGAGATGGAGGGGTAAGGATTGCTAAGCAAGAGGGTGAGAGTGTGAAGTGGTTCGAAAGCAGGGTAACAATTGCTGGAATAGACAAGGGTCACCAGTGAAGGCCAAAGGTCAAGAGGGGAAGAGAGAAAAGAGGATGGGGAGGGCTGCTTGGTTAGAATCAACAGAGGGAGGGTGAGGGGTCGCTTGGCACACCTGCAGGCGGGGAGCGAGAGGTCGGGCTGTCAGGGAGGGAGAAACCAACCGGCTGAGGAGAGAGAGAATCCAAACGGGAATGAAGAGGAAAAAGGCACAGAGGAAAAGACAAGAAAATAAAAGGGGTAAAACCCGATTAAAACGTTCGGAACGGAAATTTCCGGATCGGCCAATTCCGACTTTTCGGAAAAAAAGAAAAATATATTTTAAATATATATGTATAAAAAAAAACTTTAAATAATAACTCGAGCGAATCAATAGACGGGAGAATTACAAAGTCGGAACGCACCCAACTAAACGGGCGTTACATCAGGTCCTCCTAAAGAAAAGTTTCGTCCCGAAACTTGCTAAACGCGGAACTCTCAAGCAAACTCGTCTCCATAAACTCTTGGAACACTATAACGTGGTAACTATGACCTTCTAATCCAAAGTCTACTCGCACAACCACATCAAGACTTGCAAGACATACTCATCAGAAACACATACATCATATCATGTCATAAATCCCATAAGCACAACCAAAGAAAGATTTCGGGACTAACTCCGGCGGTCCTATAGATGTCGCTAAACATGCGTAAAACTCGACTAAAGATAATATCCTACGTCTTCCAGTTAGCCTCATCGGCTCCTCGTCTCGACTAGATCAATGATAACACGATTTATGATTTAGGTTTAGCTAATCATTTAGATAGATTCATCACTCATTCATGCATGGTTTAGCACAAATTCGCGACGTTTGCACTCAAATCACGTATTTTGTCGAGATAGACGTCTACACGGACTTGTGCGTTGCTTTGTAGGTATTTCGGGGGTCTTTTGGACATTAACCGATACATTAGAGGGCCAAGCCTCATGATGGTACACATCCAAAGCTTTGGAGGAGCATAATTGGAGAAACAAAGGACACAAAGACCACTATTGGTGCAAGCAATGGAGCAACTCATGGCTAGACGATCATAGCATGATTCTGCTGAAGAAAATCGGACCAACTAGTAGCTAAATCGGCCGATTTAATTCATTAGGTCGATTTTTGGGCCTTTGACAGCTTAAGCCACGTGTCCCACGATCTCTTGTCCGGCCTTGCTCTTGGTGGAGAATATAAGTGGTCTTGCAGGTTGTTGCTGAGCATCTCTCCTCTCCCACACTCTCATTCACAGCTCACCAATTTGGGGGAAAAGATTGGAGGAGAATAAAAGCTCTCAAGGATTGAAGGAAGAAGAAGAACACCATTTTTAAGAGTTTTGAGTGACTTTTGAGTGATTTTTGTAATCTTGGATTGAAGAACTATTGCAAGGGTTGTTAGGAACGTTTTGAATCTTCATTTAAGAGTTTGTAAGTCTTGCTACAACTTAGATTCAGCTGGGATTTATTAATTTTGCTTGTTTATCTTTCATTATCCATCTATGAACACCATGTATGCTTGTTTGATGATTTTGGATCTTGGTATGCATATTATTGGCTAGCTTATTGTGATTCTAGAGTGACGGATTGATGGTTATGGCTAGAGTGATGATAGAATGGACTTATATGTTAGTTTTGGATGATTTGTATGCACGAAACCCAAACCAGTTAGAAAAATCGCCCTGTTCTTCATGATAGATCGGCCGATTTAGTGTAGAACAGCCCGATTTATTCTTCTGTTGCTCTTTAATTGATGAATCTGTATGATTGGGGTGTTAGGTTGTTAAATCCTAGTGTTTATTAAGCCTATTTTAGCTTAGGATCACCTAATGCTATCAACCTAAGTGAGGGAAGAGATCTACCCGATGATTTCCGATCTTAGATACCTTAGAAGATGAATTCTAGGTAGTAGCGAACCTCATAAGCCGCTATTGGATCGAGTGTGCTAGGATTATTGCTTGAGATTTCCCTATTCCGAGACTTACCCGGTAAGGAGAGGGTTACCCTTAAGTAGTATCTAGTTTGTGCAGAATTCCTTACTCTAACCCCTTGAGACCTACCCGGTAATAGGAGTTTGATGCGGGATTAGTGAAGTGAGAGACCTACCCGGTAATTGCTTCAATTAGTGAAACATTCTTCCCCAAACACCACAGCTTGTCCTAAGAATCTTTAGAACCTTGAGTCCGATGCCGTAACCGGAAATCTTGACCTCTAGAATCCACTTTTATCTCTTGATCATATACTTTGTGCTTTGTGTTACTTGTTCGTTTGCTAGCTTGAGTTGTTAGTTGTTTTATTATCTTGCTTGACTTGTGATCTTTGTTTGATCACCACAAAAACCAACAAAAACATTGTGTTTTTCCATTTTCTTTGTTTCTCATTTTATCTTAGTCTAGATTCACACTATCTTTGATCATTGTTTGACTCGATTTCACCTTAGTCTTTGTGTTCGACCTCGGAATACTATCCCTACTACAAACGTCCCGTACACTGCGGGTTCGCTAGGAGTTAGGATAAATATAACGAGTATAAATTTAAAGCTTATTGCGTACACATATCACACACGATTTTAGCGTAACAAGTTTTTGGCGCCGTTGCCGGGGACTAGGTCTAGATTGAGTCCTTTTGTGATTGTTTATAGTGTAGATCTTTCTTGTTGCTTTTGATCTCTCTTTGGTTTGTGTCTTTGCTTTTCAGGACATCTCTTACTCTTTAGGTGTATGCGAAGATCTCGTGGCAAGGATTTAGCTCCATTCGATCCCGAACCGGAGAAAACCCTTAGATCTAGATCCAAGAGCATCAAAAAGGGGAAAGAGATGGCCGGAAGAGACCTCCAAGCTGAATTGGATGAAGCCTTAGAGCAAATAAGGCTAAGAGATGAGCTCTTGGAGGAAGAAAGGAGACTTGCCAATGAGAGGCAAGAGGCAACTAGGAGGGAGATTGATGAGGTTAGGCAAGCCCTTGTTCAAGGAGAGCTTAATCGCCGACAACCTCCACCTCCTCCACCACCGGTGGTACAACCGCAGCCGGCGGTTAATGATAGGGTTGTGCCAATTGCCATTGAAGAGCCACAAACCCTAGGGAGATGTATGGATCCGGCACAAAGAGCACACCGTCCGGGTGTAAACTTAGGAGATCCCGCAGCCCACAACTACGAGCTCCGCCCTCAAGTTCTACAAATGATCCGGCATAATCAATTTGGAGGGATGGAAGGAGAGTTTCCTCATCAACACTTGATGAACTATGAGATTTTGATGGAGACTCTTAGACCGCCAAGATTGGAGAGCAACAACCATAAGCTTTGGGCTTTTTCCTTCTCTCTTAAGGACAAAGCCTTAGCTTGGTATCAATCTATTCCACAAGGGCGAGTTGGTACTTGGGAGGAGATGACAACCGAGTTTTTGACTAAGTTCTTCCCACCTTCCAAGACTACCGAATTAAGAGGGAAGATCAATGCCTTCGTGATGAAGGATAGAGAGAGCTTGTTCAAGTCTTGGGAGAGATTCAAAGACCTTCTCCTAGATTGTCCACACCATGGCATACCGAAAATTGAGCTATTGGAGATCTACTTCAAAGGACTTGATGAAGATAGCCAATTCAAGCTTCAATCCCTCTCCGGTGGGACTTTCATGGAGAAACATGTAGATGATGCTTGGGAGTTTGTAGAGAAACAAGCTCTAGTGATCGAGAAATACTCCCATAGGAAGAGTGAAGGGAGAAAGGCGGGAGCATATGAGGTGAGTGAAGTCACCATGAGCAATTTCAAGTTTGACGCCATCAACAACGAGTTAAAGTCCTTGAGGGAGTTGTGTGCTACAACTTTGAAGAATCAAGCAACTCCTCAAGTGCTTCCACAAGCTAACTTATCTTCCAAGGAGGAGGATGTGAACTATATGGGAAGGGGCAACTACAACAACTACCAAGGCCCAAGGAACTTCAACAACAACCGGCAATTCAACAATTACCGGCCCAACCACAACCATCCCGGGTTTTCCTACTCTAACCCGGATAGATCCTTGAACCCTCCCGCTTCCACAAGTACAACTCCACCACCAAGAGCTTCGCAAGAACCTCCACCCGGATTCACTCAACCTCCAAAAGATAGAACCGAAATGATGTTTGAGCAATTGCTTGGAAGGTTGAGTGGTCTTGAGAGCACCGTGACTTCAATTTCTAAAGCTCAAAAGGTTTTGGAAGCACAAGTGTTCCAAAAGACGGGTGAAGCACATAGAGATCCGGGAAAGCTTCCCGGGAGAACCGAAGAAAACCCAAGAGGCCAAGTGTTGGCTATTACAACAAGAAGCGGTTTAAGCATGAAGGATCCTTTGCCCAAGGAGAATGCTAAAGGGAAGCAAGTGGTGAATGAAGAAGAAACTTTGCAAGGAGATGGAGGCAAGAGCAAGGATGTAGAGCCAACCTATGTGGCACCGCCTCCATACAAGCCACCACTACCGTTCCCTCAATCACGAGCAAGAGCTCGCTTGGACAATCACTTTGGTAAGTTTCTTGAACTAATGTCTAAATTGCATATTAACATTCCGTTCATGGATGCTATTTTAGGAATGCCGGCATATGGCAAGTTCTTGAAGGAAATACTCTCCAACAAAAGGAAGTTGGAGGAGTATGAGGAGATAAGGATGACTAAGAGATCCTCGGAGTTGATTCAAACGATGAAGGAGGAGATGCCTCCCAAGCTAAGGGATCCGGGATCCTTTTGTGTGCCAATCGGAGTGGGAGAAGTGAAGTATGACGCCTTATGTGATCTTGGGGCAAGTGTAAGCATCATCCCGCTTGCACTTTGCAACAAGGTTGGGCTAGGAGAGCCAAAGCCGGTCAAGATGACCCTTTACATGGCGGACCGCTCGATCACTCATCTGGTTGGAATCTTGGAAGACATCCCGGTGCAACTAGGGAAGTTCTATGTGCCCATAGACTTTATTGTTTTGGACATCCCGGCAGACTATCCGGTTCCTATCATCTTGGGGAGACCTTTCCTAGCTACTTCCGGATGTCTAGTAGATTGCAAGAATGGGACTCTCTCCTTCAACATTGGAGAAGAGAACATCAAGTTCAAACTATCCACAATGATGAAAGGGCCAACCCTTGATGAGGATGTATTCAACATAGTTGAAGAAGAGGAGTCTAGAGAGGTTGTGAGCTCAATCTTGCTCAAGGATCCACTTGAGAGGGTTCTTAGCTCAAGCTTGATTGAGGAAGGAGTTGAGGAGAGTAGCAATGAAGTAATCAAGGCCCTGAATGCATTGGACGAGCAACCAAGTGTTGGGTTTGAAGTGCTAGAAGAAGAGAAAAACTGCCAGAAAAATCGGCCTGCCTGGGCAAAATCGGCCGATTTTTGTCCTTGTGCTGAAATTTCAGCCAGTTTTGCAAAAACAGAAACTCAGATCGACCCACTGCCAGAAAAATCGTCCGATTTTTCCTCCTGGGCCGATTTTCCTGAGTCTTTTCAGCATCAACCACTTGAGTGTGAGCAATCATCAAGGGACTTCAAGGAGGCTTCCATGGCTTTGCAATCATCTCAACCTACATTGTATGGATCGTCTCCAACCGAAAAAGGTCCTCCTCAACTTGATCTTAAACCTCTTCCTTCTCATTTAAAGTATGCTTTCTTTGGTTCAAATTCTACTTATCCGGTGATTGTGAATGCATCTTTGAATGATGATGAGCTTAATAGACTGTTGAATGAATTGAAACTGCATAGAAAGGCAATAGGATACACCATTGATGATCTTGTTGGCATCAAACCATCTTTGTGCATGCATAGGATAATGATGGAAGATAATCATAAACCCTCTATTGAACATCAAAGAAGATTGAATCCCATAATGAAAGAGGTAGTCAAAAAGGAAATCATTAAGTTGCTAGATGCGGGAATTATCTACCCTATCTCGGATAGTAAGTGGGTTAGTCCCGTTCATGTAGTACCTAAGAAGGGTGGGATGACCGTAGTGACTAATGAGAACAATGAACTAATCCCCACTAGAACGGTTACGGGATGGAGGATGTGTATTGATTATAGAAAGCTTAACATGGCCTCTAGGAAAGATCACTTCCCTCTCCCTTTCATTGACCAAATGCTAGAGAGGTTAGCTCAACATTCCCATTTTTGCTACCTAGATGGCTATAGTGGATTCTTCCAAATCCCTATCCACCCCGATGACCAAGAGAAAACAACCTTTACATGTCCATGGGGTACTTCTGCATATAGGAGAATGCCATTTGGGTTGTGTAATGCACCCGCCACCTTACAAAGGTGTATGATGGCCATCTTTTCGGAATATATTGAAAATATCATGGAAGTGTTCATGGATGATTTCTCTGTTTATGGTTCTTCCTTTGATAATTGCTTGGCTAACTTGTCATTAGTATTGCAAAGATGTGAGGAGACAAATCTTGTCTTGAATTGGGAAAAATGCCACTTCATGGTAAGTGAAGGTATTGTGTTAGGACACTTGGTGTCTAACCGTGGCATTGAGGTTGATAGGGCCAAGATTGAGACGATAGAGAAGTTGCCACCACCTACCTCGGTGAAAGGGGTAAGGAGTTTCTTAGGGCATGCCGGTTTTTACCGGAGGTTTATTCAAGACTTCTCTAAAATTTCTAAGCCCCTTACTAGCCTACTAATGAAGGATGTTGAATTTGTTTTCTCCAAAGATTGCCTTGAAGCTTTTTGTAGGTTGAAGAACGCTTTGATCTCCGCACCTATAATGCAACCTCCGGATTGGAGTTTACCGTTTGAGATCATGTGTGATGCAAGCGATGTAGCCGTTGGGGCTGTTTTGGGGCAAAGGAAAGAAGGGCGAACTCATGCCATTTATTATGCTAGCAAGACGCTAGATGATGCCCAACTCAATTATGCTACCACCGAGAAGGAGTTGCTAGCGGTTGTGTATGCATTTGAGAAGTTCCGCTCATATCTTGTTGGAGCGAAGGTCATAGTCTACACGGATCATGCTGCGATCCGTTATCTACTTACCAAGAAGGATGCCAAGCCTAGGTTGATTCGGTGGATCCTTCTTCTTCAAGAGTTTGACTTGGAAATCCAAGACAAGAAGGGATCCGAGAACTCCATGGCGGATCACCTTAGTAGACTCCCACCGATAGAGCTTGAGAGAGATGACATCCCGATTGATGACTCATTCCGGGATGAGCAATTGCAAATGGTGGAGGAATGCTTATTCCAAGTGTCTAAAGGAAGTGAGCCATGGTATGCCGACATTGTGAACTATCTTGTGTGTGAGGAAGTACCTCCAGGTTTGACATATGTCCAAAGGAAGAAGTTCTTCAAGGATGTAAGGCACTACTATTGGAGTGAGCCACTTTTGTTCAAAAGAGGGCCGGATGGAATGTTTAGAAGATGCATACCGGAGGATGAGGTGGAGAGCGTAATCCGCCATTGTCATTCCTTGCCATGTGGAGGGCATGCTAGTGCACACAAGACATGTGCTAAAGTGTTGCAATCGGGCTTCTTTTGGCCAAGCTTGTTCAAGGATGTGCAAGGCTTTGTGGTAGCTTGTGATGCTTGCCAAAGGACGGGCAACATCTCAAGGAGAAATGAGATGCCCTTGAACAACATACAAGAGGTAGAGATATTTGATGTGTGGGGTGTGGACTTCATGGGACCATTCCCTTCTTCATGTGGCAACCTCTACATCCTATTGGCGGTTGACTATGTTTCGAGATGGGTGGAGGCAATCGCCTCTCCTACAAATGACGCCTAGGTTGTGGTGCGGTTCTTCAACCGAGTGATCTTTCCTAGGTTTGGAACACCAAGGGTGATCATAAGTGATGGAGGAAAGCATTTCACCAATAGGAACTTTGGAGCACTTTTGGCTAAGTATGGGGTGACTCATAAGGTGGCAACACCTTACCATCCCCAAACTAGTGGCCAAGTGGAGATCTCCAACCGGGAGATCAAGGCCATTCTTGAGAAGACGGTATCAAGGACGAGAAAAGATTGGGCTATGAAGCTCGATGATGCCTTGTGGGCATATAGGACCGCCTTCAAAACACCAATTGGCACCACTCCTTACAAGCTAGTCTATGGCAAGTCTTTCCACCTTCCGGTAGAGATGGAGCATAGAGCATATTGGGCTATAAGGTGGCTAAATTTTGATCTCAAGGAGGCCGGAGAAAAGCGGTTGCTAGACATGAACGCCCTTGAGGAGATCCGGTTGGATGCATATGAGAATGCTCGGATCTACAAGGAGAGAACCAAGCGATGGCATGATAAGAGGATCATCCTGAAAGAGTTGAGTGAAGGAGACCTTGTCCTTCTCTTCAACTCAAGGTTGCAGCTCTTCCCCGGAAAGCTCAAATCAAGATGGACCGGGCCATATGTGGTGAAGAAAGTTTTTCCTCATGGACCGGTGGAGATAGGAGGAGATCATTGTGGTAACTTCAAGGTGAATGGGCATCGTTTGAAGAAGTATATCCCGGAAGCCCCTGTGGAAGTGATTGCCCCGCTTCACCTTGATTGAAACGCTCCTGAATTTGGTCAAGCTAATGACCTTAAAGAAGCGCTTAATGGGAGGCAACCCATTGGTACATATTTTTCCTTTCTTTTTCTTGCTTTTGTTTAATCTCACTCTTGGTGTGCTTTGTTTTTCTTTTGTGTTTTTGGGTGCTAGATCTTGTTGATTGTCATGAGTTATGAGACGTTGGAGGTCATGTGAAAGCCTCATGGACCAGTTGAAGGTACAAGATCCAAGCACATGGACGAGGAGGAAACCACCCAGAAAAATCGGCCTGCTCTTCATCTAGATCGGCCGATTTTCCTGGGCTATAGGGCAATTTTTCCTCTGTAAAGGAAAGTGATGATCTCCAATCAAGCATGGGTGGAGTGGACGTGGAACTTGGACGGCTTGCGGTGCCAAGCGCGGGTTCCGACATCATAATGAACATCAAGAGCTCTCTACCATCCTTGATCGATCATCCACCATCATCATCTAATGTGAACCGAAATACCAAAGCATCACCAATTTTACATTGTGAGGACTCTCTTTCACTTCTTTATTTAGTTTTCATATTGGGGACAATGTGTTTCTAAGTATGGGGTGGGGTTTTCATGATCACTTGCATGATTAGCATCTAGGATAGTTTAATTTTGTCACATGTTTCATTATGTCTTGCATTGTACATACATATTTCGAAAATTCCAAAAAAATCAGAAAATTTTAAAAATTTTTAGTGCTTCTAAAGCTTGGGAATGACCCTTATGATGAAATTGTCTTGTAAATTGGCTATGGATGGCCTTGTGTGTTAAATTGATGATGTATATGTGGACTTGAAATACTTATCTTGAACCCCATGAATGACTTGTGATTATGATGCTTGCCTTGATTTAATTGAGGATTGAAAGTCGAAATTGCATGCTAGTTCTTGCACATCAATTAGGAGTGATTAAGGCAATTCATTTTCCTCTACTTCTCATCCTGACCATGTTGCTTGAGCACCTCAATTGAGATAAATTTGACCTCTTTTGACCCATCCGGGAATAGGAGCATGCTAGTGTGTTGATGTGTGTGAAAAGCAAGTGTGGGGTGAAGTTGTTGATGAAAGAATGCTGAATTTGTTGTGAAAGTGTAGACAAAAACATAGGTTTGGGGACGTTAGTTTAAATGACAAGTAACTCGGTACACTTCACATAATCGGGTGTTGGTACCTTGCCAAAGTCAAATAAACCAATAGTGATAACGAGCTTTGGTATGTGTGCCCGGTGTGGATGCACCTCGAAAAATAGAAAAAGCCCGAGGATGGCTAATCACCAAGGTTTCGGCTTTTGTACACCAATGCCATTGTCTCAAAAAAATAAGAGAAAAGAAAGAAAAGGAAATGAAAAATATACACTTGAGGGAAGTTGATAAGAAATGTGAAGTTGTGGTTGTTTAGTTCCTTTCCCGGATTAGCATCACATAGCCTAGAAAATTCCCACCTAATCACAACGTTTCTTGGCCTTCTATTTTACAAGTCCTTTTGACCTACTTGCATGTGTGTGAGGCTAAGTGATTTAGATTGGATATACTCATGATCATCTTGACTTCTTCATCTTTACACTTCATTACATGCTATCGAGTTAAGTACAATTGTCTTTCCATGCCTTCACTTATTCGATACATAATTGCTTGTCCATTGTCATGAAACATGACTATGAAGGTGATCCAATATTAGAAGCACAACTCCAAAAAGATTTTGCCATTTTTCTGCATACATAAATCATGTCATCTTGTAGTCTATAGTTGAGAATTTGCTCGGGGACGAGCAAACCTTAAGTATGGGGTATTTTTGATAACACGATTTATGACTTAGGTTTAGGTAATCATTTAGATAGATTCATCACTCATTCATGCATGGTTTAGCACAAATTCGCGACGTTTGCACTCAAATCACGTATTTTGTCGAGATAGACGTCTACACGGACTTGTGCGTTGCTTTGTAGGTATTTCGGGGGTCTTTTGGACATTAACCGATACATTAGAGGGCCAAGCCTCATGATGGTACACATCCAAAGCTTTGGAGGAGCATAATTGGAGAAACAAAGGACACAAAGACCACTATTGGTGCAAGCAATGGAGCAACTCATGGCTAGACGATCATAGCATGATTCTGCTGAAGAAAATCGGACCAACTAGCAGCTAAATCGGCCGATTTAATTCATTAGGTCGATTTTTGGGCCTTTGACAGCTTAAGCCACGTGTCCCACGATCTCTTGTCCGGCCTTGCTCTTGGTGGAGAATATAAGTGGTCCTGCAGGTTGTTGCTGAGCATCTCTCCTCTCCCACACTCTCATTCACAGCTCACCAATTTGGGGGAAAAGATTGGAGGAGAAGAAAAGCTCTCAAGGATTGAAGGAAGAAGAAGAACACCATTTTTAAGAGTTTTGAGTGACTTTTGAGTGATTTTTGTAATCTTGGATTGAAGAACTATTGCAAGGGTTGTTAGGAACGTTTTGAATCTTCATTTAAGAGTTTGTAAGTCTTGCTACAACTTAGATTCAGCTGGGATTTATTGATTTTGCTTGTTTATCTTTCATTATCCATCTATGAACACCATGTATGCTTGTTTGATGATTTTGGATCTTGGTATGCATATTATTGGCTAGCTTATTGTGATTCTAGAGTGACGGATTGATGGTTATGGCTAGAGTGATGATAGAATGGACGTATATGTTAGTTTTGGATGATTTGTATGCACGAAACCCAAACCAGTTAGAAAAATCGCCCTGTTCTTCATGATAGATCGGCCGATTTAGTGTAGAACAGCCCGATTTATTCTTCTGTTGCTCTTTAATTGATGAATCTGTATGATTGGGGTGTTAGGTTGTTAAATCCTAGTGTTTATTAAGCCTATTTTAGCTTAGGATCACCTAATGCTATCAACCTAAGTGAGGGAAGAGATCTACCCGATGATTTCCGATCTTAGATACCTTAGAAGATGAATTCTAGGTAGTAGCGAACCTCATAAGCCGCTATTAGATCGAGTGTGCTAGGATTATTGCTTGAGATTTCCCTATTCCGAGACTTACCCGGTAAGGAGAGGGTTACCCTTAAGTAGTATCTAGTTTGTGCAGAATTCCTTACTCTAACCCCTTGAGACCTACCCGGTAATAGGAGTTTGATGCGGGATTAGTGAAGTGAGAGACCTACCCGGTAATTGCTTCAATTAGTGAAACATTCTTCCCCAAACACCACAGCTTGTCCTAAGAATCTTTAGAACCTTGAGTCCGATGCCGTAACCGGAAATCTTGACCTCTAGAATCCACTTTTATCTCTTGATCATATACTTTGTGCTTTGTGTTACTTGTTCGTTTGCTAGCTTGAGTTGTTAGTTGTTTTATTATCTTGCTTGACTTGTGATCTTTGTTTGATCACCACAAAAACCAACAAAAACATTGTGTTTTTCCATTTTCTTTGTTTCTCATTTTATCTTAGTCTAGATTCACACTATCTTTGATCATTGTTTGACTCGATTTCACCTTAGTCTTTGTGTTCGACCTCGGAATACTATCCCTACTACAAACGTCCCGTACACTGCGGGTTCGCTAGGAGTTAGGATAAATATAACGAGTATAAATTTAAAGCTTATTGCGTACACATATCACACACGATCTTAGCGTAACAATCATCACAACGGACTACATGTCTCGAGTCATGTATGTACTCCCTCCACCGATGCACATGAACCCCGGGTGAACACCCTCTACTCTCGGCGGTCACGCCAACCGGTAAACCAATCTCCCAACTCGCGCTAAAATTTCAAAAAGGTCCGATATATCGGAATCTCAAACTTTCTTCTCGGGTCTTTCTCAATACAATATTTCCATTATGTGTCTCTTTTATTGTCTCTAACAAAGATGATCGGATTTCCAATTTATCGTTGGCTTTGGTTCTTGTCAAACCAAACTTTGATGTTACGTTTTCTCATTTCTTGCCGCGAGTTCCAAGTAATAAAGGTAGTACTTTACTTCACACTGCTTCTACTCACGTGACACGTATGCTATTACTTTTACATCGTTCCTCAATACTCCATTAAGACCTTATCTAGGAGAACCGCTTGTACACTTAAAACTCATAATACCTCAAGTAAGGTAAATCAAAACAGTTGCACCAATGAATCCCCTCTTAACTCTCAACAACTCTATTGTCAATTCTTCGTCCCATTCTATACTTCATCGTCATCCGTAGTAGGTTAGCCATAGATGGTGTTACTTACAGAATCTCTCCACAAATCCGGTAATGACCGGCACATCCAAGAAAACTTGTAACTTCCTCCACGTCCTTCGGGGGTTACCATCCCGAGACAACTTGTCATACAACTTTTTCTCTTCTTTCAGAGTAGATCCAAATATCTTATCCAGGTATTAGTAAGCCCATATGGAATCACTAAAACTCGTAGTGACTATAGTTGTTCGGAATGTCGTATTTGCAATCTCCGCGTCTCGAATTCTCAATTGGTAGCAATCAGACCTTAATCATTCTTAGAAGAGATTACTGCCCCTAGCAACCGGTCCAGTAGATCATTTATACGTGGTAAGGGATATTTGTTATCTTGTTCAGCTCACTGTAATCGATGTACAAACGGAGATAACCGTCTCTTTTTTCGCGAACAGGTGTTCTCCATAACAACTTCAAATCAAGGGTTTAAGATCACGTCTGGTGTTTTCTATGACAGTGCATTGGTCTAATGAACCTTTATCCACAAGCCTTGCAATTGTTTACTTTAATTGCTTATTCAACTCACGTATCTTTACAGGCGTCAACCTGTCAAGTGCCTTGGAGGTCAGAGTTGAGCCAAACTCAACCTAAGTGGCAAAATCAACCTTTTGATACATTAGAAACTTTTCTATTCCGGGTTCCATCTTTTCTCTACCCATTTCATCTCATAAAGACCGACACAACTTGGTTCTACACTTGACAAGTGGTCCACTCCGATCTGTTGGGGTGACGTCATTCAACCCGCATATTGTTCCTTCCGTAGCTACTATGTCCACCGTCCTCTTTCAAGGATCCTTCATCTCCAGATCTCGGGAGACTTGCACTATTTATCCCTTTTTTTTTTTAAAGGTTTCACACTTATGTGAAGTCATGAAGGTCCTAACTGCAGGACTTAATCACGCCTTATAATATATTAGTATTAGCTTCTTCGTATTCTACCAAAGCTTGCATCATTCCTTCGAGTAGGTGTAGAACTTACTCCCTTTTCTTATGTAACGTCCAATCGACCGTAGAGGTTCTATCCTCAATCTTTCATGTACTTCTTGTACATCTCACATCGACTTCAAACTACAAAACTTCAGTCTTCCCTTACTATTGTTGCTCACCTTATGTATTTCTCGGTATTCTATGTACAACTACAATGCAAGTCTCATCTTATGGTTGATCCACTAGCTCCCTTTACCATGATCAAACCTTAAAAGTTGTAACCCGTGGAGTTCCCCCATATGTCAATCCCATGACCTAAGAAGGTCACGTAAGATCGTTACAATCTCCTCCTCGGAGGTCTTGTTATAACTACTTGCTTGAACTCGTTCAACATTATTTGATTTAAGGCAAGCGCGCGTCCATTGATGTACCTCCTCACTATTGACATTGATCCATCGCAAATACTCCAAGCTCTTGTTGTTGATCCTCTATGTTCCCATAGTTTGGTTTACTCTTCCCATCTACACACATCAATAGACAACCCGCACTTGTGCGTTCTTAGTTGTCACCGATTAACTTGTATCTGACCTTCTCCGAAGTTAACGACTCACCATTCTTACTACCATACTTTCATGCTACCATGCTCCTAAAAGGATACCCTCTCGGAGTACTTTGTCTTAACTTCACTAGCTCACTTTACTCTGCTTCAACTCCGCTAGCTCTTTCTACGCTCCTCTTTTGTAAGATAACTAGACCTTCTCGACCCTTCTGTGACGTATGACTCACTTTCATAGGCTTAACCACTCTTCCATCT
Source organism: Fagopyrum homotropicum (assembly GCA_033239125.1). Classification (NCBI taxonomy): domain Eukaryota; kingdom Viridiplantae; phylum Streptophyta; class Magnoliopsida; order Caryophyllales; family Polygonaceae; genus Fagopyrum; species Fagopyrum homotropicum. The sequence continues at coordinate 95,736,200 of BSWB01000002.1, read as the reverse complement.
CTCCCATGATGTTCTGCAAGTGTACCTTCTCAAATATTCTGACCTTAGTTAGTACCCACTCACGTCTCTCTTAGTTGGCATCTTAAGTCTTTTTATCAAAGCTCCTTGTTTCATCTTTTATCTTCTGGAGATCGGAATCTATACACACTTCCTCCTCCTCGGTGTTGCTTAGTCTTATCATCAAAACAAAAACCGGTCAAATCCACGTGAATCCGCACCATGTCCTTCTCATAACTCTCGAAATGTTGACACTTCACTTCTTGGTACCTTGTAAGCTTAACTTCCGGTTCTCGTTAATCTTTCTAATTTCTTGGACCACTCTTTTCATCTTGACTCCCATACTTAGGAGCGCCTATTGAAAACTTGTTTTACTTAAAACGTCACTTTTATTCTCGAGCGAGAATATAGTCCTATTTACTTGATTCGCATCTTCAGTTCATCGACACCGCACTTGGAAAGAAAAACTTTAAGTTCGTTGTCTCTAGTTGCCTCATTGATGCTCTTTCATTGTTTCCTTTGTACCACTCTCATGTCTTCATGTCGCTTTTATTTGGGATAGTCTCCATATTGGTTTCGCTTAAGTTGACTCGAGGTTCTCTTGCACTTGTTTGTCCTTCGTTTCGCCATCTCTAATCTTCTTCTTTGACGTCCTCTTAATGGAGTTCGGGAAATCACCGGGGTGCTTGCGAAAACTTGATGCTCAACTTCATAACTTGAGCATACTTATCTTCATATGTATACTATCTTAAGCCAAAAGGCGTTGTCTATGGGGCGATGATAGCTTTCTATCATCTTAGCTATAAGGTCCACTATCACTAATATGATATTAGTATACCATATGTTTATAAATATATATAAAGATATAAACGTCATGCTACTATTATAAACGTAATCAGTCCATAAACAATTTACAATTCAACATACAAGTATAGTCCAAAACATCCTAAGTCCACATATACATATCTACATATATATACATAATATAATAATCAATAACTATGTCGCCGAGATCCGCGGAGGAAGTGGTGGTCCCGTACATTCTACCCCAACTAACTCATGCACATGATTTGAAAACGAAATTCATTTCTTTAAAACTCAGAACCCTTGAGGGTTCTGTTTATTTTTATTCGGCCTTTAGAAGATTGCGAGTGCCATTGTTGTCAACCTAAGGCTCTGATACCACTTTTGTAACACCCCGAATCAGTAGGATATCGGGATGCTACGGGCGGGGACCTCACAATGGGTCCCGACCCTTAGCCTGACAATAATTTCACCGGATCTTGCAACAAGGCACAAATAAAGGCCAAAACCGAAATACAATTTTATGCAATGTTATGAAACCCGAAAATAAAAGAAAGGAAACACTTCAGCCGTCCTTACAACAACATCAACATAATATACAATAACAACAACACAAGGACTACAAAACCCAAAACAACCTAAGATGTACGGAACCCTGGCTGCTCACTCCTCCGGATCACTTGGCCACATCCTAACCTGCACATCAACTACAACAATCGGTATAAAACCGTTAGCTCACATTCTAGGCATTATAAGAATAATATGGCACAAACACACATAGGAACACAAACACACAACATGCTCATAAACATACACATCCGTTACTTATTATCTTTTTAGGTTATTCCATATCTAATCCATTCGTTCAAGTGTGACACGAGAGTCTTATAACTCTTGCCTCTGTCCCCGTGTAACCAACAGGAGTGTGGCGGCGCCCAACCCGTATACCCTGAGGGAGTGATGAAGAAGCCCGCCCGTATACCGTGTATGGCCTGGTCGCAGAGATCCCCCAGTCAACCTCGGGAAACTGAGCGGTGATGTCACCGCCCGATAATAATAGTAGTAACAATGGGCCAATAAATAAGGTCAAGTAAATCCTAATCAATTTTCATGCTTAAAAGCGGTAAACACACACCACCATATACATCCAAATAAGGCATAGAAGCGGCTAAGTAAGTCCGAGGACTTACCTCATCTCAAAGCTAACCAAAACCAATATCACTCTCCGAAGGAATAGAATCAAAGCCTGTTCAAGACAAGGCACGGTAATCAACAACCACTCACACAAACTAGGAGTCCTTAAACTATTAGTCATATATGATCTTATTAGGTCGTACACTCTCATAATTTAGGATACACTCATAGCCCTAAAAAAAACCCACAAGATCTCATCTATAACCATATGCTAGGATACTTCCATCATAACTCCACAATCTCAACCAACATATAAATACCATCCCAAGTCTCACAAGATCAACCACGAGGCTTACAACTGTATAACAACTCAAGATCAACACACCACATGTCAAAGGTCATCAATAACCTCAAACACTCACCTAAAGGTTCCAAGCCACTACTTGGCATTTGCCCTAAGTTATGCTAAATCCAACCTAGCATGCTTCTACCACTAAACATAACTAGATCGAGGAAGAAGATACTCACACACGTGGTCAAAGGCGAAAGACGATCTACGGAAGTCGAGAAAGGGTTCGTTGGTCTTTGTCGGGCGCTTCCGGACCTAAGACCAAAGTTACGCGAATTTAGATTATATGCTAAATTGATTTTAAATATATATAATATATAACTCAAAGGTAAAACTCGTTTTCCAAATGCCATCGCTAAAACCCATAAATAATCCCTTCGGAGGAAAAAATATAAATTCACGAACTTGGTCATAAACCGCAATTAAAAATTCGAGCCATAAACCAAATTTAATCCAACAAAGGATAACATATATAGTATATAAATATAAGGATAAAACTCGAAGTAAAATCCAAGTTTAAAACCCGTAAACACATTTTCCCGGGACAAATCATACAATTTCATAAATACGGGTCATCATCCTTAATTAAGCTTTGGGGCATTTTCTGAAATTTAAGCAACATTGGGCATAAATGCAACAATCAAGAAATATGGGTCAGAACTACAATTATTATAAAGCTATGGGTACAATCTGTAGTTATTTAAATCAACAGGGCCAAACTGCAATTATACCTAAAAGAAGGGGCCCGATTTGAATATGGGAATTAGGGTTTCTTTAACCCGATCAATGAGGCGCAAGGGGTATAGGTTGTGCAGGGGAACCGGCGGCGTCTTGCAGCGAAGGCTCACCTTGGCGACGGTGGCAGGGTTTCGGCAGCGGCACTGTAAGGCGAGGCGGCAAGGCCACTTCTCCGACGAGACGTTGTTGATTCCGGCATGGCAGAAGGAGAGCGAGGTGGAAAGGCGGTGAAGAGTCCCTGGTTCGCTTGGTTGTAAAGATGCAATCGAGAGAGGGCGGCTGCTACAATCGAGAGAGGGAAATGCTTGGAACGCCTCTGCACTTCAATGGAGTAAAAACAGGCAGAAGGGAGAGATAATTACTGTTTAGAGATGGTGAGATGGAGGGGTAAGGACTGCTGAGCAAGAGGGTGAGAGTGTGCAGTGGTTCGAAAGCAGGGTAACAACTGCTGGAATAGACAAGGGTCACCAGTGAAGGACGAAGGTCAAGAGGGGAAGAGAGAAAAGAGGATGGGGAGGGCTGCTTCGTTAGAATCAGCAGAGGGAGGGTGAGGGGTCGCTTGGCACACCTGCAGGCGGGGAGCGAGAGGTCGATCCCGGGGAGCGAGAGGTCGGGCTGTCAGGGAGGGAGAAACCAACCGGCTGAGGAGAGAGAGAATCCAAACGGGAATGAAGAGGAAAAAGGCACAGAGGAAAAGACAAGAAAATAAAAGGGGTAAAACACGATTAAAATGTTCGGAACGGAAATTTCCGGATCGGCCAATTCTGACTTTTCGAAAAAAAATAAAAATATATTTTAAATATATATGTATAAAAAAAACTTTAAATAATAACTCGAGCGAATCAATAGACGGGAGAATTACAAATTCGGAACGCACCCAACTAAACGGGCGTTACACAAAGTACCATAATCATTCATCCATGATAGTTTATAGGGTCTAGGGTGATAAAATGTAGGAAGTTGCAATTTAGTAACCATTTCAACACTAGCAATATTACAACAACTACCTCCATCAATGATCATATTACACACATTTCCCTTAACAAGACATCTAGTATGAAAGAGATTTTCTCGTTGGGTATTTTCACTAAGAAAAAAATTAACAAGCAAGGTCCTTCTAGCAATCAAAGATTCTCCATGCTCAAATTCACAACTCTCATCACTTTCACTAATACTTTTATGGTCTTCTTCACTTTCATAATCCCGTTGTTGATTAATGTATAGAACCTTGTTATTAGGACAATCCTTTTTACAATGACCTCTACCTTGACATTTAAAACACACAATGTCTCTAGAATGTAAAGTAGAGTTAGAAGTGCTCCCTTTATGATCCTTTTGAAGGCTCATTCAAAGGTTTAGACTGTGGGGGATTGGATGATGAAGCTCTCAATAATCTTTGGTTGTCGTTCCTGCTTCACGGCTCGCTCTAGGGAGAAAATCGATCAAAATCTCGGCCGATTTTTTCATGATTGGTCCGAGAATTGTTATGTTGCCATGAGTTCGTATCTTGGTTCTGTCCCTTGAGCTTCTTTTCTACCTCGATAGCCAAATGCAATAAGTTAGTCATATTATCATAAGGATATAGATCAATTTCATTAGCTAATGATGGATGCAAATTTCTAAAAAATCAAGTCATAGTGGACTCCTCATCCACTTGGACATTGGCCTTAATCATCCTCATTTGCATAGTGGTATAGGCTTCTTCCACGTTACGGGTATCTTGGGTCCCGTTTGCGAAACAGCTGAAATAGGCTTATGGAAGCTTATTCCAACTTCAGCTTCCACTGTACATATATGTCAAATGTTTGGGATCCACAGTTGATGCTAGCTGAAGAAGCCGAAGGTAGCTGATGGCAGTTGAAAAAATTGTGTTTTCATCAGCTCCCCATGACAAGCTTATGGCAGATGAAGTAGCTGATGGAAACAAGATTCTGAAAATATCCTTTACTACTTTTCCTCATCTAACTGTTTTTTCTACTACGCACAAATTTTTTGATTTCAAATGTTGTGCCAATAATTTATGTTTTTAACACTACATAATTTTGTTGATTTACACTCAAATGCCAGGATTTTTTTAATATAAAGTTTTTATATTAATTACAATCTCTTATATAAAATTGGTTGTGTGCAAAAATTTACCTTATATATATATATATATATATATATATATATATTGAATATAATTTAAAACTGGTATTAATTGTTTTTTTTATTAAATATATTTATAGAACAATTTTTACTATAACTTTTTACCGACTATTATGCTTTTGTCTTATGAAATATACTAGTTTAACTTATTCAATAGGTAAGTAATTAAATTATATATATATATATATCGTTGTTTACAAATTTTAGGATAACGAAAGTGATAGTGATAGTATATTTTTAAAACAATGTAATTTTGTAGTGAAAAAATTTGGCCTACTAGGCTCTTTTTGATTTTTGTTAAAGAAACTATACCCCATATTTTTTACCACTTTCATTTAATGGTAGGTAAAACTAATTAACCCTTCTATTTAAAAAAAATGTTTGTTATTTGTTATTTAAGTGTAAGTTTTAATTTTTAAAAACTGAATTTGTTTTTTTATTTTCTTTTATTAATTTTTTTTTCTTTTTTATTTTCATTATTTTTTTTATTTTCTCGAATGAAGAATTTTTCACATACCGGAATTTTCACATACCAGAATTTTCACATACCGGAATTTCCAATACCGGAATTTCACATACCGAAATTTCACATACCGGAATTTCACATACCGGAATTTTCACATACCGGAATTTCCAATACCGGAATTTCACATACCGGAATTTCACATACCAGAATTTCACATATCGGAGCTTCACATACCGGAAGTTCACATACCGGAAGTTATCATATCATACCGACCTTATCATATCATACCGGAAGTTATCATATCATATCGAAAGTTATCATATCGGAATTTATTTTTATTTTATTATTTTTTTCTTTTTTATTTTCTTTATTTATTTATTTATTTTTTTGGAATGCATACCGGAGTTTCACATACCGGAAGTTATCATATCATACCGGAAGTTATCATACCGAAAGTTATCATATCATACCGGAAGTTATCATACCGGAAGTTATCATATCGGAAGTTATCATACCAGAAGTTATCATACCGGAAGTTATCATACCGGAAGTTATACCAAACAAACTGATTTTATGTCATAGTTTAGAATTAGAGTTACATACCGGAGAATTACATACCGGAAGTTATAAAAATGGTATGAGCAAAAACACAACATTCAGGTATCAACCTTGAAGCAGCAAAAATGTCTCTAAAAATGGTATAACCTTCTTCTTTGCCCAGAGACGATCAAGACCATTGCCAGCATCACCCTGAGCGAGCAAAGGTTGTAAATTCACCAGTGTAAACATCATTGGCATCGGGTATGAACTTCCGGTATAAAAAAAACTTTGGTATGAACTTCCGGTATAAAAAATTTCGTTATGAACATCCGGTATGAACTTCCGGCATCAACTTCCGGTATAAAAAATTTTGGTATGAACGGTATGAACTTCCGGTATGAACTTTCGGTATGAAATTCCGGTATGAACTTCCGGTATAAAAAATTTTGGTATGAACTTCCGGTATGAACTTTCGGTAATAACTTCCGGTATGAACTTCCGGTATGAACTTTCGGTATGAACTTCCGGTATAAAAAATTTCGGTATGAACTTCCGTATGAAAATTTTCGTTATGAACTTCCGGTATGAACTTCCGGTATGAATTTCTGGTATGAACTTCTTGTATGAACTTCCGGTATAAAAAATTTCAGTATGAACTTCCGGTATGAAAAACTTCGTTATGAACTTCCGGTATGAACTTTCGGTATGAACTTCCGGTATAAAAAATTTCGGTATGAACTTCCGGTATGAAAATTTTTGTTATGAACTTCCGGTATGAACTTTCGGTATGAACTTCCGGTATGAACTTCCGGTATAAAAATTTCGGTATGAACTTCCGGTATGAAAAACTTCGTTATGAACTTCCGGTATGAACTTTCGATATGAACTTCCGGTATAAAAAATTTCGGTATGAACTTCCGGTATGAACTTCTGGTATGAACATCCGGTATGAACTTCCGGTATAAAAAATATCGGTATGAACTTCCGGTATGAAAAATTTTCGTTATGAACTTCCGGTATGTAAAATATCCGGTATGTAAATGTCCGGTATATAAAATGTCTGGCATGTAAATGTCCGGTATGTAAAATGTTCGGTATGTTGTCCGGTGTGTTAATGTCCGGTATGTAAATGTCTGGTATGAAAACAGAAAATAAAAAAGGAAAATAAAATAAATAAAATAAAAAAGAAATTCAGTAATTAAAATCAAAATTTACATAACAAACATCAAATATTCTTTCTTTTTTAATAGAAGGGTTAATTAGTTTTACCTTAACATTAAATGAAAGTGATAAAAAAATCATGGGATATATTTACTAAATAGAAAATTAGAAAAGGCCTAGTTAGTATACAATAAGATAAAAAAACCTACTTACCTAATTAGCCCTTTTGTAGAAAGTTTATATGGGGAAGACGAGATCGATGCATTAGATAAATATTGTAGTGTAAAAAACTTATTGAGACGTAGTTGATAATCATATATAAAGATTAAATTTAACTTAATCACTTACAACGTATAATCACGTACTAATTTAAGTAATGTGGCAAATAGTGTTTGAGGTCATGTGTATCATCTCGTTAGTTACACATGTATTCTATCATTACACCTTTAAAATTGATTAACATGTAACTAAAAATTAAATAATGTATCTTCTTATTGTTACACAGGTATATAAATTTATTTATATTATAATCTATCACATTTTATGTAACAAAACTAACCTTTTAATTTTTATAAAGGCAAAAATGCTCTAAATAACACAACCTTTGCTATTATTGCTGAAGGTGACACAAACTTTTAAAATTGCGAAAAAAAACATGAACTATAGGGGGATGTTGCACTTTATAGCACCAGTAATTAATCCATTAAAAAAATGTTGGACATTTTATAATTTGTTAGAGTTTGGTAAGATATAAATTAAAAAAAATAGTGAAAAATGTGTAACAAAAATTTAGCGTTATGTTTGATGTTTATGTTTTACATAAGAAAAAATAAAAGAAAAGTATAATAAGTAAAAAAAATATTATAAATTTTATAAGTTGGTAGGATAAGATTTTAAAATAGGAAAACATATAATGAAAATGTATACTTCTTTACAATAAATTACTTAAATTACATAAGCTACAAATTATAAAATGAAAAAAAATATGTTTTAAGCTTTTTTTTATAGGTCATAAATATTTGTTTATGTTTGATATTTATATTTAATATAAAAGAAAGAAAAAAGCAAACCACAAAAAATCTATTTTCATTTTATAATTTATAGTTTATGTAATTTAAGTAATTTACTACAAATAAATTATAAATTTTTATTATTTGTTTTCCTTTTTGAAAATTTTATCTTATCAAAATAAAATGTATATTTATTTTCATTTTTTGGTTTCCTTTTTTAAATTTATATCTTACCAAACTATAACAAATTATAAAATGTCTAATATTTTTTTAACGGATTAACTACTGGTGCTAAAAAGTGCAACACCCCCTATAGTTCGTGTTTTTTCCCGCAATTTTAAAAGTTCGTGTCACCTTCCATAACACTAGGAAAGGTTGTGTTATTTAGAGCATTTTTACCTTCTATAAATAATGATTTTATATTTTAATTACACATATTGCACGTTATAATATAATTGATAATTATCGATTAGTACTAATAATATTTTTGTAACTATAACCTCTATCAAATTTTTCTAAAACACACACATAACAATTACATATGCTATAAATGAAGCCCTTATTGGTAATTTGACGTTTCCATCAGCTTCGATCAGCTCGCACTTTCCAAACGCTAAACAAACTTATTAAAATAAATCAGCTACTTGAATCAGCTACTTATTTCAGCTTCAGCTTCAACTACAATAGACTTCAACTTCAGCTTTGATAAGCTCGTGGTTCCCAAACGGACCCTTGCTAAAAATTCTTTAATCTTTGTCTTGCTTCCCTAGCGTAATATGGAGGTATGAATCTTGCTTTCATCAAAGCTTTCATGTGTCCCCAAGTATGGATATCCGGTTCTAGTGTTCGCCTTCTTTCTTTGAGAAGGTGATCCCACTAAACTAGGGCATGTCCTTGGAATTTCAACGCAACAAGTTGAACCTTCCTTTGCTTATTAAAAGTATGACAAGACCAAATTTGTTCAATTTTAGTCTTCCATTCCATATAAACGTCCGGATCTACTTAGCCCTCAAAATTCGGAATCTTGACCTTCACTTTGTTCATTCCATCGTTGTCTTGGTAAAGTCTATAAGATTCCAAGTCTTGACCTCTCCTAGGACGAGGATTGCGCCTAGGGTAACCTCTTCACCTCTCATCATCAATCTCCTCCTCCAATTCCTGGAATTCTAGAATAACATTTGTAGTGTTAGGTGCATGGAAATTTGGATTTGGATAATACGTACCTGACCCTTGAGGTGTCTTGGATCTGGGGTTAGAGGTATGGGAGGGTTTCTTGAGCTTTCACCCATTCCGGAGGAAATTTTCGGATGAAATTTTGGGCTAGGGTCGATATTTTGGGCCAAAATTTGTTCCCTGGGATGAGTTTTCAGCCGGTCCATCCGTTCAGCTATCCCCGATACCATTTTCATGAATTGAGAAAATAGTTCATTGGTTTCGGGGTTAGTGAGGTAACCCCCTTGTGACCCTTGTTGTCGTTTAGACATCCTACACAAACATATAGAGTAACAACAAACACGTGAAGTTAGTGAAAACGAGGGTTTCTTACTTGTTTTCTCTCGCACTCACACTCTATTGTGATATTGCAAGCTGGTTTGACGTAGTTGTCTTGGATGGATTAAAACTTCTTTACTAATCAATGCACCAACTTCCACTAGAACTTCCTTGGATGCCTCAGGTAGTCAACTTGTGTTTGGAAGAAAGGTTCTTGTGTTGGAAGATAATGAAAGAATATTGCAAGTATGACACAACTAGTATAATAGATAGTATAGATACTAAGTAGCACACTCAAAGAATTGACTCAATGTGTTTAGAGTAGAAAGAGGCTAAAGAAAAGCACACAAGAGATTAAGAAGAGAGAAAGAACGTACCTTGAATTTTGTGAAGTTAGAAAGAGAGATAGCCGGGATTAGTTTTGGGCATGGCTAGGACTCTTAATTGTTTCAAGGTTGTTACAAAAACTCTTCCTTTGTTGGACTCTTGCACAGGGTGCACTATGATTCTTCAAATTGTGACTCAAAAACTTCTCCAAAATTGACAACAATAGCAGAAAATCAGGTGAAATTTCGGCCGATATGCTTGGGAGGGGTGTTCGCTTGAAAGTGTGCGTGCAAATAAGCTTTAAATTTATAAATCTGAAATCAAGCAAAGCGAACCAGCAGTGTACGGATCGGCGTATAAAGCAAGAATTCCAAAGTATCGAACTCAGGGATTTGGGGATCAAATTCAGTTCACAAATCGTCGAGCAATTAAAATATAGAAGCTTTGAAAATATTGGAAAACAGCAATCCTAAAGATCCAGGTATTCAATTGTGGCAATCGATTCAAGATATTCTATAGATGTAAGGATAGAGTCGGGATTGCAAAGGTATATCTAATGTATGATTGTGTACGGTGAAGTTCCAAAACCCTATATGTCTTACCCAAAGGTTCTCTCTATAAAGGTTGTTGAGGCTGCAGTATAGAAAGGATTAAAGGACAAGAATTACTCTCAAATACCCATGCCCAAAACCCAAGGAATAAAAGATAAGCCAAAACGGTTAAGGTTGTGACACTCGAAACCGAAATAGAGGATGTTGAGTCTCACTACTACCTAGAAAGGCAAGCCAAGGCTAGATTAAAGCAAATCTTTAACTTTGGATCAAAGCAAAAGCAAAGGTCATACGACAGAGGAAATCACGGCTAGATCTTGAAGAACCACGACCGTGATTTTCAAGAACAGACCGTGGAAAAGATTGTCCACGAAGTTTCTCGCAACTCTCAGGGTCCAATCTGTTTACGATCGATCTATCATCATCTATGCCACAACTATCAACCCTTCACATTAGAATTGCTAAAGGGTTTTAGCCAATAACCATCATCATTGAATCAAAAATCAAATATAAAAGAGAAAAAGGTGAAACCCTCAAAAACTCAATAACAATCGAATAATCAATCTCAAATCCAAACAACCAATGTATGTGTTTAATGAATGCGGAAAAAGGGAACATAATCCTCACAACAATCTTAAGAAACAATGAAGAACGGGATGTCAATCCGCCTCCAAATGTAAACCCTAAGATAATCTCGAAGTACACAATCTCCAAATCGCGTCCTTTTCGGAATCTTCCCAAGCAATGATCAAAATCTCTCTCTTCGGGTATAAGCGGCCGTCTATGCGAGCGTCTATACCAGCGTATGCGAACCCTCTTCTTTTCTCCTTCTTCAGCCTTCTTATAGGGAAAATTAGGGTTACGAGAAAGCCCGATAACTATTGTTGACGTGGCAAATATGACACGTGGCAACGTCATGCAAATCACGGTCTAATGTAACATTCCACGGCCGTGGTTTAGGGCGTGGAATCCTCTATTGCTCTTCGACATCACCTTCCACGAACTCAATGCATAACCACGGTCGTGGTTTAGGTCGTGGAACTCAAAAGCCTTTGTGAAAGTCTTTGTTTCGTAAAGTTCTCTAATCATGCTCCTTCCTTAGCTTCTCCAATGCATCTCCTTGATATCTAGCATGATCAAATACTCCTATCCCTTCGCATATGCTCCAATTCAAGCCTTTATTAACCTATAAACATAACAAAGCTTGTGTAGATCTCTATATCGACAAAATAGGTGAATGTGCTCATAAATGCTTCAAACTCATATCCATGTACACATCTAAGAGGGAAAAATAATCAAAACAAGTGCCTAAAATATAGTCATATTTCATGCTATCAAAATACCCTATACTTATCGCTTACTTGTCCCCAAGCAAGGTTTTCAAAAGCTTAGAACATAAGGTAGAATGAAATATGAATGTAAAATAAAACAAAAACAATCTTTTTGGTAATGTGCTTCTAATCAATAGATCATCCTCAAATCTTGCTTCATGCCTCCTTGAAAACGTTCATATACATAAATCAAAATATGTAAAGCAAAGGAAACATCATAAATTGCATAAACTTCAAGACAAATATCATAACCTTCAATTCTTGTCAAAATCAAACATGTGAAACTTCAATTTAGATCACCAAGTCAAACAACATTCTTATGATCTCAAGGACTTTCAAGTAAGGTCAAGAATATGGAAAGGGTGAGAAACTTATAAAGGAATGTGGTATATGAATCCGACTTTGGCAAGACACAAACACCTGGCTATGTGAATGATGCCGAGTTACTCATCATCATGATTGACTTCCCCAAACCTATTTTCCTACACTTTGAATTCAAATAATTGCTTTCATGGACCTCCCACATCAAATATGCCAAAATCAACTCTTCCTAAATCCCGGATAGGTAAAGGAGGCAAATATTTTGAGGGCTAAATGATCAAAGAAAGAAGCAAGAAAATCGAGGTGCCTCAATCATCTCATAAAGAAGTATAAGAACTTATATTGTGATTTCAATCTTCATTCCTCAATATGACTTAGATAAAACTTTCCCATTATGAAACTTGCAAGAAAGGTTAAACAACATATTCAATTTCTACACAATTCATAATTCAACTCAAGCATACAAAAGTTATCAAAAACTCATTCCACGAGTAGATTCATCATAAAAATCATCTCTAATCATAGAAGCACAATAATTTTCGAAAATTTCAAAAATTTTATGGGTTTTTCAAAGCTTTTCAATGCAATGCAATAATGAAACGTGTGACAAATAAAAGATAGATGCAAGTGTTCATGGAATTAAAGCAAGCAAGTGTATCGAGTTATTACAAACGAGAGTCACACCCCACCCCATACTTAACATACACATTGTCCTCAATGTTCAAGAAAAAATAAAGAAAAGAAATGAAACAAAGAAAACTCACTAATGGTGGTGGAGTAGCTCGAAGCATCCATCAACGATCACTGTGAAGGAGGTGGCGGATATGGAAAGAAGTCGGAGCTGAAGGGTCGCCCAAACTGTTGGCGGTAGACATCACATAATATCCTAGCGTTCTCCTGTCGCTCCACATCATGCGCCTGCTGGTGGATCTCTAAGTCTCCCACCCTCCTGGAAAGGTCAGTCGCCCATGCCAGCTCCTGTTCATACCATGTGGGAGGTTGCTGTAACCACTCCGGTTGGTGCTGCTGAATAGGCGTCAGTGCAACTGGTAGCTGATCATACCAAGGAGGTGGAACTTCCATCCAAGATGGATGTTGTCCATACCAAGAAGGCGGGGCATCCATCCAAGTCGGGCGCTCACTAACACTAGCCCGGCGTGAGGAAGAAGAACCGGAAGGTCTCGACTGATAGGGGGGATCTCCTAGGTGGCTCCGGGAAGTCAGCTGTAACGATCGGATTTTTCGTTACGCTTGGGTAGAGTTAGACGAGGGTAGAAGCCGGGCGCAAGGGTTCACGCCCTTGCGGCTTTGGCAACGCAGTCGCGTAGGCCGCGGGTGCGGTTAGGTTTTCCGCGGGGGCGGTGACATGTGTGGACGGGTAGTAGCGTTTTGGGCAACCGTTTATCTTCCGACCCTTTTTAACTCCCCTCTTTAATTCCATGAGGAGTTGTTGGCTGAAGACCTTTGGGACTCCTTCTCTTTTATGCAGCCAACCCTTCTCCTCCTCTCATTCCTCCACTCACGTTACTTCTTTTCTCCTATCACTTCTTCCTCTTACATCCTTTCTCACATTCTTCTCTTGGAGTGCTCTAGCTTGGATCCACCATCTTTGAGGCCGGGACTGTAGTGACGAGATGTGGAAAAGGTTTCATTCTTTTCTCCTCCCTTCTTCCTCCTTCTTCTTCTTCCTTCCTTGCCCTTCCATGGCTTGAATGGAAGACACTCTTGAATCCTTGCTCAACGATCTATCGTTGTTTTGTTGGTTCAATGATGAAGCTAGACCTTAGAAGGAGGCTAAGACCATGTGAGAGAAGTGGAAGACTTTCATAGCATCAAAGGAGACCCCAAAGGATCGGCTGCACAATCGAAGAACTCAACCGGCGAACCTTCTGCACAAGCAGGCGCAGGGGCGGTTTGGCTCCAGTGAGTCCCGAACCTCGTTCTTTCCTTTCCTTCTTTCGTGTCTTAGGTTCGTTATACCTTAGAAGCATGCTAGGCTGGCTTAGGGTAGTTGAACTGGAATGCTTTAGAGCGATGGTACTTTAAAGATCTAGTGTGAGTTACGTGAGTCTTGTGGTGGTATGTTGTTGAGGGTTCGTTTCGGGCTTGGTGAATGTAACCTTGTGTATATCATTACGTTTGAGAGTTGGTTAGGTCATGGACTGAGAGTGTAGCTTCTTTGACTAGGTGGTTGAGGAGTTTGAGCCTAGAAGTCTAAAGACTTCTAGTGGACTAGAGTGTGGCTTGATTGTGTGCCTTGTCTTGAACTGGCGTTGTACGTTTTCCCGAGGGAACTTTCGAGTGAGGTAATCTTGTACGCTTCGGAGACTGGTAAGTCTACGGACTTACTTAGCTGGCTTCTTGTATGAGTGTATTGTGTATGAGTGGTGTTTTCTAGTTAGGATAATAACGAAACCGGATTAGGCCGACTTTATTATATTACGTAATGGACCCAAGTGTATAATAACGGGTCGTGACATCATCTGCCTAGCTCTTGCGAGAGTGTAGGAGACTCTCTGTACCAGCCCAAGCAAGTAGACGGTCAGATGCATTAGCACCATTCCTTGTTGGTAAACGGGATCAGGGGCGAGGTTTGGGAATCCCTCATGTCACAAGATAAGTATCATTAGTAATGACTATCACCTAATTAAAGATAATAAAATGTTGAGTGTTGCATGCTGATTGTGTATGTTGTGTGTTTGTGCTTTTACCTTTATACTTATGCATAGATTGTCAGCTAACGGTATTATACCGCTTGTAGATGCCTTGCATGTTAGAGAGGCGATCGAGTGATCCGGCGGTAGTGAGCAGCCGGGGTTTCGTGCATTATAGGATGGGACTATTTATCTTCTTTCATGGATGTTGAGACTTATGATGTTATTTTGGTTTTGAGACTTGGTTGTATTGTTTTCCGATTTGTACCTTTTACTTCCGCTCATGATTTAAAGACTATGTGTTTTCCCTTTTTATTTGTGCCGTGTTGTAAGGTCCGATGAAGTTGTTGCCAGACTAAGGGCCGGGACCCATTGTGAGGTCCCAGCTCGTAGCATTCCGAGTCCTCTAGGAATCGAGGTGTTACATCAGCTGGCTACTCCAGGAATGAGCCAAAGTCTAGCTCATTCCCTCCTGCATCCGGGTAATCTCCTCCTCCCATCTCCTCATCATCTGCAGCATCAATTGGAACCTCATCGGGCACATAAGGAGGAGCTACTAACCTATTAGCATGCATCGAGACAAAAGTCTCCTTCCAATTATGGCGGCCAAGCATGAGAGAGTACTCCGGAAGCCATGGAATGCCTCTACCACCTCTTTCCTCCCAAGGCATGGCTGCAGTAGGTGGACCACGGTGGCGAGGAAAGATAAGACCTCTAGTCATGAGCCCATTGAGACCCAAAGGTCTCGCCGATGTCCTAGTACAAGCGGAGTAATCAATGTCCAGCTGGTTGGCAATATGTGTCACCATACCTCCATACCCTATGTTTCCGGCCGATTTGTCCTTCACTTTACTAAGGGTGGAGGCAAGCAAAGTGGCACAATCCGCGGGATGACCGGTAAGCATGCTATAGAGAATGAAGAGCTCATCGGCTTTAATCTTTTGGGGTGTTTTGGTTCTAGGGAAGAGGCATTCTGATAGGATCCTATGATCTATCTTGATGGCTAAATGGTAGATAAGCTTGGCCTTAGAATCGGCCGGTTGCCAACGGTCCTCGGAAGCATAAATCCTGACTATCTCTCTCCAAAAGTCTTTAGCGTTCACTCCCCTAGGAAACCTTCCATTGAAGGTCTCTTGAAACCCAAAAATGGTTCCAAACTGCACTATGGAGAACTCGTAGTTACGCTCCATCAACCTAAATGACACCGTTCGGCTAACGGCACTATGCTCGAAGGATGTTATGAACTCCCTTGTAATCTCTTCATAAGCATCCTCCCTAATGGCGGAGAATATGATCAAGCTAGCGCTATCTAATAGGCTCAAGTCATTAACAACATTCAGCTCTTCAAGCTCCTCTAAAGCAATGTACCTAGGTCCTATCACAGCTCTCTTAGAAATCTTATCCGTGGCCCTTTTGTAATCTTCATGGATTGTGGGAATCATAGGGGATGGTGGTGATGGTGGTTCATTGGGAGGGGGTTGGGAAGAAGAAGAAGACCCATCACCCTTTTGCTTCTTGATCTACTAGACTTCCTCCTTCCAACCATTTTCACTCAAAACAAAAAAAACCATGGTTTGTTCTTGACAAAACCACGGCCGTGGAACTGTACGGATCCATGGAATTCTCTGAAATTCCTCAAAAACTCAGCAAATGCACAACAAACTCAGCAATTTCGTTAAGTTCTCCTAGAAATTTGCAAGAAAAACGAACCAAATCAACCAAGAAGAGAAAGAGAGAAAACCTAGGGTTTGGATTTGAAAAAGTCCAAAATCCTTCCCGAATGTTGATTGTTTGCTCTGTTTGTTGATGGGATCTTGTAGAGGATTCGATTTGCTCCACTTTTGGTTGAAGAATTGTTCGAATCGGTCTTCGGATGAGGGATTACGAGAAGGGGCAATTTCCGGCGACTAGGCGTGGTTTGGGGCGTGGTTTGGGGAAGAAGAGTGTGTTTTTGTGAAGGAGAGGGAAATATATAGTGGCCGTAAAAAATTGGAAAACCACGGCCAGTCGGGGCATTCCACGGCCGGGGTTTTGTACGGACGACCGTGGAAGTCTTTGATCTGTGCCAAAATTCCAAGTTTCGTCAATTTTTTTCGGCTTTTCTTCTCTTCTCTTGCTTGTTCCTTATTCCTGGCATCCAAAAATACAATATACCGGAAGGTATCGAGGGAAAAATAAACAAAAAACGACATCTAACCTAAACTAACTTAAGAAAGAAAGAAAGAAAACAAAAACGATAATGCAATACCTTGGGTTGCCTCCCAAGAAGTGCTTTGTTTTGGGTCCGTAGCTAGACCGTTCCTATGTTCAAATGAGGACAATCGGAGCGATTTCCTCAGCTTGGAGCTCCGGTGAGTACTTCTTAAGTCGTTGACCATTCACCTTGAAACTTCCGCACTTCTCACCCCATACTTCAACTGCGCCATGGGGAAAAACACGTTTAATCACATAAGGTCCACTCCAACGAGATTTAAGCTTACCTGGAAAGAGTCGAAGTCTAGAATTAAAGAGGAGAACTTGATCTCTTTCTTTGAGGTCTTTTGGAATGATATGCTTATCATGCCAACGCTTCGCCCTTTCCTTGTAGATCTTGGCGTTCTCATAGGCGTTCAAGCGGAGTTCTTCTATCTCGTTAAGGTCTAAGAGGCGCTTCTCGCCCGCATCTTTCATGCTGAAGTTCAACCACTTCACAGCCCAATACGCCTTGTGTTCCAGCTCTACCGGGAAATGACAAGACTTCCCATACATAAGGTTGTATGGTGTTGGGCATATGGGAGTCTTGTATGCTGTCATGTACGCCCATAATACGTCATCTAGCTTTAGTGACCAATCCTTCCTTATTTTTGACACCGTGTTCTCAAGGATTCCTTTGATCTCTCTATTTGAAATCTCCACTTGTCCACTTGTTTGCGGATGGTAGGGACTGGCGATCTTGTGAGTCACCCCATACTTAGCAAGTAGAGCTTTGAATCGTCGGGCTATGAAGTGTGAACCTCCATCACTAATGATGGTTCGTGGTGTCCCAAACCTTGGGAAAATAGTTCTATTAAAGAACTTGACAACCACCATAGCATCATTAGTTAGAGAGGCAATAGATTCAACCCATCTCGAAACATAATCTACAGCGAGAAGTATGTATTTGTTTCCGCAAGATGATGGGAATGGTCCCATGAAATCAACTCCCCAAACTTCAAAGATTTCCACCTCTTGAATGTTGTTGAGAGGCATCTCGTTTCTCCTAGAGATATTTCCTGTTCTTTGACAAGCATCGCAACAAGAAAAAAAATTTTGCACACCCTTAAATAAAGTAGGCCAAAAGAATCCGGATTCCAATACCTTAGCGCTAGTTTTATGGGAACTAGCGTGTCCTCCACAAGGAAGTGAATGACAATGACGAATGACACTTTTCATTTCGTCTTCCGGCACACATCTCCTAATGATGCCGTCGGGACCTCTCTTGAGGAGTAGAGGTTCATTCCAATGGTATTGGAGGACATCCGTAAAGAACTTCTTTCTTTGTGCATAGGATAGTCCGGGAGGTATTTCTTGACAAACCAAGTAATTTACAAATTCAGCAAACCAAGGTTCGTTACCTCTAGAAATCTTATCGATGCATTCTTCCATTATGTGTAAGTATTCATCCGGGAAGGAGTCATCGATGGGTAGATCGTCGCCTTCAGTGTGTGGTAGACGACTTAGGTAATCCGCAACAGAATTTTCGGAACCCTTCTTGTCGTGAATCTCTAGATCAAATTCTTGAAGAAGAAGAAGAAGAAGGATCCATCTAATCAGCCTTGGCTTTGCATCCTTCTTGGCGAGCAAATACTGTATTGCTGAATGGTCCTTGTATACAATCACCTTCGCTCCTACAAGATAAGAACGAAACTTTTCAAAAGCATATACAACGACTAAAAATTCTTTTTTAGTTCTGGCGTAGTTGAGCTGCGCTTCATCTAGCGTCTTGCTAGCATAGTAGATGACATGAGTGCGGCCTTCCTTCTTTTGTCCAAGCACCGCTCCAACAGCTACGTCACTCGCATCACACATAACCTCGAATGGAAGATTCCAATCCGGAGGTTGGATTATCAGGGTTGAGATGAGAGCTTCTCTAATCTTATAGAAGGCATCTAAACATTCCTACGAAAAATCAAAAACAACATCCTTCATCAATAGATTAGTTAGTGGTTTTGAAATTTTAAAGAAGTCTTTGATGAATCTCCTATAAAACCCTGCATGTCCTTGGAAACTTCTTATCCCCTTCACCGAAGATGGAGGAGGAAGCTTCTCTATCGTCTCTATCTTAGCCTTGTCAACTTCGACCCCTCTATTAGAGATCAAATGTCCTAGCACAACGCCTTCCTTAACCATGAATTGACACTTCTCCCAATTTAGAACAAGGTTAGTATCTTCACATCTTTGCAAAACAAGAGAAAGGTTAGCAAGACAATTGTCAAATGAGGATCCATAAATTGAAAAATCGTCCATAAAAATCTCCATGATTTCCTCAATATACTTTGAGAAGATGGCCATCATACACCTTTGAAAGGTGGCTAGAGCATTACAAAGTCCGAATGGCATCCTCCTATAAGAAAATGTACCCCATGGGCACGTGAATGTGGTCTTCTCTTGATCGTCCGGGTGAATCGGAATCTGAAAGAAACCACTATAACCGTCAAGGTAATAAAAGTAGGAGTGTTGTGCTAACCTTTCAAGCATTTGATCTATGAATGGTAGTGGGAAGTGATCCTTCCTAGTTGCATTGTTCAGCTTGCGATAGTCAATGCATATCCTCCAACCCATCACGGTTCTCATTGGAATGAGTTAGTTGTTCTTGTTGGTCACAACGGTCATTCCTCCCTTCTTTGGGACGACTTGAACGGGGCTCACCCACTTGCTATCGGAGATAGGATAGATGATACCTGTGTCAAGTAACTTAAGGATTTCCTTCTTCATGACCTCTTTCATGACCGGGTTTAACCGTCTTTGAGGTTTTCGTGAAGGCTTGTAATCCTCCTCCATTAGAATCTTGTGCATACATAAAGATGGTTTAATTCCTACAAGATCCTCTATGGTATATCCTAAAGTTTTCCTATGTTTCCTCAAAGCATCCATAAGTTTCTCATGTTCATCTTCCTTTAAATCGGAACTAACAATAACGGGAAAGGTATAATTAGTTCCAAGAAAAGCATACCGAAGATGTGTGGGAAGTGGCTTCAATTCAAAAGTTATTGATGCCTTTGATGTGTCTTGAGGTGTCCTTGATGCTTCCTTAGAAGTCTCTAAGTGTGTGGGAGTAGTGGAAGAAGACTCAAGAGTGGTTGTAGGAAAGACGGAATTGTTCTTAGAATTTCCCAAAACCACGGCACACCTGTTACTTCCACGGCCGTGGTTTAGGCCATGGAAGTCTCTGATGTTCTTGAAATAACACTCTACGGGTTGAATTTGTGGAACCACGGCCGTGGAATAGCACGACTGGCCGTGTTTTCTTCTGTTTTCCGAGCCATCATAGAATTTCTCGAACTCTTGACCTTGTACCTCTTTTAGCTCCTCCAAAGCTTCAATCTCAGCATTGCAATCCTCTTCTTCTCCCTTTTCCATGATGCTCATGGTTATGACCCTTTGCAATGGATCTTTAAACAAGATCGAACTTACTTCCTCTCTAGACGCCTCTTCGTCGTAGATGTTGAACATATCCTCTCCAAGTGCAGGCTCTTTTACCAAGGTTGAGAGAACAAATTCAACCTTGTCTTCTCCTATATCGAAGGCTAGTCTAGCGTTCTTGCAATCCACCATACAACTGGAGGTTGCAAGAAATAGTCTCCCGAGTATGATCGGGACCGGACAATCTACAAGAATGTCAAGCACAACAAAATCTATAGGAATATAGAACTTATCCAGCTTGACTGGGACGTCTTCAATGATACCTACGGGTCGAGTTATGGATCGATCCGCCATGTACAAAGTCGTCTTCACCGGTTTAGGTTCACCTAAACCGATCTTCCTACACAAATCAAGCAGGATGATGCTTACGCTTGCTCCTAAGTCACAAAGAGCATCATATGTGACTTCACCAACTCCTATTGGAATACAAAATGACCCCGGATCTCTCAGCTTTGGGGGCATCTTCTCCGTTATTGTTTTGATGAGCTCCGAAGATTCCGAACTCATCTTGACATCTCCAAAGTCTTCCAGCTTCCTCTTGTTAGAGAGGATCTCTTTTAAGAACTTCCCGTAAGCGGGCATACCTACAATTGCATCAATAAAAGGTATATTAATATGCAGTTTGCTCATTAGATCAATGAACTTACCGAATTGCTTGTCTAGACGCGCTCTTGCTCTAGATTGCGGGAACGGTAGAGGAGGTTTATAAGCTGGAGAGGAACATCGACATCTTCCTTCTCCTTCTCCTTACCTTTTCCTTTCTCAGCGGGGACTTCTACAAACTTGGGTTGCGGATCGGTGGTTGTTACACCACTCCTAGTAGTAATCGCCATCAACCTTCCTTTCGGGTTATCCTCCGTCCTTCCGGGAAGTTTCCCTTGATCTCTAGAAACTTCTCCAGCCTTGTTGAACACTTGGTTTTCTAAGGCTTTTTGTGCCTTATCAACCGAAGTGATGTGATTCTCTAGTCCTTGGAGCTTTCCTAAGATCGTCTCCATCATAGCATCATGCTTATCCTTCTCCGGCTTGCCCAAGCCATTCGATGTTTGATCCTGGCTTTTCAAAGGAGTAGAAGAAGATGGAGGTGTTAGTGAATTGTCATTTTGCGAATAGGAATTACCGGAGTTTTGTTGGTTGGATCTCCAATTGTTGTTGTTGGAGTTCCTGTTGTTGTTCCAGTTTTTGTTCCGGTAGTTGTTCCTATTGCCATGGTTATTATCTCTCCCTAGGTAGCCAGCTTCTCGCTCCTTCGTCTTTTGAAGGCCAGCTCGTATGACTTCCTTCAACTCCTTGATTTCATTGTTGAGGGAATATATTTGAGCTTGTGCAGATTGAGTCAACTTAGCTCCTAGATCTCCTTGGTTCCGATTACTAGGATCCACCTTTCGATGGGACTACTTCTCAATCACTTGGGCTTGCTTCTCAATGAAGTCCCAAGCATCATCTTCTCTCATCTCCATAAATGTACCACAAGAAAGAGATTGGAGTTTAAATTGTGTCTCTATATCCAATCCTTTGTAGTAGATCTCCAACAAGTCCAGCTTTGAAATGCCATGGTGTGGGCAATCCAATAGAAGATCCTGAAACCGTTCCCAAGATTGAAACAAACTTTCGTTAGGTTTCATAGAAAAAGCATTACTCTTACCTCTCAACTCCGCCGTCTTGGAAGGCGGAAAAAACTTGGTGAGGAATTCCGAAGTTAAATCCTCCCATGTGTTAAATCTTCCAGCCGGAAGAGCTTGATACCAAGACAAAGCCTTGTCCTTCAAAGAGAAGAAGAACGGTTTTATCTTGTAGTTGTTGTTGACAGCCCTCTTCGGCTTCAATGTATCCATAAGAATCTCGAAATTTTGTAAGTGTTGGCGTGGAGATTCAGCACTCGTTCCACCAAATTGGCTTTGGCGAACCATGGTAATAAATTGCGGGCTAAACCCAAAATCCTGGACGTCTTCACCTCCGAAATTCACACCTAAATGGCGTGGTTGCTGAATTGGATCCATCCGTTGTCCTAGGGTTCGTGGTTCATCCTCTTCATCAGCGGCTCTCACATCTCCAATGGGAATGCGAGGATCAACATGTGGTCTAGGATTGTCACGAACTTGATGGATTATTGGTGCAATATCCTCTAGGTCCGGCATGTCATCATCGTCGGATGATTCAACAATAGATTTTTAGCTTTATTCTTCTTCTTAGCATCATTCCTCTCTAGTTTCATGACTAGAATCATTGCTCGAAGCTCATCTATTTGAAATTGATTACGTTCCTTTTTCTCCAAGCGAGCCTTCTCGCTCAAAAGGAGTTGAGTTCGAGTTTCATCCAACTTCTCTTGGATGTTTCTCTCATTATTTTCAGCCATCTTTTTCTCTTTCAACTTTTTTCTCAAAGTTTTCTCGAGTTCGGGATCAAAAGGAACTAGATCTTAGGTAGATCTAGTCTTTCGCAAATACCTAAAGAATCTGCAAAAATCACTCAAAAAGACTAATCAAATCACAAGAGCAAAAGCTCCCAAGCTCGACAACCGAGAGTCGAATTTGGTCTAGACAAACTCCCCGGCAACGGCGCCAAAAACTTGTTCGCTCAAAAGTGTGCGTGCAAATAAGCTTTAAATTTATAGATCTGAAATCAAGCAAAGCGAACCCGCAGTGTACGGATCGGCGTAGTAAAGCAAGAATTCCAAAGTATCGAACTCAGGGATTTGAGGGATCAAATTCAGTTCACAAATCGTCGAGCAATTAAAATGTAGAAGCTTTGCAAATATTGGGAAAACAGCAATCCTAAAGATCCAAGTATTCAATTGTGGCAATCGATTCAAGATATTCTATAGATGTAAGGCCGGAGTCGGGATTGCAAAGGTATATCTAATGTAAGATTATGTACGATGAAGTTCCAAAACCCTATATGTCTTACCCAAAGGTTCTCTCTATAAAGGTTGTTGAGGCTACAGTATAGAAAGGATCAAAGGACAAGAATTACTCTCAAATACCCATGCCCAAACCCAAGGAATCAAAGATAAGCCAAAACGGTTAAGGTTGTGACACTCGAAACCGAAATAGAGGATGTTGAGTCTCACTACTACCTAGAAAGGCAAGCCAAGGCTAGGTTAAGCAAATCTTTAACTTTGGATCAAAGAAAAAGCAAAGGTCATACGACAGAGGAAATCACGGCTAGATCTTGAAGAACCACGGCCGTGATTTTCAAGAACAGACCGTGGAAAAGGTTGTCGAAAAGTTTCTCGCAACTCTCATGGTCCAATCTGTTTTTGATCGATCCATCATCATCTAAGCCACAACTATCAACCCTTCACATTAGAATTGCTAAAGGGTTTTAGCCAATAACCATCATCATTGAATCAAAAATCAAATATAAAAGAGAAAAAGGTAAAACCCTTGAAAACTCAATAACAATCAAATAATCAATCTCAAATCCAAACAACCAATGTATATGTGTAATGAATGCGGAAAAAGGGAACAAAAATCCTCACAACAATCTTAAGAAACAATGAAGAACGGGATGTCAATCCGTCTCCAAATGTAAACCCTGAGATAATCTCGAAATACACAATCTCCAAATCGCGTCATTTTTGGAATCTTCACAAGTAATGATCCAAATCTCTCTCTCTTCGGGTATAAGCGGCCGTCAATGCGAGCGTCTATACCAGCGTATGCGAACCCCCTTCTTTTCTCCCTCCTTCAGCCTTCTTATAGGGAAAATTAGGGTTACGAGAAAGCCCCATAACTATTGTTGGCGTGGCAAATATGACACGTGGCAACGTCATCCCAATCACGGTTTAATGTAACATTCCACGGCCGTGGTTTAGGGTGTGGAATCCTTTGTTGCTCTTCGACATCACCTTCCACGAACTCAATGCATAACCACGGTCGTGGTTTAGGTCGTGGAACTCAAAAGCCTTTGTGAAAGCCTTTGTTTCGTAAAGTTCTCTAATCATGCTCCTTCCTTAGATTCTCCAATGTATCTCCTTGACATCTAGCATGATCAAATACTCCCATCCCTTCGCATATGCTCCAGTTCAAGCCTTTATTCACCTATAAATATAACAAAGCTTGTGTAGATCTCTATATTGACAAAATAGGTGAATGTGCTCATAAATGCTTCAAACTCATATCCATGTACACATCTAAGAGGGAAAAACAATCAAAATAAGTTCCTAAAATATAGTCATATTTCATGCTACCAAGGGGGCCAAAATTTTGTTAAAAATCGACTCTTCTTATTCGACGTTCCGTAATCACCTTCGGGCTGCTACACCTTGGTTGCCTTATGATCTTTAACTACCAGAGAAGTGTTTATAACATTGCTTTGACAACGAGGGGTAAGATCTTAATTACTAGAAAATATCTTGACTTTAAGAGCAAACTTTGTCCGCAAGTTCCGTAGGGTTAGGCGAGGTTTCAAGGTTAATGGGTGGCTTATGTTTGGGATATGGCATTTCTCTCTTCCAAACTTACACAAGTCAATGCACGTTAAACTCAAATAATCTCGCAAAGATGGCGAACAATGAAAGACTCAATTTTTATATGACTCAAAGAAGACTCAGATAAAAATCAAACCTTTGGTGGACGTTCGGACTTCATTCAGTTAACTTTGATACCACTTTAATGCGGGGTTAAGCTGCGGTTCCCGATTCATATTGAAAGTCCTTAACTGGAGAAATCTCGGTCTGTTCTATATGAAATATCGGTTGATATTTTATAAAAAAAAACATGTCAAAATTCTTAGAAACTCAAAAAACGGATTAGTGAATGATATGGAAGGATAAAAAGATGATAATATGGAATGATAAGTGGTAAATAGAGGAAGATAGGCATATTAAAAGACTTGCAAAGAACCTTAAACTTAATTGGATCAAAACCCTTAACCAAGAATTACCTTTCATCCTTCCTTCTTTAACCTTACACAAGCCTTCTAGATAAGACAAGCACAAGGAGGGACAAGTTTGACTTGTAGCACCAGCCTACAAAAAGATTAACACACGAGAACAACCTAGCAAAGACTCAAAACTTTTCAATCAAAAACTCTCAATTTTGTTTCAATAGAATGATAAAATGCAAACCTCGTGAGCGAAGTCACAAGTATCTCACAATAATGTGGAAGTCAATATTTGCAACTATGTTATCTAACAATCTCCCCCTCTAAGGCTATTTATAAGGGAGATCTCCTATGAAAACTAGGAAAGATATCTTAACTAAAGATAATCTTGGAAAGATATCTTTAAAAGATATAAAAATAATAATCTCAAAAATAGGATAAAAAAACTAATAATTTCCTTAAGATGATTTGAGAGTTTTAAGGAAATAAAATGATTTCTTTTTTATTGAATAAGAATGAATAAAATAAAAACTTCATAAAAACGAAGTAACGAGTTCTCACAATAATGTGGATTGAAATATCAAATCTAAGTTGACTATGATCTCGGCCTTCTAAGTACTTAAATAGGCGAGATTCCTCTAAAAGATAAAAGAATAAAATAATCCTATAAAATATAGCATAGAAAATAAAAATCTTTAGAATGTTTAGAGCTTTAAATGTATTAAATAACTAAATGTAATCTTGTATAAATCTTAATAAGATTTGGGATAATCTCGACTTCAAGAGATATTAGAATCTCGGCTGGATGCTTGAGATTCTCCGTTGCCTAATGGTAACTCTTGGCTGGCCATTTCTTGCTTTCTTGATCATCTTCACTTATGTATGGCTCCTCCATAATAGATATCAATGTAACTAAAGAAGACTTAGATATAAGTAGAGTCTCCTTAGATGTACATGATGCCAATAAGCTAGCAACATCTTCTTGAATGGATCTTGATCTTGATCTAGTCATAGATCCTTCCATGATAGAATGTAAAGATGATGTATCTCCTTCAATGCTCTAGCTCTAGCTCTAGCTCTAGCTTTAGTGATTGGTCTATGTATAGGAGGTATTGGGGATGGTCCCTCATCAGATGGCGTTGAGGTATTGATCCGATGATGGTGGATTGGAAAGTGTCTATTGGTGTTGAAAGATCAAGACTCAACAACGGCTAACCTCATATAATAAATGAAGCATAATGTGAAGAATATATATGACTAGCTAAAACTTTCGTTGAGGTCGAGAAAGTTTAGGCCAAGACCGAATCAATTGAGAAAAAGAGAAATGAAGAAATGCTCCGAATAATACAAGCGATCGAGTCAACCTATGTTCATAATTAAGCTGACCGGGTCCATTTATTAAGCTTCTATCTTTAAGGACCAAGAAAGAAGAAATGAACATAATTCGATTGATTATTCAACATTAATCGAGTTAATCATGGAATGTCGATCCGACAACGACCATGTGAAGAGCATGTGACCAACTTATCCTTGATGTTGCATTTTATACTCAACTGTTCCGTTGTGTTGATTCAGTCGACTGTTTGAGAAATTTGTCAACGGATGAAGATCTATCTTTTCTTTCCATATCTTTCTCTTTGAGATATTTTTATGCTTGTATATTTTTTGACATGTTATTTTAAACTTTGGGATAGGATTTCAAGATTAAAATTCTTCTACAAATAAGACCGGTTGGTCATTAGGTTAGATATCTTTTGCTTTCCGAAATGCAATGTTAGTTTTAACAAGGGTTATAGGTTGTAAACTAAATATGTCACAATTGAAGGAATTGTGTCCTTTATCCAAGGTGCAATTACTGATGATGAGATATGACATTAAAATATAGGGATATATATAATCCGATAATATTAGGGGTCATGGCATTTTGCTAGAAGCTAACCATGATCGGTACATTTATATGATAAATTGTATTGCTAGTGTTATCGGGTCCTACGAGGTCACACCATAACGAGCATGTGAACTGAATCAATTAATGAGAGAATTACCATATAGGTGAATATGGTAGAAAATGATAGATTTTATAGGAGTACAAAATATATTATGGAGTTGATAATTAATAATAGATAAGGGGTTATTTATTTATTAATTACTAAAATATATATCTTATATTTTAAGGTCGGGCTTTTTAATAGTTAAAAAGCTCAACCCTAATTTGATATAACTGAACGATCGATTAGAAGAGAAAAGGATCAATCGTGAAATACGTAAAACTAGTAGCATCCGTCTTCTTCTTCCCCTTCGATCACTCTCTCAAAAGCTTCATCCTTTACTCTAGCAATCGAAGGTTAAGGCGATTCTTGTTCAGTCTCGGGTGGACCAACTAGAGGAGTAACACTTGGGACTCTACATATCCTTGATGGAGTTATTGAACACGCATTAAAAGGTATTCCTTTTCTCCCTTATCTAATCTATTATACATGCGGTCCTTGTTTAGATGTTTAGGAAATTGTTTCCTAAAATTCTGCTTTTAAACATCTAAAATCCCAACAGTGGTATCAGAGCTTCTTGCATAAATTGATTATATCAAATTAAAAAGGTCATGTTTTGATGCATGTATTGATTGTTTTGTTTCAATTATGAAAGAGATTGTTTGTATGGATTAATTTGCATGATTAGATTAAGGGGTAAAATTAGATGCTTAATGATGATTAAGAAAAAGTAATATGATTAGTTATTAAGGAAATTGTTTCCTAATAGATTACATGTTACGGCATTCTAATATATTAAACAAAAGATCCTTGATGATTAAGAAAATGCTTAATATGATTAAGCAACTTACGCATGCCAAAAGCTTATGATTAAGCAATGCCAAAAGATTATATCGCCTTCTTCTTACGGCATTAGGAGGGTTTTTTGTTTTTAATTTTGATTTTTTTATTTGGGTTTTTAGATTATTATTTTATTAATTATCTAATAAGATTAGCTAATTATCTAAATAATAATTTTTTTTCCAAAAGATATTATATACGATATTATATCTAGATAAATTTGATTTATCAAGTTGGAAATAAATAAATTTAATTTGTTAAAATATGAGATATTTTAACTTAGTTAAATTATGGCCTAAAATAAAAAGATAAGATTTGATTCCTAAAAGATATTATATTAGATATTCTATCTAGATAAATATGATTTATCAAGTTGGAAACAAATAAATTTAATTTTGTTAAGATATGAGATATTTTAACTTAGTTAAAATATATCTTAAAATTAAAAGATATTATATGAGATATTCTATCTAGATAAATATGATTTATTCTCTTTACGGAAAATTGCTTATTTTGTATAAGGTCTTAATTTAGAAATATTCAATATTTTGACAAGTTACTAAAATAATACATATGTCTAATCTTAGCAATGATCTAACATTAGAAATGTTCTAATATTAGAAAGTTACAAATTTTGGAAAATTATCATAATCGAAAAGTTACTATTTTTGGAAAGGTTCCGAATTTAGAAAAATTTACACCTTTTTGCTTTTTAATGATTAATATATGATATTAATATCATACACAATATGATTGATTAAAACAATACCGGAAAGGAGTTTCCAGTTGTATTTTTTTTCTCTCTTTATGTAATAAAGTGATTGTTATGTGCTTATGTGTATATTTCATTTAAATATCATATATGCTATGCTTGTATGTATGTGTATGGTGATATACTCTTGTAGGCGGTTACTAGTATGACCCCAATCTTAGGATAGTTAAATACGATTTGCATATCGTTATGGTTTTTTTGTACACGATCTGCGTATCGTTATGTTTTTTTTTTTGTAATTTTCAATTTCTACAAGAGTTGTTTTAAATTCTTATACAAGAAGACCAAAGTCCTAAGGAGCTTGAAGGATGGAGATCCATGAAGGTCCAAAAATGAAGATTCTTTTTAGGGGCCATACTAGGAACCATTTATTTAATGCGTTTTTTGAATGCCTTAAATTCCCACTTGTATGCTTGTTTGTTATTTTGGCTATGAGTTCGCTTTAAAATAACAACCTCGCATGCTTAAAACGTCCCTTAAAAGAATATTGAGAATTGCCTTTCCATATCATAACCGATCCCTATCTAGGAATTTGTAGAATAGGTTCCGCCAAAGTGGGGTGTCCTTACTTTGACTTAGTGTTAGCATGAAATAGTGTGATATTTTAGGCACGTTTTCTAATAAGTGTATTTCATCCATATTGATAGTCATTGATTAAGCATTGATGCATTTGTGAGCTAGTTTGTCTATAATGTCGATATAGAGATCTACACAAGCTTTATGTTGATTGTAGGCAATTAAGAGCTATTTCCGAACGGATTGAGCGAGAATGGAGTTTTATTGAGCATGTCCAAGGATTGAGGACATCTCTAGGAGCTAAGGAAGGTGTTAACTTGAAGAATAGCACGAGGAAAGGGAGAATTACGGTTTACCCCTAAACCACGCTCTAAAATACGGCCATACTACGTTCCACGTTCAAGTCCACGGCCGTGGAACCTTGGCAAGGGAAGCGTGGTTCATTCCAGCAACTTCTACGGCAGTGGAAGGATTGAAACAAAACGTGACAATTTCCACGCTCTAAATTACAGTCGTGGAACCCTTCCACAACCGTGATCTTAGCGATCTTTTACGCCATACTTTAAGCCACGATCTCCTACGCAATTGGGCCGGGATTATATTTTACCTTACACTATAAAAGGACGGGCGAAGAGAGATTCCGTCACCTTCGCTTACGCTTAGACGCACTTCCGCTTACACTTGGATTTTCCCTAATCTCGCGCCTTTGCGGAGATTGTGATTGAGAGAATTGCGCTTCGCTATTGAGATTTCCGGATTGACGGAAGAGTTGAAGATTCGGAAGATTGTTCGTAAGGAGATTTCGCTTCTTATTTAGGTTTGATTAGGAGACGGATTGACATCCCGTTTTTCATTCTTATCTAATATTGTGATTGTTTGCATTATCTCGAATCTATTGACGTTATTGTTCTTGATTTGTGGATTTGAGATTGACTTGAAAGTTATTGAAGGTTTTCGGAAGTTTTCATCTTTCATTCTTTTAAATCTTGAATTTGATATCAATATGACAGTTGTTGGCTAAAACCCTTTAGCAATTCTAAGGTGAAGGGTTGATAGTTGTGGCTTAGATGATGATAGATTGATCGTAAACAGATTGGACCCTGAGAGTTAGAGAGAATCGCCGACGAACCTAAACCACGGTCTGTTCTTGAGCTTCCACGGCCGTGGAACTCAAGAACTACCCGTAATTTTGTGTTAGTTTACGAACTTGCTTTTACTTTAATCCAAAGTTAAAGATTTGCTTTAACTTAGTCTTGGCTTGTCTTTTCTAGGTGGTAGTGAAGCCTCAACAACCTCTACCTCGATTCTGAGTGTCACAACCTTAATCGGTTTAGTTAGTCTTGATCCTTGGATTACAAGTTTGGGTATTTGACATTAATTCTTACCTTTAGATCCTTTCTATACTGAAGCCTCAACAACCTTTATAGAGAGTGTCTTTTAGGTGGGTCATATAAGGTTTTTGGAACTTCACCGTATGATTACCTTACATTTGTATACCTTTGCATACCTTAACTTTGTCCTTATATCTTTAGTATATCTTGAATCGATTGCCACAACTGGATTCCTGGATCTTTAGGATTGTTGTTTTCCCAATAATTCGAAAAGCTCTTACATTTACTCGCTTGATAATCTATAACTGGATTTAACCCCCCAAATCCCTGTGTTCGATACTCTGGAATTCTTGCTTAACTATATCGATCCGTACACTGCGGGTTCGCTTGCTTGATTTCTATTTTTATAAATTAAAGCTTATTTGCACGCACGCTAAGTGGCGAACACTTAGATACATTGCGGGTATGCTCATACTAAGGGGCATACTGCTTTGATATGGTTAACTCAACAAAAGGAAGGTTGATGATCTAACGGACATGATGTTCCAAATGAGGTTGGAGGAAGTTGATCCAACGATCAATGTGAATCCATTCCATCCACGGACAGCTGCAAATCGCCGTATTCCACCTAGGAATGCGAGGATCGAACGTGTGGATGAGGAGCCAAGGACTCTTGGCCAAAGGATGGATCCAACGCAGCAACCACGCCGTTTAGGTGTGAACTTCGATGCTGACGATGTACAAGGGTTTAGCTTCAACCCGCAGGTTATTACTCTTGTTCGCCAAAACCAATTTGGCGGAACAAGAGCTGAATCTCCACACCAACACCTACAAAATTTTGAGTGTATGATGGAGACGATGAGGCCGAAGAACGCGACTACCAACAACTATAAGCACAAGTCTTTCTTCTTCTCTTTGAAGGGGAAAGCATTGTCTTTGTACCAAGCTCTTCCTAGTGGGAAACTAGACACGTGGGAAGACCTTTTCGCGGAGTTTCTTACTAAGTTCTTTCCGCCATCCAAAATGGCGGAGCTAAGAGGTAAGATTAACGCATTTTCCATGAGATCTAATGAAAGTTTGTTTCAATCTTGGGAAAGGTTTCAGGATTTGCTCTTGGATTGCCCTCATCATGGCATATCCAAGCTTGCACTTTTGGAGATATACTATAAGGGGCTGGATGTGGAGACACAATTCAAGCTCCAATCCCTCTCATGTGGTACATTCATGGACATGAGGGAAGATGACGCTTAGGACTTCATTGAGAAGCAAGCAAGGGTCATAGAGAAGTATTCTCACTGGAAAGTAGAGGGAAATCGTGTGGAGCAAGGAGCAAAGCTCACACATGAAGCTCAAAATCAAATTTTCTCCCTCAACAATGAGATCAAAGAGTTGAAGGAAGCTATCAAGACCAACTTTCCAAAGCAACAAGGAAAAGATGTTGGCTACTTGGGCAACAACAACAACGGGGGTGAGAATACAAACCGCAACAACAACAATAACCGGAACAACAACCGGAATAATTGGAATGACAACAACAACAACAACCGGAACAACAATTGGAACAACAATAGGGGTTCAAACAACAACAATTGGCGCTCCAATCAACAAAACTCCGGTAACTCTTATCCTTCCAATTCAAATTCACTAACTCCACCTTCCTCTTCCTCTACTCCTTTGAAAAGCCAGAGGCAAACATCTAATAGAGGAAGCACTTCGGGGAAGGAGAAGCCCGATCCCATGTTGGAGACGATTTTGTGAATGCTTCAAGGGTTAGAGACTCGCATCATCAAGGTTGATGATCACATAACTAAGGTTGATAAAGCCCAAAAGGTTTTAGAAAACCAAATGTTTACTCATGCGGAGGAAGTTCCTAGGAATCAAGGGAAACTTCCAAGAAAAATGGAGGACAATCCAAAGGGAAGGGTGATGGCAATCACAACTAGGAGCGGGGTGACAACTACCGATCCGCAGCCTAAGTTTGTAGAAGTCCCCGTTGAGAAAGAAAAAGAGAAGGGGAAGGAGAAGGAAGATGTCTACGTTCCTCCTCCAGCTTACAAACCTCCCCTACCATTCCCTCAATCTAGAGCAAGAGCGCGTCTAGATAAACAATTCGGTAAGTTTATAGAACTCATGAGCAAGCTGCATATTAATATACCTTTCATTGATGCTATTGTAGGTATGCCGGCTTATGGCAAGTTCTTAAAAGAGATCCTCTCTAACAAGAGAAAGTTAGAGGATTTTGGAGAGGTTAAGATGAGTTCGGATTCTTCAGATCTCATCAAGACCATTGAAGGATCCGGGATCATTTTGTTTTCCCATTGGAGTGGGAGATGTCACATATGATGCATTATGTGACTTGGGAGCAAGTGTGAGCATCATACCACTTGCATTATGTAGGAAGATCGGTTAAGGCGACCCTAAACCAGTGAAGATGACGTTGTACATGGCGGATCGATCCATCACTCGTCCCGTCGGTATTGTAGAAGACGTCCCGGTCAAGCTAGGTAAATTCTTTGTACCCATTGATTTTGTTGTGCTTGACATTCCTGCAGATAGTCCGGTCCCGATCATACTCGGAAGACCGTTTCTTGCAACTTCCGGATGCATAGTCGATTGCAAGAATGCTAGGCTCGCCTTTGACATAGGAGAGGAGAAGGTAGAGTTCGTTCTTTCCACTCTAGTGAAGGAACCAATCTTTGATGAGGATATATTCAATATCCAAGATGAAGAAGGGCTGTCTAGAGAGGAGGTAAATGTTATTCTCTTCAAAGATCCTTTGCAAAAGGTTATTACTATGAGTCTAATGGATGTAGGGGAAGAAGAGGAGTGCAATGAGGCAATTGAAGCCTTAGAAGCACAAGAAGAAGTATGTGAAGAGGAGTTTGAGAAACTCCACGACGAAGCAGAAAACGTGAGAATCCACGGCCATACACTATATTCCACGGCCGTGGATTTCACCAACCAAAGCGAGGCTCACTCCAGAGGGTTACACGGTCGTGGGGGAAACAGAGCACCCGTAACTACATTCCACGCCCAAAATCACGGCCGTGGAGCATGCAGAGAAACTGTGATTCTGGCTGTGGAAGAAGGTGATCGTGCCTCTTCTTCAACTTCTCTTGATTCTTATCCTACACCTTCTACTTCCTTAGACACTTCTAAGGAAGCATTGGAAGCTCCTCAAGAACCATTGGAAGCTCCGAAAGTGATGGAACTAAAGCCACTCCCTACTCATCTAAGGTACGCTTTTCTAGGACCTAACTCTACTTATCCGGTAATTGTTAGTTCCGATTTAACCATAGATGAACATAGTAAGCTTATGGTTGTCCTTAGGAAACATAGGAAAGCTTTAGGTTATACTATAGAAGACTTAGTAGGAATCAAACCTTTCCTATGCATGCATAAAATATTAATGGAAGAGGACTTTAGGACTTCAAGACAACCTCAAAGGCGGTTGAATCCGACCATGAAAGAGGTTGTCAAGAAGGAAATTCTTAAACTTCTTGATGCAGGTATCATCTACCCTATCTCCGATAGCAAGTGGGTGAGTCCGGTACAAGTAGTTCCGAAGAAGGGAGGAATGACGGTCATCACCAACAAGAATAACGAACTCATTCCTACCCGAACCGTGACAGGATGGCGGATGTGCATAGACTACCGCAAGCTTAACAATGCGACAAGAAAGGATCACTTCCCATTGCCATTCATCGACCAAATGCTTGAAAGGTTAGCACAACATTCACACTTTTGCTATCTTGACGGTTATAGTGGTTTCTTTCAGATTCCGATACACCCGGATGATCAAGAGAAGACCACGTTCACGTGCCCATGGGGTACGTTTGCCTATAGGAGGATGCCGTTCGGGCTTTGCAACGCCCCAGCCACCTTTCAAAGGTGCATGATGGCCATCTTCTCCGAATATATAGAGGAAATCATGGAGGTCTTTATGGATGACTTCTCCGTATACGGTTCCTCTTTTGACAATTGCCTTTCTAACCATGCTCTTGTATTACAAAGGTGTGAAGACACTAACCTAGTTCTTAATTGGGAGAAGTGTCAATTTATGGTAAAGGAAGGGATTGTATTAGGACACTTTATCTCTAGTAGAGGGATAGAGGTAGATAAAGCTAAGATAGAGACCATAGAAAATCTTCCTCTCCCAACTTCGGTGAAAGGGATAAGAAGTTTTCGAGGACATGCTGGATTCTATAGACGCTTCATAAAAGACTTCTCTAAAATATCAAAACCGCTCACTAATCTATTGATGAAGGATGCAGTTTTTGAGTTTTTGCAGGAATGCTTGGATGCGTTTAACATGATCCGAGAAGCTCTAATTTCAGCACCTATTATCCAACCTCCGGATTGGAGCCTTCCCTTTGAGGTTATGTGCGATGCTAGTGACGTAGCTATAGGAGCTGTTCTTGGACAAAGAAAGGAAGGGCGAACCCACGCTATCTACTATGCTAGCAAGACGCTAGATGAAGCGCAGCTCAACTACGCCACTACGGAAAAGGAATTTTTAGCCATTGTTTATGCTATTGACAAATTTCGCTCTTATCTTGTAGGTGCAAAGGTGATTGTATACACAGATCATGCTGCGATCCGGTACCTCCTTGCAAAGAAGGATGCGAAACCAAGGCTAATTAGATGAATTCTTCTCCTACAAGAATTCGATCTAGAGATCCGCGACAAGAAAGGTTCGGAAAATTCTGTTGCGGATCATTTGAGTCGCCTAACACATCTAGAGGACGACCATCTACCTATAGATGACTCCTTCCCGGATGAACACTTACACATTATAGAGGAGTGCATCGATGTGATCTCCAAAGGTAACGAACCATGGTTTGCTGATTTTGTTAACTATTTGGTTTGTCAGGAGATACCGCCCGGATTATTCTATGCACAAAGAAAGAAGTTCTTTAAGGATGTTCGGGAATACTTTTAGAATGAACCTCTCCTCTTTAAGAGAGGTCCGTATGGCATCATTCGGCGATGTGTGCCGGAAGATGAGATGCAAAGTGTCATCCGCCATTGTCATTCACTACCATGTGGAGGACACACTAGTTCAAACAAAACTAGCGCTAAGGTATTGCAATCTGGATTCTTTTGGCCTACTTTATTTAGAGATGTGCAAACCTTTGTTTCCTGCTGCGATGCTTGTCAAAGAACAGGAAATATCTCTAGGAGGAATGAGATGCCTCTCAATAACATCCAAGAGGTGGAGATTTTCGACGTTTGGGGAGTTGACTTTATGGGACCGTTCCCATCATCTTGTGGAAACCAATACATACTCTTGGCGGTGGATTACGTTTCTAGATGGGTGGAAGCAATTGCCTCTCCCACCAATGATGCCATGGTGGTGGTTAAGTTCTTTAACAAGACCATCTTCCCACGATTTGGGACACCAAGAACTATCATTAGTGATGGAGGTTCTCACTTCATCACCCGGTGCTTTGAAGCTCTTCTAGCTAAGTATGGGGTTACTCACAAGATCGCCACCCCTTATCATCCACAAACTAGTGGACAAGTTGAGATCTCAAACCGGGAGATCAAAGGAATCCTAGAGAAGACGGTTTCAAGGACTAGGAAGGATTGGTCCTTGAAGCTTGATGATGCATTGTGGGCGTACCGGACTGCGTACAAGACTCCCATAGGAACCACACCATACAACCTTGTGTATGGGAAGTCTTGCCACTTACCGGTAGAGTTAGAGCACAAGGCGTTTTGGGCCATCAAGTGGTTGAATTTCAGCATGAAGGAAGCGGGAGAGAAGCGTCTCTTGGACCTTAATGAGCTTGAAGAACTCCGCTTGAACGCCTATGAGAACGCCAAGATCTATAAGGAGAGAGCAAAGCGTTGGCATGATAAGCATATCATTCCAAAGGACTTCAAAGAAGGAGACCAAGTTCTCCTCTTCAATTCAAGGCTTCGTCTCTTTCCAGGTAAGCTTAAATCTCGTTGGACCGGACCTTTTCTAATCAAACGTATTTTCTCCCATGGTGCAGTTGAAGTATGGGGTGAAGCGGGCGGAAGCTTTAAGGTGAACGGTCAACGACTCAAGAAGTATACGCCGGAACTCCAAGCTGAAGAGTTCGCGCCCACCGCACTCGAATAAGTGCGAATTTGGTCTAGCTACGGACCTTAAACAAAGCGCTTCTTGGGAGGCAACCCAAGGTATTGCATTTACGTTTTTTGTTTTCGATTCATAGTTTAGCTTAGTTTAGACGTTTTTGTTTTGTTTTGCCTTCGATTCCTTCCGGTATGTTCGTGTTTTTGGATGTAGGGACAGTGGAAAAGGAAAGGGGAAGAGAAAGTTTGAAGAAAAGTGACGAAACTTGGACTTTGGAGCATTACAAAGAGTTCCACGGCCTAAACCACGGCCGTGACAGCTACAGTGACCGTAATTTCCAAAAGCCTTTGAAAAATCACCAAAACCACGGTTCCGTACAATTCCACGGCCGTGGAACCCCCTGATAGACCGTGGTTTTCAAAAATTTTGCCGGGCACTATATAAACCACGTTCTTCACAAAAACACAACATCACAAACCCAATTCCACGCCCTATTTCGCCGATTTGCCTCCTCTCACCTCAAATCTTCGTTCGTTAATCGTTTTTAACGATTCTTTGATCCAAACTGAAGCAAATCCAACCACCAACAAGATCCAAGCAACAATTTGAGCGGCAATTCACCAAGGAAAGCAGAATTCGGATTTTAAAATCCGAAACCTAGGTTTTTTTCACTCTTCTCTATCTTTGTCGATTCGGATCTACATTTGCTAGAATTTTTAGGAATAACTGATTGGAATTGGAAGAGAATTAGTATAGGACTACTGCTGTGGAATTTGGTGATTGATTGTTGAGATTTGTGAAATTTTGAGAGAAACCACGGTTCCTGGACGTTCCACGGCCGTGGAATTTGAAGAACAAACCGTGGTTTTCAACAGAAAATGGATTTTGTGAGGAGAGTGTCCGGGAGAAATAAGGACAAGAACAAAGAGAAGGATAAGAATAAAAAGAGGAAGGGTAACCCCTCTTCCTCTTCCTCCTCTAGAGCACCACCACCTTCATCCCCTTCACCTCCATCATCACCTTCATCACCATCACCTCCTAGCCCTAGGGTCCCTACCATTCACGAGGATCATCTCGACGCCTTAGAGAGGATCCATAAGAGGGATGTTATAGGACCTAGGTACCTACTGTTAGAGGACTTAGCGCCTCTACATGTGATAGATGACCTTACTTGGCTCTTGGATAGAGCCGGTCTTGTCGTCTTTGTTACATCTAGGAATAGATGCGCAAAAGCCTTAAATTTATACTCGTTATATTTCTCCTAACTCCTAGCGAACCCGCAGTGTACGGGAAGTTTGTAGTAGGGATAGTATTCCGAGGTCAAACTCGAAGAATAAGGTGAAATCGAATCAACAAGTGAGCATATGATAGTGTAGAGCTAGTCTAAGAAAGAAGAAAGAAATAAAGAAACGAAAATCTCGATGTTTTTGATTTGGTTTTTAGATGATCAATCAAGATCACAATTCATGCAAAGTAATAGATCAAACTAACAACTCAAGCTAGCAAAACAAACAAGTAACACAAACTCAAATATGTGATCAAAGAGAGAGAAATGGATTCTAGAGGTCAAGATTTCCGGTTATGGCATTGGACTCAAGGTTCTAAAGATTCTAGGACAAGGCTGCGGTGTTGGGAAAGGGCGTTTCACTAATGGAAGCAATTACCGGGTAGGTCTCTCACTTCACTAATCCCGCATCAAACTCCTATTACCGGGTAGGTCTCAAGGGGTTAAAGTAGGGAATTCTACACAAACCGGACTCTACTTAAGGGGGCAACCCTCTCCTTACCGGGTAAGTCTCGGAATAGGGAAGTCTCAAGCAATAATCCTAGCACACTCAATCCAATAGCGGCTTGTGAGGCTCACTACTACCTAGAATTCATCATCTTAGGTATCTATGATCGGAAATCATCGGGTAGATCTCTTCCCTCACTTAGGTTGATAGAATTAGGTGATCCTAAGCTAAATTAAGCTTAATAAACACTAGGATTTCAACAACCTAACACCCTAACATACAGATTCATCAATTAGAGAGCAACAGAGAGGAAAATCGGGTGGATCATGTAGAGATCGGCCGATTTAACTGAAGAACAACCCGATTTTTCCTTCTGTTGTGGGTTTCGTGCATACAAATCATCCTAAACTAGCATATAAGTCCATCCTATCATCACCCTAGCCATAACCATCAATCCATCACTCTAGAATCACAATAAACTAGCCAATAATATGCATATCAAGATCCAAAATCATCATACAAGCATACATGGTTCTCATAGATAGATGATGAAAGATAAGCAAGTAAAAACAATAAATCTCAGCTGAATCTAAGTTTTAGTAAGACTTACAACCCTTCAAATGAAGTTCCAAAACGTTCCTAACAATCCTTGCAATAGTTCTTCAATCAAAGACTTCAAAAATCACTCAAAATCACTCAAAATCTCACTATCACTCTATGTTTGGTGTTCTTCTTCTTCCTTCAATTTTAGAGAGTTTTCCTCTCCTCCAAGTCTATCCTCCAATGGAATGAGCTGTCAATGAGAGAATGTGGGAGAGGAGAGATTCTCAGTAACAGCTTGCAGGACCACTTATATTCTCCACCAAGAGCAAGGCCGGATCAAGAGATCGTGGGACACGTGGCTTAAGCTGTCAAAGGCAGGAAAATCGACCCAGTCAAATAAATCGGCCGATTTTCCTGGTAGTTGGTCCGATTTTCTTCAACAGAAGCATGCTATGACCGTCTAGCCATGAGTTGCTCCATTACTTGCACCAATAGTGGTCTTTGTGTCCTTTGTTGCTCCAATTATGCTCCTTCAAAGCTTTGGATGTGTACCACCATGAGGCTTGACCCTCGAATGTATCGATTAATGTCCAATAGATCCCCGAATTACCTACAAAACCGATAAAAGGTCGTGTAGACGTCTTTTCTAGAAATATGCATGAATTGAGCGAAAACGTCATGAACCAATGTCAAACCGTGCATGAATAACGGGAAAAACTATCTAATTAAGTGCCTAAACTAACATCATAAATCACGTTATCAGTCTTTTCGGCTATCCAAGAAGACGCTTACGAGGAGATTACTAGAGAGGTTGTGACGTCTTTTGAGCACAGCCATGTTGATAGGACAGTTTCTTTCCGTCTGATGGAAAGAAACTATGATTTCTCCATCCGGGAGTTTGGAGCCTTCTTTGGGTTCTAAGAGACCTTCAATGGTCGTTTTCCTAGCGGCGTTTACGCCAAGGATTTCTGGGAGGAGGTAGCCATGATCTATGCCAGCGAGGACCGCTGGCAACCAGCTGATACCAAGGCTAAGTTGATGTATCACTTAGCCTTGAAGATTGCTCACCGGGTACTTTTTGAGTGTCTCTTCCCTAGGACGGAGACACCTCAGAAGATCAAGACGGATGAGCTCTTCCTTCTCTACTCCATGTTGTATGGACGACCTGCTGACTACGCCACCCTCTTAGCTGCTACTATGAGCAAGCTAAAGAACAAGAGGGCTGGCAACATTGGATATGGTGGGATAGTCACCCACCTTGCTAGGATATTAGGGGTAGATTTCTCCGCCTGCACACGCATTCCTGTTATACCCCTAGGACTCCAAGCCTTTATGACTAGAGGTCTCATCTTCCCCACCCATAGAGGTCCACCTTACGCAGCTATGCCATGGGAGAGCAGGACGGGGAGAGGCATTGAGTGGCTCCCAGAGTATTCCATTATGGCTGGACGCCATAACTGGAAGGAGACGTTCGCTGCTATGCATGCGAACAGGATTGCAGCCCCTCCATATGTCCCACCACCACCTGTAGTTGAGGAGGAGGAGATGAGAGATGAGTATGAGGGAGGAGGAGGAGGAGCTGAGCAGGATTTTGGCACATTTCCGGATCAGCCGGACATAGCTCCTGACATGCCTAGACGTTCTCCACGTCCTGCTAGAGCTTCAGGATCATCTTCTCGCCGCGCCAGCGTGAGCGAGAGACCCACTTGGATGGAGACACCTCCTGCGTGGTACGGAGCTCCACCACCATGGTCTACACAGGCACCGCCGCCACCAGCAACAGCACCTTCAGATGCACCGGGGTGGTACAGCCAGCCGCCTGGTTGGTATGAGTAGATGCTAGAGTGGGCTACCAGCATTTCTGATAGGGTGGGAGCTTTGGAGATCCGAGCTGACGCTAGAGATGGACGTATGGATGACCTTGACCATATGATGAGAGACGTCTACCGCCAGCAGTTTGGGCGGTACTACGATCCTAGCTTCTCTCCATTTCCACCTCCACCGCAGTGATGACGATGATGACCGACAGCTTTAGTCGCTCCACCGCCATTTTGTGAGTTCTTTTTTCTTTCTTTCTTTTCTTTTTTTTTTCTTTTATTTGAACATTAGGGACAATGTTTGTTCCAAGTATGGGGTGGGGTGTGACTAATCTATGTAATAACTCTTACTCACTTTGATTGCTTCTATTGAGACTATCTTGCATGTTTCATTATATTGTTACACATTTCATTATTGCATTGCATGAAAAAGTGTTTGAAAAACCCATAAAAATTGAAAAATTTTGAAAATTTTGTGCTTCTAAGGATAGAGAAGATTTCTATGATAATCACTACTTGTGAATTGAGTTTTGATGACAATTGCATGCTTAAACGAATAGTGAATTGAAAAGAAACTGAATGAGTTGATTATACCTCTTTTGCAAATTTCATAATGTGATGAATGTTACTTAAATCATGTTGAGAAAATAAGGTTGAAATCACACTATAAGTTCTTATACTTCTTGTTGAGATGATTAAGGCAATTCGATTTTCTTTCTTCTTTCTTTGATCATTTAGCCCCTCATTAAAATAATGACCTCCTTTACCTATCCGGGAATTTGGAGGAGTTGATTGATATTGGCATGTTTGATGTGGGAGGCCTTGAAAGCAATCATTTGCAATCAAAAGAATAGAAAGAAATTGTAGGTTTGGGGAAGTCAATCATGACGATGAGTAACTCGGCACCATTCACATAGCCGGGTGTTTGTGTCTTGCCAAAGTCGGATTGAGCGATATTCCTAGCGGATTATGGTATGTGCGCTAAGGGTTTGAGGCATCTCATAAAAATTGAGAAACGCCAATCTCCTAGGCTTCGGTTTTTGTGCACCTCTATCCATAACTCCAAAAGTAAAGTCGAAAAATGAAAAGAAGAGAGCGAAGCTCTAAGTTGAAAGTGCTATGGAAACCGCAAGAGATGAAGAAAAGAGTAGTTATCCACTTTCCCGGATTCATGCACCACATTCCTTAAAGTTTTCCTTCCCTTTCCACATTCTAGACCTTGTTTGAAAGTCCTTAAGATCAAAAGAATGTTATATGACTTGGTGATCTAAATTGAAGTTTCTTATGATTGATTTTGATAATGTTTGAAGGTTATGATGTTTACATGGAAGTTTGATTAATTCATGAGCTTTCTTTACTCTTTACTCTTTGATTAAGTGTATGAAAGTCTTATAAACGAATGAAGCAAGATTTGAGAATGATCTATTGATTAGAAGGTGCATTCATCCAAAAGAAGTTTTGCTTTGAGAAGGTACACATATTTCATCCTAACTTGTGTTTTAAAGCTTTTAAAAGACCTTGCTTAGGGACAAGCAAGTGGCAAGTATGGGGTTATTTGTTAGCATGAAATATTGTGATATTTTAGGCACGTTTTCTAAGTGTATTTCATCCATATTGATAGTCATTGATTAAGCATTGATGCATTTGTGAGCTAGTTTATCTATAATGTCGATATAGAGATCTACACAAGCTTTATGTTGATTGTAGGCAATTAAGAGCTATTTCCGAACTGATTGAGCGAGAATGAAGTTTTATTGAGCATGTCCAAGGATTGAGGACATCTCTAGGAGCTAAGGAAGGTGCTAACTTGAAGAATAGCACGAGGAAAGGGAGAATTACGGTTTACCCCTAAATCACGCTCTAAAATACGGCTGTACTACGTTCCACGTTCAAGTCCACGGCCGTGGAACCTTGGCAAGGGAAGCGTGGTTCATTCCAGCAACTTCTACGGCCGTGGAAGGATTGAAACAAACCGTGACAATTTCCACACTCTAAATTACGGTCGTGGAACCCTTCCACGACCGTGATCTTAGCGATCTTTTACGCCATACTTTAAGCCACGATCTCCTACGCAATTGGGCCGGGATTATATTTTACCTTACACTATAAAAGGACGGACGAAGAGAGATTCCGTCACCTTCGCTTACGCTTAGACGCACTTCCGCTTACACTTGGATTTGCCCTAATCTCGCGCCTTTGCGGAGATTGTGATTGAGAGAATTGCGCTTCGCTATTGAGATTTCCGGATTGACGGAAGAGTTGAAGATTCGGAAGATTGTTCGTAAGGAGATTTCGCTTCTTATTTAGGTTTGATTAGGAGACGGATTGACATCCCGTTCTTCGTTCTTATCTAATATTGTGATTGTTTGCATTATCTCGAATCTATTGACGTTATTGTTCTTGATTTGTGGATTTGAGATTGACTTGAAAGTTATTGAAGGTTTTCGGAAGTTTTCATCTTTCATTCTTTTAAATCTTGAATTTGATATCAATATGACAATTGTTGGCTAAAACCCTTTAGCAATTCTAAGGTGAAGGGTTGATAGTTATGGCTTAGATGATGATAGATCGATCGTAAACAGATTGGACCCTAAGAGTTAGAGAGAATCGCCGACGAACCTAAACCACGGTCTGTTCTTGAGCTTCAACGGCCGTGGAACTCAAGAACTACCCGTAATTTTGTGTTAGTTTACGAACTTGCTTTTACTTTAATCCAAAGTTAAAGATTTGCTTTAACTTAGTCTTGGCTTGTCTTTTCTAGGTGGTAGTGAAGCCTCAACAACCTCTACCTCGATTCTAAGTGTCACAACCTTAATCGGTTTAGTTAGTCTTGATCCTTGGATTACAAGTTTGGGTATTTGACATTAATTCTTACCTTTAGATCCTTTCTATACTGAAGCCTCA
Source organism: Fagopyrum homotropicum (assembly GCA_033239125.1). NCBI lineage: Eukaryota > Viridiplantae > Streptophyta > Magnoliopsida > Caryophyllales > Polygonaceae > Fagopyrum > Fagopyrum homotropicum. Next base: position 95,692,179 of record BSWB01000002.1, on the reverse strand, counting down.
ACAACCTTTATAGAGAGTGTCTTTTAGGTGGGTCATATAAGGTTTTTGGAACTTCACCGTATGATTACCTTACATTTGTATACCTTTGCATACCTTAACTTTGTCCTTATATCTTTAGTATATCTTGAATCGATTGCCACAGCTGGATTCCTGGATCTTTAGGATTGTTGTTTTCCCAATAATTCGAAAAGCTCTTACATTTACTCGCTTGATAATCTATAACTGGATTTAACCCCCCAAAACCCTGTGTTCGATACTCTGGAATTCTTGCTTAACTATATCGATCCGTACACTGCGGGTTCGCTTGCTTGATTTCTATTTTTATAAATTAAAGCTTATTTGCACGCACGCTAAGTGGCGAACACTTAGATACATTGCGGGTATGCTCATACTAAGGGGCATAGTGCTTTGATATGGTTAACTCAACAAAAGACCAAAAGATAAAGTTTTGGATTTTGAGGCATAAGGGTGAGTTCACATGAGATGTGTTCCCATCAACCAAGAATTATAAGGAGTTATAATTAGTAAAGGAGTTTACTTACCTTGATTATATGAGACTTAGGGCAGTGCCAAAGTACGCTAAGGTTCATATATGATAGGATCTTGGAATCATTTTTGCTCAGTAAGGGAATTGATAATATGAGTAGAAATGTGCAAAACTTTAATTGTTTATAATTGTTATAGCAGTTTATTGCTTTTGCAAAATCGATCATAACTTATCTGCATTGTATTATTCTGTGTTTTTGTAGTCCACCGTGTCAAACGATAACCTCAATTTTTCTCTACGCTCCATACTCGACAAAAAGAAATTGAACGAACAAAACTTCCTTGAGTGGGAGAGAAATTTGAGAATTGCTGTCAGGTCGGAGAACCAAGAGGATGTCTTGGAATATCCAATCCCTAAAATCACATTGGAATCATCTCATGAGGACATTGTGAAGTATGATGCAACCATAGCAAAATCACGCTCTTTCACCTGTTTAATGTTGGCTGCAATGGAACCAGGACTTCAACAAAGGTTTGAATAAATGGATGCATATACAATCATGTATAACCTCCAAGATCTCGTTAAGGAGCAGGCTAGGCTTGAAAGATACTCGACCTTGACAGCCATCCTGCATTGTAAATTAGAGAGAGGTAAACTAGTCGAACCACATGTATTCAAAATGATTGGCTTGTTTGACAAGCTGACCCGACTAGGTAGCGCATTCAATTTAGAGATAGCCACGGATATGATCTTAAACTCTCTTCACGACGTATTCATGCATTTTAGATCAACATATCATATTAGAGAGAGGTAAACCAGTCGGACCACATTTTTTCAAAATGATTGGCTTGTTTGACAAGGTGGCCCGACTAGGTAGCGCATTCAACTTAGAGATAGCCACGGATATGATCCTAAGCTCTCTCCACGACAGATTCATGCATTTTAGATCAACATATCATATGAATGTTATGAACAAGACATTGAATGAGCTACACATCATGCTCAAAACTGTTGAGCAGAACATGATTGTTGACCCGACGAAGGAAGTTCTGATGGTCAGGAACAAGGGATTTAAGAAGGGGCCAAAGCAGCAGCAAAAGGGGAAGGGCAAGCAAGTTGCCCAACCCACGGTTTCACATCCAAAGGTGAAAAAGGCTGCGGAGCATGAGTGCTTTTACTACAAGGCCAAGGGGCACTAGAAGAGAAACTGCACCAAATACTTGGAAGATAAGAAGTAGGGGAATGTCTCCACTTCCAGTATTCATGTTATTGAAATTTTGTCAACTAATTCTATTTCATGGGTATTGGATACCAGATGTGTTTCTCACATTACTTCGAATGTGTAGGCACTAAGAAATAGAAGGACACTACGGAAGGGAGAGACAGATCTACGGGTCGGTAATGGAGCAAGAGTTGTTGATGTTTCCATTGGAGATTATTGCTTGTCTTTACCTTCTGGCTTAGAGATAGAACTTAATAACTGTTATTTTGTTCCATGAATTACTAAGAACTTAATTTCAATTTCAGTTTTGAACCATGAAGGTTATACATTTACTATTACTGATCACATGGTGATGGAGATTTATAGGAATGTTATTTATTATGGTCATGCAAATATGAGTAGTAATGGACTATACATATTAGACCTCAAAACTGAGATATATAACATTAATACAAAAAGGAAAAAGTCGAATGAAACAAACGAAGCAAACCTATGACATTGTCGATTGGGTCACGTAAGCATAAAGCACATTAAGGAACTCCATACAGTTGGATTACTTAAACCATTTGATTTGAAATTATTTGAAACATGTGAGTCGTGCCTAATGGGAAAGATGACAAGGTCACCTTTCACTGGTAAGAGTGAACGGACTTCTGCACTTCTAGCCCTCATACATACGGATGTATGTGAACCTATGAGTAAAGAGGCTAGGTCTGGCTATCGCTACTTCATTACATTTACAGATAATTTTAGTAGATACGGGTATATCTACTTAATGAAACAGAAATCAGAATCATTTGAAAAGTTCAAGAAATTTCAAAATGAAGTAGAAAGACAAATAGACAAGAAGATAAAAGTAATTCGATCAGATCGAGGGGGCAAATATCTGAGCCATGAATTCGATCATCATTGGCGGAGTTGTGGAATTGTGACACAACTCACTCCCCCGGACACTCCACAACTAAATGGTGTGTCTGAGAGGAGGAACATGACTCTGTTAGACAGTGTCCGTTCAATGATGAGTTTTGCGGATCTTCCATTATCCTTCTGGGGATATGCTTTCCTAACAACTACGTTCGTTCTAAACAGGACTCCGTCACGTTCAGTTGACAAGACACCACATGAGATATAGACAGGAAAAGTTCCTCACTTGTCATTTTTGAGGGTTTGGGGTGCGAAGCTTATGTAAAACGTTTACAATTTGATAAACTAGCACCGAAATCAGACAAATGTTACTTCGTAAGATATCCCAAGGAAACCAAGGGGTATGATTTCTACCATCCCATAGAGAACAAAGTGTTTGTTGCTCGGGATAGTGTCTTTTTGGAAAAGAAATTCTTTTCCAATAAGCCAAGTGGGAGAAAAGTTCAAATTAATGAGATTAATTGTGAGCAAGAAATGCAACAACACGAGGACATGCAAGATGTCACGAGGACTTGCAAGATCAACCTGAAGAGGAACCACATATTGATGTGGAGAACTCTACAAATGAAGAACTGCATAATGATGTAGGAAATCATGCAGCTGAAATCTCTCCTACTGTTGGCCCAAATTGGAGATCAAACAGGGTAAGACAGCAACCTAGACATTTGGATGACTATGTGTTGCATGCCGAGATCAAAGTGCTCCTCATGGAGCATGACGAGCCCGCATCCTACAAGCAAGTTGTGATGGATCAGAACTCCAAAAAATGGCTCAAAGCCATGAGATCCAAAATGGAATCCATGTTTGAAAATCAAGTATGAGACTTGATTGATTTGCCTGATGGGGTAAAACCTATTGGTTGTAAATGGGTCGTTAAAGGAAAGACAGACAAGGATGGAAATGCCTTTGTTTATAAAGCAAGGTTGGTTGCTAAGGGATTTAAACAGATTCATGGTATTGACTATGAGGAGACATTTGCCCCGGTCATCATGATCCGGTCCATCAAGATAATCCTAGTGATTGCCGCCATCTATGATTATGAAATATGGCAAATGGATGTCAAGACCGCATTTCTTAATGGATATTTAGAAGAGGATGCATATATGATGCAACCTGAGGGTTTTGAGGATCCGAAATATCCTAGGAAGATTTGCAAGCTTAAGAAGTCCGTTTATGGACTGAAGCAAGCATCCCAGAGTTGGAATCTTTGATTTGATGAAGTGATCAATCAGTTTGATTTCTTCAGATGTGAAGAAGAACCATGCGTTTACAAAAAGTCGAGTGGGAGCAAGATGACATTCCTAGTCATGTATGTGGATGACATACTACTCATTGGAATGACATTCCGATGCTGGAAATAGTAAAGGGATGGCTTAAGAAGCATTTCTCAATGAAAGATCTAGGGGAGGCCGAGTACATACTAGGCATCAAGATCTATAGAGATAGATCTAGAAGGCTCATTGGTCTTAGTCAAGTAACTTATATAGATAAGGTCCTACAGAGATTCAAGATGGCAGATTCCAAGAAAGGATATCTGCCCTTGCAACATGGGATCCATCTCAGCAAAACCTAGTGTCCCAAGACACCTCGTGAGATTGAGAGGATGAGCAAGGTTCCCTATTCCTCTGCTATAGGATCCATCATGTATGAAATGACTTGTACTTGACCAGATGTTGCATATGCTTTGAGTATGTGTAGTAGGTACCAGTCGAACCCCGGTGACATTCATTGGCAAGTTGCGAAGAACATCCTAAAGTACTTGCGAAGGACTAAGGATGATCTACTGGTATATGGAGGTGATGATCAGTTAGTCATCAAGGACTATACCGATGCTAGTTTCTAGATTGACAGAGATGGCTTTGAGTCACAGTCTGGATACGTATTTATTTTGAACGGAGGAGCGGTCATTTTGAAAAGCCAAAAACAGGACACGATTGTTGACTCAACCACAGAGGCAAAAACAGGACACGATTGTTGACTCAACCATAAATGATAACATTACAGATCCAATGACTAAACCCATGAATAGGCCTAAGCATGATAGTCATACTTGGGCCAAAGGGCTCAAACACGTTAGAGACTTCTTTTGAACTTCTGTGTTTGGATTGAGAAAACGTTTGTTTTTGTCATAAAGTTTATAATTGATTTATATATGAGTTTTCATATTCTTATTTTATTATTACTTGAATATTAAATAAAGTATCCATACAATTTATTAATTATCAAATGTGCTTACTGGAAAAGTTCCGGTGAATGAAACCACATTAAGTGAACTGAAATTATTAAATTGAAAGGATTCGTGGTCTGAATCGTTAACCTGGATACAAATGATTCTAAAGTAGACCATATTGTGAGCGAATGATGAGCGTGGGTTTCATAGTTCATAGGACATGGAGATGTCCGATCGCTTACATAGGGGAGTATGGTGATACTCATTGGACAGACCGATCCTATGGCTCTCATGACTTATTGAGGAGTTATAGCGATTATCATTATCAGTGAGTTCCTTAACATGAGCTTGATATAACTTTCATTTGAAGGATGACATATCTTAGATACTGTTAAACGTTGACCGTAACAGGCAGTTATAAAGGCAGTAATCAGGGTGGTTAAAATTTGAGTGGGAGTTATAGTCGTTGCAAGATTGGATTAATCCTCCTATACCGGCATACTTTAATGTGTTGGGAAGGATTGGTGTCCCCGACCACTTGAAGAGTGAAAACTGTGTAAACGTGTGGCCATGCTCAGATTTGATCTGTATTGAAAGTTTGATCTCAAGAGTTCAAGAAACATATCTGATGGCAAAGATGGTTTCCATCACATAGTCAGATAAGGACATTAAGCGATAAGAGAATTTTAACATTGCACACTTGTATGAAAGTACAAGTGGGAGACTGAAGGAATTGTGTCCTTTATCCAAGGTGCAATTACTGATGATGAGATAGGACATTAAACATAGGGATATATATAATCCGATAATATTAGGGGTCATGGTGTTTTGCTAGAAGCTAACCATGATTGGTACATTTATATGATAAATTTAGACCTGTTCATATCCGGACCCGGGCCGGGTTCGGGCCGGGCTTTATAAAATATTGGGCCCGTTTTAGCAGGTCCCGGGCCGGGCTAACCCCGGCTACCGGGCCTGGGATGGGTGCCGTACCCGGCCCGGGCGAGCTCGCGGGTACCCTTTTTTAATTTTTTTTAAAAAAATACTTAGAAAATATCATTAATTTGATTTTTTTTAAAAAAATAAATGATATTTAAGATACTTTATGTAAAATTTTAAATTTATTATAATTATACTAGATATTTTGTTTTAATACTTAATATTTATAATAATTATACTATAATATATTTATTTTTCTATATTTTTTATTTTTTTGCCAGGCTGACGGGCCGGGCTTTTTGGCCCGACCGGGCTTTCCCCCATGTTCATACCCGCCCATTTTTCCGGGCGGGCTGCCCGGATTTGAACAGCTCTAGATAAATTGTATTGTTAGTGTTATCGGGTCTTACGAGGTCACACTATAACGAGCATGTGAACTGAATCAATTAATGAGAGGATTACCATATAGGAGTATATGGTGGAAAATGATATATTTTGTAGGAGTACAAAATATATTATGGAGTTGGTAATTAATAATAGATAAGGGGTTATTTATTTATTAATTACTAAAATATATATCTTATATTTAAAGGTCGGGCTTTTTAATAGTTAAAAAGCCGAACCCTAATTTGATATAATTGAACGATCGATTAGAAGAGAAAATGATCAGCCGTGAAACACGTAAAACTAGTAGCATCCGTCTTCTTCTTCCCCTTCAATCACTCTCTTAAAAGCTTCATCCTTTGTTCTAGCAATCGAAGGTTAAGACGATTCTTGTTCAGTCTCGGGTGAACCAACTAGAGGAGTAACATGTTCGCTCCAAATGGTGTGTACAAGCTTTAAATTAATAACCCAAGAAGTATGCTTAAAACAAGGATGCGAACCCGCATTGTACGGGTCAATTGTAATAAAAGCATGAATTTAAGGGATCGATCACAGGGACTTAAGTGAAACAAAGCAAGTATAGGTTGTCAATATTGCAACTAACCACAAAAGCAATTAAAGCAATCAAAGATGATAATAAGGTCAATTAATGGAAATATGCAAATTCTAGGGATTAAAGCATCCAGTTGTGGTTCCAACTCAAGATCTCAAGATAAGCGGACAAAGCTGAGATTTTGCAAAGAGAAGGTGTTACTAAAGTGGAATAGATCACCGGGTAAGTCTCACTACTCACAATCCCAAGCCAAAGAACCTATCACCGGGTAAGTCTCAAGGTACTAAGGAAAGGAATTATAATCTCAAACCAACACACCAACTAAGGGAATAGAATCAACCTTTACCGGGTAAGTCTCAGGCTAACTCACAAAGATGGGATGAAGGCACACTCAAACCCCAATAAAGGATAAACCTTTATTACCTACACTTATGATCATGGGTAAACAAACAAAGGAATTACCGGGTAAGTCTCATCCTAGGCTTGCATTGAACCAGGAAAGGTGTAATAAGAATACGATTTGGCAAACTCTAACACTTAACTCTCAGTTGCGGATCAGAAAGGTCACCTCGGTCAGTCAAGTTCCACCCCGGCCGAGATGTTCATCGACTGAATGAGATGTTCTAAGTTAAGGATAAAGACTCGAGCTTTCAGGGTCCTACTGGAATTTAAGATTATTCTATCATTGTTTTTCTCATAACCTTCAGCCAATCACCCTAGAATCGCACAAAGAAATTAGTCACTCATCATCATGAAAGCAATAATCAAATATATGGGAAGGGAATGATTATTTGAACACAAAAACCTTAAGAACGAGGCTTCAATTATTGAATCAAATATCAAACAAATAAGCGTCCTTGGATCACAAATCCAACAGGACAAATCAACAAGAAGGGAATCTAAGAAAGTCTTACAAATCCCTTCACAAAAGCAATAACAAGCTATCAATCCTTTCTAGATTGACCTTCAATCTTCCTTCCTTCAAAACTCTGAAGAAAATCCCTTAATTGTTGGATGCTATCAGCTCTCTAAGCATGGTTGAACTTGTGGAAAATCCAACCCTTTATATAGGAGAACTATCTTCCAAAGATAAAATATCTTAAAAAGATAATTTCCTAATAAAATATATCCATATCTCATAAATAAATCCCTAAAATATATGATCTTCCTTCCAGAAATCCAGCCCAAAAATATAAGATTTCTCCTTCTAAAAATAAAATATCTCAGCCAAATAAAATATATCTCGCCGCGTTAGAATGTTCGCCTCGGTCGGGGTGCTCCTTTAGATCACCTCGGTCGAGGTGCTACTGTAGCTGACCGAGGTGACTTTCAGCTGAAGGTGAAATCTCTCAAATCTGGTCCAAGGTAAATCTTTAATTCAATTCCATGCTTCCTGGGTTCTTCCTTAAGCTCCTGAATGTAGCTCCAATGACTCCTTAGCTCCTTTAGCTCCATTTTGATGCAAAACGTGCCATTTTACCTACGATTACAACGAAACTTGATGTAGACCTCGATTTCCACAAAGGTAGATGAAACGACGATATAATCACATAATATACATTCAAACATGCAGATTATTGAAGATAAAATGTCTAAAAAGGTCCCAAAATATAGACTATAATTCATGCTATCAAAATACCTCATACTTGTCCCTTGCTTGTCCCCAAGCAAGCTCCAAATCTTAAGTACAAGATAGAATGGATTATAAGTCATAAAGATCAATGAAAAGTATTTCAAAACATTTTAATGGTGTGCTCCACTCATAGATCACTCTAAGAGAATGTTTCATGGAATTTAAAATCAAAATATGCTCAAAACATTTTATAAATATAAGAAAGTTGTTCATCTTTGCATAAAATCATAGAATGCATAATAAATCATTATTATCAAAATTAATCATGTATAATCCAGTTTAAACCACCAAGTCAATCAACAAGCTCGAGGTCTCAAGGTCTTTTCAAGAGAAGGTCAAGAAACGTGTGAGGGTGGGATGTATATAGGGAATGTGGTGCTAGAATCCGGGAAAAGGGATCTTACTTCACTTCCTTTGAACTTCAACATCTTCCACCAATAAGCTTTGCTTATTTTACTTTTTTACTTTTTGGGATGCATGGACAGAGGTGCACAATAACCGAAGCCTAGGAGATCAGCAATCAACAATTTCTCGAGATGCCTCAAACCCTTAATGCATATACCATGACCCGTTAGGAATATCGCTCAATCAGACTTTGGCAAGACACAAACACCCGGCTATGTGAATGGTGCCGAGTTACTCATCATCATGATTGACTTCCCCAAACCTATTTGTTTATTTCTAAACTTCCAGCCAATCTCATCTTTTCTTTCACTTGCTTTTCACTTTTGTTTGCTTCCAAATTCCTGGATAGGTAAAGGGAGGCAAATATGTATATGAGGGGCTAAGCATGATCAAGAAGAAGAAGAGAAGAGAATGAATTGCCTTAATCATCCCACGAAGAATGTGATAGAACTCATCATGTGGTGTCAACCTTCAAGTTCAACATAATTTGGATAAAAACAAAGTATTAAACATGCCACAAATTTCAAACAAAGCATTTAGCAACTTAAACATATCATAAAACCTTTCAAACATATAAAGATTTCAAAACCAGTGTGCAAACAAAATCTTCACTGAGGTCATATCCAGATAAGAAGCACAAAACCGTTTCGAAAACTGTTTCAGTTAAACCACCTCGGTCGAGATGTTTGTTACGCTCAGGATGTATGCACGCAAAAAGCCTTAAATTTATACTTGATATATTTCTCCTAACTCCTAGCGAACCCGCAGTGTACGGGACATTTTGTAGTAGGGATAGTATTCCGAGGTCAAACACAAAGACCGAGGTGAGATTGAATCGATTAGTAACTAAAGATAGTGAAAGTATAGGCTAAGAAAAGAGAAAGGAATAAAGAAATGAAAATCGCAATGTTTTGGTTTGGTTTTTAGGTGATCAATCAAGGATCACAAATCATGCAAAATCAATCAATCAACTAAACTAACACCACAAGTAAACAAGCAAATACGAGATGAGAAATCAAGAGAGAAAAGCGGATTCTAGGGGTTGGAAATTCCGGTTATGGCATAGGACTCAAGCTATCTAATCATTCCTTGGATTAACTATAGTATGTTGGCAGTGAGAGTTTCTAGATTGGGATCAATCACCGGGTAGGTCTCATGGCCCACTAATCCGTTTCTAAGGTCTCATCACCGGGTAAGTCTCAAAGAGCCTAGGAGTGGAATTCTACACAAACCGGATGGTATTCTAGGGATCTAACCTCTCTTTACCGGGTAAGTCTCGGAAGGGCAAGTCCTAAACACCTATCCTAGCACACTCAGTCCAATAGCGGCTTATGACGCTCACTACTACCTAGATTTTTGTCATCTTCGGTATCTAAGAGCAAGAATCACCGGGTAGGTCTCTTCTAACACTTAGTTGCTAACACTAGGTCACCCTAGGATAGATTTAACTCAACAAACACTAGGATTTCAACAATCTAACAGCCTAACACTTGGATTTATCATTACAAGCAAATTCATCAAAATCACGGGGTGTTCATCAAGGTCCACGGCCGTGGTTTGCCTAGAACAAACCGTGGATTCTAACAGTGACTAGGTGCAATCAAACGAATCATCCAAGCATACATTTAAGGCTATCCTATCATAGTCCAAGCCATAACCATCCTTTCCTTACCCTAGAATCGCATCTATTTAGCCAACAACATACATCATCACAATCAAAATCATCAAACAAAAAATCATGGCTTCCATTTGCAAGAGAATGAAGTGAAATAGATGAACAAGTAGAACAAAGAAAACCAAGCTGGATATGAGAATTAGAAAGACTCACAACCCTTCAAAAGAAGGTTCAATCGATTCTTACAACCCTAGAAAACGATTCCGATAATCTTCACTCTAAAAATCTACCAAAGACTAATAGTGTTGTGCTCTTCTCTCCTTCTCCAATGGCACCTTTCTTCTCCTCCAAGAGTAGCTCCAATCTAATCTTCCAATGAGGGAAATCTTTCTTGTTGAGAGTGTGGGAGAGAATGGTGGTGAGGGGTCTGTCCTTTCAGCCTTGCTGGACCACCTATTTATCCTACAAATTTGCAAGAGTCGGCCATGAAGATCGTGGCACAGCTGTCACAACCGTCTGGCAAAAACCACGGTCCAATTCCACGCCCGTGGAAGTCCCAGTGACCGTGGTTTTGGTGCCTCAACTTGTTTTGGATCATTAAGCTACGATTTGGTGCATGGCATGCACCAACAAGGTCCCATGTGTCTTCCTTAGCTCCTAACTTGCATCCCAATGAGTCCGAAGGTGTGTCATCTCGAGGAACGATCCTCGAATGTATCGATTAAGCTTCTAAATCTCCCAAAATACCTACAAAGCAATGCAAAAGTCCGTGTAGACGTCTATCTCGAGAAAATACATGAATTGAGAGCAAACGTCGTGAACTAGTGCTAAACCATGCATGAATGAATGGAAAAACTATCTAAATGAGTGTGTAAACCTAAGTCATAAATCGTGTTATCAATGTTCTAAGTCAACCAAGGTGCTGCACCTCGATTGGTCAGAGTCACTTCGGTCGAGGTCATAAAAAAAAATTTCTTAACCAGTTTTTGACGTTTTTCTCAATCAAATAACTTGTATGCATGCATGTAATGGCAGATAAACACATGAAGCATAAATAAGAAAATAATATCCAAATAGAGTCATACAAGCATACACACAATGCCAAATCATACATCCAAATACCCCATACTTGGGACACATTGTCCCAATGGGTCAAAATAAGTCTAGAAAGAAAAGTACTCACCGGACATAAGCTGAGCTGCATAATAAATAAATAAAAGAAATCCCTACAAGCTCTAGTCCTGATCTGCTGGTGGTGGGGGTGGATATGGCATGTACGGGTGTTGGGATGGATCAAAGAGGTAGCCCATAGTGTGCTGGAACTGTATCTCCAATATCCGGCGCTGGTAGTGTTGGCTCTCCCTCATCTCCAACATATCTAAGGATAGAGCGGCGTAAGATTCGATCATCTGATCTGTCAGCTCGTCTATCTGTCTGTGAGCTACGGGATCCCGCTGTCTGCGGACTCTGTGCCTGGCTGGACGTGATGGTGGTGCAGCTGCCTCCTCCTCAGTCTCCTCGTCGTCTAGATCGACGACTGGTATGCTAGGACCAGTTGTGTTTGTCCTTGTATCCATGACAACACTGCCATCGTCCTGCTCATCCTCATCACCCTCCTCATGTGCCTGTGCTGCTGCATCTCTAGCGTCTCTAATGTACGGAGTCCATGCAGTGGACCAATATTGAGGGTTGTAGACGGAAAACTGGGACGACCACCTAATACCCTGAGGGGCAATCTGCTCCCAAGGCATCGCCACATACGGCGTAGTAAGTCCACGAGGAACCAGAATCCTCCTAGTGATCATCTCCTGCAGCCCTAGCAGCTTGGCAGCCGCCACTAGTGTACAAGCACTTAGATCCAATCCCATCACTGTAGCTATATGGGTCACTAGACCTCCTTAGCAGATGTCTCCTCTCCCCTTTGCCTTGATCCGGTGCAGATCCTCAGCTAGCAAGGCACCGAAATCAGGCACACCTCTAGTCACCATGTAAAACAGACTCAAAAGCTCCCCCTGTCTAACCTTCTGGGGCATCTCAGTACACACTAGAAGTGTCTCGCTGAATATCCTGTGGGCGAGTCTGAAAGCGAGGTGGAAGATGATCTGCTTCCTAGAGTCTCCAGGTCTCCACCTATCAGCATGTGACTACGTGAGCTATCTGTCCCCAAAACTGGCGAGCTACAGCTCGAGAGGGGAAATCAGTAATCGTCGGGGTCGGGAAGCCGAAGACCTCTCTCCACTGGTCCATCGGTACTAGATAATTCCGGTTCAACAACCGGTACTTGATGGCCTACTATGCAGGCAGGTGAGTCACAGAGCTCACAAACTACACCAGCCCTACCATCGAGACCATCCGTCTCAGATCCTCCGCAACATATAAACACTCAAAGGCGGAGATGTCCAAAAACTGCGGCGCAACCACTGAGCGCGTACAGATGCGGTCGTAGTCGGCCTGGTGACGCTCGCGTATCACCGGTACAAAAGGCCGAAAAGAAGAAGGAGAAGGGGAAGATCCATCTCTCAGGACAAGCTGTCTGTCAGATCTAGAGCTCATTTTCTCTCTTTGTCAGAGCACCTCGGTTGCTTGTCAGAGCTCAAGAATCACCTCGGCCAAGGCGCAGATCGACTAGACCGAGGTGCAAAGCTGTTCGATTTCAACTCTCTGGAATTCAGTTCTTTTCCCCCAATATCACTAAAGATTGTTCCTAAGGGGTACTTAATACTTTTCCAACAAAAATAATTGTCAACCAAAGCCAATTTCTTCCAAAATCAGTAAAAGAAGAGAAGTTAGGGTTTTCGCTTTTGTTACCCCAGATTCGGTGGATTCGAGGCGTTTTTGTTGCAGTTTCTTGCTTGCATTTCGTTCCTCTAGCCTTTCCTCTCAGAATTGAAGCAAAAATCGTCGAAAACGAGTGAGAATCGAAGAAGCGAGGTGAGATTAGCGCCGCGGTCGAGAAGGTGAGGGGGGAAGAGAGAGAAATCGTTCCCCTTTTTATACCCCTCACTGAATCTGTTGTCACCTTGGTCGAGGTGGTCCCGACCGGACCGAGGTGTCTGAACCGAGGTGGAATGTGTCAGCCCTAGTCGCCTCGGTTTCTCAAGAATCATCTCGGTCGAGGTGCTGTGACAGCAACCGAGATGTGTCTCAGTCAAACTCCGTCTTCTCAATTTCTCGAACTTCTGTCCTTCCAGTGTTGCTCCTGGGTTGTATTTCTTCCTTCGTGATTACCTGTTTTCTGTCTAGGACGCCAAAAACAAAGCAAAGCAAAGCAAAGCAAAAGCAAACTATCTAAAGCTAGACAAGAAAAGGGAAAAGAAAGCAATACCTTGGGTTGCTTCCCAAGAAGCGCTTGGTTTAAGGTCGCTAGCTGGACCGTACGGCATCTCTAAACATGCGGGAAGGTGTCCTCACCCCATACTTCATCTTCATCGTGGGGTGAGATAAAAAAAAGTCTATCAAACGTTCCAGCAAGTGCAAGTGCTCATCGGGGAATGAATCCTCTATGGGTGGTCCGTCCTTCTCGCATGAAGAGGGAGGTAGCCGGTTGAGGTGATCCGCAACAGAGTTTTTGGATCCCTTCTTATCGCGGATCTCTAGGTCAAACTCTTGAAGCAAGAGAATCCATCGAATAAGACGTGGCTTAGCATCCTTCTTAGCAAGCAAGTAACGAATAGCTGCATGGTCGGTGTAAACGATAACTTTTGCTCCCACTAAGTAAGATCGAAATTTCTCAAAAGCATATACAACCGCCAATAGCTCCTTTTCGGTGGTGGCGTAGTTATGCTGGGCTTCGTCTAGCGTCTTGCTAGCATAGTAAATGGCGGTGGTCTGGCCATCCTTATTTTGTCCAAGCACCGTCCCTACTGCCGCATCACTCGCATCACACATGATCTCGAAGGGCAAGGTCCAATCCGGAGGTTGGATAATGGGAGCGGAGATCAGTGCTTCCTTAATCCTATAAAATGCATCAAGACATTCCTACGAAAACTCAAAAACAACATCCTTATTTAGGAGTCTAGTTAGTGGTTTAGAAATCTTCGAGAAGTCCTCGATGAATCTCCTATAAAAACCTGCATGCCCAAGAAAACTCCGTACACCCTTAACAGAACAAGGGGGAGGAAGTTTCTCAATAGTCTCGATCTTAGCTCGATCAACCTCAATACCTCGGTTGGAAACGAGGTGTCCTAGTACGATGCCTTCATTAACCATAAAGTGACACTTCTCCCAATTCAAGACGAGATTAGTGTCCTCACATCTTTGTAGCACTAGAGAAAGGTTAGATAGACAATCATCAAAACAAGAACCATATACTGAAAAATCATCCATAAATACCTCCATGATCTCCTCTATATACTCGGAAAAGATAGCCATCATGCATCGCTGGAAGGTAGCGGGTGCATTACATAATCCAAATGGCACCCTCCTATAAGCGAATGTCCCCCATGGACAAGTGAAAGTGGTCTTCTCTTGATCATCTGGATGGATAGGAATCTGAAAGAAGCCACTATAACCATCTAAATAGCAAAAATATGAATGTTGGGCTAACCGTTCGAGCATCTGATCGATGAAGGGAAGTGGAAAATGGTCCTTCCGAGTGGCTACGTTCAGCTTCCTATAATTGATGCACACCCTCCAGCCCGTGACGGTCCTTGTTGGGATCAACTCGTTGTTCTTATTTGTCACAACGGTTATCCCACCTTTCTTCGGAACTAAGTGCACTGGGCTCACCCACTTGTTGTCCGAGATAAGAAATATAATACATGCATCCAACAACTTAAGAATTTCTTTCTTCATGACCTCTTTTATGATCGGATTTAACCGTCTTTGAGGTTCTCGTGAAGTCTTATGATCATCCTCCATTAGAATTCTATGCATGCAGAAGGAAGGCTTAATGCCAATAAGATCATCAATAGTATAACCCAAAGCCTTTCGATGCTTTCTCAGGACATGCATTAGTTTAGATAATTCAGATTCGGAGAGGGAAGCACTAACGATGACGGGATAAGTAAAATCCGGCCCAAGAAAAACATACCTCAAGTGACTCGGGAGTTGTTTAAGCTCCACAACTGGGGGTGCTTTCTGAGGGGGACCCTCGCTTCCTCTTTCCAGTAGAGTGGACTGAGATCGAAGAACTGGACTCTCAAAAGTATCAGTTGATATCATCTCGCTTGCAACCTCGGTCGAGGTCCAGAGAGGGTGACCGAGATGTTCTTCAGTCAAGAACACCTCGCTTGGTCCAGAAAGTGCCTCGGTCGAGGTACTGCAACTGGGACCGAAACTGGAAATTCTCTTATCCTGGATTAATTTTTCAATCTTAGCTCCTGGATCTTCTTCCAACGCCCTTAAGCTTTGTATATCTACATCACAAGAAACATATATACCTTCCTCCATTAAGCTAAAACTAATAACTCTCTCAAGTGGATCATTAATAAGGATAGAGCTCACCAATTCTCTTGATTCTTCTTCATCATAGATGTTGAAGATATCATCTCTCAGCGGCTCTCCTTTCATTGCCGCAAGCAATGCAAATTCAACTTGATCACCGCCAATGTTGAATTGCAACTCGGCGTTCTTACAATCCACATTGTAACCCGAAGTTGCTAGAAATGGTCTCCCGAGAATGATAGGAACGGGATAATCTGCGGGAATGTCAAGCACAACAAAGTCTATAGGTAAATAAAAGTTACCTAACTTAACCGGGACGTCTTCCAAAATGCCCACAGGATGGGTAATGGAGCGGTCCGCCATGTATAATCGTATCTTCACCGGCTTGGGCTCTCCAAGTCCGATCCTCACACATAGCTCTAGTAGAATGATGCTCACGCTGGCTTCTAGATCACACAACACCTCACAAGTGACATCCCCAACTTGAATGGGAATGCAAAATGAACCGGAATCTCTCAACTTGGGTGGCATCTTCTCCTTCATGATTTGAATGAGCTTGGAGGATTTAGATGTCATCCTTACTTCACCAAAGTCTTCCAGCTTCCTCTTCCTTGATAGAATCTCTTTTAAGAACTTCCCATATATGGGCATCCCTAGAATAGCATCAAGAAAAGGGATATTAATATGTAGTTTATTCATCAAGTCAAGGAATTTACCAAAATGCTTGTCTAGATGTGCTTTGGCCCTTGACTGGGGGAATGGAAGTGGTGGTTTATATGCAGGAGGTGGGACATAAACTTCAGTTTTGTCCGATGCTCTCTGAGGCTCCACCTCGGTTGGTACCTCGGCCGAAGTGTTCTTCGTCTGTACCTGGACCGAAGTGTTTTTCACTGGCATCGACCGAGGCACTGGATCTGCAGTTTTCAGTCCACTTCTCATCGTTATTGCCATGATCTGTCCTTTAGGGTTGCTCTTTGTCCTTGCTGGGAGCTTCCCTGGATCTCTTGGTGCTTCATTCGCTTTATTAAAGAATTGTTATTCTAAGGCTTTTTGTGCCTTCGAAAATGAAGTCATGGACGTCTCCATAGCATTGAGCTTGATCAAGATAGGCTCCAGCACTGCGTCTTTCTTCTCTAGCTGAGACGAGCTTGATCCAGGCTCTTGGCTCTTCAATGGAGTAGAAGAAGAAGAAGAGAGGAAGGGATTAGAAGCGTTGTTTGAATTGGAGTTAGAGTAAGAGTTACCCGAAATTTGATTGTTTGGCCTCCAATTATTGTTGTTGGATCCTCTATTGTTGTTGTAGTTGTTGTAGTTGTTGTTCCGGGAACCATTGTTGTTCCTTGAGCCTTGATATCCTTCCTCTTCTTTCTTGGTGTGAGCAACCAAAAGTTCCTTTAATTGCTTCACATCATTCTTGAGGGATGTAAGTTGATTATCATTTGATGGAGCTTCTTGGAAATTAACTCTCTTAACTCCATTTTCAGCTCCTTGGTGCGAGTACTTCTCCATGTGCAAAGCTTGTTTTTCAATGAATTCCCAAGCTTCATCAATCAGCATGTTCATGAATGTGCCGGCGGATAGTAGTTGAAGGCTGAATTGGGTAGCTCCATCCAATCCCTTGAAGTAAATCTCTAACAACTCTATCTTTGGAATCCCATGATGTGGGCAATCCAAAAGAACATCTTTAAATCTCTCCCATGATTTGGACAAACTCTCCTTGTCCTTCATGATGTCTTGGAGGGGGAAAGAATTTCGTTAAGAACTCCGTCGTCATCTCCTCCCAAGTGTTGATCTTTCCGGGAGGAAGAGACTAGTACCAAGTAAGCGTCCTATCTTTTAAAGAAAAGTAAAAAGGCCTTAGCTTGTAATTATTATTTTCCACTCTTGAAGGTTTCAAGGTCTCCATCAAGATCTCATAGTTTTGTAGATGTTGATGTGGAGATTCCCTTTCTAGCCCTCCGAACTGGCATTCGCGAATCATGGAAAAAACTTGCGGTCGAAGTTCATAATCATGCTCCGCTGGATCTCCTAGGTTGACTCCTGGATGCCTCACTTGCTGGTTTGGGTCCATCCTCTGCCCTAGGGTCTGTGGAATACCTGTAAAAAGAACATCTCGGACTGGCATCCAAGGTGGAAGTATCTCGGCCGGGGAAACTGGAGCGGGGTCCTGCCTCGGTCGAGGATATGGTCGATGCAGAATCTGAGCTCGTAACTCAGCCATATCTGCTTCAATCTCTGCAGCTCGGGTGCGATTTTCCTCCCTTTCACGCTGCAGTTCTTCCCTATTGAGGCGCAGTTGTTCCATTGCCTCCTTCAATTCGGCCTCAAGATCGCGATTGTTTTGGTTGACCATTTTTGCTTCCTTCAAGCGTCTCTTATATGTCTTTTCTGATTCGGGATCGTAAGGTACGATTTCCTTCCCAACACGGGTTTTTCGCATAAACCTAAGAAAAAGAACCTGCGAAAGTCACTCAAGTAGAGTAGTTAGTAATAACAGGGGCAACAGCCCCGAAAGACAACCACAACCGGCTCGGTCTAGACCAAGTCCCCGGCAACGGCGCCAAAAACTTGTTCGCTCCAAATGGTGTGTGCAAGCTTTAAATTTATAACCCAAGAAGTATGCTTAAAACAAGGATGCGAACCCGCAGTGTACGGGTCAATTGTAATAAAAGCAAGAATTCCAGGGGTTGATCACAAGGACTTAGGTGAAACAAAGCAAGTATAGGTTGTCAATATTGCAACTAACCACAAAAGCAATCAAAGATGATAATAAGGTCAATTAATGGAAATATGCAAATTTTAGGAATTAAAGCATCCAATTGTGGTTCCAACTCAAGATCTCAAGATAAGAGGACAAAGCTGAGATTTTGCAAAGGAAAGGTGTTACTAAAATGGAATAGATCACCGGGTAAGTCTCACTACTCACAATCCCAAGCCAAAGAACCTATCACCGGGTAAGTCTCAAGGTACTAAGGAAAGGAATTATAATCTCAAACCAACACACCAACTAAGGGAATAGAATCAACCTTTACCGGGTAAGTCTCAAGCTAACTCACAAAGATGAGATGAAGGCACACTCAAACCCCAATAAAGGATAAACCTTTATTACCTACACTTATGATCATGGGTAAACAAACAAAGGAATTACCGGGTAAGTCTCATCCTAGGCTTGCATTGAACCAGGAAAGGTGTAATAAGAACAGGATTTGGCAAACTCTAACACTTAACTCTCAGTTGCGGATCAGAAAGGTCACCTCGGTCAGTCAAGTTCCACCCGGCCGAGATGTTCATCGACTGAACGAGATGTTCTAAGTTAAGGATAAAGACTCGAGCTTTCAGGGTCCTACTGGAATTTAAGATTATTCTATCATTGTTTTTCCCATAACCTTCAGCCAATCACCCTAGAATCGCACAAAGAAATTAGCCACTCATCATCATGAAAGCAATAATCAAATATATGGGAAGGGAATGATTATTTGAACACAAAAACCTTAAGAACGAGGCATCAATAACTGAATCAAATATCAAACAAATAAGCGTTCCTTGGATCACAAATCCAACAGGACAAATCAACAAGAAGGGAATCTAAGAAAGTCTTACAAATCCCTTCACAAAAGCTATAGCAAGCTATCAATCCTTTCTAGATTGACCTTCAATCTTCCTTCCTTCAAAACTCTGGAGAAAATCCCTTAATTGCTGGATGCTATCAGCTCTCTAAGCATGGTTGAACTTGTGGAAAATCCAACCCTTTATATAGGAGAATTATCTTCCAAAGATAAAATATCTTAAAAAGATAAATTCCTAATAAAATATATCCATATCTCATAAATAAATCCCTAAAATATATGATCTTCCTTCTAGAAATCCAGCCCAAAAATATAAGATCTCTCCTTCTAAAAATAAAAGATCTCAGCCAAATAAAATATATCTCGCCGCGTCAGAATGTTCGCCTCGGTCGGGGCGCTCCTCTAGATCACCTCGGTTTGTAGTTGACCGAGGTGACTTTCAGCTGAAGGTGAAATCTCTCAAATCTGGTCCAAGGTAAATCTTTTATTCAATTTCATGCTTCCTGGGTTCTTCCTTAAGCTCCTGAATGTAGCTCCAATGACTCCTTAGCTCCTTTAGCTCCATTTTGATGCAAACCGTGCCATTTTACCTACGATTACAACGAAACTTGGTGTAGACCTCGATTTCCACAAAGGTAGATGAAACGACGATATAATCACATAATATACATTCAAACATGCAGATTATTGAAGATAAAACGTCTAAACAGATCCCAAAATATAGACTATAATTCATGCTATCATAACACTTGAGACTCTACATATCCTGAAGGAGTTATTGAACACACATCAAAAGGTATTCCTTTTTTCCCTTATCTAATCTATTATGCATGCGATCCTTGTTCAGATGTTTATGAAATTGTTTCCTGAAATTCCGCTTTTAAACATCTAAAATCCCAACAACAATTTACTCAACCATCCCCATCGATTAGTTCATGTTTTCCCAATTCAATACACGAGATAATTTAAAACTTATGTCTTGCTAGTTGCTCTAATTTAGGGTCTAGAGAGCTCGACTTGCATAATAAATTGATGATATTTGTTTGTTAAATATGTTTTTTTTATCACCAATCTCTTATATGTTATCGTAGTTCTTATATCCATTACAAGATCGAGAACTGCATTTAGATGATTGTTTGGTTATATTTGTGCTTAATGGTTGTTGTTCGCGGGATGAGAGAGTTGCGTGAATATATGCCATAATTTCCTGCAAGATGCGAGACTTGCATATGAATGTCTTTAAGATAGCATGATAAATATGTTTAACCTATGAATTGAGAATGATGATGTGCAATGTTGTGGTGATTTTGGAATATCTCTCTATTGATCAATTTTCGTTGTTGTTTACTTTACTGTTTTGATGGATCCCATGTTACAAATCAAAATCCCAAATTTTACTTTACTGACTACTTGATAGATTCGATATATCGCCGACTTGAATTCTTGTGTTTTCTCTTTGTTTTCGTCTATGTTGTCTCAACTTCCACCCTTTATGTCTTGATTGAATTGATTTTGGTGTTCAATCAAATCGGATATGTTGTTTTGTTTTTTAATCTTGTCATTTTTGTATTTACAATTAATTTCACAAATCATTATCTCTTACTCCCCATGTTCGATCCTAACTTTATACTTCAATTAAGTCATGAAATTAAAGTGTGAGATTTAAGGCACACATTTTAGGTCTTACAATCATAGAAAATATTGATGAATTTATGGGAGAACTTTGAAAAAGATCTCAAAAGGAGTGTATATGATGTACATACTATAAAGTTGTGGCTAGACCGGTGGATATCCACCTTGAGAACTCTTTGGGATATTTACTTAGTTGATGAACAAGAAGCGGTTGGAATGTACCTCTCAAACGATCATTGTTAGAACTTTGAGATATTAGCTTCTTTACTACCAAGTCAAATTAATGACCATATTTCCACTATTCTTTATTGGAAAAAAATCAAGATAGAATCTACCGGTAAACAAGTAAGAACGGTTGATTTTCAACAAAATCTACAACGAAATTATCCTTTGAGCAAAAAGGTGTTCAGATAAGCACATTGACATGAGTTTGGGACCTAAATGTTATGCCAATTGTTAATAACTTTCTTTGGATATTTATTAGTTGACGGTCTGCCGACTAAAACAATCTTGAAAAAAAATAGACGAATCCAATATTTATGCATTGTGCCAACACCGTATTAAAACACTTCACATTTGTTTTTCCAATGTTTTTATGTATTACAAAAATATTCCACGTGATAAAATTCATAATTTCTTTATTAATATGAAGGACGCTAATATAAAGGTAGAACACGTTATAAATATCCTTCGTGAACAATTCGACAACAAGAAACTCGAACACATCAAAATACTATAGTGAAACAAGTGGTATAAAATGAATAATTGTATCTTCGGAACGAACAAGATGGTTGTCTCAACTCTCAAGGACATTGATAGGACTCAACATGAAAATAACTAATAAAGAGCAACAAAACCAAATGCGGGATTAGTCAAACTAGCCAAAGCCGAATGTGAGATTCATTGAACTAAACTTTGATGGATTTTTATTAAGGAATGAAAACTCCTTAGGATTTATCGTGGGGATCATAGAGGGGACCATCACTTTCGACATAAAATAATGTGAATATATACGACAATCTTTCATGTGGAGGCTGTTGCGTTAAGAAAATGAATCATGATAGAAAAAAGGAGATGAGAATCTAAAAGTAAATATATAGAAAGATAATGAAACGGTTATTAACCTCGTCAACAAAAAGAACCGATCCCTTCTTAACCATTCTATTACTACTACATACCTGAATTAATCAAAAGTCGAGAAAGAAATTATCTGAGACGATCACATATTACTTTTACTTTGAACAAAAAAAAAACATATTACTTTTACTTATCGTATATAATAATAATAATATAAAAATAGAAAATAATTGTTATTATTATTAAAACTTATCTATAATTGCCGACATTCTAACCGGCCATGTACTCAACCGGCGAACGCTTCCCCTTCTCGCTAAGCGTCTCTCCCTGTGTGCGTGTCTTATTTGTTTCATATTTATTTTTCTGGTTCCGATAACTCTTTTCGCCTTCATTGCCTAAAGCCACTTGACAGATCCTGTCCCTAATATCGTAAGTTGAAGTTCTTATCTTTTTCAAATGAAAACAATCGACCTCCGATGCTGAGAAGACCCTTCTAAAGAGAGAGATCACTATGGAGAACGGGTCATCCAACAAGGATTCCGTGATGGGGAACGGGATATGCTATAAGGAATCCGTTAACGGGGGTCACGATGTTTGGAGCTGTAGAAATGGACATATTAATGAGCATCCTTGCTCTTCACCTGCTGATCATCTGGTTGTTATGGTCAATGGAATCCTTGGAAGGTTAGTTGTCCTACGAGTTATTCAAATGTTTCTTCTTCTTCTTTTTTTTTTTTTTTTTTTTTTTTTCTTCCTTCTCTTCTTTCGTAGCTTCCATTTCCATTTTTGATCGAATGAATGAATGAATCTGAAGAACCCTTGTGTTTTTCGGTTAAACTAGTCTAATTGAATTTCCGTGACTCCAATCTCGTGTTCGGCTTGGATTTAATTTAATGGATATGAAACGGGTTGGATGATATCCGTTTGGGTAGGGTTGGATAGATTTTACACTAGAGTTGAATACATTTGATGGATCGAGGTTGTACAACCAGAAGTTAAGCGTGGAGATGCGTAATTTCCCAAGAAAGTTGAAGGTCATTGTCTTGTAGTTTATGCGAAGTGACGAAGTCTCTTGATTTCAGAGAATGATTAGATTTTCATTGTTAAGGCTTTATTGGCAGAATAGGTTCTTTTGTTCCAATGGTGGTGTCTCAGACCACTGGATGTAACATCTTGCTGGATCTTATAGAGACATAGAGTGAAATCCATCTAGGGTCTATTATCTGTAGTCATGATCCTTGTTAGTTGCTACTATTTTTTGTTAATGTATTTAATTCTTTTTGGTGCTTTGGACTTTGAGGACTGGGGAATATTAAGACTCTGTCTATTTTTCATGTTGCAGTGTGAATGATTGGAAGTTTGGAGCAGAGCAATTTGTTAACTCACTACCCAATAAAGTGTTTGTTCACTGTAAGGAACAATGTGAAGCAACTATGTTCCTTCTTAAACATTCGCTGTATTGCTAATACATAGTGCATGATACCCCCCTTCTCCTCCTAAATCCTCATTTTGTTAATCTTGTAATTGAAATGATGATTTGGTTGGTTACATAATGTAGTCAAAGTGAGAAGGATTCAACCTAGTATGTAAATCTTGCTGGATCTTATAGAGTGAAATACATCTAGTATGTCATGTATAAGCTTCTGTTTTTAATTTCATATCCCATATTGTGTATCGAAGTGCTCAGTACATTTCCATGGATTCACTAATTGTACCTATACCACTTTGACTTGGAGGTTCTGGGAGTTGTTAGCTGTTACCTTAACCTTATTTATTGATCATGTCATGTGTTGCAGAAAACACTTTTAACTGAAAAGATCATGGAAGTTTTATGCTAAATCATCTCGAAGACAGTTTTATTAACAACAATGTGTTTGCAGGTAGTGAACGAAATGTATCAACGTCGACGTTGGATGGTGTAGATGTTATGGGTGAAAGGTTGGCTGATGAGGTGTGTTTTTTATATACAGAGTACAATCTAAGATTATTAATATAAATTTTTTGGGAACTTGTTGCTTTTCCCCCACAACCAGACCATACAAATTTTTAAATTAATTATATATCTTGTTGGCTTCATTGTATCTGAATTAAACTTTGGTTTTTGTTTCAGGTACTTGAAATGATCAAACAACAGCCAAATCTTTGCAAAATATCATTTGTAGCCCATTCTATTGGTGGATTAGTTGCAAGATATGCAATTGGCAAACTATACCAACCTCCAAATTGTGGATTGATGAAGAATTCGCCAGATAAGGGATCTGAAGAAATCTTCAAAGCTACAATAGGCGGTTTGGAAGCAATGAACTTTATTACTGTTGCTTCACCTCATCTTGGATCTAGAGGCAATAAGCAGGCAAGTGATTCTTGATTACCCTTGTAGTTTGAACTTATTATTAAGTGATTCTTGATTACCCTTGTAGTTTGAACTTATTATTATCTTACTGACAACGCCCTTGACTGTTTCGTCTACTAATTAGAATTTGAGAGTTTGCTCATTGGTTTTGACTGTGACCCTTCATATTATTTACATTGCTCTTGAACTCAAGTATATGTGAGTGATATAACCCTAGTTTGCTTGACAAGCAGTAATGTATGGAACCTATGCCCTGTCTTATGTATGTGACTCATGTGAGTTACTGCCTAGGAGGTTAAAAAAGACAAACTTGATGGAACCCATATGTAGAGATTTTAAAATTATTAAATAAAATTCCAGTAACTACGTATTCTAACTTCTAAGTTAGGTTCTCACTCTGTTAACAATGGCTTGTGTTAAATATAAGGTTATATTTTTTACATTCTTAGTTATATCAACACATTTTGGCTTGATGGCTAGTAGCTACTATATATTGGCCCAATTATATACTAAGGATCTGAGGTATGTAGCATATTATGATCCTAGTGTTATGCCAAATAACATACTGTGACCATGTCCGTCTAAACAAACAGAGAGATCTGAACACGTTCTAGGAAAAAGCACACCAGGTGCAGAAATTTGGCAGCATGCTTCTTCAATTGGATGTTTACTTAGAGAGAAATCTGAACACGTTCTAGATAGATTTTGGGAGATTTCGGCGAAGCTTTTAAAAAAATTTTCCTCCTTATTCCCCTTCTTAATTTGGATGAGTTCATTTTTAATTATTTAAACTTGTCCTTTTTGGTAAATTCAATACTAAAATCTATCCACAAATCTCCCCTCACAAAACACTTGGTTAGATTTTTCATTAGATTTCCATATTTTACCAAGGATATGAGGTATGTAACATATTGAGATCCTAGTGTTACCCAAACTATTTACTAAGGATCCGAGGGATGTAACGTATTAAGATCCTAGTGTTATGCCAAATAACATAATGTGACTATGTCAGCCTAAACAAACAGAGAGATATCTGAGCACATTCTAGGAAAAAGCACACCAGGTGCAGAAAGTTGTCAGCATGCTTCTTCAATTGAATGTTTACTTAGAGAGAAATGTAAAATACATTCTGGATAGGTTTTTGGATATTTCGGTGAAGCTTAAAATTTTTTGTTTCCATATTACCTTTTTTAATTTGGATGGAGTTCATTTTTTTATTTTAAACCTGTCCTTTTTGGTGAGTTCAATACTTAAATCTATCCACAGATCTCCCCTTGCAAAACACCTGATTAGATTTTTCATTAGATTTCTGTATCTTACCGAAGTCTTCAAAACTCAACCAAAACAACTATCCAAAAGATAACCGAAAAGCTTAAACTGCCCAAAAAAATTGTTTCGAACATGTCCTACTAGGATTTCTAGTGCCGACTAGTTTTGGCTTCCGAAATTGTTCTTTACTACTAATAAGGCTTCACTTCGCCTTTAGTGTAAGAGGCATCTCAGCACCTTGCTTGATGAATGTGCTGTAGGCCCTTGAGCCAGGGTGCCTGCTAGGGTGGGCCTGGCTAATCCCAATGTATGGATGTATGACCCATCAAAGTAGACACCTGGGAAAATTTCCTAGTGGCCATCCTTGGGACTTGAACCAACGACGTCAAAGGTATGTCTTTGGCATTTGCCAGTGGCAAACCAATTATTTCAACCATGGATGGTTGAGGCAGGGTTCTATTGCCTAGGAATGAAGTGCACTTGTTGCCAGCACTTTCTGACTGGCACAAAATGAACAGGAGTTTTATCTTATAATTAAAGTGCCTGATTTTGGAAGATCCTCAAGTCTTGTTACTTATAATGGTTCCAGGTACCGTTCCTGTTTGGGGTGCCCGCTATTGAAAAACTTGCAAGTCTTGTGATTCACTGGATATTTAGAAGGACTGGAAAACACCTTTTCTTGACAGATTGTGATGATGGAAAGCCACCCTTGCTTAAAAGAATGGTGCAAGATGACTATGAATACCCTTTCATGTGTGTATAATTTGTAATTTCTTGATTCAATTAAATTTCCTTAACAGTTGCCCGTGTTTTTTTTAATTGTATATGTGGCTACTTGGTGATGCAGGTCAGCACTACGAACCTTCAGACGTCGAGTGACATATTCAAACGTTGGATATGATCGTATCCTTTATACGCTTTGTATTCAACTTTCAAAGGTTGACCATCACACTTTCTGTTCTCCTTTATGGTTTCATATTTAGATATTGTTGGTTGGAGGACATCTTGTATCCGACGTATGAGTGAACTACCAAAGGTATTAATCTTCCACATGTGTACTGTAGTCTCATTTTACTAATCTGTTTTAATCTTAATTCTCTTACATTCTTGCTTTCCTCAGTGGGAGGATTCCATTAACGAAAAGTATCCGCATATTGTACATCAAGAGCATTGCAGTGCATGTGAAGCAGAATTTTGTGAATCAAATTCATCGGAAGGTTGTGATCCAGACAAGATTGAAGGTCTGTGCTACTTCATAGTATTTGTTATTGTGTTTTTTGCAGTTTAGTATTTTTTGGCGGATTAAAACCCAGCCTAGCTTTGTTGCTCAGCTCACACTCACCTAAGATGCATACTCATAATTATAACTATAATGTTGACATTTCTAGGTTTCAGGCTGTTTTTTTTTGGGTATAGTTCACGCAGCACTATACATGCATTTTATTTCTGAAGATATCACTCGGTTTTGATCACCCCTCTCCTACCTGTTGACCTCTATTGTTATTTTGCAGAGGAACTTGTTACTGGTCTGTCCCGAGTGTCATGGGAGAAAGTTGATGTGAGTTTCCATGCCAGTAGACAGAGATTTGCTGCTCATAGTGTCATTCAGGTCTATCTCTTCCCCTTTGCCTTCTAATCTCTCTTTTTCTTGCACATTCTTTCTGACAATAGCAACCATGATCTGCGCTCATAGAGTCATTCAGGTTTAGGATTTTATGTAATTGATCATGGCATATAAAATACAGATTTGGCATGAAAGGGCAATCATGTGCATCTGTTCTTTGTAGTTACTTGAAATGTCTAGTGAGCCCCTGCACGCCCATCCATCCCTCGATTCCCTTTCCCCTCCAATATGAATTGAAGTCCTCTCCTAAGCGTCTGCGGTTAAAATCCCCTTTTCTCTTCCCTTGCACGTCCATCCATCCTTGTGCTGAAATAGTTCATTTTAAATCTTCAAAGAGGCGCGCTTAGCCTCCAGGAATCCCTGCACCTAGTCCCTTTTAGAACACTGGGTATAATGCTCTTATGGACTAAGGGTGTGTTTGGGAGACCCAATTTGCAAGCTTCGGAGAAAAGCATAAGCTACAAAATTGGTGTTTGGGAGTTCAAACTTACAAAAGCTTATTCTAGCTTATGGAAGCTTAAAATTTTCTTATTTCGTAAGCTACATTGAGGAAGCTTATGAATTTTTATGGTATCTTATTGAATGATATAATACAAATATAACTCTACAAAAATTACTTCCAATTAAAAAAGTAAACCCCTCCTTTTGGCAATTTTTACTTGCACAACTTTAATACGCTTTTTTCTGTCAATCACCCATCAAGCTTATAGAAAAAATAAGCTCGGTCAATCCGCTACGTATTTCAGCTATCTTATATAAGCTTTGGCTGTGATAAGCTAGTGGTTCCGAAACAAACCCTAAATGAACTTGGTCCTCTAAAATTTTTTGATTGCTGGATGTAGCCAGGGGTGGACCGGAGGTTCAAGGGGGATGGTGCTCCCGTTGCCCTCCGGAGAACCCTTTAGGATCTCAATGTGATCCCATAAGTATAAAAATGTTGATGAAGTTTCAAAGAAATAAGAAAATTGATCAAAACGGAGTGATATCTTCAGAATCCAAACGTGATCCCCTTCAATTTCTTACGTTACCTATAAAATAAGAATGTTAATCAAAACCGAGTGATATCTTCAGGATCTCAGATGTGATTACCTTCATTTTTCTACTTTTAGTGTTTGTTTCATGTTAATTAGTTGCCATAGGTTGTGGTTCAATTGTTGTCGGTGCTTTTTCTCAATTTTATTAAATAACTTGCTTTTAATGAGCTTTTAAAACCGACATGCCTAATAATGGATAATTTTCCTCTTCTAGTCTTCCACCTTTCTTTCCTAGCTCATTTTTTGAATATATTCTTCTGTCATGTTCCATTGTTATTCATGTGCCATTTTCCATTTTTTAAAATCTTTTTGTTGAAAGAACATTAAAAATGTTATGGATTTATAGAACTTTTCAAACCAAATTAAAAAAATGATAGATATATGTGGTACATTTAAGGTATAAATATAAATTCATTAAAACATTCCAATATAATATATTTAATGAACCTCAGAATGTTGATGAAAATGTCATAGTTCAAGTGAATATTTTCATAATTCTAAGGCAGTTCGGTAGGGGATGTAAGATTATTTTGTGGGATGAAGATGTCCGAGACCATGCTTGTATGAGAATTTATGGTGTGTGTGGTGATGATAGTCACACAACATCATTCTTAGTTTATAGAAGACCCCAAGACATTCAGGACAAAACACTTTATTGAGCCTATGTGTGGATGCAGTTGGCTGCCTAAACAAGCCTCAATCGCTGGCAACCTCTTTGCTTCGAAGCAAGGCACTTTATGCCCCTAGTTAAATGCAGGATTCCCTGGTGTTAGATTGCTTTTCTCCACAAAGGATGTGTCGAGATAATCCAAAGTCTCGATAGTTAGCTCTCGGTCTTCCGGTCAAACGTTGTTATAAAGCGGGTCTAGGCTGAGCTTGGGCTGGGTTTTATGCACTGCTTATTGCCATGGTTGTAGGCATTCTGCGTTTACCTGATGTTTTTTGCTAAATCCCAAGTCTTCAACTTTAGTAGTGAGCAATATAGTAAGCCGAGCTCTTCCGAAAGCGGGGGGATCCCTTATGCACTAGTCTTGCAGTTGTTTTTTGTAAAGGTCAACAGTGTCCATCTATCCCCGCCATACACATGCATGCTTTTTCGATGAATGTCTCATCCTGATTTTTTAACTTGCAGGTGAAGGACAGTACCGTACATGCAGAAGGAGCAGATGTTATCCAACACATAATCGATCATTTTGAGGTGTAGTTGTTTGGTGCTTAATGTACAAGAACAAAAAAAAAAAAAAAAATCCTCTACCCGACGGAGAGGTTCGATTCTGGACCCATGTTGTGCAAGGGAAGGTAAATCAGTCTTCCAGCGTGGCGAGGACTCGACCAAGCTTTTGTTACATATAATAGGATGTTTGTTGCTCTTAAACAATGTAAAGTGATGTGGTTGATCATCAGCAAATAAAGGAACTTCGGGACCTGTATATTTTCAATGGACTTAGACTTGCAAATTTGATAATTAATTCAAAAACTGTATACTTTACCAGGACATCTTTGGCAGGCCCTAGCTGCTTCCATTCCCTAGGCTGCTTTCTCTTGTTGCTTCTACAAATGAAATACCGGGCTACTAAATGCACGGGACAAATTTACTAATGCAGAATTGACGCACATTGAGAGACCCTTACACTGGCGTACAATTGCATATTTAATCAAAAATTTATATTTTGGTTATTTTCATAAAGCTCAACTTATTTTTCTACTTTTAACATGTTTAAAGTAACTTGTGATGAATTTGATATTTTTTACAAAATAAAAATGATTTTGTAGTAAATTTGATAGTTTTAACAAGATAAAACATTCATTCAACTTCTTATAAAATTTTGAAGGGCACAAACCATAGATACATAGACATACTCTTTCATAATAAACAAAAACTAACTTCAATTTATTTTTAAAATCCAACAATCTTTTTAAAATTCGCTATTCTATAATAGCAACCCCAATCACAAATAACTTGTTTACATCGAGTTACAAGGAAGACGAGCAACAAGTCGTGCAACCAATCTTTTCTGAACAGCGAATCCGATCCTCCTAAAAACATCAAAAGACCTAGGAGACATAACGTTGCCATGCAAGACCCGTTGCAACCTCTTGAGAATTTCAATAGCATTGGGCGCAAGAAACCAAAAGTGTCGAAAGCAAATCGAAGAAACACATGTTGGTTTTCAATACAAGCTCTCTCATGTTTGGCCACCTTAGTAGAAGCCGCATTAAGCGCTTTTCGCTCCAAAAGGTGCACCATAAGTCTTAAATTTATAACTCGATATAATTTCCTAATCTACCTAACGAACCCCCAGTGTATGGGTCATTTCGTAGCATATTCCGAGGTCGAACACAAAGACTAAGGTGAAACTAAATCATTCAAATGATCATGGATATTGCAAATCTAGACTAAGAAGAGAGAAATAAATAAAGAAATGAAAAATCATGATATATTTGGTTAGCATATTCCGGGACGTACTTCTTCAACCAGTGACCATTCACCAAAAAATTCCAACAATGCTCCCTTCCTATCTCAACCGCTCCGTGAGTAAAGATCTTCCCCACCACATAAGGACCCGTCTATATCGACTTTAGCTTTCCAAGAAAGAGCCGCAACCTTGATTTTAAGAGAAGGACTAAGTCACCTTCACTCAACTCCTTTGGGATGTGGCGCTTGTCATGCCAACGCTTGGTTCTCTCTTTATAGATTCGGGCATTCTCGTAAGCGTCAAGCCGGATCTCCTCAAGTGCGTTTATATGTCCAATAAACGCTTTTCTCCATTGCTTATGATGATTCTCAGTGTCCCAAACCTAGGAAAGATCACTCGGTTAAAGAACCACACCACTAATTTGGCGTCATTTGTGGGAGAGGCAATTGCTTCCACCCACCTTGATACATAACCCACCTCCAAGAGGATGTAGAGGTTGCCACAGGAAGAGGAAATGTCCCCATGAAGTCCACACCCCAAACATCGAAGATCTCAACCTCTTAAATATTGTTCAATGGCATCTCGTTTCTCCTTGAAATATTGCCCGTCCTTTGACAAGCATCACATGCCACTACAAAATTCTACAAATCTCTAAACAAGTTAGGCCAATAAAAACCCGATTGCAATACCTTGGCACACGTTTTGTGTGAGCTAGCATGACCTCCACATGACAAGGAAGGACAATGGCAAATCACACTCTCCACCTCATCCTCTGGAATGCACCTCTGGAAAACTCCATCCGTCCTCTCTTGAACAAGAGAGGCTAACTCCAATAATAGTGCCTCACGTCCTTGGAGAATTTCTGTCTTTGAGCATAGGACAACCCAGGAGGCACCTTTTCACAAACAAGATAGTTCACTATATCGGCAAACCAAGGCTCACTCCCTCTAGACACTTGAAAAAGTCACTTCTCTATCACTTGCAATTGTTCATCCTGGAATGAGTCATCAATCGAGATTCCATCCTTCTCATTCTCCATAGTAGGTAGCCGGCTAAGGTGGTCCGCCACTGAGTTTTTGAACCCCTTCTTGTCACGAATCTCCAAGTCGAATTCTTGGAGGAGAAGAATCCACCGAATGAGGTGAGGCTTCACATCTTTCTTTGTTATGAGATAGCGGATCGTCGCATGATCCGTGTACACAATCACCTTCGCTCCCACAAGATAGGAGCAAAATTTTTGAAAGGCATACGCCACCGCTAGCAACTCCTTCTCGGTGGTGGCATAGTTGAGTTGAGCCTCATCTAGCGTCTTGCTAGCGTAGTAGATGGCAGGTGTAAGCCCATCCTTCTTTTGGCCAAGCACGGCCCCAACCGCCACATCACTTACATCACACATAATTTCGAACGGTAAGCTCCAATTCGGAGGTTGCATAATGGGGGCGGAGATCAAAGCATCCTTTAACCTACAGAAGGCTTCAAGATATTCCTTTGAAAAAACAAACTCTACATCCTTCATCAATAGGTTAGTGAGAGGTTTAGAAATTTCAGAGAAATCTTTAATGAATCTCCGATAAAAACCGGCACGCCCTAAGAAATTCCTTACCCCTTTCACCGATGTAGGTGGTGGCAACTTCTCAATTGTTTCGATCTTAGCCCTATCAACTTTAATGCCTCGGTGGGAGACCAAGTGTCCCAACACTATACCTTCACTAACCATGAAATAACATTTCTCCCAATTCACCACAAAATTAGTCTCATCACATCTCTTCAACACCAAAGACAAATTAGCCAAACAATTATCAAAGGAAGAGCCATAAACCGAGAAATCATCCATAAACACTTCCATTATGTTTTCAATATATTCAGAAAATATGGCCATCATACACCTTTGGAAGGTGGCGGGTACATTACACAACCCAAATGGAATTCTCCTATGTGAAAAGTTGCCCCATGGACAAGTGAATGTGGTTTTCTCTTGGTCATCCGGGTGGATAGGGATTTGGAAAAACCCGCTATAGCCATCAAGGTAACAAAATTGTGAATGTTGAGATAACCTCTCTAGCATTTGGTCAATAAAGAGGAGGGGAAAATGATCCTTCCTAAAGGCCACATTCAACTTCGTATAGTCAATACACATCCTTCAAGCCGTAACCATCCTAGTAGGGATTAGTTGATTGATATCATTAGTCAGTACGGTTATACCACCCTTCTTAGGAACTACATGCACGGGACTAACCCATTTACTATCCGAAATCGGGAAAATGATTACCGCATCTAGAAATTTAAGGATCTCTTTCTTCTCTACCTCTTTCATTATTGGGTTCAATATTCTTTGAGGTTCAATAGAGGGTTTATGTTCATCTTCCATCAATATCTTATTCATGCACAAAGAGGGTTTAATGCCAACAAGGTCATCAATGGTGTATCATATAGCCTTTCTATGCAATTTCAATTCAGTCAACAACCTATCAAGCTCATCATCATTCAAAGAAGCATTCACAATCACGGGATAACTAGAATTTGAGCCAAGGAAAGCATATTTCAAATGAGAAGGAAGAGGTTTCAATTCAAGTTTAGGAGGACCTTTTTGGATTGGATGTTATCCATACAACATAACTGGAGATGATTTTAGGGCCATGGAAGACTCACTAAGGCACCTTGAAGTTCCATCAACAACAATTGGACGATTTTCTTGAAGTTTAGGAATCTCGGTTTCCCTATGGAGACCCAGTCCGAGATTTTGGTCAATATTGGCCCTTGTTGTGAAAATCTCGGATGGATTCAGAACCATTTCGGCCGAGATTGTACTTGTGTGACCGAGATTTTTGCAAGCCTTCATCCCTCCTTCGAGCACTTCAAACTCAGCTCTTGGTAGCTCTTCCAATTGCGTCCAAGGTTGGATTTCTGCTTTTGCTCATGCTAAGAACCTTTTTGCGTGGATCCTTGATCAGGATCGAGCTCACAACCTCCCTTGACTCCTCTTCATCATGGATGTTGAAGACATCCTCACCAAGGGTTGGCCCCTTCACCATTGTGGACAATTTGAACTTGATTTTTTCCTCTCCAATGTTGAATGAGAAGGTAGCATTCTTGCAATCCACTAAGCATCCCAAAGTGGCTAGGATAGGCCTCCCCAAGATAACAGGAACTAGGTAATCCGCCGGGTGTCCAACACTACGAAGTCGATTGACATGTAGAACTTCCTGAGCTAAAGGGGGATATCCTCAAGGATCCCCACCGGGTGGGTGATGGATCGATTTTCCATATAGAGGGTCATCTTGACCGGCTTCAGTTCTCCTAGCCCAACCTTTTTGCATAGTGCAAGCGGTATGATGCTTACGCTAGCTCCAAGGTCACATAGGGCTTCATATTGCACTTCTCCAACTCCTATGGGACACAAAATGACCCCGGATCCCGCAGCTTGGGAGGCATTTCCTCCTTCATGATTTGTATAAGCTCGGAAGACCTCTTCGTCATTCTAACGTACTTCTCCATACTCCTTCAACTTCCTCTTGTTGGAGAGTATCTGTTTAAAAAACTTTCCATAGGCCGGCATGCCTAAAACTACATCCGTGAACGGAATGTTAATATGTCATTTAGACATAAGTTCAAGGAATCTGCCAAAATCTTTATCCAAAGAGCTCTAGCTCGTGATTGTGGAAATGGTAGTGGTGGCTTGTATGGTGAGGTGAGACATATGTTGGCTCATCCTTGCTCTTGTCCTCTCCACCTTGCTTTGGTTCTTCTTCCACCATTACTTGTTTCCCCTTGTCAACTCCCTTGGGCAAGGGCCCATTTGTACTCAACCCAATTCTTGTTGTAATGACCAACACTTGCCCTGTTGGATTGTCCTCGGTCCTTCCGGGAAGCTTCCTCGAATCTCTTTGGGTCTCACCCGCCTTTTGGAATACTTGAGCTTCTAGCACTTTTTGAGCCTTTGAAATGGATGTGATAGTGCTCTCAAGTGCACTCAATCTTGCTAGCAACTGTTCGAACATCATCTTGGTTTTATCTTTTGGAGGTTGAGCAAAACCGGGTGAAGACTCTTGTGAAAACTTAGGTGGTAGAGCTTGGCTTGTGGAGACGGAAGGGTTTAATGCACCATCCGGGTTCGAGTAGGAGAACGGAATGGTTGTAGTTGGGGCGGTAGTTGTTGAAGTTTCGGTTGTTGAATTTCCTTGAGCAGTGGTAGTTCCCATTGAAGTTGCCCCTTCCCATGTAGTTCACATCCTCCTCCTTAGAAGCCAAATTAGCTTGAGTTTGTACTTGCACTTAAGGACTTGCTTGACTCTTAAAAGTTGTAGCACACAACTCCCTCAAGGACTTTAGCTCATTATTTATTGCATCAAGCTTGTAGTTGCTCATTGTGACTTCATTCACTTCATAAGCTCTCAGTTTCCTCCCATCACTCTTCCTATGGGAGTACTTCTCTAAAATCAAGGCTTATTTTTCTACAAACTCCCAAGCCTCATCCACATTCTTCTCCTTGAATGTGCCCCCGGAAAGTGATTAGAACTTGAATTGACTATCCTCATCAAGCCCCTTGAAATAAATCTCCAACAGCTTTATCTTCGGTATTTCATGGTGTGGACAATCTAGGAGGAGATCCTTGAATCTCTCCCAAGATTCAAATAGGTTCTCCTTGTACTTCATCACAAAGTCAATTTATCTTCCCTCTAAGTTCGACCGTCTTGGAAGGCGGGAAGAATTTTATAAGGAACTCGGTTGTTATCTCCTCCCAAATACCCACTCGTCCTAGTGGTATGGATTAGTACCAAGTCAAGGCATTATCCTTAAGTGAGAAGGAAAAAACCCTAAGCTTGTTGTTGTTGCTCTCCAATCTAGGTGGCCTTAGTATCTCCATCAAAATCTTGTATTTCATTAGGTGTTGATGTGGATACTCTCCTTCCATCCCTCCAAATTGATTGTTCCATATCATTTGTATCACTTGAGAGCGAAGCTCATAGTCACGAGCTGCAGAATCTCCTAAATTGACACCAGGACGGTGAGCTCTTTGAGCCGGTTCCATTCGTTGACCAAGAGTTTGTAGCTCTTCAATGATAGGCTCAACCCGAGCATTGGCCATCGGTTGAGGCGGTGGTGGAGGTGGTTGTTGACGAAGATTAAGCTCCCTTTGCACAAGAGCTTGCCTAATATATTCAATTTTCCTCCTAGTTGCTTCTTGCCTCTCATTTGCATGTCTCCTCTCATTTTCCAAGGCCTCATCCCTTAGCCTTATTTGCTCTAAAGCTTCATTCAATTCAGCCCTAAGGTTTGCTTTGGCCATCTCCTTCTTCTTGGTGCCTTTGGATCTTGTCTTAAGAGTCTTCTCCGGTTCGGGATCGAATGGAGCTAATTCCTTGCCACGAGATCTTCACATGCATCTAAAGAGTGGGAGAATTCCTGAAAAGTCAAAGACACAAACCAAACAAGATCAAAAGCAAAAGAAAGATCTACATTATAAACAATCACACATAATGATTTAATCTAGACCTAGTCCTCGACAACGGTAACAAAACTTTGTTCGCTCCAAAAGGTTCACACATAAGTCTTAAATTTATAACTTGATATAATCTCCTAATTTACCTAGCGAACCCACATTGTATGGGTCGTTTCGTAGCAAGGATAATATTCCTAGGTCGAACAAAGACTAAGGTGAAACTAAATCATTCAAATGATAATAGATAGTGCAAATCTAGACTAAGAAGAGAGGAAAAAATAAAGAAAAGAAAATCATGATATTTTTGGTTAGGTTTTATGGTGATCAATCAAAGATCAAGATCATGCATGACTATCGACGAGTAAACAAACAACACAAACACAAGATAGGTGATCAAAGTAAAAAAGCATATTCTAAAGATCAAGATTTTCGGTTATGGCATTGAACTCAAGCTTCTAAACATCTAAGGACAAAGGTGCGGTTGTTTGGGAAAGGGTGTTTCTCCTATGAGAACAATTACCGGGTAAATCTCATGTTCCACTAGTCCCTTACCTAAGTTTATTACCGGATAAGTCTCAAGGAGCTAAGATTGGGAATTCTACACAAACCGAACCACTACCTAAGGATCAAACCCTTCCTTACCAGGTAAGTCTCGGAAAAGGCAAGTCTTATGCAGCAATCCTAGAACACTCAATCAAATAGAGGCTTTTGAGACCCCTACTACCTAGAGTTCATCATCTTCTATACCTAAGAGCGGAAATTATCGGGTAAGTCTCATTCCTCACTTAGTTTGCTAACATTAGGTCACCCTAAGCTAGATTCAACTCAACAAACACTAGGATTTCAACAATCTAGCATCCTAACATACATACTCATCAACATACAAACACCATAAACAGAATCTCGGGTGGATCATGGGTATCTCGGCCGAGATAGTATGAAGAACGGGTCGAGATTTTGGTCAGAGCTAGGTTTCGAGCACACAAGTCATCCTAAGCTACATTCAAGTCCATTCTATCATCATCCAAGCCATAACCATCTATCCATCACCCTAGAATCACAACTACTTAGCTAACAACATGCATTTTAAGATAAAAAATCATCATACTATCACACATGCAATTTATAGGAAGAAGGTGAAGTAAAGGCAAATGAAAGCAATGAAACTTAGCTGAATAAGAGTTCAAAACAAGTCTTACAACACTTCAATTGTAGCTCCAAGTCGGATTCTTACAACCTCTCACAAGTTTCTCACTAAAATCACTCAAAACTCACTCTAGATCTAAGGTTTGATGTGTTCTTTCCTCTCACCAAATGAGATGAAAGAACATAAACTTTGGACCAAAATCACTCAAAACTCACTCTGGACAAGCTGCAGGTTGCACATATAAACCCACACTCAACCAAAGAAAAGCAAAGGTCGGGTGTAGAAGTTGTGTGGCAAGTGTCGAGCATGCCAGAACAGAAACTTTGGACCAAAATCTCGGCCAAAATTCCTGGTTGGGCCGAGATTTCAGTCAATTCCAGCTTGGATCATAGTTCACCCATGAGTTTGTGCATGGATCGTACCAACTAGGGCTCTTGTGCTCTTCTTTCTTTCTTTCAAGCTTGCTTCCTTTTGAACCTCAAATTCGAGCCGCCACGAGGCTTGATCCTCGAGTATGTCATTAACATCCAAAAGTTCGCCGAAATACCTATAAAACTGACAAAAGCTCGTGTAGACATCTTTTCTAGCAATATGACTCGATTAAGCATAAATGTCATGAACTAATGTCAAACCATGCATGAACAAAGAGAAAAACTACCTAAATGGATACCTAATCTAGCTTCATAAATCATATTATCAAGCGCCACCTTACTTACCAAAAAGGGCCCACTACCCAAACAAACAAGTGGGGAAACTCCAGTCAAATCGATGCAAAAATGTTTTCCAATCACCCACACAAACACCAAGACATCCGCTAGCCTCAACGTGGACCTCCCCTCACGTGGTTCAGTCAAGAATGACACATGCTCCTTCTTCTTAATCGAGACCTCCGCTCTCTTAAACACATCACACAACACATCACGGACCAAATCATGCCTATATTTGAAGCCAGTAAGCTCTTTACAATGAACCGCATGCTCCCCAAAAGTATCTAGAATTCTTCGACAATTGGGCATAGGAAAAATCTCATCAACTGGGTATAGAGGAATCATAAGGCGATACTTAGAGAACCAAACAATACTCAATCGGGGACATACATTGCCCAAGTCTATCAATTGGTATGACAAGAAGGAAATCTAGGCTATGTGTGGATTGAATACACTTGAAAACCTATTTTTGTCTAAGGGTCAAATCAAAAGTAACTTCCATCTCCTGCATGGTCTTACCGAAAAGAGCACTCGCCAAAGCGTGTTGGGCTTTAGGGGGGACGGTGTTCTTGACAGTAAAGACAGAAAGATCGAAACCAGGAATAGAAGTCTGAAGATTGCCCAAAGCTCCATAAAACTCAAAACCCATATCTATAACTCCACCGTCCCGCAAAATGTGGTCTTGGAGCTCTCAAGACTGGGCCCTAGAGACAAAAAAAAAAGTAGAGGAAGACGTCTCCATAGCATAGTATAAACCCAAGCCCCCCAAATCGAATAGGCAAAGAAGCAAGCCGCCACTGAAGATCTCCAAAAAACAGGCCCCACAAACTACAATATCCTCGACTGGTCTACGAAACCCAACATCTAAATAAGTTGTTGCACTCTCCCAATGCTCCGGATGACAAGTCCTCAGGCCAAAATACATCTTAGCAACACTCATACAAGAACGAAGCAGAATAAGCTCACTTTGCGGGTCCCTCAAGTGTGGAAGAAGATGCATCAACTCAACCGCCTTAACAACTCTCTTCATGACAAGCTCTCTAACAAACTCTTCATCTCTACTCACTGCCCCACCTAACAATATAACACCCAACGACGGCCTTGCAATGTCATGTGGAGATAGTCCATCTTTAACTTTTGACCCATCGCATGAAGGCCAAAATAGCTCAATTTTGCAAACATTCAACCTGAGGCCTAAACCCGGACACAACTCTTGAATGATATCAAGTGCTCTAGCCACCTCCTTAGATCGACCAATAATGGTACCATCATCAAGATACCAAGCATGTAGAATAGGCTTGCAACTGTTTGTGATCCTATACAAAAGCGGGTGTAAGATAAGAGAGAAGAGGAGTGGCCCCAAAGGGTCCCCTTGCTGCTAAGCCTCTGCAAAATCGGATCGGACCAGAAAACTAGACCGGACCGGAATTTACGGTTCATGTAATTGTGAAAAATCGGGTTATGGTCCAAGTCCGGTTTTGGACCGTATTAAACCGTAACCCGGGTTGAACCGTAAATTGCAAATATCCAGTCTGGTCCGGTTTTGGAAAGGAAAACCTCACTAAAATTGCACAATTTAGGTACAAACCGGTCCGGTCCGGTCCGGTCCAAAATATTCAAAATTGCACAATTTAGGTACAAACCGATCTAACTTGGAACCGGACCGGTCTGGACCAGACCGTAACGGTCCGGTCCCGGTCTAGTCTACGGTCTAGGGTGCCATTGATTTACGGTCCACCGGTCCGGACCAAACCAAATAGATCCGGTCCGGTCCAGACCGTATACACAACCCTACTTGTTGCACACCAGTAGTCGACCAAATAAATCTATCTCCAATGTACAACCGGGCGGCCTGACCATATAAGAAATCAACTCATAAGGAGATAAAGGGACATCTCTCTATAACCTCCCTAAGAAAAATAGTCTTGTCAACCAGGCTGAAGGCATTGGAAAAATCCACTGTCAACATAACTAGAGACCCATCGGCATAACGATCACTCAAAACTCTATTAACACTATTTAGAATAGCCTTTGCACCAGCTGAAACACTAGCTCCAATCTGGAGATCTCCCAGATATGCTCTCATATCCTTACACACACCCTTCATAGCAACTTTAGACACCAACCGTCTCCATATAATACCAATTACAATGGGTCGAATCCCATTGTCAGGCTTCAGCAGCGGTGTAAGAGGAGCCGAATCCACAAACTCGGCCAAACTCAACGGACACTTGCCTCTCAACCACATATTAACCTCTGAGGTGATCGCTCTCAAAAGAGGGAAAGGACTTGATGCATATAAATACCAAATCGATATCAACAACGAGGGGTGGTTCATGAAAGGTAGTGCAAGACTTAGAAGGTGGAGGCTTGTAGGGATGTTTACCCTCTAACACCTTCAAAGTCTCCTCACTATAAGAAGCAACTCCAGAAGAACACAGAACCTTAACAGCGGCCGTAAAATGGCCATCTGAAACCTTGCGGAGACATTTCTTGATATTATGATTTCTCTCTAAACCATCTCTATCGTCTGAGCCACCATCAACCATCACAAAAAAGCCTATGACCCGAAGGGTCTAACAAGTCCTTAACTAGAAACCCTCAGCCTCTCCCCAAATAGACAATGCTTGCAAAATCGTTGATGTTGTATCGACTTTCTACTTCCCGATCTTATGTCTCGCTTGCTCATAGGCCTGAACACCTGCAAAGTGCACCGAGGAAGTAAAAACAACATAACCCAAGCAGCTACACACCCGGGCTCAACTACCACCTCCAAGAGAACACTCAACAACGCTTGAGAGAAGCTAAGACGACAACTATGAGGAATGTTTTTCACGGTAGTAATAGGAACTTTCATAACCCTCTCCAATAGATCTCCATCAAAAACCATACCCGCATCGCCACCCCAACTTGATCTCCAGCAATCGGCCTTGAAATACCCACAACCGGCCTCGAGATACCCATAATGTATCCACCATCATCACCAAAAGAAGAAATAAAGTCATTTGGGTGACGACATTCACGACTCAGAGCATGAAGACTCATGCATCGACCACACAACCACATCTTGAGAACAACCAACACCTCAACAAACGTTGTAAAAACATCACAATCACACTCAAGCAAGCCCCGAATCTCATTCTTGCGTTCAACCGCAAAAATATGTTGCATTTTCAAATGACTCACTAGGCAAGAGAAACCTCTACTTTTCTCCTTCCATCGCCACACCCATGAAAGGATCTAAGCGGACAATGAAGGAAACCCTTGTCGTCGTCATAGAAAAACTCAGCTCAACAAAGAAAATTTTCTTTGAGACATAACAACAAACATTTAGTGGGCATGTTCCCTATACCCCAAAATCCAAAATATCAACCCTCAATAATCAAACCAAATCTCATCCACCATTACCACAGAAAAACATAAGAAGAAGAATCTGCTCAAAGAAATCGCTCCCATGGAGATCTCCAACAAGAGTGTCGTGTTCCTCGGTATCAGTCCCCTTTGTTCGTTACTGATTCCGGTTGCTAAGAGTTCCTAGTTAGTTCCATCTACAAAATCACCAGAAGAGAATAAACATTTGTTTTGTAAGAGCCCACAATGCATCCTTCGGACTCCATCTAAACTTGAGCCTAATCAAACGTGTCACCACCTTTTTCAAAAGACATCTGAACCAGTTGATACAAAAACATTCAATTGAGGTCTCCCAAATTTGTCATCTTTGTTAGGTACTCAATTCGTCAAAGTTTGTAATCACTACTACAAAACAGGGCCAAATTTGACACTTTTTAGGCCATTTTCAACGCTTCAAAAGAACTCGATTCACGGTAAAACGTTGAATTTTTTAGCGTCGTATTTGGCCGTCAACAATCTCAACGCATTTTGATATCATTGATACGAATGCCAACACTTTTTATCATGATTTCCCACAGTCTCTACATCCTTCGTGAATTTTTTTTGGATTTTTGAATCAGGTCGGCGGCCGCGCAACTGAATAAGAAGTAAAGAAGGGCTTGGGGTGCACACACCAAAAGGCCCGTGGGCTGTCTCGTTGGCGTTTTTCGGCAGCGCCGAATAACATTACTCAATTTCTTTGAGAAATGCCACCTTTAAGCGTCAAGCATGGTGAATGTAGCGGGAAATATTCAATATCAAAAAGCGTCATGAATTGTGACGGATTCCGCTAAATTTTCTTTGAAAGAATCTCAATGATGTATTAAGAAAAAAGAAATGAAAGGCTATTATTCCAACATTAAGCATTTTAAGAAGAAAATATCTTTAGCTAGAGTTCATAAATGGTCATTGCACGGTACACCTAACGACAAAGCCACGGCTTCGAGCTTGCTTCCACGCCTCAGTCTCCCAGAAAATTGAAGATGATTGGGCCACCTGTAGACACTTGAACCAGAACCCGTCTCAGAATCTGCAAACACTCCCATTGTTGCAAGATTCCGATGTGGGGCAGCTCCTCTTCCAAGTGCAACAACGCCAAGAAGCTAATCGATCCAATGTCGTACACAAACAAATTACTTTTCACTTTCATGAACAAAAATTATACTTGCGTGATTGAACCTTGTCATGCTCAACCCTGCAGATGTGATGGCCCAATTATTAGAAGAACACATCGTCGCAACCAGATAACTGATTATTATCATTGAAATGCATCAACGTGCTATAATTGTTGTTGTTAAAAAGTTCTTTTCAAATAGATAGTTTGTTTGAGAAAGGCAATATAATAAGGGCTTGCCTGGTTAAGAGGCATATCATGTAAATTGCTGCAAACAAATTAGGGGTCTTTCTTGTAAGGCAACTTCAAACATTTATCTAGGGGTATGTTATTCTCTAAATCTGTCATCCTTGCAAACTCAGCGAAGTCCTTCAGGTATGTATTGTATAACAATCACAAGGAGCTAATGATTTTACATCTGCTTTTTCACATATAAATCCTTATAATCTACCGAATAAATTATCTACGTGTATGTAACATGTAAACTCCAAAACAATAGTATTGATCAACTATGATTGGGTTTGAAACATTATCCATCGACACGTTTATGAACATAACATTAGCAGCATTCCCATTTCCTCCCTGAAAGCAAATATAAAATTAAACTTTTAAACAAGACTTATATAAATAGGTTGTGTGTATACTTACACTTTCACAAATGTCTAAGGATGGAAGACCACCTTCCAAGTTTTTATTATGAAGCCATTTTTAGCATTTATTAAGGACCCGTTTGATATTAATATCCTAATTAAAGGTATCACCCATACCCATATTCAGTGTTTGGTATTTTAGTATACCGGTATCAAATTGATACCCCGATGTTCGAATTTTCCCTATTTTGATATACTAAATTTTTGGAAGGTATGGTCCTATTTTTTTTCTACGCTTCTCCTCTTCTCCCACCCTCCATCTATCTCCTCTTCTTCCATACTCACCCCTCCTTCCTTCTCCAGATCGTGTGAGCTTCTCCTCCATCGAAATTTATCTTTCCAAGTAACTTCTTCTCTTTCTCTTTTTCTTTTTATTGATTATTCGGTTGATTTGAAAATTTGAAAATCATCGACTTAAGCTTTATTTTTCCTTCATCCGAATGCTCTCCCTATCAATTTCATCGTTTTTCTGATACGATTAGAAACAAGGAATATGTTCGCGTAATTTGAACCTTGAATGCTGACATTTCTTTTACTCTAATTTCTTGTATTTTTTCATGATTTATTTTGAACTAGCAGCAATAAAGCAAAATTGAATGACAACCCACAATAAGTGTCTTCATTGGATTGTGTTAAACATTTGAGACGCATAGTAGTAGTTGGATTAGCAATTATTCATTTATTTTCTCATGATGTATCTGCTTTATGAATGGTTTGGGTTAAAACAAAGACATAGATGTGCATCTTTTCTATAAGCCTTATGTATTTGTTCTCTTAGTGTTTGTGAATGGAAAATTCTTCTTGAATTGTATGTTCTTAATGAATGAAAATAAATCTACTCTGATCAGCTACTTTCAAGTAGAGAAATCTTTATTTATTCTCTTGGTATATTTGGACGGAAAATTCTTGTTAAACTGTACATTGTCATTGATTAAATGTAAATTTACTCTAATGAGCTTTTTGTAAGTAGCTAAATCTGTTGTAGAACAGGTATAAATTTGATAAGTTATGTTCAATTGAAAGATAAATTGTCATGCTAAACTCATTCGTTGAAAATTTTCTTGTCCTCTATGTTTTTGGATATCTTCTGAACTTCTAACGACAAGACCTACAATTTTCTTATCACTTTTTTTCTTAGGATTAGTAATAGGTGATGGAATCACTATCATTTAGGTTAGTTTTTAGAGTCTTTTTGTCACATTAGTGTCGGTTTATGCTACTAACTCCTTGATCCAGAAGAAGAAGATTAAAAGAAGATAAAAGAGGAGTTTTAGCACTTGGGAGTTGAAGACCATGCACGAAGCAAAGCTTCTGTTGCCTCACCGCCCCCGCGGAGAAGTGTCACCACCCATGCGGGTGACACCACGTTCCGGAGCGCAGCCTGAGCCTTCGCCAGCGCCAGGAACGAAGACTGTCGCCGCCCCTACGCAACTCCCTGGCGCCCCTGCGGTGACTTATCCTAAATAAGCGAAGACC
Organism: Fagopyrum homotropicum; assembly: GCA_033239125.1. NCBI lineage: Eukaryota > Viridiplantae > Streptophyta > Magnoliopsida > Caryophyllales > Polygonaceae > Fagopyrum > Fagopyrum homotropicum. The sequence goes on along the minus strand of BSWB01000002.1, from coordinate 95,647,566 downwards.
GGCGCCCTTGTGCCTCTACCTGTGTATCACCCTGTGGAGCTGTGAAGCTGAAGAGTCAGTATCACGGCCCCTGCGTTGACACTGGGCCGCCCCTGCGGCTCGGCATCTGAAGCGATAGAAAGTTGAAGAGTCAAACGTTATGAAGATCATCAATGATCCGCCCCTGCGGAACTGTCAGGCCGCCCCTGCGGCCACGAAGAAGATCAAACGTTTTCTCCTGAACTGCCCCTGCGGATCTGAAGGCCACCCCTGCAGTTCAGCGACAGAGGCTTTACTCCTGCTGTTTACACCACCTTTATGGCATTAAAGGTGGTTGTTTTGGCTGTCTATTTACTCCCAATAGTGCTATTTGTAGTATAAATAGACCTATGGTTGATTGCTAGAATCATCCATCATTTCCCACTTTTATTCTCTTGCTTCCTTTGTAATGAGCTTCTAAGTTTTCTTGATACATTGGGTTGATTTGAGGCTGCATTATTACTTTGGTTGTAAGTTCCCTTTAATATAAGTTTTATTCAGTAATGTTTTGTGTTTCTTGAGCTTCATTTATCTAAATTGCATGTTTTCATTATTACTTAAGATTGATCACCTTAGGTTCTAAGTGCATGCAAACAAATAGGATTAATAGATTCCGGGTTCGGGTCTTTAGTCTAGTAGTAACCTTTAAGTAATAACGGGTTGTAATTGCTTGAAGGAAAAGAAACACAATTATAAAGAGTAGTTTAACGGTTTTAATCTTCTCTTTATATCCCTTAGTCTTTGTTTGAAAGCTAACTTGTGACTTGTTCTTGTAGGTTTACGGAACACTAACTTGTTAAGTTGTGTTGATGCCGGTTGGCTCAACACATACATATGATCAAGACGGGAACATTACTTGAAACTTGTAAAATGAATTCACAAAAATAGTAATCGCATGCTAAAAATCAACCTAGTGTAGATTCACTCATCATCATCTTATCAATCTCTTTTACTTGCTTTTTAAGTTTTGTGTGCATCAATTCATTCCAAAACCCTCATTTTGTTACTTTGTCCCATAATCAGTAATTGAATTTAATAAAATAACACAAACTCTCTTGGGTACGACCTTACTTAATCACTATACTTGCTTTAGTGTTGAGTTCGGAAAATATTTTGACAGGATACAAACGACCTTAGGAAAAGTCCTTAGTCAAATTTTGGCGCCGTTGCCGGGGAGTTTAGTTATTTTTATTTTATTATTATTGATTATTGGTTTGGACCATTTTTATGGTCCAAACCCGTGCTACTAACTCCGGCTTTGTTCCCTTTGATCCAGAAATTGAGAGGACACACAACCGGCGACGTAGACAACAACAACTCCAACAAGAAATGGTTGATCGTACCCTGCGTCAACTCACTCAGCCAACTTTGGCTCAACACCCTCTTGCGGTTACTATACCCGCACTAGGGGAAGGAGTCAACTTCGAGCTCAAGCCGGGTGTCATTCACTTGCTCCCATCTTTCCATGGGTTAATTGGTGAAGACCCCATCAAGCACCTTGGGAAGTTCCATATTGTGTGTATGAGCATGAAGCCGGCCAATATTACCGAAGAGTAAATCAAGATGAGGGCATTCGACTTCACACTCAAAGATGCAACGGATGATGGTATTACCACCTTCCATCCGGGAGCATCGACAATTGGGAGAATCTCCACAAGGCGTTTTTGGAGAAATACTTCCCAGCCAAGAAGGCTAATACCTTGAAGAAAGCTATAAGCAACATCGAGCAAGAGGTGGATGAGACTCTTTATGAGTACTTTGAGCGGTTTGCACGCCTCCGATCCAGCTGTCCTTTCCATGGATATTCAACTCAGGATCTAGTCTTGTACTTGTACAATGGCTTGCTTGACACCGAAAGGAGGATCGTCGATGCGGCTTGTGGAGGTAACATTTTTAACTCTATCCCTGACCTTGCTCTTGAAAAAATACAGGAACTAGCGGAAGGAACCCGAAACTTTAGAAGGACTTCTCCAAAGAGAGGTGTTCATGCTGTGAATTCCGGGAAGAGTGAGATCTCCAATGAGCTTGCGGAACTAAAGGAAATGGTGAAGAGATTAACACTTTTGGGAACCCCACAACAGCTGAAGGCATGTGGAGAGTGTGCTGACCCATATCACCCAACAGACATGTGTCCCCAAGTCCAGGATGACGGATGCAGAGGTGAATACAGTTGGTTATGGACAATCATAGCAGCAAAGGCCTAGGAACGATTCTTATGCACAAAACTTCATGCCAAACTGGCGTGACCAATAGAATTATCGTTAGAGGGATCAACAAAACCAACAACAACAGCCCCGACAAGGTAAGTATCAATCAACTGAGGATATGTTGCAGGTTTTGACTAAACATTTTGCTACCCATATCCAAACAACATAATCCAGCATCAAGAACCTTGAAAAACAAGTTGGGCAAATGGCGGAAGCCATAACAAGGATTGAAGCTAGATCCTTCGGAGGACTGCCTTCCCAGACGATTATAAAGCCCAAGGAAAATGTTAGTGCCCTAACATTGAGGAGTGGGAAACAAATCCAACATAAACCAGAAAAAGAACTACAGAGCAAACCCTCTGACGAGTTTTCCGCACCCACAGCCGCCTCTGCGGCTGCAACTGCATCCAACTCTGAGCAGACGCCGCCCTTGTGGCTGGAGGTCCCCGCCCCTGCGGTGACATCCCCTAGGCCGCCCTTGTACCTGCACTCTGGCGTCCCTGCGGAAAACTCGACAGAGAATTCTGCTGAGAAGGATTCTTACATCCGACCTAAGTTCCCACCACTGTACTCTGAGAAACCACCAGCTCCTTTTCCTGAGGCACTAAAAGAGAGAAGAATCATTGAGGATAAGGATCTCTTTGAGACCTTCTCCAAATGCGAGGTAAATATCCCTCTCCTTAAGTTAGTAAAAATTATTCCTAAATATGCTCGTTTCTTGAAGGAACTTTGCACTATCAAGAGGAATCAGAAGCTGAAAGGGAAACAGAAAGTACAAGTGAGTGAGCATGTTTCTGCAGTTTTTCAACGTAGAATGCCCAAGAACTGCAACGATCCGGGCATGGTAAGCATTCCTTGCGTTATAGGGGAAACTCGTTTTGACAAAGCCATGCTTGACCTTGGTGCTTCTATAAATGTTTTGCCATATTCTATTTACGAAGCACTTGGTCTTGGACCATTAACGGAAACTAGGATTGTAGTACAACTCGCTAATAGATCGAATGTATACCCGAAAGGGATAATTGAAGATGTATTAGTAATGGTAGACAACCTAATTTTCCCTGCTGATTTCTTCGTAATGGAAATGGAAAATGACTCGCATGCTGCATCCATATTGTTACGTAGACCATTCTTGAAAACTTCTAGGACTAAAATTGATTATGTTTGTGGCAAACTAACCATGAAGTTCGATGGTGAATAGAGCTGATACTAACCGGGTTGGGCCGGATCCGGACCGGGCTTTTCCTATTTTTTGTCCGGATATCCGGGCCGGATCCGGGCTAAGCCCGTATCCCGGGCTTCTATCTATGTCCGTACCCGTCCGGATGGCCGGGCCGGGCTGCCCGCCGGGTACCCATATGCACTTTTTTTGAATGGCTAGGAAACCTTTATTTTTGCCATAGGACCATTACTCATTGATTTTAGCAAGCAATACAACACAACGGTTACAGATTATCAAATAGGATTAGAGGATAGTAGAATAATTTTAATATTTAGCAGTATAGCATTTACAGATTACAAGTCATTATCAAGAACATGTGACATATCCATAGAGAACAATGTAGGATTGATTGAAAATTGACCTCAAGCAGTACAACACATATAACACATTACACATATCAAGAGATTCAAGATTCAAGAACATAGGAAAGGGAAAGAAAACCAAAAATCAAGTGAGAGACGCATAAGGTCAAACTCTCGAACTCAAGTGAGAGATGTCGAAGTCAAGTGGAGACACCGAAGGTCAAAAATCCGGCGAGAGAAGCAAGTGAGACGCCGAGATATGAGATTGATCGAGAATCCGGCGAGAGAAGGAAGTGAGATGCTGAGATATGCGATTAATTGAGAGAATCCGGCGAGAGTAGTGAAATTGTCGAGAGATCCTAAAGGTCCTGAAGGACGGCGAGAGGTAAGTTAGAATGGGTGAAGGGAGGCTGAAGTTAAATAGAGGCTTTTAGGGTTTCTTAAGAGTCAAAGAAGTATATATATTTATATAGTTTTTTTTTAATAATCCGTGCCGGACAAGCAGCCTGGCCGGGCTTTATAGCTGTCCAGATCCGGCCCGGATGTTCGTCCGGGCCGGGCTTTTCGGCCCGGTCGGGCTTTTATACTTGTCCATATCCGCCCGTTTTTGCGGGCAGACGGGCCGGGCCGGTCGGGACAACCCGGAGTGTATCAGCTCTAATGGTGAACTAGTGAAATTTGACATCTATGATGCAATGAAATTTCCTAGTGATGATCATTCTTTATGTGCTATTGACATTGTTGAACCTTTTGTGCAAGATGTGTTTGATAATTCTGATATTGATGAGTTGAAAAATGTAACTGAGCATAACATTGATGATTTCAAATCAGAATATGTATTAACATCCAGCATGAAAGAGGTCCTGACCCAACTAGATTGGCATATGAGGCTACCTATCTCCAATTTGGCCATTGGGCCCACTTTACTAACCCCAAGCGAGAAGCTTGTTCCATCTATAGTGCAGGCACCGGACATAGAATTGAAGGACCTTCCATCCCATCTCAAGTACGTTTTCCTTGGAGATAACAATATCTTGCCGGTGATCATCTCCAACAAGTTGACCACCGGTCAAGAAGACAAGTTGGTGAAGGTGTTGAAAGAACATAAGACGGCCCTTGGATGGACCATTGCAGACATCAAAGGGATAATTCCATCAACTTGCATGCATAGGATCTTACTTGAGGATGAAGCAAAACCATCTCGGCAACCTCAACGAAGGTTAAATCCACCAATGATGGATGTGGTAAAAAAGGAGGTGTTGAAGCTCCTCCAAGCGGACATGATCTTCCCTATTTCGGATAGCACTTGGGTTAGTCCAACCCAAGTGGTTCCAAAGAAATGAGGCATCACAATGGTGGAAAATCAACATGGAGAAATGGTCCCGAGTAAAACGCAAACCGGATGGAGAGTTTGCATTGACTACCGCAAACTCAACAAGGTAACACGCAAAGACCATTTCCCATTACCTTTTATTGACCAAATGTTGGAACGTCTTGCAGGTCATCCATACTACTGCTTCCTTGATGGAATTTCGGGGTACTTCCAGATAGCCATTGTACCGGAAGACCAAGAAAAGACGACCTTCACTTGCCCATTTGGCACTTTTGCGTACCGCAGAATGCCATTTGGACTTTGCAACGCACCGGCACCTTCCAACGGTGCATGATAAGTATTTTCTCCGAGTACATAGAAAACTTTATTGAAGTCTTCATGGATGATTTCACCATCCATGGAGACAGTTTTGATGCATGTCTAAGACATTTAAAACTTGTTCTTGAAAAATGTGTTGAAACCAATCTAGTTCTTAATTCGGAAAAATGTCATTTCATGGTAGAGCAAGATATCGTGCTAGGACATGTAATATCCTCCAAGGGGATAGAGGTAGATAAGGCAAAAGTTGATGTAATTCAAAGTTTACCTTATCCTACTAACATTCGGGAAATCCGATCTTTTCTTGGTCATGCAGGTTTCTACCGACGGTTCATCAAAGACTTCTCGAAGATCTCGGAACCCTTATGTGAATTGCTCAAGAAAGACATCGCCTTCATAGTGGATGAGATTTGTAAAAGAGCTTTCGACACTTTGAAGGCATGTCTTACTAGTGCACCAATCATCCGTTCTCCGGATTGGGAGAAACCTTTCAAAATCATGTGTGACGCCAGCGACTATGTTGTAGGAGTTGTCTTAGGACATAAGGATGGACGAGCCTCACATGTAATCCATTATGCGTCTATGACACTCAATGGAGCGCAAATGAATTACTCTACCACCGAGAAGGAGATGCTAGCGGTGGTTTTTGCCCTTGAAAAATTCAGACAATACCTACTTGGAGTAAAGGTGATTATTTTTACTGACCATGCAGCTCTTAGGTACCTCATGGTGAAGAAGGAGGCAAAGTCACGATTGATACGATGGGTGCTCCTTCTAAGTGAGTTCAACCTAGAGATAAGGGACTAGAAGGGGGCTGAGAACCTGGTGGCCGATCATCTGAGTAGATTAGTAAAGGGAGAAGAAGAACCAAAAAAAGGAAAGGAGATAGCTGGAAGTTTTCCAGACGACACATTCTACACAACCCTCTGTTGTGTAACTGCCCCCGCGCCTTAAACCTCCCGCCCCTGCGGCTCAGTCTAGGCGCCCCTGCGGAATTGTCGACAGAGGTTTGTCTTGAGCTCCAGTCCTTCAAGCCTTGGTTTGCTGACATTGTGAACTTCATTGTCAGGAAGGATTATCCTCCAGACTTCACCAACCCACAACGAGAGAAGGTAAAGACTGAAGCTCGACACTACGTTTGAAACGATCCTTACCTTTGGAAGCATTGTAGTGACCAAGTGATCCGACGTTGCATTCCGGATAATGAGGTACAATCCGTCCTAACTTTCTGTCATTCTGAAGCATGTGGGGGACACTTTGGGGCAAACAAAACTGCAAGAAAAGTTTTGGATGCCGGTTTCTTTTGGCCACACATTTTTAGAGATGCTTTTGCGTTTTGCAAAGTGCGTGATAGATGCCAAAGGGTAGGAAATATTTTAAGGAGACATGAAATGCCCCAATCCTCTCCTATATTTTGCGAAATATTCGACGTTTGGGGGATTAATTTCATGGGGCCTTTTCCTACTTCATTTGGGCATACATATATTTTACTTGCGGTGGACTATGTTTCCAAGTGGGTGGAAGCAAAGACCACCAAAACTGATGATTCAAAAGTGGTTGCAGCTTTCCTTAAGGAGAATATTTTTGTAAGATTTGGAATTCCGAAAGCCTTAATAAGTGATAGGGGTACCCATTTCTGCAACAAGACGATCACGGCCCTCCTTAAGAAGTACCACGTCCACCAACGAGTGTCAACAACTTATCATCCACAAACAAATGGCCAAGCGGAGGTATCAAACCGGGAAATTAAGACCATCCTCGAAAAGACGGTCTCTCTCGGAAGAAAGGATTGGAGTGCAAGGCTAAACGACGCTCTATGGGCATATCGAACAGCCTACAAGACTCCTATAGGGATGTCTCCCTTCAGGCTCGTGTTTGGGAAAGCTTGCCACCTTCCGGTGGAGCTAGAGCACAAAGCTTGGTGGGCGGTAAGGAAGTGCAATATGAACATAGAAGAAGTGGGAGAATTCCGGAAACTCCAACTGCAAGAATTGGTGGAATTGATATTAGATGCGTATGACTATGCCACTGCATACAAAGAAAAAACCAAAGCATGGTATGACCGAAACATTCTCCGGAAAGATTTCAAGGTAGGTAATAAGGTACTTATCTTTCAATCACGTTTGAAACTTTTTGCAGGTAAGTTGCGTTCAAGGTGGACAGGGCCGTTCGTGATAGCCGAAGTATACCCCCACGGCGCTGTGGATCTCTATGATCCACATACGCACAAGGTGTTCAAGGTAAACGGACAAAGGCTAAAACCCTACCTTGAAGGAGTAAAGAACGATCCAATTGATGAGATAGTGTTGGAGGAGGCACAATCAGAGGAGTAGAACCCTTACATCGAGCCAACAACGTAAAACAAAGGAGTTGTTCGGGAGGCAACCCGAAGGAATAAAAAGAGGAGTCTTTGTCAAGACAACCGCCCCTGCGGCCTAGAGTTCCCGCCCCTGTGGTGACACCCCTACCCAGCGCCACCCCTGGCGCTGGGCATGCGTCTGCAAAAGCCCTTGCCACCGCCCCTGCGGCGGCCATCCTTGACACGCATCCTCAGCGCCACCCCCGGCATTGAGCCTGCGTCTTCTTCTTCCTTGTCACCGCCCCCGCGGTGACAAGTCCCTGCCCCTGCGGTTCTAGCCAGAAAAGAAAAAAACTAAGAAAACCCAAAATACCCTACACCTACCCCGCCCACTCACTCTCTCCCCTCACCAACCACAACTCTTCCTCGCACCTTACCTCTCTCAAAGCTCACGCCCCTGCACCCTCATCAAACCCTCACACACCACCCTCTGCTCACGCCCCTGCGCCGCCTCCAACAGCCCAGATGACGCCCTCACCATGCCCTTGCGCCACCAGCTTTCACCACCACCAACACCTTCCACATTCTTTAACCCTCCAACACGTTCCACCCTCACACACTCTCTTCCCTCCACTCTAAGCACCTACGACAACGTCTCCACCAGCAAGAAGCCACCGGAGCACCCCCAAGAGCCACCACCTTCGTAGGTGTCCAAAATCGCCCTCTGCACTTCTCCCGCCCCTGCGCCTGCAAGCTTCCGCACTTGCGTCTCACCGCCCCTGCGCATCCTTCAGCCGCCCCTGCAGAAAACACAACAGAGGGTTCGTCTTCTTTCTCTATTTTTAAAAGTTGCTAATTCCTTTAATTAATCAACTGCAAGAATGAAACCACAAAGGAAGTCCAAGATGTCGGAGGCTGAGAAGGAGCGGTATAGGATTGTGCAAGATCGGGTTGTGTACGCAACTCGGTTTTTGCACGTTCCTACCTTAGAGAAGCTAGGCATGTTGTAGAGCATGCAGTCGTTCCTTAATAATGTTGGGCTCGGAGACTTTCTACAGAGGAGTGCTCCAGCTTATCCCGAGCTCAGCCGTTAGTTCATAGCCACCTTCACCATGAAGAAGGAGGATCACGTGTGTGTTGGACTTACCTTCAAGTTCAACAAGAAGAAGTACACCGTTGATTACCTCCAGATGCAGGCGGCCTTTGGAGTGACTCTCAACCCCTCAGAGAAATGGTGAGAGACAGTCCCGACACCGGACCTATGCGAGTTTTGGCAGGCTGCCACAGGATCCGAGTTTCATGCCGGGGTGAGTACTCCAACAAACTCACTCACCCTTGCTTGAGGCTCCTGTCAAATATCATCATGAGTGTCTTCTGTGGACACAAGGAGGAGAACAAGATCGCCCTCAAGGACCTTCCACTACTCTATGCCTGCCTTCCGATGAGCGAGAAGGTGATGGATTGTCCGTACCTCTTCCTTACTGCTTTGAAGCGGATTAGGAAGAACAAGCCAAGGGACATTGTTGGCGGTGGGGTGATCTCCTTGATCGCCTCACAAGTTATGGATCTTTCCGGCCTAGAAGACGGGTTGGAGGTGCCTCTCTACACGGAGGGGATGCTGAGGAGGTGCAAGCTCCTCAAGAGGGATGGGGACAACCTATTTTTGCTCTCATTTGCAGATGGGAGCCACGTCACATACCTTCCCCGGCCACTTCCACTTGGAGACGAGCTCTCCGAGCTTTTCATCCCGGCTGATCCTTTCGTGCCGAGGAGGCCTCAGAGGGCCATTATTGAGAGGCACGCTGCGAGCTCCAGCCGGGCTCATTATGAGCAACATATGCCCATACCGGAGGACGAGGAGATGCCTACTGCGGCACCAGATGATGATCCGGCACTTGCGAGCCTTCAGGCTCACCGAGTACCAGCGGGCCATGCTTGAGCAGCAGTAGAGCTGGCAGACGAGTTTCGCCTCCTCAATGACCTCCCACTTTGACCAGAGGCAGGATGCGTGGCAAACGGCTCAACAGCAGCAGCTCGAGGCTCAGCAGTTGGCTTGGCAAGCCGGCTTTGAGACCTCCTTTGGCCGTCGGATGGATACTCAGCAGGCCCGCATCGACACGCTCTACCGCCGGTAGGAGCACTTCTTCAGCCACTTCCCGTACCCACCGGAGGAGGGTCCGGATGGTCCAGCCGGACCATCTCACTAGTGGTATCATCCCTTATTCCTTCTCCACATTTATCTTTGCTTTCATTTTCCACTTTGAGGGCAAAGCGTGCTTCAAGTATGGGGGAGGGAATTATCATTGCATGTATAGTTTGTTTTGAGTATGTTGCATTGAGTTTTTTGTAGTTTGAAATTCAATTGAAATTTTTTTAAAAAAAAAAAAAGAAGAAGAAGAAAAAGCCAAAGAAAATGGAAAAATGCATGAAAATCCTTGGATAAACCGAAAACCCGAAAGGGCGGTTTAGGCAAAAAGAAGGTAGTCCGACCAACCTTAGGTTGATGCAAAATTGGACTTGAGGGATGTGAGTTCCAAGTGAGATCATCAAAAAAAGAAGAGTGGCAAGGTGAAAACCCGAAAGGGCACCTTGGCAAAATGAGCGGCACCGAGTGTAGGTTCCCTTTCCGTCGTTTGGCGGCATACGAAGGGGAGTCATAAGGAGGTTGTCCGGGTAGGTCACTCTTGGAGCAATAAGGATGGTAGTTTTCTCACCTTTTTCTCACATTTTCTCTCTTTTTCCTTTTTTCTTTCTTGGTTTTTCTTTTCCATTGTCTATGCCTCTTACCCATGCTTCCTGAGGCCTTTGAGTCTAAAAACTGTTGTCATGTGTTTTACTCGACACGAGTAAAAGGTCTAAGTATGGGGGAGTTTGATAGGTGATGGAATCACTATCATTTAGGTTAGTTTTTAGAGTCTTTTTGTCACATTAGTTTCGGTTTATGCTACTAACTCCTTGATCCAGAAGAAGAAGACTAAAAGAAGATAAAAGAGGAGTTTTAGCACTTGGGAGTTGAAGACCATGCACGAAGCAAAGCTTCTGTTTCCTCACCGCCCCCATGAGCAGTGTCACCGCCCCTGCGGGTGACACCACGTTCCGGAGCGCAGCATGCGCCTTCGCCAGCGCCAGGAACGAAGACTGTCGCCGCCCCTACGCCACTCCCTGGCGCCCCTGCGGTGACTTATCCTAAAGAAGCGAAGACCGGCGCCCCTGCGCCTCTACCTGTGTCTCACCCTGTGGAGCTGTGAAGCTGAAGAGTCAGTATCACCGCCCCTGCGTTGACACTGGGCCGCCTCTGCGGCTTGGCATCTGAAGCGACAGAAAGTTGAAGAGTCAAACGTTTTGAAGATCATCAATGATCCGCCCCTGCGGAACTGTCAGGACGCCCTTGCGGCCACAAAGAAAATCAAACGTTTTCGCCTGAATCGCCCCTGTGGATCTGAAGGTCGCCCCTGCGGTTCAACGGCAGAGGCTTTACTCCGGCTGTTTACACCGCCTTTATGGCATTAAAGGTGGTTGTTTTGGCCGGCCATTTACTCCCATTTAGTGCCATTTGTAGTATAAATAGACCCATGGTTGAAGGCTAGAATCATCCATCATTTCCCACTTTTATTCTCTCTTGCTTCCTTTGTAATGAGCTTCTAAGTTTCCTTGCTACATTGGATTGATTTGAGGCTGCATTATTACTTTGGTTGTAAGTTCCCTTTAATATAAGTTTTATTCAGTAATGTTTTGTGTTTCTTGAGCTTCATTTATCTAAATTGCATGTTTTCATTATTACTTAAGATTGATCACCTTAGGTTCTAAGTGCATGCAAACAACTAGGATTAATAGATTCCGGGTTCGGGTCTTTAGTCTAGTAGTAACCTTCAAGTAATAACGGGTTGTAATTGCTTGAAGGAAAAGAAACACAATTATAAAGAGTAGTTTAACGGTTTTAATCTTCTCTTTATATCCCTTAGTCTTTGTTTGAAAGCTAACTTGTGACTTGTTCTTGTAGGTTTACAGAACACTAACTTGTTAAGTTGTGTTGATGCCGGTTGGCTCAACACATACATATGATCAAGACGGGAACATTACTTGAAACTTGTAAAAGGAATTCACCAAAGTAGTAATCGCATGTTAAAAATCAACCTAGTGTAGATTCACTCATCATCATCTTATCAATCTCTTTTACTTGCTTTTTAAGTTTTGTGTGCATCAATTCATTCCAAAACCCCCCTTTTGTTACTTTGTCCCATAATCAATAATTGAATTTAATAAATAACACAAACTCTCTTGGGTTTGACCCTTACTTAATCACTATACTTGCTTTAGTGTTGAGTTCGGAAAATATTTTGACAGGATACAAACGACCTTAGGAAAAGTCCTTAGTCAATTAGTGCTAAAAGAAAGCATACCAATTATGAATGTGCATAGGCATGGTCACGTAGGAACAAGTCATACCATACTATATTTGGCTGGTTTGGTTCAGCGAGTACCTATCAGAATTGTCTAGTTATGAGTAATTTGTTCATTTTATTAGTGGCAAATACTTAATTTGTTTTATTTTTTTTTTCTGTCTTGATGGTTGATATTATTTTGAACAATTTTCCTTCCTAAGAGCATATGCACTATTGATTTCTTAGCTTATGATAGTATTCATTTCTAGACAAAAGTGATATTTTACACCTTATCTAGTAAAGAATATAATTATATACCAAGCATTCTTCTCTCTCCCTTTTTTGGCCATTTCTTATTATGCGAACAAACAACCTTCTCTCTCCCCCATTTCTTACATAGAATGCAAATTGTTGAATTTAGTAATTTGTATATCCTACTATAGGCTTCCTTGGAAGGTTGGAAGTGTTGTGCTTTTGCTAGATGTTATAGTTTGTTCATATTCCTTTTCCTTGTTTTAATATTGTTTTTCGCTGCTTATGAATATAAATGGACTCATATGGGCTTGATTCAATAAGGAGAAAGAAGGAAAGATAAAAAATTGTCCAAGCAACAATTGCTCTAGTTATAAAATTGCTTGTTCTTATGATTGCAAGGGTTCATGAACAAACTCCCCAAATTATTGAATTACTAATGCAACAAAAGGATAAGAATCTCCATAAACTGGCCAATTTAAATAGGTTAATTATATAAAGTGATGTTACACATAAGAGCAAGCATTGTGTCAATAGACAAACATTTGGAGTGCTTTGTGAGATGGTCCAAAATATAGGAAAACTACGAAGAACAAAAATATATGGAGGTGGAGGAAAATTTTGCAATATTTTTAATTACTTTTGTTCATCACAAAAAATAGATCAATAGCAAATTACTTTCTAAGGAGTGGGGACATTGTGAGTAGACAATTCAACCTTTGTATTTGTGCAGTTTTGAGCTACACAATGACTTGCTAAAGAAGTCTACACCTATACCAGATGAGTGTGAAGATGATAGATGGAAACTTTTCAAGGTACTAAAAAAAAATTTTACTTGAAATACCAAGATACTAAAAAATATTTTTCAAGCCACTCACATTAGTGTTCATGTGTCAAATGTCGATAGGTCAAAGTATAGAATCAAAAAAGGCGATCTTTCAATGAATGTATTATGTGTTTGTTCACCTAATATGGAGTTCATATACATATTTCCTGGTTGGGAAGGTTCTGCACGTGATGGTAGTGTCGTTCATGATGCTATTTCAAGACCACATGGTTTAAAGGTCCCGAAAGGTAACCATCAAATAATTAGATTATTAATATACTTTGACTATAAAATTTTCGTAATCTAATCTTGTATTATCAAGTCAAGGTTGTTACTACTTGGTAGATGCCGGATACATAAACTGCGAAGGGTTCTTAACTTCATACAGAGGTCATCATTATCATCTAAAAGAATGGGGGACAATCAACCAGAATATCCCGAAGAGTATTTCAACATGCAGCATGTGAAAGTTAGGAATGTCATAGAGCGATGCTTTGGACTGTTAAAGGGGAGATGAGTTGTTCTCCAAAATCATTCATTTTTCTCAATACGAACCCAATGCCGAATTGTTAATTGTGTGCATTATACGCTAATACATGCCAAATGTTGTGTTGCCACTAGATGATGAGGAAGAGAGTGAAAAGGAAGATGAAGAGGATGAGGAGGAAGCGGTGGAGATGGTGGTGGAAGAGAAGGAGGTTAAGTACATCACTCAAGTTAGTGTATCAAAAGAACTATGTACTTAAATTCGAAATTTGTGAAAAATAATAGGTCCGAAATTCCTCTTAATTTTCTCTTTTCTATAATTAGATTAACTTGAATGTTGTTGAATGAATTTGGAAAAGCGAAATCCCTTGACTTTCGAAAAAGTTATATAAATTTATAGCCTTGAACGGTTTAGAAAATGGGAGTGTTTGTTCTTTGTTTTTTTCTTTGTTTTTGAGAGAGGGATTGAGAAATTACAAGTTTATGTTATAGTGATTAGTTTTGCCATGAAAAATTGATGTCTATTTTTGCAATTTTGTACTCCCTCTAATTCTCAATATTTGGCATTCGAACCTCAATAATTTGGTTCACAATATCTAACATTACAAATGTTATTAATGCTTAAACTTTCTAAAAAAAAAAACAAAAATTAATCTAACTTTAGATCTATAACTTGTATTTCTAATACACCATTTCCCGCGTCCTCATATAATTTTCTACATTTTACCATTGCCCTAACACGTATTTTTTTAACTATAATACATCAATAAACATTACACCTTCTGATTTTAGTTTTCTTATTATGTAATTTATTTTCCCTAATGTCTGAAATTCGGAAAAATTACTTTCGAACAGTTGGTAAAAAATTTCCGCCCTGTATTATAGAGCGTTATCTTGATTACGACGGTTGAGATTATGATGATACAATGTAATTATCTTGGCTAATATATACAATTATGATTAACTTCAAAATAAAAATCAAGAATTACGTCACTCTAATCTGCTAAAAGGGTCGCTCTTCTATCGTCCATTAATCATGGGCGAGCGGAGCGCCCAACCATGTAGATACATTAGTGTTGGAGCAGGGACTAATAGCACTGGCTTCTGAGTAAGAAGATGACGAGGAAAACGTGCATATTGAGGTTGAACATCACTAAAACACCAGCGCCTCTCTTCCACCGGGCTTTCTAGAATGCTTGTGATTGAACACCAACAATCTGACTGCAAAACGAAACTACCCAATCTTCAGTTACAAACGCAGCAGCTAAGATGACAAGAGCACCATCAAATAGGATGAATGGTGTGTTTGGATCGCAGGTGAGTATCTTACATATCTTTTAATCATCAAATGCATTGAGCACATCATTACCTTGCACATGATGATTTAGAATCGCCTATATTAGGCTTGGCTGTTCAGCTGGGAGACTATCACTTTCTGAACATCTACCTGCAAAATAATTAACTCATGAGAATTCCTTCTCCACTAGACATTATAACAAAGCATCACTTCTCACCTCTGCAAGTTTGGCTCATCCTCCAACTACATTCTGTTAAGGTATAAACCCATTATACTTGCATACAATCAGATCTCTCAGGATCAGAAAATTCTGTCCTTTATGCCAATGGCATTTAAGGACAGCAGATAGCAACATTAGAAGCCCAGAGATGCTCTCTCACAATCAGTGCCTAAACTATTAGGTTCAGCATTTTGAGCTTCAAAGAGCAGAAGGTCAAACAGAAACTCTCCCATCACATGCTACAAATGATCACCTGACTCTGGAATGACTAGCTTTTAGATGTTTTTTTAGTGTTCGCCCCGGTCAAATCCTGCACCAGTTGTAACATCATAATCATATAGCAATAAAACAAGGAAAAGGTACATGGAAAGAACAGCTGATTTAAATACAACAGAATAACAGCTCAGATACATTAAAAAGGTCTAAAGAAACATTAATAGTCGACTGATATTAAGTCTCAGATCTCAATGACCACACTACACTAAATGATGATTACTTCAATAAATATTGAGATTGGTAACAGCAATTAATTGTTTAGTTTGCATTTCAGTATCAATTATGACTGAATAGCCTAGTTATTAGTACCCTTGAAAAATCACAGCAATTGATTAAGCTTTAGGGTGGATGTAGCTAACAAACAACAACTTACACATTAACTATATTATTATTTACCAAAAGATTAACAGAAGCATATATGGGCTGCAACTATGAAAGGATTTGGAAGGTGACAAACCTTGTGACATGCCATGTACGAAAGTTCAAGAGCCTCCTCCCATCTATTGAGTTTAATAAGCTCCATTATGGGGACAAAAAAGACGAGTGAATCAAAAGTAATTCCCTGCCTTCCCAAGTCAGCAAACAACTGGAACGCTTCATCAACCTTAGATGCAAGGCACAGACTCTTGATAACCAAAGAATATGTCTCAGCAAGAGCAGGTGAATCGGAGAAGGGCAGGATCTCTCTGCATAACTCTAAAGCTTGTTCAAGTTTCCCAGCCTTGCAGAAGCTATCAATCAGAATTTGGTAGACTGGGGCTATCGGAACATTATCACTCTCGCTCAAAACATCTATCAGATCGAGGGTGGTCAAGAAGTTTCGGTTGAAGCCTTCAATGACCTTTTGATAGCTTGAAATATGCATCGGCCAGTACGTCTGTTTCATTTCCTCCAATAGGCAGTAAGCATCATCTAAGAAACCAACATTACAACAATGTTTAATTAATACCCTGTAGGTTACATAATTAGGAGCACAACCTTTTTGGCTCATCTGACTGAAGAGTTCAAGGCATTTGTCAACTTTATTGGCTTTTCCAAAGCCATCGATTATTGCAGTATAAGTAACAACATTGGGTTGACAACCTTTGTCATCCATCATCAGCATAAGCTTGTATGCTTCATCTATCTTGCCAACTTTACACAGACCATCAATCATCTCTGTATATATCACAACATTTGGAGCACAAAAATCTTCCAACATTTTAGACAAAACTTTTAAAGCCAGATCTAATCTTTTGTCTTTAAACATCTTATCAATTAAAGATCCGTAAGTGTACTCAGTAGGACTGTATCCGTGCTCAGACATTTTAGAGAAGACCTTTTGTGCTTCATCGAGCTTGCCTACCTTGCAAAGTCCATCGATAAGGGCATCATAAACGATTTGGTTTGGCTCAACACCATCTACCAGCATTGCATCTAGTAAGTCAGCGGCCTCTTTTACTTTGTGTGATTTGCACAAACCATTAACAAGAGCTCCATATGTAAATACATTTGGTTGAGTCACATTTTCATCATCACACATGAAGTATGCGTCCACATTGGGCAAATTTTTTTGTCCATGCATCCTAGAGTAGATCTGGTATGCCTTTTCTGTATTCCCAGCTTTACAGAAACCATCAACCAGAGCAGTATATGTCACAACATTTGGTATGCATCCGTCCGATAACATTCTCTCGAAAAGCTCATTGGCACTATCTGCATTCCTCACTTTAAGATAAGCATGAATGAGTGAAGTGTAGGTCACCACATTAGGTGAACAACCATCACGAACCATTTCATCAAACCACTTGTGCGCCTGTGTAATAAGACCAGCCTTACAGAAACCGTCAATTAGTATACTGTAAACATACACATCTGGAACAATTCCATTCCTTTTCATTTCTTCAAACAACATGAAAGCATTTTCAACCCGCGAACCATTACAAAGGAATTCAATCACCTTAGAGTATGTACTAGCATCTGGTACAAAGCCGTTACTTGTCATTTCATGAATAATCCTATACGCCTTCTCAAATTTCCCAGACCCACAGAGGCATCTAGCAAAATTAGATAGATTGACTTTATTCAACACAAAGCCACCTTTGAGCATTTCACCATATGCTTTCTCTGCCAGCTCCAGTGCAGTTGAGCTAGGCAACGCCTCACTGCCACATATAGAACCAATGAGTATATTATAGACAACAAAACCTGGTTGGCAACCACAAGTTTGCATTTTCTTCAGAAGCTTATATGCATAAGAGAACTCGCTTATTTTGCAATACGCATGAACAAGAGAATGAAATATCTTGTGGTCAGGATAGCAACCTTCGGCCATCATCATACTTAAAACCCTTTTACACCGCCCGAGTTGCCTTTTATTCAGGCACCCACAAAGCAATGTCCTATAAGTCACCACATTAGGCATGGAAGAACCACACCTCATCCTGTTCAGCAAATCCACAGCTTCATCAAAAAGTGAAGCCTCACACAATCCGGATATCATTCTTGTGTAAAGTATGGTATCAGGTACAACCTCTTCCTTCTCAATGAAGTCAAGGGCTTCTCTCCATTTACCCACCTTGCAAAGAGAATATGCAAACAAACCCAACGTATCCAAATCCATCCTAAATCCGCCATCCACCATCTCTATGTGTATCAAAACGGCCGTATCCAACCTGCCAGCTTCCAAGAACACCCGAGCAAGTGTAAGATAGGTCAACTTAGAAGGCTTGTATCCAAAACTCTTAAGCCTCCCAAGCTCCTCCAATGCCAGATTCCACCTCCCACTCTTACAACACTTTTGAACAACCACATTCATCAACCTTCCTAACACCTCCCTATCATCATCCCCGATCTCTCGAAGCAGATCATCTGGCAATCTATCACTCCAATCGCACCCAAGCAGTTTAATGAGCGCATCATAAACCGGCCTAGTGTGCGCATATCCGATTTGTCTAGCAGCCCAAGTGAAGAACTGGACACCCAACCTAGGGTGTTTCAAAAGACTTAATACATCAACTACAAGTGATTCACTCAACTTCTCCCTAAATTGCCTAAGGCATTTTTCAGCATTGACGGATAATGCACTGTCACCATTACTCGAGTTCAAAGAATCAACAATCAAGACGACGTCGTCAGAGAACTTACCGACGGGAGCACAAGAAGGCCCTGATCCCCAATCCGAGTCTCGAGAGGAAGGGCGGAGGAAGACGAAGTCCTCAGACAAGACAGGATCGTAATACGGTTCGCCGGGGGCGATTAAGCCGTCTAGGGTTTCGGGAGAAGGGATAGTGGAGGAGGAACTGTAGGATTGTAGGAAAGAGAATATTGAGAAGTGAAGAAGGGGAGTATTTGTAGTTGAGCGAGAGGGGATAAGTGGAGAAGAGGGCTTGGAGGTAGAAAGGATCAGCCGGAGAAATCGACGGCTCATTCCCCCTGGAATTTGATGGAGAACGAAGACTCATTCCTTCAAGAGGAGGGGTTTACGAGTGGTTTATGCTTCAAGCCTTCAATGGCTGCTGTTTCAGTTCAGGGTAATAATGTAAAGGGGCTGGTATCTACCCGACCCGAATCCTTATTGTTTAAATTTTAGAAGGAAAAAAGTGCAACGTAGTTTAAGGGAACTAGAGTTAGGTTGTGTTTGGCATGCTCGTTACACTAGTGTTTCTACGTGTTTATGAGTGTTTTTCATTTTAACGGGTGTTAGACAAGGAAAAAAACACTAGTGACTAGTGTTTCTGGGTCGGTTTTTGAAACCCTTGATTGAACAAGGGTTTTTTCCAAAACACTAGTGTTTCAGTATAGAATTTTACCCTATTACCCCTAGTATTTATCCATTTTACTCTAATGTCTGCTATATACGAACCCATTATTGATAATTAATCATTATAAATACATAAATCATGTCATCTTCTCTTCAGACTTCATTTGTTCTTCATCATCTCATTTACCTCCTCCTCCTCCTCCTCATCATCATCATGTCAAGCTAAGGTATCCATCTCTTCTTCTTTCATAACTCTTTTCTTTTCCTACAATTTCTGGTTATTATATATTCTTCTTCAATTTCTCTTGAAATTGTATTGCTCATCTACTTAAAGATCGATTCTTCAGTCATTATCTTATCAAGTTTGTAATTATTTTTTCGTAGAAGCAGGAGATATGATATTATACACGTTTTCGAGTTCTTAATTAACACTCTCAATTTTATTGTCGAAAGACTCAAAAACTCTGATTATGAAAGAAGAAAGACGACAACCTGCTCGTCATCTATGCCAACGGGATGGTCCTCGTCTCTTGAACCTCTCTCTTCATTGCAAACAGGTTGACGACGAAGGCATGGGACTTGCCGCATTGAAATCAACATGTGTATTATCGACTACTGGCACCGAACCAACCCTAATTTCACCGTCTATTAACATGGAATCACGATTCGACATATAAATTTGGAGAAAGAGTTTAGTTTGACTCCAATTATCAGGAGATTCATAAGCCTGAATTAAGTTCATAGACCTAGAGATCAAATATACAAATTGGGGGAAATAAACTCAGTTTGAAATTAAATGGAAGCAGATAGACTGTAATATAAGAGAAGAGGAAAGTGCAGACATCTCTTCCAATCTCTATTACAATTTAACTAACGTAACTCTAGCTACACCAAGTTTTGCCAAATTTTGAAGATGGAAAAGTGATTGAGGAATGGATGAAAAAAAAATTGATTTCAATGGTGTTGATGTCTTCTGTTATAGGGGTTAAATAAACACTAGTGTTTTCACCAAACATTCGTTAAGGTTTTTTAAACACTAGTATTTTTTCGAAACACGACCAAAAAACACTTCTAAACACTAACACTAGTGTTTATCCCATTCCCACCAAACACAATCTTAAAAGGGGTTTTTAAGTACGATGTGTGTACCAAACATCATTCGCAATCACAATGCATAATCGTTACGGTTACGTATTCCGAATGCGTGTCAGAACCATCACGCATTATGTAAGAGCCTAGTTGCTGAGTTGCTGAGAGAGTGAACTGAGGACCCAGATTAGGCATATACTGCCCCTGCGTGACCTATTAGGCGCCCCTACGGTTTGCCTAGGCCGCACCTGTGGTTCCTAGAGTCCGCCCCTACGGCTATGTCTGCTACAACCGTCTTCTTTGACCCCTTTGACCCGTGCTTTACTCTTTTTACCCTTTATAACCTTCATCTCTTTCCTTCTGATGAGGGTTTATCATTTCAGCTTCATCTCTCTCTCCTGCGTACATTTTCTTCTCCTCTCTTCTCCCTTGGATCATCTTTGATCTTCTTTGAGTTTTTGTGAGTTTTGTGAGCCTTGTGCTTGGCTTTTCTTGTGGATTGTGGATGAAGATGTTGTTGTGCCTTGTTGAGCCAGCTTGAGGTTGTGGTGTTGCTGTATTTGATCTCTGGAAGTCCAGCTTGGTAAACTTTTATGGCTTCCTTCCTTTCTTTCTTCTTTTCTTCATCTTTATCTCCCTTTCCTTAGTTTAGCTTAGATTCCTTAGGTTTGGATCTTGTACCAGCCTTGATTGACTTGTGTTGATGTATATATATGTATGTTCTGTATGTATGTTGATGTTGGAGTGAAGAAAGAGTGAAAGGATCGAAGGAAGAAGTGAAGAAAGGGGCTGAAGTGGTGCCTCTGCTGTCCAACCGCCCCTGCGTCACCTTGCAGCCGCCCAACGCCGCCTGAGCCGCCCCTACGCCACCTGTGATCCGCCCATGCGGCCACCTGCATCAGCTAGGTTCTTCTCTTGGTTCCGCAGGTGCGTGTTGCTTCTAGGCTTACCTTAGGATGTCTTTTGTTCCCTCCTTTCCTAGTATGAGTATATAGGATCATGCTAGATGTATGAGGATGTGTTTAGATGAGATTATGATCGAGTTATGCCTTGTACGGATTTAAGGACTTAGGTTGATGTTGTTTAAGGTTTTGAGGTTGAGTACGATTCCTACTGATCCCTTTGGGTCTAGGTGTGACCCCTTTGATGAATAGTAGTTGATATCCTTCTATGCCTTGTTATTAGGCAGTGCTCCTCTCTCAGGATTGGAGGTTGTTGTGGTTGAGCTGTGTACGAGGTTGAGGTAAGTCCGTAGGACTTACTTAGCTACCATCCTTATATTGGGTGTTTGTATGGGTGGTGTGTGCTTTATATATTTGCTATGATAGCATGAGTTATCGTTTATACCGACTTATATTTTATTGACTGCCCCATTGTGTGGTTGTCATAACCTTTCCCTTCCATCCCGCCGTAGAGTCTGGGAGGTTCTCTGTTGTCAGGCCAAACTGGTTTACAGGAATAGCGCAATCCACTCCCATAGGGTGCATGTATTGTGTGACCGATACTCGTACAGTTGGCTATCAGGCTCAGAGACGAGGATGTATCGGTCCTCGTGTCACATACTTTCATCTATCTACATATATACGCGATTTGAATGAATGACCATTATATTAAGATGATAAAATGGGTAAATGTATGATAGTATGCTGATGTGTTTATCTTTTTATGATTGTGTATGTGCTTATGCATTACCTTATATATGTATGGTTAGCTAATGGTTTATTACCATGTTGTAGATGTCCCACAGGATAGGCGTGCTGCTGGGTGATCTAGTAGAATGGTAGGCCGAGGACCTCTCGTACATAGGATGGTATGGTCTTTTAGGGGTTGATTACCTTTCCCTCCCGCGTGAGGATGATCTTTTGTTACCTCTTGTGTGAGGACGTTGTTGTTTATACTCGGCTATGTTGTTTTACCTTTTGGTTGTACAATTTACATAGTTTTATGCATTTGTTTTTATATCAGTCAGTGCCATGTTGTAAGGTCCAGTGAACTTATTATCAGGCTAGGTTCAGGATCCACTGTGAGATCCTAGCCCAATGTGGCATCCCGAGTTCCGCGGATTCGGGGTGTTACAGAATTGGTATCAGAGCCTTAGGTTGACAACAATGACACTTGCTACCTGCAATGAGGTTTGATAGGTAAAATAAACAGAACCCGAGAGGGTTTTACGTTTTCAAAGTGTTTTGGTTTTAAATGTGGTTTGGGTTAGAATGTACGAGAAGTCGCCACCTCTGATATGGATCTTTGCAGTATAGATATATGTATATATGTACTGTGGATTATGCATGTGTGTGTACGTATTAAGTATATATATATATATATATATATATATATATATATATACATATGACCTATATAGAGCCTTATAAGTTAGGTGTGCATACCCCGCAGATGGCTCGGACTAGAGCTACTGCTGCTGTGGGCAGAGGTAGAGGTAGACCACCCCTTCCTCCGGGTGTGGTAGGTGAGGGACCAGTTCCCACTGCTGATCCACCAGTGGTGGAGGTGATACATGAGGAGGTTGCGGAGAGTGTCGTTCTAGAGACGAGGAGTGGTGGATCTGGGAGACACCATTAACATCGAGCCCATTCTGACGATTCAGATCGTGTCTCCATGGGGGACCAGAGTTTAGAGAGTACCTAAGACGTTTTAAGGAGGCTCTCAAAGCTGACAGACGGGCCCTAGATCTACCAGGGCATGAGGGATCTTTTGAGATTTCTCAAGGAGCCACACAGGTGCCAGTTATGTCGGCACGTGCTGTTGAGACTGCTCGAGTTGTAGAGGAGACTAGAGGGCCTCGACCAGATACCTAGTTGAAGGCATTTCACCAACAAGGAGTACCACCCTTCTTTGGAGAGGTTGATTTACAGACTGAGGTATGGATGGGGCATGTAGACTCAACTTTAGAGTCTATTAGATGTCTTGAGGACAGACGGATAAAGCTAGTCCAGTCTCTATTCCGTGACCTTGCACATCAGTGGTGGAGGACTGTACGGACCAGAGCCACCAGTTATGACCACATGAGGAGCATGATTAGAGAGCAGTTCTACCCTGCCTCACTGAGGAGAGAGAAGTTGCAGGACTTCGTGGAGGCTGATTTTGAGGATGTACCTATTGAAGACGCCATCCGCCGCTTCCAGGCTAAGTTAGCCTTGTTGGGTCCAACTTCACCATCTGAGGACCAGCATGTGTATCTATTCTCTCGTCATTTGACGGAGAGCACGCGTTCATACATCTGGGTCTAGACGGGACGGTCTGAGAAGAGGCAGCATACTGGGCATACCAGTGGAGTTGGAGGAGCATCTGGGTCTTGACGAGACCAGAGACGTCAGAGTTACCCCTCATCTGCACTGACTATAGATAAGGGACGACAATGTTACAACTGTGGTGATCCTGGCCATCTAAAGTAGATTGTCCCAAACCAGCTGTGACTTGCTTCACCTGTGGTAGACCAGGACATCGAGCTGCCTTCTGTAGGCAGGGTGGAGTTGCATCTCAATAGGGTTCTTCCTCTGCCTGTGTAGTAGGAGGTGGTCAGAGGACACCTCAACAACAGACACATGGACAGTAGAGAGTCCCAGATCGCCCATCTACTCAAGGATCTGCTCCCGGGCCGAGTAGAGGTAGAGGTCGTGGTGAGAGTACCATGGATGCCAGAGGAGCTCAGTGTAGAGCTTTTGAGTTGAGGAGTGCAGAGGATCCACCTGCACCGGCTGCTACAGGTACCATTCTGCTTCATGGTTTACCTGTTAGAGTTTTGTTTGATATTGGTGCTACGCATTCATTTATTTCTGATACATGTGTTGAACGTTTGAGTTTAGCTACCACAGAGGGGATACCCTTTACTATAGGGCTACCTGATGGTAGCCGGGTTAGAGGTACCCATGAGATACGTAGTTGTCCCCTTCGTTTAGGGACTCGTGTTTTGCTTATTGGCTTCTTAGTCATGCCATTGATGCATGAAGAAGTCATATTAGGTATGGATTGGATGCGTAGACACCGTGCAATTTTAGATGTTGGTAGACGGACTGTTACAATCTCTACCGAGGTTGGTCAGATTGAGGTCTTCCGAGGTTGGGACCTTGGGAAGACAGGATCCGTCATCAGTGCCGTATGAGCACCTAGGCTGATTGCACAAGGATGTGATGCCTTCTGGTGCTAGGATGGAGAGAGTCCAGCTTTGGAGGACATACCAGTGGTCTGCGAGTTTGCAGATGTATTTGCTGAGCCATCGAGCTTGTCTCCTAAGAGGAGTGTGGATTTTAGTATGGAGTTAGAGCCTGGTACGAGACCCATCTCGAAGGCCCCATATCGTATGGCACCTGCCGAGATGTTGGAGCTGAAGAAGGAACTCGAGGAGTTGGCTGAGAAGGGCTTCATACGCCCTAGTGTTTCACCATGGGGTGCACCTGTCCTCTTCATGCGGAAGAAGGACGGATCGTTGAGATTGTGTATAGATTACAAAGAGTTGAACAAGGTGACCATCAAGAACAGGTTTCCACTGCCTCGTATTGATGATCTACTTGATCAGCTTCAGGGAGCGACAATTTTCTCCCGGATTGACTTGCGCTCAGGTTATCACCAGCTGAGGGTGAGAGAGCAGGACGTGCATAGGACGACATTTTGTACCCGCTATGGACACTACGAGTTTGTAGTGATGCCATTCGGGCTGATGAATACCCCAACAGTCTTCATGGAGTTGATGAACAATATTTTTATCGACTTCCTTGATCAGTTTGTGGTAGTCTTCATTGGCGACATTTTGGTATACTCTCGTAGCAGAGAGGAGCATACCGGTCATCTGAGGACAGTTTTGCAGATTCTGAGGGATAGAGAGTTGTATGCCAAGCTCTCTAAGTGCGAGTTCTGGATGTCTGAGGTTGCTTTTCTTGGACATATCGTCTCTACCGATGGGATTATGGTTGATCCGGCGAAGATCGAGTCTGTTGTTGCATGGACGACACCGACGAACATCAAGGAAGTGTGTAGCTTTCTTGGCCTAGCCAGTTATTACAGACGCTTTGTGGAGGCATTTTCTGTGATTGCCCGTCCACTGACGAGTCTTTTGAGGAAGACTACCAGATTTGTATGGACTGACCAGTGTGCCCAGAGTTTTGAGGAGTTGAAGAGACGTTTGACTTCTGCTCCTGTCTTGACACAGCTAGAGGGTTATGATGATTTTGTGGTCTACAGTGATACATCCAAGCTAGGCATGGGATGTGTGTTGATGTAGAGAGGCAGAGTGATTGCATATGCGTCTAGAAAGCTAAAGACGTATGAGGAGAACTACCCGACTCATGATCTGGAGTTGGCATCGGTAGTTCATGCTTTGAAGATCTAGAGACATTACCTGTATGGTGCAACATGTCAGATCTTCACAAACCATAAGAGTCTGAAGTACATTTTTACGCAGGGGAGTTGAATAACCGCCAGCGTCAATTGCTTGAATTAATCAAGGACTTTGACCTTGAGATTTTGTATCATCCTGGAAAAGCGAATGTTGTAGCTGACGCCTTGAGCAGGAAGATGCATCGAGAGAAGGCTATTACGAGATTGACGGTACAATCTCAGCTTCAGAGAGACCTGGCTTGGCTAGAGATGGACATCTAGTTTCCTGATGAGGATGCCCAGTTGTATGCTCTAGAGGTTTTACCTGGTCTGTTGGATGAGATCCAACAGAAGCAGGGGACATGCCCGACCTTGATGAGGATCAAAGAGAGGATGTTTCGTGGAGAGGCACCACAGTTATCCATTGGAGCAGATGGAGTGATGAGGCAACATGACCGTATTTGTGTACTTGTTGATGTAGAGTTGAGACAGAGGATCTTACAAGGGGTTCATTGTACACCTTACTCTATACATCTAGGTACGAGTAAGATGTACCATGATGTGAGATGTTCATATTGGTGGGGAGGGCTGAAGCCCAATGTATCCAGATTTGCGGCTCAGTGTGCGATCTGTCAACAGGTCAAGATAGAGTATTGCCAACCTGGAGGTGAGCTCCATCCACTGCCAGTACCGCAATGGAAGTGGGAGGACGTCTCCATGAACTTTGTGACGGGTTTGAGGCTCAGTAGGAGTTTTGATGCTATATGGGTTGTTGTTGACAGATTGACGAAGACAACACGTTTCATTCCTATCAGAGAGACGTGGCTAGTGAGCAGATTGGCCTAGGAGTACACTAGACAGATAGTGAGACTCCATGGTATACCGAGGACGATCGTCTCTGATCGAGATGGACGGTTTACCTCGAGATTTTGGCAGCAAATTCAGACTGCTTTGGCGACGAGTCTACACTTCACAACTGCGTTTCACCCCTAGACAGATGGGCAGTCTGAGAGGACCATCCAAACCCTGAAGGATATGTTACGAGCTTGTCTGTTGGATTGGGGACATAGATGGTCTGATTACCTCCCACTTGTTGAGTTCTCATACAACAACAGTTGGCATGCATCTATTGGGATGGCTCCTTATGAGGCACTATATGGACATAGGTGCCGTACACCTTTATACTGGGATAAGCCTAGCAGTATCAGTGAGATAGCGCCAAAGCAGATTCAGGATGATATGGCTCGAGTAGCGCTGATGAGAGAGAGGATGCTGGCTGCACAGAGTTGCCAAAAGTCATATGCAGACTAGAGGCGTCAGCCTCTAGTGTTCAGGGTAGGAGCTCAAGTCTGGTTGAGAGTATCCCCGACGCGAAGAATCAGAAGTTTTGGCATAAAGGGGAAGCTGAGTCCCCGATATGTCGGTCCTTACGAGATACTAGATAGAGTTGGGAGGGCAGCCTACTGATAGGTGATGGAATCACTATCATTTAGGTTAGTTTTTAGAGTCTTTTTATCACATTAGAGTCGGTTTATACTACTAACTCCTTGATCCACAAGAAGAAGATGAAAAGAAGTTAAAAGAGGAGTTAGAAGAACTTGGGAGTTGAAGACCATTCACAAAGTAACGCTTCTGCTGCCTCACCGCCCCTGCGGGTGACACTGCACTCCGGAACGCAGCCTGCGCCTTCGCCAGCGCCCGGAACAAAGAGTGTCACCGCCCCTGCGCCTCTCTGTGGCGCCCCTACGGTGACCTGCCCTGAAGAAGCAAAGACGGCGTCCCTGCGCCTCTGCTTGCGTCCCAACCTGCGAAGCTGTGAAGCCGAAGAGCCAGTGTCACCACCCTTGCGGCTCGACATCAGAAGCAATAAAAAGATGAAGAGTCAGACGTTTGAAGAACATTAAAGATCCGCCCCTGCGGAATTACCAGGCCGCCCCTACGGCCATGAAGAACTTCAAGCGTTTTCGCCTAAACCGCCCTTGTGGTCCTAAAGGCCGCCCCTGCGGTTCGGCGACAAAGACTTTACTCCAGTTGTTTGCACCACCTTTATGGCATTAAAGGTGGCTGTTTTAGCCGGCCATTTACTCCCATTTGGTGCCATTTGTAGTATAAATAGACCCATGGCCGATTGCTAGAAGGATCCATCATTTTCCCCATTTTATTCTCTCTTTTCCCTTGCTTCCTTTGTGTAATGAGCTTCTAGATTCCTTGCTACATTGGATTGTTTTGAAGCTGTATTGCTGCTTTGGTTGTAAGTACCTTTTAATATAAGTTTTATTCAGTTCATGTTTTATATTACTTGAGCTTTATTTGTCTAATGACATGTTTTCTTATCACTTAAGATTGATCACCTTAGTGTTTAAATCACATGTAAAGAACTAGGATGAATAGATTTCGGGTTCGGGTCTTTAATCTAGTAGAAACCTTTAGGTAAAAACTGGTTGTAATTACTTAAAGGGAAAGAAATATAAATATAAAGAAAAGTTTAATGGTTTTAATCTTCTCTTTATATCTCTTTGTCTTTGTTTTAATGCTAACTTGTGATTTGTTCTTGTAGATTTACGGAACACTAAACTTGTTAAGTTGTGTTGATGCCGGTTGGCTCAACACATACATATGATCAAGATGGGAACATTACTTAAAAACTTATAAAAGGAACCAACCAAAGTAGTTTTGCATATTAAGAATCAACCTAATGTAGTTCATTCTTCATTCATCTTATTCATCTTATTACTTGCTTCTTGTTTTGTTTTGCATCAATTTAATCCAAAACCCCCCCTTTTTACTTTGTTTTATAATCGATAATTGAATCTAATAAAAATATCACCAAACTCTCTTGGGTTCGACCCTTGCTTATCCACTATACTTGTTCTAGTGTTAAGTTGGGAATTATTGTGATAAGATAAAAAACAACCATATGGAAAAGTTCTTGTCAAATTTTGGCGCCGTTTTCGGGGAGTTTAGTTGTGTTGTTATTTTATTTCTATTATTGATTATTGGTTTGGACCGTTTTTATGGTTTAAACCCGTGCTACTAACTCCGGAATTGTTCCTTTTGATCCAGAAATTGAGAGGACACACATCCGGCGACGTAGACTACAACAACTCCAACAAGAGATGGCTGACCGAACCCTTCGCCAACTCACTCAGCCGAACTTGACTCAACACCCGCTTGCGGTTACTATACCGGCAATAGGGGAAGGAATCAACTTTGAGCTCAAGCCGGGTCTCATTCACTTGCTCCCATCCTTTCATGGGCTAAGTGGAGAAGACCCCATCAAGCACCTTGGGAAGTTTCATACCGTGTGTATGAACATGAAACCGGCCAACATTACCGAAGAGCAAATCAAGATGAGGGCATTCGGTTTCACAGTCAAGGATGCAACAGATGATTGGTATTATCATCTTCCATCCGGGAGTATCGACACTTGTGAGAACCTCCACAAGGCGTTTCTAGAGAAATACTTTCCAGCCAAGAAGGCCAATAGCTTGAAGAAAGCTATAAGCAACATCGAACAAGAGGCGGATGAGACTCTCTATGAGTACTTTGAACGGTTTGCACGCCTCCGATCCAGTTGTCCTTTCCATGGATATTCAACTTAGGATCTAGTCTTGTACTTGTACAATGGCTTGCTTGACAACGAAAGGAGGATCGTCGATGCTGCTTGTGGAGGTAACATTCTTAACTCTACCCCTGACCTTGCTTTGGTAAAGATGCAAAAACTAGCTGAAGGAACTATAAACTTCGGAAGGACTTCTTCTAAGAGAGGAGTTCATGCCATAAATCCTGGGAAGAGTGAAATATCCACTGAACTTGCCGAGCTGAAAGAGATGGTGAAGAGATTGACACTTATGGGAACCCCACAACAGCTTAAGGCATGCGGAGTTTGTGCCGACCCCTACCACCCAACGGACATGTGTCCTCAAGTCCAGGATGACGATGCCGAGGTGAATGCGGTAGGCTATGGACAACAACAGCAGCAAAGGCCTAGGAGCGATCCTTATGCGCAGAATTTCATGCCGAATTGGCGTGATCAACAAAACTTTCGTTGGAGGGATCAACAAAACCAACAACAGCAGCCCCAACAAGGTAAGTATCAATCAATTGAGGATATGTTGCAGGTTTTAACTAAGCATTTTGCTACTCATGTCTAAATAATAGAATCCAGCATCAAGAACCTTGAGAAACAGGTTGGGCAAATGGCGGAAGCCATTACAAGGATCGAAGCTAGATCCTCCGGAGGATTGCCTTCCCAGACAGTTATAAATCGCAAGGAGAATGTTAGTGCCCTAACATTGAAGAGTGGGAAGCAAATCTAACAGAAACCAGCAACAGAAGGGAAGAACAAACCCTCTGAGGAGTTTGCCGCACCCACAGCCACACCTGTGGCTGCAACTGCGCCGAGCCCTGTGCAGACGCCGCCCCTGCGGCTGGAGGTCCCCGCCCCTATGGTGACAGCCTCTGAGCTGCCCCTGCGCCTACAAGCCAGCGCCCCTACGGAAAAGTCGATAGAGAGTTCTGCTGAGAAGGATTCTTACATCCGACCTGAGTTTCCACCACTGTACTTTGAGAAACCACCAGCTCCTTTCCCCGAGGCACTAAAGGAGAGAAGAATAATTGAGGACAAGGATCTCTTTGAGACCTTCTCCAAATGCGAGGTAAACATCCCTCTCCTTAAGTTAGTGAAAAGTATTCCTAAATATGCTCGTTTCTTCAAGGAACTCTGCACCATCAAGAGGAATCAAAAGCTGAAGGGGAAACAAAAAGTACAAGTGAGCGAGTATGTGTCCGCCGTTTTCAAACGTAGAATGCCCAAGAAATGCAGCGATCCGGACATGGTAAGCATTCCTTGTGTTATAGGGGAAACCCGTTTTGACAAAAGCTATGCTTGACCTTGGTGCTTCTATAAATGTCTTGCCATATTCTATCTATAAATCACTTGGCCTTGGGCCATTAACGGAAACTCGGATTGTAGTACAACTTGCTGATAGATCTAATGTGTACCCGAAAGGGATAATAGAAGATGTGTTAGTAATGGTAGACGATCTAATTTTCCCTGCTGAATTCTTTATAATGGACATAGAAAATGACTCACATGCTGCACCGATATTGTTGGGGAGACCCTTCCTAAAAACTGCTAGGACTAAAATCGATTATGTTAGTGACAAACTAACCATGGAGTTTGATGGTGAAGTAGTGGAATTTGACATCTATGATGCAATGAAATTTCCTAGTGATGATCATTCTTTATGTGCTATTGACATTGTTGAACCTTTTGTGCAAGATGTTTTTGATATTTCTGACATGGACGAATTGAAAAATATAATTGAGCATGACATTGATGGCCATAATTCAGAATATGCATTGACAACTAGCATGAAAGAGGTCCTAGCCCAATTGGATGGGCATAAAAGGTTAACTATCTCCACTTTGGCCATTGGGCCCACTTTACTAAACCCAAGCGAGAAGCTTGTTCCATCTATAGTGCAGGCACCGAAAATAGAGTTGAAGGACCTTCCACCCCACCTCAAGTATGCCTTCCTTGGAGACAACAATACCCTACCGGTGATCATCTCTAATAAGTTAACTACCGGTCAAGAGGACAAGTTGCTGAAAGTGTTGAAAGAATACAAGACGGCCCTTGGATGGACCATTACAGACATCAAAGGGATAAGTCCATCCACTTGCATGCATAGAATCCTACTCGAGGATGAAGCAAAGCCATCTAGGCAACCTCAACGAAGGTTGAATCCGCCGATGATGGACGTGGTCAAGAAGGAGGTGCTGAAGCTCCTCCAAGCGGATATGATCTTCCCCATTTCAGATAGCACTTGGGTTGGTCCAACCCAAGTGGTTCCAAAGAAGGGAGGTATCACGATGGTGGAGAATCAACATGGAGAGATGGTCCCGAGTAAAACGCAAACCGGTTGGAGAGTTTGCATTGACTACCACAAACTCAACAAGGTAACACGTAAAGACCATTTCCCATTACCTTTTATTGACCAAATGTTGGAACGTCTCGCAGTTCATTCATACTATTGCTTTCTAGATGGATATTCAGGCTACTTCCAAATAGCCATTGCTCCGGAAGATCAAGAAAAGACGACGTTCACTTGCCCATTTTGCACTTTTGCGTACCACAGAATGCCATTTGGCCTTTGCAACGCCCTCGGCACCTTCCAACGGTGCATGATAAGTATTTTTTCCGAATACACAGAAAATTTTATTGAAGTTTTCATGGATGACATTACCGTCCATGGAAATAGTTTTGATTCATGTCTAGGACATTTAAAACTCGTTCTTGAAAATGTGTTGAAACTAATCTAGTTCTTAATTCGGAGAAATGTCATTTCATGGTTGAGCAAGGAATAGTGCTAGGACATGTGATATCCTCAAAAGGGATAGAGGTAGATAAGGCAAAGTTGATGTTATCTGTTCGCTCCAAACGGTGTGTGCAAGCTTTAAATTTATATCCCAAGAAATATGCTTAAAACAAGGATGCGAACCCGCAGTGTACGGATCAATTATAGTAAAAAGCAAGAATTCCAGGGGTCGATCTCAGGGACTTAGGTGAAACAAAGCAAGTATAGGTCGTCAATGCAACTAATAACCACAAAAGCGATTAAAGCAATCAAAGAGATGATAATAAGGTCAATTAAAGGAAATATGCAAATTCTAGGGATTAAAGCATCTAGTTGTGGTTCCAACTCAAGATCTCAAGATAAAGCGGACAAAGCTGAGATTTTGCAAAGGGAAGGTGTTTCTAAAGTGGAATAGATCACCGGGTAAGTCTCACTATTCACTATCCCAAACCAAAGCTCCTATTACCGGGTAAGTCTCAAGGTACTAAGGAAAGGAATTATAATCTCAAACCAACACACCAACTAAGGGAATAGAATCAACCTTTACCGAGTAAGTCTCAGGCTAACTCACGAAGATGGGATGAAGGCACACTCAAACCCCAATAAAGGACAAACCTTTATTACCTACACTCATGATCTTGGGTAAACAAACTAAGGAATTACCGGGTTAGTCTCATCCTAGGCTTGAATTGAACCAGGAAAGGTGTAATAAGAATAGGATTTGGCAAACTCTAACACCTAACTCTCTGTTATGGATCAGAAAAGGTCACCTTGGTCAGTCAAGTTCCACCCCGGCCGAGATGTTCATCGACTGAGCGAGATGTTCTAGGGCTAAGGATAAAGACTCGAGCTTTCAGGGTCCTACTGAGATTAAGATTATTCTATCATTGTCTTTTCCACAACTTTCAGCCAATCACCCTAGAATCGCACAAGGAAATTAGCCACTCATCATCATGAAAGCAATAATCAAATATTTGAACACAAAAACCTCAAGAACAAGGCTTCAATAACTGAATCAAATATCAAACAAATTAGCGTTCCTTAGAATCACAAATCTAACAAGACAATAAAATCAAAGGGAGTCTAAGAAAGTCTTACAAATCCCCTCAAAAGCTATCTCAAAACTATCAATCCTTCCTTGATTGATCTTCAATCTTCCTTCAAACTTCCAAAAATCCTTCCTAACTGCAGCGTAGAATATGGTGTAGCGGGGATAGCGGGTTGCTGAATTTGTGGAAAATCCAACCCTTTGTATAGGAGAATTATCTTCCAAAGATAATAATATCTTAAAAAGATAATATCCTAATAAAATATATCCATATCTCTAAAATAGATCTCCTAAATATATGATCTTCCTTCCAGAAATCCAGCCAAAAAATATAAGATCTCTCCTTCCAAAAATAAAAGATCTTAGCCTATAAAATATATCTCGCCGGCGCTAGGGTGTTCGCCTCGGTCGGGGCGCTCCTCAAGATCACCTCGGTCGAGGTGATACTGTAGCTGACCGAGGTGAATCTCAGCTAAATGTAAAATCTCTCAAATCTGGGCCAAAGTAAATCTTCTTTGGTAATTCCTTGCTCCCTGAGTTCTCTTTTAAGCTCTTGAATGTAGCTCCAATGATTCCTTTGCTCCTTAGCTCCATTTCGATCCAAAATGTGCCATTTTACCTACGATTACAACAAAACTTGGTGTAGACCTCGATTCCCGTAAAGGTAGATGAAACAACAATATAATCACATAATATACATACAAACATGCAGATTATTGAAGATAAAACGTCTAAACAAGTCTCAAAATATAGACTATAATACATGCTATCAGAATACCCCATACTTGTCCTTTGCTTGTCCCCAAGCAAGTTCCAAATCTTAAGTACAAGATATAATGGATTATAGGTCATAAAGATCAATGAAAAGTATCTCAAAACATTTTTGGTGGTGTGCTCCATTCATAGATTACTCTAAGAGAATGCTTCATGGCAATTAAAATCAAAATATGATCAAAACATTTTATAAATATAAGAAAGTTGTTCATCTTTTCATAAAATTATAGAATGCATAATAAATTATAATTATCGAAATTAATCATGTATAATCCATTTTAAACCACCAAGTCAATCAACAAGCTCGAGGTCTCAAGGGCTTTTCAAAAGAAGGTCAAGAAACGTGTGAGGGTGGGATGTATATAGGGAATGTGGTGCTATAATCCGGGAAAAGGATCTTACTTCACTTCCTTTTGAACTTCAACATCTTCCACCAATAAGCTTTGCTTATTTACTTTTTACTTTACTTTTTGGGATGCATGGACAGAGGTGTACAATAACCGAAGCCTAGGAGATCAGTAATCATCAATTTTTTGAGATGCCTCAAACCCTTGATGCACATACCATGACCCGTTAGGAATATCGCTCAATCCGACTTTGGCAAGACACAAACACCCGGCTATGAGAATGGTGCCGAGTTACTCATCATCATGATTGACTTCCCCAAACCTATTTGTTTCTTTCTAACTTCCAGCCAACATCTCAACTTTTCTTTCACTTGCTTGCTTCCAAACTCCCGGATAGGTAAAGGGAGGTAAATATATATATGAGGGGCTAAGCATGATCAAGAAGAAGAAGAGAAGAGAATGAATTGCCTTAATCATCCCAGGAAGAAAGTGATAGAACTCATCATGTGGTGTCAGCCTTCAAATTCAACATAATTTTGATAAAAATAAAGTATTAAACATGCCAAAATTTCAAACAAAGCATTTAGCAACTTAAACATATCATAAAACCTTTCAAGCATATAAAGATTTCAAAACCAATCTGCAAACAAAATCATCACTGAGGTCATATCTAGAAAAGAAGCACAAAACGTTTCGAAAACTTTCTCAGTTAAATCGCCTCGGTCGAGATGTTCTAAGTCAACCGAGGTGAAGTACCTCGTTTGACAAGAGTCATCCCGGTCGAGGTCATAAATGTTTTTTCTTAACCAGTTTTGACGTTTTTCTCAATCAAATAACCTGTATGCATGCATGTAGTCTCAAATAAACACATAGAGTATAAAAAAGATCATAAATAGAGAGTCATACAAGTCATACACCAAATGTCAAATAAGATACATCAATACCCCATACTTGGGACACATTGTCCCAATTGGTCAAAATAAGTCTAGAAAACAGAGTACTCACCGGACATAAGCGGAGCTGCATAAATAATAAAGAAAAGAAATCCCTGCAAGCTCTAATCCTGATCTGCTGGTGGTGGTGGTGGATACGGGACGAAAGGATGTTGGGATGGATCAAAAGGGTAGCCCATAGTATGCTGGAACTGTATCTCCATCATCCGGCACTAGTAGTGCTGGTTCTCCCTCATCTCCAACATATCCAAGGACAAGGCGGCGTAAGAGTCAATCATCTGATCCGTCAGCTCGTCAATCCGTCGGTGAGCTACGGGATCCCTCTGTCTACGGACTCTGCGCCTAGCAGGACGTGATGGTGCTGCAGCTGCCTCCTCCTCTGTAGCCTCGTCATCTAGATCGATGGCCGGCACACTAGGCCCAGCTATATCTGTCCTTGTCTCCATGGTAGCACCGCCATCATCATCCTCATCCTCCTCTTGTACCTGAGCTGATGCCGCGTCTCTAGCATCCTCAATGTAAGGTATCCACGCGGTGGACCAATACTGCGGATCGTAGACTGAGAATTAAACTAACCACCTGATACCCTGAGGGGCAGTCTGCTCCCAAGGCATCACCACATATGGTGTAGTGAGTCCACGAGGAAACAAAATCCTCCTTGTGATCATCTCCTGCAATCCTAGCGGCTTGGCAGCCGCCACCAATGTACATGCACTTAGATCTAGATCCATAACCGTCGCTATATGAGTCACTAGGTCGTCACAACAGATATCTCCCTTCCCCTTAGCCTTGATCTTGTGCAGATCCTCAGCTAGCATCGCCCTAAAATCAGGCACTCCCCCAGTCACCATACAGAATAGACTCAGAAGCTCCCCCCGTCTAATCTTCTGGGGCGTCTCAATACACGCCAGAAGGGTCTCACTGAAGATCCGGTGGGCGAGTCGGAAAGCAAGATGGAAGATGATACGCTCCCTGGAGTCTCCAGGTCTCCACCTATCAGCATGCTCTACAACGTGAGCAATCTGTCCCCAAAACTGTCGAGCTACGGCTCGAGAAGGGAATTCGGTAACTATGGGGGTCGGGAAGCCAAAGATGTCTCTCCACTAGTCCATGGGAACTAGATAGTTCCGGTTCAGCAACCGGTACTTGATGGCTCTCTCCTCAGGCAAGTGAGTAACAGAACTCACAAACTTTAATGTAGGCTCGAGGTAGGCTGGAGCTCTATTCTCGATGAACTGCTCCAGCCCTACCATGGAAACCATCCTCCTCAGATTATCAGCTACATGGAGGCAATCAAAAGCGGAGATATCCAAGAAACGTGGCGCAATCACGGGGCGCGCACATATGCGGCCGAAATCAGCCTGGTGACGCTCATGAATCACCGGGATAGATGGTCGGGAAGAAGAAGAAGGTGAGGATCTATCCCTCAGAACTAGCTGGCGGTCAGATCTGGAACTCATTTTTCTCTCTCTGACAGGTTCACATCGGTTGCTCTGACAAGGCTGAAGAATCACCTCGGCCGAGGCGCAGGTTGAGTGGACCGAGGCGAGAAGCTGTTCGATTTCACTCTCTGAATTTCAGTTCTTTTCCCCCAATTTCACTACCAGTTGTTCCTAAGGGGTACTTAAGCCTTTTCCAACACAAATGATTGACAACCAAAGCCAATTACGTCCAAAAAAAGTAAGAAGAAGAGAAGTTAGGGTTTTCGACTTTTTACCCCAGATTCGGTCGATTGGAAGTGTTTTTGTTGTAGTTTCTTGCTTGAAATTTGATCCTCTAGCCTTTCCTCGCGAGATTGGAGCAAGAATCATAGAAAACGGTAAAAAATCGGAGAAATGAGGTCGGAGAGCGCCGCGGTCGAGAAGGTGAGTGGGAGGGAAGAGAGAGAAACCGTTTCCCCTTTGATACCCCTCGCCAATTCTGCTGTCACCTCGGTCGAGGTGATCCCGACTGGACCGAGGTGATCCGGACCGAGGTGGATTGTTGTCATCCCTAGTCGCCTCGGTTGCTCAAGAATCATCTCGGTCGAGGTGTTGTGACAGCAACCGAGTTGTGTCTCAGTCAAAATCCGTCTTCTCAATTTCTTGAACTTCTGTCCTTCTAGTGTTGCTCATGGGTTGTAATCCTTCCTTAGAAAGTACCTGGTTTCTGTCTAGGACACCAAAAACAAAGCAAAAGCAAACTATCTAAGGCTAGACTAGAAAAAGGGAAAAGAAAACAATACCTTGGGTTGCTTCCCAAGAAGCGCTTGGTTTAAGGTCGCTAGCTGGACCGTACGGCATCCCTAAACATGCTGGGAGGTGTCCTGACCCCATACTTCACCTTCAACATGGGGTGAAATAAAGAAGTCTATCAAACGTTCCAGCAAATACAAGTGCTCATCGGGGAATGAATCATCGATGGGTGGGTCGTCCTTCTCGCGTGAAGAGGGAGGTAGCCGGCTGAAGTGATCCGCAACAGAATTTTCGGATCCCTTCTTATCGCGAATCTCTAGGTCAAACTCTTGAAGCAAGAGAATCCATCGAATAAGGCGTGGCTTAGCATCCTTCTTAGAAAGTAAGTAACGAATAGCTGCATGATTAGCGTAAACAATAACTTTCGCTCCCACTAAGTAAGAGCGAAATTTCTCAAAAGCATACACAACCGCCAAAAGCTCTTTTTTGGTAGTGGCGTAGTTTAGTTGGGCTTCATCTACCGTCTTGCTAGCATAGTAAATGGCGTTGGTCCGGCCATCCTTCTTCTGTCCAAGCACCGCTCCTACCGCCACATCACTCGCATCACACATGATCTCAAAGGGCAAGGTCCAATCCGGAGGTTGGATAATGGGAGCGGAGATCAATGCTTCCTTTATCCTGAAAAATGCATCAAGACATTCCTGCGAAAACTCAAAAACAACATCCTTATTCAAGAGTTTAGTTAGTGGTATAGAAATCTTCGAGAAATCCTTGATGAACCTCCTATAGAAACCTGCATGCCCGAGAAAACTCCGCACACCCTTAACAAAACAAGGGGGAGGAAGTTTCTCAAAAGTCTCGATCTTAGCTCGATCGACCTTAATACCTCGGTTTGAAACGAGGTGTCCTAGCACAATGCCTTCATTAACCATAAAATGACACTTCTCCCAATTCAAAACGAGATTAGTGTCTTCTCATCTTTGTAGAACTAGAGAAAGGATAGATAGGCAATCATCAAAAGAGGAACCATATACTGAAAAGTCATCCATAAATACCTCATGATATCCTCTATGTATTCGGAAAAGATAGCCATCATGCATCGCTGGAAGGTAGCGGGTGCATTACATAATCCAAATGGCATCCTCCTATAAGCGAATGTCCTCCATGGACAAGTGAAAGTGGTCTTCTCTTGATCATCTTGATGGATAGGAATCTGGAAGAAGCCACTATAACCATCTAAATAGCAAAAATGTGAATGCTGGGCTAACCGTTCGAGCATTTGATCGATGAAGGGAAGTGGAAAATGGTCCTTCCGAGTGGCCACATTCAGCTTCCTATAGTCGATGCACAAGCTCCAGCCTGTAACAGTCCTAGTTGGGATCAACTCGTTGTTCTTATTCGTCACAACGGTCATCCTTCCTTTCTTCGGAACTACATGCACTGGGCTCACCCACTTGCTATCCGAGATAGGAAATATGATACTTGCATCCAACAACTTAAGAATTTCTTTCTTCATAACCTCTTTCATGATCGGATTTAACCGTCTTTGAGGCTCCCGTGAAGTCTTATGATCATCCTCCATTAATATTCTATGCATGCAAAAAGAAGGCTTAATACCAGTTAGATCATCAATAGTATAACCCAAAGCCTTTTGATGTTTTCTCAGGACATGCATCAGTTTAGATAATTCTGTTTCGGAAAGGGAAGCACTAACAATAATGGGATATGTAGAATCTGGTCCAAGGAAAACATACCTCAAGTGACTTGGAAGCGGTTTAAGCTCCACAACTGGGGGTGCTTTCTGAGGGGGATCCTTGCTTCCTTCTTCCAGTGGAGTTGATTTAGATCAAAGAACTGAACTTTCAGAAGTCTCAGTTGACATCATCTTGCTTTCGACCTCGGTCGAGGTCCAGAGTGGGTGACCGAGATGTTCTTCAGATAAGAACACCTCGCTTGGTCCAAAAAGTGCCTCGGTCGAGGTACTGCAACTGGGACCGAAACTGGAGATTCTCTTCTCGTGGATTAGTCTTTCAATCTTAGCTCCTGGATTTTCTTCCAGTGCCTTTAAGCTCCGTATATCTGCATCACAAGAAGCATCTATACCTTCCTCTATTAAGCTAAAACAAATAACTCTTTCAAGAGGGTCATTAATAAGGATAGAGCTCACCAATTCTCTTGATTCTTCTTTATCATAGATGTTGAAGATATCATCCTCCAGCGGCTCTCCTTTCATTGCAACAAGCAATGCAAA
This sequence comes from Fagopyrum homotropicum, assembly GCA_033239125.1. Classification (NCBI taxonomy): domain Eukaryota; kingdom Viridiplantae; phylum Streptophyta; class Magnoliopsida; order Caryophyllales; family Polygonaceae; genus Fagopyrum; species Fagopyrum homotropicum. The sequence goes on along the minus strand of BSWB01000002.1, from coordinate 95,608,057 downwards.
CTCCACTTGATCTCCGCCAATGTTGAATTTCAACTTGGCGTTCTTACAATCCACATTGCAACCCGAAGTTGCTAGAAATGGCCTCCCGAGAATGATAGGAACGGGATAATCTGCGGGAATGTCAAGCACAACAAAGTCTATAGGTAAATAGAAGTTACCTAACTTAACCAGAACATCTTCCAAAATACCCACGGGATGGGTAATGGAGCGGTCCGCCATGTATAACCTTATCTTCACCGGCTTGGGTTCTCCAAGTCCGATCTTCACACATAGCTCCAGCGGGATGATGCTCATGCTGGCTCCTAGATCATACAATGCCTCACAAGTTACATCCCCAACTTGAATGGGAATGCAAAATGAGCCAGGATCTCTCAACTTGGGTGGCATCTTCTCCTTCATGATTTGAATGAGCTCCGAGGATTTAGATGTCATCCTTACTTCACCAAAATCTTCCAGCTTTCTCTTCCTTGATAGAATCTCCTTTAAGAACTTCCCATAGGCGGGCATCCCTAGAATAGCATCAAGGAAAGGGATGTTAATATGTAATTTATTCATCAAGTCAAGTAACTTACCAAAGTGCTTATCTAGATGTGCTCTAGCCCTTGACTGGGGGAATGGAAGTGGTGGTTTATATGCAGGAGGTGGGACATAAACTTCAGTTTTGTTCGTTGCTTTCTGAGACTCCACCTCGGAAGATACCTCGACCGAAGTGTTCTTCGTCTGTACCTGGACCGAGGTGTTCTTCGTCTGCACTAGCATCGACCGAGGCATTGTATCTGCAGTTTTCAGTCCACTTCTCGTCGTTATTGCCATGATCTGTCCCTTGGGGTTGCTCTTTGTCCTTGCTGGGAGCTTCCCTGGATCTCTTGGCGCTTCATTTACCTTATTAAAGAATTATTGCTCTAAGGCTTTTTGTGCCTTCGAAAATGAAGTCATGGACGTCTCCATAGCGTTGAGCTTGATCAAGATGGCCTCCAGCACTGCATCTTTCTTTTTTGGCTGGGAAAAACTTGATCCAGGCTCCTGGATCTTCAATGGAGTAGAAGAAGAAGAGAAAAGGTTAGAGGAATTATTAGAATTTGAATTATAATAAGGGTTACCCGGCTTTTGATTGTTGGATCTCCAATTGTTGTTGTTGGAGCCTCTATTGTTGTTGTAGCTGTTGTTCCGGGAACCATGATTGTTGTTCCTTGACCCTTGATATCCTCCCTCCTCCTTTTTGGTGTGAGCAACCAAAAGGTCCTTCAATTGCTTCACATCATTCTTGAGGGAGATGAGTTGATTGTCATTTGATGGAGTTTCCTGGAAATTAACCCTCTTAACTCGATTTTCAGCTCCTTGGTGGGAGTATTTCTCCATGTGCAAAGCTTGTTTCTCGATGAACTCCCAAGCTTCATCAATCGGCATGTCCATGAATAAGCCGGCAGATAGTAGTTGAAGGTTGAATTGGGTAGCTCCATCCAATCCCTTGAAGTATATCTCCAAAAACTCTATCTTTGGAATCTCATGATGTGGGCATCTAAGAGAACATCTTTAAACCTCTCCCATGACTTGGACAAACTCTCTTTATCCTTCATGATGAATGCATTGATTTTTCCTCTCATTTCAGCGGTTTTAGAGGGGGAAAGAATTTTGTTAAGAATTCCGTTGTCATCTCCTCCCAAGTGTTGTTCTTTCCGGGAGGAAGAGACTGATACCAAGTAAGCGCCCTGTCCTTCAAAGAAAAGTAAAAAGGGCTTAGCTTGTAATTATTATTTTCCAGCCTTGAAGGTCTCAAGGTCTCCATCAAAATCTCATAGTTTTGTAAATGTTGATGCAGAGACTCCCTCTCTAAACCTCCAAACTAGCATTGGCGGATCATGGATAGAACTTGCGGTCGAAGTTCATAATCATGCTTCACTGGATCACCTAGGTTGACTCCTGGACGCCTCAATTGCTGGTTTGGGTCCATCCTCTGTCCTAGGGTCTATGGGATACCTGCAAAAAGAACATCTTGGACAGACATCCAAGGTGAAAGTATCTCGGCCGCGGTAACTGGAGCGGGGTCTTGCCTCGGTCGAGGGTCTGGTCGATGTAGAATCTGAGCTCGTAGCTCAGCCATATCTGCTTCAATTTCTGCAGCTCTGGGGCGAGTTTGCTCCCTCTCGCGCTGCAGTTCTTCCCTATTGAGGCGCAGCTGTTCCATCGCCTCCTTCAATTCGGCCTCAAGATCGCGATTGTCTTGGTTGGCCATTTTAGCTTCTTTCAAGCATCTTTTGTATGTCTTTTCTGGTTCGGGATCGTAAGGAACGATTTCCTTCCCAGCACGGGTTCTTCACATAAACCTAAGAAAAAGAACCTACGAAAGTCACTCAAGTAGAGTGGTTAGTAGCAACAGGGGCAATTGCGCCGAAAGACAACCGCAACCGGCTCGGTCTAGACCAAGTCCCCGGCAACGGCGCCAAAAACTTGTTCGCTCCAAACGGTGTGTGAAAGCTTTAAATTTATATCCCAAGAAATATGCTTAAAACAAGGATGCGAACCCGCAGTGTACGGATCAATTATAGTAAAAAGCAAGAATTCCAGGGGTCGATCTCAGGGACTTAGGTGAAACAAAGCAAGTATAGGTCGTCAATGTAACTAATAACCACAAAAGCGATTAAAGCAATCAAAGAGATGATAATAAGGTCAATTAAAGGAAATATGAAAATTCTAGGGATTAAAGCATCTAATTGTGGTTCCAACTCAAGATCTCAAGATAAAGCGGGCAAAGCTGAGATTTTGCAAAGTGAAGGTGTTTCTAAAGTGGAATAGATCACCGGGTAAGTCTCACTATTCACTATCCCAAACCAAAGCTCCTATTACCGGGTAAGTCTCAAGGTACTAAGGAAAGGAGTTACAATCTCAAACCGACACACCAACTTAAGGAATAGAATCAACCTTTACCGGGTAAATCTCAAGCTAACTCACAAAGATGGGATGAAGGCACACTCAAACCCCAATAAAGGTTAAACCTTTATTACCTACACTCTTGATCTTGGGTAAACAAACTAAGGAATTACCGGGTAAGTCTCATCCTAGGCTTGCATTGAACCAGGAAAGGTGTAATAAGAATAAGATTTGTCAAACTCTAACACTTAACTCTTAGTTACGGATCAGAAAAGGTCACCTCGGTCAGTCAAGTTCCACCCCGTCCGAGATGTTCATCGACTGAGCGAGATGTTCTAGGGTTAAGGATAAAGACTCGAGCTTTCAGGGTCCTACTGGGATTAAGATTATTCTATCATTGTCTTTTCCACAACTTTCAGCCAATCACCCTAGAATCGCACAAGGAAATTAGCCACTCATCATCATGAAAGCAATAATCAAATATTTGAGAAGGGAATGAATATTTGAACACAAAAACCTCAAGAACAAGGCTTCGATAACTGAATCAAATATCAAACAAATCAGCGTTCCTTAGAATCACAAATCCAACAAGACAATAAAATCAAACGGAATCTAAGAAAGTCTTACAAATCCCTTCAAAAGGTATCTCAAAACTATCAATCCTTCCTTGATTGATCTTCAATCTTCTTTCAAACTTCCAAAAATCCTTCCTAACTGCAGTGTAGAATGTGGTGTAGCGGGGATAGCGGGTTGCTGAATTTGTGGAAAATCCAACCCTTTATATAGGAGAATTATCTTCCAAAGATAATAATATCTTAAAAAGATAATATCCTAATAAAATATATTCATATCTCTAAAATAGATCTCCTAAATATATGCTTCCTTCCAGAAATCCAACCCAAAAATATAAGATCTCTCCTTCCAAAAATAAAAGATCTCAGCCAATAAAATATATCTCGCCGGCGCCAGGGTGTTCGCCTCGGTCGGGGCGCTCCTCAAGATCACCTCGGTCGATGTGATACTATAGCTGACCGAGGTGAATCTCAACTAAAGGTGAAATCTCTCAAATCTAGTCCAAAGTAAATCTTCTTTGTTAATTCCTTGCTCCCTGAGTTCTCTTTTAAGCTCCTGAATGTAGCTCCAATGACTCATTTGCTCCTTAGCTCCATTTTGATCCAAAATGTGCCATTTTACCTACGATTACAACGAAACTTGGTGTAGACCTCGATTCTTGTAAAGGTAGATGAAACAAGAATATAATCACATAATATACATCCAAACATGCAGATTATTGAAGATAAAACGTCTAAACAAGTCTCAAAATATAGACTATAATACATGCTATCATTATCCAAAGTTTACCTTATCCTACTAACATTCTGGAAATCCGATCTTTTCTTGGTCATGCAAGTTTTTACCGACGTTACATCAAAGACTTCTCAAAGATCTCGGCACCCTTATGTGAATTACTCAAGAAAGACACCACCATCATAATAGACGAAAGCTGCAAGAAAGCTTTCGACACTTTGAAGGCATGTCTCATTAGTGCACCAATCATCCGGTCTCCGGATTGGAAGAAACCTTTCGAAATTATGTGTGATGCCAGCGACTACGCTGTAGGAGCATTCTTAGGATAGAAGGATGGAAGAGCCTCACACGTTATCCATTATGCGTCCATGGCACTTAATGGAGCACAAAGGAATTACTCAACCACCGAGAAGGAGATGCTAGCGGTGGTTTTTGCCCTTGAGAAATTCAGACAGTACCTTCTTGTAGTAAAGGTGATTATTTTTACTGACCATGCAGCTATTAGGTACCTCATGGCGAAGAAGGAGACCAATCCACGGTTGATTCGGTGGGTGCTCCTTCTAAGCTAGTTCAACCTAGAGATACAGGACAAGAAGGGGGCTGAGAACGTGGTGGCCGATCATTTGAGCAGGTTGGTGAAGGAAGAGGAAGATCCAACCAAGAGAAAGGAAATAGTTCGAAGCTTTCCAGACGACACCTTCTACACAACTCTCTGTTGTGTAACCGCCCCTGAGTCTCAAGAAACCCACCCCTGCGGCCAACCGCCCTTGCGGTTTGAACTAGGCGCCCCTGCGGAAATGTCGACAGAGGTTTGTCTTAAACTCTAATCTTTTAAGCCCTGGTTTGCTGACATTGTGAAGTTCATTGTTAGGAATGAATACCCTCCAGACTTCACCAAGGCACAACGAGAGAAGGTGAAGGACGAAGCTTGACACTACGTTTGGGACGACCCCTACCTTTGGAAGCATTGTAGTGACCAAGTAATCCGTCGTTGCATCCCTGACAATAAGGTACAATCTGTCCTAACATTTTGTCATTCTGAAGCATGTGGGGGCACTTTGGGGCCAACAAAACTGCAAGAAAAGTTTTAGATGCCGGTTTCTTTTGGCCACACATTTTTAGAGATGCTTTTGCGTTTTGCAAAGTGTGTGATAGGTGCCAAAGTGTAGGAAACATTTCCAGGAGACATGAAATGCCTCAAACCTCTCTTATATTTTGCGAGATATTTGTTGTTTGGGGGATTGATTTCATGGGTCCCTTCCCTACTTCCTTCGGGCATACATATTTAAGGATAATATTTTTGCAAGATTTGGAATCCCGAAAGCTTTGATCAGTCACAGGGGCACCCATTTTTGCAACAAGACGATCACCGATCTCCTTAAGAAGTACCACGTTCACCAACGAGTGTCGACAACTTACTATCCGCAAACAAATGGCCAAGCGGAGGTGTCTAACCGGGATATCAATACTATCCTTGAAAAGACGGTTTCTCCCGGAAGAAAGGATTGGAGCTTGAGACTAAACGACTCTCTATGGGCATACCAGACAACTTACAAGACGCCTATAGGGATGTCTCCATTCCGGCTTGTGTTCGAAAAAGCTTGCCACCTTCCGGTGGAGCTTGAGCACAAGGCTTGGTGGGCGGTGAAGAAGTGTAACATGAATGTAGAAGAAGTGGGAGAAGACCAAAGCATGGCATGACCGAAACATCCTCCGGAAAGACTTCAAGGTAGGTAACAGAGTCCTTCTTTTTCAATCTCGTTTGAAGTTTTTTGCAGGTAAGCTGCGTTCAAGGTGGACAGGTACATTCGTGATAGCTGAAGTATACCCTCATGGCGCTGTAGATCTCTACGATCCACAAACACACAAGGTTTTCAAAGTCAACGGACAAAGGTTCAAGCCTTACCTTGAAGGGGTGAAGAACGACCCCATCGATGAGATGGTACTGGAGGAGGCCCAAGCAGAGAAGTAGGGTCCCTACGTCGAGCCAACGACGTAAAACAAAGGTGCTGCTTGGGAGGCAACCCGAAGCAATAAGAAGAGGAGCTTCTGTCAAGGAAACCGCCCCTGCGGCTCATTGTCCCCGCCCCTGCGGTGACACCTTTGCCCAGCACCGGGGACGGCGCTGGGCATGTGTCTGCAACACCCTTGTCACCGCCCCCACGGTGACATCCCTACGCTCCTGCGGCGGCCACTCTTGACGTGAATTCTCAGCGCCGCCCCCGGCGCTGAGCCTGCGCCCTCCTCTTCCTTGTCACCGCCCCCGCGGTGACAAGCAACCGCCCCCTGCGGTGACAAGCCACTGCCCCCTGCGGTGACAAGCCACCGCCCCTGCGGTGACATGCCACCGCCCCTGCGGTGACAAGCCACCGCCCCTGCGGTGACATGCCACCGCCCCTGCGGTGACAAGCCACCGCCCCTGCGGTGACATGCCACCGCCCCTGCGGTGACAAGCCACCGCCCCTGCGGTGACATGCCACCGCCCCTGCGGTTTTACCCAAAAAAGAAAAAAATAGAAATCCCAAAATACCCTACACCTACCCCACCAACCTTTCTCCTCCCTCACCCACCACTCATTTCTCTCCTGACCTTTCACTCTGAAAAGCCTCACGCCCCTACACCCTCACCGGAACACTCACAAACCACCTTCCTCACGCCTCTGCGCCACCTCACCGTCGCCACCACCACGAAGGCAACACCCCTGCGCCACCCTCTCTCTCACCCAACCGTCACAATACCTAAATCTCTCAGATCTCTTAACCCACAACCAAACATCACCACCAACAACCATTCTCCTCCACTCTCCACCACCTCCGGCGACATCACCACCAGCCAAAAGACACCGGAACGCTCCCCAGCTCCACCATCCTCGCAACTGTCAAAAATCGCCCTCAACACTTCTCCCGCCCCTGCGCCTACAAGTTGCTGCCCCTGTGCCTGCAAGTTGCCGCCCCTGCGCGTCACCACCCCTGCGCAACTCACATCCACCCCGGCGGGAATAGCAATAGAGGGTTCTTCTTCTTGCCCTGCTTATGAAATTACTAACTCCTTTTCTTGATTACTTGAAAGTCATGGAACCACAAAGGAAATACAAGATGTCAGAGATTGATAAGACCCGCTACGGGATTGTGCAAGATCGGGTTGTGTATGCAACTCGGTTTTTGCACGTTCCCATATTGGAGAAGCTTGGCATGTTGGAGAGCATGCAGTCCTTCCTCACCAACGCTGGGCTCGGGGATTTTATAAACAAGAGTGCTCCAACATATCCCGAGCTTAGCCGACAATTCATATCCATCTTCACCATGGAGAAAGAAGACCATGTGTGTGATGGACTCTCTTTCAAGTTCAACAAAAAGACGTACACATTGGATTAGTCTCAGCTACAGGAGGCCTTTGGGGTGACTCTCTGCGCCTCCGAGAACTGGTGGGAACCTATTCCTACCCCCGACCTATGTGAGTTTTGGCAGGCCGCCACCGGCTCAGAGTTTCATATCGGGGGTGAGTATTCAAACAAACTCACTCACCCCTGCTTGATGCTCCTCTCCAAGATCCTCATGAGTGTCTTCTGTGGACACAAAGAGGAGAACAAGGTCTCCCTCAAGGACCTTCCACTTCTGTATGCTTGCCTCCCGCTTAGTGAGAAGGTGCCGGATTGACCGTACCTCTTCCTTACCGCTTTGAAGCGATTAGGAAGACCTAGCCAAGGGATATTGTTTGCAGCGGGGTGATCTCTTTGATCGCCGAGCAAGTGATGGACCTTTCCGGCCTTGAGGATGGGTTGGCTGCCCCACTTTACACGGAGGGGATGCTTAGGAGGTGCAAACTCCTCAAGAGGGACGGGGAAAACCTTTTTTGGCTTTCATTTGTAGATGGGAGCCACATCACATACCTTCCCCGGTCATTTCCCTTCGGAGATGAGCTTTCAGAGTTGTACATCCCGGTAGATCCATTTGTACCGAGGAGGCCTCAGGTGGCCATTGTGGAGAGACACGCAGCAAGCTCTAGCCGGGCTCCTTATGAGGATCACATGCCCGTTCCGGATGATGAGGAGATGCCCACTACAGCACCGGATGATGACACCACACTTGAGAGCCTTCAGGCTCAGATGGCGGCATTGACTACTCAGCATCAGGCATGGCAGACCGAGTACCAGCGGACCATGCTTGAGCAGCAGTAGGCGTGGCAGTCAAGTTTCGCCACATCCATGACCACTCACTTCGACCGCCGACAGGATGCTTTGCAGGCAGCTTAGTAGCAGCAGCTAGAGGCTCAGCAGTTGGCTTGACAAGCCAACTTTGAGACTTCATTTGGCAGCCGGATGGACACTTAGCAGGCCCGCATTGACGACATCTACCGCCAGCAGGAGCATTTCTTCAGCCATTTCCCGTATCCCCGGAGGAGGGTCCGGATGGTCTAGCCGGACCATCCCACTAGAGGGTATCATCTTTTTCCTTCTCCATATTTATCTTTGCTTTCATTTTCCACTTTGAGGGCAAAGTGTGCTTCAAGTATGGGAGAGGGAGTATCATTTGCATGTATAGGTTGTTTGTGTTGTGTGGAGTTATGTTTGATTTGAGTTTTCATATTTTGTAATTCAGTTTGAAATTCATATAAAAAAAAGAAAAATCCCAAGAAAATGAAAAAAGGCATGAAAATCCTTGGATAAACCGAAAACCCGAAAGGGCGGTTTAGGCAAAAAGAAGGTAGTCCGAACAACATTAGGTTGGTGTAAAAATGGACTTGAGGGATGTGAGGAATTTATGAGATCACCATGAAAAGAAGAAGAGTGGTAAGGTGAAAACCCGAAAAGGGCGCCTTGGCAAAATGAGCAACACCGAGTGTAGGTTTCCCTTCCGACGTTTGGCGGCATAAGAAGGGGAGTCATAAGGAGGTTGTCTTGGTAGGTCACTCTTGGAGCGATAAGGATGGTAGCTTTCTCACCCTTTTTCTCACATTTTCTCTCTTTTTCCTTCTTTCTTCCTTGATTTTTTCTTTTGTTTCCATTATCTATGCCTCTCACCCATGCTTCCTAAGGCCTTTGAGTTTGAACTGCTGTCATTTGTTTTACTCGGGACGAGAAAAAGGTCTAAGTATGGGGGAGTTTGATAGGTGATGGAATCACTATCATTTAGGTTAGTTTTTAGAGTCTTTTTTTATCACATTAGAGTCGGTTTATACTACTAACTCCTTGATCTAGAATAAGAAGATGAAAAGAAGTTAAAAGAGGAGTTAGAAGCACTTGGGAGTTGAAGACCATTCACGAAGCAAAGCTTCTGGTGCCTCACCGCCCCTGCGGAGCAGGGTGACACTGCACTCCGGAACGCAGTCTGCGCCTTTGCCAACGCCCGGAACAAAGAGTGTCACCGCCCCTGCGCCTCTTTGTGGCGCCCCTGCGGTGACCTACCCTGAAGAAGCGAAGACGGCACCCCTGCGCCTCTGCCTGCATCCCAACCTGCGAAGCTATGAAGCCGAAGAGCTAGTGTCACCGCCCCTGCGGTGACATGGGGCCGCCCCTACGGCTCGACATCAGATGCGACAGAAAGATGAAGAGTCAAGCGTTTGAAGAACATTAAAGATCTGCCCCTGCGGAATTACCAGGCCGCCCCTACGGCCATGAAGAACTTCAAGCGTTTTCGCCTAAACCGCCACTGCGGTCCTAAAGGCCGCCCCTGCGGTTCGGCGACAAAGACTTTACTCCAGCTGTTTGCACCACCTTTATGGCATTAAAGGTGGCTGTTTTGGCCGGCCATTTACTCCCATTTAGTGCCATTTGTAGTATAAATAGACCCATGGCCGATTGCTAGAAGGATCCATCATTTTCCCCATTTTATTATCTCTTTTCCCTTGCTTCCTTTGTGTAATGAGCTTCTAGATTCCTTACTACATTGGATTGTTTTGAAGCTGTATTGCTGCTTTGGTTGTAAGTACCTTTTAATATAAGTTTTATTCAATTCATGTTTTATATTCCTTGAGCTTTATTTGTCTAATTACATGTTTTCTTATCACTTAAGATTGATCACCTTAGTGTTTAAATCACATGTAAAGAACTAGGATGAATAGATTTCGGGTTCGGGTCTTTAATCTAGTAGAAACCTTTAGGTAAAAACTGGTTGTAATTACTTAAAGGGAAAGGAATATAAATATAAAGAAAAGTTTAATGGTTTTAATCTTCTCTTTATATCCCTTTGTCTTTGTTTGAATGCTAACTTGTGATTTGTTCTTGTAGGTTTACGGAACACTAAACTTGTTAAGTTGTGTTGATGCCGGTTGGCTCAACACATATATATGATCAAGACGGGAACATTACTTGAAAACTTATAAAAGGAACCAACCAAAGTAGTTTTGCATGCTAAGAATCAACCTAATGTAGTTCATTCTTCATTCATCTTATTCATCTTATTACTTGCTTCTTGTTTTGTTTTACATCAATTCAGTCCAAAACCCCCCTTTTTACTTTGTTTTATAATCGATAATTGAATCTAATAAAAATATCACCAAACTCTCTTGGGTTCGACCCTTGCTTATCCACTATACTTGTTCTAGTGGTAAGTTGGGAATTATTTTGATAAGATAAAAAACGACGATAAGGAAAAGTTCTTGTCCCTACAGATTAGCTTTGCCTCCGAGGTTAGAGGGTGTTCACCCTGTGTTCCATGTGTCTTAGTTGAGGGAGTATATACCAAATCCGAGGCACATTGTGAGTTATGATGATTTGGTGTTTGAGCCGGACTACACCTTTGCTGAGCATCCTATTGCAGTCTTAGAACGAGGTGTGAGATGCCTGCATTCGAAGGACATTCCTATGCTGAGGATACAATGGTCTAGACGTGGACCTGAGGAGGCTACATGAGAGACTGAGGATAGTATCCAGCGGAACTATCCAAAATTTTATGCTGAGATAGATGCACCTAGGGTCGATGAGTAGATCTTAGTGCTATCTTGGTGAGTATGTGATTATGTACTTATGTTCTTATATGCCTTGATGTGCTTACTCCATGTTAGTTATGATGTGTTTTATGATCTTATTAGATCTTGCTGTACTAGCATGACATATGTTATAGTTGAAGATGATTATTTCCTCCAACCTACATGCGTATGATTTATGTTTATAGCTGGAGATGGTTCTTTCCTCCATGCTATTTGAGTTGATTAGGGTTCAGCTCGAGATGGTTCTTTCCTCCATGCTACTTTGATGGACATAGTTTCAGTGGAGATGTTATTCCTCCATGCGATGTATATGATTATGGTTTGGATAGAGATGTACTTCTTCTATGCCTTGTGATGTGGTATGGCGAGAGATGTGATTCCTCTATGCCTTACGGTAGCGTTATGACCTTGTTTTCTGGAGTTGATGATTCCTCCATCTCTTTGACCCCTTTGACCCGTGCTTTACTCTTTTTACCCATTATAACCTTCATCTCTTTCCTTTTGATGAGGGTTTATCATTTCAGCTTCATCTCTCTCTCATGCGTACATTTTCTTCTCCTATCTTCTCCCTTGGATCATCTTTGATCTTCTTTGAGTTTTTGTGAATTTTTTTAGCCTTGTGCTTGGCTTTGCTTGTGGATTATGGATGAATATGTTGGTATGCCTTGTTGAGCTAGCTTGAGGTTGTGGTGCTGCTATGTTTTGTTTACCTCCTGTGTAAGGATTATACTGTATACTCGGCTATGATCTTGTTTACCTTTTGGTTGTACAGTTTACACAATTTTATGCATTTTTTTTATATTTGTCAGTGCCATGTTGTAAGGTCCAGTGAACTTGTTGTCAGGCTAGGGTCAGGATCCACTGTGAGATCCTAGCCCAATGTGGCATCCCGAGTCCCGCGGATTCGGGGTGTTACACATTCTGAATCTGTAATCATTGTGTAACGTTAGTAAATTTGAAATATGATTGTTTTTATAACCGTTGTGATTCGAATGTCGTGCATATTCGGTTATATATATTGAGAGTTAAAAAAGAAGTAAATCAACCTTCACAAACTCTCCAAAAAATCGGTACCAGAAATGACAACACAAGACGATGAAAAGATTTTGATTATGTTCGATGATAATTGTATATAATCAGCCAAACGAACTTTTTCACATTTTTAGGTAAAGATACTTTCATTTAAAGTAAGACGATGATTAAACCGAAAAACAAACTTGTTATTCTATTTTTATTTCATTTAGGGTCTACTGATTTATTCGCGTAATGAAGGGAATGATTATTCTTGTATGTTTGAAATTCGTGGGTTTTTATTACAATCGAGAGACAATGATTGATTAGGCTCGTTTTATGTGGAGAACTATGAATATGGTGTTAGTCACAAGTAAGTGATGGAGAAATGTAAGGGGATTTTCTACGTTTTGGTTGACATGTGAATCTTTCGGAAACCCTTGGTAGAAGAAAGATGTTGATCCTAATACTGAGCCGTCATCTAGCCGAGTGATGTGTCCTTGGATGCGTTCAAGGACAAACTCCGGATCTAGATCGAGCTTGAACTTCAACTACTCCGTTTTGTTATGTGCGGTTGGATTCGGATGATGAACTTGAGTTGACGGAAGCTTTGAGAGATGGTTGCAGAAGCGAATGTTTGATTCGATCAAGATAAATCAAGAAATTTGTGAAGTGGGATGAACAAGTGATTCTTGAAAAATCCTCGAAGTGGATACCTGGATCGAAGATCCAAAAGAAGAACTTTAAGAGAGGAGAATTTTGATGCCCATTAACCAAGGATGAGGAAATGCTTCTCAAATATACTTGATTAGAATTGAACATGATTACAAATGAGACAAGCATCCCTTATATAGTTGGGACCACATAGATAACTCCAAGCGAAAAGCTTGTTCCTTCTATAGTGTACGCTTCGGTGATAGAATTGAAAGAACTTCCCCAACATGTCAAGTACGCTTTTCTACGGGAGAACGACACTTTGTCGGTGATCGTTTCTAGCAAGTTGTCCCCTATTCAAGAAGAGAAGTTGGTGAAGATCCTAAAGGAGCACAAGACGGCTCTTGGTTGGACCATTGCGGACATTAAGGGGATTTGTCTCTTTACATGTATGCATAGGATCTGCCTTGAGGAAGAAGCAAAACCATCAAGGCAACCACAAAGAAGATTAAATCCGCCCATGATGGATGTGGTCAAAAAGGAAGTATTGAAGGTCCTCCAAGCGGATATGATATTCCCAATTTAGGATAGCAAATGGGTTAGTCCAACCCAAGTCGTTCCGAAAAAGGGAGGTATCACCATGGTGCAAAATCAATATGGTGAGATGGTTCCAAGTAAAACACAAACCGGATGGAGAGTTTGCATCGACTACCGCAAACTAAACACGGTAACCTGGAAAGACCATTTCCCTTTGCCTTTTATTGACCAAATGCTCGAACATCTTGCAGGTCATCCATATTGTTGCTTATTGGATGGATACTCGGGCTACTTCCAAATATCCATTGCCCCGGAGGACCAAGAGGAGACAACCTTCACTTGTCCTTTTGCCACCTTTGCATTCCGCAAAATGCCATTTGGACTTTGCAATGCCCCCGGCACCTTCCAAAGGTGCATGATAAGTATTTTTTCGGAGTACATTGAAAACTTTATTGAAGTATTTATGGACGATTTTACCGTCCATGGAGATAGTTTCGATGTATAGTTAGGATGTTTAAAACTTGTTCAAAAATGTGTAGAAACCAATCTAGTTTTCAATTCTGAAAAATGTCACTTCATGGTTGAACAAGGTATTATGTTAGAGCATGCTATCTCATCAAAGTGAATAAAAGTGGATAAGGCTAAAATTGATGTAATTCAAAGTTTGCCTTAACCTACTAATGTGCGTGAAATTCGTTCTTTCTTAGGTTATGCAGTTCTATTGGCGCTTTATCAAGGATTTCTCCAAGATTTCAGCACCACTATATGAGCCCCTAAAGAAAGATGTGACTTTCATAGTTGATGAAGACTGCAAGAAGGCGTTTGACACTTTGAAGGCTTGCCTCACTAGTGTACCCATTAACTGATCTCCCAATTGGGAGAAGCACTTAAAGATCATGTGCGACGCTAAAGACTATACTGTAGGATCCGTCATAGGACAAAAAGACGGAAGAGCATCACATGTAATCCACTATGCATCAATGAAGTTGAATGGTGCTCAAAGGAACTACTCCACCACTGAGAAGGAGATGTTAGCGGTGGTGTTTGCGTTGGAGAAATTCCAGCAATACCTCCTTGGTGTAAAGGTAACCGTGTTTACTGACCATGCAACACTCCGTTACCTCATGACCAAGAAGGAAGCTAAGCCAAGGTTGATTTGGTGGGTGCTCCTTCTAAGTGAGTTCAACTTAGAAATCCGAGACAAGAAGAGAGCGGAGAACCTTGTGGCAGATCACCTGAGTAGGCCGGTGAAAGAGGAAGAAGATCCAGCAAGAGGAAAGGCCATCCTTGGAAGTTTCCCAGACGACACCTTTTACACAACTCTATATTGTGTAACCGCCCCTGCGGATCCAAAGACCCGCCCCTATACAACACCGCCCCTGTGGCTTGAGGCCGGCGCCCCTACGCCTCCCTTGTCTACACCCCTGCGTGCTGCTCTGGACGCCCTTGCGGATTATACGACAGAGGTATTGTATAAGTTGCATTCTGTTAAACCTTGGTTTACTGACATCGTTAACTTTCTTGTTAGAGATGAGTGTAATAACCGGTGTTATTTGGAGCATTTGAGTGCTCCAATAAATAAAGTTACAGTTGGGAGAAATTATCAGGACATCGGATATGTCCTAGATGTGAAATTATATAAAAAGGCAAAAATGGATAAAAGAGTCGCTACCCCGATTCTTAACGGTTAAGAAAGGTGGATTAGGAATGCTCATTTTACGAGATAGTTATGGATTAGTTATCCCGATAATATTTCGGATTTTATATTCCAATTTGGTAAAGTTTGGAGACAGGAAAATACATCCGCATTTTAACTAAATGTTTTATACAAACATTATTATATATATATATATATATATATATATATATATATATATACATAAAACTTACATTGCAAGTATGAAGAGACGGCTACAGATTGCCTTCATCACTTACACATTTATGTATAATATATTATATATGTAACAAATGAGCACTGAGAACGGCCGTTACTTATCCTATCTCTTTCAATTGTAAAGTTTCTGCAAAGTGAATCAGCGAGAGCGAGAGAAGACTCCCCATTCTACTTTTGCCTTCTCATAAATCTGTCCATCTTTAGCTCATTTTCAATCCGATTCCAAATCTGTTTACACCATCGAGTCCCTTATCGTGTTCTCTTCAACGCGGTACAAATTTATGTCCCATTTGCTAGCTTTTGGTTAAGCCTCCGTTTATCGCTATCGGAATGCCGACGAACCACCGCAAGTCATCGGACGCGGAATTTCTTAACTTGCTCTTACTCCCCATATTGTCAGGAGTCCGTATCTTCTTCCGAATCGTATATCGGGTTAGTGACGAATAAGTTACGAATTTATTCGTTTTCTGTATTGTGGGTTAGTATAAATTGACCTTAAGTTTGTCAAAATAGATAATTGGAAATTCCATTATGCTCGTTACATTATTTTGGTAATTATGGGCTTTTAGTTTGATGATGATATCATGAGTTGGATATATGCCCTGATGTGGCTTTAAGGTTTAACATGTTATTTGAGGGTTATAGGATGTATATGATCCTTATGGATCCCTTTGGGTCTAAGTGTGACCCTTTGCTTGATAAGAGATGTGACATCTCTTTATGCCTTGTTGATAGGCTGTGCTTCCCTCCAGTGTATAGGTTGATCGAGGTTTAGAGTATTAGAAGTTGAGGTAAGTCCGTAGGACTTACTTAGCTCCCATCCTTATATTGGGTGTTTGCATGAGTGATGTGTGTGTTATATGCTTGATATGATAGCATGCGATGTCGATGATTACCGACCTATGTTTTATAGATAACCCCATTGTGTGGCAGTGATAACCCTTCCCTTCATCCTGTAAGAAGCTAGGGGGGGGGGTTCTTTGTGCTCATGTCATCTGGTATACAGGAAGGGCGCAATCCACTCCCATAGGGTACACGGGTTGTGTGACCGACAATACTTCCAGATGGACGTCAGACCCAAAGGCAAGGATGTATCGGTCCTCATGTCACATAGTTTCATCTATCTATATATATACACGATTTGAGTGAATGACTATTATATAAAGATAATTAAATGGGTAAATGTGTGATAGCATGATGATGTGTATCTTCCATGACTTGTGTTTGTGCTTATGCATTACCTTATATACGTATGATTAGCTAATGGTTTCATATCATGTTGTAGATGCCTTGCAGGATAGGCGAGCTGCTGAGTAATCTGGCAGGGTGACAGGCCGAGGACTCTCGTACTTTAGGGGTTATGGTTTTGGGGATGTTTACGTTTCCCTCCTACGTGAGGATGATGTTTTGTTTACCTCCTGTGTGAGGATTATACTTTAAACTCGGCTATGATCTTGTTTACCTTTTGGTTGTACAATTTATACAGTTTTATGTATTTGTTTTATATCTATCGATGCCATGTTGTAAGGTCCAGTGAACTTGTTGTCAGGCTAGGGTCAGGATCCACCGTGAGATCCTAGCTCAATGTGACATCCCGAGTCTCGCGAATTTGGGGTGTTACAGAGTTGGTATCATAGCTTTAGGTTGACAACAATGACACTTGCTACCTGCAATGAGGTCAGATGGATAAAATAAATAGATACCGAAAGGGGTCTAAAATTTTCAAAAGATTTTGGTTTTGAAAGTGTTGTTTTGGAATAGAATGTACGAGAAGTCGTCACCTCTGCCATGGATCTCTGTAGTATAGATATGTGTATATAGATATATGTATTATGGATTATGTGTATGTGTTATATATATATATATACACACATATGGCCTATATAGAGCCTTATAAGTTAGGTGTGCATACCCCGCAGATGGCTCGGACTAGAGCTGCTTCTGCTGTAGGCCAGGGTAGAGGTAGACCACCTCTTCCTCCGGGCATGATAGGACATGGACCAGTTCCCGCTGCTGACCCACAAGTGGTGGAGGAGGTTCTTGAGGAGATTGCTAAGAGTGTCGTCCCAAAGACGTGGAGTGCTGGATCTGGGAGATAACGGTCACACCGAGTCTAGTCAAATGACTCGGATCGTGTCTGTATGAGGGGGCCAGAGTTTTGTGCCTACATCAGACATGTAGAGGAGGCTGCCAGAGCGGGCAAACGGGCTCTAGATCTACCAGGGCATGAGGGATCTTCTGAGATGTCCCAAGGAGCCACTCAGGTGCCAGCTATGCCGGCATATACTACTGAGACTGTTAGAGCTCTAGAGGAATATAGAGGGCCTTGACCAAATACCTGGTTGAAGGCATTCCATTAGCCAGGAGTACCACCTTTCTCTAGAAAGGTGGGGTCAGAAACAGAGGTTTGGATAGAGCATGTGGACTCAGCTCTTGAGTCTATCAAATGTGCAAAGGATAGGTGGATAGAGGTAGTAAAAACTCTATTCCGAGACCTTACTCATCAATTGTAGAGGACTGTATGAGCCCGAGCCACTAGCTACGATCAAATGAGGAGTATGATTAGAGAGCAGTTTTGCCTTGCCTCACTGAGGAGGGAGAAGTTGCAAGACTTCGTGGAGGCAGACTTTGAGGATGTGCCGATTGCAGATGCCATCAGCCACTTCCAGTCAAAGTTGGCAATGTTGGGTCCAGTTGCACCTTTTGAGGACCAACATGTATACTTGTTCTCCCGTCGGCTGAGGGAGAGTACACGCTCTTATATGGCGGGACTTCATTGTGAGTCCCTAACAGATTACCAAGACCGGGCCTCTGCTTATGAGCGTGAGAGGGCCAGTCAGAGGAGGGCTTCTCAAACGGGACGGTCTGACCTCATCCTAACCAAGCTAGCCTAGCCAACATCTAAGCCAATGCCAAAGGAAAGGAAGGAAGGAATCATACCAACAAGGTATGCCCTGAATGCACCAGCAGAAACAAAGGATGCAGTGAGACGCAGGGGCGGCTCACTCAAGGTGTAGGGGCGGTTCACAGCAGGCGCAGGGGCGGCTCAAGGCAGGCGCAGGGGCGGCTGTCTATGTAGAGGATTAGCCCCGACTTCTCTTCGATCTCTTTCTCGACTCTCTTTACTTCTCCATCACACAACATCAACACACATACATATGAACACATGTATGAACATTAAAACATCAGGAAAGGATCCACACAAGCTCAGCTTGTGATCCTAAGCTAGAAAAGAAAGAAAGAAGCAAGGAAGAAGACGGGAAGAAGATGGACATGAAACCTTACCTCAGCAGAACCTACAGAGGGAAAGAGAGCTGAAGAGGATAAAGAAACCTCTCAGAGAAGCAAATGATGGCTTATAAAGGAAGTCAGCCGCAATGCACAAGTCAAAGGGTCAACGAAGGCGGCTGCAACCACACAAAGCCGCAGGGGCGGACACTGTGAGGCGCAGGGGCGCCTAGCCGCAGGAGCAGCCATCTGGGTCTGTTGGGGCGGCTTCTAGGGTCAGCATAAGGCTCAGTAAGGACTCCTAGGCTCCAAGGACTAAGGCTCTTACAAACCTAGTAATGAAAGATGTTGCATTTGTATTCTCGAAAGAGTGTCTTGATGCCTTTTGTAGGTTAAAGGAAGCATTGATCTTCGCTCCTATCATTCAACCTCCGGATTTGAACCTTCCTTTAGAAGTGATGTGTCATCCAAGTGATGTAGAGATTGGGACCGTGCTTGGCAGAAAAGAAGCATGGGCTTACTCATGCCATCTACTATGCTAGCAAGACACTAAATGAAACCCAACTCAACTACGCCACCACCGAGAAGGAGGTCTTAATGGTAATCTATGCCTTTGAAAAATTTTGCTCATATCTTGTGCGGGCAAAGGTGATTGTGTACACCGATCATGCGGTAATCCACTATCTCCTCAAAATAAAAGATGCTAATCCTTGCTTCATTAGGTGGATCCTTCTTCTCTAAGATTATGATCTAGAAATCCGAGACAAGAAAGGATTTGAGGACTTGGTGGCGGATCACCTTAGCCGTTTGCCTCCTATTGTCATAGAGAAAGGTGACATGTCAATTGATGACTCGTTTTCGGATGAGCAACTCCACATGATGGAAGAGTACCTCCTCCAAATATCAAGGGGGGTGAACCATGGTTTGCCGACATTGTCAACTACCTAGTTTGTGAGGAGATCTCTCCCGGTTTATATTTTTCTAAAAGGAAGAGGTTCTTCAAGGATGTAAAACACTACTATTAGAATGAACCTCTTTTTTCAAAAGGGGTCCGGATGGAATGTTTAGAAGATGGGTTCCGAAGGATGAAGTGGAAAGCGTCATCCGACATTTCCATTCATTGCCTTGTGGTGGTCATGCTAGCTCCCAAAAGACATGTTCCAAGGTCTTGCAATCCGGTTTCTTTTGGCCGTCTCTCTTCAAGGACGTGCAAAGATTTGTAGCTTCTTGCGACTCTTGCCAAAGAACGAGAAACATCTCTAGAAGAAATGAGATGCCTTTAAACAATATTCAAGAGGTGGAGATCTTTGATGTGTGGGGAGTGGACTTCACGGGACGGTTCCCATCTTCTTGTGGGAATCTCTACATACTATTGGTGGTAGACTATGTCTCGAGATGAGTTGAAGCCATTGCTTCCCCTACCAACGACGCCAAGGTTGTAGTGAAGTTCTTCAACCGAGTTATCTTCCCAAGGTTTGGCGCACCTCTCATTTTTATTAGTGATGGAGGACAATATTTCACCGCTTGAAACTTTGAGTCGCTTTTGTCCAGCTACGGGGTCACTCACAAGGTGGATACTCCATACCATCCTCAAATAATTGGCCAAGTGGACATTTCAAATAGAGAGATCAAGGAAGTTCTTGAGAAAAGAGTATCCCAAACAAGGAAAGATTGGGCAATGAAGCTTGATGGTTCATTATGGGCTTATAGAATGGCTTTCAAGACTCCGATAGGGACCACTCCCTACAAGCTCGTTTATGGAAAGTCTTGCCACCTTCTGATAGAATTGGAGCATAGGGCATATTGGGCCATCAAGTGGCTCATCTTTAATATGAAGGAAGCCAGTGAGAAGCGTTTGCTTGATATCAACGCGCTTGAGGAGATCCGGCTTGATTTTTATGAGAATACTCGGATTTACAAGGAACGAACCAAGAAATTTCATGACTAGCACATCATTTCAAAGGACTTTAATGAAGGAGATCTTGTCCTCCTATTCAACTCAAGACTCCTTCTATTTCCGGGGAAATTGAAGTCTAGATGGACTGGTCAATATGTGATCAAGAAGATTTCCCCTATGGAGCGGTTGATTATGCGGTGAGCATTGTTCCACTTTCAACGTGAATGGGCATAGGTTGAAGAGGTATACACCGGAAGCCCCGGTGGAACGGATTTCCCCTATCCATTTCGAATGCGTCACCCACGGAGTTAGGTCTAGCTAGCGACCTTAACACAAGCGCTTATTGGGAGACAACCCAAGGTGAACTCTTTTCCTGTTTTCTTTGTCTTTTTCATTAGTGTTTTTGTTTTTATTTTTGTGTGTTTTTGTGTCTTTGTTTGCTGGGATCTAGGGAACAAGAGGGCAAGATGATGGATGTTGTTGGTTGAGATGTCATTGAGTTCAAAAAAGTTTTAAGGAAGAAGTTCAAGGGCCAAAAACAAGGAAAAGAAATGCCAAGAGGTCCAAATCTTGGGTAGCAACAACAAACCGCGGCCGCCTTTTTTAAATTATTGAAAAATTGGTCGATATTTTCCAAGTCAAATGCACCCGCAATCAAAATCTCGGTCAATTCAGAAACAACAACCGAGATTTTGAGGGCCTAAAGGACTTCAACGGCAAAATGTAAAATCTCAGTTCCGAGGATAAAAGAAACCACGGCCGCAATTAGTTAAATGGCCGAGATTTTCTACTGAACTATAAAAGGCGCCTCATCCGTCTTCTTCCACAAGAACGTCAACCTAAGGAGAACCTCGAGTGCCGTTTTTCCCGATTTCTTCAAAATCTCTCTATTCCAAACCAAATCCACCGGTTTTTGTCTCAAACTTCAATACCTCTAGCCCCCAAGCTCATTCCCAAACCCAATCTGAACAGAAACATCCAATTTGTGTCTGAAACTACTTTCCCCCAACTCAAACCCTAAACAAAATCCCAGAGCCTCAAAACAACCTATTCAGGGCCGTTGGGTTCGAGAGAAAGGGTGATTTGAGTTGGAAATTATCCAAGGAAGCTTCAAGAAACAGAGTTGGAGTCAAGCTTTACGGAATTGCAAACAATCGAGATTGCTAGAAACCGCGGCCTACTCTTCACAAACCGCGGCTAAGATTTGCCTCTGGTTCAATTGGATAGCTTGAGAAGGACTATAACATAGTTAATCACCCGTCCAAGCTCTTCAGACTCCTCAAGGACACCACCACGATGACCCAGGAACTTCCCGAACATCAAAGGTAAACTTAAAGAGCGTTTCAATAAGATTAAGGGGAGCTGAATTGTTAAGCCTCGGTATCTTGTGGTGAATGATTGCAATGAGCTGAACATTAGGGAGGATGTTTATATAATGCTGGATAGGTTAGGATGGAATGTGTTTGTGTGAATTAGAAAAGCCGCATATGAATAGTTCACTAGGGAGTTTTTGAGCTCGTTCGAGAACAATCCAAAGAAGCAGAAGGTTAAGTTTAGGTTGACGAATAAAGCTTATATTTTCTCGATAGATATATTGGGAAGATTCTTTGGATTTTCCGAGTGCTAGTGCGGGGACGTTCCCTAAGGCCGTCAAAGCTTGTGATTTTTGGGAACAAATTGCATTAGTAGAAGGAGGGGATGACTTCTTGGCAGCCAGAGACTGCAAGGCCAAGAACATATACAATTTGTCTTTAAGATCTCTCATCGGGTAATGAGCGAGATTTTGTTCGCCCACTCCGAGATCCCACAAAAGGTGAAAGCGGGGGAGATTTTCTTGTTATGGTGTATTATAACAACCATTTCTTGATGAAGATCCCGCGATTGCACCTCGCCATGGCCACAGTCGCGGCGCCGCGGTCTCTGGCTACGATTGCTGGTGGCCGACTTTTTAGCTGTTATCCTTTCTTTCTTCACACTTAATTATCTTCCTCTTGCTTCGTATTGAGGGTTTGTTACCCATTTCCAAATCTTATTCTTCCTCTTTCTTTCACGTTCATCTTCTTTCTCTTCTCTCTCTTTTCCTTCTTCCTTGTTTCTTCTTGCAAGTGAAGTTGATGATGATGTTGAGGTTCAGCGGTTCTTGTGGATGATTTGGCAAGTGTTACAGATTGGGGTTTCCTTCTTTTATAGTTGCGAAGATTGGTAAGCCATCTTTATTCCTTTCCTTTTCCTTCTTCTCCTTATTTTTCTCCTCCTCCTCTTGGTTATAAGATCATTAAGGAAAGCTTGGATTCCTTTGCTCGTTCTTAGTTCTGTTGTGTTTTGATTGAGACAAGTTGTTGTTGCCTTGGAAGTTCTAAAGAAGAGAAGCAAGTTAAGTGAATGATTTGTCGAAAAGCATGAAGAGTTGTGCTCAGTTGGAGAAATCGCACCCACGCCTCACTTGTGCCGCCCCCGCGCCTTCAGGCATGTCGTTGCCCTCACGCATATGAGAGGGATCAGGAAGTTCCACGAGGAGTTGGCATTGGTGGGACCAACAACACCTCCAGAGGACCAGCATGTAAATTTGTTCTCCCGTAGACTGAGGGAGAGTGCCCGTGTAATATCCTTAGCCTTTTAGGGATCCTACCCCTGCGCCATAGCTTGGCCGCAAGTGCGGCGCCGCCCCCGAGGCTTTGGTGACCCGCCCCTGTGGTTTTGAGATCGGACACCGCCTTCTTTGACCGTTTGCTTTTTCATTTGCTTCCTTTATAAGTTTTCGTTGTGACCTTCAGATAAGGGTTTCCTATTCCATCTTTAGGCTCATCCTGTCCTACATTCTTCTTCTTCCTCTTCCCTTTCTTGAGTTTTTCATGAATCATTGCAAGAGTAAACCTTGAGGGTTTTGTGATTATTGTTTGATGATGATTATGTTGTTGTGGTTGTGAGGTTGTGCTCTGGATGAACAACTGTGAGTGTGGTCTTCCTTTCTTGAGCTTGTAGTGGTAGGTTCTTCTTCCTTTTCAATCTTTCTTTCTTCCTCTTCTTCTTCTTGGTTTAATTCCCACAAGAGTGATCTTGAGCACATTCCAAGACAATTGATGATGTATATATATGTATATGTTGATGGTGGGCTTTGGCACCAAAAGAAGTTTAGATATCGAACGAAGGATCGAAGAGAAGTGCGCCTTGATAGCGCCACCCCCGCGGCTAAAGTGTGTCGCCGCTCCCGCGGCTAAGAGCCACCGCCCCTGCGGCGAGTCACCGCTCCTACTCTTTCCCGTTTACGCAGGTACATTTTGTCCAGGACATACCAAGTGTGGTATGTGTCCTTCCTTTCCTTATGGCTTTAGTTGAGTTGTGAAGGCTTGATAGAGTTGTATACGTTTAGGTTCGTGATGTTGTATGCTGAGGAATGCCTTAGGCATTGTGAGTTGTAATATGTTATCGAGGTTTAGATATGGGTTATGATTTGGGTATGATCGTGGGGTGTAGGAGGTGGAATCTCCTAGCCTTGGTTAGTGTTTGATATTGTGTGTGCGTTGTTGATGCAGGCACTGATCGTTTCCTCGAGGGGAAATTGTGAGCACGTGGTTGAGGTTTATCTTGTGACAAGTAAGTTCTTCGCGCTTACTTAGCTAGCGTTTATGAGTTTGAGTGATTTTGATAGTTGTGTTTGTGCATGTGAATGTTGCATTGATAACGTAACCGGACTAGGATGACCATATATGTATATTAAATGGATCCAAGTGTATTATAATGGGTCGTGACATTTTGTCTGTAGCTCTTCGAGAGTGTGGAGGTTCTTAGTGACCGGTACTCCTAGTAGGGAGGCTTGGTCCCCGATTCCAAACCTCTGTGAAAGGTGATAGAGGCGAGGTTCTGGGTGTTCCTCGTGTAACAAAATAAGTTGAATTAGTATTGGTATAACGTAGTCAAGATAATAAACGGTTTTGATGTGAGCATTGCATATTGTGGTGTGATGATGTGTTTGTATGTGCTATTACTTTTATTCTTATTCGTGATTGTTAGCTAATGGTTTTTATACTGTGTTGTAGATATTCTACAGGATAGAAAGACTGTAGAGTGATTTAGATGGGTGATCAGCCGAGGGCTTCCGTACATTAGGATACGTGGGTTTTGGGATGTTTATGTACATATATGTATATGATGTTGTCTTGTTTTACTTGGATGTGGTTTTGTATATGTTTTGATATACGATCATACAGTTTTATGTATTTGGTTTTATATTTATTTGTGCCATGTTGTAAGATCCAGTGAACTTGTTGTCAGGCTAGGGTCAGGAATCATTATGAGATCCTAGCCCGTGACACTCCGAGCTCCGTGGATTCGGGGTGTTACAAAGTTTGTATCACAACCTTAGGTTGACAAAAATGGCACTTGCAATTTGTGATAATAGGCCGAATAGATAAATAAACAAAACCCGAAAGGGGTTTGACTTTTCTAAAGGATTTTGGTTTTGAAATGTGTACATCTAATTTGGGATAAAATGTACGGGAATCCATCACCCCTTTTGAGGATCTCGGCAGTATATATATATATATATATATATATATATATATATATATATATATGTATATATATATATATATATATGTGTATATATATATATATGTATATATATATACACACACATATGGCATATATATAGCCTTATACGGTTAGATGCATGTATCCCGCAGATGGCTCGGACTAGAGCAACATCTGTAGTAGGAAGAGCTAGGGGTAGACCCCCTTCCTCTAGTAGTGATAAGACGGGGACAGGTTCCCATCGTTGATCTGCCTACATCGAAGGATGTGCATGAGGAGATTGTTGAGAGTGTCGTTCTTGATACTGGGTACGGTATGACAACGAGACAAAGATCTTAGCGAGTCCAGTCAGATGACTCAAATGATGTCTCAATGAGGGGACCACAGTTCAACGCTTACATCCGTAGAGTCGAGGAGGCTTCCAGGGCAGGTAGACGTGCCCCGGATCTTCCAGCACATGTCGGATCGTTTGAGATGTCCCAGGGAGCTACTCAGGTGCCAGTCGTACCGCCACGCGCTGCTGAGTTTATTAGAG
Source organism: Fagopyrum homotropicum (assembly GCA_033239125.1). NCBI lineage: Eukaryota > Viridiplantae > Streptophyta > Magnoliopsida > Caryophyllales > Polygonaceae > Fagopyrum > Fagopyrum homotropicum. The sequence goes on along the minus strand of BSWB01000002.1, from coordinate 95,582,668 downwards.
CTCCAAAGGAGTAGAAAGGGCCACAACTAGACACCTAGTTGAGGACATTTCACCAGATGGGAGTACCCCCTTTCATTGGAAAGGTGGGCTTGGAGGTCAAGTTGTGGATCGGACATGTAGACTCAGCCCTTGAGTCTATTGGATGTCTAGAGGACATACGGATAGATTTAGTACAAACTCTACTACATGACTAAGCTCAACACTGGTGAAGGACCCTACGGTGTCGAGTCACCAGTTATGATCAAATGAGGAGCATGATTAGAGAGCATTTATACCTTGTCTCACTGAGGAGGGAGAAACTGTAAGACTTTTTTGAGGCTGGCTTTGAGGATGTGCCGATAGCGGAGGAGATCAGGAGATTCCACGAGGAGTTGGCACTAGTGGGACCAGTTGCACCTCTAGAGGATCAACACGTGTATTTGTTCTTCCTCCGACTGAGGGAGAGTACCCGCTCTTACATGGCGGGTTGCCACTGTGATTCCATGAGATTATCAGCATAGAGCCTCGGCTTACGAGTGTGAGCGGGCTAGTTAGAGGAGGGCTTCTCAGACAGGAAGGTCTGAGAAGAGACAACGGACTTGACAGACTAGTACAAGAGCATCAAGGTACGGGCGACACCAGACTCAAGAACTCTCAAGTTACCTAGATTCTGCACAGACCTTTGAGAGAGGACGGTAGTGCTTCAACTACGGAGAGCCTGGGCATTTGCAAGTTGATTGCCCGAGGGCACCTGTGACCTTCTTCTCTTGTGGGAACCCAGGATATCGAGCTACCTATTTCCGTTAGGGCAAGGCGTCGTCACAACTGGGTTCTTCCCCTTGTAGTGCAATAGGAGGTGGGCAGAGACCACCTCAGCACCAATTGCAGGGACAACAAGGAGTCGCAAACCATCCTGTAACTCAAGGTTTCGCTCCAGGAACGAGTAGAGGCAAAGGTCGTGATGGAGGTACTACTGATACTAGAGGAGCACGAGCTCGAGTTTTTGAGTTGAGGAGCGTTGAGTATCCCCCAGCGCAAGCTGCTACAGGTACCATCATGATTAATGGTTTACCTCTTAGAGTCTTGTTTGATACGGGTGCTACACACTCTTTCATTTCTGATGTATGTGTTGATAGACTAACCTTAGATACAGTAGAAGGGAGACCTTTCATTATAGGGTTACCCGATAGGGGTTAGGTGGTAGGTACCCGAGAGGTACATGGTTGTCCTATACATTTAGGAAACCGTGATTTGATAGTGGACTTCTTTGTCATGCCGCTGGTTCATGAGGAATTCATTTTAGGCATGGATTAGATAGATAAACATCATGTTGTGTTAGATGTAGGTAGGAGGAAAGTGACGGTCTCTATTGAGTCGGGGCAGATAAAGATATTCCGAGATTGGGACCTTGGAAAGACAAGTATGGTCATTAGCGCAGTCCGAGAAGTGAGGCTGATTGCGCAAGGTTGCGAGGCCTTCTTGTGTTATGCCATGAAGGAGGGTGAGAGTCCAGTTTTAGAGGATATTCTCGTGGTTTGCGAGTTTTTGGACGTATTTGACGAGCCGTCAAGTTTTCCGCCTCAAAGGAGCATGGACTTCAGTATATAGAGTTGGAGCCGGGGACGAGACCGATCTTGAAGGCCCCATATCGTATGACGTCTATCGAGTTTTTAGAGTTGAGGAAGCAACTCGAGGAGTTGGATGAGAAGGGTTTCATACACCCTAGTGTATCCCCGTGGGGTGAACCTGTCCTCTACATGCAAAAGAAGGACGGATCGTTGCGGTTGTGTATCGACTACATAGAGCTGAACAAGGTGACCTTCAAGAACAAGTATCATATGCCCCGTATTGACGATCTGTTGGATCAGCTTCAGGGAGCAACTGTGTTCTCCAGGATTAACTTGCGCTCTGGATATCACCAACTGAGGGTGAGAGAGCAAGATGTGCATAAGACTGCATTTCAGACACGGTATGGCCACTACAATTTTGTAGTGATGCCATTCGGGCTAATGAATGCACCCACCGTCTTTATGGAGATGATGAATGGAATATTCATCGATTCTTGGATCAGTTTGTGGTAGTCTTTATTGACGATATCCTGGTGTACTCTCGTAGCAGAGAGGAACATGCAGGACATCTGATGGCTATATTATGATTTTTGTAGGATAGAGAATTGTGTGCCAAGTTCTCTAAGTGCGAGTTCTGGATGCCAAATGTAGCATTTCTAGGTCATGTTCTTTCTGTAGAGGGGATCAAGGTTGATCCGGCGAATATCGAGTCTGTAGTAACATGGATGACACCGACGAACGTCAAGGAAGTACACAACTTCCTTAGCTTAGCCGGTTACGACCGTCGGTTTATGGAGGGATTCACTGTGATTTCCTATCCACTTACCAGTCTGTTGAGGAAGACTGCCCGGTATGTATGGTCCGAGCCGTGTACTCAGTGTTTTGAGGAGCTGAAGAGACATTTCCGCTCCCACCTTAGTGCAGCCAGAGACTTTTTAGTCTACAATGACGCATCCAAGCTAGGCTTGGCATGTGTTTTGATGTAGAGTGGTGGAGTGATTACCTATTGTTAGCATGAAATATTGTGATATTTTAGGCACATTTTCTAAGTGTATTTCATCCATATTGATAGTCATTGATTAAGCATTGATTCATTTGTGAGTTAGTTTGTCTATAATGTCGATATAGAGATCTACACAAGCTTTATGTTGATTGTAGGCAATTAAGAGCTATTTCCGAACGGATTGTGCGAGAATGGAGTTTGATTGAGCATGTCCAAGGATTGAGGACGTCTCTAGGAGCTAAAGATGGTGCCAACTTGAAGAATGGTGTTCGCCCCTAGAGGTGTATGCAAATAAGTTTTAAATTTATAAAACTAGAATCAAGCAGCGAACCCGCAGTGTACGGATCGACGTAGCTAAGCAAGAATTCCAGAGTATCGAACACAGGGATTTGGGTGGGAACGAACTCGATTGCAGATTATCAAGCAAATAAATATGGGAGTTTTGCAAATATTGGGAAAACAACAATCCTAAAGATCCAGGTATCCAACTGTGGCAATCGATTCAAGATGTACTTAATGATATAAAGACAGAGTTGAGATATGCAAGGGTATACTAATGTAAGGTAATCGTACGGTGAAGTTCCAAAAACCTTATATAACTCACCTACAAGGCACTCTCTATACAGGTTGTTGAGGGTCAATATAGAAAGATTCTAAAGATGAGAATTAGTGTCAAATACCCAAACTTATAACCCAAGGATCAAGACTAACTTAACCGATTGAGGTTGTGACACTCACAATCGAGGTAGAGGTTGTTGAGGCTTCACTACCACCTAGAAAAGACAAGTCTAAACTAAGCTAAAGCAAATCTTTAACTTTAGATTAAAGTAAAAGTAGGTTCGTAGACTTAAGGAAAATTACGGTTAGTTCTTGAGGTTCCACGGCCGTGGACTTAAGAACAGACCGTAATTTAGAGTTGTCGGCAATTTTCTCTAACTCTCAGGGTCTAATCTGTTTTCGATCGATCTATCATCATCTAAGCCACAACTATCAACCCTTCACCTTATAATTGTTAAGGGTTTTTAGCCAATAACATTCATGTTGATATCAATTCAAGAATTAAAAGATAAAAAGATGAAAACTTTCAAGAACTTTCAATAATCTTCAAATCAATCTCAAAGTCACAAAGAGAACAAGTGTTGTCAAAAGATTCACAATAGAACAAGCAATCGTAATCCTAGGAAAGAAAAGAAAACGGGATGTCAATCCGTTTTCCGAATCAAACCTAAACAAGAAGAGAGATCTTCTTGCAAAATCTTCCAAAAACTTCGATCTTCCGCCAATTCGGAGACCTCAACAGCAATCTCCACCAAAAATGCGAGATTAGGGCAATTCCCAATCACGAACTTCGATCTCCCAAAGAGATGTCGATGCTTCCAAGCAAGGCTAAGCGAAGTGTAGCCGGTTTATGCGTTGATAGAATGTGGATTGCCAAAATCCCCTCTAAGCCAAGGTGACGGATTCTTGCTTCGTCCGTCTTTTTATAGTGCAGGGCAAAATGTCGGCCCGGCTCAATCTTTAAAAGATCGTGGCTTCAAAGTGTGGCGAAAAGATTTGCCAAGATCACGGTCGTGGAAGTGATCCACGACCGTAATTTAGAGCGTGGAAACAAATACGGTTTGCACCATATGTTCCACGGCCGTAATATCCTCTGGAATGAACATCAATTTCTGACTCTAAATCCACGGTCGTGGAATTGAACGTGGAACGTGATACGGTCGTAATTTAGAGCGTGGTTTAGGGCAAGAACGTAATTCTTCCCTAACCTCGTGCATTCCTCAAGCTAAAACTCCAATTTGCTTCCAAAAAGTGTCCTCAATCTATGGACATATCAACTCAACTCTCCTTTGCTCGATTCCGTTCGGAAATAGCTCCAAATCACCTAAAATCAACATAGAACTAGTGTAGACATCCATATCGATAATATAGGTAATACTAGCTTACATATGCACAAAGCTCAATCAAAGACTATCAATATGAATCAAATACGTTTAGAAAACGTGCCTAAAATATCACAATATTTCATGCTAACAAATAACCCCATACTTAACACTTGCTTGTCCCTAAGCAAGGTCTTTCAAAAAGCTTTAAACAAGAGTTAGGATGAAATATGTGTACCTTCTTTTGGACGAATGTGACTTCTAAAGAATAGATCATTCTCAAACCTTGCTTCAATCGTTTATTAAACTTTCACACACTTAATTAAAGAGTAAAAGGCAAAGAAAATTCATGAACCAATTTAACTTCAAAACAAGCATTATAACCTTCAAACATTATCAAAATCAATCACAAGAAACTTCAATTTAGATCACCAAGTCATATAACGTTCTTTTGATCTTAAGGACTTTCAAAGAAAAGGTCTAGAATATGAAAGGGAAGGGAAAACTTTAAGGGAAAGTGGTGCATAAATCCGGGAAAGTGGACAACTACCTTCTTCTTCTTATGCGGTTCCCGCAACACTTCAACTTAGAGCTTTGCTCTCTTCTTTTCATTTTTCGACTTTACTTTTGGAGTTATGGATAGAGGTGCACAAAAACCGAAGCCTAGGAGATCGGCGTTTCTCAAATTTTCAAGAGATGCCTCAAACCCTTAGCGCACATACCATAATCCGCTAGGAATATTGCTCAATCCGACTTTGGCAAGACACAAACACCCGGCTATGTGAATGGTGCCGAGTTACTCATCGTCATGATTGACTTCCCCAAACCTATAATTTCTTTCTATTCAATTGATTTCAAATAATTGCTCTCATGGCCCTCCCACATCAAACATGCCTTTTTCTCATTCACTTCTCCAAATTCCCGGATAGGTAAAGGAGGCTAATATTTCAATGAGGAGCTAGATGATCAAAGAAAGAAGAAAGAAAGTATTGAATTGCCTTAATCATTTCAACAAGAAGTATAGGAACTTATAACGTGATTTCAACTTCAATTTCCTAGCATGATTTAGGTAACATTTTCACATTATAAAACTTGCAAAAGAGGTGAAATTCATTCATTCAAATTCTTTTCAATTCACAATCCTTTTAAGCATGCAATTGTCATCAAACTTCAATCCACAAGTAGTGATTATCATGGAAATCATCTCAATTCATTAGAAGCACAAATTTTTCAAAATTTTTCAAAATTTTTCAATTTTTTTATGGGTTTTTCAAGTCACTTTTCATGCAATGCAATAAGGAAACGTGTAACACATAATGGACATGCAACGATAGTCTCGAATGAAAGCGAACATAGTAAGTAGAGTTATTACAGACTTTTTAGTACATCCCACCCCATACTTAGGATGAACATTGTCCCTAATGTTCAAAAGAAATAAAGAAAAGAAGAAAAGAAAAAGAAACTCACAAAATGGTGGCGGGAATGTCTAAACGAACGATCATGCATCAATCACTGTGGCGCCGGCGGAGGTGGGAATGGGGAGAAACTCGGATCATAGAACCGCCCAAATTGCTGGCGGTAGACGTCCCTCATCATGTGGTCAAGGTCGTCTAAGCGTCCGTCTCTAGCATCCGCCCGGATCTCCAATGCTCCAACTCTCTCTGAAAGTCCGGTAGCCCAATCCGGCATATGCTCGTACCATCCCGGGGCGTGACTGTACCATGATGGGGCATCGGATGGTGCTGGTGCTGGTGGTGGTGGTGGTGCTGGCTGCTCCGTGGACCAAGGAGGTGGGGTGGAATACCATGTGGGAGGTGTGGCCATCCACGTGGGCCTCTCACTCACGCTAGCGCGGCGAGATGACGAGCCTGAGGCTCTAGCTGGACGTGGAGAGCGTCGAGGTACATCTGGGGCCGCCTCCGGCTGGTCCGGAAACGTGCCAAACTCGTGCTCCGCTCCTCCTCCACTCTCGAACTGATCTCCCATATCCTCCTCCTCTACAACCGGCGGTGGGACGTAAGGGGGAGCTACTATCCTGTTCGCATGCATCGCAACGAACGTCTCCTTCCAGTTATGGCGTCCCGCCATAATGGAGTACTCCGGCAGCCACTCTATACCCCTACCCGTCCTAGTCTCCCAAGGCATGCCCGCATAAGGCGGACCTCCATGTGTGGGGAAGATGAGACCCCTAACCATGAATGCGTGTAGCCCTAAAGGAACGGCCGGTATGCGGGTCCAAGCAGAAAAATCCACACCGAAACTCCTAGCAATGTGGGTAACTATCCCACCATATCCAATGTTCCCCTTCTTCTTATTCTTGAGTTTGCTCATCGTAGCCGCCAAAAGAGTAGCACAATCTGCACGGCGACCGTATAGCATGCAATAGAGCAAGAATAGCTCATCCGTCTTGATCTTTTGGGGCGTCTCTGTCCTAGGAAAGAGACACTCCGAAAGAACGCGGTGTGCTATCTTCAAGGCTAGATGGTACATCAATCTAGCCTTGGTATCGGCGGGTTGCCAACGGTCCTCGTCGGCGTAAACCATAGCTACTTCCTCCCAAAAGTTCTTGGGGTAAACTCCACTCGGAAATCGACCGTTATAGGTCTCATGAAACCCAAAGATAGTCCCGAACTCAACTATGCTCAAATGGTAGTCTCTTTCCATGAGACGGAAAGAGACGGTCCTATCTACGTGGCTGTGCTCAAAAGACGTCACAACCTCCCGGGTGATCTCCTCATAGGCGTCTTCACGAATGTTCGTGAAGACAAGCAATCCGGCTCTATCCAAGAGCCATGTAAGGTCATCAACTATGTTGAGAGGATGTAGATCCTCCAACAACAAATACCTAGGGCCAATCACTGCCCTCTCCTTGATCCGGTCAAGTGCATCAAGATGGTTCTCATGTATGGTTGGGATGCTAGGGTGAGGAGGTGAAGATGGAGGTGAAGGTGAAGATGGTAGTGAAGGAGATGAGGGTGGTGGTGCCCTAGAGGTGGAGGGGTTGCCTTTCCTTTTCTTATTTTGCTCTCCCTTCATCTCTTTTATCCTTCCCGACATTCTCCTTACAAAATCCATTTTTCACCAAAATTACGGTCTGTTCTTCAGGTTCCACGGCCGTGGTTTACCCAGAGACCGTGATTCGTCTCAGAATTTCACGAATCTCAGCAATATCACCAGTAATCACCACAACAAGCTGTCCTAATCTAATTCCTTCCAGTCTTTGTCAGTTCTTCCTAAAAATCTATAGCAAAAACGAACCAAATCCGCAAAAATCAAGAAGAAAGAATAAACCTCTTTTTCGGATTGAAAAACCCGAAATGCGCGTTTGTTGATGGATTTCCGCTCGGTTTGTCGCTTGGATCTTGTTCGTGGTTGGATTTGCTGCAGTTTAGGATGAAGAATCGTCGAAAACGATTAGAAAATGAAGATTTGGAGGAGGTCGTGGGGTTTCGGCGTTTAGGTCGTGGAAAGGGAATTTTTGGGGCAAATTTGTGAAGAATGTGGCTTATATAGTCGCAGGCAAAATTTTGAAAATCACGGTTTGTTGGGGTGTTCCACGGCCGTGGAAGTGTACGGACCCGTGGTTTTTATGATTTTTCAAAGGTTTTTGAGAATTACGGCCACTGTAGCTATGACGACCGTGATTTAGACCGTGGAACCTTCTGTAAAGCTTCAAAGTCCAAATTTCGTCACTCTTCTTCGACATTATTCTCTTTATTTCCTTTTCCGTTGATCCTACAACCAAAAACACGAACATACCGGAAGAAATCGAGGCAAAATAAAGCGAAAACGTCTATTCTATGCTAAACTATGAATCGAAAACAAAAATGAAAATGCAATACCTTGGGTTGCCTCCCAAGAAGCGCTTTGTTTAAGGTCCGTAGCTAGACCAATCTCGCACTTATTCGAGTGCGGTAGGCGCAAACTCCTCAGCTTGGAGTTCCGGCGTATACTTCTTGAGTCGTTGGCCGTTCACCTTAAAACTTCCGCTAGCTTCACTCCATACTTCAACTGCACCATGGGGGAAAATACGTTTAATTAGAAAAGGTCCGGTCCAACGGGATTTAAGCTTACGTGGAAAGAGGCGAAGTCTTGAATTGAAGAGGAGAACTTGATCCCCTTCTTTGAAGTCCTTTGGAATGATATGCTTATCATGCCAACGCTTTGCTATTTCCTTGTAGATCTTAGCGTTTTCATAGGCGTTCAAGCGAAGTTCATCCAGCTTGTTGATGTCTAGGAGACGCTTCTCTCCCGCTTCCTTCATGCCGAAATTCAGCCACTTGATAGCCCAAAACGCTTTGTGCTCCAGCTCCACCGGCAAGTGACAAGACTTCCCATACAAGGTTGTATGGTGTGGTTCCTATGGGAGTCTTGTACGCAGTCCGGTACGCCCATAACGCATCATCTAGCTTCAAGGACCAATCCTTCCTAGTCCTTGAAACCGTTTTCTCTAGAATCCCCTTGATCTCCCTATTTGAGATCTCAACTTGTCCACTCGTTTGTGGATGGTAAGGGGTAGCGATCTTGTGAGTAACCCCATACTTAGCTAGAAGAGCTTCAAAGCGACGGGCTATGAAGTGAGAACCTCCATCACTAATGATTGTCCTTGGTGTTCCAAATCGCGGAAAGATGGTTTTGTTGAAGAACTTAACCACCACCATGGCATCATTTGTGGGAGAGGCAATTGCTTCCATCCATCTAGAAACGTAGTCTACCGCCAATAGTATGTATTGGTTTCCACAAGAAGATGGGAATGGTCCCATGAAATCGACTCCCCAAACGTCGAAAATCTCCACCTCTTGGATGTTGTTGAGGGGCATCTCGTTCCTTCTAGAAATATTGCCTGTTCTTTGACAAGCATCACAGCAAGAAACAAAGGATTGCACATCTCTAAATAAAGTAGGCCAATAGAATCCAGATTGCAATACCTTTGCGCTAGTCTTGTTTGAACTAGCGTGTCCTCCACAAGGTAGTGAATGACAGTGGCGGATGACACTTTGCATCTCATCTTCCGGCACACATCGCCGGATGATGCCATCCGGACCTCTCTTGAAGAGGAGAGGCTCGTTCCAATAGTATTCCTGGACGTCCTTAAAGAACTTCTTCCTTTGTGCGTAGGATAGTCCGGGCGGTGTCTCCTGACAAACCAAATAGTTAACATAATCAGCAAACCATGGTTCGTTACCTTTGGAGATCACGTTGATGCACTCCTCTATGATGTGTAGGTGTTCGTCCGGAAAGGAGTCATCAATGGGTAGATGGTCGTCCTCTAGATGTGTTAGATGACTCAAATGATCCGCAACAGAATTTTCTGAACCTTTCTTGTCGCGGATCTCAAGATCGAATTCTTGTAGGAGAAGAATCCATCTAATTAGCCTTGGCTTCGCGTCTTTCTTCGCAAGGAGGTACCGGATCGCGGCATGATCCGTGTAGACAATCACCTTTGCACCTACAAGATAAGAGCGAAACTTGTCAATAGCGTAGACAATGGCTAGAAACTCCTTCTCTGTAGTGGCGTAGTTGAGCTGCGCTTCGTCTAGCGTTTTGCTAGCGTAGTATATGGCATGGGTTCGCCCTTCCTTTCGTTGTCCAAGAACAGCTCCAATAGCTACGTCACTAGCATCGCACATAATCTCGAAGGGGAGAGTCCAATCCGGAGGTTGGATAATAGGTGCTGAAATTAGAGCTTGCCGAATGGTATTAAACGCATCCAAACATTCCTGCGAAAACTCAAAAACCGCATCCTTCATCAATAGATTAGTGAGAGGTTTTGATATCTTAGAAAAGTCCTTAATGAAACGTCTATAAAACCCAGCATGTCCTAGGAAACTTCTTATCCCTTTCACCGAAATTGGGGGAGGAAGTTTCTCTATGGTCTCTATCTTAGCCTTGTCTACCTCTATCCCTCTACTAGAGACTAAGTGACCTAATACGATTCCTTCCTTAACCATGAATTGACACTTCTCCCAATTAAGAACTAGGTTAGTGTCTTCACAACGTTGTAAAACAAGAGAGAGGTTAGAAAGGCAATCGTTAAAAGAGGAACCGTATACGGAGAAGTCGTCCATGAAGACTTCCATGATTTCCTCTACGTACTCGGAGAAGATGGCCATCATGCACCGTTGAAAGGTGGCTGGGGCGTTGCAAAGCCCGAACGGCATTCTCCTATAGGCGAACGTACCCCAAGGGCACGTGAATGTGGTCTTCTCCTGATCGTCCGGATGTATCGGGATGTGAAAGAAACCACTATAACCGTCAAGGTAGCAAAAATGTGAATGTTGTGCTAACCTTTCAAGCATTTGATCGATGAATGGTAAGGGAAAGTGATCCTTCCGCGTTGCGTTATTGAGCTTGCGGTAGTCTATGCACATTCGCCATCCAGTCACGGTTCGGGTAGGAATGAGTTCGTTGTTCTTGTTGGTGATGACCATCATTCCTCCCTTCTTCGGAACTACTTGAACTGGACTCACCCACTTGCTATCGGAGATAGGGTAGATGATACCTGCATCAAGAAGTTTAAGAATTTCCTTCTTGACAACCTCCTTCATGGTCGGATTCAACCGCCTTTGAGGTTGTCTTGAAGTTCTAAAGTCCTCCTCCATTAGTATCTTATGCATGCATAGGGAGGGTTTAATTCCTACTAAGTCCTCGATAGTGTAGCCTATGGCTTTTCTATGTTTCCTAAGGACAACCATGAGTTGTTCATGTTCATCTATGCTTAGTTCGGAGCTAACAATGACCGGAAAGGTAGAATTAGATCCAAGAAAAGCGTACCTTAGATGAGTAGGAAGTGGTTTGAGTTCCATCACTTTCGGATCTTCCAATGGTCCTTGGGGAGCATCCGACGTTTCCTTAGAAGTTTCTAAGGGTATTGAGTGAGTTGGAGAAGAATCAGAAGAAGTTGAAGAAGTATGCCGATCACCCTCTTCCACTGTCAGAATTACGGCCTCTCCATGTGTTCCACGGCCGTGTAATCCCCTGGAATGGAGGTCGATTTTGGTTGTGAAATCCACGGTCGTGGAATACAGGGTATGACCGTGGATTCTTACATTCTCAGCCTCATCGTGGAGTTTCTCAAACTCCACTTCATGCATCTCTTCTTGTGCTTCTAAGGCTTCAATTTCCTCTTTGCACTCTTCTTCTTCCCCTACATTGGTTAGACTCATAGTGATAACCTTTTGTAAAGGATCGTTAAAGAGAATCGCACTTACCTCCTCCCTAGACAAACCTTCTTCATCTTGGATATCGTAAATATCCTCATCAAAGATTGGCTCCTTTACTAGAGTGGAAAGAACGAACTCTACTTTCTCTTCTCCAATATCAAAAGCGAGTCTTCCATTCTTGCAATCGACCATGCAGCCGGAAGTTGCAAGAAACGGTCTTCCGAGTATGATCGGGACCGGACTATCTGCAGGAATGTCAAGCACGACAAAATCAATGGGAACGAAGAATTTACCTAGCTTGACCGGGACGTCTTCTACAATACCGACGGGGCGAGTGATAGATCGATCCGCCATGTATAACGTCATCTTTACCGGTTTAGGATCGCCTAAACCGATCTTCCTACATAATGCAAGTGGTATGATGCTCACACTTGCTCCCAAGTCACATAAAGCGTCATATGTGACATCTCCCACTCTAATGGGAATGCAAAATGACCCCGGATCCTTCAACTTTGGGGGCATTTTCTCCTTCATAGTCTTGATGAGATCCGAAGAATCCGAACTCATCTTGACCTCTCCGAAATCTTCTAGCTTCCTCTTGTTAGAGAGAAGCTCCTTCAAGAACTTGCCATAAGCCGGCATACCTACAATAGCATCAATGAAGGGTATATTAATATGCAACTTGCTCATGAGTTCTATGAACTTACCGAATTGTTTGTCTAGGCGCGCTCGCGCTCTAGATTGAGGGAATGGTAGGGGAGGTTTGTAAGCTGGAGGAGGAACATAGACATCTTCCTTCTCCTTCTCCTTTCCTTTGTCCTTTTCTACGGGGACTTCAACGAACGTGGGCTGCGGATCGGTAGTAGTCACTCCGCTCCTAGTTGTAATCGCCATCACCCTTTCCTTAGGGTTGTCCTCCGTCTTTCCTGGAAGTTTCCCTTGATTGCTAGGAACTTCCTCCGCGTGGTTGAACAATTGGTTTTCTAAAACCTTTTGAGCTTTGTCAACCTTAGAGACTTGATCATCAACCTTGATGAGGCGGTTCTCCAACCCTTGAAGCTTTCCCAAGATCGTTTCCAACATGGGATCGGGCTTTTCCTTTCCCGTATTGTTTCCTCCATTAGATGATTTCCCCTGGCTTTTCAAAGGAGTAAAGGAAGAGGAAGGTGGAGTTAGCGAATTAGAATTGGAAGGATAGGAGTTACCGGAATTTTGTTGATTGGAGTGCCAATTGTTGTTGTTTGAACCCCTATTGTTGTTCCAATTGTTGTTCCGGTTGTTGTTGTTTCCATTCCAATTGTTATTCCGGTTATTGTTCCGGTTATTGTTGTTGCGGTTGGTGTTATCACCGCCATTGTTGTTGCCCAAATAGCCAACATCCTTCTCTTGTTGCTTTGGGAAGTTGGTCTTGATAGTCTCCTTCAACTCTTTGATCTCATTGTTGAGGGAGAAAATTTGATTTTGAGCTTCATGTGTGAGCTTCGCTCCTTGCTCCACACGATTTCCCTCCGCTTTCCGGTGGGAATACTTCTCTATGACTCTTGCTTGCTTCTCAATGAAGTCCCAAGCGTCATCTTCTCTCATGTCCATGAACGTTCCGCATGAGAGGGATTGGAGGTTGAATTACGTTCCCGCATCCAGCCCCTTGTAGTAGATCTCCAGCAAGGCAAGTTTGGATATGCCATGATGAGGGCAATCCAAGAGCAAGTCCTGAAACCTTTCCCAAGATTGAAACAAACTTTCGTTAGGTCTCATTGAAAAAGCATTAATCTTACCTCTAAGTTCCGCCGTTTTGGAAGGCGGAAAGAATTTGGTGAGAAACTCCGCGGAAAGGTCTTCCCACGTGTCTAGTTTCCCATTGGGAAGAGCTTGGTACCAAGACAACGCTTTCCCTTTCAAAGAGAAAAAGAAAGGTTTGAGCTTATAGCTGTTGGTAGTAGCGTTCTTCGGTCTCATCGTCTCCATCATACACTCAAAGTTTTGCAAGTGTTGGTGTGGAGATTCAGCGCTTGTACCGCCAAATTGGCTTTGGCGAACAAGAGTGATAACTTGAGGGTTAAAGCTAAACCCTTGCACATCTTCAGCATCAAATTTCATACCCAAGCGGCGTGGTTGTTGTGTTGGATCCATCCGCTGGCCAAGAGTCCTTGGCTCATTATCCACATGTTCGACTCTCACATTCCTAGGTGGAATGCGGCGATTAGCAGCTCCTTGTGGATGGAAAGGATTCATATTGATTGTGGGATCAATCTCTTCTAACGGTGGCATGGAAGAGTCACTATCATCGGCGGATGAATGACTTTTCCTTCTAGACCTTGATCTCCTTCTTGAGGATTTCTTGCTTCCCTTATTCTTAAGGTCGCTCATCTCTATCCTCATTTGGAAGATCATGTCTTGTAGACTGTTAACTTGAGATAGATGACGATCCATCTCATCCTGGCGAAGAGTCTCATTCCATCGGAGTTGAGCTTCCTTCTCCGCCAACTCCGTTTGAAGATCACGTTCGTGTTCTTCAGCCATCTTCTTTTCCTTGCGCTTTTGCCTCAAGGTTTTCTCTAGCTCTTGATCAAGAGGTAAGAGATCTTCGGCGTTCCTAGACCTGCGCATGCACTCAAAGAGATATCAAACAACAAGAGCAAGCTCCCAAGCCTTGACAACCGGCAACCGGATTCGGCCGAAACCAAATCCCGGCAACGGCGCCAAAAACTTGTTCGCCCCTAGAGGTGTGTGCAAATAAGTTTTAAATTTATAAAACTAGAATCAAGCAGCGAACCTGCAGTGTACGGATCGACGTAGCTAAGCAAGAATTCCAGAGTATCGAACACAGGGATTTGGGTGGGAACGAACTCGATTGCAGATTATCAAGCAAATAAATATGGGAGTTTTGCAAATATTGGGAAAACAACAATCCTAAAGATCCAGGTATCCAGCTGTGGCAATCGATTCAAGATGTACTTAATGATATAAAGACAGAGTTGAGATATGCAAGGGTATACTAATGTAAGGTAATCGTACGGTGAAGTTCCAAAAACCTTATATAACTCACCTACAAGGCACTCTCTATACAGGTTGTTGAGGCTCAATATAGAAAGATTCTAAAGATGAGAATTAGTGTCAAATACCCAAACTTATAACCCAAGGATCAAGACTAACTTAACCGATTGAGGTTGTGACACTCACAATCGAGGTAGAGGTTGTTGAGGCTTCACTACCACCTAGAAAAGACAAGTCTAAACTAAGCTAAAGCAAATCTTTAACTTTAGATTAAAGTAAAAGCAGGTTCGTAGACTTAAGGAAAATTACGGTAAGTTCTTGAGGTTCCACGGCCGTGGACTTAAGAACAGACCGTAATTTAGAGTTGTCGGCGATTTTCTCTAACTCTCAGGGTCTAATCTGTTTTCGATCGATCTATCATCATCTAAGCCACAACTATCAACCCTTCACCTTAGAATTGTTAAGGGTTTTTAGCCAATAACAGTCATGTTGATATCAATTCAAGAATTAAAAGATAAAAAGATGAAAACTTTCAAGAACTTTCAATAATCTTCAAATCAATCTCAAAGTCACAAAGAGAACAAGTGTTGTCAAAAGATTCACAATAGAACAAGCAATCGTAATCCTAGGAAAGAAAAGAAAACGGGATGTCAATCCGTTTTCCGAATCAAACCTAAACAAGAAGAGAGATCTTCTTGCAAAATCTTCCAAAAACTTCGATCTTCCGCCAATTCGGAGACCTCAACAGCAATCTCCACCAAAAATGCGAGATTAGGGCAATTCCCAATCACGAACTTCGATCTCCCAAAGAGATGTCGATGCTTCCAAGCAAGGCTAAGCGAAGTGTAGCCGGTTTATGCGTTGATAGAATGTGGATTGCCAAAATCCCCTCTAAGCCAAGGTGACGGATTCTTGCTTCGTCCGTCTTTTTATAGTGAAAGGCAAAATGTCGGCCCGGCTCAATCTTTAAAAGATCGTGGCTTCAAAGTGTGGCGAAAAGATTTGCCAAGATCACGGTCGTGGAAGTGATCCACGACCGTAATTTAGAGCGTGGAAACAAATACGGTTTGCACCATATGTTCCACGGCCGTAATATCCTCTGGAATGAACATCAATTTCTGACTCTAAATCCACGGTCGTGGAATTGAACGTGGAACGTGATACGGTCGTAATTTAGAGCGTGGTTTAGGGCAAGAACGTAATTCTTCCCTAACCTCGTGCATTCCTCAAGCTAAAACTCCAATTTGCTTCCAAAGAGTGTCCTCAATCTATGGACATATCAACTCAACTCTCCTTTGCTCGATTCCGTTCGGAAATAGCTCCAAATCACCTAAAATCAACATAGAACTAGTGTAGACATCCATATCGATAATATAGGTAATACTAGCTTACATATGCACAAAGCTCAATCAAAGACTATCAATATGAATCAAATACGTTTAGAAAACGTGCCTAAAATATCACAATATTTCATGCTAACAAATGGCACGAGACTAAGGAAAATCACGAACTAGCCCTAAACCACGCTCTAAAATACGGCCGTACTACATTCCACGTTCAAGTCCACGGCCGTGGAACCTTGGCAAGGGAAGCGTGGTTCATTCCAGCAACTTCTATGGCCGTGGAAGGATTGAAACAAACCGTGACCAATTTCCACGCTCTAAATTACGGTCGTGGAACCCTTCCACGACCGTGATCTTGGCGATCTTTTACGCCATACTTTAAGCCACGATCTCCTACGCAATTGGGCCGGGCCAATATTTTATCTTACACTATAAAAGGACGGAAGAAGAGAGATTCCGTCACCTCTGCTTAGACGCACCTTCGCTTACGCTTAGACGCACTTTCGCTTACACTTGGATTTGCCCTAATTTCGCATTTTGGTGGAGATTGTGATTGAGAGATTTGCGCTTTGCTATTGAGATTTCCAGATTGACGGAACAGTTGAAGATTCGGAAGATTGTTCGTAAGAAGATTTCGCTTCTTATTTAGGTTTGATTTGAAGACGGATTGACATCCCGTTCTTCGTTCTTATCTGAGATTGTGATTGTTTGCATTATTCCAAATCTATTGACGTTATTGTTCTTGATTTGTGGATTTGAGATTGACTTGAGAGTTATTCAAGGTTTTCGGAAGTTTTCATCTTTCATTCTTTTAAATCTTGAATTTGATATCAATATGACTGTTGTTGGCTAAAACCCTTTAACAATTCTAAGGTGAAGGGTTGATAGTTGTGGCTTAGATGATGATAGATCGATCATAAACAGATTGGACCCTGAGAGTTAGAAAGAATCGCCGACGAACCTAATCCACGGTCTGTTCTTGAGCTTCCACGGCCGTGGAACTCAAGAACTACCCGTAATTTTGTGTCAGTTTACGAACTTGCTTTTACTTTAATCGAAAATTTAAAGAATTGCTTTAACTTAGTCTTGACTTGCCTTTTCTAGGTGGTAGTGAAGCCTCAACAACCTCTACCTCGATTATGAGTGTAACAACCTGAATCGGTTTAGTTAGTCTTGATCCTTAGATTATAAGTTTGGGTGTTTGACGTTAATTCTTACCTTTAGAACCTTTCTATACTGAAGCCTCAACAACCTTTATAGAGAGTGTCTTCTAGGTGAGTCATATAAGGTTTTTGGAACTTCACCGTACGATCACCTTACATTCGTATACCTTTGCATACCTTAACTTTGTCCTTACATCTTTAGTATATCTTGAATCGATTGCCACAGCTGGATTCCTGGATCTTTAGGATTTTTGTTTTCCCAATATTTACAAAAGCTCATACATTTACTTGCTTGACGATTTATAACTGGATTTAACCCCCCAAATCCCTGTGTTCGATACTCTGGAATTCTTGCTTAACTATATCGATCCGTACACTGCGGGTTCGCTTGCTTGATTCTAGTTTTATAAATTTAAAGCTTATTTGCACGCACGCTAAGTGGCGAACAAGTTTTTGGCGCTATTGCCGGGGATTTGGTTTAGGCCGAGTTCGGTTATCGGTTGTCAAGCTTGGGAGCTTCTCCCTTGTTATTTGATATCTTTTCAAGTGCATGCGTAGGTCTAGGAATAACGAAGACCTCTTACCTCTTGATCAAGAGCTTGAGAGGAGTTTAAGGAGAAAGCGTAAGGAAAAGAAAATGGCTGAATAAAGAGAACGTGATCTCCAATCGGAGTTAGCGGAAAAGGAAGCTCAACTCCAATGGAGTGAGAAGACTCGTAGAGAAGAGACGGATCGTCACCAAATGAAGGTTGATGATCTAACGGACATGATGTTCCAAATGAGGTTGGAAATAAACAATCTTAAGGAGAAAAAGAAAAGGAGGAGACCGGGAAGATCGGTTAGAGCCAACTCATCCAATGAGGATAGCGACTCCTCCATGCCACCGCTAGAGGAAATTGATCCCACAATCAATGTGAATCCATTCTATCCATGGCCAGCTGCAAATCGCCGTGTTCCACCTAGAAATGCGAGGATCGAACGTGTGGATGAGGAGCCAAGAACTCTTGGCCAAAGGATGGATCCAACGCAGCAACCACGCCGTTTAGGTGTGAACTTCGATGTTGACGATGTACAAGGGTTTAGCTTCAACCCGTAGGTTATTACTCTTGTTTGCCAAAACCAATTTGGCGGAACAAGCGCTGAATCTCCACACCAACACCTACAAAATTTTTAGTGTATGATGGAGACGATGAGGCCGAAGAACGCGACTACCAACAACTATAAGCTCAAGCCTTTCTTCTTCTCCTTGAAAGGGAAAGGATTGTCTTGGTACCAAGCTCTTCCTAGTGGGAAGCTAGACACGTGGGAAGACCTTTCCGCGGAGTTCCTCACTAAGTTCTTTCCGCCATCCAAAACGGCGGAGCTAAGAGGTAAGATTAACGCATTTTCCATGAGATCTAACGAAAGTTTGTTTCAATCTTGGGAAAGGTTTCAGGATTTGCTCTTGGATTGCCCTCATCATGGCATATCCAAGCTTGCACTTTTGGAGATATACTATAAGGGGCTGGATGTGGAGACACAATTCAAGCTCCAATCCCTCTCATGTGGTACATTCATGGACATGAGGGAAGATGACGCTTGGGACTTCATTGAGAAGCAAGCAAGGGTCATAGAGAAGTATTCTCATCGAAAAGTGGAGGGAAATCGTGTGGAGCAAGGAGCAAAGCTCACACATGAAGCTCAAAATCAAAATTTCTCCCTCAACAATGAGATTAAAGAGTTGAAGGAAGCTATCAAGACCAACTTTCCAAAGCAACAAGGAAAAGATGTTGGCTACTTGGGCAACAACAACAATGGTGGTGAGAATACAAACCGCAACAACAACAATAACTGGAACAACAACCGGAATAATTGGAACGGCAACAACAACAACCGGAATAACAATTGGAACAACAATAGGGGTTCAAACAACAACAATTGGCGCTCCAATCAACAAAACTCCGGTAACTCTTATCCTTCCAATTCAAATTCACCAACTCCACCTTCCTCTTCCTCTACTCCTTTGAAAAGCCAGGGGCAAACACCTAATGGAGGAAGCACTTCGGGGAAGGAGAAGCCCGATCCCATGTTGGAGACAATTTTGGGAAAGCTTCAAGGGTTAGAGACTCGCATCATTAAGGTTGATGATCACATAACTAAGGTTGATAAAGCCCAAAAGGTTTTAGAAAACCAAATGTTTACTCATGCGGAGGAAGTTCCTAGGAATCAAGGGAAACTTTCAGGAAAAACGGAGGACAACCCAAAGGGAAGGGTGATGGCAATCACAACTAGGAGCGGGTGACAACTATCGATCCGCAGCCTAAGTTTGTAGAAGTCCCCGTTGAGAAAGAAAAAGAGAAGGGGAAGGAGAAGGAAGATGTCTACGTTCCTCCTCCAGCTTACAAACCTCCCCTACCATTGCCTCAATCTAGAGCGAGAGCGCGCCTAGATAAACAATTCGGTAAGTTTATAGAAATCATGAGCAAGCTGCATATTAATATACCTTTCATTGATGCAATTGTAGGTATGCCGGCTTATGGCAAGTTCTTAAAGGAGATCCTCTCTAACAAGAGAAAGTTAGAGGATTTTGGAGAGGTTAAGATGAGTTCGGATTCTTCGGATCTCATCAAGACCATGAAGGAGAAGATGCCCCCAAAGCTAAAGGATCCGGGGTCATTTTGCATTCCCATAGGAGTGGGAGATGTCACATATGATGCATTATGTGACTTGGGAGCAAGTGTGAGCATCATACCACTTGCATTATGTAGGAAGATCGGTTTAGGCGACCCTAAACCGGTGAAGATGACGTTGTACATGGCGGATCGATCCATCACTCGTCCCGTCGGTATTGTAGAAGATGTCCCAGTCAAGCTAGGTAAATTCTTTGTTCCCATTGATTTTGTTGTGCTTGACATTCCTGCAGATAGTCTGGTCCCAATCATACTCGGAAGACCGTTTCTTGCAACTTTCGGCTGCATAGTCGATTGCAAGAATGCTAGACTCACCTTTGACATAGGAGAAGAGAAGGTAGAGTTCGTTCTTTCCACTCTAGTGAAGGAACCAATCTTTAATGAGGATATATTCAATATCCAAGATGAAGAAGGGTTATCTAGAGATGAGGTAAGTGTTATTCTCTTCAAAGATCCTTTGCAAAAGGTTATTACTATGAGTCTAATGGATGTAGGGGAAGAAGAGGAGTGCAATGAGGCAATTGAAGCCTTAGAAGCACAAGAAGAAGTATGTGAAGAGGAGTTTGAGAAACTCCACGACGAAGCAGAAAACGTGAGAATCCATGGCCATACACTATATTCCACGGCCGTGGATTTCACCAACAAAAGCGTGGCTCACTCCAGAGGGTTACACGGTCGTGGAGGAAATAGAGCACCCGTAACCACATTCCACGCCCAAAATCACGGCCGTGGAGAAGCCAGAGAAACCGTAATTTTGGCCGTGGACGAAGGCAATTGTGCCACTTCTTCAACTTCTTTTGATTCTTCTCCCACACCTTCTACACCCTTAGACACTTCTAAGGAGGCATCGGAGACTCCTCAAGAACCATTGGAAGCTCCGAAAGCGATGGAACTAAAGCCACTCCCTACTCATCTAAGGTACGCATTTCTCGGACCTAATTCTACCTTCCCGGTTATTGTTAGTTCCGATCTAAGTATAGATGAACATAGTAAGCTCATGGTTGTCCTTAGGAAACATAGAAAAGCCTTAGGATATACTATTGAGGACTTAGTAGGAATCAAACCTTCCCTATGCATGCATAAACTATTAATGGAAGAGGACTTTAGGACTTCAAGACAACCTCAAAGGCGGTTGAATCCGACCATGAAGGAGGTTGTCAAGAAGGAAATTCTTAAACTTCTTGATGCAGGTATCATCTACCCTTTCTCCGATAACAAGTGGGTGAGTCCGGTTCAAGTAGTTCCGAAGAAGGGAGGAATGACGGTCATCACCAACAAGAATAACGAACTCATTCCTACCCGAACCGTAACAGGATGGCGGATGTGCATAGACTACCGCAAGCTAAACAACGCGACGAGGAAGGATCACTTCCCACTACCCTTCATCGATCAAATGCTTGAAAGGTTAGCACAACATTCGCACTTTTGCTATCTTGACGGTTATAGTGGTTTCTTTCAGATTCCGATACACCCGGATGATCAGGAGAAGACCACATTCACGTGCCCTTGGGGTACGTTTGCCTATAGAAGGATGCCGTTCGGGCTTTGCAACGCCCCAACCACCTTTCAAAGGTGCATGATGGCCATCTTCTCTGAATATATAGAGGAAATCATGGAGGTCTTTATGGATGACTTCTCCGTATACGGTTCCTCTTTTGACAATTGCCTTTCTAACCTTGCTCTTGTATTACAAAGGTGTGAAGACACTAACCTAGTTCTTAATTGGGAGAAGTGTCAATTTATGGTAAAGGAATGGATTGTATTAGGACACTTAATCTCTAGTAGAGGGATAAAGGTAGATAAAGCTAAGATAGAGACCATAGAAAAGCTTCCTCCCCCAACTTCGGTGAAAGGGATAAGAAGTTTTCTAGGACATGCTGGATTTTATAGACGCTTCATAAAGGATTTCTCTAAAATATCAAAACCGCTAACTAATCTATTGATGAAGGATGCAGTTTTTGAGTTTTCGCAGGAATGCTTGGATGCGTTTAACATCATTCGGGAAGCTCTAATTTCAGCACCTATTATCCAACCTCCGGATTGGAATCTTCCCTTTGAGGTTATGTGCGATGCTAGTGACGTAGGTATAGGAGCTGTTCTTGGACAAAGAAAAGAAGGGTGAACCCACGCTATCTAATATGCTAGCAAGACGCTAGATGAAGCGCAACTCAACTACGCCACTACGGAAAAGGAATTTTTAGCCTTTGTTTATGCTATTGACAAATTTCGCTCTTATCTTGTAGGTGCAAAGGTGATTGTATACACGGATCATGCTGCGATCCGGTACCTCCTTGCAAAGAAGGATGCGAAACCAAGGCTAATTAGATGGACTCTTCTCCAACAAGAATTCGATCTAGAGATCCGCGACAAGAAAGGTTCAGAAAATTCTGTTGCGGATCATTTGAGTCGTCTAACACATCTAGAAGACGACCATATACCTATAGATGACTCCTTCCCGGACGAACATTTACACATTATAGAGGAGTGCATCGATGTGATCTCCAAAGGTAACGAACCATGGTTTGCTGATTTCGTTAACTATTTGGTTTGTCAAGAGATACCGCCCGGATTATCCTACGCACAAAGAAAGAAGTTATTTAAGGATGTTCGGGAATACTTTTGGAATGAACCTCTCCTCTTTAAGAGAGGTCCGGATGGCATCATTCGGCGATGTGTGCCGGAAGATGAGATGCAAAGTGTCATCTGCCATTGTCATTCACTACAATGTGGAGGACACGCTAGTTCGAACAAGACTAGCGCTAAGGTATTGCAATCTGGATTCTTTTGGCCTACTTTATTTAGAGATGTACAATCCTTTGTTTTCTGCTGCGATGCTTGTCAAAGAACAGGAAATATCTCTAGGAGGAATGAGATGCCTCTCAATAACATCCAAGAGGTGGAGATTTTCGACGTTTGGGGAGTAGACTTTATGGGACCGTTCCCATCATCTTGTGGAAACCAATACATACTCTTGGCGGTGGATTACGTTTCTAGATGAGTGGAAGCAATTGCCTCTCCCACCAATGATGCCATGGTAGTGGTTAAGTTCTTTAACAAGACCATCTTCCCACGATTTGGGACACCAAGGACTATCATTAGTGATGGAGGTTCTCACTTCATTGCCCGGCGCTTTGTAGCTCTTCTAGCTAAGTATGGGGTTACTCACAAGATCGCCACCCCTTATCATCCACAAACTAGTGGACAAGTTGAGATCTCAAACCGGGAGATCAAAGGAATCCTAGAGAAGACGGTTTCAAGGACTAGGAAGGATTGGTCCTTGAAGCTTGATGATGCATTGTGGGCGTACCGGACTGCGTACAAGACTCCCATAGGAACCACACCATACAACCTTGTGTATGGGAAGTCTTGCCACTTACCGGTAGAGTTGGAGCACAAGGCGTTTTGGGCCATCAAGTGGTTGAATTTCAGCATGAAGGAAGCGGGAGAGAAGCGTCTCTTGGACCTTAATGAGCTGGAAGAACTCCTCTTGAACGCTTATGAAAACGCCAAGATTTACAAAGAAAGGGCAAAGTGTTGGCATGATAAGCATATCATTCCAAAGGACTTCAAAGAAGGAGATCAAGTTCTCCTCTTCAATTCAAGGCTTCGTCTCTTTCCAGGTAAGCTTAAATCTCGTTGGACCGGACCTTTTCTAATCAAACGTATTTTTCCCCATGGTGCAGTTGAAGTATGGGGTGAAGCGGGCGGAAGCTTTAAGGTGAACGGTCAACGACTCAAGAAGTATACGCCGGAACTCCAAGCTGAAGAGTTCGCGCCTACCGCACTCGAATAAGTGCGAATTTGGTCTAGCTACGGACCTTAAAAAAGCGCTTCTTGGGAGGAAACCCAAGGTATTGCATTTACGTTTTTGTTTTTGATTCATAGTTTAGCTTAGTTTAGACGTTTTTGCTTTGTTTTGCCTTCGATTCCTTCCGGTATGTTCGTGTTTTTGGATGTAGGAACAGTGGAAAAGGAAAGGGGAAGAGCAAAGTTGAAGAAAAGTGACGAAACTTGGACTTTGGAGCATTACAGAGAGTTCCACGGCCTAAACCACGGCCGTGACAGCTATAGTGACCGTAATTTTCAAAAGCCTTTGAAAAATCACCAAAACCACGGTTTCGTACATTTCCACGGCTGTGGAACCCCCCGACAGACCGTGATTTTCACAAATTTTGCCGACCACTATATAAACCACGTTCTTCACAAAAACACAACACACAACCCAAATTATGCCCAAAAGCGCCGATTCCACGCCCTTCACCTCAATTCTCCGTTCGTTAATCGTTTTTAACGATTCTTTGACCCAAACTGAAGCAAATCCAACCACCAACGAGATCCAAGCTACGATTCGAGCGGCAAATCACCAAGGAAAGCAAAATTCGGATTTTAAAATCCGAAAACCTAGGTTTTTCGCTCTTCTCTATCTTTGTCGATTCGGCCTTAATTTTGATAGAATTTGTAGGAGAACTGATTGGAATTGGAAGAAATTAGTCTAGGACTGATTGATTGTTGAGTTTGGTGATTGATTGCTGAGTTTTGAGAAAAGTCGAGACGAACCACGGTCTCTGTAACTTCCACGGCCGTGGAACGCCAAGAACAGACCGTGGTTTCTGCCAGAAAATGGATTTTGTGAGGAGAGTGTCCGGGAGAAATAAGGACAAGAAAAAAGAGAAGGATAAGAATAAAAAGAGGAAGGGCAACCCCTTTTCCTCTTCCTCCTCTAGAGCACCACCACCTTCATCCCCTTCACATCCATCATCACCTTCATCACCATCACCTCCTAGCCCTAGAGTCCCTACCATTCACGAGGATCATCTCGACGCCTTAGAGAGGATCCATAAGAGGGCTGTTATAGGACCTAGGTACCTACTGTTGGAGGATTTAGCTCCCCTACATGTCATAGGGGACCTTACTTGGCTCTTGGATAGAGCCGGATTAGTCGTCTTCTTGGCTATCCGAGAAGATGCTTACGAGGAGATTACTAGAGAGGTTGTGACATCTTTTGAGCACAGCCATGTTGATAAGACAGTTTCTTTCCGTCTGATGGAAAGAAACTATGATTTCTCCATCCGGGAGTTTGGAGCCTTCTTTGGGTTCCAAGAGACCTTCAATGGTCGTTTTCCCAGTGGCGTTTACGCCAAGGATTTATGGGCGGAGGTAGCCATGATCTATGCCAGCGAGGACCGCTGGCAACCAGCTGATACCAAGGCTAAGTTGATGTATCACTTAGCCTTGAAGATTGCTCACCGGGTACTTTCTGAGTGTCTCTTCCCTAGGACGGAGACACCTCAGAAGCTAATAAGAAGAAGAAGAAGAAAGCTAAGAAATCTACTGCTGAATCATCCGACGACGATGATGACATGCCGGACCTAGAGGATATTGCACCAATAATCCATCCAGTTCGTGACAATCCTAGACCACATGTTGATCCTCGCATTCCCGTTAGAGATGTGAGAGCCGCTGATGGAGGGGATGAACCACGAACCCTCAGACAAAGGATGGATCCAATTCAAAAACCACGCCGTTAAGGTATGAATTTCGGAGGTGAAGACGTCCAGGATTTCGGGTTTAGCCCGCAAGTTAATACCATGGTTTGCCAAAGCCAATTTGGTGGAACGAGTGTTGAATCTCCACACCAACACTTACAGAATTTCAAGATTCTTATGGAGACATTGAGGCCGAAGAGGGTTGTCAACAACAACTATAAGATAAAACCATTTTTGTTCTCTTTGAAGGACAAGGCTTTGTCTTGGTATCAAGCTCTTCCAGCTGGAAGACTTAACACATGGGAGGATTTATCTTCGGAGTTCCTCACCAAGTTCTTTCCGCCATCCAAGACGGCGGAGTTGAGAGGTAAGATTAATGCTTTTTCTATGAAACCTAATGAAAATTTGCTACAATCTTGGAAAAGGTTTCAAGATCTTCTATTGGATTGCCCACACCATGGCATTTCAAAGCTAGAATTATTGGAGATCTACTACAAAGGATTGGATATAGAGACACAATTCAAATTCCAATCTCTTTCTTGTGGTACATTTATGGACATGAGAGAAGATGACGCTTGGGACTTCATCGAGAAGCAAGCCCAAGTGATTGAGAAGTATTCCCATCGAAAGGTAGATCTAGCAATCGGAACCAAGGAGATCCGGGAGCTAAGTTGACTCAAGCTGCACAAACTCAAATATTCTCCCTCAAAACCGAGATCAAGGAGTTGAAGGAAATCATAAGAGCTGGCCTTCAAAAGCCAAAGGAGCAAGATGTTGGTTACTTAGGAAGGGATAACAACCAAGGCAATAGGAACAACTACCGGAAAAATAACCGGAACAACAACTGGAACAACAATAATAGGAACTCCAACAACAACAATTGGAGATCCAACCAACAAAACTCCGGTAATTCCTATTCGTAAAATAACAATACACTAACATCTCCATCTTCTTCTTCTACTCCTTTGAAAAGCCAAGGTCAAACATCAAATGGATCGGGCAAGCCGGAGAAGGATAAGCATGACGCCATGATGGAGACAATCTTAGGGAAGCTCCAAGGATTAGAGAATCACATCACTTTGGTTGATAAGGCACAAAAAGCCTTAGAAAACCAAGTGTTCAGTAAGGCCGGAGAAGTTCCTAGAGATCAAGGGAAGCTTCCCGGAAAGACAGAGGACAACCCGAAAGGAAGGGTGATGGCGATTACTACTAGGAGTGGTGTAACAACCACCGATCCGCAACCCAAGTTTGTAAAAGTCCCCGCTGAAAAAGGAAAAGATAAGGAGAAGGAGAAGGAAGATGTCTATGTTCCTCCTCTAGCTTACAAACCTCCTCTACCGTTCCCGCAATCTAGAGAAAGAGCACGTCTAGACAAGCAATTCGGTAAGTTCATTGATCTAATGAGCAAACTGTATATTAACATACATTTTATTGATGCAATTGTAGGTATGCCCACTTACGGAAAGTTCTTAAAAGAGATCCTCTCTAACAAGAGGAATCTGGAAGACTTTGGAGAAGTCAAGATGAGTTTGGAATCTTTGGAGCTCATCAAAACGATGGCGGAAAATATGCCCCCAAATCTGAGAGATCCGGGGTCATTTTGTATTCCAATAGGAGTTGGTGAAGTCACATATGATGCTCTTTGTGACTTAGGAGCAAGCGTAAGCATTATCCTGCTTGCTTTGTGTAGGAAGATCGGTTTAGGTGAACCTAAACCAGTGAAGATGACGTTGTACATGGCGGATCGATCCATAACTCGACCCGTAGGTATCATTGAAGACGTCTCAGTCAAGCTCAATAAGATCTATATTCCAATAGATTTTGTTATGCTTGACATTCCTGCAGATTGTCCAGTCCCGATCATACTCGGGAGACCATTTCTTGCAACCTTTGGTTGTATGGTGGATTGCAAGAACGCTAGACTAGCTTTCGATATAGGAGAAGAGAAGGTTGAATTTGTTCTCTCAAACTTGGTGAAAGAGCCTGCACTCGGAGAGCATATGTTCAACATCTATGGCGAAGAGGCGTCTAGAGTGGAAGTAAGTTCGATCTTGTTTAAAGATCCATTGCAAAAGGTCATAACCATGAGCATCATGGAAAAAGGAGAAGAAGAGTATTGCAATGCTGAGGTTGAAGCTTTGGGGGAGCTAAAAGAGGTAAAAAATGAAAAGTTCGAGAAATTCTATGATGGCTCGGAAAACAGAAGAAACCACGGCCAGTCGTGCTATTCCACGGTCGTGGTTCCACAAACTCAACCCGGAGAGTGTTATTTCGAGAACATCAGAGACTTCCATGCCCTAAACCACGGCTGTGGAAGTAACAGGTGTGCCGTGGTTTTGGGTAATTCTGAGAACAATTCCATTTTTCCTACAACCATCTTTATGTATGCACAAGATTATAATGGAGGAGGATTACAAGCCTACACGACAACCTCAAAGACGGTTAAACCCGGTAATGAAAGAGGTTGTGAAGAAGGAAATCCTTAATTACATGACGCATGTATCATCTATCCTATCTCCGATAGCAAGTGAGTGAGCCCCGTTCAAGTCGTCCCAAAGATGGGAGGAATGACCGTTGTGACCAACAAGAACAACAAACCCATTCCAACAAGAACCGTGACAGGTTGGAGGATGTGCATTGACTACCGCAAGTTGAACAATGCAACTAGGAAGGATCACTTCCAGCTACCATTCATAGATCAAATGCTTGAAAGGTTAGCACAACACTCCTACTTTTGTTACCTTGACGGTTATAGTGGTTTCTTTCAGATTCCGAATCACCGGGATGATCAAGAGAAGACCACATTCACGTGCCCATGGGGTACGTTTGCTTATAGGAGGATTCCATTCGGACTTTGCAACCCTCCAGCCACCTTTCAAAGGTGTATGATGGCCATCTTATCGGAGTATATTGAGGAAATCATGGAGGTTTTTATGGACGATTTTTCAATTTATGGTTCCTCATTTGACAATTGTCTTGCTAACCTTTCTCTCGTTTTGCAAAGATGTGAAGACACTAACCTTGTTCTAAATTGGGAGAAGTGTCAATTCATGGTTAAGGAACGCATTGTGCTAGGACATTTGATCTCTAATAGAGGGATCAAAGTTAACAAGGCTAAGATAGAGACGATAGAGAAGCTTCCTCCTCCATCTTCGGTGAAGGGGATAAGAAGTTTCCTAGGACATGCATGGTTTTATAGGAGATTCATCAAAGACTTCTCAAAAATTTCGAAACCACTAACTAATCTATTGATGAAGGATGCTATTTTTAATTTTTTGCAGGAATGTTTACATGCCTTCTATAAGATTAGAGAAGCTCTCATCTCAGCCCCAATAATCGAACCTTCGGATTGGAATCTCCCATTCGAGGTTATGTGTGATGCAAGTTACGTAGCTGTTGGAGCGGTGCTAGGACAAAAGAAGGAAGGCCGCACTCATGCCATCTACTATGCTAGCAAGACGCTAGACGAAGCGCAACTCAACTAAGCCACAACTGAAAAAGAATTTTTAGCCGTTGTATATGCTTTTGAAAAGTTTTGTTCTTATCTTGTAGGAGCAAAGGTTATTGTATACACGGACCACTCAGTAATACGGTATTTGCTCGCCAAGAAGGATGCAAAGCCAAGGCTGATTAGATGGATTCTTCTTCTTCAAGAATTCGATCTAAAGATTCGGGACAAGAAAGGTTCCGAAAATTCTGTTGCGGATCATCTAAGTCGTCTACCACACACCGACGGCGACGACCTACCCATCGATGACTCCTTCCCGGATAAGCACTTACACATCATGGAAGAGTGTATCGACAAGATTTCTAGAGGTAACGAACCTTGGTTTGCTGATTTTTTAAATTACTTGGTTTGCCAGGAAATACCTCCCGGACTATCCTATGCACAAAGAAAGAAGTTCTTTAGGGATGTCCGCCAATACTATTGGAATGAACCTCTACTCTTCAAGAGAGGTCCCAACGGCATCATTAGAAGATGTGTGCCGGAAGACGAAATGCAAAGTGTCATTCGTTATTGTCATTCACTTCCTTATGGAGGACACACTAGTTTCCATAAAACTAGCGCTAAGGTATTGTAATCCGGATTCTTTTGGCCTACTTTATTTAAGGATGTACAAATCTTTGTTTCTTGTTGTGATGCTTGTCAAAGAACAGGAAATATCTCTAGGAGAAATGAGATGCCTCTCAACAACATTCAAGAGGTGGAAATCTTTGACATTTGGGGAGTTGATTTCAGGGGACCATTCCCATCATCTTGCGGAAACCAATACATAGTTCTTGCTGTAGATTATGTTTTGAGATGGGTTGAAGCTATTGTCTCTCCAACTAACGATGCTATGGTGGTTGTCAAGTTCTTTAATCGAACTATTTTACCAAGGTTTGGGACACCACAAACCATCATTAGTGACGGAGGTTCACACTTTATAGCCCGACGATTCGAAGCTCTACTAGCTATGTATGGGGTGACTTACAAGATTGCCACTCCCTACCATCCGCAAACAAGTGGACAAGTAGAGATCTCAAATAGAGAGATCAAAGGAATCCTTGAGAAGACGGTGTCAAAAACAAGGAAAGATTGGTCTTTAAAACTAGATGACACATTATGGGCGTATAGGACAGCATACAAGACTCCCATCGGCACAACACCATACAACCTTGTATATGGGAAGTCTTGTCATCTCCCGGTAGAGCTGGAACACAAGGCGTATTGGGCTGTGAAGTGGTTGAACTTCATCATGAAAGAAGCGGGTGAGAAGCGCCTCTTAGACCTTTACAAGCTAGAAGAACTCCGCTTGAACGCTTATGAGAATACCAAGATTTACAAGGAAAGGGCAAAGCGTTGGCATGATAAGCATATCATTCCAAAAGACCTCAAAGAAGGAGATCAAGTTCTCCTCTTCAATTCTCGACTTCGACTCTTTCCAAGTAAGCTTAAATCTCGTTGGACTGGACCTTATGTGTTTAAACGTGTTTTTCCCCATGGCGCAGTTGAAGTATGGGGTGAGAAGTGCGGAAGTTTCCAGGTGAATGGTCAACGACTTAAGAAGTACTCACTGGAGCTCCAAGCTGAGGAAATCACTCCGATTGTCCTCATTTGGACATAGGAACGGTCAAGCTACGGACCCAAAACAAAGCGCTTCTCGGGAGGCAACCCAAGGTATTGCATTCTCGTTTTTGTTTTCTTTCTTTCTTAGGTTAGTTTATATTAGATATTTGATAGCATGAATTATAGTCTATATTTTGGGACTTGTTTAGACGTTTTATCTTCATAAATCTGCATGTATGGATGTATATTATGTGATTATATTGTTGTTTCATCTACCTTTGCGGGAATCGAGGTCTACACCTAGTTTCGTTGTAATTGTAGGTAAAATGGCACGTTTTGCATCGAAATGGAGCTAAGGTGCTAAGGAGTCATTAGAGCTACATTCTGGAGCTTAAGGAAGAACTCAGGAAGCATGGAAATGATTAAGAAGATAGACTTTGGACCAGATTCAAGAGATTTTACATTCAGTTGAGATTCACCTCGGTCAGCTACAGTGTCACCTCGACCGAGGTGATCTTGAGGAGCGTCCCGACCGAGGCGAATACCCTGCCGCCGGCGAGATCCATATTTTTGGCTGAGATCTTTTATGTTTGGAAAGAAGATATCTTATATTTTTTGGCTGGATTTCTAGAAGGAAGATATTATTTTTGGGAGATTTATTTTAGAGATATGGATATATTTTATAGGAAATTATCTTTTTAAGATGTTATTATCTTTGGAAGATAATTCTTCTATATAAAGGGTTGGATTTTTCACAAGTTCAACCATGCTTACATGCTGAGAGCATCCAGCAATTAAGGATTTTCTGGAAGCTTTGAAGGAAGGATTAAGGATTGAAGATCAAGAAAGGAAGGATTCATAGTTTGGAGTTAGCCTTTGAAGGAGTTTGTAAGATTTTCTTAGATTCCTTTTGGTTTGTTATCTTTGTTGATTTTTGATTTGAGGAACGCTGATTGTTTGATATTTGATTAAGTTATTGAGACCTTTTTTTCAAGGTTTTCATGTTCGAATATTGATTTCCTTTCCATATATTTGATTATTTTTATCATGATGATTGTTGGCTAAGTTTCTTATGCGGTCCTAGGGTGATTGGCTGAAAGTTGTGGGAAAGACGATGATAGAATGATCTTAATCCTAGCAGGACCCTGAAAGCTCGAGTCTTTAACCTTAACCCTAGAACACCTCGCTCAGTCGAAGAACATCTCGGCTGGGGTGGGACTTGACTGAACGAGGTGAACCTTTCTTGAATCCTAACTGAAGTTAAGTGTTCTAGTTTGCCAAATCCTATCCTTATTACACCTTTCCTGGTTCAATGCAAGCCTAGGATGAGACTTACCCGGTGATTCCTTTGTTTGTTTACCCAAGATCATGAGTGTAGGTGATAAAGGTTTATCCTTTATTGGGGTTTTGAGTGTGCCTTTATCCCATCTTTGTGAGTTAACCTGAGACTTACCCGGTAAAGGTTGATTCTATTCCCTTGGGTAGTGTGTTGGTTTGAGATTATAGTTCCTTTCCTTAGTACCTTGAGACTTACCCGGTAATAGGCGCTTTGGTTTGGGATAGTGATTAGTGAGACTTACCCGGTAATCTATTCCCACCTTAGAAACACCTTCCCTTTGCAAACCTCAGCTTTGTCCGCGTTATCCTTTGAGATCTTGAGTCGGAACCACGACTAGATGCTTTAATCCCTAGAATCCGCATTTCCCCTTACTTGACTTTTATATCATCTTTGATTGCTTTAATTGCTTTTGGTTAATTGCAATATTTGACAACCGATTATGTGCTTTGTTTCACCTAAGTCCCTGTGATCGACCCCTAGAATTCTTGTTTTTATAACAATTAACTCGTACACTGCGGGCTCGCATATTTGTTCAAGCATACTTCTTGGGTTATAAATTTAAAGCTTGCACACACCTTTTGGAGCGAACAAGTATTTGGCGCCATTGTCGGGGACTTGGTCTAGACCAAGCCGGTTGCGGTTGTCTTTCGGGGCAATTGCCCTTGTTGCTATTGACCACTCTACTTGAGTGTTTTCGCATGATCTTTCTCTTAGGTTTATGCAAAGAACCCGTGCTGGGAAGGAAATCGTTCCTTACGATCCCGAACTAGAAAAGACATACAAGCGACGATTTTGAGAAGCTAAGATGGCCAATCAAGACAATCACGATCTTGAGGCCGAATTGAAGGAGGCGCTGGATCAGCTGCGCCTCAACCAAGAAGAATTGTAGCGAGAGAGAGAGAGAGCAGACTCGCGCAAGAACTGAAGAGATCGAAGCAGATATGGCCGCTCTAAGGGCCCTGTTTCTGCCTCGACCGATCCCAGATCCTCAACCAAGGCAAGACCCAGTTCATGTTGCCCCGGCCGAGATACATCTACCACGGATGGTTGTCCGAGATGTTCTTTTTGCTGGAGTTCCACAAACCCTAGGACAAATGATGGACCCTAATCAGCAAGTGAAGCGTCCAGGAGTCAACCTAGGTGATCCAGCTGAGCATGATTACGAACTTCGACCGCAAGTTCTATCTATGATCCGACAATGCCAATTTGGAGGTTTAGAGAGGGAGTCTCCACATCAGCATTTGCAAAACTATGAGATTTTGATGGAGACCTTGAGACCTTCAAGACTGGAAAATAACAACTACAAGTTGAGGCCTTTCTATTTCTCTTTAAAAGACAGGGCACTTGCTTGGTATCAATCTCTTCCACCCGGAAAGATCAACACTTGGGAAGAGATGACGACGGAGATTCTAACAAAGTTCTTTTCTCCCTCCAAGACCGCTGAAATGAAAGGGAAGATCAATGCATTCATCATGAAGGACAAGGAGAGTTTGTCCAAGTCATGGGAAAGATTTAAAGATGTTCTATGGGATTGCCCACATCATGGGATTCCAAAGATAGAGTTGCTGGAAATATATTTCAAGGGATTGGATGGAGCTACTCAATTCAATCTTCAACTACTTTCCGCCGGCACATTCATGGATATGCCGATAGACGAAGCTTGGGAGTTCATTGAAAAGCAAGCTTTGCATATGGAGAAGTACTCTCATCAAGGAGCCGAGAATAGAGCAAAGAGAGTTAGTTTCCAAGACACTTCATCAAATGGAAATCAACTCATCTTTCTTAGCAATGATGTGAAGAAATTGAAGGAGCTTTTAGTAGCTCACACAAAGAAGGAGCAAGATGGAGGATATCAAGGAAGAAACAACAACCAAGGGTCACGGAACAACAATTACAACAACAATAGAGGCTCCAACAGCAACAATTGGAGATCTAATCAACAAAATCCGGGTAACCCTTATTCTCATGCTAATAATGCTTTTAACCCCTCCTCTTCTTCTTCTACTCCATTAAAGAGCCAGGAGCCTGGATCAAGTTCGTCCCAGCCAGAGAAGAAAGATGCAGTGCTGGAGGCAATTTTGATCAAGCTCAACCCTATGGAGACATCGATGACTTTATTTTCGAAGGCACAAAAAGCCTTAAAGCAACAATTGTTTAACAAGGCGAATGAAGCGCCAAGAGACCCAGGGAAGCTCCCAGCAAGGACAGAGAGCAACCCTAAGGGACAAATTTTGGCAATAATGACGAGAAGTGGACTGAAAACTGCAAATCCAGTACCTCGGTCGGTGCCAGTTCAGACGAAGAACACCTCGGTCCAAGATCAGACGAGGAACACTTCGGTCGAGGTGCCAACTGAGATGGAGTCCCATAAATCGAAGGAAAAATCTGAAGTTTATGTCCCACCTCCTGCTTATAAACCATCACTTCCATTCCCCCAGTCAAGGGCCAGAGCACATCCAGACAAGCATTTTGGTAAGTTTCTTGACTTGATGAATAAACTACACAATAAAATTCATTTCCTTGATGCTATTCTAGGGATGCCCGCCTATGGGAAGTTCTTGAAAGATATTCTATCAAGGAATAGGAAGCTGGAAGACTTTGGAGAAGTTAGGATGACATCTAAGTCCTCTGAGCTCATTCAAATCATGAAGGAGAAGATGTCACCCAAATTGAGAGATCCCGGCTCATTTTGCATTCCCATTCAAGTTGGGGATGTAACTTTATGAGGCATTATGTGATCTAGGAGCCAGCCTGAGCATCATCCTGTTGGAGCTATGTGAGAAGATTGGACTTGGAGAGCCCAAGCCGGTGAAGATAAGGTTGTACATGGCGGATCGCCCCATTACCCATCCCGTGGGCATCTTGGAGGACATTCCCGTCAAGTTAGGTAACTTCTATTGACCTATAGACTTTGTTGTACTTGATATACCCGCAGATTATCCCGTTCCTATCATTCTCGGGAGACCATTTCTAGCAACTTCAGGTTGCAATATGGATTGTAAGAATGCCAAGTTGAAATTCAACATTGGTGGAGATCAAGTGGAATTTGCATTGCTTGCTGCAATGAATGGAGAGCCACTGGAAGATGACATCTTCAACATCTATGATGAAGAAGAATCAAGAGAATTGGTGAGCTCTATCCTTATTAATGACCCTCTTGAAAGACTTCTTAGTTTTAGTTTAATGGAGAAAGGTATATATGTTTCTTGTGATGCAGATATACGGAGCTTAACGGCACTGGAAGCAGATCCATGAGCTAAGATTGAGAAACTAATCCAGGAGAAGAGAAGCAATTTAAGTTTCGGTCCTAATTCTAGTACCTCGACCGTTGCACTTTCTAGACCAAGCGGGGTGTTCTTATTTGAAGAACATTTCGGTCACCCACCTCGGACACCGGCCGAGACAACAAGCGAGATGTAGTTAACTGAGGACAACAAACTTCCTAAACCCTTTTCTGAGACTCATTTACAGTTGGTGGAGCACTGGCTCCACCAAGCTTCTGATAGTAAAGAGCCTTGGTATGCTGATATTGTTAATTATCTTGTTTGCCAGGAAATACTGCCCGGATTGACGTACGCTCAAAGGAAGAAAATCTTCAAGGATGTACGCCACTACTACTAGAATGAACCTCTACTATTTAAGAGAGGTCCGGATGGGATGCTTCGACGATGCATTCCAGAGGATGAAGTTTCTAGTGTTATACGGCATTGCCACTCGCTTCCTTGTGGAGGACATGCTAGCGCTCACAAAACATGCGCTAAGGTATTACGTTTTGGTTTCTTTTGGCCTACACTATTTAAGGATGTGCAAACGTTTGTTGTTTCTTGTGATGCATGCCAAAGAACAGGGAACTTGTTTAGAAGGAACGAGATGCCACTCAATAATATTCAAGAGGTTGAGATCTTTGATGTATGGGGAGTTGAGTTTATGGGACCTTTCCCATCATCCGCAGGGAACCCCTACATTCTCCTAGCTGTTGACTACGTCTATAGATGGGTGGAAGTCATTACCTCTCCCACTAATGACGCCGTGGTGGTTGTGAAGTTCTTCAATCGGACTATCTTTCCACGATTTGGGAGACCACACATCATCATCAGCGATTGAGGGACACATTTCATCAACCGGAAGTTTAAGGCACTTCTATCGAAGTATGGGGTAACCCACAAGGTAGCAACCCCTTATCACCCTCAAACTAGTGGACAGGTCGAAATCTCGAATAGAGAAATCAAGGCAATTTTGGAGAAGACCGTCTCTAGGACGAGGAAGGATTGGTCCACGAAGTTGGACGACGCTCTTTTGGCTTATAGAACCGCATTCAAGACTCCCATTGGTACCACCCCTTACAATTTGGTACATGGGAAGTCTTGCCATCTACCCGTTGAGTTAGAACACAAGGCATATTGGGCAATCAAGTGGTTAAATTTCGATATCAAGGAAGTCGGAGAAAAGAGGCTATTGGACATCAATGATTTGGAAGAGTTGCGCTTAAACGCTTATGAGAATGCCAATATCTACAAGGAAAGAACGAAGAGATGGCATGACAAGCATATCATCTCTAAGGAATTCAAAGAAGGGGATCTAGTTCTACTCTTCAATTTCCGCCTCCGCCTCTTTCTAGATAAGTTGAAATCTAGATGGACAGGACCTAACGTTATGAAACATGTTTTTCCCTATGGTGCAGTTGAGATTTGGGGTGAAACAAGCGGAAGCTTTAAGGTCAATGGTCATAGGCTGAAGAAGTACCAACCGGAAGTCTAGGTTGAGGAGATTGTATCGCCATACCTTGTTTAAGGATGATGTACGGTCCAACTAGCGACCTTAAATCAAGCGCTTGTTGAGAGGCAACCCAAGGTATCGCTTTCTTTTCCCTTTTTTAGCTTAGTTTTAGATAGTTTGCTTTCGCTTTGCTTTGTTTTTGGCGTTCTAGATAGAAACCAGGTACTCTCTAAGGAAGGATTACAGCTCAGGAGCTACACTGGAAGGACAGAAGTTTGAGAAATTGAGAAGACGGAGTTTGACTGAGTCACATCTCGGTTGCTGTCATAGCGCCTCGACCGAGATGTTCTTGAGGCAACCGAGGCAACTAGGTCTGACAACCCAGTCAAACACCTTGGTCCGGTCAGTACCACCTCGACCGAGGTGAAATCAAATTCAGCGAGGGCTATAAAAGGCAAAGCGGATTTCTCTCTCCTCACTTTTTCCCTCTCAACTCCAGTCTTGATCGCGGCGGTGATTCCCCTCGTTTCCTCATTTCTTGCTCAATTCTTGCAATTTTTTGATCGATTGCACCGGAGGAAGCAAGAGGATCAGATTTCAAGCACCAAACTGCAAGAAAAACGCTCCGAATCTGCGGAATCTGGGTATTTCATTCGAAAACCCTAACTTCTCTTCTTTTACTGATTTTGGACGGATCTGGCTTTGGTTGCCATCCATTATTACTGAAAAAGATATAAGTACCCAATAGGAAGCAATGGGTAGTGATTTGGGGGAAAGTAACTGAAAAATCAGAGAGTTGAAATCGAACAGCTGGTCGCCTCGGTCCAATCGTGTTGTGTCTCGGCCGAGGTGTTCTTCAGATTGTCAGGGCAAGCAAGGTGTTCTTCAGTCAGAATCATGAGTAGTATATCCGGTCGTCAAATTGTTCTGAGAGATGGTCTCAGTGGTTCTTTCCCTTCTTCTGCATCTCATCCCACTATACCGGTGATCGATGAGCGCCACCAAGCTGATTTTGATAGGATTTGCGGGCGTCCTATAGTTGCCCCGCGTTTCTTAGATGTTGCTGCCTTCGAGTGCCTCCACGTGGTGGAGGACTTGAGGAAGATGATTTCTACGGTAGGGCTGGAGGAGTTTATGGAGATTCGAGCTCCAGCCTACCTTGAGCCAACGATGGAGTTCGTGAGTTCTGTCACTCACGTCCCTGAGAGGAACAACATCAAGTACCGGTTGCTAAACCGGAATTATATTGTTCCGATGGATCAGTTTCGAGAGGTTTTTGGCTTCCCGACTCCCACCATGACTGACTTTCCTTCCCAAGCCATAGCTCGAGATTTCTGGGAGCAGATAGCCCATGTGGTGGAGCACAATGATAGATGGACACCTGGGGACTCCAGACAGCGCATCATCTTTCATCTAGCTTTCCGTCTTGCCCACCGCATATTCAGCGAGACACTTCTGGCGCGTACTGAGACGCCCCAGAAGATCAGACATGGAGAGTTGTTGAGCTTATTTTGTATGGTGACCGGTAGAGTGCCTGACTTCGGAGGCATGCTGGTTGAGGACTTGCATAGGATCAAGGGCAAGTCCAAGGGATACATCTGCTGCGGAGGATTGGTGACCCATATTGCTACAGTCATGGGTTTGTATTTGAATGCATGTACAGTGGTAGTGGCTGCGAAGCCACTTGGACTTCAGGAGATGATCACGAGGCGCATTCTGGTTCCTCGTGGTCTTAGTACACCGTACGTTGCTATGCCTTGGGAGGCGACTGCTCCTTAGGGCATTCTTTGGTCAGCTCACTTCACAGTCTTTGACCAGCAGTACTGGTCTTTTGCTTGGCTTCCCTACATACATGATGCTAGAGATGTTGCACCTGCTGAGGATGAAGAGAAGTATGATGATGGCAGAGCTGCCATGGAGACCGGTACTGATACCTCCGGTCCTAGTGTGCTAGTTGTCGATCTATATGACGAGGCGACAGAGGAGGAGGCAGCAGCACCATCACGACCAGCCCGGTGCAGATTCCGCAGGCTTAGAGATCCAGTAGCTCACCGACGGATTGATGAGCTGACTGAGCAATTGATCGACTCTTACGCAGCTATGACAGTGGATACATCCCAGCGCTTTGAGGATGAGCGTAGATACACTGATGGCTGGATGCATCAGATTAGAGAGAGCCAGCATTACCAGCAGCGCATGATGGAGATCCAGTTCCAACATATGGTGGGGTATCCATTTGATCCATCTCAGTACCCCTACATCCCGCATCCACCACCACCACAAACGGACGAGGATTAGAGCAGCATGGATTTTCTTTCTTGTTTATTATGCAGCTCAGCTAAGTCTGGTGAGTTTTCTGTTTCTTAGACTTATTCTGACCCATTGGGACAATGTGTCCCAAGTATGGGGTATTTGGATGTACTTATTTGACTATGTGTGTATGATTGTATGACTGTTGATGGATATTTATGATCTTATTTAGCTCTATGTGTTTATCTGTCATTGCATGCATACATACAGGTTTTTGTTTGAGAAAACATCAAAAACTGGTGTAAAAAATTAATTTATAACCTCGACCGGGATGATACTGCCAAATGAGATTGAACACCTCGGATGACTTAGAATACCTCGACCGAAGTGGCTTAAGTGAGAGATTATTAGAAACGATTTTGTGCTTCTTCTCTAGATATGACCTCAATGATGATATTGTTTGCAGATTGGTTTTGAAATCTTTATATGCTCGAAAGGTTTTATGATATGTTTAAGTTGCAAGATGCTTTGT
Organism: Fagopyrum homotropicum; assembly: GCA_033239125.1. Lineage (NCBI taxonomy): Eukaryota > Viridiplantae > Streptophyta > Magnoliopsida > Caryophyllales > Polygonaceae > Fagopyrum > Fagopyrum homotropicum. The sequence continues at coordinate 95,543,533 of BSWB01000002.1, read as the reverse complement.
TTGAAGTTTTAGCATGTTTAATTCTTTGTTTTTATCAAAATTATGTTGAATTTGAAGGTTGACACCACATGATGAGTTCTATCACATTCTTCCTGGGATGATTAAGGCAATTTATTCTCTTCTCTTCTTCTTCTTGATCATGCTTTAGCCCCTCATATACATATTTGCCTCCCTTTACCTATCCGGGAATTTGGAAGCAAGCAAGTGAAAAGCAAGTGAAAGTGAAGTTGAGATGATGGCTGAAAGTGTTAGAAAGAAACAAATAGGTTTGGGGAAGTCAATCATGATGATGAGTAACTCGGCACCATTCATATAGCCGGGTGTTTGTGTCTAGCCAAAGTCGGATTGAGCGATATTCCTAACATGTCATGGTATGTGCATCAAGATTTTGAGGCATCTCAAAAAATTGATGAATGTTGATTTCCTAGGCTTCGGTTATTGTGCACCTCTGTCCATGCATCCCAAAAAGTAAAGTAAAATAAGCAAAGCTTATTGATGGAAGATGTTGAGTTTCAAAGAAAGTGAAGTAAGCTCCTTTTCCCGGATTCTAGCACCACATTCCCTATGTACATCCCACCCTCACACGTTTCTTGACCTCTTTTGGAAGCCCTTGAGACCTCGAGCTTGTTGATTGACTTGGTGGTTTAAACTCGATTATACATGATTAATTTCGATAAATATGATTTATTATGCATTCTATGATTTTATGCAAAGATGAACAACTTTCTTATATTTATAAAATATTTTTATCATGTATTGATTTTATTTACCATGAAGCATTCTCTTAGAGTGATCTATGAGTGGAGCACACCACCAAAAATGTTTTGAAATACTCTTCATTGATTTTCCTGACTTATAATCCATTCTATCCTGTATCCAAGATTTGGAACTTGCTTGGGGACAAGCAAGGGACAAGTATGGGGTATTTTGATAGAATGAATTATAGTTTATATTTTGGGACATGTTTAGACGTTTTATCTTTATAAATATGCATGTATGGATTATGTGATTATATTGTTGTTTCATCTACCTTTGTGGAAATCGAGGTCTACACCTAGTTTTGTTGTAATTGTAGGTAAAATGGCACGTTATACATCGAAATGGAGCTAAGGAGTCATTAGAGCTACATTCTGGAGCTTAAGGAAGAACTCAGGAAGCATGGAATGATTAAGAAGATTGACTTTGGACCAGATTCGAGAGATTTCACATTCATTTGAGATTCACCTCGGTCAGCTACAATGTCACCTCGACCGAGGTGATCTTGAGGAGCGTCCCGACCGAGGCGAATACCCTGCCGCCGGCGAGATCCATATTTTTTGCTGAGATCTTTTATTTTTGGAAAGAAGATATCTTATATTTTTGGGCTGGATTTCTGGAAGGAAGATATTATTTTTGGAAGATCTATTTTAGAGATATGGATATATTTTATAGGAAATTATCTTTTTCAGATATTATTATCTTTGGAAGATAATTCTCCTATATAAAGGGTTAGATTTTCCACAAGTTCAACCATGCTTACACGCTGAGAGCATCCAGCAACTAAGGGATTTTCTGGAAGCTTTGAAGGAAGGATTTAAGGATTGAAGATCAAGGAAGGAAGGATTCATAGTTTGGAGTTAGCTTTTGAAGGAGTTTGTAAGATTTTCTTAGATTCCTTTTGGTTTGTTGTCTTTGCTGATTTGTGATTTGAGGAACGCTGATTGTTTGATATTTGATTCAGTTATTGAGACCTTTTTCTCAAGGTTTTCTTGTTCGAATATTGATTCCCTTTCCATATATTTAATTATTGTTATCATGATGATTGTTGGCTAAGTTTCTTATGCGGTTCTAGGGTGATTGGCTGAAAGTTGTGGGAAAGACGATGATAGAATGATCTTAATCTCAGCAGGTACCTGAAAGCTCGAGTCTTTAACCTTAACCCTAGAACACCTCGCTCAGTCGAAGAACATTTCGGCCAGGGTGGGACTTGACTGAACGAGGTGAACCTTTCCTGAATCCTAACTAAAGTTAAGTGTTCTAGTTTGCCAAATCCTATCCTTATTACACCTTTCCTGGTTCAATGCAAGCCTAGGATGAGGCTGTCCGTGGAGATGTCCTCCCACTTCCATTGGGGTACTGGCAGTGGACGGAGCTCTCCTCCAAGTGCAATGCTCTAGCTTGACCTATTGACTGGTCGCACAGTAAGCAACAAATCGGGCTACATCGGGCTTCAGCCCTCCCCACCAATATGAATTTCTCACGTCTTGATACATTTTACTCGCACTTGGGTGCACTGAGTAAGGTGTGGAGTGAGCCTCCTACAAAATCCTCAGTCTCAGCTCCACATCTGCGGGTACACAGATGTGCTCGTGGAGTCTCATCACTCCATCTGCTCCTATGGAGAATTGTGGGGCCTCACCTCGAGACATCCTATCTCAAATTCGTGTCAACGTCGGGCAGGTATCTTATTTTTAGATCTCACCCAACAGATCAAGTAGAACCTCTAAAGTAGACAAATGAACATCCTCATCAGGAAACTAGATGCCCATCTCTAACCACGCTAGATTCCTCTATAGCTGAGGTTGAACCGTCAATCGTGCAATTGCCTTCTCTCAAGGCATGTTCCTACTAAGGGTGTCGGCGACAATGTTTGCCTTCCCCGGATGGTACAGAATCTCAAGGTCAAAGTCCTTGATAGTTCAAGCCATCTACGCTAGCGGTTATTCAATTTCCGATGCGTGAAATATACTTTAGATTCTTATGGTATGTGAAGATCTAGCATGTAGCACCATATATGTAATACCTCCAAATCTTCAAAGCATGATACCACTGCCAACTCCAGATCATGAGTCGGGTAGTTCTCCTCATACCTCTTCAGTTGTCTAGATGCTTTGGCAATCACTCTACCACGTATCAAAACACATCTCAAGCCTAACTTGGATGCGTCTTTGTAGACTACAAAGTCCTTTATGCCCTCCGGTTCCGCTAAGATGGGATCGGAAGTCAAACGTCTCTTCAACTCCTCAAAACTCTGAGTACATGGCTCGGACCATACAAACCAGGTAGTCTTTCTCAACTGATTGGTAAGTGGACGGATAGCCACAGAAAATTCCTCCACAAACCGACGGTAGTAAACGGCTAAGCCAAGGAAGTTGCATACTTCCTTGACGTTCGTCGGTGTTGTCCACGCTGCTATAGACTCGATCTTCGCCGGATAAACCTTGATCCCCTCAGCGAAAACAACATGACCCAATATTACTACCTCTAGCATCCAAAACTTGCAATTAGAGAACTTGGCAAATAATTCTCTATCCTGCAAAAACTTGCAACACCGTCCTCAGATGTCCTACATGTTCCTCTCTATTGCAGAGTACATGTTACGCTAGAAATGTATAGCACAAAATTCTTACAATTTATAACTCAATCTAAAATCCTAACTCCTAGCGAACCCACAGTCTATGGGTCGTTTTGTAGCAAGGATAGTATTCCGAGGTCGAACACGAAGACTAAGGTGAAATCAAATCAAACAAGTGATCATGGATAGTGCAAATCTAGTCCAAGAAAAGAGAAGGAAATAAAGAAATGAAAATCATGATATTTTTGGGTTTGGTTTTTGTGGTGATCAAGCAAAGATCACAAATCATGCAAGATTTTAAATGAAACAAACAACTCAAGCTAGCAACACAAACACAAGATATGTGATCAAAGAGAGAAAAGCGGATTCTAGGGGTTAGGACTTCCGGTTATGGCATTGGACTTAAGCTTCTAATCAACCTTGGACAAGTTATGGTATGTTGGGAAAGGGTGTTTCTCAAGTGGGATCAATCACCGGATAGGTCTCATGGTCCACTAATCCCGCACCTAAGGTCCTATTACCGGGTAAGTCTCTAGGAGCCTAAGGTTGGGAATTCTACACAAACTGGATTGCTATCTAGGGGTCAAACCTCTCCTTACCGGGTAAGTCTCGGGAAGGCGAGTCCTAAGCATCAATCCTAGCAAACTCAGTCCAATAGCAGCTTGTGAGGCTCACTACTACCTAGAGGTCGTCATCTTTGGTATCTAAGATCGAGAATTACCGGGTAGGTCTCTTCCCTCACTTAGTTTACTAGCATTAGGTCACCCTAGGCTAGATTATGCTTAACAAACACTAGGATCTCAACAATATAACATATTAACATTCAGATTCATCAATACAAGCACAAAAGAAAAAACCACGGGCTAATCATACAGAACCACGGTCGAGATTCTGCAAGAACAGACCGTGACTTTGGGTCGGGGTCAAGATTCGAACAAGCAAACAATCCAAGAGTACATTCAAGTCTATTCTATCAAAGTCCAAGCGATAACCATCATTCCATCACCCTAGAATCACTACTATTTAGCCAACAACATGTATTTTAAGATTCAAACTCAACAAGCAAACATTCATGGCTTCCATAGCAAGTAAATGAAATGAAAATGAAAAGAAACAAGTAGTCTTAGCTTAATATAAGATGAAACAAAACTTACAACCCTTCAAACACAGCTCCAAAATGTTCCTTACAATGCTTTCAAATGTTCACAACAAAAATCGCTCAAAACTCACTCAAAAGTTCACTCTAAATCTCTATCTTGGTGTGTTGTTCTTCCTCCAAAATGAGAGTGCTCTTCTTCTCCTCCAAGAATTCCCCAAAATGTGATAATGATAATGTTTGAGAGGATGTGGGAGAGTCCTCTAGCAACAACCTGCAGGACCACTTATATTCTCCACCAAGAGCAAGGGTCGGGCAAGGAGATCGTGGGACAGCTGTCACAGCTGTCCAAAGAAAACCACAGCTAAAACCACGGGCGTGGTTCTGACCTCTAGGCCGTGGAATTACATGAACAGCTCCCTTTGGATCATTAAGCCATGAGTTGGTGCAAGGCATGCACCAACAAGGTCCTATGTATTCTCCTTTGCACCTAGTTAGCTCCTTAATGAGTCCGGAAGTGTGCCATCACGAGGAATGATCCTCGAATGTGTCGATTAAGTCCAAAAGTTCCCCAAAATACCTACAAAACCGACAAAAGCCCGTGTAGACGTCTATCTCGACAATATGCATGAATTAAGCGTAAATGTCACGAACTAATGCCAAGTAATGCATGAAAAACGGGAAAAACTATCTAAATGAATGCCTAAACTAACGTCATAAATTACGTCATCAAAAACTTGTTACGCTAGGATTGTAAGACTCAAATCCAAGGCAAGAGTGCCAAGAACTCGTTCGCCCAAAACATGCACACACAAAGTCTTAAATTTATAACTCGATCTAAAATCCTAAACTACCTAGCGAAACCCGCAGTGTACGGGTCGTTTTGTAGCAAGGATAGTATTCCGAGGTCGAACACGAAGACTAAGGTGAAATCAAATCAAACAAGTGATCATGGATAGTGCATATCTAGTCTAAGAATAGAGAGGGAAATAAAGAAATAAAAATCATGATATTTTTGGGTTTGGTTTTTGTGGTGATCAAGCAAGATCACAAATCATGCAATGTTATAAATTAAACTAACAACTCAAGCTAGCAACTCAAACAAACAACACAAACACAAGAAATATGATCAAAGAGAGAAAAGCGGATTCTAGGAGTTAGGATTTCCGGTTATGGCATTGGACTCAAGCTTCTAATCAACCTTGGATAAGCTATGGTATGTTGGGAAAGGGTATTTCTCAAAAGGGATCAATCACCGGATAGGTCTCATGGTCCACTAATCCCGCACCTAAGGTCCTATTACCGGGAAGTCTCTAGGAGCCTAAGGTTGGGAATTCTACACAAACCGGATTGCTATCTAGGGGTCAAACCTCTCCTTACCGGGTAAGTTTCGGGAAGGCAAGTCCTAAGCATCAATCCTAGCACACTCAGTCTAATAGCGGCTTGTGAGGCTCACTACTACCTAGAGTTTGTCATCTTTGGTATCTAAGATCGAGAATTACCAGGTAGGTTTCTTCCCTCACTTAGTTTGCTAGCATTAGGTCACCCTAGGATAGATTATGCTTAACAAACACTAGGATTTCAACAATCTAACATTCTAACATTCAGATTCATCAATACAAGCACAACGGAACAAACCACGGGCTGATAATACAAAACCACGGTCGAGATTCTGCAAGAACAGACTGTGACTTTGGGTCTGGATCAAGATTCGAACAAGCAAACCATCCAAGAGTACATTCAAGTCTATTATATCATAGTCCAACCATAACCATCATTCCATCACCCTAGAGTCACTACTATTTAGCCAACAACATGCATTTTAAGATTCAAACTCAACAAGCAAACATTCATGGCTTCCATAGCAAGTAAATGAAATGAAAATGAAAAGAAACAAGTAGTCTTAGCTTAATATAAGATGAAACAAAACTTACAACCCTTCAAACACAGCTCCAAAACATTCCTTACAATGCTTTCAAATGTTCACCATAAAAATCACTCAAAACTCACTCAAAAGTTCACTCTAAATCACTATCTTGGTGTGTTGTTCTTCCTCCAAAATGAGAGTGTTCTTCTTCTCCTCCAAGAATTCCCCAAAATGTGATAATGATAATGTGTGAGAGGATGTGGGAGAGTCCTCTAGCAACAACCTGCAGGACCACTTATATTCTCCACCAAGAGCAAGGGTTGGGCAAGGAGATCGTGAGACAGCTGTCACAGCTGTCCAGAGAAAACCACGGCCAAAACCACGGGCGTGGTTTTGGCCTCTGGGCCGTGGAATTACATGAACAACTCCCTTTGGATCATTAAGCCATGAGTTGGTGCAAGGCATGCACCAACAAGGTCCTATGTATTCTCCTTTGCTCCTAGTTTGCTCCTTAATGAGTCCGGAAGTGTGCCATCACGAGGAATGATCCTCGAATGTGTCGATTAAGTCCAAAAGTTCCCCAAAATACCTACAAAACCAACAAAAGCCCGTGTAGACGTCTATCTCGACAATATGCATGAATTAAGCGTAAAGGTCACGAACTAATGTCAATCCATGCATGAAAAACGGGAAAAACTATCTAAATGAATGCCTAAACTAACGTCATAAATCACGTCATCAAAATACCCATACTTAGCACTTGCTCGTCCCCGAGCAAGGTCTAACTATAGGCTACGAGATGACATGATTTATGAATACAGAAAAACAGAAAATATTTTTGGAATTGTGCTTCTAAAATTGGATCACCTTCATAGTCATGTTTCATGGCAATGGACAAGCAATCATGTATAAAATGTATGAAGGCATGGAAAGACAATTATACTTAACTCGAAAGCATGCATGAACGGTGAAAATGAAGAAGTCAAGATGATCATGAGAATATCCAATCTAGATCACTAAGTCATACACATATGCAAATAGGTCACAAGGACTTTGGAAAGAAGAGGCCAAGAAACGTTGTTATAGGTGGGAATTTTTTAGGTCATGTGATGCTAATCCGGGAAAGGAACTAACTCCACAATTTCATTTTTTATCAACTTCCCCACAAGTGTATATTTTTCTCCATCTTTTCTTTCTTTTCTTTTCTTTTTTTTTCACTTATTTTTGAGACAATGGCATCGGTGTACAAAAGCCGAAACCTTGGTGATTAGCGGACCTCGGGATTTTTTCGAGGTGCCTCACACCGGGCACACATACCAAGGCTCATTAGGACTATTGGTTTATCCGACTTTGGCAAGACACAAACACCCGATTATATGAATGGTGCTGAGTTACTCGTCATCAAAACCAATGTCCCCAAACCTATATTTTTTTCTACACTTTCACAACAATTTCAGCACTTCATTCACAACATTCATTCATCAACAACTTCACCCCACACTTGCTTTTCACACACTCAACACACTAGCATGCTCCTATTCCCGGATGGGTCAAAAGAGGTCAAATTTTATATCAAGTGAGGTGCTCAAACAACATGATCAAGATGAGAAGAAGAGAGATGAATTTCCTTAATCATTCCTAGATGATGTGCAAGAACTAGCATGTAATTTCGACCATCAATTCTCAATCCAATCAAGGCAAGCATCATAATCGCAATTCATACATAGGATTCAAGAGAAGTATTTCAAGTCCACATATGCATAAATCCATTCAACACACAAGGCCATCCATAGCCAATTTACAAAACAATCTCATCATGAGGGTCATATCCAAACTAGGAAGCACAAATTTTTTTTTCAAATTTTCTGATTTTTTTGAATTTTTGAGATAAAAATGTACAATGCAAGAACAAATGAAACATGTGACAATTAAGAAACTATCCTAGATGCAATCATGCAAATGATTGTGAAAACCCCACCATACTTAAAGCCACATTGTCCCCAATGTGCAAATTAAATAAAGAAGTGAAAGAGAGTCCTCACAATGTAAAAATGGTGTTTTCGGTATTTTGGTTCACTCATGTGAAGTGATGGTGGATGATCAATCAAAGGTGGTAGAGACCTCTTGATGTTCATTATGGTGTCGGGACCCGCGCTAAGCACCGCAAGCCGTCCAAGTCCACCTCCGCTCCACCCACGTTTGATGCGGGATCATCATCATCATCTCCATACCTTGCAAGACTTCCATGTTACCTAGACTCTAGCACACAAACACCAAACACACACAAACACACCAAAACAAAAACAAAAACAAAAATCGAAAATGAAAACAAAAAACGAAAAGGGAAAGATGTGTACCAATGGGTTGCCTCCCATTAAGCGCTTCTTTAAGGTCATTAGCTTGACCAAATTCGGGAGCGTCTCACTTAAGGTGAAGTGGGGCAATCATATCCACCAGAGCTTCCGGGATATACTTCTTTAAACGGTGCCCATTCACCTTAAAATCTCCACAATACTCTCCACCTATCTCAACCGCTCCATGGGGGAAGACCTTCCTCACCACATAAGGACCCGTCCATCTTGACTTTAGCTTTACGGGGAAGAGCCGCAGCCTTGAATTGAAGAGAAGGACTAAGTCACCTTCACTCAACTCCTTTGGGATTAGACGTTTGTCATGCCAACGCTTGGTCCTTTCCTTGTAAATCCGGGCATTTTCATAAGCATCCAACTGGATCTCCTCAAGCGCATTCATGTCTAGCAACCTCTTCTCACCGGCTTCCTTGAGGTCAAAATTCAGCCACCTTATGGCCCAATACACCATATGCTCCATCTCCACCGGAAGGTGGCAAGACTTTCTATAAAATAGCTTGTAGGGAGTGGTGCCAATTGGTGTCTTGAAGGCGGTTCTATATGCCCACAAAGCATCATCAAGCTTCATAGCCCAATCTTTTCTTGTCCTAGAAACCGTCTTCTCAAGTATCCTCTTTATCTCCCGGTTAGAGATCTCCACTTAGCCACTAGTTTGGGGATGGTAAGGTGTGGCCACCTTATGAGTCACCCCATACTTAGCCAAAAGTGTCCCAAAGTTCCTATTGGTGAAATGCTTCCCTCCATCACTTATGATCACTCTTGGTGTTCCAAACCTAGGGAAGATGACTCGGTTGAAGAACCGCACCACTACTTTGGCATCATTGGTGGGAGAGGCGATTGCCTCCACCCATCTCGACACATAATTCACCGCCAATAGAATGTAGAGGTTGCCACATGAAGCGGGGAATGACCCCATGAAGTCCACACCCCAAACATCAAAGACCTCAACCTCTTGGATATTATTCAAGGGCATCTCATTCCTTCTTGAGATGTTTCCCGTCCTTTGGCAAGCGTCATAAGCTACCACAAAATTCTGCACATCCTTAAACAAGTTAGGCCAATAAAAACCGGATTGTAATACATTTGCACACGTTGTGTGTGAGCTAGCATGGCATCCACATGGCAAGGAGTGGCAATGGCGGATCACACTCTCCATCTCATCCTCCGGAATGCACCTCCTAAAGACTCCATCTGGTCCTCTCTTGAACAAGAGAGGCTCACTCCAATAGTAATGCCTCACATCCTTGAAAAACTTTTTCCTTTGGGCATATGATAAACCGGGTGGCACCTCTTCACACACAAGGTAGTTCACTATATCCGCATACCATGGCTCACTCCCTCTAGACACTTGAAGTAAACACTCCTCCATCAATTGTAATTGCTCATCCCGGAATGAGTCATCAATCGGGATGTCATCTCTTCCAATCTCCAATGGTGGTAGCCTACTAAGATGGTCCGCTACTGAATTTTCGGAACCCTTCTTGTCCCGAATCTCCAAGTCAAGTTCTTGGAGGAGAAGGATCCACCGAATCAAGTGAGGCTTGGCATCTTTCTTTATGAGGAGATAACGGATCGCAACATGATCTGTGTACACAATAACCTTTGCTCCAACAAGATATGATTGGAAATTCTCAAAGGCATACACTACCGCTAGCAACTCCTTCTCGGTTGTGGCATAGCTGAGTTGGGAATCATCTAGCCTCTTGCTAGCGTAGTAGATGGCATGTGTAAGCCCATCTTTCTTTTGTCCTAAAACAGCCCCAACGGCCACATCACTTGCATCACACATTATTTCAAATGGTAAGCTTCAATCCGGAGGTTGCATGATAGGGGCAGAGATCAAAGCATCCTTCAACCTACAAAATGCTTCAAGACAATCTTTGGAGAAAACAAACTCAACATCCTTTATTAGTAGGTTAGTGAGAGGCTTAGAAATTTTAGAGAAATCTTTTATAAACCTCCAGTAAAAACCGGCATGCCCTAAGAAACTCCTTACCCCTTTCACCGAGGTAGGTGGTGGCAACTTCTCTATTGTGTCTATCTTTGCTCTATAAACCTCAATGCCTCGGTGGGAAACCAAGTGTTCCAACACTATGCCTTCACTCACCATGAAGTGGCATTTCTCCCAATTCAACACAAGATTAGTTTCCTCACATCTCTTCAACACCAAAGATAGATTAGCCAAGCAATTATCAAATGAAGAGCCATACACTGAAAAATCATCCATAAACACTTATAATATTCTTAATATATTTAGAAAAAATAGCCATTATACACCTTTGAAAGGTGGCGGGTGCATTACACAACCCAAATGGCATCCTCCTATATGCAAATGTTCCCCAAGGACAAGTAAATGTTGTTTTCTCTTGGTCATCCGGGTGAATAGGGATTTGAAAGAACCCACTATAGCCATCTAGGTAACAAAAATGTGAATGTTGAGCTAACCTTTCTAGCATTTGGTCAATAAAGGGAAGAGGGAAGTGATCTTTCCTAGAGGCCACATTAAGTTTCCTATAGTCAATACACATTCTCCACCCCGTAACCGTCTTAGTTGGGATTAGTTCATTGTTCTCATTAGTTACTACGGTCATACCACCCTTCTTAGGAACAACATGTACGGGACTAACCCATTTACTATTCGAAATCGGGAAAATGATTCCTGCATCTAGCAATTTTAAGATCTCTTTCTTGACTACCTCTTTCATAATAGGGTTCAATCTTCTTTGAGGTTCAATTGAAGGTTTATGGTTGTCTTACATCAAGATTTTATGCATGCACAAGGAAGGTTTAATGCCAAGTAAGTCATCAATGGTGTAACCAATAGCTCTCCTATGTAATTTCAATTCATTCAACAATCTATCAAGCTCATCATCATTCAAAGATGCATTCACAATCACGGGATAAGTAGAATTTGAACCAAGGAAAGCATACTTAAAATGAGAAGGGAGAGGTTTGAGATCAAGTTTAGGAGGGCCTTTATCGGTTGGATGTGATCCATATAGCTCCACATTAGATGAATCCAAAGCCATTGAAGACTCTCCAAGACTCCTTGAAGCTTGATCAACAACTAAGGGACTTTCTGGAGAAGCCACGGGCAAAACCATGACCTCTGGCACAACCACGGGCGTGGAATTGGAAGAGCTGGCACAAATAGACATTACAGAGAGTTTTACGGTTAAAACCACGGGCGTGGTTCTTGGTGCCAGGCCGTGGTTCTTACAGTGCTTCAACACTACTTCGTGCACTTCAAATTCAGCACGTGTCTCCTTTTTTAATGCATCCAAAGCTTAGATTGCTTCATTGCAATCTTCCTCAACTCCTTCCTCCATGATGCTCATGCTAAGAACCTTCTCAAGTGGATCCTTGATCAAGATTGAGCTCACAACTTCCCTAGATACTTCTTCCTCGACAATGTTGAAGACATCTTTACCAAGGGTTGGCCCCTTCATCATTGAGGACAGCTTGAACTTGATATTCTCTTCTCCTATGTTGAAGGAGAGGATTCAATTTTTGCAATCCACTAAGTATCCGGATGTGGCTAAGAATGGCCTCCCTAAGATGATAGGAACCGGGTAGTCCGCCGGGATGTCTAAAACAACGAAATCGATTGGCACATAGAACTTCCCAAGCTGAACCGGTATGTCCTCTAGGATTCCCACGGGTTAAGTGATGGATCGGTCCGCCATGTAGAGGGTCATCTTGACCGGCTTCGGTTCTCCTAGCCCAACCTTATTGCAAAGTGCAAACGAGATAATGCTTACACTTGCTCCAAGGTCACATAGGGCCTCATATTGCAGTTCTCCAACTCCAATTGGCACACAAAAAGACCCTGGATACAGCTTAGGAGGCATCTCCTCCCTCATGGTTTGTATCAACTCGGAAGACCTCTTTGTCATCCTCACTTCTCCATACTCCTCCAACTTTCTCTTGTTGGAGAGTATCTCCTTCAAAAACTTTCCATAGGCCGGCATACCTAGAATTGCATCCATGAACGGAATGTTAATATGCAATTTAGACATGAGTTCAAGGAATTTACCGAAATTTTTATCCAAACGAGCTCTTGCTCGTGATTGTGGGAATGGTAGTGGTGGCTTGTATGGAGGAGGTGCCACATATGTTGGCTCATCATCCTTGCTCTTGCCTCCTTCTTCTTGCAATGGTTCTTCTTTCACCACTACTTTCTTTCCCTTGTCATTCTCCTTTGGTGAAGGATCTTTCATGCTCAGCCCACTCCTTGTGGTAATGGCCAACACTTGGCCTCTTGGATTGTCCTTGGTCCTTCCGGGAAGCTTTCCTTGATCCCTTTGTGCTTCACCCGCCTTTTGGAACACTTGTGCTTCTAGCACCTTTTAAGCCTTGGAAATGGATGTCAATGTGCTCTCAAGTCCACTCAACCTTCCAAGCAATTATTCAAATATCATTTCGGTCCTATCCTTTGGAGATTGAGCAAAACCGTGTGGAGGCTCTTGTGAAGCCTTAGGTGGTGGGGCTGCGCTTGTGGAAGTGGGAGGGTTCAAGGCACCATCCGGGTTAGAATAGGAGAACCCGGGATGGTTGTGATTAGGCCAGTAATTGTTGTATTGTCGGCTGTTGTTGTTGAAGTTCCTAGGACCTTGATAATTGTTGAAGTTACCCCTTCCCATGTAGTTAATATCCTCCTCTTTGGAAGCCAGATTGGCTTGCACTTGCACTTGAGAACTTGCTTGATTCTTTAAGGTTGTGGCACACAACTCCCTCAAAGACTTAAGCTCATTGTTGATTGCATCAAGTTTGTAGTTGCTCATGGTGACTTCACTTACTTCATATACTTCCGGTTTCCTCCCATCACTCTTCATATGGGAGTACTTCTCTATCACCAAGGCTTGCTTCTCTACAAAATCCCAAGCCTCATCCACATTCTTCTCCATGAATGTTCCTCCGGAAAGTGATTGGAGCTTGAATTGACTATCCTCATCAAGCCCCTTGAAATAAATCTCCAATAGCTCTATCTTCGGTATCCCATGGTGTGGACAATCTAGAAAGAGGTCTTTGAACCTCTCCCCAGTTTTGAATAGGCTCTCTCTATCCTTCATCACGAAGGCATTGATATTCCCTCTTAGCTCGGTTGTCTTGGAAGGTGGGAAGAACTTTGTCAAGAACTCGGTTGTCATCTCCTCCCAAGTGCCCACACGTCCTTTTGGAATGGATTGATACCAAGACAAGGTCTTATCCTTAAGTGAGATGGAAAAACCCCTAAGCTTGTGGTTGTTTCTCTCCAATCTAGGTGGTCTTAGAGTCTCCATCAAGATCTCATAATTCATCAAGTGTTGATGAGGAGGCTCTCCTTCCATCCCTCCAAATTAATTGTGCCGGATCATTTGTAGCACTTGAGGGCGGAGCTCGTAGTCATGGGCTGTGGGATGTCCTAAGTTTACACATGGACGGACCGGTGCACTCTTTGGGCTGGATCCATACGTTGCCCTAGCGTTTGTGGCTCCGCAATGATGATCGGCTCGAACCGAACATTAACCGCCGGCTACGGTGGTGGTGGAGGTTGTTGACGATTAAGCTCCCTTTGCACAAGAACTTGCCTAATCTCTTCAATTCCCTCCTAGTTGCTTCTTGCCTCTCATTGGCAAGTCTCCTCTCATTCTCCAAGAGTTCATCCCTTAGCCTAATTTGCTCTAAGACATCATCCAACTCAGCTTGAAGATCTCTTGCGGCCATCTCCTTCTTCTTCTTAATGCTCTTGGATCTAGTCTTAAGGGTTTTCTCCGGTTCGAGATCGAATGGAGCTAAATCCTTACCACGAGATCTTCGCATGCACCTAAAGAGTGAGAGATGTCCTGAAAATTCAAAGACACAAACCAAACAAGATCAAAAGTAACAAGAAAGACCTACACTACAAACAATCACACAAAATGATTCAATCTAGACCTAGTCCCTGGCAACGGCGCCAAAAACTTGTTACGCTAGGATTGTATGACACAAATCCAAGGCAAGAGTGCCAAGAACTCGTTCTCCCAAAACATGCACACACAAAGTCTTAAATTTATAACTCGATCTAAAATCCTAAACTACCTAGCGAAACCCGCAATGTACGGATCGTTTTATAGCAAGGATAGTATTCCGAGGTCGAACACGAAGACTAAGGTGAAATCAAATCAAACAAGTGATCATGGATAGTACAAATCTAGTCTAAGAAAAGAGAGGGAAATAAAAAAATGAAAATCATGATATTTTTGGGTTTGGTTTTTGTGGTGATCAAGCAAGATCACAAATCATGCAATGTTATAAATCAAACTAACAACTCAAGCAAGCAACTCAAACAAACAACACAAACACAAGAAATGTGATCAAAGAGAGAAAAGCGGATTCTAGGGGTTAGGATTTCCGGTTATGGCGTTGGACTCAAGCTTCTAATAAACCTTGGATAAGCTATGGTATGTTGGGAAAGGGTGTTTCTCAAATGGGATCAATCACCGGATAGGTCTCATGGTCCACTAATCCCGCACCTAAGGTCCTATTACCGGGTTAGTCTCTAGGAGCCTAAGGTTGGGAATTCTACACAAACCGGATTGCTATCTAGGGGTCAAACCTCTCCTTACCGGGTAAGTCTCGGGAAGGCAAGTCCTAAGCATCAATCCTAGCACACTCAGTCCAATAGTGGCTTGTGAGGCTCACTACTACCTAGAGTTCGTCATATTTGGTATCTAAGATCGAGAATTACCGGGTAGGTCTCTTCCCTCACTTAGTTTGCTAGCATTAGGTCACCCTAGGCTAGATTATGCTTAACAAACACTAGGATTTCAACAATCTAACATTCTAACATTCAGATTCATCAATACAAGCACAACAGAACAAACCACGGGCTGATCATACAAAACCACGGTCGAGATTCTGCAAGAACAGACCGTGATTTTGGGTCTAGGTCAAGATTCGAACAAGCAAACCATCCAAGAGTACATTCAAGTCTATTCTATCATAGTCCAAGCCATAACCATCATTCCATCACCCTAGAATCACTACTATTTAGCCAACAACATGCATTTTAAGATTCAAACTCAACAAGCAAACATTCATGGCTTCCATAGCAAGTAAATGAAATGAAAATGAAAAGAAAAAAGTAGTCTTAGCTTAATATAAGATGAAACAAGACTTACAACCCTTCAAACACAGCTCCAAAATGTTCCTTACAATGCTTTCAAATGTTCACAACAAAAATCACTCAAAACTCACTCAAAAGTTCAGTCTAAATCTCTATCTTGGTGTGTTGTTCTTCCTCCAAAATGAGAGTGTTCTTCTTCTCCTCCAAGAATTCCCCAAAATGTGATAATGATAATGTGTGAGAGGATGTGGGAGAGTCCTCTAGCAATAACCTCCAGGACCACTTATATTCTCCACCAAGAGCAAGGGTCGGGCAAGGAGATCGTGGGACAACTGTCCAGAGAAAACCACGGCAAAAACCACGGGCGTGGTTCTGGCCTCTGGGCCGTGGAATTACATCAACAGCTCCCTTTGGATCATTAAGCCATGAGTTGGTGCAAGGCATGCACCAACAAGGTCCTATGTGTTCTCCTTTGCGCCTAGTTTGCTCCTTAATGAGTCCGGAAGTGTGCCATCACGAGGAATGATCCTCGAATGTGTCGATTAAGTACAAAAGTTCCCCCAAATACCTACAAAAACGACAAAAGCCCGTGTAGACGTCTATCTCGACAATATGCATGAATTAAGCGTAAACGTCACGAACTAATGCCAAACCATGCATGAAAAACGGGAAAAACTATCTAAATGAATGCCTAAACTAACGTCATAAATCACGTCATCAAGCTTCCATCCCCTCCTTCTTCTTCTTTTCATCTTCTTGTCTCTCTTCCTTCCTTTTCTTAGTCTAGCAAAGACTCTTTAGGATTGGATCTTGTTCCAGCCATGTCTGGCTTGTGTTGATGCATATATGTGTATATTCTGTATATATGTTCATGTTGGAGTGAAGAAGGAGTAAAGGATCGAAGGAAGAAGTGAAGAAAGGGCTAAGGTGGTATCTTCTTCTGACCAGCCGCCCTTGCGCCATCTTGCAGCCTCCCCTGCATCACCTGTGAGCCGCCCTTGCGCCACTGGTGAGCCGCCCCTGCACCACCTGCATCAGCAAAGGTCTTCACATTGTTTTGCAAGTGTGTGTGCTTCTAGGCTTTCCTTAGGATGCCTTTGTTCCCTCCTTTCCTAGTATGAGAGTATAGGATCATGATAGAGGTGTGAGGATGTGTTTGGTTGAGGTTATGATCGGTTTATGCCTTGTATGGCTCTTGAGGCTCATTAGGTTGCGAGTTAGGTTGAGGATGATCCTATGGGTCTAGGTGTGACCCTTGTGTTGTTAGGAGTTTGATATATCTCTTTATACTTGTTTATAGGTTGTGTTGTCCCTCCAGTGTAGAGGTAATCGTAGACAAACAAAGAATTCCAATTATGATGCATTGTGAATTTTGCATAAGTGGTGTGTGATTTGTATGTTTGCTATGATAGCATGAGATGTCGTTTATACCGACCAATGTTTTATTGATTGCCCCGTATGCGTGGCTGTGATAACCTTTCCCTTTCATCCCGTCGTGGAGTCTGGAAGGTTCTCTGATGTCAGGCCAGACTGACTTTACAGGAAGGGCACAATCCACTCCCACAGGGTACACGGATTGTGTGACCGATACTTGTGCAACTGGCTAGCAGGCTCAGAGGTGAGGATGTATCGGTCCTCGTGTCACATAGTTACATATATACTTATATATACGATTGAGTGAATGACTATTATTATTGAGATGATAAAATGGGTAAATGTGTGAAAGTATGTTGATGTGTTTATCTTTCCTTGGTTGTGATTGTGCTTGTGCATTACTCTATATATGTGTATGGATAGCTAATGGTTTATTACCAGGTTGTAGATGCCCCACAGGATAGGCATGTTGTTGGGTGATCTAGCAGAGTGGCAGGCTGAGGACGTCTCGTACATAGGTTGTTGTGGGCTTTTGGGTTTGTTTACCTTTTCCCTCCTGCGTGAGGATGATCTTTTGTTACCTCTTGTGTGAGGGCGTTATGGTTTATACTCGGCTATGTTGTCTTACCTTGTGGTTGTACAGTTTTATGGAATTGTTTTATATATGTCAGTGCCATATTGTAAGGTCCAGTGAACTTGTTGTCAGGTTAGGGTCAGGATCCATTGTGAGATCCTAGCCCAATGTGGCACTCCGAGTCTCGCGGATTCGTGGTGTTACAATGGCTGAACCAGATAACATTTGGGTGAAAATAATAGAAGAAATATATCTAAAAAGTATTTCTCTATGAAAATACGAATGTGGAAAAAATTCTTCTTGGCATTGGAAAAAATTGGTCAAATTAAGAGAAGAATTTAATTAAGGCATTGGATGGAGGGTGGAAGACAGGAAAAAAAAATTTGGAAGGAACAATGGGTGACCAAGGAACCATTACAATATCTAGTGACAAATAAAGCATTAATAGAACCATCCATCCTCGCATATACGTTCAAAAAATGGAATCACCAACGACTAAATAAACTACAGAATATTCTCCCGAATAACATTATCGGTAAAATAAAAATACTACAACCTGCCTAAATGTGATATTAGAGACAAATTATACTGGGTTGCAAATGAAAAGGGTGGTACTCCACTAAGTCTTGTATGAAAATGATCCAAAAATAGAAAGTGGGTGTCACAAAGGACAAAATCTGGTTATGGGAGATCAACTTTATGCCGAAAATAAAAAATTTCCTTTGGAAATTAGCGTTGGATGGCATACCAACGAAATAAAATTTAGACAAACAAAGAATTCCAATTATGATGCATTGTGAATTTTTCAATCATCATACTGAAAGTGCAAAACATTTGTTCTTTGGTTGCCCTTACACTATACAAAACATTGCTAACAATAATATCTCATCGAAATTACAAGACTATGGTTTGACAAATATGAGAATTAATGATATTGTCCTCGATCTTAAGGGAAACAAAAAGACTCGTCTGAACTAAGACAAATATTGGTGATCTGGTGGAATGTTTGGATAGCAAGGAACCAACTTGTGTTCCAAAAAAAAAAGGCACCAAAAAATCTGAACCAAATAGGGTTTAATCAAATCAGTGAGTGGGAATGAGTAAACATGAATCCTTATTTGAACAACACCATACAATAAAAACCAAAGAGAAGGAAGAAACACGTCAGATGGCAAAGGCCGAAGCAAGGCTCTAACAACTTAATTTTGATGTGTCTAGAAACTCTTCTGGTCAATGCACCTTTTGTTATACCATATGGAACTCCCAAGCAATATCACTCGCTACTAGAAATGGTAGATGCACTGCTGATACTATTCTAGAAATAGAAGCGTTAGCTCTTCGGGAGGGCCTACAAGAGGTTGCGGGTATTGGGATTACAAACATCGAGATTGAGGGTGATAATCTGACTCTCATTAATAGAGTCAGCATACAATGGAAACCCCCTTGAAAAACAGATATGATCATCGTCGACATGCCACCATGATTTTGGCTTTGAGCAACGCAACACTCATCATATTTTTAAGGAAATCAACATTGTGGTTGACAGACTTGCAATGCATTGAGACACTCCAACGGGATCTGACATGGGATTACCGAAGGATGTTGAAGACCTCACCCGACTGGATGCTTGGGGAAGACTGGTTTTTAGAAACTGATTTTCCCAACTTCTTACCTTTGTATCAAAACAAAAACTATGCGCCTTTTAAAAACACTATGTAAACAATGATTGTTTTAAAAGAACATCATGCCTTACAAGGAGTACATGAGGCAGATTATACACGTTTCAAGATGCGCACAATTATTTTTATGCGTTTTTCGATACACATATACTTTCACGTGTGTAAATAAATAATGGCGTTTGTTTTAACAAATTGAGTATTTAATAAAATTTGCAACATGAGATTTTGTTTACAAAAATATTTTTTATTATAAATATTATGAGATTGGTTCAGGTACATAGTGATCTTGTGGTGCGGTATTACGACGTACTTTGGGCCGCTGATGGACTTGATTAAGTGCTCTACATTCATCCACGTCATTTAATGATTTAGGAGAGCATTGGTAACAATTTTGCAATTTGAAGAACGCACCGGGGGCAATTTTTGTTCTTTTTAAAATCCGTTTTAAAAAAAGTGGACACGATGACATTTTTGTTATCTACATGAAAAAAAATAACGGTTATCTTAGTTCATAGTTTTAGTTCAGTTCATTCAAAATTTATATACTATAAGTTCTAATATTTTCTATAGTTCATGTATTGTTTTGTTAAATTATTAGTTATACTTTATGCACTTTTTTACTTCTATATGTTTGAATTAATTAAACACAATATTTGAAATAATAGAACACATTGTTCGAACTAATGATAGCCAAAGTTTGAACATATATTATAAAGGTCAAATTTTTATAGTTATATAGTTATTAAAATACTTTGATTATAACATTTGTTAGTTCAAAATTTTTATACTATTGGTTCAGATCGAGTGTTCAATTCGTTCAAACATTTTATATTAGTGCATGCATTATTTTGAACTTATGAAAAAAATTAAAATAAAATCTATGAACTATTAGTACAAAATATTCTGAACTAACAAAACAAATATTTTGAATGCAATGTATAAATATTTTGAACAAAAAAAAGTATCATTTAGAAAACGAAGGGAAAAATGGAAGAAAAAATTTCAAAGTTTTTATACTATTATTTCAAATAAAGTGTTCTATTAGTTCAAACAATTTGTACTGCTAGTTCATGCACTATATTGAACTTTCAAAAAAAGAAATTGAAAAATATACAAAGCATTAGTACAATATAATTTAACAAACAAAACAAAAAAAACTTGAACGAAATGTACATACATTTTTATTAAATACTCAATTTTAACAAATTGAGTATTTAATAAAATTTGCAACACGAGATTTTGTTTAAAAAAATATCACTGATTATAAATAGGAAAAACAACCCAAAATAATACCAAATATCAACATTAAACCAAAATAATACCAACATTGAAAATTACTAGGAGAGATACAAACTATCAACGTATTTACTAAAAATAATATGTTTTACTTTTTCGGAAAAAATCCTAACACTGGCGATGATGTGGAAACCGAAATCTTACATGTCATCACAAAATGAATTAATTGTGTGACGTGGATTTTATTTTTTTAAATCAACTTAATAACATAAAAATGTAAATATATATATATATATATATATATATATATATATATATATATATATAAATTAAGTCCTTTTTCAAAAATTGATTTTTTTTTATTTAAAAACTAGAGAAGTATATAAAAATTTAAAAACTTCCAGAAAAAAGTTTAAAAAATTCACAAGAAAAAAAATAAAAAAATAAAGAAAATTATATTCTACAAAATTTTTTTAAAAAGTATATTTTTAACAAAACTTTATTTTATCTTTTACAAAAATATTTTTTTTAAAAAAAAATAATACTTACAAAATTATTATTTTAAAAAACTTTGATTTATATTTTTAACATATTAAATGTTATTAACTTGATTTAAAAAAAATAAAAGCCACTTACAAAATTATTATTTTAAAAAACTTTGATTTATATTTTTAACATATTAAATGTTATTAACTTGATTTAAAAAAAATAAAAGCCACATCACAAAACTATTTTTTGATGACATGTAAGATTCCAGTTGCCATATCATCGTCGGAGTTAAGATTTTTTCCGGAAAAGTAAGACATATTATTTTTGGTAAATACGTTGATAGTTTGTATCGCTCCTAGTAATTTTCAAAGTTGATTTTTTTTTGGGTACTAAATCGTGGCCCATTGCTGGGGGATACCCTCCCAATATCAGTTTTTCCATACATGCTGCCGGGAGGATTCGAACTCGAATCTCGAGGCTAACCACTTAAGGAGTCTAGCACCACATCTCACTAGACCAACTGAGTATTGGTAAAAAGTTGATGTTATTTTGAGTTCAATGTTAATAGTAGGTATTATTTTGGGTTGTTTTTCCTTATAAATAAAAATGGGATTGGCTCAGGTACATAGTGATCTTGTGGTGTGGCATTACGGAGTAATTTGGACCGTTGATGGACTTGATTAAGTAATCTACATTCATTCATGTCATTTAATGATTTAGGAGAGGATCGGTGACAATTTTGTCATTTTTAAGAGGGCGACAATTTTTGTTCTTTTTAAAAAAAATTTAAAAAAAAGGGAACAATAATATTTTTGTAATTTTCATGAAAAAATATAACAGTTATTATCTTAGTTCATAGTTTTAATTCAATTCGTTCAAAATTTATATACTATCAGTTCTAATATTTTCTATAGTTCATGTATTGTTTTGTTAATTTATTAGTTATACTTTATGCACTTTATACTTCTACGTGTTTGAACTGATAAAATGCAATATTTGAAATAATAAAATACAGTATTCGAACTAATGATAGCCAAAGTTTGAACATATATTGTAAAAGTTCAAATTTTATAGTAATGGTTATTAAAATACTTTGATTATAACATTTGTGAGTTCGCAATTTTTATACTATTGGTTCAAATCGAGCGTTCAATTAGTTCAAACATTTTATATTATTAGTTCATGCATTATTTTGAACTTATGAAGAAATTTTTTTTTAAAAATAATCTAAACTAGCAGAACAAATATTTTGAATGAAATTTGCAAAAAATTTGAATGAAAAAAGTGTCAATTAGAAAACGAAGGAAAAAAATGGAAGAAAAAAGTTCTAAGTTTTTTAACTATTAGTTCAAATAAAGTGTTCTATTAGTTCAAACAATTTGTACAGTTAGTTCAGGCATTATGTTTGAAAAAAAAAATGTTTAAAAATATACAAAACATTAGTACAATATAATTTGAACTGGCAGAATAAAAAAACTTGAACGAATGTACAAAAAATATTAACAAAAAAGCGTCCTTTAGAAGAAAAAAAAAACACGTGTCACACCGATAACGCTCCGTAATTCCAAACCAGAAGTTGTCCTCAGTTCCTGAACAAAATCCAAATAATATTTGGGAGATTTGCAGAAGATATTTGATAAAAAAAAACATTGTAGTTCAAAAAGAATAATTAGAAAAGTTCAGATTTTGTTAGATATTTTGAATTAAAATCAAATTTTAACATAGTATTGTAGTCTGAAATGAGTAATTAAAAAGTTAGGATCTTGTTAATTACTTTGTATTAAAATCAAATTATAAAAAATATTATATATAGGTTTGTGAACCGGTCCAAACCGACGGTTTGGCCAAAACGGCGGTTTAGGTTTGCCGGTTTGGCCAAACCGTGGGTTTACGGTTTAGGTTTAGGTTTGGCCAAATTTCAAACCTAAACCGGCGGTTTAACCGCCGGTTTGGTTATTTTTTTAAAAAAAAAGTGGACCAAACCGGCGGTTTGGAGATCAAACCGTCGGTTCACTGCCGGTTTGGTCCCCTAAACCGGCGGTAACCGCCGATTTGGTCCGGTTTGGTCCAGTTTTTCAATTTTTTTTTTTTTTTAATGAACCGGCTAAACCGCCGACCAAACCGG
This sequence comes from Fagopyrum homotropicum, assembly GCA_033239125.1. Lineage (NCBI taxonomy): Eukaryota > Viridiplantae > Streptophyta > Magnoliopsida > Caryophyllales > Polygonaceae > Fagopyrum > Fagopyrum homotropicum. The sequence continues at coordinate 95,520,303 of BSWB01000002.1, read as the reverse complement.
CGGTTTAGGTTTAACCTAAACCGCCGGTTTGGATTGACGGTTTAGGTTTAGGTTTGGCCCCTTTGGCCAAACCTAAACCGGCTGTTCGCAAACCTAAACCGGCGGTTTAGGTTTGCGACCCACCACTACTAATCGTTGAATAACTTTTTTGTCGTTTTCTGAAACTAGCATTAATCTCATTCTGGATAAGGTGCAAAGTTCATTAAGATGTGGCATTACACGCTCATCATTCATCACACAGATACAAGTTCTTAAAACAACAACTACCGACTCTCGAAGCCCCTAATTTTTATGATCAATCATCTGAACTATAATCACTAGATTCAGGAAGCAAGGGAACAGCAGCACAGCAGAAATAGTCTTTATCCTTGAGGAGAACAGAGCTTCCATCTGAATTCCATTTGAGATCACTAACAGAGAAGTGGGGCAATGGAACACTCACACAGCACGCACCTGAGGGTGTCCACATGTAGAGGTGGGAGCTCCCGGTGCACATTACCAGACGAGTGCACGTGGGGTCCCATGCAGCTGTGCGTATCGGCTCCTTTTGTATCAAGATCGCAGCAAGCTCAAGCTCACACATGTCCCAAATCCATAATGCAGTAGGCATGCTGTCATTGCGAGTGCATATGTATTTGCTGTCATTGCTCCATGACAATAGACCTGCTCAAAAATAGTAAATCCATTCACCAACATCAGTTGTGTACATCAATAGCCATATGAACAAAAAAATTTGTGATAAGAGCCTCGTGCCAATCATAGGCCCTTTGAATAACGAAGACTGCTAACCATCTTTCCTTCCTGGAACACTATCCTAGCATCTGTAATTGTTTAAGAGTACGAACTGAGAATAACTTGTACTCCCTAAATCAATCAAAATGAGAATAATCCCCAACTCCATTTTCTACTTCACTTTTTTATGCTTTAAGTTTGATAGGAACGAAGGAAAGAATATTTCACTAAACACGAGCCTTAACCTTGCAAGATTATGCACAGGAGGTAAACATCAGTAAATAGTCACCAAAGTGGGGACTTACCAACTCCTTGCTTTGGATTTGGTTTGTCAATAGGGGGCTTTTGGAAAGGCACTGTCACCGGCATGTCCATCACCTCATACCTAACTCTTGATTGTTCTTCTGAAGAATTTTCTGAGACCCGCATGAGGCAACAAGATGATCATACAGAAAAGCAAGCATAGACATAAAACGTACAATTTATTAAAGTTTGGGTCGCAAAATGCTCGGCGGTAGCAATTTACACCTAATCAAAACATCAATGAACACTTCAAACCTCAATGGCATAAATAGATATCGAATGGAAGGACATGCACTTTCGTAGATGATTTACATTTCTAGGACCAAACAGAAGATTATACAGTGAAATTCACAAGGGTATATCTACTTTTCCAAAAGCTGTCACGGTTCAGATGAATCTCCCCTGTTACTAGTGGCTACTTGACCTCTGTCCTATGACCTCACAGTATATGGAGAAAACCACTAAAAATAAATTCTTTTATTTTCTCTAATAACACAGTAATAAAGGAATTCGTCAGAAGGGAACAAGCAAGAGAAGACAGCTTTACAGAATCATACCTGCTTCACCATTTTGGAAATTGTCGTTCAAGGATAATCCAGAAACATCTATATTTAATGGTTCATCAACCTCCTAGCATTAGTGAAAACAAAAGGCTTATGAAAATTAATATCAAAATGATGGGAAAAAGATAAATTATAAGACATAACATATATGGGGAGATAGAGCACCTTAAACACAGCAGCAACACACGGTGCACGGACAGTTGAAAGGTGTGTAAATTCAGCGAATATTTTCCATGTAAGATGATTCAAAACTCTTACCATCTGGTCATAACTACCAACTGCAAGAAACTGACCACAAGGAGACCAGGAAATGGTCTTGACACCTAGACCACTCTCATATGCTTGATATTTATATAGGCATCTTCCATCCGGAGAATAAATCAGAACCTGTAGAAAGATAACTCAATACTCTTCTAACACATTATTGGAAGCGCAACTGCAATACTAGAAACCATATGCTTCTAGGTTAAGCTGAAGGCATCAGAGTTTTCAATATAGTAGTTACTATATTTCTTGATCTAGGTATCGTCCATGTGTAATTTAATAAAAAATTATATTTCCATATGCATTACAACTATACTGAAGGTCGCATTAACTTCCAATATATATCACTTCTACAATTCCTGTGCAACCATATAAAGCCGGACAGAATAAAGAGAAGAACTAAAAAATCACTCATAGAGCACCTAAAGACTTCTAACAGATCGTGCCATATCTTATTTTGAAATCAGAAAGCCTCATCTAGCCTGGTTTTAGTTTACCATTTGGTAACATAAGAACTTTGACATGCCAAAACATGTTTTTCATGAAAAAATAATGCAGCCAAAAAGAGCTTCTCCTCAATTAGCAAATTTATCCTATCATCCAGATCTTCGTTAAAATAATCCAGTCAAAGGGCTTCTCCACAACTACCAAATTTATCCTATCATCCAGATCTTTGTTGAAATCCTTATGCTCTCTAATCATAGAACAAGAAAACAGAACCTACTGCTAAATGGTAATCACTATACCCTTACCTTGAATTCAAGTTGTGAATCCCAAACCACAAGAGCACTATCATCTGGCGACCATTGTATATCCGCCAAATCTAATGTATCAACAGCAAATACACCCATTATTTCCCAATTATGACAGGAAAGTAAATTCACATAATCCTTGCAATCACGCCTAGTGCAAATTGCAGCAAATTTTCCATCCTGAGTGAAAGAAACCCCTCTTGATGCGTGCTTTAGCCACTGTACATGCACACAAGCAGTGTTCACCAGTGACCATACTGTAAGCCTTAACTGGAAATCCGATGTGGTGAGTATATGTCGACTGTCGGGGCTCCACCTGGCATATGCAATGCCAGCTGGACCCTCATCTATTTTGCAAGTCCATTCAGGCTGCGATAATGACCAAACCTGGATCATCGGTCTCTTGTAAAGACCACAAAGGATATATTCGGAATCAAGAGCCCATTCGATGTAGCTAATCTTATCTACACAAGAAAATAGCTGGACAACCTGCATATATGAACGAATATTAAACTGTCAACTTCGTGATTAAAAGCAGTTCATTGCAGCCCAGGCTACTGCAATGATTTTCATGCTTCAAATTCCAAATCTAAAGCAAATAGATTTCAACTCAGGAAATCATCTTCACCAGCTTATACTGTAATCTTCACATTTAAAACCTATTGACCTAATTATACAGGAAAAGCTACAATTGTACATTTTCCCCACCAAAATGGGAAGACAAACATTCAAACTAGAAAGTATATCAATAATAAAATTCAAGAACAGTCCCCACTAAACCAACCCATTTCCAATCAACGGACAATTGAAGATAATCATAACAATAATGGAAGTAATCATTTTTGTTGATCCTTGCATGATCCCGGAAACAAGCCAAAGTATACTTACTGTACATATTTACCAGATTAGGCCCATGAAAATTGTGGATTCAGCTGGAAGTGCGTATTAAAACAAAGGAACACCCACGAAAACTAAATTCGCATTTTGCTACAATTGCAATTCACATGACATCCGACCACAAATATTCTACATTATAAGTAAATTGCACATATAATTCCTCAGAAACAAGCATAACATTTCCCTTTTCCTTTTGAGAGGGGGAGGAGTGAAAGAAGAACCTTGAGAGAGAGAACGTCGCGAATCACAAGGCGATAATCGACGGCAACCGCGAGGAATCGGGCATTGGGAGAGAAGCAACAAGGACCCCTATGTTTGTAAGGATCAGTGAACTCCATTGTCTCGGAGAAACAGGGATCCCTCAAGACATTGTCCCAAAAACAAAATTCCAACAGCTATACGGTGTTGGATTGCTGGTGAAGATGTATTTTTGGGTGTATTAATGTGAGAGTGTGAGCTATTATAGGATAAAACTCGTGAGGGTAGGTAAGGTAAGTACCGTGAAGTGTAGATCTGAAGATCGGGAAACCAAAAATGGGAGGGACGGAGAGAGGGAGAGGAATTGCTGATGCTTTGGGGGGAGGGGGGATGGTTTGAAATTACTTGAAAGAAGCTTTCACTTTTTGTATCTCCAAAAGTTGGGAAATTTCAAGAAGACCTAAATGTCCAATCGGCCGTTGAAATTTAAAAATTCCAAACAAACCCCTAAATTCCTAAATCCCTAATTCCCATAACGAACACAGTTAAAAAAAACATCGCAACTTGAACATATTTAGTAGTTACCAAATAAAATGGGCATAAATTTTTCCTAGCTTCAAGTTGAACTTCAGGGTAAAGATCGTGCTCAAATTAATATTAGGGCCCGTTTGGTTCCAACTCCGAAAATGGAAACGGAATGGAAACAAATTTAGTTCATATGTATATCCATATTCATGAAATTTTATAGAATCATTCCCATGGCTTAATGAAAAATACACTTGCTTCTTCACATTTTGTTACCCTATAGGGTATCAAAAGTAAGCAAACTCTCATTCAATTACTACAAACCACAAGGAATGATTCCAAAAATTTTAAGGAACAATGTAATACATATTGACTAGATTCGTTTCCATTCCGTTTCCGATTCCGGAGGTAAAACCAAACGGGCCCTTAGAGTGTAAATACATTATCAAAAAGTCACAACATAAAAGAAACAAAACCAAATTGAGTTTGTATTAGCAACATTGAAAGTCAATACGAGTATATATTATCCACTTATCCACATCGTAACTTAGCGTGAGTATGTATTATATGTATTATAAGTGTTAACAACATTGAGCGCGACACTGATATAGTCTTAGCAACATTGAAATTCAGCGTGAAGAACACTTATCCACATTGTAGCTCAGTGTGAATATGTATTATCGACGTTGTAACCTAGTGAGTTTGTACTATCTACATTGTGACCAAATATGAGTATGTATTATCCACATTGTAACTCAAACGTGAGTTACTTCTATCCACGTTGATATCCAACGTAGATATCATAAAACCGCATTGAGTGTCAACACTAGTAAGGAAAGACCACATTGAGTTTCAAAAAATTTAAGTAGACACGTATTGACACAAGAGAAATGCAACACAAATTCTTTTCAATCAGGTCTAAAACTTCCCCTCCATTCTGATTAAATAATTTATCTCGTGAAACATGTTAATTCATCTATCATTATATACATTGTGATGCAAATATTAACAACTCGTCTAAAGTTTTGTACATTATGATAGTGTAGAAAGAATTCATATGCATATTAAGTTGTCTACTTCGGTTTATTTCATGTTTCAGAAGTTCAAGACCATTTATGGGGGATAATCGTATGAATAAACCAAAGAACGAGGATCCAAATCATTCCCGGAGTCGGGAACTATATAAAAACATCAAGATCGATCGAAAATTGAAGAGTCATGTAGAGATCATTGGCGTTGGATCAAGATTTATAAATTTGCCTTAGAGATATTCCAATTTCGACCATCTTCCTTTTTGAGTTTTACATTTTTGTTAACTACATAGTTGTCTTCAAAATATCTTCGAAAGTAGTACTCGTGGTTCAATCCAAAACATCGAGAAAGTCAATTTTACTGAAATATCAAAAAAACTATCAAAAGCTGACGGGCTGAAACGGCCATGGTCACGGGCAAGTTGTGACCATCTTTTGTTGGGCTTTTCCCTCATCTTTTTTTACCCAATTTGTACCCTACTTATTCCTAATTTTCAAAGGGTCAGGGTGTTCTTGTTTTCGCCTACAACCCTAGTTAAAAGGTTGTTTTTCTTTTCTACTCGGTTTTGCCAAAAAACACTTTTGCTACAGAATTCCTTAAGGTTTGCTTGTGGATTACTTTTTATGGATTTAACTTTTTATTCAATCTATTGTTTTGTTTCCTTTTCTATGTCTTGCTAGTTTTCATATGATCTAAGAATTGGTTGAATCCTACATTGATTTATAACTATGATATATGAATTGTTGAACATAAATTAACTTGCATTTGTTTCACTTTGTTAACGTTATTCATATCATTTGTTGGCATATGTTAAGAACAATGTTTTCCTTAGAAAAAAATAGAATCAATTTTTTACGAGAGCGTTCTAATTCTATTGACCTTCTAGAGTGAACTTAGTTTTGGAAAAGACGTTAGTCTTTACCGCGAGGATTTCTAATTGTCTTAGTTTAATTGGTTTTTGTAACTTTTTTGGCTTTTCCACGAGAGCGTGATCTTTTGGGTCTTCTTCCTGCTTTTTATATCTTTAATGGGTTTGACTTACCCTTTGCAACTACGAAAGTGTCTCTATGTTGGGTTGAGCATGGTCTTTATACAAAGAGATGTGGTAAAGGCTACCTTTGACAATTACCTAAATATTCCACTGATTGATGTTCCTTATATTCATATACTTGGTTATTTATTAATTAATTATAGTGGTGATACTTGTTTCTTAGACCGCTTGCTGTATTATAGTTTTCATCATCGTGATTGCTTTGCTAGTTTTTCCTTTTGACAAATCAAAACCATTTCAAAACCGATATAACTTTTCCCTTGCTCTCTTCTCTTCCTTTTTCTCTTAGAATAATTGTCTATTTTCATATCCAATTCAGAGCGATGCCCATGAATTCGACACTCGATATACTAAGATTGATCTCGTTGCATTTGCGAAGTGGTTTTTGTCCCATCAAAAATTAACACAAACCCAGTGCAAACATCTTAAAACCTTTAAGTAGCAAGTTTTTGGATTTTATAACTTGAGAAACTTGAGTATATGTTTCATGTGTTATTTGAGTAATTTCTTTTGTGTTTATTCATTTACTTTACTCTTAACATTGCCTTTATCCTTGCCATACAATAACATGTTGAAAGTGATCAATTATTTGAAGCATGCTACTAAAAATATTTTCTTTGTTTCATGTTGTGCTATCTTAATACTTTGTGTTTGTTCCTGCTTGGAGACAAGCAAGAGCTAAATATGAGATATTTTTATAATACGATTTCATACTGTATTTTTAGATATCTTTTTATGTTGGTTTGTCTTTGTTTTGCATAGGAATAGACGTTTATACTTAGTTTTGTGCTTAAAATGCCAAATAGACGTCTACCTCTTTTTTTGCATGTTTATAGGTGATTTGAACCGAAAATGAGGAAAAAGGATCATTCAAGTCAAGCATTCATGACAAGCATTGAAAGACATCATCAATATACTTCTCATTCATGGGAATTTGAGAGTTCTCAAGAAGATCCACGAAGCAAACAATGAGGACTTGTGTATTTGAGATTTGTGCTAGGTCACAACGGAACCATTCAGCTTGTTGTCGAGAAAGGTGTAATGAGTTACTTATATGTGTGTTTATCGTGAAAGTTTTACCGAAGTATAAAGGATTGTATCTGATTTGGATGCCAATGATAATTAATTTTTTTTAGTGAAAACAAAACAATAAAACGAACATTGGTAACAAGAGAAAACAATAAAACGAACATTGGTAACAAGAGAAAACAATAAAACGAACATTGGTAACAAAAATCTCCACTATAATGAGTTAAGATATTGATGCATATATATATATATATATATATATATATATATATATATATATATATATATATATATATACACACATATATATATATTATGAACATTGATATATGATAATGTAGGTAACCATCTAAAATAGCATTGGGTATAGACAAATCAAGACCGTGTTTTCCAATTCATGTAGCTGTCAATCCAACTGTCGGCAAGTATAGGAAAACCCATGAAGCATTTAGAAATCCGTAAAAGACCAAAAAACCTTCGTTTGTGACCCTTCATTTTAAAAAGGTTCAAAGACCGGAACTTTCTACGATGATTAGAAATCCTTGAAGCTTTGATCAACTAGTATTCCCAAAACCAAGCTCTTTTCAATAAATCCAATAAAATAACCTTTATTTTTGGCCCTTCACTTATTTTATTTAAACCAATTAAAAACACCACTTGTTTCGAAGGTAATTAAAAAGGTAGAAATGCTGGAGATTTGTGTTAAGTCTTTATTGTAACCATTGAGTTTGTCTTGAGACAAAGGGCAATGAGTTGTTCACATGTGTGTATTACTATGGTCCGGGTTGCGGGAGGAAAGCCAAGTGACCGGAACTAAGAGCAACAAATATTGTAGGGGAGTTGAATCAAAGCAAGATGATTCATGACAAGGTCAACTTGTGCCAGATTTTAGAAGGCCGGCGTTTGGGGCTTTTTAGCAACATTTTTTTGGCACACCTTTGGTTCTTAGGCCTTATATTGAATAAAAAATATGTAGTTAAAAATTGGGAGCAATCCAAGTTCAAATGCTTAGTGAGTATCCATGAAGCAACTAGTAAGCTTATTTAGGAGCTACACTAATTTGAACTAAGACATTTGAGTATTTGTGGATCTTGAAGCTTACTCTAGCTATGTTAAAGTGAATGAAACTCATTGGAAGTGTTTGGACCCAAAAAAAAAGCTAGCTCTAAGCTAGCTCCGGGGAGTAGTTTTGGGCTCTCTATGTAGGCCTCAGGCTTTTCTAGGGCTTCAAGGCCCATGTTCCAAGTAACTTCTATGTAACTTCCATAACCTATTTTAATCGCTTTTTTGTGGTTATAACTCCCCAAAACTGTGGGCCCCTATGTCTATTATATGGAGAGCCATTTGCACTTGATTTCATATTCGTTTTTGCAACAATAAAGCTTTTAGTTCCATTGTATTGACATTAGATAGGCATTCTTATAGCTTGTTTGCAGAACTCGAAAGACCAGTATAGTTCCTTTGTGTTGACAAAGGATAGACATCCATCTTAGTTTGGTTTTCTATTGAAAAAACCTAAGAATACCCTTTCTTACAAAGTGAGACAAGTCACTTACTTAGTCTTTGTAAAGTGTAACGTTTTATCCCACTAAGGTATTTGGATATTTCCAGTGTAGGGGAGAATACACTTAAAAGGAAAATCCATTTATGAATGACTCATTACATAATTTAAGTCAATGATTCTAACATATAACAATCGGTTTATAAGACTTGCAATTGAACTTAATTTCTATTAGAGTTTTGTCTACTCCTTTTCGGAGATTACAAATTCTTTGTTTGGTTTTGTCTACTCCTTTGTTGAGATTACAAATTCTTGGTTGAGTTTTGTCTACTCCTTTGTGGAGATTACAAACTCTTTGTTGGTTTTGTCTACTCCTTTGTGGAGAAAACTAACTCTTGGTTGAGTTTTGTCTACTCCTTCGTGGAGATTACAAACCCTTGGTTAACAATTTGTTTTCACTTCATGATAATTATATTAATTTGACTGGCTTTTGGGATAACCGTCTACTCACTTAAGTGAGACTACAACCCTTTGGTCTAAACTGAACACCGAAAGTCCAACAAGGAATAAATTGCTTTAAAAAGAAGCAATATCAAATTCTCAATTCATAAAGATATATGCAAAACAATAAACTAAACCATTATAGGGATCATCCAATCCTTATATCAAGGGAAGTTTAGCCAAGCATGATAGAATATAAAGTAAAACAATATATTGAATCAAGAAAGACAAAGCATACAAGTGTTTGGTTGCAATAGGGAAAACCTTCAAAGCAAACTAACAACTATATTGACGGCTAGAATAAAGATTAACTGGAAGGCTAATGAATTTAGGAGGAATCAACGCATCTAACCCTAAGGCTGGGGTATGCTTATATAGGGGAGAAATCGGAGTCTAGGTGATGAGAGGTTGATGCCGTAGTTTTCTGATCTAGATTGAAGTCCACAAAAGCAATGCCAACAGCAAATCTCATTGCAATGCATGGTAAGGTCGAAATTTGTGAAAACTCGAACATAAAGAACGTGAGTTTATGGAATGATAATGGAAAAATGAGAAGATGATAATAAATAATGAAAGTATGGAAATATAGGAAGATAGGACTATGATATTAGACTTGCAAAGAACCTTGATCAATTGGATCAAAACCCACAACAAATAATTATCTTAACCCTTCCTCCTACAACCTTACACAAGGCTTATAAATAAGACAAGCACAAGGAAGGACTAGTTTGACTAGTAGCACCAATCTTTAAGAAGATTAACACACACAAGAACAACCTAGCAAGGACTCATAACTATTCAATCAAAAGCTTTCTTTTTTATTGAATTGAAATGAATAAAACACAAACTTCATAGACGAACCAGCGAGTATCTCACAATATTGTGGAAATAATGATCAATCAAATATCCCTATGAATCTCGTCCTCTAAGGCTATTTATAGACGAGATTCATCTAAAAGATAAATAAAGATAATCCTAAACGATATGATCAAAACCAAAAGATAAACCTTTAGGATGTTTAGAGCTTTACAGGTATTAAAGATAAAATATCTAACAACTAATAAGATCTCGATTGGATCTTTGTGAATCTCAATAGAAGGAAATCTTGACTGGAAACTTGGGCGAGGTTCTCAGGGCTGAGATTTTGACTAGTTTGTTCAAATCTCGGTTCAGCCACATTTGTTGCTTCTTTGATCACCTGCACACATGTATGACTCCTCCACAGTAGATATCCATTTAACTATGATCAATCCTTCCATGATAGAACTTGAAGATGATGTAGACTCTTTCTACTTCAATATATGTTCTTGATCTAGTGATGCTACTATGACTAATAGGAGATGTTAAGGATGATCCCATATCATACTCTCCTTCTTGAAAATGATTTGTCCTTGAATCCACGCCATGCTCGTCACTAATCACATGACTGAAGTCTCCCATATTGAAGATAAGAATCATGTCATATTCCTCCGGAAGCTTCAATACACAAGCGTCGTTGTCAACCTTGTGTAGCTTCTTGACTGATCCATCTCTATGTGGTGAAGATGTCAACTTCTTCTTCCTTAGCCGTTCCCTTTCAATATACACATCAATATGTACATTACTAGATGCAAACGGACTCAAATATCCTCGTGGTGAAAACTTCGATTTTCATGACTGCCCTGGAGGATCTCTTGAACTTTACAACAATCTTGCCTAAAATTTTTCACTAGAACTCGCAACAGTAGCAAATCTTGGTTAGAAATATCGGGAGAGATTTCCACTAGAGGGGCCGAGATTTCTACTAGAGGTCTATATCTCGTCTTTGATGATGAAAATTGGATATACTTCGGAAACCTATCCTTTCATGGATGTAACCACACTGGATCTCCTGGATCAATTAGCAATTCCTTACACACTTGACTAGTTGTGGCCGCAAGTAGCTTCACTTCTTCCTCTAGCGTCTTGCGTGATTCCTCATGCATTTCCTCGAAAATGTCCTCCTGCTTTCTTACAATAAAATATACTCGCTCCTCTAAAGGCAACAATATAAGATCAAAGAAAGTTATGGAAATGTGGTCCATACTGATGTCTCCCAGTGAAATGGCATTAAACTCCAAGGATAATCCTAGAGTAAGCAAGACTTAAGGTTACACCACTACAACCGTAAATACGTAATTTCTCCCCTTATTAGGTCTAGTTAACTCCTCAAGTAAACTCATACTAATGTCTCCCAATGAAATGGCATTAAACTCCAAGGGCCAACATAAGTTATGAAAAATAAATCTAGATATGCTCATAATATTCAATATACACCTAGATATACTCATTATATTCCTCAAATATTTCATAAAGGTTGTAACTGTATCCTCAAGAAAATGTGGTCCATAATCATATGTGGTCAACCTATCACAAAACATGTACCTCTCCAAGTGACCTTTATCAACCATAGAGATCTTTTCCTTAATGAGACACTTGTAATAGCAACTACGCATGCAGACATGGTCAAATTTAATAAAGAACTCTCTAAACAAGTTAAACTTACTCCTAGGATCCTCGAATACACAATGCTTAAGAAAATTACCCAAATCAACATGTGCAATACATCAACACTTAAAATGCTCAATTCCTAGCACAATATAGTCTAAGATGGCGACTAACACAAACTTCCTAGAAAAAAGGCAAAGATCAATGTATTGTCACTAGGAAATAAATAATGTAACAAGTCTCTAAACCTCCTAAATAAGAAGCTGAAGGAAGAAGAGTTTCACCCAAAAGACTAAATAAGTTACCTCCCTTTAACATGATAAACTCTTGATCCAAACATATAAGAACAACGTCCATAGGTGGAGGCTCCTTATTTAACTCTTCCTTAGAATAAGAAAAAAAACCTTGATAGATTGGGGCAAGATTATGCAAACTAGGACAAATAATCTTTGACAATGGACAATCTCGGGTAAAAATCTCGGGCGAGATTTTGCTCTCATGGGGCGAGATTTCCCACTATAGTGAAATTTCGCTATTCTATGCTGAGGTTATGTTCTAATCATGGTAGGATGCAAGAGCTCCATTGGAAGATCTAAATAGTGTTATACTAGAGTGGGTGTTACTTTGCGAAGTAACTAGGCTATTATAGCTAGGTGAAGAGTTGGAGCTAGATTGTAGCATTGGCTACAATGAGAGAAGAAGGGGATTTTTTCTAGTTTTTATCTAGGACTCTTTGAAGCTGATAATAGATAGTTAGATCCTAAGGCTATACCCTGGAACTAAGAGTAGGCTATTTAGAGTCGAACTTCGTAAACATATCCTCGTGTCGATCTTTTACATTCCGCACTATATCTCGCTATTGTGACTAACTTTGTTTTGCAGGAGCACGAAGTCAAGGCTCTTGAAAGTTTTTTCAAAGCCCTTGAAATCAAAGTTTCACAAAGAGCTTAGATCGACATCAAGGCCCTTGAAAGGAGTTTCAAGGCCTTGAGATTGGGTTTACAAAAAGTTCCCATACTCTATTCAACCCCCCTTCTAGAGTATCTTTTAACTTATTTATTTCACCTACCGGTTCTTCAGTTTCAAAACTCATCAAATGTTGATGTGGGTTCTCATTCAACACTCTTGAGAATTGATAGTTCTGGATCAATCTTATGGTGTAACGTCCAAAATTTTTATTCCGTTTAGTGATTAGGTTATCGACCTTCCCGTAGGCGCGGCTCAGTCTTCCCACAAACACGAGGTGCTGAGTGACGGGTTTTATCCCGAAAATCCCGTACTGACCCTTCGTTTGAGTGCGTGACCCTTAGTTTTGGGGAACCGACCCCTCTTTCCCTTAGTCGACCCCTCGTTCTCCTTCAGCATGAGATGACCCCTATTTCCCTTAGTCGACCTCTCTCTCTCCTCCCATTTCACTTTCACGTGAAAGTTTATTCTCCCCTTTTTCTCCTTCTTCTTTCTTTGGCTTGGAAGCTCTCCATGATGATCCTCCTTCCTTCTCCTTTGTTGGTGTGATGTCCAGCCTGGAGGTTCTGTAGATTCGGTTTGGTAAGGGTAAGCCTTTCTCTCCTTCTTCCCTTCTTCATCTTCTTCTTCCTTCAGCTTCAATGGAGGAATCTATGGATTCTTAGATTGTTCCTTTTGTGTTGTATGTGCTCGGATCTAGCTTAGATCTTGTGTGTTGATGATGTTGAGTGTGGGGAACATGGTGGAGCAAGGAAGCTAGGAGGCCCTCCACACATCATAGATCCATCAAAGAAGCCGCCGAAGATCGCCCTTTGGAGCTCGACCGCCCCCGCAGCTGGACAGCGCCGTGGGGGTGGCCACTGCGCTGAGCCACAGGGGCGGCTGCCCAAGGCCGTAGGGGCGGCCACTGGCTCAGCTAGCCTGCCCTTGTGGCCTTCGTTCCCTCTTCGCGGATGTGTCTCCTTCTTCCGCACCTATGTCTTTGCCCCGTGAGTACCCTCCCTTGAGCATTTGTTCATGGTTGATCCTATGGAGTGTTTATGCTAGAAGCATGCTAGGATTAAACCTAGGATAGTTGGGAATGCCATGTAGTGGCTTGTGGACCTTAGCCGAGTATGTGAGGTTTTTGGAATTTTCTAAGGGTTTATGGTTGTATGTTTTTGAGTTGGTTCATGGGATGAGGGTATGGCTGCCTTGTAAGGTTTGCGAGGGTTAAGTTTGTGGGTTATGAGATTGTAGGATAGGATATGCATATCCTAGCATAGTGTTGTTACTATTAAGATTTGTAGAGACTAGGCATGTTATCCTCGTATGTGTATGGGCTATGATCTTGCGAGATCATCGAGTCTAGAAATCTAAGGACTACTAGTTTATGAGAGTGGTAATGATTTGTGCCTTGTTATGATCAACCGATGAGTACCTTCCTACGGGAAGCGAGAGTGGTATTGGTCAGTTTAACTTTGGGATGAGGTAAGTCTCCGGACTTACTTAGCTAGCTTCTTTGTATTAGCATCAATGCGTGATTGGTTGTGTGTGTTTAATTATGTTTATAATAACGAACGAAACCGGAACTAGGACGACCTTGTGTGATATGTATATTGGCCCAAGTGTATGATAATGGGCGGTGGCCGCTTGTCCAGTCCAAAATGAGGTGACTGGGAGGTGCCTTGCGACCAGTCCAACGGGTGATGCTGATTCGCATCAAGTACAAACCTGTCTGGTGAAAGGGGATAAGGGCGATCATTATGATTCTCGTGTCACACCATAAATGGAATTATTAATAGAATGACGTAATTGGAAAGATAATAAACCGGCTGGTGTGTGTTGGAGCATGATGTGTGTTTATTTTGACTTATGTGTGTGTTCCAATACCATGATTCTAATGCTTTGAATGCTAGATAACGGTTTTATACCGATATTGTTGTAGTTGCCCTGCAAGTTAGGGACGCGGCCGAGGGATCCGGAAGAGTGGACAGCCGGGTCCGTACATTGTAGGATGGGTTTGGGAGTGGAGTCTTGTGTGTGTGTGTATATATATATATTGTATGTTTTCGACGTTTGGTCGTTGGAGTTGTTAACTCAGTTGTGGTCTTTTGGTTGTATGCTTTTGGGGTTCATATCATTGCGTTAAAATGTATTTCGGTTTTGCCTTTATTTGTGTCTTGTTGTAAGATTCGGTGAAATTGTTGTCAGGCTAAGGGTCGGGACCCATTGTGAGGTCTCCGCCCGTAGCATCCCGAGTCCCGCGGATTTGGGAGGGTTACATATGGTGTTTGTGCGGAGGTTGAAGTCTCTTCCTCCAAGTGCATGTTGCACAAAATCATGGTTGGACACCATTTACCTAAGATTAATCCTAGCATCCAGCGTTTGAGGATAACGAGCCAAGCAACAAACACAACATTGAGTCTAGCAATTTTAGCTTGCGTATCGGCAACAAGTAGTTGATTTCTTTGATCCTCCATTGTTATAGCAACTTTCTTGGAAGATTTTTATTGGTTGGGCGTGCATTCAATCTCGTTGTCTAAGGGGACAAGTTTGCTTGAACCATGGATCCAGCCTGCACATTCAACAATTTAACTAGAGAATCAAAAATAAAAAAGAAAAAAGAAAATTCACCAAACAAAACAACTTAAAATAACCAAGAATTGATTTTAACTAATTATATATACAATCCCGGTAACGACGATAAAATTTGATTATGGAAGTTTTACTAAAGTACAAACAACCTCCCCAACAAGGATACGAGATCAAATGTACTATATTCTGGAATCAAATTCATAGGGATTGTATTTTATTTGGATGACAATAATGATTAGTTACTTTAAGTAAAAGCAAAACAATAAAGCAAGCATTGGTAACAAGAGAAAGCAATAGTGATGTAGCAACAATGGATGGAATGCGATCTAAGGAAACACACATCCCACTATAATGAGTTAAGATATTGATGCATATATATATATATATATATATATATATATATATATATATATATAGTATAGATCATATGAGAACATGCCTTATCGTGTAATCATGAGAACAATCCTTATTGTTTAATATATTATTAGTAGTTATTATTAATTATGATATCTACCGTAAATCTCGACCCATAATACTCATCATCTGACGGTCTAAGATTGTTCTCATGATACACAATAAAGGTTGTTCTCATGGGAACCGCACCCTATATATATATATATATATATATATATATATATATATATATATATATATATATATATATATATATATATATAAATATTTCATGAACATTGATATATGATAATTGCAGGTAACCATCTAAAATAACCTTGGGTATAGACAAACCAAGACCGTGCTTTCCAATTCAATTAAGTCTCAATCTAGTGATTCAATGAGTATAAGAAAAAACATGAAGCATTTAGAAATCCGGAAAAGACCAAGAAAATCCTTCACTTGTAGCCCTTCATTTTGAAAAGGTCCAAATACTAGAACTTTCTATGATACACTAGAAATCCTCGAAACTTTGATAGACTAGTATTCTAAAAACCAAGCTCTTTTCAATAAATCCAATAAAATAAACTTCGCTTTTGACCCTTCACTTGTTTTTATCTAAAACAACTAGAAGCACCACTTCTTTCGAAGATAATTAAAAGTTAAGAATAAAGCGCTTTAAAAAAAAGCAATATCAAAATCTCAATTCATAAAAATACATGCCATCAATAAATTAAACCATTATAGGGATCATTAAGTCCTTAGATTAGGAGGAAGTTTAGCTAAGCATGATAGTATATATAGCTAAACAATATATTGAATCAAGAAAGACAAAACCTACAAGCGTTTGGTTGCAGCAAGGCAAACCTTCAAGAGGAATCAACGTATCTAACCCTAAGGCTGGTGTATGCTTATTTAGGGGAGAAATCAAAGCATAGGGCTTACATATAATATTTGACTTCCAAAGTAAAATCGGGATTTTGGAAAACTTATTTTGCGGCGGTGAGCAATCTGCCATACGGTGGACATACGGCCACCTGGTGGCCTTTACATTGTCGTATGCTAGCCGTCTCACTCTTCTGTTGAGCTGGAATATGACATGGGTTGTGACATCGATCCATTGATCCAAACGGATAGCCAAACGGTAGTGTAACGGCCTTACACATACCGTTTGTTATGCATTTTGCCTGTTGCTCTAATCTCAACTTTAAAGCTAATCGTACGAACTTCGTGTTGCATCTCGTTCATATAAGGTCTTATCTTCGGCTTTGACTTCAGGGAGGGTGTAATCTTGGCACATTTGATGCCTCAAATGCCTGAAACACATAATAGACAAGATAAATACCGAAATATATAAAGTGGATGATTTCCGTATTAATAGGAATATATGGGATAAAAAAGAGGATATGAAATGCATGAAAATAAGGTGTAAAAAGTGTACTCATCAAGTGGCACGATGGTTTGGGTTGTGGGAGGCAAACCAAGTGACGGACACTTAGAGTAATTAGTGATTAAGGGGTAAAAGTACAGAAGCTAGTTAAACTAAAATAAACTAAGGGAAATGGATATCACTACTTTGGCAGAAATTGATTTTGTTGAGCCTCATGAGTATCATGGGACTTTGTCTTGATTCTATCATGACAATGTCATGACATTGTCATGACTTGGCAAGAGCGTCATTGGCCTTGCCAACGCCTAGGCCATTTTGCGGTAGAAATTGAGAGTTTGACGCTTTGTTTTTTTAAGACACATTTTATGAGCGTTTGGACATTCCTTATAATATCAGCTCAAGAATGTTGTTACAAAGTTTGAGAGGAATCCAATCACAAATATCCATTGAGCTATAAGAAGTTAGCTAGTGAGTTGCTTAGGGAGCTACTTATTGAGCTAAGCTAGTTTGAGCTGAGCTCATGAGTATTTGTCGGCCTTCAAGCTTCACCTAGATATATTAAGTTAATTAAAGCTCAATGATAGGAAAAAATTTGGGTAAAAAAAGCTAGCGTATTTTTGGGCTTTTTGATGACACAATTGAGTTGGACTTGGGCCAAAAGTTGGTTAAGGAAACCCTAACATCTCTCTATCGCCTGTAACCTCTCTCAACTACTTGTGTGACAGTTATTCTCCCCAAAAACTTGCCCCATTTACCTATAAATGGGGGAGTCATTTACACTTGAAAGATGATTTATTTACGCGACAAAAGTTAAGTCATTAGTTCCCAAGTTTTGACAAGGGATTTGAATTCTCTCTCTGGCTTGTTTGTGCAACTTGGAAGAACAAATTACTACTTTGGTATTGAAGATATATTGACATCCATTTTTGAAGGATCAAGTTTTGACAAGATCTAGAAGAACTCTTTTACAAATGTAAGACAAGGTATATTTCTATACTTTTATATTTGTGACGTGTTGGTCTTATCACACTAAGGTATTTGGATCCCGGTGTAGGGTTGAATACACTTAGAAGAAAAGCTCAGTAATTAGTGATTTCAACATTATTCAAGTTTAGTAAACACAATATCCTAATAATCGGTTTTTACATGCAATTGAATCTAACTATACAAGAATGTTTGTCTACTCCTTTTAGAGACTACAACTTCTTGGTTTTAATTATGGATATTGAGTTAAATAGCATATATAATTCTATTTTTCTAAGTTAAGGTTTCTGGTCTACTTACTTGGGGGATTACGACACTAACTTGGTAGTCTACTCCTTATCGGAGATTACAACAACTTGTAATTCGCTTGTCTACTAACTTGTGAGATTACGACGCCTTTACCTAATAAAGTTGTTTGTCTAATCCTATTAGAGATGACAACAACTTGTAAATTGTTAGTCTATTCCTTCTTGGAGATTACAACAACTTTGACACAAAACAGGACACCGAAACTAACAATCTTCTAAGTGTATTACTTGTTGTTTTGTAGACTTGTTTAATATGGATAAAACCCTAATGACGGATATAACTTCTCGGTTTGGAAAGTACGATAAGTTTGAGGGAGTTGACTTTAGGAGATTGAAAAAGAAAAAGCATTTCGTTTTGACAACCCTCAAGGTGAAATATGTCCAAACCTCTCCCAGGTCGGCAGAGCCGGAAGGGGATGCGGATAAGGAATTGGATGTGTCTCACCAAAGGACCAAATGGGACGATGACGAATACATATATCGTGACCATATATTGAATGGCATGTCCGATGTATTGTTTGACGTTTACCAAAATGAAGCGTCATCAACGCTTTTGTGAGAACAACTTGAATCCAAGTACATGACGTAAGATGCGTCCTCTCGCAACTTCTTTGTTTCGGACAAGAAGGTCGCTTGTAGACCAGTCATGGAGTAGTTTATTGAGTTACTCTTGATCCTTGGACATTTCACCCAACATTCTATGCATATGGATGTGGCTATAACAATCTCGTCCATAATGGACAAATTTGCCATCATGGAAAAAGTTCCGACATGTGCTCACACATTCAAATCGAAAAAGGCCTAAGGGCCCAATAAGGGGGAATGAGAAGAATCCATTCTCTTCCCATGAAGCAAACATGATGGATGGGAAGAACAAGAGGAAGCACCAAGGAAAATGCATTAACAAGGGAAAACACAAGACCAAACGGTCAAAGGGAAAGGGCAAGGGTAGCAACAACAATACCGTGAATAAGCCAAAAGATGCTTGATGAAAGTGTGGAAAACCCGGGCGTTACAGGCGTGATAGTCGCTCCAAGAGCGACACCACTATATGTGGCGGTCAACATGTCCAAAACCCACCAAACCAAGGTGATTTTATTATGAGCAGACATTATGATTTTGATGATAAATGTGGTTTCTATTATATATCATTACATTTTGAGTGTTTATCCATGTAGGTTGATGACTTGGGTTGGGTCGACTCCAGTGCAACAGCGCACGTATGCAAGGACCGACGATGGTTCAAATCATACACCGAGGCTAGTGACGAAGCACTCATCCATATAGGGAATGAGTCGACCACCCCGTTCTAGGAAGAAGACGGGTAGAACTTTTCTTGACAAGTGGCAAGACCTTAGTTTTGTCTAATGTGTTGCATGCACTGACCATCTGCAAGAATGTGGTGTCTGAGGGAGTGCTTAACCGAATCGGCTATAAGCAAGTAGTTGAAGCCGCTAGGTACATCTTGTCTAGGAGAGGCTTGTTTGTAAGATTCGGAAATTGCATCAATAATATGTTTATTTTATTCTTATCTAATAGATTTCACTCTAATATAAGTTTTTTTTATATACATTGTCTTCTTCCTCAAATCATTGTGATTTTGATAAGTGGCATGCTCAGCAAATGAAAGACATGCCTAATAACGGTATTTTGCCTAAGTTAGAAGTTTCAAATGAAAAATGTAAAACTCGTGTAATAAATAAGATTACAAGGCTTCCATTCCCTAAGGTGAAACGAGAGCAAACCATGATTGACCTAGTCCACTTAGACTTGGGTGACTTACATGCAACTCCTTCTTTGGGAAACATACTATGTAACATTTACCGGCGACTATTCGAGGTATTGTTATGTGTACTTGATCTTTGTAAAGAGCGATGCACTGAATAAGTTTTATGTGTTCAAAAACGACTTTGAGTTGCAACAAGGTACTTTGATCAAGAAGCTCCACATAGACCTTGACGGAGAGTTCATGGACAAAGAATACTTTGAAGGCATTGGGATTATTCTTGAGACCACGACACCTTACACGCCATAATCGAATGGGGTAACAGAATGCTAGAACCCGATACTCAAAGAGATGGTTAATGTCATGCTATGGTACATAGTTAAAGAATGCACTTGGGGGTGAAGCAATGTTCACCGCAAACTATTTATTAAATAGGGTTCCAAATAAGTAGAGCAAGAAAACGCCTTATGAATTATGGTTCAAGTGTAAACCAAACCTTCACTATCTACGCATTTGGGGATGCCGAGTCGTGGTTAGGCTAAGCGACAACAAACACAAGACGCTTGGTGAAAGGGGCGTATAAGATACGCTGAACACTCAAAGGCATATAGGTTCTATGTGATCGAGCCTAATGATTTCATCTCGGTTAACAGCGTTATCGAGTCAAGAGATGTCATCTTTGACTAGGAACGATTCCCTTTGACCCCAAGGTCAAGGGAAGTGGTCAATATGTCAATGGAAGAGGATTGCTTGAAGAAATGTCGAAGAGTTATCAAGGACATAGGGTGGACATCGAGATCCAAGGTCATGAGCGTCGATGTCATAACTACTCCAAATGACGCCAATGACAAGGTCAAAGTGTATCAAACTATTTCCCAAGTATTTTTTGTGGAGGGCTCATGAGATGATGACTTGGATCGACATTCAGATTGCCATATGCATTTGGATCCAAGGACATTTGATTAGGTCATGAAGTCTCAAGACGTCGCCTTTTGGAAGGAAGTTGTCCAAGAGGAGATAGACGTTATTGTGGGTATCACACATGGGAGTTGACCAACCTTCCTTTAGGTTACAAGCCTTTAGGTTGCAAGTGGATTTTCAAGAATAAAATGAAGGTTGAAGGGACTATAGACAAGTTTAAAGCTTGCTTTGTCATCCGAGGCTTTAGACAAAAGAAAGGCGTCAATTACTTCGACACCTATGTGTTAGTTGCATGTATAACAACCATTAGATTGTTGATTGCCATGACGGATATACATAATCTAGTGATTCACCAAATGGATGCTAAAGTGGCATTCGTTAATGGTGATCTAGATGAACAAGCATACATGAGACAACCCAAATGGTTTGTCTTACAGGTAAAAGAGCACAAGGTGTGTCGTTCGGTAAAGTGTATACGCGGGCTTAAATAAGATCCAAAATAATGACATCAAAAGTTTGATGATGTTGTGTTGACTATTGGGTTTAAGATAAACCAAGCCGATAAGTGTGTCTATAATAAGTTTGATTGCATTGGGCAAGGTATCATGATATGCCTATATGTCGATGAGATGTTAACCTTTGGTACAAATATAATACAAGTAGACCTCACTCAGGAGCTATTGTCCAATAAGTTTTTAAGGAAAGAGTGGGGTGAGGTAAATATGATTCTTGGCATAAGAATCAAGTGTGACTCTTGTTACGCTAAACGTGACACGCAAAAGTCTTAAATTTATACTCGATATATTTCTCCTAACTCCTAGCGAACCCGCAGTGTACGGGACGTTTTGTAGTAGGGATAGTATTCCGAGGTCAAACACAAAGACTGAGGTGAGATTGAATCGATTAGTGACTAAGGTTAGTGTTGATCTAGGCTAAGAAAAGAGAAAGAAACAAATAAATGAAAACCTCAATGTTTTTGGATTGGTTTTGTGTGGTGATCAATCAAGGATCACAATGATATAATATGGCAAAACAAACTAAGGAATCAAGCTAAAACACAAATAAACAAGCAAACACGAAATATGTAATCAAGGAGAGAAAAGCGGATTCTAGGGGTTGGAAATTCCGGTTATGGCATAGGACTCAAGCTTCTAATCAACCTTGGATAAACTATAGTATGTTGGGAAGGAATGTTTCTCAAGTGGGGTCAATTACCGGGTAGGTCTCATGATCCACTAATCCCGCACCTAAGGTCCTATCACCGGGTAAGTCTCTAGGAGCCTAAGGTAGGGATGTCTACACAAACCGGATGGTTATCTAGGGATCTAACCTCTCCTTACCGGGTAAGTCTCGGGAAGGCAAGTCCTAAACATCTATCCTAGCACATTCAGTCCAATAGCGGCTTGTGAGGCTCACTACTACCTAGAGTTCGTCATCTTCGGTATCTAAGAGCAAGAATCACCGGGTAGGTCTCTTCTAACACTTAGTTGCTAACACTAGGTCACCCTAGGATAAATTTAGCTCAACAAACACTAGGATTTCAACAATCTAACATTCTAGCACTTAGATTCATCAAAACAAGTGAGTTAGTCAGAACCACGGGTTGTTCATCCCAGTCCACGCAAGAACGAACCGTGGTTTCCAACAGCAACTCGGTTCAAGCAAGCGAATCAACCAAAGGTACATCTAAGTCCGTTCTATCATAGTCCAAGCCATAACCATTCATTTCCTTACCCTAGAATCACATCAATCTAGCCAACAACATGCATTTCAACAATCAAACTCAACAAGCATACATTCATGGCTTCCATAGCAAGTAAATGAAGTGAAATAGAGATGAACAAGTAGAACACAGAAAATCAAGCTGAATGTATGATAAGTAGGACTTACAACCCTTCAAAAGAAGGTTCAATCTCGTTCCTTACAAAACCGAGCAAATCGTCTTCACAAAACTCACTCAAAATCACTCAAAACTATGAAAAACTAAGAATGGTGTTCTTCTCTTCTTCTCCAATGGACCCTTTTCTTCTCCTCCAAGTGTAGCTCCAATCCAATCTTCCAATGAGAGAATATGTGTGAGGTAAGAGTGTGGGAGAGAATGGAGTGATTGGGTCTGTCCCTCACAGCCTGCAGGACCACCTTATATCCTCAACAAATTGCAAGAGTCGGCCATGAAGATCGTGGGACAGCTGTCACAACTGTCTGGGGAAAATCACGGCCCATTTCCACGCCCGTGGAAGTCCCAGTGGTCGTGGTTTTGGTGCCTCAACTTGTTTTGGATCATCAAGCCTCAATGTGGTGCATGGCATGCACCAACAAGGTCCCATGTGTCCCCCTTAGCTCCTAGCTTGCTTCCCAATGAGTCCAAAGGCGTGTCATCTCGAGGAACGATCCTCAAATGTATCGATTAAGCTCCTAAAGCTCTCAAAATACCTACAAAGCATGCAAAAGTCCGTGTAGACGTCTATCTCGACAAAATACATGAATCGAGTGCAAATCGTTATGAACTAGTGCAAACCATGCATGAATGAGCGGAAAAACTATCTAAATGAGTGCCTAAACCTAAGTCATAAATCGTGTTATCAACTCTCAAGGATTAAGCCTCACAGAATCACACTACATTGAAAAGGTAGTCAAACACTTTCAATGTGATATGAGTACGACGGTCAATACTCCTATGGACTCAAGTGAGAAGTTGATGCCAAACCAAGGTGCGGTTGTTTCTTAATTTGAATATGAACAAGTAATAGGATGTTGTATGCGTGTATGACATCACTAGTACAAGACCGAACATACCATTTTTTATAGGCAAGCTTAGTCGGCATACTTAAGTCTGAGCTCCAACCATTAGAAGGATCTAAGGTGTGCTCTAAGGTACATAAAAGGAACCATGAAAATTGGCATCCGTTACACCAAGTACTCTTGAGTTATAGAAGGTTTATCGGATGCGTCTTGGATTATATTCTAGAGGATCATTTGTGCACAACTAGATGGGTTTTCTTACTAGTAGGTGGTTCTATTGTGTGAGCTTCAAAGAAGCAAACGAACATCGCAACATCGACTATGGATTATGAGTTTGTGGAACTTTCCATATGAAGAGCCGTATAGGTTGATATAAATACTCTAGAGGGGGAGGGTTGAATAGAGTATGGGAACTTTTCGCAAAAACCTATCTCAAGGCTTTGAAACTGATTTCAAGGCCTTGATGTCGATTTGTGCTCTTTGTGACACAACTGATTTTCAAGGGCTTTGAAAGTGATTTCAAGGCCTTGACTCCAAAAACCTGCAAAACAACGTTAGTCACAATAAAGCAAGAAATGTTCGGAATGAAAAGATCGACACGGTGATATGCTTACGAAGTTCAGCTATAACAGCCTATGTCTCCGTCCTAGGGTTTCTTTGACGTAGGATCTGACTATCTATTATTTTCATTAAAGAGTCCTAGATACAACCTAGAAGAAATCCCCTTCTTCTCTCACTGTAGCCAATGCTACGATCTAGTTCCAACTCTTAACCTAGCAATAATAGCCTTGCTACTTCGCATAGTAACACACACTCGAGTATAACATTCTCTAGATCTTCCAATGTAGCTCTTGTGTTTTTCTCTCTTTAGGGAAGTAAGCTTTTGTAAACTAAGACGAAGAAAAACTTTTGGAACGAAAGTGAAGATGCTTTGATTGCTTGAAGACTTAGATGTTTCCGTGTAAGCTTGTTGTTCTTCCCTTCAATCACCATCTTCATTTATAATCTTCGATGGAGAACTTCTAGCCGTTGTAAAGAGGACCGTTGTGAGGTTCTTCTTTCTCCATGGAAAACGTTATTAGGTTGAGATGAAGTAGCCATTGTAAGATCTTCTATCTCCTTCATCTCCTTGACGCACGTTGAGAGTCTTCTTCTTCGAGATCTTCTCTTGAAAGAGCCGTTGAAGATCTTGTCGTTGAAGTCCTTGTTTCATGCTCCGAGATCTTCCAAGTTGTTGATGAGCTTTGGTTGAGGATATCTCTCTTTGATAGCCGTTGAAGATCTTCCTTGGATACAAGATCTTTGTAAGATCCGTTGGATGAAATCTTCAATCTTGCGTCGGTTAAGATCTTTCCAAGATCTTTTTGTTGGGCCGATATCTCTTCTACAAAATCCATTGGAGATCTTCTTTATTGAGCTGGCCGATATCTTCTCTTGATATCTTGTTTGAAGAGCTTCCCTTGATCCTTGGTAGGTTTGGTTCTTGAGATTGAATTTGATTTTGAAATGCTTCCCGGCGATGTATCCCTTGTATCTCGTTTCAATGTTGTGGCTTTTATCCCTTGAAATGTTTTTCAAGGCCTCCGTGTTGAACCGTTGGACTGCTTTTCAATCTTTTCACTTGTCCCTTGTAACATGTTTCAAGGCCTCCGTTCATTCTTTTAAATGCTTTCCAAGGCCTGCACATATTTAACAAACACAAAACCAAACCATGCAATCTAGAAGTATAATCGATATTTGTTAGTGTATAAACCGCTCATAATGTTAAGTCTTCCATCATCACATATACAAATATATAACCAAGGTGGAGTTATCACCGTAGTTGGAATAAAGACGGAATGGTTTTGGAACTTGGTCATAGAGATTCCGTAATGGCCTAATCCGCTTTCCCCTATATCTATACATTGTGATAGTGCTGCTACATTGGCTAAGGTATATAACTACACATACAATAGGAAATCTAGACATCTTGCTGTGAGACATAACTCGCTTAGAGAGATAATCGCTCATGGCATAGTGTCGGTCGATTTTTTGAGAACTCACAAAAATCTAGCCAATCATATGACCAAAATCTTGGCTAGGGACTTGATACAAAAGTCGGTCAAGGAGACGAGGTTAACGAACTAAAACAAACCTCTTATCTTGGGACATCCAATTTTCCTAAGGCTCATTGTCTTAGCCGAATTCAATGTGGCAAGCCCATTCCAAGAAGGTTGCGAGCATTAGATGTTCCATCCAACGTGATGCTTGGTTCCTACATTATTTGTAAACCATGAAATGAATATTTCTTAACAAATACTTTTAGAAAAGTTTCATATGTAGGTGCAAGACTAAAAGAGAGTTGGGTACATGTACGTGAAGTGTCAAGGCTTCTTGAAGGAATTATGTAATCGACTCGTCTGCATGTTCTATAGAGGATTAGGACATAATAGCCTTCAAATGTGTCAATTGTTTGTAAGGAATGTAAACTCACATTGACTTTGCCTTCATGAACTTAGACAAGTTGAGTGGTTCAATCCGTTAGGACGCCGTGATTATTTCGAACAAAATCTGTATTTATACTAAACCAATTAATTCAATCAAAATATTTTGTTTGTTAATTTTCCTAAATTAAGTTTTACGACTTTTTCTCAAATAAGGGAGGAATGTTGGAGATATTTGCTAAGTATCGATGGAACCATTGATCTTGTTGTCGAGACAAGGTATAAATGAGTTACTCACATGGGTGTCACGATGGTCTAGGTTGCAGGAGGCAAGCCAAGTGACCGGCACTTAGAGTAGCTAGTGATTACGGGGTAAAAGTATGGAAGCTAATTAGACTAAACTAAACCAAGGGATAAGGCTGTAACACCCCAAACCCATAGGACTCGGAGTGCTATGGGCTAGGACCTCACAATCGGTCTTGACCCTAGAGTGACAACAAGTTCACCGGATCTTGCAACAAGGCACGTCAATATAAAACCAACACTGATAAAACCGAAATATCATTTATCGAAATACATTCAAAACACACAGCCGGGTATCAAAACAATATAATCATATATACATACATCCTAAAACCCGGAACCATCCTATATGAACGGAAACCCTCGTCTGAGCACTCCACCAGATCACTCTGCATTCCTCCTATCCTGCAAGGCATCTACAACACGGTATAAACCGTTAACTAGCAATTCATATATAAGATAAGCATAAGCACATACACACATCAGAATTACAATAAACACCATCATGCTATCACACATTTCCCGTTTTATTATCTTTATAACGTTATACACTCAAAACCAATTTATGGTCGTGACAAGAGAAGTCTATGATTCTCGCCTCTGTTTCCTTTACCATCTAGAGTGGTCAGGTGTACCTCCCGTATACCATAAAGAGTGTTGTAGTACCCTTCCCGTATACCAGAATTGGCCTACTCCCAGAGAACCCCGCAGTTTCCCTCGGGAATAATGAGCAAGTTATCACCGCCCGCTACAAGGAGCCCAATCAAACGTCGGTAATAAACAATATCGCATGTTATACAACAAAAACAAGCACAACTCATGCACACATTCAATATAGGAATGAATCTAAGTAAGTCCTACGGACTTCCTGAATCTAGGTAACCTCAACTATCGACCAACTCATTATTTCCCGCAGGAATAAACACCACCTGATAAACAAGGCATACATAAATCAGTCATCGGAACACATGCTAGAAGACTCTAATTCTAGCCTCAAAGATCCGCATAATATCATACACAATAACCGTAATAATATCCTCAACATCTCATCAAAACCACAAAGCCTCTCAAGGCATACAATTACACCATAATATCATCATCAACCTCAACCACACTCTAGCCTAGCATGCTTCTAAACACAAAGCCAAAAGACAAGAGGAAGGATAAACTTACCAAAGACTTGGTAATTTCTGATGCAAGGTGCGGGCGCGGGCGAAGGAATGCGTGGGCGCGGTGATGAATCCCCAGATGCCGCGATAGGGGCTGGACGCAGGCGCGAGGGCGGCAACACGCCTGAAGGCGCGGGGGCGGATAAGGTAAGGCGCGGGTGTAGTTTTCTCAATAGAGCACATCTCTTCGTGCTCTTCAACCAATCCTTCACTCGATCCACAAGACTTCACCACTAGGAACAAACAAGACAATCTTTTCTTCATCCCAATACATACATCAAATGTCCATGATCACAAAACAACAAGTTCACACTTGTTGGATTCAAAACAAGGAAAGTGAAGAAGAACAAGGAGAAGAGAAGAAAAGTGGCTTACCACTCTTCTCAGATTCAAGTAGAATAAGATTATTAGCTACAAGTCTATAAACACCAGAATGTTCCAACACCAACATCATTATCATCATCACCAAACTTCAATTGGAGGAAGATCCAAGGAAGAGAAGCAAAGAGGAAGAGAATGAACGTAGAGGAAGAAGAAGGAAATCTGGAGAAGTTCCAAACCCTTCACACGATGGAAAAAGAGAAGGCTTAAGAGATAAGGAAGAAAAAGGTGGTTGGCTAAAAAGTCGGCCGCCTACAATGCTAACCCGTGAATGCGGGTCATCCTCGCCGCGACCGCGGCAACAAGATTGCGGCCATGGTGAGGCACGTTCACGGGGTCTTTATCTAGACATGGTTGTTACATCAAATCCCCCTAAAAACATGTTTCGTCCCGAAACTTGAATAACCATAGATCCTCTCGGTCTCAACACCGAGGTACAAACACTCAAACTCATGGAGGCATAACATCTCCATCAAACTACAATCTCACTTCATAGCATGGAGGTAAAATCATCTCCAGCAAAACTATAATCACAACTCGTGCTAGAACAACAAGATCTAATAAGATCACATATCACAATCTAGCACGGAAGCCAAGCAACACATAATATCACATAAACACATAAACTCACCAACAACTCTCTCCTCAATATCGGGATCCAACTATCTGCATAAAACTCGGGATAGTTCCTCTGGATAATATCCTCCGTCTCCCATGTGGCCTCATGAGCTCCCCGTCTGGACCAATGTAACCTCAACATCGGAATGTCCTTCGAGCGCAAGCGTCTCATACCCCGCTCTAGGACCGCTACTGGATGCTCAACAAACGTGTGGTCCGACTCAACCACCAAGTCCTCATAACTGATAATGTGTCTTAGATCTGGTACGTACTCCCTCAGCTGAGACACATGAAAGACCGGTGAACGCCCTCTAGTCTTGGTGGCAACGCAAGTCGGTATGCCACCTCCCCAACTTGCTCCAGAATCTCAAAAGGTCCGACATATCGGGGACTCAACTTCCATTTTATATCCTGTTTATGTATCAAATTTGAATTTCCGTTGATAATTTAGACTCAAGATTATTGTTTTGAAGAATATATTGGCGAATAAGTTAGACGAAGGGGGTGGAACTCTGAAATCTAGAGGCGATGCCCCTTGTTTGCATACGACTTCCGGTGGCTGTGCGCGGCCAACATCCGCTCTCTAATTAATGTCACTCGGGCTATATCATCTTGTATCTGCTCGGATGCTATATCACTGATACTGCTCGGCTCACACCAACATAAAGGTGCAAGCCATCTCCGTTCATACAAGGCCTCATAACGGGTCATCCTGATCGATGCATGCCAACTGTTATTGTACGAAAACGCAATTAACGGGAGGTGATCCAACCACACCTGTCCCTAGTCTAGCTAGAGGTCGGGGCCAAGACCCAGTTGTTGATCCGCTTATCGCTGAGGCGTTCGCTAAAGAAGTTGCTGAGAGCATTGTTCGTGAGGCTGGGAACGGGACTGCCGCTAGGTCCGGAGCACACAGAGCACCATCAACTAAATTTGGACGAGTATCCATCAAAGTCTCTGCATACCGCGACTATATGCAGAGATTTGAGGAGGGTATCAGGACTAGAGGACCCGCACCAGCACCGCTAGTTCTTGTGAAATCAGTTGAGGTTTCGTAGAGAGTTACACAGATCATTTCCCCGCCTACTAGAGTTGCTGAGGTTGTTAGAGCACCGGTTGAGGCAAGAGAGCCAAAGCCCGACAGTTGGTTGAAGGCTTTCGACCAGTGTTAGCATGAAATATTGTGATATTTTAGGCACGTTTTCTAAACGTATTTGATTCATATTGATAGTCATTGGTTGAACTTTATGCATATGTGAGCTAGTATTACCTATATTGTCGATATGGATGTCTACACTAGTTCTATGTTGATTATAGGTGATTTGGAGCTATTTCCGAACGGAATCAAGCTAAGGAGAGTTGAGTTGATATGTCCATAGATTGAGGATATTCTTTGGAAGCAATTTGGAGTCTTAGCTTGAGGAATGCACGAGTTTAGGGAAGAATCACGTTCTTGCCCTAAATTACGCCCTAAAATACGGCCGTATCACAAACCACGTTCAGAATTACGGCCGTGGATTTGGAGTCAGAAATTCATGTTCATTCCAGGGGATTACACGGCCGTGGAACATATGTTGCAAACCGTATTTGTTTCCACGCTCTAAATTACGGTCGTGGAACACTTCCACGACCGTGATCTTGGCGAATCTTCTCGCCCCACTTTGAAGCCACGATCTTTTAAAGATTGGGCCGGGCCGACAATTGCCCTACACTATAAAAAGACGGACGAAGCAAGATTCCGTCACCTTCGCTACCCCGTTTACCCTCATTGATCGCCGCTTAGACACGAAGACGCTTTGCTTAGCTTGCTTGGAAGCAATTGACATCTCTTTGAAGAGATCAAAGTTCGTGTTTGGGATTCCTCTAATCTCGCACTTTTGGTGGAGATTGCTGTTGAGATCTCCGGATTGGCAGAAGATCGTAATTCTTGGAAGATTCTGCAAGAAGATCTCTCTTCTTGTTTAGGTTTGATTTGGAAAACGGATTGACATCCCGTTTTCTCTTCCTTCCTAAGGTGGTGATTGTTTGTTTTACTTTGAATCTTTTGACATTACTTGTTCTCTTTGTGACCTTGAGATTGAATTGAAGATTATTGAAAGTTCTTGAAAGTTTTCATCTTTTTATCTTTTAAATCTTGAATTGGTATCAACATGACTGTTATTGGCTAAAAACCCTTAACAATTCTAAGGTGAAGGGTTGATAGTTGTGGCTTAGATGATGATAGATCGATCGCAAACAGATTAGACCCTGAGAGTTAGAGAAATATCGCCGACAACCCTAAATTACGGGCTGTTCTTGAGTCCACGGCCGTGGAACCTCAAGAACCAACCGTGATTTCATTTAAGTCTACGAATCTGCTTTTACTTTAATCTAAAGTTAAAGATTGGCTTTAGCTTAGTTTAGACTTGTCTTTTCTAGGTGGTAGTGAAGCCTCAACAACCTCTACCTCGATTGTGAGTGTCACAACCTCAATCGGTTAAGTTAGTCTTGATCCTTGGGTTATAAGTTTGGGTATTTGATACAAATTCTCATCTTTAAAATCTTTCTATATTGAGCCTCAACAACCTGTATAGAGAATGCCTTGTAGGTGAGTTATATAAGGTTTTTGGAACTTCACCGTACGATCACCTTACATTAGTATACTTTCGCATATCTCAACTCTGTCTTTACATCATTAAGTATATCTTGAATCGATTGCCACAGCTGGATACTTGGATCTTTAGGATTGTTGTTTTCCCAATAATTTGCAAAGCTCTTATATTTATTTGCTTGATAACCTACAATCGAGTTCGTTCTCCCCAAATCCCTGTGTTCGATACTCTGGAATTCTTGCTTAACTACGTCGATCCGTACACTGCGGGTTCGCTGCTTGATTCTAGTTTTATAAATTTAAAACTTATTTGCACACACCTCTAGGGGCGAACAAGTTTTTGGCGCCGTTGCCGGGGATTTGGTTTAGACCGAATCCGGTAACCGGTTGTCAAGCTTGGGAGCTTGCTCTCGTTATTTGATATCTCTTTGAGTGCATGCGCAGGTCTAGGAACACCGCAGATCTCTTACCTCTTGATCAAGAGCTAGAGAAAACCTTGAGGCAAAAGCGCAAGGAAAAGAAGATGGCCGAAGAACACGAACGTGATCTTCAAACGGAGTTGGCGGAGAAGGAAGCTCAACTCCGATGGAATGAGACTCTCCGCCAGGATGAGATGGATCGTCATCAATCTCAAGTTAACGGTTTACAAGACATGATCGTCCAAATGAGGATAAAGATGAGCGACCTTGAGAATAAGGTAAGCAAGAAGTCCTCAGGAAGGAGATCAAGGTCTAGAAGAAAAAGCCACTCATCCGCTGATGATAGTGACTCTTCCATGCCACCGTTAGAAGAGATTGATCCCACGATCAATATGAATCCTTTCCATCCACAAGGAGCTGCTAATCGCCGCATTCCACCTAGGAATGCGAGAGTCGAACGTGTGGATAATGAGCCAAGAACTCTTGGCCAGCGGATGGACCCAACACAACAACCACGCCGCTTGGGTGTGAATTTTGATGCTGAAGATATGCAAGGGTTTAGCTTTAACCCTCAAGTTATCACTCTTGTTCGCCAAAGCCAATTTGGCGGTACAAGTGCTGAATCTCCACACCAACACTTGCAAAACTTTGAGTGTATGATGGAGACAATGAGACCGAAGAACGCTACTACCAACAGCTATAAGCTCAAACCTTTCTTTTTCTCTTTGAAAGGGAAAGTGTTGTCATGGTATCAAGCTCTTTCCAATGGGAAGCTAGACACGTGGGAAGACCTTTCCGCGGAGTTTCTCACCAAATTCTTTCTGCCCTCCAAAACGGCGGAACTTAGAGGTAAGATTAATGCTTTTTCCATGAGACCTAACGAAAGTTTGTTTCAATCATGGGAAAGGTTTCAGGATTTACTCTTGGATTGCCCTCATCACGGCATATCCAAGCTCGCCTTGCTGGAAATCTACTACAAAGGGCTGGATGCGGGAACGCAATTCAACCTCCAATCCCTCTCATGCGGAACATTCATGGACATGAGAGAAGATGACGCTTGGGACTTCATTGAGAAGCAAGCAAGAGTCATAGAGAAGTATTCCCACCGGAAAGCGGAGGAAAATCGTGTGGAGCAAGGAGCGAAGCTCACACATGAAGCTCAAAATCAGATTTTCTCCCTCAACAATGAGATCAAAGAGTTGAAGGAGACTATCAAGACCAACTTCCCAAAGCAACAAGAGAAGGATGTTGGCTATTTGGGCAACAACAATGGCGGTGATAACACCAACCGCAACAACAATAACCGGAACAATAACCGGAATAACAATTGGAATGGAAATAACAACAACCGGAACAACAACAATTGGAACAACAATCGGGGTTCAAACAACAACAATTGGCGCTCCAATCAACAAAATTCCGGTAACTCCTATCCTTCCAATTCAAATTCGCTAACTCCACCTTCCTCTTCCTCTACTCCTTTGAAAAGCCAGGGGCAATCATCTAATGGAGGAAACAATACGGGAAAGGAGAAGTCCGATCCCATGTTGGAAACAATCTTGGGAAAGCTTCAAGGGTTGGAGAACCACCTCATCAAGGTTGATGATCAAGTCTCTAAGGTTGACAAAGCTCAAAAAGTTTTGGAAAACCAATTGTTCAACCACGCGGAGGAAGTTCCTAGAAATCAAGGGAAACTTCCAGGAAAGACGGAGGACAACCCTAAGGGAAGGGTAATGGCGATCACAACTAGGAGCGGAGTGACTACCACCGATCCGCAGCCTACGTTCGTTGAAGTCCCCGTAGAGAAGGACAAAGGAAAGGGGAAGGAGAAGGAAGATGTCTATGTTCCTCCTCCAGCTTACAAACCTCCCCTACCGTTCCCTCAATCTAGAGCGCGAGCGCGCCTAGACAAACAATTCGGTAAGTTCATAGAACTCATGAGCAAGCTGCATATTAATATACCCTTCATTGATGCTATTATAGGTATGCCGGCTTATGGCAAGTTCTTGAAGGAGCTTCTCTCCAACAAGAGGAAGCTAGAAGATTTCGGTGAGGTCAAGATGAGTTCGGATTCTTCGGATCTCATCAAGACTATGAAGGAGAAAATGCCCCCAAAGTTAAAGGATCCGGGGTCATTTTGCATTCCCATTGGAGTGGGAGATGTCACATACGACGCTTTATGTGACTTGGGAGCAAGTGTGAGCATCATACCACTTGCATTATGTAGGAAGATCGGTTTAGGCGATCCTAAACCGGTCAAGATGACGTTATACATGGCGGATCGATCCATCACTCGCCCCGTCGGTATTGTAGAAGACGTCCCGGTCAAGCTAGGTAAATTCTTTGTCCCCATTGATTTTGTCGTGCTTGACATTCCTGCAGATAGTCCGGTCCCGATTATACTCGGAAGACCGTTTCTTGCAACTTCCGGCTGCATGGTCGATTGCAAGAATGGGAGACTCGCTTTTGATATTGGAGAAGAGAAAGTAGAGTTCGTTCTTTCCACTCTAGTAAAGGAGCCAATCTTTGATGAGGATATTTACGATATCCAAGATGAAGAAGGTTTGTCTAGGGAGGAGGTAAGTGCGATTCTCTTTAACGATCCTTTACAAAAGGTTATCACTATGAGTCTAACCAATGTAGGGGAAGAAGAAGAGTGCAAAGAGGAAATTGAAGCCTTAGAAGCACAAGAAGAGATGCATGAAGTGGAGTTTGAAAAACTCCACGATGAGGCTGAGAATGTAAGAATCCACGGTCATACCCTGTATTCCACGACCGTGGATTTCACAACCAAAATCGACCTCCATTCCAGGGGATTACACGGCCGTGGAACACATGGAGAGGCCGTAATTCTGACCGTGGAAGAGGGTGATCGGCTTACTTCTTCAACTTCCTTTGATTCTTCTCCAAATCACTCAATAACCTTAGAAACTTCTAAGGAAACGTCGGATGCCCTCAAGAACCATTGGAAGCTCCGCAAGTGATGGAACTCAAACCACTTCCTACTCATCTAAGGTACGCTTTTCTTGGATCTAATTCTACCTTTCCGGTCATTGTTAGCTCCGAACTAAGCATAGATGAACATGAACAGCTCATGACAGTCCTTAGGAAACATAGAAAAGCCATAGGCTACACTATCGAGGACTTAGTAGGAATCAAACCCTCCCTATGTATGCATAAGATACTAATGGAGGAGGATTTTAGAACTTCAAGACAACCTCAAAGGCGGTTGAATCCGACCATGAAGGAGGTTGTCAAGAAGGAAATTCTTAAACTTCTTGATGCAGGTATTATCTATCCTATCTCCGATAGCAAATGGGTGAGTCCAGTTCAAGTAGTTCCGAAGAAGGGAGGAATGACGGTCATCACCAACAAGAACAACGAACTCATTCCTACCCGAACCGTGACTGGATGGCGAATGTGCATAGACTACCGCAAGCTCAACAACGCAACGCGGAAGGATCACTTTCCATTGCCATTCATCGATCAAATGCTTGAAAGGTTAGCACAACATTCACATTTTTGCTACCTTGACGGTTATAGTGGTTTCTTTCAGATTCCGATACATCCGGACGATCAGGAGAAGACCACATTCACGTGCCCTTGGGGTACGTTCGCTTATAGGAGAATGCCGTTCGGGCTTTGCAACGCCCCAACCACCTTTCAACGGTGCATGATGGCCATCTTCTCCGAGTACGTAGAGGAAATCATGGAAGTCTTCATGGACGACTTCTCTGTATACGGTTCCTTTTTTAACGATTGCCTTTCTAACCTTTCTCTTGTTTTACAACGTTGTGAAGACACTAACCTAGTTCTTAATTGGGAGAAGTGTCAATTCATGGTTAAGGAAGGAATCGTATTAGGTCACTTAGTCTCTAGTAGAGGGATAGAGGTAGACAAAGCTAAGATAGAGACCATAGAGAAACTTCCTCCCCCAATTTCGGTGAAAGGGATAAGAAGTTTCCTAGGACATGCTGGATTTTATAGACGCTTCATTAAGGACTTTTCTAAGATATCAAAACCTCTCACTAATCTATTGATGAAGGATGCGGTTTTTGAGTTTTCGCAGGAATGTTCAGATGCGTTTAACACCATTCGGCAAGCCCTAATTTCAGCACCTATTATCCAACCCCCGGATTGGACTCTCCCCTTCGAGATTATGTGCGATGCTAGTGACGTAGCCATTGGAGCTGTTCTTGGACAACGAAAGGAAGGGCGAACCCATGCCATATACTACGCTAGCAAGACGCTAGACGAAGCCCAGCTCAACTACGCCACTACAGAAAAAGTGTTTCTAGCCATTGTCTACGCTATTGACAAGTTTCGCTCTTATCTTGTAGGTGCAAAGGTGATTGTCTACACGGATCATGCTGCGATCCGGTACCTCCTTGCGAAGAAAGACGCGAAGCCAAGGCTAATTAGATGGATTCTTCTCCTACAAGAATTCGATCTTGAGATCCGCGACAA
This sequence comes from Fagopyrum homotropicum, assembly GCA_033239125.1. Taxonomy (NCBI): domain Eukaryota; kingdom Viridiplantae; phylum Streptophyta; class Magnoliopsida; order Caryophyllales; family Polygonaceae; genus Fagopyrum; species Fagopyrum homotropicum. Next base: position 95,484,112 of record BSWB01000002.1, on the reverse strand, counting down.
GAAAGGTTCAGAAAATTCTGTCGCGGATCATTTGAGTCGCCTCACACATCTAGAGGACGACCATCTACCCATTGATGACTCCTTTCCGGACGAACACCTACACATCATAGAGGAGTGCATCAACGAAATCTCCAAAGGTAACGAACCATGGTTTGCTGATTTTGTTAACTATTTGGTTTGCCAGGAGATACCGCCCGGACTATCCTACGCACAAAGGAAAAAGTTCTTTAAGGACGTCCGGGAATACTATTGGAACGAGCCTCTCCTCTTCAAGAGAGGTCCAGATGGCATCATTCGGCGATGTGTGCCGGAAGATGAGATGCAAAGTGTCATCCGCCATTGTCATTCACTACCTTGTGGAGGACACGCTAGTTCGAACAAGACTAGCGCAAAGGTATTGCAATCTGGATTCTATTGGCCTAATTATTATTTAGAGATGTGCAATCCTTCGTCTCTTGCTGCGATGCTTGTCAAAGAACAGGCAATATTTCTAGAAGGAACGAGATGCCCCTCAACAACATCCAAGAGGTAGAGATTTTCGACGTTTGGGGAGTCGATTTCATGGGACCATTCCCATCTTCTTGTGGAAACCAATACATACTATTGGCGGTAGACTACGTTTCTAGATGGGTGGAAGCAATTGCCTCTCCCACAAATGATGCCATGGTGGTGGTTAAGTTCTTCAACAAGACCATCTTTCCGCGATTTGGAACACCAAGGACAATCATTAGTGACGGAGGTTCTCACTTCATAGCCCGTCACTTTGAAGCTCTTCTAGCTAAGTATGGGGTTACTCACAAGGTCGCTACCCCTTACCATCCACAAACAAGTGGACAAGTTGAGATCTCAAATAGGGAGATCAAGGGAATTCTAGAGAAGACAGTTTCAAGGACTAGGAAGGATTGGTCCTTGAGACTAGATGATGCATTATGGGCGTACCGGACTGCATACAAGACTCCCATAGGAACCACACCATACAACCTTGTGTATGGGAAGTCTTGTCATTTGCCGGTAGAGCTGGAGCACAAAGCGTTTTGGGCTATCAAGTGGCTGAATTTCGGCATGAAAGAAGCGGGAGAGAAGCGTCTCCTAGACATCAACAAGCTGGATGAACTTCGCTTGAACGCCTATGAAAACGCTAAGATCTACAAGGAAAGAGCAAAGTGTTGGCATGATAAGCATATCATTCCAAAGGATTTCAAAGAAGGAGATAAAGTTCTCCTCTTCAATTCAAGACTTCGCCTCTTTCCAGGTAAGCTTAAATCCCGTTGGACCGGACCTTTTCTAATCAAACGTATTTTCTCCCATGGTGCAGTTGAAGTATGGGGTGAAGCTAGCGGAAGTTTTAAGGTGAACGGTCAACGACTCAAGAAGTACACACCGGAACTCCAAGCTGAGGAGTTTGCACCTACCGCACTCGAATAAGTGCGAGAATGGTCTAGATACGGACCTTAAACAAAGCGCTTCTTGGGAGGCAACCCAAGGTATTGCATTTTTGTTTTTGTTTTCGATTCATAGTTTAGCTTAGAATAGACGTTTTCGCTTTATTTTGCCTCGATCTCTTCCGGTATGTTCGTGTTTTTGGTTGTAGGATTGATGGAAAAGGAGAAAGGGAGAATAATGTCGAAGAAGGGCAACGAAATTTGGACTTTGAAGCTTTACAGAAGGTTCCACGGTCTAAATTACGGTCGTCATAGCTACAGTGGCCGTAATTCTCAAAAGCCTTTGAAAAATCACCAAAACCACGGGTCCGTACACTTCCACGGCCGTGGAACACCCCGACAGACCGTGATTTTCAAAATTTTGCCTGCGACTATATAAGCCACATTCTTCACAAAATTGCCCCAAAAATACCCATTCCACGACCTAAACGCCGAAACCCCACGACCTCCTCCAATTCTTCGTTTTCTAATCGTTTTCAACGATTCTTCATCCTAAACTGCAGCAAATCCAACCACGAACAAGATCCAAGCGACAAACCGAGCGGAAATCCATCAACGAACGCGCATTTCGGGTTTTTCAATCCGAAAAAGAGGTTTATTCTTTCTTCTTGAATTTCGCGGATTTGGTTCGTTTTTGCTATAGATTTTTAGGAAGAACTGACAAAGACTGGAAGGAATTAGATTAGGACTGCTTGTTGTGGTGATTGTTGGTGAATTTGCTGAGATTCGCAAGATTCTGAGACGAATCACGGTCTCTGGATAAACCACGGCCGTGGAACCTGAAGAACAGACCGTAATTTTAGTGAAAAATGGACTTTGTAAGGAGAATGTCGGGAAGGATAAAAGAGAAGAAGGGAGAGCAAAACAAGAAAAGAAAGGGCAATCCCTCCACCTCTAGGGCACCACCACCCTCATCTCCCTCACTACCATCCTCACCTTCACCTCCGTCTTCACCTCCTCACCCTAGCATCCCAACCATACATGAGAACCACCTTGTAGCACTTGACCGGATCAAGGAGAGGACAGTAATAGGTCCTAGATATTTGTTGTTGGAGGATCTACATCCTCTCAACATTGTTGATGATCTTACATGGATCTTGGATAGAGCCGGATTGCTTGTCTTCATGAACATTCGTGAAGACGCCTATGAGGAGATTACCCGGGAGGTTGTGACGTCCTTCGAGCACAACCCCGTAGATAGGACCGTCTCCTTCCGTCTCATGGAACAAGACTATCAGTTGAGTATTGTTGAGTTTGGGACCATTTTCGGGTTCCATGAGACCTATAACGGTCGATTTCCGAGTGGAGTTTACCCCAAGGATTTTTGGAAGGAAGTAGCTATGATTTACGCCGACGAGGACCGTTGGCAACCCGCCGATACCAAGGCTAGATTGATGTACCATCTAGCCTTGAAGATAGCACACCGCGTTCTTTCGGAGTGTCTCTTTCCTAGAACGGAGACGCCCCAAAAGATCAAGACGGATGAGCTATTCTTGCTCTGTAGTATGCTATACGGTCGCCGTGCAGATTGTGCCACTCTTTTGGTGGCTACGATGAGTAAACTTAAGAACAAGAAGAAGGGGAATATTAGATATGGTGCGATAGTGACCCACATTGCTAGGACGTTTGGTGTAGATTTTTCCGCTTGCACCCGTATACCGGCGGTTCCCTTAGGGCTACATGCTTTTATGGTTAGGGGACTCATCTTCCTCACACATGGAGGTCCGCCTTATGCGGGCATGCCTTGGGAGACTAGGACGGGTAGAGGGATTGAGTGGCTGCCGGAGTATTCCATTGTGGCGGGACGCCACAATTGGAAAGAGACGTTCGCTGCGATGCATGCGAACAAGCTAGTAGCTCCCCTTTATGTTCCACCACCGATTGTGGAGGAGGAGGACATGGGAGGTCAGTACGAGAGTGGTGGAGGAGCGGAGCAGGAGTTTGGCACGTTTCCGGATCAGCCGGAGGCGGCCCCGGATGTACCTAGACGCTCTCCACGTCTAGCTAGAGCTTCAGGCTCGTCATCTCGCCACGCTAGCGTGAGTGAGAGGCCCATGTGGATGACTACACCTCCCACTTGGTATGACACACCCCCTCCTTGGTCCACGGTGCAGCCAGCAGCACCACCACCGCCACCAGCACCAGCACCATCCGATGCTCCATCATGGTACAATCACGCCCCGGGATGGTACGAGTAGATGCCGGATTGGGCTACCGGACTTTCGGAGAGAGTTGGAGCGCTAGAGATCCGGGCGGATGCTAGAGACGGACGCTTAGACGACCTTGACCACATGATGAGGGACGTCTACCGCCAGCAGTTTGGGCGGTTCTATGATCCGAGTTTCTCTCCATTCCCACCTCCGCCGGCGCCGCAGTGATTGATGCATGATCGTTGTCTTAGACATTCCCGCCACCACTTGTGAGTTTTTTTTTTTCTTTCTTTTCTTTATTTTGTTCTTTCTTTTAAACATTAGGGACAATGTTCGTCCTAAGTATGGGGTGGGATGTACTAAAAAGTTGTAATAACTCTACTCTCTATGTTTGCTTTCATTCGAGACTATCGTTGCATCTTCATTATGTGTTACACGTTTCCCTATTGCATTGCATGAAAAATGACTTGAAAAACCCATAAAAATTGAAAAATTTTGAAAATCTTATGCTTCTAATGAATTGAGATGATTTCCATGATAATCACTACTTGTGAATTGAGTTTGATGACAATTGCATGCTTAAAAGGATTGTGAATTGAAAAGAATTTGAACGAATGAATTTTACCTCTTTTGCAAGTTTTATAATGTGAAAATGTTACCTAAATCATGCTAGAAAATTGAAGTTGAAATCACGTTATAAGTTCCTATACTTCTTATTGAAATGATTAAGGCAATTCAATACTTTCTTTCTTCTTTCTTTGATCATCTAGCTCCTCATTGAAATATTAGCCTCCTTTACCTATCCGGAAATTTGGAGAAGTGAATGAGAAAAAGGCATGCTTGATGTGGGAGGGCCATGAGAGCAATTATTTGCAATCAATTGAATAGAAAGAAATTATAGGTTTGGGGAAGTCAATCATGACGATGAGTAACTCGGCACCATTCACATAGCCGGGCGTTTGTGTCTTGCCAAAGTCGGATTGAGCGATATTCCTAGCGGATTATGGTATGTGCGCTAAGGGTTTGAGGCATCTCTTGAAAAATTTGAGAAACGCCGATCTCCTAGGCTTCGGTTTTTATGCACCTCTATCCATAACTCCAAAAGTAAAATCGAAAAGTGAAAAGAAGAGAGCGAAGCTCTAAGTTGAAGTGTTGCGGAAACCACATAAGAAGAAGAAGGTAGTTGTCCACCTTCCCAGATTTATGCACCACTTTCCCTTAAAGTTTTCCCCTCCCTTCCATATTCTAGACCTTTTCTTTGAAAGTCCTTAAGATCAAAAGAATGTTATATGACTTGGTGATCTAAATTGAAGTTTCTTGTGAATGATTTTGTTAATGTTTGAAGGTTATAATGCTTATTTAGAAGTTGAGTTGATTCATGAATTTTCTTTACCTTTTACTCTTTGATTAAGTGTGTGAAAGTTTGAAAAACGATTGAAGCAAGGTTTGAGAATGATTTATTCTTTAGAAGTCACATTCATCCAAAAGAAGGTATACATATTTCATCCTAACTCTTGTTTAAAGCTTTTTGAAAGACCTTGCTTAGGGACAAGCAAGTGTTAAGTATGGGGTTATTTGTTAGCATGAAATATTGTGATATTTTAGGCACGTTTTCTAAACGTATTTGATTCATATTGATAGTCATTGGTTGAACTTTATGCATATGTGAGCTAGTATTACCTATATTGTCGATATGGATGTCTACACTAGTTCTATGTTGATTATAGGTGATTTGGAGCTATTTCCGAACGGAATCAAGCTAAGGAGAGTTGAGTTGATATGTCCATAGATTGAGGATATTCTTTGGAAGCAATTTGGAGTCTTAGCTTGAGGAATGCACGAGTTTAGGGAAGAATCACGTTCTTGTCCTAAATTACGCCCTAAAATACGGCCGTATCACAAACCACGTTCAGAATTACGGCCGTGGATTTGGAGTCAGAAATTCATGTTCATTCCAGGGGATTACACGGCCGTGGAACATATGTTGCAAACCGTATTTGTTTCCACGCTCTAAATTACGGTCGTGGAACACTTCCACGACCGTGATCTTGGCGAATCTTCTCGCCCCACTTTGAAGCCACGATCTTTTAAAGATTGGGCCGGGCCGACAATTGCCCTACACTATAAAAAGACGGACGAAGCAAGATTCCGTCACCTTCGCTACCCCGTTTACCCTCATTGATCGCCGCTTAGACACGAAGACGCTTTGCTTAGCTTGCTTGGAAGCAATTGACATCTCTTTGAAGAGATCGAAGTTCGTGTTTGGGATTCCTCTAATCTCGCACTTTTGGTGGAGATTGCTGTTGAGATCTCCGGATTGGCAGAAGATCGTAATTCTTGGAAGATTCTGCAAGAAGATCTCTCTTCTTGTTTAGGTTTGATTTGGAAAACGGATTGACATCCCGTTTTCTCTTCCTTCCTAAGGTGGTGATTGTTTGTTTTACTTTGAATCTTTTGACATTACTTGTTCTCTTTGTGACCTTGAGATTGAATTGAAGATTATTGAAAGTTCTTGAAAGTTTTCATCTTTTTATCTTTTAAATCTTGAATTGGTATCAACATGACTGTTATTGGCTAAAAACCCTTAACAATTCTAAGGTGAAGGGTTGATAGTTGTGGCTTAGATGATGATAGATCGATCGCAAACAGATTAGACCCTGAGAGTTAGAGAAATATCGCCGACAACCCTAAATTACGGGCTGTTCTTGAGTCCACGGCCGTGGAACCTCAAGAACCAACCGTGATTTCATTTAAGTCTACGAATCTGCTTTTACTTTAATCTAAAGTTAAAGATTGACTTTAGCTTAGTTTAGACTTGTCTTTTCTAGGTGGTAGTGAAGCCTCAACAACCTCTACCTCGATTGTGAGTGTCACAACCTCAATCGGTTAAGTTAGTCTTGATCCTTGGGTTATAAGTTTGGGTATTTGATACAAATTCTCATCTTTAAAATCTTTCTATATTGAGCCTCAACAACCTGTATAGAGAATGCCTTGTAGGTGAGTTATATAAGGTTTTTGGAACTTCACCGTACGATCACCTTACATTAGTATACTTTCGCATATCTCAACTCTGTCTTTACATCATTAAGTATATCTTGAATCAATTGCCACAGCTGGATACTTGGATCTTTAGGATTGTTGTTTTCCTAATAATTTGCAAAGCTCTTATATTTATTTGCTTGATAACCTACAATCGAGTTCGTTCTCCCCAAATCCCTGTGTTCGATACTCTGGAATTCTTGCTTAACTACGTCGATCCGTACACTGCGGGTTCGCTGCTTGATTCTAGTTTTATAAATTTAAAACTTATTTGCACACACCTCTAGGGGCGAACAACCAGCTGAAGGTTCCCACGTTCATGGGGAAGACCGGGTTAGAGGTGGAACAATGGCTAGGATAGTTGGATTCAGCTATGGAGGTGATCAGTTGCCCAGAGGGACGCCGGGTCAACTTAGCACAAACACTGCTGAAAGATCAGGCTCATTCCTTGTGGAGGACCATGCGCAGTAAGGAAACTAGGTATGAGTAGATGAAGACGGTGATCAAGGATCGCTACTGTCCCGCAGCCATGAGGAAGGATCGTCTTCAGAATTTTTTTGAAGCTAGATTTGAGGATTTGCCTATTGTTGAGATTATCAGCAAGTTTCAAGAGGAGCTACCTTTGCTGGGTCCGTCTGCACCACATGAGGGTCAGCATGTTTACCTTTTCTCTCGGAGGTTAAGAGAGTCTACCTGCTCGTATCTTGCTGGTTTCCGTTGTGATTCTTTAACGGATTATCATGATAGAGCATCTACTTGTGAGAGAGCCGACCGGGTCATTAGAGAGCTTCTTAGATATGAGGTCCTGAGAAGAGGCAAAGGACTGGACCCGCCAGTATTGGAGCTGGAGCTTCTGGTTTTACGCATAGTCAGACACCGGGACGTCTTGGTTTCAACAGTGTGTACAGAGTTTAGACAGAGGACGGCAATGCTTTAATTGTGGAGGCATCGGACACATGAGAGCAGATTGCAAGAAGACTGCAGTGATTTGCTTTTCTTGTGGCAAGCCCGGACATAGAGCTGCATTTTGCCGTAAGGGCAAGGCGCTATCACAATAGAATTTGTCACATGCTAGAGTAGCAGGAGGAGGACAAAGACCTCAATATCAGCAGTAACAGAGAGTTCCTTGTTCTACCGCTCATCAGGGTTCTACTCCAGGCCAGGGTAGAGGACGAGGAGGGTGTACTTCGGACACTAGAGGTACTTCAACCAGAGTTTATGAGCTGAGAAGTGCAGTGGAGCTGACCGTTCCAATGACCACAAGTACCATTCATATTAATGGTTTTCCTGTCACAGTTCTTTTCGATACCAAATACACATTCTTTTATATCTGATGCTTGCGTAGATAGATTGGCCTTAGTTACTGTAGAGGGGAAACCCTTTTTTTATAGGATTACCTGATGGGGGTAAGATTCGAAGTACCCGAGAGGTTCGCGATTGCCCTATAAGACTGGGAGGTCACGGTTAGACAACTGACTTCTTCGTCAGGTACTTAGTACATGAAGAAGTTATCCTTGGCATGGCTTGGATGGATCCACATCGAGCAGTCTTGGACATCGGCAAGAGGACAATGAAGGTAACTACGGAGACAGACCATGTGGAGATTTTCTAAGGATGGGATCTTGGAAAGACTGGTACAGTCATCAGTGCAGTCCGAGCTGCGAGAATTATCGGTCAGGGTTGCGAGGCTTTATGGTGCTATGCCATGAAGGATAGCACGAGTCCAATGTTGGAGGAGATTCTGGTAGCATGCGAGTTTACTAACGTCTTTGGAGAGCCATCAGGTTTACCTCCACAAAGGAATGTAGACTTTAACATTGATCTTGAGCCCGGGACGAGACCGATCTTGAAGGCTCCTTACCGCATGGCGCCTATCGAGATGCTTGAGTTGAAGAAGCAACTTGAGGAGTTAGCTGACAAGGGCTTCATCCACCCTAGTGTTACTCCCTGGGACGCACCAGTTCTCTTCGTCAGGAAGAAAGACGGGTCAATGAGGTTATTTATCAATTACTTAGAGCTTAACAAGGTTACGATCAAGAATAAGTACCCATTGCCCCGTATCGACCATCTGTTGGACTGGTTGCACGGAGCTTCAGTGTTTTCACAAATCGTTAGGAGATTTGGATATCACCAGCTGAGGGTGAGGGAGCAGGACATATCCAAGATGGCATTTCGGACTAGATACGGCCACTACCTGTTTGTAGTGATGCCTTTCGGGCTTACGAATGTGCCCGTAGTTTTTACGTAATTGATGAACAACATCTTCATTGACTTCCTAGATCAGTTTGTAGTTGTCTTCATAGACGACATTCTGGTATACTCTCTCAATAGAGAGGAGCATGCAGGACACTTAAGGATCGTACTTCAGGTCCTACAAGACAGAGAGCTTTACGCCAAGCTGTCTAAGTGTGAGTTTTTGATGTCCGAGGTAGCATTCCTTGGTCACATTATTTCAGCTGAAGGGATCAAGGTAGATCCGATGAAGATCGAGTCAGTAGCATCTTGGCCGCCTCCTAAGAACATCAAGGTGGTACGCGGCTTCTTAGGATTGGCGGGCTACTACCGGCGTTTTGTTGAGGGCTTTTTAGTTATCGTCCGACCGCTCACTTCCTTGCTGAGGAAGTCTACGAGGTTTGTGTTGTTCGAGCCGTGCTTGTAGAGCTTTGAGGAGCTGAAGAAGAGTTTGACCTCTACTCCTATCCTGGCTCAGCCAGAGGGAATTGACGACTTCGTGGTTAACAACGACACATACAAGCTGGGCTTGAGATGTGTTTTGATGCAGAGGGGTAAGGTGATTGCTTTTGCGTCTAGACAACTGAAGACGTATGTAGAGAATTACCCTACCCATGATCTGGAGTTGGATGTTGTTGTTCACGCTTTGAAGATCTGGCCGCATTATCAGTAGGGAGACACGCATCGGATATTCACAAACCAATAGAATTTGAAGTACATATTCACTCAACGGGAGTTGAATAACCGCCAAAGGAGATGGTTGGAGTTGATCAAGGACTTTGACCTTGAGATCTTATACCACCAGGGGAAGGCTAATCTGGTAGCTGATGCCCTCAATAGGAAGACTCTCCGGGAGATGGCGATCGCTAGGCTAACAGCTCAGCCACAATTATAATGAGACCTTGCGTGGCTAGAGATGGATATCCACTTTCCGGATTCTGACAGCTACCTATCCACCTTGGAGATAGTACTTGATCTGTTGGGTGAGATCCGACAGTAGTAGGAGAGTTGTCCCGTTTTGACACAGATCCGAGACAAGATGTATCGAGGAGAGGCGTCACAATTTAGAGTTGGAACAGATGGGATCTTGAGATGCCAGGAGCGTACATGTGTTCCTTCAGATCAAGAGTTGAGACAAAGGATTCTTCAGGAGGCTCACTCTTCACCTTACTCAATGCACGCTGGTTCGAGTAAGATGTATCAAGATATCAGACGCTCTTTCTGGTGGGGAGGTTTGAAGCCAGACGTCACAAGATATGTAGCTCAGTGTGCGACCTATAAATAGGTCAAGATCGAGCATCATCAGCCAAGAGGCGAGCTACACCCACTTCCCGTTCCTCAGTGGAAGTGGGAGGACATCTCTATGGATTTTGTTACCGGTTTGAGACCGAGTCGAGGTTTTGATGCTATCTGGGTGATAGTAGATCGACTGACGAAGACCGCACGTTTCATTCCGATCAAGGAGACGTGGCCGGTATGTTGATTGGCAGAGGAGTTCACCAGACAGATAGTTAGACTTCATGGAGGACTTAGGACTATAGTCTTTGACAAAGACGGACGGTTCACATCGAGGTTCTAGAAGCAAGTGCATGCTGCTCTATGTACGAGTCTGCAGTTCACGACTGCTTATCATCCTCAGACTGATGGTCAGTCCGAGCGAACCATCCAGAGTGTGGAGGACATGCTGAGAGCCTGCGTGTTAGGTTGGGGACAAGTGTGCCAGATCACCTTTCCTTAGTGGAGTTTACGTATAACAACAGTTGGCATGCTTCGATTAGGATGACTCCTTATGAGGCTTTATATGGATAGAGATGTCGTACACCATTGTGCTGAGACAAGCCGAGTAGTGCTAGCGGAGTAGCACCTGAGCGGATTCAGGATGACATGGCTCAAGTAGCAGTAATCCTTGAGTGGATGTTAGTAGGACAGAGTCGACAGAAGTCTTATGTACATAAGAGGCGCAGACCTCTGGAGTTCAGAGTTGGAGCTCAGTTTGGTTGAGAGTATCTCCGACACGAGGCGTCAGACGTTTCGGTGTCAAGGGGAAGTTGAGTCCCAGATACGTCGGACCTTTCGAGATTCTTGAGCGAGTTGAGAAGTAGCATACAGAGTTGCTTTGCCACCGAGGCATGAGGGTGTTCACCCCGTCTTTCATGTGTCTCAGTTGTGGGAGTATATACCGGATCCGAGACACATCATCAGTCATGAGTATTTAGTGGTCAAGCCAGACCACACGTTCGTTGAGCATCCAATAGTTGTCTTAGAGTTGATGAGGCAACTTGGGAGACAAAGGATAGTATCCAAACGAACTATCCGGAGTTTTACATTGAGCTTGATGCACTTTTAGCTTAGTGTTTTGAGTTGCAGTTTTCGTTGTTGTATTGCACACGCTTTGGTGACATTTTGAGTTATGCACCCCAAGTCAGAATATATGAGTTGAGTTCAACTTCTCTGTGTTGTTGTTGTGGGACCTTTTTGGTTGTAGCATGTTTTCGGACGAAACTTTCTTTTTAGGGGGATCTGATGTAAGATCCCAGTTTTTGCCTTCACCGCCCCGGGGTGAAGAATGCCGCCCCAGCGGCAAGATGTGCCTGTTACCGCCCCCGCGGTGACAAGGGGCCGCCCCTGCGGCATGGGCAATTCTCCCCTGTGGATTTGCCTTAGATCGCGAAGATCTTCTTTCCTTCCCGGTTCTATCTTGTTCCTATCTTAGAAGATCCAATTTTCTTATCTTTGGACGTCTTTCTTGGATCTTCTAAACCCTAGAACGTCCTTCCTTTAATATTTTCTTTCTCTTCTATAAATCCCCTTCTTTCCCTCTTTTTCGTGTTTCTTGCATACGTTTTCTTCACCCTTGAGAGTTGCAGCCGCATTTCCTTCTTCTCTTGCTGAACATGTAACTTCTTCCTCTCTTGTTCTTCATCACGTTCAGGTGTTGCTGCACCTCGCTTCCTTCTGTTTCGTTTCTCCCTTTGTTTCCTCTTTTTTTCTTCCCCAAGAATCAAGTTTGATCCTTGATTCTTGTGGAGCGTTCAGTTGATGATCCTTTTATGTTCACAGGCTCCCTTGGTTGAGTTGTGATGTGTGAGAGTGTTAAAAGAACAAGCTTTGACGTTTTTGTAGTTCCGTTGTCATCGAGAAGCCAACGACTACTTCTGTTTGTGCACCTCCCCCGCGCCTGCACATCCTTGCCCCCTCGGCAAGCCGCCCTTGCGCCTTGCTCCGCTGCCCCTGCCCCTTGCTCTACCACCCCTGCGCCTTGCTCCGCCGCCCCTCCACCCTGCTCTGCCGCCCCTGTTGTTTCTTCTACAATAACTCCCGTTCTTGTGAGTTGCTTCATTCCTTGTTTTCCTCGTTCCTTTCCTTGGCTCTTCTGGATGTTTTTGACCCTTGTTGATCTGTAAGACTAGGATCTGTGACCCTAGCTTGTGTAGATTTCTTAGAGATCATGGAGACTAGAAATTATAGATTTCTAGCAATCGTTTCGGTTCCTGATTCATGATGTCTTGTGGAGCAGGCTTCCTTTTGCTCCTTTCTTGAGGATATCTGAGTGTTTCGTGAGTGTTGAGATTACCTTCGAGTGAGGTAAGTCCCTTGGACCTACTTAGCTTCATTTTGTGTATTGGTTTGATTATATTGGCTTGTTTGTGTGATTTATCATGTTATAACAAATAACTGCAATATGATTGACCTTGTTATACCTTAATTGACCCAAGTGTGTTATAACTGGGCAGTTACTGCTTGTCCAGTTCAAATGGGGAAACTGGGAGGTGCTCTCGTAACCAGTCTAGCAGGTGGCAGAAAGATGCATACATTCTAATCTTGTTGGTGAAAGGGGACGGAGGCGAGGTCATAACGATTCTCGTGTAACAACCATAAGTTGTATCAATAATTGGATAACGTAATCAAAGATAATAACCGGCTGAAGTTGAACATGCTATGTGTTTACTTTACCTTATGTGTGTTTGTGCCTTTACTGCATATCTCATATCTAGAATGTTAGCTAACGGTTTATACCGATGTTGTAGATGTTCCACAACTTCAGGATGTTGCTGAGTGATCTGTATGGTGTGGTTACTCGGAGTTCTCGTACATTATAGGACGGGATCGGGTTTATATTTTTGTTGTTGTTTTTCCTTTGTTTTGAAATCGGTTGTGATTCTTTTACGTTTCCCTTTGTTTAAACCTTTGGTTTTATATTGAGTTTTGGTTTTCATTTGTTTGTGCCTTGTTGTAAGATCCGTTGTGTTGTTGCTACTCCGAGGGTCGGGACCCATTGTGAGGTCCTAGCCCGTAACGCTTCGAGTTCCCAAAAGTTGGGGTGCTACATATGTCTTCAACTATCTAGAGGCATAAGCGATTACCCTGCCCCTCTGTATTAGAACACATCCCAAGCGTAGCTTGGATGCGTCACTATAAACCACAAAATCATCAGTGCCCTCTAGTTGTGCTAAGAAAGGAGTAGAAGTCAATCTCCTCTTTAGCTCCTCAAAACTTTGAGTAGATGCCTTGGACCATACGAACCGGATAGTCTTCCTCAGTAGGCTGGTAAGTGTTCAGGCGATCACAAAAAACCCTTCCACAAACCGGCGATAATATCTAGCTAAGTCAAGGAAGTTGCGTAGTTCCTTGACATTCTTCGGAGTCTTCCATGATGCTACTAACTCGATCTTTACTAGATCAACCATGATCCCCTCGGCGGAAACTATGGAACTTAATAAGGCCACCTCAAGCATGCAAAACTCGCACTTAGAGAGCTTAGCGTAAACCTCTCTATCCTACAAAACTTGCAACATTGTCCTCAAATGTCTTGTGTGTTCCTTTCTGCTCTGAGAGTGCACCAAGATTTCATCTATAAATACCACCATAAACTCATCAAGGAACTCGATGAAGAAGCCATTCATCAACTCCATAAACATGGCGGAGCATTCGTGAGCCCGAATGGTATCACTACAAACTCGTAGTGGCCATATCCAATCCGAAATGCTGTCTTGGGCACATCCTACTCTCTCACCCTTAACTGGTGGTACCCAGACCTCATATGTATATGGGAGAACATAGAAGCTCCCTGCAACTGATGCAACAAGTCGTCAATACGGGGTAGTGATAGGTGATAGAATCACTATCAATTAGGGTAGTTTTTAGTGTCTTTGAGTCAGTTTGTGCTACTAATATCTTGATCCAGATGAAGAAATCCAAAATGAAGCAAAAGAAGACAAGTAACACTTGGGAGTTGATGAGGAGCAACGAAGTAATGTTTCTGGTGCTACACCGCCCCCGCGGAGTAGTGTCACCGCCCCTGCCATAGCATTACACTCCGAAACGCAGCCAGCACCTTCGCCAATGCCCAAAACAAGGTTGTCAATGCCCCTATGGCTGCCTCAGGCCGCTCCTACAGTGACTCACCCTGAAGAAGCGAAGCCGGCGCCCTTGCGCCTCTGCCAGCGGACTAGGCTGCGGACTTGTGAAGCCGAAGGGCCAGTGTCACCGCCCCTACGACGACATTGGGCCGCCCATGCGGATCATCATCAGAAATGACACGAAGTTGAAGAGTCAGACCTTCGAGGAGCATTAAAGACCCGCCCCTACGGGATTTCCAAGCCGCTCCAGCAACCAAGAAGAAGATCAAGCATTTTGGCCTAAACCGCCCCTGTGACCCTAAAGCCCACCCCCGCGGTTTAGCGCCAAAGGACTTTACTCCGGCTGTTTGCACCACCTTTATGACATTTAAGGTGGTTGTTTAGACAACCCATTTACTCCCATTTATAGTCTTTTGTAGTATAAATAGAGCTCTTGGCTGATTGCTAGAATCATCCATCATTTTTCACAAAAAGCTCTATTTTCCCTAGTTCTAATTTGTAATGAGTTTCTAATTTCCCTTGCTACATTGGGTTGTTTCAAAGCTGCATTGCTACTTGGTTGTAAGTCTAATATAAGTTTATTCAGTCAATATGTGTTATATTCCTTGAGCTCTAACTTATGTTTGTATGTTTCTTATCACTTAGATTGATCACCTTAAGTGCCTAATGCATTCAAAGTACTAGGATTAATCGACTCTGGGTTCGGGTCTTTAACCTAGAAGTAATTACTTAAAGGAAAAGGAATATAACTATAAAGAAAGTTTAACAGTGTTTATTCATTTTTTATATCTCTTTGTCTTTAATAAAATGCTAACTTGTGCTTTGATCTTGTAGGTTTACAGATCAATAATCTTGTTAAGTTGTGTTGATGCCGGTTGGCTCAACACATACCTAAGATCAAGATGAGACTTTGATGAATAACTTATAAAAAGAACCAACCAAGTAGTGTGCATCCTAAGATACAACCTAGTGTACCTCTTCATTCCATATCTATTATCACCATCTTTGCTTGATTTTATATGCTTTTGTCTTTCCTTTGTTACAATCTAACCCCCCCCCCCCCATTGGTTACAATTCGGTAATTAAACATAATCATAACTCGACTAAAACTCTCTTGGATTCGACCCTTAGTTACACTATACAATCCGGTTAGTGTAACGTTAGGTAATCTACTTTGACTAAAGCTAAAAGTCAACGACCATAGGTTTTTAGCCTCGTCAAATTTGGCGCCGTTGCCGGGGAGTGTTAGTTTTTGTTTGGATTTATTTTTGATTATTGATTATTGGTTTGGACCATTTTCATTGTTCAAGCCCGTGCTACTAACTCCGATTTTGCCCCTTTTGATCCCGAAATCAAAAGAACGCACAACCGACAATGAAGGCAACAACGAACCCATGAAGAGATGGCCAACCGAACTCTCCGCCAACTTACGCACCCTGATTTGACTCAACACCCACTTGCGGTCACCATACCGGCAATTGGGGAAGGAGTCAAATTTGAGATAAAAGGGGGTTGATCCACTTGGTCCCATCCTTCCAAGGGTTGAGTGGAGAAGACCCAAGGTTATGGACAGAGTTGATGTTGCCAAGGTTATGTGTTTCGAAGGAAGGAATAATGTACGGAGAAGTTCCACTACTCAGTTTTCCAAACTCTAGAACTCTCAACTTGAGGGATGTTGAGTCTCATCAAGAGAGTATTCAAAAGTAAGGATTGACACTCAAACCACTCACTAAAACCCAAGGATATGACTCTCGAAGGTAAAGATTAAGGGCACACTCAAACCTTAATAGAGGATGTTGAATCTCTCTATTACCCGAATCTTGTAAACTTTCGTTACCAAGCGAAGAATCAATGATGAAGTCTCTTCCCACACTAGAATAAGGGTTAAAAAGGTTAAGCAAGGTTAGGAATTAGGCTAGGTTTAACTTTGGTTAAAGGATAAAGCATTAAGATACGTCAGCCCAGAAAAAATCGGACTGTTCTAGAGGCAAAATCGGCTAATTTTTCGCTAAGAACACCACGATTTTTCGGACTCGCAAATGTTAAATCTAAACTCTCAAGGTCCAAAAGGTTGAATGAGTTCAGTCTATCATCATCTATGCCTCAATCATCAACTATTCTCCCAAGAAACACAAGGTTTTTAACCAATCATTTTCATTTTTGAATCAAAATCAAGATTGAATAAAGAAAACCAAATAAAAACCAAACTTCGCATAAAACTTGACAAATCTTCAAAATATGTAATCAATCCTTCAAAACTTCAACAAATTCTCTCAAAGCACTCAATAGAATATGTTCACAAACCATAGTAACGAACAATAATCAAAGATCTCACAACTTTCTTGAATCTTGAACTCTATCTTCTTTCCGCTACTTTCTTTCTCTCCAAGAATTGATCTCCAATCCTCTACCGTCCGCCGTCAATCTCCGATCTATTCGACCTCCTCCTTTTCGTGTCCTAGGGTTCCAACATAACCCAAAATTTCTAATGGGTTGCAAGACATTTCCTCCTTATGGCCCAATGGTTTGGGGTTTCGAACGTTATATTTTTTAGACGGTTAAGGAAAAAATCGATCGATTTACTCCATAACTCTTCCGATTTTTCTACAGGAAAATCGACCTATCCAGGAATAAATCACCCGATTTTCCTTTACTGAGAGTGCTCGTCCTTTGGCTTGTTTTCCACTTCCTTGTGTGACTCTTCCACGCACTTTCCTTGCTCCTCATGACTCCTCAATGATCTCTTATGCTTCCTTATCAACTTGATCTACTCCTTGCTCCATTATTGCTTCCAAATCCATCTTTTTCACCTACAATTCAATCAAAACTCGTCTAGACCTCTATTTCCGAAATATATATGATATAAAGCTTAAAGGAAAAATCTCTTTGAATATAACATAAATTGAGGCAAAACATTCATAATATGCATGATTATAAAGACATATAATTCATGTCATCAAAATACCCCATACTTGCCTCTTGCTTGTCCCTAAGCAAGGTTCAAATCTAGAATATAAGATTTCATGGATTATATGATGCGAAAAACTCAAAAACCTTTTGAAATGTGCTTCTTCTTTTGGATCACTCTCAAAGTAATGCTTCAATGCATAAGAAAACAAAATATGCATCAATAATAACCGTACCATGGACAAATCATCATATCTTACTCAAAGACACATATAAGAGACATGATAAAGATGTAGAGATAATCAAAGTCAAACAAATCTAAGCCATGAAGTCTTAAACATGTGCACAAAGGTCTTAAGGTCTTCCAATCATAAAGAGGCCAAAGAAACATGTTAAGGGTGAGAAATTTCAAGGTAATGTGGTGCTAATCCGGGAAAAAGGAGCAATACAACAAGAGCATTATGAACACAACTTCACCAACACATGCTTTGCATGTAAAATTTCTTTTTCTTTTACTTTACTTTTTGAGAGTATGGACTGCGGTGCACAAAAACCGAACCCTAGAAGATCGGCGATTCTCAATTTTTGAGATGCCTCAAACCCTTGATGCACATACCATATCCCGTTAGGACTTGTCGTTCATTCGGACTTTGGCAAGACACAAACATCCGGCTATGTGAGTGGAGCCGAGTTACTCATCCTCATGTTCAACGTCCCCAAACTTACTTTGCTAAACTTTCACTTAACACTTTTACAACGGCCCTCCCACATCAAACATGCCTTACATTACCACTTATCCTAATTCCCGGATGGTCAAAAGGAGGTCACAATTTTCATTGAAGTGCTAGCATGAATAAGACGTGAAAGAAAAGAAGCAAATTGCCTTAGTCATTCCATTATGATGCATAAGAACTTATAATATAGCTTCGATCATTATTTCATTCTCCTATCAAGGCATCAACATCATATAAATGATACACGTATTCAATAAAGGTAATCAAATCCATACATGTCACCATTAAAATCTCAACATAGCTAAGTCATCTTTTGCCTTTTCACATCACAATCATCATCATAGAGGTCATTTCTATCATAAGAAGAACAAAAATTTTGAAATTTTCACAAATTTTTGAAGAAAAACATGCAATGAAAATGTCATAATGGAAACGATATGCAAGAGTTATTACAAACCAAGTCATAAAGTGTAATGTAGAGTACATAACATGCGATAATACGAAAGAGATTGTAAGTACCCCTGTAAGAGCCTTAGTCCTTGGAACCTTGGAATCCTAGCTGACCTAGACGGCCTCCCCTGCGGACCCAGAGGGCCGCACCAGCGGCTGGCTGCCCTGCGCCTCACAGGGTCCCCCCCTGCGGCTTTGTGTGGCTGCAGCCGGTTTCATTGACCTTTGACCCGTGCTTTGTGGCTAGCTTCCTTTATAAGCCTTCCATTGATTTTGAATGAGGGTTTCCTCATCTTCTTCAGCTTCATTTTCTTCTGTATGTTGTTCTTCTCCTCTCCTCTTCCTTGACCTTCTTTTGATCTTTCCTTGATCTTGTGTGTGAGTTTTGAGAGAGATTTATTGTGGTTTTGACTTTGGATGATGCTGAGTGTTGTTGCTAATGTGCTGAGGTGTTGTGAGGTGATGTTGGTGTTGTTCTTCTTTGCTTCTTAGGGTTCTGGTTGTGGTAAGCCAGCTCTCCTTCCTTTCTTTCATTCTTTCTTCTTTCCTTGCTTCTTTCTCTCTTCTTTAGCTAGGATTCACAAGCAGGATCTTGTATGGATCTTTCCTGGACATTTTGATGTTCATACATGTGTGTATATGTTTGTGGTATGTTGTTTTGTGGTGAAGAAATAAAGAGAGTCAAGAAAAGGATCGAAGAGAAGCCAAGATCAGCTCACTGTTGTCTAACCGCACCTGCGCTTGAGTCAGGCTGCCCCTGCGCCTCATTGTGAGCCTTCCCTGCGCCCTGAGCCATCTGCCCCTGTGCCACACTGGTTCAGCCCCTGTGTCTCTTGTTTCCGCTGGTGCGTCTAGAGCATACCTAGTTGGTATGATTCCTTCTTCCCTTTCCTTTGGCCTTGGCTTTAGTTGATGGCTATGCTAGCATGGTTAGGATGGGCAAGATAAGTTGTATGATGGATATGTGCCTTTGGCACTTATGTTTATGTTAAGGTTATGTCTTTGGCATTTGTGTGCATGTTATGATCTCGAGGTTTAGATTAGGGTCATAGGTTAGTTTTGGTTATGGAGACGAGTCTCCTAACCTTTGTAGTATGTGATTGTGTGTGCCTTGCTATTGCAGGTATTGATTACTTCCCCAAGGGGAAGCTGTGACGTGGTACAAGTTACGAGTATTACAGGTAAGTCCATATGACTTACTTAGCGTGCAGTTATGGGTTTGCGTGATTGTAATGGTTGTGTGTGTTCATATGGTTGTTGCATTTACAATTTAATCCTGACTAGGATGACCACGTGTGTATACCTAAATGACCCTAGTGTATTCTAACGGGTTGTGACCACTTGCCTCTGCCTGCGGGTAGGAGGAGGTGCCCAGAAGCAGTAACACAGGGGGACGAGTGATGATCACCCCCATGCAAAACCCTTGAGTTAACGGGGGAAGGGACGGGGTTCTTTAGGCTCATCGTGTTACAAAATAAGTTGAATTAGTAATGGAAAAATGTAATTAAAGATAATAAATGAATATGTGTGTGACATTACTTGTGTGGTGTGTGGATATGTGTTTGTGCTATTACTTCATTCTTATTCATTATTGTAGCTAACGGTGTATACCGTGTTGTAGATAATCTGAAGGTTAGGAAGACCGCAAAGTGAGACAGACAGGGTCACCAGCCGAGGACTTCTGTACATTAGGTTGCTCGTGGGATATGGGATATTTTGTATCTGATGTTGTGGATGTTGTTTTGTACTCGGCTTTGATGTTGTAAAACCTTTTGGATGTATCTTATACAGTTTTATGTATTTTGGTTTTAATCTATCTGTGTCTTGTTGTAAGATCCAGTGAACTTGTTGTCAGGCTAGGGTCAGGATCCATTGTGAGATCCTAGCCTAATGTGGCACTCCGAGTCCCGCGGATTCGGGGTGTTATAACCCACACACCATACTTAACTTTCACATTGCACCTAATGTGAGAAGTTAAGAAGAAGATGAAGAATAATACTTACAATGTAAAATGAAGTGGAATCTGAATCCTCAACTTGTGGTGGCGGTGGCGGGTATGGGTACCTCGGAGCTCCATTGTAATAGAAGGCGCCAAATGTGTGGTAGTAAAGGTCTCTCATATGTCCATCATAGGAGGAGTGTCACGCATCTATCGCTCGACGGCACTCAGTGAACTGGGTGTTCAACGCCTGGTAATCGGTATGTAGAGCTTGATAATCAGTGCATAGGCCTTGTAAGTCAGTACGTAAACCCTGAATGCCGGAAACCAATGCTCGAATCTGACTCTGAAGTCCAGAGCTGTTGCGTCCACGTCCTCTCCCACGACTAGGTGCCTGAGAGACAAAATGGCATGGAGGTCTCATCTGCTCAGCCAGTACCTCGTCCTTAGTATCCTCATCATCTCCACCAACTCCACTAGGTCCAACGCCATGTGTATCTGTATCAATAGCATCCGTGGCATGGCCACTGAATGTATCACTCTCAAACTCTAACATGGATGGAGGGTATATTGCATCACCCTCATCATCATCATCCTCATCGTAATACTCAACTGGCTGATCTGCCCCATCGAAGTAATGCTCAAATGTCTCCTTCTAGTTGCTTCTGTTCGTGATAGTGTACTCAGATTTCCACTCTATCTCTATCGGTACTCTCTTTCACGGCATGGCCACATGGAGAATACCTTGACCTCTAGGAACTATGACTTGCCGGGCAACCAATCTCTACGATCCAAGCGTTGTGCGCTAGCAGCTATATTAAAAACCGAGAAACTCAACTATAGTGCCTCGGCCACATGAGTGACAACGCCTCCAGCGCATATGTCTCATGCTTGCTTGTTGGTTATCTACCCAAGATAGTCAACAAGCATAGTAGCGGTGTCCGGTATAGTGCCTATGGTCATGCAATGCAGAATGAAGAGCTGATCCGCCTTGATCTTTTGTGGCGTCTCCGTTCTTGCGAACAAAGACTCACTGAGGATGTAGTGAGCTATTTTGAAGTACTAGTTATACATGTTCATCTCTTTTGAGTTTCCCGGTCTCGACTTGTCTTTCCTGGTGTCTATCGCGGCAATGCTCTCCCAAAAGGCACTAGCACTCACCCCTCTTGGGAATGTGCCTGCAGAAGATGAAGGAAAACCAAACATCCAGCCAAACATCGGGATGGACATCTCATGATCCATGTCCTTAAGTCTTAAATTCACCTTCCTAGCTCTAGGATCATGCTCAAACGTACTAAGGAACTCTAGGGTGATCTCAACATAAGCCTCCTCTCTAATAAGCGCAAACTGATTCAGGCCTATTCTTTTTAGCATCCAATCGATATCCTCCCTCACACACAAGGCATCTAAATCATCCAACACAACATAGCGAGGGGCGATAATAGGTCGAGTCAATAGGCATTTATACCTCTTCTTATGCTTGGAAGTAGGTGGGGATAGGGTTGGTCGTGGTTGAGGAGGTGGTTGTGGTGGTGGAGGGGCCCTAGAAGAAGAACCTTTCTTCTTGGTTAGGTTTCTTGTGGTTCTTCTCAAAGTTTCCATTCTCAGCAAGAAAAAATCGGGTTGTTCTTCACAAAACTCGGTCGATTTTTCTAGGCTGAGTCGATTTTTCAGTTGGTTTCAATCAATCTCACAATTTTGTAAAGTTCCATCCAATGCAACACCTCAACAGCTTCCTAGGGATGTTTCTAAGCAAAACCCCTTAACAAACACAACAATCCAACAACTCAAATGTACGAATCAAGATCGAGCAAAAAAACTTAGGTTTTGGATGGAAAAACCTGAATTCCGGACAAATGAGCATTTTTTCTGCACTTGTTGTTGCTAGATCCTTCTTTGTCGTTGCAAGGGCTTCAATTTAGGCTCAAGAATCGTTCAAAACGGTTACCAAATGAAGAGATGAGGGTGAGGGCGATTCCCGGCCTTTGAGGAAGAAGGAAGCTCGAAAATCTCCAAGTGTGGAATGAGGAAGAAGAGTGGAGAAGGCTTTATATAGGCTAGGCTTTTTACGAAGAAAATTGGCCGATTTTTTCGTCGGTCCGATTTCTTCACGATTTTCTCCCATCTTCAAGGAAAATCGGTTGATTTTTTCCTGGGTGAGTCGATTTTTCAATCAATTTTTTTCTCAGAGAAGGAAAATCGACTTGCTCTAAAGCCTTCATGCCCCTGAATCGATCGATTTATCCATGGTAAAGTCGATTTATGCCTTTTTGCTCCTTGAAAACATTCCTAAGTACACTTGCATCGAAATCTCCACCATTTCTTCAAGAATGTACCTAGTTCCTGTGATGTATGACACAAACAAACCGAGAGCGCATCGAGGACAAACAAAAACAAAGCAAACAATTAAGTTAACCTAAGCTACACTAAATAAAAAGAAAAAAGAAAACTAGAACTACCATGGGTTGCCTCCCAAGAAGCGCTTCGTTTAAAGTCTTTAGCTAGACCTTACTCCTTTGATCATCAATGGAGGAGAATATGAGCAATCTCCTTAACCAGAGCTTCCGGTGTGTACTTCTTCAGTCGTTAGCCGTTTAATTTGAAACTTCCACACTTTTCAGTCCATACTTTAACTGCACCATGAGGGAAACATGCTTAATAACAAAAGGTCCTGTCCAACGATATTTAAGCTTACATGGAAAGAGTTGAAGTATCGAGTTGAATAGAAGCATGAGATCTCCTTCCTTTAAGTCCTTTGGAATGATATGCTTATCATGCCACTTCGTCATTCTTTCCTTGTAGATCCGTGCATTCTCATACGCGTTCAGACGGATCTCCTCTAGTTCGTTGATGTCCAACAAACACTTTTCTCCAGCCTCTTTCATGTTGAAGTTAAGCCACTTGACGGCCCAATATGCTTTGTGCTCTAGCTCTACAAGAAGGTGACAAGACTTCCCATACACAAGGTTGTATGGTGTTGTTCCTATGGCAGTCTTGAAAGCAGTTCTGTACGCCCATAATGCATCATCTAGCTTCATCGCCCAATCTTTCCTTGTTCTAGAGACAATTTTCTCTAGAATCCCTTTGATCTCCTTGTTGGAAATCTGAACTTGTCCGCTCATTTGCGGATGGTATGGACTGACGATCTTATGAGTTACCCCATACTTAGCTAGTAGAGCCTCAAATCGACGAGTTGTAAAGTGTGTTCCTCCATCACTAATGATGGTTCGGGGTGTCCCGAACCATGGGAAGATCGTTCTATTGAAGAACTTCCTACTACCATGGTATCATTAGTTGGAGAAGCGACAACTTCGACCCATCTTGAGACATAGTCTACAACTAGAAGTATATATTGGTTACCACTGTAACACCCCAAATCCACAGGACTTGGATGCTACATTGGGCTAGGATCTCACAATGGATCTTGACCCTAGCCTGACAAAAAATTCACTGGATCTTACAACAAGGCACAAGTAGAGTAAAACCAAATACATAAAAGCTGTATGATACATCAAAAGGGTTTATAAACTCAAAGCCGAGTACAAAACATCAAGCATAAACATCTGATACAAAAGATCCCATCCCACGCATCCTAATGTACAAAAGTCCTCGGCTGGTCACACGATCTGACTCACTCTGTAGTCTTCCTAACCTGCAGATCATCTACAACACGGTATACACCGTTAGCTGCAGCAATAGATAAGCATGAAGGTAATAGCACAAACACACATCAACATCTCATACATGCAATGCCACACACATTCATTTATTATCTTTCATTATGTTATTCCATTATTAATTCAACTTCTTTTGTAACACGAGGAGCGTAAAGAACCTCGTCCCTTTTCCCGTTAACACAGGGGTTTTGCATGGGGGTGATCATCACTCGTCCCCCCCTGTGTTACTGGCTTCCAAGCACCTCCTCCTAACTCGAAGGCGGAGACCGGTGGTTACCGCCTTGTTATAATACACTTGGGCCATTTAAATGTAATAAATGGTTATCCTAATCCGGTTTAGGTTGTAATGCACAATCATATGAACACACACAACCATCAAAATCATACAAATCTATAACTGAACGCTAAGTAAGTCCTATGGATTTACCTCATACACTCGTATCCAATACCACGTCACAGCTTCCCCTTGGGTAAGGAATCAACGCCTGCAATAGCAAGGCACACAACATCATACACTACAAGGGTTAGGAGACTCATCTCCATAAGCATAACCAACCTACAACCTCAAACTAAACCTCAAGATCACAACAAGCTCACATATGCCTACAGCATAACCTCAACATCAACACAAGTGCCTAAGGCACAACTCCAACATACAACACATCCTAACCACACTAGCCTAGCTACCAACTAAGCCAAGGCCAAAGGAAAAGAAGGAAGGAAGACATACCAACAAGGTATGCACCAACAGAAGCAAGAGCACAAGGCTGATCCAGTGAGGCGCAAGGGTAGCTCACCAAAGGCGCAGGGGCGGCTCACACACCAGGCGCAAGGGCGGCTGGAGTCAGACGCAAGGGCGGCCAACTGTGCAGAGAGTTGGTGCCGACTTCTCTTCGATCCCTTTCTCGACTTTCTTCACTTCTTCAACATACCACAACAACCTATACACATATATACATATATATGATCATCAACCATCTAGGAAAGGATCCAATACGAGCCTAGCTTGTGATCCTAACCTAGAAAGGAAGAAAGAAGCAAGAAAGAAGGAAAGAAGAGAGATGAAGGAGAAGAACTTACCACCACAAGCCCTAAGCTGCAACTATTGAGCATCAGCACGTCTATCGCCTCAACACAACATCAACAACCTTCAGCAACATCCTCGTGAGCATCCAAGGCCAAAGCCACACTCAAACTCACAAGATCTCACTCACAAGAGCAAGAAGAGATCAAAGAAGATCAAGGAAGAAGAGAGGAGAAGATGAAGAACGTAGAGAGGATGAAGAGACCGAAATGAGCTGAAGAAACCTTTCATTTAAAGCAAAAGGAAAACTTATAGGAGAAGCTAGCCGCAAAGCACAAGTCAAGAGTCAACGAAAGCGGTTGCATTCATACAGAGCCATAGGGGCAGCTAGCCCAGGGCGCAAGGGTGCCTAGCCGTTGGGGTGGCCCAGGTGGTGCGCAGGTGCTGCTGCCAGAGTCCAAGGTAAGATCAGCAAGGACTCATCTAAGGCTCAGCAAGACTCCTAGGCTCCCAAAGACTAAGGCTCTCACATCACACCCCCCCTAAAAACAAGGTTTGTCCCGAAACTTGCAAAATCCCAAAGCCTCTCGGACCCATAAGCCGAGGTAAACACTCTCCTCAAGAACGTCAGGTCACAACCTATAACATTCTATATCCTTAACACAGCATGGAGGAATCACAACTCCAGCAAAACAACTCTATCCAAGGTCTAGAGGAAGATCATCTCTAGCCAACCACTAACCACATCACACTAGCATGGAGGAAAGCCGTCTCCAGCCAAAACGCACACATAACACTACTATGTTGAGGAAAACCATCTCCACTCACACTATGTCCATCAAAGGTAGCATGGAGGAAAGAACCATCTCTAGATAATCCTAACACATACACCTTAACATGGAGGAAAGAACCATCTCCAGCTAAACCTATCTCGTACTAGCAAACCAGATCTAACAAATCAGATGCACATATCACAGCTAGCACGATAACACAACATATCACTTAAGCATATAACATGCACTCACCAAGAAGGCACTAAGATCTACTCGTGGATCCTACTGGTGCATCTAGCTCAACATAAAACTCTGGATAGTTCCTCTGATACTATCCTCTGTCTCCCAGGTAGCCTCATGTTGTCCTCGTCTCGACCATTGTATCCTCAACATAGGAATGTCCTTCGAACGCAGGCGTCTCACACCTTGCTCTAGGACTGCAATAGGGTGCTCTGCAAACGTGTGGTCTGGCTCAACCACTAGGTCATCATAACTCACGATGTACCTCGGATCTGGTATATACTCCCTCAGCTGAGACACATGAAACACAGGGTGAACACCCTCTAACCTCGGAGGCAAAGCTAATCTGTAAGTTGTTCGCCCAATTCTATCCAGTATCTCGAAAGGACCGACATATCAGGGACTCAACTTCCCCTTTATCCCAAAACGTCTGACGCCTCGCGTCGGAGATACTCTCAACCAGACATGAGCTTCTACCCTGAACTCTAGAGGTCGACGCCTCTTGTGTGCATACGACTTATGGCAACTCTGTGCAACCACCATCCTCTCTCTGATCAGCGCTACTCGAGCCATATCATCCTGAATCTGCTCAGGCGCTATCCCATTGATACTGCTAGGCTCATCCCAGCATAGAGGTGTATGACATCTACGTCCATACAGTGCCTTATAAGGAGCCATCCCTATAGATGCATGCCAGCTGTTGTTGTATGAGAACTCAACGAGTGGGAGGTAATCAGACCATCCCTGTCCGCAATCCAACACATAGGCTCGCAGCATATCCTCTAAGGTGTGGATGGTCCTCTCTAGCTGACCATCTGTCTGGGGGTGAAACGCAGTCGTGAAGTGTAGACTCGTCCCCAAAGCAGTCTGAATCTGCTGTCAGAATCTCGATGTGAATCGTCCATCACGATCAGAAACGATCGTCCTCGGTACCCCCATGGAGTCTTACTATCTGTCTAGTGTACTCCTCAACTAATCTGCTCACTGGCCACATCTCTCTGATGGGAATGAAACGTGCCGTCTTCATCAGTCTATCAACAATCACCCAAATGGAATCAAAACTCCTACTGACCCTCAACCCGGTCACAAAATCCATGGAGACGTCCTTCCACTTCCACTGCGGTACTGGCAGTGGATGGAGCTCACCTCTAGGCTTGAAATGCTCTATCTTGACCTGCTGACAAGTCGCACAGTGAGCCACAAATCTGGCTACGTCAGGCTTCAGCCCTCCCCACCAATATGAGCGTCTCACATCATGGTACATCTTACTCGTACCAGGGTGTACTGAGTAAGGCGTACAGTGAGTCTCTTGTAATATCCACTGTCTCAGCTCTACATCTGCAAGAACACAGATACGATCATGTCGCCTCATAACTCCATCTGCCCCAATAGTGAACTGGGGTGCCTCTCCACGAGACATCCTATCTCTGATCCTCGTCAAGGTCGGGCAGGTCCCCTGCTTCTGTTGGATCTCATCCAACAGACCAGGTAGAACCTCTAAAGCAAACAACTGGGCATCCTCATCAGGAAACTAGATGTCCATATCTAGCCAGGCTAGATCCCTCTGAAGTTGAGGTTGTATAGTAAGTTTGGCAATCGCCTTCTCTCGAGGCATCTTCCTGCTCAAGGCGTCAGCTATTACGTTCGCCTTGCCAGGATGATACAAAATCTCAAGGTCAAAGTCCTTGATCAACTCAAGCCATCGACACTGGTGGTTATTCAATTCCCGCTGCGTGAAAATGTACTACACACTCTTATAGTCTGTGAAGATCTGACATGTAGCACCATACAGGTAATGTCTCCAGATCTTCAAAGCATGAACTACCGCTGCCAACTCTAGATCATGAGTCGGGTAGTTCTCCTAATACATCTTCAGCTGTCGAGACGCATATGCAATCACTCTACCTCTCTGCATTAGCACACATACAAAGCCTAGCTTGGATGCATCACTATAGACCACAAAATCATCAGAACCCTCTAGTTGTGCCAAGACAGGAGCATAAGTCAAACGCCTCTTCAACTCCTCAAAACTTTGAGCGCACTGGTCAGTCCATACAAATCTGGTAGTCTTCCTCAGAAGACTCGTTAGTGGACGGGCAATCACAGAAAATCCCTCCACAAAGCGTCTGTAATAACCGGCTAAGCCAAGAAAGCTACGCACTTCCTTGACGTTCGTCGGTGTCGTCCATGCAACAACAGACTCGATCTTTCCCGGGTCTATCATAATCCCGTCGGCGGAGACGATATGTCCAAGGAAAGAAACCTCAAACATCCAGAACTCACACTTAGAGAGCTTGACATACATCTCTCTATCTCTCAAAATCTGCAAAACCGTCCTCAAGTGCCCATCATGCTCCTCTCTACTACGAGAGTACACCAGAATGTCATCAATAAAGACCACCACAAACTGATCCAGGAAGTCGATGAAGATGTTGTTCATCACTCCATGAATACTGTTGGGGCATTCGTCATCCCAAATGGCATCACTACAAACTCGTAGTGTCCATAACGGGTACGAAATGCCGTCCTGTACACATCGTGCTCTCTCACCCTCAGTTGGTGATACCCTGAACGCAAGTCGATCTTAGAGAAGACTGTCGCTCCCTGCAGCTGATCAAGTAGATCATCAATATGAGGTAGTTGATACCTGTTCTTGATAGTCACCTTGTTAAGCTCTTTGTAATCTATGCACAGTCTCAACGATCCGTCCTTCTTCCGCACGAAGAGGACAGGTGTACCCCATGGTGAAATGCTAGGGCATATGAAGCCCTTCTCAGCCAACTCCTCGAGTTGCTTCTTCAGCTCTAACATCTCGATAGGTGCCATACGGTATGGAGCCTTCGAGATGGGTCTCGTGTCAGGCTCCAAGTCAATACCAAAATCTACGCTCCTTTGAGGTGGTGGGCTAGACGGCTCTACAAATACGTCTATAAACTCACAGACCACTAGTATGTCCTCCAAAGCCGGACTCTCTCTATCCTTCATGGCGTAGCACCAGAGGGCATCACATCCCTGTGCAATCAGTCTAGTTGCTCGTACGGCACTGATGACAGATCCTGTCTTCCCAAGGTCCCAACCCCGGAAGACCTCTATCGGACCTAAGTCGGTAGAGACTATAACAGTCCTCTTACCCACATCTAATACCGCACGGTGTCTACGCATCCAATCTATACCTAATATGACTTCTTTATGCATCAAACGCATGACTAAGAACTCAACAAGTAGTACACGATTCCCTAAGTGTAGGGGACAACTACGTATCTCCTGGGTACCTCTAACCCTACTACCATCAGGTAACCCTATAGTAAAGGGTGCCCCCTTTATGGTAGACAAACTCAAACGCTCAACACAAGTAGCAGAAATAAATGAATGCGTAGCAACCGTATCAAACAAAACTCTAATAAGTAAACCATGTAACAGAATGGTACTTATAGTAGCTGGTGCTGGAGGCTCCTCAACACTCCTCAGCTCAAAAACTCTACCTCAAGCTCCTCGGCTATCACTGGTACCAGCCTCTCTACCTCTACCTCTACTCGGTCCAGGAGTTGACCCCTGAGTAGCAGGCGTGCCTAGGACTCTTTGCTATCCCTGTGTCTGATGCTGAGGCGGTCTATGCCCACCTCCTGCTACACCTGCAAGGGAAGAACCCTGTTGTGATGACGCCTTGCCCTGACGGCAAAACGTAGCTCTATGTCCTGGCTTCCCACACGAGAAGCAAGTCAGTGGTACTCTAGGACAATCAGTCCTCACATGCCCATAGGCACCTCAGTTGTAACACTGCCGGCCTCTCTCAGTTGCTTGTGCAGACACTGGAACACTCGAGCGGCCCTGAGTCTGACCTCGCCCGTATCCAGATGCTCCTGCACCAGTTGGTGCGGCACGCTGTCTCTTCTCAGACCGTCTTGTCTTACAAGTCGTCCTCTAGCTAGCTCTCTCTCTCTCTCTCATAGGTAGAGGCCCGATCCTGATAATCTGCCAATGAATCACAGTGAAATCCCGCCATGTATGAGAGTGTGCTCTCCCTCAGACGACGGGCAAAAAGGTACACATGCTGGTCCTCAGATGGTGCAGCTGGACCCAACAATGCTAGCTCAGTCTAGAAGCGGCGAATGACGTCTGTAATAGGTACATCCTTAAAACCCGCCTCCACGAAGTCCTGCAGTTTCTCCTTCCTCAGTGAGGCAGGGCAGAACTACTCCCTCAACATAGTCCTCATCTGCTCATAGGTGGTAACTCATGCTCTAACTGTCATTCACCACTAATGTGCCAGGTCACGGAATAGAGACTATACTAGCTCTATCCGTCTGTCCTCAAGGCAGTGAATAGACTCTAAACCTGAGTCTATATGCCCAATCCACACCTCAGTCTCTAGGCCAATCTCCCCAGAGAAGTATGGTACTCCCTGCTGGTGAAATGCCTTCAACTAGGTATCTGGTCGAGGCCCTCTAGTCTCCTCCACAACTCGAGCTAGCTCTAGAACACGAACCGGTTCAACTGGCACCTGAGTAGCTCCATGGGATCTCTCAGATAATCCCTCATGCCCTGGTAGATCTGGGGCTCGTCTGCCCGCTCTGATGGCCTCCTCAAAATGCCTAAGATACTCTCTGAACTCTGATCCACCCATGGAGACACGGTCTGAGCCATCAGACTGGCCTGGATGGGCCGGCTGTCTCCTGGACCCACCACTCCTCATAGTTGGAACTACACTCTCAGCAACCTCCTCAGGAGCCTTCTCCACCACTAGTGGATCTGCACCGGGAGCTGGTCCGTGTCCTATCCCTCATGGAGGAAGGGGTGATCTACCTCTACCTCTGCCTGCAGCAGCAGTAGCTCTAGTCCGAGCCATCTGCGGGGTATGCACACCTAACGTATAAGGCTCTATATAGGCCATATGTATAGATATATATATATATATATAATACTTAATAATACATGCATACACATCATCACGTAAGAGATATCTATATATATATATATCTATATTGTCGAGATCCTCAGATGGGTGACGGCTTCTGTACATACTATCCTAAAACATCTGTACTCGCTTTAAAACCAAAACCTTTTGAAAAGTCAAACCCCATGTGGGTTCTGTTAATTTATCCACTCTACCTTTATTGCAGATAGCAAGTGCAATTGTTGTCAACCTAAGGCTCTGATACCAACTCTATAACACCCCAAATTCACAGGACTTGGAATGCTACATTGGGCTAGGATCTCACAATGGATCCTGACCCTAGCCTGACAACAAATTCACTGGATCTTATAACAAGGCACAAGTAGAGTAAAACCAAATACATAAAAGCTGTATGATACATCAAAAGAGTTTATAAACTCAAAGCCGAGTACAAAACATCAAACATAAACATCTGATACAAAAGATCCCATCCCACGCATCCTAATGTACAGAAATCCTCGACTGGTCACACCATCTGACTCACTCTGCAGTCTTCCTAACCTGCAGATCATCTACAGCACGGTATACACTGTTAGCTGCAGCAATAGATCAACATGAAGGTAATATGACAAACACACATCAACATCTCATACATGCAATGCCACAGACATTCATTTATTATCTTTCATTAAGTTATTCCTTTACAAATTCAACTTCTTTTGTAACACGAGGAGTCTAAAGAACCTTGTCCCTTTCCCCATTAACACAGGGGTTTTGCATTGGGGTGATCATCACTCGTTCCCCTATATTATTGGCTTCCAGGCACCTCCTCCAAACCCGCAAGCGGAGACCGGTGGTTACCGCCCTGTTATAATACACTTGGGCCATTTAAATGTAATAAATGGTCATCCTAGTCCGGTTTAGGTTGTAAATGCACAATCATATGAACACACACAACCATCACAATCATACAAATCCATAACTGAACACTAAGTAAGTCCTACGGACTTACCTCATACACTTGTATCTAATACCATGTCACAGCTTCCCCTTGGGGAAGGAATCAACGCCTGCAATGCAAGGCATACAACATCATACACTGCAAGGGTTAGGAGACTCGTCTCTATAACCATAACCAACCTACAACCTCAAACTAAACCTCAAGATCACAACAAGCTCACATATGCCTACAACATAACCTCAACATCAACACAAGTGCCTAAGGCACAACTCCAATATACAACACATCCTAACCACACTAGCCTAGCTACCAACTAAGCCAAGGCCAAAGGAAAGGAAGGAAGGAAGACATACCAACAAGGTATGCACCAACAGAAGCTAGAGCACAAGGCTGATCTAGTGAGGCGCAGGGGCGGCTCACCAAAGGCGCAGGGGCGGCTCACACAACAGGTGTAGGGGCGGCTGGAGTCAGACGAAGCAACATATACACATATATGATCATCAACCATCCAGGAAAGGATCCAT
Organism: Fagopyrum homotropicum; assembly: GCA_033239125.1. Lineage (NCBI taxonomy): Eukaryota > Viridiplantae > Streptophyta > Magnoliopsida > Caryophyllales > Polygonaceae > Fagopyrum > Fagopyrum homotropicum. The sequence goes on along the minus strand of BSWB01000002.1, from coordinate 95,451,766 downwards.
CACATGCCTAGCTTGTGATCCTAAGCTATAAAGGAACAAAGAAGCAAGAAAGAAGGGAAGAAGAGAGATGAAGGAGAAGAACTTACCACCACAAGCCCTAAGTAGCAACTATGGAGCATCAGCACGTCTATCACCTCAACATAACATCAACAACCTTCAACAACATCCTCATGAGCATCCAAGGCCAAAGCCACACTCAAAACTCACAAGATCCCACTCACAAGAGCAAGAAGAGATCAAAGAAGATCAAGGAAGAATAGAGGAGAAGATGAAGAAAGTAGAGAGGATGAAGAGACTGGAATGAGGTGAAGAAATCTCTCATCTGAAGCAAAAGCAAAACTTATAGGAGAAGCCAGCCGCAAAGCACAAGTCAAGAGTCAACGAAAGCGGCTGCACTCATACAGAGTCGCAGGGGCAGCTAGCCTAGGGCGCAGAGGCGCCTAGCCGCTGGGGCGGCCCAGGTGGTGTGCAGGTGCGGCTGCCAGAGTCCAAGGTAAGATCAGCAAGGACTCATCTAAGGCTCAGCAAGACTCCTATGCTCCCAAAGGCTAAGGCTCTTACAACCACAAGATGATGAGAATGGTCCCATGAAGTCTACTCCCTATACATCGAATATCTCCACTTCTTTGATGTTGTTGAGGGGCATCTCATTGCTTCTTGAAATGTTACATGTCGTTTGACAAGGTTATGTGTTTCGAAAGAAGGAATAATGTACGGCGAAGTTCCACTATTGACTTTTCCGAACTCAAGAACTCTCAACTTGAGGGATGTTGAGTCTCATCAAGAGAGTATTCAAAGTAAGAATTGACACCCAAACCACTCACTAAAACCCAAGGATATGACTCTCGAAGGTAAAGATGAAGGGAACATTCAAACCTTAATAGAAGATGTTGAATCTCTCTATTACCCGAATCTTGTAAACTTTCGTTACCAAGCGAAGAATCAATGATGAAGTATCTTCCCACACTTGGATAAGGTTTAAAAAGGTTAAGCAAGGTTAGGATTTAGGCTAGGTTTAACTTTGGTTAAAGGATAAAGCATTAAGATACATCAGCCTAGAAAAATCGGACTTTTCTAGAGGAAAAATCGGCCGATTTTTCGCTAAGAACACCACGATTTTTTGCACTCGCAAATGTTAAATCTAAACTCTCAGGGTCCTAAAGGTTGAATGAGTTCAGCCTATCATCATCTATGCCTCAATCGACAACTATTCTCCCCAGAATCACAAGGTTTTTAGCCAACCATTTTCATTTTTGAATCAAAATCAAGATTGAATAAAGAAAACCAAATAAAAACCAAACTTCGCATAAAGCCTGACAAATCTTCAAAATATGTAATTAATCCTTCAAAACTTCAACAAAATCTCTCAAAGCACTCAATATTATATGTTCACAAACCACAGTAATGAACAATAATCAAAGATCTCACAACTTTCTTGAATCTTGAACTCCATCTTCTTTCCGCAACTTTCTTTCTCTCCAAGAATTGATCTTCAATCCTCTACCGTCCGCCGTCAATCTCCGATCAGTTCGACCTCCTCCTTTTTGTCTCCTAGGGTTCCAACATAACCCAAAAGTGCTAATGGGCTGCAAGGAATTTCCCCTTATGGCCCAATGGTTTGGGCTTTCGAACGTTATATTTTTTTAGACTGTTAAGGCAAAAATCGGTCGATTTACTCCATAACTCATCCAATTTTTCTACAGGAAAATCGACCTATCTAGGAATAAATCACCCGATTTTCCTTTATTGATAGTGCTCGTCTTTTGGCTTGTTTTCCACTTTCTTGTGTGACTCTTCCACGCACTTTCCTTGCTCCTCATGACTCCTCAATGGTATCTTATGCTTCCTTATCAACTTGATCTACTCCTTGCTCCATTATTGCTTCCAAATCCATCATTTTCACCTACAATTCAATCAAAACTCGTGTAAATCTCTATTTCCGAAATATATATGAAATAAAGCTTAAAGGCACACAAATCTCTTCGAATATAAGAGAAACTGAGGCAAAACATTCACAATATGCATGATTATAATGGCATATAATTCATGTCATCACCCGGCCAACGTCACCGAAGAACAAATCAAAATGCAGGCGTTTGACTTCACTCTCAAAGATGGGGCGGACGATTGGCATTAACATGTTCCGTCCGGGAGCATTGACACATGGGAGAACCTCCACAAGACCTTCTTGTAAAAGTACCTCCCCGCTAAGAAGGCAAACAACTTGAAGAAGGCGATAAGCAACATAGAGCAATAAGCGGACGAAACTCTTTATAAGTACTTTGAACGTTTCGTAAGATTACGATCTAGCTGCCCTTTCCATTGGTACTCTACCCAAGATCTAGTTATGTATTTGTACAATGGGTTGCTCGACAATGAGAGGATGATCGTTGACGCTGCTTGTGTAGGTAATATCCTGAACACTACTCCTGAACTTGCTTTGGATAAACTGGAGGAATTGGCGGAAGGAACTAGGAACTTTGGTAGGACTTCTACCAAAAGAGGAGTTCATACTGTACATCCCAGCCGTCCTGAGATATCCACTGAAATTGTTGAACTTAAGGAGATGGTTAAGAGGTTAACCTTGATGGGAACTCCACAACTACTCAAGTCTTGTGGAGTTTGTGTCGACCCTTTCCACCCCACAGACTTGTGTCCACAGTTCTAAGACGATGCTACTGAGGTGAATGTTGTAGGATATGGTTAACAATAGCAGCAACGTCCACCGAATGATCCATATGCGCAGAACTACATGCCCAATTGGCGTGATCAATAAAACTACCGGTGGAGGGATCAATAAAACTAGCAGCAACAGCAGCCCCACCAAGGTAAGTCTCAATCTACTGAAGATATGCTACATGTTTTAACTAAACAATTTGCTACTCATGTCCAAACCACAGAGTCTAGCATCAAGAACCTTGAAAAATAGGTTGGTCAAATGGCGGAGACCATCACAAGGATTGAAGCTCGATCCTCGGGGAACTTGCCCTCCTAGACTGTCATAAACCCTAAGGAGAATGTTAGTGCTCTAACATTGAGGAGCGGGAGGCAAGTCCAGCCAAAGCCAACCATGGAAGCTAAAGAAAAACCCTCTGACGGTTTTAACGCCCCCAGAGCTGCCCCTGCGGCTGCAACTACGCCCCCCTCTACACAGACACCACCCCCGTGGCTGGATGTCACCGCCCCTACGCTGACAGCCCCTAAGCCGCCTCTGCACCTACAAGCCAGCGCCCCTGCAGAAAAGTCGACAGAGGGTTATGCTGATAAGATTCTTACATCCGTCCTAGTTTTCCCCCGTTATATGTTGAGAAACCTCCGACTCCCTTTCCAGAAGCACTAAAGGAGCGAAAGGTGATTGAGGATAAGGATCTCTTTGAGACCTTTTCCAAATGTGAGGTAAACATTCCACTTTTGAAACTTGTGAAGAGAATCTCTAAATATGCTCGGTTTTTGAAGGAACTTTGCACGATCAAGAGGAACCAGAAGTTGAAGGGAAAGCAGAAAGTTCAAGTGAGTGAGCACATGCCAGCTGTTTTCCAACAACGAATTCCCAAGTAATGAATTGATCCAAGCATGGTAAGCATTCCTTACGTTATTTGTGAAACCCGCTTTGACAAAGCGATGCTTGATTTAGGTGCATCTATTAATGTGCTTCCTTATTCCATTTACCAATCTCTTGGCCTTGGGCCACTTCTTGAAACTCGGATTGTTGTTTAACTAGGTGATAGGTCAAATGTTTACCCAAAAGGAATTATTGAGGATGTGCTAGTAATGGTTGATAATCTTATTTTTCATGCTGATTTTTTCATTTGGATATGGAAAATGATTCACATGCTACACCTATTTTGCGGGGAAGACCTTTTCTAAAAGCCGCTAGAACTAAGATTGATTATGTGAGTGGTAAATTGACTATGGAATTTGATGAGGAAGTGGTTGAGTATAATATTTATGATGCAATGAAACACCCCATTGATGACCATTCTCTCGGTGTTATTGATGTAATTGACCCTATTATTCAAGATGTTTTTGACATGTCCGACATTGATGAATTGAAAATTATAATTGAAAATGATATTGACATTCATAATTCGGATTATGCACTAACGTCTATCATGCAGAAAGTTCTATCTCATTTGGATGGGCACAAAAGGCTCCCTATCTCCTTTTTTGCCATTATGCCTACATTGCTAACTCCAAGCGAAAAGCTTGTTCCTTCTATAGTGCAGACTCTGGTGATAGAATTGAAAGAGCTTCCCCAATATCTCAAATATGCTTTTCTAGGGGAAAATGACACTTTGCCGGTGATCATTTCTAGCAAGTTGTCCCCAATTCAAGAAGAGAAGTTGGTGAAGATCCTAAAGGAGCACAAGACGGCTCTTGGTTGGACCATTGCGGACATTAAGGGGATTAGTCCCTCTACATGTATGCATAGGATCCTCCTTGAGGAAGAGGAAAAACCATCAAGGCAACCACAAAGAAGATTAAATCCGCCCATGATGGATGTTTTCAAGAAGGAAGTATTGAAGCTCCTTCGAGCGGATATGATATTCCCAATTTCGAATAGCAAGTGGGTTAGTCCAACCAAAGTGCTTCCGAAAAAGGGAGGTATCACCATGGTGGAAAATCAACACGGTGAGATGGTTCCAAGCAAAACTCAAACCGGATGGAGAGTTTGCATCGACTACCGCACACTAAACACGGTAACTCGAAAAGACCACTTCCCCTTGCCTTTTATTGACCAAATGCTCGAACGTCTTCCAGGACACCCCTATTACTGTTCTTGGATGGATACTCGGGCTACTTCCAAATAGCCATCGCTTCGGAGGATCAAGAGAAGACGACCATCACTTGTCCTTTTGGCACTTTTGCATATCGTAGAATGCCCTTTGGACTTTGCAATGCCCCCTGCACCTTCCAACAGTGCATGATAAGTATTTTTCGGAATATATTGAAAACTTTATTGAAGTTTTTATGGACAGTTTTACCGTCCATGGAGATAGTTTTGATGCATGTTTAGGACATTTAAAACTTGTTCTTCAAAAGTACGTAGAAACCAATCTAGTTCTCAATTCTGAAAAATGTCATTTCATGAGTTAACAAGGAATTGTGTTAGGGCATGTTATATCATCAAAGGGAATAGAAGTGGATAAGGCTAAAATAGATGTAATTCAAAGTTTGCCTTACCCTACTAATGTGCGTGAAATTCGTTCTTTTTTAGGTCATGCAGGTTTCTATCAGCGCTTTATCAAGGATTTCTCCAAGATATCAGCACCTTTATGTGTGCTCTTGAAGAAAGATGCGACTGTCATAGTTGATGAAGATTGCAAGAAGGCGTTTGACACCTTTAAGGCTTGCCTCACTAGTGCACCCATCATCCGATCTCCCAATTGGAAGAAGCCCTTTGAGATCATGTTCGACGCCACTGACTATGTTGTAGGATCCGTCCTAGGACAAAAGGATGGAAGATCATCACATGCCATCCACTATGCATCAATGACGCTGAATGGTGCTCAAAGGAACTACTCCACCACCGAGAAGGAGATATTAGCGGTGGTATTTGCATTGGAGAAATTTCGGCAATACCTCGGTGTAAAGGTAATCATGTGTACTGACCATGCAACACTATGTTACCTCATGACCTAGAAGGAATCAAAGCCAAGGTTGATCCGGTGGGTGCACCTTCTAAGTGAGTTCAACTTCGAAATCCGAGACAAGAAGGGAGAAGAGAGCCTGGTGGTGGATCACATGAGTAGGCTGGTGAAGGAGGAAGAAGATCCATCAAGAGGAAAGGCCATACTTGGAAGTTTCCTCGACGACACTTTTTACACAACTCTCTGTTGTGTAACCGCCCCTGCGGATCCAGAGACCCGCCCTTGCGGCTTGAGGCCGGCGCCCCTGCTCCTTCCTTGTCTGCGCCCTTGCGTGATGCTCTAGACGCCCCTGCGGATTATACAACAGAGGTATTGTATAAGTTACATTCTTTTAAACCTTGGTTTGCTGATATCGTTAAATTTCTTGTTAGAGGTGAGTACCCTCCGAATTTCACCAAAGCACAAAGAGAGAAGGTGAAAGTCGAGGCAAGGCATTACGTTTGGACGATCCATATCTTTGGAAATATTGTAGTAACTAGGTAATACGCCGTTGCATCCCGGATAATGAGTTAGAATATGTTCTCTCCTTCTGTCATTTAATTGGAAGCATGTGGGGGACATTTTGGTGCAAATAAAACTGCGAGAAAAGTCTTGGATGTAAGGTTCTTTTGGCCACACATCTTTCGAGACGCTTTTGCGTTTTGTAAAGTGTGTGATAGGTGTCGAAGGGTAATTAATGTTTCTAGGAGGAATGAAATGCCTCAATCATCACTTATATTTTGTGAAATTCTTTACGTTTGGGGTAGAGATTTCATGGGTCCTTTTCCTAACTCTTTTGGGAATACCTATATATTACTTGCGGTGGACTATGTTTTCAAGTGGGTGGAAGCAAAGCCCACCAAAATTGATGATTCTAAGGTTGTGGCAGCTTTTCTTAAGGACAATATCTTTGAAAGATTTAACATCCCTAAAGCTTTGATAAGTGATAGGGGAACTCAAATTTGCAACAAGACAATCACCGCTCTCCTCAAGAAGTACCATGTCCATCAACGTGTGTCCACAGCTTACCACCCACAAAAAAATGGACAAGCTGAAGTGTCAAACCGGGAGATCAAGACAATCCTTGAAAAGACGGTTTCCCCGGGAAGGAAGGATTGGAGCTTAAGGGTCAACGGCGCTTTGTGGGCGTACCAAACGGCGTACAAGACTCCCATCGGAATGTCCCCATTCCGACTTGTGTTCGGAAAGGCTTGCCACCTACCGGTGGAGCTAGAACACAAAGCATGGTGGGCGGTGAAGAAATGCAACATGAACGTGAATGAAGTAGGAGAATTCCGGAAGCTTCAATTGCAAGAGATGGAGGAGTTAGAGCTTGATGCATACGACCATGCCACGGCATACAAAGAAAAGACAAAAGCATGGCATGACCGGAATAACCTCCAAAAGGACTTCCAAGCAATTAAAAAAGTCCTTCTATTCCAATCACATTTGAAACTTTTTGCAGCAAAGCTACGCTCAAGGTGGACTGGTCCGTATGTGATAGCTGAAGTCCATCCACATGGTGTTGTGGATCTTTACGAACAACAAACGCACAAGATATTCAAAGTCAATGGACAAAGGCTCAAGCCATACCATGAGGGAGTGAAGAATGATCCAATCAATGAGATGGTATTGGAGGAGGCCCAAGCAGAGAAGTAAGGTCCTTACGTCGAGCCAACGACATAAATCCAAGGCTCTACTCGGGAGGCAACCCGAGAGAATAAGAAGAGGAGGCTCTGTCAAGAAAACCACTCATGCGGCCTTATGTCACCGCCCCTGCGGTGACACTACAATCCCAGGCCGCCCCCGGCGCTGGGCCTGCACCACCTACAGACTGCCACCGCCCCCGCCCCTGCGGTGACACTACAATCCCAGCCCGCCCCTGGCGTTGGGCCTACACCAACTCAAGACTGTCACCGCCCCCACCCCTGCGGCTCTTTCCCTTGACAGACACCGTAGTGCCACCCCCGGCGCTGGGCCTGCGTCTCTTCTCCCCTTCTCACCGCCCCCCGGTGAAAAGCCCTTGCGGATCTACCCAGAAAAGCAAAAATATAATTCAGCAAAAACCCCCTACACCTACCCCACCCACCTCTTTGTCTCCTCCTCACCTACCACTCTCTCTCTCTCTCTCTCGACCATACTCTCTCAACCCAGCCCCAAACGCCCCATGCGTCCTCCACTCTCCCTCACTCATGCCACCAACACGCCCTTGCACCACCACTGCAATGCCCTAGAGACGACATCCCCACACCTCTGCACCACCACACCCCACAACCCCCCCCCCTCCACTAGTTGCTACAACCAACCCTCCCCTCTAAACTCGAACCCTACCTTACCCTCCACTACAAACCTCCTCCACCACCTACTAACCGCATCCACCACCACCAACCACCATACGCAGCACCAACAAACGCCAAGAGAAGACGCCACTGCACCACCTCCAACAAAGCTGTCAAAGTTGCCCTCCAAGTCTTCTCCCGCCCCTGCACCTACAAGCTTCCGTCCCCGCGCCAGCCCGCCCCTACGGATCCTCAAAACTTCCCCTTCGTAAAACACAATAGAGGGTTCGATCTCATTTATTTTCTTTGTGATTTCTGAATACTTTGCTTGAACTTATTGCAAGAATGGATTCCACTAGAAAATACAAGATGAGTGAGCGTGAGAAGGCTCGGTATAACATTGTGCAAGACCGATTGGTGTTTGCAACTCGGTTCCTGCATGCCATGACCTTGAAAAATCTGGGCATGTTGGATAGCATGCAATCCTTCCTCGACAACTCTAGGCTCCTTCAGAAGAGTGGCCCCACATACCTCGAGCTCACCCGATAGTTCATTCCCACCTTCACCGTGGAGAAGAAGGACCATGCGTGTGTCAATCTCACTTTCAAGTTCAACAAGAGGAAGTACTCGGTAAATTTCTCACAGCTGCAAGAAGCATTTGGGGTTACTAAGAACCCTTCTGACAAGTGGTGGGAGTCCGCACCAACACCGGACTTGGTGGAGTTCTGGCAAGCTGCTACCAGCCCAAAGTTTCATGTCGGGGGTGAGATCAACAACAAGCTCACTTACCCTAACTTGAGGCTCCTCTCGAAGATCATCATGTGTGTCTTCTGTGGACACAAGGAGGAGAACAAGGTCGCTCTCAAGGACCTTTCCCTACTGTACGCCTGCATCCCGGCATGTGAAAACGTGCCGGGTTAGATCTTCCTCTTCCTTACCGCTTTAAAGCAGATTAGGAAGAATGAGCCGAGATATATTGTTGGAGGTGGACTCATCTCCTTGATTACTGAGCAGGTCATGGATATGACCAAGTTGGAGGATGGGATGGCGATCCCATTCTACAATGAAGGTCTCCTCCGGCGGTGCAAGCTGCTCAAGAGGGATGGTGAGAACTTGTTTTAGCTCTCTTTTGCAGATGGGAGCCACATTACTTATTTGTCCCGGCCGCTTCCCTTCGGAGAGGAGCTCTCCGAGCTCTATATTGTCGTTGATCCATGGGTATTGAGGCGGCCTCAATTTGGTATTGTTGAGAGGCATGTAGCAAACTCCAGCCGAGCCCCCATATGAGGACCACATGACCATTCCTGAGGATGAGGAGATGCCCACATCAGCAGGAGAGGATGGCCCCGCTCTTGAGAGTCTCCAGGCCCAGATGGATACTTTGACCACTTAGCACCAATAGTGGCAGTCCGATTACCAGCGGACTATGCTAGAGCAGCAGTAGACCTGGCAGTCTTGTTTCTAGGCGAGCATGATCGCCCACTTTGACCAGCGTCAGGATGCTTGGCAAGCGGCTCAACAACAGCGTATGGAAGCTCAATAGCTGTCTTGGCAAGCCAGCTTTGAGTCTTCTTTTGGAGCCCGGTTGGATGCTCAGCAGACCCGCCTTGACGACATATACCGGCGGCAGGAGCACTTCTTCGGTCATTTCCCTTATCCACCGGAGCAGGGTCCAGATGGTTCATCCGGACCATCCCACTAGTGGGTATCCTTTCTTTCCCTTCTCCACATTACTATCTTTGATTTCATTTTCACTTTGAGAGCAAAGTGTTCTTCAAGTATGGGGGAGGGAATACTATCATGCTTGTACAGTTTATTTGTGTGTTTGTTTTGAGAATTCTAGTTTGTAACTCACTCCTTTATTCAATCAAAAAAAAAGAGAAAAAGCAAAAGAAATTGAGAAAAAGGCAAGAAAATCCTTGGATAAAACGAAAACCCGAAAGGACAGTTTAAGCAAAAAGAAGGTAGTCCGACAAACTCTAGGTTGATGCAAAATTGGACTTGAGGGATGTGAGGATTTTGGTGAGATCATCATGAAAAGAAGAAGAGTGGCAAGGTAAAAACCCGAAAGGGCTCCTTGGCAAAATGAGCGGCACCGAGTGTAGGTTCTCCTTCCGGCGTTGGCGACATAAGAAGGGGAGTTATAAGGAGGATGTCCAGGTAGGTCACTCTTGGAGAAATAAGGATGATAGTTTCTCACCTTTTCTCATTTTCTCTCTTTTCTCACTTTCTTTTCTTGGCTTTTCTCTTGATTTCCTCATCTTGTCTACTGCACCATACTTCCTGAGACTTTTGTATGCTGAATTAATAATTATGTTGTTTACGCGGGACGAGTAAAGAGTCTAAGTATGGGGGAGTTTGATAAGTGATGGAATCACTATCAATTAGGGTAGTTTTTAGTGTCTTCGCAGTGTCTTTGAATCAGCTTGTGCTACTAATATCTTGATCCAGATGAATAAATCCAAAATGAAGCAAAAGAAGACATTAGTAACACTTGGGAGTTGAAGAGAAGCAACGAAGCAATGTTTCTGGTGCCACACCGCCCCCGTGGAGAAGTGTCACCGCCTCTACGGTGGCATTACACCCCGAAACGCAGCCTGTGCTTTCGCCAACGCCCGGAACGAGGTTGTCAACGCTCCTACGGCCGCCTCTGGCCACCCCTACGGTGACTCACCCTGAACAAGCGAAGCCAGCGCCCTATGCCTTTGCCTGCGGACCTGTGAAGCCGAAGGGCCAGTGTCATCGCCCCTACGATGACATTGGGCCGCCCGTGTGGATCATCATCAGAAACGACACGAAGTTGAAGAATCAGACGTTCGAGGAGCATTAAAGACCCGGCCCTGCGGGATTGCAAGGCCGCCCCAGTGGCCAAGAAGAAGATCGAGCATTTTGGCCTAAACCGCCCCTACGACGCTGAAGCCCGCCCCCGCGGTTTAGCGTCAGAGGACTTTATTCCGGTTGTTTGCACCACTTTTATGACATTTAAGGTGGCTATTTAGACAGCCTATTTACTCCCATTTACTGTCTTTTGTAGTATAAATTGAGCTCTTGGCTGATTGCTAACATCATCCATCATTTTTCCACAAAAAGCTCTATTGTCCCTAGTTCCAATTTGTAATGAGTTTCTAATTTCTCTTGCTACATTGGGTCGTTTTGAAGTTGCATTGCTACTTGGTTGTAAGTCTTTATTAATATAAGTTTATTCAGTCAATATGTGTTATATTCCTTGAGCTCTAACTTATGTTTGAATGTTTCTTTTCACTTAGATTGATCACCTTGAGTGCCTAATGCATGCAAAGTACTAGGATTAATCGATTCCGGGTTCGGATCCTTGATCTAGTAGTAACCCTTTAGATAAAAGATGGTTGTAATTACTTAAAGGAAAAGGAATATAACTATAAAGAAAGGTTAGCGGTGTTTATTCATTCTTTATATCTCTTTGTCCTTACTAGAATGCTTACTTGTGCTTTGATCTTGTTGGTCTACGGATCAATAATCTTGTTAAGTTGTGTTGATGCCGGTTGGCTCAACACATACCTAAGATCAAGATGAGACTTTGATGAATAACTTATAAAAAGAACCAACCAAGTAATGTGCATGCTAAAATACAACCTAGTGTAACTCGTCATTCCATATCTAGTATCACCATCGTTGCTTGATTTTATATGATTTTGTCTTGCCTTTGTTACAATTAAACCCCCCCCCATTGTTTACAATTAGGTAATTAAACATAATCAAAAATCGACTAAAACTCTCTTGGGTTCAACCCTTACTTACACTATGCAATCCGGTTAGTGTAATGTTAGGTAATCTACTTTGACTAAAGCAAAAAGACAACGACCATAGGTTTTTAGCCTCGTCGGGTAGTAAGTACTTGTTCTCAATGGTCAGCTTGTTCACCTCTCGGTAATTGATGCACAACCTCATCGATTTGTCCTTCTTTCGCATAAAAAGTATCGGCGCACCCCATGGGAAAATACTAGGGTGTATAAAACCCTTCTCTTCTATCTCATCGAGTTGCCTCTTCAGCTCCAGCAACTCGATAGGCGTCATACGGTATGGTGTCTTCGATATCGATCTTGTCCCGGGCTCTAACTCGATGCCGAAATCCACACTCTTCTATGGCGGTAAGCTGAATGGCTCGTCATAAACATCAATGAATTCACATACGACGGGAATATCCTATAATGTTCAGCTCTTACCTTCCTTCATGGGTAACACAAGAAGGCCTCACAACCCCGTCCAATTAGCCTCGTCGTTCAGACTGCGCTGATGGCACTACTAGACTTTCTAAGGTCTCAACCTCGGAAAATCTCAATCCGACCTTCCTCGGTAGTGACCATCACGGCCCACCTACTAATATCTAAAACCGCACCATGTCGGTCCATCCAATCCATCCCTAAAATGACTTCTTCATGTACTAATTACATGACACAAAAGTCTATAAGCCAATCAAGAATTCCCAAACGTATGGGACAATCATGTATCTCACGGGTACCTCTAACCCTACCACCATCGGGTAACCCTATAATAAACGGTGTCCCCTCTACCGTATCTAAGGTCAAACATTAACGCATGCTTCAAAAATAAATGAGTGCGTAGAACCCATATCGAAAAGTACTCTAATAGGTAAACTATTAATCTGAATTTTACCTGTAGTGGCTAGCGTTGCCGGCTCCTCAACACTCCTCAACTCGTACACTCGAGCATGTGCTCCTCTATTATTAGTGGGGCCACCACTACGACATTTGCCTCTATAAGGTCTTGGTGTGGAACCCTTAGTATCAAGATGATCCAAAACTTGCCGTTGCGGTCCTTGAGTCTGATACTGAGACAGTCTTTGTTCGCCTCCAACTATACTAGCAAGGGAAGAACCCTGTTTTGAAAAAGCCTTGCCATGTCGGCAAAAGGTAGATCGATGACTTGGCTTGCCACAAGTGAAGCAAGTAACCGGTGCTCTCGAACAATCAGGTCGGATATGTCCAAGACTACTACAGTTGAAACACTATTGTCCGCTATCAGATGTCTGTGTAGACAATGGTTAACTCGAGTGGCCTTGAGTCTAGCCTCGCCTGTATCCTGAAGCTCTAGCGCTAATAATAGTGTGACCCATCGTCTATCTCTTCTCAGACCCTCCGGACCGAGAAGCCCTTTTATGGCCAAATTCTCTCTCTCTCGTACCACGATGCTCGATCTTAATAATCTATCAAGGAACCACAATGGAAACCCTCCATATAGAAACGGGTACCCTCCCTCAGTCTGCGGGAGAACAAGTATACATGTTGGTCCTCTAGAGATGCAGCTGGTCCCAATAATGTCATCTCCTCCTGAAACCTCTTGGTCGCTCGGATACAAGAACATCCTTAAAACTAGCCTCCATGAAGTCCTACAGTTTCTCCTTCCTCAGTGAGGCAGGGCAGAAATGCTCTCTGATGAGAGCCCTCATCTGATGGTATCTAGTGACCCGACTCCGCATGGTCCTCCACTAGTGTTGTGCTAAATCCCGAAGTAGACTCTGCACCAACTCTACCCGTCTATCCTCTAGGCATCTGATTGTTTCCAAGGTACTCTCATCTGGTGAAAGATCTTCAACAAGGAATCCGGTCACGACGTTCTCGGCTCCTCTTGAGCCCTGGCAACCTCAACTGCTCGTGCTAGTACAATTGACACTTATGTTGCTCTTTGCGAGACCTAAGCTGATCCGGCACGCGCTGGTGGATCTGGGGCTCGCCTACCTGCCCTAGCCTCCTCAACCTGACGGATGTATGCTCGAAACTCAGGTCCTCTCATCGAGACATGATCCATCTCGTCAGACCGTACTAATTGGGCCCTCTGTGCAACTGTCATCCCATCTCCAACCTCAGGAACGATACTCTCAGTGACCTCCTCAGCTCTATCTTCCGCCTCTAGCGGATCTGCAATGAGAACATGTCCCCGACCTAGGACTAAAGGAGGGAGAGGTGGTCTACCTCTACCCCATCCTACATCAGATGTTTCTCTCGTACGAGCCATTTGCGGTATCTAACGTATAAAGCCAACTAAATTACATATATGTGTATATATATATAGTAATTAAATCTAGAATACTAAGTAAAGTTCAACATACAAACTAGGCTGTAGAGATCCGCGGAAGGAGTGATGGTTTTCCGTACATTCTATCCCAAACCGACTGTGAAAAGATTTTAAAGCCAAAATTCCTTTTTGAAAATTCACACCCCTTTCGGGTTCGGTTTATTTATCTATTCGCCTTTCAAGAAGATTGTGAGTGCCATTGTTGTCAACCTAAGGCTTTGATACCATGTTTGTAATCCCCAAATCCATAGCACTCGAGATGCTACGGGCTAGGACCTCACAATGGGTCGTGACCCTAGCCTGACAACAAGTTCACTATATATACATACATCTAAAAACCCGTCACCATCCTATATGTACGGAAACCCTTGGTTGATCACTCCACCAAATCACTCTGCAGTCCTTCTATCCTGCAAGACATCTACAACACGGTATAAACTGTTAGCTAATAATTCATATATAAGATAATGCGTAAGCGCATACACACATCAGATTTATAATAAACACCAAGCATGTTATCACACATTCCCGTTTTATTATCTTTATAACGTTATATACTCAAAACCAATTTATGGTTGTAACACGAGAAGTCTACGACTATCGCCTCTGTTTCCTTTACCATATAGAGTGGTCAGACGTACCTCCGTGTTCGCTCCAAAACGTGTGCTTACACGAGAGAAAATAGTCTTAAATTTATACCAAGAACAAAGCAAATAAGCGAACCCGTAGTGTACGGATCAATCGCAATACCAACAAGTATTACAGGGTCAAACACAAGGACTATGGTGAAATCAAGCGCTTAAGTCAACTAGATAAGATTCTTGCAAATAACAAAGTTCAAAGCAAAGCAAATCAACGAAGATATATCAATAAAGGAGAATGTAAATTCTAGAGATCGTAGCGTCAAGTTGTGGTTTTCGATTCAAGATTTCTAAAGATCTATGGACAAGGTTGGGGTTGCGAAGGTAAGGTGTTTCTTCTATGAAATAGATCACGGGGGAGGTCTCACAATCCACTATCCCAAACCAAAGATCCTATTACTTGGTAAGTCTCAAGGAACTAAGGAAAGGAACTATCAAATCAAACCAACAACTCAACCTAAGGGAATAGAACTAACCTTTACCGGATAAATCATAGGCTAACTCACAAAGGTAAGGTGAAGGCACACTCAAACCTAACAAAGGATAAACCTTTATTACCTAGAAAACGTCATAGTCGGTACTCAAGAAAGGAATCACCAGGTAAGTCTCTTCCTATCCTCAAGCGTAAGCCTTAGAGAAATCTAAGGGTATAAAACTCTCAACAAAGACTAGGATTTGGCCAATTTATGACCTAGGCTTAGGATAAGACAAGATCGGGCAAACAAAAACAAATCTCGGACTATTCATACTCAAATCTCGGCCGAGATTCTTGGAATGTCCGAGCTCGGCAACTATGTAGGTAAAACTCAACCTTCAGGATCCAATCTAACTCAAAGGGTCATTCTATCATCATCTAAACCACAACCATCAACTAGTCACCTAAAATCGCAAGAATTCTAGCCAACAATAGTCATATTTAAATAAAAAAAGTTATATGATATCAAATAAGACATAAACCAAGAAAACCAATGAAAACTTAACTTAACGATATTCAATAATCCAAAAGCAATCAAAAGCAATAACAAAGGCTCAACCCTTTGTTCAAATAACAAAAACAGCAAACTAAGATTATCCTTCCAAGAATAACTCACAAAACCTCAATGCTAACGATGCGAATCTTCAATCCTTCGATGGTTTTCCTTCCTTCTCTATCCTGCTGGTCTTCTTAGAGTTTCCGGAGTAAAACTGAATCTTCTATGGGCGTTTTGCCTCTTCATTGGAGGTCCTTTTCAATATTGAAGGTTATAGGATATTTATAGAGAGATAAATCTTGGGTTTTACAAGAATGGGTCTTAAAGATAAGTCGCAACTTAAAGATAAGCCCTAGCTTAAAGATAAACAACATCTTATAGATAAGCCCTAAATTTTTGGGCCGAAAAAAGAATGTTGAGCCCTCTGATACCAGATCCCACTCTTGCGCTTATCAAGGCCCACTCCGAAGTATCAAATCCACTCCGTAGTATCATAATCCACTCCGCGGTATTAGAGTCCACTCCGTGGTATCATAATCCACTATGGCATGTTCTAGCTTCCTTTTATGCTCCTTTTTGTTCCGCATTAAGGCTTAATCCTTACATATGTCATTTTGCTTCATAATTCGCCAAATTACCTATAACTGCAATAAAACTTTGTGTAGATCTTTATTTTAACAATATAGGTGAATATAAGCACAATTTCTATGAATGTATGTCTATGCATCCAAACTAAAGGGAAAATCAATTTCATGCCTAAATATATGTCATAATTTATGTCATCACTCCCGTATATCATAAGGAGTGGTGCAGTACCCTTCTTGTGTACCAGAACTGGCCTAGTCCCAAAGAACCCCTCAGCTTCCCTCGGGAATACTGAGCAAGCTGTCACCGCCCATTACAAGGGGGTCAATCATACATCGGTAATAAACAATACATCATTCCATACAACATATTACAAGAACCACTCGTGCGCACATCCAATATAGGAATACAGCCAAGTAAGTCCTACGGACTTACCTAAATCTAGGTAACCTCAACAATCGACCAACTCACGAATTCCCACAGGAATAAACACGGCCTGATTAACAAGGCATACATAAAACAATCATCGGAACACATACTAAAAGACTCTACTTCTAGCCTCAAATATCCCCTTAAGATCATACACAATAACCGCAATAATATCCTCAAAATCTCATCAAAACCTCAAAGCCTCTCAAGGTATACAATTACACCATAATACCATCATCAAACTCAACAACACTCTACCCTAGCATGCTTCTAAACACAAAACCAAAAGACAAGGGGAAGGATAAACTTACCAAAGACTTGGTAAATTCTGAGGCAAGGCACGAGGCGGGCAAACAAATGTGCGGGCGCGTCGCAGGCGCGAGGGCAGCGACACACCTGAAGGCGTATGGCGGATAAGGTAAGTTGCGGGTTCGGTTTTCTCAACAGAGCATAAATCTTCGTGCTCTTTAACTGATCCTTCACTCAATCCACAACACTTCACCACTAGGAACAAACAAGGCAATCTTGCCTTCATCCCAACAGATACATCAAACGTCCATGATCGCAAAACAACAAGTTCACACTTGTTGGATTAAAACCAATAAAAGTGAAGAAGAACTAGGAGAAGAGAAGAAAGGTGGCTTACCACTCTTCTCAGATTCAAGCAGAAGAAGATTTTCAACTGCAACTCTCTAAACACATCAATCTTCCAACACCAACGTCATCATCATTATCAAACTTCAATTGGAAGGAGATCCAAGGAAGAAATCAAGGAAGAGAAGCAAAGAGGAAGAGAATGAACGTAGAGGAAGAAGAGGGCAATCTGGAGAAGTTCCAAGCCCTTGAAACGATGGAAGAAGAGAAGGCTTAAGAGAGAAGGAAGAAAAAGGTGGTCGGCTAAAAGGTCGGCCGCCTACAATGTTAACCCGCGACAACGGGTCATCCTCGCCTCGATTGCGGCCATGCGATGGTAGCCATGGCAAGGCGCGATCGCGGGGTCTTCATCTAGACATGGTTGTTACAATGATTATCACGGTTTTGTCGAAAATTGGTTTAGTTGAGCCTCATGAGTATCACGGGACATTGTTTTGACTCTATCATGAGAATTCTATGACTTGGAAAGAGCATCTTTGGCCTTGCCAACACCTATGCCATTTTGTGGCGGACTTTATATTTTAGGACACATTTTATGAGCATTCTTTATGTCAGTCGTCATTATAATAGCTCAAAAATATTGTTACAAAGTTTGAGAGAAATTCAATCACAAATGTCCATTGAGATGCAAGTAGCTAGCTAGTGAGTTGCTTAGTGAGCTACTTGGTGAGCTAAGCTAGTTTTAGCTGAGGTCGTGATTAGGGATGGCAATGGATCGGGTGGTGGGTGGATGACCCTGTCTGCCACCCGACCCGCGAAAAAATCTCATCCACCCCACCCGACCCGCCATCCGCCAAGTCCACCACCCGCATCCGATCCACCCGCATCCAGCGGATTAAGCGGGTGGATCGGGTGATATTCGGGTGTTCTACGCATGTTCTATAAATCGATATTAAACTCGGATTCGGAAAATTAATAATAATAAAAATAAATTCAATCCTAAAAAGTATTATCCATAAAAACATGATAAATATAAAGTCAACACAAATCATCCAAGTGGAAATATTACAAGAAGTGTTT
Organism: Fagopyrum homotropicum; assembly: GCA_033239125.1. NCBI lineage: Eukaryota > Viridiplantae > Streptophyta > Magnoliopsida > Caryophyllales > Polygonaceae > Fagopyrum > Fagopyrum homotropicum. The sequence continues at coordinate 95,433,485 of BSWB01000002.1, read as the reverse complement.
TAAGTTCTTGAAAAATAGAGAAATTTAGCAATACATAACATACAATAAGATCATAATATGAATTGAACAAATGTACAAATTTTGCTAAACAATCAGTAAATCACCAATTAATAAATCAAAAGGGAACTATAGATCACTAAATCAATAAATTTATAACGGGTGAAACAGGGTCGGATGGGTGGATGGATGATGGATCGGGTGATGGGTGGATGAAAGGTCCATCCGAATCCGACCCGATCCATCACCCGCTTCATCCGCCATCCGCTTTCACCTGCTTCATGTCGGGTTTTCACCCTTTAATTATGGATCGGGTTATCGGGTGTCCGTCGGGTTCGGATGAAATTGCCATCCCTAGTCGTGATTCTTTTATACAAAAATTGTATTTGTACTAAATTAATAAATTCTATCAAAAGATATTTGTGATTGTGTAGAGTTTTGTTTGCTAATTTGTCTAAATTAATTTTTACGACTTTGCTAAATGAGGGACAAAATTTTTGAGATTTTTGCTATGTCTAGACGGAACCATTGAGCTTGTTGTCAAGACAATATGCAATGAGTTACTCACATATGTGTCACGATGGTCTATATTATAGGAGGCATGTCAAGTGATCAACACTTAGAGTAGCTAGTGATTACGGGGTAAAAGTATGGATGCTGATTAGACTGAACTAAGTCAAGGGGCATGACTGTCACGGTTTTTTCGGAAATTGGTTTAGTTGAGCCTCATCAGTATCATGGGACATTATCTTGACTCTGTCATGACAGTTCCATGATTTGCAAAAGAGTATCATTGATCTTGCCAACGCCTAGGTCATTTTGTGGTAGAAATTGAAAGTCCTACGCTTTGTGTTTTTAGGACACATTTTATGAGCATTATTTCGGACATTCCTCATTATATTAGCTCAAGAATGTTGTTGCATAGTTTGAGAAAAATACAAACACATATGTCCATTGAGTTGCTTAGTGAGCTACTTGGTGAGATAAGCTAGTTTTAGTTGAGCTCATGAGTATTCTGTTGACCTTGAAGCTTCACCTACTTATAATGATTAAAGGATTTTTGTTTTTCTATTGGTACCCCTAAAATTTAAACTTTTCCTCTTGCTATACACAAAGTTTTCATAATACCCTCATTGTTTAATTTATTTCCTCCTTATACTCATTCTTAATATGTTTCAAATTTCAATTATAAAATAAAAATAGAAAACTAATTCTGAATAAAAAGCTTAGATTTATTTTTTGTTTTTAAAATAAAAAACTAAAATAAAACTAATTATATTCACGTTAAATATTAAACTAATTAACTTTATAATAGCTAAGTAATGGTAAACAAGGTTTTTTTGGATTTAAAAAATTAGAAAAGTAAAGTCAGACTTTTTTTTGCTTTAAAAAAATATCGTAATTTTTTTTTATAATTTAAGAATTAAAATAAAATATAGAAATTAAAACTAAAACTAAATCGAAAAATTATTTATTCAAAAATTATTAATATAATAATAAAATAAAATTCATAAAATATATGTCATTAAAATTTTCCGTTTGGTGCCCTTGAGTTTTTGGCTTTTCCGGATGGTGCCCAAATTTTTTCACATTTCCGTTTGGTACCCCCGAGTTTTTGGCTTTTTCGGATGGTGTCCAAATTTTTTCACGTTTTCCGCTTGGTACCCTTGAGGTTTCGGCTTTTCCGGATAGTACCCTTATTTCTTATTATTTGTCTAAAATAACGTTTCTTATATTAAATTTATAAAAAAAAAATAGGGGGATAATTATAACAATTTTATATTATAAATTTTGAAGACAAGTATATTTTAACTGAACAAATTTAATCAACTATTGATAATTATGATATTTTTTAAAATATAAGGTTTTTACATATTATTTTATGATTTTTAATATATTTATTACTATTTCATACCTTATCATATTTTGCATCAAAACATGAATTTTTCTTATGTTTTATGGAAACTAATTTTTATAAAAAAAAAAATTTTATTATCAAATTTTTTTCCTATTTTTTTTTAAAATTTAATATAAGAAACATTATTTTGCATCAAAACATGATTTTTATACAATTTTTTTTATCATTTTTGTTAAAATAATTTTTATGTTTTATTTATAATTATATATGAAATAAATCATTGATAAATTATATAACGCAATATATTCAAATTGGACATTTGGTTTTTCAAAAAAAATTAATAATTATTGATAAATGTCCGATTTGAATACTATTTCTACTTTTCAAAATGAAAAAAAATAAAAAATCCTACTTAAATTTTAATAAAACTTTTGAAATGTACATACAAAACTCATTTTTTTTATAAAAATTATTCTATTACATGTATTATAAGTTCATGATATGTATAGAATATGTAAAGTTTTTTCTATAAAAATCCTACTTTTTAAAATTTCCTTTTCTTATAAAAAATTAATAATTTTTATGTTTTGAATAATATTTGTTAAAATTTAAGAGGATTTTTTTTTCATTTTGAAAAGTTGAAATAGTATTTAAAACGGACATTTATCAATAATTATTAATTTTTTTGAAACACCGAATGTCCAATTTGAATATTTTGCGTTATACATTTATCAATGATTTATTTCATATATAATTATAAATAAAACATAAAAATTATTTTTAAAAATATGATAAAAAAATTTGTATAAAAATCATGTTTGATGCAAAATAAGGTTTCTTATATTAAATTTATAAAAAAATAGGGAAAAATTTTGATAATAAATTTTTTTTATAAAAATTAGTTTCCATATAACATAAAAAATTTCATGTTTTGATGCAAAATATGATAAAGTATCAAATAGTAACAAATATATTAAAAATCATAAAATAATATGTATAAAACCTTATATTTTAAAAAATATCATAATATTAATAGTTGATTAATTTTGTTCAATTAAAATATACTTGCCTTCAAAATTAAAAAAAAAAAAATTGTTATAATTTTTCCCCTATTTTTTTTTTATAAATTTAATACAAGAAACATTATTTTAGACAAATAATAAGAAAGAAGGGTACCATCCGGAAAAGCCGAAACCTCAGGGGTACCAAGCGGAAACGTGAAAAACTTTGGACACCGTCCGGATAAGCCAAAAACTCAGGGGTACCAAACGGAAATGTGAAAAACTTTGGGCACCATCCGGAAAAGCCAAAAACTCAGGGGCACCAAACGGAAAATTCCTAAAATATATTTATGATTTTTGAAATAATATATTCAAATTAGGTTTAGTTTTAATTTTATACTTTATTTTAATTCAAATATAAAAACAAAAATAAAAACGTTAGGACAAAATTTACTTTTCTAAATTGTTTAAACTAAAAAATATAAAATACTTCTTTACTTTTACTTAGTATGCATAATGTTAGTTATTTTAAAATTTAATGTGATTATAATTAGTTATAAATTTTATTTTATTTTATTTTCAAAAACAAATAATAAAAAGTAAGTTGATTTTTTTTATTATAAAGTTATTTAGTTTAAAATTTAAGGTGATCACAATTAGTATGAAGTTTTATTTTTTTTTATTAATTAAAAACAAAAAATAAAAATTAAGTAGATTTATTTTATTCATAATTAGGTTTGAATTTTTTTTAAGATTTTTTTTGTTTTATAATTGAAATTTTAATGAAATATATTAAGAAATAGTATAAAGAGGAAACATAAAACCTTGTTGATGCCAAGAGGAAAAGTCCAAACTTAAGCTCATTGATAACACGATTTATAACGTTAGTTTAGGCATTCATTTAGATAGTTTTTCCGCTCATTCATGCATGGTTAGCACTAGTCCATGACGTTTGCATTCAATTCTTGTATAGTTGTCGAGATAGACTTTTACACGGACTTTTGCATATTTTGTAGGTATTTTGGGAGCTTTAGGAGCTTAATCGATACATTCGAGGATCGTTCCTCGAGATGACACACCTTCGGACTTATTGGGAAGCAAGTTAGGAGCTAAGGAGGACACATGGGACCTTGTTGGTGCATGTCTTGCACCAAATCGTGGCTTGATGATCCATAGAAGTCTGAATCACCAAAACCACGGCCACTAGATTTCCACAGGCGTGGAAATAGGCAGTGGTTCTCCCTGCACAGCTGCGACAGCTGTCCCACGATCTCCATAACCGACCCTTGCCCTTGATGGTGTATAAAAGGTGGTCCTGCAGGCTGTTGAGGGCAGACCCCATCATTCCATTCTCTCCCACACTCTCAACAACACATATTCTCTCATTGGAAGATTGGATTGGAGCTACGTTTGGAGGAGAAGGAAGGCTTTCATTGGAGAAGAAGAGAAGAACACACCATTCTTAGTTTTTCATAGCTTTTAGAGTGAAGATTGTTGGAAACATTTTCTAGGGTTGTAAGAACGAATCAAACCTTCTTTTGAAGGGTTGTAAGTCTCTCTTTTGACTTCTATTCAGCTCGTTTTCTTGCTCTATTTGCTTCATCTATCTTTCATTTCATTATTTTGACATGGACTCCATGATTTTATGTTTGATGACCTTGATTGTGATGACGCATGTTGTTGGCTAAGTAGATGTGATTCTAGGATAAGGAAATGATGGTTATGGCTTGGACTATGATAGGATAGACTTAAACGTACCTTTGGATGCTTTGTTTGCTCGAACCTAGCCTCTGTTCAAAATCATGGTTTGTTCTAAGGGGTTCCACGGCAGTGGACTTGATGAACTGCCCGTGATTTCGTCTGACTTGCTTGTATTGATAATATTAAGTGTTAGGTTGTTAGATTGTTAAAATTCTAGTGTTTGTTGAGTTAGATCTACCCTAGGGTGACCTAGTGTTAGCAACTAAGTGTGAGAAGAGACCTACCCGGTGATTCTTGCTCTTAGACACCAAAGATGATGAACTCTAGGTAGTAGTGAGCCAAGCCGCTATTGGATTGAGTGTGCTAGGATTGATATTTAGGACTTGCCTTCCCGAGACTTACCCGGTAAGGAGAGGTTAGATCCGTAGATGACAATTCGGTTTGTGTAGAATTCCTATCCTTAGGCTCTTTGAGACTTACCCGGTGATGAGACCTTAGGAACGGACTAGTGGACCATGAGACCTACCCGGTGATTGATCCCAATCTAGAAATATCCACTCCCAACATACTATAGTTGTTCCAAAGAATGACTAGATAGCTTGAGTCCTATGCCATAATCGGAATTTTTAACCCCTAGAATCCGCTTTTCTCTCTTGATTATCTATCTCGTGTTTGTTTATTTGCCTTGCTAGTTTAGTTATTTGTTAAATCTTGCATGATTTGTGATCTTTGATTGATCACCACAAAACCAATCCAAAAACATTGAGATTTTCATTTTTTTATTTCTTTCTCCTTTCTTAGCCTAGATCAACACTATCCTTAGTCACTATTGATTCAATTTCACCTTAGTCTTTGTGTTCGACCTCGGAATACTATCCTTACTATAAAACGACCCATACACTGTGGGTTCGCTAGGAGTTAGGAAAAATAATTCGAGTTATAAATTTAAGACTTTTGCGTTCATCAATTCCTAGACGTAACAAGTTTTTGGCGCCGTTGCCGGGGACTAGGTCTAGATTGAGTCATTTTCGTGATTGTTTATTGTGTAGGTCTTTCTTGTTGCTTTTGATCTTGTTTGGTTTGTGTCTTTGCATTTTCAGGACATCTCTCATTCTTTAGGTGCATGCGAAGATCTCGTGGCAAGGATTTAGCTCCATTCGATCCCAAACCGGAGAGAACCCTTAAAGCTAGATCTAAGAGCATTAAGAAGAAGAAGGAGATGGCCGCAAGAGATCTTCAAGCTGAGTTGGATGAGGCTTTAGAACAAATTAGGTTAAGAGATGAGCTCTTGGAGAATGAAAGGAGACTTGCCAATGAGAGGCAAGAAGCAACTAGGAGGGAGATTGAAGAGATTAGGCAAGCTCTTGTGTAAAGAGAGCTTAATCGTCAACAACCTCCTCCACCACCACCACAACCGCAGCCGGCGGTTAATATTCGGTTTGAGCCGATAATGATTGAGGAGCCACAAACATTAGGGCAACGTATGGATCCGGCTCAAAGAGTGCACCGTCCGGGTGTGAACTTAGGAGGTCCCGCAACCCATGATTATGAGCTTCGCCCTCAAGTTCTACAAATGATCCGGCATAATCGAGTTGGAGGGATGGAAGGAGAGTCTCCTCATCAACACTTGATGAACTATGAGATCTTGATGGAGACTCTAAGGCCGCCTAGGTTGGAGAACAACAACCATAAGCTTAGGGCTTTTTCCTTCTCTCTTAAGGATAAAGCCTTGGCTTGGTACCAATCGATTCCACTAGGGTGTGCGAGTACTTGGGAGGAGATGACAACCGAGTTCTTGACTAAGTTCTTCCCACCTTCCAAGACTACCGAGCTAAGAGGGAAGATCAATGCCTTCATGATGAAGGATAGAGAAAGCCTATTCAAGTCTTGCGAGAGGTTCAAAGACCTTCTTCTAGATTGTCCACACCATGGTATACCGAAAATAGAGCTTTTGGAGATCTACTTCAAGGGACTTGATGAAGATAGCCAATTCAAGCTTCAATCTCTTTCCGGTGGGACCTTCATGGAAAAGAATGTGGATGAAGCTTGGGAGTTTGTAGAGAAACAAGCCTTGGTGATTGAAAAGTACTCCCATAGGAAGAATGATGGGAGGAAAGCGGGAGCATATGAGGTGAGTGAAGTCACCATGAGTAATTTCAAGCTTGATGCAATCAACAATGAGCTAAAGTCTTTGAGGGAGTTGTGTGCTACAACTTTGAAGAGTCAAGCAAGCCCTCAAGTGCAAGTGCAAGCAAACTTGTCTTCCAAGGAGGAAGATGTGAACTATATGGGAAGGGGCAATTACAACAACTATCAAGGCCCAAGGAACTTCAACAACAACCGGCAATTCAACAATTACCGGTCTAACCACAACCATCCCGGGTTTTCCTATTCTAACCCGGATGGTGCCTTGAACCTTCCAGCTTCCACAAGCGCAGCTCCACCACCAAAGGCTTCACAAGAGCCTCCACCCGGATTTACTCAACCTCCAAAGGATAGAACCGAGATGATGTTTGAGCAATTACTTGGAAGATTGAGTGGACTTGAGAGCACGGTGACTTCCATTTCTAAAGCTCAAAAGGTGTTGGAAGCACAAGTGTTCCAAAAGGCGGGTGAAGCTCATAGAGATCCGGGAAAGCTTCCCGGAAGAACCAAAGATAACCCAAGAGGCCAAGTGTTGGCCATCACTACAAGGAGTGGGCTGAGTAAGAAGGATCCCTTGCCTAAGGGAAATGATAAAGGGAAGCAAGTGGTGATAGAGGAAGAGACATTGCAAGAGATGGAGGCAAGAGCAAGGATGATGAGCCAACATATGTGGCACCACCTCCATACAAGCCACCACTACCATTCCCACAATCACGAGCAAGAGCTCGCTTGGACAAGCACTTCGGTAAATTCCTTGAACTTATGTCTAAATTGCATATTAACATTCCGTTCATGGATGCTATTCTAGGTATGCCGGCCTATGGAAAATTCTTGAAGGAGATACTCTCCAACAAAAGGAAGTTGGAGGAGTATGGGGAAGTGAGGATGACAAAAAGGTCCTCGGAGTTGATTCAAACGATGAAGGAGGAGATGCCTCCTAAGCTAAGAGATCTGGGATCCTTTTGTGTGCCAATTGGAGTGGGAGAAGTGAAGTATGAAGCCCTATGTGATCTTGGGGCAAGTGTAAGCATCATCCCGCTTGCACTTTGCAACAAGGTTGGGCTAGGAGAGCCAAAGCCGGTCAAGATGACCCTTTACATGGCGGACCGTTCAATCACTCACCCCGTTGGAATCTTGGAAGACATACCGGTGCAACTAGGGAAGTTCTATGTGCCCATAGAGTTCGTTGTTTTGGACATCCCGGCGGACTACCCGGTTCCTATCATTTTGGGAAGGCCGTTCTTAGCCACTTCTGGATGCTTGGTGGATTGTAAAAATGGAATTCTCTCCTTCAACATTGGAGAAGAGAATATTAAGTTCAAACTATCCACAATGATGAAGGGGCCATCCCTTGGCGAAGATGTGTTCAACATTGTCGAGCAAGAGGAGTCTAGAGAAGTTGCAAGCTCGATCTTGATCAAGGACCCCTTGGAGAAGGTTCTTAGCTTGAGTTTGATGGAGGAAGGAGTTGAGGAGGCTTGAAATGAAGAAATCAAGGCTTTGGATGCATTGGAAAAGGAGACAAGAGCTGAATTTGAAGCACACAAAGGTGTGCTAAATTCCTGTAGAAATCACGGCTTGGGGGGAAGAACCACGTCCGTGGAATGTCCCGTGGAACTCTCTAGAGTGCTAAAAAAGGCTAGCTTTGCAAGTTCCACGGCCGTGGTTGTGCCAGAGCCCGTGATTTTGCCCGTGCTTTCCCCAGAAACTGCATTGGTGGTTGATCAAGCTTCAAGGAGCTTTGGGGAGTCTTCCATGGCTTTGGATTCATCTCAACCAACATTGTATGGAGCGTCTCCAATTGATAAAGGTCCTCCTAAACTTGAACTTAAACCCCTCCCCTCTCATCTTAAGTATGCTTTTCTTGGTGAAGATTCTACATATCCGGTGATTGTTAATGCATGCTTGAATGATGATGAGTTGAGTAGATTGTTGCATGAATTGAGATTGCATAGGAAGGATATTGGCTATACCATTGATTGATTTAGTTGGCATTAACCCTTCTTTGTGCATGCATAAGATCTTAATGGAAGATAACCATAAACCCTCAATTGAACCTCAAAGAAGACTAAACCCTATCATGAAAGAAGTAGTAAAGAAAGAGATCCTTAAATTGCTAGATGCGGGAATCATTTTCCCGATTTCGGATAGTAATTTGGTTAGTCCCATGCATGTGGTTCCTAAGAAGGGTGGGATGACCGTAGTAACTAATGAGAATAATGAATTAATCCCAACTAGAACGGTTACGGGATGGAGGATGTGTATAGACTATAGAAAACTAAATGTGGCCTCTAGGAAAGATCATTTCTCTCCTCCCTTTATTGACCAAATGCTCGAGATATTAGCTCAACATTCTCACTTTTGCTACTTAGACGGTTATAGTGGATTCTTCCAAATCCCTATTGATAGCATGAATTATAGTCTATATTTTGGGGTTTGTTTAGACGTTTCATCTTCAATAATCAGCATGTTTGTATGTATAATATGTGATTATATTACCATTTCATCTACCTATGCGGGAATCGAGGTCTACACCTAGTTTTGTTGTAATCGTAGGTAACATGACACGTTTTGCATCAAAAAGGAGCAAAAGGAGCTATAGAGTCATTGGAGCTACATTCAGGAACATAAGGAACCATCCAGGAAGCATAGCCATGGATCAGAGATTCACTTTGGACCAGATTTGAGAGATTTCACATTCAGTTGTGACTCACCTCGGTTGACCACAGAATCACCTCGACCGAGGTGATCCAGAGAAGTCGACTCGACCGAGGCGAACACCTGGGACGCGGCGAGAATATTTTATTCTTGGCTGAGATCTTTTATCTTTGGAAAGAGATCTTATATTTTTGGGCTTGGCTCCTAGAAGGAAGAAGATATGCTAGGCATATATTTTACCTATTTTTATGGGAAGAGATCTTTCTAAGATATCTTATATTTGGAGAGTAATTTTCCTATAAAAAGGGTCGGATTTCCCATAAATCCGGGACGCTGCATACATCCGCTATCACCTTGCTTACATCTATTACACCGCTGCAGCCATACTCCAGTTGGGAGATTTGAAGAACCTTTTTGAAGGTTGAAGAAGGAAGATTGTAGCTTTTATAGCTTTTGAAGGGTTTTTGTAAGATCATCTTAGATTCCCTTCTTTGTTGTCTTGCCTTATTGGATTTCTATCCAAGGAACGCTTTGTTGTGATATTTGATTCAGTTATTGAAGTCTTTTCATTAAATTTTTCTTGTTCAAATATTCACTTTCTTCCCATATACTTGATTAATACTTTCATGATGATGAGTGGCTAATCTCTTTGTGTGATTCTAGGATGATTGGCTGAAGGTTGTGGGAAAAACAATGATAGAATAATCTTAGATTCCAGTAGGATCCTGAAAGTTCGAGCCTTTAACCTTAACCCTAAGCATCTCGCTCAGTCGATGAACATCTCGGCCGGGGTGGAATTCGTCTGACCGAGGTGACTTATCTGATCCGAAACTGATAGTTAAGTGTTAGAGTTTGCTAAATCCTATTCTTATTACACCTTTCCTAATTCAATGCAAGCTTAGGATGAGACTTACCCGGTAATTCCTTTGTTTGTTTACCTAAGATCATAAGTATAGGTAATAAAGGTTTATCCTTTATTGGGGTTTGAGTGTGCTTTCATCCCATCTTTGTGAGTTAGCCTGAGACATACCCGGTAAAGGTTGATTCTATTCCCTTAGATGGTGTGTTAGTTTGAGGTTATAGTTCTTTATCTTAATTCCTTGAGACTTACCCGGTAATAGGAGTTACGGTTTTGGATTAGTGAGTAGTGAGACTTACCCGGTGATCTATTCCACTTTAGTAACACCTTCCCCATGCAAAAACCTCAGCTTTGTCCGCTTATCTTTAGATCTTGAGTTGGAACCACAACTAGATACTTTAATCCCTAGAATTGCATATTTCCTTTATTGACTTTTATCATCTTTGATTGTTTTAATTGCTTTGTGGTTAGTGATTGCTAAAGCTTACCGTAATTGGACTTTGTTTCACTAAGTCCCTGTGATCGACCCCTGGAATTCCTTGCTTTTTACTACGATTGACCCGTACACTGCGGGTTTGCATCCTTGTTTTAAGCTTACATCTAGGGTTATAAATTTAAAGCCTGCACACACCGTTTAGAGCGAACAAGTTTTTTGGCGCCCTTGCCGGGGACTTGGTCTAGACCGAGCCGGTTACGGTTTGCTTTTGGGGCACTTGCCCCGTGTCTACTAACCACTCTACTTGAGTGACTTTTGCAGGTTCTTTCTTAGGTTTATGCGAAGAACCCGCACTGAGAAGGAAATCGTTCCTTACGATCCCGAACCAGAAAAGACATACAAACGACGCTTAAGAGAAGCGAAGATGGCCAACCAAGACAATCGCGATCTTGAGGCCGACTTGAAAGAGGCGCTAGAGCAGCTACGCCTCAGCAGGGAAGAGCTAAGGCAAGAGAAAGAAGAAACTCGCACCAGGACTGAAGCAATCGAAGCAGATATGGCAGCCATACGAGACCAAATTCTACTTCGACCGAGGGAAGACCCAGTTCCCGATGCTGGACCGATGCAGGTCCCAGTTGCTGACCCTCGACCGAGGCAGGTTCCAGTACTTGACGCCCCGGCCGAGGTACTTCCACCTCGGATGCCAGTCCGAGGCGTTCTTCTTGCAGGAATCCCACAAATCCTAGGTCAAAGGATGGACCCCAATCAACAACTGAGGGAAGATCAATGCTTTCATTGTGAAGGACAAGTAGAGTTTGTCCAAGTCATGGGAGACGTTCAAGGACATCCTTTTGGATTGCCCACATCATGGGATTTCAAAAATAGAGTTATTGGAGATATACTTCAAGGGACTGGACGGAAGCACCTAGTTCAACCTCCAACTACTCTCCGCCGGTACCTTTATGGACATGGCGATTGACGAAGCTTGGGACTTCATCGAGAAGCAAGCTTTGCATATGGAGAAGTACACCCATCAAGGAGCTGAAGGTGGAGTTAAAAGAGTCAACTTCCAAGAAACTCAACCCAACAACAATCAACTCACGTCTTTGAAGAATGACGTGAAGCAATTGAAGGAACTCTTGGTTGCTCAAACCAAGAAGGAAGATCAAGGACAAAGGAACAACAACAATGGATACCATAACAACAACAACGGTTCCTGGAACAACAATTACAACAACAATAATAGAGGATCCAATAGTAACAATTGGAGGGCGAACAACCAAAATTCTGGTAACAATCATTCAAACTCCAATTCTAACGATTCCTCTAATCCTTTCCTCTCTTCCCCTTCTTCTTCTTCTACTCCATTAAAGAGCCAGGGGCAAGGATCAAGTTCGTCTCAGCCGGAAAAGAAAGACGCAGTGCTGGAGGCTATCTTGATCAAGCTTAGTGCTATGGAGACTTCTATGACTTCATTTTCGAAGGCCCAAAAAGCCTTTGAACAACAACTTGCTAGTAGGGCGAATGAAGCGCCAAGAGATCCAGGGAAGCTTCCAGCAAGGACGGAAAGCAACCCTAAGGGCCAAATTATGGCCATAACTACGAGGAGTGGACTGAAAACTGCAGATCCAATGCCTCGGTCGGTGCCAGTACCGACGAAGACCACCTCGGTCCAGGTGCAGTCGAAGAACACTTCGGCCGAGATGCCAACCGAGGTGGAGCCACAGAAAGCGGAGGGAAAAATTGAAGTTTATGTTCCACCTCCTGCATACAAACCACCACTTCCATTCCCCCAGTCAAGGGCCAGAGCATATCTAGACAAGCACTTTGGTAAGTTCCTTGACTTGATAAATAAACTGCACATTAACATTCCTTTCCTTGATGCTATTCTAGGAATGCCCGCCTATGGGAAGTTCTTGAAGGAGATCCTATCAAGGAAGAGGAAACTGGAAGATTTTGGTGAAGTTAGGATGACATCTAAATCCTCGGAGCTTATTCAAATCATGAAGGAGAAGATGCCACCTAAATTGAGAGATCCCGGCTCATTTTGCATTCCCATTCAAGTTGGGGATGTCACTTGTGAAGCCCTTTGTGATCTAGGAGCCAACGTGAGCATCATTCCGCTGGAGCTATGTGTGAAGATCGGACTTGGAGAGCCCAAGCCGGTCAAGATTCGACTATACATGGCGGATCGCTCCATCACCCATCTCGTGGGAATTTTGGAGGACGTTCCGGTCAAGTTAGGTAACTTCTATTTACCAATATATTTTGTTGTACTTGACATTCCCGTAGATTATCCTGTTTCTATTATTCTCGGGAGGCCATTTCTAGCAACTTCGGGTTGCAACATGGATTGCAAGAATGCCAAGTTGAAATTCAAAATTGGTGGCGATGAGGTGGAGTTCGCATTACTTGCAGCCATGAAAGGGGAGCAGCTAAGCGATGATATCTTCAACATCTACGATGAAGAAGAATCAAGAGAATTGGTGAGCTCTATCCTTATTAATGATCCACTCGAAAGAGTTATTAGTTTCAGTTTAATGGAGGAAGGTATAGATGCTTCTTGTGATGCAGATATACGGAGCTTAAAAGCACTGGAAGAAGATCCAGGAGCTAAAACTGAGAAGCTAATCCAGGAGACGAAGATCTCCAGTTTCTATTCCAGTTGCAGTACCTCGACCGAGGCACTATCTGGACTGAGCGAGGTGACTGAAGAACATCTCGGTCAACGCCTCTGCGCCTCAACCGAGGTCGAAGGCGAGACGACTACAACTGAGACTTCCGAAAGTCCAGTTTCTAGATCTACTCCACTGGAAGGAGGAAGCAAGGATCCCCCTCAGAAAGCACCCCTAGTTGTGGAGCTTAAACAACTCCCAAATCACTTGAGGTATGTCTTTCTTGGACCGGATTCCACTTATCCCGTTATTGTTAATGCTTCCCTCTCCGAAACTGAATTGTCTAAACTAATGCATGTCTTGAGAACGCATCAAAAGGCTTTGGGTTATACTATAGATGATCTTATTGGCATTAAGCCTTCTTTCTGCATGCATAGAATTTTAATGGAGGATGATCATAAGACTTCACGGGAACCTCAAAGACGGTTAAATCCGATCATGAAAGAGATTGTGAAGAAGGAAATTCTTAAGTTGTTGGATGCAGGTATCATATATCCTATCTCGGACAGCAAATGGGTTAGCCCGGTGCACGTAGTTCCGAAGAAAGGAGGGATGACCGTTGTGACGAATAAGAACAACGAGTTGATTCCAACCAGGACCGTCACGGGCTGGAGGGTTTGCATCGATTATAGGAAGCTGAACACGGCCACACGGAATGACTATTTTCCACTTCCCTTCATCGATCAGATGCTCGAACGGTTGGCCCAGCATTCACACTTTTGCTACTTAGACGGCTATAGTGGATTCTTCCAGATTCCTATCCATCCGGATGATCAGGAGAAGACCACTTTCACTTGTCCATGGGGGACATTTGCTTATAGGAGGATGCCATTGGGATTGTGCAATGCACCCGCTACCTTCCAGTGATGTATGATGGCTATCTTTTCCGAGTACATAGAGGAGATCATGGAGGTATTTATGGATGATTTTTCAGTATATGGTTCCTCTTTTGATGATTGCCTATCTAACCTTTCTCTAGTGCTACAAAGATGTGAAGACACTAATCTCGTTTTGAATTGGGAGAAGTGTCATTTTATGGTTACTGAAGGCATTGTGCTAGGACAAGTCGTTTCTAATCGAGGCATTGAGGTCGATCGCGCTAAGATCGAGACTATTGAGAAACTCCCTCCCCCTTGTTCTGTTAAAGGTGTGAGGAGTTTTCTTGGGGATGCAGGTTTCTACAGGAGATTCATCAAGGACTTCTCCAAGATTTCTAAACCTCTAACTAACCTCTTGAATAAAGATGTTGTTTTTGAGTTTTCGCAGGAGTGTCTTGATGCTTTATACAGGATTAAGGAAGCGTTGATCTCCGCTCCCATTATCCAACCTCCGGATTGGACCTTGCCCTTTGAGATCATGTGTGATGCTAGTGATGTAGCCGTAGGAGCGGTGCTTGGACAGAAGAAGGATGGCCGTACCACCGCCATTTATTATGCTAGCAAGACGCTAGATGTAGCACAACGCAACTACGCTACCACCGAGAAGGAGTTATTGGCGGTTGTATATGCTTTCGAGAAGTTTCATTCCTACTTAGTAGGGGCGAAAGTCATTGTCTACACCGACCATGCAGCCATCCGTTACTTGTTGGCTAAGAAAGATGCCAAGACACGCCTTATTTGATGGATTCTCTTGCTTCAAGAGTTTGACTTAGAGATCCGCGATAAGAAGGGATCCGAAAATTCTGTTGCGGATCACCTCAGCCGGCTACCTACATCTTCACGCGAGAAAGACGACCCACCCATTGACGATTCATTCCCCGATGAGCACTTACACTTGTTGGAGCGTTTGATAGACTTACTTACTTCACCCCACGATGGAGGTGAAGTATGGGGTGAGGGCACCTCCCATCACATTTGAGAGACGCATTATGGTCCAACTAGCGACCTTAAACCAAGCGCTTCTTGGGAGGCAACCCAAGGTATTGCTTTCTTTCCCCTTTCTAGCTTAGATAGTTTTGCTTTTGCTTTGCTTTGTTTTGTTTTTGGCGTCCTAGACAGATAACAGGTGACATCTAAGGAAGGAGTACAAACCAGGAGCATAACTGGAAGGACAGAAGATCGAGAATTTGAGAAGACGAAGTTTAACTGACACACATCTCGGTTGCTGTCAGAGCACCTCGACCGAGATGATTCTTGAGCAACCGAGGCGACTAGGGTTTCTGAAGAACCACCTCGGTCCGTACCACCTCGGTCCAGTCGAGACCACCTCAACCGAGGTGACAATAGTTCCAGAAAGGGTATAAAAGGGGGATTAATTTTCTCTCTATTCTGTTTTACACTCCCTCGACCGCGGCGCTCTCCTTCACCTCGCCCTTCGATTCTTGCTCGTTTTCGAAGATTTTTGCTTCCAAACTGCAATTAAAGCGTAGAGGATCCCAGTGCAACGTCGATCTGCGAAGAAATCGAACCGAAACGGCCGAACGAGGTAAATCGAACCAAAACCCTAACCTCGCTGATTTCGCTTCGATTCGGGCTTGGATTGCCCTGCATTTGCTGAGAAACGGATTAAGTACCCCATAAGAACCAGTTGTAGTGATTTTGGGGGAAAAGGAACTGGAATTTTTGAAGAAATTGGTACGCAGTTTTTCGCCTCGGTCCAGACGTGATGTGCCTCGGCCGAGGTGTTCTTGAGTGTTGTCAGACCGACCGAGGTGACCTGACAGTGAGAATCTGAAAATGAGTTCTGAGAGACGTCTTGCCATTAGGGATAGATCCTCCCCTTCCCCTTCTTCCTCTTCTTCCCGACCCTATCACCCGGTGATCCACGAGCGACACCGAGTCGATTACGAGCGTATAGCAGCCCGTCCAGTGATAGCACCTCGCTTCCTGGACGTGTCAGCCTTTGACTGTCTCCATGTGGATGGAGACCTTAGACGGATGATATCGACGGTAGGATTGGATCAGTTTATTGAGATCCGTGCACCTGCCTATTTGGAGCCCACCTTAGAGTTTATTAGCTCCTTTACCTACCTCCCCATAGAGCGTTCTGTGAAGTACCGGTTGATGAACCGGAACTTCATAGTTCCATTAGATTATTGGAGAGAGATTTTTGGTTTCCCTGCCCCGACAACCGTTGATTTCCCTTCCCGATCTGTAGCTAGGGAGTTTTGGGGACAGATTGCTCACGTGGTTGAGCACGCAGATAGGTGGCGCCCTGGAGATTCCAGGGAGAAGGTCATCTTTCACTTAGCTTTTAGGTTAGCCCACCACATTTTCAGCGAGACGCTTCTGGCGCGTATTGAGACGCCCTAGAAGGTCCGACAAGGGGAGCTGTTTAGCCTATATTGCATGGTGACCGGAGGGATCCCCGACTTTGGCTTGATGTTGGTAGAGGATCTGCATAGGATCAAGGCCAAGGCGAAGGGGGACATCTGCTGCGGAGGACTTGTGACCCACATCGCCAGCTACCAGGACATGGATCTCAGCGCTTGCACTATGGTGGCGGCTGCCAAGCCGCTTGGGCTGCAGGAGATGATCACTCGGCGGATTCTGGTTCCCCGAGGACTGACTACACCATACATGGCTATGCCATGGGAGCTGACTGCACCGCAGGAGATTAGGTGGTCAGCACAGTTTACAGTTTATGACCCTCATTACTGGCAGACCGCTTGGGCCCCACTGATGGAGGATTATAGAGAGGCAGCAGCTGCCCCAGCTGAGGAGGAGGTAGATGATGAGGAGACTGCTGATGATAGGGATGGTGGAGTCCCGATGGATACAAGGACAGATACTGCCGGGACGAGTGCGCCGGTTATTGATCTTGATGACGATGATACTGAGCCTGCACCAGCCACATCTCCAGTTAGACCTGCTAGGCATAGAGCACGCCGACACAGAGATCCAGAGGCTCACCATCGGATCGATGATCTGACGGATCAGATGATTGATTCATATGCCGCTCTATCACTGGATATCCGCGAGAGGCAGGAGAGACAGCATTACTAGCACGTGATGGCCCAGATTCAGTTTGAGCACATCATGGGTTATCCATTTGACCCGTCTCAGTATCCATATGTGCCACCACCACCACCACCGGATCGTGACTACTGAGAGCTGCAGGATTTTCTTTCTTATTTTTATTCAGTTCAGCTTATTGTCCGGTGAGTATTTTATTCCTTAGACTTATTTTGACCCACTGGGACAGTGTGTCCCAAGTATGGGGTGTTTATTGTTGTATTATTTGACACTTATGTGATGTACGACTCTACTTGATCGGATATTTATTTATATTTATGCTTCAGTTTGCTTCTATGTGTTTATCTGAGACTGCATGCATACATACAGGTTACTTGATTGAGAAAAACGTCGAAACTGAAAAAAAAAACTGGTTTTAAAAAAATTTTGACCTCGACCGGGGCAGTTCTGGCCGAACAAGGTGTTTCACCTCGGTTGACCTAAGAACACCTCGACCGAGATGGGTTAACTGAGAGTTTTCGAAACGATTTTTGTGCTTCTTATCTGGATATGATCTCAGTGAAGATCTTGTTTGCTGACTGGTTTTGAATTCTTTATATGCTTGAAAGGTTTTATAATATGTTTAAGTTGCTAAATGCTTTGTTTGAAATTATTGGCATGTTTAATACTTTGTTTTTATCTAAATTATGTTGAATTTGAAGGTTGACACCACATTATGAGTTCTCTCACTTTCTTCCTGGAAAGACCAAGGCAATTCATTCTTCTCTCTTCTTCTTCTTGATCATGCTTAACCCCTCATATACATTTTGCCTCCCTTTACCTATCCGGGAATTTGGAAGCAAGCGAAGTGGTGAAAGCAAGTGAAGTTAAAGTTGAGAAGTTGGCTGGAAGTGAAAGTGTTAGAAAGTAAATATAGGTTTGGGGAAGTCAATCATGATGATGAGTATCTCGGCACCATTCACATAGCCGGGTGTTTGTGTCTTGCCAAAGTCGGATTGAGCGATATTTCTAACGGGTCATGGTATGTGCATCAAGGGTTTGATGCATCTCAAGAAATTGATGATTGCTGATTTCCTAGACTTCGGTTATTGTGCACCTCTGTCCATGCATCCCAAAAAGTAAAGAAAAAGAAAAAGTGTGAAATAAGCAAAGCTTATTGGTGGAAGATGTTGAAAGTCAAAGTGAAAGTGAAGTATATCCTTTTTCCGGATTCTAGCACCACATTACCTTACATACATCCCTACCCTACACGTTTCTTGACCTTTCTTTTCGGAAGCCCTTGAGACCTCGAACTTGTTGATTGACTTAGTGGTTTAAACTGGATTATGCATGATTAATTTCGATAATTATGACTTATTATGCATTCTATGATTTTATGCAAAGATGAACAACTTTCTTATATTTATAAAATGTTTTAATCATATTTTGATTTTAAATTCCATGAAGTATTCTCTTAGAGTGATCTAAGATTGTAGCACACCATAAAGATGTTTTTGAAAGACTTTTCATCGATTTTCTTGACTTATATTCCATTCTATCTTGCCTTTTATATGCGGAACTTGCTTGGGGACAAGCAAGGGCTAAGTATGGGGTATTTTGATAGCATGAATTATAGTCTATATTTTGGGGTTTGTTTAGACGTTTCATCTTCAATAATCTGCATGTTTGTATGTATAATATGTGATTATATTACCATTTCATCTACCTTTGCGGGAATCGAGGTCTACACCTAGTTTTGTTGAAATCGTAGGTAACATGACACGTTTTGCATCAAAAAGGAGCAAAAGGAGCTATAGAGTCATTGAAGCTACATTCAGGAACATAAGGAACCATCCAGGAAGCATAGCCATGGATCAGAGATTCACTTTGGACCAGATTTGAGAGATTTCACATTCAGTTGTGACTCACCTCGGTTGACCACAGAATCACCTCGACCGAGGTGATCCAGAGAAGTCGACTCGACCGAGGCGAACACCTGGGACGCGGCGAGAATATTTTATTCTTGGCTGAGATCTTTTATCTTTGGAAAGAGATCTTATATTTTTGGGCTTGGCTCCTAGAAGGAAGAAGATATGCTAGACCATATATTTTACCTATTTTTATGGGAAGAGATCTTTCTAAGATATCTTATATTTGGAGAGTAATTTTCCTATAAAAAGGGTCGGATTTCCCACAAATCCGGGACGCTGCATACATCCGCTATCACCTTGCTTACATCTATTACACCGCTGCAGCCATACTCCAGTTGGGAGATTTGAAGAACCTTTTTGAAGGTTGAAGAAGGAAGATTGTAGCTTTTATAGCTTTTGAAGGGTTTTTGTAAGATCATCTTAGATTCCCTTCTTTGTTGTCTTGCCTTGTTGGATTTCTATCCAAGGAACACTTTGTTGTGATATTTGATTCAGTTATTGAAGTCTTTTCATTAAATTTTTCTTGTTCAAATATTCACTTTCTTCCCATATACTTGATTAATACTTTCATGATGATGAGTGGCTAATCTCTTTGTGTGATTCTAGGATGATTGGCTGAAGGTTGTGGGAAAAACAATGATAGAATAATCTTAGATTCTGGTAGGATCCTGAAAGTTCGAGCCTTTAACCTTAACCCTAAGTATCTCGCTCAGTCGATGAACATCTCAGCCGGGGTGGAATTCGTCTGACCGAGGTGACTTATCTGATCCGAAACTGATAGTTAAGTGTTAGAGTTTGCCAAATCCTATTCTTATTACACCTTTCCTGGTTCAATGCAAGCTTAGGATGAGACTTACCCGGTAATTCCTTTGTTTGTTTACCTAAGATCATAAGTATAGGTAATAAAGGTTTATCCTTTATTGGGGTTTGAGTGTGCTTTCATCCCATCTTTGTGAGTTAGCCTGAGACTTACCCGGTAAAGGTTGATTCTATTCCCTTAGATGGTGTGTTAGTTTGAGGTTATAGTTCTTTATCTTAATTCCTTGAGACTTACCCGGTAAAAGGAGTTACGGTTTTGGATTAGTGAGTAGTGAGACTTACCCGGTGATCTATTCCACTTTGGTAACACCTTCCCCATGCAAAAACCTCAGCTTTGTCCGCTTATCTCTATATCTTGAGTTGGAACCACAACTAGATGCTTTAATCCCTATAATTGCATATTTCCTTTATTGACTTTTATCATCTTTGATTGTTTTAATTGCTTTGTGGTTAGTTATTGCTAAAGCTTACCGTAATTGGACTTTGTTTCACTAAGTCCTTGTGATCGACCCCTGGAATTCCTTGCTTTTTACTACGATTGACCCGTACACTGTGGGTTCGCATCCTTGTTTTAAGCTTACGTCTAGGGTTATAAATTTAAAGCTTTCACACACCGTTTGGAGCAAACACCTATCCACCCGGATGACCAAGAGAAAACTACATTCACATGTCCTTGGGGTACATTTGCATATAGGAGATGCTATTTGGGTTGTGTAATGCACCCGCCACCTTTCAAAGGTGTATGATGGTCATCTTTTCTGAGTATATTGAAAACATCATGGAAGTGTTTATGGATGATTTGTCTGTTTATGGATCTTCTTTCGATGATTGTTTAGCTAACTTGTCCTTGGTGCTTAAGTGATGCGAGGAGACAAACCTTGTCTTAAATTGGGAAAAATGCCACTTCATGGTAAGTGAAGGCATTGTGTTGGGACACTTGGTGTCCAACCGTGGCATTAAGGTTGATAGGGCTAAGATAGAGACGATAGAGAAGTTGCCACCACCTACCTCAGTGAAGGGGGTAAGGAGTTTTTTAGGGCATGCCGGTTTTTACCGGAGATTCATTAAAGATTTCTCTAAGATTTCTAAGCCTCTTACTAACCTACTAATGAAAGATATTGAGTTTGTTTTCTCCAAGGATTGCCTTGAAGCTTTTTTTAGGTTGAAGAATGCTTTGATCTCCGCACCCATCATGCAACCTCCGGATTGGAGTCTACCTTTTGAGATCATGTGTGACGCGAGTGATGTAGCCGTTGGGGCTGTTTTGGGGCAAAGGAAAGATGGGCGTACACATGCCATTTATTATGCTAGCAAGACGCTAGATGATGCCCAACTCAATTATGCTACCACCGAGAAGGAGTTGCTAGCGGTTGTGTATGCATTTGAGAAGTTCCGCTCGTATCTTGTTGGAGTGAAGGTCATTGTGTATACGGATCATGTTGTGATCCGTTATCTCCTTACAAAGAAGGATGCCAAGCCTCGTTTGATTCGGTGGTTCTTCAAGAGTTTGATTTGGAAATCCGGGATAAGAAGGGGTCTGAAAATTCTGTGGCGGATCACCTTAGTAGACTCCCACCGTTGGAGATCGAGAGAGATGACATCCCTATTGATGACTCATTCCGGGATGAGCAATTGCAATTGGTGGAAGAATGCTTGCTTCAAGTGTCCAAAGGAAATGAGCCATGGTATGCCGACATTGTAAACTACCTTGTGTGTGAGGAGGTGTCACCCGGTTTATCCTATGCCCAAAGGAAGAAATTCTTCAAGGATGTGAGGCATTACTATTGGAGTGAACCACTTTTGTTCAAGAGAGGGCCGGATGGAGTCTTTAGGAGATGCATACCGGAGGATGAGGTGGAGAGTGTAATCCGCCATTATCATTCCTTGCCATGTGGAGGGCATGCTAGCTCACACAAGACATGTGCAAAGGTGTTGCAATCCGGGTTCTAATGGCCGAGTTTGTTCAAGGATGTGCAGAATTTTGTGGTAGCTTGTGATGCTTGCCAAAGGACGGGCAACATCTCAAGGAGGAATGAGATGCCCTTGAACAACATACAAGAAGTGGAGATATTTGATGTGTGGGGTGTGGACTTCATGGGACCATTCCCCTCCTCTTGTGGCAATCTCTACATCCTATTGGTGGTGGACTATGTGTCGAGATGGGTGGAAGCAATCACTTCTCCCACAAATGATGCTAAGGTTGTGGTGCGGTTCTTCAACCGAGTGATTTTTTCTAGGTTTGGGACACCAAGGGTTATCATAAGTGATGGAGGAAAGCACTTCACCAATAGGAACTTTGGGACACTTTTGGCTAAGTATGGGGTAACTCATAAGGTGGCAACACCTTACCATCCCCAAACTAGTGGCCAAGTGGAGATCTCCAACCGGGAGATAAAAGGGATCCTTGAGAAGACGGTTTCTAGGACGAGAAAGGATTGGGCTATGAAGCTCAATGATGCCTTGTGGGCATATAGAACCGCTTTCAAGACACCAATTGGCACCACTCCCTACAAGCTAGTCTATAGCAAGTCTTGCCACCTTCCGGTAGAGATGAAGCATAGGGCATATTGGGCTATAAGGTGGCTAAATTTTGACCTCAAGGAGGCCGGTGAGAATAGATTGCTAGACATGAACGCTCTTGAGGAGATCCGGTTGGATGCCTATGAAAATGCCCGGATTTACAAGGAAAGGACCAAACGTTGGCATGACAAGCGTCTTATCCTAAAGGAGTTGAGTGAAGGCGACCTTGTCCTTCTCTTCAACTCAAGGCTGCGGCTTTTCCCCGGAAAGCTAAAGTCAAGATGGACGGGTCCTTATGTGGTAAAGAAGATCTTTCCCCATGGAGCGGTTGAGATAGGAGGGGAGCATTGTGGAGACTTTAAGGTGAATGGGCACCGGTTGAAGAAGTATATCCCGGGAGCTCCGGTGGACATGATTGCCCCACTTCACCTTGAGTGAGACACCCTCGAGTTTGGTCAAGCTAATGATCTTAAAGAAGCGCTTGGTGGGAGGCAACCCATTGGTAGACATCTTTCCCTTTTCGTTTTCGTTTTTGTTTTCATTTTTCTGTTTTTGTGTGTTTTTGTGTGTTTGGAGTTTGTTTGTTAGAGTTTTAGTAGCATGGGAGCCTTGCATGGCATGTGGATGATGATGATGAGCCCCTCATCAATTATGGGTGGAGCGGACGCAGAACTTGGACGGCTAGCGGTGCCTAGCGCGGGTCCCGACACCATAACGAACACCTTGAGCTCTCTACCATCGTTGATAGGATCATCCGCCATCAATCCACTTGAGTGAACCCAAATACCGAAGCAAACCATTTTACATTGTGAGGACCCTCTTTCACTTTTCTTTACTTCATTTACACATTGGGGACAATGTGTTTCTAAGTATGGGGTGGGGTTTTCCATGATCACTTGCATGATTAGCATCTAGGATAGTTTAATATTGTCACATGTTTTGCATTGTACATAGATATTTCAAAAAATCCAAAAAAATCAGAAAATTTAAAAAATTTTAGTGCTTCTAAGCTTGGGTATGACCCTTATGATGAGATTGTCTTGTGAATTGGCTATGGATGGCCTTGTGTATTGAATGGATGTTTGCATATGTGGACTTGAAGTACTTATCTTGAATCCCATGTATGAATTGTGATCATGATGTTTGCCTTGATTGGATTGAGGATTGATAGTCGAAATTACATGTTAGTTCTTGCACATTATTTAGGAGTGATTAAGGCAATTCATCATTCTCTACTTCTCATCTTTATCATGTTGCTTGAGCACCTCAATTGATATAAAAATTTGACCTCTTTTGACCCATCCGGGAATAGGAGCATGCTAGTGTGTTGATGTGTGTGAAAAGCAAGTGTGGGGTGCAGTTGTTGATGAATGAATGTTGTGAATGAAGTGCTGAAATTGTTGTGAAAGTGTAGACAAAAATATAGGTTTGGGGACGTTGGTTTAAATGACGAGTAACTCGGCACCATTCACATAATCGGGTGTTTGTGTCTTGCCAAAGTCAAATAAACCGATAGTCCTAACGAGTTTTGGTATGTGTGCCCGGTGTGGAGCACCTCGAAGAAAAAAAAACCCCGAGGCCCGCTAATCACCAAGGTTTCGGCTTTTGTACACCAATGCCATTGTCTCAAAAATAAGTGAAAGAAAAAGAAAAGAAAAGAAAGAAAAGAAGGAGAAAATATACACTTGTGGGAAATTGATCAAAAACGAAATTGTGGAGTTAGTTCCATTCCCGGATTAGCATCACATGACCTAGAAAAAAATCCCCACCCAATCACAACGTTTCTTAGCTTCTTCTTTCCTAAGTCCTTGTGACCTATTTGCATGTGTGTAAGACTTAGTGATCTAGATTGGATATACTCATGATCATCTTGGCTTCTTCATCTTTACCTTTCATGCATGCTTTCTAGTTAAGTATAATTGTCTTTCCGTGCCTTCATTCATTTGATGCATGATTGCTTGTCCATTTGCCATGAAACATGACTATGAAGGTAATCCCATATTAGAAGCACAATCCCAAAAATATTTTCAATTTTTCTTGCATTCATAAATCATGTCATCTCTTAGCCTATAGTCGGACTTTGCCCGGGGACGAGCAAACCTTAAGTATGGGGTATTTTTGATAACACGATTTATGACGTTAGTTTAGGCATACATTTAGATAGTTTTTCCGCTCATTCATGCATGGTTAGCACTAGTTCATGACGTTTGCATTCAATTCTTGTATATTTGTCGAGATAGACGTCTACACGGACTTTTGCATGTTTTGTAGGTATTTTGGGAGCATTAGGAGCTTAATCGATACATTCGAGGATCGTTCCTTGAGATGACACACCTTCGGACTCATTGGGAAGCAAGTTAGGAGCTAAGGAGGACACATGGGACCTTGTTGGTGCATGCCTTGCACCAAATCGTGGCTTGATGATCCATAGAAGTCTGAATCACCAAAACCACGGCCACTGGGATTTCCACGGGCATGGAAATAGGCCGTGGTTCTCCCTGCACAGCTGCGACAGTTGTCCCACGATCTCCATAACCGACCCTTGCCCTTGATGGTGTATAAAAGGTGGTCCTGCAGGCTGTTGAGGGCAGACCCATCATTCCATTCTCTCCCACACTCTCAACAACACATATTCTCTCATTGGAAGATTGGATTGGAGCTACTCTTGGAGGAGAAGGAAGGCTTTCATTGGAGACGAAGAGAAGAACACACCATTCTTAGTTTTTCATAGCTTTTAGAGTGAAGATTGTTGGAAACATTTTCTAGGGTTGTAAGAACGAATCAAACCTTCTTTTGAAGGGTTGTAAGTCTCTCTTTTGACTTCTATTCAGCTCGTTTTCTTGCTCTATTTGCTTCATCTATCTTTCATTTCATTATTTTGACATGGACTCCATGATTTTATGTTTGATGACCTTGATTGTGATGATGCATGTTGTTGGCTAAGTAGATGTGATTCTAGGGTAAGGAAATGATGGTTATGGCTTGGACTATGATAGGATAGACTTAAACGTACCTTTGGATGCTTTGTTTGCTCGAACCTAGCCTCTGTTCAAAATCACGGTCTGTTCTAAGGGGTTCCACGGCCGTGGACTTGATGAACTGCCCGTGATTTCGTCTGACTTGCTTGTATTAATAAATCTAAGTGTTAGGTTGTTAGATTGTTGAAATCCTAGTGTTTGTTGAGTTAGATCTACCCTACGGTGACCTAGTGTTAGCAACTAAGTGTGAGAAGAGACCTACCCGGTGATTCTTGCTCTTAGACACCAAAGATAATGAACTCTAGGTAGTAGTGAGCCTCATAACCCGCTATTGGACTGAGTGTGCTAGGATTGATGTTTAGGACTTGCCTTTCCGAGACTTACCCGGTAAGGAGAGGTTAGATCCCTAGATGACAATCCGGTTTGTGTAGAATTCCTATCCTTAGGCTCTTTGAGACTTACCCAGTGATGAGACCTTAGGAACGGACTAGTGGACCATGAGACCTACCCGGTGATTGATCCCAATCTAGAAACACCCACTCCCAACATACTATAGTTGATCCAAAGAATGACTAGATAGCTTGAGTCCTATGCCATAACCGGAATTTCTAACCCCTAGAATCCGCTTTTCTCTTTTGATTATCTATCTCGTGTTTGTTTATTTGCCTTGCTAGTTTAGTTATTTGTTAAATCTTGCATGATTTGTGATCTTTGATTGATCACCACAAAACTAATCCAAAAACATTGAGATTTTCATTTCTTTATTTCTTTCTCCTTTCTTAGCCTAGATCAACACTATCCTTAGTAACTATTGATTCAATTTCACCTTAGTTTTTGTGTTCGACCTCGGAATACTATCCTTACTACAAAACGACCCATACACTGTGGGTTCGCTAGGAGTTAGGAAAAATAATTCGAGTTATAAATTTAAGACTTTTGCGTGTCACAATCTTAGCGTAACACTCATTGATAGGAAAAAAAGTCGGGCTGAAAAAACTAGCTTATTTTTGGGCTTCTTGATGGCACAATTGAGTTGTCTTGAGCCAAAGAGTGTTTAAGAAAGCCCTAACATTTCTCAACCGCTTGTAACCGCTTACAAACGCTATGGTGGCAGGTATACTCCCTAAAAACATGTCCCCTTTGCCAGTAAAAGGTATAGCCATTTGCACTTGAAAGATCATCCATTTGCACGACAAAAGTTAAGGTATTAGGTTCCAAATTTGGACAAGGGATCGGATAAGAATTCTTTCTTTGACTTGTTTGTAAAACTTGGAAGACCAAATTAATTCTTTAATATTGAAGATAGTTAGGCGTCCAATCTAAAAGGATCAAGTTTTGACAAGATCTAGAAGAAGTCATTTACAAAGATAAGGCAAGGTATCTTTCTATACTTTTGTCTTTGTAACGTGTTGGTCTTATCTCACTAAGATATTTGGATCCCGGTGTAGGGGTGAATACACTTAGAAGAAAAACTCAGTAATTGAGTGGTTTCAACATTATTCAAGTCAAATACATACAACATCCTAATAACTGGTTTTTGCATGCAATTGAATCTAACTATATAAGGATATTCATCTACTCCTTTTAGAGACTACCACTCCTTGGCTTTAATTTTGGATTTTGACTTAAATAACATATATAATTTTGGTGTTCTAATTTAAGGTTGCTTGTTTATTCACTTGGGAGATTACAACACTAAGTTGTTGATAACGTGATTTATGACATTAGTATAGGCATACATTTAGATAGTTTTTCCCGTTATTCATGCATGGTTTGACATTAGTTCACGACGTTTACACTCATTTCGTGCATATATCTAGAAAAGACGTCTACACGAGCTTTTGTCGGTTTTGTAGGTAATTCGGGGATCTTTTGGGCATTAATCGATACATTCGAGGGTCAAGCCTCATGGTGGTACACATCCAAGGCTTTGAAGGAACATAATTGGAGCAACAAAGGACACAAGGACCATTATTGGTGCAAGCAATGGAGCAACTCATGGCTAGACGATCATAACATGCCTCTGTTGAAGAAAATCGGACC
Source organism: Fagopyrum homotropicum (assembly GCA_033239125.1). Lineage (NCBI taxonomy): Eukaryota > Viridiplantae > Streptophyta > Magnoliopsida > Caryophyllales > Polygonaceae > Fagopyrum > Fagopyrum homotropicum. Next base: position 95,405,971 of record BSWB01000002.1, on the reverse strand, counting down.
ATCACTCCGGAAAATCGGCCGATTTTCCTGACTGGGTCGATTTTTGGCCTTCAACAGCTTAAGCCACGTGTCCCACGATCTCTTTGTCCGGCCTTGCTCTTGGTGGAGAATATAAGTGGGCCTGCAAGCTGTTGCTGAGCACCCTCCTCTCCCACATTCTCTCACACACACCTCATTCCATTGGAGGTAGACTTGGAGGAGAAGAAAAACTCTCTCAATTTGGAGGAGGAAGAAGAACACAAAAACTTAGAGTGATAGTGAGTTCTTGAGTGATTTTCAGTGATTTTTGGAGTCTTTGATTGAAGAACTATTGCAAGGATTGTTAAGAACGTTTTGGAACTTCATTTGAAGGGTTGTAAGTCTTGCTAAAACTTAGATTCAGCTGAGATTTATTGTTTTTACTTGCTTGTCTTTCATCATCCATCTATGAAAACCATGTATGCTTGTGTGATGATTTTGGATCTTGATATGCATACTATTGGCTAGTTTATTGTGATTCTAGAGTGATGGATTGATGGTTATGGCTTGGGTGATGATAGAATGGACTTATATGTTAGTTTAGGATGATTTGTATGCACGAAACCCAACCCAAGAGGAAAAATCGGCCTGTTCTTCAGCCAGATCGGCCGATTTAGGTATGATCCACCCGATTTTTCTCCTTGTTGCCCTTTAATTGATAAATCTGTATGTTAGGGTGTTAGGTTGTTGAAACCCTAGTGTTTGTTAAGCATAATTTAGCTTAGTATCACCTAACGCTAACAACCTAAGTGAGGGAAGAGATCTACCCGATGATTTCCGATCTTAGATCCCGAAGATGATGAACTCTAGGTAGTAGTGAGCCTCACAAGCCGCTATTGGATTGAGTGTGCTAGGATTATTGCTTGAGACTTCCCTTTTCCGAGACTTACCCGGTAAGGAGAGGGTAGCCCCTTTAGTAGAGTCCGGTTTGTGTAGAATTCCCTATTTTAACCCCTTGAGACCTACCCGGTAATAGGAGTTTGATGCAGGATTAGTGAAGTGAGAGACATATCCGGTAATTGCTTCCATTAGTGAAACACCCTTTCCCAACACCGCAACTTTATCCTTAGAATCTTTAGGAGCTTGAGTCCAATGCAATAACCGGAAATCTTGACCTCTAGAATCCTCTTTTCTCTCTTTGATCACATACTTGTGCTTGTGTTACTTGTTTGTTTTTGCTAGCTTGAGTTGATAGTTTGTTTTATTATCTTGCTTGATTTGTGATCTTTGCTTGATCACCACAAAAACCAACCAAAAACATCATGATTTTCATTTCTTTATTTCTTCTTTTTTTCTTAGACTAGATTCACACTATCTATGCTCACTTGTTGATTCGATTTCACCTTAGTCTTCGAGTTCGACCTCGGAATACTTTCCTTGCTACAAAACGACCCATACATTGTGGGTTCGCTAGGAGTTAGGAAATTATATCGAGTTTATAAATTGTAAGACTTTTGTGCTACACAATCTTAGCGTAACAAAGTTTTTGGCGCTGTTGTCGGGTACTAGGTCTAGATTGAGTCATTTTTGTGATTGTTTATAGTGTAGATCTTTCTTGTTGCTTTTGATCTCTTTTGGTTTGTGTCTGTGCTTTTCAGGACATCTCTCACCCTTTAGGTGTATGCAAAGATATCGTGGCAAGGATTTAGCTCCATTCGATCCCGAACCGGAGAAAACCCTTAGATCTAGATCCAAGAGCATTAGAAAGGGGAAAGAGATGGCCGGAAGAGATCTCCAAGCTGAGTTGGATGAGGCTTTAGAGCAAATTAGGCTAAGAGATCAGCTCTTGGAGGAAGAAAGGAGACTTTCCAATGAGAGGCAAGAAGCAACTAGGAGGGAGATTGAAGAGATTAGGCAAGCTCTTGTGCAAGGAGAGCTTAATCGTCAACAACCTCCACCTCCTCCTCCACCACAACCGCAGCCGGCGGTGAATGTTCGAGTTGTGCCCATTGCTATTGAAGAGCCACAAACATTAGGGCGACGTATGGATCCGGCACAAAGAGCACACCATCCGGGTGTGAACTTAGGAGATCCCGCAACCCACAATTACGAACTCCGCCCTCAAGTTCTACAAATGATCCGGCATAATCAATTTGGAGGGATGGAAGGAGAGTCTCCTCATCAACACTTGATGAACTATGAGATCTTGATGGAGACTCTTAGACCGCCTAGATTGGAGAGCAACAACCATAAGCTTAGGGCTTTCTCCTTCTCACTTAAGGATAAAGCCTTGGCTTGGTATCAATCTATTCCGCAAGGGCGAGTGAGTACTTGGGAAGAGATGACAACCGAGTTCTTGACTAAGTTCTTCCCACCTTCCAAGACTACCGAGCTAAGAGGTAAGATCAATGCCTTCGTGATGAAGGATAGAGAGATTTTATTCAAGTCTTGGGAGAGGTTCAAAGACCTTCTCCTAGATTATCCACACCATGGTATACCGAAAATTGAGCTATTGGAGATCTACTTCAAAGGACTTGATGAAGATAGCCAATTCAAGCTTCAATCTCTTTCCGGTAGGACTTTCATGGAAAAGAATGTGGATGAAGCTTGGGAGTTTGTAGAGAAACAATCTTTTGTGATTGAGAAGTACTCCCATAGGAAGAGTGATGGGAGGAAGGCGGGAGCATATGAGGTGAGTGAAGTCACCATGAGTAACTTCAAGCTTGATGCAATCAACAATGAGCTTAAGTCTTTGAGGGAGTTGTGTGCTACAACTTTGAAGAGTCAAGCAAGCCCTCAAGTGCAAGTGCAAGCAAATTTGTCTTCCAAGGAGGAACATGTGAACTACATGGGAAGGGGCAATTACAACAACTATCAAGGCCCAAGGAACTTCAACAACAACCGGCAATTCAACAATTACCGGCCTAACCACAACCATCCCAGGTTTTCCTATTCTAACCCGGATGAAGCCTTGAACCCTCCCGCTTCCACAAGCACAACTCCACCGCCAAAGGCTTCACAAGAACCTCCACCCGGATTCACTCAACCTCCAAAGGATAGAACCGAAATGATGTTTGAGCAATTGCTTGGAAGGTTGAGTGGTCTTGAGAGCACGGTGACTTCTATTTCCAAGGCTCAAAAGGTTTTGGAAGCACAAGTGTTCCAAAAGGCGGGTGAAGCTCATAGAGATCCGGGAAAGCTTCCCGGAAGAACCGAAGATAACCCAAGAGGCCAAGTGTTGGCCATTACAACAAGGAGTGGGCTAAGCATGAAGGATCCCTTACCTAAGGGAAATGACAAAGGGAAGCAAGTGGTGAATGAAGAAGAGCAATTGCAAGAAGATGGAGGGAAGAGCAAGGATGATGAGCCATCATATGTGGCACCACCTCCATACAAGCCACCACTACCGTTCCCACAATCACGAGCAAGAGCTCGTTTGGACAAACACTTTGATAAATTCCTTGAACTTATGTCTAAATTGTATATTAACATTCCGTTCATGGATGCTATTCTACGTATGCCGGCATATGCAAATTCTTGAAGGAAATACTCTCCAACAAGAGGAAGTTGGAGGAGTATGGGGAAGTGAGGATGACAAAAAGGTCCTCGGAGTTGATTCAAACGATGAAGGAGGAGATGCCTCCTAAGCTAAGAGATTCGGGATCCTTTTGTGTGCCAATTGGAGTAGGAGAAGTGAAGTATGACGCCCTATGTGATCTTGGGGCAAGTGTAAGCATCATCCCGCTTGCACTTTGCAACAAGGTTAGGCTAGGAGAGCCAAAGCCGGTCAAGTTGACCCTTTACATGGCGGACCGTTCAATCACTCACCCGGTTAGAATCTTGGAAGACATTCCGGTGCAACTAGGGAAGTTCTATGTGCCCATAGACTTCGTTGTTTTGGATATCCCGGCGGACTATCCGGTTCCTATCATCTTGGGGAGACCTTTCCTAGCTACTTCCGGATGTTTGGTGGATTGCAAGAATGGAATCCTCTCTTTCAACATTGGGGAAGAGAACATCAAGTTTAATTTGTCCACAATGGTGAAGGGGCCAGCCCTAGGTGAAGATGTCTTCAACATTGTTGAGGAAGAGGAGTCTAGAGAGGTTGTGAGCTCAATCTTGCTTAAGGATCCACTTGAGAAGGTTCTTAGCTCAAGTTTGATGGAGGAAGGAGTTGAGGAGAGTAGCAATGAGGTAATCAAGGCCTTGAATGCATTGGATGAGCTACCAAGTGTTGAATTTGAAGTACTAGAGGAAGAGAGAAGCACCCAGGAAAATCGGACAGAGAGGGCCAGATCGGCCGATTTTTGGACTTATCCTGAAGTTCCATCCAATTTTGCAAATGCAGAAACTGAGATCGACCTACACTCAGGAAAATCGGCCGATTTTCCTGACTGGGCCGATTTTCCTGAGTCTTTTGAGCATCATCCAAGTGTTTGTGAGCAATCATCAAAGGACTTAGGGGAGGCTTCCATGGCTTTGCAATCATCTCAACCTACATTATATGGATCATCTCCAACCGAAAAAGGTCCTCCTCAACTTGATCTTAAACCTCTTCCTTCTCATTTAAAGTATGCTTTCCTTGGTTCAAATTCTACTTATCCGGTGATTGTGAATGCATCTTTGAATGATGATGAGCTTAATAGATTGTTGAATGAATTAAAACTGCATAGAAAGGCAATAGGATACACCATTGATGACCTTGTTGGCATTAAGCCCTCTTTGTGCATGCATAAGATAATGATGGAAGATAACCATAAACCCTCTATTGAACATCAAAGAAGATTGAATCCTATAATGAAAGAGGTAGTCAAGAAAGAGATCATTAAGTTGCTAGATGCGGGAATCATCTACCCTATTTCGGATAGTAAATGGGTTAGTCCCGTACATGTAGTTCCTAAGAAGGGTGGGATTACCGTAGTAACTAATGAGAACAATGAACTAATCACAACTAGGACGGTTACGGGATGGAGGATGTGTATTGACTATAGGAAACTAAATGTGGTCTCTAGGAAAGATCATTTCCCTCTTCCTTTCATTGATCAAATGCTAGAGAGATTAGCTCAACACTCTCATTTTTGTTACCTAGATGGCTATAGTGGATTCTTCCAAATCCCTATCCACCCCGATGACCAAGAGAAAACCACATTTACATGTCCTTGGGGTACATTTGCATATAGGAGAATGCCATTTGGGTTGTGTAATGCACCCGCCGCCTTTCAAAGGTGTATGATGGCCATATTTTCTAAATATATTGAGAATATCATGGAGGTATTTATGGATGATTTTTCCGTTTATGGATCTTCTTTTGATGATTGCCTAGCTAACTTGTCTTTAGTGCTTAAGAGATGTGAGGAGACAAATCTTGTCTTGAATTGGGAAAAATGCCACTTCATGGTAAGTGAAAGTATTGTGCTGGGACACTTGGTGTCCAACCATGGCATTGAGGTTGATAGGGCCAAGATTGAAACGATAGAGAAGTTGCCACCACCTACCTCGGTGAAGGGGGTAAGGAGCTTTCTAGGGCATGCCGGTTTTTAACGGAGATTTATTAAAGACTTCTCTAAGATTTCTAAGCCTCTTACTAACCTACTAATGAAGGATGTTGAGTTTGTTTTCTCCAAGGATTGCCTTGAGCCTTTTTGTAGGTTGAAGAACACTTTGATCTCCGCACCTATCATGCAACCTCCGGATTGGAGTCTACCATTTGAGATCATGTGTGATGCAAGTGATGTAGCCGTTGGGGCTGTTTTGGGGAAAAAGAAAGATGGGCGCACACATGCCATTTATTATGCTAGCAAGACGCTAGATGATGCCCAACTCAACTATGCCACAACCGAGAAAGAGTTGCTAGTGGTAGTGTATGCCTTTGAGAAGTTTCGGTCATACCTTGTTGGAGCGAAGGTCATAGTGTATACGGATCATGTTGCGATCCGTTATCTCCTTAAAAAGAAGGATGCCAAGCCTAGGTTGATTCGGTGGATCCTTCTTCTTCAAGAGTTTGATTTGGAGATCCGGGACAAGAAGGGGTCCGAAAATTCGGTGGCGGATCACCTTAGTAGACTCCCACCGTTGGAACTTGAGAGAGATGACATCCCGATTGATGACTCGTTCCGGGATGAGCAATTGCAAATGGTGGAGGAGTGTTTGTTCCAAGTGTCTAGAGGAAGTGAGCCATGGTATGCCGACATTGTGAACTACCTTGTGTGTGAGGAATGTCTCCCGGTTTGTCATATGCCCAAAGGAAGAAGTTCTTCAAAGATGTGAGGCACTACTATTGGAGTGAACCACTTTTGTTCAAGAGGGGGCCGGATGGTGTCTTTAGAAGATGCATACCGGAGGATGAGGTGAAGAGTGTGATCCGCCATTGTCATTCCTTGCCATGTGGAGGGCATGCTAGCTCACACAAGACATGTGCTAAGGTGTTGCAATCGGGCTTCTTTTGGCCAAGTTTGTTCAAGTATGTGCAAAACTTTGTGGTAGCTTGTGATGCTTGCCAAAGGACGGGCAACATCTCAAGGAGGAATGAGATGCCCTTGAACAACATACAAGAGGTAGAGATATTTGATGTGTGGGGTGTGGACTTCATGGGACCATTCCCTTCTTCATGTGGCAACCTCTATATCCTATTGGCGGTAGACTATGTTTCGAGATGGATGGAGGCAATCGCCTCTCCCACAAATGATGCCAAGGTGGTGGTGCAGTTCTTCAACCGGGTGATCTTCCCTAGGTTTGGAACACCAAGGGTGATCATAAGTGATGGAGAGAAGCACTTCACTAATAGGAACTTTGGGGCACTTTTGGCTAAGTATGGGGCGACTCATAAGGTGGCAACACCTTACCATCCCCAAACTAGTGGCCAAGTGGAGATCTCCAACCGGGAGATAAAGGGAATACTTGAGAAGACGGTTTCTAGAACAAGGAAGGATTGGGCTATGAAGCTCGATGATGCTTTGTGGGCTTATAGAACCGCTTTCAAGACACCAATTGGCACCACTCCCTTCAAGCTAGTTTATGGTAAATCTTGCCACCTTCCGGTAGAGATGGAGCATAGAGCATTTTGGGCCATAAGGTGGCTGAATTTTGACCTCACAGAGGCCGGTGAGAAGAGGTTGCTAGACATGAACGCCCTTGAGGAGATCCGGTTGGATGCTTATGAAAATGCCCGGATCTACAAGGAGAGAACCAAGCGTTGGCATGACAAGCGCCTCATCCCAAAGGAGTTGAATGAGGGTGACTTAGTGCTCCTCTTCAACTCAAGGTTGCGGCTCTTCCCCGGAAAGCTCAAGTCAAGATGGACGGGTCCCTATGTTGTGAAGAAGGTCTTTCCTCATGGAGCGGTGGAGATAGGAGGAGATCATTGTGGTAACTTTAAGGTGAATGGGCACCGTTTGAAGAAGTACATCCCGGAAGCCCCGGTGGAAGTGATTGCCCCACTTCACCTTGAGTGAAACGCTCCAGAATTTGGTCAAGCTAATGACCTTAAAGAAGCGCTTAATGGGAGGCAACCCATTGGTACATATTTTTCCCTTTCATTTTTTCTTATTTTTGTTTGATCTTGCCCTTGGTGTGCTTTGTTTTTCTCTCGTGTTTTTGGGTGCTAGATCTTGTTGATTGTCGTGTGTGATGAGATGTTGGAGGTCATGTGAAAACCTCATGGAACTGTTGAAGGTACAAGATCCAAGCACATGGACGAGGAAGAAAGCACCCAGGAAAATCGGACTGTTCTTCATCCAGATCGGCCGATTTTCCTGGGTAACTGGTCCGATTTTTCCTTCTGTCAAGGGAAGTGATGATCTCTAATCAAGCATGGGTGGAGCGGACGTGGAACTTGGACGGCTTGCGGTGCCAAGCGCGGGTTCCGACACCATAATGAACATCAAGAGCTCTCTAGCATCCTTGATCGATCATCCACCATCATCATTTGATGTGAACCGAAATACCAAAGCATCACCAATTTTACATTGTGAGGACTCTCTTTCACTTCTTTATTTAGTTTCCACATTGGGGACAATGTGTTTCTAAGTATGGGGTGGGGTTTTCATGATCACTTGCATGATTAGCTTCTAGGATAGTTTAATATTGTCACATGCTTCATTATGTCTTGCATTGTACGTACATATTTCGAAAAATCCAAAAAAAATCAGAAAATTTTAAAAATTTTAGTGCTTCTAAAGCTTGGGAATGACCCTTATGATGAAATTGTCTTGTGAATTGGCTATGGATGGCCTTATGTGTTGAATAGATGAATGCATATGTGGACTTGAAGTACTTATCTTGAATCCCATGAATGATTTGTGATCATGAATGTTTGCCTTGATTGAATTGACGATTGAAAGTCGAAATTACATGCTAGTTCTTGCACATCATTTAGGAGTAATTAAGGCAATTCATCTTTCTCTACTTTTCATCTTGATCATGTTGTTTGAGCACCTCAATTGATGAAAAATTTTACCTCTTTTGACCCATCCGGGAATAGGAGCATGCTAGTGTGTTGATGTGTGTGAAAAGCAAGTGTGGGGTGAAGTTGTTGATGAAAGAATGTTGTGAATGAAGTGCTGAATTTGTTGTGAAAGTGTAGAAAAAATATAGGTTTGGGGATGTTGGTTTAAATGACGAGTAACTCGGCACCATTCACATAATCGGGTGTTTGTGCCTTGCCAAAGTCAAATAAACCGATAGTCCTAACGAGCTTTGGTATGTGTGCCCGGTGTGGATGCACCTCGAAAAATAAAAAAAACCTGAGGACGGCTAATCACCAAGGTTTCGGCTTTTGTACAGCAATGTCATTGTCTCAAAAATAAGTGAAAAAGAAAAGGAAACGAAGAAAAAATGGAGAAAATTATACACTTGTTGGGAAGTTGAGCAAAAACGAAATTGTGGAGTCAGTTCTTTTCCCGGATTAGCATCACATGACCTAAAAATTCCCACCTAATCACAACGTTTCTTAGCCTCTTCTTTCCTAAGTCCTTGTGACCTAAATGCATGTGTGTAAGACTTAGTGATCTAGATTGGACATACTCATGATCATCTTGACTTCTTCATTTTCACCTCTCTTACATGCTTTCTAGTTAAGTATAATTGTCTTTCCATGCCTTCATTCATTTGATGCATGATTGCTTGTCCATTGCCATGAAACGTGACTATGAAGGTGATCCAATGTTAGAAGCACAATTCCAAAAAGATTTTGTTGTTTTTTGTGCATGCATAAATCACGTCATCTCTTAGTCTATAGTTGGATCTTGCTCGGGGACGAGCAAATCTTAAGTATGGGGTATTTTGATAACGTGATTTATGACGTTAGTATAGGCATACATTTAGATAGTTTTTCCCGTTATTCATGCACGGTTTGACATTAGTTCACAACGTTTACACTCATTTCGTGCATATATCTAGAAAAGACGTCTACACGAGCTTTTGTCGGTTTTGTAGGTAATTCGGGGATCTTTTGGGCATTAATCGATACATTCGAGGGTCAAGCCTCATGGTGGTACACATCCAAGGCTTTGAAGGAACATAATTGGAGCAACAAAGGACACAAGGACCATTATTGGTGCAAGCAATGGAGCAACTCATGGCTAGATGATCATAACATGCCTCGTTGAAGAAAATCGGACCATCACTCAGGAAAATCGGCCGATTTTCCTGACTGTATCGATTTTTGGCCTTCAACAGCTTAAGCCACGTGTCCCACGATCTCTTTGTCCGGCCTTGCTCTTGATGGAGAATATAAGTGGGCCTGCAAGCTGTTGCTGAGCACCCTCCTCTCCCACATTCTCTCACACACACCTCATTCCATTGGAGGTAGACTTGGAGGAGAAGAAAAACTCTCTCAATTTGGAGGAGGAAGAAGAACACAAAAACTTAGAGTGATAGTGAGTTCTTGAGTGATTTTCAGTGATTTTTGGAGTCTTTGATTGAAGAACTATTGCAAGGATTGTTAGGAACGTTTTGGAACTTCATTTGAAGGGTTGTAAGTCTTGCTAAAACTTAGATTCAGCTGAGATTTATTGTTTTTACTTGCTTGTCTTTCATCATCCATCTATGAAAACCATGTATGCTTGTGTGATGATTTTGGATCTTGATATGCATACTATTGGCTAGTTTATTGTGATTCTGGAGTGATGGATTGATGGTTATGGCTTGGGTGATGATAGAATGGACTTATATGTTAGTTTAGGATGATTTGTATGCACGAAACCCAACCCAGGAGGAAAAATCGGCCTGTTCTTCAACCAGATCGGCCGATTTAGGTATGATCCACCCGATTTTTCTCCTTGTTGCCCTTTAATTGATAAATCTGTATGTTAGGGTGTTAGGTTGTTGAAACCCCAGTGTTTGTTAAGCATAATTTAGCTTAGGATCACCTAATGCTAACAACCTAAGTGAGGGAAGAGATCTACCCGATGATTTCCGATCTTAGATCCCGAAGATGATGAACTCTAGGTAGTAGTGAGCCTCACAAGCCGCTATTGGATTGAGTGTGCTAGGATTATTGCTTGAGACTTCCCTTTTCCGAGACTTACCCGGTAAGGAGAGGGTAACCCCTTTAGTAGAGTCCGGTTTGTGTAGAATTCCCTATTTTAACCCCTTGAGACCTACCCGGTAATAGGAGTTTGATGCGGGATTAGTGAAGTGAGAGACCTACCCGGTAATTGCTTCCATTAGTGAAACACCCTTTCCCAACACCGCAACTTTATCCTTAGAATCTTTAGGAGCTCGAGTCCAATGCCATAACCGGAAATCTTGACCTCTAGAATCCTCTTTTCTCTCTTTGATCACATACTTGTGCTTGTGTTACTTGTTTGTTTTTGCTAGCTTGAGTTGATAGTTTGTTTTATTATCTTGCTTGATTTGTGATCTTTGCTTGATCACCACAAAAACCAACCAAAAACATCATGATTTTCATTTCTTTATTTCTTCTTTTTTTCTTAGACTAGATTCACACTATCTATGCTCACTTGTTGATTCGATTTCACCTTAGTCTTCGAGTTCGACCTCGGAATACTATCCTTGCTACAAAACGACCCATACACTGTGGGTTCGCTAGGAGTTAGGAAATTATATCGAGTTTATAAATTGTAAGACTTTTGTGCTACACAATCTTAGCGTAACAGTTGTTAGTCTACTCCTTATCGGAGACTGCAACAACTTTTAAGTCGCTCGTCTACTCATTTGTGGGATTAGGGCACCTTTTCTTAATTAAGTTATTTGTCTACTACTATTGGAGATTACAACAACTTGTAACTTATGAGTTTACTCCTTAGAGATTACAACAACTTTGACACAAAACCGGAGACCAAAAGCAAACATTGTGAACACAAGAAGACCCAAAGGTCACTTTTTGCACAATTTCGGTAAAGCAAAATTATAGGAAGCATCGAAATGAGTTAGAAGACCTACAAGTACTCATTTGAAAATTATTTCGAAAGGATACAATATTGTAGCTTACACCAGATATGAATCCTCAAGGTAAACCTACAAAAATGGCCAAACATCAAGAACATCATCTAGTCAAGCACCAAAAACTCAACCCAAGTGTATGCAAATCTCGGCCTAGGTGTACCCATTCCTCGGGCCTAGGTGTAAGAAACAACCCAAGTGTATGCAAATCTAGTGACACACAAAGTCAAGTGCATGAATTGATCAATGAAGGGGAAAATAGGGGGTATTAAGTCTCCATTTCTAACATAGTTTTCATCTATCATTTACATCTTTGCTTTGTTTCTTACACATGGAGACTTAATACCCCTATTTTCTTTCTTCTTTTTTTGATTGATATTATGATCACACTTGATTACTTGTTCGATATTCTAGACTACTTTGATTGATAAATAGTGAGTGGTACTCAAATCTATTTGGAATTCGACGTTCAGTTATGTATTACATTAACAATGGTCGTGCACTTGCGGCTTACCCATGATTTTTATATCCGTCCCTTCCAAGTCATCAATGTTTGACATTTTGATACAAGAAGAGGGGGGTGATCCAAGGATTAACAAAGGGAGGACTTTTTGTTTAGATAAGAAGCTCTAATACCTTGCTATTTTGCTACTCATATGATCACTAGAAAATAAGTATCACAGCTGATTTGATCATATCTACTAACACGGAGATCTGAATTGGATTCCTACTAGGTGGAGACTTCTTTGGTCTAAATCCGTTATTAAGTAGATATCCATCACTAAATTATGTTTAATCAAGATCAAGCAACGAAATTTGTGTATTGTACGAGTATGTTTAGTACAAATGTAGCAAAAGTTGTATAACCATATTATGATAATGGAATATGAAGAATTAGATTACTTTATGACAAGATTTGCTTTTAGGATCTACTATGTACCTATGATGAGAACGTATTGTTGGAATAATATCATGGATCAAGTACAACTTAATAAAAGTAGCATGCAAGTGTGGAAGAATAATATTTAATATAAAGGCATGCTTAGTCTTTTCATTATTAAAATTTGGATCAAACTTGAGAATATCATAATTGGGTAATGGTTGTTAGTTTGAAAATACTAGATATGTTTTTGTGTTGTATGTTATAATGACTTTGAAGGTATTAATATATATAGTTGAAGGTTAATATGGTGGTTTTTATTATGCATATAATTAATAATGAAGGTATGTTGGGAAAGAAGAAGGAATGAAGTTGAGAAAAATAAGAAATAAGATACATGTTTCATCGATCTTATAATTCAAGGGTGTTGCTTAAAACCTGCATTGAAATATCCAAAATTAGACATGTATAAACTAATCCCTTGATGAAATCCAATTACAATTCCCCTTGTGACTCAAAAGAAATACCATCTTCCCACATTTTTGTTTTGTTTCCTCAAACAGCGCACAAAAGAGGTTGTGAATCAAATATGTCAGCGCCATTGATATGCATGAGTAAATCAACAGAGAAGTTTTAAGGCGTCGTCTAGCTTTGGAGGGAGGAGGTGATCTCGATGATGTCGGAATCAACGGGCCCCAACAAAAGGGCAACACAAAACCAAGCAAGCCCAGGGGATAATAGTAATCAAACGGTTAAGTTTGCTAGGCGAACGTCTTCGGGGAGATATGTTAGCATGTCAGGGGATGATTTGGATGGCTCCGGGGATTCGTCTAACGACTACATGAACTACACGGTTCACATGCCGCCAACCCCAGACAACCAAGCCACGGAAGGCTCCACCGTGGCTGCCAAAGCGGAGGAGCAATACGTGTCAAACTCTCTCTTCACGGGGGGGTTCAATTGCGTGACTAGGGCCCATCTCATGGATAAGGTGATTGAGGGAGATGGTGGGTTTGCTGCAAAAGTGCGGCTGAGCAAGGGTGCGGGTGTGTGTCGCATGCCCGCTTGTGACGGCCAGGTTATGACCAATGATGCAGGGGAGGAGTTTTCGCCTTGTGAATGCAGGTATGTTGTTTCGTTTTATGCATGCATGGAGAAAGAAAGAAAGAGACTTGACATGTAGAAATTAAAAAAATATTGGCAGGTACAAGATATGTAGCGATTGCTACGAGGATGCCCTAAAGGATAGTGGCATATGTCCCGGGTGTAGAGAGCCATATAGGACACTTGAATACGATGATGAAGTCCCAAATTTTTCGAGCGGGGCACTTCCACTACCGCCACCTGACAAGGATGGTGATAAGAAAAGCCTTTTGGTGAAGAGAAACAATAACGGTGAGGCGTTTGACCATAACAAGTGGCTCTTTGAGACATCACAAGGAACATATGGGCATGGGACTGCTTATTGGCCTCAAGAGGAAGGCAGTGGGAGCATGATTGATCCCACTGCTGATAGGCCATGGAAGCCTCTTAGTAGGATTCTACCTATCCCCAATGGGATCATTAGTCCTTACAGGTTACTAGTCTTCATTCGATTTGTCGCCCTTTGCCTTTTCCTAACATGGCGAGTTACCCACCCAAATAAAGATGCAGTCTGGTTGTGGATCATGTCAGTCATCTGCGAGCTATGGTTTGCCTTCTCTTGGATCCTCGACCAAGTTCCAAAGATATTCCCCATCAACCGCTCAACGGATTTGGGGTGTCTCAAGGAGAAATTTGAGATGGTCACCCCATCCAATCCGACAGGCCGATCTGACTTGCCTGGGATCGACCTCTTTGTCTCCACAGCTGATCCCGAGAAAGAGCCTCCGCTTGTCACTGCAAACACCATCCTCTCCATCCTGGCTGTTGATTATCCGGTCGATAAGGTCTCATGCTATCTATCCGACGACGGTGGGGCCCTTTTCAACTTCGAGGCTATGGCCGAATGTGCCAGCTTTGCTGAGATTTGGGTCCCCTTCTGCCGTAAGCATGACATAGAACCAAGGAACCCCGACTCGTATTTCTCCTCCAATGTAGACCCCACCAAGAACAAGGTGAAACCTGACTTTGTAAAGGATAGGAGAAGGATGAAAAGAGAGTATGAGGAGTTCAAAGTGAGGATCAACGGTCTTCCTGATACAATTCGGAGGAGATCCGAGGCCTTCAATGCAAGGGAGGAGATGAAGACCATCAAGCAGATGAGGGACCAAGGAGCCCAACTGACGGCGCCCATCAGGGTCACTAAAGCCACTTGGATGGCTGATGGTACCCCTTGGCCCGGGACATGGGCAGTCCCCTCCAAAGACCATGCTAAGGGAGACCATCCTGGGATCCTACAGGTAACTAACCCACCACTTACTTCTCCATATGTATTCACATCACATCAGAGACTTAACTTCAATCAATTACAGGTTATGCTCAAGCCTGCTTCCGTGGATCCTATATTTGGAGACGGAGAAAACAAGATGTTTGATTTTTCCGGCATTGACGTACGCCTCCCCATGTTTGTTTACATGTCGCGTGAGAAGCGATCGGGATATGATCACAACAAAAAAGCAGGAGCAATGAACGCCTTGGTTCGCTCCTCCGCAATTCTATCCAACGGACCCTTCATTCTCAACCTTGACTGTGATCACTATTTCAACAACTGTAAGGCCATTCGGGAAGGAATGTGCTTCATGCTCGATAGAGGAGGCGAAGACATCTGCTACATTCAGTTCCCTCAAAGGTTCGAAGGGATTGATCCCTCCGACCGTTATGCAAACCGCAACAATGTCTTTTTTGATGGAAATATGCGTGCCCTTGATGGCCTCCAGGTTTGGTTTTTGCTCATGGCTCAACTTCTATCAACTTCATTTTGTTTTCTTTACATGTATCATCTTTGGTATGTATGTGCTAGGGTCCTGTGTATGTGGGCACGGGAACCATGTTTAGGCGATTTGCGTTGTATGGATTCGACCCCCCCAATCCAGACAGGATAAAAAAGGCAAAGGAGCCCGAAACAGAAGCCTTGAACCATGATGACTTTGACCCTAATCTTGACGTCCATGAGTTACCTAAGCGATTTGGGAACTCTACTATGCTTGCGGAGTCTATACCCATTGCTGAGTACCATGGACGTCCGCTCGCTGACCATCCTGCAATCAAATATGGGAGGCCTCCTGGTATTTTACGGGTTCCGCGTGAAGCGTTGGATTCGGACACTATTGCGGAGGCCGTCTCGGTCATCTCTTGCTGGTATATATGATCCAACTTACTTTAGATGCATGATGGAATTGAAATGAAGACGAAATTACTAATGTTAGGCACGCTTGTTTGATAGGTATGAAGACAAGTCGGAGTGGGGTGATCGTGTAGGATGGATTTACGGGTCAGTGACGGAAGATGTGGTGACCGGGTACCGTATGCACAATCGTGGATGGCGGTCATGCTACTGTATTACAAAGAGAGACGCTTTCCTAGGCACAGCTCCTATCAACCTGACGGACAGGCTTCATCAGGTGCTACGTTGGGCGACGGGGTCGGTAGAGATATTCTTCTCTAGAAATAACGCTATCCTAGCGTCACGCCGCCTAAAGTTCCTCCAACGCCTCTCCTATATCAACGTCGGGATATATCCATTCACTTCGTTTTTCCTCATCATGTATTGCTTCCTACCGGCGCTCTCCCTTTTCTCGGGGCAGTTTATAGTGCAAAATGTGAGCATTGCATTCCTAGTGTACCTCCTCATCATGACCTTCTGCCTCATAGGACTGGCCATACTTGAAGTGAAATGGTCGGGCATCGAGCTAGAGGAGTGGTGGAGAAATGAGCAGTTCTGGCTCATCTCCGGCACAAGCTCCCACCTCGCGGCGGTCGTGCAGGGATTGCTCAAGGTGTTCGCGGGGATTGAGATCAGCTTCACGCTCACCTCCAAGTCAGCGGGAGAGGACGATGAGGATATATACGCAGAGCTTTACCTGGTGAAGTGGACCTCTCTTTTCATCCCACCTATAGTCATAGCTATGGTGAACATGATAGCAATATGTTTTGCATTTGCGAGGGCAATATACAGCACAAAGCCACAATGGAGCAAGTTCATAGGAGGGGCCTTCTTTAGCTTTTGGGTTTTGTGCCATTTGTATCCCTTCGCCAAAGGGTTGATGGGTGCTAGGAGGAAGACACCCAGTATAGTCTTCGTCTGGTCAGGTCTTATAGCCATAACCATTTCCTTGCTTTACATGGCAATTTATCCAATTGAGGGTGGGGGCGGCTCTACGGGTTTTCAGTTTCCTTGATACCTATAACAATCCAAACTAAGTTCACACTGTAAAAGATATGGATATTCTTATTGTCTTCCTAAGTCTGAACCTCCTTTCTATTAATTAGACAATCACAATCACAATCACAATCACAATCACAATCTAGGTTTTCTCACTAGCTAGTCCCATTGGAGTGTCTACATTTGGACTATGTAATTTCTTTTACTACTATATGCTTTTATCACACTCACCTACAACATCTAACTCAAATTATCATATAATACCTTGTGTATGTAAATGCACTATGTCAAACAAATTACAAGAAAGAAGATGAAGCAAAACCATAGTTCCCGGAAAAGTAGTGTCTAATCAACTGGAACCCCGGATTCATATAAGCATCGGATTAAATCACACATATTTATTATGCACAACATTTTTTTCGGCTAATATTTGGATTTTTTTTTTTTAAAGATTAGTACCATGCCCGTGAATTACGAATATCATGTACATATCAAACTTTTTTATAAACTAGGTGATAGTTGGGAACGAATATGGGCTGCTCTTTTAATATGAATCTGACCGTATCAAAAGCAGGCGCGTCCAAAGGCTCAATCAAATGGAAAAAAAACTCACGAGCTCTCCGGAGAAAAAAGTGACGCTTGAGTTCAAAATTTCTACATTCTAAAACACAAATAATAGTTTCTCTTAAGTTACGAAAGAAATTATCAACCGTCCGTCAAATTTAATTATAGATTTTGATATCGACAACGAAAATACCAACTTCATTTTTTATCGAAATAAGTTTTCATAGGTCATCATTTTTTTGTTTTATAACACCATTCTTCAAAAAACAAGAAATCAAGAACAATGTCGAAGAAAGCCGATAATCTAAAGCTCGCAACTATCAAAGACAAAAGGAAAGAATCAAAGAGAAGGTATACAAAACTAAAATCTTTGCAAAAGTTAATTAAATATTCGGTTATTATCAATTTTACACATATGAGCAATTTGTCCAAAAAAAAACGTACATGAGTATAATTTTTTAAAATTTAGGGCATATGCGTTATTTACATATCAATCATTACCTTATTGTTTATTTACATCATATGTTCATTATGATTTAATATATATGTGATAAACTTGTTTATAGAATATGTTAAAGAGATTTACACCTGTTTAGTTTTAGGGCAAGTTTGGTAAGTACCCAATTTTAAGATTTTACTCTATTAACTAGGCTAATAACATTTTTCTATCATAGAAAGTGATGTACCTTCTTTTTTATTGTTCATACAAGTTTGATTTCACCCATTCTTCGATTCTCGATTCACAACTCAAACCCTCTCTCATCTACCACAGCATTCTCCTCCTATCTCTCCCTTTCCTCTTTCAATTTGAAGATCTTCGAAAGCCCTAGATTCAATACAGACCAACTCATACACATATCCTCGCCTCGAATCAAGGGAAGTGAAACTGAACAAAATCCTTAATTACACTATCCACCCCTCCGATTTTGAAGGAATTGAAAACAATTTCGTTCGATCAAGTCGACTTCAAGAGGATTGAAGATGTAAATGGCCTTTTCTATTGGTTAGACTAAAAAAGCTGCAGGTTTTTTAGCAAACCAACGGTGTAAACAGGGAAAACTAGTCCATGCCTAGCACAATGGTGACTCAAATCAGCACTCTCTTCGTCAAGAAAGGCACCACTCGCAATCGGCGTATCGGAAACTTCCACTTCCCTCCGGCGAGCTAGCGAGATTCGTCACTCTCTCTATGCTTATATATGTCGTCCTCTACGACAGATTCTTCGTCCCAATCTCCCGAAAAATCACGAAAAACTCTAGGAGAATCACTCTCCTCCAACGAATGGGGATCGGGATCCTAATCCACATATTAATCATGGTAATCACCTCGATTATTGAGCGGTACCGCCTTCGGATCGCTAGAGAACACCAGCTAATCGAAAGTGGAAGTCAAATTCCGCTTATTATCTTAGTTTTGTTGTCCCAATTCGTGCTGATGCGAACGGCGGACTCATTTTTGGAGGTTGCGAAGCTGGAATTCTTCTACGACCACGCGCCAGAGGAAATGAAATTGTTGGGGACTTCATAGTCGGCAACGAAGTTAGGCGTTTAGAATTTTGTAGGGCTGTGCATACGGTCCTAACCAGACCGTAAATTAAGAAAACCTTGGACCGTAGATCGGACCGGGATCGGACCGTAACGGTCCGGTCTGAACCGGTCCGGTCTTAGGTCCGGTTTCGGGTTAGACCGGTTTATATATAAATTGTGCAATTTTGAATATTGCGGACCGGACCGGACCGAATTGGACCGGTTTGTACCTTAATTGTACAATTTTGGTGAGGTTTTTTGGTCCAAAACCGGACCGGATTGGACCGAACTGGACCAGACCGGACCAGAAATTCGTAGTTTATGGTCCAACCCGGGTTACGGTTTTTTACGGTCCAAAAACCGGACCGGACCGTAACCAGGATTTTCCAAAAAATTTGAACCGTAGACCGGACCGGAACCGGTCCGGTCCGATATTGCACAGCCCTAGAATTTTGTTAGTAGTATTTTGTTGAAGATGGTGGCCGACATCACCCAACATTAGGTCATCGGGGTTGGATTTTAAACAATTTGAATGTGTCGCCTCTGGATTACTACTACGGGTTTCTGGCATGAAAATTCTGAATTTTTTATATGAATTTTTGGTATGAATTTTCTGGTATGAAAATTTGTAGTATAAATTTTTGGTATGAAAATTTCTAATATAAACTTTTGGTATGAAAATTTTTAGTATTAATTTCTGGTATGAAAAATTTTTGGTATGAATTTTTGGTATGAAAATTTCTGGTATAAAATAATATAAAAGAGCCTAGTTAGCCAATTTTTTTTATAATTTTTAAAACATATGTGCAACCCTTTTAATAGCATAAGTTTTTTATTTTGTATGTCATATGTTTATAAATCTTTACATCATTTGCTCAACCGGTTTTAATATATATGTGCAATAGTATTAGTATAATATGATTAGTGTTTTATATGTCATATGTTTATAAAGATTTTCATCATATGTTTGTTTTTTTTAATAACATCTATTCAATTAGTTTTAAGAGATATGTAAACATTTTTATAACGTACATTTTATATTTTGTATGTCATATGTTAATATATTTACACCATATGTTCAGCAAGTTCTAATATATGTACAAACGTATTAATAACAAATGTTTATTGTTTTGTATATCATATGTTTACAAAGATTTATATTGTCCATTAGTTATGGTTTAACAAAATGTGTTCAGTAAGTTTATTAAAAAGTATACATAGCATTAGTATAAACAAATTCAAAATGTCAAAACATATTAATAAAATACATTTTATGATGATGGTAGAACCATCGCAAACCACCAAAAGAAAGAAGACAACAACATCAAAAAAAAAATGACATACAATACAATTTTTTTAAATAATTTCAACACGGATTATTATAGAAATAAAAGAGGTATGCCTTCATATACAAACTCAATGAAATGGGGAAGGCATCAGAGAAGACGTACAACAAATCTGTCGGAAGCTTGATCAGCTTGATACAGGAAACTATGGAAAGATTACTTTGACGAATTTAATGCACAATCATAACGTTGGTAAATCGCTATGATCCATAGTTTGTTGATTGTTAACACTTGTAGTTGTTGTTGTTCATTCTTCATGAATATACTTTTTGTTGTGGGAATATGTTGGTTTTATCCAGTTTTCTCGCTATAGTGGACACATGAATTCTCAACTTGTATTACATTTTTTCTGTACAACCAATAGAGTTCATAAATACCTATATAGTACTTTCTAAGTTGGCTTGTATTTGACAATGGAACGGACACTAGCCATCAACTATTACATTTGCTTCTTCCATGTTGAAGGTTTGTATACCATCTATATCTTGATTTCTTGATTTTTCCAAGTTTCCCATCTTTTTATGTTGATCCCATAATTGTACATATACAAAGACAAAAGCACTAGATTTCGAAGAAAGAGTGATAGATAAGAGGCAATGAGATTGTAACCACATAGTTTTTTCAAGGCATTGACGATGTAGGAAAATTCACTCACAAAATATTCATTCATGGGAAAAATAGAACATACTGCATGTACCGGCTTACAAATTCTACTAGTTCTACATTAAAGGTACATTCAGAAATTAAACAGATCGATTTTTTATACCTACAACAAAACAACAAACACCTTAAATAAAAAAAGTTTGAAAACCCCCAACAGATGTAGATAAATTTCTGCTTCTCCGTTCCCTTTAGCATCGAGAACGCATTATCTACAATTCCCCCTGCCTCTTCCCAATGCTCGAGTAAGATTTTGTTGATTCTTCATTAACCTCCATAACCTCCATCATTTTATTAACTTGATTGTTGGTTTGTGTCGAGTGGAAGGAATTATCTGAGCCTAAAGTGATGCGTCCTTGGACACGTCAATGAAATATTCTGGATCTAGATCAAGCTGAAGCTCAACTACTCCTTAGTTGAAGTGTGAATGCGATTGAAGATGGGTTGCGGAAGCTTAGAGATAGAGGCGGAAGTTGAATGGATGAGTCGATCTAGATTGATCGATCAAGCCTTAAAGTCGGTTGGTTGAGTTGGTTCTTGAAGAACCCTCGAAGGTGGTTGAGTTTGATCGAAGATCCAAAAGAAGAACCTTGAGAGGATTGGAAGAGGGATTGATGCTCAAGTACGTAGGAGAAAAATACTTCTCAATACTTAATCAAATTGAACATGCTTTACAAATGAGCCAAACATCCCCTTATATAGTGGATGAAGGCCATACAAAGGGTCGAAATTTAAATGACGGAAATAAAGTCAGAATTTAAGTTCCGAAAATGAAACACCTAAAATATGAAAGGTTGAGAATTTAAGTTTGGAATTAAGTTTCCGAATTAAATTTCGAAAACAAAAGTCTAATCTTAAATTCGGAAAATTAATACCCGGAAATAAAGTCCTAGAAATTAATATTCCGAAAAAAAAAGACTTATTATTACAAAACGCTAAATTACGGAAAATGCGGAAAATGCGCCGGAACGGTGCAGGCTTGACAAGCTGTTAGCATGAAATATTGTGATACTTTAGGCACGTTTTCTAAACGTATTTGATTCATATTGATAGTCTTTGATTTAGCTTTGTTGCATATGTGAGCTAGTATTACCTATATTGTCGATATGGATGTCTACACTAGCTTTATGTTGAAATATAGGTGATTGAGAGTCATTTCCGAACGGAATCGAGCAAAGAAGAGTTGATCAAGTATGTCCATGGATTAAGGGCATTCTTAGGAGCAAATTGGAGTTCAACTTGAGGAATGCACGAGGCTAGGGAAGAATCACGTTCTTGCCCTAAACCACGCTCTAAAATACGGCCGTACTACAAACCACGTTTAGTTCCACGGCCGTGGAAGTATGCAAAGAGAGGCGTGATGCATTCCAGTAACTATTACGGTCGTGGAAAATATGGTCAAAACCGTGACACATTCCACGCTCTAAATTACGGTCGTGGAATCTTCCACGACCGTGATCTTGGCGATCTTTTTCGCCACACTTTGAAGCCACGATCTTTTGAAGATTGGGCCGGGCCGATATTTTATCTTGCCCTATAAAAAGACGGACAAAGCAAGATTCCGTCAGGCCCGCTTACAATCCCCGCTTACACCACGCTTAGATCCTCGCTTAGCGGCATTCATCTCCGCTTAGAGAATTAGAACACCCGTTTAGCCCTCGCTTGGAAGCATTGACATCTCGTTGGAGATCGAAGTTCGCATTTGGGAATTGCCTTAATCTCGCACTTTTGGTGGAGATTGCTGTTGAGATCTCCGGATTGGCGGAAGATCGAAGCTTTTGGAAGATTGTTGCAAGAAGACCTCTCTTCTTGTTTAGGTTTGATTTGGAAAACGGATTGACATCCCGTTTCCCTTTCTTTCCTAAGATTGTGATTGTTTGCTTTATTCTGAATCCATTGACAATATTTGTTCTTGGTTGTGACTTTGAGATTGTTTTGAAGATTATTGAAAGTTTTCGGAAGTTTTCATCTTTTTATCTTTTAATTCTTGAATTTGATATCAACATGACTGTTATTGGCTAGAAACCCCTAACAATTCTAAGGTGAAGGGTTGATAGTTGTGGCTTAGATGATGATAGATCGATTGTAAACAGATTAGACCCTGAGAGTTAGAGAGAATCATCGACGAACCCTAAATTACGGTTTGTTCTTGAGTTCCACGGCCGTGAAGTCTCAAGATCTGCCCGTAATTTCCCTTAAGTTTACGAACCTGCTTTTACTTTAATCCAAAGTTAAAGATTTGCTTTAACTTAGTTTAGGCTTGTCCTTTCTAGGTGGTAGTGAAGCCTCAACAACCTCTACCT
The DNA here is from genome assembly GCA_033239125.1 of Fagopyrum homotropicum. Lineage (NCBI taxonomy): Eukaryota > Viridiplantae > Streptophyta > Magnoliopsida > Caryophyllales > Polygonaceae > Fagopyrum > Fagopyrum homotropicum. Next base: position 95,383,028 of record BSWB01000002.1, on the reverse strand, counting down.
CGATTGTGAGTGTCATAACCGTAATCGGCTAAGTTAGTCTTGATCCTTGGATTACAAGTTTAGGTATTTGATATTAATTCTTTCCTTTAGAACCTTTCTATATTGAAGCCTCAACAACCTGTATAGAGAGTGTCTTGTAGGTGAGTCATATAAGGTTTTTGGAACTTCACCGTACGATTACCTTACATTAGCATACCTTTGCATATCTCAACTCTCTCTTTATATCATTAGTATATCTTGAATCGATTGCCACAGTTGGATACTTGGATCTTTAGGATTGTTGTTTTCCCAATATTTGCAAAACTCTCATATTTACTCGCTTGATAACCTGCAATTGAATTTGTTCCCACCCAAATCCCTGTGTTCGATACTTTGGAATTCTTGCTTAACTACGTCGATCCGTACACTGCGGATTCACTTGCTTGATTCTAGTTTTATAAATTTAAAACTTATTTGCACACACCTCTAGGGGCGAACAAGTTTTTGGCGCCGTTGCCGGGGATTTGGTTTCGGCCGAATTCGGTAACCGGTTGTCAAGCTTGGGAGCTTGCTCTCGTTATTTGATATTACTTTGAGTGCATGCGCAGGTCTAGGAACACCGAAGATCTCTTGCCTCTTGATCAAGAGCTAGAGAAAACTTTAAGGCAAAAGCGCAAGGAAAAGAAGATGGCTGAAGGACACGAACGTGACCTTCAAGCGGAGTTGGCGGAGAAGGAAGCTCAACTCCAATGGAATGAGACCCTCCGCCAGGATGAGATGGATCGTCATCAATCTCAAGTTAACAATCTACAAGACATGATCTTCCAGATGAGGATAGAGATGAGCGACCTTAAGAATAAGGGAAGCAAGAAATCCTCAAGGAAAGGATCAAGATCTAGAAGAAGAAGTCATTCATCTGCTGATGATAGTGATTCTTCCATGCCACCGTTGGAAGAGATTGATCCCACGATCAATGTGAATCCTTTCCATCCACGAGGAGCTGCCAATCGTCGTGTTCCACCTAGGAATGCGAGGATCGAACGTGTAGATAATGAGCCAAGAACTCTTGGCCAGCGGATGGATCCAACACAACAACCACGCCGTTTGGGCGTGAATTTCGATGCTGAAGATGTGCAAGGGTTTAGCTTCAACCCTCAAGTCATTACTCTTGTTCGCCAAAACCAATTTGGCGGGACAAGCACTGAATCTCCACACCAATACTTGCAGAACTTTGAGTGTATGATGGAGACAATGTGACCAAAGAGCGCTACTACCAACAGCTATAAGCTCAAACCTTTCTTCTTCTCCTTGAAGGGGAAAGCGTTATCTTGGTATCAAGCTCTTCCTATTGGGAAACTAGACAGGTGGGAAGACCTTTCCGCAGAGTTCCTCACCAAATTCTTTTCGCCATCCAAAACGGCGGAACTTAGGGGTAAGATTAATGCTTTTTCCATGAGACCTAACGAAAGTTTGTTTCAATCTTGGGAAAGGTTTCAGGATTTGCTCTTGGATTGCCCTCATCATGGCATATCCAAACTTGCCTTGCTGGAGATCTACTACAAGGGGTTAGATGCGGGAACGCAACTCAACCTCCAATCCCTCTCATGTGGAACATTCATGGACATGAGAGAAGATGACGCTTGGGACTTCATTGAGAAGCAAGCAAGGGTCATAGAAAAGTATTCCCACCGGAAAGTGGAGGGAAATCGTGTGGAGCAAGGAGCAAAGCTCACACATGAAGCTCAAAATCAGATTTTCTCCCTCAACAATGAGATCAAAGAGTTGAAGGAGGCTATCAAGACCAACTTTCCAAAGCAACAAGGGAAGGATGTTGGTTATTTGGGCAACAACAATGGCGGCAACAACAATAACCGGAACAACAACCGGAATAACAACTGGAATGGAAACAACAACAACCGGAACAACGATTGGAACAACAATAGGGGTTCAAACAACAACAATTGGCGCTCCAATCAAAAAAATTCCGGTAACTCTTATCCTTCCAACTCTAATTCACTAACTCCACCTTCCTCTTCCTCTACTCCTTTGAAAAGCCAGGGGCAAACATCAAATGGAGGAAACACTTCGGGAAAGGAGAAGCCCGATCCCATATTAGAAACAATTTTGGGAAAGCTTCAAGGGTTGGAGAACCGCCTCATCAAGGTTGATGATCAAGTTTCTAAGGTTGACAAAGCTCAAAAGGTTTTAGAAAACCAAATGTTCAACCAAGCGGAGGAAGTTCCTAGGAATCAAGGGAAGCTTCCAGGAAAGACGGAGGACAACCCTAAGGGAAGGGTGATGGCGATTACAACTAGGAGCAGAGTAACTACTACCGATCCGCAGCCTACGTTCGTTGAAGTCCCCGTAGAGAAGGACAAGGAGAAGGGGAAGGAGAAGGAAGACGTCTACGTTCCTCCTCCAGCTTACAAACCCCCCCTTCCATTCCCTCAATCTAGAGCGCGAGCGCGCCTAGACAAACAATTTGGTAAGTTCATAGAACTCATGAGTAAGCTGCATATTAACATACCATTTATTGATGCTATTGTAGGTATGCCGGCTTATGGCAAGTTCTTGAAGGAGCTCCTCTCCAACAAGAGAAAGCTAGAAGACTTCGGTGAGGTCAAGATGAGTTCGGATTCTTCGGATCTCATCAAGACCATGAAGGAGAAAATGCCCCCAAAGCTAAAGGATCCGGGGTCATTTTGCATTCCCATAGGAGTGGGAGATGTCACATACGATGCGTTATGTGACTTAGGAGCAAGTGTGAGCATCATACTACTTGCATTGTGTAGGAAGATCGGTTTAGGTGACCCTAAACCGGTGAAGATGACGTTGTACATGGCGGATCGATCCATCACTCGCCCCGTCGGTATTGTAGAAGACGTCCCGGTCAAGCTAGGTAAATTTTTTGTTCCCATTGATTTTGTCGTGCTTGACATTCCTGCAGATAGTCCGGTCCCGATCATACTCGGAAGACCGTTTCTTGCAACTTCAGGCTGCATAGTTGATTGCAAGAATGGTAGACTTGCTTTTGATATAGGAGAAGAGAAAGTAGAGTTCTTTCTTTCCACTCTAGTGAAGGAGCCAATCTTTGATGAGGATATTTACGATATCCAAGATGAAGAAGGTTTGTCTAGAGAGGAGGTAAGTGCGATTCTCTTTAACGATCCTTTACAAAAAGTTATCACTATGAGTCTAACCAATGTAGGGGAAGATGAAGAGTGCAATGAGGCGATTGAAGCCTTAGAAGCACAAGAAGAGGTGCGTGAAGAGGAGTTTGAGAAACTCCACGATGAGGCTGAGAATGTCAGAATCCACGGTCATACCCTGTATTCCACGACCGTGGATTCCACAACCAAAATCGTGCCTCATTCCAGGGGATTATACGACCGTGGAGAAGATGTGACAACCGTATTTCCCTTCCACGCCCTAAACCACGGCCGTGGAGGACAAGATCCACCCGTAATTTTGGCCGTGGAAGAGAGTGATCGAGACATTTCTTCAACTTCTTCTGATTCTTCTCCAACACACTCAACACCCTTAGAGACTTCTAAGGAGATGTCGGATGCTTCTCAAGGATCGTTAGAAGCTCTGAAAACAATGGAACTCAAACCGCTTCCTACTCATCTAAGGTACGCTTTTCTAGGATCTAACTCTACCTTCCCGGTTATCGTTAGTTCCGAACTAAGCATAGATGAACATGAACAGCTCATGATTGTCCTTAGGAAACATAGGAAAGCTATAGGCTATACTATCGAGGACTTAGTAGGAATTAAACCCTCCCTATGCATGCATAAGATACTAATGGAGGAAGATTTTAGAACTTCAAGACAACCTCAAAGGCGGTTGAATCCGACCATGAAGGAGGTTGTCAAGAAGGAAATTCTTAAGCTTCTTGATGCAGGTATCATCTACCCTATCTCCGATAGCAAGTGGGTGAGTCCAGTTCAAGTAGTTCCGAAGAAGGGAGGAATGACGGTCATCACCAACAAGAACAACGAACTCATTCCTACCCGAACCGTAACTGGATGGCGGATGTGCATAGACTACCGCAAGCTCAACAACGCAACGCGGAAGGATCATTTTCCATTGCCATTCATTGATCAAATGCTTGAAAGGTTAGCACAACATTCACATTTTTGCTACCTTGACGGCTATAGTGGTTTCTTTCAGATCCCGATACATCCGGACGATCAGGAGAAGACCACATTCACGTGCCCTTGGGGTACGTTTGCTTATAGGAGAATGCCGTTCGGGCTTTGCAACGCCCCAGCCACCTTCCAACGGTGCATGATGGCCATCTTCTCCGAATACATAGAGGAAATCATGGAAGTCTTCATGGACGACTTCTCCGTATACGGTTCCTCTTTTAACGATTGCCTTTCTAACCTTTCTCTTGTTTTGCAAAGGTGTGAAGACACTAACCTAGTTCTTAATTGGGAGAAGTGTCAATTCATGGTTAAGGAAGGAATTGTATTAGGTCACTTAGTCTCTAGTAGAGGGATAGAGGTAGACAAGGCTAAGATAGAGACCATAGAGAAACTTCCTCCCCCAATTTCGGTGAAAGGGATAAGAAGTTTCCTAGGACATGCTGGATTTTATAGACGTTTCATCAAGGACTTTTCTAAGATATCAAAACCTCTCACTAATCTATTGATGAAGGATGCGGTTTTTGAGTTTTCGCAGGAATGTTTGGATGCGTTTAACACCATTCGGCAAGCTCTAATCTCAGCACCTATTATCCAACCTCCGGATTGGACTCTACCCTTTGAGATTATGTGCGATGCTAGTGACGTAGCTATTGGAGCTGTTCTTGGACAAAGAAAGGAAGGGCGAAGCCATGCCATATACTATGCTAGCAAGACGCTAGATGAAGCGCAGCTTAACTACGCCACTACCGAGAAAGAGTTTTTAGCCATTGTCTATGCTATTGACAAGTTTCGCTCTTATCTTGTAGGTGCAAAGGTGATTGTCTACACGGATCATGCTGCGATCCGGTACCTCCTTGCGAAGAAAGATGCGAAGCCAAGGCTGATTAGATGGATTCTTCTCCTACAAGAATTCGATCTTGAGATCCGCGACAAGAAAGGTTCAGAAAATTCTGTTGCGGATCATTTGAGTCGTTTAACACATCTAGAGGACGACCATCTACCCATTGATGACTCCTTTCCGGACGAACACCTACATATCATAGAGGAGTGCATCAACGTGATCTCCAAAGGTAACGAACCATGGTTTGCTGATTTTGTTAACTATTTGGTTTGCCAGGAGATACCACCCGGACTATCCTACGCACAAAGGAAGAAGTTCTTTAAGGACGTCCGGGAGTACTATTGGAATGAGCCTCTCCTCTTCAAGAGAGGTCCGGATGGCATCATTCGGCGATGTGTGCCGGAAGATGAGATGCAAAGTGTCATCCGTCATTGTCATTCACTACCTTGTGGAGGACACGCTAGTTCGAACAAGACTAGCGCAAAGGTATTGCAATCAGGATTCTTTTGGCCTACTTTGTTTAGAGATGTGCAATCCTTTGTTTCTTGCTGCGATGCTTGTCAAAGAACAGGCAATATCTCTAGGAGGAATGAGATGCCCCTCAACAACATCCAGGAGGTGGAGATTTTCGACGTATGGGGAGTCGATTTCATGGGACCATTCCCATCCTCTTGTGGAAACCAATACATACTATTGGCGGTAGACTACGTTTCTAGATGGGTGGAAGCAATTGCCTCTCCCACAAATGATGCCATGGTGGTGGTTAAGTTCTTCAACAAGACCATCTTCCCGCGATTTGGGATGCCAAGGACGATCATTAGTGATGGAGGTTCTCACTTCATAGCCCATCGCTTTGAAGCTCTTCTAGCTAAGTATGGGGTTACTCACAAGATCGCTACCCCTTACCATCCACAAACAAGTGGACAAGTTGAGATCTCAAATAGGGAGATCAACGGAATCTTAGAGAAGACGGTTTCAAGGACTATGAAGGATTGGTCCTTGAAGCTTGACGATGCATTATGGGCGTACCGGACTGCGTACAAGACTCCCATAGGAACCACACCATACAACCTTGTGTATGGGAAGTCTTGTCACTTGCCGGTAGAGTTGGAGCACAAAGCGTTTTGGGCTATCAAGTGGTTGAACTTCAGCATGAAAGAAGCGGGAGAGAAGCGTCTCCTAAACATCAATGAGCTGGATGAACTCCGCTTGAATGCTTATGAAAACGCTAAGATCTATAAGGAGAGAGCAAAGCGTTGGCATGATAAGCATATCATTCCAAAGGACTTCAAAGAAGGAGATCAAGTTCTCCTCTTCAATTAAAGGCTTCGTCTCTTTCCAGGTAAGCTTAAATCTCGTTGGACCGGACCTTTTCTAATTAAGCGTATTTTCCCCCATGGTGCAGTTGAAGTATGGGGTGAAGCGAGCGGAACTTTTAAGGTGAACGGCCAACGACTCAAGAAGTATACGCCGGAACTCCAAACTGAGGAGTTTGCGCCTACCGCACTCGAATAAGTGCGAGATTGGTCTAGCTACGGACCTTAAACAAAGCGCTTCTTGGGAGGCAACCCAAGGTATTGCATTTTTGTTTTTGTTTTCGATTCATAGATTAGCTTAGTATAGACGTTTGTTTGCTTTGTTTTTGCCTCGATTTCTTCCGGTATGTTCGTGTTTTTGGATGTAGGATCGATGGAGAAGGAAAAGGGAAGGATAATGTCGAAGAAAAGTGACGAAATTTGGACTTTGGAGCTTTACAGAGGGTTCCACGGTCTAAATTACGGTCGTCATAGCTACAGTAGCCGTAATTTCCAAAAGCCTTTGAAAAATCACCAAAACCACGGTTCCGTACACTTCCACGGCCGTGGAACACCCCGACAGACCGTGATTTTCAAAATTTTGCCTGCGACTATATAAGCCACATTCTTCACAAATTCATCCCAAAAATCCCTCTTTCCACGACCTAAGTGCCGAAAACCCACGACCCCCTCTCAAATCTTCGTTTCCTAATCGTTTTCAACGATTCTTCTTCCTAAATTGCAGCAAATTCAACCACAAACAAGATCCAAGCGACGAATCGAACGGAAATTCACCAACAAACGCGCATTTCGGATTTTTCAATCCGAAAAAAGGTTTTATTTTCCCTTCTTGATTCTTGCCGATTTGGTTGTTTTTGTTAGAGATTTTTAGGAAGAACTGATTGAGATTGGAGGAAATTAGACTAGGACTGCCTGTTGTGGAGATTAATTGTTAATTTGCTGAGATTTGTGATTTTCTAAGACGAATCACGGTCTCTGGGTAAATTACGGCCGTGGTTTGGTGAAGAACAGACCGTAATTTTGAGCAGAATGGATTTCGTGAGAAGAGTTTCAGGGAGGATAAAAGAGAAGAAGAATGAGCATAATAAGAAAAGGAAGGGTAATCCCTCCTCCTCCTCATCCTCTAGGGCACTACCACCCTCTTCACCTTCACCTCCATCCTCACCTTCACCTCCATCTTCACCCCCTCACCCTAGAGTCCTGACCATACACGACGATCATCTTGATGCACTTGATAGGATCAAGGAGAGGGCAGTGATTGGCCCTAGATATTTGTTGTTGGAGGATCTACTTCCTCTAAATATAGTGGATGATATTACATGGCTCTTGGATAGAGCCGGATTACTTGTCTTCACGAATATTCGTGAAGACGCATATGAGGAGATTACACGGAAGGTTGTGACATCCTTTGAGCACAGCCACGTAGACAGGACCGTCTCTTTCCGCCTCATGGAGAGAGATTATCAGTTGAGTATCCGTGAGTTTGGGACCATTTTCGGGTTCCATGAGACCTTCAATGGTCGATTTCCGAGTGGTATTTACCCCAAGGACTTTTGGGAGGAGGTGGCTATGATTTACGCTAGCGAGGACCGCTGGCAACCCGCTGACACCAAGGCTAGATTGATGTACCATCTAGCCTTGAAGATGGCTCACCGTGTTCTTTTGGAGTGTCTCTTTCCTAGGACGGAGACGCCCCAAAAGATCAAGACGGATGAGCTATTCTTGCTTTACTTCATGCTTTATGGACGCCGGGCTGATTGTGCCACTCTCTTGGCTGCTACGATGAGCAAGCTCAAGAACAAGAAGAAGGGGAACATTGGATATGGTGGGATAGTTACCCACATTGCTAGGAATTTTGGTGTCGACTTTTCTGCTTGCACCCGCATACCGGCCGTACCTTTAGGGCTACATGCTTTCATGGTTAGGGGTCTCATCTTCCCCACACATAGAGGTCCGCCTTATGCGGGCATGCCTTGGGAGAGTAGGACGGGTAGGGGTATAGAGTGGCTACCGGAGTACTCCATTATGGCGGGACGCCATAATTGGAAGGAGACGTTCGTTGCGATGCATGCGAACAGGATAGCAGCTCCCCCTTATGTCCCACCACCGGTTGTTGAGGAGGAGGATATGGGAGATCAGTTTGAGAGTGGAGGAGGAGCCGAGCAGGAGTTTGGCACGTTTCCGGATCAGCCGGAGGCGGCCCCAGATGTACCTAGACGCTCTCCACGTCTAGCTAGAGCCTCAGGCTCGTCATCTCGCCGCACTAGCGTGAGTGAGAGGCCCACGTGGATGACCACACCTCCCGCATGGTATGGCATTCCCCCTCCTTGGTCCACCGAGCAGCCAGCAACACCTCCACCAGCACCAGCACCATCCGACGCCCCGGCATGGTATAGTCAGGCCCCGGGATGGTACGAGCAGATGCCGGATTGGGCTACCAGACTTTCAGAGAGAGTAGGAGCGCTGGAGATCCGGGCCGATGCTAGAGACGGACGTTTAGACGACCTTGACCACATGATGAGGGACGTCTACCGCCAGCAGTTTGGGCGGTTCTATGATCCAAGCTTCTCTCCATTCCCGCCTCCGCCGGCACCACAGTGATTTGATGCATGACCGTTCGTTTTAGACATTCCCGCCACCACTTGTGAGTTTCTTTTTCTTTTCTTCTTTTCTTTCTTTCTTTTTGAACATTAGGGACAATTTTCGTCCTAAGTATGGGGTGGGATGTACTAAAAAGTTTGTAATAACTCTACTTACTATGTTTGTTTTTATTCGAGACTATCATTGCATGTTCATTATGTGTTTCACGTTTCATTATCGCATTGCATGAAAAAGAACTTGAAAAACCATAAAAATTGAAAAATTTTGAAAAATTTTGTGCTTCTAATGAATTGAGATGATTTCTATGATAATCACCACTTGTGAATTGAGTTTGATGACAATTGCATGCTTAAAAGAATTGTGAATTGAAAAGAATTTGAATGAATGAATTTTACCTCTTTTGCAAGTTTCATAATGTGATAAATGTTACCTAAATCATGTTGAGAAATTGAAGTTGAAATCACACTATAGGTTCTTATACTTCTTGTTGAGATGATTAAGGCAATTCGATTTTTCTTTCTTCTTCCTTTGATCATTTTAGCTCCTCATTGAAATATTAGCCTCCTTTACATATCCGGGAACTTGGAGAAGTGAATAAAAAAGGCATGTTTGATGTGGGAGGGCCATGAGAGCAATTATTTGCAATCAAAAGAATAGAAAGAAATTCTTGGTTTGGGGAAGTCAATCATGATGATGAGTAACTCGGCACCATTCACATAGTCGGGTGTTTGTGTCTTGCCAAAGTCGGATTGAGCGATATTCCTAGCGGATTATGGTATGTGCGCTAAGGGTTTGAGGCATCTCATAAAAATTGAGAAACGCCAATCTCCTAGGCTTCGGTTTTTGTGCACCTCTATCCATAACTCCAAAAGTAAAGTCGAAAAATGAAAAGAAGAGAGCGAAACTCTAAGTTGAAGTGTTGAGGAAACCGCAAAAGAAGAAGAAGGTAGTTGTCCACTTTCCCGGATTTATGCACCACATTTCCTTAAAGTCTTCCCTTCCTTTCCATATTCTAGACCTTTTCTTTGAAAGTCCTTAAGATCAAAAGAATGTTATATGACTTGGTGATCTAAATTGAAGTTTCTTATGATTGATTTTGATAATGTTTGAAGGTTATGATGCTTGTATAGAAGTTTGATTGATTCATAAATTTTCTTTGATTTTTACTCTTTGATTGAGTGTGTGAAAGTTTGATAAACGATTGAAGCAAGGGTTGAGAATGATCTATTCTTTAGAAGGCACATTCATCCAAAAGAAGGTACACATATTTCATCCTAACTCTTGTTTAAAGCTTTTTGAAAGACCTTGCTTAGGGACAAGCAAGTGTTAAGTATGGGGTTATTTGTTAGCATGAAATATTGTGATACTTTAGGAACGTTTTCTAAACGTATTTGATTCATATTGATAGTCTTTGATTTAGCTTTGTTGCATATGTGAGCTAGTATTACCTATATTGTCGATATGGATGTCTACACTAGCTTTATGTTGAAATATAGGTGATTGAGAGTCATTTCCGAACGGAATCGAGCAAAGAAGAGTTGATCAAGTATGTCCATGGATTAAGGGCATTCTTAGGAGCAAATTGGAGTTCAACTTGAGGAATGCACGAGGCTAGGGAAGAATCACGTTCTTGCCCTAAACCACGCTCTAAAATACGGCCGTACTACAAACCACGTTTAGTTCCACGGCCGTGGAAGTATGCAAAGAGAGGCGTGATGCATTCCAGTAACTATTACGGTCGTGGAACATATGGTCCAAACCGTGACACATTCCACGCTCTAAATTACGGTCGTGGAATCTTCCACGACCGTGATCTTGGCGATCTTTTTCGCCACACTTTGAAGCCACGATCTTTTGAAGATTGGGACGGGCCGATATTTTATCTTGCCCTATAAAAAGACGGACAAAGCAAGATTCCGTCAGGCCCGCTTACAATCCCCGCTTACACCACGCTTAGATCCTCGCTTAGCGGCATTCATCTCCGCTTAGAGAATTGGAACGCCCGTTTAGCCCTCGCTTGGAAGCATTGACATCTCGTTGGAGATCGAAGTTCGCATTTGGGAATTACCTTAATCTCGCACTTTTGGTGGAATTTGCTGTTGAGATCTCCGGATTGGCGGAAGATCGAAGCTTTTGGAAGATTGTTGCAAGAAGACCTCTCTTCTTGTTTAGGTTTGATTTGGAAAACGGATTGACATCCCGTTTCCCTTTCTTTCCTAAGATTGTGATTGTTTGCTTTATTCTGAATCCATTGACAATATTTGTTCTTGGTTGTGACTTTGAGATTGTTTTGAAGATTATTGAAAGTTTTCGGAAGTTTTCATCTTTCTATCTTTTAATTCTTGAATTTGATATCAACATGACTGTTATTGGCTAGAAACCCCTAACAATTCTAAGGTGAAGGGTTGATATTTGTGGCTTAGATGATGATAGATCGATTGTAAACAGATTAGACCCTGAGAGTTAGAGAGAATCATCGACAAACCCTAAATTACGGTTTGTTCTTGAGTTCCACGGCCGTGGAGTCTCAAGATCTGCCCGTAATTTCCCTTAAGTTTACGAACCTGCTTTTACTTTAATCCAAAGTTAAAGATTTGCTTTAACTTAGTTTAGGCTTGTCCTTTCTAGGTGGTAGTGAAGCCTCAACAACCTCTACCTCGATTGTGAGTGTCATAACCGTAATCGGCTAAGTTAGTCTTGATCCTTGGATTACAAGTTTGGGTATTTGATATTAATTCTTTCCTTTAGAACCTTTCTATATTGAAGCCTCAATAATCTGTATAGAGAGTGTCTTGTAGGTGAGTCATATAAGGTTTTTGGAACTTCACCGTACGATTACCTTACATTAGCATACCTTTGCATATCTCAACTCTGTCTTTATATCATTAGTATATCTTGAATCGATTGTCACAGCTGGATACTTGGATCTTTAGGATTGTTGTTTTCCCAATATTTGCAAAACTCTCATATTTACTCGCTTGATAACCTGCAATTGAATTTGTTCCCACCCAAATCCCTGTGTTCGATACTCTGGAATTCTTGCTTAACTACGTCGATCCGTACACTGCGGGTTCGCTTGCTTGATTCTAGTTTTATAAATTTAAAACTTATTTGCACACACCTCTAGGGGCGAACACAAGCTTCATGTCATAGTGGCGTAGAGGCACGGTTTTCAACCAATGGGTCCGTGACAAGCAACGGTCCGGCTAATGATGGAGCCGGTAGCTTGGGCGATCGCCTTAGCACGTGAACGGGTGAGCGTTCCATCGGAGCGAACCCGGAGTGCCTCGTCTTCCTCATGTTGGGACATAGGGGTCAAGGGCGCATCAATCCCCCCATCTTGGATGTGAAACGTCCCCGTTTCACCGTCGTCAAATAGGGGCTCAATGTATGGTGCAAGATCCTTGACATTGAACGTCGGGTGCACGCCATAGTCGTTTAGAAGCTCCAACTTGTATGCATTCGGGCCATGGCGGGATACGATGCGGAATGGTCCATCACCGCGGTCCGAGAGCTTGCCTTTTGCGGCAAGATGAAAAACGCTCCTTCCTTAAGTGGAGCCAAACAAGATCACCGGGCTCGAATGAGAGTGGACGGCACCCTTTGTTACGTTGTGAGGCAAGTTGATCGGTACACCGTTGGAGTTGTGTCCTAGTCCGCTCATGAAGCTCAATGATGTGAGGGGCACGACTTGCTCAGGTGATGTGTTCTCCGTCTTTGAGTGGACGCGGAGTGAAGTCCATCGGGGTATGTGGATTAAGGCCGTAGACAACTTCAAAAGGGGAAATCTTGGTTGCCGAGTGTCGAGACCTATTATAAGAAAACTCCACAATAGAAAGTAAGTCCTCCCACTTGCGTGGGTTGTTCCTAAGGATCGCTCTAAGTAGAGCGCCGAGAGTCCGATTGGTCACCTCCGTTTGACCATCGGTTTGGGGATGATAGCTACTTGAAAACAACAAGTTGGTTCCAAGTTTCCCCCATAAGGTTCTCCAAAAATGTCTCACAAACTTTACATCCCGATCACTAAGGATGGAACGCGGTATTCCATGTAAGCGCACAACATTGTCAAAGAAAAGGGTAGCTACTTCGCTAGCATTTTGTGTGCTCTTACATGCAATAAAATGTGCCATTTTTGAAAAACGATCGACTACCACGAAGATGGAGTCTTTACCTCGTTTTGACATGGGTAGGCCAACCACAAAGTCCATAGAAAGATCCTCCCAAGGTCCCATTGGTATAGGCAAAGGAGAATACAATCCATCCGGACCTTGGCGCGATTTTGCATGGTGACATGTGATGCAACTTGTGCAAAACCGTGTCACATGCTTGCGCATCCGGGGCCAGAAGAAGTGCTCTTGTAGAGCGGCGAGAGTCTTGGTAGCACCGAAGTGACCATGACCCTCATGGGCCTCCTTTATCAACAAATGACGAATACTCGAGCGCGGGATACAAAGCTTGCCCTCACGGAATAAGTAGACATCGTTAATAAAGAAAGACTCATGCTCTCGGAGGTCAAGGCATTGAGCGAATATATCCTTGAAGTCAAGATCCGTGGCATATAACTCTTTGATAAGAGCCAATCCATGGATCTTGGCGTCCATATGCACAAGAAGGATATATCGTCGAGAAAGTGCGTCGGCTACCACATTTTCTTTGCCTTTCTTATGTCGAATGACATAAGGAAAGGTCTCAGGAAATTCTACCCAACTAGCATGGCGCCGACTCAAAGTAGTTTGACCCTTGAGATACGAAAGAGCCGCATGATCCGAATGAATCACGAACTCTTTTGGCCACAAGTAATGTTGCCATGTTTTAAGACAACGAACTAAAGCATATAGTTCCTTGTCGTAGGTTGGATAGTTGAGTGAGGGACCGGAAAGTTTTTCGCTAAAGTAGGCAATGGGCCGATTCTCTTATAGGAGAACCCCCCAATGCCCACATTAGATGCGTCACACTCCACCTCGAAGGTTTTCGAAAAATTGGGGAGTTGGAGTAGTGGCGCATTACAAAGACGGTCTTTGAGCGACTCAAATGCTCGAGCATGGGTGTCAGGCCACTCAAATGTGACACCTTTATTAGTAAGCTCATGTAATGGTGCCGCTATCGAGCTAAAGTCCTTGACAAAGCGTTGATAGAAGCCCGCTAAGCCGAGAAAGGCTCGAACCATGGTGGCCGTAGTACTCCGTAGGCCACTCCCGAATGGCACGAACTTTTGATTCGTCCACTCGTAGTCCATCCTTAGATACGACATAGCCAAGAAAAATTGTGGTGTCCGAGCAAAAGACACATTTCTCCAAATTGACATATAATTGCTATAGTCTAAGGCACTCGAACACTTGGCGATGGTGCCCGACGTGTGCATCCAAAGACTTGCTAAAAACTAATATATCATCAAAATAGACAACTACGAAAATACCCAAAAACTTGTGCAAGACGTGATTCATGAGGCGCATGAAGGTGGATGGTGCGGTGGAGAGTCCAAATGGCATGACAAGCCACTCGTAGAGGCCGTGCTTCGTCTTGAAAGCCGTTTTCCATTCGTCACCTTCGGCCATGCGGATTTGATGGTACCCGCTTTGGAGATCAATCTTTGAAAAGATGGTGGCGCCATGGAGCTCGTCCAACATGTCATCTAAGCGCGGGATCGGATGACGGTACTTGACGGTTATTTGATTGATGGCACGGCAATCTACGCACATCCATCAAGATCCGTCTTTCTTGGGCACAAGTATGACCGGCACGGCACATGGAGACAAAGACTCACGAACATATCCCCGGTCTAGGAGCTCTTGGACTAGGCGTTGTAGCTCCTTGGTCTCTTCTGGACTTGCACGGTATGCGGCACGGTTGGGCAAAGACGCGCCGGGCACCAAGTCGATTTGGTGCTCAATTCCTCAGATTGGTGGCAAGCCGGGTGGTAGTTTGTCGGTCAAAATGTCCTGAAATTCGGACAACAACAAAGACACCTCATGTGGCACGTTACTCGGGTCATGAGAAATGGATAAACAAAAAGGGACAAGTAAGAAACAAGGAAACTTACCTTCCATGACCGGTGTCAAATCATGTCGTCGAGCCAAAAGAATTCGTGGCTCACATCGCCCTTGAATGGTAGGAGCGGGAGGTGCATGTGGAGGGACAATACTCTTACTACCTCTTGCTTCGGTAGCATGAACCTTAGAGCCGGAGGAACGGGATCCGGAAGTATGAGCATTCACAACATCGGGAGAGGTTCGAGGAAAGTCCGATGTTGCCGGCACCTTAGTTGTGTCATCGATAACTTGTTGCCTCTTTCGTTTTGCATAGTCAACTAAAATTTCTTGTGGAGTCACAGGCAAAAGTGTGATCCGTTTTCCACTATATTAAAACATGTACCTATTGAGATAACCATCATGAAAAGTTTTACGGTCAACTTGCCATGGTCATCCCAACAATATATGTGTTGTGTCCATTTTGATAACATCACAAAGGACCTTATCAACATAGGCGCCAATAGAAAACGTCACCCACGCTTGTTGTGTGACGGTGTCACTTGCCTTATCGGAAATCCATTGGAGTCCGTAAGGTTGTGGGTGGGGGTTGTAGGCAACTTAAAGTGTTTCACCACTTTTTTGTTGATAATATTACAACACGAACCCCCACCGATGATAAGAGAGAGACTAGTGTCATTGACCAAGCAACGAGAGTGGAAGAGATTCTCGCGTTGGTCAATAGGAAGATGCTCTTTTATAGCCAAAATGCGACGAGAGACAAGAGCAAACTTACCTGGTTGTGCCGGACCGCAAGCAATTTGGTCGTTGCATGGCTCCATGCCATAGTAGGGTCGGCATCTTGGTCATCTTCCAAGAGGATATCACCATTATATTCCTCTTCACCATCGTCATATGATAGGTTGGCAAACATTACCCGCTTGGTGTTCGGGCAATCACGTTGGACATGACCAAACCCGCTACATTTAAAACACACGGGTTCTCTTGGGCGGGCCACCGTTTGAGATCCTTGTTGGGGTCAGCCCGGAGGCGTTTGTTGTGGAGCAACGGTGCCACGATATGGTGTTTTCTCGGTGGCCGCTTGCCGGGTGGGTTGACTCATCCGTGGGGATCCTTTAGCGGCTCCGGAATCTTGAGAACTAGAAACATCTCGAGAACGGGGTTTAGAGGTATAAGAATATTGTTTGGATGAAGAATTATACCTTAAATATCGAGGCGTTTCGAGTTGTTGCTTCTGAAGTTTCATGGCGGCATGACATAAGGCTCCCAAGTCCTTGTATGGGACAATCTCGAGGGGGCGCCGGATTGACGGATTAAGGCCGCTCATGAATTTGGTTCGAAAGGCGGAGGCGGAGGCCGAGATGCCGGCTTTCATATGCATATCCTTAAGCTTGGCTAAGTAAGCCACCGGAGTGAGACTTCCTTGTTGGAATTCGGCAATTTACAACCGCATGTCGTTTTTGAAGTTGTCGGGCACGTACTTCTTAGTCATGACATAGATCAATTGATCAAATGTCGCAACCGGTGCCCATCCTCGGTTCTTACGGTTGGTCTCGTACCGGTTCCACCATGATTTTGCATCACCCTCAAAGTAAAGGGTCGCCGCTTCGATTTTCTCATATTCCTCATAATGGCAATGTTTTAGAGCTCTTTTCATATCATGTGCCCAATCAAGAAAAGCACAAGGATCATATTCACCATAAATATCGGAAATTTAACCTTACCTTCCCTACGAGTTCGGTAGGGATCTGGTCGGGGTGGTGCCATGTATGCCTCTTCGTGATGGGCTCGCCGGTGGCCATCGTTATGCCGTTCGCGCCCATGATTAGGTTGTGCACGCCTTGGTGGGTTAGGAGGAGGCAACCATTCTTCACCTCGATCTTGGTTCTCAAAAGGCTCTCGGATGGGTGGGTGCCATGGACGGACATGTGCCACCCGTTCTAAGTCCGACTCATCATCGGAGAACTCGTCAAAGTCATCTCTCTCGTCATACTCTTCATAATCATGATACATCGGTTGCCGGCTATGCCGTTGGCGGCGTTGTCCGGACCGATCATTCTCGGGACGTTGAGAGTGATCATTTGTTTGATGATGGTACCGGTCATCAACCCGGGAGGGACGGTTGGTGCGTTGGGAACTAGATAGAGGAGGGAAATTGCCATACTTACGTCGGTTGTGCTCATAGCGCTTGTGCCGATTCCCCGTGTCAACATATAGCAAATCATTTGGAGAAGGGTCAAGGTTCATGTCACCTTTATTGTGGGACTCATGACCGTCATCTTGTAAGGGCCTTTGATTTTCAATGACGGAGGCAAGCCGTCGACCGTTAGATGGTTAAGCTCCCAATATACCTTTGCCTTTGCGACGTCCATCGGATGTGGAAGCATCAACCAAGGTTCCATTTGGATTCGGTGGGGCGGTCGTAAGGGTAAGCATTTGGGCCTTCAAAGCTTCAATTTCTTGCCGAAGTGAGGCATTTTTATCGGTCAAAGTAGTGAGCTCTTGCCTTTCACGAGAGTCCTGAGAATTTTCCATTTTGACGTTAGTCATAACTCCAAATTAGACACAAAATTGCAAGCAATCAAATGAGCAAGGTGACAAGTTAAGTCAACATTACCCAAGTTTAAGTGCGTTAAGGTTCTACCTTTGGGAAGACCGTGTGGCGGTTAGGCAAGGAAGGCAAATCCAACAAATTTAAACCAAAATGCACACAAAATCAAGAGAAAATTTGAAGCTTGTAAGAAAATGGAGAGATAGGAAATGGATGGATTGTTTATCGGCAAGTTTTACCCGCTTTGGTCTTTGACCTTTTTCAAAAATCCGATTTTTTCAAGAACGTGGATGAAGATGCGAAGAACGAGATGAAGAAGATGATGAACAAAAGGCAAAAAGGATGAATATGATAACGCACAAAAACAAGAGTAAAGATAACTTAGCTTAGATCCCTTTGCTTTGATACTAATTTGATGCGTCCTTGGACATGTCAATGAAATATTCCGGATCTAGATCAAGCTGAAGCTCAACTACTCCTTAGTTGAAGTGCAAATGCGATTGAAGATGGGTTGCGGAAGCTTAGAGATGGAGGCGGAAGTTGAATGGATGAGTCGATCTAGATTGATCGATCAAGCCTTGAAGTGGGTTGGTTGAGTTGGTTCTTGAAGAACCCTCGAAGGTGGTTGAGTTTGGATCGAAGATCCAAAAGAAGAACTTTGAGAGGATTGGAAGAGGGATTGATGCTCAAGTATGTAGGAGGAAAATACTTCTCAATACTTAATCAAATTGAACATGCTTTACAAATGAGCCAAGCATCCCCCTATATAGTGGATGAAGGCCATACAAAGGGTCGGAAATTAAATGACGGAAATAAAGTCAGAATTTAAGTTCCGAAAATGAAACACCTAAAAATATGAAAGGTTGAGAATTTAAGTTCGGAATTAAGTTTCCGAAATAAATTCCGAAACCAAAAGTCTAATCTTAAATTCGGAAAATTAATACCCGGAAATAAAGTCCTGGAAATTAATATTCCAAAAATAAAAAGACTTATTATTACAAAACGCTAAATTACGGAAAATGCACCGGAATAGTGCCGGCTTGACAAGCTTCATGTCATAGTGGCGTTGAGGCACGGTTTGCAACCAATGGGTCCGTGACAAGCAACGGTCTGGCTAATGATGGAGCCGGTAGCTTGGGCGATTGCCTTAGCACGTGAACGGGTGAGCGGTCCATCGGAGCGAACCCGGAGTGCCTCGTCTTCCTCATGTTGGGACATAGGGGTCAAGGGCGCATCATAAAGGCCTCAATTCAGCAAAAATGTTCCCATCTTAGAAGAGTAATGATAACAAGATTTATGACTTAGGTTTAGGTAGTCATTTAGATAGATTTCTCACTCATTCATGCATGGTTTAACATTAGTTCACGACGTTTTGCACTCAATTCATGTATTTTGTCAAGATAGACGTCTACACGGACTTGTGCTTGTTTTATAGGTATTTTGGGAGATTTAGGAGCTAAACCGATTGCATTCGAGAATCAATCCTTGAGATGACACACCCTCGGACTCATTAGGATTGCAAACTAGAGGCCAAAGGAGACTCATGGAACCTTGCCAACACAAGCCATGCACCAAATCATAGCTAAACGAGCCTAAGAAGGTTTCTGGAGCAAAACCACGGTTAGGAGCAAGTCCACGGCCGTGGTTCTACCCGTGGATTTTGCCAGATTCTTGTGACAGCTGTGCCACGATTCTCATGGCCAGCTCATGCAAAATTGTTATAAAAGTGGTCCTGCATTGGCTGAGAGAATCATCTTGGAGCAGCCCTCCATTATCCACCTTCATCCAATCAAAAATACTCTCTCAACAAGAAGATTCAAACAAGGAAGGAAGAAGAAGGCTACCATTGGAGAAGAGCTCCATTGGAGAGGAAAAGGAAGAACACACCATTGCCACACTTTGATAGCTTTTGTAGTGAAGAGTATCGGATTTGATTTCTAGAGTTGTATGAACCATTTGAACCTTCTTTTGGAAGGGTTGTGAGTCATTCTTATCTAAACTTCAGCTTGGTTTTGTTACCTTACTTGTTCATCTCTTCCCCCTTCATTATCTTGCAAATGAGTGCTATGATTTTATGTATGATGATTTCGATTGTTATGATGAACGTTGTAGGCTAAATAGATATGATTCTAGGGTAAGGAAAGGATGATTGTGGCTAGGACTATGATAGGATGCACTTAGATTTACCTTTGGATGAGTAACTTACAAGAACGAACTCTCTGTTGAAATCCACGGGTGGATCTTCCCATTCCACGGCCGTGGATGTGTAGAACAGCCCGTGATTCTCCCTGGTTCGACGAATCTAGGTTTAGATTGTTAGAATGTTGAAATCCTAGGTGTTTGTTGAGTTAATCTAACCTAGGGTGACCTAGTATTAGCTACTAAGTGTTAGAAGAGACCTACCCGGTGATTCTTACCCTTAGATTTCGAAGATTATAAACCCTAGGTAGTGGTGAGCCTCACAAGCCGCCATTGGACTAAGTGTGCTAGGATAGTTGCTTAGAACTTCCCTTTCCGAGACTTACCCGGTAAGGATAGGTTAGACCTCTAGGCAACAATCCGGTTTGTGTAGAATTCCAATCCTTAGGTTCTTAGAGACTTACCCGGTAATGAGATCTTAGGAATGGATTAGTGGACCATGAGACTTACCTGGTGATTGATCCCACTCTAGAACACTTACTCCCGATATATCATAGATCATCCGAGGAATGATTAGATAGCTTGAGTCCTATGCCATAATCGGAATTCCCAACCCCTAGAATCTGTTTCTCTTTTTTGATTCATATCTCGTGTTTAGCTTGTTTCTTTGTGTTGATTTGTTAGCTTAGTTGATTGCTTACTTTTGCATGAATTGTGATCCTTGATTGATCACCTAAAAACCAACCAAAAACAATTGAGATTTTCATTTCTTTATTTCTCTCTTTTCTTAACCTAGATCTTCACTAAACTCAATCATAAACCGAATCAATCTCACCTTAGTCTTTGTGTTCGACCTCGGAATACTATCCATACTACGAACGTCCCGTACACTACGGGTGCGCTAGGAGTTAGGAGAAATATAACGAGTATAAATTTAAAGCTTATTGTGCACACATCCTGAGCGTGACAAGTAAAGTTGTGAACTCTTCAACAGTCAGACCATCTTCAGGCATATCAAAGTTTTTTTTCCTTATCATTAAGTTTTTTCTCAATTTCATCAGTTTTAGCTTTGGTTTCTTCATCCTCCAACATAGGGACAATAGGGAGGGTCTTGAATGACCGCTTTATTTTCAGAATTCACACCATTAGGGATAGAACACTTATGTTGTTCATCATCGGGTATGACCATTTTAGACAGATCCTCGGTGTCCTCAACAGGGGTATCCAGAGGCTTTTTCTCAACATTGTTCTTTTCTGTGTTTACTTTCTCAACCTCTTCCTTATTCGCACTTGGGTATTAGGTGCTATCTTAAGTGCTCAAGGGTGAATCATCACTCTTAAATCCATACTTTTCCGACAAGTTTGGTATGAATTCATGTGTATTTTCAAGATGGTTATTTTTCTTTCTTTTTGCTTGGGCCAATTTTGACACTTCTAAAAACTTTTACCTTTAATGGGACAATTATCACAGTTATGTACTTATGTTCTTTATGGGCACAAAATCTACACCCATTAGAAAAATCTTCATACCAAATAGGGAAGATTTTAAGTTCTCCATCCAAATCCGGAATAGGTACTTCCTTCTTCCGTTTTAGAGCTACATCATAATTTATGCAAATTCTAGTGAAGTCAACTCCCATTTCCTTTTCAAAAAAGGAATCCAGCTTGATAAGTATTTTTATCCTATTTTTCTCTATTATTAGTCTTATAGCTTCCCTATTGACATAATCTAGTAGGGACTTGAGGAATCCTAATTCAAAGATCAACTATGGTGTTACTATCACTAAAGATGTTGATGTTAGGCTTACAAGGTGTTGAAGTTAGGCTTGCAAGGTTTGGAGATGCTTGAAACTTATCAATCCACATTGATAAGTTTTCCTATCCCATTTTTCCTTCTTCTAAGATTTTGCTTCATCACTTTGGGAACTACACACTCCTTTGTTGGAAGATTTCCTATGCGGAGATCCTTATGCACCATAAAATTTTCATATAGAGATTTAGGTTATTCAAATTCAGATTGAATCGAAACGATTTGAGGGCTAGGGTTTTCGAAGTGGTGGGTACGAGGGAAGGCAGCCTTGCGCATGGAGGCGCTTTCTCGTTCATAGTTTTTAGGGTTTTTTATTCTAGGATCGTTATGAGTTTACTTTTGGGCATTTTATGTCCGTTGAAGAACCGTAAGGTGTATATATAGGATATAAATACTCTAGAAGGAGGGTTGAATAGAGTATGAAAACTTTTCGCAAAAACCTATCTCAAGGCTTTGAAACTGATTTCAAAGGCCTTGATGTCGATTTGAGCTCTTTTTTACTCAACTTGTTTTCAAGGGCTTTCTTTGAAAGTAACTTCAAGGGCCTTGACTTTGTAAACTTGCAAAGAAACGTTAGTCACAGTAAAGCAAGATATGGTGCGGAAATGAAAAGATCGACAAGGTGATATGTTTATGAAGTTCGGCTCTAACAACCTACTCTCCGTCCTAGGTTTTACCCGTAGGATCTAACTATCTATTATCAGCTTCAAAGAGTCCTAGACACAACCTAGAAGAAATCCCCTTCTTCTCTCACTGTAGCCAATGCTACGATCTAGTTCCAACTCTTAACCTACCTATAATAGCCTAGTTACTTCGAAGAGTAACACACACTCGAGTATAACACTCTCTAGATATTCCAACGAAGCTCTCATGTTTTTTTCTCTCTAAGGAATAAAGCTTTTGTAAACTAAGAGGAAGAAAACATTCTGTATCGAATGAAGATGCTTTGGATCGCTTGAAGACTTTGGATATTTCCGTGTATGCTTGTTGTTGTTCTTCTTCAATCAACACCTTCATTTATAGTCTTCTGATGGAGAGGTCTTCTAGCCGTTGAGAAGATGACCGTTGTTGGTGTTTCTTCTTCTCCATAGAATTCGCTTCTGGTTGAGATGAGATAGCCGTTGTTGATTTACCTTATCTTCTTCATCTCCTTAACGCACGTTGATTCTTCTTCTCCGTAATCTTCTCTTGAATCATGTTGTTGAAGGTCTTTGTCGTTCAAGCTCCGAAATCTTCTTGTTTGTTGAGAATCTTCGGTTGAGATCTTTTAACATCCGTTGAGAAGAAATCTTGCATCTAGTTGAGGATCTCTGCGAGATACGTTTTTTTGGGCCAAATATTTTTGGTCGAGATCTTCTAGTTGGCCGAATCTCCTTGGAAGATCTTCTCTTGATCCTTGGTAGATTTGGTTGTTTGACATTTGAATTCCTTCAAGCCGTCATGTCCTTTGAATCTTGTTTCAAGACTTTGACTTTGATCCCTTGAATTGGTTTTCAAGGCTTCATTGTTGAACCTTTGAAATCTCTACGTTTGTCCCTTATTTTTGATTTCAAGGCCTCCATTCATCCCTTAAAATGCTTCCCAAGGCCTGCATACATGTGACAAACACCAAAACAAACCAAGCAATCTAGAAATAAAATCGATATTTGTTAGTATAAAAACCACTCATTTGTGTTAAGTCTTCCATCATCACATAATCAAATATATAATCGAGGTGGAGTTTTCAATCTCCCCCTTGATGGAAGACAACACAATCATACGTGCATTTTAGATTTAGCGATGCATATGTGATAATATCAAAACTTAAATGTAGAATGAAGAAATATCGAAATTTTGGATTACCATGATTTCTCCCCCTTTGTCTTTCAACAAGGGAAAAAAATAGTCAAAGCACGGGAGTTTAAAAAAACGATTACAGACCCATAAAAGTATTTTCCAAAAACCACAAAAAGATTTTAAAACAGAAGACCCACAAAACATCACATACTCAGTCTTGATCCTCCTCATAAAACTGCCTCCGTGCCGTGGATGGAGTTGTCCTGTGACTCCTATCGTCCATTTCAGCTGCTAAACGTTGTCTCTTCTCTTCAGCTCGTCGTTCCTTGACAACTTCATATTCTTCCACCGTAAGAATGGTTGGCTCAACATGTGTAGGATAGAGAATGAACTTGTTCTGTACTCTTCGTTTATAGTTCATAAGGACGTTCTCAACCTTTTCCTGGGTGTGTTGAGAAACATCTTCAGTTAAAGGCAATATTCTTCGCATGGTGGTGAGAGTGATAGCATTCATAAGATACATTTCATTTATCTTGGCATGCATAATAGACAACATCTCATGATTTGCATCCATTTTCCTCATTGTGTCAAACTAAAAATCAGATAGTTCACGATTTAGAGAACCCAATTCCTTTTCACATCCATCTAACCTGATTTCCAGAATAGAAGAAGCTAATGGAGCTGCGGGAAGGAGTTGGAATAGCCCCTTTTCCTTTCAATATCCAGACTCAAACAAGTGTTTTATCTATCCCTAATCTTTCCAACCAAGATTCATCAATTTTCTAGTGGACATTTGTCGATCTACAAATGATGTGTCAATAGAAAAATGATCAAAGATCTTGGGCAGTAGGTTTTTAAAAGCAAAGGGATAGCTCGTTTGGAGTTGACAATATGGACCATGTGATTTTGGATTAGGTTAGGCACATCAATATCTAATCTAGACATGATGAGGTGAATCGATTCTAAAGACTGATCTGTCAACAATTCTCTTCAATTAGCTCGAGGGATAACACATCTAACCAATGGTAAACACGATTTTAGCATCTAGGGTTAGGGAAGTGTGAGTGAGTTGACGGGATGTGGAATTAGGAACTAGAAAATTTTCTTTGGCAAGGCAAAGATTGTTTGACCGGGAGGGGTGTGAGTGAAAGATCTGTAGGAATTCCTAAAATCTCACATAAAATAGTGGGAGTGAGGGAAATTGGAGTACCTTTGACAGATGTTTCGAGGGTGAGAATCTCCTTTTCCCGTTTGCGACGAGGTTTACAAAGAACAATCATGTAAGTCTTGGAAATGCAGAATCTCTTGGGTTTAAGATCTTCCAAATTGTTGAGCATTTAAGCGTTGCAATGCAGGGAATCTGAAGAGTTTCCAAAAACTCAATGTCCACCATGTCACACATACAGAGAGGACAATTGTGAAACCCGTCAAGCCAAGATCCCGTAGCTTGGAAGTTGACGAACCAAGAAGTTAGAAGGCCAATATTCGGTGAGAACTCAATATCTTCAGAAAATTGCTCATCATCTGTAGTTGAGGAGATGTGAGCAAATTCCTTCTTGAACGTCGAAGCTAGACGGTGAGCAATTTTTTTGCTTCTTGGAGCCATAGATGAATTGGTGAGAGATAATCAAGGGTTTTGGAAAAGACAAAGTGAGGCGCTGAATAGGGAAAGAAGAAGATTTAGCTTTAAAAATGGGAAAATAGAAACAATTTATGGTTTTAACAAGATCTTGAGAAAATCAAGGCCTTGAAAAACAAAAATTTGTTTAAATTCTTTCCAATTTAAAAGATAGTAACCCCTAAATAGATATTAACCCCTAAATAGATCTGTGATTTTCAATGTTGCCCTTGAATTCCGTTTCAAGGCCCTTGAATTGCATTTCAAGGCCCTTAACATTGAAGAATATGCTGCATTCGAAGGAGAAAATAAAACGATTTACTCTCCCTACGTTAATGCTTCCTTGTTCAACATACCAAGCTCTAATCTAATAAAATTGAATTGATCTTCCGGTAGAGGCTTAGTGAATATATTTGCAAGCTGCAAGTAGTTGATATAAAAGATATTGAAACATCACCTTTCTCAACATGATCACGTATGAAGTGATGCCTTACATCGATATGCTTTGTCCTTGAATGCTGTACAAGATTTTTAGTGATCGAAATAGCACTAGTATTGTCACATTTAATTGGGATACCTTTTAAATCAAAGCTAAGATCACGGAGTTGTTGAGCTATCCATTGAATTTGTGCACAATAGGCTCCCGCAACTATGTATTTTGCTTCAGTTGTGGATAGGGCGACAAAGTTTTGCTTCTTGGAGTACCAAGTGATTAGGGATGACCCTAAGAATTGGCAACATCCAGAAGTATTCTTTCTATCAACCTTATAGCCTGCAAAGTCAACATTTGAATAGCCAACGAGGTGAAATGAGCTTTGACGTGGGTACCATAACCCTAAATCCTTAGTGCCATTGAGATATCGAAATATCCTTTTTACAGCTATCAAGTGTGACTCTTTAGGATCTGATAACACGATTTATAGCATAGTTTTAGGGTAACTTTTAGATAGAATTCCCGCTCAATCATGCATGATCTAGCACTAGTCCAATACGTTTTGCACTTAAAACATGTATTTTGTCGAGATAGACGTCTACACGGACTTGTGTGCGTTTTGTAGGTATTTCGGGAAGTTTAGAGCTAAAACGATGCGTCAAGGGATCGTTCATTTAGATGACACATCCCCCGACTCATTATAACATACAAACAAAGAGCTAGGAGGACTCATGGAACCTTGCCAACTCTAGTCATGCACCAAACCACAGCTCAATGATCCAAGGCGAACTTTCTGCATAGAATCACGGGTTCCTGAAGAACCACGGCCGTGGAAATGACCGTGGATTTTGCCAGATTCTCGTGACAGCTGTGCCACGACTCTCATGGCCAGCTCATGAAGAATTTGTTATAAAAGTGGTCCAAAGATGGGTTGTTTGGGGGGCAGCTGAGCAGCTGGGCTGGAGTAGTTGAGAGAGTTCACACATTATCCATTCCCGGAACAAAATATATTCCAAGAAGAAGAAGGATTTTTCTAGGAAGGAAAGTGCAAGAAGAAGAAGGAAGGAGCCATTGAAGAAGAGAAGAGAAGACACACTTAGTTCTTGTAATTCGGGTTTATTGCTAGGGATTTATGAACTCTTGAACCTTCTTTTAGAAGGATTGTAAGTCGTTCTAATTTCATCTTCAGATTTGGATTGTTTGAAGTTCATTTGTTCATCTTCTTTCTTTCATTTTCTTGCAATGGAGTTTGTGATTCTATATTTGTTTGCTTTGATTTCCATTATGAATGTTGTAGGCTAATTTGATGTGATTCTAGGGTAAAGAAAGGATGGTTATGGCTAGATCTATGATAGGACGGACTTAGATTTACTTTTGGATGATTTTAGTTCATGAACGTAGCTGCTGTTAGAAATCACGGGTAGTTCTTGAAGAACCACGGTCGTGGTTTCTGAAGAACAAACCGTGATTTTTCCTGGTTCGAAGGATCTTACCTTAGATTCATAAAATTGTTGAAACCCTGAGTTCTTGCTGAGTTTAACCTACTCTAGGGTATCCTAGTGTAGTGACTAAGTGTTAGGAGAGACTTACCCGGTAATCCTTTCCCTTAGAATCTAAAATAGCGAAATCTTAGGTAGTGGTGAACCTAACAAGTCGCCATTGGATTAGATGTGCTAGGAATGTTGATTTAAGACTTCCCTCTCCAAGACTTACCCGGTAAGGATAGGTTAGATCCCTAATTGACAATCCCGGTTTGTGAGAAAATTCCTAACCTTAGGTTCTTAGAGACTTACCCGGTAATAAGACCTTAGGTGTGGATTAGTTGGATCATGAGACTTACCCGGTAATTGCTCCCAATTTAGAAACACCTAATCCCAACATATCAAGATCAATCCAAAGTATGAATAGATAACTTGAGTTCTATGCCATAACCGGAATTTCCGACCCCTAGAATCCGTCTCTCTTTTTCCTTGATCAATATCTCGTTTGACTCGTTTATTTGTGCTGATTTTTGGTTTGGTTTGATTTATTGCTTTGCATGAGTTATGACCCTTGCTTGATGACCATAAAAACCAACAAAAACATTGAGTTTTCCATTTTCTTTGTTCCTCATCTTGTCTTAGCCTAGATTTACACTATTTTTGATCATTGCTTGACTCGATTTCACCTTAGTCTTTAAGTTCGACCTCGGAATACTTACCTTTCTACATAACGATCCGTACACTGCGTGTTTCGCTAGGTAGTTTAGGATTTTAGTTCGAGTTTATAAATGTAAAGCTTTTTGTGCTATTACCTAGCGTGACAAGTTTTTGGCGCCGTTGCCGGGGACTAGGTCTAGATTGAGTCATTTCGTGATTGTTGGTAGTGTAGATCTTTCTTGTTGCTTTTGATCTCTCTTTTGTGTGTGTCTTTGCTTTTCAGGACATCTCTTACTCTTTAGGTGTATGCGAAGATCTCGTGGCAAGGATTTAGCTCCATTCGATCCCGAACCGGAGAAAACCCTTAGATCTAGATCCAAGAGCATTCGAAAAGAGAAAGAGATGGCCGGTAGGAACCTCCAAGCTGAGTTGGATGAAGCCTTAGAGCAAATTAGGCTAAGAGATGAGCTCTTGGAGGAAGAAAGGAGACTTGCCAATGAGAGGCAAGAGGCAACTAGGAGGGAGATTGAGGAGATTAGGCAAGCACTTGTGCAAAGGGAGCTTAACCGTCAACAACCTCCTCCACCTCCACCACAACCGCAGCCGGCGGTGAACGTTAGGGTTGTGCCCATTGCTATGGATGATCCACAAACGTTGGGGCAACGTATGGATCCGGCACAAAGAGCAAACCGCCCGGGTGTGAACTTAGGAGATCCCGCAACCCATGATTACGAGCTCCGCCCTCAAGTTCTACAAATGATCCGGCATAACCAATTTGGAGGGATGGAAGGAGAGTCTCCTCACCAACATTTGATGAATTACGAGATCTTGATGGAGACTCTTAGACCGCCGAGATTGGAGAGCAACAACCATAAGCTAAGGGCTTTCTCCTTCTCTCTTAAGGACAAGGCCTTAGCTTGGTATCAATCTATTCCGCAAGGGCGAGTTGGTACTTGGGAGGAGATGACAACCGAGTTTTTGACTAAGTTCTTCCCACCTTCCAAGACTACCGAATTAAGGGGAAAGATCAATGCCTTTGTGATGAGGGATAGAGAAAGTTTGTTCAAGTCTTGGGAGAGATTCAAAGACCTTCTCCTAGATTGCCCACATCATGGTATACCGAAGATTGAGCTATTGGAGATCTACTTCAAAGGACTTGATGAAGATAGCCAATTCAAGCTTCAATCCCTTTCCGGTGGGACTTTCATGGAGAAGCATGTAGATGATGCTTGGGAGTTTGTGGAGAAGCAAGCTCTAGTGATTGAGAAGTACTCCCATAGGAAGAGTGAAGGGAGAAAGGCGGGAGCATATGAGGTGAGTGAGGTCACCATGAGCAACTTCAAGCTCGACGCCATCAACAATGAGTTGAAATCCTTGAGGGAGTTGTGTGCTACAACTTTGAAGAACCAAGCAACCCCTCAAGTGCTTCCACAAGCCAACCTATCTTCCAAAGAGGAGGATGTGAACTATATGGGAAGGGGCAACTACAACAACTACCAAGGCCCAAGGAACTTCAACAACAACCGGCAATTCAACAATTACCGGCCCAACCATAACCATCCCGGGTTTTCTTACTCTGACCCGGATGGAGCCTTAAACCCTCCCGCTTCTACAAGCACGACTCCACCACCAAGAGCTTCACAAGAACCTCCACCCGGATTTACTCAACCTCCAAAGGATAGAACCGAAATGATGTTTGAGCAATTGTTAGGAAGGTTGAGCGGTCTTGAGAGCACGGTGACTTCCATTTCCAAAGCTCAAAAAGTGTTGGAAGCACAAGTGTTCCAAAAGGCGGGTGAAACCCATAGAGATCCGGGAAAGCTTCCCGGAAGGACCGAAGAAAACCCAAAGGGACAAGTGTTGGCCATTACAACAAGAAGTGGGTTAAGCATGAAGGATCCTTTGCCTAAGGAGAATGCTAAAGGGAAGCAAGTGGTAAATGAAGAAGAAACTTTGCAAGGAGATGGAGGCAAGAGCAAAGATGTAGAGCCAACCTATGTGGCACAGCCTCCATACAAGCCACCACTACCGTTCCCTCAATCACGAGCAAGAGCTCGCTTGGACAATCACTTTGGTAAATTCCTTGAACTTATGTCTAAATTGCATATTAACATTCCGTTCATGGATGCTATTTTAGGGATGCCGGCATATGGCAAGTTCTTGAAGGAAATACTCTCCAACAAGAGGAAGTTGGAGGAGTATGGGGAGATAAGAATGACGAAGAGATCCTCGGAGTTGATTCAAACGATGAAGGAGGAGATGCCTCCCAAGCTAAGAGATCCGGGATCCTTTTGTGTGCCAATCGGAGTAGGAGACGTGAAGTACGAGGCCCTTTGTGATCTTGGGGCAAGTGTAAGCATCATACCGCTTGCACTTAGCAACAAGGTCGGGCTAGGAGAGCCGAAGCCGGTCAAAATGACCCTCTATATGGCGGACCGCTCTATTACTCATCCGGTTGGGATTCTAGAGGACATCCCGGTCCAATTGGGAGGATTCTATGTACCCATCGACTTTGTAGTGTTGGACATTCCGGCGGATTATCCGGTTCCTATCATTCTAGGAAGGCCCTTCCTAGCCACTTCCGGATGCTTGGTGGATTGCAAGAACGGGACTCTCTCCTTCAACATTCGAGAGGAGAACATCAAGTTCAAGCTGTCCACAATGATGAAAGGGCCAACCCTTGATGAAGATATCTTCAACATTGTCGAGCAAGAAGAATCTAGAGAAGTTGTAAGCTCGATCTTGATCAAGGATCCCTTGGAGAAGGTTCTTACCTTGAGTATGATGGAGGAGGACATTGAGGAGGAATGCAATGAAGAGATCAAGGTTTTGGAGGCTTTGGAAGAGGAGCCGAGAGTTGGATTTGGGAGCCATGAAGAAATTGTGAACAGCTGCAAATTCCACGGTCGAGAATTAGGTTCCACGGCCGTCAAACTCTCTGGACAACTCCGAGAAGCAAGCTTGGCAAGAACCACGGCCGTGGAAGATGAACAAGCCGTGTTTCCAACCGTGGTTTCTCCTGAATCGACTTTTGATGGTGATCAAGCTTTTAGAAGCCAAGGAGAGTCTTCTTTTGCCTTGGATTCATCTCATCCAATCTTATTTGGATCGTCTTCAACCGATAAAGGTCCTCCCTCGCTTGAACTCAAACCCCTCCCCTCTCATTTAAAGTATGCATTCCTTGGTGATAATTCTACATATCCTGTGATTGTTAATGCATGCTTGAGTGATGATGAACTTGCTAAATTGCTGCATGAACTAAGATTGCATAGGAAAGCCATTGGATACACTATTGATGATTTGGTTGGCATTAAGCCATCTTTGTGCATGCATAAGATAATGATGGAAGATAACCACAAACCCTCTATAGAACATCAAAGAAGATTGAATCCTATAATGAAAGAGGTGGTCAAAAATGAAATCATTAAGTTGCTAGATGCGGGGATTATCTACCCTATCTTGGATAGTAAGTGGGTTAGTCCCGTTCATGTAGTACCTAAGAAAGGTGGAATGACGGTAGTAACTAATGAGAATAATGAACTAATACCAACTAGGACGGTCACGGGATGGAGGATGTGCATAGATTATAGGAAGTTAAACATGGCCTCCAGGAAAGATCATTTCCCTCTCCCCTTCATTGACCAAATGCTAGAAAGGTTAGCTCAACACTCTCATTTTTTGCTATTTAGATGGATATAGTGGATTCTTTCAAATCCCTATCCACCCCGATGACCAAGAGAAAACAACTTTTACATGTCCATGGGGTACCTTTGCATATAGAAGAATGCCATTTGGGTTGTGTAATGCACCCGCCACCTTTCAAAGGTGTATGATGGCCATCTTTTCGGAATACATAGAAAATATCATGGAAGTGTTCATGGATGATTTCTCTGTTTATGGTTCTTCTTTCGATGATTGCTTGGCTAATTTGTCATTAGTGTTGAAAAGATGCGAAGAGACAAATCTTGTCTTAAATTGGGAAAAATGCCACTTCATGGTAAGTGAAGGTATTGTGTTAGGACACTTGGTGTCTAACCGTGGCATTGAGGTTGATAGGGCTAAGATTGAAACGATAGAGAAGTTGCCACCACCTACCTCGGTGAAGGGGGTAAGGAGTTTTTTAGGGCATGCCGGTTTCTACCGGAGGTTCATTCAAGATTTCTCTAAAATTTCTAAGCCTCTCACTAACCTACTAATGAAAGATGTTGATTTTGTCTTTTCCAAAGATTGTCTTGAAGCGTTTTGTAGGTTGAAGAACGCCTTGATCTCCGCACCTATCATGCAACCTCCGGATTGGAGTCTACCATTTGAGATCATGTGCGATGCAAGTGATGTGGCCGTTGGGGCCGTTTTGGGGCAAAGGAAAGAAGGGCGTACTCATGCTATTTACTATGCTAGCAAGATGCTAGATGATGCCCAACTCAATTATGCTACTACAGAGAAGGAGTTGTTAGCGGTGGTGTATGCATTTGAGAAATTCCGCTCATACCTTGTTGGAGCGAAGGTCATAGTTTATACTGATCATGCGGCGATCCGTTATCTACTTACAAAGAAGGATGCCAAACCAAGGTTGATTCGGTGGATCCTTCTTCTTCAAGAGTTTGATTTGGAGATACGAGATAAGAAGGGATCCGAGAACTCCGTGGCGGATCACCTTAGTAGACTCCCACCATTGGAGCTTGGGAAAGACAACATCCCGATAGATGATTCATTCCGGGACGAACAATTGCAAATGATGGAAGAATGCTTGTCCCACGTGGCTAGAGGAAGTGAGCCATGGATGCCGACATTGTGAACTACTTGGTGTGTGAGGAAGTGCCTCCCGGATTAACATATGCACAAAGGAAAAAGTTCTTCAACGATGTAAGGCATTACTATTGGAGTGAGCCTCTTCTATTCAAGAGAGGCCCGGATGGGGTGCTTAGGAGATGCATACCAGAAGATGAAGTGGAAAGTGTGATCTGGCATTGTCACTCCTTACCATGTGGAAGCCATGCTAGCTCACACAAAACGTGTGCCAAGGTATTGCAATCCGGTTTTTATTGGCCTAACTTGTTTAGAGATGTGCAAGGTTTTGTAGCGGCATGTGATGCTTGCCAAAGGACGGGAAATATTTCAAGAAGGAATGAAATGCCCTTGAATAACATCCAAGAAGTCGAGATTTTTGATGTGTGGGGTGTAGACTGTTAGCATGAAATATTGTGATATTTTAGGCACGTTTTCTAATCGTATTTGATTCATATTGATAGTCTTTGATTGAGCTTTGTGCATATGTGAGCTAGTATTGCCTATATTGTCGATATGGATGTCTACACGAGTTCTATGTTGATTATAGGTGATTTGGAGCTATTTCCGAACGGAATCGAGCAAAGGAGAGTTGAGTTGATATGACCATAGATCGAAGACACTTTTTGGAAGCAATTTGGAGTCTTAGATTGAGGAATGCACGAATGAAGGCCAAAAACCACGCTCTTACCCTAAATTACGGCCGTGGAAACCAAGTCAGAATTCGATGTTCATTCCAGGGGATATTACGGCCGTGGAACTAACCGTAGTAGTTTCCACGCCCTAAATTACGGTCGTGAAAAGATTCCACGACCGTGATTTTGGCGAATCTTTTCGCCATGTTTCGAAGCCACGATCTTTTGAAGATTGGGCCGGGCCGACATTTTGCCCTGCATTATAAAACAGACGGATGAGGCAAGATTCCGTCACCTCGCTTACGACCTTTCAACCCTCGCTTAGCGGCAAAACGCAAAAACCCTCATCTTGGAGGTAATTTGGAGATCTCATTGAAGATCAAAGTTCATATTGAAGAGTTGCTGTTTGTGATCTTCGTGTTTGTGGAAGGTCGAAGTTCTTGGAGGATTTTGCAAGAAGATCTCTCTTCTTGTTTAGGTTTGATTCAGAATCGGATTGACATCCCGTTTCTCTTCTTTCCTAAAGATTGTGATTGCTTGGTCCGTTTTGAATCTTTAGGTAAACACTTGTTCTTGATTGTGATTCTGAGATTCACTTGAAGATTATTGATAGTTCTTGAAAGTTTTCATCTTTTATCTTTTAATTCTTGAATCAATATCAATATGACAGTTATTGGCTAAAAACCCTTAACAATTCTAAGGTGAAGGGTTGATAGTTGTGGCTTAGATGATGATAGATCGATCGTAAACAGATTAGACCCTGAGAGTTAGAGAATTATCGCCGACAACCCTAAATCACGGGCTGTTCTTGAGTTCCACGACCGTGGAATCTCAAGAACTAACCGTGATTTTCCTTAAGTCTACGAGCCTGCTTTTACTTTAATCCAAAGTTAAAGATTTGCTTTAACTTAGTTTAGACTTGTCTTTTCTAGGTGGTAGTGAAGCCTCAACAACCTCTACCTCGATTGTGAGCCTCAACAACCTCAATCGGATAAGTTAGTCTTGATCTTTAGATTATAAGTTTGGGTATTTGATACTAATCCTTGCCTTTAGAATCTTTCTATATTGAGCCTCAACAACCTGTATAGGGAGTGTCTTTTAGGTGAATTACATAAGGTTTTTGGAACCTCAACCGTACGATTACCTTACATTAGTATACCCTTGCATATCTCGACTCTGTCTTTATATCATTAGTATATCTTGAATCGATTGCCACAGCTGGATACTTGGATCTTTAGGATTGTTGTTTTCCCGATAATTTACAAACTCCCATATTCACTTGCTTGATAACCTGCGATCGAGTTCGTTCCACCCAAATCCCTGTGTTCGATACTCTGGAATTCTTGCTAATCTACGTCGATCCGTACACTGCGGGTTCGCTTGCTTGATTCTAGTTTTATAAATTTAAAGCTTATTTGCACACACCTCTAGGGGCGAACAAGTTTTTGGCGCCGTTGCCGGGGATTTGGCTTCGTCCGAATCCGGTAGCCGGTTGTCAAGCTTGGGAGCTTGCTCTCGTTATTTGATTTTTCTTTGAGTGCATGCGCAGGTCTAGGAACACCAAAGATCTCTTACCTCTTGATCAAGAGCTAGAGAAAACCTTGAGGCAAAAGCGCAAGGAAAGGAAGATGGCTGAAGAAAACGAGCACAATCTTCAAACAAAGTTGGCGGAGAAAGAAGCTCAACTCCGATGGAATGAGACTCTCCTCCAGGATGAGATGGATCGTCATCAAACTCAAGTTAACGGTCTACAAGACATGATCGTCCAAATGAAGATAAAAATGAGCGATCTTGAAGATAAGGTGGGCAAGAAGTCCTCGAGAAGGAGAACAAGGTCTAGAAGAAGAAACCACTCATCCACCGATGATAGTGATTCTTCCATGCCTCCGCTAGAAGAGATTGATCCCACGATCAATATAAATCCTTTCAATCCACAAGGAGCTGCTAACCGCCGCATTCCACCTAGGAACGCGAGGGTCGAACGTGTGGATAATGAGCCGAGAACTCTTGGCCAGCGGATGGATCCGACACAACAACCACGCCGCTTAGGTGTGAATTTTGATGCTGAAGATGTACAAGGGTTTAGCTTTAACCCTCAAGTTATCACTCTTGTTCGCCAAAGTCAGTTTGGCGGTACAAGCGCTGAATCTCCACACCAACACTTGCAAAACTTTGAGTGTATGATGGAGACGATGAGACCGAAGAGCGCTACTACCAACAGCTATAAGCTCAAACCTTTCTTTTTCTCCTTGAAAGGGAAAGCGCTATCTTGGTACCAAGCTCTTCCTAGTGGGAAACTAGAAACATGGGAAGACCTCTCCGCAGAGTTTCTCACCAAATTCTTTCCGCCATCCAAAACGGCGGAACTTAGAGGTAAGATTAATGCTTTTTCTATGAGACCTAACGAAAGTTTGTTTCAATCTTGGGAAAGGTTTCAGGATTTGCTCTTGGATTGCCCTCATCATGGCATATCCAAGCTTGCCTTGCTGGAGATTTACTACAAAGGGCTGGATGCGGGAACGCAATTCAACCTCCAATCCCTCTCATGTGGAACGTTCATGGACATGAGAGAAGATGACGCTTGGGACTTCATTGAGAAGCAAGCAAGAGTCATAGAGAAGTATTCCCACCGGAAAGTGGAGGGAAATCGTGTGGAGCAAGGAGCAAAGCTCACACATGAAGCTCAAAATCAGATTTTCTCCCTCAACAATGAGATCAAAGAGTTGAAGGAGACTATCAAGACCAACTTCCCAAAGCAACAAGAGAAGGATGTTGGCTATTTGGGCAACAACAACGGCGGTGATAACACCAACCGCAACAACAATAACCGGAACAATAACCGGAATAACAATTGGAATGGAAACAACAACAACCGGAACAACAACAATTGGAACAACAATCGGGGTTCGAACAACAACAATTGGCGCTCCAATCAACAAAATTCCGGTAACTCCTATCCTTCCAATTCCAATTCACTAACTCCACCCTCTTCTTCCTCTACTCCTTTGAAAAGCCAGGGGCAATCATCAAATGGAGGAAACAATACGGGAAAGGAGAAGCCGGATCCTATGTTGGAAACAATCTTGGGAAAGCTTCAAGGATTGGAGAACCGCATCATCAAGGTTGATGATCAAATTTCTAAGGTTGACAAAGCTCAAAAGGTTTTGGAAAACCAAATGTTCAACCATGCGGAGGAAGTTCCTAGAAATCAAGGGAAACTTCCAGGAAAAACGGAGGACAACCCTAAGGGAAGGGTAATGGCGATTACAACTAGGAGCGGAGTGACTACCACCGATCCGCAGCCTACATTCGTTGAAGTCCCCGTAAAAAAGGGCAAGGAAAAGGGGAAGGAGAAGGAAGACGTCTATGTTCCTCCTCCAGCTTTCAAACCTCCCCTACCGTTCCCTCAATCTAGAGCGCGAGCGCGCCTAGATAAACAATTTGGTAAGTTTATAGAACTCATGAGCAAGCTGCATATTAATATACCTTTCATTGATGCCATTGTAGGTATGCCGGCTTATGGCAAGTTCTTGAAGGAGCTCCTCTCTAACAAGAGGAAGCTAGAAGATTTTGGTGAAGTCAAGATGAGTTCGGATTCTTCGGATCTTATCAAGACTATGAAGGAGAAAATGCCCCCAAAGCTGAAAGATCCGGGGTCATTTTGCATTCCCATTGGAGTGGGAGAGGTCACATATGACGCTTTATGTGACTTGGGAGCAAGTGTGAGCATCATACCACTTGCATTGTGCAGGAAGATCGGTTTAGGCGACCCTAAACCGGTGAAGATGACGTTATACATGGCGGATCGATCCATTACTCGCCCCGTCGGCATTGTAGAAGACGTCCCGGTCAAGCTAGGCAAGTTCTTTGTTCCCATTGATTTTGTCGTGCTTGACATTCCTGCGGATAGTCCGGTCCCGATCATACTCGGAAGGCCGTTTCTTGCAACTTCTGGCTGCATGGTCGATTGCAAGAATGGGAGGCTCGCTTTTGATATTGGGGAAGAGAAAGTAGAATTCGTTCTTTCCACTCTAGTGAAGGAGCCAATCTTTGATGAGGATATTTACAATGTCCAAGACGAAGAAGGTTTATCTAGGGAAGAGGTAAGTGCAATTCTCTTTAACGATCCTTTGCAAAAGGTTATTACTATGAGTCTAACCGATGTAGGAGAAGAGGAAGAGTGCAAAGAGGAAATTAAAGCCTTAGGAGCACAAGAAGAGATGTATGAAGTGGAGTTTGAGAAACTCCACGATGAGGCTGAAAATACTCGAATCCACGGTCATACTCTGTATTCCACGACCGTGGATTCCACGACCAAAATCAACCTCCATTCCAGAGGATATTACGGCCGTGGAACTCCAGAGGAGACCGTAATTTTGGCCGTGGAAGATGGTGATCGGCATACTTCTTCAACTTCTTCTAATTCTTCTCCAAACCATCCAACCTCATTAGAAACTTCTAAGGAAACATCGGAAGCTCCTCAAGGATCATTGGAAGCTCCGAAAGCAATGGAACTCAAACCACTTCCTACTCATCTAAGGTACGCTTTTCTTGGATCTAATTCCACCTTCCCGGTTATCGTTAGTTCCGAATTAAGCATAGATGAACATGAACAGCTCATGATTGTCCTTAGGAAACATAGAAAAGCCATAGGCTATACTATTGAGGACTTAGTAGGAATTAAACCCTCCCTATGCATGCATAAGATACTAATGGAGGAGGACTTTAGAACTTCAAGACAACCTCAAAGGCGGTTGAATCCGACCATGAAGGAGGTTGTCAAGAAGGAAATTCTTAAACTTCTTGATGCAGGTATCATCTATCCTATCTCCGATAGCAAGTGGGTGAGCCCAGTTCAAGTAGTTCCGAAGAAGGGAGGAATGACAGTCATCACCAATAAGAACAACGAACTCATTCCTACCCGAACTGTAACTGGATGGCGAATGTGCATAGACTACCGCAAGCTCAACAATGCAACGCGGAAGGACCACTTTCCATTGCCATTCATCGATCAAATGCTTGAAAGGTTAGCACAACATTCATACTTTTGCTACCTTGACGGCTATAGTGGTTTCTTCCAGATCCCGATATATCCGGATGATCAAGAGAAGACCACATTCACGTGCCCTTGGGGTACGTTCGCTTATAGGAGAATGCCGTTCGGGCTTTGCAACGCCCCAGCCACCTTTCAACGGTGCATGATGGCCATCTTCTCCGAATATGTAGAGGAAATCATGGAAGTCTTCATGGACGACTTCTCCGTTTACGGTTCCTCTTTTAACGATTGTCTTTCTAACCTTTCTCTTGTTTTGCAAAGATGTGAAGACACTAACCTAGTTCTTAATTGGGAGAAGTGTCAATTCATGGTTAAGGAAGGAATCGTGTTAGGTCACTTAGTCTCTAGTAGAGGGATAGAGGTAGAAAAAGCTAAAATAGAGACCATAGAGAAACTTCCTCCCCCAATTTCGGTGAAGGGAATAAGAAGTTTCCTAGGACATGCTGGATTTTATAGACGTTTCATTCAGGACTTTTCTAAGATATCAAAACCTCTCACTAATCTATTGATGAAGGATGCGGTTTTTGAGTTTTCACAGGAATGTCTAGACGCATTCAACACCATTCGGCAAGCTCTAATTTCAGCACCCATTATCCAACCCCCGGATTGGACTCTCCCTTTCGAGATTATGTGTGATGCTAGTGACGTAGCCATTGGAGCTGTTCTTGGGCAACGAAAGGAAGGACGAACCCACGCCATATACTATGCTAGCAAGACGCTAGACGAAGCCCAGCTCAACTACGCCACTACGGAAAAAGAGTTTCTAGCCATTGTCTACGCTATTGACAAGTTTCGCTCTTATCTTGTAGGTGCAAAGGTGATTATCTACACGGATCATGCTGCGATCCGGTACCTCCTTGCAAAAAAGGACGTGAAGCCAAGGCTAATTAGATGGATTCTTCTCCTACAAGAATTCGATCTTGAGATCCGCGACAAGAAAGGCTCAGAAAATTCTGTTGCGGATCATTTGAGTCGTCTAACACATCTAGAGGACGACCATTTACCCATTGATGACTCCTTCCCGGACGAACACCTACATATCATAGAGGAGTGCATCAAGGTAATCTCCAAAGGTAACGAACCATGGTTTGCTAACTTCGTTAACTATTTGGTTTGCCAGGAGATACCACCCGGACTGTCATACGCACAAAGGAA
Source organism: Fagopyrum homotropicum (assembly GCA_033239125.1). Classification (NCBI taxonomy): domain Eukaryota; kingdom Viridiplantae; phylum Streptophyta; class Magnoliopsida; order Caryophyllales; family Polygonaceae; genus Fagopyrum; species Fagopyrum homotropicum. The sequence goes on along the minus strand of BSWB01000002.1, from coordinate 95,344,057 downwards.
GAAGTTCTTCAGGGACGTCCGAGAATACCATTGGAACGAGCCTCTCCTCTTCAAGAGAGGTCCGGATGGCATCATCCGGCGATGTGTGCCGGAAGATGAGATGCAAAGTGTCATCCGTCATTGTCATTCACTACCTTGTGGAGGACACGCTAGTTCGAACAAAACTAGCGCAAAGGTATTGCAATCTGGATTCTATTGGCCTACTTTATTTAAAGATGTGCAATCCTTTGTTTCTTGTTGCGATGCTTGTCAAAGAACAGGCAATATCTCTAGGAGGAACGAGATGCCCCTCAACAACATCCAGGAGGTGGAGATTTTCGACGTTTGGGGAGTCGATTTCATGGGACCATTCCCTTCTTCTTGTGGAAACCAATACATACTATTGGCGGTAGATTACGTCTCTAGATGGGTCGAAGCAATTGCCTCTCCCACAAATGATGCCATGGTGGTGGTCAAGTTCTTCAACAAGACCATCTTTCCGCGATTCGGGACGCCAAGGACGATCATTAGTGATGGAGGTTCTCACTTCATAGCCCGTCGCTTTGAAGCTCTTCTAACCAAGTATGGGGTTACTCACAAGATCGCCACCCCTTACCATCCACAAACGAGTGGACAAGTTGAGATCTCAAATAGGGAGATCAAGGGAATTCTAGAGAAGACGGTTTCAAAGACTAGGAAGGATTGGTCCTTGAAACTAGATGATGCATTATGGGCATACCGGACTGCATACAAGACTCCCATAGGAACCACACCATACAACCTTGTGTATGGGAAGTCTTGTCATTTGCCGGTAGAGCTAGAGCACAAAGCGTTTTGGGCTATCAAATGGCTGAATTTCGGCATGAAGGAAGCGGGAGAGAAGCGTCTCCTAGACATCAACGAGCTGGATGAACTCCGTTTGAACGCCTATGAAAACGCTAAGATCTACAAGGAAAGAGCAAAGCGTTGGCATGATAAGCATATCATTCCAAAGGACTTCCAGAAGGAGATCAAGTTCTCCTCTTCAATTCGAGACTTCGCCTCTTTCCAGGTAAGTTAAAATCTCGTTGGACTGGACCTTTTCTAATTAAGCGTATTTTCCCCCATGGTGCAGTTGAAGTATGGGGTGAAGCTAGTGGAAGTTTTAAGGTGAACGGCCAACGACTCAAGAAGTACTCGCCGGAACTCCAAGCTGAGGAGTTTGCACCTACCGCACTCGAATAAGTGCGAGATTGGTCTAGCTACGGACCTTAAACAAAGCGCTTCTTGGGAGGCAACCCAAGGTATTGCATTCTCGTTTTTGTTTTCGATTCATAGATTAGTTTAGAATAGACGTTTTCGCTTTGTTTCGCCTCGATTTCTTCCGGTATGTTCGTGTTTTTGGTTGTAGGAATGATGGAAAAGGAGAAAGGAGGGATAATGTCAAAGAAAAGCGACGAAATTTGGACTTTGAAGCTTTACAGAGGGTTCCACGGTCTAAATCACGGTCGTCATAGCTACAGTGGCCGTAATTCTCAAAAGCCTGTGAAAAATCACCAAAACCACGGGTCCGTACATTTCCACGGCCGTGGAATGCCCCGACAGACCGTGATTTTTGAAATTTTGCCTGCGAGTACAAAAGCCACACTTCGTCACAAAAACACCACAATCCTTCCCCAATTCCACGACCTAGATACCGAAAACACGAACCCTCTCCAAATTCTTCATTTTCTAATCGTTTTCAACGATTCTTCGTCCTAAACTGCAGCAAATCCAACCACGAACAAGATTCAAGCAACAAATCGAGTGGAAAACGATCAACAAACCCGCATTTTGGATTTTTCAATCCGAAAAAAAAAAAGGTTATTTCCTTCTCTTCGATTCTAGTGGATTTGGTTCGTTTTTGCCATAGATTTTTAGGAAGAACTGATAAAGATTGGAAGAAATTAGATTAGGACTGCTTGTTGTGGTGAGATTGGGTGAATTTGCTGAGATTCACAAGATTTTGTCTAGAATTACGGTCTCTGGAGGTTCCACGGCCGTGGTTTTCGAAGAACAGACCGTAATTTTGAACAGAAATGGATTTCGTAAGGAGAGTTTCGGGAAGGATAAAAGAGAAGAAAGGAGACCAAAATAAGAAAAGAAAGGGCAACCCCTCCACATCTAGGGCACCACCACCCTCATCTCCCTCACCACCATCCTCACCTTCACCTCCATCTTCACCACCTCACCCTAGCATCCCAACCATACATGATGACCACCTAGCTGCATTTGAGAAGATAGAGAAGAGGGCAGTGATTGGCCCTAGGTATTTGTTGTTGGAGGATCTACATCCTCTCAACATAGTTGACGATCTTACATGGCTCTTGGATAGAGCCGGATTGACCGTCTTCACGAACATTCGTGAAGATGCCTATGAGGAGATCACCCGAGAGGTTGTGACGTCTTTCGAGCACAGCCATGTTGATAGGACTGTCTCCTTCCGTCTCATGAATCGAGACTACCAGTTGAGTATAGTTGAGTTTGGAGCCATTTTCGGGTTCCATGAGACCTACAATGGTCGATTCCCTAGCGGTATCTACCCTAAGGATTTCTGGGAGGAGGTAGCCATGATCTACGCCGACGAGGACCGTTGGCAACCCGCTGATACCAAGGCTAGATTGATGTACCATCTAGCCTTGAAGATAGCTCACCGTGTTCTTTCGGAGTGTCTCTTTCCTAGGACGGAGACGCCCCAAAAGATCAAGACGGATGAGCTATTCCTGCTATACTGTATGCTCTACGGTCGCCGCGCAGATTGTGCTACTCTTTTGGCGGCTACAATAAGTAAATTGAAGAACAAGAGGAAGGGGAACATTGGTTATGGAGGGATAGTGACCCACATAGCTAGGACATTCGGAGTGGATTTTTCTGGTTGCACCCGCATACCCGCCGTACCTCTAGGATTACATGCGTTCATGGTTAGGGGACTCATCTTCCCCACACATAGAGGTCCGCCTTATGCGGGCATGCCCTGGGAGAGTAGGACAGGCAGGGGTATTGAGTGGCTGCCGGAGTATTCCATTGTGGCGGGACGCCACAATTGGAAGGAGACGTTCGCTGCGATGCATGCGAACAGGCTAGGAGCTCCCCTTTACGTTCCACCGCCAGTTGTAGATGAGGAGGAGATGGGAGAGCAGTACGAGAGTGGTGGAGGAGCGGAGCAGGAGTTCGGCTCGTTTCCGGATCAGCCGGAAGCGGCCCCGGATGTACCTAGACGCTCTCCACGCCCAGCTAGAGCTTCAGGCTCGTCATCTCGCCGCGCCAGCGTGAGTGAGAGGCCCACGTGGATGACTACACCTCCCACTTGGTACGATACACCCCCTCCTTGGTCCACGACGCAGCCAGCAGCACCACCGCCACCACCAGCACCAGCACCAGCCGATGCCCCCGCATGGTATGGTCACCCCCCGGGATGGTACGAGCAGATGCCGGATTGGGCTACCGGACTTTCAGAGAGAGTCGGAGCACTAGAGATCCGGGCGGATGCTTGAGATGGACGCCTAGACGACCTCGACCACATGATGAGGGACGTCTACCGCCAGCAGTTTGGGCGGTTCTATGATCCGAGTTTCTCTCCATTCCCACCACCACCGCCGCCGCAGTGATCGATGCATGACAGTTTGTTTTAGACATTCCCGCCACCACTTGTGAGTTTCTTTTTCTTTTGCTTTCTTTTGTTCTTTCTTGTGAACATTAGGGACAATGTTCGCCCTAAGTATGGGGTGGGATGTACTAAATGTTTGTAATAACTCTACTCTATATGTTGCTTCCATTACGAGACTATCATTGCATGTTCATTATATGTTACACGTTTCATTCTTGCATTGCATGAAAAGTGACTTGAAAAACCCATAAAAATTGAAAAATTTTGAAAATTTTGTGCTTCTAATGAATTGAGATGATTTCCATGATAATCACTACTTGTGAATTGAGTTTGATGACAATTGCATGCTTAAAAGGATTGTAAATTGAAAAGAATTTGAATGAATGAATTTTACCTCTTTTGCAAACTTTATAATGTGAAAACGTTACCTAAATCATATTGAGAGATTGAAGTTGAAATCACATTATAAGTTCCTATACTTCTTGTTGAAATGATTAAGGCAATTCGATACTTTCTTTCTTCTTTCTTTGATCATCTAGCTCCTCATTGAAATATTAGCCTCCCTTACCTATCCGGGAATTTGGAGAAGTGAATGAGAAAAAGGCATGTTTGATGTGGGAGGGCCATGAGAGCAATTATTTGCAATCAATCGAATAGAAAGAAATTATAAGTTTGGGGAAGTCAATCATGACGATGAGTAACTCGGCACCATTCACATAGCCGGGTGTTTGTGTCTTGCCAAAGTCGGATTGAGCGATATTCCTAGCGGATTATGGTATGTGCGCTAAGGGTTTGAGGCATCTCTTGCAATTTTGAGAAACGCCAATCTCCTAGGCTTCGGTTTTTGTGCACCTCTATCCATAACTCCAAAAGTAAAGTCGAAAAAGAAGAGAGCAAAGCTCTAAGTGAAGTGTTGCGGAAACCGCAAAAGAAGAAGAAGGTAGTTGTCCACTTTCCCGGATTTATGCACCACTCTCCCTTAAAGTTTTCCCTTCCCTTCCATACTCTAGACCTTTTCTTTGAAAGTCCTTAAGATCAAAAGAATGTTATATGGCTTGGTGATCTAAATTGAAGTTCTTATGATTGATTTTGATAATATTTGAAGGTTATAATGCTTGTTTGGAAGTTAAATTGATTCATGAGTTTTCTTTGCCTTTTACTCTCTAATCAAGTGTGTGAAAGTTTGAAAAACGATTGAAGCAAGGTTTGAGAATGATCTATTCTTTAGAAGTCACTTCCATCCAAAAGAAGGTACACATATTTCATCCTAACCCTTGTTTAAAACTTTTTGAAAGACCTTGCTTAGGGACAAGCAAGTGCTAAGTATGGGGTTATTTGTTAGCATGAAATATTGTGATATTTTAGGCACGTTTTCTAATCGTATTTGATTCATATTGATAGTCTTTGATTGAGCTTTGTGCATATGTGAGCTAGTATTGCCTATATTGTCGATATGGATGTCTACACGAGTTCTATGTTGATTATAGGTGATTTGGAGCTATTTCCGAACGGAATCGAGCAAAGGAGAGTTGAGTTGATATGACCATAGATCGAAGACACTTTTTGGAAGCAATTTGGAGTCTTAGATTGAGGAATGCACGAATGAAGGCCAAAAACCACGCTCTTACCCTAAATTACGGCCGTGGAAACCAAGTCAGAATTCGATGTTCATTCCAGGGGATATTACGGCCGTGGAACTAACCGTAGTAGTTTCCACGCCCTAAATTACGGTCGTGAAAAGATTCCACGACCGTGATTTTGGCGAATCTTTTCGCCATGTTTCGAAGCCACGATCTTTTGAAGATTGGGCCGGGCCGACATTTTGCCCTGCATTATAAAACAGACGGATGAGGCAAGATTCCGTCACCTCGCTTACGACCTTTCAACCCTCGCTTAGCGGCAAAACGCAAAAACCCTCATCTTGGAGGTAATTTGGAGATCTCATTGAAGATCAAAGTTCATATTGAAGAGTTGCTGTTTGTGATCTTCGTGTTTGTGGAAGGTCGAAGTTCTTGGAGGATTTTGCAAGAAGATCTCTCTTCTTGTTTAGGTTTGATTCAGAATCGGATTGACATCCCGTTTCTCTTCTTTCCTAAAGATTGTGATTGCTTGGTCCGTTTTGAATCTTTAGGTAAACACTTGTTCTTGATTGTGATTCTGAGATTCACTTGAAGATTATTGATAGTTCTTGAAAGTTTTCATCTTTTATCTTTTAATTCTTGAATCAATATCAATATGACAGTTATTGGCTAAAAACCCTTAACAATTTTAAGGTGAAGGGTTGATAGTTGTGGCTTAGATGATGATAGATCGATCGTAAACAGATTAGACCCTGAGAGTTAGAGAATTATCGCCGACAACCCTAAATCACGGGCTGTTCTTGAGTTCCACGACCGTGGAATCTCAAGAACTAACCGTGATTTTCCTTAAGTCTACGAGCCTGCTTTTACTTTAATCCAAAGTTAAAGATTTGCTTTAACTTAGTTTAGACTTGTCTTTTCTAGGTGGTAGTGAAGCCTCAACAACCTCTACCTCGATTGTGAGCCTCAACAACCTCAATCGGATAAGTTAGTCTTGATCTTTAGATTATAAGTTTGGGTATTTGATACTAATCCTTGCCTTTAGAATCTTTCTATATTGAGCCTCAACAACCTGTATAGGGAGTGTCTTTTAGGTGAATTACATAAGGTTTTTGGAACCTCAACCGTACGATTACCTTACATTAGTATACCCTTGCATATCTCGACTCTGTCTTTATATCATTAGTATATCTTGAATCGATTGCCACAGCTGGATACTTGGATCTTTAGGATTGTTGTTTTCCCGATAATTTGCAAACTCCCATATTCACTTGCTTGATAACCTGCGATCGAGTTCGTTCCACCCAAATCCCTGTGTTCGATACTCTGGAATTCTTGCTAATCTACGTCGATCCGTACACTGCGGGTTCGCTTGCTTGATTCTAGTTTTATAAATTTAAAGCTTATTTGCACACACCTCTAGGGGCGAACATAGACTTCATGGGACCATTCCCTTCTTCATGTGGAAATCTCTACATCCTATTGGCGGTGGACTATGTGTCAAGATGGGTAGAGGCCATCGCCACTCCTACAAATGATGCCAAGGTGGTGGTGCGGTTCTTCAACCGAGTGATCTTCCCTAGGTTTGGAACACCAAGAGTGATCATTAGTGATGGAGGGAGGCACTTCACAAATAGGAATTTTGGAGCACTTTTGGCTAAGTATGGGGTGACTCATAAGGTGGCAACACCTTACCACCCCCAAACTAGTGGTCAAGTGGAGATCTCCAACCGAGAGATAAAGGCCATCCTAGAGAAGACGGTGTCTAGAACAAGGAAAGATTGGGCTATGAAGCTCGATGACGCACTATGGGCATATAGAACCGCCTTCAAGACACCTATCAGTACCACTCCCTACAAGTTGGTCTATGGCAAGTCTTGCCATCTTCCGGTGGAAATGGAGCATAGAGCTTATTGGGCCATTAAGTGGCTGAATTTTGATCTCAAGGAAGCGGGAGAGAAGAGATTGCTTGATATCAATGCCCTTGAGGAGCTCCGGTTGGAAGCCTATGAGAATGCCCGGATCTACAAGGAGAGAACCAAGAGATGGCATGACAAGAGGATTGTCCCAAAGGAGTTGAGTGAAGGAGATCTTGTCCTTCTCTTCAACTCGAGGCTAAGGCTCTTTCCCGGAAAGCTCAAGTCAAGATGGACCGGGTCATATGTGGTGAAGAAGATCTTTCCCCATGGAGCTATTGAAATAGGAGGGGAGCATTGTGGAAATTTCAAGGTGAATGGGCATCGCTTGAAGAAGTATATTCCGGGAGCTCCGGTAGACATGATTGCCCCGCTTCACCTCGAATAGACGCTCCCGAGTTTGGTCAAGCTAATGACCTTAAAGAAGCGCTTGGTGGGAGGCAACCCATTGGTAACATTTTTTTCCTTTTCATTTTTACTTAGATTTTTCTGTTTTTGCGTGCTTTGTGTGTGTTTTGTCTACTTTCGTGTGTGCTAGAAGCATTAGTGGCATTGGAAGCCTTTCTTGACATGTGAATGATGGTGATGAACCCCTCACCAATTATGGGTGGAGCGGACACGGGATATGGACGGCTAGCGGTGCCTAGCGCGGATCCCGAGGCTTTAAAGGATGTTTGAGAGCTCTCTACCATGGTTGATAGGATCATCCAACATCAAGTCACTTGAGAATTCCCAAATACCATAGCAAACGCTTTTACATTGTGAGAACCTTCTTTCACTCTCTTTACTTGAATACCACATTGGGGACAATGTGTTTCTAAGTATGGGGTGGGGTTTGCATGATCCTTGGCATGATGAGCATCTAGGATAGGTTAATACTTTGCACATGTCTTGCATTGTACAAATTTAAAACGAAAATCCCATAAAAATCAGAAAATTTAAAAAAAAATTTTTTGTGCTTGCTAGGCTTGGATATGATCCTAATGATGAAACTTGTCTTGTGATTGGCTATGAATGGCCTTATGTGTTGGATTAATAATGCATATGTGGACTTGAACTACTTCTCTTGAATTCCATGAATGACTTGAGATCATGATGATTGCCTAGAATGGATTGAGTATTGAAAGTCGAAATCACACGATAGTTCTTGCATACCATCTAGGAATGAATAAGGCATTTCATCTTTCTCTACTTCTCATCTTGATCATGATTGCTTGAGCACCTCAATTGATATAAATTCAACCTTCTTTAAACCCATCTAGGAATAGGAGCATGCTAGCGTGTTTGAATGTGTAAAAGCAAGTGCGGGGTGAAGATGTAATGAAAAGAATGTCGTGAAATGAATGCTGAAATTATTGCGAAAGTGTAGCCAAAATAGGTTTGGGGGCGTTGGTTTAAATGATAAGTAACTCGGTACACTTCACATAATCGGGTGTTGGTGCCTTGCCAAAGTCAAATAAACTATTAGCCCTAACGAGCTTTGGTATGTGTGCCCGGTGTGGATGCACCTCGAAAACGAGAAAAAGCCCGAGGATGGCTAATCACCGAGGTTTCAGCTATTGTACACCAATGCCATTGTCTCAAAAATGATTCAAAGAAAAAGAAAAAGAAAGCAAGATAGGGAAAAATATACACTTGGGGGAAGTTGATCGAGGACAAGGAAGTGAAGTTAGTTCCATTCCCGGATTAGCATCACATACCTAGAAAATTCCCCTCCCCAATTGAAACGTTTCTTAGCCTTTTATGTCACAAGCCCTTATGACCTACTTGCATGTTTGTAAGACTTAGTAATCTAGATTGGATGGACTCTTGATCTTCTTGACATCTTCGTCCTCCCATCTCATGCATGCTTTTGAGTTAAGTACAATTGTCTTTCCATGCCCTTATTGTTTGATGCATAATTGCTTATCAAATTGCCATTGATCATGACTATGAAGGTGATCCAATAGTAGAAGCATAAAACCCAAAAAGATTTTTGCACTTTTCTGCATACAAAAATCATGTCATCTCTTAGTCTATAGTTGGGAATTTGCTCGGGGACGAGCAAACCTTAAGTATGGGGTACTTTGATAACACGATTTATAGCATAGTTTTAGGGTAACTTTTAGATAGAATTCCCGCTCAATCATGCATGATCTAGCACTAGTCCAATACGTTTTGCACTTAAAACATGTATTTTGTCGAGATAGACGTCTACACGGACTTGTGTGCGTTTTGTAGGTATTTCGGGAAGTTTAGAGCTAAAACGATGCGTCAAGGGATCGTTCATTTAGATGACACATCCCCCGACTCATTATAACATACAAACAAAGAGCTAGGAGGACTCATGGAACCTTGCCAACTCTAGTCATGCATCAAACCACAGCTCAATGATCCAAGGCGAACTTTCTGCATAGAATCACGGGTTCCTGAAGAACCACGGCCGTGGAAATGACCGTGGATTTTGCCAGATTCTCGTGACAGCTGTGCCACGACTCTCATGGCCAGCTCATGAAGAATTTGTTATAAAAGTGGTCCAAAGATGGGTTGTTTGGGGGGCAGCTGAGCAGCTGGGCTGGAGTAGTTGAGAGAGTTCACACATTATCCATTCCCGGAACAAAATATATTCCAAGAAGAAGAAGGATTTTTCTAGGAAGGAAAGTGCAAGAAGAAGAAGGAAGGAGCCATTGAAGAAGAGAAGAGAAGACACACTTAGTTCTTGTAATTCGGGTTTATTGCTAGGGATTTATGAACTCTTGAACCTTCTTTTAGAAAGATTGTAAGTCGTTCTAATTTCATCTTCAGATTTGGATTGTTTGAAGTTCATTTGTTCATCTTCTTTCTTTCATTTTCTTGCAATGGAGTTTGTGATTCTATATTTGTTTGCTTTGATTTCCATTATGAATGTTGTAGGCTAATTTGATGTGATTCTAGGGTAAAGAAAGGATGGTTATGGCTAGATCTATGATAGGACGGACTTAGATTTACTTTTGGATGATTTTAGTTAATGAACGTAGCTGCTGTTAGAAATCACGGGTAGTTCTTGAAGAACCACGGTCGTGGTTTCTGAAGAACAAACCGTGATTTTTCCTGGTTCGAAGGATCTTACCTTAGATTCATAAAATTGTTGAAACCCTGAGTTCTTGCTGAGTTTAACCTACTCTAGGGTATCCTAGTGTAGTGACTAAGTGTTAGGAGAGACTTACCCGGTAATCCTTTCCCTTAGAATCTAAAATAGCGAAATCTTAGGTAGTGGTGAACCTAACAAGTCGCCATTGGATTAGATGTGCTAGGAATGTTGATTTAAGACTTCCCTCTCCAAGACTTACCCGGTAAGGATAGGTTACATCCCTAATTGACAATCCCGGTTTGTGAGAAAATTCCTAACCTTAGGTTCTTAGAGACTTACCCGGTAATAAGACCTTAGGTGTGGATTAGTTGGATCATGAGACTTACCCGGTAATTGCTCCCAATTTAGAAACACCTAATCCCAACATATCAAGATCAATCCAAAGTATGAATAGATAACTTGAGTTCTATGCCATAACCGGAATTTCCGACCCCTAGAATCCGTCTCTCTTTTTCCTTGATCAATATCTCGTTTGACTCGTTTATTTGTGCTGATTTTTGGTTTGGTTTGATTTATTGCTTTGCATGAGTTATGACCCTTGCTTGATGACCATAAAAACCAACAAAAACATTGAGTTTTCCATTTTCTTTGTTCCTCATCTTGTCTTAGCCTAGATTTACACTATTTTTGATCATTGCTTGACTCGATTTCACCTTAGTCTTTGAGTTCGACCTCGGAATACTTACCTTTCTACATAACGATCCGTACACTGCGGGTTTCGCTAGGTAGTTTAGGATTTTAGTTCGAGTTTATAAATGTAAAGCTTTTTGTGCTATTACCTAGCGTGACAGGATCAGCTTGAAATCTTGCACATGTGCACATACTAAACATAATGTCAAGTCGACTAGCGGTTAGATATAACAAAGAACCGATCATACCTTGATACTCCTTTTGTACAACACTTTTACCGTCTTTGTCATGGTCAAGTGAAAGTGTGGAATTCATAGAGTTTTTGCGACTTTGGATTGATCCATTTTATACTTCTTAAGCAAGTCCTTGGTATACTTGCTTTGATTGAGAAATATTCCTTTCTTTGCTTGTGTAACTTGAAGTCCAAGAAAGAAATTTAACTTTACCATTAAGCTCATTTAAAATTCCCTACACATAATATCTGCAAATTCCTTGTATAGAGAATCGTTAGTAACACCAAATAATATATCATCAACATATATTTGTACTACCAATATATTGTTGCCTCTGGTTTTGATAAATAAAGTTTTGTCAATCAAACCTCTTTTGAAATTATTTTCAAGGAGATACTTGGACAATCTTTCATACCAAGCTCGTGGAGCTTGCTTAAGACAATAAAGAGCTTTGTCCAATTTAAAGTTTTGTGTTGGATGGGGGCTTTCCATCTTCTTCACCAAGAACCATCTCGTGAGTGATGAGTTTTCCAAGAAGGCCGTCAAGAAGAAGAGTTGTGAGATTTTGAGCTTCTTCGACTACAGTCATCTTTGGTTTCCACTTGGCTTTTGGTAAGCTCCATAGAACCTTCCTTACTTTCTCTTCGTTTGTGAATACTTTTCCAAGTGAGTCCAAGTTGTTCACGATCTCAGTAAATCTTGTGAACATTTCTTTGACTGGTTCATTAGGGTTCATCTTGAATAGTTCATATTGTTTGAGGATGATGCTTATCTTTGTTTCCTTGACTTGACTTGTTCCTTCATATCTGACAACAACTTTATCCAATATTTCTTTTGCACTCTTGCATGATGAATGTAACGCCCCAATTTTTATGCACATTTTCGATATTTATTTTATCAATATTTTATTAGCTTAAATATTTTTACGAGTATTTTCACGATGTAAATTAAATTTTATGATTTCATATATCTTACATTTAAGTATTTTATTTTACGGAAAAGTTCGGGAGTTTTTCCAATCGGAAAACTTCGTTCCGGGTATTTTGATTGAGTTAATTCTAATTCCCGATTTCTTGTGTTATTTTTTTTCCTTTAGCTTTACTTTTTCCTCTTTTTATTCTTAGACTCACCTTCCAAAAGGTGTGTGTAAGCTTTAATAATTATAACCCAAGAAGTATGCTTGAACAATATGTGAACCCACAGTGTACGGATCAATTGTAATAAAAACAAGAATTTCAGGGGTCGAACACAAGGACTATGGTGAAACAAAGATCACTAATCAGGTTGTCAAATAACTATTAACCACAAATTAAAGCAAACAAAGATGATATAAAAGTCAGATAAAGGGAATGCGGATTTAAGGGATTAAAGCATCCAACTGTGGTTCCAACTCAAGATCTCTAAAGATAACATGGACAAAGTTGAGGTTTGCAAAGGGAAGGTGTTTCTAAAGTGGGAATAGATCACCGGGTAAGTCTCACTATTCAATATCCCAAACCAAAGCTCCTTTTACCGGGTAAGTCTCAAGGTACTAAGGAAAGGAACTATAATCTCAAACCAACACACCACCCAGAGGATAGAATCAACCTTTACCGGGTAAGTCTCAAGCTAACTCACAAAGATGGGATGAAGGCACACTCAAAACCCAACAAAGGATGAACCTTTATTACCTACACTCATGATCTTGGGTAAACAAACAAAGGAATCACCGGGTAAGTCTCATCCTAGGCTTGCATTGAGCCAAAAAAGGTATAACAAGGATAGGATTTGGCAAACAGAAACTCTTAACTCAGATAAGGTTCAAAAAAGGTTCACCTCGTTCAGTTATATTCCATCCCGGCTGAGATGTTTAATGACTGACCGAGGTGTTCTATGGTTAAGGTAAAGGCTCGAGCTTTCAGGGTCCTACTAGGATTAAGATCATTCAATCATCGTCTTTCTCACAACTTTCAGTCAATCACCCTAGAATCGCATAAAGAACTTAGCCAACAATCATCATGATAACAATAATCAAATATATAAGAAAGGAATCAATGTTCAAACAAGAAAACCTTAACACAAAGGTCTCAATAACTGAATGAATCAAACAACAAATCAGCGTTCCTCAAATCACAACCAGAGAAGACAACAAAACCAAAAGCAATCTAAGAAGATCTTACAAACTCCTTCAAAAGCAAACTTCAACTATGATTCCTTCCTTCCTTGAACTTCAACCTTCAAACTTCCTTCAACTCTTCCTTCAAACTCTTCAGAAAATTCTCTAGAAATCAGTAATTTGAAGATGGAATTGTACAAAATCAGCCCATATATATAGGAGAATTATCTTCCAAACATAATAATATCTCAAAAAGACAATTTCCTAGAAAATATATCCATATCTCTCAAAATAAATCAGCCAATTATAATATCTTCCTTCCAGAAATCCATAAAAAAATATATGATATTCTCCTTCAGAAAATAGAAGATCTCAGCCAAAAATAAAGATTTCGCCGGCGGCAGGGTGTTTGCCTCGGTCGGGACGCTCCTTAAGATCACCTCGGTCGAGGTGGTATAGTAGTTGACCGAGGTGAGTCTTAGCTGAATGTAAATCATCTCGAATCTGGTCCAAAACCAATTCTCTAAATCATTTCTATTCTTCCTGAGATCTTCTTATTACTCTTTAATGCTCCAGAATGTAGCTCCAATGACTCCTTAGCTTCCTTAGCTCCATTTCGGTTCAAAACGTGCCATTTTCCCTACAATTACAACGAAACTAGGTATAGACCTCGATTCCCACAAAGGTAGACAAAACAACAATATAATCGCGGAATATGCATCCATACATGCAGATTTATGAAGATAAAATGTCTAAACCAATCCCAAAATATAGACCATAAATCATGCTATCAAAATACTTCATACTTGTCCCTTGCTTGTCCCCAAGCAAGTTCCAAATCTTAAATACAAGATAGAATTTATTATAAATCAGAAAGATAAATGAAAAACATTTCAAACCCTTTTGTGGTGTGCTCCACTTGTAGATCACTCTAAGAGAATGCTTCATAGCATAAAAATCAAGACATGGTAAAAACATTTTATAAATATAAGAAAGCTATTCATCTTTGCATAAAATCATTGAATGCACAATAAATCATATTTATCAAAATCAATCATGCATAATCCAGTTTAAACCACCAAGTCAATCAACAAGCTCGAGGTTTCAAGGGCTTCCAAAAGAGCTCAAGAAACGTGTCAGGGTGGGATGTATATAGAGTAATGTGGTGCTAGAATCCGGGAATTGGATCTTACTTCACTTTCTTTGAAACTCAACATCTTCCACCAATAAGCTTTGATTATTTTTTACTTTACTTTTTGGGATGCATGGACAGAGGTGCACAATAACCGAAGCCTAGGAGATCAGCAATCATCAATTTCTCGAGATGTCTCAAACCCTTGATGCACATACCATGACCCGTTAGGAATATCGCTCAATCTGATTTTGGCAAGACACAAACACCCAGCCATGTGAATGGTGCCGAGTTACTCATCATCATGATTGACTTCCCCAAACCTAATTATTTCTTTCCAACACTTTCAGCCAACATCTCTACTTCACTTTGCTTTTCTTTGCTTGCTTCCAAATTCTCAGATAGGTAAAGGGAGGCAAATATGTATATGAGGGGCTAAAGCATGGTCAAGAAGAAGAAGAGAAGAGAATGAATTGCCTTAATCATCCCAGGAAGAATGTGATAGAACTCATCATGTGGTGTCAACCTTCAAATCCAACATAATTTTGATTAAAAACGAAGTATTAAACATGCCAAAACTTCAAACAAAGCATTTTGCAACTTAAACATATCATAAAACCTTTTGAGCATATAAAGATTTCAAAACCAATTTGCAAACAATATCTTCATCGAGGTCATATCCAGAGAAGAAGCACAAAACATTTCGAAAACTCTCAGTTAAAAGCCCACCTCGGTCGAGGTGTTCTGGCGTCATCCGAGGTGTTCATCCTCGATCATCCATGAACATCCCGGTCGAGGTCAAATGTTTTCGACGTTTTTCTCAAACAAAAACCTGTATGTATGCATGTAATGACAGATAAGCACATAAAGTACATCCAAATACCCCATACTTGGGACACATTGTTCCAATGGGTCAAATATAAGTCTATGGAATCAAGAAACTCACCAGACCTAACTGAACTGCATAATAAATATAAAGAAAGAAATTCATAAAGCTCTAGTCCTCGTCAACTGGTGGTGGTGGATGTGGAATGTAGGGGTGTTGGGTCGGGTCAAATGGATATCCCATAATCTGCTGATGATGGATCTCCATCATCCGACGTTGATAATGCAGGCTCTCCAACATCTGATGCATCCATCCATTAGTGTGGCGGTGCTCATCATTGAAACGCTAGGACATTTCTACTGTCATGGCCGCATAAGAATCAATCATCTACTTAGTCAGCTTATCAATCCGTCGGTGAGCCTCGGGATCTCTACGTCTGCGGGATCTGCGCTGAGGTGGTGGTGGTGCTGCTCTCTCCTCCTATGTCGCCTCATCATCAAGGTCGACAACTGGAACACTAGGGCCGCCGGTATCAATACCGGTCTCTATTGCAGCTCCTCCATCATAACCCTGATCATCATCAGCTACAGCTGCATCTCTAACATCCTGCATATATGGAAACCCGTCAGTAGACCAGTATTGACGGTCAAAGACATAGAATTGGGATAACCACGTAATCTCCTGTGGAGTCGTCTTCTCCCACGGCATGGCAACGTAGGGCGTGCAAAGGCCACAAGGGACAAGAATACGTCTCGTGATCATCTCCTGAATTTCCAGTGGCTTCGCAGCCGCGACCAGTGTACAGCTAGAAAGATCCAAACCCATAGCAGTGGCGGTGTGGGTAACCAACCCACCACAACAAATATCGTCCTTCGACTTGCCCTTGATCCTGTGCAAGTCCTCTGCCAGCATAGCAGCAAAATCAAGAACTCCTCTAGTCACCATGCAAAACATACCCAACAACTCCCCTTGTCGGACCTTCTGGGGCGTCTTAGTACGCGCCAGAAGAGTCTCACTGAAGATCCTGTGAGCAAGGCGGAAAGCAAGATGAAAAATAATACGCTCCTAGGAATCCCCGGGTCTCCACTTGTCATTGTACTCTGTCACATGGGCTATCTTGCCCCAGAAATCTCGAGCTACAGCTCGGGAAGGAAAATCAGAAACTGTGGGAGTAGAGAAGCCGAAAATCTCCCTAAACTGATCCATGGGTACTACATAGTTCTAGTTCAGCAACCGGTACTTGATCCCCTGATGCTCCGGCACGTATGTCACCGAGCTGACAAACTCCATCGTCGGCTCCAAATAAGCCGGCGCTCTAACATCCATAAACTCCTCCATCCCAACCATGAAGATCATCTTCCTCAAGTCCTCCACCACATGGAGGCACTCAAAGGCAGAAACATCTAGAAACCGCGGGGCAACGATCGGGCACCCGTATATACGATCGAAGTCCTTTTGGTGACGCTCATGGATCATCGGAATCGAGAACTGAGAGGTAGAAGAAGGAGAAGACTGGTGAGAACTGCTAGGTCTGTCTCTCAAGACCAACTGACAATCAGATTTGTTACTCATATTTTTGGATGAGGAACACCTCGGTTGCCCTAAGAACACCTCGGCCGAGACACAGCCGACTAGATCGAGGCGAAGCATAGTTCGTACGCAAATCTCAAATCTGTAAGTTCTTTTCCCCCAAATCACTACCAAAGGCTTCCTAAGGGGTACTCATATCTTTTTCAACAACAAACAATGGCAACCAAAGCCAGATTTGCTTGAAATCAGTAAAAGAAGAAGAGGTTAGGGTTTTGGAACGAAGTACCCAGATTCTGCAAATTTGGAGCGTTTTCCTTGCTGTTTGATGCTTGGAAACTGATCCTCTTGCTTCCTCCAGTGTAATCGAGCCAAGAATCGTGGAAAACGAGCAAGAATCGAAGATTTGAGGGTTGGGAGCCGCCGCGGTCGAGGTTGCACTTGGGAGGGAAAAAGTGTAGAGAGAGAAACCGTCTCACCTTTTATACCCCTCGCTGAATTTAATTCCATCTCGGTCGAGGTAGTCCCGACCGGACCGAGGTGTTTGAGTGGATGTCAGACTTAGTCGCCTCGGTTGACCAAGAACATCGCGGTCGAGGTGTTGTGACAGCAATCGAGATGTGTCTCAGGCAAGCTCCATTTTCTCAATTTCTCAAACTTTTGTCCTTCCAGTGTTGCTCCTGATCTGTAATCCTTCCTTATAAAGTGCCTGGTTCCTGTCTAGAGGACGCAAAAACAAAGCGAAGCAAACTATCTATAGCCTAAGCTAGAAAAAGGGAAAAAAAGCAATACTTTGGGTTGCCTCCCACGAAGCGCTTGATTTAAGGTCGCCAGCTGGACCGTACATCATCCTCAAACATGCTGGATGGTGTCCTCACCCCATACTTCACCTTCATCATGAGGTTAAATAAAGGACTACATCTAACGTTCTAACAAATGCAAGTGCTCATTGGGAAACGAATCATTTATGGGCAGGTCATCCTTCTTGAGCGAAGAGGGAGGTAGCCGGTTGAGGTGATCCGCAACAGAATTCTCGGATCCCTTCTTATCGCGAATCTCTAGGTCAAACTCTTGAAGCAAGAGAATCCAACGAATGAGCGCCGCTTTGCATCCTTCTTAGCAAGCAAGTAACGAATGGCTGCATGGTCGGTGTAAGCAATAACTTTTGCTCCCACTAAGTAAGAGCGAGACTTCTCAAAAGCATATACAACCGTCAAGAGATCCTTTTCGGTGGTGGCGTAGTTCAGTCGAGCTTCATCTAGCGTCTTACTAGCATAGTTAATGGCATTGGTCCGTCCATCGTTCTTTTGTCCAAGTACCACTCCTACGGACACATCACTAGCATCACACATGATCTCAAAGGGAAGTTCCAATCGGGAGGTTGAATGATGGGAGCGGTGATTAACGCTTCCTTTATCCTGTAAAAAGCATCAAAGCATTCTTGCGAAAACTCAAAAACAACATCCTTATTCAAAAGATTAGTGAGCGGTTTAGAGATTTTTGAGAAATCCTTGATGAACCTCCTGTAGAAACCTGCATGCCCGAGAAAACTCCGCACACCCTTAATAGAACAAGGGGGAGGAAGTTTTTGAATAGTCTCGATCTTAGCTCGATCGACCTCAATACCTCGGTTGGAAATGAGGTGTCCTAGAACAATTCCTCCGCTTACCATAAAGTGACACTTCTCCCAATTCAGAACAAGATTAGTGGCTTCACAACGTTGTAGCACTAGAGCAAGGTTAGCCAAAAAATTATCAAAAGAGGAACCATATACCGAAAAGTCATCCATGAATACCTACATGATCTCCTCAATGTACTTGGAAAAGATAGCCATCATACAACGCTGAAAGGTAGCGGATGCATTACACAATCCGAATGGCATCCTCCTATAAGTGAATGTCCCCCATGGACAAGTGAAAGTGGTCTTCTCTTGATCATCCGGATGCATAGGAATCTGAAAGAAGCCACTATAACCATCTAGATAGCAAAAATGGGAGTGTTGAGCTAACCGTTCGAGCATTTGGTCGATGAAAGGAAGCAGGAAATGGTCCTTGCGAGTGGCCACGTTCAACTTCCTATAATCAATGCACATCCTCCAGCCCGTAACGGTCCTAGTTGGAATCAACTCGTTGTTCTTATTCGTCACAACGGTCATCCGTCCTTTCTTCAGAACTACGTGTACCGGGCTCACCCACTTGCTATCCGATATGGGAAATATGATATCTGCATCCAACAACTTAAGAATCTCCTTCTTCACAACCTCTTTGATGATCGGATTAAACCGTCTTTGAGTTTCTCGTGAAGTCTTATTATCGTCTTCCATTAGTCTCTTATGCATGCAAAAACAAGGCTTAATACTAACAAGATCATCAATAGTATAACCCAAAGCCTTTAGATGTTTCCTCAGAACATGCATCAGTTTAGAAAATTCAGTTTCAGAAAGGGAAGCACTAACGATAACGGGATAAGTAGAATCTGGACGAAGGAAAGCATACCTCAAGTGACTCGGAAGTGGTTTAAGCTCCACGACTGGGGGGGTGCTTTCAACGGTGAATCTGTGCCTTCTCCTTCCAGTGAAGTGGACTAAGATCGAAGAACTGAATTTTCAGAAGTCTCAGTTGACATCATCTCGCTTGCTACCTTGGTCGGTGTCCGAGGTGGGTGATCGAAATGTTCTTCAGATAAGAACACCTCGCTTGGTCCAGGAAGTGCCTCGGTCGAGGTATTGGAACTGGGACCGAAACCTAACGTGCTTTTCTTCTCCTGAAGCAGTCTATCAAATCTAGCTCCTGGATCTGCTTCCAATGCCTTTAAGCTTCATATATCTGCATCACAAGAGACATCTATACCTTCCTCCATTAAACTAAAACTAAGAACTCTTTCAAGAGGATCGTTAATAAGGATAGAGCTCACCAATTCCCTTGATTCTTCTTCATCGTAGATGTTGAAGATGTCATCTTCCAGCGGTTCTCCCTTCATTTCAGCAAGCAATGCAAACTCCACATGATCTCCACCAATGTTGAATTTCAACTTGGCGTTCTTACAATCCATATTGTAACCAGAAGTTGCTAGAAATGGCCTCCCGAGAATGATAGGAATGGGATAAACTACGGGAATGTCAAGCACAACAAAGTCTATAGGTATGTAGAAATTACCTAACTTGATGGGAACGTCTTCCAAAATACCCACGGGACGGGTAATGTAGCGATCCGCCATGTATAGCGTCATCTTCACCGGCTTGGGCTCTCCAACACCGACTTTCTCACATAGCTCCAGCGGGATGATACTCACGCTGTCTCCTAGATCACACAATGCATCATAAGTTGCATGCCCAACTTGAATGGGAATGCAAAATGAACCGGGATCTCTTAATTTAGGTGGCATCTTCTCCTTCATGATTTGAATGAGCTCTGAAGACTTAGATGTCATCCTTACTTCCCCAAAATCCTCTAGCTTCCTCTTCCTTGATAAGATCTCTTTCAGAAACTTCCCATAGGCGGGCATCCCTAGAATGACATCAAGGAAAGGGATGTTAATATGTAGTTGATTCATAAGGTCTAGAAACTTACCAAAGTGCTTGTCTAGATGCGCCCTCGCCCTTGACTGAGGGAATGAAAGTGGTGATTTATAAGCAGGAGGTGGGGCATAAACTTCAGATTTATCTTTCGTTTTCTGGGGCTCCGCCTCGGTTGGCACCTCGACCGAGGTGTTCCTCGTCTAATCCTGGACCGATGTGTTCTTCATCTAGTCGGGCACCGACCGAGGTACTGGATCTGCAGTCTTCAATCCACTGCGGGTTGTTATGGCCATGATATGTCCTTTTGGGTTGCTTTGTCCTTGCTGGGAGCTTCCCTGGATCCCTTGGCGCTTCATTCGCCTTGTTGAAAAATTATTGCTCTAAGGCTTTTTGTGCCTTCGAAAATGAATTCATTAATGTTTCCATAGCATTGAGCTTGATCAGAATTGCCTCTAGCATAACATCTTTCTTTTCTGGCTGGGACGAACTTGATGCAGGCTCCTGACTTCTCAATGGAGTAGAAGAAGAAGAAGAAGAGGGGGCATTAAGAGCATTATTAGCATGGGAATAAGGGTTACCGGAATTTTGTTGATTAGATATCCAATTGTTGTTGGAGTTTCTATTGTTGTTGTAATTGTTGTTTCGCGGCCATTGATAGTTGTTTCTTCCTTGATATCCTTCATCTTGCTCCTTCTTCGTTTGAGCTACTAAAAGCTCCAGCAATTCCTTTACCTCATTGCTAAGAGAAATGAGTTGAGCTCCATTTGATGATGCGTCTTGGAAGCTAACTCTCCCTGCTCCATTTTCAGTTCCTTGATGGGAGTACTTCTCCATGTGTAAAGTTTGCTTTTCAATGAAATCCCAAGCTTCATCTATTTGCATATCCATGAATGTACCGGCGGAATGTAGTTGGAGTTTGAATTGAGTATCTCCATCCAAACCTTTGATGTATATTTTTAGCAACTCAATCTTTGGAATCCCATGATGTGGTCAATCCAACAAAAGATCCTTGAATCACTCCCATGACTTGGACAAACTCTCCTTGTCCTTCATAATAAAATCATTGATCTTTCACCTCAATTCAGCGGTCTTAGAGGGAGGAAAGAACTTAGTAAGAAACTCCATCGTTATCTCTTCCCAAGTGTTGATTTTTCCGACCGGAAGATATTGATACCAAGCAAGCGCCTTGTCTTTCAAAGAGACATAGAAAGGCCTTAACTTGTACTTGTTGTTCTTCACTCTTCAAGGTCTCAAGGTCTCCATCAACATCTCATAATTTTGCAAGTGCTAATGTAGAGACTCTCTCTCCAAACCTCCAAATTGACATTGTCGAATCACGGTTAGAACTTGCAGTCAAAGTTCATAATTATGATCAGCTCGATCACCTAGGTTGACTCCTAGATGCCTGATTTACTGATTAGGATCCATCCTCTGTCCTAGGGTTTGTGGAACTCCAGCAAAAAGAACATCTCGGATAGGCATCCGAGGTGGTAAGTGTATCCCGGCCAGGGCAACGTGAACAGGGTCTTGCCTTGGTCGAGGATCTGGGATCGGTCGAGGCAGAAACTGGGCCCTTAGAGCGGCCATATCTACTTCAATTCCTTCTGTTCTTGCGTGAGTCTCGTCTTTCTCTCGATGTAGTTATTTCTTACTGAGGCGTAGCTGTTCCAATGCCTCCTTCAATTCGGCTTCAAGATCGCGATTGTCTTGATTAGCCATCTGAGCTTCTTTCAATCTTCTCTTGTAGGTCTTTTCTGGTTCGGGATCGTAGGGAACGATTTCCTTTCTAGCACGAGTTCTTCGCATAAACCTAAGGAAAGATCGTGCGAAAACACTCAAGTAAAGTGGTCAAAAGCAACAAGGGCAATAGCCCCGAAAGACAACTGAAACCGACTTGGTCTAGACCAAGTCCCCAGAACGGCGCCAAAAACTTGTTCCCTCCAAAAGGTGTGTGCAAGCTTTAATACTTATAACCCAAGAAGTATACTTGAACAATATGCGATCCCGCAGTGTACGGATCAATTGTAATAAAAGCAAGAATCCCAGGGGTCGAACACAAGGACTATGGTGAAACAAAGATCAGTAATCAGGTTGTCAAATAACTATTAACCACAAATTAAAGCAATCAAAGATGATATAGAAGTCAGATAAAGGAAATGTGGATTCTAGGGATTAAAGCATCCATTTGTGGTTCCGACTAAAGATCTCAAAAGATAACATGGACAAAGCTGAGGTTTGCAAAGGGAAGGTGTTTCTAAAGTGGGAATAGATCACCGGGTAAGTCTCACTATTCAATATCCCAAACCAAAGCTCCTTTTACCGGGTAAGTCTCAAGGTACTAAGGAAAGGAACTATAATCTCAAACCAACACACCACCCCAGAGGATAGAATCAACCTTTACCGGGTAAGTCTCAGGCTAACTCACAAAGATGGGATGAAAGCACACTCAAACCCCAATAAAGGATGAACCTTTATTACCTACACTCATGATCTTGGGTAAACAAACAAAGGAATCACCGGGTAAGTCTCATCCTAGGCTTGCATTGAACCAAGAAAGGTATAACAAGGATAGGATTTGGCAAACAAAAACTCTTAACTCAAATAAGGTTCAAAAAAGGTTCACCTCATTCAGTTATATTCTATCCCGGCCGAGATGTTCAATGACTGACCGAGGTGTTCTATGGTTAAGGTAAAGACTCGAATCGCATAAAGAACTTAGCCAACAATCATCATGATAAAAATAATCAAATATATAAGAAAAGAATCAATGTTCAAACAAGGAAACCTTAAAACAAAGGTCTCAATAACTGAATGAATCAAACAACAAATCAGCGTTCCTCAAATAACAATAAAAAAGACAACAAAACCAAAAGCAATCTGAGAAGATCTTACAAACTCCTTCAAAAGCCAACTTCAACTATGATTTCTTCCTTCCTTGAACTTCAACCTTCAAACTTCCTTCAACTCTTCCTTCAAACTCTTCAGAAAATCCTCCAGAAATCAATGATCCGAAGATGGCTGAATTGTAGAAAATTAGCCCATATATATAGGAGAGTTATCTTCCAAAGATAATAATATCTTAAAAAGATAATTTCCTAGAAAATATATCCATATCTCTCAAAATAAATCAGCCATATATAATATCTTCCTTCCAGAAATCCAACCAAAAATATATGATATTCTCCTTTGAAAAATAGAAGATCTCAAGAATAATAAAGATCTCGCCGGCGGCAGGGTGTTCGGCTTGGTTGGGACGCTCCTCAAGAGTCAAGATCACCTCGGTCGAGGTGGTACTGTAGATGACCGAGGTGAGACTCAGTTGAATGTAAATCATCTTGAATCTGGTCCAAAATCAATCCTCTAAATCATTTCTATGCTTCCTGAGATCTTCTTATTACTCTTTAATGCTCCAGAATGTAGCTCCAATGACTCCTTAGCTTCCTTAGCTCCATTTCGGTTCAAAACGTGCCATTTTCCCTACAATTACAATGAAACTAGGTGTAGACGTCGATTCCCACAAAGGTAGACAAAACAACAATTTAATCACAGAATATACATCCATACATGCAGATTTATGAAGATAAAACGTCTAAACCAATCCCAAAATATAGACCATAATACATGCTATCAATGGTGTTTCCTTGCTTCTGCTCTTCGCAGCCTATAGCTCCTAGTTGTGTGCGCTATGTCTCTACCCGACCCCCCACCTCACGCCTCCCGGCAACACCTCCCTCTGTTTCTCCACCGCTGGCCCTATACTGTCTTCTTCAGCCTGAAAAGCCCTTATCAGGTTCTAATTATATTTAATGTAATTACAAATTATATCCTGTATTTCTATTTACATTCATAGCCTAACATTTTTAAAGTTTGCATTTATGCCCCTGCTGGAATTTATTACAGATTTTGGCCCCAAGTTTTATTTACGGAAGAAGGCCCAAGTTTCTAGAGTTGTATATTTTGTCCGAAAAATGTATTTACTGTTTTTAACCTTGGGTTTTACTTCGAGTAAATTCTTATCTATTTATACTGCATATATTGTGACCTTGTTGGATTAATTTTGGTTTACGGCTCAAGGTTTTAATCACGGTTCTGTGATCAAGTTTCTTGTATTGTACTTTTGCCCCGGAAGGGTAATTACGGGATTTTAATGTTGGTTTATGGAAACGAGTTTTCGTTAGATTTGTATATATGTTATATTTTGTTCTAGCGTATAAGCTAAATTTGTTTAGTTTGGTGTTAGGGTCGGAAGCGCCCCGATAAAGGCCAACGAATTCGTTCTCGTCATCCGTTGTTCGTCTTCCGCCTTTGACCTCGTGTGAGTATCTTCTTCCTTGGTCTTGTTATGTTTAGTGGTAGAATCATGCTAGGTTGGATCTAGCATAACTTAGAGGGAATGCCAAGTAGTGGCTTGGAACCTTAGGTGAGTGTTTGAGGTTATTGATGTTCTATGATATGTGGTGTGTTGATCTTGAGTTGTTATACAGTTGTGAGCCTCGTGGTTGATCTGGTGAGACTTGAGGTGGTATTTTTATGTTGGTTGAGATTGCGGAGTTTAGGATGAGAGTATCCTAGCACATGGGGCTTTAGTTGAGATCTTGTGAGTTGTGAGGACTAGGAGTGCTATCCTAGTTTATGAGAGTGTATGATCTTGTAAGAGTATATAGGACTAGAAGTCTAAGGACTTCTAGCTTGCGTGAGTGGCTGTTAATTATCGTGTCTTGTCTTGAACAGGCCTTGGTTGTACTCCTACGTGAAGTTAGATGGGTTTTTAGCTAGCTTTGAGATAAGGTAAGTCCTTGGACTTACTTAGCCGCTTTTATGCATTATTTGGATATGTGATGGTGGTGTGTGTTTAATTGCTTATGATCATGAAACCGGATTACGACAACTTGGTTATTTATATTATTGGCCAATTGTTTATTATTATCGGGTGGTGACATCACTACCCAACTCCCGAGGGAGACTGGGAGGTTCTCTACGACCAGGCCATACATGGTATACGGGCGGACTTCTTCACCACTCCGCATGGTATACGGGTTGAGCTCCGCATCACTCTTGTTGGTTACACGGGGACAAAGGCGAGCGTTATAAAACTCTCGTGTCACACTTAAAATGAATGGAACGAGTAATGGAATAACTTATAAAGAAGATAAAAATTTGTTGTATGTGGATGAGTATGACTTGTGTGATATGGTTTCTTGTTTGTGTGTGTGCCATACTATCTATATAATGCCTTAAATGTGAGCTAACGGTTATAAACCGCTTGTGTAGAAGCCTTGCAGGTTAGGGATGCCACCGAGTGATTCGGAGGAGTGGGCAGCCGGGGTCCCCGTACATCTTAGGTTGAGTTGGGTTTTGGAGTCCTTGTGTTGTTTTTGTATTATGTTGATGTTGTTGTAAGGACGGATGAAGTCTTTCCTTTCTTATGTATTCGGGTATCATAACATTGCATAAAAATGTATTTCGGTTTTGACCTTTATTTTTGGCTTGCTGCAAGATCCGGTGAAATTGTTGTTAAGCTATGGGTCGGGGTGTTACAATATGGTATCAGAGCCCTAGGTTGACAACAATGACACATGCAATCTTCTAAAGGCCGAATAAAAATAAACAGAACCCTCAAGGTTCTGAGTTTTAAAGAAATGAATTTCGTTTTCAAATCATGTGCATGAGTCAGTTCTAGTTTAATGCACAGGACCACCACTTCCTCCGCGGACCTCGGCAACGTAGTTATTAATTATTATATTATGTATATATAGGTGTATATATGTAGATATGTATATGTGGACTTAGGATGTTTTTTGGACTATAGTTGTATGTTGAATTGTATATTGTTTCTGGGCTGGTTATGTTTATAGTAGTATCATGGTGTTTCTTTATATATATAAACATATGGTATGCTAATATCATATTAGTGGTAGTGGACCTTATAGCTAAGATGATAGAAAGCTATCATCGCCCCCTTGGACCACACCTTTTTGGCTTAGGATAGGATACATACGAAGATGAGTATGCTCAAGTTATCGAGCTGAGCATCAAGTTTTCGCAAGCACCCCGGTGATTTCCCGGACTCCTTTAAGAGGACGTCGAAGAAAAAGACTAGAGATGACGTAACCAAAGGACAAACAAATAAAAGGGAACCTCGTGTCGACATAAGCGAAACCAAGATGGAGATTATACCAATATAAAAGCGACATGAAGACATGAGAGTGGTATCAAGGTAACAATGAAGGAGCATCAACAAGGCAACTAGAGATAACGAACTTAAAGTTTTTCCAAGTACGGTGCCGATGAACTGAAGGCGCGAATCAAGTAGAGAGGACTACATTCTCACTCGAGGATAAAAGTGGTGTTCCAAGTAAGACGAGTTTTTAATAGGCGCTCCTAAGCATGGGAGTCAAGACAAAAAGAGTGGTCGGAAAATTGGGAAAGATTTATGAGAGCCGTAAGTTAAGCTTACGGAGGTACCAAAGGGGGAAGTGACGATCTTTGCAAGATCCTAAGCGGGTAGCTTATTCAGAAATATGAGATTTACGAGGAGGATCACAGGGTGAAAGTTCACATAGTAGAATTACCTTGCGGTCAACCGTTTTCCGTCATTGTGATGAGATTGAGCAACGCTAACAAGGAGGAAGTGTGTGTTGATGATGATCTTAAGAAGATGAAAGATGAAACGAGGAGCTTAGATCAAAATACTTAAGGTACCAACTAAGAGGAACGCGAGGTGATGCTAATTAAGGTCAGAATATTTGAGAAGTGCATTTGCAAAACATCATGACGAGCGGTTAAGCCAATGAAAGTGGGTCATATGACACAAAAGAGCCGTGAAGGTATAGTTATCTTACAGATGTCGAAAGAAGAGAGGAGCGTAGAAAGAGCTAACGGAGTTTGAGGTAGAGTAAAATGAGCTAGTGAAGTTTAAGGCAGAGTAGCCCGAGAGGGTATCCTTCAGTAGTATAGTAACATGAAGTATAGAAGAAGGTAAGTCGTTGACCTTAGAGAAGGTGAGCTATAAGCTGATCGGTGACAACCAAGAATGCACCTGTGCGGGTTGTCTACTGGTGAGTACAGATAAGAAGAGTAACCTAGAGTGTGGATTATAAAAGAATGGTAACAAGGGCTTGGAGTATTTCCGGTGATTCAATGTCGGAAATAAGGAGGTGTATCAATGGAAGCACTAATGTCTTAATCAAATAACATTGAATGGGTTCAAATCAAGTGAATGCTACAGACTTCCTATTTGTAACGATCATGTGTGACCTTTTTAGGTCATGGAATTGGCATATAGGAGGAACGACACAAATAAGAACTAATAAGGTTTGATAAGAGATAAGGGGATATAGGAGCGGGAGGAAAGTGAGGCTTCTACAGTTATTGTGCGTAAGGAGAATACATAAATAGGATGCATGTTATGCCATGTAGATGTGACGTGAAACGAAAAAATCTAGATCGTAATAATGCTGCAAACATTGAGCTCATAACGTTAGAACTTGAGAAGTGATGTGTTGGGTCTTCGGTGACGTGGTGTAGGAATTTCGCCTAGCATCCCCCACAAGACATATTGGTACGGTTGTGAAGTTTTTCATGGAATACCAAGAGATATATAAGGCGACCCACAAGAGTAAGAGAAGACCGAAGTTTTGAAGTTTGATGTTGACATGAGATGTATGGGAAGTATATGAAAGATTGAGGTTAGAACCTCTACAGTCGGATTGACGTTACTTAAGGAAAAGAAGTGAGTTCTACACCTACTAGAAGGAATGATGCAAGCTTATGTAGAATACGAAGAACTCCTCCAATATGTTGGGATGTCAAGGAAAGCGAAGAAGATAAGATTGATTTATTAAAAAGGGGGGATTTAGCTGAAATATTGCGCGACCAAGGCTCCAAAAGTCAGGAGACTCGAGCAAGTCTCTCGAGTTCAGGAGATGAAGGATCTTTGAAAGAGGACGGTCAACATTGTAGCTAAAGATGGATCAATACACGTGTAAGAAGGACGTCACCCCAACAGATCGGGGTATATCATTAGTCCCATGACCACCCATCAAGTGTTAAGGCAAGGTTGTGTCGGTTATTACGTTATGTGACGGGAGAAGAAAAGACGAAACACGAGATACCACATAGTCCCATAACATCAGAATATGGATTTTTCCGCTAAGGCCTAGCTTGAATCAACTCTGACATCCAAGGCGCCATACACATAGACACATGTGAAGAGACAAGAGTTGTGGGAGCAATTGCAAGATCTTATTGACAAGGGTTCATTATAACCAATGCACTGCCATAGAAAACACCGGACGTGATCTTGAACTCTTGATTTGAGGTTCATATTGTAATATATATCTTAAACTCTTCATTTGAAGTTGTTATGAAGAACACCAGTTTGCGAAAAGAGAGACGTTATCTCCGTTTGTACATCGATTATTGTGAGCTGAACAAGATAACAATGAAGAACGAGTATCCCTCACCACGGATAGATGATCTCCTCGATCATTTGCAACGGTTGGGACCCATTGTGAGGTCTCGCCCGTATGTCCCAGTCTCGAATAATCAATTGTGACAATCAGACCTTAAACCATTCTAGAAGAGACTACCATGGTCATTATGAGTTGTAGTGATTCCATATGGGATTACTAATGTCCGGATAAGATATTTTGGTCTACTCTTGAAGAAGAGAGAAGTTGTATCTTACCTCTCAACTCCGCCGTCTAGGATGGCAGAAAGAACTTGGTGAGGAACTCCGAAGATAAATCCTCCCATGTGTTAAGTCTTCCAGCTGGAAGACCTTGATACCAAGATAAAGCCTTGTCCTTCAAAGAGAAGAAGAACGGTTTGATCTTGTAGTTGTTGTTGACAACCCTCTTCGGCTTCAATGTCTCCATGAGAATCTCGAAATTCTGTAAATGTTGGTGTGGAGATTCAGCACTCGTTCCACCAAACTGACTTTGGCAAAGCATGGTAATAACTTGCGGGCTAAACCCGAAATCCTGGACGTCTTCACCTCCGAAATTCACACCTAGACGGCGTGGTTGTTGAATTGGATTCATCCTTTGTCCAAGGGTTCATGGTTCATCCCCTCCATCAACGACTCTCACATCGCCAACGGGAACGCGAGGGTTAATTTGTGGTCTAAGATTATCACGAACTGGACCAACTAGTAGTGTAATATCCTCTAGGTCCGGCATGTCATTATCTTTAGATGATTCAGCTCTAATGGACTTAGTTTTCTTGACTTTCTTCTTCTTAGAATCATTCATCTCCAACTTCATGTCTAGTATCATAACCTTGAGCTCATCTATTTGGAATTGATGACGCTCTATTTCTTCCATACGAGCTTTCTCACTCAATTTGAGTTGAGCTCGAGCTTCATCCAACTCCTCTTGGATGTTTCTCTCATTATTTTCAGCCATCTTTTTCTCTTTCAACTTTCTTGTCAAAGTTTTCTCAAGTTCTGGATCAAAAGGAACTAGATCTTTGGTAGATCTAGTCTTTCGCATATACCTAAAGAATCTGCAAAAATCACTCAAAAAGACTAATCAAATCACAAGAGCACAAGCTCCCAAGCTCGACAACCGACATTGGCCTAGACCAAATCCCTGGCAACGACGCCAAAAACTTGTTCGCTTGAAAGTGTGCGTACAAATAAGTTTTAAATTTATAAAACTGAAATCAAAGCAAGAGAATCCGCAGTGTACGGATCGACGTAGTAAAGCAAGAATTCCAAAGTATCAAACTCAGGGATTTGGGGGATCAAATTCAGTTCACAAATTATCGAGTGAACAAAGTATAGAAGCTTTGCAAATATTGGGAAAACAGCAATCCTAAAGATCCAAGTATCCAATTGTGGCAATCGATTCAAGATATTCTATAGATATAAGGACAGAGTTGAGATTGCAAAGGTATAACTAATGTAAGGTTGAGTACGGTGAAGTTCCAAAACCCTATATAACTCACCCAAGGACACTCTCTATAAAGGTTGTTAAGGCTGCAGTATAGAAAGGATCTAAGGACAAGAATTACTCTCAAATACCCATGCCCAAACCCAAGAAATCAAAGATAAACTAAAACGGTTAAGGTTGTGACACTCGAAATCGAAATAAAGGATGTTGAGTCTCACTACTACCTAGGAAAGGCAAGCCAAGGCTAGGTTAAAGCATATCTCAAACTTTGGATTAAAGCAAAAGCAAAAGTCGTAAAACAGAGGAAATCACGGCTAGATCTTGAAGAAACACGGCCGTGGTTTTCAAGAACAGACCGTGGATTAGGCTGTCGAGGAGGTTTCTCACACTCTCAAGGTCCAATCTATTTACGATCGATCTATCATTACTAAGCCACAACTATCAACCCTTCACCTTAGAATTGCTAAAGGGTTTTAGCCAATAATCATAGTCATTGAATCAAATATCAAATTAAGAAGAGAAAAAGGTAAAAACCCTCGAAAACTCTATAAACAATCACAATCAATCTCAAATCCGAACAACAAAGTATTTTGTTTAATGAATGCAGAATAGGGAATAGCAATCCTCACAACAATCTTAAGAAATAACGAAGAACGGAGTGTCAATCCATCTCCAAAGGCAAACCCTAAGAAAATCTCGAAGTACACAATCTTCAATATTGCGTCTTTCTCGAGCCACAATCCTAACTCTCCAATCCTTCGTATCAAACCCTCAGCGCGGAACTGTAAGCAAAGGTAAAATGAAGCCCTAAGCGACCGTCCTCGAAACTCCCTTCTCAAGCCTTCTTATAGGGCAAAATAGGGTTACGAGAAAAGCCCAATAACCGTCGCTGACGTGGCAAATATGACACATCACATCGTCATGGAAATTACAGCCTAGTATAAGATTCCACAGCCATGGTTTAGGGCCTGGAATCCTCTGATGTGCTCCAAAATCACTCTCCACGAACTCAATGTATAACCACGGTCGTGGTTTAGGTCGTGGAACTCTCTGACCATCGTGAAAGCCTTTGTTTTGCAAACTTCTTCAATCATGCTCCTTCCTTAGCTTCTCCAAAGCATCTCCTTGACATTTAGCATGATCAAATACTCCTATCCCTCCATATTAAGCTCCAATTCAAGCCTTTATTCACCTATAAACATAACAAAGCTTGTGTAGATCTCTATATCGATAAAATAGGTGAATGTGCTCATAAATGCTTCAAACTCATATCCATGTACACATCTAATAGGGAAAAACAATCAAAACAAGTGCCTAAAATATAGTCATTTTCATGCTATCAAAATACCCCATACTTGGTACATATTGTCCCAATGGGTCGAATATAAGTCAGACAAAGGTACTCACCAAACATAAATGCATAGTAACAAAAGAAATAAGAACAAGCTCCATAATAAACTCAATCATCGGACGGTGGTGGAGGTGGAATGTAGGGATACTGAGTCGGATCGAACGGATAGCCCATCTACTGTTGGAACTACAACATCGTCATCTGGCGTTGGTAGTGCTGGCTCTCCTCGATGTGCTGTGTCCAACTGTAGATAGAGCGAGTCTGATCTGCAAAGCGCTGAGTCATGTCGATCCGCAAGGCCTGGAAGGAATCTGTCATCTACCGCGTCAGATCATCAATCTTGCGGTGTACCTCAGGGTCGCAAAGACGGCGAGCTCTTTGTTGGGATGGCTGGGGAATCTCTACTAGGGCAGCTAGTACCTCCTCTCGTCCTCAGTAGCCTCGTCATCGAGGTCGACGGTGGGAATACTACGGCCGGCGGTATTTGAACCGGTGTCCATAGCTGCAACTCCACCATTGCCGTCACCATCATCATATCTCCCCTCCCTCTCTCTAGCAACATCCTCGTGCATGATAAGAAACCACACTACCGACCAGTTCTCATGGCCATAGATGGAGAAATGTGAAGACCACGCAATGCCTCTAGGAAACTTCGTTTCCCACATCATGGCCACATAAGGAGTGCCAAGACCGCGGGGAACGACAATACGGCGCATGATGAAATCCTGTAATCCAAGCGGCTTCGCCACCGCAACCAAAGTACATCCCGATAAATCCAATCCCATCTTTGTGGTGATGTCAGTCACTAGACCTCCCAAGCATATAGTACCCTTCGCCTTCCTCTTCACCTTGTGGAGCTCCTCTATAAGTATAGTAGCAAAATCTGGAATGCCACCCGTCACCATACAATACATAGCAAAAAGCTCACCCTGACGGACCTTCTGGGGCATTTTAGTACGCGCCAAAAGCATCTCGCTGAAGATCAGGTGATTGATGCGAAAAGCAAGGTGGTAGATGATGCGCTCTCTAGAATCCCCGGGCTACTATCTGTTTTTGTGGGTGGTAATGTGGGCGATGCTCTCCCAGAAACTATGAGCTTGGCCACGACATGAAAAATTTGTAGCAGTCGGAGGGTGGAAGCCAAAAATCTCCCCAAACTGCACAAGGGGGCAATATAGTTCTTGGTCATCAGCCGATACTTGATCCCTCTGTTTTCCGGCATATAGGTGACAACACTCAGAAATTTGAACGTCGGCTCCAAATAAGATGGCGCACAAATAGCCATAAAAGCCTCCAATCCAACCATGGAGACCATCTTCTGCAAGTCATCTACCACATGTAGATAATCAAAGTTGCTAATGTCCACATATCTCGGAAAAATAATTGTGCGGCCACAAATACGATCAAAGTCCTTTTGGAACCTCTCGTGTATCACCGGGACTTGTGGTTGTGGGGGAGGTGAAGGAGAAGACTGCCGAGATGAAGAACAATCTCAGAGAGCCAATTGACGATCGAAACGTCTTAGATTTTCCATAACTGAGATTTATCTCGGTTGAACTTTATTGTATCTGGGCCGAGACACAGACAGACGAACCGAGGCAAAGTGTTGTTTCGATCGAGGCTCAAAAACTGTAAGTTTTTCCCCCAAATCTCACTACCAATTGCTTTCTAAGGGGTACTTAAGCAGTTGTCAACAACAAGCAGCAACAAACAACCACTAATCCGAGCAAAATCAAACCAAAATCGAATGAAAACGGTTTCGAACGAAATACCCAAAATGTGCAGCATGTGATGGATTTGAGTGCGGTTTGATGCTTGAAATCTATTGCTATTGCGTCTCCCGATGATTTATGTTACGCTAGAGATGTAGCACAAAAAGCTTTACATTTATAAACTCGAACTAAAATCCTAAACTACCTAGCACAACCCGCAGTGTACGGATCGTTATGTAGTAAGGAAAGTATTCCGAGGTCGAACACAAGGACTGAGGTGAAATCAAGTCATTCAATGATCATGTATAGTGCAAATCTAACTTAGATGAGATGAGGAATAAAGAAAGTGCAAACCACAATATTTTTTGTTCATTTTGGGTGATCAACAAGGATCACAAATATATCAACACAAACAAGCAAACAACACAACAAACACGAGGATAGGTGATAAGAGGTAAGAAATGCGGATTCTAAAGATTCAGAATTTCGATTATGACAATGGACTCATGCTTCAAAAGATCCAAGGAGAGCTGCGGTTGTTCGGAGTTGGGTGTTTCTCTAATGGGAGCAATTACCGGGTAAGTCTCATGCTCCACTAGTCTCGCACCTAAGGTCCTATTACCGGGTAAGTCTCAAGGAACCTAAGGACGGGAATTCTACACAAACCGGCCACTACCTAAGGGTCAAACCCCTCCTTACCGGGTAAGTCTCGAAAAAGGTAAGTCTTAGGTAATGATCCTAGCACACTCAATCCAATAACGGCTTTTTTTGGCTCACTACTACCTAGAGTTCATCATCTTATGTATCTAAGAGAGGAAATTACCGGGTAAGTCTCATTCCTCAAATAGGTTGCTAGCAAAGGTCACCTTAGCTAGGCTAGATTAAAGCTCAATAAACACTAGGATTTAAAAACATCTACATCGTAACATCCAGATTTATCAATATAAGCACAACAGAACAAAACCACGGGTGGATCATGGAAACCACGACCGTGGAAGCATGAAGAACATGCCGTGATTTTATACTGAGTTAGGGTTTCGAACACAAATCCATCCTAAGCTAACATGCAAGTCCATACAATCATAATCCAAAGCATAAACATCATTCCTTCACCCTAGAAGCACATCTACTCAACCAATAACATACATTTTAAGATCAAACTTCATAAATAAAGCATGCTTGCAAGTCATGGCTGGAAAATAAAGATAAGATCAAGGAATAATAAGTTACAAGCTAGAATAGAAGTTACCAAGTCTCACAAAGGCTTCAAGAGATGCTCAAAGTTGTCAATAATGGAAACCTCACTCAAAACCACCCAAATCTCACTACAAAACTAAAACCTACACTAACCTCTCCCAAGAACACCCACAAGGGTGCTTGGAAGAGAAGCTACAATGGAAGAGTGTTGGAGAAGAGCTAGAGGAAGAAGGGAAAAGGTCAGGAGAGACCCCAAAAACAGCCTGCAACATCACTTAAGTACTTCCACAAAAGCAAGGCTCGGACAAAAGAATCGTGTGACAAGTGTCAAAGCTATCCTGACAGAAACCACGGGAAAAACAAAGAAACCACGGACGTGGAATTGCCCTCTGGGCCCTGGTTCTGCACCAGAAGCCTTCCTTGGATCACCAAGTCAAGAATTGGTGCAAGGCATGCACCAATAAGGTCTTTTGTGTTCTCATTTGCTCCTAGCTTGCTCCTTAAAGAGTCCGGATGTGTGCCACCATAAGGAATGATCCTCGAATGTATCGATTGAGTCTAAGATCTCCCCAAAATACCTACAAAATCGACAAAAGCTCGTGTAGACGTCTATTTCGATAATGTGGATGAATTAAGCGTAAATGTCATGAACTAATGCCAAACCATGCATGAATAATGGGAAAAACAATCTAAATGAATGCCTAAACTAACGTCATAAATCATGTCATCAAACTACCCCATACTTTCCACTTGCTTGTCCCCAGGCAAGGTTCAAACCTAAGCTACAAGATTGCATGAGTTATGAATGCGGAAAAGCGGAAAATATTTTTGCAATTGTGCTTCTAGTCATAGATCACGTTCATAGTGATGTTCATGGCAAAGGATGAAGAAATGTTTATCAAGAGAATAAATGCATGGAAAGACAATCACACTTAACTTGAAATCATATATGCAAAGTAAATCGAGAATGTCAAGATGATCAAGAAAATATTAAATTTAATCACTTAAGTCAAAACACATGTGCATAGAGGTCTTAAGGACTTGCAAAAGAAGAGGCCAAGAAACGTGTCTAAGGTGGGAATTTTAGGCTATGTGATGTTAATCCGGGAAAGGAACTAACTTCACAACTTCATTTTGTTCAACAATTACCATAAGTGTATATTTTTCTCCATCTTTTTCTTTTCTTTCTTTTCTTTTTCTTTCATTTTTCTTTCTTTTATTTTTGAGACAATGGCATTGGTGTAAAAAAGCCAAAACCTTGGTGATTAGCGGACCTCGGGATTTTTCCGAGGTGCCTCACACCGGGCACACATACCAAGGCTCGATAGGACTATCGGTTAATCCAACTTTGGCAAGACACAGACACCCGATTATGTGAATGGTGTCGAGTTACTCGTCATCAAAACCAACGTCCCCAAACATATATATATATATATATATATATATATATTTGTTACACTTTCACAACACATTTAGCACTTTATTCATAACATTCATACACTTCCTTCAACACCCCACACTTGCTTTTCACACACTCAACACACTAACATGCTCCTATTCCCGGATGGATCAAAAGAGGTCAAATTTTTCATCAATTGAGGTGCTTCAAACAACATGATCAAGATAAGAAGAAGAGAGATGAATTGCCTTAATCATTCCTAGATGATGTGTAAGAACTAGCATGCGATTTCGATAATCAATTCTCAATCCAACCTAGACAACAATCTTCATCACAATTCATACATGAAAATCAAGAGAAGTATTCAAGTCGACAATGCATAAATTCGTTCAACACACAAAGGCCATCCATAGCCAATTCACAAAACAATCTCATCATAAGGGTCATATCCAAACTAGGAAGCACACAATTTTTTTTTAAATTTTCTGATTTTTTTGGAATTTTTGATATATATATTTATACAATTGAAAACATAATGAAACATGTGACAATAATATGAAAGTATCCTAATGTAATCATGCAAATGATTGTGAAAACCCCACCCCATACTTAAAACCACATTGTCCCCAATGTGCAAATTAAATAAAGAAGTGAAAGAGAGTCCTCACAATGTAACAATGGTGTTTTCGGTATTTTGGTTCACTCATGTGGAGTGATGGTGGATGATCAATCAAAGGTGGTAGAGAGCTCTTGATGTTCATTATGGGGTCGGGACCCGCGCTAAGCACCGCAAGCCGTCCAAGTCCCACGTCCGCTCCACCCATGTTCGATGCGGGATCATCACCATCATCATGCCTTGCAAGACTTCCTTGTAACATATATTCTAGCACACAAACACAAGACACACAAACACAAACACAACAAAATAAAAACAAAAGCAAAAATCGAAAACGAAAACAAAAAAATGAAAAGGGAAAGATATGTACCAATGGGTTGCCTCCCATTAAGCGCTTCTTTAAGGTCATTAGCTTGACCAAATACGGGAGCGTTTCACTCAAGGTGAAGTGGGGCAATCATATCCACCGGAGCTTCTAGGATGTACTTCTTCAAACGGTGCCCATTCAGCTTAAAATCTCCACAATGCTCTCCACCTATCTCAACCGCTTCATGGGGGAAAACCTTCCTCACCACATAAGGACCCGTCCATCTTGACTTGAGCTTTCTGGGGAAAAGCCGCAGCCTTGAATTGAAGAGAAGGACTAGGTCACCTTCACTCAACTCCTTTGGGATTAGACGTTTGTCATGCCAACGCTTAGTCCTTGCTTTGTAAATCCGGGCATTTTCATAAGCATCCAACCGGATCTCCTCAAGGGCATTCATGTCTAGCAGCCTCTTCTCACCGGCTTCCTTGAGTTCAAAATTCAGCCACATGGCCCAATATGCCCTATGCTCCATCTCCACCGGAAGGTGGCAAGACTTGCCATAAACTAGCTTGTAGGGGGTGGTGCCAATTGGTGTCTTGAAGGCGGTTCTATAAGCCCAAAAGGCATCATCAAGCTTCATGGCCCAATATTTTCTTGTCCTAGAAACCGTCTTCTCAAGTATCTCCTTTATCTCCCGGTTGGAGATATGTACTTGGCCACTAGTTTGGGGATGGTAAGGTGTGGCTACCTTATGAGTCACCCCATACTTAGCCAAAAGTGTCCCAAAATTCTTGTTGGTGAATTCCCTCCATCACTTATGATTACTCTTGGTATTCCAAACCTAGGAAAGATGACTCGGCTGAAGAACCGCACCACTACTTTGGCATCATTCGTGGGAGAGGCGATTGCTTCCACCCACCTTGACACATAATCCACCGCCAATAGAATATAGATGTTGCCACATGAAGACGGGAATGGCCCCATGAAGTCCACACCCCAAACATCAAAGACCTCAACCTCTTGGTAATTGTTCAAGGGCATCTCGTTCCTTCTTATGATGTTTCCCGTCCTTTGGCAAGAATCACAAGCTACTAAAAAATTCTGCACATCCTTAAACAAGTTAGGCCAATAAAAACCGGATTGCATTACATTTGCACACGTTTTGTGCATGCTAGCATGGCCTCCACATGGCAAGGAGTGGCAATGACGGATCACACTCTCCATCTCATCCTCCGGAATGCACCTCCTAAAGACTCCATCCGGTCCTCTCTTGAACAAGAGAGGCTCACTCCAATAATAATGCCTCACATCCTTGAAAAACTTTTTCCTTTGGGCATATGACAAACCGGGTGACACCTCTTCATACACAAGGTAGTTTACTATGTCCGCATACCATGGCTCACTCCCTCTAGACACTTGAAGTAAGCACTTCTCCATCATTTGTAATTGCTCATCCCGGAATGAGTCATCAATCGGGATGTCATCTCTTTCAATCTCTAACGGTGGTAGCCTACTAAGGTGGTCCGCTACTGAATTTTCGGAGCCTTTCTTGTCCCAAATCTCCAAGTCGAATTCTTGGAGGAGAAGGATCCACCGAATGAGGCAAGGCTTGACATCTTTCTTTGTGAGGAGATAACGGATCGCAACATGATCCATGTACACAATAACCTTTGCTCCAATAAGATATGACCGGAACTTCTCAAAGGCATACACTACCGCTAGCAACTCCTTCTCAGTTGTGGCATAGTTGAGTTGGGCATCATCTAGCGTCTTGCTAGCGTAGTAGATGGCATGTGTAAGCCTATCTTTCTTTTGTCCTAAAATAGCCCCAATAGCCACATCACTCGCATCACACATTACTTCAAATGGTAAGCTCCAATCCGGAGGTTGCATGATAGAGGCGGAGATCAAAGCATCCTTCAACCAACAAAACGCTTCAAGACAATCCTTGGAGAAAACAAACTCAACATCCTTCATTAGTAGGTTAGTGAGAGGCTTAGAAATTTTAGAGAAATCTTTTATAAACCTCCGGTAAAAACCGGCATGCCCTAAGAAACTCCTTACCCCTTTCATTGAGGTAGGTGGTGGCAACTTCTCTATCGTTTCTATCTTTGCTCTATCAACCTCAATGCCTAGGTGGGATACCAAGTGTCCCAACACTATGCCATCACTCACCGTGAAGTGGCATTTCTCCCAATTCAATACAAGATTAGTTTCCTCACATCTCTTCGACACTAAAGATAGATTAGCCAATCAATTATCAAATGAAGAGCCATACACCAAGAAATCATCCATAAACACTTCCATAATATTCTCAATATATTCAGAAAAAATAGCCATCATACACCTTTGAAAGGTGGCAGGTGCATTACACAACCCTAATGGAATCCTTCTATTTGCAAATGTTCCCCAATGACAAGTAAATGTGGTTTTCTCTTGGTCATCCGGGTGAATAGGAATTTGGAAAAACCCACTATAACCATCAAGGTAACAAAAATGTGAATGTTGAGCTAACCTTTCTAGCATTTGGTCAATAAAGGGAAGGGGGAAGTGATCTTTCCTAGAGGCCACATTAAGTTTCCTATAGTCAATACACATTCTCCACCCCATAACCGTCCTCGTTGGGAATAGTTCATTGTTCTCATTAGTTACTACGGTCATACCACCCTTCTTAGGAACAACATGTACGGGACTAACCCATTTACTATCCGAAATTGGGAAAATGATTCCCGCATCTAACAATTTTAAGATCTCTTTCTTGACTACCTCTTTCATAATAGGGTTCAATCTTCTTTGAGGTTCAATTGAAGGTTTATGGTTGTCTTCCATCAAGATTTTATGCATACACAAGGATGATTTAATGCCAACTAAGTCATCAATGGTGTAACCAATAGCTCTCCTACGCAATTTCAAATCATTCAACAATCTATCAAGATCATCATCATTCAAAGATGCATTCACAATCACGGGATAAGTAGAATTTGAACCAAGGAAAGCATACTTTAAATGAGAAGGGAGAGGTTTGAGATCAAGTTTAGGAGGACCTTTCTCGGTTGGATGTGATCCATATAGCTCCACATTAGATGAATCCAAAGCCATTGAAGACTCTCCAAGAATCCTTGAACCTTAATCAACAACTAATGGACTTTCTGGAGAAACCACGGGTGATCCCACGGGCTCTTGCATAACCACGGGCATGGTTTTGGAAAAATTAGCACAATGAGCTACGACAGAGCTTTCCACGGGCTGAATTGTTGAAACCACGGGTGTGGTTATGGCCCCCAGGCCGTGGTTCTTACAGCTCTTCAGTCCTCCTTTGTGCACTTCAAATTCAACACTTGTCTCCTTTTCTAATGCATCCAAAGCTTGGATTTCTTCATTGCAATCTTCCTCAAATCCTTCCTCCGATCCATGATGCTCATGCTAAGAACCTTCTCTAATGGATCCTTGATTAGGATTGAGCTCACAACTTCCCTAGACACTTCTTCCTCGACAATGTTGAAGAAATCTTCACCAAGGGCTGGCCCCTTCATCATTGTGGACAGTTTGTGATGTGATCCGGGAAACCAATGCAAACGGCTTCACTTTAATTCGACCCTTCAGTATTTTGGTCATAACGAATGCTACGTTTATCCAAGGAAGGTCCGTAAATACTTGTTGGAAAGTTGTTTTCAAGGGCTACAATATTGATGCGGACTTTAAGAGCAGATTTGTCCAAGAGATGGGTCTTAATTTCAGTTCTTCCAACAGCCGGATTTATGGTCAAGATGTGAAGAGTCCAAAACCAATGCCTCATTATGTGGATCTTTAAGGCCTATATTTTTATTATGACTTTTGGCCTTGTTTTTGAACTTTCATCTAGCCTTATTTTTCCTATTTAAAGGCTTGATTGATTCATAGAAAAAAAAAGTGAGTGTTGATAATATTTGGAAAACAATTTGTTTACTTGGTTTTTGGTGAGATGCCGAAACCTCCTCCTTGGTGAGATGCCGGGTGGGTTGCCTTTGTGAGATGCGAGGGCGAAGGCATTAGTTCTCATAGGTGAGAGGCTTGTGAGAGTTGATGCGAGTATTGTAGAGTGGATGGTGAGATGCTTGAAGCTCTAGCAATACATATCTTGTACTTTATTTTCAATTATCATAAATTCAAAACACATGTGTATGTTTTTTTTAGTTTTTCGTTTGTCTTGCATCGTTGGATCCTTTGACTGGGGCGTATCAGTTTGAACTTGATATTTTCTTCTCCTATGTTGAAGGAGAGGATCCTATTCTTGCAATCCACTAAGCATCCGGATGTGGCTAAGAATGGCCTCCCTAAAATGATAGGAACCGGGTAGTCCGGCGGGATGTCCAAAACAACGAAATCGATTGGCACATAGAACTTCCCAAGCTGCACCGATATGTCCTCTAGGATCCCTACGGGGTGAGTGATGGATCGGTCCGCCATGTAGAGGGTCATCTTGACCGGCTTCGGTTCTCCTAACCCAACCTTATTGCAAAGTGCAAGCGGGATAATGCTTACACTTGCTCCAAGGTCACATAGGGCCTCGTATTGCACTTCTCCAACTTCAATTGGCACACAAAAAGACCCCGGATCTCGCAGCTTAGGAGGCATCTCCTCCCTCATGGTTTGTATCAACTCGGAAGATCTCTTTGTCATTCTCACTTCTCCATACTCCTCCAACTTCCTCTTGTTGGAGAGTATCTCCTTCAAAAACTTTCCATAGGCCGGCATACCTAGAATTGCATCCATGAACGGAATGTTAATATGCAATTTAGACATTAGTTCAAGGAATTTACCGAAATGTTTATCCAAACGAGCTCTTGCTCGTGATTGTGGGAATGGTAGTGGTGGCTTATATGGAGGAGGTGCCAAATATGTTGGCTCATCATCCTTGCTCTTGCCTCCTTCTTGCAATGGTTCTTCTTCCAACACTACTTGCTTTCCCTTGTCATTCTCCTTTGGTGAGGGATCTTTCATGCTCAGCCCACTCCTTTTGGTAATGGCCAACACTTGGCCTCTTGGGTTGTCCTCGGTCCTTCCGGAAAGCTTTCCCGGATCCCTTTGTGCTTCACCCGCCTTTTGGAACACTTGTGCTTCTAGCACCTTTTGAGCCTTCGAAATGGATGTCACCGTGCTCTCAAGTCCACTCAACCTTTCTAGCAATTGTTCAAACATCATTTTGGTCCTATCCTTTG
Source organism: Fagopyrum homotropicum (assembly GCA_033239125.1). Lineage (NCBI taxonomy): Eukaryota > Viridiplantae > Streptophyta > Magnoliopsida > Caryophyllales > Polygonaceae > Fagopyrum > Fagopyrum homotropicum. The sequence goes on along the minus strand of BSWB01000002.1, from coordinate 95,302,212 downwards.
GAGGTTGAGCAAAACTGGGTGGAGGCTCTTGTGAAGCCTTAGGTGGTGGAGCTGCGCTTGTGGAAGCGGGAGGTTCAAGGCACCATCCGGGTTAGAATAGGAGAATCCGGGATGGTGGTGATTAGGCCGGTAATTGTTGTATTGCCGGCTGTTGTTGTTGAAGTTCCTAGGGCCTTGATAATTATTGAAGTTACCCCTTCCCATGTAGTTAATATCCTCCTCTTTGGAAGCCAAATTGGCTTGCACTTGCACTTGAGGACTTGCTTGATTCTTTAAGGTTGTGCTCCCTCAAAGACTTAAGCTCGTTGTTGATTGCACCAAGTTTGTAGTTGCTCATGGTGACTTCACTTACTTCATATACTCCCGGATTTCTCCCATCACTCTTCCTATGGGAGTACTTCTCTATCACCAAGGCTTGCTTCTCTACAAACTCCCAAGCCTCATCCATATTCTTCTCCATGAATGTTCCTTCGGAAAGTGATTGGAGCTTGAATTGAATATCCTCATCAAGCCCCTTGAAATAAATCTCCAATAGCTCTATCTTCGGTATCCCATGGTGTGGACAATCTAGGAGGAGGTCCTTGAACCTCTCCCAAGATTTGAATAGTCTCTCTTTATCCTTCATCATGAAGGCATTGATCTTCCCTCTTAGCTCGGTTGTCTTGGAAGGTGGGAAGAACTTTGTTAAGAACTCGGTTTTCATCTCCTCCCAAGTACCCACTCGTCCTAGTGGAATGGATTGGTACAAAGCCAAGGCTTTATCCTTAAGTGTGAAGGAAAAAACCCTAAGCTTGTGGTTGTTGCTCTCCAATCTAGGTGGCCTTAGAGTCTCCATCAAGATCTCATAGTTCATCAAGTGTTGATGAGGGGACTCTCCTTCCATCCCTCCAAATTGATTGTTTTGGATCATTTGTAGCACTTGAGGGCGGAGCTCATAGTCATGGGTTGCGGGATCTCCTAAGTTTACACCCGGACGGTGCACTCTTTGGGTTGGATCCATACGTTGCCCTAGAGTTTCTGGCTCCTTGATGATGATCGGCTCAACCCGAACATTGACCGCCGGCTGCGGTGGTGGTGGTGGTGGAGGTTGTAGATGATTAAGCTCCCTTTGCACAAGGGCTTGCCTAATCTCTTCAATATCCCTCCTAGTTGCTTCATGCCTCTCATTTGCAAGTCTCCTCTCATTCTCCAAGAGTTCATCCCTTAGCCTAATTTGCTCTAAGGCATCATCCAACTCAGCTTGAAGATCTCTTCCAGCCATTTCCTTCTTCTTCTTAATGCTCTTGGATCTAGTCTTAAGGGTTTTCTCCGGTTCGGGATCGAATGAAGCTAAATCCTTGCCACGAGATCTTCGCATGCACCTACAGAGTGAGAGATGTCCTGAAAATTCAAAGACACAAACCAAACAAGATCAAAAGCAACAAGAAAGACCTACACTATAAACAATCACACACAATGATTTAATCTAGACCTAGTCCCCGGCAACGGCGCCAAAAACTTGTTACACTAGAAATGTATAGCACAAAAGTCATACAAGTTATAACTCGATATAATTTCCTAACTCCTAGCGAACCCACAGTGTATGGGTCGTTTTGTAGCAAGGATAGTATTCCGAGGTTGAACACGAAGACTAAGGTGAAATTAAATCAAACAAGTGATCTTAGATAGTGCAAGATCTAGTCTAAGAAAAGAGAAAGAAATAAAGAAATGAAAATCATGATACTTTTGGTAGGGTTTTTGTGGTGATCAAACAAAGATCACAAATCATGCAAGATTATAAATCAAGCAAACAACTCAGCTAGCAACACAAACACAAGATATGTGATCAAAGAGAGAAAAGCGGATTCTAGGGGTTAGGACTTCCGGTTATGGCATTGGACTCAAGCTTTTAATCAACCTTGGACAAGCTACGGTATATTGGGGAAAAGGGTGTTTCTCAAATGGGATCAATTGCCGGGTAGGTCTCATGGTCCACTAATCCCTCACCTAAGGTCCTATTACCGGGTAAGTCTCTAGGAGCCTAAGGTTGGGAATTCTACACAAACTGGATTGCTATCTAGGGGTCGAACCTCTCCTTACCGGGTAAGTCTCGGGAAGGCAAGTCCTAAGCATCAATCCTAGCACACTCAGTCCAAAAGTGGCTTGTGAGGCTCACTACTACCTAGAGTTCATCATCTTTGGTATCTAAGATCAAGAATTACCGGGTACGTCTCTTCCCTCACTTAGTTTGCTAGCATTAGGTCACCGTAGGCTAGATTATGCTTAACAAACACTAGTATTTCAACAATCTAACATCCTAACATTCAAATTCATCAATACAAGCACAACAGAACAAACCACGGGTAGATCATACAGAACCACGGGCGTGGAATCACATGAAAAGGCTGTGGTTTTCATCAGAGGTTATGTTCGAGCAAGCAAATCATCCAAGGGTACATTAAAGTCTATTCTATCATACTCCAAGCCATAAACATCATTCCATTACCCTAGAATCACAATTATTTAGCCAATAACATGCATTTTAAGATTCAAACTCAACAAGCAAACATTCATGGCTTCCATAGCAAGAAAATGAGATGAAAATGAAAATGAACAAGTAGTCTTAGCTGAATATGAGATTAAAAAAGACTTACAACCCTTCAAACACAGCTCCAAAACGTTCCTTACAATGCCTTCAAATGTTCTCAACAAAAGTCACTCAAAAATCACTCAAAAGTTCACTCTAAATCTCTATCTTGATGGGTTGTTCTTCCTCCAAAATGAGAGTGTTTTTCTCCTTCTCCAAGAATTCCCAATGTGGATAATGATAATGTGTGAGAGAATGTGGGAGAATCCTCTAGCAACAGCCTGCAGGACCACTTATATTCTCCACCAAGAGCAAGGGTCGGGCAAAGAGACTGTGCGACACGTGTCAAAGCCGTCCAAAGAAAACCACGGCCAAAACCACGGGCGTGGTTCTGGCCTCTGGGCCGTGGAATCCCCTGTTCAGCTCTCTTTGGATCATTAAGCCATGAGTTTGTGCAAGGCATGCACCAACAAGGTCCTATGTGTTCTCCTTTGCTCCTAGTTTGCCCCTTAATGATTCCGGAAGTGTGCCATCACGAGGAATGATCCTCGATTGTATCGATTAAGATCCAAAAGCTCCCCAAAATACCTACAAAACCGACAAGAGTTCGTGTAGACGCCTATTTCGACAATATGCATGAATTAAGCGTAAACGTCATGAACTAATGCCAGACCATGCATGAATAACGGGAAAAACTATCTAATGAATGCCTAAACTAACGTCATAAATCATGTCAACGGAACTTTCCATAGCATTGAGCTTGGTCATGATTGCATCCAACACAGCATCCGTCTTTTCCTTAGGTTGCTAGGATGAGCTTGAAGATGGATCTTGACTCTTCAATGGAGTAGAAGAAGAACAAGGGGTAGTTAGAGCACTTTCAGCATGAGAATAAGGGTTACCGGAATTTTGTTGATTTGATCTCCAATTGTTGTTGAAATTCCTGTTGTTGTTATTGTTGTTGTTGTTGTAATTGTTATTCCTTGGCCCTTGATAGTTTCCTCTCCGCAAGAATCCAACATCTTGCTCTTTGGATGCTCCCTTAGCTTGAGATAATAAAAGCTCTTTCAAAGCCTTGACTTCATTATTGAGGGTAGTAAGTTGAGCAACGCTCAAAGTAGTAAGATTCAGCTCCGGAGGTCCAACTCGTTTTGCTCCATCTTCAACCCTTCGATGGGAGTACTTATCCATGTGTAAAGCTTGCTTCTCAACAAATTCCCAAGCTTCATCAACCGGTGTATCCATAAAAGTGCCCGTAGAAAGTGTTTAGAGTTTGAATTGAGTTTCCTCATCCAAACCCTTGATAGTAAATCTCTAACAACTCAATCTTTGGAATCCTATGGTGAGGGCAATCCAACAAAAGGTCCTTGAACCTTTCCCATGACTTCAACAAACTTTCTCTATCCTTCATGACAAAATCATTAATCTTACCCCTTAATTCCACAGTTTTTGATAGGGGAAAGAACTTAGTGAGAAACTCCGTAGTCATCTATTTCCATGTGTTAACTCTTCCACCTGGAAGGGATTGATATCAAACAAGCGCCTTGTCTTTCAAAGAGAAGTAGAAAGGCCTTAGCTTGTAGTTGTTGTTCTCTACTTTTGATGGTCTCAAAGTCTCCATAAGAATCTCATAATTTTGCAGGTGTTGATATGGAGATTCTGTTTCCATGCCTCCAAATTGGCATTGTCGAATCATTGAGATGACTTGAGGACGAAACTCGTAGTCATGCTCACCTGGATCTCCTAGGTTAACTCCGGGACGCCGCACTTGTTGATTCAGGTCCATCCTTTGACCTAGGGTTTGCGGTTCTCCAATGAACAGGTTACCTCGGTCAACCCTTGCTAGCAACCGAGGTGGTGGTGGTGGTGGTATCTCGACCGGTGCAGGTAGGTAAGGATTAGGCCTCGGTCTGATGACTGGATTCGGTCGAGGTCGTATGTGTTCCTGCAAGTCAGCCATATAAGCTCGAATCTCTTCCGTTCTTGCACGAACTTCTTCTCTTTCTCTTTGTAAACCTTCATTACTTAGCCGAAGTTGTTCTTGTGCATCTTTCATATCAGCTTCAAGATCTCGATTATCTTGTTCAACCATCTTAGCTACTTTCAATCTTCTTTTGTATGTCTTTTCTGGTTCGGGATCGTAGGGAACGATTTCTTTCCCATCACGAGTTCTTTGCATAAACTTAAAGAAAGATCCTGCGAAATCACTCAAGTAAAGTGATTAGTAGCAACAAGGGCAACAACCCTAAAAGACAACCAAATACCGAACTTGGTCTTGAACAAGTCCCCGACAACGGCACCAAAAACTTGTTCGCTCTCAGACGTGTGTGAAATAGTGAACGAAATAGCTTTAAATTTATAACCTAAAATAAAAACCTGAACAATATGCGAACCCGCAGTGTACGGATAAATTGTAATAACGGCAAATACTCCCGGGTCAAACACAGGGACTATGGTGAAATCAAGCACGGTAAATATCAGGTTGTCAATCAAAAGCAAAGAAATAAAACAAATATGATGTATAAATCAGATAAGAGAATGCAGATTCTAGAGGTCAAAGCATCTAGTTGTGGTTCCGACTAAAGATTTCAAAGGATAACGTGGACAAAGCTAGGGTTTGCAAGGAAAGGTATTTCTAAGGTGGGAATAGATCACCGGGTAAGTCTCACTACTCACTATCCCAAACCAAAGATCCTCTCACCGGGTAAGCCTCTAGGAACTAAGGAAAGGAACTATAATCTCAAACCAACACGTTACCTAAGGGAATAGAACTAACCTTTACCGGGTAAATCTCAGGCTAACTCACAAAGGTAGGATGAAGGCACACTCAAACTCTAATAAAGGATAAACCTTTATTACCTAACTCTCATCACTATGGGTATACAAGCAAAGGAATCACCAGGTAAGTCTCATCCAAGGCTTGCGTATGAACCAGGAAAGGTGCAACAAGGATAGGATTTGGCAAACTAAAACCTAAACTCAGGTTGGATTGGATCAGGTTAGACGTCTCGTCCACTTCATATCGATCTCAGTCAAGATGTTTTATGAACCGACTGAGGCGAGGTTCAGTTTGGTTTCAGCTCGAGCTTTCAAGGTCCACTAAGGTAAAGGTTCAGTCTTTCATCGTCTTTCCCACAACTTCCAGCCAATCATCCTAGAATCGCAAGAGAATTTAGCCAACAATCATCATGATAATAACAATCAAATATGTAATAAAAGAATCAATAAGAAAACAAGAAAACCTTAACAAAAAGGTCTCAATAATCAATCAAACAAACAATCAATCCAACAAGTAGCCAATTATGTTCCTCAATAAATCAATCAAAAGACAACAATCAAGGTTCCCTAAGAAAACCTTACAACTTCCTTCAAAGCCTTCAACTTTCACTCCAAAACTATCTTCCTTCAAACTTCCTTCTTCCTTGGAATATCTTCAATCCCCAAAAATAATCACCTAACCAAGCATACTTCCATCCAGAAAATATCTTCAATCTTATAGGAAAATCACTCCAGTTACGTGTAAATCTCCAAAACTGGTTCAATATCGAATTTCTATCCAACTTCCATGGTTTCCAATGCCTTCCTTGTAGCTCCTCAATGCTCCAAAATGCAGCTCCAATGACTCCTTAAATTCCTTGGCTCCATATCACTCCAAAACATGCCATTATCCCTACAATTACAATAAAACTAGGTGTAGATCTCGATTCTTGCAAAGGTAAACAAAACGAAATAATCATCGAGAATATATATCCATGCATGCAGATTTATGATGATAAAACGTCCAAATCAATCTCAAAATATAGACTATAATGCATGTTATCAGCAATCATCTAGAACTATTACGCTTGGTGATAAAGGAAAGTGTAACATCATTGACATTCGTAAAATTGGTTATAATTCATCTAACTTTATTGAAAGTATAACTTGCTTAGTATCTCTCAAATATGTGATAAAGGCAACAAGGTAATTTTTTATTTGGAAAATTATGAAGTTCAAGATAATATATCGGGTGATGTTGTGGTTACTGCTCCTAGATGCAACAATGTTTATTCAATGACCACTAACCAAGTTTCAAGAACTAAGCTAACGTGTCTCAAGGCCTTGACTAACGATCCAAGGCTTTGGCATAGACGACTTGGTCATGTAAGCATGCATACGATGAAGAAACTAATTTCAAAGGATTTGGTACGTGGTTTTCTGATAGCATGTATTATAGTCTATATTTTGGGATTGGTTTATACGTTTTATCTTCATAAATCTACATGTATGGATGTATATTCTTTGACTATATTGTTGTTTTGTCTACCTATGCGGGAATCGAGGTCTACACGTAGTTTCGTTGTAATTGTAGGGAAAATGGAACGTTTTGGACTAAAATTGAGCTAAGGAAGCTAAGGAGTCATTGGAGCTACATTCTGAAGCATTGAGGAGTTTTGAAAGGATCTCAGGAAGCATGGAAATGAATTAGAGGGTTAATTTTGGATCAGATTCGAGATAATTTACATTCAGCTGAGATTCACCTCGGTCAGCTACAATACCACCTCGATCGAGGTGATCTTGAGGAGAATCCCGACTGAGGCAAACACCCTGCCGCCGGCGAGATCTATATTTTTGGCTAAGATCTTCTATTTTCGGAAGCAGAATATCATATATTTTTCGCTGAATTTCTGGAAGGAAGATATTATATTTGGCTGATTATTTTGGAAGATATGGATATATTTTCTAAGAAATTATCTCTTTAAGATATCTTATCTTTGGAAGATAATTCTCCTATATAAAGGGCTGATTTTCTACAATTCAGCCATGCTAGGAGCATCTTGGAATTTTCTAGAGTTTTGAAGGAAGTTTGAAGGAAGAGTTGAAGGAAGTTTGAAGGTTAATGTTCAAGGAAGGAAGGAATCATAGTTGAAGTTAGCTTTTGAAGGAGTTTGTAAGATCTTCTTAGATTGCTCTTGGTTTGTTGTCTTTTCTGATTGTGAATTGAGGAAAGCTGATTTGGTGTTTGATTTATTCAGTTATTAAGACCTTTGTCTTAAGGTTTTCTTGTTTGAATATTGATTCCTTTCGTATAAATTTGATTATTGTTATCATGATGATTGTTGGCTAAGTTTTTTATGCGATTCTAGGGTGATTGGTTGAAAGTTGTTGGAAAGATGATGATAGAATGATCTTAATCCCAGCTAGACCCTGAAAGCTCAAGCCTTTACCTTAACCGTAGAACACCTTGGTCAGTCATTGAACATCTCGGCCGGGATGGAATTTAGCTAAACGAGGTGAACCTTTCCTAAACCTTATCTGAGTTAAGCGTTTAAGTTTTCCAAGTCCTATCCTTATTACACCTTTCCTGGTTCAATACAAGCCTAGGATAAGACTTATCCGGTGATTCCTTTGCTTGTTCACCTAAGATCATGAGTGTAGGTAATAAAGGTTTATCCTTTATTGGGGTTTGAGTGTGCCTTCATCCCATCTTTGAGAGTTAGCCTGAGACTTACCCGGTAAAGGTTAATTCTATTCCCCTGGGTGGTGTGTTGGTTTGAGATTATAGTTCCTTTCCTTAGCACCTTGAGACTTACCCGGTGATAGGAGCTTTGTTTTGGGATAGTGAGTAGTGAGACTTACCCGGTGATCTATTCCCACCTTAGAAACATCTTCCCTTTGCAAACCTCATCTTTGTCCACGTTATCTTTTGAGATCTTGAGTCGAAACCACAATTGGATGCTTTAATCCCTAGAATCCGCGTTCTCTTTATCTAACTTTATATCATCTTTGATTGCTTTAATTTGTGGTTAATAGTTATTTGACAACCTGATTTCCGTACTTTGTTTCACCATAGTCCCTGTGTTCGACCCCTAGAATTCTTTTTTTTATTACAATTGATCCGTACACTGTGGATTTACATATTGTTCAAGCATACTTCATGGGTTATAAATATTAACGCTTGCACACACCTTTTGGAGCAAACAAGTTTTTGGCGCCGTTGCCGGGGACTCGGTCTAGACCAAGTTCGGTTTCGGTTGTCTTTATGAGCTATTGCCCTTGTTGCTATTGACTACTTTACTTGAGTGTTTTCGCAGGATCTTTCCTTAGGTTTATGCGAAGAACTCGTGCTGGAAAGGAAATCGTACCCTACGATACCGAACCAGAAAAGACCTACAAGAAAATATTGAAAGAAGCTAAGATGGTCAATCAAGACAATCGCGATCTTGAAGCCGAATTGAAGGAGGCATTGGAACAGCTACGCCTCATCAAAGAAGAACTGCAGCGAGAGAAGGACGAGACTCGCGCTTGAAAAGAAGGAATTGAAGCAGATATGGCCGGTTTAATGGCCCAGTTTCTGCCTCGATCGATCCCAGATCCTCGACCGAGGCAAGACCCAGTTCATGTTGGCCCGGCCGAGATACACTTACCACCTCGGATGCCTATCCGAGACGTTCTTTTTGCTGGAGTTCCACAAACCCTAGGACAGAGGATGGACCTTAAGCAGCAAGTCAGGCATCCAGGAGTCAACCTAGGTGATCCAGCCGAAAATGATTATGAACTTCGACCGCAAGTTCTAACCATGATCCGACAATGTCAATACCTCGACCGAAGCACTTCCTGGACCAAGCGAGGTGTTCTTATCTGAACAACATTTCGGTCACCTACCTCGGACAATGACTGAGACAGCAAGCGAGATGTTATCAACTAAAGACAACAATCTTTTTGACTCGTTTTTTGAGAGTCACTTACAGTTGGTGGAGCACTGGCTCCGCCAAGTTTCTGATGGTAAAGAGCCTTGGTATGTTGATATTGTCAATCACCTTTTTTGTCAGGAAATACCGCCCGGATTGATTGACGTACGCTCAAAGGAAGAAATTCTTCAAGGATGTACGCCATTACTACTGGAAGAACCTCTACTGTTCAAGAAAGGTCCGGATGGTATGCTTCGATGATGCATTCCGGAGGATGAAGTTGCTAGTGTCATACGGCATTGTCACTCGCTTCCTTGTGGAGGACATGCTAGCGCTCATAAGACATGCGCTAAGGTATTACGTTCTGGTTTCTTTTGGCCTACATTATTTAAAGATGTGAAAACGTTTGTTATTTATTGTGATGCATGCCAAAGAACAGGGAATTTGTCAAGAAGGAACGAGATGCCACTCAACAATATTCAGGTTGTTGAGATTTTTTATATATGGGGAGTTGATTTCATGGGACCTTTCCCATCATCCGCCGGGAACCTCTACATTCTCTTAGTTGTTGATTACGTCTATAGATGGGTGGAAGCCATTGCCTTTCCCACTAATGACACCATGGTGGTTGTGAAGTTCTTCAATCGGACTATCTTTCCACGTTTTGGGACACCACGCATTATCATCAGCGATGGAGGGACACATTTTATCAACCGGAAGTTCAAAGCACTTCTATCGAAGTATGGTGTAACCCACAAGGTAGCAACACCTTATCACCCTCAAACTAGTGGGCAGGTTGAGATCTCGAATAGAGAAATCAAAGCAATTCTGGAAAAAACCGTCTCTAGGACGAGGAAGGATTGGTCCATGAAGTTGGACGATGCTCTTTGGGCTTATAGGACTGCATTCAAGACTCTAATAGGTACCACCCCTTACAATTTGGTATGTGGGAAGTCTTGTCATCTACCTGTTGAGCTGGAGCAGAAGGCATATTGGGCAATCAAATGGTTGAATTTCGACATCAAGGAAGCCGGAGAGAAGAGACTATTAAACATCAATGAACTGGAGGAGTTGCGCTTAAAAGCTTATGAGAATGCCAAGATCTACAAGGAAAGAACGAAGAGATGGCATGACAAGCATATCATTCCAAAGGAGTTCAAAGAAGGAGATCTAGTTCTACTCTTCAACTCCCGCCTCCGCCTCTTTCCAGGTAAGTTGAAATCAAGATGGACAGGACCTTACGTTGTGAAAAATGTTTTTCCCTATGGTGCAGTTGAGATTTGGGGTGAAATAAGCGGAAGCTTTAAGGTAACCGGTCATAGACTGAAGAAATACCGACCGGAAGTCCCAGAAGAGAAGATTGCACCACTACAGCTTGTTTGAGGACGACGTGCGGTCCAGCTAGCGACCTTAAATCAAGCGCTTCTTGGGTGGCAACCCAAGGTATTGCTTTCTTTTCCCTTTTCTAGCTTAGCTTTAGATAGTTTGCTTCGTTTTGTTTTTGCGTCCTCTAGACAGGAACTAGGTACTTTCTAAGGAAGGATTACAGCTCAGGAGCTACACTAGAAGGATAGAAGTTTGAGAAATTGAGAAGACGGAGCTTGACTGAGACACATCTCGATTGTTGTCATCGCACCTCGACCGAGATGTTCTTGGGCAACCGAAGCGACTAGGTCTGACATCCAGTTAGACACCTCGGTCCGGTCGGGACCACCTAGACCGAGGTGAAATCAAAATCAGCGAGGGGTATAAAAGGCGAGACGGTTTTCTCTCTCTTCACTTTATCCGTCCCAAGCGCACCTCGACCGCGGCGGTTCCAAGCACTTAAATCTTCGATTCTTCCCCGTGTTCCACGATTTTTGGCTCGATTACACCAGAGGAAGCAAGAGGATCAGTTTCCAAGAATCAAACAGCAAGGAAAATGCTCCAAATCTGCAAAATTTGGGTATTTCGTTCCAAAACCCTAACCTCTTCTTCTTTTACTGATTTTGCACGGATCCGGCTATGGTTTCCGCTATTTGTTGTTGAAAAAGATATAAGTACCCCTTAGGAAGCCTTTGGTAGTGATTTGGGGAAAAGAACTTACAAATTCAGAAAGAGTATACCAACAGCGCTTCGCCTCGGTCCAATTGGCTGTGTCTCGGCCGAGGTGTTCTCAGGGCAACAGAGGTATTCTCCATCCAGAAACATGAGTAGCAGATCTAATCGCCAGTTGGTCTTGAGAGACAGACCTAGTAGTTCCCACCAGTCCTCTCCTTCATCTGCCTCACAAAATTCGATTCCGATGATCCACGAGCGACACCAGATTGACTATGACCGTATTTACGGGCGTCCTATCGTTGCCCCGCGTTTGACATTGCTGCCTTCGAGTGCCTCCATGTGGTGGAGGACTTGAGGAAGATGATCTCCATGGTAGAGCTAGAGGAGTTCATGGAGGTTAGAGCGCCGACTTATCTGGAGCCAACTATAGAGTTTCTGAGCTCGGTGACGTACGTGCCGGAGCGTCAGGGGATCAAGTACCGGTTGCTGAACCGGAATTATGTCGTACCCATGGATCAGTTTAGGGATATTTTCGGCTACCCTACCCCAACAGTTTCTGATTTTTCTTCCGGAGCTGTAGCTCAAGATTTCTAGGGCGAGATAACCCACATGACTGATCATAGTGGCAGGTGGAGACTCGGAGATTCCCAGGAGCACATCATATTCCACCATGCCTTCCGCCTTGCTCACATGATTTTTAGTGAGACTCTTCTGGCGCGTACTGAGACGCCCAAGAAGGTCCGACAGGGGGAGTTGTTGAGCTTGTTTTGTATGGTCACAAGAGGAGTTCCTGATTTTGTTGGTATGCTAGCTAAGGACTTGCATAGGATCAAGGGCAAGTCGAAGGGAGATATCTGTTGTGGAGGGTTGGTGACCCACATTGCCACTGCTATAGGTATGGATCTTTCTGTGTGTACATTGGTTGCGGCTGCGAAGCGGCTAGGATTACAGGAGATGATCACGAGGCGAATCCTCGTTCCTCGTGGCCATTGCATGCCTTACGTTGCCATGCCTTTGGAGACGACTACACCACAGGGCATTTTGTGGTCATCTCAGTTCTCTATCTTTGACCGTCAATACTAGTCTGCTGCCTAGTTTCCCTACATGCAGGATGCCAGAGATGCTGCTGCTGATGATGATGATGATGAGGGTTATGATGGAGGAGCTTCGATGGAGACCGGTACTAATACCGGCGGCCCTAGTGTTCTCGTTGTCGATCTAGATGATGAGGCGAAGGAGGAGGAGACAGCACCACCACCACCACCGCCTCAGCACAGATCCTGCCGCCGCTTTAGAGATCCCGAGGCACATCAGAGGATTGATGATCTCACCGACCAGATGATTGACGGCTACGCAGCCCATACAGTCGACATGTCCAAGCGCTTTGCTGACCAGCGCCGAGATATTGAGGGCTGGATGCATCAGATGTTGGAGAGCCAACATTATCACCGTCGGATGATGGAGATCCAGCATCAGCAGATCTCCATCACCCGTTGTCGATCTAGATGATGACCCGTCCCAGCACCCTTACATTCCAAATCCACCACCGCCAGCTGACGTGGACTAGAGCTTTATGGATTTCTTATCTTTATTTATTATGCAGTTCAGCTAGGTCCGGTGAGTATCCTGTTCTTTAGACTTATATTTGACCCATTGGCACAATGTGTTCCAAGTATGGGGTATTTGGATGTATCTTATTTGACTTATGTGTGAATGATTTGTATGACTCTTATGGATATTATTGTCTTATCTGGCTCAATGTGTTTATCTGTCATTACATGCATACATACAGGTTTTTATTTGAGAAAAACGTTGAAAACTGGTTTGCTTAAACAAATTAAAAAATTAAAAAATTAAAAATTTTGACCTCGACCGGGACGTTCATGGCCGATCGAGGATGAACACCTCGGATGACGCCAAAACACCTCGACCGAGGTGGGTTCTTAAGTGAGAGTTTTTCAAAACGTTTTGTGCTTCTTCTCTAGATATGACCTCAATGATGATTCTGTTTTCTGATTGGTTTTCAAATCTTTATATGCTCGAAAGGTTTTATGATATGTTTAAGTTGCAAAATACTTTGTTTGAAGTTTTAGCATGTTTAATACTTCGTTTTTATCAAAATTATGTTGGATTTGAAGGTTGACACCCCATGATGAGTTCTATCACATTCTTCCTGGGATGATTAAGGCAATTTATTCTCTTCTCTTCTTCTTCTTGATCATGCTTAGCCCCTCATATACATATTTGCCTCCCTTTACCTATCCGAGAATTTGGAAGCAAACAAAGAAAAGCAAGTGAAAGTGAACTTGAGATGTTGGCTGAAAGTGCTAGAAAGAAACAATTAAGTTTGGGGAAGTCAATCATGATGATGAGTAACTCGGCACCATTCACATAGCCGGGTGTTTGTGTCTTGCCAAAGTCGGATTTAGCGATATTCCTAACGGGTCATGGTATGTGCATCAAGGGTTTGAGGCATCTCGAGAAATTGATGATTATTGATCTCCTAGGCTTTGGTTATTGTGCACCTCTGTCCATGCATCCCAAAAAAGTAAAGTAAAGTAAGAAAAGCTTATTGTGGAAGATGTTGAGATTCAAAGAAAGTGAAGAAAAGATCCTATTCCCGGATTCTAGCACCACATACCCTATATACATCCCCACCCTTACATGTTTCTTGACTCTTTTGGAAGCCCTTGAGACCTCGAGCTTGTTGATTGACTTGGTGGTTTTAACTGGATTATACATGATTCATTTCGATAAATATGATTTATTATACATTCTATGATTTTATGCAAAGATGAACAACTTTTTTATATTTATAAAATGTTTTGATCATGTTATGATTTTATTTGTCATGAAGTATTCTCTTAGGGTGATCTATGAGTGGAGCACACCACAAAAGGTTTTGAAATGTTTTTCATTGATCTTTCTAACTTATAATCCATTCTATCTTATATCTAAGATTTGGAACTTTCGTTGGGACAAGCAAGGGACAAGTATGGGGTATTTTGATAGCATGTATTATAGTCTATATTTTGGGATTGGTTTAGACGTTTTATCTTCATAAATCTGCATGTATGGATGTATATTCTTTGACTACATTGTTGTTTTGTCTACTTTTGCGGGAATCGAGGTCTACACGTAGTTTCGTTGTAATTGTAGGAAAATGGCATGTTTTGGACTCAAATGGAGCTAAGGAAGCTAAGGAGTCATTGGAGCTACATTCTGGAGCATTGAGGAGTTTTGAAAAGATCTCAGGAAGCATGAATATGATTTAGAGGATTGATTTTGGACCAGATACGAGATGATTTACATTCAGCTGAGATTCACCTCGGTCAGCTACAGTACCACCTCGACCGAGGTGATCTTGAGGAGCGTCCCGACCGAGGCGAACACCCTGCCGCCGGCGAGATCTTTATTTTTTGCTGAGATCTTCTATTTTTGGAAGGAGAATATCATATATTTTTTGCTGGATTTCTGGAAGGAAGATGTTATATTTGGCTGATTTAATTTGGAAGATATAAATATATTTTCTAGGAGATTATCTTTTTAAGATATCTTATCTTTGGAAGATAATTCTCCTATATAAAGGGCTGATTTTCTTCAATTCAGCCATGCTTGGAGCATCTTGAAATTTTCTAGAGTTTTAAAGAAAGTTTGAACGAAGAGTTGAAGGAAGTTTGAAGGTTAAAGTTCAAGGAAGGAAGGAATCATAGTTGAAGTTAGCTTTTGAAGGAGTTTGTAAGATCTCTTAGATTGCTCTTGGTTTGTTGTCTTTTCTGATTGTGACTTGAGGAAGCTGATTTATTGTTTGATTTATTCAATTATTGAGACCTTTGTCTTAAGGTTTTCATGTTTGAATATTGATTCCTTTCTTATAAATTTGATTATTGTTATCATGATGATTGTTGGCTAAGTTTCTTATGCGATTCTAGGGTGATTGACTGAAAGTTGTGGGAAAGATGATGATAGAATGATCTTAATCCCAGCAGGACCCTGAAAGCTCGAGCCTTTACCTTAACCGTAGAACACCTCGGTCAGTCATTGAACATCTCGGCCGGGATGGAATTTAACTGAACGAGGTGAACCTTTCCTGAACCTTATCTGAGTTAAGAGTTTTAGTTTGCAAAATCCTATCCTAATTACACCTTTCCTGGTTCAATACAAGCCTAGGATGAGACTTACCACGTGATTCCTTTGCTTGTTTACCTAAGATCATGAGTGTAGGTAATAAAGGTTTATCCTTTATTGGGGTTTGAGTGTGCCTTCATCCCATCTTTGAGAGTTACCCTGAGACTTGCCCGATAAAGGTTAATTCTATTCCCCTGGGTGGTGTGTTAGTTTGAGATTATAGTTTCTTTCCTTAGCACCTTGAAACATCTTCCCCTAGGATGAGACTTACCCGGTGATCTATTCCCACCTTAGAAACATCTTCCCTTTTCAAACCTCAGCTTTGTCCACGTTATCTTTTGAGATCTTGAGTCGGAACCACAATTGGATGCTTTAATCCCTAGAATCCGCATTCCCTTTATCTGACTTTATATCATCTTTAATTGCTTTAATTTGTGGTTAGTAGTTATTTGACAACCTGATTTCCGTACTTTGTTTCACCATAGTCCTTGTGTTCGACCCCTAGAATTCTTGCTTTTATTACAATTGATCCGTACACTGCGGGTTCGCATATTGTTCATGCATACTTCTTGGGTTATAAATATTAAAGCTTGCACACACCTTTTGGAGCGAACAAGTTTTTGGCGCCGTTGTCGAGGACTCGGTCTAGACCAAGTTCGGTTTCGGTTGTCTTTCAGGGCTATTGCCCTTGTTGCTATTGACTACTTTACTTGAGTGTTTTTGTAGGATCTTTCCTTAGGTTTATGCGAAGAACTCGTGCTGGAAAGGAAATCGTTCCCTATGATCCCGAACCAGAAAAGACCTACAAGAGAAGATTGAAAGAAGCTAAGATGGTCAATCAAGACAATCGCGATCTTAAAGCCGAATTGAAGGAGGCATTGGAACAGCTACGCCTCAGTAAGGAAGAACTACAGCGAGAGAAGGAAGAGACTCGCGCCAGAACAGAAGGAATTAAAGCAGATATGGCCGCTTTAAGGGCCCAGTTTCTGCCTCAACCGATCCCAGATCCTCGACCGAGGCAAGACCTAGTTCATGTTGCCCCGGCCGAGATACACTTACCACCTCGGATGCCTATCCGAGACGTTCTTTTTGCTGGAGTTCCACAAACTCTAGGATAGAGGATGGACCCTAATCAGCAAGTGAGGCGTCCAGGAGTCAACCTAGGTGATCTAGCCGAGAATGTTTATGAACTTCGACCGCAAGTTCTAACCATGATCCGACAATGTCAATTTGGAGGTTTAGAGAGAGAGTCTCCGCATAAGCATTTACAAAACTATGAGATTCTGATGGAGACTTTGAGACCTTCAAGAGTGGAGAATAACAACTACAAGTTTAGGCCTTTCTATTTCTCCTTGAAAGACAAGTGGCTTGCTAGGTATCAATCTCTTCCGGCCGGAAAAATCAACACATGGGAAGAGATGACGACGGAGGTTCTTACTAAGTTCTTTCCTCCCTATAAGACCGTTGAATTGAGGGGAAAGATCAATGCTTTTATTATGAAGGACAAGGAGAGTTTGTCCAAGTTGTGGGAAATATTCAAGGATCTTCTATTTGATTGTCCACATCATGGAATTCCAAAGATCGAGTTTATGGAAATTTATTTCAATGGTTTGGATGTAGCTACTCAATTCAATCTCCAACTACTTTCCGCCGGCACATTCATGGATATGCAAATAGATGAAGCTTGGGATTTCATTGAAAAGCAAGCTTTACACATGGAGAAGTACTCCCATCAAGGAACTGAAAATGGAGCAAAGATAGTTAGCTTGTAAGACATATTATCAAATGAAGCTCAACTCACCTCGCTTAGCAATGAAGGAAAAGCATTGAAGGAGCTTTTAGTAGCTCAAACAAAGAAGGAGCAAGATAGAGGATATCAAGGAAGAAACAACTATCAAGGGCCGCAAAACAACAATTACAACAACAATAGAAACTCCAATAACAATAATTGGAGATCCAATCAACAAAATTCCGATAACCCTTATTCTCATGCTAATAATGCTTTTAACGCCCCCTCTTCTTCTTCTACTCCATTGAGAAGCCAGGAGCCTTCATCAAGTTCGTCCCAGCCAGAAAAGAAGGATGTTGTGCTGGAGGTAATTCTGATCAAGCTCAACGCTATGGAGACATCGATGAATTCATTCTCGAAGGCACAAAAAGCCTTAGAGCAACAATTCTTCAACAAGGGGAATGAAGCGCCAAGAGATCCAGGGAAGTTTCCAGCAAGGACAGAGAGCAACCCTAAGGGACAGATTATGGCGATTACAACACGCAATGGATAGAAGACTGCAGATCCAGTACCTCGGTCAAGCCACGACCAGACGAACACTTCGGTCGAGATGCCAACCGAGGCGGAGCCCATGAAAGCGAAAGATAAATCTGAAGTTTATGTTCCACTTCATGTTTATAAACCACCACTTCCATTCCCTCAGTCAAGGGCGAGGGCACATCTAGACAAGCATTTTGGTAAGTTTCTAGACCTAATGAATAAACTACATATTAACATCGCTGTCCTTGATGGCATTTTAGGGATGCCCGCCTATGAGAAGTTTATGAAAGAGATTCTCTCAAGGAGGAGGAAGTTGGAAGATATTGGGGAAGTAAGGATGACGTCTAAGTTTTCGGAGCTCATTCAAATCATGAAGGAGAAGATGCCACCTAAATTAAGGGATCCCGGTTCATTTTGCATTCTCATTCAAGTTGGAGATATAACTTATGTTGCATTGTGTGATCTAGGAGCCAGCGTGAGTATCATCCCGTTGGAGCTATGTGAGAAAGTCGGCCTTGGAGAGCTCAAGCCGGTGAAGATGACGCTATACATGGCGGATTGCTCCATTACCCGTCCCGTCGGTATTTTGGAGGACGTTCCCATCAAGTTAGGTAATTTCTACTTACCTATAGACTTTGTTGTGCTTGACATTCCCACAGATTATCCCGCAGATTATCCCGTTCCTATCATTCTCAGAGACCTTTCTAGCAACTTCGTGTTGCAATGTGGATTGTAAGAATGCCAAGTTAAAATTCAACATTGGCGGCGATCATGTGGAGTTTGCATTGCTTGCTGCAATGAAGGGAGAGCCTGTGGAGGATGACATCTTCAACATCTATGATGAAGAAGAATCAAGAGAATTGGTGAGCTCTATCCTTATTAACGATCGTCTTGAAAGAGTTCTTAGTTTTAGTTTAATGGAGGAAGGTATAGATGTCTCTTGTGATGCAGATATACGGAGCTTAATAGCATTGGAAGCAGATCCAGGAGCTAAGATTGAAAAACTAATCCAAGAGAAGAAAAGTGCATTAGGTTTCGTTCCCAGTTCTAGTACCTCGACCGAAGCACTTCTTGGACCAAGCGAGGTGTTCTTATCTGAAGAACATTTCGGTCACCCACCTCGGACACTGACCGAGACATCAAGCGAGATGTTGTCAACTGAGGACAACAAACTTTCTCAGTTGTTTTCTTAGAGTCATTTACAGTTGGTGGAGCATTGGCTCCGCCAAATTTCTGATGGTAAAGAGCCTTGGTATACTGATATTGTCAATTACCTTATTTGTCAGGAAATACCGCCCGGATTGACGTACGCTCAAAGGAAGAAATTCTTCAAGGATGTACGTCATTACTACTGGAATGAACCTCCACTTTTCAAGAGAGGTCCGGATGGTATGCTTCGACAATGCATTCTGGAGGATGAAGTTGTTAGGTTTATACGGCATTGCCACTCGCTTCCTTGTGGAGGACATGCTAGCGCTCATAAGACGTGCGCTCAGGTATTACGTTCTGGTTTCTTTTGGCCTACATTATTTAAGGATGTGCAAAAGTTTTTTGTTTCTTGAGATGCATGCCAAAGAACAGGGAATTTGTCAAGAAGGAACGAGAAACCACTCAACAATATTAAGGAGGTTGAGATTTTTTATGTATGGGGAGTTGATTTCATGGGACCTTTCCCATCATCCGCAGGGAACCTCTACATTCTCTTAGCTGTTGATTACATCTTTAGATGGGTGGAAGCCATTGCCTCACCCACTAATGACGCCATGGTGGTTGTGAAGTTCTTCAATCGGACTATCTTTCCACGTTTTGGGACACCATGCCTTATCATCAACGATGGAGGGACACATTTCATCAACCGGAAGTTTAAAGCACTTCTATCGAAGTATGGGGTAACCCACAAAGTAGCAACACCTTATCACCCTCAAACTAGTGGGCAGGTTGAGATCTCGAATAGAGAAATCAAAGCAATTCTGGAAAAAACCGTCTCTAGGACGAGGAAGGATTGGTCCAGAAGTTGGACGATGCTCTTTGGGCTTATAGGACTGCATTTAAGACTCCAATAGGTACCACCCCTTACAATTTTGTATATGGGAAGTCTTGTCATCTACCCGTTGAGATGGAGCAGAAGGCATATTGGGCAATTAAATGGTTGAATTTTGACATCAAGGAAGCCGGAGAGAAGAGACTATTAGACATCAATGAACTGGAGGAGTTGCGCTTAAACGCTTATGAGAATGCCAAGATCTACAAGGAAAGAACGAAGAGATGGCATGACAAGCATATCATTCCAAAGGAGTTCAACGAAGGAGATCTAGTTCTACTCTTCAACTCCCGCCTCCGCCTCTTTCTAGGTAAGTTGAAATCTAGATGGACAGGACCTTAATGTTTTTCCCTATGGTGCAGTTAAGATTTGGGGTAAAACGAGCGGAAGTTTTAAGGTCAACGGTCATAGACTGAAGAAATACCGACCGGAAGTCCCGGCTGAGAAGATTCCACCACTACAGCTTGTTTGAGGATGACGTTCGGTCCAGCTAGCGACCTTAAACCAAGCGCTTCTTGGAAGGCAACCCAAGGTATTGCTTTCTTTTCCCTTTTCTAGCTTAGCTTTAGATAGTTTGCTTCGTTTTGGTTTTGCGTCCTCTATTCAAGAACCAGGTACTTTCTAAGGAAGGTTTACACCTCAGGAGCTACACTGGAAGGATAGAAGTTCGAGAAATTAAGAAGACGGAGTTTGACTAAGGCACATCTTGGATGCTGTCATAGCACCTCGACCGAGATGTTCTTGGGCAACTGAGGCGACTAGGTCTGACATCGAGTCAGACACCTCGGTCCGGTCGGGACCACCTCGACCGAGGTGAAATCAAAATCAACGAGGGGTATAAAAGGTGAGACGGTTTTCTCTCTCTTCACTTTTTCCCTCCCAAGCGCACCTCGACCGCGGCGGTTCCAAGCACTCACATCTTCGATTCTTGCCCGTTTTCCACAATTTTTGGCTCAATTATACCGGAGGAACCAAGAGGATCAATTTCCAAGCATCAAACAGCAAGGAAAACGCTCCAAATATGCAGAATCTGGGTATTTCCTTACAAAACCCTAACCTCTTCTTCTTTTACCTATTTCGCAAAGATCCGGCTTTGGTTGCCGCTGTTTGTTGTTGAAAAAGATATAAGTACCCCTAAGGAAGCCTTTGGTAGTGATTTGGGGGAAAAGAACTTACAAATTCAGAAAGAGTATACGAATAGCGCTTCGCCTCGGTCCAGTTGGCTGTGTCTCGGCCGAGGTGTTCTCCATCAAGAAAAATGAGTAGCAAATCTTATCGGCAGTTGGTCTTGAGAGACAGACCTAGTAGTTCTCACAAGTCCTCTCCTTCTTCTCCTTCACAGTATTTGATTCCGGTGATCCACGAGAGACACCAGACTAATTATTATCGTATTTACGGGCGTCCAATCGTTGCCCCGCATTTTCTTGACATTGCTGCCTTCGAGTGCCTCCATGTGGTAGAGGACTTGAGGAAGATGATTTTTATGGTAGGGCTGGAGGAGTTCATGGAGGTTAGAGCGCCGGCTTATCTAGAGCCGACTATGGAATTTGTGAGCTCGGTGACGTACGTGCCGGAGCGTCAGGGGATCAAGTACCAGTTGTTGAACCCAAATTATGTCGTGCCCATGGATCAGTTTAGGGAGATTTTCGGCTTGCCTACCCCGACTGTTTTTTATTTTTATTCCCGAGCTGTAGCTCGAGATTTCTGGGGCGAGATAGCCCACATGACTGATCACAGTGATAGGTGGAGACTCGGAGATTCCCGGGAGCGCATCATATTCCACATTGCCTTCCGCCTTGCTCACAGGAATTTTAGTGAGACTCTTCTGGCGCGTAATGAGACGCCCCAGAAGGTCCGACATGGGGAGTTGTTGAGCTTGTTTTGTATGGTCACAAGAGGAGTTCTTGATTTTGCTGGTATGCTAGTTGAGGACTTGCACAAGATCAAGGGAAAGTCGAAGGGAGATATCTATTGTGGAAGGTTGGTTACCCACATTGCCACTGCTATGGGTCTGGATTTTTCTGCGTGTACATTTGTTGCGGCTGCGAAGCCGCTGGGATTGCAGGATATGATCACGAGGCGTATCCTCGTTTCTCATGGCCGTGGCACGACTTACGTTGTCATGCCTTGGGAGACGACTGCACCACAAGGCATTTTGTGGTCATCTCAGTTCTCTATCTTTGACCGTCAATACTGGTCTGCTTCCTGGTTTCCCTACATGCAGGATGCTAGAGATGTTGTTGCTGATGATGATGATGATGATGAGGGTTATGATGGAGGTGCTGCCATGGAGACCGTTACAGATACCGGCGGCCCTAGTGTTCCCGTTGTCGATCTAGATGATGAGGCAATGGAGGAGGAGACAGCACCACCACCACCTCAGCGCAGATCCCGCCGCCACTTTATAGATCCCTAGGCACATCAAAGGATTGATGATCTCACCGACCAGATGATCGACGCCTAGGCAGCCGTGACAGTCGACATGTCCGAGAGGTTTGCTGACCAGCGCCGAGATATTCAGGGTTGGACGCATCAAGTGTTGGAGAGCCAGCATTATCTGCATTGGATGATGGAGATCCAACATCCGCAGATCATGGGCTATCCATTTGACCCGTCCCAGCACCCTTACATTCTACATCCACCACCGCCAGCTGATGAAGACTAGAGCTTTATAGATTTTTTATCTATATTTATTATGCAGTTCAGCTAGGTCCGGTGAGTATCCTGTTCTTTAGACTTATAATTGACCCATTGGGACAATGTGTCCCAAGTATGGGGTATTTGGATGTATCTTATTTGACTTATGTGTGGATGATGTGTAACACTCTTATGGATATTATTGTCTTATCTGGCTTTATGTGTTTATCTGTCATTAAATGCACACATACAGGTTTTTGTTTGAGAAAAACGTCGAAAACTGGTTTATCTTAAAAAAAATTTAAATAAAAAAATAAAAATTTATGACCTCAACTGGGACGTTCATGGCCGATCGAGGATGAACACCTCGGATGACGCCACAACACCTCGACCGAGGTGGGTTCTTAACTGATAGTTTTTCGAAATGTTTTGTGCTTCTTCTCTGGATATGACCTCAATGATGATTCTGTTTACATATTGGTTTTTAAATCTTTATATGCTCGAAAGGTTTTATGATATGTTTAAGTTGCAAAATGCTTTGTTTGAAGTTTTAGCATGTTTAATACTTTGTTTTTATCAAATTTATGTTGGATTTGAAGGTTGACGCCACATGATGAGTTTTATCACATACTTCCTGGGATGATTAAGGCAATTCATTCTCTTCTGTTCTTCTTCTTGATCATGCTTAGCCCTCATATACATATTTGCCTCTCTTTACCTATCCGGGAATTTGGAAGCAAACAAAGAAAAGCAAGTGAAAGTGAAGTTGAGATGTTGGACGAAAGTGTTAGAAAGAAACAATTAAGTTTGGGGAAGTCAATCATGATGATGAGTAAATCGGCACCATTCACATAGCCGGGTGTTTGTGTCTTGCCAAAGTCGGATTGAGCGATATTCCTAACGGGTCATGGTATGTGCATTAAGGGTTTGAGGCATCTCGAGAAATTGATGATTGCTGATCTCCTAGGCTTCGGTTATTGTGCACCTCTGTCCATGCATCCCAAAAAAGTAAAGTAAAATAAGCAAAGCTTATTGTGGAAGATGTTGAGATTCAAAGAAAGTGAAGAAAAGATTCTATTCCCGGATTCTAGCACCACATACCTTATATACATCCCACCCTTACACGTTTCTTGACTCTTTTGGAAGCCCTTGAGACCTCGAGCTTGTTGATTGACTTGGTGCTTTAAACTGGATTATACATGATTAATTTCGATAAATATGATTTATTATGCATTTTATGATTTTATGCAAAGATGAACAGCTTTCTTATATTTATAAAATGTTTTGATCATGTCTTGATTTTATTTGCCATGAAGCATTCTCTTAGGGTGACCTATGAGTGGAGCACAACACAAAAGGTTTTGAAATGTTTTTCATTGATCTTTCTGACTTATAATCAGTTCTATCATATATCTAAGATTTGGAACTTGCTTAGGGACAAGTAAGGGACAAGTATGGGGTATTTTTATAGCATGTATTATAGTCTATATTTTGGGATTAGTTTAGACGTTTTATCTTCATAAATCTACATGTATGGATATATATTCTTTGACTATATTGTTGTTTTGTCTACCTTTATGGGAATCGAGGTCTACACCTAGTTTCGTTGTAATTGTAGGGAAAATGGCACGTTTTGGACTAAAATGGAGCTAAGGAAGCTAAGGAGTCATTGGAGCTACGTTCTAGAGCATTGAGGAGTTTTGAAAAGATCTCAGGAAGCATGGAAATGATTTAGAAGATTGATTTTGGACCAGAATCGAGATGATTTACATTCAGCTGAGATTCACTTCGGTCAACTACAACTGACCTCGACAAAGGTGATCTTGAGGAGCGTCCCAACCGAGGCAAACACCATGCCGCCGGCGAGATCTTTATTTTTGGCTGAGATCTTCTATTTTTGGAAGGAGAATATCATATATTTTTTGCTGGATTTCTGGAAGGAAGATATTATATTTGGCTGATTTATTTTGGAAGATTTGGATATATTTTCTAGGAAATTATCTTTGTAAGATATCTTATCTTTGTAAGATAATTCTCCCATATAAAGGGCTGATTTTCTTCAATTCAGCCATGCTTGGAGCATCCTGAAATTTTTTTGAGTTTTGAAGAAAGTTTGAAGGAAGAATTGAAGGAAGTTTGAAGGTTTTCAAGGAAGGAAGAAATCATAGTTGAAGTTAGCTTTTGAAGGAGTTTGTAAGATCTCTTAGATTGCTCTTGGTTTGTTGTCTTTTCTGATTGTGACTTGAGGAAAGCTGATTTGTTGTTTGATTTATTCAGTTATTGAGACCTTTGTCTTAAGGTTTTCATGTTTGAATATTGATTCCTTTCTTATAAATTTGATTATTGTTATCATGATGATTATTGGCTAAGTTTCATATGTGATTCTATGGTGATTGGCTGAAAGTTGTGAGAAAGATGATGATAGAATGATCTTAATCCCATCAGGACCCTGAAAGCTCGAGCCTTTACCTTAACCGCAGAACACCTCGGTCAGTCATTTAACATCTCGGCCGGGATGGAATTTAACTCAACGAGGTGAACCTTTCATGAACCTTATCTGAGTTAAGAGTTTAAGTTTGCCAAATCATATCCTTATTGCACCTTTCCTGGTTCAATACAAGGCTAGGATGAGACTTACCCGGTGATTCCTTTTCTTGTTTACCTAAGATCATGAGTGTAGGTAATAAAGGTTTATCCTTTATTGCGGTTTGAGTGTGCCTTCATCCCATCTTTGAGAGTTAGCCTAAGACTTACCCGGTAAAGGTTAATTCTATTCCCTTGGGTGGTGTGTTGGTTTGAGATTATAGTTCCTTTCCATAGCACCTTGAGACTTATCCGGTGATAGGAGCTTTGGTTTGGGATAGTGAGTAGTAAGACTTACCCGGTGATCTATTCTCACCTTAGAAACACCTTCCCTTTGCAAACCTCAGCTTTGTCCACGTTATCTTTCGAGATCTTGAGTCGGAACCACAACTGGATGCTTTAATCTCTAGAATCCGCATTCCCTTTATTTGACTTTATATCATCTTTGATTGCTTTAATTTGTGGTTAGCAGTTATTGGACAACCTGATTTCCGTACTTTGTTTCACCATAGTCCCTATGTTCGACCCCTGGAATTCTTGCTTTTATTACAACTTATCCATACACTGCGGGTTCGCATATTGTTCAAGCATACTTCTTGGGTTATAAATATTAAAGCTTGCACACACCTTTTGGAGTGAACATTTTCCAAACCTAAACTTCAATGTAGATGAACTATGTAAGACTTCTACACAAGGTAAACAAGCAAGAGGTTCATTCAAACCAAAGAAGGTTATAAGTTCTTCTCGACCCATTGAACTTTTACATATGGATTTATGTGGTCCTATGCGTGTCAAATCTCCCAAAGGAAAACAGTACATCCTTGTCATTGTGGATGATTTTTCTCGTTTTACATGGATCTCATTCTTACGGGGAAAATCTGAAGCTTTGTTTGAGTTTTCAAAATTGTGTAAGGAATTGCAAACTTTGAAAAACCTACCTATCGTTTCGATAAGAAGCGATCATGATAAAAAAATTTGATCAACTAATGTCTAATTTATTTTGTGCAGAATATGGTATTTCACACAACTTTTCAGCTCCTAGAACGCCTCAACAAAACGGGATTGTGGAACGTAAAAACCGCACCCTAGAGGACATGTCTAGGACTATGCTTTTGGAAAATAGTTTTTCAAAAAGTTTTTGGGCGGAAGATGTTAACACAGCTAACTACATCTTGAATAGATGTTTAATTCGTCCTATTTTGAAAAAGACTCCTTATGAACTCTTTAAGGGAAGAAAACCTAATATTTCTTATTTTAAACCCTTTGGATGTACGTGCTTTCTCCATAACAATGGTAAAGACAACCTTGGTAAATTTGATGCACGTAGTGAGGAAGCTATCTTCATTGGATATGCTTCAAATAGCAAAGCTTATCGTGTTTATAATAGACGTACCAAATTCATTAAGGAAAGTATTCATGTTATATTTGATGAAATCAATGATGGTACTTTGAGTGAAAGTTTTGCAGATCTTGAAACGGAAACTGTGATGTCAGAAGTCATTTTCAAGATACCGGAGAACAATCTCAAGACCTTGAAACGGAAACTGTGATGTCAGAAGTCATTTTCAAGGCCTTGAAACTCAACTTCAAGGTCTTGATATAGGATCCAAAGGCAATACTCCAACGGTACCTGAATCTAGTCGAGCATATGATCCCCGATCTTCAAGATTTGCTCGATCTTACAAAAGGAGAAAATTTCAACATTCTTCATACTATCCACCAGAGAATGTGATCTCGGATCCAAACGCAGGAGTTCAAACCCGATCTAGGGTTAACAACCTATGTGCATTCTCAGTTTTTGTGTCTCTTATTGAGCCCAAGAACTATGTTCAAGCTATTCAAAAACCCAACTGGATCATGGCTATGAAAAATGAACTAAATGAGTTCCAGAGAAACATAGTTTGGACCCTCACGACTAGACCTAAGCAACAATCTGTCATTGGCACAAAATGGGTTTTTTGAAACAAGTTGGATTATAGTGGGAAGGTTGTTCGAAACAAAGCACGACTTGTGATAACACGATTTATGACTTAGGTATAGGTAGTCAATTAGATAGATTTCTCACTCATTCATGCATGGTTTAGCACTAGTTCACGACGTTTGCACTCAATTCACGTATTTTGTCGAGATAGACGTCTACACGGACTCTTGCATTGCTTTGTAGGTATTTTGGGAGAATTAGGAGCTTAAACGATACGTTTGAGGATCGTTCATCAAGATGACATACCCTCGGACTCATTAGAATGCAAGCTAAGGGCTAAGGAGGACTCATGGAACCTTGCCAACACAAGCCATGCACCAAATCAAAGCTTAATGAACCTAGGCAACGCTGAAGCACCAAACCACGGTTCACTGGCACTTCCACGGCCGTGGAACCACCCGTGGTTTTTGCCGGATAGTTGTGACAGCTGTTCCACGATCTCTTTACCCTCTCTAGCATGGTGGTAGTATAAAAGTGGTCCTGCATTGCTGAGAGAAGCATCTTTCATCTTGGAGCAGCTCTCCATCTTCCATTCCACCATCAAAAATCAAATACTCTCACAACAAGAAGATTTTCTCAAGGAGGAGAGCTACCATTGAAGGAGGAGAAGAGCTCCATTGGAGAGGAGAAGAAGAACACACCATTGATAGACTTTGATAGCTTTTTGTAGTGAAGAATTTCGGAATCAATTTCTAGAGTTGTATGAACCATTTAAACCTTCTTTTAGAAGGGTTGAGAGTCATTCTAATCTCATTTTCAGCTTTGTTTGTTTGCTTCATTTGTTCATCTCTTTCTCTTCATTGTCTTGCAAATAGAAGTCATGATTTTATGGTTGATGATTTCGATTGATATGATGAATGTTGTAGGCTAAATAGATGCGATTCTAGGGTAAGGAAAGGATGGTTGTGGCTAGGACTATGATAGGATGGACATAGATTTGCCCTTGGATGAGTCACTTACTTGAACGTAGCCTCTGTTGGAGTCCACGGCTTGTTCTTGCCAGTCCACGGCCGTGGACTTGGTAGAACAGCCCGTGATTCTCCCTGGTTCGATGGGCCTAGCTTTAGATTGTTAGGATATTGAAATCCTAGAGTTTGTTGAGTTAAATCTACCCTAGGGTGACCTAGTGTTAGCAACTAAGTGTTAGAAGAGACCTACCCGGTAATTCTTGCTCTTAGATTCCAAAGATGACAAACCCTAGGTAGTGGTGAGCCTCATAAGCCGCCATTGGACTAAGTGTGCTAGGATAGTTGTTTAGGACTAACCCTTTCGAGACTTACCCGGTGAGGATAGGTTAGATCCCTAGGTGACAAATCCGGTTTGTGTAGAATTCCATCCCTTAGGTTCTTAGAGACTTACCCGGTGATGAGACCTTAGGGACGGACTAGTGGACCATGAGATCTACCCAGTAATTGATCCCAATCTAGAAACACTCACTCCCAACATATCATAGTTAATCCAAGGAGTGATTAAATAGCTTGAGTCCTATGCCATAACCGGAACTTCCAACCCCTAGAATCCGCTTTTCTCTCCTTTATCTATATCTCGTTTTAGATTGTTTGTTTATGTCGATTTGTTAGCTTAGTTGATTGTTCATTTTACATGATTTGTGATCTTTGATTGATCACCTAAAAACCCACCAAAAACATTTTAGATTTTTGTTTCTTATTTCTTTCTCTTTTCTTAGACTAGATCTTCACTAAACTTGATCACTAATCAAATCAATCTCACCTTAGTCTTTGTGTTCGACCTCGGAATACTATCCCTAATACAAACGTCCCGTACACTACGGGTTCGCTAGGAGTTAGGAGAAATATAACGAGTATAAATTTAAAACCTATTGCGTATCACACACACATCCTGAGCGTAACAAGTTTTTGGCGCCGTTGCCGGGGACTAGGTCTAGATTGAGTCTATTTTGTGATTGTTTATAGTGTAGATCTTTCTTGTTGCTTTTGATCTCTCTTTGGTTTGTGTCTTTGCTTTTCAGGACATCTCTTACTCTTTAGGTGTATGCGAAGATCTCGTGGCAAGGATTTAGCTCCATTCGATCCCGAACCGGAGAAAACCCTTAGATCTAGATCCAAAAGCATTAAAAAGGGAAAGGAGATGGCCGGAAGAGATCTCCAAGCTGAATTGGATGAGGCTTTAGAGCAAATAAGGCTAAGAGATGAGCTCTTGGAGGAAGAAAGGAGACTTGCCAATGAGAGGCAAGAAGCAACTAGGAGGGAGATTGAAGAGATTAGGCAAGCCCTTGTGCAAGGAGAGCTTAATCGTCAACAACCTCCACCTCCTCCACCACCACAACCGCAGCCGGCGGCGAATGTTAGGGTTGTGCCCATTGCTATTGAAGAACCACAAACTTTGGGGAGACGTATGGATCCGGTACAAAGAGCACACCGTCCGGGTGTGAACTTAGGAGATCCCGCAACCCACAACTACGAGCTCCGCCCTCAAGTTCTACAAATGATCCGGCATAATCAATTTGGAGGGATGGAAGGAGAGTCTCCTCATCAACACTTGATGAACTATGAGATTTTGATGGAGACTTTTAGACCGCCTAGTGTCACGCTAGGAAATAGCACAAAAAGCTTTACATTTATAAACTCGAACTAAATCCTAAGCTACCTAGCGAAACCCGCAGTGTACGGATCGTTATGTAGAAAGGTAAGTATTCCGAGGTCGAACTCAAAGACTAAGGTGAAATCGAGTCAAGCAATGATCAAAAATAGTGTAAATCTAGGCTAAGACAAGATGAGGAACAAAGAAAATGGAAAACTCAATGTTTTTGTTGGTTTTTATGGTCATCAAGCAAGGGTCATAACTCATGCAAAGCAATAAATCAAACCAAACCAAAAATCAGCACAAATAAACGAGTCAAACGAGATATTGATCAAGAGAAAAGGGAAGACGGATTCTAGGGGTTGGAAATTCCGGTTGTGGCATAAAACTCAAGTTATCTATTCATTCTTTGGATTGATTATGATATGTTGGGATTAAGTGTTCCTAAAATGGGATCAATTACCGGGTAAGTCTCATGATCCAACTAATCCACACCTAAGGTCTCATTACCGGTTAAGTCTCTAAGAACCTAAGGGGAGGAATTTAACACAAACCGGATTGTTTAATTAGGGATCTAACCTATCCTCACCAGGTAAGTCTCGGAAAGGGAAGTCCTAATCAACTATCCTAGCACATTTAATCCAATGGCGGCTTATTAGGCTCACCATTACCTAAGGTTTTGCTATTTTAGATTCTAAGGGCAAGGATTACCGGGTAAGTCTCTCCTAACACTTAGTCGCTACACTAGGACACCCTAGGGTAGGTTAAACTCAGCAAAAACTTAGGGTTTCAACAATTTTATGAACCTAAGATAAGATCCTTCGAACCAGGAAGAACCACGACCGTGGTTCTTCAAGAACTACCCGTGATTTCTAACAGTAGCTACGTTCATAAACAAAAATCATCCAAAGGTAAATCTAAGTTCGTCCTATCATAGATCTAGCCACAACCATCCTTTCCTTACCCTAGAATCACATCAATCTAACCTACAACATTCATATTAGAAATCAAAACAAACAAGCATAGATTCATAACCTCCATTGCAAGAAAATGAGAGAAAGAAGATGAACAAATGAACTTCAAACACAATCTAAATCTGAAGATGAAATTAGAACGACTTACAACCCTTCCAAAGGAAGGTTCAAGAGTTCAAAAACTTCTAGAAATAAATCCGAAAATACAAGAGCTAAGTGTGTCTTCTCCTCTCCTCTTCAATGGCAATGGCTCCTTTCTTCTTCTTCTTGCACTTTCCTTCCTAGAAAAAGTCCTTCTTCTTCTTGGAATATATTTTGTCAAAGAAAAATGGAGAATATGTGAGTTGCTCTCAAACTACCCAAATCCCAGCTGCCTCTAACAACTATCAAGGACCACTTTTATAACCAATTCTTCATGAGCTGACCATGAGAGTCGTGGCACAGCTGTCACGAGAATCTGGCAAAATCCACGGTCATTTCCACGGCCGTGGTTCTTCAGAGAACCGTGATTCTGTGCAGAAACTTCGCCTTGGATCATTAGGTTGTGGTTTGGTGCATGGCCTGTGTTGGCAAGGTTCCTTGAGTCTTTCTCAGCCCTTACCTTGCGTTCTAATGAGTTTGGAAACGTGTCCTCTAAATGAGCGACCCTCAAACGTGTCGTTTTGGCTCGAAACTTCCCGAAATACCTACAAAACGCACACAAGTCCGTGTAGACGTCTATCTCGACAAAATACATGTTTTGAGTGCAAAACGTATTGGACTAGTGCTAGATAATGCATGATTGAGCGAGAATTCTACCTAAATGTGCACCTAAAACTATGCTATAAATCGTGTTATCAAAATACCTCATACTTAAGGTTTGCTCGTCCCCGAGCAAATTCCCAACTATAGACTAAGAGATGACATGATTTATATATGCAGAAAAATGGCAAAATCTTTTTGGTTTTGTGCTTCTACTATCGGATCACCTTCATAGTCATGATCAATGGCAATTGAATAAGCAATTATGTATCAAACAATAAAGTCATGGAAAGACAATTGTACTTAACTCAAAAACATGCATGAGTTGGGAGGACGGAGATGTCAAGAAGATCAAGAGTCTATCCAATCTAGATTACTAAGTCTTACAAACATGCAAGTAGGTCATAAGGGCTTGTGACATAAAAGGCTAAGAAACGTTTCAATTGGGGAGGGGAATTTTCTAGGTATGTGATGCTAATCCGGGAATGGAACTAACTTCACTTCCTTGTCCTCGATCAACTTCCCCCAAGTGCATATTTTTCCCTATCTTGCTTTTTTTTCTTTTTCTTTAGCTCATTTTTGAGACAATGGCATTGGTGTACAATAGCCGAAACCTCGGTGATTAGCCATCCTCGGGCTTTTTCTCTTTTTCGAGGTGCATCCACACCGGGCACACATACCAAAGCTCGTTAGGGCTATTGGCTTATTTGACTTTGGCAAGGCACCAACACCCGATTATGTGAAGTGTACCGAGTTACTTGTCATTTAAACCAACGCCCCCAAACCTATTTTGGCTACACTTCCACAATAATTTCAGCATTCCATTCACGACATTCTTTTCATTACATCTTCACCCCGCACTTGCTTTTTACACATTCAAACACACTAGCATGCTCCTATTCCCGGATGGGTTTTAAAAGGAGGTCAAATTTTATATCAATTGAGGTGCTCAAGCAAATCATGATCAAGATGAGAAGTAGAGAAAGATGAAGTGCCTTATTCATTCCTAGATGGTATGCAAGAACTATCATGTAATTTCGATTTTCAATACTCAATCCATTCTAGGCAATCATCATGATCTCAAGTCATTCATGGAATTCAAGAGAAGTAGTTCAAGTCCACATATGCATTTATCAATTCAACACATAAGGCCATTCATAGCCAATCACAAGACAAGTTTCATCATTAGGATCATATCCAAGCCTAGAAAGCACAAAAAAAATTTAAATTTTCTGATTTTTATGGAATTTTCGATTTAAGTATGTACAATGCAAGATATGTGCAAATATTAACCTATCCTAGATGCTCATCATGCAAAGGATCATGCAAACCCCACCCCATACTTAGACACACATTGTCCCCAATGTGGTATTCAAGTAAAGAGAGTGAAAGAAGGTTCTCACAATGTAAAATGGTTTTCTTCGGTATTTGGGAATTCCTAAGAGGATTGATGTTGGATGATCCTTTCAACCATGGTAGGGAGCTCTAAGCATCCTTCAAGCTTTGAAACCCGCGCTAGGCACCGCTAGCCGTCCAAGTTCCGCGTCCGCTCCACCCATGATTAGTGAGGGTTTCATCATCATCATTACCAAGAAAGGTTTCCAATGCCACTAATGTTCTAGCACACATAAAATAGACAAAACACACAAAGCACACAAAAACAGAAAAATCTAAGCTAAAATGAAGAAAAAATGTTACCGATGGGTTGCCTCCCACCAAGCGCTTCTTTAAGGTCATTAGCTTGACCAAGCTCGGGAGCGTTTATGCAAGGTGAAGCGGGGCGATCATGTCTATTGGGGCTCCCGGAATGTACTTCTTCAAGCGATGCCCATTCACTTTGAAATCTCCACAATGCTCCCCTCCTATCTCAATAGCTCCATGGGGAAAGATCTTCTTTACCACATATGGCCCGGTCCATCTTGATTTGAGCTTTCCGGGGAAAAGCCTTAGCCTCGAGTTGAAGAGAAGGACAAGATCTCCTTCACTCAACTCTTTTGGAATGATCCTCTTGTCATGCCACCTTTTGGTTCTCTCCTTGTAAATCCGGGCATTCTCATAAGCTTCCAACCGGAGTTCCTCAAGGGCATTGATATCAAGCAATCTCTTCTCTCCCGCCTCCTTGAGGTCAAAATTTAGCCACTTAATGGCCCAATAAGCTCTATGCTCCATTTCCACCGGAAGATGGCAAGACTTGCCATAGACCAATTTGTAGGGAGTGGTGCCAATAGGTGTCTTGAAGGCGGTTCTATATGCCCATAGTGCGTCATTGAGCTTCATGGCCCAATCCTTCCTTGTTCTAGACACCGTCTTCTCGAGGATGGCCTTGATTTCTCGGTTGGAGATCTCCACTTGGCCACTAGTTTGGGGGTGGTAGGGTGTGGCCATTTTATGAGTCACCCCATACTTGGCCAAAAGTGCTCCAAAATTCCTATTTGTGAAGTGCTTCCCTCCATCACTAATGATCACCCTTGGTGTTCCAAACCTAGGGAAGATCACTCGGTTGAAGAACCGCACCACCACCTTGGCATCATTCGTAGAAGAGGCGATTGCCTCTACCCATCTTGACACATAGTCCACCGCCAATAGGATGAATAGATTGCCACATGAAGAAGGGAATGGTCCCATGAAGTCTACACCCCACACATCAAAAATCTCAACTTCTTGGATGTTGTTCAAGGGCATTTCATTCCTCCTTGAGATGTTCCCCGTTCTTTGGCAAGCATCACATGCCGCTACAAAACCTTGCACATCTCTAAACAAGTTAGGCCAATAAAAACCGGATTGCAATACCTTGGCACACGTTTTGTGTGAGCTAGCATGGCCTCCACATGGTAGGGAGTGACAATGCCGGATCACACTCTCCATTTCATCTTCCGGTATGCATCTTCTAAGCACCCCATCCGGGCCTCTCTTGAATAGAAGTGGCTCGCTCCAATAGTAATGCCTTACATCGTTGAAGAACTTCTTCCTTTGTGAATATGATAATCCGGGAGGCACTTCCTCACACACCAAGTAATTCACAATGTCGGCATACCATGGCTCACTTCCCCTAGCCACTTGGAATAAGCATTCTTCCACCATTTGCAACTGTTCATCCCGGAACGAGTCATCTATCGGGATGTTGTCTTTCCCAAGCTCTAATGGTGGGAGTCTACTAAGGTGATCCGCCACCGAGTTCTCGGATCCCTTCTTATCTCTTATCTCCAAATCAAACTCTTGAAGAAGAAGGATCCACCGAATCAACCTTGGCTTGGCATCCTTCTTTGTAAGTAGATAACGGATCGCCGCATGATCCGTGTAAACTATGACCTTCGCTCCAACAAGGTACGAGCGGAACTTCTCAAATGCATACACTACCGCTAACAACTCCTTCTCGGTAGTAGCATAATTGAGTTGGGCATCATCTAGCGTCTTGCTAGCATAGTAAATAGCATGAGTGCGCCCTTCTTTCCTTTGCCCCAAAACGGCCCCAACGGCCACATCACTTGCATCGCACATAATCTCAAATGGTAGACTCCAATCCGGAGGTTGCATGATAGGTGCAGAGATCAAGGCGTTCTTCAACCTACAAAACGCTTCAAGACAATCTTTGGAAAACACAAAATCAACATCTTTCATTAGTAGGTTAGTGAGAGGCTTAGAAATTTTAGAGAAATCTTGAATAAACCTCCGGTAAAAACCGGCATGCCCTAAGAAACTCCTTACCCCCTTCACCGAGGTAGGTGGCGGCAACTTCTCTATTGTTTCAATCTTAGCCCTATCAACCTCAATGCCACGGTTAGACACCAAGTGTCCTAACACAATCCCTTCACTTACCATGAAGTGGCATTTTTCCCAATTTAAGACAAGATTTGTTTCCTCACATCTTTGCAACACCAATGACAAATTAGCTAAGCAATTATCAAAAGAAGAACCGTAAACAGAGAAATCATCCATGAACACTTCCATGATATTTTCTATGTATTCCGAAAAGATAGCCATCATACACCTTTGAAAGGTGGCGGGTGCATTACACAACCCAAATGGCATTCTCCTATAGGCAAATGTACCCCATGGACATGTAAAAGTTGTTTTCTCTTGGTCATCGGGGTGGATAGGGATTTGGAAGAATCCACTATACCCATCTAGATAGCAAAAGTGAGAGTGTTGAGCTAATCTTTCTAGCATTTGGTCAATGAAGGGGAGGGGAAAGTGATCTTTCCTAGAGGCCATGTTCAATTTCCTATAATCTATACACATTCTCCATCCCGTGACCGTCCTAGTTGGTATTAGTTCATTGTTCTCATTAGTTACTACCGTCATTCCACCCTTCTTAGGTATTACATGAACGGGGCTAACCCACTTACTATCCGAGATAGGGTAGATAATTCCCGCATCTAGCAACTTAATGATTTCCTTCTTGACCACCTCTTTCATTATAGGATTCAATCTCCTCTGATGTTCAATAGAGGGTTTGTGGTTATCTTCCATCATTATCTTATGCATGCACAAAGATGGCTTAATGCCAACCAAATCATCAATAGTATAACCAATGGCTTTCCTATGCAATCTTAGTTCATGCAGCAATTTAGCAAGTTCATCATCACTCAAGCATGCATTAACAATCACCGGATATGTAGAATTATCACCAAGGAATGCATACTTTAAATGAGAGGGGAGGGGTTTGAGTTCAAGTGAGGGAGGACCTTTATCGGTTGAAGACGATCCAAATAAGATTGGATGAGATGAATCCAAGGCAAAAGAAGACTCTCCTTTGCTCCTAGAAGCTTGATCGCCATCAAGAGCTGATCCAGGGAAAACCACGGTTGGAAACACGGCTTGATCATCTTCCACGGCCGTGGTTCTTGACAAGCTTGCTTCTCGGAGTTGTCCAGAGAGTTTGACGGCCGTGGAACCTAAATCTCGACCGTGGAATTTGCAGCTGTTCACAATTTCTTCATGGCTCCCAAATCCAACTCTTGGCTCTTCTTCCAAAGCCTCCAAGGCCTTGATCTCTTCATTGCATTCCTCCTCAATGTCCTCCTCCATCATACTCAAGGTAAGAACCTTTTCCAAGGGGTCCTTGATCAAAATCGAGCTCACCATTTCTCTAGATTCTTCTTGCTCGACTATGTTGAAGATATCTTCATCAAGGGTTGGCCCTTTCATCATTGTGGACAGCTTGAACTTGATGTTCTCCTCTCCAATGTTGAAGGAAAGAGTCCCGTTCTTGCAATCCACTAAACATCCGGAGGTAGCTAAGAAAGGTCTTCCTAGGATGATGGGAACCGGGTAATCCGCCGGAATGTCCAACACTACAAAGTCAATAGGCACATAGAACCCTCCCAATTGCACCGGAATGTCCTCAAGAATCCCAACTGGATGAGTGATAGAACGGTCCGCCATATAGAGGGTCATCTTGACCGGCTTTGGCTCTCCTAACCCGACCTTGTTGCTAAGTGCAAGCGGTATGATGCTTACACTTGCTCCAAGATCACAAAGGGCCTCGTATTTCACATCTCCCACTCCTATTGGGACGCAAAAAGAGCCCGGATCCCTTAGCTTGGGAGGCATTGCTTCCTTCATTGTTTGGATTAATTCCGAGGATCTCTTGGTCATCCTAATCTCCCCATACTCCTCCAACTTTCTTTTGTTGGAGAGTATTTCCTTCAAGAACTTTCCGTATGCCGGCATTCCTAAGATGGCATCCATGAACGGAATGTTAATATGTAACTTGGACATTAGTTCAAGGAACTTACCAAAGTGATTGTCCAAACGAGCTCTTGCTCTTGATTGTGGGAATGGTAGTGGTGGCTTGTATGGAGGCGGTGCCACATAGGTTGGCTCTACATCCTTGCTCTTGCCTCCATCATCTTGCTTTCTTCCCTCTTCTACCACTACTTGACTCCCCTTAGCTTGGTCCTTGGGCAAAGGATCCTTCATACTCAACCCACTCCTTGTTGTGATAGCCAAAACTTGGCCTCTTGGGTTGTCTTCGGTTCTTCCGGGAAGCTTCCCCGGGTCTCTATGTGCCTCACCCGCCTTTTGAAAGACTTGTGCTTCCAAGACCTTTTGAGCCTTAGAAATTGAAGTAACGGTGCTCTCAAGTCCACTCAATCTTCCTAGCAATTGTTCAAACATGACTTCGGTTCTATCCTTTGAAGGTTGAGTAAAACCGGGTGGAGGTTCTTGTGAAGCTCTTTGTGGTGGAGTTGTGCTTGTGGAGGCGGGAGGGTTCAAGGCTCCATCCGGATTAGAGTAAGAAAACCCGGGATGGTTGTGGTTTGGCCGGTAATTGTTGAATTGCCGGTTGTTGTTGAAATTTCTTGGGCCTTGGTAATTGTTGAAGTTGCCCCTTCCCATATAATTCACATCTTCCTCCTTGGAAGGCAAGTTGGCTCGTGGAGGTGCTTGAGGAGTTGCTTGGCTCTTCAAGGTGGTAGTGCACAACTCTCTCAAGGACTTCAACTCATTGTTGATGGCGTCAAGCTTGAAATTGCTCATGGTGACTTCGCTCACCTCATAGGCTCCCGCCTTTCTCCCTTCACTCTTCCTATGGGAGTACTTCTCAATCACTAGAGCTTGCTTCTCCACAAACTCCCAAGCATCATCTACATGTTTCTCCATAAATGTCCCACCGGAAAGAGATTGAAGCTTGAATTGGCTATCTTCATCAAGCCCCTTGAAGTAGATCTCCAATAGCTCAATCTTCGGTATACCATGGTGTGGGCAATCTAGGAGAAGGTCTTTGAATCTCTCCCAAGACTTGAACAAACTTTCTCTATCCCTCATCACAAAGGCATTGATCTTTCCCCTTAATTCGGTAGTCTTGGAAGGCGGGAAGAACTTGGTCAAGAACTCGGTTGTCATCTCCTCCCAAGTACCAACTCTCCCTTGTGGAATAGATTGATACCAAGCTAAGGCATTGTCCTTAAGAGAGAAGGAGAAAGCCCTTAGCTTATGGTTGTTGCTCTCCAATCTCGGCGGTCTAAGAGTCTCCATCAAAATCTCATAGTTCATCAAATGTTGGTGAGGAGACTCTCCTTCCATCCCTCCAAATTGGTTATGCCGGATCATTTGTAGAACTTGAGGGCGGAGCTCGTAATCATGGGCTGCGGGATCTCCTAGATTCACACCCGGTCGGTGTGCTCTTTGTGCCGGATCCATACGTTGCCCCAATGTTTGTGGCTCATCCATAGCAATGGGCACAACCCTGACGTTCACCGCCGGCTGCGGTTGTGGTGGAGGTGGAGGAGGTTGTTGACGGTTAAGCTCCCTTTGCACAAGTGCTTGCCTAATCTCCTCAATCTCCCTCCTAGTTGCCTCTTGCCTCTCATTGGCAAGTCTCCTTTCTTCCTCCAAGAGCTCATCTCTTAGCCTTATTTGCTCTAAGGCTTCATCCAACTCAGCTTGGAGGTTCCTACCGGCCATCTCTTTCTCTTTTCGAATGCTCTTGGATCTAGATCTAAGGGTTTTCTCCGGTTCGGGATCGAATGGAGCTAAATCCTTGCCACGAGATCTTCGCATACACCTAAAGAGTAAGAGATGTCCTGAAAAGCAAAGACACACACCAAAGAGAGATCAAAAGCAACAAGAAAGATCTACACTATAAACAATCACAAATAGACTCAATCTAGACCTAGTCCCCGGCAACGGCGCCAAAAACTTGTCACGCTAGGAAATAGCACAAAAAGCTTTACATTTATAAACTCGAACTAAATCTTAAGCTACCTAGCAAAACCCGCAGTGTACGGATCGTTATGTAGAAAGGTAAGTATTCCGAGGTCGAACTCAAAGACTAAGGTGAAATCGAGTCAAGCAATGATCAAAAATAGTGTAAATCTAGGCTAAGACAAGATGAGGAACAAAGAAAATGGAAAACTCAATGTTTTTGTTGGTTTTTATGGTCATCAAGCAAGGGTCATAACTCATGCAAAGCAATAAATCAAACCAAACCAAAAATCAGCACAAATAAACGAGTCAAACGAGATATTGATCAAGAGAAAAGGGAAGACGGATTCTAGGGGTTGGAAATTCCGGTTATGGCATAAAACTCAAGTTATCTATTCATTATTTGGATTGATTATGATATGTTGGGATTAAGTGTTCCTAAAATGGGATCAATTACCGGGTAAGTCTCATGATCCAACTAATCCACACCTAAGGTCTCATTACCGGTTAAGTCTCTAAGAACCTAAGGGGAGGAATTTAACACAAACCGGATTGTTTAATTAGGGATCTAACCTATCCTCACCGGGTAAGTCTCAGAAAGGGAAGTCCTAATCAACTATCCTAGCACATTTAATCCAATGGCTGCTTATTAGGCTCACCATTACCTAAGGTTTTGCTATTTTAGATTCTAAGGGCAAGGATTACCGGGTAAGTCTCTCCTAACACTTAGTCGCTACACTAGGACACCCTAGGGTAGGTTAAACTCAGCAAAAACTTAGGGTTTCAACAATTTTATGAACCTAAGATAAGATCCTTCGAACCAGGAAGAACCACGGTTTGTTCTACAGAAACCACGACCGTGGTTCTTCAAGAACTACCCGTGATTTCTAACAGTAGCTACGTTCATAAACAAAAATCATCCAAAGGTAAATCTAAGTTCGTCCTATCATAGATCTAGCCATAACCATCCTTTCCTTACCCTAGAATCACATCAATCTAACCTACAACATTCATATTAGAAATCAAAACAAACAAGCATAGATTCATAACCTCCATTGCAAGAAAATGAGAGAAAGAAAATGAACAAATGAACTTCAAACACAATCTAAATCTGAAGATGAAATTAGAACGACTTACAACCCTTCCAAAGGAAGGTTCAAGAGTTCAAAAACTTCTAGAAATAAATCCGAAAATACAAGAGCTAAGTGTGTCTTCTCCTCTCCTCTTCAATGGCAATGGCTCCTTTCTTCTTCTTCTTGCACTTTCCTTCCTAGAAAAAGTCCTTCTTCTTCTTGGAATATATTTTGTCAAAGAAAAATGGAGAATATGTGAGCTGCTCTCAAACTACCCAAATCCCAGCTGCCTCTAACAACTGTCAAGGACCACTTTTATAACCAATTCTTCATGAGCTGGCCATGAGAGTCGTGGCACAGCTATCACGAGAATCTGGCAAAATCCACGGTCATTTCCACGGCCGTGGTTCTTCAGAGAACCGTGATTCTGTGCAGAAACTTCGCCTTGGATCATTAGGCTGTGGTTTGGTGCATGGCCTGTGTTGGCAAGGTTCCTTGAGTCTTTCTCAGCCCTTGCCTTGCGTTCTAATGAGTTTGGAAACGTGTCCTCTAAATGAGCGACCCTCAAACGTGTCGTTTTGGCTCGAAACTTCCCGAAATACCTACAAAACGCACACAAGTCCGTGTAGACGTCTATCTCGACAAAATACATGTTTTGAGTGCAAAACGTATTGGACTAGTGCTAGATAATGCATGATTGAGCGAGAATTCTACCTAAATGTGCACCTAAAACTATGCTATAAATCGTGTTATCACCTAGATTGGAGAGCAACAACCATAAGCTTAGGGTTTTTTCCTTCTCTCTTACGGATAAAGCCTTGGTTTGGTATCAATCTATTCCACAAGGGCGAGTGAGTACTTGGGAGGAGATGACAACCGAGTTTTTGACTAAGTTCTTCCCACCTTCCAAGACTACCGAGTTAAGAGGGAAGATCAATGCCTTCGTGATGAAGGATAGAGAGAGTTTATTCAAGTCTTGGGAGAGGTTCAAAGATCTTCTCCTAGATTGTCCACACCATGGCATACCAAAAATTGAGCTATTGGAGATCTACTTCAAAGGACTTGATGAAGATAGCCAATTCAAGCTCCAATCTCTTTCCGGTGGGACTTTCATGGAGAAAAATGTAGATGATGCTTGGGAGTTTGTGGAGAAACAAGCTCTAGTGATTGAGAAATACTCCCATAGGAAGAGTGAAGGGAGAAAGGCGGGAGCATATGAGGTGAGTGAAGTCACCATGAGCAATTTCAAGCTTGACGCCATCAACAACGAGCTAAAGTCTTTGAGGGAGTTATGTGCTACAACTTTGAAGAACCAAGCAACTCCCCAAGTGCTTCCACAAGCTGACTTGTCTTCCAAGGAGGAGGATGTGAATTACATGGGAAGGGGCAATTACAACAACTATCAAGGCCCAAGGAACTTCAACAACAACCGGCAATTCAACAATTACCGGCCCAACCATAACCATCCCGGGTTCTCTTATTCTAACCCGGATGAAGCCTTGAACCCTCCCGCTTCCACAATCACAACTCCACCACCAAAAGCTTCACAAGAACCTCCTCCCAGATTTACTCAACCTCCAAGGGATAGAACCGAAATGATGTTTGAGAAATTGCTTGGAAGGTTGAGTGGTCTTGAGAGCACGGTGACTTTAATTTCTAAAGCTCAAAAGGTTTTGGAAGCACAAGTGTTCCAAAAGGCGGGTGAAGCCCATAAAGATCCGGGAAAGCTTCCCGGAAGGACCGAAGACAACCCAAGAGGCCAAGTGTTGGCCATTACAACGAGAAGTGGGTTGAGTATGAAGGATCCTTTGCCCAAGGAGAATGCTAAAGGGAAGCAAGTAGTGGTAGAAAAAGAAGTATTGCAAGAAGATGGAGGCAAGAGCAAGGATGTTGAGCCAACATATATGGCACCGCCTCCATACAAGCCACCACAACCGTTCCCACAATCACGAGCAAGAGCTCGTTTGGACAATCACTTTGGTAAGTTCCTTGAACTAATGTCTAAATTGCATATTAATATTCCGTTAATGGATGCTATTTTAGGAATGCCGGCATATGGCAAGTTCTTGAAGGAAATACTCTCCAACAAAAGGAAGTTGGAGGAGTATGGGGAAATAAGAATGACAAAGAGGTCCTCGGAATTGATCCAAACAATGAAGGAGGAGATGCCTCCTAAGCTAAGAGATCCGGGTTCCTTTTGTGTCCCAATTGGAGTGGGAGATGTGAAGTATGAAGCCCTTTGTGATCTTGGGGCAAGTGTAAGCATCATACCGCTTGCACTTTGCAACAAGGTTGGGCTAGGAGAGCCAAAACCGGTCAAGATGACCCTCTACATGGCGGACCGTTCTATCACTCACCCGGTTGGGATCTTAGAAGACATTCCGGTGCAACTAGGAAGGTTCTATGTGCCAATTGATTTTGTTGTCTTGGATATTCCGGCGGACTATCCGGTTCCCATCATCTTAGGAAGACCCTTCCTAGCCACTTCCGGATGCCTAGTGGATTGCAAGAATGGGACTCTCTCCTTCAACATTGGAGAAGAGAACATCAAGTTCAAGCTATCCACAATGATGAAAGGGCCAACCCTTGATGAGGATGTATTCAACATAGTCGAGCAAGAGGAGTCTAGAGAAGTTGTGAGCTCGATCTTGATCAAGGACCCCTTGGAGAAGGTTCTTACATTAAGCTTGATGGACGAAGGTGATGAGGAGGCTTGCAATGAAGAAATCAAGGCCTTGGAAGCACTAGAAAAGGAGACAAGAGCTGGATTTGAGGATCGTGAAAGCATGCTGAACACCTATAGGTTCCACGGGCGTGGAATGTGTTCCACGGCCGTAGCACTCTCTGGAAAGCTCCAACAAGCTAGCTTGGCAACTTCCACGGCCGTGGATGTGCCAGGAACCGTGGAGTTAGCCGTGATTTCCCCAGAAGCTGCTCTTGATGATGATCAAGCTTCAAGGAGCCTTGAAGGGTCTTCATTTGCTTTGGATTCATCTCATCCAACGTTATTTGGATCGTCTCCACTCGATAAAGGTCCTCCTAAACTTGAACTTAAACCCCTCTCCTCTCATTTGAAGTATGCCTTCCTTGGTGATAATTCTACA
The DNA here is from genome assembly GCA_033239125.1 of Fagopyrum homotropicum. Taxonomy (NCBI): domain Eukaryota; kingdom Viridiplantae; phylum Streptophyta; class Magnoliopsida; order Caryophyllales; family Polygonaceae; genus Fagopyrum; species Fagopyrum homotropicum. The sequence goes on along the minus strand of BSWB01000002.1, from coordinate 95,259,192 downwards.
TATCCGGTGATTGTGAATGCATGTTTGAGTGATGATGAACTTGCTAAGTTTTTGCATGAGCTAAGATTGCATAGGAAAGCCATTGGCTATACCATTGATGATTTAGTTGGCATAAAACCTTCTTTGTGCATGCATAAGATATTGATGGAAGATAATCATAAACCCTCTATTGAACATCAAAGAAGATTGAATCCTATAATGAAAGAGGTAGTCAAGAAAGAGATCATTAAGTTGCTAGATGCGGGGATTATCTACCCTATCTCGGATAGTAAGTGGGTTAGTCCCGTTCATGTAGTTCCTAAGAAGGGTGGGATGACCGTAGTGACCAATGAGAACAATGAACTAATCCCAACTAGGACGGTTACGGGATGGAGGATGTGTATTGACTATAGGAAATTGAACATGGCCTCTAGGAAAGATCACTTCCCTCTACCTTTCATTGACCAAATGCTAGAGAGGTTAGCTCAACATTCTCATTTTTGCTACCTAGATGGCTATAGTGGATTCTTCCAAATCCCTATCTACCCCGATGACCAAGAGAAAACCACATTTACATGTCCATGGGGTACTTTTGCATATAGGAGAATACCATTTGGGTTGTGTAATGCACCCGCCACTTTCCAAAGGTGTATGATGGCTATCTTTTCGGAATACATTGAAAATATCATGGAAGTGTTTATGGATGATTTTTCTGTTTATGGTTCTTCCTTTGATAATTGCTTGGCTAACTTGTCATTAGTATTGAAAAGATGTGAGGAGACAAATCTTGTCTTAAATTGGGAAAAATGCCACTTCATGGTAAGTGAAGGTATTGTGTTGGGACACTTGGTGTCCAACCGTGGCATTGAGGTTGATAGGGCCAAAATTGAGACAATAGAGAAGTTGCCGCCACCTACCTCGGTGAAGGGGGTAAGGAGTTTCTTAGGGCATGCCGGTTTTTACCGGAGGTTTATTCAAGATTTCTCTAAAATTTCTAAGCCCCTCACTAACCTACTAATGAAAGATGTGGAGTTTGTTTTCTCCAAGGATTGCCTTGAGGCTTTTTGTAGGTTGAAGAACGCCTTGATCTCCGCACCTATCATGCAACCTCCGGATTGGAGTTTACCATTTGAGATCATGTGTGATGCAAGTGATGTAGCCGTTGGGGCTGTTTTGGGGCAAAGGAAAGATGGGCGCACACATGCCATTTATTATGCTAGCAAGACGCTAGATGATGCCCAACTCAATTATGCTACCACCGAGAAGGAATTGCTAGCGGTTGTGTACGCATTTGAGAAGTTCCGCTCATATCTTGTTGGAGCGAAGGTCATAGTGTATACGGATCATGCTGCGATCCGTTACCTACTTACAAAGAAGGATGCCAAGCCTAGGTTGATTCGGTGGATTCTTCTTCTTCAAGAGTTTGATTTGGAAATCCGGGACAAGAAGGGATCCGAGAACTCCGTGGCGGATCACCTTAGTAGACTCCCACCATTGGAGCTTGAAAGAGATGACATCCCGATTGATGACTCATTCCGGGATGAGCAATTGCAAATGGTGGAAGAATACTTGTTCCAAGTGTCTAGAGGAAGTGAGCCATGGTATGCCGACATTGTGAACTATCTTGTGTGTGAGGAAGTGCCTCCCGGATTGACATATGCACAAAGAAAGAAGTTCTTCAAAGATGTGAGGCACTACTATTGGAGTGAACCACTTTTGTTCAGAGAGGGCTGGATGGAATGTTTAGAAGATGCATACCGGAGGATGAGGTGGAGAGCGTGATCCGCCATTGTCATTCCTTGCCATGTGGAGGGCATGCTAGCTCACACAAGACATGTGCGAAGGTGTTGTAATCGGGCTTCTTTTGGCCAAGTTTGTTCAAGGATGTGCAAAGCTTTGTGGTAGCTTATGATGCTTGTCAAAGGACGGGCAACATCTCAAGGAGGAATGAGATGCCCTTGAACAACATACAAGAAGTGGAGATATTTGATGTGTGGGGTGTGGACTTCATGGGGCCATTCCCTTCTTCATGTGGCAACATCTACATCCTATTGGCGGTTGACTATGTTTCAAGATGGGTGGAGGCAATCGCCTCTCCTACAAATGATGCCAAGGTGGTGGTGCGGTTCTTCAACCGAGTAATCTTTCCTAGGTTTGGAACACCAAGGGTGATCATAAGTGATGGAGGGAAGCACTTCACAAATAGGAACTTTGGGGCACTTTTGGCTAAGTATGGGGTGACCCATAAGGTGGCAATACCTTACCATCCCCAAACTAGTGGCCAAGTGGACATCTCCAACCGAGAGATAAAGGGAATCCTTGAGAAGACGGTCTCTAGAACGAGAAAGGATTGGGCTATGAAGCTCAATGATGCCTTGTGGGCATATAGAACTGCTTTCAAGACACCAATTGGCACCACTCCTTACAAGTTAGTCTATGGAAAGTCTTGCCATCTTCCGGTAGAGATGGAGCATAGAGCTTATTGGGCCATTAAGTGGCTAAATTTTGATCTCAAGGAAGCCGGTGAGAAGAGGTTGCTTGATATGAACGCCCTTGAAGAGCTCCGGTTGGATGCTTATGAGAATGCCCGGATCTACAAGGAGAGAACCAAACGTTGGCATGACAAGCGCCTCATCCCGAAGGAGTTGAGTGAAGGCGACCTTGTCCTTCTCTTCAACTCAAGGCTGCGGCTTTTCCCCGGAAAGCTAAAATCAAGATGGACCGGGCCATATATGGTGAAGAAGATCTTCCCCCATGGAGCTATTGAGATAGGAGGGGAGCATTGTGGAGATTTCAAGGTGAATGGGCACTGTTTGAAGAAGTATATCCCGGGAGCTCCGGTGGACATGATTGCCCCACTTCACCTTGAATGAGACGCCCCCGAGTTTGGTCAAGCTAATGACCTTAAAGAAGCGCTTGATGGGAGGCAACCCATTGGTAACGTTTTCCCTTTTTCGTTTTGTTTTTGTTTTTTATTTTCTGTTTTTGTGTGTTTGGTGTGTTTTGTGTGTGTGTTAGAGTATTGGTAGCATTGGAAGCCTTGCATGGCATGTGGATGATGATGATGAACCCCTCATCAATTATGGGTGGAGCGGACGCGGAACTTGGACGGCTAGCGGTGCCTAGCGCGGGTCCCGACGCCTTGATGAACACTTAGAGCTCTCTACCATTGTTGATAGGATCATCCACCATCAATCCACTTGAGAAATCCCAAATACCATAGAAAACCATTTTTACATTGTGAGAACCCTCTTTCACTCTTCTTTACTTCATTTACACATTGGGGACAATGTGTTTCTAAGTATGGGGTGGGGTTTGCATGATCTTTTGCATGATGAGCATCTAGGATAGTTTAATATTTTCACATGTCTTGTATTGTATATACTCATTTCGAAAATCCCATAAAAATCAGAAAATTTAAAAAATTGTGTGCTTTCTAGGCTTGGATATGACCCTAATGATGAATCTTGTCTTGTGGATTGACTATGGATGGCCTTATGTGTTAAATTAATGAATGCATATGTGGACTTGAAGTACTTCTCTTTAATCCCATGAATGATTTGTGATCATGATGTTTGCCTAGAATGGATTGAGTATTGAAAGTCGAAATTACATACTAGTTCTTGCACACCATCTAGGAATGAATGAGGCAATTCACCTCTCTCTTCTTCTCATCTTGTTCATAATGTTTGAGCACCTCAATTGATATAAATTTGACCTCTTTTGACCCATCCGGGAATAGGAGCATATTAGTGTGTTGATGTGTGTGAAAAGCAAGTGTGGGGTGAAGATGTTGATGAAAGAATGTCATGAATAAAATGCTGAAATTGTTGTGAAAGTGTAGACAAAAATATAGGTTTGGGGACATTGGTTTAAATGACAAGTAACTCGGCACACTTCACATAATCGGGTGTTGGTGCCTTGCCAAAGTCAAATAAACCGATAGTCCTAACGAGCTTTGGTATGTGTGCCCGGTGTGGATGCACCTCGAAAAATAGAAAAAGCCCGAGGATGGCTAATCACCAAGGTTTCGGCTCTTGTACACCAATGCCATTGTCCCAAAAATAAGTGAAAGAAAGAAAAGATGGAGAAAATATACACTTGAGGGAAGTTGATCGAGGAAAAAATTGTGGAGTTAGTTCCATTCCCGGATTAGCATCACATAACCTAGAAAAATCCCCACCTAATCACAACGTTTCTTAGCCTTTTATTTCACAAGACCTTATGACCTATTTGCATGTTTGTAAGACTTAGTAATCTAGATTGGATATGCTCTTGATCATCTTGACTTCTTCATTTTTACATTTCATGCATGCTTTCAAATTAAGTACAATTGTTTTTCCATGCTTTCACTTGTTTAATGCATGATTGCTTATCCGTTGCCATGAAACACGACTATGAAGGTGATCCAATAGTAGAAGCACAAACCCAAAAAGATTTTGCCATTTTTCTGCATACATAAATCATGTCATCTCTTAGTCTATAGTTAAGCATTTGCTCGGGGACGAGCAAACCTTAAGTATGGGGTATTTTTGATAACACGATTTATGACTTAGGTATAGGTAGTCAATTAGATAGATTTCTCACTCATTCATGCATGGTTTAGCACTAGTTCACGACGTTTGCACTCAATTAACGTATTTTGTCGAGATAGACGTCTACACGGACTCTTGCATTGCTTTGTAGGTATTTTGGGAGAATTAGGAGCTTAAACGATACGTTTGAGGATCGTTCATCAAGATGACACACCCTCGGACTCATTAGAATGCAAGCTAAGGGCTAAGGAGGACTCATGGAACCTTGCCAACACAAGTCATGCACCAAATCAAAGCTTAATGAACCAAGGCAACGCTGAAGCACCAAACCACGGTTCACTGGCACTTCCACGGCCGTGGAACCCCCCGTGGTTTTTGCCGGACAGTTGTGACAGCTGTTCCACGATATCTTTACCGTCTCTAGCATGGTGGTAGTATAAAAGTGGTCCTGCATTGCTGAGAGAAGCATCTTTCATCTTGGAGCAGCTCTCCATCTTCCATTCCACCATCAAAAATCAAATACTCTCACAACAAGAAGATTTTCTCAAGGAGGAGAGCTACCATTGAAGGAGGAGAAGAGCTCCATTGGAGAGGAGAAGAAGAACACACCATTGATAGACTTTGATAGCTTTTTGTAGTGAAGAATTTTGGAATCAATTTCTAGAGTTGTATGAACCATTTAAACCTTCTTTTAGAAGGGTTGTGAGTCATTCTAATCTCATTTTCAGCTTTGTTTGTTTGCTTCATTTGTTCATCTCTTTCTCTTCATTGTCTTGCAAATGGAAGTCATGATTTTATGGTTGATGATTTCGATTGATATGATGAATGTTGTAGGCTAAATAGATGCGATTCTAGGGTAAGGAAAGGATGGTTGTGGCTAGGACTATGATAGGATGGACTTAGATTTGCCCTTGGATGAGTCACTTACTTGAACGTAGCCTCTGTTGGAGTCCACGGCTTGTTCTTGCCAGTCCACGGCCATGGACTTGGTAGAACAGCCCGTGATTCTCCCTGGTTCGATGGGCCTAGCTTTAGATTATTAGGATATTGAAATCCTAGAGTTTGTTGAGTTAAATCTACCATAGGGTGACCTAGTGTTAGCAACTAAGTGTTAGAAGAGACCTACCCGGTGATTCTTGCTCTTAGATTCCAAAGATGACAAACCCTAGGTAGTGGTGAGCCTCATAAGCCGCCATTGGACTAAGTGTGCTAGGATAGTTGTTTAGGCCTAACCCTTTCGAGACTTACCCGGTGAGGATAGGTTAGATCCCTAGGTGACAAATCCGGTTTGTGTAGAATTCCATCCCTTAGGTTCTTAGAGACTTACCCGGTGATGAGACCTTAGGGACGGACTAGTGGACCATGAGATCTACCCGGTAATTGATCCCAATCTAGAAACACTCACTCCCAACATATCATAGTTAATCCAAGGAGTGATTAGATAGCTTGAGTCCTATGCCATAACCGGAACTTCCAACCCCTAGAATCCGCTTTTCTCTCCTTTATCTATATCTCGTTTTAGATTGTTTGTTTGTGTCGATTTGTTAGCTTAGTTGATTGTTCATTTTACATGATTTGTGATCTTTGATTGATCATCTAAAAACCCACCAAAAACATTTTAGATTTTCGTTTCTTATTTCTTTCTCTTTTCTTAGACTAGATCTTCACTAAACTTGATCACTAATCAAATCAATCTCACCTTAGTCTTTGTGTTCGACCTCGGAATACTATCCCTACTACAAACTTCCCGTACACTGCGGGTTCGCTAGGAGTTAGGAGAAATATAACGAGTATAAATTTAAAACCTATTGTGTATCACACACACATCCTGAGTGTAACAACTTGTAGCATAAGGCTATAACCAAGAAGAAAGTATTGATTATGAGGAGACTTTTGCTCCGGTTTCCAGGTTAGAAGTCATGCGTATGCTACTTGCTTTTGCATCCTTCATGAACATAAAGCTCTTTCAAATGGATAATAAATGTGATTTTTTAAATAGATTCTTAGAAGAAGAAGTCTACGTTTCTCAACCTAATGGTTTTGAAAATGATGAATTTTCAGATCATGTTTTTAAATTGGACAAAGTTCTTTATGCTATTAAGCAAGCTCCTCGAGCTTGGTATGAAAGATTGGCCAAGTATCTCCTTGAAAATAATTTCAAAAGAGGTTTGATTGACAAAACTTTATTCATTAAATCCAAAGGCAACGATATTTTAGTAGTACAAATCTATGTTGATGATATATTATATGTTGCTACTAACGATTCTATGCAAGGAGTTTTCAGATATTATATGTAGGGAATTCGAGATGAGCTTAATGGGAGAGTTAAATTTCTTTCTTGGACTCCAAGTTACACAACCAAAGAAGGAATTTTTCTTAATCAAAGCAAGTATATCAAAGATTTCATTAAGAAGTATAAAATAGATCAATCCAAGGTAGCAAAAATTCCTATGAGTTCCACACATTCACTTGATCACGACAAGGACGGTAAAAGTGTTGTACAAAAGGAGTATCGATGTATGATCGGTTCTTTGTTATATCTAATCGCTAGTCGACCTAACATTATGTTTAGTGTGTGCATGTGTGCAAGATTTCAAGCGATCCTAAAGAGTCGCACTTGATAGTTGTGAAAAGGATATTTCGGTACCTCAATGGCATTAAGGATTCAGGGTTATTGTACCCACGTCAAAGCTCGTTTCACCTCGTTGGCTATTCGGATGCTGACTTTCCAGGCTATAAGGTCGATAGAAAGAGTTCCTCTGGATATTGCCAATTCTTAGGGTCATCCCAAATTATTTGGCACTCCAAGAAGCAAAACTCGGTCGCCCTATCCACAACTGAAGCAGAATATATAGTTGCGGGAGCCTGTTGTGCACAAATTCAATGGATAGCTCAACAACTTCGTGATCTTGGCTTTGATTGTAACACCCCGAATCCGCGGGACTCGGAGTGCAACATTGGGCTAGGATCTCACAATGGATCCTGACCCTAGCCTGACAACAAGTTCACTAGACCTTATAACATCACACTGACATATATAAAAACAAATGCATAAAACTGTATATAAACTGTACAACCAAAAGGTGAACAACATCATAACCAAGTATAAACAACAACATCCTCACACAGGAGGTAACAAAAGATCATCCTCACGCGGGAGGGGAACATAACAACCCCAAAACACCATAACCATCCTATGTACCAGAGGTCCTCGGCCTGCCACCCCCGCTAGATCACTCAGCAGCACGCCTATCTCGTAGGGCATCTACAACATGGTAATAAACCATTAGCTAACCATACATATATAAGGTAATGCATAAGCACAAACACAATCATAGAAAGATAAACACATCAACATGCTATCACACATTTACCCATTTATCATCTTTATATAATAGTCATTCACTCATCTCGTGTATATATAGATAGATGAAAGTATGTGACACGAGGACCGATACATCCTCGCCTCTGAGTCTGATAGTCAGTTGTACTAGTATCGGTCACACAATCCGTGTACCCTATGGGAGTGGATTGCCCCCTTCCTATAAAGTCAGTCTGGCCTGACATCAGAGATCCTCCCAGACTCCACGGCGGGATGAAAGGGAAAGGTTATCATAGCCACGCATACGTGGCAATCCATAAAACATAGGTCAGTAATAACGACATCTCATGCTATCATAGCAAACATATAACGCACACACCACTCATGCAAACACCCAATATAAGGATAGTAACTAAGTAAGTCCAACGGACTTACCTCAATCTCATACAAAGCTCAACCACAATCAATCTCCACTCCTGAGAGGGACACTGCCTAACAACAAGGCATAGAGATATATCAATCTCCTATCAATCAAAGGGGTCACACCTAGACCCAAGGGATCCATATGATCATCCTCAACCTAACCTCATAACCTAATAAACCTCAAAGGCCATACATGGCATATACCGATCATAACATCATCATCTCACATCCTCACACACCTAGCATGATCCTATACACTCAAACTAGGAAAGGAGGGGACAAAGGCATCCTAAAGCAAGCCTAGAAGCACACACACCTACAAAGCAAGGCCAATACAAGGCTGGACTGTAGGTGGCCGCAGGGGTGGTTGCAGGTGGCGTTGGGGCGGACTCTGGCTGGCGCAGGGGCGGCTGCAAGTGGCGGAGGCGCGGCTGGACAGCAGGGACACCAAGTCAGCCCCTTCTTCACTTCTTCCTTCGATTCCTTCAGTCCTTCTTCATTCAACACACATACATACTGAAACATACATATATATACATCAACATATGCGAATCATGGTTGGAACAAGATCCAATCTAAGAGAGTCTAAGCTAGACTAAGAGAAGAGGAGAGAAGATGAAAGAATGAAGAAAGAAAGGGAAGAAGCCATGGAAGCTTACCAAGCTGAACCTATACAGATGTTGAACTCTCACCAAGACCTCCAAGCTGGCTCAACAAGGCACAACAACATCAACCATCAACAATCAGCAACAAATCTATCCAAGACTCTCTCCAACTCAATAAAACTTCAAAGAAGATCAAGAATAGATCCAAAGAAAGAAGAGAGTAGAAGATGAATGAAGGGAGAGAGATGGAGCTGCAAATGAAGAACCCTCTTCAGAAGGAGAGAAAAGAAGCTTATAAAGGGGGAAAAAGGGTAAAGCACAGGTGAAAGGGTCAACAAAGACGGCTGCAGCCACCTAGAGCCGCAGGGGCGCACCTTGTGAGGTGTAGGTGAGGCCCAAGCAAACCGCAGGGGCGGCCTCTAGGTCACGCAGGGGCAGATCAGGCTAAAACCAGGTCCTCATCATACACTCTCAGCAACTAAGCAACTAGGCTCTTACATCTCACCCCTCCCCCCCTAAAAACAAGAGTCGTCCCGAAAATTGCAAAATCCCAAATCCTCTCGGACTCATATGCCGAGGTATAACTCTCTCTCTCTTTCGGAGGTATCACATCTCCGCTCAAAAGGTCATAACCTATAACAATCTATAACTTCAAACATGAACATGGAGGAATCATCAACTCTAGAAAACAAGGCCATAACGCTACCCAAAGGCGTAGAGGAATCACATCTCTCGCCATACGACATCACAAGGCATAGAGGAAGTACATCTCTAGCCAAATCATACTCATATGCAACGCATGGAGGAATAACATCTCCATAAACTATGTCCATCAAAGTAGCATGGAGGAAAGAACCATCTCCAGCTATAATCATGCATCACGCTAGCACATCAAGATCTAATAAGATCTTAAATCACATCATAGCTAGCATGGAATAAATATATCAAGGCATATAAGCACATAAGCGCATAATCATATACTCACCAAGATAGCACTAAGATCTACTCATCGACCCTAGGCGCATCTATCTCAACATAAAACTCTGGATAGTTCCTCTAGATACTATCCTCAGTCTTCCATGTAGCCTCCTCAAGTCCTCGTCTAGACCACTATATCCTCAGCATAGGAATGTCCTTCGAACGCAGGCGTCTCACACCTCATTCTAAGACTGCAATAGGATGCTCAGCAAAGGTGTGGTCTGGCTCAACCACCAAATCATCATAACTAACAATGTGCGTCGGATTTGGTATGTACTCCCTCAGTTGAGACACATGGAACACAGGGTGAACACCCTCTAACCTCGGAGGCAATGCTAATTTGTAGGCTTCCCTCCCGACTCTATCTAGTATCTCAAAAGGACCGACATATCGGGGACTCATCTTCCCCTTTATGCCAAAACGTCTAACACCACGCGTCGGAGATAATCTCAGCCAGACGTAAGCTCCTACTCTGAACTCTAGAGGTCGATGTCTCCTGTCTGCATATGACTTCTGGCGACTCTGTGCAGCCAACATCCTCTCTCTAATCAGCGGTACTTAAGCTATATCATCCTGAATCTACTCTAGCGTTGTCCCACTGATACTGCTAGGCTCACCTGATGAAGGATCATCTGAGCTAACTCCATCTTCACCACCTCAAGGGACTCTAACAAGAGTGCAAGCTAAACATCAAGCTGAGATGGATGCTCTTTTCCTAAACATGGTCCATGAAGCTCAACCAAGTCCACATTCATCAAGTCTAAGGACCATCTTGTGGATCAACCACGAACACATCCCAGCCAAGATGATTAATGGAGCTTAAATTGTATTTCTAGTTGTTGGACAGACCTTGGGACACATTTCAAAGGACAAACGGAGGCCTTGAAATCATATACAATGGGCTTCACGTGTGTGCATGTGCATGGCTGGAACATTCATTTAAGTATGTGGCTTTGAGAGGCTGAATAGGAGAGTTTAATTAGGCCCAATTGTGTTCTATGTTTCTGGGCTTTATTTAACTCTCTCTCAATGTAATTACGGTAAGTAGTTTCTTTTTTTTTGTTTTATAAGAAAATGCCTAGGATGTATATAAAGCCTTTTCTCTCTTCTTTTGTAGTTAGACAAGTTTTATACAAGTTTTGCTGAGAGCATTTCAGAATGGAATCCAAGAGAATTCAATCATTCTTGTCTCGTGAGTTTGTGTGTGTGATCTAGCTTTCTCGTTCTTGTATATGTCAATCTCCTTCGGGATTGGTGTTGCAAGTCGAACAAGGCACCCTCTTCGTGCTCTCGATTCTCATTGGTTCTTGGATCTCGAATCCAAGGGTTCTATCATTGTTCCTTTCGGTTCTTCTTGTCCCTTTCTGTTTTCTCGTTTTCATTGCTGCCCTTGTTTGTTAATTTCGTGTGTTCTTCTTTCTTCAGAACAGGTTGTTTCTCTAGATCCGTTCTTCGTGGATAATCATTGTATCATCATCCCAACATAAAGGTGTACGACACCTACGTCCATACAGTGCCTCATAAGGAACCATCCATATAGATGCATGTCAGTTGTTGTTGTATGAGAACTCAACTAGTGGGAGGTAATCAAACCATCCACGTCCCCAATCTAACACACAAGCTCGCAGCATATCCTCCAGGGTCTGGATGGTCCTCTCTGACTGACCATCTATCTGGGGGTGAAACGCAGTCGTGAAGTGTAGACTCGTCCCCAAAGCAGTCTGAATCTGCTTCCAGAATCTCGAGGTAAACTGTCCATCTCGATCAGAGATGATCGTCCTCGGTACACCATGGAGTCTCACAATCTGTCTAGTTTAGTCCTCATTCAATCTGCTTACTAGCCACGTCTCTCTGATGGGAATGAAACGTGCCGTCTTCATAAATATGTCAACAAAAACCCAGATAGCATCAGAACTCTCAATCCAGTCACGAAGTACATGGAGACGTCCTCCCACTTCCATTGCGGTACTGGTAGTGGATGGAGCTCACGTCCAGGTCTACAATGCTCTATCTTGACCTGCTGGCAGGGCGCACATTGTGCCACAAATCTGGCTACATCAAGCTTCAGCCCTCCCCACCAATATGAGCGTCTCACATCATGGTACATCTTACTCGTACATGCATGTACAGAGTAAGGTGTACAGTGAGCCTCCTGTAAGATCCTCGTCTCAACTCTGCATCAGCAGGTACACAAACGCGGTCATGGCGCCTCATCACTCCATTTGCTCCAATGGAGAACTGTGGTGCCTCTCCACGAGACATCCTCTCTCTGATCCTCATCAAGGTCGGGCAGGTCCCCTACTTCTGTTGGATCTCATCAAACTGACCAGGTAAAACCTCTAAAGTATATAACTAGGTATTATCATCAACAAACTAGATGTCCAGCTCTAGCCAAGCTAGATCCCTCTGAAGCTGCGGTTGTACTATCAGTCTCGCAATCGCCTTCTCTCAAGGCGTCTTACTGCTCAAGGCTTCAACTACTACATTCGCCTTTCCCAGATGATACAAAATCTCAAGGTCAAAGTCCTTGATCAACTCAAGCCATCGAATTTGGCGGTTATTCAACTCCCTCTGTGTAAAAATATACTTCAGACTCTTATGTTCTGTGAAGATCTGACATGTAGCACCATACAAGTAATGTCTCCAGATCTTCAAAGCATGAACTACCGCTGCCAACTCCAGATCATGAGTCGGGTAGTTCTCCTTATACGTCTTCAACTGTCTAGACGCATAAGCAATCACTCTGCCCCTCTACACATCCCAAGCCTAGCTTGGATGCATCACTGTAAACTACAAAATCATCAGAACCCTCTAGTTGTGCCAAGACAGGAGCAGAAGTCAAACGCTTCTTCAACTCCTCAAAACTCTGGGCACACTGATCAGTCCATACAAACCTGGTAGTCTTCCTCAGAAGACTCGTGAGTGGACGGGAAATCATAGAAAATCCCTCCATGAAGCGTCGTTAATATCCAGCTAGGCCAAGAAAGCTACGCACTTCCTTGACGTTCATCAGTGTCGTCCATGCAACAACAGACTCGATCTTCGCCGGATCAACCATAATCCCACCTGCGGAGACGATGTGTTTAAGAAAAGAAACCTCAGACATCCAAAACTCGCATGCTCCTCTCTGCTACGAGAGTATACCAGAATTTCATCAATGAAGACTACCACAAACTGATCAAGGAAGTCGATGAAGATATTGTTCATCAACTCCATGAAGACTGTTGGGGCATTCGTAAGCCCGCATGGCATCACCACAAACTCGTAGTGTCCATAACGGTACGAAATGTCATCTTGTGCACATCCTGCTCCCTCACCCTCAACTGGTGGTATCCGGAGCGTAAATCAATCCGGGAGAAGACTATCGCTCCCTGAAGCTGATCAAGTAGATCATCAATACGGGGCAGTGGATACTTGTTCTTGATGGTCACCTTGTTCAGCTCCTTGTAATCAATACACAATCTCAACGATTCGTCCTTCTTCCGCACGAAGAGGACAGGTGCTTCCCAGGGGGATACGCTAGGGCGGATGAAGCCCTTCTCAACCAACTCCTCGAGTTGCTTCTTCAGCTCCAACATCTCAACATGCGCCATACGATATGGGGCCTTCAAGATGGGTCTCGTACTAGGCTCCAACTCGATACTGAAATCCACACTCCTCTAAGGAGGCAAGCTCGACGGCTCAGCAAACACGTCTACAAACTCGCAGACCACTGGAATGTCCTCTAGTGCTGGGATCTCTCCATCCTTCATGGCATAGCACCAAAAGGTATCACATATTTGTGCTATCAGTCTACCTGTTCGTACTGCACTAATGACAGAACCTATCTTCCCAAGGTCCCAACCTCGGAAGACCTCAATCTGACCAACCTCAATAGACATTGTAACAGTCCTCCTACCAACATCTAAAACCGCACGGTGTCTAAGCATCCAATCCATGCCTAATATGACTTCTTCATGCATCATTGGCATGACTAAGATGTCAACAAGCAAAACACGAGTCCTTAAACGAAGGGGACAACTACGTATCTCACGGGTACCTCTAACCCGACTATCATCACGTGACCCTATAGTAAAGGGTATCCCCTCTATAGTAGCTAAACTCAAACGCTCAACACATGTATCAGAAATAAAGGAATGCGTAGGACCTGTATCCAATAAAACTCTAACAGGTAAACCATGAAGCAAAATGGTACCTGTAGCAGCCGGTGTAGGCGGCTCCTCTGCACTCCTCAGCTCAAAAGCTCTACCTTGAGCTCCTCTGGTGTCAGTGGTACTCCCACCACAACCTCTACCTCTACTCGGCCCGGGAGCAGATGCTTGAGTAGAAGGACGATCCGGGACCCTCTACTGTCCTTGTATATGCTGCTGAGGTGTCCTCTAACCACATCCCGCCACACTGGCAGGGGAAGAAACCTGCTGTGATGCAACACCACCCTGCCTACAAAAGACAGCTCGATGACCTGGTCTACAACAAGTAAAGCAAGTCACTGGTGGCCTCGTACACTCTGGTCGTATGTGTCCAGGATCACCACAATTGAAGCATTGTCATCCCTTATTTGCAATCAGTGAAGACGAGAGGTAACTCTGACGTCTCTGACTCCGTCCAAAGCCAGATGCTCCTCCAACACCACTGGTATGCCTAGTGCGCTGCCTCTTCTCAAACCGTCCCTTCTGAGAAGCCCTCCTCTGACTGGCTCGCTCTCTCTTATAAGCAGAAGCTCGGTCCTGATAATCAACTAGGGACTCACAATGGAATCCTGCCATGTATGAGTGTGTGCTCTCCCTCAGTCGACGGGATAATAGGTATACATGTTGGTCCTTAGAAGGTGCAATTGGACCCAGCAAAGCTAACTCAGTTTGGAAGCGGTTGATGGCGTCTACAATAGGCACATCCTTAAATCCGGCCTCCACAAAGTCCTGCAGTTTCTCCCTCCTCAATGAGGCAGGGCAGAACTGCTCTCTAATCATGCTCCTAATGCGGTCATAACTGGTGGCTCTTGTTCATACAGTCCTCCACCACTAATGTGCAAGGTCACGGAAAAGAGATTGAACTAGCTCTATCCGTCTGTCCTCAGGACATCTGATAGACTCTAAAGCTGAGTCTACATGTCCTATCCAGACCTCGGTCTCCAACCCTACCTTTCCACAGAAAGTTGGTGCGCCCATCTGATGGAATGCCTTCAACCAAGTATCTGATCGAGGCCCTATGGTCTCCTCTAGGACTCGAACAGTCTCAACAGCACGTGCCGGCATAGCTGGCACCCGTGTGGCTTCTTGAGACATCTCATAAGATCCCACCTGCCTTGGTAGATCTGGGGCCCGTCTACCAGCTCTGGCAGCCTTCTCAACACGTCGGATGTACTCTCTAAACTTTGGCCCCCTCATGGAGACATGATCCGAGTCATCAGACCGGACTCGATGTGAATGTTGTCTCCTAGATCCACCACTCCTCGTCTCTGGGACGACACTTTCAGCAACTTCCTCATGTACCTCCTCTACCACTAGTGGATCAGCAACGAGGACTGGTCCTTGTCTTGTCACGCCCGGAGGAAAAGGTGGTCTACCTGTACCTCGGCCTACAACAGCAGTAGCTCTAGGCCGAGCCATCTGTGGGGTATGCACACCTAACTTATAAGGCTCTATATAAGCCATATGTATAAGTATATATATATAACACATATAGAACATAATCCACAATACATATATATATACATATCTATACTACAGAGATCCATAGCAGAGGTGGCGACTTCTTATACAATCTAACCCAGAACCACACTTAAAACCAAAAATCTTTTTGAAAACTTCGGACCCCTTTCGGGTTCTGTTTATTTTACTTATCAAACCTCATTGCATGTAGCAAGTGTCATTGTTGTCAACCTAAGGCTCTGATACCAACTCTATAACACCCCGAATCCGCGGTACTCGAAATGCCACATTGGGCTAGGATCTCACAATAGATCTTGCCCCTAGCCTGACAACAAGTTCACTAGACCTTACAACATGGCACTGACACATATAAAAACAACTGCATAAAACTGTATAACTCTACAACCAAAAGGTGAACAAAATCATACCCGAGTATAAACAATAACATCCTCACACAGGAGGTAACAAAAGATCATCCTCACGTAGGAGGGAAACATAACAACCCCAAAAGACCACAACCATCCTATGAACGAGAGGTCCTCGGCCTGCCACCCTGCTAGATCACTCAGCAGCACACCTATCCCGTAGGGCATCTACAACATAGTAATAAGCCATTAGCTAACTATACATATATAAGATAATGCATAAGCACAAACACAATCATAGAAAAATAAACACATCAGCATGATATCACACATTTACCCATTTATCATCTTTATATAATAGTCATTCACTCAAATCGTGTATATCTAGATAGATGAAAGTATGTGATGCGAGGACCGATACATCCTCGCCTCTGAGCCTGATAGTCAGTTGTACTAGTATCGGTCACACAATCCGTGTACCTTATGGGAGTGGATTGCGCCCTTCTTGTAAAGTTAGTATGGCCTTACATCAGAGAACCTCCCAGACTCCACCGTAGGATAAAATGGAAAGGTTATCACAGCCATACATGCGGGGCAATCCATAAAACATAGGTCGGTAATAACGACATCTCATGCTATCATAGCAAACATATAATGCACACACCACTCATGCAAACACCCAATATAAGGATGATAGCTAAGTAAGTCCTACGGACTTACCTCAACCTCGTACAAATCTCAACCACAATCAATCTCCACTCTTGAGAGGGACACTGCCTAACAACAAGGCATAGAGATATATCAATCAAAGGGGTCACACCTAGACCCAAGGGATCCATAGGATCATCCTCAACCTAACCTCACAACCTAATAAACCTCAAAGGCCACACATGGCATATACCGATCATAACATCGTCATCTCACATCCTCACATACCTAGCATGATCCTATATACTCATACTAGGAAAGGAGGGGACAAAGGCATCCTAAAGCAATCCTAGAAGTACACACACCTGCAAAGCAAGGCCAACACAAGGCTGGACTGCAGGTGGCCGCAGGGGCGGCTACAGGTGGCATTGGGGCGGACTCTGGCCGGCGCAGGGGCGGCTACAAGTGGCGCAGGGGCGGCTGGACAGCAGGGACACCAAGTCAGCCCCTTCTTCACTCCTTCCTTCGATTCCTTCACTCCTTCTTCATTCAACACACATACATATAGAAACATACATATATATACATCAACATATACCAATCATGGCTAGAACAAGATCCAATCTAAGGGAGTCTAAGCTAGACTAAGAGAAGAGGAGAGAAGATGAAAGAATGAAGAAAGAAAGGGAAGAAGTCATGGAAGCTTATCAAGCTGAACCTATGCAGATGTAGAACTCTCACCAAGACCTCCAAGCTAGCTCAACAAGGCACAGCAACATCAACCATCAACAATCAGCAACAAATCTATCCAAGACTCTCACAAACTCAACAAAACTTCAAAGAAGATCAAGAAGAGATCCAAAGGAAGAAGAGAGGAGAAGATGAATGTAGGGAGAGAGATGGAGCTGCAAATGACGAACCCTCATTAAAAGGAGAGAGAATAAGCTTATAAAGGGAGGAAAAGGGTAATGCACGGGTCAAAGGATCAACAAAGACGGCTGCAACGACACAGAACCGCAGGGGCAGACCCTATGAGGCGCAGGTGCGGCCCAAGCAAACCGCAGGGGAGGCCTCTAGGTCACGTAGGGGTGGATCAGGCTAAAACCAGGTGCTTAGCAACTAGGCTCTTACATTGATCTTACAGGTATACCTATTAAATATGATAATACTAGTGCTATTTTGATTACTAAAAATCATGCAACATTCAAGAACAAAGCATAAAGATGTAAGGCATCACTTCATACGTGATCATGTTGAGAAAGGTGATGCTTCGATATCTTTTATATCGACTAACTTGCAGCTTGCAGATATTTACTAAGCCTCTACGTGAAGATCAATTCAATTTTATTAGATTAGAGCTTGGTATCTTGAACAAGGAAGCATTAACTTAAGGGGAGTAAATCGTTTTATTGCCTCCTTATAATGCAACCCACTTTTCAATTTCAAGGCCTTGAAATGCAATTCAAGGGCCTTGAAACGAAATTCAAGGGCCATATTGAAAATCACGGATCAATTTATTGGTTAATATATTTTAGATATTCGATCATTAAATTATTTTATAGAAGGATTTTTAAAATGATTTCAAAAGTCTTTGTTTTCAAATTCAAAAGATTTTTTGAAAAGTGGTTATAGATAAAATGGGAAAGAATGCAAATCAAAATCGGCTTTCAAGATCTTGATTCCATCAAAATCTTGTTAAACCATAAATTGATTTGACATTCTTCCCTTTAATTACCACTCCTCTCTCTTCTTTATTTATGTCCGCCTTCAACATTCTTGCAAACCCATCATCTTTACTCTTTCATCTTCCAAAGCCCTTTCGGCTTCTCTCACAAACAAATACATGGCCTCCAAGCATCAACCAATTGATGAAGCATCATCTTCGGTTACCAAATGCGCTCAGACGGGATTGCTCTCCAACTGGTTCAAAAGTCACACCATCGTAGAAAAATGGCTTGACGGGTTCAAAGATCAAACCCTCTACATGTGTGAGTTAGTGGATTAGGAGTTTTTCCTCTCACTTGGTCTCCTATGCATCACTCTGCTCAGAGGATGTTCTATTTGGAAGATCCTCAATCTAGAAGAAGTGGCATATCCAAGACTGACCCGACTGTTCTTTTTCAATCTTACTACACGAAGGGAATGAGGGGAGTTTATCCTCGAATCGGTGGTAAAAGGTAAAACCATTTCCCTCTCTTCTCTAGTTATCGCACAAATTTTCAGGCTTCCCACCTTTACCTCTTATGACCACCCTCACAAAGCCAGATCTGTGAAATTGGCAAAAGAACAGTTTCTCCTACCCAACTCTCCTTTGGAGTCTACCCTTACATCTCTTACTCTTGAAGCCGGGATTGTCTTTGCTGTACTTGTGAGATGTGTTGTTCCACAAATAAAGTGCAGGGATTTGCTGACTAGTCAACTCTTTGCATTTATGTATCATGTGCTGAATGGATTAGATATTGACTTCTGCAGCATTATCCTTAACCACATGCTTCACATGATAAACGCCCCCAGTGATACCCCTCTTCCATATGCAAATTTGCTTGAATAAATCTTTCGATATTTCTTTGTTGATATTGTTGATGAGGAAAAACATTTTGTTTGTGGAGAGATCAATAAGGAATTTTTTGAAAACATATGGATTGAAAAGACACTCACTAGAGAGTGGATCCTGAAGGAGCAATGCACTAGTTCGTCTTTTTCAGCCTAGAGGCTTGATGCGGTGGAATTTGGTCTAGAATCTCTAAGGAAGGACATGTTGGATTTTAGATCCGAGGTTACAAATAAGATAGATGAATCACAGGAGCTGATGTCAATTATGCACCAGAAAATTAACCAAATGTTCCATGTGAATGCCCTCTCTTTCACCTCAGCAAGCAGCCTCAAGTCCTTAAGAGATGAAGATGTTGAAGAGACTAGAAAACAAGCAAAAGAGGTCATGTTTCAATTCTACAAAACTGTAAAGGGTTGCCCTATTCGTCAACCTGTTGTTGAGGATCCAGATATTCTGCATATCGAGGAGTTTGGCGTAGTGAGAAATTACAAGAACCAGAAGGATCAACAAAGAGTGGATGAATACATGAAAGCCATCGGCTTGTATAATGCTCATGCCTGATGGAAAAAGAAGTGCCACGATGAACTCCGTAGAAAGGGCCGTCTAAATCCCAAATGGTACCAGGAGTAGCCTTTCAAAGTCTTGAACGTAATTTCAAGGGCTTGAAATGGATATCATGCCTTGACCTGGAGTTCAAAGCCTCCTTGGTTTTGATTTCAAGGCCTTGAATACTGTTTGTGGGACTTGCGTTTTTAAACGATTTTTTGCTTTTGGAAATACTTTGTGGGTCTATAATAACTTTAAACTCCCGTGCTTTAACTATTTTTCTCCCTTGTTGAAAGACAAAGAGGTAGAAATTATATGCTTGATCCGATATTCTGCATTCTGTATTTTATTTTTCCAATATTATTACATATGCATCGCTAACATTAAATGCAAGTACGATATTTGTTTTGTCTTCCATCAAGAGGGAGATTGATAACTCCACCTTGAGTATATATTTATATATGTGATGATGGAAGACTTAACATTATGAGCTGTTTATATACTAACAAATATCGATTATATTTCTAGATTGCTTGGTTTGGTTTTGTATTTGTTAAATGTGTGCAGGCCTTAAAAAGCATTTCAAAGGATGAACGGATGCCTTTAAACACGTTACAAGGGACAAGCGCAAAGATTAAAAAGCAGTTCAAAGGTTCAACACGGAGGCCTTGAAAGACATTTCAAGGGATCAGAGTCGAAGCCTTGAAACGCGAAACAAGGGATACATCGGCTGAAAGCATTTCAAAATCAAGATTCAATCTCAACAACGAAATCTACCAAGGATCAAAAGAAGATCTTCAAACAAGATATCAAGAGAAGATCTGGGCCAGCTCAACGGATTTTTTAGAAGAGATATCATCCCAACAAAAAGATCTTGGAAAGATCTTAACCGACGCAAGATTGAAGATTTCATCCAACGGATCTCACAAAAATCTCATATCCAAGGAAGATATACATCGGCTATCAAAGAGAGATATCTTCAACCGAAGATCCTCAACAACTTGGAAGATCTCGGAGCTTCAAACAAGGACTTCAATGACAAGATCTTCAATGGCTCTTTCAAGAGAAAATCTCGAACAAGAAGACTCTCAACGTGCGTCAAGGAGATGAAGAAGATTGAAGATCTTACAACAGCTACTTCATTTCAACCTAACACCGTTTTCCATGGAGAATGAAGAAACTCACAACGGTCCTTTCTACAACGGCTAGAAGACTTCTTCATCGAAGACTATAAATGAAGATGAGGATTGAAGAGAACAACAACAAGCTTACACGGAAACATCTAAGTCTTCAAGTGATCCAAAACATCTTCATTCCTTCCAAAAGTTTTTCTTCTTCTTAGTTTACAAAAACTTACATTCCTAGAGAGAGAAAAATACGAGAGCTTCATTGGAATATCTAGAGAGTGTTATACTCGAGTGTGTGTTACTCTGCGAAGTAACTAGGCTATTATTGCTAGGTTAAGAGTTGGAACTAGATCGTAGCATTAGCTACAGTGAGAGAAGAAGGAGATTTCTTCTAGATTGTATATAGGACTCTTTGAAGCAGATAATAGATAGTTAGATCCTACGGGCAAAGAAACCCTACGAAGACGTAGGTTGTTAGAGTTAAACTTCGTAAACATATCACCGTGTCGATCTTTTACTTCCGCACTATTTCTTGCTTGATTGTGACTAATGTTGTTTTGCATGTTTTCGGAGTCAAGGCCTTGAAATCACTTTCAACGCCCTTGAAAACTTGTTGTGTCACAAAGAGCACAGATCGACATCAAGGCCTTGAAATTAGTTTCAAAGTATTGAGATAGGTTTTTGCGAAAAGTTCTCATACTTTATTCAACCTCCCCCCCCCCCCTCCCCTTTTTAGAGTATTTATATCCTTTGTATTCACCTATACGGTTCTTCATATATAACGGGTGAATTTAAGGAGTATGTTCTTATCTTTGTATGTCATATTACATAGGATTTTAAAAAATTAATGAACTACATAGTTCATTAATTCCAAATTCAAAGTTTACTTCTTGTGTTTCAATTGTTTTTATTCATTGTGATTTTGTATTATTATGTATGTTTTTGTAACATATTTGTATAAAATTACACATCAAATTGTAAACAAAATAACACATGCTAGAAGAAAATGTGCATATCAACACTGGTAAGTTATAAAAAAAAGAAGATTTATACATTACACAAAACAATATAATATATTTTTTACAATATAACAAACCAAAGAAGTTGCTGGTAAGTTATAAAAATAATTATATACACTACAAAAACAATATAATATATTTTACACAATATAACAAACCAAAAAAGTTACGCAAAATAACACAAACTACTTACATGAAAAAAATTACATATAGAAATGGATAGAACCCAAATTGTCACAAACTAAATACTGTTACAAAATTTAGGGCTACACAAAAAACACAAAGCTAAAATATTTATTTACACATATACTTAATTACCCTAATGTGTAAATATTTTAGGATATTTACCTTAATATAATTAAAATAAGATGAACCACAAACTCAAATGAAAAAAAAATATTACGTTATTTTTTGTTAAAGTAATTAATAGAGAATATTTATTAACTCAAATTATGTATATAATTTTATTCAGAGATATCATATTATTATTTAGTTGTTCTTGTTATTTACACAAATATCCTAAAATATTTACACATTGCAGATAATTAAGTATTTACAATGGGTTAAAAAAAATTATAACCTAGTTTACCAAATCAAAATTTTAAAGAAAGAATTTGGCGTACTAGGCTCTTTTTGGTTTTTGTTTAAGAAACTATACCCCATATTTTTTTTACCACTTTCATTTATTGATAGGTAAAAGTTATTTACCCCTTTATTTAAAAAAAAATTCCTATATTTAGGAAAAAAGAAAAACAACGTAAGTTACTAAAGCTGTATTTTTATTTGCTTTTGTTTTTTTTTTCTCTTTTTTTATTTTCTTTTTTATTTTCTTTTTTATTTTCTTTTTTCTTTTTTTTATGTTCGGGTATGAATTTCTTACCAGAATTTTACATACCAGAATTTTACATACCAAAATTACATACCAGAATTTTACATACCAGAAATACATATCAGAAATACTTACCAGAA
This sequence comes from Fagopyrum homotropicum, assembly GCA_033239125.1. Lineage (NCBI taxonomy): Eukaryota > Viridiplantae > Streptophyta > Magnoliopsida > Caryophyllales > Polygonaceae > Fagopyrum > Fagopyrum homotropicum. The sequence goes on along the minus strand of BSWB01000002.1, from coordinate 95,236,471 downwards.
ATACATACCAAATTTTTTTTTGTTTTTGTATCCTTATGTATTTTTTTATAATTTTCTGGTATGAAATTCATACCAGAAACTCTTACCAGAAATTTTACATACCATATTTTTTTACCAATATTTTTTCTGGTCTTGCAGTTGAGAGTTTGCTGCTAAACTAATACAATCTGCATTCTAGGTGTCACTAATTTGGAGTATTCTACCAGAAAGGTGTAAAGATGAAGCGTAAAGCCTTGAGATGGTGGCATATGACTCCAATTCCTGTTCAATAAACAAAAGTCAGGAATTATGTGTCAAATGACATTTAAGAAAGAATAGACCATATGCCAATAGTATATCCATATGAAATCAACCTCCTAGAAGCCTACCATTTTGAATATTGCAGCAACAACAACACCATGGGTACCTATACAAGATGCACGACATTCATATGCACAATAGGATAGTAGTTCAAGAAACTCTGTTGTCAGCTTCAATACACCAATTTGCGGTAATTGAAGAACGAACTGAGGCACGGGAATGATAAGACGATGATCATATAATCATAAAACCTGGACAATCCAATTCACCTCTAGTTCTTGCTCCCCCAAAAGCTTCTGATGCCCCTCCCTGAGTAGATCTTGGCACCACTAAAGCGGCAAAGCTCATGATCGATCCTCCTGAGCTTTCTATAGCAAGATTTGCAATCAACTGAGACCCTCAACAACATGCAGCAATACTGAGAGATTTAACACACCAGCAAATATAAGTAAGTAAGTAGAAAGCCACAACATTATCACATTACATACCACTGTGGTGTTGTATTGCATAGGAAATCCCATGCCTGTGGGAAAACTAGTTTGCCATCTAGGAGCATATAGAGGTTGAGGTGCACACATTGCAGCAAAAATATCCTAGATGCCCAAAAATTCACAATTTCAGTAAATGCAAACCACGAGTGCTTAATCTAGACTTTCTAGAGGCACATTTTAAAGTTTTAACTCATTAATACACGAGTTGTGTTGTAATTCCGGTATGTAAATTATAAAAACCAAAATACTATTAGAAGTAGAGATGAATTGAGGGTGCACATGCAAACACTATATGTAAAACACACTCATATCCGGGTCTCAAATGAAGTTCCTAAGTTGCAAATCTTTCCACTTGATCATTTGTGCAGGCTGCTTGGGAGATTGTGACGCCTCTTCTGCACAAAATTGACGAAGGGAAGATAAAGCCAATCCCATACAAACCTGGAAGCCGAGGGCCAAAGGAAGCAGATGAGTTGCTCAAAAAGGCTAGTTATGTTCAAACTCATGGCTACATTTGGATTCCCCCTACTCTATAACCAAAGAACGAATCATCTACAACCATGAAATAAATAATTTCAATATCAGACTTCATCCAAGGTTGATGGGAAGGGACCGATTAATATTACGATGTTGCTACTATTGTCTTGGCGCCGCTCTCCTCTTCCTCGTCGGTGACATCTTCTTCTCCATCCGTCACTCTCGTCTCATGGATCCTATCGCAACTCGCAATTGCCGGTGATAATGATGGCGATGAGAGATCTGAGGTAGAGTTCGCAAGGGAATGGAAAACAGAGAGGTGGTGATGAGAGATCTGAGGTAGAGTTCGCAAGGGAATGGAAAACAAAGAGGCGGCTGAAGGCGGTTGAAGAGAGGGTTAGAGTTCACTGTAAAAAAAAAAATAGATTTGTTGTATATTTACTTTATAAAAAAACAAAAAAATCTAGTTACTATTATATTTTCTCAAAAAGACCTAGTAACCTAATTTGGCCAATTTTAAATAATACCTTTCTTCCAATTTTCTATTATATAATTAGTTTAGGATACGATGTAATAACTAACCTTATCGTTTATTTATATATATATATCATTATTCTTTTACTTTTTATACATTGTCATACAACTAGCTGTATGAATAAAATTATATTTATATTTATATATTTTTTATTTTATTCAGGAAAATAATAGTACAAAAAACTTTAATAATATTATTCTAAAGTAAGCATTAATATAAGTTTTCTAGAGTCGTCAACAATAAATTACTAAAATTTCAAAACTAATTTTCAATTGATCGAATTAATTAATTTAAATTTGTATTAAAATTTAGCAAAACAATTATTTCAACAAAAAAATAATTATTGACTTATTTTTGTTAAGTAATAGTTATAATGTGTATAATTTTGGTGAAATATAAATAATTTTAGGTAAATGTTGTAATAATCTAAGATATAATATGCTCTAGATATATATATAAGCATTGTATGCAAACATACAATTATATAACAATATTCATCATCACAACCTTCCATATTAAAAAACTAAGATCATTGTATGCAAGAAACTTAAGAAAATATAGAAAGCACACGAACAATACAGTACAATTCTACACCTCATTATCCAAAATATGCATATTGAATTACAAGGATTAAAAAAATTTATTAAAATCAAATGTGGAGTATTAAAACTAACTTGTATTAACAAAGGTAGAATACATTTGAGGTGATGTCGTGCCACTCTTTTGAATTCGGAAGCTCACAACTAATGCCATATTTTTTTTAAATTACCTACTTAAGTTTATAATTATTTTTATTTGGGTTCCAAAGTTTTATTCTAACCGAATTTAGTTTCAATCTCACTTTTTTATACTACTTTAACAAATTCAAATCAAATTTTACTTATAGATATTTTATTTGGTTCCTTGATATTCCACATCGTTTCACACATAAACGATGCACCCTACATCAGTGCTGAGGGCATCAAGGACTCAAGGACGAATCATTTTCAAGAAGAGGAGTTTGACGTAGGAGTATCTCCGGACCTAACTCGATTTGAGACCATGGTTATGGAAGCTAAGAGACAAAGAGTGAAGATCACTCAAAGGAGGAGAAGAGGGAGAATTAAAACCATTCAAGCAAAAAGAGAAATGAAGATCATTTCTAAAAGAGACATAAAGACCATTTATAGAAGAGACATGAAGACTGTTTTTAGGTGATAGAAAGTATCAAGGGTAGAAATACATGTCAAATCAATCAAATCAAACTCAACAAGTATAAGCATCAAATTAGACGAAACTAGTGTTTAAATCGGATCTAATTACATATTTAGTTATTGCCCATAATTACACCTTTAACTTTGGGTTATGTTTTATGTACCCGAGTTGAGTTTTACCTATCCTTTAGCCATCCATTGACCTTCTTTATAGTTGCATTTTTTTCTTTTATAAGTTATTGTCGTTGGTTAAGAAAATAGGCAAGTATAGTTTTGCTTCGAGGCCTATAAACACCACATGCATAGTCTTTTCTTATTTTGATCAAGGATCGTTCTCTTTATCGATTGTAGTACCCAAAACACATCAGTTTGTGTTTTGCTTGAAGTATTACTTGAGGATTGCAGGTGATCTACCCAAACCGGCTAAGATAAGCTAGATGGCTATGCAAACAGTGAGGGGTAAAAGAGAGATATACTTATGAGAGTATTTTTTTTATTTTACTAACGTAACATGTTTGCTAGTTTGGTTTGCGTATAATAGTTACAAGGAAGTCAAACATGACTGATCCGGAATACGACATCAAGACAAGATTTATGATAATCGAATATAGCCTAGAAGCCCCCTTAGGGAGTATCTTAACCTATCTATTCTTTCTTTGGTATTAATCAAAATGATGATTTGTTTCAAATTAGATGTCTAGTCAAAGGAAATGTTGGCAAAATGATTATAAATGGAGAAATTTGTAATAACCTAGCTAGCATTGAGATGGCCGAAAAGGTACAACTTTCTACTTTCCAATATCCAAATCCTTATAGATTAATTGACATGAATTATTATGGTGAAGTAGAAATAAATACAAGTTGAGGTCTCCTTCAAGTTAGTACCTTATGAGAATATTATCTTATTTGATGTAGCTCCCATGCAATTGTTTCATATATTATTTGTTCCTCGTTGAATACATGATAGAATTGTCCAATATAAGAGGTGCATGTAAGCCAAGAACCGGAACCCCCTATTTTGCCTCCTACAAATCCTACTAGCTATTAGTCCATCTTCATCATCATCAACGGCGATATTGATTGGCCGGGCTTATCGTATCCCAAAGGAGAGTGATTCTATACCTTCTACATCTAGGTTAGATGAGCATGAATATGTGGATACTGAGATAGTTGGCCATGATACTTGTGAGTTTAAGGTTGATTTAAATGATGAGAATACGGTACATGCTGATTTAATTATTAAGGAAATTATTGAAACATCTCGTGATCATATGCTAACTAATAATTAAATCACGAGATGTTGAACTCATCTTGATCCTATTATTCAAGATGCGTTTATTGCCCCTATGGATGAATGCATTGATGATGTTGAACCTCTTATGATGTGGAGGTTAAGTTTGAAAATGCATCTCTTATTGAGCATACTGATTATTTTGCACATGTTGATGAGTATGTTGATTTTATTGAGTCTATTGATTTGAATCTCGAACCTATAGATCCCTTTTTTTTTTTTTACTTTTTTGAATTTATGGGATATTTCATTAATAATAGCTTTAATAATAAGGATTATATTGATGATGATATACCTCTTGTTTTACATGCTCAATTTATTGGAAGTGTTGTTGAACTTTTAAACCCTCATGTCTTGAATACCGAATCTAAGATGTTTGTTGATGAACTTTCTGAATTTGTTGAATCTAGTGATATGCGCATGTTCATTGATGAGTTTATGAATAACAATGTTGATCATTTAGCCATTGGAAGACCTCTAGATGTTTCTATTGTTTGCATTATTTTTGATGAGCTTATGTGTGTAGATGAACATGTGTTAGATGATAATCTTGATCTTAAACAAACCCTTTTCCATATGATTGAACCTAGGAAGAGACATAAGTTTGATTCAAGTTGATGGGAATATCATGTTTGGGATTTAGTTGGCTATGTTGATTTTTGGTTGAATGATTTTGTCTCTACCTTAAGTGTAAGGTTTTTAGGAGATTTACATGTTGAGAGACCTCTTGTAGGTAGATATGACTTTAGGGATAATTACGAGACACGTGTTAAGGATTCTAAGTTAGAATTTTTTGAGTTGAGAAGAATCATTAATTAGGGGATGGAAAAAATAACCCCTTTATTCTGTAACTTGTATATGTTTTGATGCATGGCATGATTCCTTTTATGTATGCATGTGTTGGTGTATTTCTTAGAGATATATCTTGTAGCAACACATTTCTAGGTACACATAAGAAACATTTAAGGGAAGTTCTCTCATTCTCTTGTTACGAGGGATTGAATGATTACCTTGATGATTTTGGGAACAATTATAATGTTATTGTGGTTGGTGTTTTGTAGGAGCTTTCATGCCCGGAGAAACACGAATAGGAGTTCTTGGAGACATGTGCAACACATTGATGCAACCTCCGAACGATGCTAAGGAAGACATCAAGGATTCGAGAACGAATCCTTTTCAAGAAGGGGAGTTTGATGCAGGAGTATCTCCGGACCTAGCTCAATTTAAGACCATGATTATGGAAGTTAGGAGATAAGGAGTGAGATCACTCAAATGAGGAGAAGAGAGAATTAAAATCATCCAAGCAAAAAAGAAATGAAGATCATTTCTTGAAGAGACGTGAAGACCATTTATAAGAGATAAATATCATCAAGGGTAGAAATGTCCAAGATTCGAGTCAAACCAATTCGATCAAACTCGACAAGTATAAGCATCAAGCCGGATGAAATTAGTGGTTGTATTGGATCTAATTAGATATTATGTTCCAGCCCATAATTAAGACCTTTAATTATGGGTTATGTTTTAAGTTTTAACTTTTGGGCTTTTTATGTTAGTCTGCTCAAGTTCTATTTCATGTTTTTATACTATTTTAAGTGTTTATTTATAACTCGGATGGTTGGATCATTCGTTAAAGTGATCAAGCAAGAAATGACAAAATAAGAAAGTGAAGCGTAAACTTACTTGTACAATCCATGCTTAATTTCTAACGGATAGAGTTATCCAAAGGTCATTTGCAAGCATGCAGACGCCCATAAGATGATCCACAAGCGTAAAGCTCCTTGAGAACGATCCCAATTCATGTTTATTGGTTAGTCAGTGTAGTTTAGAGTTTATCTACCATTAGTCTTTTGTATTGTTAGTTTAAAGTTAGTTATGACATATTTGAAGCGTGGTGATTATTTGAATTATGTTGTAATCGATTAATATGTGCATTTAAAAGATGGAAGACACGTAATAAAAGATTTTAGCCTTTTGTATTATGAGATTATGGGAAGGAGTTTATGAAATGAGGATGTTGGTGAGATAAAAGTATAAAAATGAGAAGCAAACCCAATGAAACGAAAGTTGAATAGGGCAGCGCATATTAATCGGATCCGTATGAAAGCAAGGCATAAAATGAAGGAGAGCGTCTGCATGTTGCAGGTAGGTTGATCTGTTTGTGTTAAATGTGTTTAGATACATATATATATATGCAAAGACATTAGTTTGAATGTGTAACAGATGGGGCTCCGGCCGCTTGGTTGTTGTTGTACTTGTTTTGGCGTGGGGACAAAAATAAGGCATGGAAGGCCCTGGTTTATTAATATTATAGATAAGGATGGCGTCAGATTGATCTCATGGATGACGTCCTTGTTTTTGTCTTCCACTCCATGATGGCGTGGTGAAGAGTGTGGTTTGGTAGTATGAGGGTCTTGTCTGTAAGAGGGAAGTTTGTGGTGGGTGAGGTATCGTTCTCCTTGAGCCACATCTGTAAGGCCTTACGATCATAGGTGTAGCCATCTGCTGCAAGGCAGGGATCATCCATCACGGCCTTTAGTATTGGGCATATGAAGTGGCTAGGAGGTTTAGGTACTGATACTTGTTTCTCCTCTTTCACTCTAACCTCATTCATTCTTGTCTTTAGTATTGGAGCATGCCTGAGGTTGGTTGATCTCCAATGGCTCACCTGCTGCATTGTGATTGTGTCACTCACACCTGGCAGTGGCAGCGCTTCGTGGGAAGCGAAAGAAGATTCTGAAGAAGTGGAACCAGGTAGGGTGGTTGAAATACTGTATCTTGATGAACTAAAAGCAGAATCGGCAGAAGCAGTGGTGGAGTCATCTAAAGAGATGTCTGATGGGCGAAGGGATTCCAGCTTCCCCTTGGAAACAACGTAGACAGTGCAGAAGGGAGGTGAGGTATCGGAGATCAAAGAGGAAAGTACTTGCCCCTTCACCTTCCTATTATCATATTTATATATATATTTCAACTCCTTGAAATCCAAATCCAAATCTAATGAGTAATATGATATATATAGTATGTACCTGGAGAAGATGCTGTTTGAGGAGGCTCCTATGACAAGGTGGTTGGCTCCCATCTTAGCCACCTCGAGGGAGATGGCGGTGGGAATATCATCGGCCTCCAGCAACACCATCTCAGCCGATACGTTTTTGGAGGCGCACAGCCTCAGGTAAGGGAGAAGCATCTCGCTTTTCTGCCATTCCACTTCCTTCTTGTAAGCGCTTGCGATGTCGTCTCGTACTTTTCGGAGAGGAATCAGGTTGCCCACTGATCCACAATTCACACAACTCACATCTCTATAGATAATATAGATAACACAAAGAAAGAATGAAAGAAAGAGGGAAAGAAAAGTTACTTGGCGTAGGGACCCCGGTGATCCTTGGGAAGACATGGAAGAGCTTCAACGAGACATTGCTTCCCTCAAACTTGTCTACAGCCCAATTGACTATGGCTTTACTCTTGGAGCCTCCGCTGAGAGCAACGCCAACCACCACCGCCGATTCCTTACTTCCCTGCATCCTGATCTTGATCTTTATGTAATCCCAACACCAAAATCATAGCATACCATACCATATCAATTGAAGATCCACCAAAACCAGGTCTCAACCACGTTATAATTCCCCACTCGTATTTGACTCTTTCTTTATTTGTTTCTTTATCATGAAGTGAGGCCCACACCAGACACATGATTAAATTATAAGTTGCAAACTCCATTCCGCTTTTGACCTAAATACAAATAACGCTGTCAAAGCCAATGCCTTTTCACTTGACAATGAAATGGATGCACGTCGCCACTTCCCATTTTGCTACACAATTCAATTCTTCTAAATATTTGTGTCCAAATGAAATTGCATGCACGTTCACTAATCACTACCATATCTCTATAACTTCCCTTTATGCATACCATTCTACTCAATTGCTTCATTTATCTTCCACCAAATGAACTTAACTTCCGGAATTCTCTACATATTTTATTGACTCTTGGAAACCCTTTTCCAATCGAATTATCTCTAATCACTCATGCATCACATATAATATTTGTCCCACTTTACTTTTCAGAACCAACTTCTACAAACATGACTGACAAAGCAGGATTCCTAGAGATGTCTCTACAAAGAGCATTTTGGATACCTTCATCCATGACAACCTAGTCAAACCCTATTTTTAATTAGCTTTTGGAGTAACCCTTATTCAAAGCTTGCTCCCCATATATATATATATATATATATATATATATATATATATATATATATATATATATATATATATATATATGAGACTAGTGTAACATAAATATGAGGAGTAATGTATGTGTTCGCTTACAAAAAAATGTGCATGTAAATAAGCTTTAAATTTATAACCTAAAATAAAAGTCTTAAAGATATGCGAATCCGCAGTGTACGGATCAATCATAGTAACGGCAAATAAACAGGGTCGATCTCAGAGATTCGTTGAAACCGAATTGATAAAAGCAATCTAGCTAAGACGATAATACAAAAGCAATGAAAGCAAAAATATGAATATGTGTAACAATTGGGAAAGCGTAGATTCTAAAGATCAAGGTATCCACTTGTAGTTTTCGATTCAAGACTTCTATAGATTCAAAGGACAGAGGTGGGATTGAAAAGGAAATGTGTTTCGAAACAGGGATAGATCACGGGGGAGGTCTCAATATCCGCTATCCCAAATCAAGGAAACTTATCACCGGGTAAGTCTCAAAGCTTCAAGGGAAAGGAATGACAGTCTCAACCAACCGCTCAACCTAAGGGAATAGAATTAACCTTTATTACCTAGAACTCAAAGCTTCAAGGGTAAGTCTCAAGTTAACTCACAAAGGCAAGAGGAAGGCACACTCAAACCTAATAAAGGATAAACCTTTATTACCTAGAACTCATCATCTTTTGTAACTAAACAAGGAAATCACCGGGTAAGTCTCTTCCCAAGCTTGGATATAGGTTAGAAAGGTTCAACAAGGCTAGGATTTAGGCAATCTTTAACTTCGGTTTAAGGATAAATCATGTAAGATACGATAGAAGAAACCACGGGCGGATCTTGGTGAAATCTCGGCCGAGATTCTCAAGAACAACCCGATATTTGTCTCTTGCGAAGGTAAAGACACAACTCTCACGGTCCAATCTGTTTGTAAGGTCAATCTATCATCTTCTAAACCACAACCTTCAACCAATCACCCTAGAATCGCAAGGGTTTTAGCCAACAATCATCATATTCAAATCAATATATATATATATATATATATATATATATATATATATATATATATATAGAGGGTGTGGTTCCCATGAGAACACCCCTAACGTGAGAACATGAGAACAATCGTACACCGTTGGATGTGAGTATTAAGGGTTGAGATTTAGAGTAGATATCATAATTAATAATAACTACGAATAATAATAATTAGGAATCCAACAATAACTACGAATTATCCACTCAACCAACAATAACTATGAATAATACATTAAACGATATGACACCTTCGTAACAAAACTAATTATAATTACGAATTTGTTCTCATGTATACACGTTAGGGGTGTTCTCATAGGATTTATACTATATATATATATATATATATATATATATATATAGACACATATATGTATATGTATATATACGTGTGTATATATATACACACACACACACATATATATATATATACATATATATACATATATATACGTATATATATAATATATATGTATATATATATATATATGTATGTATATATATATATATATATATAGTGTGGTTCCCATGAGAACACCCCTAACGTGAGAACATGAGAACAATCGTACACCGTTGGATGTGAGTATTAAGGGTTGAGATTGAGAGTAGATATCAAAAATAATAATAACTACTAATAATAATAATTAGTAATCTAACAATAACTACGAATAATCCACTCAACCAACAATAACTACGAATAAGACATTAAACGATATGACACATTCGTAACAAAACTGATAATAATTACGAATCTGTTTTCATGTTCTCACGTTAGCGGGTGTTCTCATAGGATCTATACTGTGTATGTATGTATATATATATATATATATATATATATATATATATATATATGAAATCAAGAACTGAATGCAATCAATAAAACCAAAAGAAACTCAAGAATTGCTTAACAAGGCGTTCTCTAATATCATAAACTGAATCAAATCAATAAAAAAGATCCGTTCTTGTGTTCTAAAGAAAAGAAAATCAAAAACTAGAAATATCTCACAAAGTATCTCAATGTATTTCTCAATTTCGAATCTTGAAGTAGTACGGGTTGTCAATCCGTTTCCAAATGCAAATCCAATGATCTCTCGCCGCAATGAGTCTCAAATCTCGAATAGTTGTTGGTTATCTTTCATCCTCGCAGCCTTCTATCTTATATAATGAAGTTAGGGTTAGCAAGAACGCATTTTTGGGTGAATGTCAAAACCACGGCCAAGTCCGAAGAATATCTCGGCCATGGAAATATGCCCTTGTCCGAGATTTCTTCTCTGAGGCGTGTGATATCTTTGTTCTTCCTTATATCCTCCAAAACCTTACTTCATACTTCTTTTTAAGCTCTTGAATGCTCCCTATGTGGTTCACCTTGAGCAATTGTCCATGAATGCTCTATTTTTGCTCCAATTCGCGCCAATGCACCTACAATTGTAAGCTTGTGTAGATCTCGATTCTAACAGAATAGATGAATATGAACCATTATTTCCATGAATGTATGTCCCATTGCACCAATGTGACGAAACTAAATAACGAAAGGTATATGCTTTCTATGACAGTGTTTTATTGCGTAACGGTATGTATTTGGTTAAAACTAGCTATATGCATATCTATACTAAGGTCATATTTCATGTAATCAAAATACTCCATACTTGCATCTTGATTATCCTCAAGCAAGGTTCAAATCTAGAATACCAACAAGATGTATGAAATATGAATATGCAAAAGCAAGGGAAAACGGCAATATTTTTGGTTTTATGCCTCTATTCACAGATCACTCTCTAAGATTGCTTCATGACTAATGAAAACCGTCATGTGAACAAAAGAAATCATATTATGAGAAGAACAATCACACCTTACAAGAAATTCAAAACATGCATCATAACTCAAAATACGTCAAAATCAATTATGGAAAAACCAATTTAAACTACAAAGTCAAACAACATACTCAAAGATCTTAAGGACTTTCAAATGAAGGTCAAGAAACGTGTTAGGGTAGGATGTATGTAGGACATGTGGTGCAAACCCGGGAAAAGGATAGAAACTCTACAACTGCAAAACTCAACATCCATAAATAAGCTCTTTCTCACTTCTTTTTAAATTTTATTTTTACTTTCACTTGAGAACATGGACAAAGGTGCACAATAACCGAAACCTTGGAGATCAGCAATCCTCAATTTCTCGAGGAGCCTCAAACCATGATGCACATACCATGACTCGTTAGGACTATCGCTCAATCTGATTTTGGCAAGACACAAAAATCCGGCTATGTGAATGGTGCCGAGTTACACATCATCATGATTGGCGTCCCCAAACCTATCTTCTAACACAACTCATTACTTTCAACTTCAACATCTACAAATTTTTACTAACATGCATCCTAATTCCCGGATAGTTAAAAGAAGGCAAATATATACGAGGAGCTAAAAGCGTGATCAAGAAGAAGAAAGAAATAAAATCAAAATGCCTTAATCATATCAAAAAGATGTGCAAGAACCTATAGCGCGGTTTCAACCTTCATATTACAACCTGATTTAGACAAATAAAAATTATCAAACATGCATGAAATTCAAATAAGGCATTCAAATTCTTTACACGCCATAAAATAATTTGGTCACACAAAAATCATCAAAGCCGTTCCACAAAACAATTTCATCATTGAGGTCGTTTCTATCCTAATAGTACAAAAAATTTAAAAATTTTCAAATATTTTTGGATTTTCAAAAGGTTTATGAATGCAAAATTGTAAGGAAATGTGTAACAAGAAATAAAAGTGCAAAAGTGATCGACATAACAACAAAGCAATGTATGATAAGAGTTATTATAAACCAATTTCAACCCACCTCATACTTAGCTTACACATTGTCCCTAATGTGCAATAAAAGAGAAAGAAAAGAAAACTCACAATGTCTCATAAGAAATATAAAACCGAAGGCGCTGAAGGTGGGTTTGAATCACATATGCGGCGGCGGCGGGAACGGGAAGTAGGAGGGATCATAGTGCCGTCCAAACTACTGACGGTACATGTCCTCCATCATCCGTGCATCACGGAGGCAAGCTCTCTCATGAGTGTCAAGGTGATCATCAATGCGATGGATATCTCCCTGAATTGCCGTGACTGAGACCTCCAAGCTCCCCATCCTAGTCTCAAGTCCTCCTAGCCAGTCGCGACACTCAGAAGTGTTGGCATTGCGTTGGGAACTACGCTAGAGGCCGTGGGAAGTCGATCTCCTTGTTGGCATCTCATGACGTCCCAAGTAAGCATAATTAATAATCAGATCCTCAAAACCTCTCACCTCCTCATCAACATCTACACCACTAGGACCTGTATCTGTCCCGGTATCCATGTCAACAACATTCTCCTCCTCAGCAGCTACGGGAAATCCCTCAAACTCCTCTGGCTTGGCAGCAGCATCATGCATGTTAGCAAATGCATACTTCCAATATTGAGGATCCCTAAGAGTATAGTCTAAACTCCAAGAAATCCATCTATATCCCTTTCCCTCCCAAGGCATGGCAATGTAAGGTGTGCCACAACCTCGAGGGACAAGGATACCTCTCGTGATAAAACGCTGCAAGCGTAAAGGTTTTGCCTCCGTAACCAAAGTACAAGCGGAAAAATCTACTCCTAAAAACTTGGTGATGTGAGTCACCAAGCCTCCTACACATATGTCGCCCTTATACTTGTTACCAATTTTCCACAGACAATCAGCAAGCATAGTAGCACAATCCGGAGTCCCTTTGGACACCATGCACAACAAGATATAGAGATCATCCGCCTTCACCTTCTGAGGCGTCTCAATCCAAGGAAACAAACTCTCATATAGTATCATATCGGCTATCTTGAAAGACAAGTTGTAGATCAACTTGTCCTTCGATTCATCGGGTTGTCAACGATCATTGTCACCTATCACCATAGCAATACTTTCCCAAAACGCGCTCGAGGTCACATGCCTAGGGAATGTTCCGTTAACAGTCTCTCCAAACAAGAACAAGCTCCCAAACTGAATTATAAACATTGCAAAGTCTCGGTTCATCAACCTAAACTTCACGGTTCTTTCCCTCGGATCATGCTTAAATGAGCTAAGAAATTCCATAAATATCTCCTCATATGCATCCTCACGGATGCCAACAAATCCTTCTAAGCTAGCTCTCTCAATCATCCACCTCAAATCATCCACAACGTTCATGCATTCAAGTTCATCAAGTACTAAGTACCTAGGAGCAACAATATTCCGAGGTTAAATGCATCCGTCCCTCGTTTTGTTTCGTTCAAGGATGCGTGGGAGTGTAGGAGGTGGTGGAGCTTTCTCAGAGAGGAAGAATTTTCCCTTGGAACAATTTGCCGCGATGATCTACGTCTTCCTTCCATAATAGAGGAAAATTTCACGTGGATCTTCCAAAATCTCGGCCGTAGAAATTAGGTTAACCCGAGATTTCTGTCGTTTTCCCTCAAATTTGACAAATCTGTAAAGATTTTGCCAAACTAACCTCCCAAATTTCTTCATATGCCTAATTCTTTCCAAACTACACAAGATCTTCACACAAACCAATACAAACAAAGCCAAATTAAAGGTGATAGAGATAACCTAGGGTTTAAATTGAAAAATCTTAATGAAGCTCGATTTGCTGGATTTTGGTGTTCTTGATGCACGGAATCTTCACTGTGGTTGAGAAATCTTGTGTTTGGGAGGAAGAACGAAGCAAATCGGTTGCAAAATGAGGATTTGAGAAGAGTGGAGAGTTTCGGCCGTCCGAGGTGTTTGGGCGTGGAAAATGGGGATAGATTTTTACAAAAAACTTGTGAAGTGTTCCTTATATACTCTCGCTGAATTTTGAAAAATCTCGACCGAGATTTCTCCCGATATTTCAGCTTGCCCGAGATTTTTCTTAAGTTGCTTGCGACATAGTTTTCCACGGGTTAAAAATAGAAACACACCCGTGGAAACTTGTACTTGACCGAGATTTTTGCTTTTTTGTCCCAAATTGACAACTTGACTTGTTTTTGCATTTTTTAGTTCTTTTTTAGTATCACCTAGTTCATGTCATCCAAAGACATAAGAAAACGGGAACGAACCAAAGAAAAAGAAAAAGAAAACTACTCTAGACTATCTAAGAACAGGAAAAGAACAATACCTTGGGTTGCCTCCCAAGAAGCTTTTTGTTTAAGGTCTGTAGCTGGACCTATCTTCGTTGATGGTTATGTGAGGTGGAGAGGTGCGATACTCTCAGCCGGAACTTCCGGTGTGTACTTTTTCAAACGATGGTCATTGACCTTGAAGTTTCCGCAATGTTCACCCCATAGTTCAAATGCACCATGGGGGAAAACATGTTTAATTACATAAGGTCTTGTTGAACGGGATTTTAACATACTCGGAAATAGCCGGAGTCGAGAATTGAAGAGAAGGATAAAATCTTCTTCTTTTAACTCCTTGGGAATTACATGCTTGTCATGCCATCTTTTCGTCCTCTCCTTGTAAATCTGTGCATTCTCATATACGTTCAAACGGATTTCTTCTAATTCATTAATTTCCAGAAGGCGTTTTTCTCCATCTTCCTTCATGTCAAAGTTGATCCATTTGATCGCCCAATAAGCTTTGTGCTCCAACTCCACCGGAAGATGACAAGACTTCTCATATACAAGGTTGTAAGGTGTTGTGCCTATGGGAGTCTTGAAAGCGGTTCTATATGCCCAAAGCACATCATCTAGCTTTAGCAACCAATCCTTTCTCGCTCTAGAGACGGTTTTCTCTATAATGCTCTTGATTTCTCTATCGAGATCTCTACTTGCCCGCTAGTTTGAGGATGAAAGGGAGTAGCAATCTTGTGAGTTACCACATACTTAGACAATAGAGTTTAAAACTTACGGGCTGTGAAGTGCGTTCCTCCGTCACTAATGATGATTCGGGGCGTCCCAAACCTTGGAAAGATCATTCTATTAAAAAACTTCACTACCACCATTGCATCATTAGTGGGAGAAGCAATAGCTTCAACCCATCTTGAAACATAACCTATAGCTAGAAGTATGTATTGGTTTCCACAAGAAGATGGGAACGGTCCCATGAAGTCCACTCCCCATACGTTGAAGATCTCTATCTCTTGGATGTTGTTAAGAGGTATCTCATTCTTCCTAGATATGTTTCCTGTTCTTTGGTAAGCATCACAAGAAAGAACAAAGTTTTGCACATCTTTAAATAGAGTAGGCCAAAAAAAACCGGATTGGAGTACCTTAGCGCATGTCTTGTGGGAACTAGCGTGTCCTACACAAGTAATGAATGGCAATGGCAGATGATGCTTTCTACTTTGTCTTCCGGAATGCATCTTTTGAAAATTTCATCTAGACCTCTCTTGAAGAGTAGAGGTTCGTTCCAATGATAGTGTCAAACATCCTTGGATAAATTCTTCTATTAAGAGTAGGTAATCCGGGAGGTATTTCCTGAAAAACCAAATAATTTACAATGTCAGCAAATGAAGGTTCGTTACCTCTTGAAATTGATGAAGGCAATCTTCGATCTCATGCAGCTGTTCATCAGGAAAGGAGTCATCAATGGTAGATCATCCTTCATGCTAGTGATGTGAGAGAGACGGCTTAGATGATCCGCCACAAAGTTCTCGGATCCTTTCTTGTCCCGGATCTCTAATTCAAACTCTTGGAGGAGGAGGAGGGTCCATCTAATAAGCCGTGGTTTTGCATCCTTTTTGGTGAGCAAATACTATATTGCTGCGTGGTCGGTGTAGACAATCACTTTCGCTCCCACAAGGTATGAACGAAATTTCTCAAAAGCATAAACCACCGCAAGAAGTTCTTTCTTCGTTGTAGCATAGTTGAGTTGAGCCTCGTCTAGCGTCTTTCTAGCATAGTAGATGGCATGAGTGCGTCCATCCTTCTTTTGTCCGAGTACCCCTCCTATGGCTACGTCACTTGCATCACACATGATCTCAAATGGAAGATTCCAATCCGAAGGTTGAATGATGGTAGCTGATATTAAAGCTTCTTTTATCTTGAAAAATGCATCTAGACAATCTTTCAAAAACTCAAAAACCACATCCTTCATCAGTAGGTTAGTCAATGGTTTAGAAATTTTAGAAAAATCTTTTGTAAGCCTTCTATAAAATCCGGCATGACCAAGAAAACTTCTTAACCCTTTTACCGATGATGGTGGAGGTAGTTTCTCGATGGTTTCTATCTTTGCCCTATCAACCTCAATGTCGCGGTTTGAGATCAAATGTCCTAAAACAATGCCTTCGCTAACCATGTAATGACACTTTTCCCAATTCAACACAAGGTTAGTGTCTTCACATCTTTGAAGAACTAAAGAAAGGTTAGCTAGACAATCATCAAAAGAGGAACCATAAACTGAAAAATCATCTATAAATACATCCATGATGTTTTCTACATATTCGGAGAATATTGCCATCATACACCTTTGGAAGGTGGCTGGTGCGTTGCAAAGTCCGAATGACATTCTCCTATAAGAAAACGTACCCCACGGGCATGTAAAGGTGGTCTTCTCCTGATCATCTGGATGGATGGGAATTTAGAAGAATCCGCTATACCCATCCAAGTAACAAAAATGTGAGTGTTATGCCAATCTCCCGAGCATCTAATCGATGAAAGGAAGAGGGAAGTGATCCTTCCTCGTTGCAACATTCAGCTTCTTGTAATCGATGCACATCATCCATCCGGTTACACCTCTTGTAGGAATTAACTCGTTGTTCTCATTAGTCACAATGATCATTACTCCCTTCTTTGGTACTACATGGACGGGGCTCATCCACTTGCTATCAGAAATTGGGAAGATGATACCTACATCAAGTAACTTAAGGATTTCTTTCTTTATAGCCTCTTTCATGCTCGGATTTAACCGTCTTTGAGGTTCTCGTGAAGGTTTGTGATCATCCTCCATTAAGATCTTATGCATACATAAAAAAAGGTTTGATCCCAACTAGATCATCAATAGTGTATCCTAAGGCTTTCTTATGCAATTTCAATTCATTCATCAACCTATTGTGTCCATCATTAGTTAAGTTAGCACTAACTATGATCGGATATGTCGAGTTTGGTCCTAGAAATGCGTACCTTAAGTGAGCGGGAAGAGGTTTCAACTCCAAGGTAGGAGGTTCTTTTGTTGAGGTGTTGTGCCCTTCCGAAGCATCATTGGATGCTTCGATGGCTGTAGAAGGAGAGGGGAGACGTTTGGGAATGCTTCTAAGGAGTTTCGGAGAAGTCTGGAAATCTCCGCCTGTCCTTGAAAATCTCGGGCGAGATTTTTGTCGAGGTGACAATCGATATAGTTTTCCACGGGTGAATTAATTGAATTAATTGAAATCTCGGCCAAGATTTCTTGTTCTTGACCGAGGTTTTTGCCAAATTTTGTGTAGTCTTCTAATTATTCATAATCACCTATAGGATCTTCCTCTAACTCTTCTAAAGCTCGTACTTCAAAATCACAGTCTTCCTCAATTCCCTCTTTAATGATGCTCATACTTATGACCTTTTGTAGCGGATCCTTGAGCAAAAGAGAACTCACTATCTCCCTAGATTCCGATTCATCATAGATGTTGAAAACATCTTCTCCAAGGGCTGGCCCTTTGACCATAGCTACCAACTGGAACTCGGCATGCTTTTCACCTATGTTGAAAGAGAGTGTTGCATTCTTGCAATCTACCATGCAACCCGAAGTTGCAAGGAACGGTCTTCCAAGTATAATTGGAATTGGATGATCTGCAGGAATGTCCAAAACTAAAAAATCAATGGGAATATAGAACTTACCTAGCAAGACGGGAATGTCTTCAAGAATTCCCACCGGACGCGTTATTGATCTATCCGCCATGTAAAGTGTCATCTTGACGGGTTTTGGCGTTCCGAGTCCTACTTTCTCACATAACGCAAGTGGTATAATGCTCACACTTCTTCCAAGATCGTACAAGGTTTCATAAGTCACCTCTCCAATTCCTATGGAACGCTAAAGGATCCGGGATCCCTTAGCTTTGGTGGCATCTCCTCTCTCATTGTTTGGATTAGTTATATGACCTCTTGGTCATACTTACTTCCCCAAAGTCTTCTGATTTCCTCTTGTTGGAGAGAATTTCCTTTAAGAACTTCTCATACGCTGGCATACCTATAATGGTATCCATAAAAGGGATATTAATATGCAGTTTGCTCATAAGTTCAAGGAACTTACTGAAGTGTTTGTCAAGGTGCACTCTAGCGCGAGATTGCGGGAATGGAAGAGGTGGTTTGTATGTTGGATGAGGTACATAAACCGGTCCTTTTTCTTTCTCCTTGTTGCTTGGCTCTGGTTCCTCCTCGATCATATGTTGCTTCCCTTTATCAACGCTCTTGGGCAATGGCTCATATATTTTTATTCCGCTTCTTGTGTTGATAGCCATTACTTGTCCCTTCGGGTTGTTTTCCGTCCTTCCGGGAAGTCTTCCTTGATCTCTAGGAACTTCTCTTGCATTAATAAAAACTTGATTTTCCAAGGCTTTTTGAGCCTTAGAAATAGAAGTTATATTGTCGTTCATCTCTTTCATTTATTTTAACAGTCTTTCCAACATCGCCTCCGTCGGATCCTTTGGAGGTTGGTTGAATCCTGGTGGGGGATTTTGAGTTCTTGCTGGTGGAGCATTGCTAGAGGATGCGGGTGGATTCAACGCGCCATCCGGATTCGAGTATGAAAAACCGGGATGACTATGATCGGCGTGCCAACCTCCCCCTCTTCCTGAATTTCTCTTATTGTAATTGTTGTTCCGGTTTCCTTGATAATTTCCTTGGTAATTTCCTGAACCCATGAAATTCATGTCACGCTCTTTAAGGGGCAAGTTTTCTTGTGCTGGAGCTTGATTTTTCTAGCAATTCATTCGTTTGATGTGAGTATCCTTCAGCAGATAAATTGGTAGTAATACTTACCTCATGGACTTCGGGTCGCCGGAGTCGATCATCGCTCCTTCTTTGGGAGTACTTCTCTTGCACCAAGGCTGTTCTTTCAACAAAATCCCATGCATCGTCAGCGTGCTTATCCATGAAGGTACCTCTGGAAAGGGATTGAAGTCAAAATTGTGTATCGTCATCCAATCCTTTGTAAAAGATCTCAAGAAGCTCTATCCTTGGGATTCCATGATGAGGACAATCAAGTAGAAGGTCCTTGAATCTCTCCTAAGACTCGAACAAACTCTCACTGTCTTTCATGGTAAAAGCATTAATTTTACCTCTACATTCAGCTGTTTTTGATGGTGGAAAGAATTTTGTAAGAAATTCAGAGGTCATGTCCTCCCATGTGTTTATTCTTACATGTAGTAAAGATTGAAGTCATGCTTGATCCCTGCCTTTCAAAGAAAAAAAGAAACCTCGCAATTTATGATTGTTAGTTTCTAATCTACTAGGTCTCAAAGTTTCCATAAGAATTTCGTAGTTTTGTAAATGTAGATGAGGAGACTCCCCTTTGGATCCTCCAAATTGACTTTGGCGGATCATAGTGATAACATTGGCGTGGAACTCATAATCATGGTCAGCTGGGTTCCCAAAATCTATTCCAATAGCGCGGGTACGTTGTGTCGGATTCTTTCTTTGTCCAAGCATGTGTGCCTCTTCCACAATTGGATCCGCTCTAACGTTCTGCATCGGATGGTGAGGTGCCACGCACGGCTTGCGGAGGAAGGTGATCTGCAATGGGAGGTGGGATATCAGCACGGACGTTTCCTTCTCTTTGAAGGAGTTGATTTCTCATGTTGTTGTTATCGTTCCACTCGTCCAACTGCGCTTGAAGTGCTTCCTTTCTTTCGTGACCCTCTTCTTCTATTTGACGTGCTTGTTGCTCCGCATCATGTGCTTGTTGATTCGCAACCCTCAATTGTTCCAAGGCTCGTTCCAACACAATTTGGGGATCTATTTAATCCATTCTTCTTCGACTAGATTCTCTTATCGTTCTTCGGATGGTTCTTTACGGTGCTAGATCGTAAAGAACTAGTTATCTACTATTGCGAGTACTTCGCATAAACCTAAAAAGAAGAGAGAATTCATGCAAAGCAAAACTACTCAAGAAAAAGATTAATAACAAGAGCAAGAGCTTTTAAGCTAAACAACCGAAATACCAAATTTGGTCTAGACCAAATCCCCGGCAACGGCGCCAAAAACTTGTTCGCTTAAAAGTGTGCGTGCAAACAAGCTTTTAATTTATAACCTAAAATAAAAGCCTTAATGATATGCGAACCTTCAGTGTACGGATCAATCGTTGTAATGGAAAATACTCCAGGGTCGATCTCAGGGATTCGGTGAAACCGAATTGATAAAAGCAATCAAGCTAGGACAATAATGCAAATATTGATGACAAAACAAATAAAAAGAAAAAATACGAATATGTGTAGCAATTGGGAAAGCGTAGATTCTAGAGATCTAGGTATCCACTTGTGATTTTCGATTCAAGACTTCTAAAGATTCAAAGGATAGAGCTGGGATTGCAAAGGAAAGTGTAACACCCCAAATCCACGGGACTTGGGGCGCTACGGGTTGGGACCTCACAATGGGTCCCGACCCTTAGCCTGACAACAATTTCACCAGATCTTGCAACATGGCACAAATAAAGGCCAAAACAGAAATACATTTTTATGCAATGAAAAGAAAAACCCGAAAGAATCCAACAAAGGACTTCAACCGAAGATACAACCCCAAAGACTAAACGCCATCCAACATACAATAAAAACAATACTCAAACTCGACTCCAACCAACCCATCCTAAAATGTACGGAACCCCGGCTGCCCACTCTTCCGGATCTCTTGGCCGCATTCCTAACCTGCAAGGCAATCTACAACAATCGGTATAAAACCGTTAGCTAATATTCGAAGCATTAGAATCAAGGTGAAAGGCGCAAACACAAGTAATCTCATCACAAACATACAACGTACATAAAAGCACATCAATCCGGTTTATTATCTTTGTTATTATTAGGTCGTATCCCATTCTAATTCAACTTAGGTTTGTGACACGAGACCACCGTGGTCCCGCCTCGGTCCCTACTTACCGGCGTGGAGCGGTACGGATGCCTCCGACCGTCTAACCAGCACGGGCTAGTCGCCAAGAACCTCCTAGACTCTCGCAAGAGCTAGGCAGATGATTTCACCGCCCGTTGTCATACACTTGGGCCAAAATAATATAAAGGTCGGTGATCCTATTTCCGGTTTAGTTGTTATAAACAATAAAGAATAAACACACACCACCAAACACACATCAATGCTAATACAAGGAATACGAGCTAAGTAAGTCCGGAGACTTACCTTATCGCCACACTCAACTCACAAACCTCTCGCTCCTTAGAAAGGAGTCCACAACCTGCTCACAAGACGAGAATTATATCAACAACTCGCTCAACTCAAGAAGTCTAAGACTTCTACACAAATGACCTACGCAAGATCATTTGACTCTCATTCTAGGACCACATCCTACAATCCCTCAAGCTCACATCACACTCAACTCAAGCTAGAAGTCCTTAGACTTCTAGACTCTATGATCTCGCAAGATCATAACCCAACGCAACTAGGATAAGTCGAACCTAAACTCCAAAATCCCACAAGATCATACAACCCCACATCGAGCCTCAAAACGCTCACAAGATCAACCATATAACTTAAAGCCTTATAACAATCTCACAAGATAACCAACACCTCAAGCTTAGAATCAACATCAATCCATCAAACAATATCAAATCCTCGAAACTCACCTAAGGTTCAAAGCCACTACTTGGCATTAACTCTAAGTTATGCTAGATGCATTCTAGCATGATACTAAAACTTAACATAATGTTAGCATGAAATATTGTGATATTTTAGGCACGTTTTCTAAGTGTATTTGATTCATATTGATAGTCTTTGATTTAGCATTGTTGCATTTGTGAGCTAGTTTGCCTATATTGTCGATATGGATGTCTACACTAGCTTTATGTTGATTATAGGTGATTGAGAGCCATTTCCGAACGGAATCAAGCAAAGATGAGTTGATTGAGTATGCCCATGGATTGAGGGAATTCTTAGGAGCAAAATGGATGCCAACTTCAGGAATGCACGAGGCTAGGGAAGAATCACGTTCTTGCCCTAAACCACGCTCTAAAATACGGCCGTACTACAAACCACGTTCAGTTCCACGGCCGTGGAACCCTGCAGGAGAAGCGTGATTCATTCTAGGAGCTTTTACGGTCGTGGAATCCATGGTTCAAACCGTGTTGATTTCCACGCTCTAAATTACGGTCGTGGAACCTTCCACGACCGTGATCTTGGCGATCTTTTTCGCCACATTTTGAAGCCACGATCTTTTGAAGATTGGGCCGGGCCGATATTTTATCTTGCCCTATAAAAAGACGGACGAAGGGAGATTCCATCATCCTCGCTTACCCCCGCTTAGACGCATTTTGCGACCTCGTTTTAGAGTTACGCTCGCATCTTCACTTTGGAGATTTTTGGCGGTTCTTGCAAAAGACGGATTTTGCCCTTTCCTTAGAGTTGCCCTAATCTCGCACTTTTGGTGGAGATTGCTGTGGAGATTTCCGGATTGACGGAAGATCGAAGTTTTTGGAAGATTGTTGCAAGAAAAATTCTCTTCTTGTTTAGGTTTGATTTGGAAGACGGATTGACATCCCGTTCTTCTTTCTTTCCTAAGATTGTGATTGTTCGCTTTATTCTAAATCTATTGACAATATTCATTCTTGATTGTGACATTGAGATTGGTTTGAAGTTTATTGGAAGTTTTTGAAAGTTTTCATCTTTCAATCTTTTAATCTTTCAATTTGATATCATAATGATGATTGTTGGCTAAAAACCCTTAACAATTCTAGGGTGAAGGGTTGATAGTTGTGGCTTAGATGATGATAGATCGATCGTAAACAGATTAGACCCTGAGAGTTGGAGAGAATCGTCGACGAACCCTAAATCACGGTTTGTTCTTGAGTTCCACGGCCGTGGAGTCTCAAGATCTACCCGTAATTTCCCTTAAGTTTACGAACCTGCTTTTACTTTAATCCAAAGTTAAAGATTTGCTTTAACTTAGTTTAGGCTTGCCTTTTCTAGGTGGTGAAGCCTCAACAACCTCTACCTCGATTGTGAGTGTCACAACCATAATCGGTTAAGTTAGTCTTGATCCTTGGATTGCAAGTTTGGGTATTTGACATTAATCCTTACCTTTAGAACCTTTCTATATTGAAGCCTCAACAACCTGTATAGAGAGTGTCTTGTAGGTGAGTCATATAAGGTTTTTGGAACTTCACCGTACGATTACCTTACATTAGCATACATTTGCATATCTCAACTCTGTCTTTATATCATTAAGAATATCTTGAATCGATTGCCACAGCTGGATACTTGGATCTTTAGGATTGTTGTTTTCCCAATAATTTGCAAAGCTCTTACATTTAACCGCTTGATAATCTGAAATCGAATTTGTTTCTCCCCAAATCCCTGTGTTCGATACTCTAGAATTCTTGCTAATCTACGTCGATCCGTACACTGCGGGTTCGCTTGCTTGATTCTAGTTTAATAAATTTAAAGCTTATTTGCACGCACGTTTAGGGGCGAACACATAACTAGATCGAGGGGAAAGAATACTTACACAACGTCAAAAGACGCATGTCGTTCAACGGATGTCGACTTGGACTCGTTAGGCCTTTATCGGGGCGCTTCCGAACCTAACACCAAACTAAACAAATTTAGCATAACGCTAAATTTGGGCATACTACATAAAATATAAACTATAAGAATAACCCCATAATTGAAATCCGAGTTAAAAAGCAACAAATACATTTTTTGGGCAAAGGTGAGCAATTTTATAAACTTGGGTCATATCCTGAAAATGTAAATAAAGGCCATAATCTGTAATTAATTACTGCAGGGTATAAAATTTCATTCCAAAGAAAATCTGGGTACAAACTGCAATTATAGAATATGGGGATAAAACTGTAATTACATTAGATTCAGAGGGGCACGTTTGCAAATAAACCAAAACAATTTTCTTCAACCTACTGGTGAAGGCGGCACGTTGGGGGAAGCCTGGGAAGGCAGCACAGGCGGCAGTGAGAACTCCGGCAGGCAAGGGCGAGGCTGGGCATTTTCCGGCGGGCTTAGAAGGCGACGGGGGTGGTGAAGCGGCGGCGACCGAATCAGTCGGCGGTGGAGAATAGAGAAGAGGGTAAACAGAGGTGGCCGGACTCCGGCGGGCAAAGTAAGATGGGTTCGACCGACGAGACCGCAAGAGGCAGCCGGCGACTAGACTGGAGGCAGCTCGGTGGTCTTCGCAGTTCCGGCCGGCGGCGACAACGAAGAAGGGAGGAGAAGTTCCGGGTTGGTTGACTGTGAAGGAGAAAAGGAGGAGGTTGAGACTCGGTGCTCCGGTCCGAATGGTGGCGTAAAAGAGGAGTTGGCGGCGAGGTTTCCGAACGACGGCGACACAACTAGAAGGAGGAAAGGGGTCGCCACTACTCATCACTGCAGGTGAGGGAGAGAGTTTAGAAAACAAAAGGTAAGGGATGGGGAGTTTGAGGGAGGTAGCGTGAGGTAATGTGAGAATGAGAAGTCGAGGGGTCAGAGTAGAGGCGTGCAGTCATCAAGTTGGGAGAAAAGAGGGAGAAGAAAAAGAAATTAAAATAAAATAAATAACATTAAAGGAAAAAGAGTAATGGAATAACTCGATCAGAAGCGTTTGGAATGGGATTTTTTTGAATCGGAAAACATTCCCGACTTTTCCGAAAATAATGATACGGATATACGTGAACGTCTTAAAAAAAATATAATTATACCCGGAAAAGGTATTTTACGCCTTAAAAATAATTTTTAATAAAATACTTGAGCTAATAAAATATTGATAAAAGAAGGAAAATAAATATCGAAACGCACCCAATAAACGGGGCGTTACATCAGACCCCCCTAAAAACAAGTTTCGTCCCCAAACTTGCTATACGTCGAACTTCTCGGTCCCTAAGGCCGAAGTATGCACTCTCAAACTAAGAAGACTTAAACATTTTAGTCTATACACACAATCTACTCAAACTACTACTGCAAGATATAACAGGTCATAAAACACATTCCCGCACAGGGAAAATACTACACATAACATCACACAAGCACATAACGCAACCAAGGGATGAACTAGGTCTAGCCCGTCGATTCTATTGATGCTACTAGCTCAGCGTAAAACTCAACTAAAGATATTATCCTCCTCTTCTAGTTTGACTCATCATTTCCTCGTCTGCCACTAGACCATCGTGATTGACCATCCGTCCCGAGTCGTGTATCTACTCCCTTGACTGATACACATGAAATACCGTGTGTAGACCTTCTACTCTCGGCGGCCACGCCATCCGTAAACCACTTCCTCAACTTGCGCTAAGATCTCAAAAAGGTCCGATATATCGGAAACTCAACTTCATTCTCGGTTCTTTCTCTATACATCATTTCCATAGGGCTTTTTTTTCCTTTGCTTGTTTCTAACACATAAGGTCAATCTTCTTAATTGGTCCCGCTAACCAAACGTTGATGTCACATCTTCTCAATCTTGTTGTAAGTTCCAAGTAATGAAGGAAGTACTCTACTTCACACCGTTTCTACTAACAAGACACGCATGTTATTACTTTTCCCTTTTTCCTTCAATACTCAATCAAGACCTACTCTTGGAGAATCACTTGTACACTTCAAACCCATCATACCTCGAGGCATTTTCAAAACAGTTGCACCAATGAATCTCCTCATAACTCTTAACAACTTCATTGTCGAAATTCGCTCACTCAATACTTCATTGACATGTGGAGTAGGTTAGCCATAGATGGTGTTACTTGGAGAATCGCTCCACAAATCCGGTAATAACCAACACATCTAAGAAAACTTGTAACTTCTTTCACATCCTTCGGGGGTTGTCATCCCGAGATAACTTGTCATACAACTTCTCTCTTCTTCGAGAGTAGACCAAAATATCTTATTTATGGCTTCAGTAAGCCCATATGGAATCACTACAACTCATAGTGACCATGGTTTGTCCGGAATGTCGTATTTGCAATATCCCTATCTTGAATTCTCAATTGATGACAATCAGACCTTAAATCAATTTTAGAAGAGACTATCGACCCTTGCAACCGGTCGAGTAGATCATCTATCCGTGGTGTGAGATACTTGTTCTTCATTGTTATATTGTTCGGTTCATTGTTGTACAAACGGAGATAACCACCTCTCTTTTCACAAACTGGTGTTCTCCATTACAACTTCAAATCAAGAGTTTAAGATATATTCGAATATGAACTTCAAATCAAGAATTCAAGATCACGTCTGGTGTTTCCTATGGCAGTGCATTGGTTTTGATGAACTTTTATCAACAAGTCCTTGCGGCGGGTCGTTCAAATGCTTCTTCAGCTCATGTATCTTTACCGGTGTCCTTATTTAAGTATTCCTTCAACTTAATCATCATTTTCCTTCTTTGATGACATAATTGTAAAAATCTTCTAAGCTTTCTCACTTATGTGCAACCATAAGGGTCCAAACTGCAGGACTTAACCGTGCTTTAAAACAATTGGCCTCATCTTCTTCGCTTTCCACTATATCCCCCAACATATGGGAGACGCTCCTTGCATTTTACGTAAGCTTGCACTAAAAACATCCTTTCTTCAAGTAGGTGTAGATATCACTTCATTTCCTTTTTGCAACTGCAATCCAACAACGGAGGCTCTTAATCTCAAGCTTTCATATACTTCTCGTACATCTCATATTAACAACAAACTTCAAAACTTCGGACTTCTCTTACTCTTGTTGGTCACCTTATTCATCTCTTGGTATTACATGGACAACTTCACAACCGTACTAGTATGCTCCGTGGATAACGCTAGGCAAAATCCCCAACCACTATTATTGAAAGATCCACTCATGAATTCACCAAGCATCAACATCACAAACTCTAAGCTTGCAGCGCTGCCCTAATCTAGGTCCTCCCTTTCACGCCATAACCATCATGGTTCTTCCGTGTGAGTTTGAAACATTTGACTCAGCTTTTGCTTGGGAAAACATACCATCCACTTCGTTAGAACGAACATATTATGCATCTTCCTTTTATACTCCCGTCTACGTACCACAAACAATGAAAATCCCACCTTCCTCTTAATCTACTAGTTCTCTTTACCATTATCAAACCTTAAAACTTCTACTCTGGGTCGTTCTCCCATATGCCGTTCTCATGGCCTAAGAAGGTCGCAAAGGGTCATCTCCATCCTTCCCCTAGGAGTTCTATAACATCTACTTGCTCGAACTCCTTCGACATTACTTGATTAAGACAATTGTGCTTCCGTTGATGTACTTCCTTACCATTGTCCAAGATCTTGTTGCCGATCCTCTATTTTCCCATTGTCTTGCCTACTATTCTCGTCTACTCTCATCAATAGCCAACCCGCACAAGTACGTTCTTGGTTGTCACCCATTAACTTATAATTGACCTTCTCCAATGTTAATGACTTACCATTCTTCTTACCCTCCATGTTACCATACTCTTGAAGGCTACCCTCTCCGGGTACTCTGTCTTAAACTTCACTTGCTCATTTCACTCTTCCCACCCTTCCTTAACTCTTTATACGTTCCACACTTCCTTCCACTTCTCTAAGATAACTATATCTTCTTTTCCTTGTTGTTTCATATAACTCCCTTTCATAGTCTTAACCATTCTTCATTGATGTCTTTCAAGTGCACCCTCCCAAATATTATAGCACTAGCTAGCATCCACTCGCATTCCTCTTGGTTGGTATCTTAAGTCTCTCAATCAAAGCTTCTCGTTTCGTCTTTCATCTTCTTGGGATCATCATCCACACACCCTTCCTCATTCTTAGCATTGCTCAGTCTCATCTCAATGACGAAAAATGATTGACTCCACCAGGTAATTCCACTATGTTAACTTTCACCATGTGATCCTCCTCGTAACCCTCGATTTTTTTTTATTTTTTTATTTTATTATTTTATTATTTTTATTTTTATTTTTATTTTTATTTTTATTTTTTATTTTTTTTACTCTTCACTTCTTGGTACCTCGCAAGTTTAACTTACGGTATTTTAAATCTTTCGCAAATGGTCCGATCACTCTTATCGTCTTGACTCCAATGCTTAAGAGCACCTAAAGAATATTTCGCATCTTAATGGAATACCACCTTTAACCTTGCTAGAATCTACTCATCTCCTCCTCGATTCGCCTCTTTAGTTGTCCATGCGTCTCCTTGAAGAACTTAAGTTCGTTATCCTTATTGGTTTCGTTGTCTTTCCAATCATGACTTCTTTGTAACCACTTCCACACCTTCGTGTTACTCCTTTTTCTTGTATGGTCTCCATCACGATTCATCTTAAGTTGTCTCGAGTTTTCCTTCTACTTGTTAGTCCTCCGTTTATGTCATCTCTAATCCTCCTCTTCGACATCTCCTTAAAGGAATACGAGAAACTCCAAGGTGTTCGTCCGAACGTAACACTCAAACTCGATACTTGAGCATATCCATCCTCGTATGTACACTATCCTAAGTCAAACGACGTCGTCCAAGGATGATGATATCATACTATCATCTTAGCTAAAAGGTCCCATAACTTCATATGCTACTATATATATAAGAATACTTATACATAACTATATAAGTCCTAAGTCCATATCACTACCTACATAACACATCCAGCAATCCATTATAACAATACAAGGTCCAAACATGTACTAGTCCACATATATAACTATACATATAAATCATATCCATCATGCAACTACAATCCACAAAGATACACATCAATTCCATCATGCATAACTACAAACCTCATATCCATATCTATATATACATATACATACATATCAAAATTCAAAAATCTAAGCTGCCGAGATCCGCGAGAGGAGTGGTGGTCCGTACATTCTACCCCGACTCATGCATGTGATTTTGAAAACGAAAACTCAGAACCTGCGGGGTTCTGTTTATTCTTTATTCGGCCTTTAGAAGATTGCGAGTGTCATTGTTGTCAACCTAGGGCTCTGATACCACTTTTGTAACACCCCAAATCCGCGGGACTTGGGGCGCAACGGGTTGGGACCTCACAATGGTTCCCGACCCTTAGCCTGACAACAATTTCACCGGATCTTGCAACATGGCACAAATAAAGGCCAAAACAGAAATACATTTTTATGCAATGAAAAGAAAAACCCGAAAGAATCCAACAAAGGACTTCAACCGAAGATACAACCCCAAAGACTAAACGCCATCCAACATACAATAAAAACAATACTCAAACTCGACTCCAACCAACCCATCCTAAAATGTACTGAACCCCGGCTGCCCACTCTTCCGGATCTCTCGGCCGCATTCCTAACCTGCAAGGCAATCTACAACAATCGGTATAAAACCGTTAGCTAATATTCGAAGCATTAGAATCAAGGTGAAAGGCACAAACACAAGTAATCTCATCACATACATACAACGTACATAAAAGCACATCAATCCAGTTTATTATCTTTGTTATTATTAGGTCGTATCCCGTTCTAATTCAACTTAGGTTTGTGACACGAGACCACCGTGGTCCCGCCTCGGTCCCTACTTACCGGCGTGGAACGGTACGGATGCCTCTGACCGTCTAACCAGCACGGGCTAGTCGCCAAGAACCTCCTAGACTCTCGCAAGAGCTAGGCAGATGATGTCACCGACCGTTGTCATACACTTGGGCCAAAATAATATAAAGGTCGGTGATCCTATTTCCGGTTTAGTTGTTATAAACAATAAAGAATAAACACACACCACCAAACACACATCAATGCTAATACAAGGAATACGAGCTAAGTAAGTCCGGAGACTTACCTTATCGCCACACTCAACTCACAAACCTCTCGCTCCTTAGAAAGGAGTCCACAACCTGCTCACAAGACGAGAACTATATCAACAACTCGCTCAACTCAAGAAGTCTAAGACTTCTACACAAATGACCTACGCAAGATCATTTGACTCTCATTCTAGGACCACATCCTAGAATCCCTCAAGCTCACATCACACTCAACTCAAGCTAGAAGTCCTTAGACTTCTAGACTCTATGATCTCGCAAGATCATAACCCAACGCAACTAGGATAAGCCGAACCTAAACTCCAAAATCCCACAAGATCATACAACCCCACATCGAGCCTCAAAACGCTCACAAGATCAACCATATAACTTAAAGCCTTATAACAATCTCACAAGATAACCAACACCTCAAGCTTAGAATCAACATCAATCCATCAAACAATATCAAATCCTCGAAACTCACCTAAGGTTCAAAGCCACTACTTGGCATTAACTCTAAGTTATGCTAGATCCATCCTAGCATGATACTAAAACTTAACATAACTAGATCGAGGGGAAAAAATACTTATACAACGTCAAAAGACGCAAGTCGTTCAACGGATGTCGACTTGGACTTGTTAGGCCTTTATCGGGGCGCTTCCAAACCTAACACCAAACTAAACAAATTTAGCATAACGCTAAATTTGGGCATACTACATAAAATATAAACTATAAGAATGACCCCGTAATTGAAATCCGAGTTAAAAAGCAACAAATACATTTTTAGGGCAAAGGTGAGCAATTTTATAAACTTGGGTCATATCCTGAAAATGTAAATAAAGGCCATAATCTGTAATTAATTTCTGCAGAGTATAAAATTTCATTCCAAAGAAAATCTGGGTACAAACTGCAATTATAGAATATGGGGATAAAATTGTAATTACACTAGATTAAGAGGGGCACGTTTGCAAATAAACCAAAACAGTTTTCTTCAACCTACTGGTGAAGGCGGCACGTTGGGGGAAGCCTGGGAAGGCAGCACAAGCGGCAGTGAGAACTCCGGCAGGCAAGGGCGAGGCTGGGCATTTCCCGGCGGGCTTAGACGGCGACGGGGGTGGTGAAGCGGCGGCAACAAGGCGGCGACCGAATCAGTCGGCGGTGGAGAATAGAGAAGAGGGTAAACAGAGGTGGCCGGACTCCGGCGGGCAAAGTTAGATGGGTTCGACCGACGAGACCGCAAGAGGCAGCCGGCGACTAGACTGGAGGCGGCTCGGTGGTCTTCGCAGTTCTGGCCGGCGGCGACAACGAAGAAGGGAGGAGCAGTTCCGGGTTGGTTGACTGTGAAGGAGAAAAGGAGGAGGTTGAGACTCGGTGCTCCGGTCCGAATGGTGGCGTAAAAGAGGAGTTGGCGGCGAGGTTTTCGGACGACGGCGACACAACTGGAAGGAGGAAAGGGGTCGCCACTGCTCATCATTGCAGGTGAGGGAGAGAGTTGAGAAAACATAAGGTAAGGGATGGGGAGTTTGAGGGAGGTAGCGTGAGGTAATGTGAGAATGGAGAAGTCGAGGGGTCAGAGCAGAGGCGTGCAGTCATCAAGTTTGGAGAAAAGAGTGAGAAGAAAAAGAAATTAAAATAAAATAAATAACATTAAAGGAAAAAGAGTAATGGAATAACTCGATCAGAAGCGTTTGGAACGGGATTTTTTTGAATCGAAAAACATTCCCGACTTTTCCGAAAATAATGATATGGATATACGTGAACGTCTTTAAAAAAATATAATTATACCCGGGAAAGGTATTTTACGCCTTAAAAATAATTTTTAATAAAATACTTGAGCTAATAAAATATTGATAAAAGAAGGAAAATAAATATCGAAACGCACCCAATAAACGGGGCGTTACAGAAAGGTGTTTCGAAACTGGGATAGATCACAGGGGATGTCTCACTATCCGCTATCTAAACCAAAGAAACTTATCACAAGGTAAGTCTCAAAGCTTCAAGGGAAAGGAATATTAGTCTCAAACCAACCACTCAACCTTAAAGGATAGAATCAACCATCACCAAGTAAGTATTAAGTTAACTCACAAGGCTAGGATTTAGGTAAACTTTAACCTTGGTTTAAGGATAAAGCATGTAAGTTACGATAGAAGAAACCACGGGCAAATCTTGGTGAAATATCGGCCGAGATTCTCAAGAACAGCCTGAGATTTGTCTCCTCTGAAGATAAAAACACAACTCTCAGGGTCTAATCTCTTTGTAAAGGTCAATATATCATCATCTAAACCACAACCATCAACCAATCACCCTAGAATCGTAAGGATTTTAGCCAACAATCATCATATTCAAATCGAGATATATATATATATATATATATATATATATATATATATATATATATATATATATATATATATGAAATCAAGAACCGAATGCAGTCAATAAACCCAAAAGAAATGCAAGAATTGCTTAACAAGGCGTTCTCTAATATCATAAATTGAATCAAATCAATAACAAAGATCCGTTCTTGTGTTCTAAAGAAAAGAAAATCAAAAATTACAAATGTCTCATAAAGTATCTCAATGTATTTCTCAATCTCGAATCTTGAAGTAGTGTGGGTAGTCAATCCGTTTCCAAATGTGAGTCCAATGCTCTCTCGCTGCAATGAGTCTTAAATCTCCAGTAGTTGTTGTGTATATTTCATTCTTGCAGGCTTCTATCCTATATAATGAAGTTAGGGTTAGCAAGAATGCGTTTTGGCTTGAAATGTCAAAACCACGGCCAAACCCAAAGAAAATCTCGGCCATGGAAATATGTCCTTGTCCAATATTTCTTCTTTGAGGAGTGTGATCTCTTCGTTCTTCCTTATATCCTCCAAAACCTGACTTCATACTTCTTTTTAAGCTCTTGAATGCTCCCTATGTGGTCCACCTTGATCAATTGTCCATGGATGCTCTATTTTTGCTCCAATTCGCACCAATTCACCTACACTTGTAACAAAGCTTGTGTAGATCTCGATTCTAACATAATAGATAAATATGAACCATAATTTCCATAAATGTATGTCTATGTATGCTAAAGAAAGGGAAAACTAGCTATATGCATATTTGTACTAAGGTTATATTTTATGTCATCAGTAGGCCACACATTTGTAACCAATTTTTGTACACGTCACCCACTACATTGTAACCCCCGTTTGGTTGTAACACCGGAAACAAAAACATAATGAAAATGGATCCAGTCAATATGTGTACCTTGTTCATGATTTATTTTGGAATCATTTCTTGTGGTCTCCCCCTACTTTGTTTCCCTATAGGGTATCAAAAGTAATCAAATTCTACTCCAATTAGTCCAAAACGTTTCATGAACAAGGATATATGTATGGACTAGATTCATTTCCATACCGTTATCGTTTCCGGAGTGTAAACCAAACGGGCCCTAAATGTGTTACATGAAATAACAACTTAATCTTTTTTTCCTCTCTCAATCTTGTTTCATCATCCTTATACACCTCTTCTTCTCTAGATCAACTGTTACGAATTGTAACATCGTATCAAACTGAGAAATGGATCTACGAAACAATAAGCCTCCATGGATTATTGATAGTGGTGTCACTGACCATATCACGCCTCATATCGAGATCTTTTCCTCCTATAAACCTATTCCTCACACCATGCTCATCACCATGCCAAATGGTAACACTTAAAAGGTTGATCATAGCTATTACTGAGCTAAGTCATGATCTTACTCTACATCATGTGCTTCATGTTAGGAATGGAAATGGGTCGGTTCGTGGGTGGAAATTTCACTTCCACCAACCGCCCACCTTACTTAAAGTCTCACCCACCCCGCCCACCACCCGTCTAACACCTCATCCGTCACACACCCACACATCACCCACCGGGTGTTCGGGTGGTTCGGGTGAAATAACCGGGTGTGTATTATGTAGTATATCTTTCAGTTTTAAACATTTACATGTATAAAGTAATTTATATTTTAAAGTAACACATATAAAAATCTACTAAATTACGGAACATTATCCAACATAACAAACCAACGTGGAAAATGAATTCCAGTTAGTACAAAACTATGCAAATAAATGCAATATTTTTGCATATAACAAACGTAAATCAACATATTCTACAATCAAACTCCTTCATAGCTCGATGTAGCGATCTTGCGGTATTATGCAAACAACATGGTAAAATGATAGCTACTATTGACCATCAGCTTGTCTACTCTCATATTCTAAAAGGTCCGAAAATTTTGGATTGGTATCATATAGAGAGAGACAATATGCACAAGTTTCCACAAAATGTAATGACACCCATAATTAACTAATGGAATAGCTTGCAAAGAAGTTGCCTTCATCCATAATTATCAAACGAAAACAGTAATCCAAACACATGGTAAGAACTAAGAAGATGTATGCATTGTATAACTGATTGAACGCCTGAAGTGAGTGTTGTGTTGAGGGGAATGGGTGGCTCAAAAATTGAATGCAGATATGGGAGAGGATGGAGAGAAGACACTAGTGAAGATTGATTACCTATTAAGAGAATCAAGCAAGCGATGTGCAAAAGAGAGTGACCGAACAGGGAAGGGAGTGTGTGGCTCAGCGGCGGTAAACTAAGGTAGTCAGGTATGACGATTTGGCGAAGGACCGAAGGTTTTAGCGAGTCTAGTGACTAGCAAATTAGCGATCGATATCAAAAATTCAGGTTGGGGAAGGGGTAAGGTGAATGGTGATGCAATTGCACTCTTTTCTCTTGATAATTTAGGATTTTTATATGGGTAGAATTTAAGGTTTTTTTATTTTTACTTTTTTTAAATACTTTATACGGGTGATGTGGGGCGGGTGGTGGATGGTTCGGGTGGTGGGTGGTTGTACCTACACCCATACTCACCCCACCACCCGTCAATTTCACCCATCAACCGCCCACCACTCGGAATTCTTCGCGTTTTCACCCACAAATTCGGGTCGGTTGACCGGTTGGATCGGGTGGTTATGCACCCATTTCCATCCCTACTTCATGTACTACTTTTCAATTTAATTTATTATCAGTACACAAGCTATCTGATGACATGAATTATATACCATCATATTCATGCATTATACGAGTCTATCACCTCAGTTTTACATGCATTTGATAAGGATTATATGACTTTTAGTTCATATTCATATATATTTCGAGAATAGAGGTCTACACACTTTTATTTTTGAAATTGTATGTAAAAGGTGAAGATTTGGTGTGGAAATTGAGCATTATGGAGCATGACATCATCAAGGGTAAGGAAGGGATCTAAAGGATATGAAAAGATATGAGAAAAGATCACAAGAAAAGATAGAAGTCAGAATTAAAAGATATCACAAGATCAGAAGCAAAAATCGGACAAATATATATAGAGATCGGTTGATCTCCTCTTAAAGATCATCCAATTTTTATCTTATATAATCCGATTGGTTGTAAGATTGCAACCATAAGATCACGTCTCATACACTATAAAAGGAGGACGTCTCACCACCTTCAGAATCATTCAATACCACAGAGTATACAATCAAAGGCGTTAAGGAGAGCATTCGGAGTTGAAGATCGAAGGAAGCTTTGGAGTTCTAGTCCAAGAATAGAGTTCTTGGAAGTTTTGTGTGTTTTGATTTGTTATTCTGTCTTTGTGATCGTGATTTGGAGTTGTTATTGAGTTTTTCTTTGAGTTTTGAAGGATTGAAACATTGTTCCTACGTTCTTGGTTTGGTTTTAATTCAAGATTCAAAGTTTTCTTATCATTCTTGGTTTTCTTGATTTAATATCTCTTTTGATTTTAATAATGTGTATTCTTGGCTAAATCCCTTGTGATTATAGGGTGATTGTTTGATGATTGTGGTTGAGATGATGATAGAATGACCTACACGAACAGATTGGATCCTGAGAGTTGAGTTTAAGCTTAACAGAAGGAAAAATCGGATTGTTCTTGGTTCAGATCAGACGATCTCCTTTGATGAACAACCCGATTTTCCTTCTTTCATACCTACCTTGCTTTATCCTTGATCTTTGGTTAAAGATTGCTTAAACCCTAGCCTTGTTGAACCTTTCTAACCTATATCCGAGTGTGCGAATAGACTCACCCGGTGATTCCCATCCTTGGTTACCAACGATTACATGATCTAGGTAATAGAGGATTCAAACCCCTCTATTAAGGTTGAGTGTGCCATAACCCTTACCTTTGTGAGTTAACCTGATTCCCTTGGGTTTTGTGTTTGCTTTTACTGCGATCGATCCGTACACTACGGGTTCGCTTTATTGCTTTATTCTTGGTTATAAATTTAAAGCTTGCACAAACCTTTTGGAGCGAACACTATCCAAAGACCTTACAACTCAAACTACTTTCTCTCCTACTCATTGTTTCATTCAAACCCATTCGATGAAGCGTCCCTTGGTGATTGGTAAAGCTTGCAAGGGCCTCTATGTTGTCGACAAAGTTCCTACCCCTATTGACCATGTTCCAACAACTTTTTGTAATAATTCCACCAATGATCACATTGTTTCTCATTCTAGCTCAACTAGACATCATGTCATAAGTCATGGGATATGACATTGCCATCTAGGTGTAACACCCCGATTCCGCAGGACTCGGGATGCTAGGGGCGAGACCTCACAATGGGTCCCGGCCCTTAGCCTGACAACAATTTCACCGGATTTTTCCAACATGGCATAAATAAAGGCAAATATCGAAATACAATTTTATGCAATGAAAGGAACCCAAAAGAAAACAAACAACAAACTTCATCCGAAAACAACAACAAAGACCAACGCCATACACGCGGCATACAAAGATCCAATATACAAAATTCTAATCGAGACTCCAACCAAAAACCCCTCCTAAAATGTACGGAACTTCGGTTGCCCACTCTTCCGGATCTCTCAGCCGCATTCCTATCCTGCAAGGCAACTACAACATCGGTATAAAACCGTTAGCTAATATTCAAAGCATTAGAAACATGGTGAAGGCACACGCACACACAAATAACCATAAACATACAACATGCTCCAAAAACACACAAGCCAGTTCATTATCTTTTTATTTATTAAGTCATATCCCGATCTAATTCAACTTTCATTTGTGACACGAGAATCACCGCATGATCTCGCCTCGGTTCCTACTCACCGTCAAGGAATGGCACTGATGCATCTGGCCGTCTACCTGCCCGGGCTAGTTACCGAGAACCCCTAGCTCTCTGCAAGAACTAGGCAATGTTGTCACAACCCGTTATCATACACTTCGGCCAAATATCAATATATAAAGGTCGTCCTATTTCCGGTTTCGTCTTTATAACATAAACAATAAACACGCACCAAACATAACAATAAACACACACCACCATACACACATAGATGCTAATACAAGGAATATGAGCTAAGTAAGTCCGGAGACTTACCTCGTCTTCTCACTCAACTCACAACACTCTCGCTTCCCTCGGGAAGAAGCCCACAACCTGCTCACAAGAGGATATATATCAACAACTCGCGCAACACAAACGTCTAAGGCATCTCACACAAACAATCTATGCAAGATCATTTGACTTTCAGTCTAGCACCGCATCCTAGAATCTATCACATTCATATCTCATTCAACGCATGAGGAGATCTCTCAACAGCCTACTAACTCTCATATGCTCATACTCAACAGCAAAGAACAAGGTAAAAACCTATGAAGTTCAACATGCTCACCACACTCACCTAAGGTCTCAAAAGCCACTACATGGCATTCTCATTCATCTTAGGTCCAAACCTGATACTATCATAACACTCTCTAGGATCATCAAAGAACACAAGCTCAAGGGAGGGCACTCACCACGCAAAGGCACGGGCTCGGAAGAAGGAAGAACAACCGCGAAAGGGAGAAGAAGACCGCACGGGCGTGCTGGCTGAGCTAGAGGCCGCCCCTGCGGCCCAGAGATCCGCCCCTGCGGATCCTGATGGCGGCCCATGCGGCTCCTGCTGGCCGACCCTGCTGCTCGGGGCATTGTCCGCCCCCGCGGCTCTGAAGATCCGCCCCGCGGTCGAACAACAGAGGGTCGTCTTCTTCGTCTTTGATTGTGGATCTTGGGCTCCAATGGCTTCCTTCTCTTGATGGGTCTTCTCCAAACATCATCCATTGTATCAAGGCTCTCCCTCACGACCTAATCGAGCTTAGAACGCATGTATGCAAAGATCAAGAAGAATCCACTTCCAAAGCTTCATCCATGGCAATGGAGAAGGAGAGGAGAAGAGGAAGCTATGCAGCAAGGAAGAAGAAGGGAGGGAGAAGGAGAAGCTTCACACACTGAATCCAGAACTATCCCCCTACTGGCCAAACCTCAAGAGATCCATGGAAAAATGAAGAAGGAAGCACGAGAGGAAGAGGGGAAGCGCAACTAGCGTGAAAGGAAGAGTGAGAGGAGAGAGGGAACAAGGCTGAAAATGTGGGAGGGGAACAAGGGGTCAGCTGACCCACTTGTCTCCTCACTCAAGAAACCAAGGAGTCGGAAAGCACAAGACGAGGTAACGAGGGGTCGGGATGGGATTTTGGAATAAAACCCATCACTCAACACCTCGTGCCTGCGGGAAAACTGAGACACGACTGCGGGAACATCAATAACTCGCTCTCAGACCGGAATGAAAATTCTGGATGTTACAACTAATCCCCCTAAAAACAAGTTTCGTCCCAAAACTTGCTAAACGCAACACTCGCGGCATAACTACTATGGTAACCACTCGAAACTATAAACGGCCAACTCTCTACTCGACGACCCTCACAACCTCATAAAACCGCGTCAAAACCTCGCAAGGCCTACACCCACACTCATATGAACTACATCTCGCATACCAAGACAAGGTCTAAGCAAACACACAACATATTCCCTTTGTAACACCTCAAATCCGAGGGACTTGGAGTACTACATTAGGCTAGGATCTCACAATGGATCTTGACCCTAGCTTGACAACAAGTTCACTGACCTTACAACATGGCACCGACATATATAAAAAAAAATACATAAAGCTGTAAAAAACTGTACAACCAAAGGTAAGGCAACATAGCCGAGTACAAAACACAACACCTCACACAGGAGGTAACAAAAGCTCAACCTCACGCAGGAGGGAAAAGATAAACAGCCCAAAAGCCCACAACAACCTATGTACGAGACGTCCTCGGCCTGCCACTCTGCTAGATCACCCAACAGCATGTCTATCCTGGGGGGCATCTACAACACGGTAATAAACCATTAGCTATCCATACACATATATAGAGTAATGCATAAGCACAATCACAAGTAAGGTAAGATAAACACATCATCATGCTTTTACACATTTACCCATTTAATCATCTTAATATACTGGTCCTTCACTCAAATCGTATAGATATAATATATATGAAACTATGTGACACGAGGACCGATACATCCTCGCCTTTGAGCTTGCTAGCCAGCCGTACTAGTATCGGTCACACAATCCGTGTACCCTATGGGAGTGGATTGCGCCCTTCTTGTAAACCGGTCTGACGTGACTCAAGAGAACCTCCCAAACTCCACGGCGGGATGAAAGGGAAAGGTTATCACAGCCACGCATATGGGGCAATCAATAAAACATAGGTCGGTATATACGACATCATATGCTATCATAGCAAACATGCAAAGCACACACCACTCATGCAAATACCCAATATAAGTATGGCAGCTAAGTAAGTCCTACGGATTTACCTCAACCTCGATCACAACTTAACCACGATCACCTCTACACTGGAGGGACAACACATCCTATAAACAAGGCATAAGGAGATATATCAAACTCCTAACAACACAAGGGTCACACCTAGACCCAAAGGGATCCAAAGGATCAAACTTAACCTCAAAACCTTAACTTAACAACAACCTAAGTCCTTAAAGCCGTACAAGGCATAAACCGATCAAAACCTCAATCAAACTCAACCTCACACATCTAGCATGATCCTATACTCTCACACTAGGAAAAGAGGGGACAAAGGAATCCTAAGGATAGCCTAGAAACACACACACAACTGCAGAACCAAGAGAAGGCCTTGCTGATGTAGGTGGGTGCAGGGGCGGCTCACTGGTGGCACAGGGGCGGATCACTGGCCGGCGTAGGGGCGGATGTAAGGTGGCGCAGGGGCAGCTGGTGTGCAGAAGACACCACCTTAGCTCCTTCTTCACTCCTTCCTTCGATTCCTTCACTTTTCTTTACTCCAACAGCAACATACATGTATAACATACATATATATACATCAACATAAGCCAATCATGGCTGGAACAAGATCCAATCCTAAAGAGTCTATACTAGACTAAGGAAAGGAAGGGAAAGAGACAAGAAGATGCAAAGAAGAAGAAGAAGGAGATGGAAGCCATGAAAGCTTACCAAGTTAAAGATCCAGAAGCTCACAACATCACCAAACGTCCTCAAGCTGGATTACAAGGCTCAACAACTATAAACATCATCCAAGTCAAGCAAAAACTCACTATCTCACCCACAAACTCAAAGAAGATCAAGTAAGGTGATCCAAGGAGAAGAGAGAAGGAGATGTGCGTAAGGAGAGAGAGAGAGAAGTCTAAGAATGATGAACCCTCATCAAGAGGTAGAAGAAGAAGATATATATAGAGGTAAAAGGGTAAAGCACGGGTCAAAGAGGTCAAAGAAGGCGGCTCCTGCACACAGAGCCGCGGGGGCGGACTCTGTGAGCCGCAGGGGCGGTCCAGGCTAGGCGCAAGGGTGCCCTTTGAGTCACGCAGGGGCAGTCCAGGCTAATTCCCGGCCCTCTGCACACTCTCTTAACAACTCTGCAACCAGACTCTTACATCTCACCCCCCTAAAAACAAGTTTCGTCCCGAAACATGCAAGATCCCAAAGTCTCTCAGACCCATAAGCCGAGGTATAACTCAGTCTCTCTATCGGAGGTATCACATCTCCGCTCAGAAGGTTAAAACCCTATAACGAATCTATAACCTCAAACATCAATATGGAGGAATCATCCACTCCAGAAAACAGGGCCATAACGCTACCCAAAGACGTAGAGGAATCACATCTCTCGTCATACTACATCACAGGGCATAGAGGAAGCACATCTCTAGCCAAAACATAACACATGCATTGAGGAAATACATCTCTAGCCAAACTATTAATGTATACATCGCATGGAGGAATCACATCTCCACTAAAACTATGTCCATCAAGGTAGCATGGAGG
Organism: Fagopyrum homotropicum; assembly: GCA_033239125.1. Taxonomy (NCBI): domain Eukaryota; kingdom Viridiplantae; phylum Streptophyta; class Magnoliopsida; order Caryophyllales; family Polygonaceae; genus Fagopyrum; species Fagopyrum homotropicum. Next base: position 95,194,939 of record BSWB01000002.1, on the reverse strand, counting down.
AAAGAACCATCTCCAACTGAATCCTAATCAACTCAGATAGCATGGAGGAAAGAACCATCTCCAACTATAAACATAAGTCATACTCAAATAGCATGGAGGGAATAATCATCTCCAGCTATAACATACATCATGCTAGTATAGCAAGATCTAATAAGATCATAACGCACATCATCACTAGCATGGAATAAACACATCGAGGCATGTAAGCACATAATCACGTACTCACCAAGATAGCACTAAGATCTACTCATCGATCCTAGGCGCATCTATCTCGGCATAAAACTCTGGATAGTTCCTGTGGATACTATCCTCAGTCTCCCATGTAGCCTCCTCAAGTCCACGTCTCGACCACTGTATCCTCATCATAGGTATGTCCTTCGAACGCAGACGTCTCACACCTCGCTCTAGAACTGCAATAGGATGCTCAATAAAAGTGTGGTCTGGCTCCACCACCAAATCATCATAACTCATAATGTGCCTCGGATCTGGTATGTACTCTCTCAACTGAGACACATGGAACACAAGGTGAACACCCTCTAACCGTGGACGCAAAGCTAATCTGTAGGCTGCCTTCCCAACTTTGTCCAGTATCTCAAAAGGACCGACATATCGGGGACTCAACTTCCCCTTTATGCCAAAACGTCTGACGCCACGCGTCGGAGATACTCTCAACCAGACATGAGCTCCTACCCTGAACTCTAGAGGCCGACGCCTCTTGTCTGCATATGACTTCTGGCGATCCTATGCAGCCAGCATCCTCTCTCTAATCAGCGCTACTCGAGCCATATCATCCTGAATCTGCTCTGGCGCTATCCCACCGATACTGCTAAGCTCATCCCAGCATAAAGGTGTACGGCACCTACGTCCATACAATGCCTCATAAGGAGTCATCCCAATAGATGCATGTCAGTTGTTGTTGTATGAGAACTCTACAAGTAGGAGGTAATCAGATCATCCCTGTCCCCAATCCAACACACAAGCTCGCAACATATCCTCCAAAGTCTGGATGGTCCTCTCAGACTGACCATCAGTCTGGGGGTGAAACGCAGTCGTGAAGTTTAGACTCGTTCTCAAAGCAGTTTGAATTTGTTGCCAAAACCTCGAGGTAATTCGTCAATCTCAATCAAAGACGATCGTCCTCGGTACACCATGGAGTCTCACTACCTGTCTAGTGTACTCCTCAGCTAATCTACTCACTAGCCACGTCTCTCTAATAGGAATGAAACGTGCCGTCTTCGTCTGTCTATCAACAACAACCCAAATGGCATCAAAACTCTTACTATGTCTCAAACCAGTCACAAAATCCATGAAGACGTCCTCCCACTTCCACTGCGGCACTGGCAGTGGATGGAGCTCACCTCCAGGTCTGCAATGCTCTATCTTGACCTGCTGATAAGTCGCACACTGAGCCACAAATCTGGCTACATCGGGCTTTAGCCCTCCCCACCAATATGAACATCTAACATCATGGTACATCTTACTCGTACCTAGATGTATAGAGTAAGGTGTACAGTGAGCCTCCTGTAAGATCCTCTGTCTCAACTCTGCATCAGCAGAAACACAAATGCGATCATGTCGCCTCATCACTCCGTCAGCTCCAATGGAGAACTGTGGTGCCTCTCCATGAGACATTCTCTCTCTAATCCTCATCAGAGTCGGGCAGGTCCCCTGCTTCTGTTGGATCTCATCCAACAGACCAGGCAAAACCTCTAATGCATACAATTGGGCATCCTTATCAGGAAACTGGATGTCAAACTCTAGCCAGATTAGATCCCTCTAAAGCTGAGGTTGTACAGTCAACTTGGCAATCGCCTTCTCTTGAGGTGTCTTCCTGCTCAAAGCGTCAACTACCACATTCGCCTTGCCAGGATGATACAAAATCTCAAGGTCAAAGTCCTTGATCAACTCAAGCCATCGACGCTGACAATTGTTCAACTCCCACTGCGTGAAAATATACTTCAGACTCTTATGGTCTGTGAAGATCTAACATGTAGCACCATACAGGTAATGTCTTCAGATCTTCAAAGCATGAACTACCGCTGCTAACTCCAGATCATGAGTCGGGTAGTTCTCCTCATACGTCTTCAGTTATAAGCAATCACTCTGCCTCTCTGCACCAACACACATCCCAAGCCTAGCTTGGATGCATCACTGTAAACCACGAAGTCATCAGAGCCCTCTGGTTGTGCCAGGACAGGAGCAGAAGTCAAGCGCCTCTTCAACTCCTCAAAACTCTGAGCACACTGGTCGGTCCATACAAATCTAGTAGTCTTCCTCAAAAGACTAGTCAAGGGACGGGCAATCACAGAAAATCCCTCCACAAAGCGTATGTAGTAACTGGCTAGGCAAAGAAAGCTACGCACTTCCTTGGCAATCGTCGGTGTCGTCCAAGCAGCAACAGACTCGATCTTTGCCAGATCTACCATAATCCCATCGGCGGAGACAATATGCTCAAGGAAAGCAACCTCAGACATCCAAAAGTCACACTTAGAGAGTTTGGCATACAACTCTCTATCCCTCAAAATCTATAAAACCGTCCTCAAATGACCGGCATGCTCCTTTCTACTACGAGAGTATACCAAAATGTCATCAATGAAAACAACCACAAACTGGTCAAGGAAGTCGATGAATATACTGTTCATCAACTCCATGAAGACTGATGGGGCATTCGTCAGCCCGTATGGCATCACCACAAACTCGTAGTGTCCATAACGGGTACGAAATGTCGTCCTGTGTACATCCTGCTCTCTCACCCTCAACTGGTGATGACTTGAGCGCAAATCAATCCGGGAGAAAATTGTAGCTCCTTGAAGCTGATCAAGTAGATCATCAATACGAGGCAATGAATACTTGTTCTTGATGGTCATCTTGTTCACCTCTCTGTAATCTATACAAAATCTCAAAGATCCGTCCTTCTTCCACACGAAGAAGACAGGTGCACCCCATGGTGAAACGCTAGGGCGTATAAAGCCCTTCTCAGCCAACTCCTCGAGTTGCTTCTTCAGCTCCAACATCTCGACAGGTGCCATACGGTATGGGGCCTTCGAGATGGGTCTCGTACCAGGCTCAAGCTCTATACTGAAGTCCACACTCCGCTGAGGCGGCAAGCTCGACGGCTCAGCAAACACATCTGCATACTCGTAGACCACTGGAATATCCTCCACATTTGGACTCTCTCCATCCTTTATGGCATAACACCAGAAGGCATCACATCCTTGTGCAATCAACCTAGTTGCTCGTACGACGCTGATTACAAAACCTGTCTTCCCAAGGTCCCAACCCCGGAAGACCTCGATCTGACCAACCTCGGTAGAGACTGTAACAGTCCGTCTACAAACATCCAAAACCGCATGGTGTCTACGCATCCAATCCATACCTAATATGACTTCTTCATGCATCAATGGCATGACTAAGAAGTCAACAAGTAAAACACGAGGCCCTAAAGGAAGGGGACAACTACGTATCTCACGGGTACCTCTAACCCGACTACCATCAGGTAACCCTATAGTAAAGGGTATACCTTCTATGGTATCTAAACTCATACGCTCAACACATGTATCAAAAATAAATGAATGCGTAGCACTAGTATCAAACAAGACTCTAACAGGTAAACCATGAAGTAGAATGATACCTGTAGTAACCGGTGCAAGTGGATCCTCTGCACTCCTCAACTAAAAAGCTCGCCCTCGGGCTCCTCTGGCATCACTGGTGCCAACATCTCTACCTCTGCCTCTACTCGGTCCTAGAGCCGAACCCTGAGTAGATGGATGCTCTAGGACTCTCTATTGTCCCTGTGTCTGTTGTTGGGGTGTCCTTTGAACACCTCCTGCTACATTGGAAGGGGAAGAACCCTACTGAGATGCCACTCCACCTTGCATACAGAAGGCAACATGATGTCCCTGTCTACCATAGGTAAAACAAGTCACAACTGGTTTGGGAAAAGTTGGCCTCAAATGGCCGGGGTCACTATAGTTGTAACACTATCGGCCCTTATCTGCAGTCGCTGTAGATGAGGGGTAGCTCTGGCGTCTCTAATCTCGTCTAGACCCAGATGCTCCTCCAACTCCACTGGTCTATCCAGTGCGCTACCTCTTCTTAGGCCGTCCTGTCTGAGAAGCTCTCCTCTAGCTGGCTTGCTCCCTCCCAAAAGCAGAAGCCCGATCTTGGTAATCAGCTAGGGACTCACAATGGAATCCCGCCATTTATGAACGAGTGCTCTCTCTCAGACGGCGAGAGAAGAGATACACATGTTGGTCCTCAAATGGTACAGCTGGACCTAGCAAAGCTGACTCGGTCTGGAAGCGGCGGATGGCATTAGTAATAGGCACGTCCTCGAAGCCGGCCTCCACAAAATCCCGCAGCTTCTCCCTCCTCAGTGAGGCAGGGCAGAACTGCTCTCTAATCATGCGCCTCATGTGGTCATAACTAGTGACTCTGGTCCGGACAGTCCTCCACCACTGGTGTGCAAGGTAACGGAATAGAGATTGGACTAGCTCTATCCGTCTGTCCTCAAGACATCTGATAGACTCCAAAGTTGAGTCTACATGCCCTATCCACACCTCAGTCTCTAAATCAATCTCTCCTGAGAAGTGTGGCACTCCCTGCTGGTGAAATGCCTTCAAACAGGCATCTAGTTGAGGCCCTCTAGTCTCCACTGGGACTCGAACTGGCTCAACAACTCATGCAGCTGCAACTGGTACCTGTGTCGCTCCCAGAGATCTCTCAGAAGATCCCTCATGCACTAGTAAATCTAGGGCCCGTCTGCCAGCCCTAAGATCCCTCATGCTCGTAAATCTCGACGTGAAGGATGTCTCACAAATCCACCACTCCTCGTCTCTAGGACGACGTTATCTGCAACCTCCTCATGTATCTCATCCACCACTGGTGGATCAGCAACGGGAACTGGTCCCTCACCTACCACACCCGGAGGACGGGGTGGTCTACCTCTACCTCTGCCTACAGCGGCAGTAGCTCTAGTTCGAACCATCGGCGGGGTATGCACACCTAACTTATAGGGCTCTATATAGGCCGTAAGTATAGATATATATGTAATCAACACATAAACATACATAAACCATCATACATATATACATATCTATACTGCAGCGATCCATAGCAGGAGTGACGACTTCTCGTACATCTAACCCAAAACCACATGTAAAACTAAAAACCATTGAAAATGTCAGATCCTATGTGGGTTCTGTTTATTTTACCTATCATACCTCATTGCAGGTAGCAAGTGTCATTGTTGTCAACCTAAGGCTCTGATACCAACTCTGTAATACCCTGAATCCGAGGGACTCGGAGTGCTACATTGGGCTAGGATCTCACAATGGATCCTGACCCTAGCCTGACAACAAGTTCACTGGACCTTACAACATGACACCGACAGATATAAAAACAAATACATAAAGTTGTATAAAACTGTACAACCAAAGTTAAGACAACATAACCGAGTACAAAACACAACACCTCACACAGGAGGTAACAAAAGCTCAACCTCACGCAGGAGGGAAAAGATAAACAACCCAAAAGCCCGCAACAACCTATGTACGAGACGTCCTCGGCCTGCCACTCTGCTAGATCACCCAGCAGCATGCCTATCCTTGGGGGCATCTACAACATGGTAATAAACCATTAGCTATCCATACACATATATAGAGTAATGCATAAGCACAATAACAAGTAAGGTAAGATAAACACATCAGCATGTTTTCACACATTTACCTATTTAATCATCTCAATATACTAGTTATTAACTCAAATCGTATAAATATAATATATATGAAACTATGTAACACGAGGACCGATACATCCTCGCCTCTAAGCTTGCTAGCCAGCCGTATTAGTATCGGTCACACAATCCGTGTACCCTATGGGAGTGGATTGCGCCCTTCTTGTAAACCGGTCTGGCCTGACTCAAGAGAACCTCCCACACTCCACGACGGGATGAAAGGGAAAGGTTATCACAGTCATGCACACGGGGAAATCAATAAAATATAGCTCGGTATATACGACATCATATGCTATCATAGCAAACATGCAAAGCACACACCACTCATACAAACATCCAATATAAGGATGACAGCTAAGTAAGTCCTACAGACTTACCTCAACCTCGATCACAACTCAACCACGATCACCTCTACATTAGAGGGACAACACAGCCTATAAACAAGGCATAAGGAGATATATCAAACTCCTAACAACACAAGGGTCACACCTAGACCCAAAGGGATCGAAAGGATCAATCTCAACCTCAAAACCTTAACTCAACAACAACCTAAGTCCTTAAAGCCGTACAAGGCATAAATCGATCAAAACCTCAACAAAACTCAACCTCACACTTCTAGCATGATCCTATACTCTCACACTAGGAAAGGAGGGGACAAAGGCATCCTAAGGATAGCCTAGAAACACACACACACACACACACCTGCAGAACCAAGAGAAGGCCTTGTTGATGCAGGTGGGCGCGTGGGCGGCTCACTGGTGGCGCAGGGGCGGATCACTAGCCGGCGCAGGGGCGGCTGTAAGGTGGCGCAGGGGCGGCTGGTGTGTAGAAAACACCACCTTAGCTCCTTCTTCACTCCTTCCTTCGATTCCTTCACTTTTCTTCACTCCAACAGTAACATACATGTATAACATACATATATATACATCAACATAAGCTAATCATGGCTGGAACAAGATCCAATCCTAAAGAGTCTATACTAGACTAAGGAAAGGAAGGAAAAGAGACAAGAAGATGCAAAGAAGAAGAAGGAGATGGAAGCCATGAAAGCTTACCAAGATGAAGATCCAAAAGCTAACAACATCACCAAACGTCCTCAAGATGGCTCACAAGGCTCAGCAACTATAAACATCATCTAATCCAAGCAAAAACTCACTATCTCACCCACAAACTCAAAGAAGATCAAGCAAGGTGATCCAAGGAGAAGAGAGAAGGAGATGTGCGTAAGGAGAGAGAGAAGTCTGAGAATGGTAAACCCTCATCAAGAGGTAGAAGAAGAATATATATATATATATATATATATATATATATATAGAGAGAGAGAGAGAGGTAAAAGGGTAAAGCACGGGTCAAAGAGGTCAAGTAAGGTGACTGAAACACATAGAGCCGTGGGGGCGGACTCTGTGAGCCGTAGGGGCGGTCCAGGATAGGCGCAGGGGCGCCCTCTAGGTCACGCAGGGGCGGTCCGGGCTAATTTCTGGCCCTCTACACACTCTCTCAGCAACTCAGCAACTAGGCTCTTACACCCTCTCAGGGCACAAAACACGTAAACTCATACATGCACAAAAAACTTAACTCATCGGCCATCTCGATGTAACTAGATCCTCAGAAAACTCATCCACATATACAATCCACGTTTTCCCGGTAGCCTCATCGGTTCCTTGTCTAACACTAGATCAACAGCACTTGCATCATATCTCGAGTCATACATGGACTCCCTCAACCATTACACCTGAAACCTAGTGGACGTCCCTCGCTTCCGGTGGCCATGCCAATTGGTAAACCACTTCCCAACTCGTGCCAATTCTCCAAAAAGATCCGATATATGGGGACTTCAACTCCCTTCTAATGACCAATACATATTATGCCTCGCATCCGTGATACTCTTAACTCGACTCGCCTCCTATCCGAACCCAAGAGGTCCGTACTAGACTAGCATGTCTCTTCATAACAAGATATTGACTTCATCATAAATGCGTGTATAAAAGTGCCTTACTCTTGACCCATCATCGGTCATTTTTCTTATATGCCCGCAATGGTCCACATACGCACGAAGCCCCACTTGCTACTTCATAAGCATCCCAAGCCCCACTTGGAGGTATCCATAATGTCATACAGTCCCTTGACTTTAGTGTCCGAGTCAAAGAAAACAAACTAGAGGTTACTCACCTCTTATCCTTCTATTAAAGGTCCACGGACCTGTCTCGGATTCCACGATCTAATCGTCTTCTTCAGAAAGGAAAAAGGTGTCAAATCATCCTGCAACTCAGCGGTTATGGCCCATCAACCTATAAGATGCATATCTCCGACACATACCTTGGAGGTATTATCGAAACCATCATCTCGACTTCATCTGATCAACAAGATATTCTCAAAACCGCTACGTCTCTTAGGAGGTCACCTCGGACATCCCAAACCGCTTAGGTAACTCTACTCATCCCGCATAACCGGTATTACCATCGTCCCATGTCAAGCTTGTTCCTCCCAATTCTGAGAGTACAACAAACCATCGTCAAATCCGAACCTAAGGATCATTCATGCGACTCCTACACCAATAACTATCCTTTCTTAACCCTAGATTACGGTCCACCTCATACCACATTGCTTACGAATATGCAACATTTAGCATAAGCTCAAGGTCCACCTTGGAACCACCCGAAACCACCAACCGAACATTATTACCGCAACTTGGTTCCGAAACCCGGCGAAAGCACTTCTATACACGCCAACTCCATAATCGTGCCTGCGGGTCTACCACGCTTCACTACAACTTGTAATGACCATGCCGGCCCGAAACGCCATCTTACTTAGGTCCTTTATTCTCTCCACCCAACTAATGCGTCCTTGACTATGGTGTGAGCGAGACGTCAAGAACGCGCGCGATCTAGACCGGGCAAAGATTCGACTACTCCTTGTGTGCTTAGAACCGAAGGGTGTTCGACAAATCCGGCGGAATCGGATGTTGAAAGAAGTATAGAAATGGATTGGGATGTGTTGAACGAAGATCAAGATCGATCTAGAGTGATCGAGGTTGATCGATCGAGGTTGATCGAAAGAGTGTTGTAACGTGTTTGACAAAACCCAGGCTAAAGGAGAAGGCAATGGCCCTTCGACTAGCTTTATCTTAAAAGGGTTCGTGCTTAACAAATGACACGAGCTTCTCTTATATAGAGGAGCCGGGTCAATTACACAGAAATTACAAAATATCAAAAATAGTTCGGAAACTTAATAAAACGAGACAATAAATAAACGGAGTGGAAATTAGGCGGAGGAGACGCTGGCGCTGGCGCTGGTGCCAGTGCACGATCGTGTGGTATGAGTGCACAATCGTGCATCAACACAAAGGCTAAGGAGGCGTTGACGCTGGCGCTAGTGCCAACACACGATCGTATGGTCTGAGTGCACGATCGTGCATCGGCGCAGGCGTCCTTGATTTGTTTCCGCTATCTTGGTGAGGTTCCGAGGCTCGGGAGACGAGACATGGTCGGGATGAATCCACGTTCGAGCCACAACGGATTGAGTGGCTCTTGCAATGGCTTTGGCTCGTGCTCGAGTGATAGGTCCGTCAGAGCCCACGCCAAAGGCTCGATCTTCGTCCTCGGGTGTCATAGTAAGCGGGGGCGCATCAGTCTCCCCCACTTGGCTGTGAAACGTCCCCGTTTCACCGTCGTCAAATAATGGCTCTGTGTATGGTTGAAGATCGACGACGTTGAAAGTCGGGTGTGTCCCATAGCTATCTGGAAGCTCCAATCAGTAAGCATTTGACCCGATCCGTTCAGTCACACGGAATGGGCCATCTCCTTGGGGAGACAATTTAGAGCGTCTCAAGGACGAAAATCTCTCCTTGCGGAGGTGCAACCATACCAAAATAACCGGGACGACACATGGAGAAAGGGACTCTCGCACGTACCCCCGGTCCAATAAATCTTAGACCTGACGTTGTAGCTCCTTCGTCTCTTCCGGACTAGCTCGGTAAGCTGCCCGGTTTGACAATGACGCACCCGGCACCAAATTGATTTGGTGCTCGATTCCTCTAAATGGTGAAAGTCTTTGTGGTAGCTCATCGGAAAGCACCTCCTGAAATTGGGACAAAACTAAAGACACCTCGTGTGGCACATTAGAATTGTCACGAGCTACATTTAAACACATGGACACCAAAAGAAAGCATGGTGATTTTCCCGTGATCACGGGTGCCCAATCACTTTTCCGAGCTAGAAGGGTACGAGGAGCACAACTACCTTGTATAATAGGCGTGGGGGTTGTTTTAGCATGGTTTTGGACAACTCCATTTGTTCATTCCTTACGAGAAAACTTGTCATTTCATCCGGCGTGTCTAGCGGATTGGCTAGACTCGTCGTCAACCGGTGTGATCCTCTCGTTTTAGAATCAAAAGAGTTATAATTTAAGCGTTTCGTAAATTTTTGAGGGAGTGAATAACATCACTCAGAGCATCTTCATCCCAGAACTTCTGGGTTTCTTTAACAATTAAAAAATTAAAAATAAAAATAAATGTCAGATTAAGAGAAAGAATCTATGCAATTAGTGGAGAGAAGTTTCTCTGCCCATTCTGACAAGTTCTTGCCCACCTCACACAAATCAAGGAAAATTTTAATTTGTTTTTTTTGTTTTGCCCAAATGTAAAAATATAACAGGTTGTTGGATATAATTTTACGTTAAAGAAATCTTGATGAATTCTGGGATGGGAGTGAGAGGTTCTTCAATCATTTTATAAATTAAAAAAAAAAGAAAAATCAGATAGATTCTTCTTGAATGTAGATGCTCTCAGAATTATTTTATTAGCAAGTACATCGTAGGTTAATTTTTTCGCGTGTTATTTAAGGCGAAAACTCCCCAATGGTTGCTTCTATAAGTTCTATTGAGAACTCAACTCACCTTTGCTTCTCCTTTCCTCTCTCTCTATCTCTTTCGTTGGCGACAAGGAAGCTTGCGAAGCCCACTGCCGAGCTCCATAGCTTTGTCGTCCTCCTCCTCTTTCTCTTCCTACTGCTGCTCCTAATTCTGGAAAAAAAATCCTTGCCACAATTGCCAATGGTGCTAACACAGAAGCTGCACGAAGCATTCAAGGGCACCGTCGAGAGGATCACGGGCCCACGGACTGTCTCCGCCTTCAAGGAGAAAGGCGTACTCAGTGTTACCGAGTTCGTTCTCGCCGGTGATAATCTCGTCTCTAAATGCCCTACTTGGTCCTGGTAATTCCAAAGTACCCTTCCTTTTCAATTTTCTATATTTTCTTAAACTAATTTGTTCTTTCTAATTTTCGTCTACGATGTCCGTTCCTGTCATTGATAAATCTGAGCCCTATCTTTGAAATTCGCTAGTTTTTTGTGCTTCGGTTAAGTGGTTGACTTCTGATTGATATATTATTTCTAGCAATTTTATGTTCTCCCAGGGGCTTGAGTAGAATTTCTTTGCATCATCCTCATACTATGTTATTCTGGTGTTTTAAGTGTATAGAACTACAAGGATCCATCATATTCATATGTAGTGTCACTTTAGATCAGATGAGTGATGAAGGTCATGACAGCTTGAACAATTGAACAGACTCATCATCCAAATTGATAAAGCCCCAATTGGTTCACCATTACTATTAGGAGTTGTGTTGGGGTTCTTGGGACTCAAGATCACCCATTAGTACAACAGTTTGGGTCGTGACTCAGAAGGAAACTGCATCATTGTCAGGAATTAATGGTTGGGTTAGGGATGGTGAAGAGATGTTGGTGGTCCATAATGATCAGGAAAGGTTGGTGGTGCTTGATCTTGCATCAGATGGAAAATTTTGGGTAGGCAGATACACTGGGTTTGACAAAGGCTGAATAAAAGGTCATCAGTGACATGGTGGGAATGAGACGAGGATGGCCAGTCATGTAGCCTGTTTTGTCGTAATCTCTTTCTTCATTTTTGTTGGAGTGAAATTGTGGGAACCCACACCTGTCAATCCTTGGTTTTTTTCTGAAACTTCCCACTGGTGCCACTTTTCTAGCTTATCAACGAGGTATATGTATCAGTTTGGAATGTGTCCAATCATTTACCTAGAGATGCAAAATTCTAAAGCTGGAACTATAGTAAAGCTGTGTTGCTGAATAGGTGTAATAGGAGAGGATTGTCCTCTAGACTCACTAGCCCCTACAAAATAATGGATTATTGTGGATCTCTTTCTCTTCTCCTCATCTGTATATTTTGATCATTTGATGCAGTTCTGCTTCTTTGAGTAGTTGTATGTGACAAATATATATTTTTCGTTTTACCTACATCATAATACAGGGAGTCAGGCGAACCTAGCAAAAGGAAGTCTTACTTACCACCCGACAAACAGTTCTTAATTACTCGAAACGGTAACTTGATTCTTAGATTTTTTTTACTCTCTTCTCTATGTCTGACATTGATTTATTTACTTTTCGTTCCTGCATTTAATCCTTCATTTCAACAAAAATATTCTGTACCTATATTCTGTTAGAAGCCTAGAATCTGGTATTTGGCCAAAGCAATGTATCAAACGAAGCCCCAGAGTAGCGCATTGATAAATTTACCTTTCGTTCGTGCATTTAGTCCTTCCATTTCAACAAAAATATTCTTTACCTATATTCTGTTAGAAGCCTAGAATCTGGTCTTTGGCCAAAGAAATGTATCAAACGAAGCCCCATAGTAGCGCATCAAAAGTAGATATCTATTTTCTACTTACAAATGGATATTGCTACATAAAGTGTCGTTAATTCTAATCAGAATGCACACAATGGATCTACAATCATACATATTAGGGTTTAGAATGTATATTTTGGAAACCGCGGGAAACTGCACCCCCATCTGAAAAAGATTTTCTGTCAACACTTTTCTGCCACACACGGTTACCTTTACATTTTGCTTATGTTTAAGTTTGTATGTTAAAAGGATTCATCCCTCTCTTGCTAAAAGAAGATAAATGACTTCCTTTCATAATAAAATGTACATCGGAGGGGCCTCCAATTAGCAAAAATGACACCTAATCCAAGGATGGCTGTAGGTTTGCACTAAAATAACGAAACGGGGGTTTATGGTTGATCTTTCCAGTGAATGTGTTTTCCCTTTTTTTTTTTAACATAGACTTAACTGCGTTCCTAGTTAAGATGGTGTATTTTTAACAGAAGTCCTATGGTGGATGGTTTTGTGTGATTTCAGCTATACCGAGTGGTTAAGTTAAACATGGGGTATTTAGTGGGTTGTTTTGTGTAATTTATCCTTCCTTTTAGGCATTAGATAGTTGATCGGAAAAAATGGCAACAAGAGCATTTCACTTTACAATAAAATTTGGCTGGTTCCTTCGAAGCAATAGTCTTTACCTCATCCGACATCTCAGTCATCAGGGTTCATTATTGACAAGTTGATGAACCCATGCAGTCTTTTTGGCACCTTCCCCTGCTTTATTAAATTTTATTGGAATGTTTCTGTAAAAATAAAAAGGGAGGGATATGGTCAGTAAAATTTATTTTGGAGATTTAAAGGAAAAAAATATATGTCTTCTAGGGTTTCATCTTCTCCTTCCACAATCAGCCATTAACTAAAATTTACCTGAAATTGATCCTGGTATGAAGGTGGTCAGCTCATTAACACCCAATTCAAAAATCCATCCTTGGGGGGCCAAGGTCTAGAGACATAAAAAGCAAAGGGTAGTGTTAGGGGATGACAACAAAAAGACGGTGCCAAGGTTATAGTTGCTCCAGATGAAGAGTTATGGCATTTGGAAACCTATAGAGTAATACTGGATGAAGTAGGATTGGTGATTATATAGACGATCTTCCTGTCAAATTTTATCTAGTTTTTGTAAATGTTCTGAACACACTATCCCACAAAAACACTGTCAAGGTTATAGTTCCTCCTGCACTACTGTTGGATTCTTTGTGTCTAGACCTTACCCTAGTGCTGGATATATAGGGTGGATGTTAATGTTCTGAATACACCTCCATACCAGGATCTGTTTCCCTGGAATCTAGTGCTTATGGTTTCCCAACCACCATGTGCTGCGTGACCCTTTACATAAGCATTATATAATTTAACTCTTAGAGTTTCACCTTTAGAAAAGAGAGGCCATCCTCTTGCATAGTTTCTAAATGTGGCCTTAAACTGCTAGAATATGTAGATCAAAGAACTAACTTGCTAGATAGTGGATATTTGTCCTGTGCTGCCCTCCCTAATTGGCATCTTTGCTAACCTGCCCTCCTTACCAAGCACTGTAGCTTTGAGGAAGTGAATTTCAAAGAACCCTGATTATCTCAAGATTTACTATATCATAAATCTAACATCTATGTTGATGGCATGTCATGTCCTTGAACAACTTTGGTTAAGCTCATAGATCACAGACAAAACAGTTAGAAGGCTGAGCTGCTGATTTTGAAGAATTATCAGTTGGTATCATTAGCAGCACCTTAAAAAACCTGTCGATAGACACCTTATGCTATTGATTGAGTTATCCACGTGTCTTGCAGATCTGATTTTAATGAATAATGCAGGATATCTGATTATACTTTTTGTTCTTTCTAGTTCCCTGTCTACGTAGAGCTGCATCTATTGCAGAGGAGTATGATGCTGCTGGAGGTGAAGTGTTACTTGATGATGAGAACGATGATGGATGGTTAGCTACTCATGGAAAACCAAAAGGTGGATGCTTGTTTATGCCTCTTATTGTTAGTTTGAATTTAATCTATATCTAAATATCATATTCCTGCGGCAGAGTCTAAAGCTGACGAGGAGGAGGATTTACCTTCCATGGAGACACTAGAGATTAGTAAAGGAAAAACAATTCAATCAATATCATCATACTTTGGAGGTGATGATGACGAAGCTATTCCTGACATGGCAGAATTCGAAGACCAAGATAACATAGTCGAGAATGATCCTGTAAGTCAATACTTTATGTGACAATGTGATCAATTTTTCCCAGTGGTTATAATGTATGATTTGTTTTTCAGTAGTTTTTTTGTGGGTTGTATGCCTCTGTTTCACTCATTAAATTAAAATAAATATTTGGTTGTTTCTTTGGCCAAATTTTTTAGGATAAGTACTTTATACATGAATCGTTTTGATGTCCATGATCTGGATTTACGAAAATTTCATTGGCACACCTTGAAAAAACTCTAATATTATTATTTTTTTTTCTTTTTTTTTTCCCGTGGTTTGCTGCTTGGAGTTTTGATTTTAAAGCATATGGTTTGCTGATTTACGTGAACCTGATATTAGATATATCAATTGCTTGCTGCAGGCAACACTACAAACTACATATCTGGTGGCCCATGAACCTGATGAAGAAAATATATTGCGTACAAGAACATATGATGTCAGCATAACGTATATGAGCAAGCTCTCTCCTTGCAATTGTTCTATTGAATTACTTAGTTCTTACACATGCCTCTTTATGCTCTGTAACCTGTATAGTATCAGCTTATGAGGGACCACTTAGCGTGTAGGTTCAATGGTGCAAATATAGCCCACGTTGCATCCTTTAAGACTGATATTACTGATCTACCCAAGCCTTATCATTTACCATGTATCAAATGTTTCATTTGCCAGTGTTCACCTACCATGTGATACATTGGTTATGTAGGGTTCGGTGGTGTATAATGCCATTACACAATACTGAGTATGAAGTTTATAACTTAGTATCACCCTTTTAGCCTTTTAGGTTCTTCGGTGGCAATAGATCTTAGCCTGCTTCAAAACTGATTACTTTTCTCAAGTGAATTTCATTAATAAGGAAATGGAGGGAGAGATTGCTCATTGGTGGTGAAATTTTGTAGTGCACTGATAGGAAGCTTCTAGTTTGTTAAATGTTTTTTAGCACTTCGACCTGCCTGAAATGCCAAAGTTTTGTTTGGTAACAAGCATATAACATAGCACATATTCATTCTGAGATGAAGTAAATTTGCAAAGACTGTTATTTGCAGCATATTGTGAAATATGATTAAGCATATTGGGATGGCAATAGTTAAAGTGCCTTAAATCCGCCAAAATGCAGCCTACTACTTCAAAAATACACATGTTTATATAGTCATTGTACATATTCCACTGTTTCCTTCAGTTAATATTATTGATCTTTATACATATAGCTAATATCATCTGCTAGTCAAATATGCTCATGGGATGAATTGTTATATTATTACTACGACAAACAACTACTGGATATCCATGTTCAGATAAGCATGGCCTTCACAAATGCTCAAATATTGTAAGGTTGAGTCATCTATTAATGTGACCTTATATACTCAACCATGATGAAGTTGAGCCGGAAGATCATTCCTTAGTTAGCAAATATCATTCTGGATTATTAACCTCCTTTTTTCTTCTGATTTTTCAGGTACGATAAATACTACCAAACTCCTCGTGTATGGCTTACAGGCTATGATGAGGTAGACTTTCTGTTGCATTACTTCTTCGATTTGGGAATTTGCTTTATGCAATTCTGTCTTGCAACAAAAGTGAAATATGAATGTCTAAGATTATTAGTTATCAATCTTGCTGGACGGAGAAAACACAGTTTGTGACAGAAGATAAGGAGTTGGGAACTCTCCCCCACTTGGCCACCCCCACCCCCATTAACAGCCCACACATGCACATTTACCCTCTGCTTGTCAAATAACATGTCTTTCTTTTGACTTAGACAAACTATTTTACGCAGCTTAGAGATATGGAAGTGTGGACTGGTTTTCTGTGTTTGAATTTAACCTGAATGCGCATTAAGAAAAAGTTATTTTTCAGCAATGGGGATAACATATAACAAGAACGAGGGCAATTAAGGGAGAAATAGAGATTAGAAACAAACAAATGGCTAAGAAACTATTCTATTTGTTGGAATTGGTCTTCAATGTGAAGACCATATCTACAAATTTTATGTGTAGGTTCTGAGCTCTATCAGAAGGTAAGGGATTTATTCCGTCACTAATTTCTTTGTACATGGGTGCTGTTTTGAGGGAGAAAATTCCAAGTAATATGTGTTGGTAATTTAGTGTTCTATAGAATTAGTGTTTTATAGAATGCTTTGAAGCGTGAAAAGATCACTATCTTTAAAGTGATATTTGTCCCCTCTAATTGTTGTTTAAAGTGATATTTGTCCCCTCTAATTGTTGTTGGGGTTGCAGACAAATTCACTTCCCAGGATACAAAAAGCCCTTAAAGAAATCAGACAGCAAATATGAGTTTCTTTCTTATATTTCTATTGAAGAATCTTTCTCTATTTATAGAGAATTCTCTGAACTGTCTGCGACAGTTAATTCAGTTTTACAAGGATTGCAGTTAAGCGAGCAGTTATATATTCCTTCCTGCGAAAGATCACAACCATTGATCTTTTAAATATATTAATGTTTAATCTCAACCACAAAATTATTTGAAATCTGTCTACTCTCTTTAAACACAGAATATGTAGATACTTAAATAAAATTCAATAAGTCTTATTAATAGACTTTTACCAACAATCCCCACTAAGTCTATAAATTAGACTTTGTGAATAATGTCATACATAATGGAAGTGTTTTTCAACTGAAACTTCCAATTAGTAAAACTTTATCAAAATGTCAACGGATTCAATGGTGGTTAGTTCCTTAAACCATTTTTCTTTTATCAACATCGGATAAAGCATACATATAACATTTTCAGCTTCTTCACTAAACTTCTTTTGCCTTGAGTTCACCCAGATTCATAGAAAACTTACAAAAACAATTGGTTTTGTTTAAGAGTAACTCCACTCTTACCTAATCTATATAGGTAAGATCCTATGGAACCGTAATCATTAAAAATCTTATTAAGAGTAGCCTTAGTACTCAGCCTCCCTTTTATTACACTAGCGTGCATCCCAAATCACTAATCAACAACTTGTTGTTACCCTTTAAACTTCATAACTAGAATCTCTAGAAAGAGGTTGGGTTCTTGTTGTGGTGATTTCATATTAATTTCAACCCCGTTGCAGCTGAGGTATTTCTTACAATTTTTCTCGAGAGTGCTTTTATAAATGGTCAGCCAAGTTGTTACAAGACTTGACATAAATAATGGTAATAACACCTTCTTCAATCAATTGCCTAACATAAGCATGTCTTAAACTGATGTGTCTAGACTTTCCATTATAAATTTATTATAGGCTTTAGACAATGTTGTTGCACTGTCACAGAACACAGAAACAGGTGGCATTGGTTGTGGCCACAACTGTATATCCAGAAGAAAATTTCTCAACCACTCCGCTTCCTTTCCTGTTGCAGCCAATGCAATAAACTCCGATTCCATTGTCTAATGTGTTATGCTTGTTTGTTTCTTTGAAGCCCAGGATATTGATCTTCCTGCTAGAGTAAAAACCCAACCACTTGTAGATTTATTCTCATCTGCACTAGATATCCAACTAGCATATGTAAAATCCTTCCAAAACATAAAACTGCTGTAAGATAATTTCAGATCTGTCGTTTTATTTAAGTATCCTAGAACTCGACTTATAGCCTTCCAATGTTCAATTCCAGAATTGCTAGTATATCTTGATAACTTGCAAACGGAGAATGCAATATCAGGTCTTGTAGAATGCATTGCATACATTAAACTCCCAATTGCACTTGCATAATCTTTATGGGAATTAGATCTACCTTTATTTTTTAATAATTTACATGAAGGATCATATGGAGTATTTGCCACCTTAATCGTAAGATGCTTAAATGTTTCTAACATTTTATGAATGTAATTAGATTGCGTCATAGTAAAATCCCCACTATTTTTAAGTATTTTAATACCTAAAATAGTGTCACCTTTCCCAAAATCTTTCAACTTGAATTGTGACTTCAAGAAATTCTTGCTTTCAATTACCCCTTCAATATGATTGTTTATAATTAGCAAATCATCAACATAGAGACAAATTATAGCACTGTATTTGTCGCTGAACTTTGTGTACACACATATGTCTGCGCCATTATGCTTAAATCCAAAAGATAGTATGGCAGAATCGAACTTCTTATGCCACTGTTTTGGTGCTTGCTTCAGTCCATATAGAGATTTTGTTAATTTGCACACTATATTTTCATTTCCATCGGGTTGTTCCATGTATAATTCTTCATCCAAATCTCCATTCAGAAATGCTGTTTTTACATCCATCTGATGCACCTGCAGCTTATACAACGAAGCAAGTTCCAAGAGCACTCTTATTGATGTAATCCTTGCAACTGGTGCATATCTATCGAAATAGTCGATACCTTCCTTTTGTTTAAATCCTTTGGCTACTAATCTTGCCTTGAAGGTTTGGATTGATCCATCGGTATTATACTTTCTTTTAAATACCCACTTGCTGGAAATTGGTTTAGATCCTTTAGGTAAATCCACCAGAACCCAAGTATTGTTGGACATAATCGAGTCCATTTCATCATTCACGGCCTCTTTTCAGAATGCTACATCTCTAGAAGACATTGTCTCGTTAAATGTCTTAGGGTCTCCTTCAATTTGAAACAAAAATGGTATTTCGTTTAACACTTCATTCCTAGTTCCTTCAACTAGGAGTAAAACATCATTTGGTAATGAAAAATCAGAACTAAATTGTTGTTGTATTCTGACCCGTTGACTTCTTCTTTGTTCCATTGGTTCATTAAGTTGTCTTTTCCTTGATAAAGAAGTCGATGGAGCCGTGTAAGTAGTGTTTTCAGCATTTTCACTTGTCACATACGCACTGAATTGTGTCTCAAAAAATTCAGCATCTTTGGATTCAATTATTTGATTTTAATATACATCCAATAATCTGTAAGCCTTGGAATTTTCTGCGTACCCCAAGAAAATGTTTTTCAAGGCTTTAGGGCCCAATTTAGTTCTCTTAGGATCTGGAATCCTGTAATATGCTATGCAACCCCATACTTTTAAATAGTTTAAATTGGGTTGTCTTCCATTCCAGACTTCATATGGAGATACTTTATTCCTTCTTGAAGGAATTTTGTTGTGCAAATAACATGCAGTCAACAAAGCTTGTCCCCACAGATTTGAAGGCACTTTTGCATTCAACATCATAGAGTTCACCATATCACACAATGTTCGATTTTTCCTTTCAGCCAAGCCATTCTGTTGTAGCGTATAAGGGGTTGTTCGCTGATGAATAATTCCACTGTATTCCCAGAATTCATTGAACTCATTAGAGAAATATTCTCCGCCCCTGTCACTTCTCAGAATTTTAATCTTTTTATCTTTCTGATTTTCAACTTCAGCCTTGTATATTTTTAACTTCTCAAAAGCTTCATCCTTTTTCCTCATCAATATACACGAGTATATCTAGATTTATCGTCTGTGAAAGTAATAAAGTACCTATTTCCACCTCTTGTTAGTATTCCATTTAATTCACATATATCTGAGTGTATACGTTCTAATATTTCATTAGTCTTATCTACTGAAAAGGTCTTTTGGCCATTTTTGCTTGAATACAAATCTCACAGTGTTTATCAAAAAACATGACTATCGCAAGTAATCATTCCTTGCTTAGACATAAACTTTATAGATCCAAAATTCACATGAGCAAGTCGCATATGCCATAATGATGGAGATAACTCAACAATATAAGCAGAAGTATTAGTATTATTATTGATAATATTGATACTAAGTTTGAACATTCCATCACAAGAGTATCCCTTTCCTACAAATGCACCACTCTTAGTTAATATTAACTTGTTAGATTCTAGGACAACCTTAACACCGGTTTTGCATAACAAACTTGCAGAAATTAAGTTTTTTCTGATTTCTGGAACATGAAGGACATTGGTCAAAATGATCTTCTTTCCCGAAGTGAACCGAACTTCAACACGCCCTTTGCCTAAGACCTTGGCTACGTTGTTATTTCCCATAAGAACTCCATCATCCTTGTCGGAGGGTTCATAGTTTGTGAATTGAGAAAAATCATTGCATACATGCACCGTAGCTTCTGAATCGAACCACCAATCCTTAGATTTTGTTCCCGCAGCCATTGAAACTTCAGTAACCATACCAATCTGTAATTCAGAAAACATCTCAGATACCATGACAACGATATCTGATTTGTCTTTTTCAGTCACATTGGCTTGATTGTTGGACATCTCTTGTTGTTTTCGTTGCCATTTTCTGCATTCTCTCTTAAAATGCCCTGGTATCTTGCAGAAGTGGCATTTTGGCCTATTATCTTTATCATCCTTCTTAGAGTTGTTGTAGTTTTTATTCCCATCAGGCTTCTTCCTTTTGTTCTGATTAGAATTCTCACCAACAACATAATTTCCCCTTATTTTCAGATTGTGAATCCACTTGCTTTTTGTATTGATATCTCGTTTCTTCCTCAATACACAAATGTTTCTGAATCTGTTCCAAGGACAATTCTTCTGTGGTATGTAAGAGTTTCTTCCGATAATCATTTCAAGTCGTAGGGAATTTTGCAATGATTGCCCACTTGTAATGACTCGGAGATATTAATTTTCAACTCCTTGAGTCGGTTAACAATACTCTGTAGATCATGAACTTGGTCCATGACAGGTTTATCAACACTCATAGCAAATTCAAAGTATTTCATGATAAAAAACTTATTTGCGCCTTGCCTTTCATTGTTGTATCGCGTCTCCGGCGTGGTCCAAATCTCTTTTGGTGATCTGATTGCTGTGAACAGATTGTAAAGTATGTCGGAGAGTCGGTTGAGGATATGACCTCTACACAGAACTTCGTCTTCATCTCTTTTCTTCCTTTGGCCCTTAATCTCTGGATTTGGAATTGCCTCCAAATTATCATGCAACACTTAGGAAATCTTCAAGGTTGTCAGTAGGAACATCATTTGGTCCTTCCAACGGTTAAAGTTGGTCCCATTGAACCGATCAAGTTTGAAAAAATCATGATTCATCAGGGTAAGGGTTGTTGCTTGTGAGGCGTGAAAAGATCACTATCTTTAAAGTGATATTTGTCCCCTCTAATTGCTGTTGGGATTGCAGACAAATTCACCTCCCAAGATACAACAAAACTCTTAAAGAAATCAGACAGCAAATCTGAGTTTCTTTCTTATATTTCTATGGAAGAATCTCTATTTATAGAGAATTCTCTGAACTGTCTGCGACAGTTAATTCAGTTTTACAGTTAGGATTGCAGTTAAGAGAGAAGTTATATATTCCTTCCTGCGAAAAATCACAACCATTGATCTTTCAAATATATTAATGTTTAATCTCAGCCACAAAATCCACAAAATTATTTGAAATCTGTCTACTCTCTTTAAACTCTTTAAACACAGAATATGTAGATACTTAAATAAAATTCAATAAGTCATATTAATAGACTTTTACCAACAATATGAAAGGTTCCATTGATTGAGTTGTTGTTGCCTCTACGCAGTCAAGGATGCTTTTACAACCGGAACTAGTGCTGGAAGATGTTAGCCAAGACCATGCCCACAAAACGGTTAGATCATCTATTTTTAATTTCTTTAGTTAAGACGGTACTTAGTGAATGCACCCCCCTCCCTTGACAGAAAGGAGAAAGATGTAAATCAGCATACACCTGATTTTGACTGTTTACAGGTGACTATAGAAGATCACCCTCACTTACCTGGAAAGCATGCTTCTATACATCCATGCCGACACGGTGCAGTCATGAAGAAAATCATTGATGTTTTGATGTCGCGCGGAGTTGAGCCTGAAGTTGACAAGTGAGTTTGGTTATAATTCGATGGGATGCATTAGGTCTCCAAATTGTTTTAATAAACCTCTAATCTTGTGTGTGCAGGTACCTATTCTTATTCTTGAAGTTCATGGCATCAGTAATCCCCACTATTGAATATGATTACACGATGGACTTTGATCTGGGTAGCTCCAGCACATAGAAGTCACGTAAGTAATCATCCAACACTGTTCTGAGTGATTGGTGTACAAAATGCAGTTCATACTCTAAATGACCATATGTACATTTTCAGGTGTGTTGCTGCAAAACTGGATCCTCCTTGTAAATACCGTGCAGCTTTGTTTGGCATATCATCTCAATATGTACTGTATTGTGTCCAAGTGGGCCACATCTAATTTTATGCTGCCTATCCAAAGAGGACAAATTTGGGTCCACCCTTGACGTTATTCACAACTTTTAATTCAATAAAGATAAGACAATCAATTTGTAATTCGTCGTCTTAAATGACTTGATTCAAAATGTATAGGATTTTCAAATCAGATCATAATACAATTCTACAGTCGATGACTTTTCTAGCTAAGACCCTAATAATCTATATAAAGAGTAAGTAACTAGTTCTAAGAGGTTATTTAGGAAAAACATTGGATGACAAAAACTAATTTTTAAGTTGTGAAATTAAAAAAAAACTAATTTTTAAAAATTTTCTCTTTTGTTTTTATCCCCAAATTGAAAATATAGAAAATGATTTACAATTCACTTCAAAAAAAACTTAGAATTATTTTTGCGCATTGAATGTTATCTATTATATTGTCCCAATTGTGATGTTAATGAACCGTTATTTATGTTTCAACAGTTATTCTGCCATCAACCTACTACCATAGACCATCCTGTCACCAACTACATTGTTGTAATTTTGTCACAAATTGTACCGTTATCAATTGTGTTGTTACTAGTTGTGGCCTCATCAAGCAACTGTGTTATCACCTACCCCATTGTTATTGGCTATACTAACACAAATCGTGTTTTCACTAACCCTCAATTGCCAAATTAGATTAATAATTCATTTTCACAAATTGTGTTATCATCAGCAATCAACCCACCATCATAGCGGTGCACCAACACTTAAAACACCACGTCGACAATCACAAACATCCAAACCACACAAAACCACTATGTTGGTGTTATAATCAACACCTAAACTACCAAAACTATTATATTAGTGTTGTCATCAACACAAAAACAAACAAAAGAAAAGAATGTGTTGATGTTGTCACTAACATCCAAAATATCATGTTAGTGTTGTCAAAACATAATAAACGATAGTGACAAAAGGAAAATAATATATCTAAAAAAATAAAAAATATGATAAAAGTTAAAAAAAAATTTAGGAAAATGGAAAATTTAAGGTTTTTTTAATTATTACCTCCATTTATTTATTGTGTTTTATTTCGGGATAAACAATCAAGAATTAAAAAGTTGGATATTAGTTTCTTAATTTATAGGTCAAATGGGTAACTTAAGAAGTTGACCCAACATTGGACAACAACTATAGTTTAGTTTAGACAATATAAATTTGAATTAATTTAGTAAGGTAACCGTTTGGAGTTATGAAATTAAGAATCTAACCTTCGATTTTTTATATTTTTGATTTTTGATCCCTTAAATAAATAAAAAAAATTGAAAATTTATTTTTGTCAATATTTAATAACTTTTAAATGAATTGTACAATCATCAATTGTGTTGTCATGAAATATACTATATCAACTGTATTGTCACCGTTGTACAATCATTAACTATTGCCATAAATTATACTGCCAACAGTTGTATAGTCAACAAATATGATATCACCAATTGTATTTTCATAAATTGTATTTCCCACCAAAAAAAATAAATTGTATTGTCATCAAATGTTATGTCTTCAAAACACTATCACAAGATAGAGAGTTATCAACAATGTTGTCACCAATTGTGCTATCATCAATTATAATTTTGTCAATGGTATCGTTACCAACTATGTGGTCACCAAATTGCTATCACCAATTCACTTACATCAATTATGTTATCACTAACTTATTGTAAAACAAATTTCGATCTTTTTAATCCAATTTTTTTTTTAATTAGGGGTAAGAAAACCATTAGATGAGAAGTTGAAGGTTAAATCTAGAATTTCCAAACTCGAATTGGTTTAGTTAGAAAATTCAACCATGCAATATTAACACAAATATTAAGTAATTAGTTTTCAGATAGGCTATTTAGTGTCTAATAAATTGTACGGAGCATCTCTAATACATTAGGTACGTGCTAGAGGTTGTGGTACGTACGAGCTTCTTCTAATAATTTTATAGTAAATATATAACTTGCTAAAATATGAAATCTTATTAATTATGAAAATTTCAAGAATTACATTTTTTAAACAACTTATTATTAATATTAGAAAAAATAGGATTTATTCCTATGAGCAAAAATAGTACACCAAAATTTGATTTGTAAAAATCGAAAGAGCTAAATATATAAGTTATCTGAAATTATGCATTTATTGTTCCAAAAAGTATAAAAATAGTTTAATTAAAAAAAATTAACTCTTTAAATTTACCCTAGTTGTTATGTGATTGACCCTTGTTTTGGGTGACGTTGCATGCTCTCGTTCGAGGTGTTGACAATATATCTTGACTCATCTATTATCTACATACATACTAAAAGAGAGCACGAATTTTGCTGATGTCACGCGTTGTGAAAGCAATATTGAAATGGAACTCCCACATTTTTGGGCCAATAAATCTTTATTTTACAATTAATGTTTTAAGAGAATCTTTATTTATTAATCTAACAATCTGTTATTGAAACATTTTACGTAACTTTTTTTGTTCCAACCAATCTATATTTTGGGACAATAAATCTTTATTTTTAAACTATTTTTTAAGTCAGAGATTCTTTTGTCATCAATATGATCTATTTACGTTAAACTTTTTTTAGCGATTTTGTTATCCCACATCGATTATCTTTTAAGGTTGATAGTTGTAGAACTTGATATAAATAGGGAGTCTAAAGAGTATACAAACAATACATTGCTTGACTTTTGGTTGAGTTCAAGTACAATTATTATGTGGGATTGTTACCCTACAGTTATTAAAGGATTATCAACCTAATCTATATACGTTAAATTTTTTGAGCGATTTTGTTATCTCACAGAGTATACAAATAATACATTTTTTGGCCTTTTGGTTAAGTTTAAGTATAATCTATTATACATACTAAAAGAGAGCACAAATTTTGTTGATGTGACGCACTGTGGAAGCATTATTTAAATGGAGTCCCAGAAGGCGAAAGACAAGCCTGATGTTTATGTTCCACCACCTGCTTACAAGCCTCCACTCCTGTTCCCTCAGTCTAGGGCACGGGCACATCTAGACAAACACTTCGGTAAGTTTCTTGACCTTATGAATAAGTTACATATTAACATCCCTTTCATTGATGCGATCTTAGGTATGCCCGCTTATGGGAAGTTCTTGAAAGAGATCTTGTCAAGGAAAAAAAAAACTGGAAGACTTTGGAGAAGTATGGATGACCTCTAGATCTTCGAAGCTCATTCAAATCATGAAAAAAAACATGCCACTAAAGCTAAGAGATCCCGGTTCGTTTTGCATTCCCATCGAAGTTGGGGATGTCACTGACGATGCACTTTGTGATCTAGAAGCTAGTGTGAGCATTATTCCTCTAGCACTTTGTGAGAAGATCGGTCTTGGAGAGCCCAAGCCCGTGGAGATGACTTTATACATGGCGGATCGTTCCATTACTCGTCCCGTTTGGAATCCTTGAGGACATTCCTGTCAAGCTAGGTAATTTTTTTATACCTATAGATTTTGTTGTGTTGGACATTCCTGCAGATTATCATATTCCCATCATTCTTGGAAGACCATTTCTTGCAACTTTGGGATGCAATGTTGATTGTAAAAACGCCAAGTTGTCATTCAATATTGGGGAAGATCATGTGGAGTTTGCACTCTTAGCCATGATGAAAGGACAACCCTTAGAGAATGACATCTTCGACATCTATGATGAAGAAGATTCTCGAGAATTGGTGAGCTCTATCTTAATTAAAGACCCTCTTGAGAAAGTTTTGAGTTTTAGTATGATGGAGGAAGGTGTAGATGTTTTATGTGATGCAGATATAAGAAGCTTGGAAGCATTGGAAGCGGATCCAAGAGCTGGATTTGAAAAACTCATCCACGAGACGAAAAGCATATTAGGTTTTGGTCACCATCCGAGTACCTCGACTGAAACGACTCTTGGAGCAAGCGAGATGACCTCAACTAGAGATCACCTCGATCCACCACCTCGGTCCCCGACCGAGACAGTTTTTGAAGCAAGCGAGATGGTGTCAACTAAAGATCACCTCGGTTCACCACCTCGGGCTAACCCTATATGCCTCGAGAAGGACGATCTACCCATTGATGATTCATTTCTTAGTGAGTATTTGCATTTAGTAGAACATTGGCTTCGCCAAGTTTCTGATGGTGAAGAGCCGTGGTATGTTGATATTATTAATTATATTGTTTGTCAGGAAGTACCTCTAGGATTGACATTCGCTCAAAGGAAGAAATTTTTCAAAGACATACGTCATTACTATTGCCACTCACTTCCTTGTGGAGGACATGTTAGCGCTCACAAAACGTGCGATAAGGTATTACGTTCCGGTTTCTTTTGGCTTTTGTTACGCTAAGAACGTATAGCACAAAAGTCTTAAATTTATAACTCGATATATTTTCCTAACTCCTAGCGAACCCACAATGTATGGGTCGTTTTGTAGCAAGGATAGTATTCCGAGGTCGAACACAAAGACTAAGGTGAAATCGAATCAAATAAATGATTATGGATAGTGCAAATCTAGTCTAAGAAAAGAGAAAGGAATAAAGAAATGAAAATCATAATGTTTTTGGGTTGGTTTTGTGTTGATCAAACAAGATCACAATTGATGCAAGATTATAAAATAAACTAACAAATCTAGCTAGCAACACAAACAAGCAACACAAACACGAGATATGTGATCAAAGAGAGAAAAGCGGATTCTAGGGGTTAGGAATTCCGGTTATGGCATTGGACTCAAGCTTCTAATCAACCTTGGACTAGCTATGGTGTGTTGGGAAGGAATGTTTCTCAAATGGGATCAATCACTGGGTAGGTCTCATGATCCACTAATCCCGCAACTAAGGTCCTATCACCGGGTAAGTCTCTAGGAGCCTAAGGTTGGGAAATCTACACAAACCGGATTGCTATCTAGGTGTCTAACTTCTCCTTACCGGATAAGCCTCGGGAAGGCAAGTCCTAAACATCTACCCTAGCACATTCAGTCCAATAGCGGCTTGTGAGGCTCACTACTACCTATAGATCATCATCTTTGGTACCTAAGATCAAGAATCACCGGGTAGGTCTCTCCTCTCACTTAGTTTGCTAGCATTAGGTCACCCAAGGCTAGATTAAGCTTAACAAACACTAGGATTTCAACAATCTAACATCCTAACATTCAGATTTATCAATACAAGCACAAAAGAGAAAATTACGGGCTAATAATCCAAAACCACGGCCGTGGTTAGGCAAGAACAGGCCGTGATTCTCAACAGTGGTTAGGTTCGAGCAAGCAATTCATCCAAAGATACATTTAAGTCTATTCTATCATAGTCTAAGCCATAACAATCATTCCATTACCCTAGAATCAAAACTATTTAGCCAACAACAAGCATTTTAACATTCAAACTCAACAAGCAAACATTCATGGCTTCCATAACAAGAAAATAAAATGAAAGAGAAGAGAAACAAGTAAACACAAGTAAACCAAGCTGAATATATGTTTAAGAAAGACTTACAACCCTTCAAAAGAAGGTCTAAATCATTCCTTACAAATCCTTTCAAATGTCTTCAACAAGTTCACTCCAAAAATCCCTCAAAAACTCTAAAAACTCTAAGACTAGTGTTGTTCTTCTTCTTCCCCAAATGAGAGTGTTTTCTTCCCCTCCAAGAGTAGTCTCCAATGGAATGATGTTATATGAGAAAGTGTTGGAGAAAATCCTCTAGCATCAGCCTGCAGGACCACTTATATCCTCCATCAAGGGCAAGGGTCGGTTATGGAGATCGTGAGACAACTGTCACAGCTGTCCAGAGAGAACCACGGGCGTGGAAATGGCCTCTGGGCCGTGGTTTTGGTGGTTCAGCTTCCTTTGGATCGTTAAGCCACGAGTTGGTGCAAGGCATGCACCAACAAGGTCCTATATGTTCTCCTTAGCTCCTAACTTGCTTCTTAATGAGTCCGGAAGTGTGTCATCACGAGGAATGATCCTCGAATGTATCGATTAAGCTCCAAAAGTTCCCCAAAATACCTACAAAACCGACAATAGTTCGTGTAGACTTCTATCTCGACAATATGCATGAATTAAACGTAAACATCATGAACTAATGCCAAACCATGCATGAATAACGGGAAAACTATCTAAATGAATGCCTAAACTAACATAATAAATCGTGTTATCAGCTTTCATTATTTAAGGATGTGCAAAAGTTTGTTGTTTCTTATGATGCATGCCAAGGAACAAGAAATATATCTAGGCGAAACGAGATACCACTTAACTATATTCAGGAGGTAGAGATCTTTGACGTGTGGGGAGTTGATTTTATGGGACCTCTCCCATCATATGCAGGAAACCTCTACATTCTCTTAACTGTTGATTACGTCTCTAGATGGGTGAAAGCCATTGCTTCTCCCACTAATGATGCCATGGTGGTTGTGAAGTTCTTCAATAGGACTATCTTCACACGTTTTGGGACACCTCGAGTCATCATCAGCGACGGAGGGACACATTTTACCGCCCGGAAGTTTGAGGTACTTTGATCAAAGTATGGGGTCACCCACAAGATAGCAACCCCTTATCATCCTCAAACTAGTGGACAGGTGGAGATCTTTAATAGAGAAATCAAGGCAATTTTAGAAAAGACCGTTTCGAGGACAAGGAAGGATTGGTCCATGAAATTGGACAATACTCTTTGGGCATATAGGACTGCATTCAAGACTCCCATAGGTACCACCCCTTACAATTTGGTATATGGGAAGTCTTGTCATCTCCCTGTTGAGTTGGAGCACAAGGCGTATTGGGCGATCAAATGGCTCAATTTCGATCTCAAGGAAGCTGGAGAAAAGAGGTTTTTGGATATCAATGAGTTGGAAGAGCTGCGCTTAAACGCTTATGAGAATGCCAAAATCTACAAAGAAAGAATGAAGAAATGGCATGATAAGCACATCATCCCTAAGGAGCTTAAAGAAGGGGATCTTGTTCTACTCTTCAATTTCCGCCTCCGCCTCTTTCCAGGTAAGTTAAAATCTAGATGGACGGGACCTTATATTTTGAAAATGTTTTTCCCCATGGTGCAGTTGAAGTATGGGGTGAAGCTAGTGGAAGCTTTAAGGTCAACGGTCATAGGTTGAAGAGGTATCAACCGGAAGTTCCTGCTGAGGAGATTACACCTTTACATCTTGATTGAGAGTGACATACAGTCCAACTAGTGACCTTAAACCAAGCGCTTCTTGGGAGGCAACCCAAGGTATTGTTTTTTTGTTTTTTTCCCCCTTTTTCTAGTTAGTTTAGATAGTTTGCTTTGTGTTCGTGTGTCCTCTTCGACAAGAGTTTGCTCAACTGAGATGATATCAGGAACTACATGGAAGGATTGATGTTCGAGAATTTGAAAAAACGGAGTTCGACTGAGACACGTCTCAGATGCTGTCAAAGTACCTCGACCGAGATGGAGTTTGTTTAACCGAGATGATATTATTTGAGAACCACCTCGCTCTGTCACCTCAGTCCGCCCAAAAACACCTTGGCCGAGATGAAATCAAATTTTGCGAGGGGTATAAAAGGAGAACGAATTTCTCTCTCCTCACAACCCTAACTCCCTCTTCTTCTCACCTCGACCAACGGCCCCCTTTGCTCCAAATTCTCAAATATCAACCGTTTTCCACGATTTTTGGTTCCAAATCACTAAGAGAAGAAAGAGCAACGGATTTCAAGCATCAAGCCACACTCAAATCCATCACTCGCTGCACCAATCGGGTGTTTCATTCGAAACCCTTTTCGTTTGGTTTTTGCTTGATTCTGCACGGATTAAGGATTGTTTGTTGTTGATTGCTGTTGAGAAGTGATTAAGTACCTCATAAGAAGCAATTGGTAGTGGAAATTGGGATAAAAACTTACAATTTTTGGAGTTCGATCGAGACAGCGCTTCACCTCGGTCCAGTCGTCTGCGTCTTGGCCGAGATACAGTAAAATCCGACCGAGGTGAATTTCAGAAATGGAAAATTTGAGGAGATCCGATCGCCAATTAGCCCTTCGAGACCGTTGTTCGCTCAGAAAAGTGTGTGCGTCAAAGTCTTAAATTTATATCTAGAACTCAAAGCAAAGCGAACCCGCAGTGTATGGATCAGCTGTAGTAAGGTAAGAATTCCAGAGTTGAACTCAGGGATTTGGTGAGAATAATTCTGATTTCAATTATCTAGCAAAAAGTGTGAAAAGCTTTTGTGATCAAATAAGGGGGAAATGATTCCAAGGATTCAAGTATCCGATTTCGGCTATCGATTCAAGACACTTCTATAGATATAGGACAAAGTTTATATTGCCAAGATTAAATGTTCAAAGGTAGGATTCGTACGGTGAAGTTCCGAAACCTATATGACTAATCTAAAGGTTCTCTCTATAAGGGTTGTTGAGGCTGCAATATAGAAAGATCTAGAGACAAGAATTATGTTCAAACTAACTATCTAAAACTCCAGGATATGACTCTCCAAAGTAAAGATTAGAAAGCACACTTAGAATCTTAATAAAGGATATTGAGTCTCTTTATTGCCTTAATCTTGAAATCTTAATCTATTAAATGTAGAATCAGGTTTGAAGTGTCTTCATACATTCAATTAGAGGGTAAAAAGGTTAATCAAGGTTGGGATTTAGGCAAGGATTAGTTTTGGTTAAAGATTGATTCAATTAAGGTTCGTCAGAGGAATAAATCAGGCTGTTCATAAGAAAATCGGCCGATTTACTCAAGAACAATCCGATTTTCCTGTTATCGCAAAACTAAAATCTAAACTCTCAGGGTCCTAATGATTGAATGAGTTCAGTCTATCATCATCTAAGCCTTAATCATCAACTATTCTCCCCAGAATCACAAAGGTTTTAGCCAACCATTTTAAAAATCGAATCAAATTAAATTATTGAGAGAAATATCACAAAGAAACCGAATCTTGAATAAAAATTCCAAAAACCTTCAAATCTGTAAACGATTGTCAAAACAAATCAATGTATCTCTTAAACAACTCAAATTCGTGCTCAAAAACAGCAAGTACTTCAATGAACAAAGAAATCTCACAATTAGAATTCAAATTTACTTCCCGGCAAAGAATACTTCAATCTTCCTCCAAGAATCGTCGAATTCTCTCAAACGTGTAAAGATTTCCCGCTGCGGCCTCCTCATTTTCGTTCCTAGGGTTCTCCTCTATAGTTTCTTGCAAGTGGGCCGTTTGGCAAAACTCTCCTCTAGCCCAAAAGAATTGGGCTTTGTGTCGTCTTTTCATTTGGCCGAAAAACAGAATAAATCGACCTAGGCGATTTATGCACAAAATCGTTCGAATTTTTGAAAGGAAAATTGTCCGATTTATGTACATATTGGCACGATTTTCTTCAACAGAAAGTGCTATACTCTTGGCTCGTTTTCTATGCTTCTCCTTTGCAATTCCTTAGCTCTTTATGACTTCTTTAAGATTCCTTTAGCTTCCTTAACATCCCTAGATGCTCCTTGCTCCGCTTTTGCTTCCAATTCCACTCCATTTACCTATAATTCATCAAAAACTCGTGTAGACCTCTATTTCCGACAAATGATTGAATAGAACATAAAAGGCACACAAAATTTCTCTAAATGCAAGGTAAACTGAGATAATCTTCTATAATATGCATGAATATGATGATACATAATTCATGTCATCAAAATACCCCATACTTGCCCCTTGCTTGTCCCTAAGCAAGACTCAAATCTAGAATACAAGATGTCATGGATCATGTATGTATGAAAACTCAAAAACTTTTCTTTTGATAGTGCTTCTTCTTATTGGATCACCCTCAAAGTGATGTTTCAAGGCATAAAAAGGCAAAGTATGTATCAATGATAACTATAAGATGGACTAACTTCCTTTTCTTTCTTGAAAACACAAATAAAGGACATGATAAAGGTGTAGAGGTAATCAAAGTCAAACAAATCTAAGCCATGAAGTCTTAAACATATGCATAAAAGTCTCAAGGTCTTCTAATCAAAAAAAAGGTTCAAGAAACGTATTAAGGGAAGGAATTCTTTTTGGCTATTGTGGTGCTAATCCGGGAAAGAGGAACACATAATACCTTCAAGATTTTTCTTCACCGCACATGCTTTGCATGTAGAAAGCTTTGCTTTCTTTATACTTTACTTTTTGAGAGTATGGACAGCGGTGCACAAAAACCGAAGCCTAGGAGATTGGCGTTTCTCAATTTCGAGATGCCTCAAACCCTTGATGCACATACCATATCCCGTTAGGACTTTGATGTGATCCCCGAGAGCCCCAAGATGAAGCCGAAAATGTTCACTCCGAGTGTGGTCAAGTTAAGTCATATTTCGCTCGATCCGGCTAAGTTGTCAAATGTATGCACTCTCAGTAAAATGCCTATATCTGGAGCTTCGTTTGGAGTTAGAAGACCTACAAGTACTACTTTCGAAGGTATCTTCAAGATCTACCACTTTATAGTCTATGAGAAGTCGAGACTCCAAGAGGAAGAGGGTGAAAATGACCCGGCAATGAAGCAGCGTTTATACTTGAGTGAGTTTTTGACCAAGATCACGCATGGACGCATGAAAGATGGTTATACAAAACATATGCACGTCCACCCAATACATATTTTATGCAGCATATTATCCTCATATTATTCATATATTATGCATGAATTTATGTATTAATTATGGAAAAGTAGGTGGAGAAAAGTAGGTGGAAAAGTAGGTGAAGTAGGTGGTTGAAAGTCCCTATGTTTGCTCTATATTTAATGTCACAACTCTTGAACTTGTAAGCCTTTAATGTTGGGAGTTAGGTGCTGAATTTTCAGCCTATATAAGGCCTCTCCCACAAACGTTTTTAAAGACGAAATAGAGTTGAGTTATCAATCAAAAGTTGTGTTTTCACTTTGAGAAAAACAAAACCCGAATTCTAGGTGAGATGCTTAGTTTTCAAACATCTAGGTGAGATGCTTAGGTGGTTCTAAGGTGAGAGGCCGAAGAACGAAGGTTTGAACCCCAAAGTGAGATTCCGAGGGTAGTTCGTTCGAGTTTAGGGATTCCCAAAGTGAGAGGCCGAGGGAATTTGCTCTTCATATCCAAAAACACAAAATCCAAAAAACAGAGTTTCATTTCACCGATTTCAATCTGAGTGTGAACTTGTGCCGGTGGATCCTCGTGTTCGAATCGAGTTCGATCACATCAAGTGGTATTAGAGCCCAACGGTGCGAGTTCCTCAAGCTTCGGGTTGTGAACTGTTCGAGAATGTCAAGACGCGATCGAAAAAGAACAATAAATGAAGAATATGTTCGATGGACTATTCGAGAGTATGACGATGGCCATCTTCGTTTGAGTGAAATAGAAGACGATCTTTACGAGACCGTCTATGAAGAATTACGAAGACGACGAAAGAGAAGAGAAACCTGTCGCCGTGAAGACGAAGCTCGTAAACAAGAGGAAGAAGACCGACGTCGTCGTCGAGAAAAGGATGCTCAAAAAAAAGAAGAGGACGATCGGCGCCGTAGAGTGGTCGAAAAATGGTTGAAGGAGGCGTCTTACTTTCCAACGAGCAGAGTTGAGAAAGCAACAAGCAAAACAAAGTACATATCACCGCCTATACCACCCCCGAAGGCTGCTCCACTATCCTAGCGTCCTCATCCACCGGATCTTGTGCCTCCATCACCACCGAACATCAACGACAAAGGAAACGGTGGTAATCGAATCGACCAACGTTTGGACTGGATTGAAGCCAAACTAGTTGAGGTATGGAGAAGGTTTCCTCCCCTTCTATTGAACCCGGATCATAGTCAAGCATCTCGACATGATGGCGGCGAAGTCGAGAGAATTAATTACCATGATAATAAATCCGACAATCACTTTCCCAAGGATGGCATGAAGGATTCGAGGACGAATCCTTTTCAAGGGAAAGGGGATGTTGTGATCCCCGAGAGCCCCAACATGAAGCCGAAAATGCTCACTCAAAGCATTGTCAAGTTAAATCATATTCCGCTCGATCCGGCTAAGCTGTCAGGTTTGCGCACTCTCAGTAAATAGCCTATAACTGAGGCAATACTTGGAATTAAAATACCCATGAGTACTACTTTGAAAGGTATTTTCAATATCTACAACTTTCTAGTTTACTCAAAGTCGAGATTGCAAGAGGAAGAGGGTGAAAATGACCCTACATTGCAGCAAGTACGGTACTTGTATGGATTGTTGGACAAGATCATGCATGGAGGCATGGAAGATGGTTATACAAAACATATGCACGTCCTACCCATACATATTTCATGCAGCATATCATGCTCATATTATTCATATATTATGCATGAATTTATGTATTAATCATGTGAAGGTCAACATGTCAACATTCAATCAAACATTGAAGGCATCTTCACACACATACATTGAATGGAGGCCAAGGTAGTTCAATGGTCTTCTTCTCCTTCAAAATGGACGTCCAAGACTTGATTAGACCATCCTTGATGTGTTGTCCAAGTGAAGAGGATAGGATCCAAGAGTCATCTTTTAATAAAGGCCAAATGTGGCCATTTATGTGTTTGAATTTTCTA
Organism: Fagopyrum homotropicum; assembly: GCA_033239125.1. Classification (NCBI taxonomy): domain Eukaryota; kingdom Viridiplantae; phylum Streptophyta; class Magnoliopsida; order Caryophyllales; family Polygonaceae; genus Fagopyrum; species Fagopyrum homotropicum. The sequence continues at coordinate 95,159,704 of BSWB01000002.1, read as the reverse complement.
GAAAAACTCTTGAATTTCTTGCATTTCCTTTTGATAAACCTTTGATATTTCTAGCATTTAATTAGGGAGTTTCTAGGCTGAGTTTTGTGGCTATATAAAGCCTTGTATCCTCCCATTGTAAGGGAGTGAAGTTAAATGAAGTAAGTTAGCCTTTGTGCTTTCAAAGTTGTTGTTTGCTTTAAAACGAAACCCGAATTCTAGGTAAGATGCTTAGTTTTCAAGCATCTAGGTGAGATGCTTAGGTGGTTCTAAGGTGAGAGGCCGAGGAACGAAGGTTCGAACCCCAAAGTGAGATTCCGAGGGTAGTTCGTTCGAGTTGAGGGATTCCCAAAGTGAGAGGCCGAGGGAATTTGCTCTTCATATCCAATAACACAAAATCCAAAAAAAAAGGAGTTCCATTTCACCGATTCCAATCCGAGTGTGAACTTGTGCTAGTGGATCCTCGTGTTCGAATCGAGTTCGATCACATCAAGTGGTATCAGAGCCTTATTCGATGCAATTCAATAAGAGGCATGAAGATTCGAGGACGAATCTTTTTAAAAGGTGGAGAGGATGATGTGATCCGGGAAACCAATGCAAACGGCTTCACTTTAATTTGACCCTTCAGTATTTTGGTCATAACGAATGCTACATTTATCCAATGAAGGTCCGTAAATACTTATTGGAAATATGATTTCAAGGGCTACAATATTGATGAAGACTTCAAGAGCAGATTCGTCCAAGAGATGGGTCTTAATTTTAGCTCTTCTAACAGCCGGATTTATGGTCAATATGTGAAGAGTCCAAAACCAATGCCTCATTATGTGGATCTTTAAGGCCTATATTTTTATTATGACTTTTGACCTTGTTTTTGATCTTTCATCTAGCCTTATTTTCCCTATTTAAAGGCTTGATTGATTCATAGAAAAAATAAGTGAGAGTTGATAATATTTGGAAAACAATTTGGTTACTTGGTTTTTGGTGAGATGCCGAAACCTCCTCCTTGGTGAGATGCCGGGTGGATTGCCTTTGTGAGATGCGAGGGCGAAGACATTAGTTCTCATAGGTGAGAGGCTTGTGAGAGTTGATGCGAGTATTGTAGAGTAGATGGTGAGATGCTTGAAGCTCTAGCAGTACATATCTTGTACTTTATTTTCAATTATCACAAATCCAAAACACATGTGTATGTTTTCTTTTGTTTTTCGTTTGTCTTGCATTGTTGGATCTTTTGGCTGGGGCGTATCATTTGGTATCAGAGCCTTATTCGATGCAATTCAATAAGAGGCATGAAGATTCGAGGACGAATCTTTTTAAAAGGTGGAGAGGATGATTTGATCCGGGAAACCAATGCAAACGACTTCACTTTAATTCGACTCTTCAGTATTTTGGTCATAATAAATGCTACGTTTATCCAATGAAGGTCCGTAAATACTTGTTGGAAAGCTGATTTCAAGGGCTACAATATTGATTCAGACTTTAAGAGCAGATTCGTCCAAGAGATGAGTCTTAATTTTAGTTCTTCCAACAGCCGGATTTATGGTCAAGATGTGAAGAGTCTCAAACCAATGCCTCATTATGTGGATCTTTAAGGCCTATACATTTATTATGGCTTTGGCCTTGTTTTTGATTTTTCATCTAGCCTTATTTTCCCTATTTAAAGGCTTGATTTATTCATAGAAAAAATAAGTGAGAGTTGACAATACTTGGAAAACAAATTGGTTACTTGGTTTTTGGTGAGATGCCGAAACCTCCTCCTTGGTGAGATGCCGGGTGGGTTGCCTTTGTGAGATACGAGGGCGAAGGCATTAGTTCTCATAGGTGAGAGGCTTGTGAGAGTTGATGCGAGTATTGTAGAGTGGATGGTGAGATGCTTGAAGCTCTAGCAATACATATCTTGTACTTTATTTTCAATTATCACAAATCCAAAACACATGTGTATGTTTTCTTTAGTTTTTCGTTTGTCTTGCATCGTTGGATCCTTTGGCTGGGGCGTATCAGACTTGTCGTTCAATCGGACTTTGGCAAGACACAAACACCCGGCTATGTGAATGGTGCCGAGTTACTTATCCTCATGTTCGACGTCCCCAAACTTATAAAATTCTGCACTTTCTTTCAATACATTTTTCCTTGGCCCTCCCACATCAAACATGCCTTTTTCTATCACTTATCCTAATTCCCGGATGGTAAAAGGAGGGTTACATATTTCATTGAGGGGCTAGCATGATCAAGATATGAGAAAAGAAAAGAAGTGAATTGCCTTAGTCATCCTTATATGATGTAAAAGAACTTGCAATATAGCTTCGACTATTATCTCATTCTCTTATCAAAACAACTAAATCATATAACTTATTCATGCGTTCAAGTAACAAAAGCAAACTTATTCATGCTATAATTAACATCTCAACACAACTAAGCATCTTTTTGCCTATCCATATACACAATTCTCATCATAGAGGTCATTTCCATCATAAGAAGCACAAAAATTTTTGAAAATTCATAGGATTTGAAAAAGATCATGCAAATGCAAGTGTCATAATGGAAAGCAAGTAGTGCAAGAGTTATTACAAGCCAAGTCATCAAGAGTAGTGCAAATGTCATAAAGTGCTAAGATGAATATAAGGTATTGTAAGTACCCCCACCCCATACTTGACATCCACATTGTCCCCAATGTGAAAATCAAGCATAAGAAGGAGAAAAATACTTACAATGTAAAAGAAGTGGAAGCTCAATCCTCTGTCGGCGGTGGAGGTGGTGGATAGGGATACATCGGTGCGGTAGGATCGTAGAAGTGGCCGAACTGGTGGTAGTACAAGTCTCTCATCTGGCCATCATAGGATGAATGCCTAGCGTCTATCTCCTGTCTGTAGTTCCTGAACTGAGTGTTCAGGGTCTCGTAGTCGGTGTGGAGAGCATGATAGTCGGTGCTGAGGCTCTAGAAGCTAGTGACTAGCTTCGTAAAATGGCACGGAGGGCGACGTCCTCGTCCATGTCCTGGGGCACGTGCAAATGAGCGGCGAGGTAGCTGCATGTCATCCTCCGTCTCCTCATCGCCTCTACTAGTCCTACTAGGTCCTGCACCATGAGTGTCGGTGTCCATGGCATCCGTAGCATGTCCGCTATGAGTATCACTCTCAAACTCGAGCATGGTCCCCTGTCCTCCATCCTCATCCTCCTCCTCAGAGTCACCTGCATCATCATCATCATAGTAAGTAGGAGGAGAGAACTCCTCAAGCATCGACTCGAACGTCTCCTTCCAGTTTCTCTTGTTCCGAATAGTGTATTCTGACTTCCATATGATCTCGGATGGCTTCTTCTTCGGATCCTTGTGCCATGGCATGGGCACATGAAGTGTTCCTCTTCCTAGAGGAATCAAGACCTGTCGAACAACCAACTGCTGGGAGCCTAATGGAAGGGCACTCTCAGCTAGAGTGCATCCGGAGAAGTCCAATCCCATTGTCTTAGCCACATGAGTGACAAGACCTCCTGCACAAATATCGCCCTTAGCTTTGTTGGCTATCTTTCCTAGATAGTCGGCAAGCATGGTGGCAATGTCGGGGATGGTGGTGGATGTCATGCAGTAGAGAATGAAAAGCTCGTCAGCCTTGAGCTTCTGTGGAGTCTCTGTCCGTGCAAATAGGCTCTCGCTGAGAATCCGATGTACTACCTTGAAGGAGAGGTTGTACATACTAGTCTCCTTGGAATTTCCGGGCCTCCATTTGTCTCCTCCGTATTCACCCACTGAAATAGCCTCCCAAAAGTCACTAGCACGAACACCTCTAGCAAAAGTGCCTGCATCTGAATAAGAGAAGCCAAACAAGTCTCCAAAAGTGTCAATGGACATAGAGTGGTCTTGGCTCATGAGGCGGAAAGTGACCATCCTTTCCCTAGGGTCATGTTCGAATGTGCTAAGGAATTCTAGGGTGATCTCGGTATAAGCATCCTCCCTAATCGTAGCAAACTGGCTCAGCCCAGCCCTGTCAAGCATCATATCAACATCTTCTCGAACAAACAATGAATCTAAGTCATCTAGCACTATGTAGCGAGGAGGGGTGAATGGGCGATCTATGATGCGTTCATAACGTTTCTTGTGCTTGGATAGGGGAGGGGGAAGCTTAGGGATGTGTTGAGGTGGTGGTGGAGGTGGGGGAGGGGCTTTGGAAGAAGATCCCTTCTTCTTCCCCGTGTTTCTAGTTATCCTCTTAACAATATCCATTCTGAGTCAAAAAATCGGCCTGTTCTTGGTGAAAATCGTCCGATTTTTCTGGGCTAGGTCGATTTTTCTGTCGATTTCAACGATTCTCACAATTCTGTAAAGTTCTGTTCAATCTATCACCACACACAGTCTCCTACAATGATTCCTAAGCAGATGCCTCAATCAGTTCCAACAAACAAACACTTCCTAAGCAAACTTCAATTTCGAATTAGGAACTTAGGTTTTGGAAAGAAAAACCTGAATTCCTTATGGAGGAGTCGATTGTCGTGCTTGTTGTTGCTAGATCCTTGTTCCTTGTTGAAAATGCTTCAGTTTGGAGCCAAGAATCACTCAAAACGATTAAGGAATGAGGATTGTAGGGTATGGGCGATTTTCGGCGTTCTTGAGAAGGGGAAGTCGAGAGTGGAGGGTTGTGGAATGAGGAAGATCGAGTGGTTGAGTCTTTATATAGGGTCGAGAAAATGTGAAGAAAATCGGCCGATTTTTAAGGTCGATTTAATCGTTGGGGCGATTTTTCTCTGAATCCAAAGAAAATCGGACGATTTATTTTGGCAGGTCGATCTCCAGGTCGATTTTTCTTCCTGTTGTAAAAAATCGCCTTGCTCTGCTTCTGAATCGACCGATTTACTTCAGGTAACTCGATTTTTCTCTGAACACATGCAAAATCGGACGATTTATTATGATAGGTCGATCTCCAGGTCGATTTATCTTCCTGTTGCCAAAAATCGCCTTGCTTTGCTCTTGAATCGACCGATTTACTCAGTGTATCTCGATTTCCTTCCTTATTCTTCATGGATCTTGAAGATTTAACTGATTTGTGCTCCCTTTTTCCATGGATCTCTCATTTTGAACCTAAATTCCTACGATTAATGACACGACAAACCAAGAGTGCATCGAGGAACAAACAAAAAACAAAAACAAAGACATAAAACAACTAATCGACTCTAACTAAGTGATGAAAAGAAGGAAAAATATACTATCATGGGTTGCCTCCCAAGAAGCGCTTGATTTATCGTCTTTAGCTGGACGGTGTAAGGTTTTGCGTTCAATGGAGGAGGATAGGAGCTATCTCCTCAACCGGAGTTTCCGGTATGTATTTCTTCAACCGTTGGCCATTAACCTTGAAATTTCCGCTTTGTTCACCCCATACTTCAACTGCACCATGGGGAAAGATTCGTTTAATTACATAAGGTCCTGTCCAACGGGATTTAAGCTTACCTGTAAATAGACGCAGCCTTGAGTTGAATAGGAGGACTTGGTCTCCCTCCTTCAAGTCTTTTCGAATGATATGCTTATCATGCCAACGCTTTGTCCGTTCCTTGTAGATCTTTGCGTTCTCATACGCATTTATCCGGATTTCATCTAGCTCATTGATGTCTAAGAGCCGCTTCTCTCCGGCTTCTTTCATGTCAAAGTTGAGCCACTTGATAGCCCAATAGGCTTTGTGCTCTAGCTCTACAGGAAGATGACATGATTTACCATAGACAAGGTTATAAGGAGTCGTACCTATTGGTGTTTTGAAGGCCGTCCTGTACGCCCATAGTGCGTCGTCAAGCTTCATTGACCAATCTTTTCTTGTTTTAGAGACGGTTTTCTCTAAAATCCCCTTGATCTCTCTATTGGATATTTCGACTTGTCCGCTGGTTTGCGGATGGTAAGGTGTAGCTATCTTATGGGTCACCCCATACTTAGCCAATAGAGTCTCAAATCGACGGGCTGTGAAATGTGTTCCTCCGTCACTAATGATGGTTCGGGGAGTTCCGAACCTTGGGAAGACCGTTCTATTGAAGAACTTCACCACTACCATTGCATCATTAGTAGGAGAAGCGATTGCCTCAACCCATCTTGAGACATAGTCTACGGCAAGAAGCATATATTGGTTGCCGCATGAAGATGGGAAAGGTCCCATAAAATCGATGCCCCATACATCAAAGATCTCTACTTCTTGTATGTTGTTGAGAGGCATCTTATTCCTCCTTGATATATTACCTGTCCTTTGACAAGCATCACAAGCAACAACAAACTTTTGCACATCTTTGAAAAGTGTAGGCCAATAGAAGCCGGAACGAAGTACCTTAGCACAAGTCTTGTGGGAACTAGCATGTCCGCCACATGGTAAAGAATGGCAATGGCGGATGACGCTATCCACTTCATCTTCGGGGATACATCTCCTGTAAATGCCATCTGGACCTCTTTTGAATAGAAGAGGTTTGTTCCAATAGAATTGCCGGACGTCATTAAAGAATTTCTTCTTTTGAGCATATGAAAGTCCGGGTGGAATCTCCTGACAAACAAGGTAATTCACAATGTCAGCAAACCATGGATCATTACCTTGGGAGATGTGTTGAAGACACTCTTCAATCTCGTGCAGCTGCTCGTCAGGGAATGAGTCGTCTATAGGAAGTTCATCCGTCTCGCCGGTGAGTTGCGGTAGACGACTAAGATGATCGGCAACGGAGTTCTCCGATCCTTTCTTATCACGAATCTCCAAATCGAACTCTTGTAAGAGTAAGATCCATCTTAGAAGCCTTGGCTTCGCATCCTTCTTCGTGAATAAGTATCGAATTGCGGAGTGGTCCGTGTAAACTATCACCTTCGCACCTACAAGATAGGAACGAAATTTCTCAAAAGCGTATACTACGGCTAAAAGTTCCTTCTCTGTAGTTGCATAATTATATTGAGCCTCATCTAGCGTTTTGCTAGCGTAGTAGATGGCATGAGTGCGACCATCTTTCTTCTGTCCAAGAACGGCTCCTATAGCGACGTCGCTTGCGTCGCACATGACCTCGAAAGGAAGAGTCCAATCGGGTGGTTGGATGATTGGTGCTGAAATCAAAGCTTCTTTGATCCTGCAAAAAGCATCTAAACAATCCTTTGAAAATTCGAAAGTTGCGTCTTTCATCAAAAGATTAGTCAAGGGTTTTGAAATCTTAGAAAAATCTTTTATGAATCTCCTATAGAAGCCTGCATGTCCTAAGAAACTTCTAATTCCTTTCACCGAAGAAGGGGGGAGGTAACTTCTCAATGGTTTCTATTTTCGCTCTATCAACTTCTATTCCCCTTTGTGATACTAAATGACCTAACACAATCCCTTCGGTGACCATGAAATGACACTTTTCCCAGTTTAAGACTAAGTTAGTGTCCTCACATCTCTTAAGAAGTAGTGAAAGGTTATAGAGACAGTTATCAAAGGAGGAACCATATACCGAAAAATCGTCCATGAAGACTTCCATGATATTCTCTACATATTCGGAGAAGATTGCCATCATACACCTTTGGAAGGTGGCTAGAGCGTTGCATAGACCGAATGGCATTCTTCTGTAAGCGAACGTACCCCATGGGCACGTAAAAGTTGTCTTCTCTTGGTCGTCCGGATGAATTTGGAATTTGAAAGAAACCGCTATATCCATCTAGATAACAAAAGTAAGAATGTTGGGCTAACCTTTCCAACATTTGATCGATAAAAGGAAGGGGGAAGTGGTCCTTCCTTGTGGCCACGTTCAGTTTGCGGTAGTCGATGCACATTCGCCACCCTGTAACTGTCCGTGTGGGGATAAGTTCGTTGTTCTTGTTGGTAACAACGGTAATGCCTCCTTTCTTGGGTACTACTTGTACTGGACTCACCCATTTGCTATCGGAAATAGGGAAGATGATACCTGCATCAAGTAGCTTAAGGATTTCTTTCTTCACGACCTCTTTCATTGCCGGGTTTAACCGTCTTTGAGGTTGGCGTGAAGGTTTGTAATCCTCTTCCATTAGAATTTTGTGCATACATAGAGAAGGCTTTATTCCTACTATATCATCAATAGTATAGCCTAATGCCCTTCTATGTTGTTTCAAAATATGCATAAGTTTCTCTAATTCAGCATCATTCAAATTCGCATTGACAATGACCGGATATGTGGAATTAGTGCCAAGGAAAGCGTACCTTAAATGCGTGGGGAGTGGTTTCAATTCTAATGATGGAGGTACCTTGATTGATGATGAATCGTGGCCTTCGGATGTTGTGGGAGAGGCCTCTAGAGATGGGGGTACTGCATCATTAGATTCGAGAGTAGCTGTGGAGACGTTTGGAGATTCCAGAAAATTTCCCTCTGGATCGACCTCCCCTGAAGTAAATCGGTCGATTTGGGGAGCGATTTTTCTTTCTGTCGAAAAAAATCGGGCTAGCTCTTCACAAATCGGACGATTTTTCTTAGTCAGGTCGATTTTTGTTTCTGTTGGAAAAATTCGGATTGCCTCTTCACAAATCGAACGATTTTGTGCTTGTAGGTCGATCTTCTTCGCAGTTTCCGGAGTTAACTCTAGCTCTTCAATTCTTGTTCCTAGTTCTTCCTCCACATCATTTAATGCCTTCACATTCTCATTGCATTCATGTTCCACTCCTTCCTCCATGATGCTCATACTAATAACCTTTTGAAGAGGGTCTTTCATCAAGATTGAACTTATTACCTCTCTAGACTCTTCTTCATCAAAAATTTCAAAAGCATCGTCTTTCAAGGTTGGCTCTTTGATTAAGGAAGAGAGTATGAATTCTATCTTTTCTTCGCCAATATGGAATGACAGCTGGCCGTTCTTGCAATCTACCATGCATCCGGATGTTGCAAAGAATGGTCTCCCAAGGATGATGGGAACCGGATAATCTGCAGGGATGTCAAGAACGACAAAATCTATTGGGATGTAAAACTTACCGAGCTTTACCGGAATGTCTTCTAATATTCCCACCGGCTTAGTGGTGGAACGATCAGCCATGTAGAGTGTGATCTTCACCGGTCTAGGCTCTCCTAGGCCAACTGCCTTGCATAGAGCGAGAGGTATGATACTCACACTCGCTCCAAGATCACAAAGTGCATCATAGGTAGCTTCTCCCAAAGTGATGGGTATGCAAAAAGATCCTGGATCACGGAGCTTGGGTGGCATATTCTCCGTCATAGTCTTGATGAGTTCGGATGACTCCATACTCATCTTGACTTCTCCTATATCTTCCAATTTCCTCTTGTTAGAGAGGATCTCCTTGAGGAATTTCCTGTAAGCCGGCATACCTAAAATTGCATCCATAAAAGGTATGTTAATATGTAGCTTACTCATAAGTTCAACAAACTTACCAAAATGTTTATCTAGGCGTGCACGCGCTCTAGATTGAGGAAAAGGTAGAGGTGGTTTGTAAGCGGGAGGAGGAACATAGACTTCTTCCTTCTCTTTTGCCTCTCCTTCTTTTGTGGTGGTATCAACTACTTTAGGTTGAGGATCGGTAGTCGTTTTACCACTCCTAGTAGCTATTGCCATAACCCTTCCATTTGGGTTATCTTCCGTCTTTCCGGGAAGTTTCCCTTGATCTCTTGGAACTTCTCCGGCCTTGTTGAATACTTGGTTTTCTAAAGCTTTGTGAGCTTTGTCAACCGAAGTTATATAACTCTCTAGTCCTTGTAGCTTGCCTAGGATCGTCTCTAGCATGGGATCGGGTTTACTTGATCCGCTTGATTGTCCCTGGCTTGTTAAAGGAGTAGAAGAAGATGGAGGTGTTAGAGCCTTTTTAGCATGAGAGTAAGGATTACCTGGATTTTGCTGAATTGATCTCCAATTATTGTTATTTGAGTTCCTATTGTTGTTGTTATTCCAATTGGAGTTTCGGTTGTTATTGTTGTTGTTGTTGCTCCAATTGGAATTCCTATTGTCACTCCTTTGATTGTTGTCTCTTCCCATGTAGTTGGCTTCTTGCTCCTTAGTCTTTTGAAGACTTGTTTTGAGTACTTCCCTCAATTCCTTGATGTCATCCTTGAGGGAGAATATTTGTGTTTGAGCAGCTTGGTTCAACTTAGCTCCTGAATCGCCTTGATTCCGGCTAATTGAGTCCACCTTCTGGTGGGAATACTTCTCAATCACTTGGGCTTGCTTCTCAATTAAGTCCCAAGCATCATCCTCTCTCATATCCATGAATGTGCCACAAGAGAGAGATTGGAGGTTGAATTGTGTCTCTACATCCAACCCTTTGTAGTAGATCTCCAATAATTCCAGCTTGGAAATGCCATGGTGTGGGCAATCCAACAAGAGATCTTGAAACCTTTCCCAAGATTGAAACAAGCTTTCATTAGGTTTCATAGAAAAAACATTTATTTTACCTCTCAATTCCGCTGTTTTGGATGGCGGAAAGAATTTGGTGAGGAATTCCGAAGACAATTCCTCCCATGTAGCTAGCTTTGCAGTTGGAAGTGTTTGGTACCAAGCTAGAGCCTTGTCCTTCAAAGAAAAGAAGAACGGTTTGATCTTGTAATTGCTTGTAGTAGCCTTCTTCGGCTTCATAGTCTCCATGAGAATCTCAAAATTCTGCAAGTGTTGGTGTGGAGATTCAGTACTTGCTCCGCCATATTGACTTTGGCGAACCATGGTGATAACTTGTGGTGAGAAGCTAAACTCTTGGATGTCTTCAGCTCCGAAATCCACACCTAAGCGGCGTGGTTGCTGAATTGGATCCATCCGTTGCCCCAAAGTTCGGGGTCTATCATTGTTATTAACAGCTCTCACGTTCCTAGTTGGGAGGCGAGGAACAACCCTTGGTGTTGGGGTGTTTCGAATAGGACGAAGTAGTGGATCGATGTCCTCAAGTTCCGGCATGTCCGGATCTATCTCTTCATCATCGGATGAGTCATTTCGGATGGATTTAGTTGGCGTCTTGACTTTCTTCTTCTTCCTGGATTCGTTCAACTCCAACTTCATGTCCAACATCATAGCTCTTAGTTCATCAATCTGAAATTGATGACTTATTTCAGCCTCTTTTCGTGCTTTCTCACTCAACTGGAGTTGGCGTTGAGCTTCGTTCAGTTCATCCTGGTAGTTTCTCTCATCGTTTTCAGCCATTTTCTTTTCCTTCAACTTTTTCCTCAAAGTTCTCTCCAATTCGGGATCGAAAGGGACTAGATCTTTAGTGGATCTAGTCTTTCGCATATACCTAAAGAACCTGCAAAGATCACTCAAGTAGACAAATCAAATCACAAGAGCAAGAGCTCTCAAGCTAGACAACCGAAAACCGAATTTGGTCTAGACCAAATCCCCGGCAACGGTGCCAAAAACTTGTTCGCTCAAAAAAGTGTGTGCGTCAAAGTCTTAAATTTATATCTAGAACTCAAAGCAAAGCGAACCCGCAGTGTACGGATCAGCTGTAGTAAGGTAAGAATTCCAGAGTCGAACTCAGGGATTTGGTGAGAATAATTCCGATTTCAATTATCTAGCAAAAAATATGAAAAGCTTTTGTGATCAAATAAGGGGGAAATGATTCCAAGGATTCAAGTATCCGATTTCGGCTATCGATTCAAGACACTTCTATAGATATAGGACAAAGTTTATATTGCCAAGATTAAATGTTCAAAGGTCGGATTCGTACGGTGAAGTTCCGAAACCTATATGACTAATCTAAAGGTTCTCTCTATAAGGGTTGTTGAGGCTGCAATATAGAAAGATCTAGAGACAAGAATTATGTTCAAACTAACTATCTAAAACTCCAGGATATGACTCTCCAAAGTAAAGATTAGAAAGCACACTTAGAATCTTAATAAAGGATATTGAGTCTCTTTATTGCCTTAATCTTGAAATCTTAATCTATTAAATGTAGAATCAGGTTTGAAGTGTCTTCATACATTCAATTAGAGGGTAAAAAGGTTAATCAAGGTTGGGATTTAGGCAAGGATTAGTTTTGGTTAAAGATTGATTCAATTAAGGTTCGTTAGAGGAATAAATCGGGCTGTTCATAAGAAAATCGGCCGATTTACTCAAGAACAGTCCGATTTTCCTGTTATCGCAAAACTAAAATCTAAACTCTCAGGGTCCTAATGATTGAATGAGTTCAGTCTATCATCATCTAAGCCTTAATCATCAACTATTCTCCCCATAATCACAAAGGTTTTAGCCAACCATTTTCAAAATCGAATCAAATTAAATTATTGAGAGAAATATCACAAAGAAACCGAATCTTGAATAAAAATTCCAAAAACCTTCAAATCTGTAAACGATTGTCAAAACAAATCAATGTATCTCTTAAACAACTCAAATTCGTGCTCAAAAACAGCAAGTACTTCAATGAACAAAGAAATCTCACAATTAGAATTCAAATTTACTTCCCGGCAAAGAATACTTCAATCTTCCTCCAAGAATCGTCGAATTCTCTCAAACGTGTAAAGATTTCCCGCTGCGGCCTCCTCGTTTTCGTTCCTAGGGTTCTCCTCTATAGTTTCTTGCAAGTGGACCGTTTGGCAAAACTCTCCTTGATGACATGAATTATGACCTATTTTTAGGCATGTATTTATATAGATTTTCCCTTTATTTTGCATGCATAGACATACATTCATGGCATTTATGGTTATATTCACCTACTTTGCAAGAATAGAGGTCTACACAGAGTTTTATTGCATTTGTAGGTAATTTGGCGAATTATGGAGCGAAATAGCATATTTAAGGATTAAGCCTTGAAGCGGGACAAAAAGGAGCATAAAAGGAATTTAGGACGCGCCAAAGTATCTTCTGATACCATCTGACGCGGCACAAAGTATTTTCTGATACCATCTGACGCGACCCAAAGTATTTTCTGATACCTTCGGACGCGGCCCAAAGTATTTTCTGATACCGTCGGACGCGGCCCAAAGTATTCTCTGATACCGTCTGACGCGCCAGAGTATCTTCTGATACGAGCGGATTCGACTTCTTTTCAGCCCAAATATTTAGGGTTTTATCTTTAAACCCTAGATTTATCCCTACATATATTAGAGAGCCTTCAACATTGAAGGAGAACGGTGACAGCCCTAGGATTTGGATCCCCAAAGAGAGGGAGGCTTGAAGATTTTATTGCGTACAGGGAAGATTCGGAGAAGGAGGCATTTTAGAGATTGTGTACTTCGAGATTATCTTAGGGTTTATCTTTGGAGACGGATTGACACCCCGTTCTTCATTGTTCCTTAAGATTGTTGTGAGGATTTCTATTCCTTTTTTCTGCATTCATTCAATACAAACATTTGTTATTGGATTTGAGATTGGTTATTTGATAGTCATTGAGTTTTTGAGGTTTTTGTCCATTTTCTCTTTAAACTTGATTATTGAATTGATGATGATGGTTATTGGCTAAAACCCTTTAGCAATTCTAAGGTGAAGGGTTAATAATTGTGGCTTAGATAATGATAGATCGATCGTAATTTGATTGGACCCTGAGAGTGTGAGAAATATCGTTGACACCCTAAATCACGGCCTGTTCTTAGGTTTCCACGGCCGTGATTCTTAAGATCTAGGCGTGATTTACCCCAGTTTATGAATTTTGCTTTTACTTTTATCCAAGGTTAAAGATTAGCTTTAATCTAGTCTAGGTTTGCCCTTTTCTAGGTAGTAGTGAAGCCTCAACAACCTCTACTTCGATTTCGAGTGTCGCAACCTTAATCGGTTTAGTTAGTTTTGATCCTTGGGTTACAAGTTTGGGTATTTGAGATCAATTCTTGTCCTTAGATCGTTTCTATATTGCAGCTTCAACAACCTTTATAGAGAGAGTCTTTGGGTTAGACATATAGGGTTTTGGAACTTCGCCGTACATTACCTTACCTTAGTATACCTTTGCAAACCTCAACTCTGTCCTTATATCTATAGTATATCTTGAATCGATTGCCACAATTTGACATCCGGATCTTTAGGGTTGCTGTTTTCCCCAATATTTGCAAAAGCTTCTATTTTCATTGCTCGATAATTTGTGAACTGAATTTGATCCCCCAAATCCCTGAGTTCGATACTCTGGAATACTTGCTTAACTACGCCGATCCGTACACTGCGGGTTCGCTTGCTTTTATTCTAGTTTTATAAATTTAAAACTTGATTGCACGCACGTTTAGGGGCGAACACTCCTCTAGCCCAAAAGAATTGGGCTTTGTGTCGTCTTTTCATTTGGCCGAAAAACAGAATAAATCGACCTAGGCGATTTATGCACAAAATCGTTCGAATTCTTGATAGGAAAATCGTCCGATTTATGTACATATTGGCACGATTTTCTTCAACAGAAAGTGCTATACTCTTGGCTCGTTTTCTATGCTTCTCCTTTGCAATTCCTTAGCTCTTTATGACTTCTTTAAGATTCCTTTAGCTTCCTTAACATCCCTAGATGCTCCTTGCTCCGCTTTTGCTTCCAATTCCACTCCATTTACCTATAATTCATCAAAAACTCGTGTAGACCTCTATTTCCGACAAATGATTGAATAGAACATAAAAGGCACACAAAATTTCTCTAAATGCAAGGTAAACTGAGATAATCTTCTATAATATGCATGAATATGATGATACATAATTCATGTCATCAACCGTCCTAGTAGTTCCCAACAGTCCTCTCCTTCCCCTCCATAGCCAAAGGTCCCAGTGATTCATGAACGGTTAAAGAAGGATTTTTACCGTATTTGTGGCCGTCCGATCATTGCCTCGAGATACGTGAACATTCCTGATTTTGAGTGCTTATATGTGGTGGATGACCTGTAGAAGATGGTCTCCATGGTTGGTTTGGATACTTTCATGGCTATTCGTGCGCCGACTTATATGGAGCCGACATTTGAATTTTTGAGTTATATGACGTACATGCCAGAGAACGTAGGGATCAAGTACCGGCTCATGAACAAGAACTACATCGTTCCCCTTGAGCAGTTTGGGGAGATTTTTGGCTTCCACGCCCCTATAGCTACAGATTTTGCATCTCGTGCACAGGCTCGCACTTTCTGGGAGAGCATAGCCCATATTACCTCCCACCGTGACAGATGGCAGCCCGGGGATTCTCGGGAGCACATTATCTACCACCTTGCCTTCCGCATCACTCACCGAATATTCAGTGAGATGTTTCTGGCGCGTACTGAGACGCCCCAAAAGGTTCGTCAAGGTGAGATTTTTAGTATGTTTTGCATGGTGACAAGAGGGATTCAAACTTTGCTGCTATGCTTGCAGAGGAATTGCACAAGGTGAAGGGGGAGGCCAAGGGCGATATCTGTTATGGCGGTCAAGTGACTCACATTGCCACTAAGATGGGGTTGGATTTATCAGGATGCTTTTGTTGCCGCGGCAAAGCCGCTGGATTTACAAGAGTTTATCACGCGCCGCATTCTTGTTCCCCACGGTCTTGGCACTCCCTATGTGGTCATGCCGTGGGAAACAAAGTTTCCACGAGGCATTGCTTAGTCTTCACAATTCTCCGTCTACGACCATGAGAACTGGTCATCTGTTTGATTCCCGATCATGCATGAAGATGTTGCTAGAGAGGTAGAGGGTGGATATAAGGATGGTGAGGGCATTGGCGGAGCTGCAGCTATGGACACCGGTACTAATACCTGCGGCCCTAGTATTCCCACCGTTGACCTCGATGACGAGGCTACGGGGAACGAGAGAGAGGTACCAGCTGCACCCGCTGACATTCCCAACCTTCCTATAAGAGAGCTCGCCGTCCTCGCGACCCTGAGGCGCACCGCATGATTGATGATCTGACGCGGCAGCTGACGGAGTCCTTTCAGACCCTACAGACCGACGTTTCTCAACGCTTCGCTAATCAAACTCGATCTATTGAGGCTTGGACGCGACGCAACAAGGAGAGCCAACACAACCAGCGCCAGATGGCGATGCTGCAGTTCCAGCAGCAAATGGACTATCCGTTCGATCCGACCCATTACCCCTACATTTCACCTCCACCGCCGGCAGATGATTGATCATTTTATGGAGCTTGTTCTTATTTCTTTTTGTTGTTCTACTTTCATTCGGTGAGTACTTTGATTCTAACTTCTATTTGACCCATTGGGACAATGTGTCCTAAGTATGGGGTATTTGGTGTTTGACTTGCTTTGTATATGTAATGTGTAATAACTCTTGCTTGACTTTGCTTATGATCTTATTTGGCTTACATGTGCGTATATGTCTATTTACATGCATTACATACAGGTTTTTGTTTGAGAAAAACGTCGAAAACTAATTTGAAATTTTTTTTTGCATCGACCGAGACGTTTTTGGCCAAACGAGGTCGTGAAAACTGAGATTCATCTCGGTTGAACACCTTGGGTGCTGTCAAATCGCCTCGATCGAAATTCTTTTGAAACTGAAGAAATTTCAAAACATTTTGTGCTTCTATTCCAGATATGACCTCGATGATGATATTTTTTTTGCAGATTAACTTTGAAATCTTTACATGTTCGAAAGGTTTTATGATATATTTAAGTTGCTAAATGTTTTGTTTGAAATTCTAGCATGTTTAATATTTTGTTTTATCAAAATCATGTTGAATTTGAAGGTTGACACCACTTTATGAGTTCTATCACATTCTTCATCGGATGATTAAGGCACTTCGCTTCTCTTCTTCTTGATCATGCTTTAGCCCCTCATATACATATTTGCCTCCCTTTACCTATCCAGGAATTTGGATGCAGTTGATGAAAGCGTGTGAAGTAAAGTTGAGATTGTGGTTGAAAGTGTTAGAAAAATAGGTTTGGGGACGTTGATCTTGATGAAGAGTAACTCGGCACCATTCACATAGCCGGGTGTTTGTGTCTTGCCAAAGTCGGATTGATCGATAGTCCTAACGGGTCATGGTATGTGCACCAAGGGTTTGAGGCATCTCGAGAAATTGAGAATTGGTGATTTCCTAGACTTCGGTTATTGTGCACCTCTGTCCATGTTCTCAAAAATAAAGTAAAAACGTGAAAATAAGCAAATCTTTATGGTGGAAGATGTTTGTGATTCAAAGAAGTGAAGTAAAGATCCTATTCCCGTATTGTAGCACCACATTACCCTATATACATCCCACCCCAACACGTTTCTTGACCTCTTTTACAAGCTCTTGAGACCTTGATTATGTTGATTGACTTTGTGGTTTAAACTAGATTGTACATGATTGATTTCGATAAATATAATTTATTATTCATTCTATGATTTTATGCAAAGATGATCAACTTTCTTATATTTATAAAATGTTCTGACCATATGTTGATTTGATTTGCTATAAAGCATTCTCTTAGGGTGATCTATGAATAAAGCACACCCCCAAAAGGTTTTGTAAAATATTTTTCATTGATCTTTTTGATGACTTATAATCCATTCTATCTTTATAAATATGCATGCATGGCTATATATTATTGATGATTATGTCGGTTTGTGTACCTTTGCAAGAATCGAGGTCTACACTTAGTTTTGTTGTAGTTGTAGGGAAAATGGCACGTTTTTGGATCGATATGGAGCCAAAGGAATTAAGGATTCATTGGAGCTACATTTTGGAGCATTGAAGAGCTACATGGAAAGCATAGGAACCATGGAATTTGGATAAGAATTCGATATTGGACCAGTTTTGAGAGATTCGCACGTAACTGAAGTTCATCTCGGTTGACTCCATAACCACCTCGACCGAGATGACTTGTTGGGCCTAGATCGAGACGTACAACCCATGTCCCATGAGATCTTTTATTTTTGGCATGTGATTTTCCTATAAGATTGGAGATATTTTCTGGATGGAAGGAGGCTTGGTTAGCTGATTATTTTGGGAGATTGAAGATATTCCAAGGAAGAAGGAAGTTGAAAGAAGATAGCTTTGAAGTGAAAGTTGAAGGCTTTTGAAGGAAGTTGTAAGGTTTTCTTAGAGAACCTTGATTGTTGTCTTATGATTTGTTTTTGAGGAACATAGTTTGCTGATTGTTTGGATTGATTGTTTGTTTGAGTTGATTATTAAGACCTTTTTGTTAAGGTTTTCTTGTTTGTTTGTTGATTCTTTTATCATATATTTGATTGTTATTATCATGATGATTCTTGGCTAAATTCTCTTGCGATTCTAGGGTGATTGGCTAAAAGTTGTGAGAAAGAGTGAACCTTTACCTTAGTGGACCCTGAAAGCTCGAGCCAAAACCAAGCTGAACCTCATCTCGGTCGGTTCATAGAACATCTCGATGAGATCGATATGAACTGAGCGAGATGTATCCGAGATCCGATCCAAACCTGAGTTTAGGTTTTTAGTTTGCCAAATCCTATCCTTGTTGCACCTTTCCTGGTTTATACGCAAGCCTAGGATGAGACTTACCCGGTGATTCCTTTGTTTGTATACCTATGATGATGAGTGTTAGGTAATAAAGGTTTATCCTTTATTAGGGTTTGATTGTGCCTTCATCTTACCTTTGTGAGTTAGTCTGAGACTTACCCGATAAAGGTTAGTTCTATCCCCTTAGGTGGTGTGTTGGTTTGAGATTATAGTTTATTTCCTTAGTTCCTTGAGACTTACCCGGTGAGAGGATCTTTGGTTTGGGATAGTGAGTATGTGAGACTTACCCGGTGATCTATTCCCACCTTAGAAATACCTTCCCTTACAAACCTCAGCTTTGTCCACGCTACCCTTAAAAATCTTGAGTCTGAACCACAATTGGATGCTTTGATCTCTAGAATCTGCATTCCCTTATGTGATTCATACATCATCTTTGTTATCATTGCTTTATTGCTTACTTTTGATAGACAACCTGATTCTTACCGTGATTGATTTCACCATATCCCTGTATTCGACCCTGGAGTATTTGCCGTTATTACAATTGATCCGTACACTACGGGTTCGCATATTACTCAGACTTTTATTTTTGGTTATAAATTTAAAGCTATTTCATTCACTATTTCACACACGTCTGAGAGCGAACAACCAGCCAAGACGAGCCTCACTATTTAAAAAAATCCTGTCTAATCTTTTGGATATTCTTGCTTCAACAGCCTGTCCTCGGCTCTAGGTGAATTTTGGTCCGCTATACCCCATGTCTATGAGTTGAGACTCGTCGACCTAGTCTTGAAAAGTTCTAGTATCAGGCGATAGGCGAATGGAGCAGCCTCCAATATCAGCCGGACCGAGAACGCAATTAAAGTCTCCCCTGACCATAATAGGACCAGCGCAACCGAACAACTCCTAATAAAGAGTTCCATCCCTCAACACGACGTCTTGGAGTTGGTGGATTGTAGACAACGAAGAAGTTGAGGTGATGATTATCAAGAGCAATAGATATATGGATGAAGTTAACGTCCTTTCTCTTGAAAGAAATGCAGTGATTATCGCTATTCCACATCAACCATATACCCCCTTCAAATCCACACGCATCCACCCTCTCACAATCGGTAAATTTCGACCTGGAACACGCTAAATCAACATTACTTCCGGAAATCTTGGTTTCGAAAAGACAAAGAAGATCTACTTTGTGACTGTTGACCATGTAGTTCAGGGATTTGCGGAACCGTTAATTACCCGCACCCCTATAATTCCATAATAACACTATCATTGATAACCGCCATTGTCGACGGACCCTGGTAACTATGATGATAATTCGCCTGTATCATTAGTTTTGCCCATATCAATATCTGGAGGGTCTCGTAGAAGAAACAGGCCCCGCAGTCGGACCAACAGTGTCGATTTCCATGAGAGGTGTAGTTTGGTGATCAACATGAACAATAGGATTCTATGAAGAAACGACCTCGACTAACTTTGGTTTACTGATATTTCTCTGAGGGTTAATAAAATCGGCAGGGGGGTGACAAGCTCTTTTGGGCTTGTTGGTATCTCATTGGGCTTAGGGTTGAGTGGTAGGCCCGTCGTTTTGGCTCTTTTAGAATTTTTCTGCGTTGGTCCGGGGTTCTCAAGGGATTTGACCGTTACTTTCTTGGAATTGGAAACAGTGGCGGTATTATTGCCTTGATTAACTGCGCAATAATTGGCACAATTAAATTATTTGTAACTGGTATTTGGCCATCATTGTTGGTGGTTGTCTCCGGTGATTCGGTGATCACAGTGCCGGACAAGACCTGAAATTTGTTAGCGTTAATAACCTGGTTACTACTCTCCGTTTTAGACGACGTGTTACTTGGAGGTCTCCGAGGTTTTTTTGAATACTTTCATCCAAGGTCCCAGAAAGGAATCTGTAAGGTTTTGATCTGTCTGTTGCGTTACCTCTTCTTGGTAATCGGCCGTCACCGTATTTGTTGTATTTACGTCGGACGAAGCAGCATGTGTGCCGGCAGAACAACCTGAGTGCATCGCTCAATACCATGACCATACATACCACATATGTGACAAATAGCATTCAACCCTTCGTATTCGACATGAACACGAGAATCCCCGATTAGAATAGTACCAATCAAGGGTTTGTCTAGTTCAGTCTCGATGCAGACTCGAGCGAATTTACCCCTTGTTGCATAAAGAGTATTCAGATCGACCTTCAACGGAGTTCCCAGTGCAGAAGCTAAACCATAAAGGACGCCCTCATCGTAAAGTTGCATGGGTAATTTGGACAATCTAGCCCATGCGAAAATGGTACGCAACGTATCACTATAGGGGTCAAACTTTGCCGACCAAGGTCGAACTGTGATGTAGTGGGCAAATATTTCCCAAGGACCGTCAGTGAGCACTTTTAGGAAATCTTCTTCTTGATCGAATCGGACGGCATAGTATCTGTTCGGAAGGCCTAGTATTGTCATGGGACCTGTAGGACGCCATAACTGGTAAATCCTTCGTTCCAACAACCGAAAGGCAACCCTTCTGCCGAGTACTTTGATGATGACAGCCTGGTTCCATTTCTCCGCAAGTGCCTTAATCACGCCGGGATCAAATTCAGCCACCGCAAGACCTCTAGCCCCTTCAGGGAATGAAATACGCATCTTCCTGGATTCAATTAGTGTATCACGATAGAGCGGAGCGGCAGTGGAATTCGTGCCGCCAACGGTGGCAGCGTAAGACTTAACAACCGGTGGTTTATCTGGCGGGACTAGTTGCGGGGTGCGCGTGGATGTGGCGGGCGGGGTTGAAGTTGGAGATGTAGACATTTCAATCAAAGAACGCGGGTTACGAAATTTTTGGCCTTTTGGTTATATATACTAAAAGAGAGTACGGATTTTGCTGACGTGGTGCGCTGTTGAAGCACTATTGAAATAGAGCTCCTATAATATTTTGGCCAATAAAATTTTATTTTGTAAACTAATTTTTTTAACTAGAGAATCTTTATTTATTAAACTAACAATTTGTTATTGAAAAATTTTACATAAATTTTTTTCTGTTCCAACCAATCTATTTTTGGGACAATAAATTTTTATCTTTTGTTATGAGTCTAATCTATTTACGTTAAAATTTTTTAGGGATTTTGTTATCTCACACGATTATCTTTTAAGGTTGATAGTTTTAGAACTTGTATAAATAGGGAATCTAAATAGTATATACAAACAATCTATTTCTTGACCTTTTGGTTAAGTTCAAGTACAATTATTGTGTGTGATTGTTACCCTACAATTATCACGTTCTTAATGCTTTTCCCTAAAATTTTATTTTTTAGGACGATTTTTTATTTTTAAAGGATTATCAGCCTAATCTATGTACGTTAAATTTTGGCATTTTGTTATCTCACAGAGTATACAAATAATACATTTCAAAAGAGTACGGATTTTGCTGATGTGGCGCGCTGTGAATTTTTTAAGTAGAGAATTTTTATTTATTAAACTAACAATCTGTTATTGGAAAATTTCACGTAACTTTTTTTGTTCCAACCAATCTATTTTTTGGACAATAAATCTTTATTTTTTAAACTAAATTTTAAGCGAAGGAATCTTTTGTTATCATTGTGATCTATTTACGTTAAACTTTTTGAGCGATTTTGTTATCCCACATCGATTAACTTTTAAGGTTGATAGTTTTAGAACTTGTATAAATAGAGAGTCTAAAGAGTATACAAAAAATATATGTCTTGACCTTTTGGTTAAGTTCAAGTACAATTATTATATTGAATTGTTACCATACAATTACCAAGGTCTTAATATTTTACCTTGAAGTTTTATTTTTTTGAAATGGAGCTTCCACAATTTTATGGCCAATAAATTTTTATTTTGTAAATTAATTTTTTAAGCTAGAGAATATTTATTTATTAAACTAATAGTCTGTTATTGAAAAATTTAATGCAACTGTTTTTTGTTCTAACCAATCTATTTTTTGGGACAATAAATCTTTATTTTTAAACTATTTTTTTAGAAATAGAATCTCTTGTTATCAGTCTGATCTATTTACGTTAAATTTTTTTAAGGGATTTTGTTATTCAACGTCGATTAACTTTTAAGGTTGATAGTTTTAGAACTTGTATAAATAGGCAGTTTAAAGAGTATACAAACAATACATATTTTGACCATGTAGGTTAAGTTCAAGTACAATTATTATGTGGGATTGTTACCCTACAATTATCAGGGCCTTAATGTTTTTCCCTGAAATTTAATTTTTTGGGACGATTTTTTCTTTTTTTAAGGATTATCAACCTAATCTATTTATGTTAAATTTTTTAATGGATTTATACATACGAAAATACAGCACTAATTTTGTTGTCGTGGCGCGCTGTGGAAGCATTATTGAAATTTGAAATGGAATTCGCACAATTTTTTGATCAATAAATCTTTATTTTGTAAACTAATTTTTTAAGCCACATAATCTTTATTTATTATACTAACAATCTGTTATTGAAAAATTTCATGTAACTTTTTTTGTTCCAACCAATCTATTTTTTGGACAATAAATCTTTATTTTTAAAATATTTTAGGGAATCTTTTGTTATTAGTCTGATCTATTTACGTTAAAATTTTTGAGAAATTTTGTTATCCCATATCGATTAGATACTAAGATTGACATTTTAGTTAAGTTCAAGTACAATTATTACGTGGGATTGTTATTCTACAATAATCAGGGTGTTAATGTTTTCCCTTGAAAATTTATTTTTTGGGACAAATTTTTCTTTTTTTAAAGGATTATCAGCCTAATCTATTTACGTGAAATTTTTTGAGGGATTTTGTTATCTCACAGAGTATACAAATAATACATTTCTTGGTCTTTTGTTTATGTTCAAGTATAATCTATTATACATACTAAAAGAGCACAAAAAATTACACATAATTAAATCAACAAAATATAATAAGAAAAAATATATCTACAAAAAACTACTCATTCAAAAAAAAATATTTTCAAATACCTATACAGGGCACGGACATAAACTAGTACATAAACAAAAGATAATGAATTCTCCTAAACGTAGCATTTGAAAAACATTATCTACACATAGTAAAAACCACCTAAAACCCGACATTTTTATTAACCTTCAAATTTGTAATATATTTCATCCATTTTCATGCAATTTCGGAGCATGAATAATGAATATTGATGTTAGACCAAGTAGTGAGATTATAACAATGGAGCATGAATAATGAATATTGACGTTGGACCATTTCAAGATAAATTATATTGTACAAATCACTTACTTAATTACTAATTATTGAGTTTAGATATATCCTGCATTTAAAAATATTTTGGACTTTTTTTTGTTCTCTTTGCCGGATGCTACACGTATGAGAATGGAAGCATGACACTATTAGAGTGCATGGAGTTATGGACTTTATGTAATTTATTTTGCTCGTACGTTTTAAATTTGGTTGTTAGATTATAAGCTTTAGGTTAACTGTTTGCTCTCAGACGTGTGTGTAATCGTGAACAAAATAGCTTTAAAATTATAACCTATAATAAAAGAATGAAACAATATGCGAACCCGCAGTGTACGGATCAATTGTAATAACGAAAAATATTTCAGGGTCGAACATACGGACTATGCTGAAATCAAGCACGGTAATAATCAGGTTGTCAATCAAAAGCAAGCAATAAAACAAAGATAACAAAGATTATGTAATAATCACATAAGGGAAATGCAGATTTTAGAGGTCAAAGCATCCAGATGTGGTTCCGACTCAAGATTTCTAAGGATAGTGTGGACAAAGCTGAGGTTGCAAGGGAAGGTATTTCTAAGGTGGGAATAGATCACCGGGTAAGTCTCACATACTCACTATCCCAAACCAAAGATCCTCTCACCGGGTAAGTCTTAAGGAACTAAGGAAAGGAACTATAATCTCATACCAACACACCACCTAAGGGGATAAAACCAACCTTTATCGGGTAAGTCTCAGGCTAATTCACAAAGGTAGGATGAAGGCACACTCAAACCCTAACAAAGGATAAACCTTTATTACCTTACACTCATCATCATAGGTATACAAGCAAAGGAATCACCCGGTAAGTCTCATCCTAGGCTTGTGTATGGACCAGGAAAGGTACAACAAGGATAGGATTTGACAAACTAAAACCTAAACTCAGGTTTGGATCGGATATGGTTCACGCCTCGCTCAGTTCATATCGACCTCGGTCGAGGTGTTCTATGAACCAACCAAGGTGAGGTTCAACTAAGGTTTCGGCTCGAGCTTTTAGGGTCCACCAAGGTAAAGGCTCATTCTTTCATCGTCTTCCTCATAACTTTCAGCCAATCACCCTAGAACCATAGGAGAATTTAGCCAATAATCATCATGATAATAACAATCAAATATATGAAGGAAGATTCAATAAGCAAACAAGAAAACCTTAACACAAAAGTCGCAATAATCACTCAATCAAACAAACAATCAAAACAATCAGCAAATTGTGTTCCTCAATAGCAAACCAAAGACAATGATGAAGGTTCCTAAGAAAACCTTACAAGTTCCTTCAAAAGCCTTCAACTTTCACTTCAAGGCTATCTTCCTTCAACTTCCTTCCTTCCTTGGAATATCTTCAATCTTCCAAAATAATCAGTTAACCAACCGTACTTTCATCTAGAAAATATCTTCCAATTTATAGGAAATCACTTGCCAAAAATAAAAGATCTCATGGGCCATGAGTCGTGCGTCTCGATCCAGACCCAGCGATTCTTCTCGGCCGAGGTGATTTTGAGGTCAACCGAGATGATCCTCAATTACTTGCAAATCTCTCAAAACTGGTCCAATATTAAACTTCTATCCAACTTCCATGGTTCCAATGCTTTCCTTGTAGCTCCTCAATGTTCCAAAATGTAGCTCCAATGACTCCTAAATCCCTTGGCTCCATATCGCTCTAAACGTGCCATTTTCCCTACAATTACAATAAAACTAGGTGTACACCTCGATTCTTGTAAAGGTAAACAAAACGACATAATTATCAAGAATATACAACCATGCATGCAGATTTATGAAGATATAACGTCCAAACCAATCCCAAAATATAGACTATAATGCATGCTATCAAAATACCCTATACTTGTCCCTTGCTTGTCCCCAAGCAAGATTCAAATCTTAGATACAAGATAAAATGGATTATAAGTCATCAAAAGATCAATGAAAAAACATTATACAAAACCTTTTGGTGGTGCGCTCCATTCATAAATCACCCTAAGAGAATGCTTCATAGCAAATAAAATCAACACATGGTCAAAACATTTTATAAATATAAGAAAGCTTATTATCTTTGCATAAAATCATAGAATGTATAATAAATTATATTTATCAAAATTAATCATGTATAATCCAGTTTAAACCACAAAGTCAATCAACATACTCAAGGTCTCAAGGGCTTTCAAAAGAGGTCAAAAAACGTGTTAGGGTGGGATGTATATAGGGTAATGTGGTGCTGCAATCCGGGAATAGGACCTTCATTTCACTTCTTTGAATCACAAATATCTTCCACCAATAAGCTTTGCTTATTTTCACCTTTTTTACTTTACTTTTGAGAACATGGACAGAGGTGCATAATAACCGAAGCCTAGGAAATCAGCAATTTTTAATTTCTCGAGATGCCTCAGACCCTTGATGCACATCCCATGACCCGTTAGGACTGTCGATCAATCCGACTTTGGCAAAACACAAAGACCCGGCTATGTGAATGGTGCCGAGTTACTCATCATCAAGATCAACGTCCCCAAACCTATTTTTTCTAACACTTTCAACCACAACCTCAAATTTACTTCACGTGCTTTTCATCAACTGCATCCAAATTCCCGGATAGGTAAAGGGAGGCAAATATGTATATGAGGGGCTAAAGCATGATCAAGAAGAAGAAGAAGAAGAAGAGAAATGAAGTGCATTAATCATCCCATGAATAATGTGAGAGAACTCATAAAGTGGTGTCAACCTTCAAATTCAACATGATTTTGATAAAAACAAAATATTAAACATGCTAGAATTTCAAACAAAATATTTAGCAACTTAAATATATCATAAAACCTTTCAAACATTTAAAGATTTCAAAGCTAATCTACAAGCAAATATCATCATCGAGGTCATATCTGGAATAGAAGCACAAAACGTTTCGAAAATTTCTTCAGTTTTAAAACCATTTCGGTGTAGGTGATTTGACGGCGCCCGAGGTGTTCAACCGAGATAAATCTCAGTTATCACGACCACGTTTGGCCAAAACGTCTCGGTCGAGGCCAAATTTTTTTTTCAAATCAATTTTCGACGTTTTTCTCTAACAAAAACCTGTATGCAATGCATGTAAATGACATATAAGCACAATCAAGCAAATAAGATCAAAGTCATAGTCATCCAAACAACACATAGTACATATTACATATCCAAAGGCAAGTCAAATACAAATACCCCATACCTAGGAAACATTGTCCCAATGGGTCAAATAAGAGTCAGAAGCAAAGTACTCACCGAATAAAAGCAGAACAACATAAAGAAATAAGAACAAGCTCCATAATATGCTCAATCCTCTACTGGCGGTGGAGGTGGAATGTAGGGATATTGGGACGGATCAAAAGGATAACCCATCGTCTACTGGAACTACAACATCATTATTTGGCGCTGATAGTGTTGGCTCTCCTCCATGCGCCGTGTCCAACCCTCATTAGATCGAGTCTGTGTAGTGTAGCACTGAGTAATGTTGATCTGCAGGGCCTGATAGGAATCTGTCATCTGTCGTGTCAGGTCATCAATCCTGCGGTGTGCCTCAGGAACACGACGCCGGCGAGCTCTCTGTTGGGAAGGCTGGAGAATGTCAGCTGGAGGTGCTGGTGCCTCTCTCTCGTCCTCCGTAGCCTCATCATCGAGGTCAACGGTGGGAATGCTAGGGCCGCCGGTATTAGTACGGTATTCATGGCTGCAGCTCCTCCAATGCCCTCACCATTCGCATATCCACCCGCTGCCTCAGTAGCAGCATCCTCATGCATGATCGGGAACTAGACAAACGACCAGTTCCCATGGTCATAGACCGAGAACTGTGAAGACCAAGCAATACCCCTCGGAAACTTCGTTTCCCACGGCATGGCCACGTAGTGAGTGTCAAGACCGCGGGGAACGAGAATGCGGCGCGTGATAAACTCTTGTAAACCCAGCGGCTTCGCCTTCGTAACTAAAGGACACCCCGAAAGGTCCAACCCCATCTCAGTAGACATATGAGTCACTAGGGCGCCACAACAGATATCGCCCTTGGCCTTCCCCTTCACTTTATGCAGCTCCTCTGCAAGCATATTAGTAAAATCCGGGATCCCCCTTGTCACCATACATAAGATGCTAAATAGCTCACCTTGACGGACCTTTTGAGCCGTCTCAGTACGCGCCAGAAGCATCTCACTGAAGATCCGGTGAGTGATACGGAAGGCAAGATGGTAGATAATACGCTCCCGAGAATCCCCGGGCTGTCATCTGTCACAATGGGAGGTAATGTGGGTTATGCTCTCCCATAAACTGCGAGCCTGCGCTCGAGAAGCAAAATTTGTAGTTGTAGGGGCGTTGAATCCAAAAATCTCCCCCAAACTGCTCGAGGGGGACGATGTAGTTCTTGTTCAGCAACCGGTACTTGATCCCTCTGTTCTCCGGTATGTAAGTCACATAACTCAAAAACTCAAACGTCGGCTCCAGATAAGCCGACACTCTAATGGCCATGAAGGTGTACAAGCCAACCATGGAGACCATCTTCTGCAGGTCATTCACTACATGCAAACACTCAAAGTCGGGAATGTCTATGTACCTAGGGGCAATGATAGGGCTGCCACAAATACGGTCAAAATGCTTTTGAAACCTCTCGTGGATCACCGGGATAGGAGGTTGTGGAGAAGGGGAAGGGGAAGACTGTCGGGAACTACTAAGGCGATCCTTAAGGGCTAATTGGCGATCGGATCTCCTTAAGTTCTTCATAACTGAAAGCGATCTTGGTTGGATCTAGGGGTATCTCGGCCGAGACGCAAAAGATCCGACTGAGGCGAAGCACTGCTTCGACTGAGGCTCAAAATTCGTAAGCTTTTCCCCCTAATATCCACTACCACTTGCTTCCTATGGGGTACTTAAACTCTTCTCAACAACAATCAACAGTAGATAAATGCTAATCTTTGCAAAATCAAGCAAAAACGTACCAAGTTAGAGTTATGAGCGAAATACCCAAATGCGCAGTGTGTGATGATTTTCTGAGCGGTTTGATGCTTGAAATCCCTTTATCTTGCTTCCCTTGGTGATTTGGATCAAAAAATCAGAGCAAACGGTCGAGATTTGAAGATTTGCAGCAAAAGAGGGCCGCGGTCGAGGTGAGAGCGAGGAGAGAGTAGGGTTGTAAGGAGAGAGAAAGTCGTTCTCCTTTTATACCCCTCGCAGAATTTGATTTCACCTCGGTTGGATGAACTCCGTCTCAGTCGAGGTGCTCCGACAGCATCCGAGATGTATCTCAATCGAGCTCCGTTTTCTCAAATTTTCGAACACCTAATTCCTATCTAAGAGGACACACAAAACACCAAGCAAACTATCTAAACTAAACTAGAAAAGGGTAAACAAAGCAATACCTTGGGTTGCCTCCCAAGAAGCGCTTGGGTTAAGGTCGCTAGTTGGATTGTACGTCACTCGTAAGCGAGATGAAAAGGTGTAATCTCCTCAGCTGTTGATACTTCTTCAACCTATGACCATTGACTTTAAAGCTCCCGCTAGCTTAACCTCAGACTTCAACTGCACCATTGGGAAAGACATAAGGTTCCGTCCAATGCTCCACCGAATGCAAATGCTCATCAGGGAATGAATCATCAATGGGTAGATCGTCCCTCGATCGAGATAGGTGGTAGCCGGCTGAGGTGATTCGCCACGGAATTCTCGGACCCCTTCTTGTCGTAAATCTCTAAGTCAAACTCTTGAAGCAAGAGAATCCAACGAATAAGGTGCGGCTTTGCATCTTTCTTAGCAAGCAAGTATTGAATGGTTGTATGGTCCGTAAAAACAATAACTTTTGCTCCCACTAAGTAAGAGCGAAACTTCTCAAATGCATAAACAATTGCCAAGAGCTCATTCTCGGTGGGGGCGTAATTCAGTTGAGGTTCATCTAGCGTCTTGCTAGCATAATAAATGGCGTTGATCCGGCCATCCTTCTTTTGTCCAAGTACCGCTCCTACAACCACATCACTAGCCTCACACATGATCTCAAAGGGCAAGGTCCAATCAGGGGGTTGAATAATGGGAGCGGTGATCAATGCTTCCTTTATCCTGTAAAAAGCATCAAGGCATTCCTGCAAAAACTCAAAAACAGCATCCTTATTCAAAAGATTAGTAAGCGGTTTAGAGATTTTAGAGAAGTCCTTGATGAACCTCCTGTAGAAACCTGCATGCCCTAAAAAACTCCGCACACCTTTAATGGAACAAGGTGGAGGAAGTTTCTCAATAGTCTCGATCTTATCTCGATCGAACTCTATTCCTTGGTTGGAAGCGAGGTGTCCTAGAACAATCCCTTCGCTAACCATGAAGTGACACTTCTCCTAATTCAAAACGAGATTAGTGTCTTCACAACGTTGTAACACTAGAGAAAGGTTAGCCAAACAGTTATCAAAAGAGGAACCATATACTGAAAAATCATCTATGAATACCTCCATGATCTCCTCAATATACTCGGAGAAGATAGCCATCATACAATGCTGAAAAGTGGCGGGTGCGTTACACAATCCGAATGGCATCCTCCGATAAGAGAATGTCCCCCATGAACAAGTGAAAATGGTATTCTCTTGATCATATGGATGGATAGGAATCTGAAAGAAACCACTATAACCATCTCAAAAATGGAAATGTTGTGTTAACGGTTCAAGCATTTGATCGATGAATGGAAGAGGAAAATGGTCCTTTCTTGTTGCCAAATTCAATTTCCTATAGTCAATCCAGGACCGAGTAGAGGTAGAGGTAGAGATGCTAGTACCAGTGATGCCAGAGGAGCCCGAGGGCAAGTTTTTGAGCTGAGGAGTGTTGAGGAGCCGCCAGCACCAGCTGCTACAGGTACCATTCTACTTCATGGCTCACTTGTTAGAATTTTATTTGATATGGGTGCTACGCATTCCTTTATTTCTGATGTATGTGTTGAGTGTCTGAGTTTAGCCACTATAGAGGGGACACCCTTTACTATAGGGTTACCCGATGGAAGTAGGGTCAGAGGTACCCGTGAGATATGTAGTTGTGCCCTTCTTTTAGGGACTCGTGTGTTGCTTGTTGACTTCTTAGTCATGTCATTGGTACATGAAGAAGTCATACTAGGTATAGATTGGATGCATAGACACCGCGGTATTAGATGTAGGTAGAGAACTGTTACAGTCTCTACTGACATAGGTCCGATAGAGGTCTTCTGTTACGCTAGGATTAGTAGCACAAAAAGCTTTAAATTTATAACTCGAACTAAATCCTAAACTACCTAGCGAAACCCGCAGTGTACGGGTTGTTTGTAGAAAGGAAAGTATTCCGAGGTCGAACTCAAGGACTAAGGTGAAACTAAGTCATTCAATGATCAAAGATAGTGTGAATCTAGACTAAGATAAGATGAGGAATAAAGAAAATGGAAAACACAATGTTTTTGGTTGGTTTTTAGGTGATCAATCAAGGATCACAAGTATGTGAACAAAATCAAGCAACACAAACACAAAAGATAGTAGAGTGGAAGTAACAAGCGGATTCTAGAGATTGGAAGTCCGGTTATGGCATAGGCTCAAGCTATCTATTCATTCCTCGGGTTAACTATGATATGTTGGGATTAAGCGTTTCTAGATTGGGATCAATTACCGGGTAGGTCTCATGGTCCACTAGTCCATTCCTAAGGTCTCATCACCGGGTAAGTCTCTAAGAACCTAAGGATAGGAATTCTACATAAACCGGATTGTAACATAGGGGTCTAACCTATCCTTACCGGGTAAGTCTCGGAAAGGGAAGTCCTAAACAACTATCCTAGCACACTTAGTCCAATGGCGGCTTGTGAGGCTCACCACTACCTAGGGTTAGTCATCTTTTGAATCTAAGAGTAAGAATCACCGGGTAAGTCTCTTCTAAACACTTAGTTGCTAACACTAGGTCACCCTAGGATAGAATTAGCTCAACAAACACTAGGATTTCAACATTCTAACTAACTAAAGCTAGATCCATCGAACCAGGAAGAATCACGGGTTGTTCTACCACAACCACGGCCGTGGAATGGCATGAACAAACCGTGGACTTCAACAGAGACCTCGTTCAAGAAATCAAGTCATCCAAGGGTAAATCTAAGTTCATCCTATCATAGTCCTAGCCATAACCCTTCTTTCCTTACCCTAGAATCGCATCTATCTAGCCAACAACAAACATTTCAAGATCAAACTTCATCAAATAAGCATGCTTGCAAGTCATGGTTAAATAATGAAGAACAATTCCAAGAAAAGACATTAAAGGCATAGAGAAGAAGTTACCAAACTCTTACAAGGCTCCAAGAGCTAATCCAAGTTGTCAACAATGAACTCCTCTCTCAAAACCACTCTAATCTCACTCTAAAACGAGAAACTACACTAATCTCTTCCAAGAACACCTCTAATGGGTGCTTGGAAGAGAGGCAACAATGGAGAAGTGTTTTAGGGAAGAAGATCGGTCAAAAGAGAGGAGAAGGATCCCCAATTATAGCCTGCAAAATCCTTTAAATACCCACTAAGATGCAATAGCAATGGAAGAGATCGTGGCCAGCTGTCAATGTGGTCCTGGCAAGAACCACGGGCATAGTCCACGGCCGTGGTCTTGGTCTAGACTGTGGTTTGGTCCAGAGTCTTCTTCTAGGCTCGTTAAGTCATGATTTGGTGCATGGCTTGTGTTGGCAAGGTTCCATGAGTCTTCCTTAGCCCTTAACTTGCATTCCAATGAGTCCGGAAGCGTGTCATCTCGAGGAATGATCCTCGGATGTATCGATTAGGCTCTTAAATCTCCCAAAATACCTACAAAGCAAGCAAAAGTCCGAGTAGACGTCTCTCTCGACAAAATACGTGATTTGAGTGCAAACGCCGTGAACTAATGCTAAACCATGCATGAATGAGTGGAAAATCTATCTAAATGAGTGTCTAAATCTAAGTCATAAATCGTGTTATCATCTTCCGAGGTTAGGACCTTGGGAAGACGGGATCTGTTATCAGTGCTATACGAGCCGCGAGCCTGATAGCACATGGATGTGATGCCTTCTGGTGTTATGCCATGAAGGAGGGAGATAGTCCAACATTGGAGGAGATACTAGTGGTTTGCGAGTTTACAGATGTGTTTGCTGAGCCATCTAGTTTGTCGCCTTAGGACTTCAGCATTGAGTTGGAGCTTGGTAAGAGACCGATCTCGAACGCCCCATATTGTATGGCGCCTGTTGAGATGTTAGAGCTGAAGAAGCAACTCATGGAGTTGGTTGAGAAGGGCTTCATTCGCCCTAGCGTATCACCGTGGGGAGCACATGTCCTCTTCGTGCGGAAGAAGGACGGATCGTAGAGATTTTGTATCGACTACAAAGAGTTGAACAAGGTGACCATCAAGAACAAGTATCCACTGCCTCGTATTGATGATCAGCTTGATCAGCTTCAGGGAGCGACAGTGTTCTCCCGGATCGACTTACGTTCAGGATATCACCAGCTGAGGGTGAGAGAGCAGGACGTGCACAGGACGACATTTTCTACCCGTTATGGACACTACAAGTTTGTAGTGATGCCATTTGGGTTGACGAATGCCCCAGCTGTCTTCATGGATTTGATGAACAGTATCTTCATCTACTTCCTTGATCAGTTTGTGGTGGTCTTCATTGACGACATTTTGGTATACTCTCGTAGCAAATAGGAGCATGCCGGTCATCTGAGGACGGTTTGTACATTTTTTTGGGATAGAGAGTTGTATGCCAAGCTCTCTGACGAGGATATTTCTTAGGTCGTTTATATCCTATCAAAGTAATTTCCGAACTCAATACTAAAGCAAGTATAGTGATTAAGTAAGGGTCGAACCCAAGAGAGATAGAGAGTAATTAAAGCACAAATGTGATTAAACTATCAACTATATGTAACCAAGGGGGGTTTGTGATTGTTAAAGTGACAAATAGGCAAAGCAAACAAGAAGTTGATTTCAATGATTTTAAGAAAACGTTGCACTTGACAATTATCCGCTTCAACATAAGATATGGTTGATCATTGTTTTCATGAAGTTTATTCCAAAGTTTGTTCTCATCTCGATCGTATTTAAATACCGGTTCAACCAGCCCCGATATTACTTATTGTTAATCCTAACTCGTAAACCTACAGAATCAGATTTTAACAATAGCATTCAAATAAAGATAAAGAGACACATGAGATTTAGAAACAACCTGTTACTAAAATCATGTGGTTATGTTCCACTCACGAATTACACTTGCAACCCGCTTATGTAAACGTGTTTGCTACTAGAAAGATGACCCAAACCCGGAACCATAATTCCTAGCACATTGGATAAGACCCAAGTATCTAGATGATCAAGCTAGATAGAGGGTAAGATACAATCAAGAAGTTAAGCACAAGAACATAACACAAATCACTATGGAATAACAACTTCAATTATAAAACTTACAACCAGATCTATTTCGAGAGCTTCCAATGTCAAGCACAACTAAAGGTGCTTAGCCCTCCATAGAGAACAAAACAAAACAAAGAAAATAAAAGTGTTTTTGATATGATGATGTGAAAAATATGAGATATTCTAACACTAACTTAGCATCTCTATTTATACTAATTAGGACACTAAATTGCAGTAAATAGGCAGCCCAAACCGTCACTTTAAATGCCATAAAGTGAGAGTCTAAACAGCCAAACTTATTATGACTGTTGCATAACCGCGGGCGCAGATCTGGGAGCCGTGGGGGCGGTTTAGTCCAAAACGCTCCATCTTCAACTAAGCCGCGGGGGCGGGTCATTAATGCTTTGGAACAGCTGACTGTTGATCTTCTTGACCTTTCTGGTGTCAAACCGCGGGGGCGGCTCAGTGTCACCGCGGGGGCGGCACAATGTCGCCACGAGGGGCGGGACAGTGTCGCCGCGGGTGCCGTGACAAGGTTCCTCTGGAGTCAGTGTCGTCGCGGGGTGGGACAGTGTCGCCGCGGGTGCCATTACAAGGTTCCTCTAGAATCAGTGTCTCCGCGGGGGCGGGACAGTGTCGTCGCGGGTGCCGTGACAGGGTTCCTCTGGAATCAGTGTCTCCGCGGGGGCGGGGACAGGGGTCCTCTGGAATCAATGTCGCCGCGGGGGCGGCACTGTGTTGCCACGGGCGCGGTTCTTCAACAGAGACTTTGTCTTGGACTTCTCTTTGCTTCCTTTCTTCTTCCAATTGTTGCTAAATCTTTGGATTTCTTCATTACTCAGTTCTTCAACTTAATTTACATAGTTGGCAATAAAATACGACCATTTGACTCTAAAAACATACTTAAATTACCTTAATAAGATAGTGATTCCATCACCTATCACTCTCTAAGTGCGAGTTCTGGATGTCAGAGGTAGCCTTCTTAGGCCACATTGTCTCCGCTAGTGGGATCATGGTTGATCCGGCAAAGATCGGGTCTGTTGCTACATGGACGACACCGAAAAACGTTAAGGAAGCGCGTAGCTTTCTTGGCCTACCCGGTTATTACTGACGCTTTGTGGAGGGATTTTCTGTGATTGCCTGTCCACTCACGAGTCTTTTGAGGAAGACTACTAGATTTGTATGGACTGATCAGTGTGCCCAGAGTTTTGAGGAGTTGAAGAGGCGTTTGATTTCTACTCCTGTCTTTTGTTAGCATGAAATATTGCGATATTCT
Source organism: Fagopyrum homotropicum (assembly GCA_033239125.1). Classification (NCBI taxonomy): domain Eukaryota; kingdom Viridiplantae; phylum Streptophyta; class Magnoliopsida; order Caryophyllales; family Polygonaceae; genus Fagopyrum; species Fagopyrum homotropicum. Next base: position 95,124,632 of record BSWB01000002.1, on the reverse strand, counting down.
AGACACTTTTTCTAGTTGTTTTTCATCCATTATAGTGTTCATTAATAAGGCATGGAAGCAATTGTTAGCTAGTTTGTCTATATTGTCGATATAGAGGTCTAAATAAGTTTTGTGTTGATTATAGGTGAATAAGAGCTAAAACCGAACCAATTGAGAGAGAAAGAAGAAGATTTTAGCACATCCAAGGATTGAGGACACATCAAAGAAGCCAAGGGAGATGCTAGGATGAGGAATGGCACGACACTAAGGAAACTACAAGCAATTTACACTTCCACGCTCTAAAATACGGTCGTAGAGAAGTCGAAGCCCAAAACCACGGCCGTGGCTCTTGGCAACATGAACGTGGAGTATTCCAGAGAGTTACACGGTATAAAGTACGGTCGTGGAAATTGTGAAGAACCGTAATCCACTTCAACGCTCTAAACCACGGCCGTGGAACTCCATGAAACCGTGATTTAGGCGATCTTTTGACGAATAAAATATTGACACATTATTTACGCATATGGGCCGGACGGTTATTTGATCCTTCCTTATAAAAGGGCTGGAGGAGGGAGAATTCGGCACCTTCCCTTACGCTCGCTTGCACGTGCCTAGGGTTTCATTGGACATGCGAAGAATTTGCATTTTGCAACGGAGATTTACGAAGGCTTGAAGAATTGGAAGTTGTGTGTGGCGGAAGTTGCGCCATTTTATTCCTAGGTTTGATTAGAAGACGGATTGACATCCCGTTCTTCGTTCTTACCAAGGATAGTTATTGGTTTGTGTTTATTCAAATCTGATATACATTATTACTCTTGTTTGTGGATTTGAGATTGATTTGAGATTTATTGAAGGTTTTCGAAGGTTTTCATCTTTCATTCTTCTTAATCTTGAATTTGATATTATAATGACTATTATTGGCTAAAACTCTTTAGCAATTCTAAGGTGAAGGGTTGATAGTTGTGGCTTAGATGATGATAGATCGATCGTAAACAGACTGGACCCTGAGAGTTAGAGAGATTCGCCGACGAACAAAAACCACGGTCTGTTCTTGAGGTTCCACGGCCGTGGAACTCAAGATCTACCCGTAATTTGTACCAGTTTACGAACTTTGCTTTTACTTTGATCCAAGGTTAAAGATTTGCTTTAACCTAGTCTTGGCTTGCCTTTTCTAGGTAGTAGTGAAGCCTCAACAACCTCTACTTCGATTTCGAGTGTCACAACCTTAATCGATTTAGTTAATCTTGATCCTTGCGTTACAAGTTTGGGTATTTGAGATAAATTCTTGTCTTTAGATCCTTTATACTAAAGCCTCAACAACCTTTATAGAGAGTACCTTTAGATAAGTCATATAAAGCCTTGGAACTTCACCGTACATTGCTTTACCTAAGTATACCTTTGCAAACCTCAAATTTGTCTTATATTTATAGTATATCTTGAATCGATTGCCACAATTAGACACCTGGATCTTTAGGGTTGTTGTTTTCCTAATATTTGCAAAGCTCATACATTTACTTGCCAGACAATTTATAAACTGAATTTGTTCCCCCCAAATCCCTGTGTTCGATACTCTGGAATTCTTGCTCGTCGATCCGTACACTGCGGGTTCGCTTGCTTTTATTCTAGTTTTATAAATTTAAAGCTTGATTGCACGCACGCTAAGTGGCGAACAAGTTTTTGGCGCCGTTGCCGGGGATTTGGTTTAGGCCAAATTCGGTTACCGGTTGTCAAGCTTGAGAGCTTAGCTCTTGTTATTTGATATCTTTTGTGAGTGATATTTGCAGGTTACTTTAGGTTTATGCGCAGGTCTAGGAACAACAAGGACCTCTTACCTCTTGATCAAGAACTTGAGAAGACTTTGAGGAAGAAACTCAAAGAAAGAAAGATGGCTGAAGAAAAGGAGCGGGATTATCAAACAGAGTTAGCGGAATCCGAAGCTCAACTTAGATGGAGCGAGAAGACTCGCAAGGAAGAATCGGATCGTCATCAATCGAAAATTGATGAGCTAGCAGATATGATGTTTCAAATGAGGCTGGAATTGAGCGACCTCAAGAAGAAGGAGAGAAGGAAACTAACAAGATCGGTTAGAGCCAACTCATCCGATGAGGATAGCGACTCCTACATGCATCTCTTGAAGATCTTAATCCGACGGTCAACATGAATCAATTTAATCCAAGACAAAGACCGGCTGCAAATTATCGTGTCCCGGCTGGGGGTGCGAGAGCCGCTTGTGTAGAAGAAGAGCCAAGAACTCTTGGCCAAAGGATGGATCCAATTCAGCAACCATGCCGTCTAGATGTGAACTTTGATGCCGATGATATGCAAGCAAGGGTTTAGCTTCAACCCACAAGTTATTACCATCGTTCGCCAAAGTGAGTTTGGAGGAACGAATAGCGAGTCTCCACATCAACATTTACAGAATTTTGAGATCTTAATGGAGACAATGAAGCCAAAGAACACAACCACCAACAACTACAAGATCAAGCCATTCTTCTTCTCTTTGAAAGGGAAAGCTTTATCTTGGTATCAAGCTCTTCCAAATGGAAGACTCAACACATGGGAGGATCTTTCTTCGGAGTTCCTCACCAAATTCTTCCCGCCATCCAAAACGGTGGAGTTGAGAGGTAAGATTAATGCGTTTTCTATGAGATCTAACGAAAGTTTGTTTCAATCTTGGGAAAGATTTCAAAATTTACTATTGGATTGCCCACACCATGGCATTTCCAAGTTGGAGCTATTGAAGATATACTATAAGGGGCTGGATATGGAAACACAATTCAAGCTCCAATCCCATTCATATGGTAATTCATGGACATGAGGGAAGATGACGCTTGGGACTTCATTGAGAAGCAAGCCCGAGTCATTGAGAAGTATTCTCACCGGAAAGTAGAAGCAAATCATGTGGAGCAAGGAGCAAAGCTAACACAAGCCGCTCAAACTCAAATCTTTTCTCTCAACTCCGAGATTAAAGAATTGAAGGAAGTCATTAAAACCAACTTCCCAAAGCAAAAGGGGCAAGATGTGGGTTATTTGGGAAACAACAATAACCACAATGGGAATGAGAATCCAAACCGCAACAACCGGAACAACAACCGGAACAATTGGAACAACAACAACAACAACCGGAATAACAATTGGAACAACAATAGGGGTTCAAACAACAACAATTGGCGTTCCAACCAACAACACAATTCCGGTAATTCTTATCCTAATTTAGGAAATTCACTAACTCCACCTTCTTCTTCTTCCATTCCTTTGAAAAGTCAGGAACAAGCATCCAATAGTGGAAGCACTTCGGGGAAGGAGAAGCCCGATCCCATGTTAGAAACAATTTTGGGAAAGCTTCAAGGATTGGAGAGTCACATCATTAAGGTCGATGATCACATTACTAAGGTTGATAAAGCCCAAAAGGTTTTAGAAAACCAAATGTTTAGCAATGCTGAGGAAGTTCCTAGGAATCAAGGAAAACTTCCAGGAAAGACGGAGGATAACCCAAAAGGAAGGGTGATGGCTATCACAACTAGGAGCGGAGCAACAACCACCGACCCGCAGCCTAAGTTTATGGAAGTTCCCGTCGAGAAGGAGAAGGAGAAGGGGAAGGGGAAGGAGAAGGAAGACATCAACATTCCTCCTCCAGCTTTCAAACCTCCCCTACCATTCCCGCAATCTAGAGCAAGAGCGCGTCTAGACAAGCAATTCGGTAAGTTTATTGAACTCATGAGCATACTGCATATTAATATACCTTTCATTGATGCAATTGTAGGTATGCCAGCTTATGAGAAGTTCTTAAAGGAGATCCTCTCTAACAAGAGGAAATTAGAGGATTTTGGAGAAGTCAAGATGAGTTCAGATTCGTCGGATCTCATCAAGACAATGAAGGAAAAGATGCCCCCAAAGCTGAAGGATCCGGGCTCGTTTTGTATTCCCATAGGAGTGGGAGATATCACATATGATGCATTATGTGATTTAGGAGCAAGCGTGAGCATCATTCCGCTTGCCTTATGCAGGAAGATCGGTTTAGGCGAACCTAAACCGGTGAAGATGACGTTATACATGGCAGATCGATCCATAACTCGTCCCGTTGGTATAGTTGAAGACGTCCCGGTCAAGCTTGGTAAGTTCTATGTTCCTATAGATTTTGTTGTGCTTGACATTCCTGTAGATAGTCCAGTCCCGATCATACTCGAAAGACCGTTTCTTGCAACATCCGGTTGTATGGTTGATTGCAAGAATGCTAGACTCGCTTTCGACATAGGAGAAGAAAAAGTAGAGTTCATTCTCTCCACTTTGGTGAAGGAACCAGCTTTTGAAGAGGATATATTTAACATCCATGACGAAGAGCTATCTAGAGAGGAGGTAAGTTCGATTCTCTTCAAAGATCCCTTGCAAAAGGTGATCTCTATGAGCATTATGGATATAGGGGAAGAAGAGTAATGCAATGAGGAAATTGAAGCTTTAGAGAAGCAAAAAGAAGTGTATGAAGAAGAATTTGAGAAACTCTAAGATGGGTCAGAAAGCGTGAGAAATCACGGCCAGTCGTGCTATTCCACGGTTGTGGAATCCACCAACATGACCGTAATCAACTATTCAGGGGACTCCAGTAAGTTACACGGCCAAAACCACGGCCGTGGAACAAACAGAGGCACCGTAATTGTTTCCACACCCAAAACCACGGCCGTGAAGGAAACAGGGGAGCCGTAATTTTGGGTGAATCTGAAGGAAATTGTGTTTTCTCCGCCACTTCTCTTGATTCTTCTCCAACAACTTCTACACCCTTAGACACTTCTAAGGAAACATTGGACGCCTCAAGAGCCATTAGAGAGTCCTATAGTGATGGAATTGAAGTCACTTCCCGCACATCTAAGGTACGCATTTCTAGGACCTAATTCTATCTTTCCGGTAATTGTTAGTTCCGATTTGAGTATAGATGAACATAGTAAGCTTATGGTTGTTCTTAAGAAACATAGGAAAGCCTTAGGATATACTATAGAGGATCTAGTAGGAATCAAACCTTCACTATGCATGCATAAGATCCTAATATAGAAGAAGACTTTAGAACTTCGCGACAACCTCAAAGGCGGTTAAATCCGACCATGAAGGAGGTTGTCAAGAAGGAAATTATTAAACTACTTAATGCAGGTATCATCTATCCTATCTCCGATAGTAAATGGGTGAGTCCCGTACAGGTAGTTCCAAAGAAGGGAGGGATGACGGTCATTACCAACAAGAATAATGAGCTCATTCCTACGCGAACCGTTACAGGATGGAGGATGTGCATAGACTACCGTAAGCTAAACAACGCAACGAGGAAGGATCACTTCCCACTACCCTTCATCGACCAAATGCTTGAGAGGTTAGCACAACACTCACACTTTTGCTATCTTGACGGTTATAGTGGTTTCTTTTAGATCCCGATACACCCGGACGATCAAGAGAAGACCACATTCACGTGCCCGTGGGGTACGTTTGCTTATAGGAGAATGCCGTTTGGGCTTTGCAACGCCCTAGCCACCTTCCAAAGGTGCATGATGGCTATCTTCTCAGAGTATATAGAGGAGATCATGGAGGTTTTTATGAATGATTTTTCTGTTTATGGTTCCTCTTTCGATAATTGTCTTTCTAACCTTGCTCTTGTGCTACAAAGGTGTGAAGACACTAACCTAGTTCTTAATTGGGAGAAGTGTCAATTTATGGTGAAAGAAGGCATTGTATTAGGACACTTAATCTCTAGTAGAGGGATTGAAGTGGATAAGGCTAAGATAGAGACTATAGAAAAGCTTCCTCCTCCAACTTCGGTGAAAGGAATAAGAAGTTTTCTAGGACATGTTGGATTTTATAGACGCTTTATAAAGGATTTCTCTAAGATATCAAAGCCGCTTACTAATCTATTGATGAAGGATGCAGTTTTTGATTTTTCGCAGGAATGCTTAGATGCGTTTAATAAGATTCGGGAAGCTCTAATCTCAGCCCCGATTATACAACCTCCGGATTGGAATCTTCCATTCGAGGTTATGTGTGACGCAAGTGACATAGCTATAGGAGCTGTGCTTGGGCAAAAGAAGGAAGACCGAACCCACGCTATCTACTACGCTAGTAAGACGCTAGACGAAGCGCAACTCAACTACGCCACTACCGAGAAAGAATTTTTAGCAATTGTATATGCATTTGAAAAGTTTCGCTCTTATCTTGTAGGTGCAAAGGTGATTGTGTACACGGATCATGCTGCGATCCGGTATTTGCTTGCAAAGAAGGATGCGAAACCAAGGCTAATTAGATGGATTCTTCTCCTACAAGAATTCGATCTAGAGATCCGTGACAAGAAGGGTTCGGAAAATTCTGTTGCGGATCATTTGAGTCGTCTACCACATCTTGAGGACGACAATCTACCTATAGATGACTCCTTTCCGGACGAGCATTTACACATCATAGAGGAGTGCATCGACGTGATCACCAAAGGTAATGAACCATGGTTTGCTGATTTTATTAACTATTTGGTTTGCCAAGAATTACCACCCGGATTATCCTATGTACAAAGAAAGAAGTTCTTTAAGGATGTTCGGGAAACTTTTGGAATGAACCTCTCCTCTTTAAGAGAGGTCCTGACGGCGATGTGTACCGGAAGATGAGATGCAAAGTGTCATCCGTCATTGTCATTCACTACCTTGTGGAGGACACGCTAGTTCGAACAAGACTAGCACTAAGGTATTGTAATCTGGATTCTTTTGGCCTACTTTATTTAAAGATGTGCAAACCTTTGTTTCTAGCTGTGATGCTTGTCAAAGAACATGGAACATATCTAGAAGAAACGAGATGCCTCTTAACAACATTCAAGAGGTGGAGATCTTTGACGTTTGGGGAGTAGACTTCATGGGACCTTTCCCATCATCTTGTGGAAACCAATACATACTTTTAGCCGTAGATTATGTTTCGAGATGGGTTGAAGCAATTGCCTCTCCTACTAATGATGCCATGGTTGTGGTTAAGTTCTTTAACAAGACCATTTTCCCATGATTTGGGACACCACGGACTATCATTAGTGATGGAGGTTCTCACTTCATTGCTCGACGATTCGAAGCTCTATTAGCTAAGTATGGGGTGACTCACAAGATCGCCACCCCTTATCATCCACAAACTAGTGGACAAGTGGAGATCTCGAACCGGGAGATTAAAGGAATTCTCGAGAAGACGGTTTCAAGGACAAGGAAGGATTGGTCTTTGAAGCTAGATGAAGCATTATGGGATACCGGACTGCGTATAAGACTCCCATAGGTACGACGCCATACAACCTTGTGTATGGGAAGTCTTGTCACTTGCCGGTAGAATTGGAGCATAAGGCGTATTGGGCAATAAAGTGGCTGAACTTCGGCATGAAGGAGGCGGGAGAGAAGCGTATCTTGGACCTTAACGAGCTTGAAGAACTTCGTTTGAACGCCTACGAAAACGCCAAGATTTATAAAGAAAGAGCGAAGCGTTGGCATGATAAGCATATCATTCCAAAGGACCTCAAAGAAGGAGATCAAGTTCTCCTCTTCAATTCAAGACTTCGTCTCTTTCCAGTTAAGCTTAAATCTCGTTGGACTGGACCTTATCTAATCAAACGTGTTTTTCCCCATGGTGCAGTTGAAGTAAGGGGTGAAAAGGGCGGAAGCTTTAAGGTGAACGGTCAACGACTCAAGAAATACTCACCGGAACTCCAAGCTGAAGAGTTCGCACCTACCGCACTTGAATAGGTGTAAGTACGGTCTAGCTACGGACCTTAAACAAGCGCTTCTTGGGAGGCAACCCAAGGTATTGCACTTATGTTTTTGTTTTTGACTCGTAGATTAGAGTAGATTAGACGTTTTGTTTTGTTTTGCCTTCGATACCTTCCGGTATGTTCGTGTTTTTGGATGTAGGATCAATGGAATAGGCAAGGGAAAAGGAAAAGTTAGAAGAAATTGACGAAACTTGGACTTTGGCACATTACAGAGAGTTCCACGGCCAAAACCACGGTCGTGACAGCTATAGTGACCGTAATTTGCAAAAGCCTGAAAAAATCACCAAAACCACGGTTCCGTATATTTTCACGGCCGTGGAAACCCCCGAGTGACCGTAATTTTCCAAAAATTTTACGGTTACTATATAAACCACGTCTCTTCACAAAGAACACCAAAAATACCCAATTCCACGCCTAAAATAGCCGATTCAATCCCCCTCTCTCAAATCTCCGTTCGTTAATCGTTTCGAACGATTCTTTGACCCAAAGTGAAGCAAATTCAACCATGTACAAGATCCAAGCAACAATTCGAGTGGAAAATCGCCGGAGAAGACGGAATTTGGATTTTAAAAATCCAAAACCTAGGTTTTTCTTCTCTTCTCTAACTTTGTCGATTTGATTCAGTTTTCGCAAGAATTTTTAGGAGAACTGATTAGAAATGGATTGGAATTAGTCTAGGGCTGCTATCTGTTGATTTTGGTATTGATTGAGTGGATTTTGAGAAATTACGAGCCGAACCACGGTTACTGGGCATTCTACGGCCGTGGAAACTGAGGCCGTAATTTTGGACAAAATATGGATTTGGTTAGGAGAATGTCTAATAGGAATAAGAAAAGGAAAGGTAATATTTCCTCCTCCTCCCAGGCACTCCCTAGTGAGCCACCATCACCCCTACCCCTTAGAATTCCAAGAATCCATGATGACTATCTTGATGCTTTAGAGAGAATTGCAAAGAGGTCGGTCATAGGACCTCGATATCTGCTGCTTGAGGATTTAGAGCCACTGAATGTAGTAGGTGACCTTACTTGGTTACTAGATAGAGCTGGTTTGATCATCTTCTTCGTCATTCGGGAAGATGCGTATGAGGAGATCACTAGAGAGTTTGTGATCTCTTTTGAGCATACTCATGTGGATAGGACAGTTTCTTTCAGGCTGATGGAGAGGAACTATGAGTTTTCGATCCGAGAGTTTGGAGCCTTCTTTGGGTTCCATGAGACCTTTAATGGTCGTTTTCCTAGTGGCGTGTACGCCAAAGATTTTTGGGAGGACATTGCCATGATATATGCTAGCGAGGACCGTTGGCAACCTGCTGATACCAAGGCTAAGCTCATCTACCACTTAGCCTTGAAGATAGCCCACCGAGTACTTTCTGAGTGTCTCTTCCTTAGGACTGAGACTCCTCAGAAGATCAAGACCGATGAGTTGTTTTTGTTGTACTGTATGCTGCATGGTAGGCCTACTTATTGTGCCACCCTCTTAGCTTCTACCATGAGTAAGCTAAAGAACAAGAGGGCCGGCAATATCGGATATGGTGGGATGGTCACCCACATTGCTAGACAGCTGGGTATCGACTTTTCTGCGTGCACTAGGATAGCGGCTAGACCTTTAGGACTTCAGATCTTTATGACTAGAGGTATGATCTTTCCTAGGAATAGAGGTCCACCTACCGCTGCCATGCCTTGGGGGGATAGAGGAGGTAGAGGTGTTACATGGCTTCCCAAGTACTCCATTATGGTTGGACGCCATAACTGGAAGGAGACATTCGCTGCTATGCATGCGAATAGATTGGTAGCACCTCCATACGTTCCCCCAGAGATGCCAGCTGTAGACGAGGAGGAGATGAGAGGAGATGACGGTTTTGAGGGAGGAGGTGAGGAGCACGACTTTGGCAGTTTTCCGGATCAGCCGGACACATTTCCCGACCTCCCTAGGCAGTCTCCCCGCCCTGCTAGACCTTCCGGTTCTTCCTCTCGCCGTGCCAGCGTGAGTGAGAGGCCGACATGGATGGCGACCCCTCCCGATTGGTATAGCACATAGCCGGAGTGGATGGGAGCTCCACCGACTTGGTATGCACAGCCACCACCTGCACCAGCACCATCAGATGCACCAGCTTGGTACAGTCAGGCGCCGGATTGGTACGAGGAGCTATCGGAGTGGGCCACCGACCTTTCCAGGAGAGTCGGTGCTTTGGAGATCCGGCAGGACGCTAGGGATGCACGAACCGATGTGCATGATAGGATGATGAGGGACATCTACCGCCAGCAGTTTGGGCGGAACTTCGACCCCAGCTTCTTCCCGTTTCCACCACCACCAGCTCCTCAGTGATGACCATGGATGATCGTAGCAATAGCCGCTCCACCGCCGTCTTGTGAGTTCATTTTCTTTCTTTCTTTTCTTTATTTCTTTTTGAACATTAGGGACAATGTTTGTCTCAAGTATGGGGTGGGGCGTGACTATCGTTTGTAATAACTCTACTCACTTTTGCTTGCTTTGATTGAGAACACTTTGCATGTTTCATTCCATTGTCACACGTTTCATTATCGCATTACATGAAAAAGCTTTTGAAAAACCCATAAAAATTGAAAAATTTTGAAAATTTTGTGCTTCTAAGAATTGAGATGATTTCTATGATAATCATTACTTGTGAATTGAGTTTTTGATGATAATTGTATGCCTAAACAAATAATGAATTGAAAAGAAATTGAATGTGTTCATTATTCCTCTCTTGCAAGTTTCATAATGTGAAGAGTTTTATCTAAATCATATTGAGAAATCAAGGTTGAAATCACATGATAAGTTCTTATACTTCTTATTGAAATGATTAAGGCAATTCAATTTTCTTTCTTTTTTCTTTAATCATTTAGCCCCTCAATGAAATAATGGCCTCCCTTACCTATCCGGGAATTTGGAGGAATTGAATTTTGGCATGTTTGATGTGGGAGGGCCATGAAAGCAATATTTTGCATTCAAAGACTAGAAAATAGTTATAGGTTTGGGGAAGTCAATCATGACGAGGAGTAACTCGGCACCATTCACATAGCCGGGTGTTTGTGTCTTGCCAAAGTCGGATTGAGCGATATTCCTAACGGATTATGGTATGTGCATCAAGGGTTTGAGGCATCTCGTAAAAATAGAGAAACACCAATCTCCTAGGCTTCGGTTTTTGTGCACCTCTGTCCATAACTCCAAAAGTAAAGTCGAAAAATGATGTGAAAAAGAAGAGAGCAAAGCTCTAAGTTGAAAGTGTTGCAAAACCGCAAGAGAAAAAGAAAAGAGTTAGTTGTCCACTTTCCCGGATTCATGCACCACATTCCTTATAGTTTCCCCTTCCTTTCCGCATTCTAGACCTTCTTTGAAAGTCCTTAAGATCAAGAGAGTGTTATATGACTTGGTGATCTAAATTGAAGTTTCTTATGATTGATTTCGATAATGTTTAAAGGTTATGATGCTTACATTGAAGTTTGATAAATTCACGATGTTTCTTCCCTCTTTATTCTTTGGTTATGTATATGAACGTCTCATGAATGAATGAAGCAAGGTTTGAGAATGATCTATTGACTAGAAGCACATTTACCTAAAAGTTGTTTTGTTTTGAGATTGCATGCATATTTCATCCTAACTTAAGTTTTAAAGCTTTTGAAAGACCTTGCTTGGGGACAAGCAAGTGGCAAGTATGGGGTATTTTGTTAGCATGAAATATTGCGATATTCTAGGCACTTTTTCTAGTTGTTTTTCATCCATTATAGTGTTCATTGATAAGGCATGGAAGCAATTGTTAGCTAGTTTGTCTATATTGTCGATATAGAGGTCTACATAAGCTTTGTGTTGATTATAGGTGAATAAGAGCTAAAACTGAACCAATTGAGAGAGAAAGGAGAAGATTTGAGCACATCCAAGGATTGAGGACACATCAAAGAAGCCAAGGGAGATGCTAGGATGAGGAATGACACGACACTAAGGAAACTACAAGCAATTTACACTTCCACGCTCTAAAATACGGTCGTAGAGAAGTTCACGCCCAAAACCACGGCCGTGGATCTTGGCAACATGAATGTGGAGTATTCCAGAGAGTTACATGGTATAAAGTACGGTCGTGGAAATTGTGAAGAACCGTAATCCACTTCCACGCTCTAAACCACGGCCGTAGAACTCCATGAAACCGTGATTTAGGCGATCTTTTGACGAATAAAATATTGACACATTATTTACGCATATGGGCCGGACGGTTATTTGATCCTTCCTTATAAAAGGGCTGGAGGAGGGAGAACTCGGCACCTTCGCTTACGCTCGCTTGCACGTGCCTAGGGTTTCATTGGACGTGCGGAGAATTTGCATTTTGCAACGGAGATTTACGAAGGCTTGAAGATTTGGAAGTTGTGTGTGGCGGAAGTTGCGCCATTTTATTCCTAGGTTTGATTAGAAGACGGATTGACATCCCGTTCTTCGTTCTTATCAAGGATAGTTATTGGTTTGTGTTTATTCCAAATCTGATATACATTATTACTCTTGTTTGTGGATTTGAGATTGATTTGAGATTTATTGAAGGTTTTCGAAGGTTTTCATCTTTCATTCTTCTTAATCTTGAATTTGATATTATAATGACTGTTATTGGCTAAAACCCTTTAGCAATTCTAAGGTGAAGGGATAGAACAAACCTTTACCGGGTAAGTATCATGCTAACTCACGAAGGTAGGATGAAGGCACACTCAAACCCTAATAAAGGATAAACCTTTATTACCTAACACTCATCATCATAGGTATACAAGCAAAGGAATCACCGGGTAAGTCTGATCCTAGGCTTGTGTATGGACCAGGAAAGGTACAACAAGGATAGGATTTGGCAAACTAAAACCTAAACTCAGGTTTGGATCGGATCTGGTTCACGCCTCGCTTAGTTCATATCGACCTCGGTCGAGGTGTTCTATGAACCAACCGATGTGAGGTTCAACTAAGGTTTTGGCTCGAGCTTTCAGGGTCCACTAAGGTAAAGGCTCATTCTTTAATCGTCTTTCCCACAACTTTTAGCCAATCACCCTAAAATTGCTGGAGAATTTAGCCAATAATCATCAAGATAATAACAATCAAATATATGAAGGAAGATTCAATAAGCAAACAAGAAAACCTTAACACAAAAGTCGTAATAATCACTCAGTCAAACAAATAATCCAAACAATCAGCAAACTTGTTCCTCAATAACAAACCAAAAGACAATAATCAAGGTTCCTAACAAAACCTTACAACTTCCTTCAAAAGCCTTCAACTTTTAGTTCAAGGCTATCTTCCTTCTACTTCCTTCCTTCCTTGGAATATCTTCAATCTTCCAAAATAATCAGTTAACCCGCCGTACTTCCATCCAGAAAATATCTTCCAATTTATAGGAAAATCGCTTGCCAAAAATAAAAGTTCTCATGGGCCATGGGCCGTGCGTCTCGATCCAGGCCCAGCGATTCATCTTGGTCGAGTTGATTTTGAGGTCAACCGAGATGATCCTCAGTTACGTGCAAATCTCTCAAAACTGGTCCAATATTAAACTTCTGTCCAACTTTCATGGTTCCGATGCTTTTCTTGTAGCTCCTCAATGTTTCAAAATGTATCTCCAATGACTTCTTAAATCCCTTGGCTCCATATCGCTCCAAAACGTGCCATTTTTCCTACAATTACAACCAAACTAGGTGTAGACCTCGATTCTTGCAAAGGTAAATAAAACGACATAATCATCAAGAATATACAACCATGCATGCAGATTTATGAAGATAAAACTTCCAAACCAATCCCAAAATATTGACTATAATGCATGCTATCATTAACTTAGTAAGAATGTTTCAATTAATTTGTATTTTCATTTTTTTATGTTATTATTTGGTGTATTGGTCCTGATACGGGGTTAGCAGTGATTGAGTCCCGATCTTTCGACACTAATAGACACTTCCCAATCTTTATTACAAGGATCGAGCAAACGAGCGATAAATCTTGAAAAGGGGTGAAGTCGGGTTTGAAGGAGGTTAGGGTCGACGGCTACGTGATCCGGTGGTGGTGATGGATAGATAGATAAATAGATTAGGTCGAACCCTAAAAAACGACTTGGAGCAAGATATGGAAACCGAGGACCTAACACACAACCAATAGCGATCGTAGAACACTTCCGCTACAATCAAGGTCAAAGGCTCATCCACCTTTATCAACAATGAAGGATGCTTGTGATCGATTCGAGAAGACACCAATTTGTTCAAACAAGTAAAACTACTCAAACAAGTCCAAGTTATGAGCAAACAAGACTTCTCTCCACGTCGTAAGAACCGAAAACTGCACAAGGAAAAACCCAGAAATTATGTATTGAATTAACCATAAATAAAACATAAGAGTCGTGGCCTATATATAGGCTTCAGTTCGAATCTATCTTTAAATCTAAGAAAGAGATAAGATGTCGAGGGACCATCCCCAACAACCCATACTACACAAGGACACATCACTAGATCAAGAACAAGAGCTATCAAGGAGAAGGAGTCTCAACCATTACCATCACCTACTATGGAAGGAGCAATTACTAGATCCAAAGCAAGAACCATTCAAGAAGAGGCCTCTCGCTTGTTGGAATCTTTAGCTTCTAAGGAGACCATTGGTGATCTATTTGTGTCTAAGCCTTCCTTAGTCACATTGATGATAATTCCAGCCATGAAAACATTGTGGAGGAGCCATACAGGTGTGAGGATGGAAAGGAAGACAAGTGTTGAAGCTTGAAGAGCTTCTAGTTATTTATTAGACATTTTAATACCTTTAAGCTCTAGGCATTCTAAAGGTATCTTTTATCTTATATTTTTAGATTATTTTTATTCTTATATTTGGAGGATTTTTGGCTATAAACACCTCCCTAGGTTCAACTTGTCGAGTAGATTTTTCATCCAATTAAATTGTGAGACTCGTTCCTTCGTTTATGAAAAGTTCGTTTTACTTATTCCTATTCAATAAAAAAGAGAGCCTTTAATTGCATCGTTGTGAGTCCTTACTTGGGTGTTCTTGTGTGTGTTAATCTACTTACAGATTGGTGCTCCTAGCCAATTCTAGTCCCTCCTTGTGCTTCTCTCGATTTCAAAACTTGTGTAAGGTTGAAGAATAAAGGGTTAAGGTAATTCATTGTTAGGGTTTTGATCCAATTGATCAAGGTTCTTGCAAGTATATGTTGGTTCTTTTATTCCTATATTTCCATCAATTTCACTGACGCGGGGATAAGCCGCAGTTTTCGATCTAGATTGAAAGCCCTTAACTGGAATAAAAATTGGGTTGTTCTATAGAGAAAATCGGCAGATTTTTCTCAAGAACATGTCGATTTTTCGGTAAATTCGGAACACGGATTAGTGAATGATATGGAAAGATAAGAAGATGATTATGGAATGATAAATGAAAGGAATACAGGAAGATATGAACTAAGATAGTTCGCAAAAGGAGGTGTTTTAGCTATGAATTAGATCAAGGATGGTATGAAACCTCCTCTCTGGATGTCCTCTTGAACTTGGAACACTTGAATTTCTCAACTTCTGCCTCAAAAAGTTTTCGGTAAAAATCGCGACAATAGATAATCTCGACCTGAATCTCGGGTGAGATTTTGTGACAAGGGGTCGAGATTGTCAAAATGCCAACTGCCGACGATAATCACTGAATATGTTGTGGGGTATACTCCTCCTTGTTGCCTTGATGATCCTTTCTCAGTTGGATCGTAACAACTCATACTCGAAAGGCTCTTCCTCAAACTTTTAAGGTATATATGAGGATATGAAATGACGTTGAAAATACGGTAGGGAACTGTTTTGGGCTTTCTTGTGGAGTTAGGGGATAAGTAGATCGAAGTATATGGATGATGTAGGTGGTTATTGGAAGAGATTTGAGAAAATATATTCGGTTAGGATTCTAAAAGATATGACAAGATCTCACCTAATAGATAAGATCTCAACAATAAGATCCCTTGCAAATTTCCTTCATTTCTAGATATGCAGCTGGATATGATCAATTTGACTCAAATATGAATATGGATCTCGCTAGAATAGTGAGAAAATCACAAAACTTGTTTGCTAAGTAACGTAAAAATCTCGGGCTTGAGCACACGATCTCAGGCTAGATTTTGTTGGAACATAGACGAGATTTCAGTTTAAGGTTGGTTGGCTTGTGTTTGGGCTATGCCATTTCACTCTTCTTCAATAGACACAAGTCAACGCACATTAAACTCAAATAATCTCACAAAGAATGAAAAACACAAAAAGCCTCAATTTTTATATGACTCAAAGAAGACTCAAATAAAAATACTCAACCTTATTTGTATGGCTGAGTTGAACTTCAAACGATTAGCTCTGATACCAATTTGATGCGGGGTTGATGTCGTAGTTTCCCGATCTAGATTGAAGTCCACGAAAACAACAACAAAAGCAAATCTCAGTCAATATCTCGGGCGAGATATTATTGGTAAGGCCGCGATTTGTGAAAATCGAACACAAAAACGTGAGTTTGATGGAATAATAATGAAAGATAAGAAGATGAATAATGGAATGAATTAATGCTAATATAGGAAGATACGAACCAAGATATTCTTGAAAAGAACGTTGACCAATTGGATCAAAATCCCTTAACAAAGAGCTTACATTAACCCTCCCTTCTTCAACCTTACACAAGCCTTCTAAATAAGACAAGCAAAATGAGGGACTAATTTGACTAGGAACACCAATCTTCAATAAGATTAACACACAAGAACAATCTAGCAAGAACTCACAACTATTCAATCAAATACTCTCTTTTTGATGAAATTGAAATGAATAAAACACAAACTTCATAAGGGAAGCAACATGCATCTCACAATATTGTGGAAATAGTAATCAATCAAATCTATCTACTAATCTTGACTGCTATGACTAATTATAGGCGAGATTATTCTAGAAAATAAAATAATGGTAATCCTAAAAGATAGCATCAAAAACAAAAAGATACCTTTATAATGTTTAAAAGCTTTAAATGTTTTAAAAATATCTAACAACTATTAAGATCTCGTCTAGATCTTGACAGAAGCAAATCTCGACTAGAATCTTGGGTGAGATTTGGTTATCCGTGCCGAGATTTGGACTAGCTTGCTTAAATCTCGAATTAGCCACAATTTTTGCTCCTTGATCATCTTCACTCTTGTAGGGTCTTTCCACAGTAGACACCAATGTCACTAAAGAAGACTTAGTACAAATAGAATCTTTTTAGGTGTACATGTTGCTAATAAGCTAGCAATCTCTTCTTAGATGAACCTTACTCTTGATCTAGTGATAGATCCTTCTATATCATGACTTGAAGATGATGAGCTTCATTCTCTTTCAATATGTTTGCGCTAGCTCTAATGATTGGTGCTTGTATAGTTGGTATTGGGATAATCTCTCACCAAGTGAGGATATTGAGCTGAAATACAATCCGCGCTCGACAAACCACACTACGGATTTACTCACTATGCCCTGTTGGAACTCGGTTAGGAGCTTCCTTTTGCTTGACCGGGCTCCGGAAGGATTAGTCCCTCACCAAAGGGGACATTGAGCTAAAATACAATCTACGCTTGACAAACCACACTACAGATTGACTCACTATGTCTTGTTGGAACTCGGCTGGGAGCTTCCTTCTACTTGACCAGGCTCCGGAAGGATTAGTTAGGAATTTGAGTAATGATCTTATTGCTAACTATGATGTTTAACGTTTCTCTTATTCCATAAAAAGGGCATAGTCATCCTTCTTGACGAAAAAAAAAAAAAATCACCCATATTTAAAACCGCCGGCAATTCCAAAATCCATTGATAAACAAATCTTGAGAATTCTGAATGTCTACCCAAACTCTCTCCATTTTTCCACATGCTCTCTCCTTCCCTTCCCACTTCAAATCCCCAAATCTCCATTCTCTCCCCCGTACCCTCTGCCCTCCACCCCACAAATTAACTCTCATCACCTGCAAAGCGGCAGCGTTTCCCGACCCGCCAACCCGCCAGGAATCGCCGGACTATCTAACCCATGTCTCAATTTCCGGGTCCGAACTCGAAGGCACAGGGGCAGCGGCTCCGTCCCGTGGTCAGCTATTCCTCGACCACCACCACTCCAAGTTAGCATCTAAGCATGTGCTTGCTTCCTTTAAGAAGAAAAAGAACAAGGATAAGAAAGAGCTTGGGAAGGTTTTCGATTCGACCGTTGCTTCTTGTTACGGCTGCGGAGCTCCTCTTCAGACCCAGGAGGTTGATGCCCCGGGTTACGTGGAATCGGTTACCTATGAACTTGTATGGACTTTTAGCACTTCTTTTGTTCTGCCTATTATTATAAATTTGGCTTTGTAGTTTTTCGGAGGTGCCAATGTCAAGGAAACCACATATAGTGATCTCAAGTGGAGTTAATCATTAAATTGAATTGTGAAACAAATTATTAATATTATTATCGAAGCTCGGGTAAAATACACGAACATTTAAAGCTGATAAATAGGGACACATTGGTTAGTCCTGTTTTGGGCTCTGTGTAATTGGCGGTGTGCCTTGTGGTAATCTCAATGTTTAGGGAGAGCTGTTCTAGAAAGTTCTATCAAGTGGCCGAATTAGGTTTAATACTTTTATAGTTGTGGAGCTATATATGGGTCCTTTCCCTGGAATTTAGTTCGATTTGATGCTGTTATGTGGAGAAACTGCAAAGGGCTGATGGCATATGTTCTTCTCCCCTGTTTGAGTTGCAGAAAAAGAAGCACCGGCAACTTAGAACTGTACTCTGTGGTCGGTGTCGACTTTTATCCCATGGGCATATGATTACTGCAGTGGGAGGGCATGGAGGTTACTCTGGTGGGAAAGAGTTTGTTACTGCAGAGCAGCTAAGGGAGAAGCTGTCCCACTTGCGCCATGAGAAAGCATTGGTTGTTAAACTGGTGAGCTTGATTCTGTGATAATCTATTGAAGGGCAGCATAGATATGTGTAACTTGAGCCTTACAGATGTCTATAACAATAAAATGGATAATGAATAACATAAACAAATCATTAGCCATATATTCATTTCTGTAAGGGGCTGTGGACATGGTCATGCTCCCCTTATCAGTATATTGCTATTATGATATCACTTCTCTTACTACCGGTCTTTCATCTTTAACCATATTATGGAAGTGTGGAAAAATAAAGTATTTCTGCATGACTCTCTTCATGACTCATTTTGAGGTTGTCCTGAAGTCTGGATTTATTGTAGCTTGACTATATTGAATAGGATCCATGAGATGATATCTCTGTAGCCGTGCATATATATACGAATAATATTGTGAGAATATGAATAAATTCCCCGTAGGGTTTCCATTGACTGATGGATATATTTATAATAAACGTATTTACAATATTTACGTAGGGCATCTCTATTTTACATAATTACATATTCTATCAAATATGATGCTCTCCATTTTTCAGTTCTCCATGTAGACAGTGCAACATAAACGTTACAATATTTGTTATCACCGAGGTATATTCACAACCTGTAGCCGTGCATACATACGATGATCTTCCATTTTTCAGTTCCCCTGTAGACAGTGCAACGTAAACCTTATAATTTTAGTTGTCCCGGATTCTGGATTTACTATAGCTTTATACCTGTGCACTTGAATCTTGTATACTACAACCTATATTTAGCAGTTTTAGCTCATGTGATATATTTTCGCATTGTTTTCTGGCCTCGAATGTTAATATTCTGTAAACGTTTAGGTGGATATTGTGGACTTCAATGGCAGTTTTCTGTCTCGTGTCCGTGATCTTGTTGGTGCAAACCCTATAATATTAGTTATCACCAAGGTATTCACTTCCACTTCAGAACTTCAATATGTGAGAATATGGAACCTTCATGTGGCTTATGACTTTAATTTGATCTAGATTGATCTCCTTCCAAAAGGAACTGACCTCAATTGCATTGGTGATTGGGTTGTAGAAGCTACTACAAAGAAAAGGCTGAAGTAAGTTTGCAACATTAAGTAACAAATTCCTTGTTCATACGGTAAAACGATTTGCAGCTTACACTTTACCCTTTATATAACATTTTGTAACTTTGCATATAGCAGATGGTTTGAGATCAGTGAAACATGGCTTTGTTTTGTGATTTTTTTTTTCTTTTTGTTTTTAAGAAGCGGACATGTAATAGCCTATTATTAGGCAGTTAATTATGAACTTCATGTGGTAATACTTATTACTAGAAATCAGGGACCCATTTTAGTAAGCTTCCTTGGCAATTAACCTCTATACCTCTTTGCTTCGATCATATCCCCTTGAACTCATATAATTGTCACTTGTAAGACAAAGCATTGCCTTTGTGTCTAAAGCAGTAGTTTGTCATTTTTTTTAGTTTTGGTTTCTGTTTCTTTTGCTCAAGGGGATGAATGCTAAATTTCTAAAGCATTAGTTTGTAAAGCTGCTCAAATTTGCAGTGTCTTGACTGTTCACCTGACAAGTTCAAAATCTCTTGTGGGGATTGCTGGTGTAGTTTCAGAAATTCAGAAGGAGAAGAAGGTTAGTAGCTGTACCTTATTTAAAATTATTTAGTAACACCTAGAATAGCATTCCAAGGAACAAAAACAGGTAGGCTCCATTTTTATTTTGTTTATTACTACTGATATCTAAGTTCCATTTCCAATTGTGTTTTTTTTACTTGGCAGGGACGTGATGTCTACATACTGGTTAGTATCTCTGTTTGTAATCTTGGATCAGACTCATGCAGCTAAAACCTGTTTATTTTTACTATTTTTTCAGATCATTTCATATTTGATACTTAGTGTTTTTCACCACTCATAAACCAAAGCACTCCAACCCCCTGTTTGTTGTCTGAGCTCCATCCTGATATGATTCTTACCCAATCTACTAGGCCAGCTTATATGGATAAACCCTCCCTGACTTACGTTAGGAGTAATAAGCATAATTGAGAATGTTTGATTATTAATGATAGTCTATCTTATCTCATTAAAAGTCTATTCCTGCTAGGAGTAGTTAACATAGAAGGAATAATTTATCTTATCTCATTAAAAACTCTAGTCCTACTAGGAGTTGCTAACATAGAAGGTTATTGGCAATGCATGCAGTCGATGTTGGCTTGTTAAAAACAAACATGGCTAATGTTACAGCGCGCATGAAGCGACGACCAGCTGACACCAAGCATTCATTTGAAGTTGATCATTGGGTTTATCTCCGACTACAACCCTATAGTCAGCTGATAGTGTCAAGCTTACACTAAACTTTCTCCCATGCTTCACTGGCCATTCCGAAATAGAAGATGTGAAGAGACTTGATTCTCTCAAGTCTTATGATGTAGAAATTATTCATTTAATATAGTTTTTATCTTTAGCAGTTAAATCTCTAATCAAAAGGTTTTGGTTGTTAGATCTCAAATCAAAAGATCAAAGCATAGTATTGAGCCTTGAAAGAATCAAGTATTTTCAAATCTTCTACCGTATACATCAGTTGCCTAGTTTTTTTTAATGCAATACCAACTTCCACTCATAACACCTGATTTCAACTCGGTCCTTGTTTCACAGCTTGGACGCATAGCTCCTAAAGTCTGGATATGATGAATTTAATACTCGATTTGACAAAATAGAACAGTTTAAAATATATTCATTTTGTTCATTGAGCTTCATAAGATTGTAACAGATTGTGGTGATGGTTCCTTACACTTTTATTTAATTCATTGTGAGTATCAATTTTTGTTCCATCATCTTTACCGTGGTCCATTTATTGGCACGGTTGCTATATAATCTTTATTGGCCTTTTGATATTCAAAATCATAATAACAAAAGTTTATTTGCATCTTCCATAAGCTGCATGTTCAACTTTAGAATCTGCGATTTGTATAATCCTGAAACTGACAGCTGACCCTTAAATTTTATTGCCTTTTCAGGGCTCTGCCAATGTTGGAAAATCTGCCTTCATCAATGCAATCCTAAGTAAGACAGCAATAATTTGGGAATCATCATAAGATGGAGCTCACTTACAACTTACACTGATTTTACAAAACTACTTTGGGTGGTGCCATTGAGCACCTTTTTAACCACACAACTTACACCAATTCTGACATGAACTTAATTTTTTTTACTTTCTGTTCTAGGTTTATGCTTTTTTCATATGATGGTCCCTCTTACCAGTTATTGCCAACTTTCTATTGACACAATATGTTCTTTTGAAATCAAGTGATGATGGGACAAAAGGATCCGGTGGCTGCAGCAGCTCAAAAATATAAGCCAATACAATCATCTGTTCCTGGTACAACATTAGGTCCAATTCCAATCGAAGCTTTCCTTGGAGGCGGGGTAATCCATTTCAATGCTTATTCCTAATTCAAGAATTAACTGCTTTGCCTAGAAATATATCTCCCTCAGATTCTTTGAAAATGATTTTTGTTGTTAATGTTTTTTTATGCATTTTCTTGAAGGAATAGATCTTGCTTCAGACTTTTTTCTTTAGTTCCCTCGCCTAATTATATGTTTGTGACGAAACAATGATTTGCAAAGACTTGCTTCATTTGTGGCTGTCTGATTGGTATTGCTCATCATCACTCAAATATATTTATGAAGTCACTACCTAACCCCAAAAATATTCTAAAAACGGCTTTCTGTTCAATGTTTGGATTCTTAACTTTGCATGATAAGAAGTCTTCGTTATTTTCTCCATGATTTTTCAACTAATTGGTGTTTCACATTTTGCAGAAGCTGTTTGATACACCTGGAGTCCATCTCCACCATAGGCAAGCTGCGGTTGTCAATTCCAAAGATCTACATGCCCTTGCTCCTCGGAGTCGTCTTAGGGGCCAGTCTTTCCCTGTATGTTCTCTAAAAAGTGTTATAGGATTTTCTCCCTTTGGTTTTTTACTCATTTTTTCTTGCCTCCTGCAAACCAGAAGTCAATGTCCACATGTAAGACTGATTCAGAAAGGATGTCATGCTCCCATGGCTTGAATGGGTTTTCAATTTTTTGGGGCGGTCTTGTCAGAGTTGATATCCTAAAGGTTTCTGTGAATTTGATATTTTATACCATGTCTTTGAAACTGTATCACGGGTTTCTACAGTAACACCACTTCTCTGATGAAACTTCAGATTCACCCAACTTCAAGATTGACCTTCTATGGACCAAAGGCTTTGCAGATTCATATTGTACCCTCCGAGGAGGCAGATGGATTTTACAAGGTAGTTAGGGCCTTTATGGACGCTAGGTTGCAGGGAATGGCTTAAGTAAACCAAAATTTGACTTATTCTAAGTTGCTATGCAGTTGATTCATTTTGCATATCTTGCTCTTAGAATGCATAAGTTGTCGATTGTTGTTTCTGATCTTGATTCTGGTGCATCTTTTATTGATTTTCTTTTTTGTAATGAACTTTATTGATTGCAGAAGGAACTGGGTAATCTCTTAACTCCTCCAAGCGGCGGAGAAATAGCAGATTGGGATGGACTTGAAACCGAACACATGATACAACTCAAATTTGAAGAAGCTGAATCCGAAAGGTAAATCATTTCTCTTGCTTATGCTATTAATCATACTGTATGATAATGTTTTGAGCTCATAAAATGTGCCTCTTGATTTGATAGCAGGCCAACATCTGATGTGGCGATCTCTGGTCTCGGATGGATATCTGTGGAGCCAATCAGCAAATTAGTCAAGATGCATGACTTTGATCGAGGAACAGTTGACGAAGTTCATTTGAGGGTTTGTGTACCAAAACCCGTTCAGGTATTTGTGAGGACTCCCTTGCCAGTGGGTAAAGCTGGTGCGGAATCCTATCAATATAGAGAGTTGACAGAAGAGGAGGAAGAAACCAGACCGAAATGGTACTTTTGATACCCGGGGTCCGGGACAAGTAGTTTTTGTATTGTGACTTTGGGTTTGTAGCGGTTATTGTTGGCTTATTTAATTGCCTAGACCATAATCCATAATCACCGAAAATCATTAAGGAATCAAACATTACAATTTGCATAGTAACAATGCCGGCTTTCTCAAATCAATCGAGAGAAATGCAAAAATCAATTGGATCAATCTTGGCCAATGTCATTAGGGTCTCTAAAGGAGGATCAAACTTAGTATTTACTCATTAACTTCATACAGCTTAGTATGTTGTACAAATTGACCTAAAAGAATCTTATTAAGTTTATTAGGTCAAAGTTTGATATTTACTTATTAAGCTCATATTGTTTAATTATAGTCGTTAGGTTTTATTTAGGGGGGATTTTTAAAGTAACCTTATAAAACTATAAAGTTGTAAAAGTAGGTAAATGTTCAGGTACGGTCCATATATTGTGGTACGCTTGTATGGCCGACCGTACGGGCGACACGTGTCCCGACAAAATTTTTTTTTTATTTTATTTCTGAAACGATTTTTTTTTCTTCCGGAAACGAATGAAAATTTGTTTGAACAACCATGTTATAATTTATGCACTATTCTCCTATAAACTTTGAACTATTCCCATATAATCCATGAACTATTATTTTTTAATATAATCCATGAACTATTACTTTTTAATATAATCCATGAACTATTCTATTATAATTCATGAACTATCCCATAATAAGTTTTGAACTATTACTTTGACTTCTTTATAAATTTTTGCACTTTAAACTATTCTATTATAATCCATGAACTATTCTATTATAATTCATAATCCATGAACTATTCTATTATAATTCATGAACTATCCCATAATAAGTTTTGAACTATTACTTTCACTCCTTTATAAAATTTGCACTATGAACTATTCTATTATAATTCATGAACTATCCTTTTATAAGTTATGAACTATTTCATAATAAATTTTGAACTATTACTTTTACTCGTTCTTCAGAAAAAAAAAAAAAAAAATTTTCCCGGGACACGTGTCGGCCATACGGACGGCCGCACGGCCGTACCGGAATAATGGGCCTTACTTGAACACTTCCCGTAAAAGTAACCATCAAGTTTTAGGGTTTTGGTTTATAACCACTATATTAATAAAAGAGTGAATTGGTTAAGTAGACTTTTTGGTTTAATGTAGCGTCAAATAGGTTTTCTTGTTTAATAGGCTTTTTTTGTTTAATAGCAGACAAACTAGGCCCTTTTCATCCCTTTTAACTTAGTGTTTCCAGAATTAAAAAATAATTTTAAATTGATAAGAGTCTTGTTTGTATTAGCAATACAAAAAAAAAAAGCTTTATTAAACCAATCTTTTCATAAAAAAACATCTCTCCGTTTCTCTCATCATAATTTTGTACTGATTTCTCTCCTCCGTCAAGCCTCCTCTTGCTCTTGGCAGTTTTGCGAATTTCTCTCATCGCTATTCCATGATGGATACAAATTGGGAGAGCGAGATGAGGATTAAATGAATCACGTGTCTTTAATGATTATGTTTTGCATTTCCACAACTTGATGGCTAGGGCAAGCCCATGGAAGATGTTGGAGTTTGGCTCTATTATGCAAGCCTTCCGGGATTCGAATCGGCTAAGTGTTACTCCATCTCTTTTCCAACATTTTCCGCCACTTCCCCTTCTTGTCTTCCCATCTTTTGCTTCGTCTCCGAGCTCCCCCTAAACAGCTTCCAAGAATCACCTGCAAAACCCACATTCTGCAATCTAGACAATTTTTTTATCTCTCCACACAAACTTTTACAGCTTGAAGTAGATGGGGATTAGGGATGCTCATAATAAGGGTGATGGACTGAGCTATGTACTAATTAGATTTAGAAGAACTTTAAAGAGGTTGGAAACTGGATTTGGAGATAGGTTAGAACATAAACTTTGCATATGCAATTTGTTTCTTAGTTTGTATGATTTGCTTTGTTTGGAGCATTTAGTGAAGTTGTTGATGAAGCTCACACTGTTTGTTTTGTGGATTTCAAAATGTTCATTTAGTTCTTTAGGTAGCATTGTGCAAAATGTTCATTCAATTTTAATATATATCCCTTACATTTCAATGATGTTTTTGTTATATGCAATAGAAATGTTTACATAAATCATACTACGAGGATTATATCTCTACAAAACCTCTTGAATGTAAAAAAACCTTGTTGACAACTTGTTGATTGTCAATAAGCGTTGACAACTCCTAGACTATCAAGAAGTCTTGTTGACCACCTGTGGACTATCAAAAAGGTTTGTTGACAACCTCTATACTTTAAATATGTAATATCCGTCTTTTTCGAAATTTTTATCGATAATTTAATTTTTGGATTTAATCGAGTTGGTATATATTATCGATAAATTAAAGACGTTTTACTTGGGTTTGTGAGGTACAAGATGTGGAGTTTTGACGTTATTTGCGAAATTAGAAAATTAGCATAACTTGGATTTATTGGGTACATTTTCGATTTTCTATTCATTATCTTCCTCGTTCAAACCCTAACCATCTACCAGCTACCCTTATCTCCTTAATGGATACTATTTATCTCCGAAATCACTATACACGCTTACCTTTCCGTTACTATTTACCGCCAGAAGATGGTTTTCGCCGGAACCGTCACCCTCAACGTCGAGTCCTGATTCATCAAATATGATCCCTCTCTCACCATCACCAGCCCAGATCCAACCCTCTCGAACCTAGATTCCTCGTAGACCCATCCAGCTTAGTGTTGGTGAACACGTGTTTGTGCGTGTTTCCCCAACTAAGGGGGTATTCAAAGTTGGAAAAAGGGGGAAGTTGAGCCTGCGTTATGTGGGACCGTTTGAGATTATCGAGAGGATTGAGTCTTCATCATATCGAGTGGCGTTATCGCCATCCATGAGTCTAGTACATAACGTCTTCCATGTATCATAGTTGAGGAAGTACATTTTGGATCCCAAGCATGTGCATAGGCATGATGATATCAAGTTTAGAGAACATGGTACCTACGAGGAGCACCCAGTGCAGATTCTCGATTATGAGACGAATAAATTGAGGAACAAGGAGATACCGTTAGTGAAAGTGTTATGGTCTCAGCATGGTACGGTTGCATCCACCTGGGAGACGGAAGCAATGATGAGGGAGCGTTACCCCCTCGCTTTTCGAGTCATAGTTTCAAGGACGAAACTCTTTTAAGGGGGGAATGATAAAACACCCCAGAAGTAAGGTGCGTTTTAAGTATACAAATTTTTTTCGTATACTTATTATTTAATATTATTTTAATATCCAAAAATATTTTACAAGTATGATATTTATATCATAAACTATATATATAATCTCCGTATATTATTTTTACGGAATAGATCGGAATATTTTCCGATCCAAAATTCCATTCCAAATATTTTGATCAAATTATTTTATTTTCCAAATTTTTCTTTCTTCTTTTATTCTCAGTTTCCTTTTTTACTTTTCCTATCATCTCTTTTTATTCTTTCCTTGAGTCGCCCTTGAACCCTCCCTAGAGCTAGCTGGCGCCTCTATGGACCCCGCCCGGCCTCCTTGGCGCCATCACCTTCACCGGCACCTTGCACACTCCACCTGGTGCCATCCATCTCCCCCTTAGCCGCCCACACTAGCCTAGTCTAGCCCCATGTACCCTGGTCACCTGGTGCCATATCCATCTCCCCCTTAGCAGCCAACCACACCCCCTCTGCTCACCTATCCTTGCCTTAGCCCACTGTTACAATCAACCCCACTCCCTCTTTCACTCTCATCTTCACCCTATACCCCGCCTCTCTTGATCACTATCTTTCCCTCGCACTCGATCAAGCCTCAACCCACATGCTCCATTCTCGAACATAGCTCCTCACCACTACTCTCCAACTCTCCACACTCTCATCTCCTCTCTTTTCTTCTCTGGATTAAGCAAAGCAAACAACAAACCCTTCTCTTTGTCACCTGTTCGTCGACCCTCACCGGAGCCACCAAAGAGCCACCGTTGGAGCTAGCCCTACCCGGGGGTATCCCCCGCTACAGACTACCAAGGGGAGTCGTCGCCACCCACTAGAGCTTACCGGAGACGCCAGAAAATGCCACCAAAGTTTCCCAGATGCTGCCAGTGAAAGCTCCAGTTTCTTTGACCCCTCCAACCAACCACCTTCAGACTACCGCCACCGCCGGAAAAGGTAATGTCCGCCATCTCCACCACTATCAGTAGCTAGCCCTTGTTGCACTCTGTCGAAAGGAGCCACCGCCGCCGGAAAAGCATTGCCAAAACCCCCTATCGGCCCCTCTCTGTTGTCCAGTATTTGCATAAAATAACCCAAACTTTATTTTTGTTATTAGCTCGTATTTTCTACTTTAGCAAATATACCCTCTATTATATATATTTACATGTTTAACCCGTTATTTTAATTACGTAAATAATCCTTATGTTTTTGTGTTTGCATATGATGCCCGGAAATTATTTTTACAGAGTTTAGCTAGTTATTAAATTAAATAAATGACCCAGACTTTTAATATTCCATAAATTTCCCTCGGAAAAGCATAATTATAGTTTTTACCCAATCATTTTAATTCCAAAAAGGGCCCAAACTGTTCAGGTACGGCCCTTAATTTCCAGTAAGGCTGTGCGGCTGACACATGTTCCATTTTTTTTTCTCCCCAAAAACGAATGAAAATGATGGTGCAAAACTTATAAAGGGATAGTGCATAACTTATAAAAGCATAGTTCATGAATTATAATAGAATAGTTCATAATGAAAAACTTATAGAGGGATAGTGCATAACTTATAAAAGGATAGTTCATAAATTATAATAGAATAGTTCATAACATATAAACGATAAATTTATAAATAATTTGATATCATATATTAAAAAGTAATAGTTCATGAATTATAATAGAATAGTTCATAACATATAAACGATCAATTTATAAATAATTTGATATAATATATTAAAAAGTAATAGTTGATGAATTATATGAGAATTGTTCAAAGTTTATAAGAGAATAGTGCAAACTTATAACATGAGAGTTCATTATAGTTAAAAGTATCTAGAATATATCTTCTTCTTCAAAAAAAAAAATTTTTTAGGACACGTGTCAGCCGCACAGCTGGCCACACAGCCTTACCATAATAATGGGCCGCAACCCCGTATATATATATATATATATATATATATATATTATATATATATATATATATATATATATATATATATATATATATATATACATATATATATATGTATTACATTATATGCCCAAATTTAGTGTTTGATCTATAATTGATTAGTGGGTATGGTTTAGGTTTGAAAATAGCTTCGGAATAAGGATTAGCTCAAGTCAAAGTTCGACAAATCGTCGATTGACTGTCGATTACGTCGACGCCACTTGAGTTATCTTGAACTCTTGATTTAAAGTTCATATTGGAATATATCTTGAACTCTTGATTTGAAGTTGTTATGAATAAACTAGACATTGGAATAATATACCTAGTGAATATTCTAGGTACTTTTGATTATGTGTTTTGGACAAACCCTAAGAAAGGTGCGACCCAAACTTGGATTGGGAATATGTAAGTCACTACCACATCTATTAGATGGTCTTTGTGATATTATCGTATAAATAGATATTGATATTATGTTACTTCCTTATTTTGGGTTGATTGTCAGACTTTAGACATTTTTCGGCTTTGAGCCGATGCGTGAGATATTTCGAGGCAAATATGTGTGAGCTTTTTATATGAGCATGATTAGAGTTTAAGTTATCAATATTATCGCATGCATGTTTTGCCTTTAGATGCTGATTATTATTTCTAAGTTTATGCATTACTTCGTTTAGAGTGAAAATGGGTTTGTTCATGATTTTCCAAAGAGTTAAGATTATTTGTATGAAGTGTGTTTTGCCATTATTAGCGGTGTGGGTTTATTCGGAATTGGGTCATTCTAAAATGATTTCATTGGAAGTATTTTGAAAAGAATCGGACTTTGGTATTGAGATTTGAGATGATTTGGCATTATGACATTCTTGACAATTATTTATGTTAAGACACGTGGCTCATCCCCTGGTTGAGATTTAGAAGGTACCTTCATGTTCAACAATGGGTTGAACATGTTTTAAAATAAAATGCAACTAAGAGATTTGAATTGAGTTACTAACGCAAAACTGTTGGAAAAAGGTTTTTGGTATTGTGTTTTGATGGCTTATGAAATGAGTTGACTAAGGAGCAAGATTATTCCTTGTTACCCAATTTCGGTCATTTGACCAAGTGATTCTATGACATATTTATATACCGGTTATCTTTTGGAGGTGATTATCATGGATTATTGATGTATCGTCCTGAATTGGGAAACTTGGAGTGTCACTAGGATATGAACCACACAGTGAGTTCACTAGATTTAGCTTGACAACAACTTCACTATCGGACCTTCCAACAAGAGCATGACAAAGTAATAAAACATAACCACCTTTAATTATCAAATAGTAGTTATAACACGCACTTTTAAAACCATGTAAAGAAATAAGGGAAAGACCGGTACAACCTTACAAACTTAAACACAAGACCAAGAGTACAACCACTTTCCCAAATCCTAAGGCACGCGCGGGTCCGGCTGATCACCAACATCGAAAAGTTTCTCTAAACATACCTAAACTTGAAGTTATCCTAAAATTCAACACAACATGTACAACCATTAGCTAGCATCCCAAAGTCAGAACCGAAGCTCAAGAATCAGATAAAATTCGTACGCATCAT
The DNA here is from genome assembly GCA_033239125.1 of Fagopyrum homotropicum. Classification (NCBI taxonomy): domain Eukaryota; kingdom Viridiplantae; phylum Streptophyta; class Magnoliopsida; order Caryophyllales; family Polygonaceae; genus Fagopyrum; species Fagopyrum homotropicum. The sequence goes on along the minus strand of BSWB01000002.1, from coordinate 95,094,306 downwards.
ATGAGGAACGTCAAAACAAAATACTATAAATATACACTCAAGTTCACCTCCTATATTCTATCACAATTAAACCAAAGCAACGAGGAATGTAAAGGCCAATATTCATCAAATCAAACTATATAAGTTCATAACATTACCATACTATGAAGAACTACCAAAAATGGCAACAAGCAATCTAAGCACAACAAACGATAAACAATGATATGTATACTAACTCACTGAGCTTGTAAATGCATTAATTATATAGAAGTAGCTGAAATCACATTTCATAATAAAAACTCCAATGAACAAAAGTCATGATAATGCCCAAGATGATAATGATTATGATGACGTGCACATAATGCAATGCAATGAATGTGTCATATCTCAACTCTCAACTCACAACTCTCGGCAACACAAGGTAACACAACTCTCTCTCTAGTCCACATGTGCCCCTCCGGCGTACTTATGGTTACGAAGATCTGTAATCACGTCTCTTGTTTTATATATCCACCTTCTTTCTCCGTCTCGGTCTCTACTAGAGCACCGTCCAAAACATGTATGCAGGTTTTATATATGGAAGGGGCTCCTACCATGTCGCACGGTCATACCCGGGACATCACTCCCACATCGTGCTCACCGTGCCTATGACTGTAACGGTGGTTACCATTTGTAAAACACTTTAGTCATAACTATATAGTATATATACACCTATTGAGTAATAACCTATTGATTATGTTTAAAAAATCAATTAGTCCAACTATTCTCAAATACAACAAGCCCAAACTCACAACACGTTATTCTCAACATCTTTCATCAACATATATGATTCCAACACGTCCTCATATCATCCTTAGAGTCAACTATCACATTCACATCACACAACACATCTAGCTACTCAGCTACTCATCTCTGAACTCATAATACTCATAACATTCGTGCCCTTACCCATCTATCTATGCAAGGTCTCAAAGGACAGGTTACTAAGCACTAAATTAAACCAAACTCAACTCTTACTTTGAACGAATCTCCATAAACAAACTGTCTACACCAACACCTACCTATAAAGACAGAATTAATAACCCTATCTAATAATCGAGAACATGTCATACATGTGCTAATTCCTTCAATTCCCTCCACTAACAAGATCACTACTCATTCACATAAACGATCATAATCCTTATCCTACCATGCCGCATCCATCAGATTCTCTCATCCGCACTTATTCTCATCATGACTAATAAAAATACTATACTCTAAACTGTCACTTATAAGACTCATGAATATCAACCCAATAGAATTATACCTACACGTCAACCTATATCGACCTTCTCAACCATCAACCTCTCAATACATGTCATCATCCATACTACACACCTCATCACATGTAAATACTTATTATAATCATACCTCACACTTTTTATCCGTATTGTAACACTATCTCTAAACACTTCTATGATTCTTAGACTTTCCTAATCACTATCGTCACTAAAATAACATACTCTAAACACTCAAGTTACAAAGATAATTAACACGATTTAATTAAAATCATTTCATCCATAAATAATATAAGTATAATCTCAAAAATATGTTCTACCAACAATCAACAACAAATCTAATCTTAAATAGGACGGCAACTAAGTAAGTCGAAATAACTTACCTCAAAAAGACGATTCTCAATATCACCATAACAATCCAAACTTAGTCACCAACATTCAAGTACCTAATATCAATATGTCATATATATTATCATCAATCAATTTTATCCAATGCAAATAATAAAAAACAAATCCTAAGAATGGAATCCGATAAGGTTTAAGGACACTTACATATTGGAGGTTAAAACAGAGGTTAAAAGTCACATATCAATGTCGAATAATGTCTCTTCACATTCAAGTGTGTCTCTCAAGCGTAAGGGACCTAAACAAATCAGCTACACAAGCTTTAGCTCCATTTACCAAAACTTGAGCCATAAAATATAATTATAAATATTTAGGGACATTTTCTATATTATAAACTTGGGCCATATTTTGTAATAATTCAAGTCAGGGGCAGATTGTGCAAATTCTAAAAGTTGGTTCATAAAACATAAATCAGAAATATGGGTCGATTTTGTAATTATACCTAAAATTGTCTTCTTCCCAAAATAGGGTTACCGTAACAGGAAACCCCGGCGGCACGGGGGCTCGATCCCAGCGGTGGATTGGTTGGAGGTCGACGGAGGCACCTAGGCAGAGCAGCCCTCCGGCGGCGAAGGAAAACGACAAACTAGAGCGGCGGAAGACCTGCTCGACAGTTGTTGCATATCTCGACTCACGCGAAGCAAAGGTTCCAAGATGGGTCCGGAGACGCTGGTTCTTGGTCGACGGTGAAAAGCCTGCGGTGGATAGAGAAACGGTGGTGAGGGTGGAGTTAGCGCATCCGGTCTGGCGTAGCTCCGATTCTTGGCATCGTGTGGCTTCGCTTCTCGACCCCAGCCGGTACGAATGAAACGGTGATGAATAGATCTGGCGTCTGCTGTTCGCTCCAAACGGTGTGTGCAAACTTTAAATTTATAACCCTAGATGTAAGCTTAAAACAAGGATGCGAACCCGCAGTGTACGGGTCAATCGTAGTAAAAAGCAAGAAATTCCAAGGGTCGATCATAGGGACTTAGTGAAACAAAGTCAGAATAGGTAAGCTTTGTAATTACTAACCACGAAGCAATTAAAACAATCAAAGATGATAAAAAGTCAATTAAGGAAATATGCAATTCTAGGGATTAAAGCATCTAGTTGTGGTTCCAACTCAAGATCTGAAGATAAGTGGACAAAGCTGAGATTTTGCATAGGGAAGGTGTTACTAAAGTGGAATAGATCACCGAAGTCTCACTACTCACTAATCTAAAACCGTAACTCCTATTACCGGGTAAGTCTCAAGGAATTAAGGATAAGAACTATAACCTCAAACTAACACTCCAACTAAGGGAATAGAATTAACCTTTACCGGGTAAGTCTCAGGCTAACTCACAAAGATGGAATGAAAGCACACTCGAACCCCAATAAAGGATAAACCTTTATTACCTACACTTATGATCTTTGGTAAACAAACAAAGGAATTACCGGGTAAGTCTCATCCTAGGCTTGCATTGGACCAGGAAAGGTGTAATAAGAATAGGATTTGGCAAACTCTAACACTTAACTCTCAGTTTCGGATCAGATAAGTCACCTCGGTCAGAAGAATCCCACCCCGGCCGAGATGTTCATCGAATGAGCGAGATGCTTAGGGTTAAGGTAAAGACTCGAGCTTTCAGGATCCTACTGTGATTAAGATTATTCTATCATTATTTTTCCCACAACCTTCAGCCAATCACCCTAGAATCACACAAGGAAATTAGCCACTCATCATCATGAAAGTAATAATAAAATATATGGGAAGAAAGAGAATAATTGAACAAGAAAACCTTAAGAGAAAGGCTTCAATAACTGAATCAATTATCAAATAACAAGCGTTCCTTGGATTAAAATCCAACAAGACAAACAACAATGAAGGGAATCTAAAGGAATCTTACAAGACCCTTCACAAAGCTATAAAAGCTATAAACTTCTTCCTTCAACAACCTTCAAAAAGGTTCTTCAGATCTCCCAACTGGAGTATATGCGGATGGTGTGCTGCTGCAAATGTCTTCCGGGTGATAGCGGTTGTTCTCGTGGTAAGCGGGTTCTCGATTTGTGGAAAATCCAACCCTTCTTATAGGAAAATTACTCTCCAAAGATAAGATATCTTAGAAAGATCTCTTCCCATAAACATAGGTAAAATATATGGGCCAACTTATCTCCTTCCTTCCAGAAATCCAGCCTAAAAAAGATAAGATCCTCCTTCCAAAAATAAAAGATCTCAACCAAGAATAAAATATCCTTGCCGCGTCCAAGGTGTTCGCCTCGGTCGAGTCGGCTCCTCTGGATCACCTCGGTCGAGGTGACTCTGTAGTCAACCGAGGTGAATCACAACTGAGTGTGAAATCTCTCAAATCTGGTCCAAAGTGAATCTCTAATCCAGTTTCATGATTCCTGGATTCTTCCTTAAGCTCCTGAATGTAACTTCAATGACTCCTTAGGTCCTTTTGCTCCTTTTTGATGCAAAACGTGCCATTTTACCTACGATTACAACGAAACTTGGTGTAGACCTCGACTCCCACAAAGGTATATGAAACGACAATATAATTACATAATATATATACAAACATGCAGATTATTGAAGATGAAATGTCTAAATAGGCCCCAAAATATAGACAGTAATTCATGCTATCAGAATACCCCATACTTAGCCCTTGCTTGTCCCCAAGCAAGTTCCGCATATAAAATACAAGATAGAATGGATTATAAGTCATAAAGATCAATGAAAAAGTCTTTCAAAACATTTTTAGTGGTGTGCTACAATCATAGATCACTCTAAGAGAATACTTCATGGAATTTAAAATCAAAATATGCTTAAAACATTTTATAAATATAAGAAAGTTGTTCATCTTTGCATAAAATCATAGAGTGCATAATAAATCATAATTATCAAAATTAATCATGTATAATCCAGTTTAAACCACTAAGTCAATCAACAAGCTCGAGGTCTCAAGGGCTTCCCAAAAGAAAGGTCAAGAAACGTGTAGGGTAGGGATGTATATAAGGTAATGTGGTGCTAGAATCCGGGAAAAGGATATCACTTCACTTTCACTTGACTTTCAACATCATCCACCAATAAGCTTTGCTTATTTCACACTTTTTCCTTTTTTACTTTACTTTTTGGGACGCATGGACAGAGGTGCACAATAACCAAAGCCTAGGAAATCAGCAATCATCAATTTCTTGAGATGCATCAAACCCTTGATGCACATACCATGACCCGTTAGGAATATCGCTCAATTCGACTTTGGGAAGACACAAACACCCGGCTATGTGAATGGTGCCGAGTTACTCATCATCATGATTGACTTCCCCAAACCTATTTATTACTTTCTAACACTTTCACTTCCAGCCAACTTCTCAACTTTTCCTTCACCTGCTTTTCGCTTTCTTGCTTCCAAATTCCCGGATAGGTAAAAGGGAGGCAAATGTGTATATGAGGGGCTAAGCATGATCAAGAAGAAGAAGAGAAAAGAATGAATTGCCTTGGTCTTTCCAGGAAGAAAGTGAGAGAACTCATCATGTGGTGTCAACCTTCAAATTCAACATAATTTGGATAAAAACAAAGTATTAAACATGCCACAAATTTCAAACAAAGCATTTAGCAACTTAAACATATCATAAAACATTTCAAACGTATAAAGATTTCAAAACCAGTCAGCAAACAAAGTCTTCAATGTGGTCATATCCAGATAAGAAACACAAAAAATCGTTTTCGAAAACTTTCAGTTAAACCACCTCGGTCGAGGTGTTCTAAGTCAACCGAGGTGAAGTACCTCGTTTGGCCAGAATCGCTTCGGTCGAGGTCATAAAACTTTTTTTTTTTATTTGATTTTTTTTTCAAATCAGTTTTTGACGTTTTTCTCAAATAAATAACCTGTATGCATGCATGTAATCTCAAATAAGCACATAAAGCAAAATAAAGCATAAATATCTGATAAAGTCGAGTCATACAAACACATAAGTCATAAAAGTACATCCGCATACCCCATACTTGGGACACATTGTCCCAATGGGTCAAATAAGTCTAAAGAAATAAAGTGCTCACCGGACATAGTCGAGGTGCATAATAAATAAAGAAAATCCTGCAAGCTCTAAATAATCCCGATCCGGTGGTGGTGGTGGTGACACGTACGGATACTGAGATGGGTCGAAAGGATAGCCCATGACATGCTGAAACTGAATCTCAGCCATCGTGTGTTGATAGTGTAATCTCTCCTGCATCTCACGGATATCCAGGGACAGGGCAGCATATGAATCTATTATCTGATCTGTAAGATCATCGATCCGACGGTGAGCACCTAGATCTCTCCGCCTGCGTACCCTACGCCTAGCAGGACTTACTGGTGATGCAGCCGGCTCGGTCTCAGTCTCGTCATCATCCAAATCGATGACCGGCGCACTCGTCCCAGCAGTATCTGTGCCTGTATCGATATGAACTCCACCATCCTCAACTACATCATCATCATCATCCTCAGCTGGTGTAGCTGCTGCCTCTCTAGCATCCTCCATGAATGGGATCCAAGCAGTCTGCCAGTAATGTGGATCAAACACAGAGAACTGAGCTGACCATCTGATCCCCTGTGGTGCAGTAGGCTCCCATGGCATCGTCACATATGGCGTAGTAAGTCCTCGGGGAACCAGTATCCTCCGAGTGATCATCTCCTGAAGTCCAAGCGGCTTGGCAGCCGCCACCATGGTACAAGCACTGAGGTCCATATCCTGGTAACTCGCTATATGAGTCACAATGCCTCCACAACAGATGTCGCCCTTCCCCTTCGCCTTTATCCTATGCAGATCCTTTGCCAACATCAAACCAAAATCTGGGATCCCTCCCGTCACCATGCAGTATAAACTCAGAAGCTCCCCCTGTCTGACCTTTTGGGGCGTCTCAATACGCGCCAGAAGGGTCTCACTAAATATCCTGTGGGCCAATCTAAATGCAAGATGTAATATAATCCTCTCCTTGGAATCTCCAGGTCTCCATCTGTCAGCATGCTCAACCACGTGAGCTATCTGTCCCCAAAACTCCCTAGCTACAGCTCGGGAGGTAAAATCAGCAACTGTCGCGGGAAGCCGAAGATATCCCGCCAGTGATCCAAGGGAACCAAGTAATTCTGGTTCATCAACCGGTACTTCACTGCGCGCTCGGTAGGTAAGTAAGTGAAGGAGCTGACAAACTCCAATGTAGGCTCTAGATAGGCCAGAGCTTGGATCTCTGTAAACTGCTCCAGCCCCACAGCAGAAATCATACGCCTCAAATCATCGTCGACATAGAGGCAGTCAAAGGCTGAAATGTCCAGGAAGCGAGGTGCAATCACTGGACGGGCCGCTATGCGGTCATAGTCGACCTGGTGTCTCTCGTGGATCACCGGTCTAGTACGTCTAGAAGAAGAAGAAGGAGAAGGGGAAGATCTGTCCCTCAGGACCAACTGTCTCTCAGAACTCATCTCTCTGTAATCTGTCAGGTCACCTCGGTTGCTCTGACAACCCCTTAGAACACCTTGGCCGAGGCGCAGGCCGACTGGACCGAGCCGAAAAACTGTGCGATTGATTTCCTCAAAAATCCAGTTCTTTTCCCCCAAAATCACTACAACAGGTTCCTATGGGGTACTTAATCTGTTTCTCAGCAAATGCAGGGGCAACCAAAGCCCAATTTGAAGGAAAACAGTGGAGAAGAGCGAGGTTAGGGTTTTTTTTCGATTTTACCTAGATTCAGTCGATTCGATTAGTTTTTTTCGCAGATTTGCACTTGCACTATGATCCTCTACCCTTTCTTAGCAGCTTGGAAGCAAGAATCGTCGAAAACGAGCGAAGAATGGAGAAGCAAGGCGAAAGACGTGCCGCGGTCGAGGAGAAGGTAAAGAGAGGAGAGAGAATTCTTCACCCCCTTTTATACCCTTTTCTGGAACTGCTGTCACCTCGGTCGAGGTGGTCTCGACTGGATCGAGGTGGTACGGACCGAGGTGGATCTTCAGAAACCTTAATCGCCTCGGTTGCTCAAGAATCATCTCGGTCGAGGTGCTGTGACAGCAACCGAGATGTGTCTTAGTCAAACTCCGTCTTCTCAAATTCTCGAACTTCTGTCCTTCCAATTGTGCTCCTGGTTTGTATTCCTTCCTTAGATGATAACCTGTTGTCTGTCTAGGACGCCAAAAACAAAACAAAGCAAAGCAAAAGCAAACTATCTAAGCTAGTCTAGAAAAAGGGAAAAGAAAGCAATACCTTGGGTTGCCTCCCAAGAAGCGCTTGATTTAAGGTCGCTAGCTGGACCGTACGGCATCTCTTCAAACGAGGTATAAAGGTGCAACCTCCTCAACCGGAACTTCCGGTTTGTATTTCTTAAGTCTATGACCGTTGACCTTGAAGCTTCCACTCGTTTCGCCCCAAATCTCAACTACACCATGAGGAAAAACATATTTCACAATATAAGGTCCGGTCCATCTAGATTTCAACTTACATGGAAAAAGGCAGAGACGGGAGTTGAAGAGTAGAACTAAGTCTCCTTCTTTAAGCTCCTTAGGAATGATGCGCTTGTCATGCCATTTCTTCGTCATTTCTTTATAGATTTTGGCATTCTCATAAGCGTTCAAACGCAGCTCCTCCAGCTCATTGATATCCAATAGCCGCTTCTCGCCGGTTTCCTTAATGTCGAAGTTCAACCATTTGATTGCCCAATATGCTTTATGTTCTAACTCAACGGGCAAATGACAAGACTTCTCATATAACAAATTATAAGGGGTGGTACCAATGGGAGTCTTGAATGCGGTCCTGTAAGCCCAAAGAGCGTCGTCCAACTTCATGGACCAATCCTTCCTCGTCCTAGAGACGGTCTTCTCCAAGATTGCTTTAATTTCTCTATTCGAGATCTCGACCTGTCCACTAGTTTGAGGGTGATAAGGGGTTGCTACCTTCTGGGTTACCCCATACTTCGATAGAAGTGCCTTAAACTTCCGGTTGATGAAATGCGTCCCTCCATCGCTGATGATGATGCGTGGAGTCCCAAAACATGGAAAGATAGTCTTGTTAAAGAACTTCACAACCACCATGGCGTCATTAGTGGGGGAAGCAATGACTTCAACCCATCTAGAGACGTAATCAACTGTTAGAAGAATATAGAGGTTTCCTCCGGATGATGGGAAAGGTCCCATGAAATCTACTCCCCATACATCAAAAATCTCAACCTCTTGTATGTTATTGAGAGGCATCTCATTCCTTTTAGATAAGTTCCCTGTTCTTTGGCATGCATCGTAAGAAACAACAAACGTTTGCACATCCTTAAATAACGTGGGCCAAAAGAAACCGGAACGTAATACCTTAGCGCATGTCTTGTTGGCGCTAGCATGCCCTCCACAAGGAAGTGAGTGACAATGTCGTATGATGCTATTAACTTCATCTTCCGGAATGCATCTTTAAAGCATCCCATCCGGTCCGCGCTTGAATAGCAGCGGTTCATCCCAATAGTAGTGGCGTACGTCCTTGAAGAATTTCTTCCTTTGAGCGTACGTCAATCCGGGTGGTATTTCCTGGCAAACAAGATAATTAACAATATCAGCATACCAAGGTCCTTTATTATCAGAAATTTGGTGGAGAGGATGTTCCACCAATTGAGTATGAATGTCAGAGAAGGGAGTAAGAAGTTTGTTATTTTCAGCAGTCTCAGTTGACATCATCTCGCCTTTGACCTCGGTCGAGGCGCAGAGGCGTTGACCGAGATGTTCTTCAGTCGCCTCGCTTGGTCCAGAAGGTGCCTCGGTCGAGGTACTGTAACTGGAACCGAAACTGGAGATCTTCGTCTCCTGGATTAGTTTCTCAGTTTTAGCTCCTAGATCTTCTTCCAGTGCCTTTAAACTCCGTATATCTGCATCACAAGAGAAATCTATACCTTCCTCCATTAAACTAAAACTAATAACTTTCTCAAGTGGATCGTTAATAAGGATAAAGCTCACCAATTCTCTTGATTCTTCTTCATCATAGATGTTGAAGATATCATCTCCTAGATGCTCTCCCTTCATAGCCGCAAGTAATGCGAACTTTACTTCATCTCCGCCAATGTTGAATTTCAACTTGGCGTTCTTACAATCCACATTGCAACCCGAAGTTGCTAGAAATGGCCTCCCGAGAATGATATGAACAGGATAATCTGCGGGAATATCAAGCACAACAAAGTCTATAGGTAAATAGAAGTTACCTAACTTGACCGGAACATCTTCCAAAATGCCCACGGGATGGGTAATGGAGCAGTCCGCCATGTATAATCGAATCTTCACCGGCTTGGGCTCTCCAAGTCCGATCTTAACACATAGCTCCAGCGGAATGATGCTCACGCTGGCCCCTAGATCACATAAGGCTTCACAAGTGACATCCCCAACTTGAATGGGAATGCAAAATGAGCCGGGATCTCTTAACTTGGGTGGCATCTTCTCCTTCATGATTTGAATGAGCTCCGAGGATTTAGATGTCATTCTTACTTCACCGAAGTCTTCCAGCTTCGTCTTCCTTGATAGGATCTCTTTCAAGAACTTCCCATAGGCGGGCATCCCTAGAATAACATCAAGGAAAGGAATGTTAATGTGTAGTTTATTCATCAAGTCAAGGAACTTACCAAAATGCTTGTCTAGATGTGCTCTGGCCCTTGACTGGGGGAATGGAAGTGGTGGTTTATATGCAGGAGGTGGAATATAGACTTCAGTTTTCTCCTCCGCTTTCTGTGGCTCCACCTCGGTTGACATCTCGGCCGAAGTGTTCTTTGACTGCACCTGGACCGAGGTGGTCTTCGTTTGTACTGGCATCGACCGAGGCACTGGATCTACAGTCTTCAGTCCACTCCTCGTCGTTATGGCCATAATCTGGACCTTAGGGTTGCTTTCCGTTCTTGTTGGAAGCTTCCCCGGATCTCTTGGCGTTTCATTCGCCCTACTAGCAAGTTGTTGTTCAAAGGCTTTTTGTGCCTTTGAGAATGACGTCATAGATGTCTCCATAGCGCTAAGCTTGATCAAGATGGCCTCCAGCACTACGTCTTTCTTTTCCGGCTGGGACGAACTCGATCCTTGCTCCTGGCTTTTTAATGAAGTAGAAGAAGAAGAGGAAGAGAGGAAAGGATTAGAGGAATCGTTAGAATTGGAGTTAGAATGATTGTTACCCGAATTTTGGTTGTTTGCCCTCCAATTATTGCTGTTGGATCCTCTATTGTTGTTGTTCCGGGAACCGTTGTTATTGTTGTTACGGTATCCATTGTTGTTGTTCCTTGATCCTTGATCTTCCTTCTTGGTTTGAGTAATTAAGAGTTCCTTCAATTGCTTCACGTCATTCTTCAAAGACGTGAGTTGATTGTTGTTAGGCAGAGCATCTTGACAGTTGACTCTTTTAACTCCACCTTCAGCTCCTTGGTGGGAGTATTTCTCCATGTGCAAAGCTTGCTTTTCTATGAACTCCCAAGCTTCGTCGATCGGCATGTCCATGAACGTGCCGACAGATAGTAGTTGAAGGTTGAACTAGGTGCTTCCGTCCAGTCCCTTGAAGTATATCTCCAACAACTCTATCTTTGGAATCCCATGATGTGGGCAATCCAAAAGAATGTCTTTAAACCTCTCCCATGACTTGGACAAGCTCTCCTTGTCCTTCATAACGAATGCATTAATCTTCCCTCTCATTTCAGTGGTTTTAGAGGGGGGAAAGAATTTAGTCAAGAATTCCGTGATCATCTCCTCCCAAGTAATGATTTTTCCTGGAGGAAGAGATTGATACCAAGTAAGAGCTCTATCTTTTAAAGAAAAGTAAAAAGATCTTAGCTTGTAATTGTTGTTTTCTATTCTTGAAGGTCTCAAGGTCTCCATAAAGATCTCATAGTTTTGTAGATGTTGATGCGGAGATTCCTTCTCTAGCCCTCCAAATTGGCATTGGCGGATAATGGAAAGAACTTGCGGTCGAAGTTCATAGTCATGGTTCGCTGGATCTCCTAGGTTAACTCCAGGACGCCTCAGTTGTTGATTGGGGTCCATCCTTTGCCCTAGGGTTTGCGGGATTCCTGCAAAAAGAGCGCCTCGGACTGGTATCCGAGGTGGAAGTACATCGGCCGGGGCAACAGGTGCTGGGACCTGCCTCGATCGAGGGTCTGGAACTGGATCCGGCATCGGTCAAGGGTCTGGAACAAGGTCTTACCTCGGTCGAAGTAGATACTGGTCTCGTAAGGCTGCCATATCTGCTTCGATCGCTTCAGTCCTGGTGCGAGTTTCTTCTTTCTCATGCCTCAGTTCTTCCCTGCTAAGGCGTAGCTGTTCTAACGCCTCCTTTAATTCGGCCTCAAGATTGCGATTGTCTTGGTCGGCCATCTTCGCTTCTCTCAAGCGTTGTTTGTATGTCTTTTCTGGTTCGGGATCGTAAGGAACGATTTCCTTCCCAGCGCGGGTTCTTCGCATAAACCTAAGAAAAAGAACCTGCAAAAGTCGTTGTAGTATAGTGGTAAGTATTCCCGCCTGTCATGCGGGTGACCCGGGTTCGATCCCCGGCAACGGCGCCAAAAACTTGTTCGCTCCAAACGGTGTGTGCAAGCTTTAAATTTATAACCCTAGATGTAAGCTTAAAACAAGGATGCAAACCCGTAGTGTACGGGTCAATCGTAGTAAAAAGCAAGAAATTCCAGGGGTCGATCACAGGGACTTAGTGAAACAAAGTCAGAATAGGTAAGCTTTGTAATTACTAACCACGAAGCAATTAAAACAATCAAAGATGATAAAAAGTCAATTAAGGAAATATGCAATTCTAGGAAACGAATGTGGATGAAGCTTGGAAATTTTTAGAGAAACAAGCTTTGGTGATTGAAAAGTACTCCCATAGGAAGAGTGATGGGAGGAAAGCGGGAGCATATGAGGTGAGTGAAGTCACCATGAGTAATTTCAAGCTTGATGCAATCAACAATGAGTTTAAGTCTTTGAGGGAGTTATGTGCTACAACTTTGAAGAGTCAAGCAAACCCTCAAGTGCAAGTGCAAGCAAACTTGTCTTCCAAGGAGAAAGATGTGAACTACATGGGAAAGGGAAACTACAACAACTATCAAGGCTCAAGAAACTTCAACAACAACCGGCAATTCAACAATTACCGGCCAAACCATAACCATCCCGGGTTTTCCTATTCTAACCCGGATGGAGCCTTGAACCCTCCCGCTTCCACAAGCGCAACTCCACCGCCTAAAGCTTCACAGGAGTCTCCACCTGGATTTAATCAACCTCCACAGGATAGAACCGAGATGATGTTTGAGCAATTGCTTGGAAGGTTGAGTGGTCTTGAGAGCAAGGTGTTGGAAGCACAAGTGTTCCAAAAGGCGGGTGAAGCTCATAGAGATCCAGGAAAGCTTCCCGGAAGAACCGAAGATAACCCAAGAGGCCAAGTGTTGCCTATTACAACAAGGAGTGGGCTGAGCATGAAGGATCCCTTACCTAAGGGAAATGACAAGGGGAAGCAAGTGGTGATAGAAGAAGAGCCATTGCAAGAAGATGGAGGAAAGAGCAAGGATGATGAGCCAACATATGTGGCACCACCTCCATACAAGCCACCACTACCATTCCCATAATCACGAGCAAGAGCTCGTTTGGACAAACACTTCGGTAAATTCCTTGAACTTATGTCTAAATTGCATATTAACATTCCGTTCATGGATGCTATTCTAGGTATGCCGGCATATGGCAAGTTTTTAAAGGAAATACTCTCCAACAAGAGGAAGTTGGAGGAGTATGGAGAAGTGAGGATGACAAAGAGGTCCTCGGAATTGATTCAAACTATGAAGGAGGAGATGCTTCCTAAGCTAAGAGATCCGGGATCTTTTTGTGTGCCAATCAGAGTGGGAGAAGTGAAGTATGAAGCCCTTTGTGACCTTGGTGCTAGTGTAAGCATAATCCCGCTTGCACTTTGCAAAAAGGTTGGGCTAGGAGAACCGAAGCCGGTCAAAATGACCCTTTACATGGCGGACCGATCCATTACTCACCCCGTGGGGATCCTAGAAGACATACCGGTTCAACTTGGGAAGTTCTATGTGCCAATCGATTTCGTCGTTTTGGACATCCCGGCGGACTACCCGGTTCCTATCATTTTGGGGAGACCTTTCTTAGCCACCTCGGGATGCGTGGTGGACTGTAAAAATGCAACCCTCTCATTGAAAATTGGAGAGGAGAACATCAAGTTTAATTTGTCCACAATGGTGAAGGGGCCAACCCTAGGTGAAGATGTCTTCAACATTGTTGAGGAAGAGGAGTCTAGAGAAGTTGTGAGCTCAATCTTGCTCAAGGATCCACTTGAGAAGGTTCATAGCTTAAGTTTGATGGAGGAAGGAGTTGAAGAGAGTAGCAATGAAGTGATCAAGGCCTTGAATGCATTGGATGAGCTACCAAGAGTTGGATTTGAAGTGCTAGAAGAAGGGAAATATAAAAACGGACCAGAGAAAAAAAAATCGGCCGAGTTTTGCGTAATTCCTGAATTTTCATCCGACTTTGCAAATGCCGTAGCTGAAATCGACCCCCAGATCGTCCGATTTTCTTCACAGAGGGTCGATATTCCTGAGTCTTTTGAGTATCATCCAAGTGTTTATGAGCAATCATCAAGGGACTTAGGTGAGGCTTCCATGGCTTTGGAATCATCTCAACCTACATTGTATGGATCATCTCCAACCGATAAAGGACCTCCTAAACTTGATCTAAAACCTCTTCCTTCTCATTTAAAGTATGCTTTCCTTGGTTCAAAGTCTACTTATCCGGTGATTGTGAATGCATCTTTGAATGATGATGAGCTTAATAGATTGTTAACTGAATTGAAACTGCATAGAAAGGCAATAGGATACACCATTGATGACCTTGTTGGCATTAAGCCCTCTTTGTGCATGCATAAGATACTGATGAAAGATGACCATAAACCCTCTATTGAACACCAAAGAAGATTGAATCCTATAATGAAAGAGGTAGTAAAGAAAGAGATTATTAAGTTGCTAGATGCGGAATCATCTACCCGATTTCGGATAGTAAGTGGGTTAGTCCTGTACATGTGGTTCCTAAGAAGGGTGGTATGACCGTAGTAACTAATGAGAATAATGAACTAATCCCAACTAGGACGGTTACGGGGTGGAGGATGTGTATAGACTATAGGAAACTAAATGTGGCTTCTAGGAAAGATCACTTCCCTCTTCCTTTCATTGACCAAATGCTAGAGAGATTAGCTCAACATTCACACTTTTGTTACTTAGATGGTTATAGTGGGTTTTTCCAAATTCCTATTCATCAGGATGACCAAGAGAAAACTACATTCACATGTCCTTGGGGTACATTTGCATATAGGAGAATGCCATTTGGGTTGTGTAATGCACCCGCCACCTTTCAAAGGTGTATGATGGCTATCTTTTCTGAATATATTGAAAACATCAAGGAAATATTTATCGATGATTTCTCTGTTTATGGATCTTCATTTGATGATTGTTTAGCTAACTTGTCTTTGGTGCTTAAGAGATGTGAGGAGACAAATCTTGTCTTGAATTGGGAGAAATGCCACTTCATGGTAAGTGAAAGCATTGTGTTGGGACACTTGGTGTCCAACCGTGGCATTGAGGTTGATAGGGCTAAGATAGAGACAATAGAGAAGTTACCACCACCTACCTCGGTGAAGGAGGTAAGGAGTTTCCTAGGGCATGCCGGTTTTTACCGGAGATTCATTAAAGATTTCTCTAAGATTTCTAAGCCTCTTACTAACCTACTAATGAAAGATGTTGAGTTTGTTTTCTCCAAGGATTTCCTTGAGGCTTTTTGTAGGTTGAAGGATCGTTTGATCACCGCCCCTATCATGCAACCTCCGGATTGGAGCTTACCATTTGAAGTGATGTGTGATGCAAGTGATGTGGCCGTTGGGGCTGTTTTAGGACAAAAGAAAGATGGGCGTACACATGCAATCTATTATGCTAGCAAGACGCTAGATGATGCCCAACTCAATTATGCTACCACCGAGAAGGAGTTGCTAGCGGTTGTGTACGCATTTGAGAAGTTCCGCTCGTATATTGTTGGAGCGAAGGTCATTGTGTATACGGATCATGCTGCGATCCGTTATCTTCTTACAAAGAAGGATGCCAAACCTCGTTTGATTCGGTGGATCCTTCTTCTTCAAGAGTTTGATTTGGAAATCCGGGATAAGAAAGGGTCCGAAAATTCTGTGGCGGACCATCTTAGTAGGCTCCCACCGTTGGAGATTGAGAGAGATGAATCCCGATTGATGACTCATTCCGGGATGAGCAATTGCAAATGGTGGAGGAGTGCTTGCTTCAAGTGTCCAAGGGAAATGAGCCATGGTATGCCGACATTGTGAACTACCTTGTGTGTGAGGAGGTGCCACCCGGTTTATCCTATGCCCAAAGGAAAAAGTTCTTCAAGGATGTGAGGAATTACTATTAGAGTGAACCGCTTTTGTTCAAGAGAGGGCTGGATGGAGTCTTTAGGAGATGCATACCGGAGAATGAGGTGGAGAGTGTGATCCGCCATTGTCATTCCTTGCCATGTGGAGGCCATGCTAGCTCACACAAGACATGTGCAAAGGTGTTGCAATCCGGGTTTTATTGGCCAAGTTTGTTCAAGGATGTGCAAAATTTTGTGGTAGCATGTGATGCTTGCCAAAGGACGGGCAACATCTCAAGGAGGAATGAGATGCCCTTGAACAACATACAAGAGGTGGAGATATTTGATGTATGAGGTGTGGACTTCATAGGACCATTCCCTTCTTCATGTGGAAACCTCTACATCCTATTGGCGGTGGACTATGTGTCGAGATGGGTGGAAGCAATCGCTTCCCCCACAAATGATGCCAAGGTTGTGGTGCGGTTCTTCAACCGAGTGATCTTCCCAAGGTTTGGGACACCAAGGGTGATCATAAGTGATGGAGGAAAACACTTCACTAATAGGAACTTTGGGACACTTTTGGCTAAGTATGGGGTGACTCATAAGGTGGCAACACCTTACCATCACCAAACTAGTGGCCAAGTGGAGATCTCCAACCGGGAGATAAAAGGGATCCTTGAGAAGACGGTTTCTAGAATAAGAAAGGATTGGGCTATGAAGCTCGATGATGCTTTGTGGGCATATAGAACCGCTTTCAAGACACCAATTGGCACCACTCCCTACAAGATAGTTTATGGGAAGTCTTGCCACCTTGCGGTGGAGATGGAGCATAGGGCGTATTGGGCCATAAGGGGCTGAATTTTGACCTCAAAGAAGCCGATGAGAAGAGGTTGCTAGACATGAATGCTCTTGAGGAGATCCGGTTGGATGCTTATGAAAATGCCCGGATTTACAAGGAAAGGACCAAGCGTTGGCATGACAAGCATCTCATCCCAAAGGAGTTGAGTGAGGGTAACTTAGTGCTTCTCTTTGACTCAAGGCTGCGGCTCTTCCCCGGAAAGCTCAAGTCAAGATGGACGGGTCGTCCTTACGTTGTGAAGAAGATCTTTCCTCATGGAGCGGTGGAGATTGGAGGAGATCATTGTGGTAACTTTAAGGTGAATGGGCACCGTTTGAAGAAGTACATCCCGTAAGCCCCGGTGGAAGTGATTGCCCCACTTCACCTTGAGTGAAACGCTCCTAAATTTGGTCAAGCTAATGACCTTAAAGAAGCGCTTAATGGGAGGCAAACCATTGGTACATATTTTTCCCTTTTATTTTTCTTGTTTTTGTTTGATTTTGCTCTTGGTGTGCTTTGTTTTTCTTTTGTGTTTTTGGGTGCTAGATCTTGTTGATTGTCATGTGTGATGAGATGCTGGAGGTCATGTGAAAACCTCATGGAACTGTTGAAGGTACAAGGTCCGAGCACATGGACGAGGAAGGAAGCACCCAGGAAAATCGGATTGTTCTTGCATATAAATCGGCCGATTTTCCTGGGTAGATGGTCCGATTTTTCCTTCTGTCAAGGAAAGTGATGATCTCCCATCAAGCATGGGTGGAGCGGACGTGGAACTTGGACGGCTTGCGGTGCCAAGCGCGGGTTCCGACACCATAATGAACATCAAGAGCTCTCTACCATCCTTGATCGATCATCCACCATCATCATTCGATGTGAACCGAAATACCAAAGCATCACCAATTTTACATTGTGAGGACTCTCTTTCACTTCTTTATTTAGTTTGCACATGGTGACAATGTGTTTCTAAGTATGGGGTGGGGTTTGCATGATCACCTGCATGTTTAGCATCTAGGATAGTTTAATATTGTCACATGTTTCATTATGTCTTGCATTGTACATATATATTTCGAAAAATCCAAAAAAAAAAAATTAGAAAATTTAAAAATTTTTAGTGCTTCTAAGCTTGGGAATGACCCTTATGATGAAATTGTCTTGTGAATTTGCTATGGATGGCCTTATGTGTTGAATTGATGTATGCATCTGTGGACTTGAAGTACTTATCTTGAATCCCATGTGTGAATTGTGATCATGAATGTTTGCCTTGATTGGATTGAGGATTGATAGTCGAAATTACATGCTAGTTCTTGCACATCATTTAGGAGTGATTAAGGCAATTCATCTTTCTCTACTTCTCATCTTGATCATGTTGTATGAGCACCTCAATTGATATAAAATTTGACCTCTTTTGACCCATCCGAGAATAGGAGCATGCTAGTGTGTTGGGTGTGTGAAAAGGAAGTTTGGGGTGTAGTTGTTGATGAAAGAATGTTGTGAATGAAGTGTTGAATTTGTTGTGAAAAGTGTAGGAAAAAATATAGGTTTGGGGACTTTCGTTTTGATGACGAGTAACTAGGCACCATTCACATAATCGGGTGTTTGTGCCTTGCCAAGGTCGGATAAACCCAATGTCCTAACGAGCCTTGGTATGTGTGCTCGGTGTGAAGCACCTCGAAAAATAAAAAAAAACCCGAGGCTCGCTAATCACCAAGGTTTCGGCTTTTGTACACCAATGCCATTGTCTCAAAAATAAGTAAAAGAAAAAGAAAGTGAAAAAGAAAAGAAAACAAAGAAAATATGGAGAAAATTATACACTTGTGGGGAAAGTTGATCAAAAACGAAATTGTGGAGTTAGTACCTTTCCCGGATTAGCATCACATGACCTAAAAATTCCCACCTAATCACAACGTTTCTTAGCCTCTTCTTTCCTAAGTCCTTGTGACCTAATTGCATGTGTGTAAGACTTAGTGATCTAGATTGGATATACTCATGATCATCTTGACTTCTTCATTTTCACCTCTCATGCATGCTTTCTAGTTAAGTAATATTGTCTTTCCATGCCTTCATTCATTTGATGCATGATTGCTTGTACATTGTCATGAAACATGACTATGAAGGTGATCCAATGATGGAAGCACAATTCCAAAAAGATTTTGTTGTTTTTCTGCATGCACAAATCATGTCATCTCTTAGTCTATAGTTGGGTCTTGCTCGGGGACGAGAAAATCTTAAGTATGGGGTAGTTTGATAACGTGATTTATGACGTTAGTTTAGGCATTCATTTAGATAGTTTTTCCCGTTATTCATGCACGGTTTGGCATTTTTTCATGACGCTTAATTCATGCATATTTCTAGAAAAGACGTCTACACGAGCTTTTGTCGGTTTTGTAGGTATTTCGGGGATCTTTTGGACATTAATCGATACATTTGAGGGTCAAGCCTCATGGTGGTACACATCCAAGGCTTTGAAGGAACATAATTGGAGCAATGAAGGACACAAGGACCCTTATTGGTGCAAGCAATGGAGCAACTCATGGCTAGACGATCATAACGAGCCCCTGTTGAAGAAAATCGACCCAACACTTAGGAAAATCAGACGATTTTTCTGTCTAGGTCGATTTTTTGGCTTTTGACAGCTTGTGCCACGTGTCCCACGATCTCTTTGTCCGGCCCTTGCTCTTGATGGAGAATATAAGTGGTCCTGCAGGCTGTGGTTGAGGGAGCTCTCCCACATTCTCTCACACACACCTCATTCCATTGAAGGATAGACTTGGAGAAGAAGAAAAACTCTCTCATTTTGGGGGAAGAAGAAGAACACCAAAACTTAGAGTGAAAGTGAGTTTTTGAGAGCTTTTGAGTGATTTTTAGAGATTTTGGTTAAAGAACTCTTCGAAGGATTATTAGGAACATTTTGAAACTTCTTTTGAAGGGTTGTAAGTCTTGCTTAAACTTATATTCAGCTGAGATTTCTTGTTTTTACTTGCTTTTCTTCCATCATCTATCTATGAAAACCATGTATGCTTGTGTGATGATTTTGGATCTTGAAATGCATGTTATTGGCTAGTTTATTGTGATTCTGGAGTGATGGATTGATGGTTATGGCTTGAGTGATGATAGAATGGACTTGTATGTTAGTTTAGGATGATTTGTATGCACAAAACCTAACCTAGGAGGAAAAATCGACTTGATCTTCAAGCAGATCGTCCGATTTTCCTTATGATCCACCCGATTTTTCTCTCTGTTGTTCTTTAATTGATGAATCTGTATGTTAGGATATTAGGTTGTTGAAATCCTACTGTTTATTAAGCATAATATAGCTTAGGGTGACCTAAAGCTAGCAACCTAAGTGAGGGGAGAGACCTACCCGGTGATTTCCGATCTTAGATAACTAAGATGATGAACTCTAGGTAGTAGTGAACCTCATAAGCCGCTATTGGATTGAGTGTGCTAGGATTGTTGCTTGAGACTTGCCTTTTCCGAGACTTACCCGGTAAGGAGAGGTTTGCCTCTTAAGTAGAGTCCGGTTTGTGTAGAATTATCAACTTTAACCCCTTGAGACCTACCCGGTAATAGGAGTTTGTTGCGGGATTAGTGAAGCATGAGACTTACCCGGTAATTGCTTCCATTAGAGAAACACCCTTTCCCAACACCGCAGCTTTGTCCTTAGAATCTTTAGAAGCTTGAGTCCAATGCCATAACCGGAAATCTTGACCTCTAGAATCCACTTTTCTCTCTTTGATCACATATCTTGTGTTTGTGTTGCTTGTTTATTTTGCTAGCTTGATTTGTTAGTTTGATTTATTATCTTGCTTGATTTGTGATCTTTGCTTGATCACCACAAAAACCCAACCAGAAATATCATGATTGTCATTTCTTTATTTCTTTCTCTTTTCTTCGACTAGATTCACACTATCTATGATCACTTGTTTGATTTGATTTCACCTTAGTCTTCGTGTTCGACCTCAGAATACTATCCTTTCTACAAAACGACCCATACACTGTGGGTTCACTAGGAGTTAGGAAATTATATCGAGTTTATAAATTGTAAGACGTTTGCGTGTCACAATCTTAGCGTAACAAAAACCCTCGAAAACTCAAATATAACTCAAAGTCAATCTAAAATCCGAAGCATAAATTGGAATACTCAATGGATTCAAAATATAACACAAAACCTCGCAATAATCTAGGGTAAATATGAAGGACAGGTTGTCAATCCGTCTTCAATAACTAACCCCAAGAAAGAGGTAAAAACCTTCGGCGATCTTCAATCCGCCCAAAGCAAGAATATTCCAAGCAAGGTAAGCGGCCGTCACGTCTCCGTCAGATCCAACGCCAATGTCGCGAGAATAGGTCGTAAGCGCCGATCTCCAAAACTCTCTTATCTGGCTTTTTATAAGACGGGGCAAAAGTAACCGTCCCGGCCCATCACGTAAATAACGTGGTAAATGAAGTCTCGTCAAATGATCGCCTAAATCACGGTCTCAAAGGGTTCCACGACCGTGGTTTAGGGCGTGGAATTGGATTACGGTCTCTCTCATCTTCCACGACCGTACTTTAGGCCGTGTAACTCACTGGAATGCTCCACGCTCATGATGCCAAGATCCACAGTCGTGGTTTAGGGCGTGGACTCTTCTACGGCCGTATTTTAGGGCGTGGAAGTGTAAATTGCTTGTGGTTTCCTTTGTGTCGTGTCATTCTCCATCTTATCTCCTCCTTTGGCTTCCTTGATGTGTTTCTAATCCTTGGATATGCTCAAATCCTCTCTTATCTCTCTTTAATGGTCCGGTTTTAGATCTTATTCACCTATAATCAATCATAAACTAGTGTAGACCTCCATATCGAAAATATAGATAAACAAGCTAACAAATGCTTTAATACCTTATCCACGAACACAATAATGAATGAAAAATAACTAGAATGAGTGCCTAGAATATCGCAATATTTCATGCTAACAAAATACCCCATACTTGTCACTTGCTTGTCCCCAAGCAAGGTCTTTGAAAGTTTAGAACATAGATTAGGATAAAATATGCATGCAAACTCAAAAAAAAACATCTTTTAGGTAAGTGTGCTTCTAGTCAATAGATCATTCTCAAACCTTGCTTCATTCATCCTTGAAACACTTATATACATAAACCAAAGGATGTAAAGTATAGAAACATCATGAATTGGTTAAACTTTAAAGTAAACATTATAACCTTCTAGCATTATCAAAATCAAGCATAAGAAACTTCAATTTAGATAACCAAGTCAAATAACATTCTTTTGATCTTAAGGACTTCCAAGTAAGGTCTACAATGCGGAAGGGAGGGAAACTTATAAGGGATGTGATGCATGAATCCGGGAAAGTGGACAACTAACTCTTTTTCTTTTTATTTTGCTTTGCAACACCATCAACTTTGAGCTTTGCTCTCTTCTTTTTCACAATATTTTTCGACTTTACTTTTGGAGTTATGGACAGCGGTGCACAAAAACCGAAGCCTAGCAGATTGGCGTTTCTCAATTTCGAGATGCCTCAAACCCTTGATGCACATACCATAATCCCCTAGGAATATCGCTCAATCCGACTTTGGCAAGACACAAACACCCGGCTATGTGAATGGTGCCGAGTTACTCATCGTCATGATTGACTTCCCCAAACCTATAATTTCTATTCTTTGAATGCAAACAATTGCTTTCATGGCCCTCCCACATCAAACATGCCAAAACACAACTCCTCCAAATTCCCGGATAGGTAAGGGAGGCAATTATTTCATTGAGGGGCTAAATGAACAAAGAAAAGAGAAAGAAAGATCGCATTGCCTTAATCATTTCGTAAAGAAGTATAAGAACCCATCATGTGATTTCAACCTGATTTCTCAATATGATTTAGATAAAACTCTTCACATTATGAAACTTGCAAGAAAGGATAATCAACACATTCAATTCCCTTTCAATTCATTATTCGTTTAGGCATACAATTGTCATCAAAAGCTCAATCTGCAAGTGGTAACTATCATAGAATTCATCTCAATTCTTAGAAGCACAAAACCTTTTTAGAATTTTCAAAATTTTTCACGTTTTTATGGGTTTTTCAAAAGCTTTTTCATGCAATGCAATAATGAAATGTGAGACTATGAAATGAAACATGCAAAGTGTTCTCGATCAAGGCAAGCAAAGTGAGTAGAGTTATTACAAACGATAGTCACACTCCACCCCATACTTGAGACAAACATTGTCCCCAATGTTCAAAAAGAAATAAGGAAAAGAAAGAAAAGAGAAATGAACTCACTAGATGGCGGTGGGGC
This sequence comes from Fagopyrum homotropicum, assembly GCA_033239125.1. Classification (NCBI taxonomy): domain Eukaryota; kingdom Viridiplantae; phylum Streptophyta; class Magnoliopsida; order Caryophyllales; family Polygonaceae; genus Fagopyrum; species Fagopyrum homotropicum. The sequence goes on along the minus strand of BSWB01000002.1, from coordinate 95,071,190 downwards.
GGCTGAAACTGTCAACTGGCATAGCTCATCACTGCGGTGGATGTGGTGGCGGGAACGGGAAGAAACTGGAGTCGAAGTTCCGCCCAAACTGCTGGCGGTAGATGTCCCTCATCATCCGGTCATGCTCATCTGCTCGTACATCTCTAGTGTCCTGGCGGATCTCCAAATTACCGACCCTCCTGGAAAGGGCGGTAGCCCACTCCGGTAGCTGCTCATACCATGCCGGTGCCTCGCTGTACCATGCAGGTGCATCTTGTGGGGCCGGTGCTGCTGGTGGCTGTGCATACCATGGTGGCGGAACTCCCATCCACTCCGGCTGTGCTCCATACCAAGCAGGAGGAGCATCCATCCATGTCGGTCTCTCGCTCACACTAACATGGCGAGAGGAAGAAGCACCGGAAGGTCTAGAAGGACGGGGAGACTGTCTAGGTGGGTCCGGGAAGATGTCCGGCTGATCCGGAAAGGTACCAAAATCCTGCTCCTCACCTCCTCCTATATCCTCATCAACATCAACAGCTGGAATCTCATCGGGAATTTAGGGAGGTGCCGCTAACCTATTCGCATGCATAGCAGCGAAAGTCTCCTTCCAATTATGGCGTCCAGCCATAATGGAATACTCGGGAAGCCATGGAATGCCTCTACCTCCTCTATCCTCCCATGGCATAGCAGCAGTAGGTGGACCTCGGTGCCTAGGAAAGATCAAACCTCTAGTCATAAGGCTCTTGAGACTGAAAGGTCTCGCCGCTATCCTAGTACAAGCGGAGCAATCAATCCCGAGCTGCGTAGCTATGTGGGTAACTATCCCACCATACCCAATGCTCCCGACCCTCTTGTTCTTAATCTTACTAATGGTGGAGGCTAAGAGGGTGGCACAATCGGCGGGTCTACCGTGTAGCATGGCATAAAGAAGGAATAGCTCGTCCGTCATAATCTTTTGGGGGGTTTCGGTCCTAGGGAATAGGCACTCGGAAATGATCCTATGAGCTATCTTCAAGGCTAAGTGGTAGATGAGCTTAGCCTTGGTGTCAGTTGGTTGCCAGCGGTCCTCGCTAGCGTAGATCATAGCTATCTCCTCCCAAAAGTCCTTAGTGTATACACCGCTAGGGAAGCGATCGTTAAAGGTCTCATGGAACCCAAAGAAGGCTCGAAAAGTCTGGATGGAGAACTCATAGTCCGTCTCCATCAATCGAAAGGATACCGTTCTATCGACGTGGCTATGCTCGAAGGAGATAACAAACTCCCTCATAATTTCCTCATAAGCATCCCCTCTAATAGTGGAGAAAACAATCAATCCGGCTCTATCCAAGAGTCATGTCAAATCATTAACCACATTAAGTGGCTCCAACTCCTCAAGCAAGAGGTATCTAGGCCCTATGACCCGTCTCTCCTCGATCTTTTCCAAAGCTTGGAGATAGTTAGGGTGAATGGTTGGGATTCTAGGGCGTGGAGGTGATGGTTCACTAGGAGGGGCATGGGAAGAGGAGGAGTTATCACCCTTTCTCTTCTTTTTCTTTCCTGCACTTCTCGTGAACATTTTCTCCAATACAGAAAAAACCACGGTCTGTTCTTATGTTTCCACGGCCGTGGAAGTCCCAAAGACCGTGATTCGGCTCTGAATTGCTCAAATCTCAATCAAATCAACAGCAAACTCAGCGGAACCTGTCCTAGACTAATTCCAATCTCAATCCTATGCAAATTCTCTAAGTTCTTGCGAAAATTTAGCCCGAATTGACAGAGAAGAGAAGAAGAGTAAAAACCTAGGTTTTTGGATCTTTGAATCCAAATTCCGCTTTCTTGATGGATTGTTCACTTGTTTTGTCGATTGGATCTTGTAGAGGAATGAATTTGCTCCACTTTTGCACCAAGAATCGTTCGAAACGATTACCGAATGAGGAATTGTGAGAGGGGGAGAATTTTCAGAGTTTAGAGCGTGGAAAGGGGCGTGGAAGAGGGATTTTGTGGTGTTTTTGTGAAGGAAGGTGGTTTATATAGTGGTTGTAAAATTTTTTGAAAATCACGGTCACTCGGGGGTTTCCACGGCTGTGGTTTTGTACAGACCCGTGGTTTTTGGTGATTTTTCTTAGATTTTGAAGAATTACGGTCACTGTAGCCTCCATGACCGTGGTTTAGGACGTGGAACTCTCTGTAATGTGCCAAAATCAAAGTTTCGTCAATTCCTTCTAACTTTTACTCCTTCCTTTGCCTATTCCATTGCTCCTACATCCAAAAACACAACATACCGGAAGGTATCGAGGGCAAAACAAAACAAAAACGTCTAAACTAATCTAATCTACGAATGACAAACAAAAACATAAGTGCAATACCTTGGGTTGCCTTCCAAGAAGCGTTTGTTTAAGGACCGTAGCAGACCGTACTTGCACCTATTCAAGAAGCGCTTGTTTAAGTCGTTGACCGTTCACCTTGAAGCTTCCGCCCTTGTCACCCCGTATTTCAACTGCGCCATGGGGAAAAACATGTTTTATTAGATAAGGTCCAGTCCAACGAGATTTAAGCTTACCTGGAAAGAGACGAAGTCTTGAATTGAAGAGGAGAACTTGATCTCCTTCTTTGAGGTCCTTTGGAATGATATGCTTATCATGCCAACGCTTCGCTCTCTCTTTGTAGATCTTGGCGTTCTCGTAGGCATTTAGAAGTTCTTCAAGCTCGTTTAGGTCTAAGAGGCGCTTCTCGCCCGCTTCCTTCATGCTGAAGTTCAACCACTTTACCGCCCAATACGCCTTATGTTCTAGCTCTACTGGTAAGTGACAAGACTTCCCATACACAAGGTTGTATGGTGTCGTTCCTATGGGAGTCTTGTATGCATTCCGGTATGCCCACAATGCGTCATCTAGCTTCAAAGACCAATCTTTCCTTGTCTTCGAAACTGTTTTCTCTAGGATTCCTTTGATCTCCCGGTTCGAAATCTCCACTTGTCCACTTGTTTGTGGATGGTAAGGGGTGGCGATCTTGTGAGTCACCCCATACTTAGCTAGTAGAGCTTTGAATTGTCGGGCAATGAAGTGAGAGCCTCCATCACTAATGATAGTCTGTGGTGTCCCAAATCGTGGGAAAATAGTCTTGTTAAAGAACTTAACCACAACCATGGCATCATTAGTGGGAGAGGCAATTGCTTCAACCCATCTCGAAACATAATTTACAACTAGAAGTATGAATTGGTTTCCACAAGATGATGGGAAAGGTCCCATGAAGTCTACTCCCCAAACGTCAAAGATCTCTACCTCCTGAATGTTGTTAAGAGGCATTTTGTTTCTCCTAGATATGTTCCTTGTTCTTTGACAAGCATCACAGCAGGAAACAATGGTTTGCACATCTTTAAATAAAGTAGGCCAAAAGAATCCAGATTGCAATACCTTAGCGCTAGTCTTGTTCGAGCTAGCGTGTCCTCCACAAGGTAATGAATGATAATGACGGATGACACTTTGCATCTCGTCTTCTGGCACACATCGTCGAATGATGCCGTCAGGACCTTTCTTGAAGAGGAGAGGTTCATTCCAAAACTATTCCCGGACATCCTTAAAGAACTTCTTTCTTTGTGCATAGGATAATCCGGGTGGTATTTCATGGCAAACTAAATAGTTAACAAAATCAGCAAACCATGGTTTATTACCTTTAGTAATCTTGTCGATGCACTCCTCTATGATGTGTAAATGCTCGTCCAGAAAGGAGTCATCTATAGGTAGATTGTCGTCCTCTAGACGTGGTAGACGACTCAAATGATCCGCAACAGAATTTTCCGAACCCTTCTTGTCACGGATCTCTAGATCGAATTCTTGTAGGAGAAGAATCCATCTAATCAGCCTTGATTTCGCATCTTTCTTTGCAAGTAGATACCGGATCACAGCATGATCCGTGTATACAATCACCTTCGCACCTACAAGATAAGAACGAAACTTTTCAAATGCATAAACAATAGCTAGAAATTCTTTTTCAGTAGTGGCGTAGTTAAGCTGCACTCGTCTAGCGTCTTGCTAGCATAGTAGATAGCATTGGTTCGTCCTTCCTTCTTTTGCCCAAGCACAACTCCTATAGCTACATCACTTGCATCGCACATAACCTCGAATGGAAGATTCCAATCCGGAGGTTGAATGATCGGGGATGAGATTAGAGCTTCCCGAATCTTATGAAACGCATCTAAGCACTCTTGCGAGAAATAAAAAACTGCATCCTTCATCAATAGATTAGTAAGCGGTTTTGATATCTTAGAGAAATCCTTTATAAAACGTCTATAAAATCCAGCATGTCCTAGAAAGCTTCTTATTCCCTTCACCGAAGATGGAGGAGGGAGCTTTTCTATAGTTTCTATCTTAGCCTTATCTACCTCGATCCCTCTACTAGAGATCAAGTGTCCTCGTACAATGCCTTCTCTCACCATAAATTGACACTTCTCCCAATTAAGAACTAGGTTAGTGTCTTCACACCTTTGTAGCACAAGAGAAAGGTTAGAAAGACAATTATCGAAAGAGGAACCATAAACAGAAGAGTCATCCATGAAAACCTCCATAATCTCCTCTATGTACTCCGAGAATATAGCCATCATGCACCTTTGGAAGGTGGCTGGGGCGTTGCAAAGCCCGAACGGCATTCTCCTATAAGCAAACGTACCCCACGGGCACGTAAACGTGGTCTTCTCTTGATCGTCCGGATGTATCGGGATCTGAAAGAAACCACTATAACCGTCAAGATAACAGAAATGTGAGTGTTGTGCTAACCTCTCAAGCATTTGATCGATGAATGGTAATGGGAAGTGGTCCTTCCTCGTTGCGTTGTTTAGCTTGCGGTAGTCTATGCACATCCTCCATCCCGTCACGGTTCGTGTAGGAATGAGCTCATTGTTCTTATTGGTGATGACCGTCATTCCTCCCTTCTTTGGAACAACCTGTACGGGACTCACCCACTTACTATCGGAGATAGGGTAGATGATACGTGCATCAAGTAACTTAAGAATCTCATTCTTGACAACCTCCTTCATGGTCGGATTTAACCGCCTTTGAGGTTGTCGCGAAGTTCTAAAATCTTCTTCCATTAGGATCTTATGTATGCATAGTGAAGGCTTAATTCCTACTAGATCCTCTATAGTATTACCTAAAGCTTTCCTATGTTTCTTTAGAACAACCATAAGCTTACTATGTTCATCTTCACTTAGATCGGAACTAACAATTACCGGAAAGGTAGAATTAGGTCCTAGAAATGCGTACCTTAGATGTGCGGGAAGTGGCTTCAATTCCATCAGTATTGGAGCCTCTAGTGGCTCTTGAGGAGTGTCCAATGTTTCCTTAGAAGTCTCTAAGGATATAGAAGTTGTTGGAGAAGAATCCAGAGAAGTGGTAGAAATAACGTAATTGTCTTAAGATTTTCCCAAAATTACGGCATCTCTGTTTCCTCCACGGCCGTGGTTTAGGGCGTGGAAATCAATTACGGCACCTCTGATGGTTCCACGGCCGTGGTTTTAGCCGTGTAACTTACTGGAGTCCTCTGAATAGCTAATTACGGTCATGTTGGTGGGAACCACGGCCGTGGAATAGCACGACTGGCCGTGATTCCTCACGTTTTCTAACCTATCATAGAGTTTTTCAAACACTTCTTCATGCACTTCCTTTTGCTTCTCTAAAGCTTCAATTTCCTCATTGCATTCCTCTTCTTCTCCTATGTCCATAATGCTCATAGTGATCACCTTTTGCAAATGATCTTTGAAGAGACTCGAACTTACTTCCTCTCTAGATAGCTCTTCGTCATGGATGTTAAATATATCCTCTTCAAGAGCTGGTTCTTTCATCAAAGTGGAAAGAACGAAGTCTACCTTTTCCTCTCCTATGCCGAAGGCGAGTCTAGCATTCTTGCAATCCACCGTACAACCGGATGTTGCAAGAAACGGTCTTCCGAGTATGATAGGGACCGGACTATCTGCAGGAATGTCAAGCACAACAAAATCTATTGGAACATAGAACTTACCAAACTTGACAGGGACGTCTTCAACGATACCGACGGGACGAGTTATGGATCGATCCACCATATATAACGTCATCTTCACCGGTTTAGGTTCGCCTAGACCGATCTTCCTGCATAAGGCAAGCGGAATGATGCTAACGCTTGCTCCTAAATCACATAATGCATCATATGTGACATCTCCTACTCCTATTGGAATACAAAATGACCCTGGATCCTTCAGCTTTGGGGGCATCTTTTCCTTCATCGTCTTGATGAGATCCGACGAATCCAAACTCATCTTGACTTCTCCAAAGTCTTCTAGTTTCCTCTTATTAGAGAGGATGTCCTTTAAGAACTTTTCATATGCTGGCATACCTACAATTGCATCAATGAAAGGTATATTAATATACAGTTTGCTCATGAGTTCAATGAACTTACCGAATTGCTTGTCTAGACGCGCTCTTGCTCTAGATTGTGGGAATGGTAGGGGAGGTTTGTAAGCTGGAGGAGGAATGTAGATGTCTTCCTTCTCCTTCCCCTTTTCCTTCTCCTTTTCGACGGGAACTTCCACAAACTTGGGCTGCGGGTCGGTGGTTGTTGCTCCGCTCCTAGTTGTGATAGCAATCACCCTTCCTTTCGGGTTATCCTCCGTCTTTCCTGAAAATTTTCCTTGATTTCTAGGAACTTCCTCAGCATTGCTAAACATTTGGTTTTCTAAAACCTTTTGGGCTTTATCAACCTTAGTAATGTGACTCTCCAATCCTTGAAGCTTTCCCAAGATCGTTTCCAGCATGGGATCGGGCTTCTCTTTCCCCGAAGTGCTTCCACTATTAGATGTTTGCCCCTGGCTTTTCAAAGGAATGGAAGAATAAGATGGTGGAGTTAGTGAATTTCCTGAATTGGGATAAGAATTACCGGAGTTTTGTTGTTGGTTGGAACGCCAATTGTTGTTGTTTGAACCCCTATTGTTGTTCCAATTGTTATTCCGGTTGTTGTTGTTCCAATTGTTCCGGTTGTTGTTCCGGCTGTTGCGATTGGTGTTCTCAATCCCATTGTGGTTATTGTTGTTTCCTAAATAACCAACATCTTGCTCCTTAGGCTTTGGAAAGCTAGCCTTGATGACTTCCTTCAATTCTTTAATCTCGGTGTTGAGAGAAAAGATTTGAGTTTGAGCGGCTTGTGTTAGCTTAGCTCCTTGCTCCACTCGATTTGCTTCCACTTTACAGTGAGAGTACTTCTCAATGACTCGGGCTTGCTTCTCAATGAAGTCCCAAGCGTCATCTTCCCTCATGTCCATGAATGTGCCACATGAAAGGGATTAGAGCTTGAATTGTGTCTCCACATCCAGCCCCTTATAGTATATTTCCAATAGCTCCAATTTGGAAATGCCATGGTGTGGGCAATCCAATAATAAATCCTTAAATCTTTCCCAAGACTGAAACAAACTTTCATTAGATCTCATAGAAAAAGCATTAATTTTACCTCTCAACTCCGCCGTCTTGGATGGCGGAAAGAATTTGGTTAGGAACTCCGAAGAAAGATCATCCCATGTGTTGAGTCTTCCATTTGGAAGAGCTTGATACCAAGATAAAGCTTTCCCTTTCAAAGAGAAAAAGAATGGCTTGATCTTGTAATTGTTGGTGGTTGCATTCTTTGGCTTCATTTTCTCCATCAAGATCTCAAAATTCTGTAAATGTTGATGTGGAGATTCGACACTCGTTCCTCCAAACTGGCTTTGGCGAACGATGGTGATAACTTGTGGGTTGAAGCTAAACCCTTGAATATCGTCAGCATCAAAGTTCACACCTAGACGGCGTGGTTGCTGAATCGGATCCATTCTTTGGCCAAGAGTTCTTGGCTCTTCATCTACACGAGCGGCTCTCGCACCCCCAGCCGGGATACAAAAATTGGCGGCCGGTCTTGGATTATTCTGGTTCGCATTGATCGTTGGATCAATGTCCTCTAGCGATGGCATGGAGGAGTTGCTCTCTTCATCGGATGAGTCGGTTCTAACCGATCTTGTCGGTTTCCTTCTCTTCTTCTTCTTGGAATCACTCATCTCCAACCTCATTTGAAGCATCATGTCCTTAAGCTCATCAATTTGCAATTGATGACGGTCCGATTCTTCCTTGCGAGTCTTCTCGCTCCATCTAAGTCGAGCTTCGGAATCATCCAACTCCGCTTGGATATCCCTCTCTTTACTTTCAGCCATCTTTCTTTCTTTGAGCTTCTTTCTCAAAGTCTTCTCAAGTTCTTGATCAAGAGGTAAGAGGTCTTTGTTGGTGCTAGACCTTAGCATATACCTAAGATAACCTGCAAATATCACTCACAAGAGATATCAAATAACAAGAGCAAAGCTCCCAAGCTTGACAACCGATAACCGAATTCGGCCTAAACCAAATCCCCGGCAACGGCGCCAAAAACTTGTTCGCTCCTAAGCGTGCGTGCAATCAAGCTTTAAATTTATAAGACTGGAATCAAGCAAGCGAACCCGCAGTGTACGGATCGGCGTAGTAAAGCAAGAATTCCAGAGTGTAGAACTCAGGGATTTGGGGGGGAACAAAATTCAGTTCGCAAATCGTCAAGCAAGTAAATGTAATAAGCTTTGCAAATATTGGCAAAACAGCAACCCTAAAGATCCAGGTATCTAATTGTGGCAATCGATTCAAGATATACTAAAGAATTAAGGACAGAGTTAAGAGTTGCAAAAGTATGCTAAGGTAAAGTAATGTACGGCGAAGTTCCAGAACATTATATGACTTATCTAAAGACACTCTCTATAAAGGTTGTTGAGGCTTCAGTATAGAAAGGATCTATGGACAAGAATTAATCTCAAATACCCAAACTTGTAACCCAAGGATCAAAACTAACTAAAATGATTAAGGTTGTGACACTCGAAATCGAAATACAGGGTGATGAGTCTCACTACTACCTAGAAAAGGATAAACCAAGACTATATTAAAGCTAATCTTTAACTTTGGATCAAAGTAAAAGCAAATTTCGTAAACTAGGGTAAATCACGGGTAGTTCTTGAGTTCCACAGCCGTGGAAGTTCAAGAACAGACCGTGATCTTGGTTCGTCGACAAGATCTCTCTAACTCTCAGGGTCCAATCTGTTTACGATCGATCTATCATCATCTAAGCCACAACTATCAACCCTTCACCTTATAAATTCTAATGGGTTTTAGCCAATAACCATTGTCATCAAATGAAAATCAAGTTTAAGAAGAATGAAAGATGAAAACCCTCGAAAACTCAAATATAACTCAAAGTCAATCTCAAATCCAAAGCATAAATTGGAATACTCAATGGATTCAGAATATAACACAAAACCTCGCAATAATCTCGGGTAAATATGAAGGACAGGTTGTCAATCCGTCTTCAATAACTAACCCCAATAAAGAGGTAAAAACCTTCGGCGATCTTCAATCCTCCCAAGGCAAGAATATTCCAAGAAAGGTAAGTGGCCGTCACGTCTCCGCCAGATCCAACGCCAATGTCGCGAGAATAGGTCGTAAGCGTCGATCTCCAAAACTCTCTTCTCTGGCCTTTTTATAAGACGGGAAAAAGTAACCGTCCCGACCCATCACGTAAATAACGTGGTAAATGAAGTCTCGTCAAAAGATCGCCTAAGTCACGGTCTCAAAGGGTTCCACGACCGTGGTTTAGGGTGTGGAATTGGATTATGGTCTCTCTCATCTTCCACGACCGTATTTTAGGCCGTGTAACTCACTGGAATGCTCCACGCTCATGATGCCAAGATCCACGGCCGTGGTTTAGGGCGTGGACTCTTCTACGGCCGTATTTTAGGGCGTGGAAGTGTAAATTGCTTGTGGTTTCCTTTGTGTCGTGTCATTATCCATCTTATCTCCTCCTTTGGCTTCCTTGATGTGTTCCTAATGCTTGGATATGCTCAAATCCTATCTTATCTCTCTCAAATGGTCCGGTTTCAGCTCTTATTCACCTATAATCAATCATAAACTAGTGTAGACCTCCATATCGAAAATATAGATGAACAAGCTAACAAATGATTCAATACCTTATCCACGAACACAATAATGAATGAAAAACAACTAGAATCAATGCCTAGAATATCGCAATATTTCATGCTAACAAGGCATCTCAAGAAATTGATGATTGCTGATTTCCTAGGCTTCGGTTATTGTGCACCTCTGTCCATGCATCCCAAAAAGTAAAAAAGTAAAAATAAGCAAAGCTTATTGGTGGAAGATGTTTAAGTTCAAAAGCAAGTGAAGTAAAGATCCTTTTCCCGGATTCTAGCACCACATTCCCTACATACATCCCACCCTCACACGTTTCTTGACCTTCTCTTGAAAAGCCCTTGAGACCTCGAGCTTGTTGATTGACTTGGTGGTTTAAACTGGATTATACATGATTAATTTAGATAATTATGATTTATTATGCATTCTATGATTTTATGCAAAGATGAACAACTTTCTTATTTTTATAAAATGTTTTGAGCATGTTTTGATTTTAAATTTCATGAAGCATTCTCTTAGAGTGATCTATGAGCGGAGCACACCACTAAAAAATTGTTTTGAAATACTTTTCATTGATCTTTATGACTTATAATCCATTCTATCTTGTACTTAAGATTTGGAACTTGCTTGGGGACAAGCAAGGGACAAGTATGGGGTATTTTGATAGCATGAATTATAGTCTATATTTTGGGACTTGTTTAGACATTTTATCTTCAATAATCTGCATGTTTGAATGTATATTATGTGATTATATTGTCGTTTCATCTACCTTTGCGGGAATCGAGGTCTACACCAAGTTTCGTTGTAATCGTAGGTAAAATGGCACGTTTTGCATCAAAATGGAGCTAAAGGAGCTAAGGTGTTATAGGAGCTACATTCGGGAGCTTAAGGAAAAACCCAAGAAGCATGGAAATGGATTAAAGATTTACTTTGGACCAGATTTGAGAGATTTCACATTCAGCTTAGAGTCACCTCGGCCAGCTACAGTACCACCTCGACCGAGGTGATCTTGAGGAGCGCCCCGACCGAGGCGTACACTCTGACGCGGTGAGATATATTTTATTTGGCTGAGATCTTTTATTTTTGGAAGGAGAGATCTTATATATTTGGGCTGGATTTCTAGAAGGAAGATCATATATTTTAGAGATCTATTTATGAGATATGGATATATTTTATTAGGAAATAATCTTCTTCAGATATTTTATCTTTGGAAGATAATTCTCCTATATAAAGGGTTGGATTTTCCACAAGTTCAACCATGCTTACATGCTTAGAGGCTGATAGCATCCAGCAATTAAGGGATTTTCTCCAGAGTTTTGAAGGAAGGAAGATTGAAGATCAATCTAGAAGGGATTGATAGCTTATTATAGCTTTTGTGAAGGGATTTGTAAGACTTTCTTAGATTCCCTTCTTATTGCTTTTCTTGTTGGATTTGTTATCCAAGGAACGCTTGTTTGTTTGATATTTGATTCAGTTATTGAAGCCTTGTTCTTAAGGTTTTTGTGTTCAAATATTCATTCCCTTCCCATATATTTGATTATTGCTTTCATGATGATGAGTGGCTAATTTCTTTGTGCGATTCTAGGATGATTGGCTGAACGTTTTGGGAAAAACAATGATAGAATAATCTTAAATTCTAGTAGGACCCTGAAAGCTCGAGTCTTTATCCATAACCTTAGAACATCTCGTTCAGTCGACGAACATCTCGGCCGGGGTGGAACTTGACTGACCGAGGTGACCTTTTCTGATCCGAAACTGAGAGTTAAGTGTTAGAGTTTGGCAAATCCTATTCTTATTACACCTTTCCTGGTTCAATGCAAGCCTAGGATGAGACTTACCCGGTAATTCCTTTGTTTGTTTACCTAAGATCATAAGTGTAGGTAATAAAGGTTGATTCTTTATTGGGGTTCGAGTGTGTCTTCATCCCATCTTTGTGAGTTAGCTTGAGACTTACCCAGTAAAGGTTGATTCTATTCCCTTAGTTGATGTGTTGGTTTGAGATTATAATTCCTTTCCTTAGTACCTTGAGACTTACCCGGTGATAGGTTCTTTGGCTTGGGATTGTGAGTAGTGAGACTTACCCGGTGATCTATTCCACTCTAGTAACACCTTCCCTTTGCAAAACCTCAGCTTTGTCCGCTTATCTTGAGATCTTGAGTTGGAACCACAATTAGACGCTTTAATCCCTAGAATTTGCATATTTCCTTAATTGACTATATTTTCATCTTTTGATTGCTTTAATTGCTTTTGTGGTTAGTTGCAATATAGACAACCTATAATTGCTTTGTTTCACCTAAGTCCCTGAGATCGACACCCCGGAATTCTTGCTTTTACTACGATTGACCCGTACACTGCGGGTTCGCATCCTTGTTTTAAGCATACATCTTGGGTTTTAAATTTTAAGCTTGCACACACCATTTGGAGCGAACAACCCTTGACTTCTTCGTTCCCTTGGAATTTATTTCAAGGCTCATAGCCGTTTGAATACTCTAAACTCCTTGTCTTTCAAGGTCTTCCAAGGTTGTTTGAAGTCTCTTGCAAAACCTGCACTTTATTTATTCCAAACCACCAAACCAAGCAACTCGATATATAATCAATAAATTATTAGTGAATCAAACTACTTCATTTATGTTTAAGTCTTCCATCATTAATACTTGTTAAACTTTATAATCAAGGTAGAGATTTCAGTTGGGATTCTAAATCAGAAGATCAATAAAATGTTCCATGTCAATGCTCTATCTCTCACAACTGCCAATAGCATTAAACCATTAATAGAGTAGGATGACCAAGCTACAACTCAGGATGATGAAGGGTTATGAATCAGTGTTACAAGGTTGTCAAGTATCACCCTATTTGTCAACCCACGTATGAGGATCCACACATTCTACAAATCGAGGAGTTTGGAATCGTGAAGAAATACTAAGAGGTCACAGTCCAACGACGCACAAACGAGTCCCTAAAGCACTTTCACCTTCAGAATGATAAAGACCGTTGAAGGACGAAGTGCATGAAGGAACATTACGGGAAATGACGTCTAAATCCGAGGTGGTACCACGAGTGAAGACTCTTCGCCTTACCATGGATTTCAAGGCCCTTGATATTGATTTCAAAGCCCCCTGGTTTTGATATCAAGGCCTCGATGAATGTTTTGAGTCCGTGTTTTGTTGTTGTATATTGTGTATTGTTGGTGTTGTTGTATAGACGGCTGATGTCTTTCCTTTCTTAATGTATTCGAGAATCATATCTTTGCATTAAACTTATTTTCGGTTTTGGCCTTCATTTGTGTCTTGTTCGAAAAGTTCGATGAAATTGTTGTCAGGCTAAGGGTCGGGACCCATTGTGAGGTCTTGCCCGTAGCATCCCGAGCGCGGAATCCGGGTGTTACATAGTGGTATCAGAGCCCTAGGTTGACAACAATGGCACTCATAATCTTCTAAAAGGCTTAATAGACAAATAAACAGAACCCGCAATGGTTCTGAGTTGCAAAATGAATTTTGTTTTCAAATCATGAGCATAGTCGGTTGGGGTAGTATGTACGGGACCACCACTCCTTCCGCGGACCTCGGCGACGTAGTTTCTTGGATTATTGGTATGTAGATATATATATATATATATATGTATATGTGGACTTAGGATGTTTTTGGACTATGGATTTATGATGGATTGTAAGTTGTTTTTGGACTTGTTGTATATGTGAATTATCGTTACGCATGATGGACTTGGTATATTATAGTGGTGGCATGACCTTTATATTTAAATGAGTTTGTACATGTGGCATGATAGTGGACTTTTTGGAGTTGATATGTTGGTAGAAATATGGACACAAGGCTTATATAGTCTTATATATATGCTTATATATAGTAGCGTATGGAGAGATGGGACCTCATAGTTAAGATGATAGTTTGACATCATCGTCTTGGAGAACGCGGTTGGGCTTAGAATAGTATGCATGTGTGGACGAGTCCACTCTTGCATCAAGTTGAGCATCATGTGTTGGCGAACACCTTGACATGTCAACGGATTCCTTTTGAGGATGGCAAAGCCACCAAGAGAAATCTATTGAAGGTATAGCCGCCAGGACGAACAAGTAGAAGAAAGACTCGAAATAACTTAAGAGAAATCGAGATGGAATCGATACCAACAAGGAAGTAAGATGGAGGTGTGGAGCGGTTTTTGAAGAAATAATGATTGAGCGGAAATGAAAGCAACTAAACACAACCAACTTGTGATGAAGTCCAAGAGGAGTGACGATAAACGGAAGGAGTGGATTAAGTGTATAGGATTGCAAGGTGGCGATCCAATTAAGACAAGTTTTCCCTAGTCACTCCTAAGCACGGGAGCCGAGATGAGAATTATGTCCCACAAATGAAGAAAGGATTAAGAGACCCATAAGTTAAGCTTACGGGGGGTACCAAAAGATGAAGTGTCAAGTTTCATAGGATGCCGGCGGATTGACTTTTTCGGACTTACGAAATTATGAGAAGAATGGCGATGTGAGGATTCACATAGTAGAATTTCCTTGGTAAAATCCGTTAGTGGAGTGTACCGATGTCCGTCCTCATGATAAGGCTAAGAAATGACAAGAGGAAAGGAGTGTAAGTAGATGTTGATCCCGAGAGGATGAGACACGCAACAGGAAGCTTTCTGTTATGAAAGGACTTCAGGTACCAACCCAATAGAAACGTAATCGAATGCTATCTAACGTTGAAGGTGTTTAAAAAGGGTGCACTTGAAGGACATCATGATAGACTGGTTAAGCCTATGGAAGGGAGTTTTATGACCCAACAAGGTCGAAAGGATATAGTTATCTATGAAAGAGAAGGAGTCTAAGATTATAGATTGATTTAAAGGAGTTAAGGTAAGAGTACCCCGAGGAGGGTAACCTTCGGGCTAAAGGTAACATAAAGAGGATAGAAGAAAGTTAAGGTGATGACCTCGAGGAGGCTAGCTATAATCTGACCGATGGCAATCAAGAACGCACGTGTGCGGGATTGCCGGTTACGGAAGGGAAGAGTAAACAAGATTGTGGAATATAGCGGATCGGTGTTAAGAGTTGGTGTATACCCGACGGTTCGATGCCAATGGTTAGAAAGTGTATCAACTAAGGCTCTTGTGTCTTGTTCATATAACGTGAAGAGGTTAAAGCAAGTAACTATGATTAACCTCCCAAGGAGGGATTGTAATGACCTTACATGACCTTTTATGGTTATGGGATTGACATGTGAGAGAACGGCATGTGATAGTGATTTCATCACCTATCAAACTCCCTCATACTTAGACCTTTTACTCGTCCCGAGTAAAACAAATAACAGTGATAGCATGAATTATAGTCTATATTTTGGGACCTGTTTAGACGTTTTATCTTCAATAATCTGCATGTTTGAATGTATATTATGTGATTATATTGTCATTTCATCTACCTTTACGGGAATCGAGGTCTACACCAAGTTTCGTTGTATTCGTAGGTAAAATGGCACGTTTTGCATCAAAATGGGGCTAAAAGAGCTAAGGAGTCATTGAAGCTACATTCAGGAGCTTAAGGAAGAACCCAGGAAGCATGGAAATGGATTAAAGATTTACTTTGGAACAGATTTGAGAGATTTCACCTTCGGCTGAGAATCACCTCGGTCAGCTACTGATAGCATGAATTATAGTCTATATTTTGGGGTTTGTTTGGACGTTTTATCTTTCATAATCTGCATGATTGCATGTATATTATGTGATTATATTACCATTTCATCCACCTTTGCGGGAATCAAGGTCTACACCTAGTTTTGCTGTAATTGTAGGTAAAATGGCACGTTTTGCATCAAAAAGGAACAAATAGAGCTATGGAGTCATTGGAGCTACATTGAGAAGCATAAGGAACCATCCAGGAAGCATAGCCATGGATTAAGATTCACTTTGGACCAGTTTTGAGAGATTTCACATTTAGTTGTGACTCACCTCGGTTGACCAGAGATTCATCTCGACCGAGGTGATCCAGAGACGCCGACTCGACCGAGGCGAACACCTAGGACGTGGTGAGAATATTTTATTCTTGGCTGAGATCTTTTATCTTTGGAAAGTGATCTCATATTTTTTGGGCTTGGCTCCTGGAAGGAAGAAGATCTTATATTTTACCTATTTTTATGGGAAGAGATCTTTCTAAGATATTTTATCTTTGGAGGGTTATTTTCCTATAAAAAGGGCTGCATTTCCACAAATCCAAGATCCGCTATCATCTTGCTTACGATCGTGCTATACCATCGATCAGGGTTTATAGCACGCATCAGCCATACTCCAGTTGGGAGATTTGAAGGACCTTTTTGAAGGTTGAAGGAAGATTGAAGATCATAGCTTTTATAGCTTTTTGAAGGGTTTTGTAAGATTGTCTTTGATTTCCTTCTTTGTTGTCTTCTCTTGTTGGATTGTTATCCAAGGAACGCTTTTGTTGTGATATTTGATTCAGTTATTGAAGTCTTTTCATTGAATTCTTCTTGTTCAAATATTCACCTTCTTCCCATATATTTGATTAATACTTTCATGATGATGATGAGTGGCTAATTTCCTTGTGTGATTCTAGGGTGATTGGCTGAAGGTTGTGGGAAAAACAATGATAGAATAATCTTAGATTCCAGTAGGACCCTGAAAGTTCGAGTCTTTAACCTTAACCCTAAGCATCTCGCTCAGTCGATGAACATCTCGGCCGGGGTGGAATTTGGCTGACCGAGGTGACTTATCTGATCCTAAACTGAGAAGTTAAGTGTTAGAGTTTGCCAAATCCTATCCTTATTACACCTTTCCTGATCCAATGCAAGCTTAGGATGAGACTTACCCGGTAATTCCTTAGTTTGTGTACCAACGATCATAAGCGTAGGTAATAAAGGTTTATCCTTTATTGGGGTTTGAGTGTACTTCCATCCCATCTTTGTGAGTTAGCCTGAGACTTACCCGGTAAAGGTTGATTCTATTCCCTTAGATGGTGTGTTAGTTTGAGGTTATAGTTCTTTATCTTAATTCCTTGAGACTTACCCGGTAATAGGAGTTACGGTTTTGGATTAGTGAGTAGTGAGACTTACCCGGTGATCTATTCCATTTTAGTAACACCTTCCCCTTGCAAAAATCTCAGCTTTGTCCGCTTATCTTTAGATCTTGAGTTGGAACCACAACTAGACGCTTTAATCCCTAGAATTGCATGTTTGCTTTATTGACTTCTTATTCATCTTTGATTGTGTTAATTGCTCTTGTGGTTAGTATTCACGAAGCTTACCGAAATTGACTTTGTTTCACCCAGTCCCTGTGATCGACCCCTGGAATTTCTTGCTTTTTACTACGATTGACCCGTACACTGCGGGTTCGCATCCTTGTTTTAAGCTTAAGTCTAGGGTTATAAATTTAAAGCTTGCACACACCGTTTGGAGCGAATAAGTTTTTGGCGCCGTTGCCGGGGACTTGGTCTAGACCGAGCCGGTACGGTTTGCTCTTGGGGCTCTTGCCCCCGTGTCTTCTAACCACTCTACTTGAGTGACTTTTGCAGGTTCTTTCTTAGGTTTATGCGAAGAACCCGCACTGGAAAGGAAATCGTTCCTTACGATCCCGAACCAGAAAAGACATACAAGCGACGTTTAAGAGAAGCAAAGATGGCCCAACAAGACAACCGCGATCTTGAGGCCGAATTGAAAGAGGCGTTAGAGCTGCTACGCCTCAGCAAGGAAGAACTAAGGCGAGAGAAGGAAGAAACTCGCACCAAAACTGAAGCAATCGAAGCAGAAATGGCCGTCATACGAGACCAGATTCTACTTCGACCGAGGGACGACCCAGTTCCCGATGCTGGACTGAGGCAGGTTCTAGTTGCTGACCCTCGACCGAGGCAGGTCCCAGTACCAGACGCCCCGGCCGAGATACATCCACCTCGGATGCCAGTCCGAGATGTTCTTCTTGCAGGAATTCCACAAACCCTAGGTCAAAGGATGGACCCTAATCAACAACTGAGGCGTCCAGGAGTCAACCTAGGAGATCCAGCGGACCATGACTATGAACTTCGACCGCAAATTCTATCCATGATTCGCCAATGCCAATTCAGAGGGATGGAGAAGGAATCACCACATCAACATCTTCAAAACTACGAGATCTTGATGGAAACCTTGCGACCTTCCATAATTGAAAATAACAACTACAAGCTAAGACCTTTTTACTTTTCTTTAAAAGATAGAGCTCTTACTTGGTATCAATCTCTTCCTCCAGGTAAAATTAGCACATGGGAGGAAATGTCTACGGAGTTCTTGACCAAATTCTTTCCCCCCTCAAAGACAGATGAAATGAGAGGGAAGATAAATGCTTTCATTATGAAGGACAAGGAGAGCTTGTCTAAGTCATGGGAGCAGTTCAAGGACATTCTTTTGGATTGCCCACATCATGGGATTCCAAAGTTAGAGTTATTAGAGATTTACTTCAAAGGACTGGACGGAAGCACCTAGTTCAATCTCCAACTACTCTCCGCCGGTACCTTCATAGACATGGCGATTGACGAGGCTTGGGACTTCATCGAGAAGCAAGCCCTGCATATGGAGAAGTACACCCACCAAGGAGCTGAAGGTGGAGTTAAAAGAGTCAACTTTCAAGAGAGTCAATCCAACAACAATCAACTCACGTCTTTGAAGAATGACGTGAAGCAATTGAAGGAACTCTTGGTCGCTCAAACCAAGAGGGAAGAGCAAGGACAAAGGAACAACAACAACGGATACCGTAACAACAACAACAATAGAGGATCCAATAGCAATAATTGGAGGGCGAACAACCAAAATAACGGTAACAATCATTCAAACTCCAACTCTAACGATTCCTCTAACCCTTTCCTCTCTTCCCCTTCTACTTCTTCTTCTACTCCATTAAAAAGCCAAGGGCAAGGGTCAAGTTCGTCTCAGCCAGAAAAGAAAGACGCAGTTCTGGAGGCTATCTTGATCAAGCTTAGTGCTATGGAGACTTCTATGACTTCATTTTCGAGGGCCCAAAAGTCCTTTCGAACAACAACTTGCAAGTAGGGCGAATGAAGCGCCAAGAGATCCAGGGAAGCTTCCAGCAAAGACGGAAAGCAACCCTAAGGGCCAGTGCATGGCCATAACGACGAGGAGTGGACTCAAAACTGCAGATCCATCACCTCGTTCGACGCAGACCACCTCGGTCCAGATCCAGTCGAAGAACACCTCGACCGAGATGCCAACCGAGGCGGAGCAACAGAAAGCGGAGGGGAAAACTGAAGTTTATGTTCCACCTCCTGCATACAAACCACCACTTCCATTCCCCCAGTCAAGGGCCAGAGCACATCTAGACAAGCACTTTGGTAAGTTCCTTGACTTGATGAATAAGCTGCATATTAACATTCCTTTCCTTGATGCCATTCTAGGAATGCCCGCCTATGGGAAGTTCTTAAAGGAGATCCTATCAAGGAAAAGGAAATTGGAAGACTTTGGTGAAGTTAGGATGACATCTAAATCCTCGGAGCTTATTAAGATCATGAAGGAGAGATCCCGGCTCATTTAGCATTCCCATTCAAGTTGGGGATGTCACTTGTGAAGCCATTTGTGATCTAGGAGCCAGCGTGAGCATCATACCGCTGGAGCTATGTATGAAGATCGGACTTGGAGAGCCCAAGCCGGTCAAGATTCGACTTTACATGGCGGATCGCTCCATCACCCATCCCGTGGGCATCTTGGAGGACGTTCCGGTCAAGTTAGGTAACTTCTATCTACCAATAGATTTTGTTGTACTTGACATTCCCGCAGATTATCCTGTTCCTATTATTCTCGGGAGGCCATTTCTAGCAACTTCGGGTTGCAATGTGGATTGCAAGAACGCCAAGTTGAAATTCAACATTGGTGGCGATGAGGTGGAGTTCGCACTACTTGCAGCCATGAAAGGGGAGCAGCTAACCGATGATATCTTCAACATCTACGATGAAGAAGAATCAAGAGAATTGGTGAGCTCTATCCTTATTAACGATCCACTCGAAAGAGTTATTAGTTTTAGTTTAATAGAGGAAGGTATAGATGCTTCCTGTGATGCAGATATACGGAGCTTAAAGGCACTGGAAGAAGATCCTGGAGCTAAAACTGAGACACTATTTCAGGAGACGAAGATCTCTAGTTTCGGTTCCAGTTGCAGTACCTCGACCGAGACATTTTCTGGACTGAGCGAGGCGACTAAAGAACATCTCGGTCAACGCCTCTGCGCCTCGACCGAGGTCGACTGCGAAGTAATGTCAACTGAGACTTTCGAAGGTCCAGTTTCTAAAACCACTCCACAGGAAGGAGGAAGCAAGGATCCCCCTCAGAAAGCACCCCCAGTAGTGGAGCTTAAACAACTCCCTAGTCACTTGAGGTATGTCTTTCTTGGACCGGATTCTACTTATCCCGTAATTGTTAGTGCTTCCCTTTCCGAATCTGAATTGTCTAAGTTAATGCATGTCCTGAGAAAGCATCAAAAGGCTATAGGTTATACCACGGATGATCTTATTGGCATTAAACCTTCTTTCTGCATGCATAGGATTCTAATGGAGGACAATCATAAGACTTCACGGGAACCTCAAAGACGGTTAAATCCGATCATGAAAGAGGTTGTGAAGAATGAAATTCTTAAGTTGTTGGATGCAGGTATTATTTATCCTATCTCGGACAGCAAGTGGGTTAGCCCGGTGCATGTCGTTCCGAAGAAAGGAGGGATGACCGTTGTGACGAACAAGAACAACGAGTTGATCCCAACCAGGACCGTTACGGGCTGGAGGGTTTGCATCGATTACAGGAAGCTGAACACGGCCACACGGAAGGACCATTTTCCACTTCCCTTCATCGATCAGATGCTCAAGCGGTTAGCCCAGCATTCACACTTTTGTTACCTGGACGGCTATAGTGGATTCTTCCAGATTCCTATCCATCCGGATGATCAGGAGAAGACCACTTTTACTTGTCCATGGGGACATTTGCCTATCGGAGGATGCCATTTGGATTGTGCAATGCACCCGCTACCTTCCAGCGATGCATGATGGCTATCTTTTCCGAGTACATAGAGAATATCATGGAGGTATTTATGGATGATTTTTCCGTATACGGATCCTCTTTTGATGATTGCGTGTCTAACCTTTCGCTAGTGCTTAAAAGATGTGAAGACACTAATCTCGTCTTGAATTGGGAGAAGTGTCATTTTATGGTTAATGAAGGCATTGTGCTAGGACACCTCGTTTCTAATCGAGGCATTGAGGTCGATCGCGCTAAGATCGAGACTATTGAGAAACTCCCTCCCCCTTGTTCTGTTAAAGGTGTGAGGAGTTTTCTCGGGCATGCAGGTTTCTACAGGAGATTCATCAAGGACTTCTCTAAGATTTCTAAACCTTTAACTAACCTCTTGAATAAAGATGTTGTTTTTGAGTTTTCGCAGGAGTGTCTTGATGCTTTTTACAGGATTAAGGAAGCGTTGATCTCCGCTCCTATTATCCAACCTCCAGATTGGACCTTGCCCTTTGAGATCATGTGCGATGCTAGTGATGTAGCCGTAGGAGCGGTGCTTGGGCAAAAGAAGGATGGACGGACCACCGCCATCTATTATGCTAGCAAGACGCTAGATGTAGCACAACGCAACTACGCTACCACCGAGAAGGAGTTATTGGCGGTTGTATACGCTTTCGAGAAGTTTCGTTCCTACTTAGTTGGAGCGAAAGTCATTGTCTACACCGACCATGCAGCCATTCGTTACTTGTTGGCTAAGAAAGATGCCAAGCCACGCCTTATTCGATGGATTCTCTTGCTTCAAGAGTTTGACCTAGAGATCCGCGATAAGAAGGGATCCGAGAATTCTGTTGCGGATCACCTCAGCCGGCTACCTGCATCTTCACGTGAGAAGGATGACCCGCCCATAGACGATTCATTCCCCGATGAGCACTTACACTTGTTGGAGCGTTTGATAGATTTACTTACTTCACCCCACGATGGAGGTGAAGTATGGGGTGAGGGCACCTCCCATTACGTTTGATGACGCATTATGGTCCAGCTAGCGACCTTAAACCAAGCGCTTCTTGGGAGGCAACCCAAGGTATTGCATTCTTTTCCCGTTTTCTAGTCTAGCTTAGATAGTTTGCTTTTGCTTTGTTTTGCTTGTTTTTGGCGTCCTAGACAGATAACAGGAGACATCTAAGGAAGGAGCATAACTGGAAGTACAGAAGTTCGAGAATTCGAGAAGACGAAGTTTGACTGAGACACATCGGTCCAGTCGAGGCCACCTCGACCGAGTTGATTCTTGAGCAACCGAGCCGACTAGGGTTTCAGCAGAACCACCTCGGTCAGTACCACCTCGGTCCAGTCGAGACCATCTCGACCGAGGTGACAACAGTTCCAGGAACAGTATAAAAAGGGGAAAAATTTATTTTTCACTTTTTTTACCTATCTCAACTCGACCGCGGCGCCTCCTTACCTCGCTTCCTCGAATCTTGCTCGTTTTTGAAGATTTCCGCTTCCAAACTGCGATTGAAGGGTAGAGGATCCCATTGCAAGCATAGATCTGCAAAGAAATCGAACGAATCGACCGAAATGAGGTAAAAACAGTCAAAACCCTAACTCGTTCATTCGTTTCGATTTGGGCTTTGGTTGCCCTTGAATCTACTGAGAAAAGGCTTAAGTACCCCATAGGAAGCAATTGTATTGATTTTTGGGGGAAAAGAACTGGATTTCTGAGAGTTGAATCGCGAACTGTTTACGCCTCGGTCCAGTCGAACTGCACCTCGGCCGAGGTGATTCTTGAGTGTTGTCAGTGACCGAGGTGATCTGACAGTAGCTGAGAGAAAATGAGTTCCGAATGTCGCCTTGCCCTCAGAGATAGATCCTCACCTTCCCCTCCTTCCTCTTCTTCCCGACCTTACCGCCCGGTGATCCACGAGAGATGCCGGGTAGATTATGAGCGTATAGCTAGCCGTCCAGTGATTGCACCACGTTTCCTGGATGTGTCAGCGTTTGATTGCCTAGGGGTAGATGGAGACCTTAGGAGGATGATTACCACAGTCGGGCTGGATCAGTTTACTGAGATCCGAGCCCCAGCCTACTTGGAGCCGACCTTAGAGTTCGTTAGCTCCTTCACCTACCTTCCCACAGAGCAGTATGTGAAGTACCGGTTGATGAACCGGAACTTTATAGTACCCCTTGAGGTTTGGAGAGACATCTTCGGCTTTCTTGAGCCCACCGCCACTAATTTCCCTTCCTGATCTGTAGCTAGGGAGTTCTGGGGGCAGATAGCCCATATTACTGAGCACGCAGATAGATGGCGCCTTGGAGATTCCAGGGAGAAGGTCATCTTCCACCTAGCCTTTAGGTTAGCCCATAGGATATTCAGCGAGACACTTCTGGCGCGTACTGAGACGCCCCAGAAGATCCGACAGGGCGAGCTTTTCAGTCTATACTGTATGGTTACGGGGGGTTTCCTAGACTTTGGCTTGATCTTGGCAGAGGACCTGCACAAGATCAAGGCCAAGGCGAAGGGAGACATCTGCTGCGGAGGGCTTGTCACCCACATAGCTGCTTTTCATGCCATGGACCTCAGTGCCTGTACGATGGTGGCGGCTCCGAAGCCGCTTGGATTGCAGGAGATGATCACTCGGAGGATTCTAGTTCCCCGAGGTCTGACCACTCCATATGTTGCTATGCCGTGGGAGCTGACTGTGCCACAGGGGATCCGATGGTCTGCCCAGTTCACCGTTTATGACCCGCATTATTGGCAGACAGCTTGGGCTCCACTGATGGAGGATCATAGGGAGGCAGCAGCTGCCCCAGCTGAGGAGGAGGAGGAGGCTGATGACGAGGATACGATAGATGAGAGAGATGGTGGAGTCCCGATGGATACAGGGACAAATACTGCAGGGACGAGCGCGCCGCCGATCATAGATCTGGATGATAATGAGACTGAGCCTGCACCAGCTGAGACTTCTCCAGTTAGACCTGCTAGACGTAGGAGACACAGAGTGAGAGATCAGGATGCTCACAGACGGATTGATGACCTGACGGATCAGGTTATTGATTCGTATGCTGCTTTGTCGCTGGATATCCATGAGATGCAGGAGCGGCAGCATTATCAGCACATCATGGCCCAGCTTCAGTTCAAGCGCACCATGGGTCATCCATTCGACCCGACTCAGTATCCATACGTGCCACCACCACCACCACCGGATCGCGATTATTGAGGAGCTGCAGGATTTTCTTTATTATATTTTATGCAGTTCAGCTTTTTATCCGGTGAGTACTCTTGTTTCTAGACTTATATTGACCCACTGGGACAGTGTGTCCCAAGTATGGGGTATTTGTTGTACTTATTTGATGACTACTTGATGTACTTATTTGACTTCCTTGATGTATTATTACTTTATCGGATATTTCATGTTTATGCTTCACTTCTGCATTTATATGTTTATCTGAGATTGCATGCATAATTACAGGTTATTTGATTGAGAAAAACGTCGAAAGTGAAAAAAAAAATGGTTTTAAAAAAAAAATTTTTGACCTCGACCGAGTCAGTCTTGGCCAAACGAGGCGTTTCACCTCGGTTGAACCAAGAACACCTTGACCGAGGCGGGTTAACTGAGAGTTTTTGAAAATTATTTTTGTGTTACTTATCTGGATATGATCTCAGTGAAGATCTTGCTTACTGACTGGTTTTAAATTCTTTATGTGTTTGAAAGGTTTTATAATATGTTTAAGTTGCTAAATGCTTTGTTTGAAATTATTGGCATGTTTAATACTTTGTTTTATCTAAATTATGTTGAATTTGAAGGTTGACACCACATCATGAGTTCTCTCACTTTCTTCTTGGAAAGACCAAGGCAATTCATTCTTCTCTCTTCTTCTTCTTGATCATGCTTAGCCCCTCATATACATTTTGCCTCCCCTTACCTATCCGGGAATTTGGAAGCAAGCGAAGTGGTGAAAGCAAGTGAAGTTAAAGTTGAGAAGTTGGCTTGAAGTGGGAAGTGTTAGAAAGTAATAATAGATTTGGGGAAGTCAATCATGAAGATGAGTAACTCGGCACCATTCACATAGCCGGGTGTTTGTGTCTTGCCAAAGTCGGATTGAGCGATATTCCTAACGGGTCATGGTATGTGCATCAAGGGTTTGATGCATCTCAAAAAATTGATGATTGCGGATTTCCTAGGCTTCGGTTATTGTGCACCTCTGTCCATGCATCCCAAAAAGTAAAGTAAAAAGAAAAAGTGGAATAAGCAAAGCTTATTGGTGGAAGATGTTGCAAGTCAAAGTGGAAGTGAAGTTCATCCTTTTCCCGGATTCTAGCACCACATTACCTTACATACATCCCTACCCTACACGTTTCTTAACCTTTTCTTTTGGGAAGCCCTTGAGACCTTGAGCTTGTTGATTGACTTAGTGGTTTAAACTGGATTATACATGATTAATTTTGATAATTATGACTTATTATGCATTCCATGGTTTTATGCAAAGATGAACAACTTTCCTATATTTATAAAATATTTTGATCATATTTTGATTTTAAATTCCATGAAGTATTCTCTTAGAGTGATCTATGATTGTAGCACACCATAAAAATGTTTTTGAAAAACTTTTCATTGATTTTCATGACTTATAATCCATTCTATCTTGTCTTCTATATGCGGAACTTGCTTGGGGACAAGCAAGGGCTAAGTATGGGGTATTTTGATAGCATGAATTATAGTCTATATTTTGGGGTTTGTTTGGACGTTTTATCTTTCATAATCTGCATGATTGCATGTATATTATGTGATTATATTACCATTTCATCCACCTTTGCGGGAATCGAGGTCTACACCTAGTTTTGCTGTAATTGTAGGTAAAATGGCACGTTTTGCATCAAAAAGGAACAAATAGAGCTATGGAGTCATTGGAGCTACATTGAGGAGCATAAGGAACCATCCAGGAAGCATAGCCATGGATTAAGATTCACTTTGGACCAGTTTTGAGAGATTTCACATTCAGTTGTGACTCACCTCGGTTGACCAGAGATTCATCTCGACCGAGGTGATCTAGAGACGCCGACTCGACCGAGGCGAACACCTAGGACGCGGCGAGAATATTTTATTCTTGGCTGAGATCTTTTATCTTTGGAAAGTGATCTCATATTTTTTGGGCTTGGCTCCTCGAAGGAAGAAGATCTTATATTTTACCTATTTTTTGGGAAGAGATCTTTCTAAGATATTTTATCTTTGGAGGGTTATTTTCCTATAAAAAGGGTTGCATTTCCACAAATCCAAGATCCGCTATCATCTTGCTTACGATCGTGCTATACCATCGATCAGGGTTATAGCACGCAGCAGCCATACTCCAGTTGGGAGATTTGAAGGACCTTTTTGAAGGTTGAAGGAAGATTGAAGATCATAGCTTTTATAGCTTTTTGAAGGGTTTTGTAAGATTGTCTTTGATTCCCTTCTTTGTTGTCTTCTCTTGTTGGATTGTTGTTATCCAAGGAACGCTTTTGTTGTGATATTTGATTCAGTTATTGAAGTCTTTTCATTGAATTCTTCTTGTTCAAATATTCACCTTCTTCCCATATATTTGATTAATACTTTCATGATGATGATGAGTGGCTAATTTCCTTGTGTGATTCTAGGGTGATTGGCTGAAGGTTGTGGGAAAAACAATGATAGAATAATCTTAGATTCCAGTAGGACCCTGAAAGTTCGAGTCTTTAACCTTAACCCTAAGCATCTCGCTCAGTCGATGAACATCTCGGCCGGGGTGGAATTTGGCTGACCGAGGTGACTTATCTGATCCTAAACTGAGAAGTTAAGTGTTAGAGTTTGCCAAATCCTATCCTTATTACACCTTTCCTGATCCAATGCAAGCTTAAGATGAGACTTACCCGGTAATTCCTTAGTTTGTGTACCAACGATCATAAGCGTAGGTAATAAAGGTTTATCCTTTATTGGGGTTTGAGTGTACTTCCATCCCATCTTTGTGAGTTAGCCTGAGACTTACCCGGTAAAGGTTGATTCTATTCCCTTATATGGTGTGTTAGTTTGAGGTTATAGTTCTTTATCTTAATTCCTTGAGACTTACCCGGTAATAGGAGTTACGGTTTTGGATTAGTGAGTAGTGAGACTTACCCGGTGATCTATTCCATTTTAGTAACACCTTCCCCTTGCAAAAATCTCAGCTTTGTCCGCTTATCTTTAGATCTTGAGTTGGAACCACAACTAGACGCTTTAATCCCTAGAATTGCATGTTTGCTTTATTGACTTCTTATTCATCTTTGATTGTGTTAATTGCTCTTGTGGTTAGTATTCACGAAGCTTACCGTTATTGACTTTGTTTCACCGAGTCCCTGTGATCGACCCCTGGAATTTCTTGCTTTTTACTACGATTGACCCGTACACTGCGGGTTCGCATCCTTGTTTTAAGCTTAAGTCTAGGGTTATAAATTTAAAGCTTGCACACACCGTTTGGAGCGAACAGCTACAGTACCACCTCGACCGAGGTGATCTTGAGGAGCGTCTCGACCGAGGCGAATACCCTGACGCGGCGAGATATATTTTATTTGGTTGAGATCTTTTATTTTGGAAGGAGAGATCTTATATTTTTGGGCTGAATTTCAGGAAGGAAGATTATATATTTTGGAGATCTATTTTAGAGATATGGATATATTTTCATTTGGATAATATCTTTTCAAGATATTTTATCTTTGAAAGATAATTTTCCTATATAAAGGGTTGGATTTTCAACAAGTTCAACCATGCTTATACACGCTTAAAGGGCTGATAGTATCCAGCAATCAAGGGATTTTCTCCAAGGTTTTGAAGGAAGGAAGATTGAAGATCAATCTAGGAAAGATTGATAGCTTGTTATAGCTTTGTGAAGGGTTTTGTAAGACTTTCTTAGATTCCCTTCTTGTTGGTTTGTCTTGTTGGATTTGTGATCCAAGGAACGCTTATTTGTTTGATATTTGATTCAGTTATTGAAGCCTTGCTCTTAAGGTTTTTTTGTTCAAATATTCATTCTCTTCCCAATTAGTTGATTATTGCTTTCATGATGATGAGTGGCTAATTTCTTTGTTCGATTCTAGGGTGATTGGCTGAAGGTTGTGGGAAAAACAATGATAGAATAATCTTAAATCTAGTAGGACCTTGAAAGCTCGAGTTTTTATCCTTAACCGAGGTGACTTATCTGATCCGTAACTGAGAATTAAGTGTTAGAGTTTGCCAAATCCTATTCTTATTACACCTTTCCTGGTTCAATGCAAGCCTAGGATGAGACTTACCCGGTGATTCATTTGTTTGTTTACCCATGATCATATGTGTAGGTAATAAAGGTTTATCCTTTATTGGGGTTTGAGTGTGCCTTCATTCCATCTTTGTGAGTTAGCCTGAGACTTACCCGGTAAACGTTGATTCTATTCCCTTAGTTGGTGTGTTGGTTTGAGATTATAATTCCTTTCCTTAGTACCTTGAGACTTACCCGGGAATAGGTTCTTTGGCTTGGGATTGTGAGTAGTGAGACTTACCCGGTGATCTATTCCACTTTAGTAACACCTTCCCTTTGCAAAACCTCAACTTTGTCCGCTTATCTTGAGATCTTGAGTTGGAACCACAACCAGATGCTTTAATCCTAGAATTTGCATATTTCCTTAATTGACTATATTATCATCTTTGATTGTTTTAATTGCTTTTATGGTTAGTTGGAATATTGACAACCTATACCTGCTTTGTTTCACCTAAGTCCCTGAGATCGATACCCCAGAATTCTTGCTTTTACTACGATTGACCCGTACACTGTGGGTTCACATCCTTGTTTTAGGCATACATCTAGGGTTATAAATTTAAAGCTTGCACACACCATTTGGAGCGAACAAGTTTTTGGCGCCGTTGCCGGGGACTTTGTCTAGACCGACCCGGCTACGGTTGTCTTTCGGGGCACTTGCCCCTGTTTCTACTAACCACTCTACTTGAGTGACTTTCGCAGGTTCTTTCTTGTAGGTTTATGTGAAGAACTCGCGTTGGGAAGGAAATCGTTCCATACGATCCCGAACCAGAAAAGACATACAAAAGACGCTTGAAAGAAGCTAAGATGGCCAATCAAGAGAATCGCGATCTTGAGGCTGAATTGAAGGAGGCATTGGAACAACTACGCCTCAGTAAAGAAGAACTACGACTCGAAAAGGAAGAAACTCGTGCAAGGACGGAAGCGATCGAAGCAGATATGGCGACTTTACGGGGCCAATATCTACCTCGACCAGATTCAGCTCCTCGACCGAGGCAGGACCCAGCTCCAGCTGCCCCGGCCGAGATACTTCCACCTCGGATGCCAGTCCTAGATGTTCTTTTTGCAAGTATTCCACAGACCCTAGGGCAGAGGATGGACCCCAACCAGCAACTGAGGCGTCCAGGAGTTAACCTAGGTGATCCAGCGGACCATGATTATGAACTTTGACCGCAAGTTCTTTCCATGATTCGCCAATGCCAATTTGGAAGGCTAGAGAGGGAATATCCGTATCAACATCTGCAAAACTATGAGATCTTGATGGAGACCTTGAGACCTTCAAGGCTGCAAAACAACAATTATAAGCTAAGGCCTTTCTACTTCTCTTTGAAAGATAGGGCGCTTACTTGGTATCAATCTCTTCCTCCAGGAAAAATCAACACTTGGGAGGAGATGACGACGGAGTTCTTAACTAAATTCTTTCCTCCCTCAAAGACCGCTGAAATGAGAGGGAAGATCAATGCATTCATCATGAAGGACAAGGAGAGTTTGTCCAAGTCATGGGAGAGATTTAAAGACATCCTTTTGGATTGCCCACATCATGGGATTCCAAAGATAGAGTTGTTGGAGATTTACTTCAAGGGACTGGACGGAAACACCCAGTTCAACCTTCAACTACTATCCGCCGGCACATTGATGGATATGCCGATTGACGAAGCTTGGGAGTTCATAGAGAAGCAAGCTTTGCACATGGAGAAATACTCCCACCAAGGAGCTGAAGCTGGAGTTAAAAGAGTCAACTTCCAAGAAGCTCCATCAAACAATGATCAACTCACCTCATTGAAGAATGATGTGAAGCAATTGAAAGACCTTTTGGTTGCTCAAACCCAAAAGGAAGAGGGAGGATATCAAGGGTCAAGGAACAACAATCAAGGTTCCCGAAACAACAACTACAACAACAATAGAGGATCCAACAGCAACAATTGGAGATCCAACAATCAAAAATGGGGTAACTCTTACTCTAACTCAAATTCAAACAATTCTTCTAATCATTTCCTCTCTTCTTCTTCTTCTACTCCATTGAAGAGTCAGGAATAAGGATCAAGTTCGTCCCAACCAGAAAAGAAAGATGCAGTGTTGGAGGCCATCTTGATCAAGCTAAACTCAATGGAGACATCCATGACTTCATTTTCGAAGGCACAAAAAGCCTTAGAACAAAAATTCTTTAACAAGGCGAATGAAGCGCCAAGAGATCCAGGGAAGCTTCCAAGAAGGACGGAAAGCAACCCTAAAGGACAGATCATGGCAATAACGACGAGAAGTGGACTGAAAACTGCAGATCCAGTGCCTCGGTCGATGCCAGTACAGACGAAGAACACCTCGGCCCAGGCACAGTCGAAGAACACTTCGGCCGAGGTGCCAACCGAGGAGGAGTCTCAGAAAGCGGGGGACAAAACTGAAGTTTATGTCCCACCTCTTGCATATAAACCACCACTTCCATTCCCCCAGTCAAGGGCTAGAGCACATCTAGATAAGCATTTTGGTAAGTTCCTTGACTTGATGAATAAACTACATATTAACATCCCTTTCCTTGATGTTATTCTAGGGATGCCCGCCTATGGGAAGTTCTTGAAAGAAATTCTATCAAGAAAGAGAAAGTTGGAAGACTTTGGTGAAGTAAGGATGACATACAAATCCTCAGAACTCATTCAAATCATGAAGGAGAAGATGCCACCTAAGTTAAGGGATCCCGGCTCATTTTGCATTCCCATTCAAGTTGGGGATGTCACTTGCGAGGCGTTGTGTGATCTAGGGGCCAGCGTGAGCATCATCCCGCTGGAGTTATGTGTGAGGATCGGACTTGGAGAGCCCAAGCCGGTGAAGATACGGTTGTACATGGCGGACCGCTCCATTACCCATCCCGTGGGCATTTTAGAAGATGTTCCGGTTAAGTTAGGTAACTTCTATTTACCTATAGACTTTGTAGTGCTTGACATTCCCGCAGATTATCCCGTTCCTATCATTCTCGGGAGACCATTTCTGGCAACTTCGGGTTGCAATGTGGATTGTAAGAATGCCAAGTTAAAATTCAACATTAGCGGAGATGAAGTGGAGTTTGCATTGCTTGCTGCAATGAAGGGAGAGTAGCTGGAAGATGATATCTTCAACATCTATGATGAAGAAGAATCGAGAGAATTGGTGAGCTCTATCCTTATTAATGATCCACTTGAAAAAGTTATTAGCTTTAGCTTAATGGAGGAAGGTATAGATGCTTCTTGTGATGTAGATGTACGGAACCTAAAGGCACTGGAAGAGGATCCAGAAGCTAAATTTGAAAGACTAATCCACGAGAAGAAGATCTCTAGTTTCGGTCCCACTTACAGTACCTCGACCGAGGCACTTTATGGACCAAGCGAGGTGTTCTTAGCTGAAGAACATCTCGGTCACCCACTCTGCACCTCGACCGAGGTCGAAAGCGAGATGATGTCAACTGAGACTTCTGAAAGTCCAGTTCTTCGATCTAAGTCTACTCCACTGGAAGGAGGAAGAAAAGATCCACCTCAAAAAGCACCCCCAGTTGTGGAGCTTAAACAACTCCCGAATCACTTGAGGTATGTTTTTCTTGGACCGGATTCTACTTATCCCGTCATCGTTAGTGCTTCCCTCTCTGAATCTGAATTATCTAAACTAATGCATGTCTAGAGGAAGCATCGAAAGGCTTTGGGTTATACTATTGATTATCTTATTGGCATTAAGCCTTCTTTCTGCATGCATAGAATACTAATGTAGGACGATCATAAGACTTCATGGGAACCTCAAAGACGGTTAAATCCGATCATGAAAGAGGTTGTGAAGAAAGAAATCCTTAAGTTGTTGGATGCAGGTATCATATTTCCTATCTCGGATAGCAAGTGGGTGAGCCCGGTGCATGTTTTTCCGAAGAAAGGAGGGATGACCGTTGTGACGAATAAGAACAACGAGTTGATCCCAACTAGGACTGTCATGGGCTGGAGGGTGTGCATCGACTATAGAAAGCTGAACGTGACCACTCGAAAGGACCATTTTCCGCTTCCCTTCATCGATCAAATGCTCGAACGGAGGATGCCATTTGGATTATGTAATGCGCCCGCCACCTTCCAGCGATGCATGATGGCTATCTTTTCCGAATATATAGAGGAGATCATGGAGGTATTTATGGATGATTTTTCAGTATATGGTTCCTCTTTTGATAATTGCCTATCTAACCTTTCTCTAGTTTTACAAAGATGTGAAGACACTAATCTCGTTTTGAATTGGGAAAAGTGTCACTTTATGGTTAATGAAGGCATTGTGCTAGGACACCTCGTTTCCAATCAAGGTATTGAGGTCGATCGAGCTAAGATCGAGACTATAGAAAAACTTCCTCCCCCTTGTTCTATTAAGGGTGTGTGGAGTTTTCTCGGGCATGCAGGTTTCTACAGGAGGTTCATCAAGGATTTCTCGAAGATCTCTAAACCACTAACTAAAATCTTGAATAAAGATGTTGTTTTTGAGTTTTCACAGGAGTGTCTCGATGCATTCTACAGGATTAAGGAGGCATTGATCTCTGCTCCCATTATCCAACCTCCGGACTGGACCTTGCCCTTCGAGATCATGTGCGATGCGAGTGATGTGGCGGTAGGGGCGGTGCTTGGACAAAAGAAGGATAGCCGGACCACCGCCATTTACTATGCTAGCAAGACGCTAGACGAAGCCCAGCGTAACTACGCCACCACCGAAAAAGAACTATTAGCGGTTGTACATGCCTTCGAGAAATTTCGTTCTTACTTAATGGGAGCGAAAGTTGTTGTTTACACCGACCATGCAGCTATTCGTTACTTACTTGCTAAGAAGGATGCTAAACCACGTCTTATTCGATGGGTTCTCTTGCTTCAAGGGTTTGACCTAGAGATCCGCGATAAGAAGGGATCCGAAAATTCTATTGCGGATCACCTCAGCCGGTTGCCCCCTTCTTCACGCAAAAAGGACGAACCACCCATAGACGATTCATTCCCGGATGAGCACTTGCATTTGCTGGAACGGTTGATAGACTTCCTTGTCTCACCCCATGATGGAGGTGAAGTATGGGGTGAGGATACTTCCCAGCATGTTTAAGGATGTTGTACGGTCCAGCTAGCGACCTTAAATCAAGCGCTTCTTGGGACGCAACCCAAGGTATTGCTTTCTTTCCCTTTCCTAGTCTAGCTTTAGATAGTTTGCTTTTGCTTTGCTTTGCTTTGTTTTTGGCATCCTAGACAGACAACAGGTAGTCTCTAAGGAACGAATACAACTCAGGAGCAACACTAGAAGGATAGAAGTTCGAGAATTTGAGAAGACGGAGTTTGACTGAGACACATCTCGGTTGCTGTCACAACACCTCGACCGAAATGATTCTTGAGCAACCGAGGCGACTAGGGTTACTGAAGATCCACCTCGGTCCGTATCACCTCGGTTCGGTCGAGATCATCTCGACAGAGGTGACAGTAGTTCCAGAAAAGGGTATAAAAGGGGGTTTGAATTCTCTCTCTTCCCTCTCTCACCTTCTCGACCGCAACATCACAATTCATCTCGCTCTCCGATTCTCGATCGTTTTTGACGATTCTTGCTTCCAAACTGCATGGAAAGAGTAGAGGATCGGTTTGCAAGCGCCAATTTACAACAAAAACGCTCTGAATCGATCAAATCTGGGGTAAATCGAAGAAACCCTAACTCGTTCTTCTTCCACTGTTTCGATCAAATTGGGCTTTGGTTGCCCTTGCACTGTGTTGAAAAAAGGCTTAAGTACCCCATAGGAACAATTGGTAGTGATATTGGGGGAAAATAACTGGATTTCTGAGAGTTACGATTGAACAACCTTCTACCTCAGTCCAGTCGACCTGCGTCTCGACCGAGGTGTTCTTGAGATCTGACAACCGACTGAGGTGGTCTGACAATGAGGGAAAATGAGTTCTGATAGACAGCTGGTTCTGAGGGATGGATCCCCTTCTCCTTCTTCTTCTCGCCGCTCCATACCGATTATCCATGAGCGTCACCGGGTAGATTATGACCGCATTGCTACGCGTCCAGTGGTTGCACCGCGATTTCTAGATATTGCTGCGTTCTATTACCTATACGTGGACGATGATTTGAGGCGGATGATTTCTATGGTAGGGCTGGAGTAGTTTACTGAGATTAGAGCTCCAGCCTACCTTGAGCCGACTTTGGAGTTTGTGAGTTCCGTGACTTACTTGCCTACAAAGCGTGCCATCAAGTACCGGTTGCTGAACCGGAACTACTTAGTCCTGATGGATCATTGGAGGGAGATCTTCGGCTTCCCGACCCCCACAGTTTTTTATTTTCCTTCTCGAGCCGTGGCTCGACAATTCTGGGGCCAGATAGCTCACGTAGTTGAGCATGCTGATAGGTGGAGACCTAGAGACTCCAGGGAGCGCATCATCTTCCACCTCGCCTTCAGATTAGCCCACCGGATCTTTAGCGAGACACTTCTGGTGCGTACTGAGACGCCCTAGAAGATTAGACAGGGGGAGCTTTTGAGTCTATACTGTATGGTTACCGGAGGAGTTCCTGACTTTGGAGTGATGCTGGCTGAGGATTTGCACAAGATAGAGGCGAAGGCGAAGGGAGATATCTGCTGTGGAGGGCTAGTGACTCACATCGCGAGTTACATGGACCTCGATCTGAGTGCTTTTACTATGGTGGCGGCTGCCAAGCCGCTTGGTCTACAGGAGATGATCACGAGGAGGATCTTGGTTCCTCGTGGACTTACTACGCCATATGTGGCGATGCCTTGGGAGCATACTGCACCTCAGGGTATTAGATGGTCATCTCAGTTTTCAGTTTATGACCCTCAGTACTGGTCCACTACGTGGATTCCTCTTATTGAGGACGCTAGAGACGCAGCAGCAGCAGCAGCCCAGGAGCAGGATGAGGAGGAGGTTGATGAGGATGATGATGGCGGTGCTGCCATAGACACAGGGACAGATACAACTGGTACTAGTATACCAGTCGTCGATCTAGACGACTAGGAGACAGAGGACGAGCCAGCTGCAGCACTAGCACGTCCTGCCAGGCGTAGAGTACACAGGCAGAGGGATCCAGTCGCTCACCGCCGGATTGATGATCTGACGGATCAGATGATCGACTCTTACGCCGCTCTTACTGTTGATATTAGTGATCGCCTTGATGACCATCGCCGAGAGATGGATAGCCGGACTCATCAGATGCTAGAGAGTCAGCACTACCAGCGCCGGATGATAGAGATCCAGTTTCAGCATATGATGGGATATCCATTTGACCCATCCCAGCATCCATACGTACCATATCCACCACCACCGCCAGCAGATCAGGACTAGAGCTTGTAGAGATTTCCTTTCTTTATTTATTATGCAGCTCAGCTTTGTCCGGTGAGTTTTTTTGTTCTTATGGCTTATTTGACCCATTGGGACAATGTGTCCCAAGTATGGGGTATTTTATTGGGATATGTATTTGACATTATCTGTATGCTTGTATGACTTGATGGATATTTATGATTTTATCCTGCTCTATATGCTTATGTGAAACTACATGCATGCATACAGGTTATTTGATTGAGAAAAACGTCAAAAACTAGTTTAAGAAAGAAAAAAAATTTTGACCTCGACCGAAGTCCTTCTGGCCGAACGAGGTGATTCACCTCGGTTGACTTAGAACATCTTGACCAAGGTGGTTTAATTGAAACAGTTTTCGAAACGATTTTTGTGCTTCTTATCTGGATATGACCTCAGTGAAGATTTTGTTTGCAGATTGGTTTTGAAATCTTTATATGATTGAAAGGTTTTATGATATGTTTAAGTTGCTAAATGCTTTGTTTGAAATTTTGGCATGTTTAATACTATATTTTTATTCAAATTATGTTGAATTTGAAGGTTGACACCACATGATGAGTTCTCTCACTTTCTTCCTGGGATGATTAAGGCAATTCATTCTCTTCTCTTCTTCTTCTTGATCATGCTTAGCCCCTCAATAACATATTTGCCTCCCTTTACCTATCCGGGAATTTGGAAGCAAGCAAGTGAAAAGCAAGTGAAAGAAAAGTTGAGATGTTGGCTGGAAGTTAGAAAGAAACAAATAGGTTTGGGGAAGTAAATCATGATGATGAGTAACTCGGCACCATTCACATAGCCGGGTGTTTGTGTCTTGCCAAAGTCTGATTGAGCGATATTCCTATCGGGTCATGGTATGTGCATCAAGGGTTTGAGGCATCTCGAGAAATTGATGATTGCTGATCTCCCAGGCTTTGGTTATTGTGCACCACTGTCCATGCATCCAAAAAATTAAAAAAATAAATAAGCAAAGCTTATTGGTGGAAGATATTGAAGTTCAAAGGAAGCGAAGTAAGATCCTTTTCCCGGATTCTAGCATCACATTCACTATATACATCCTATCTCACACGTTTCTTGACCTTCTCTTGAAAAGCCCTTGAGACCTCGAGCTTGTTGATTGACTTGGTAGTTTAAACTGGATTATACATGATTAATTTCGATAATTATGATTTATTATGCATTCTATGATTTTATGCAAAGATGAACAACTTTCATATATTTATAAAATGTTTTGATCAGATTTTGATTTTAAATTCCATGAAGCATTCTCTTAGAGTGATCTATGAGTGGAGCACACCATTAAAATGTTTTGAAATACTTTTCATTGATCTTTATGATTTATAATCCATTCTATCTTGAATTTTAGATTTGGAACTTGCTTGGGGACAAGCAAGGGACAAGTATGGAGTATTTTGATAGCATGAATTATAGTCTATATTTTGGGACCTGTTTAGACGCTTTATCTTTAATAATCTGCATGTTTGAATGTATATTATGTGATTATATTGTCATTTCATCTACCTTTACGGGAATCGAGGTCTACACCAAGTTTCATTTTAATCGTAGGTAAAATGGCACATTTTGCATCAAAATGGGCTAAAGGAGCTAAGGAGTCATTGGAGCTACATTCAGGAGCTTAAGGAAGAACCTAGGAAGCATGAAAATGGATTAAAGATTTACTTTGGAACAGATTTGTGAGATTTCATCTTCGGCTGAGAATCACCTCGGTCAGCTACAGTACCACCTCGACTGAGGTGATCTTGAGGAGCGTCTCGACCGAGGCGAATACCCTGACGCAGCGAGATATATTTTATTTGGCTGAGATCTTTTATTTTTGGAAGGAGAGATCTTATATTTTTGGGCTGGATTTCTGGAAGGAAGATTATATATTTTGGAGATCTATTTTAGAGATATGGATATATTTTTATTAGGATAATATCTTTTCAAGATATTTTATCTTTGGAAGATAGTTTTCCTATATAAAGGGTTGGATTTTCCACAAGTTCAACCATGCTTATACACGCTTAAAGGGCTGATAGCATCCAACAATCAAGGGATTTTCTCCAAGGTTTTGAAGGAAGGAAGATTGAAGATCAATCTAGGAAAGATTGATAGCTCGTTATAGCTTTGTGAAGGGTTTTGTAAGACTTTCTTAGATTCCCTTCTTGTTGATTTGTCTTGTTGGATTTGTGATCCAAGGAACGCTTATTTGTTTGATATTTGATTCAGTTATTGAAGCCTTGTTCTTAAGGTTTTTGTGTTCAAATATTCATTCTCTTCCCAATTATTTGATTATTGCTTTCATGATGATGAGTGGCTAATTTCTTTGTGCTATTCTAGGATGATTGGCTGAAGGTTGTGGCAAAAATAATGATAGAATAATCTTAAATCCAGTAGGACCCTGAAAGCTCGAGTCTTTATCCTTAACCTTAGAACATCTCAATCGGTCGATGAAGATCTCGGCCGGGGTGGAACTTGACTGACCGAGGTGACTTATATGATCCGTAACTGAGAGTTAAATGTTAGAGTTTGCTAAATCCTATTCTTATTACACCTTTCCTGGTTCAATGCAAGTCTGGGATGAGACTTACCCGGTGATTCCTGAGTTTGTTTACCCATGATCATAAGTGTAGGTAATAAAGGTTTATCCTTTATTGGGGTTTGAGTGTGCCTTCATTCCATCTTTGTGAGTTAGCCTGAGACTTACCCGGTAAAGGTTGATTCTATTCCCTTAGTTGGTGTGTTGGTTTGACATTATAATTCCTTTCCTTAGTACCTTGAGACTTACCCGGTAATAGGTTCTTTGTCTTGGGATTGTGAGTAGTGAGACTTACCCGGTGATCTATTCCACTTTAGTAACACCTTCCCTTTGTAAAACCTCAACTTTGTCCGCTTATCTTGAGATCTTGAGTTGGAACCACAACCGGATGCTTTAATCCCTAGAATTTGCATATTTCCTTAATTGACTATATTATCATCTTTGATTGTTTTAATTGCTT
The DNA here is from genome assembly GCA_033239125.1 of Fagopyrum homotropicum. NCBI lineage: Eukaryota > Viridiplantae > Streptophyta > Magnoliopsida > Caryophyllales > Polygonaceae > Fagopyrum > Fagopyrum homotropicum. The sequence goes on along the minus strand of BSWB01000002.1, from coordinate 95,032,668 downwards.
TTGTGGTTAGTTGCAATATTGACAACCTATACCTGCTTTGTTTCACCTAAGTCCCTGAGATCGACACCCCGGAATTCTTGCTTTTACTACGATTGACCCGTGCACTGCGGGTTCGCATTCTTGTTTTAGGCATACATCTAGGGTTATAAATTTAAAGGTTGCACACACCATTTGGAGCGAACAGACAGCAAGTAGACTCAAAGGCCTCAGGAAGCATGGGTAAGCATGAAAAGACAATGAAAACAAGAGAAAAACCAAGAAAGAAAGAATGAAAAGAGAGGAAATGTGAGAAAAAGAGAGAAACTAGGAGAATGTTAGTGCCCTAACATTAAGGAGTGGGAAGCTATTTCAAGGACCGAATCAAGGCTTTCCGGAGGATTGCCTTCCCAAACATTTATAAACCCTAAGGAGAATGTTAGTGCCCTAACATTAAGGAGTGGGAAGCAAATCCAACAAAAACCAGCAAAAGAATCACAAAGCAAACCTTCTGTCGATTTTTCCGCACCCACAGCCGCCCCTGCGGCTGCAACTGCACCCAGCACAGAACAGATTACGCCCCAGCGGCTGGATGTCCCCGCCCCTGCGGTGACAACCCCTAAGCCACCCCTGCGCTTTCAAGCTGACACCCCTGCGGAAAACACAACAGAAGGTTCTGCTGAAAGGGATACTTACGTCCGGCCTAACTTTCCGCCACTGTACTATGAGAAGCCACCAGCTCCTTTTCCTGAGGCATTGAAGGAGAGAAGAATCATTGAGGGCAAGGACCTCTTTGAGACTTTCTCCAAATGCGAGGTAAACATTCCCCTCCTTAAGTTGGTGAATAGTATTCCTAAGTATGCTTGTTTTTTTAAGGAACTTTGCACCATCAAGAGGAATCAGAAGCTAAAGGGGAAACAGAAAGTGCAAGTAAGTGAGCATGTGTCGGCAGTTTTCCAACGGAGAATGCCCAACAAGTGCAGCGATCCGGGCATGGTAAGCATTCCTTGTGTTATAGGGGAAACCCGCTTTGACAAAGCAATGCTTGATCTCGGTGCTTCTATCAATGTTTTACCATATTCGATTTACAAATCACTTGGCCTTGGGCCATTAATGGAAACTAGGATTGTAGTACAACGTGCTGATAGATCTAATGTGTACCCGAAAGGGATAATTGAAGATGTATTAGTAATGGTAGACAACATAATATTTCCTGCTGATTTCTTTGTAATGGATATGGAAAATGATTCACATGCTGCACCCATTCTATTAGGTAGGCCATTTCTGAAAACGGCTAGGACTAAAATTGATTATGTTAGTGGTATATTAACCATGGAGTTTGATGGAGAAGTAGTGGAGTTTGACATCTATGATGCAATGAGATTTCCTAGTGATGATCATTCTTTGTGTGCTAATGACATTGTTGAACCTTTTGTGCAAGATGTTTTTGATAACTCTGACGTGGATGAATTGAGAAATGTGATTGAGCATGAAATTGATGGTTTCAAATGAGATTATGTGTTAACATCTAGCATGAAAGAGGTCCTAGCCCAACTAGATGGGCATGAAAGGCTACCTATCTCCAATTTGGCCATTGGGCGCACTTTACTTACCCCAAGCGAGAAGCTTGTTCCGTCCATAGTGCAGGCACCTGAAATAGAATTGAACGACCTTCCATCACACCTCAAATATGTTTTCCTTGGAGAACACAATACCTTGCCGGTGATTATCTCCAACAAGTTGACCACCGGACAAGAAGACAAGTTGGTGAAAGTACTAAAAGAGCACAAGACGACCCTTGGATGGACTATTGCGGACATCAAACGGATAAGTCCTTCCACTTGCATGCATAGGATTCTACTTGAGGATGAAGCCAAGCCCTCTAGGCAACCTCAAAGGAGGTTGAACCCGCCTATGATGGATGTGGTCAAAAAGGAAGTGTTGAAGCTCCTCCAAGCCGATATGATCTTTCCTATCTCGGATAGCACTTGGGTTAGCCCAACCCAAGTAGTTCCTAAGAAGGGAGGCATCACTATGGTGGAAAATCAACATGGAGAGATGGTTCCAAGCAAAACACAAACCTGATGGAGAGTTTGCAATGACTACCGCAAGCTCAATAAGGTAACACGAAAAGACCATTTCCCATTACCTTTTATTGATCAAAAGTTGGAACGTCTTGCAGGTCATCAGTACTACTGTTTCCTGGATGGATATTCGGGCTATTTCCAAATAGCCATCGCACCAGAGGATCAAGAGAAGACGACGTTCACTTGCCCATTTGGAACTTTTGCATATCGCAGAATGCCATTTGGACTTTGCAACACATCAGGCACTTTCCAACGGTGCATGATAAGTATTTTCTCCGAATACATAGAAAATTTCATTGAAGTCTTCATGGATGATTTTACCGTCCATGGAGATAGTTTTGACGCATGTTTAGGGCATTTAAAACTTGTTCTTGAAAAATGTGTTGAAACCAATTTAGTTCTTAATTTGGAAAAATGTCATTTCATGGTCAAACAAGGAATTGTGCTAGGACATGTAATATCCTCAAAAGGGATAGAGGTAGATAAGGCAAAGGTTGATGTTATTCAAAGTTTACCTTAACCTACTAATGTTCGAGAAATTCGATCTTTTCTTGGTCATGCAGGTTTATACCGACGTTTCATCAAAGATTTTTCAAAAATCTCGGCACCCCTGTGTGAATTGCTCAAGAAAGATGTCACCTTCATAGTGGATGAGGATTGCAAGAAAGCTTTCGACACTTTGAAGGCATGTCTCACCACCGCACCAATCATCCGTTCCCCGGATTGGGAGAAACCTTTTGAAATCATGTGTGACGCTAGTGACTACGCCGTCGGAGCTGTCTTAGGACAAAAAGACGGACGGGCCTCCCATGTAATCCATTATGTGTCTATGACACTCAATGGAGCGCAAAGGAATTACTCTACCACCGAGAAGGAAATGTTGGAAGTGGTTTTGCCCTTGAGAAATTCCGGTAGTACCTACTTGGGGTAAAGGTAATTATCTTCACTGACCATGCAGCTCTTAGGTACCTCATGGCAAAGAAGGAGGCAAAGCCACGATTGATCAGATGGGTCTTCTTCTAAGTGAGTTTAACCTAGAGATAAGGGACAAGAAGGGGGCTGAGAACCTGGTGGCCGATCATTTGAGCAGACTAGTGCAAGAGAAGGAAGATCCAGAAAAAGGAAGAGAGATAGCCGGAAGTTTTTCAGACGATACATTTTACACAACTCTCTGTTGTGTAACCTCCCCCGCGCCTCGCACCAGCCGCCCCTGAGGCTCAGTCTAGGCGCCCCTGCGGAATTGTTGACAGAGGTTTGTCTTAAGCTCCAATCTTTTAAGCCTTGGTTTGCTGACATTGTGAACTTCATTGTCAGAAAGGAGTATCCTCCATACTTCACCAAGGCACAACGAGAGAAGGTAAAGGTTGAAGCTCGACACTACGTTTGGGACGATCCTTTCCTTTGGAAGCATTGTAGTGACCAAGTTATCCGGCGTTGCATTCCGGACAATGAGGTACAATCAGTCCTAACTTTTTGTCATTCTGAAGCATGTTGGGGGCACTTTGGGGCAAACAAAACTACAAGAAAAGTTTTGGATGTCGGTTTCTTTTGGCCACACATTTTTCGAGACGCTTTTGCATTTTGCAAAGTGTTTGATAGATGCCAAAGGGTAGGAAATCTTTCAAGGAGACATGAAATGCCCCAATCCTCTCTTACATTTTGTGAAATATTTGATGTTTGGGGAATTAATTTCATGGGGCCGTTTCCTACTTCATTCGGGAACACATATATTTTGCTTGCGGTGGACTATGTTTCCATGTGGGTGGAAGCAAAGGCCACCAAAACTGATGATTTAAAAGTAGTTGCAACTTTTCTGAAGGAAAATATCTTTGCAAGATTTGGAATCCAAAAAGCCTTAATCAGTGATAGGGGTACACATTTTTGCAACAAGACAATCACGGCTCTCCTTAAGAAGTACCACGTTCACCAAAGAATATCAACAACTTATCATCCACAAACAAACGGCCAAGCTGAGGTGTCTAACCGGGAAATAAAGACCACCTTGAAAAGACGGTTTCTCCGGGGCGGAAGGATTGGAGTGCAAGGCTAAATGACGCCCTATGGGCATATCGGACAGCCTACAAAACTCCTATCAGGATGTACCTTTTAGGCTCGTGTTTGGGAAAGCTTGCCACCTACCGGTGGAGTTAGAGCACAAAGCTTGGTGGGCGGTAAAGAAGTGCAACATGAACATAGAGGAAGTGGGAGAATTCTAGAAGCTCCAATTGCAAGAGTTGGAGGAACTGAGGCTAGATGCATATGACCATGCTACCACATCTAAAGAAAAGACCAAAGCATGGCAATAAGGTAGGTAATAAGGTACTTCTCTTTCAATCACGTTTGAAACTCTTTGCAAGTAAGCTGCGTTCGAGATGGACAGGGCCGTTCATAGTAGCCGAAGTATACCCTCACGGAGCTGTGGATCTCTATGATCCCCAAACGCACAAGGTGTTCAAGGTAAACGGACAAAGGCTAAAGTTCTACCTTGAAGGAGTCAAGAACGATCCAATCAACGAGATGGTGCTGGAGGAAGCACAGTCAGAGAAGTAGAGATCTTACGTCGAGCCAACGACGTAAAACAAAGGCGCTTCTCGGGAGACAACCCGAAGGAATAAGAAGAGGAGCCTCTGTCAAGAAACCGCCCATGCGGTATTGTGTCCTCGCCCCTGTGGTGACACTCATGCCCAGGGCCGCCCCCGGCGCTGGGCCTGCGCCGGCAACATGCCTGTCACCACCCCCGCGGTGACATCCCTAAGCCCCTGTGGCGGCCATCCTTGACACGAATTCTCGGCGCCGCCCCCGGCGCTGAGCCTGCGTGCCCCTCTCCCTTGTCGCCGCCCCCGCGGCGACAAACTCCCGCCCCTGCGGGTTTACCCAGAAATGAAAAAAAAAGTGGATCTCGAAAATGCCTACACCTACCACGCACCACCCACCAACCTTCTTCACCAAACACACGAACCCTCTAAAACCCCTCTCCTTCAGAAACACTCTCACGCCCCTGCACCCTCTGCCCACCAACGCTCTCGCCGACGCCCCTGCGCCGCCTCCGACAGCCAGCCACCAGACGCAACGCCCCTACGTCACCCTCTCCCACTGCCCCTTACTCTCACACATCCCTACAACCTTCATCCTCACCCATTTCACACATTCCACCCTAGCTGCACCATCGACAAAGCCTAAACCACCAAAGAAGTAACCGGAGCGGCCTCAGCAACACCCCTTCCATCGCTCCACGGAAATCGCCTCTGCACTTCTCCCGCACCTGCGGCTGCAAGCATCCGCCCCTGCGCCTTACCGCCCCTGCGCCTGCACAGCCGCCCCTGCGGAAATCACACCAGAGAGGTCGTTTTCTTTTCCCTATTTTGACATTGGCTAATCTTTCGCTTCAATCACTTTCAAGAATGGAAGCCCCAAGGAAATACAAATGACCGAAGTAGAGAAGCAGCGTTACAGGAGAAGCTAAGAGAGTTTTTAGAGTCTTTTGATTGCATTTGTGTCTATTTATGCTACTAACTCCTTAGTCCAGAAGAAGATGACTAAAAGAAGCTAAGGAAGGAGTTATAAGCACTTAGGAGTAAAGATTGTTCACGAAGCAAAGCTTCTGTTGCCTCACCGCCCTTGCGGAGCCCTGCCACCGCCCCTGCGGGTGACGCCTTACACCGGAGCGCTCCCTACACCCTCACCAGCGCCAGCCATGAAGTGTGTCACTGCCCCTGCGCCACTCCTTGGCGCCCCTGCAGTGACCTACCCTAAAGAGATGAAGACCAGCTCCCCTGCTTCTCTCACTACGCCCCTGCCTGCGCCTCAACCTGGGAGCTGGAAGGCGAAGAGGTTGTGTCATAGCCCCGACGTCGACATAGCATCAGAAACATCAGGAAGTTGAAGGGTCAGACGTTTGAAGAGCATTGAAGATCCGCCCCAGCGGAATTACCCAGCCGCCCCTGCGGCCTTGAAGAAAATCATGCATTTTTGCCTTCACCGCCCCTGCGGAGCTGAAGGACGCCCCTGCGGCTTAACGTCAGAAGCTTTACTCCGGCTGTTTACAACACCTTTATGGCATTAAAGGTGGATGTTTTGGGCCGGCCATTTACTCCTATTTAGTGCCTTTTGTAGTATAAATAGTCCTTGGTTGATTGCTAGAAGGGGCCATCTTATCATCTTGTTAGCCAACAAATTATCCACTTAGATTGTCTTGCTACCTTTGTAATGAGTTGCTAATTCCCTTGCTACATTGGGTTCGTTTGAAGCTGCATTGTTACTTTGGTTGTAAGTTCTTTATAATATAAGTTTTCATTCAGTAATACTTTGTGTCTCCTTGATCTCCATTGTCTAATTGCATGTTTACTATTGCTTGAGATTGATCACCTTAGGTTCTAAACTGCATGTAAACAACTAGGATTAATAGGTTCCGGGTTCGGGTCTTTAATCTAGTAGCAACTTTGTTCGCTCGAAAGGTGTGTGGGTCAAAGTCTTAAATTTATATCTAGAACTCAAAGCAAAGCGAACCCGCAGTGTACGGATCGGCTGTAGTAAGGTAAGAATTCCAGAGTCGAACTCAGGGATTTGGTGAGAGTAAATTCAAATTCAATTATCTAGCAAAAATGCAAAAGCTTTTGTGATTAATAAAGGGGGAAATGACTCCAAGGATTCAAGTATCCGATTTCGGCTTTCGATTCAAGACACTTCTAAGTGATATAAGGATAGAGTTTATATTGCCAAGATTATGTGTTCAAATGTAGGCATCGTACGGCGAAGTTCCGAAACCTATTTATCTAGTCCAAAGGTTATCTCTATAAGGGTTGTTGAGGCTGCAATATAGAAAGATCTCAAGACAAGAATTATGTTCAAACTAACTATCTAAAACCTCAGGATATGACTCTCCAAGATAAAGAATAGAAAGCACACTTCAAATCTTAATAAAGGCTGTTGAGTCTCTCTATTACCCAAATCTTGTAATCTTAATCTATTAAATGTAGAATCAAGTTTGAAGTCTCTTCACACACTAAATTAGAGGTTAAAAAGGTTAATCAAGGTTGGGATTTAGGCAAGGGTTAACTTTGGTTAAGGAATGAATCAATTAAAGCTCGACGGGGTATTAAATCGACCTACCACAAATAAATCGGACGATTTATTCAAGAACAGGGCGATTTTCCTGTTTGTCGTAAAGTTAAAATCTAAACTCTCAGGGTCCAAATGTTTGAATGAGTTCATTCTATCATCATCTAAGCCTTAATCATCAACTATTCTCCCTAGAATCACAATGGTTTTAGCCAACCATTTTCAAAATCAAATCAAATCAAAGATTGAGTGAAATAATTCAAATAAATCCGAATCTTGAATAAAAACTCAATAACCTTCAAATCTGTAAACCAATCTCAAATGTAATCAATGTATCTCTCAATTTACTCAATATTGTGTTCAAAAACCACAAAGACTTCAATGGAATACAGAAATCTCACAAATATGATCAAGATTGACTTCCCGGCAAAAGTGCTTCAATCCTTCTCCCCGAATCTTCAATCTCTCACTAACTTGTAAAGATTTCCCGCTGCGGCCTCCTCGATTTCGTTCCCAGGGTTCCAAACTATAGTTTCTTGCTAGTGGGCCGTTTGGCAAAACCCTTCTCGAGCCCAAAGTTGATGGGCTTTGTGTCGTCTTTTTATTTGGCCGAAAAACAAAGTAAATCGGGCTGGCCGATTTATACATAAAACCGTTCGATTTTTAATGATAAAAATCGTCCGATTTATATAGTAAATGGCACGATTTTCTTCAACAGAAAGTGCTCGTCTTTTGGCTTGTTTTCTTCCTCTTCCTTGTGCTTCTTTTACGTAATTCCTTTGCTCTTTGTGACTCCTCTAAGACTCCTTTAGCTTCCTTAATGACCTTAGATGCTCCTTGCTCCACTTTTTGCTTTCAAATCCACTCCATTTACCTATAATTCAACCAAAACTCGTGTAGACCTCTATTTCTAAAATATTATTGAATAGAACACAAAAAAGGTACACAAGTTCTCCTTAAATGCAAGGTAAATCGAGATAAACCTCTACAATATGCATGATTATAATGGTATATAATTCATGCCATCAAAATACCCCATACTTGCCCCTTGCTTGTCCCTAAGCAAGACTCAAATTTAGAATACAAGATGTCATGGACTATATATGTATGAAGACTCAAAAACTTTTCTTTTGATAGTGCTTCTTCTTATTGGATCACCCTCAAAATGATGTTTCAAGGCATAAGAAGGCAAGGTATGTATCAACAATAATAATAACATGGACTAACTCTCTTTTCTTTCTCAAAAACACAAATAAAGGACATGATAAAGATGTAGAGGTAATTAAAATCAAACAAGTCTAAGCTATGAAGTCTTAAATACATGCATAAAAGTCTCAAGGTCTTCTAATCAAAGATAAGGTCTAAGAAACGTGTTAAGGAAGGGAATTCTTTTAGGCAATTGTGGTGCTAATCCGGGAAAGAGGAACAACATAATACCTTCAAGAACTTCACTTCACCGCACATGCTTTGCATGCAAAAGCTTTGCTTTCTTTATACTTTACTTTTTGAGAGTATGGATAGAGGTGCACAAAAACCGAAGCCTAGGAGATCGGCGTTTCTCAATTTCGAGATGCCTCAAACCCTTGATGCACATACCATATCCCATTAGGACTTGTCGTTCAATCGGACTTTGGCAAGACACAAACACCCGGCTATGTGAATGGTGCCGAGTTACTCATCCTCATGTTCAACGTCCCCAAACTTATGAATTGCTACACTTTCACTTAACACATTTTCATTGGCCCTCCCACATCAAACATGCCTTTTTTTTCAATCACTTATCCTAACTCCCGGATGGTAAAAGGAGGGTCGCATATTTCATTGAGGGGCTAGCATGATCAAAATATGAGAAGAGAAAAGAAGTGAATTGCCTTGGTCATTCTTATATGATGTAAAAGAACTTGCAATATAGCTTCGACTATTATTTCATTCTCTTATCAAAACATCTAAATCATATAACTTATTCATGTGTTCAAGTAACAAAAGTAAGCTCATTCATGCTATGATTAAAATCTCAACATAACCAAGTCATCTTTTTGCCTATCCACATCACAATTCTCATCATAGAGGTCATTTCCATCATAAGAAACACAAAAATTTTTGAAGAGTCATAATTTTTGAAAAAGATCATGCAAATGCAAATGTCATAGTGGAAAGCAAGTAGTGTAAGAGTTATACAAGCCAAATCATCAAAAGTAGTGTAAAGTGCATAGAGTGCTAAGATGAAGTAAAAGATATTGTAAGTACCCCCACCCCATACTTAACATCCACATTGTCCCCAATGTGAAAATCAAGCATAAGATGGAGAAAAATACTTACAATGTAAAAGAAGTGGAAGCTCAATCCTCGGTCGATGGTGGTGGTGGAGGATACAGATACATCGGTGCACTAGGATCATAGAAGTGGCCGAACTGATGGTAGTATAAGTCTCTCATCTGGCCGTCGTAGGAGGAATGTCTAGCGTCCGTCTCCCGCCGGTACTCCCTGAACTGAGTGTTCAAGGTGTCATAGTCGGTGTGGAGAGCGTGATAGTCGGTGCGGAGGCTCTGGAAGCTAGAGACTAAGTCTCTAAAGTGGCGGGGAAGTCGACGTCCTCGTCCATGACCTGGGGCATGTGCAAAAGAGTGGCGAGGTGGCTGCATGTCATCCTCTGTCTCCTCAGTGCCTCTACTAGTCCTGCTAGGTCCTGCACCATGAGTGTCGGTGTCCATGGCATCCGTGGCGTGACCACTATAAGTGTCACTCTCGAACTAAAGCATGTTCCCCTGGTGTGTTCCATCCTCATCATCCTCCTCGTCCTCAGCGTTACCTGCATCATCATCATAATACATAGGAGGAGATATCTCCTCAAGCATCAATTCGAACGTTTCCTTCCAATTCCTCCTATTCCGAATAGTGTATTCGGACTTCCAAATAATCTCGGATGGTTTCTTCTTTGGATCCTTTGCCCATGGCAAGGGCACATGAAGGGTTCCTCTCCCTCGAGGAATCAAAACTTGTCGGACAACCAATCTTTGTGAACCTAAGGGAAGGGCACTCTCAGCTAGAGTGCAACCCGAGAAGTCTAACTCCAATGCCTTAGCCACATGAGTGACAAGGCCTCCAGCACAAATGTCACCCTTTGCCTTGTTGGCTATCTTTCCTAGATAGTCAACAAGCATGGAGGTGATGTCGGGGACGGTAGTGCATGTCATACAGTATAAGATGAAGAGCTCGTCAGCCTTGAGCTTCTGTGGGGTCTCCGTACGAGCAAATAAGCTTTCACTAAGGATTCTATGTACTACCTTAAAGGAGAGGTTGTACATACTAGCCTCCTTTGAATTCCCGGGTCTCCACTTATCTCCTTCATATTCTCCCACCGAAATAGTTTCCCAAAAAGCGCTAGCGCTTACTCCTCTCGCAAATGTGCCTGCATTAGAGTAAGAGAAACCAAACAAATCTCCAAAGTCATCTATACTCATAGCATGGTTGCGGTTCATGAGGCGGAAAGAGACCGCTCTCTCTCTAGGGTCATGCTCGAATGTGCTAAGGAATTCTAAGGTGATCTCGGTATAAGCATCTTCTCTTATCATAGCAAACTGACTCAACCCAGCTTTATCTAACATCATGTCCACATCCTCTCGAACAAACAAGGAGTTTTAGTCGTCTAGCACAATGTATCGAGGAGGGGTGAATGGGCGATCTAAGATACGTTCATATCTTTTCTTGTGTTTGGATGCGGGAGGTGGAATTTTTGGAATGGTTTGAGAGGGTGGTGGAGATGGGGGAGGAGCTTTGGAAGAAGATCCCTTCTTCTTTCCCGTATTTCTAGTTATTCTCTTCACAATATCCATTTCTGCAGCTGAAAATCGGCCTGTTCTTGGCAAAAATCGTCCGATTTTTCTGGGTTAGGTCGATTTTTCTGTCGATTTCTATGATTCTCATAATTCTGTAAAGTTCTGTCTCAACTATCACCACACACAGTCTCCTATAGTAATTCCTAAGGAAACCCCTCAATCAATCTCAGCAAACAAACACTTTCTAAGCAAGATTCAAATTCGAATGAGAAACTTAGGTTTCGGAATGAAAAACCTGAATTCCGGATGGAAGAGTCGATTGCCAAGTTTGTTGTTGCTAGATCCTTGTTCTTTGTTGAAAATGCTTCAGTTTGGAGCCAAGAATCGTTCAAAACGATTAAGGAATGAGGAATTTAGGGGGTGGGCGATTTTCGGAGCTTTTGAGAGAGAGAAATCGAGAGTGGAGGTGTTTTGGAATGAGGGAATCGAGTGTTTAAGTCTTTATATAGGCTCGAGAATTAATGAAGAAAATCGTACGATCTTTAGGGTCGATTTAATCGTCGGGGCAATTTTTCTTTCATTTTCTCTGAACACAAGGAAAATCGGACGATTTTTGTGGAGGGGGTCGATTTCGTGGTCGATTTTTCTTTCTGTTGTCAAAAATCGACTTGCTCTGTTCCTGAATCGAACGATTTACTTTGTGTAACTCGATTTCCTTCCTTGTTTTTCTTGAAAATTGAGATTTGAACTAATTTATGCTCCCTTACTCCATGGATCTCTCAAATTGGACCTAATTTCCTGCGATTAATGACACGACAAACCAAGACTGCATCGAGGAACAAATAAAAGCGAAAATAAAAGAAACAAAGCAACTAAACTAAGCTAACTAAGTGATGAAAGAAGGGAAAAAATTATACTATCATGGGTTGCCTCCCAAGAAGCGCTTTGTTTATCGTCTTTAGCTGGACGGTGTATGGTTTGTGTTCACTAGAGGAGGATAGGAGCTATCTCCTCGACCGGAGCTTCCGGTGTGTATTTCTTCAACCGTTGGCCATTAACTTTGAAGTTTCCGCTTTGTTCACCCCATACTTCAACTGCACCATGGGGGAAAATTCATTTAATTACATAAAGTCCTGTCCAACGGGATTTAAGCTTACCTGGGAATAGTCGAAGCCTTGAGTTGAATAGAAGGACTTTATCTTCTTCTTTCAGATCCTTTGGAATGATGTGCTTATCATGCCAACGCTTCGTCCTTTCCTTGTAGATCTTTGCGTTTTCATACGCATTTAGCCGGATCTCATCCAGCTCATTGGTATCTAGAAGTCGCTTCTCTCCAGCTTCTTTCATGTCAAAGTTGAGCCACTTGATGGCCCAATATGCTTTATGCTCTAGCTCTACAGGAAGATGACAAGATTTACCATAAACGAGATTATATGGAGTCGTACCTATCGGTGTCTTAAAGGCGGTTCTGTACGTCCATAATGCATCGTCAAGCTTCATTGACCAATCCTTCCTTGTTTTAGAGACAGTTTTCTCTAAAATTCCCTTGATCTCTCTATTGGATATCTCAACTTGTCCGCTAGTTTGCCGATGATATGGTGTAGCTATCTTATGGGTCAACCCATACTTAGCCAATAGAGTCTCGAATCGACGGGCTGTGAAATGCGTTCCTCCGTCACTAATGATGGTTCGGGGAGTTCCGAACCTTGGGAAGATCGTTCTATTGAAGAACTTCACCACTACCATTGCATCATTAGTAGGAGAAGCGATTGCTTCAACCCATCTCGAGACAGTCTACGGCAAGAAGTATATATTGGTTTCCGCAAGAAGATGGGAAAGGTCCCATAAAGTCTACTCCCCATACATCGAAGATCTCTACTTCTTGTATGTTGTTGAGAGGCATCTCGTTCCTTCTAGATATATTACCTGTCCTTTGACAAGCATCACAAGCAACAACATATTTTTGCACATCTTTGAATAGTGTAGGCCAAAAGAAACCGGAACGAAGTACCTTAGCACAAGTCTTGTGGGAACTAGCATGTCCTCCACATGGAAGAGAATGGCAATGGCGGATGACACTTTCCACTTCATCTTCTAGAATACATCTCCTGTATATGCCATCGGGACCTCTTTTGAATAGAAGAGTTTCATTCCAATAGAAGTGTCGGACGTCCTTAAAGAACTTCTTTCTTTGAGCATACGAAAGTCCGGGGGGAATCTCCTGACAAACAAGGTAATTTACAATGTCAGCAAACCATGGATCATTACCTTTCGAGATGTGTTGAAGACACTCTTCAATCTCATGTAGTTGCTCATCAGGGAATGAGTCGTCTATAGGAAGTTCATCCGTCTCGTCGGTGAGGTGTGGAAGACGACTAAGATGGTTAGCAACGGAGTTTTCCGACCCTTTCTTATCACGGATTTCCAAATCAAACTCTTGTAAGAGTAAGATCCATCTTAGAAGCCTTGGCTTCGCATCCTTCTTCGTGAATAAGTAGCGTATTGCTGAATGATTTGTATAGACAATCACCTTTGCACCTACAAGATAGGAACGAAACTTTTCAAAAGCGTAAACTACAGCTAAGAGTTCCTTTTACGTGGTAGCATAGTTGTATTGAGCCTCGTCTAGCGTCTTGCTAGCATAGTAGATGGCATGAGTGCGACCATCTTTCTTTTGTCCAAATACGGCTCCTATAGCGACATCACTTGCATCACACATAACCTCGAAAGGAAGAGTCCAATCGGGTGGTTGGATGATTGGTGCTGAAATCAAAGCTTCTTTGATCCTACAAAAAGCATCTAAACAATCCTTCGAAAATTCGAAGGTTGCGTCTTTCATTAAAAGATTAGTTAAGGGTTTTGAAATCTTAGAAAAATCCTTTATGAATCTCCTATAGAAGCCTGCATGTCCTAAGAAGCTTCTTATTCCTTTTACAGAAGAGGGAGGAGGTAGCTTCTCAATTATTTCTATCTTAGCTCTATCAACCTCTATTCCTCTTTGTGATACTAGATGACCTAACACAATCCCTTCAATGACCATGAAGTGACACTTTTCCCAGTTTAAAACTAAGTTAGTATCCTCACATCTCTTAAGAACTAATGAAAGGTTAGAGAGACAGTTATCAAAGGAAGAATTGTATACCGAAAAGTCATCCATAAAGACTTCCATGATGTTCTCTACGTATTCGGAGAAGATTGCCATCATACACCTTTGAAAGGTTGCTGGAGCGTTTCATAGACCGAACGACATTCTTCTATAGGCGAATGTACCCCAAGGGCATGTGAAAGTCGTCTTCTCTTGATCATCCGGGTGAATGGGAATCTGAAAGAAACCGCTATATCCATCTAGATAACAAAAGTAAGAGTGTTGGGCTAACCTTTCCAACATTTGATCAATAAAAGGGAGGGGAAAGTGGTCCTTCCTAGTAGACACGTTCAGCTTACGGTAGTCGATGCACATTCGCCACCCCGTAAATGTCCTTGTGGGAATAAGTTCGTTGTTTTTATTGGCAACAACGGTAATGTCTCCTTTCTTTGGTACTACCTGTACTGGGCTCACCCATTTGCTATCGGAAATAGGGAAGATGATACCTGCATCAAGTAGCTTAAGGATTTCTTTCTTCACGACATCCTTCATTGCCGGATTTAACCGTCTTTGAGGTTGACGTGAAGGTTTGTAATCCTCTTCCATTAAAATTTTATGCATACATAGGGAAGGTTTTATACCTACTAAATCATCAATAGTATAGCCTAATGCTCTCCTATGTTGCCTTAAAACATTCATGAGCTTCTCTAGTTCAACATCGTTCAGATTCGCATTAACTATAACCGGATATGTAGAATTAGTGCCAAGAAATGCGTACCTTAGGTGTGTAGGGAGGGGCTTCAATTCCAATGATGGAGGTGCTTTGACCGATGATTCATGACCTTCTAATGTCATGGGAGAAGCCTCTGAAGGTGGGGAGGGTGTATCATTAGAGTTGAGAACAACTACAATCAAGTTTGTAGGATCTAGAGAATTCTTTGATAAATCGACCTCCCTTGAAGAAAATCGGACGATTTGTGGGTCGATTTTTCTTCCTGTTGTCAAAAATCGACTTACCTTTTTAGAAATCGAACGATTTAATTCATGTAGGTTGATTTTTTTCACAGTTTCCTGGGTCGATTCCAGCTCTTCAAATCCTGTTCCTGATTCTTCCTCCACATCTTCTAATGCTCTCACATCATCGTCACAATCATTATCTACTCCTTCCTCCATGATGCTCATACTAAGAACCTTTTGAAGAGGGTCTTTCATTAAGATTGAACTTACTACCTCTCTAGATTCTTCTTCATCAAAGATGTCAAAGACATCTTCTCTCAAGGCTGGCTCCTTTATCAAAGAGGAGAGTACGAACTCCACTTTCTCTTCACCTATATTGAAGGATAGCTGGCCATTCTTGCAATCTACCATGCACCCGGATGTTGCAAGGAATGGTCTCCCAGGAATGATGGGAACTGGATAATCTGCAGGGATGTCAAGAACGGCAAAATCTATAGGAATATAAAACTTACCGATTCTTACAGGAATGTCTTCTAATATCCCAACTGGCTTAGTGGTGGAATGATCAGCCATGTAGAGTGTGATCTTCACCGGTCTAGGCTCTCTTAGACCAACTGCTTTGCATAAAGCAAGTGGTATGATGCTCACGCTTGCTCCAAGGTCGCAAAGTGCATCATAAGTAGCCTCCCCCAAAGTGATGGGTATGCAAAAGGATCCTGGATCACGTAGCTTAGGTGGCATATTCTCCGTCATAGTCTTGATGAGTTCGGATGACTCCATACTCATCTTGACTTCTCCAATGTATTCTAATTTCCTCTTGTTAGAGAGGATCTCCTTGAGGAATTTCCCATAAGCTGGCATACCTAAAATTGCATCCATAAAAGGTATATTAATATGCAGCTTACTCATAAGTTCAATAAACTTACCGAAGTGTTTATCTAAGCGTGCTCGCGCTTTAGATTGAGGAAATGGTCGAGGTGGTTTGTAGGCGGGAGGAGGAACATAGACATCTTCCTTCTCTTTTCCCTCTCCTTCTTTGGTGGTGGTTTCAACTACTTTAGGTTGAGGATCGGTAGTTGTTACACCACTCCTAGTAGTGATTGCCATAACCCTTCCCTTTGGGTTATCTTCCGTCTTCCCGGGAAGTTTCCCTTGGTCTCTTGGAACTTCTCCGGCTTTGCTAAATACTTGGCTTTCCAAAGCTTTGTGAGCTTTATCAACCGAAGTTATATAGCTCTCCAATCCTTGTAGTTTGCCTAGGATCGTTTCCAACATGGGATCGGGTTTGTTCGATCCATTTGATGATTGTTCCTGGCTTTTCAAAGGAGTAGAAGAAGATGGAGGTGTTAGAGCTTTTTCAACATGAGAATAAGGATTACCTGGAGTTTGTTGATTTGAACTCCAATTATTTCTATTGGAGTTCCTATTGTTGTTATTCCAGTTAGAGCCCCAGTTGTTGTTCCGGTAGTCATTCCTTTGATTGTTATCCCTTCCCATATAGTTGGCTTCCTGCTCCTTAGTCTTTTGAAGACTCGTTTTGATTACTTCCTTCAACTCTTTGATCTTATTGTTGAGGGAAAATATTTGTGTTTGAGAAGCATGGTTCAATTTAGCTCCTGGATCACCTTGATTCCGGCTATTTGGTTCCACCTTCCGGTGGGAATACTTCTCAATCACTTGGGCTTGCTTCTCAATGAAGTCCCAAGTGTCATCCTCTCTCATGTCCATGAATATGCCACAAGAGAGAGATTGGAGGTTGAATTGTGTTTCCACATCCAATCCTTTATAGTAGATCTCCAATAATTCCAGTTTTGAAATGTCGTGGTGTGGGCAATCCAACAAGAGATCTTGAAACCTTTCTCAAGATTGAAACAAACTTTCGTTAGGTTTCATAGAAAAAGCATTTATCTTACCTCTCAATTCCGCCATTTTGGATGGCGGGAAGAACTTGGTGAGGAATTCCGAAGATAAATCCTCCCATGTGGCCAACTTTGCAGCTGGAAGTGTTTGGTACCAAGCTAGAGCTTTGTCCTTCAAAGAAAAGAAGAACGGTTTTATCTTGTAATTGCTTGTAGTAGCCTTCTTTGGCTTCATAGTCTCCATGAGAATCTCGAAATTCTGCAAGTGTTGATGTGGAGATTCAGCACTTGCTCCACCAAACTGAATTTGGCGAACCATGGTGATAACTTGTGGTGAGAAGCTGAACTCCTGGATGTCTTCAGCTCCGAAATCCACACCTAGACGGCGTGGTTGCTGAAGTGGATCCATCCGTTGTCCCAAAGTTCGGGGTCTATCACCTTCATTAGCAACTCTCACATCCCTAGCTGGGAAGCGAGGAACAACCGGTGGTCTTGGGGTGTTTCGAACAGGATGAATCACTGGATCGATCTCCTCAAGTGCCAGCATGTCCGGGTCAAGTTCTTCATCATCGGATGAATCATTCCTAATGGACTTAGTCGGTGCCTTGACTTTCTTTTTCTTCCTGGATTCGTTCAATTCCAACTTCATGTCCAAAATCATAGCCCTGAGTTCATCAATTTGGAATTGATGACTCGTTTCAGCATCGACACGAGCTTTCTCACTCAACTTTAGTTGACGTTGAGCTTCATCCAACTCAGCCTGGATGTTTCTCTCGTTATTTTCAGCCATTTTCTTTTCCTTCAACTTTCTTCTTAAAGTTTTCTCCAATTCGGGATCGAAAGGAACTAGATCTTTAGTGGATCTAGTCTTTCGCATATACCTAAAGAACCTGCAAAGATCACTCAAGTAGACTAATCAAATCACAAGAGCAAGAGCTCCCAAGCTAGACAACCGAAAACCGAATTTGGTCTAGACCATATCCCCGGCAACGGCGCCAAAAACATGTTCGCTCGAAAGGTGTGTGCGTCAAAGTCTTAAATTTATATCTAGAACTCAAAGCAAAGCGAACCCGCAGTGTACGGATCGGCTGTAGTAAGGTAAGAATTCCAGAGTCGAACTCAGGGATTTGGTGAGAGTAAATTCAAATTCAATTATCTAGCGAAAATGCAAAAGCTTTTGTGATTAATAAAGGGGGAAATGACTCCAAGGATTCAAGTATCCGATTTCGGCTTTCGATTCAAGACACTTCTAAATGATATAAGGACAGAGTTTATATTGCCAAGATTATGTGTTCAAATGTAGGCATCGTACGGCGAAGTTCCGAAACCTATTTATCTAGTCCAAAGGTTATCTCTATAAGGGTTGTTGAGGCTGAAATATAGAAAGATCTCAAGACAAGAATTATGTTCAAACTAACTATCAAAAACCTCAGGATATGACTCTCCAAGATAAAGAATAGAAAGCACACTTAAAATCTTAATAAATGATGTTGAGTCTCTCTATTACCCAAATCTTGTAATCTTAATCTATTAAATGTAGAATCAAGTTTGAAGTCTCTTTACACACTTAATTAGAGGTTAAAAAGGTTAATCAAGGTTGGGATTTAGGCAAGGGTTAACTTTGGTTAAGGAATGAATCAATTAAAGCTCGACAAGGTATTAAATCGACCTACCACAAATAAATCGGACGATTTATTCAAGAACAGGGCGATTTTCCTGTTTGTCGCAAAGTTAAAATCTAAACTCTCAGGGTCCAAATGTTTGAATGAGTTCAGTCTATCATCATCTAAGCCTTACTCATCAACTATTCTCCCATGAATAACAATGGTTTTAGCCAACCATTTTCAAAATCAAATCAAATCAAAGATTGAGTGAAATAATTCAAATAAACTCGAATCTTGAATAAAAACTCAATAACCTTCAAATATGTAAACCAATCTCAAATGTAATCAATGTATCTCTCAATTTACTCAATATCGTGTTCAAAAACCACAAAGACTTCAATGGAATACAGAAATCTCACAAATATGATCAAGATTGACTTCCCGGCAAAAGTGCTTCAATCCTTCTCCCCAGAATCTTCAATCTCTCACTAACTTGTAAAGATTTCCCGCTGCGGCCTCCTCGATTTCGTTCCCAGGGTTCCAAACTATAGTTTCTTGCTAGTGGGCCGTTTGGCAAAACCCTTCTCGAGCCCAAAGTTGATGGGCTTTGTGTCGTCTTTTTATTTGGCCGAAAAACAAAGTAAACCTGTATGGCCGATTTATACATAAAACCGTTCGGTTTTTAATGATAAAAATCGTCGGATTTATATAATAAATGCCACGATTTTCTCAATAGAAAGTGCTCGTCTTTTGGCTTGTTTTCTTCCTCTTCCTTGTGCTTCTTTTACGTAATTCCTTTGCTCTTTGTGACTCCTCTAAGACTCCTTTAGCTTCCTTAATGACCTTAGATGCTCTTTGCTCCACTTTTGCTTTCAAATCCACTCCATTTACCTATAATTCAACTAAAACTCGTGTAGACCTCTATTTCTGAAATATTATTGAATTGAACACAAAAGGTACACAAGTTCTCCTTAAATGCAAGGTAAATCGAGGTAAACCTCTACAATATGCATGATTATAATGGTATATAATTCATGCCATCAAACTTTAAGTAATAACGGGTTGTGATTACTTCAAGAAAAGGAACACAAATATAAAGATAAGTTTAACGGTTTTAATCTTCTCTTTATATCCCTTAGTCTTTTTTTGAAAGCTAACTTGTTATTTGTTTTTGTAGGTTTATGGAACACTAACCTGTTAAGTTGTGTTGATGCCGCTTGGCTCAACACATATATATGATCGAGACGGGAGATTACTTGAAAACTTATAAAAGGAACTCACCAAAGTAGCAATTGCATGCTTAGAATCAACCTAGTGTAGATTCATCCATTATTGTCTTACTTGTCGCATTAATCATTTTCATAAGTTTTTGTCCACCAATTCAACCAACCACCCCCCCCCCCCCCGCTTGTGTTACTTGTCACTATAATCGATAATCGCATCTAAAACACCTTAACTCTCTTGGGTTCGACCCTTACTTAATCACTATACTTGTTCTTAGTGCTAAGTCGGGATTTACTTTTGATTGGGTATCGACAACCATATAAATACATTCGGTCAAAATTTGGCGCCGTTGCCGGGGAGTTTTAGTGTTTTATTGTTATTATTGATTATTGGTTTGAACCATTTTTATGGTTCAAACCCGTGCTACTAACTCCGGCTTTGCTTCTTTTGATCCAGAAATTGAGAGGACGCACATCCGGCAACGAAGACAACAACAACTTCAACAAGAGATGGCTGACCGTACTCTTTGTCAACTTACGCAGTCCACCTTGGCTTAAAACCCTCTTGCGGTCACTATACCGGCACTAGGGGAAGGAGTCAACTTTGAGCTCAAGTCGGGCCTCATTCACTTGCTCCCATCCTTCCATGGGCTAAGTGGTGAAGACCCCATCAAGCACCTTGGGAAGTTCCATACCGTGTGTATGAGCATGAAGCCGGCCAACATTACCGAAGAACAAATCAAGATGAGGGCATTCGGCTTCACACTCAAAGATTCGGCGGATGATTGGTATTACCATCTTCCATCCGGCAATATCGACACTTGGGAGAACCTTCACAAGGCGTTCTTGGAGAAATACTTTCCAGCTAAGAAGGCCAATAGCTTGAAGAAAGTTATAAGCAACATCAAGCAAAAGGCAAACGAAACTCTCTACGAGTACTTCGAAAGGTTTGCACGCCTCCGATCCAGCTTTCCTTTCCACGGATATTCAACTCAAGATCTAGTCTTGTACTTGTACAATGGCTTGCTAGACAATGAAAGGAGGATCTTCGATGCGGCTTGCGGAGGTAATATTCCTAACTCTACTCCTGACCTTGCTTTGGAAAAGATACAGGAACTGGCGGAAGGTACTCGGAACTTTGGAAGGACCCCGGCTTAGAAAGGAGTTCATGCTGTGAGTTCCGGGAAGAGTGAGATTTCCACCGAGCTCGCGGAATTGAAGGAAATGGTGAAGAGGCTAACACTTATGGGAACGCTGCAGCAACTCAAAGCTTGTGGAGTTTGTACGGACCCGTATCATCCAACGGACATGTGTCCACAAGTCTAGGATGACGATCCTGAGGTAAACGCAATGGGTTATGGACAACTACAGCAGCAAAGACCTAGGAACGATCCCTATGCACAAAATTTCATGCCAAATTGGTGTGACCAACAGAATTTTCGTTGGAGGGATCAACAAAACCAACAACAACAGCCCCGGCAAGGTAAGTATCACTCAACTGAAGATATGTTGTAGGTTTTGACTAAACACTTTGCTACACATGTCCAAACAACAGAATCTAGCATCAAGAACCTTGAGAAACAGGTTGGTCAAATGGAGGAAGCCATTACAAGAATTGAAACTAGGGCCTCCGGCGGATTACCTTCTCAAACGGTAATAAACCGAAAGGTGATGTTGGAAGAGGCTCAATCATAGAGGAAGAATCCCTACGTCGAGCCAACGACGTAAAACAAAGGCGTTGCTCGGGAGGCAACCCGGAGAAATAAGAAGAGGAGTTTCTGTCAAGAAAACCGCCCCTGCGGCTCTAAGTCCCCGCCTCTGCGGTGACACCCATGGCCAGCGCCGCACCCGGCGCTGGGCCAGCGTCTGCTCACGTAGGCCACCGCCCCCGCGGTGACACCCCAACGCCCCTACGGCGGCCACCCTTGACACACATCCTCAGCTCCGCCCCCGGCGCTGAGGCTGCGTACCCCCTCTTCCTTGTCACCGCCCCCGTGTTGACAAACGCCGCCCCTGCGGTTCTATTAAGGAAAGAAAAAAAATACACTTCCAAAAAATAAACCTTCATCTACCGCCCTATTTAATCCCTCTCTATTCATCCTTCAAAAACCTAGCCGACTCGCCTCCACGCCCTCGCGCCCTCCGGAAGATCTCGCACCGCCCTGTCCAGACGTTGTTGTGCCGCCTCCGGCAACCTAGTGTCGCCGCCCCTTTGTGACACCAACCATCTTGTAATATCCGGAATTTTTATTCCGTCTAATTCCGCCGTTGACGGTTTCCCATTCTATCTAGTATCTCTCCCTTCACAAATTTCATTATTTTATGTAGAATTTAATTCACATAAAATGATAAAATTATATCAAAATCTAATCCTTAGAATTATCTATTATTTTATGTAGAAGTTAATTCACATAAAATGATAAAATTATATCAAACTCTAACCCTTATAACTATCTATTATTTTATGTAGAATTTAATTCACATAAAATGATAGATTTATATCAAACCCTAGTTATTATAATTCATTCTTATTGAGGACAAGCTGTGACGAGCTCATGACAAGATGTGACGAGGCCATGACTAAGCTGAGACGAGATCATGACTAAGCTGAGACGAGATCATGACAAGCTGTGACGAGTTTTGACAGATTTTTGACAAGTAATTCAGCCACCTTTCTTGCATGCTTCAGCCCACGTTTTTTTACCTTAAACAGCCCAGTTTGCTTACCCACAACAGCCCAGCAGGGGTGACTTCGAGCCCAGCCTGCAGTAGTCCGGGAGAAGCTGGTTACGAGCCCATTAACAGCCCCTCCAGCCCAACACGCTCAGCTCCCTCCAGCCCAGCGTGCAGCCCTCTCCAGCCTGTGATTTACGTGTGAACAGCCAGCCCTTCTCCTTCCTTCTCTCCTTCAATTAACGGCTGCTGAAGAGCCTTCTGTAACAGCCAGTTTTAATGCAGCAGTTATACTCCCTAACTCCTACAGCAGCGTTTTATTTTCTCCTAACTTCAGTCACGTGCAGAACAATTCTTGGCATCGTCTCTTCCTAATCTTTCACGCTGCACTTGCCTGGATTCTGCACAGATTCAGCAACATTCTAACCACAGGAAACTGCAAGGAAAAGAGCCAGCAGAGGAGAGAACTACAACAGCTGCTCGTCTATCTAATTCCGGGGCTGCTCGTTGTAGAAAGCTCGCCAGCAGCCGGAGTAGTGTAAGTAGTTTCAGTCAGCCCTTCTACACTTAAGTTCCTCTCTAAATCTAACTCTCAGTACACACTCCTTCCCAGAAGATAACCAGTTGGAGGGTTGTTCGTTCGTGGCCTGCGGTGACAGAAGAAGAGACGGCCACCTTGGAAGCGGACCCTCCCACACTAGTGCAACAACTTACCTTCTGCAGTCATCAAAACCTTGGGTAAATGATCAATCATTCTCCCTTTATCTTGGCTGCAGTTCAATCTTTAAACTATAGATGAAATAGACATGTGTGTACTTAGGTTTTAAAATGTTTTAGTGTGGTGATGAGGATAGATCGAACTAGAGAAGTGAGGAGTAGTAAGCGAGTTGTTGTAGCTTCTTACAGTGTCCAATTTATGGCCATTAGATGACCTAGTGAAGTAGATCATATTATCATATAAATTGAAGTGAGAAACTCCCTTTAAAACTTCAGTTTTGAAAGTAAGAATGGCCACTGTTGTGAACCAATGTTAAAACGATTGGTTGAAGATCCACCGTTGAATTTTTAATAGATCACAGATAGATATACACAGTTTACTGTGTTAAAATTTGGGAACAAAAGAACGGTCGGATTGAAAGTTATAGGGTCTCGAAGTGGAGTAGTTGAGCTGTTTTTCCAGCAGAAAAATTTGACTAAGTATGGGAACATTTGTAATGTTGTAGCCAACTTTAAAGATTTTTGTAGGAATAACGATTGAACAGTTTTAAAAAATTGTTTCTCCTATGAGTAGATTAGAGATCATAGATAAGCTATAAATTTATTTTAGAATTTTTATAAGTTTATTTTAATTTTATATTTAAAGTTGTAGTTGGACTTTAGTGACTTTTCGGGAAATAGAAAATGGGTAGTTTTTATAGTTGTCACCTAAAATCATCCTAGGGAGTAGAACTTGATTAGTTAGCCTCAAGTAAGAATTTAAGTACTTTTTACGGGTTTTTGGAAGTCTCGGAACCAAGGGTAAAATAGTCATTTTACCTTAAATAGACACTGTAATAACTTCTGCACATAGAATCGTACATCTTAGGAGTTTTAGACTTCTAAGTATCCAAGGAAAAATGTTGATCCACGTGCCTCCTTTGACAGGCAACTGAGTTCCTGCAGCTACTGTTAGTGTTGTTAAGAGAGACGAGTTTTAATTCTGGTAAGTCCACTGACTTACTTAGCTAGCTTCTTGCATGTGTGTGATACGTATGAGTGGTGTGTGATAGCTAAGATAAATAACAAAAATGCAATAGGCCGACTGTAGTATATTATAATTGACCCAAGTGTATGATAACGGGTCGTGACATCATCTGCCTAGCTCTTGCGAGAGTCTAGGAGGTTCCCTGCGACCAGCCCAGTCCGGTAGACGGTCACATGCATTAGTACCATTCCGCGTTGGTAAACGGGGACAGGGGCGAGGTTTGGGAATCCCTCGTGTCACAAAATAAGTATCATTAGTAATGACGTATCACTTAATTAAAGATAATAAAAAGGAATGAGTGTTGCATGCTGATTGCGTATGTTGTGTGTTTGTGCTTTTACCGTTATACTTATGCATAGAATGTTAGCTAACGGTTTTATACCGCTTGTAGATGCCTTGCAGGTTAGGGAGGCGATCGAGTGATCCGGCGGTAGTGGGCAGCCGGGGTTCCGTGCATTATAGGACGGGACTGTGATATTTTATTTTCTGACTATTGAGACTGATGTTGGTATTTCCGGTTTTTGAGACTTGGCTGTATTGTTTTCAGAATTTGGATTCTATTTATTTGGCTCATGTTATAAAACTCTTTGTTTTGCCTTTTTATTTGTGCCGTGTTGTAAGGTCCGATGAAGTTGTTGCCAGGCTAAGGGCCGGGACCCATTGTGAGGTCCCAGCTCGTAGCATTTCGAGTCCTCTAGGATTCGGGGTGTTACAATATGGTATCAGAGCTCTAGGTTGGCAACAACGGCACTCGCCATCTTCAAAAAGGCCGAATAAACAAATAAACGGAAACCGCAAGGGTTCCGAACTTTTAAAATGAAATTTTTGTTTTCCAAACCATGAGCATAAACGGGTTCGGATAGAATGCACGGACCGCCACTACCTCCGCTAAACTCGATAGCATAGTTTATTGGACTTCTGTTATAACTTGTAATTTTAGTAACTTTGTGACCTTTAGAAGTGACCTAAAGTAATAAGATAGTCATGTCCTTACTAGGAACTAAAGTAGTCTTATATTGATCACGTCATTACCAGATGGCACGTACGAGAGCGACAGCTTACGTTGGACGAGGAGAGGGCCGACCTCCCCTTCCTCTTGGAGCCCCAAGACAGGGACGTGTGGGCAGGCCTCACAGGGGCCGAGGTCGAGGACGTGTCCCTGTTGTAGATCCGCCAGCTGCGGATGTACGTGCTGAGGAGGTGGCCGAGAGTATTGTTCCAGAGGTTAGGGATGAGACTGCTACTAGGTCCGGAGTACGGAGTGCAGGGCCAGCTGATTCTGGCCGCGTATCGATTGGAGCATCGGAGTATCGAGCTTATGTCCAGCAGGTGCAAGAGGCATACAGGGCCGGAGCACCACCTCCAGCACCGCCAGTGCCAGCTAGGTCAGCAGAGGTCTCTCAGAGGGTGACTCAAGTGGTAGTTCCACCGGTGGTAGCTGCACCAGTGAAAGTTGTCGAGGATGACCGAGTGAGAGACGAGCTGAGGGTACCGAGACCAGATGAATGGTTGAAGACATTCAACCATCAGCGAGTTCCCACCTTCGACGGGAACGTTGGACTTGAGGTGGAACATTGGATCAGTCATGTGGAGTCCGCGCTAGAGGCGATTCGCTGCCCTGAGAGTCGTAAGGTGGAGCTGGTTCAGACATTGTTTAGGGACCAGGCACAGTACTGGTGGAGGACAGTGAGGGGCGGAGTGTCCCGATTTGAGCAGTTGTTGAGTCTCGTGAGAGAGACCTTTTGTCCTACCTCACTGAGAAGGGACCGAGTGCAGGACTTCTTGGAGGCAGGTTTTGAGGATGTTCCGATAGCTGAGGCTATTAGGAAGTTCCGGGAGGAGTTGTCACTGTTGGGTCCTGCTGCACCACCTGTGGACCAGCACGTGTATCTGTTTTCCCGGAGACTGAGAGAGACTACCCGCTCCTATTTAGCAGGATTCCGCTGTGATTCCTTAGCTGATTATCAAGATCGGGCTTCAGCGTATGAAAGGGACCGATTGGGTCACCGTAGAGCTATGCAGTCTGGAGGGTTAGACAAGAGACAGAGGACCGGACCAGTCAACACTAGAGTAGGAGGGTCAGGTCATAGGCGTGGTCAGTCCCAGGGCCGTTCTAGTCACTAGGTGGCACCGCCGATGGGATCTAGAGTACGTCAATGCTACAACTGTGGGGAGCAGGGACACATTAAGCCGGAGTGTAGGAGGCCACCAATTACATGTTTTACTTGCGGCCAGCTGGGCCACAGGGCTACCTTTTGCCGACAAGGCAAGGTAACATCACAGCAGGGGTCATCACCTGCTGGTACCCCAGGAGGAGGACAGAGGCAGTCTCAGTATCAGGCTCGGGGTCAGCAGCAGCGGGCTCCGGGTCAAGCATATTCACAGGGTTCTGCTCAGATTCCAGCTAGAGGTAGAGGGCGTGGTGGAGGCACTTCAGAGACTAGGGGTACTCAGGCTCGAGTCTTTGAGTTGAGGAGTGCCGTAGAGCCAGCAGCGCCCGCAGCCACAGGTATTATCACGATTCATGGCTTTCCAGTCCGAGTACTTTTTGATACAGGTGCGACACACTCTTTCATATCTGATGATTGCATAGATAGGCTGACCTTAGATACAGTAGAGGGGGAACCTTTCCTTATAAGGTTACCCGATGGGAGTAGGGTTCGTGGTACTCGGGAGATTCACGATTGTCCTATCTACTTGGGAGGTCGTGACTGGCTAGCCGACTTTCACATCATGCACTTAGTGCATGAGGAAGTCATACTTGGGATGGACTGGATGGACCGCCATAGAGCTGTTCTAGACGTCAGGAAGAGGACAGTGACGGTCACTACGGAGTCTGGGCAGGAGGAAGTCTTTCGAGGGTGGGACCTCGGAAAGATAGGGACAGTCATTAGTGCGGTCCGAGCCGCAAAGCTCATAGGTCAGGGATGTGAGGCCTTCTGGTGTTACGCCATGAAGGAGGAGACGAGCTCATCATTAGCAGAGACCCCGGTAGCTTGCGAGTTCGAGGTTGTCTTTGGCGAGCCGCCTGGCTTACCACCACAGAGGAGCGTAGATTTTGGGATTGAGTTGGAGCCCGGCACGAGGCCGATCTCCAAGGCTCCATACCGCATGCCACCAGTCGAGATGCTTGAGCTTAAGAAGCAACTCGAGGAGTTGGCAGAGAAGGGTTTCATCCGACCCAGTGTGTCTCCCTGGGGTGCACCAGTCCTCTTCGTCAGGAAGAAGGACGGATCCATGAGGCTTTGTATCGACTATCGAGAGTTGAACAAAGTCACCGTCAAGAATAAGTACCCGCTGCCGCGTATTGATGATTTGCTGGATCAGTTACAGGGAGCTACGGTGTTTTCACGTATTGACTTGAGGTCAGGATACCACCAGCTGAGAGTGCGGGAAGAGGACATACCAAAGACAGCATTTCGGACCAGATACGGTCATTATGAGTTCGTGGTGATGCCTTTCGGGCTCACCAATGCTCCTGTTGTCTTCATGGAGTTGATGAATGGCATCTTCATTGACTTCTTAGATCAGTTTGTGGTAGTTTTCATCGACGACATCTTAGTGTACTCCCGGAGTAGAGAGGAGCACGCCGGACACCTCAGGACGGTGTTGCGGGTTTTACAGGATAGAGAGCTTTATGCTAAGCTCTCTAAGTGTGAGTTCTGGATGCCTGAGGTTGCCTTCCTTGGCCACATTGTCTCTACCGAAAGAGTCAAGGTGGACCCGGCGAAGATAGAGTCAGTTGCATCATGGCCGCCCCCTAAGACGGTCAAGGAGGTACGCAGTTTTCTAGGTCTGGCCGGTTACTACCGTAGGTTTGTGAAGGGTTTTTCTGTGATTGCCAAACCACTTACTTCCTTGTTAAGGAAGTCCATCAGATTTGCATGGACCGAGCCCTGTCAGCGGAGCTTTGAGGAGCTGAAGGAGAGATTGACTTCTGCTCCGGTACTAGCACAGCCAGAGGGCGTTGAGGACTTCGTCGTTTACAGCGATGCATCCAAGATGGGCTTGGGATGCGTCCTGATGCAGAGGGGTAGAGTCATTGCGTATGCGTCTCGACAGCTGAAGACGTATGAGGAGAATTACCCTACTCATGACCTTGAGCTAGCTGCAGTTATTCATGCCTTGAAGATCTGGCGTCATTACCTCTACGGGGCCACCTGTCAGATCTTTACAGACCACAAGAGTATGAAGTACATATTCACTCAGCGGGAGTTGAATAACCGCCAGAGGAGATGGCTAGAGCTGATTAAGGACTTTGACTTAGAGATCCTTTATCATCCGGGGAAGGCGAATGTGGTCGCCGATGCCCTTAGTAGGAGGACACCTCGCGAGGTTGCGATTGCTAGATTGACTGTTCAGACCCAGTTGTAGAGAGATTTGATTTGGTTGGAGGTAGACATCCGGTTTCCCGATACTGACGGGCATTTGTCGGCATTAGAGGTTTCACCGGATCTGACGGAAGAGATCCGGCAGAAACAGGAGGGTTGTCCAGCACTGACGAGGATCAGGGAGAGAATGTCCAGAGGGGAGGCACCACAGTTTGTGGTGGGTGCAGATGGGATTTTGAGGCGCCAGGAGCGCATATGTGTACCCTCTGACAAAGAGTTGAGGCAGCGTATACTGCAGGAGGCCCATTCTACACCTTACTCCGTCCACCCCGGCGCGAGTAAGATGTATCAGGATATACGACGATCTTATTGGTGGGGCGGGCTCAAGCCCGACATGGCTAGATATGTAGCCCAGTGTGCGACCTGTCAGCAAGTCAAGATTGAGCACCACAGGCCCAGAGGAGAGCTCCAACCACTTCCAGTTCCCCAGTGGAAGTGGGAGGACATTTCCATGGACTTCGTTACTCGCCTGAGTTTGAGTAGAGGCTTTGATGCGATATGGGTTGTAGTGGATCGGTTGACGAAGATGGCACAATTCATTCCTATTAAGGAAACGTGGCCGGTGTCTCGTTTAGCCGAGGAGTTTACCCGACAGATTGTGAGGTTCCACGGAGTGCCGAGGACGATCATTTCAGATAGGGATGGGCGTTTTACCTCGAGGTTTTGGCAGCAGGTACACGCCGCCTTAGGGACGAGCTTACAGTTCACCATGGCATACCATCCTTAGACGGACGGGCAGTCTGAGAGGACTATTCAGACCCTTGAGGACATGTTGAGGGCGTGTGTGCTTGATTGGGGGCAGGTATGGCCCGACCACCTCCCTTTAGTGGAGTTTTCTTATAACAATAGTTGGCACGCGACTATTGGGATGGCTCCTTACGAGGCACTATATGGGCGGAGGTGTCGTACACCTCTATGTTGGGATGAGCCTGGGAGGATGAGTGGGGTAGCACCCGAACAGGTGCATGATGAGATGGCTCGGGTAGCATTGATCCGAGAGCGGATGTTGACCGCACAGAGCCGTCAGAGATCTTATGCTGATAAGAGGCGCAGGCCTCTGGAGTTCAGGGTTGGCGCCCAGGTATGGTTGAAGGTGTCACCGACGAGGGGTGTTCGACGCTTCGGCATTAAAGGGAAGTTGAGTCCCCGATATGTCGGGCCCTTTGAGATCCTAGAGCGGATAGGAGAGGTGGCTTATAGATTAGCATTGCCACCCCGAATGGAGGGAGTCCATCCAGTCTTCCATGTATCTCAATTGAGAGAGTATGTGCATGACCCGAGACACATAGTGAGCCATGACGACCTAGTGGTCGAGCCGGATCATACATTTCCTGAGCACCCGATAGCAGTTTTGGAGAGAGGTATGAGACGCCTTCGATCGAAAGTAATACCCATGTTGAGAGTACAGTGGTCGAGACGAGGGATTGATGAGGCCACTTGGGAGATGGAGGATAGTATCCGGCGGAACTATCCCGAGTTTTATGCGGATCTAGAGACGTCTATAGGACCGTCAGGTAGTTCTACATCCTTGTTTGGTTACTTTTAGTGATTGTATGTGTGATATGTTTGATGTGCTTGTGTGTGAACCATATGTGTCTTGATGTGGTAACTTGTTAGTCATAGGGCTCACTTACGTTTCATGATCTTGGGAACTGCCCTAAGTTTCGGGACGAAACTTATTTTTGAGGGGGATCTGATGTAACGACCATTTTTTTCGTTACGCTTTGATAAAGTTAGAGAAGTTTAACGCTTTGATAAGGTTAGAGAAGTTTAGAAAAGGAAACTAAATTTTAGTGAGACTAGGATATACCAGTTTATTTATGGAAGTCGTTTAATTAAATACTTTGTCCTAAGTTTCGGGACGAAACTTATTTTAAGGGGGTACTGATGTAATATCCGGAATTTTTATTCCGTCTAATTCCGCCGTTGACGGTTTCCCATTCTATCTAGTATCTCTCCCTTCACAAATTTCATTATTTTATGTAGAATTTAATTCACATAAAATGATAAAATTATATCAAACTCTAATCCTTAGAATTATCTATTATTTTATGTAGAAGTTAATTCACATAAAATGATAAAATTATATCAAACTCTAACCCTTATAACTATCTATTATTTTATGTAGAATTTAATTCACATAAAATGATAGATTTATATCAAACCCTAGTTATTATAATTCATTCTTATTGAGGACAAGCTGTGACGAGCTCATGACAAGATGTGACGAGGCCATGACTAAGCTGAGACGAGATCATGACTAAGCTGAGACGAGATCATGACAAGTTGTGACGAGTTTTGACAGATTTTTGAGAAGTAATTCAGCCACCTTTCTTGCATGCTTCAGCCCACGTTTTTTTACCTTAAACAGCCCAGTTTGCTTACCCACAACAGCCCAGCAGGGGTGACTTCGAGCCCAGCCTGCAGTAGTCCGGGAGAAGCTGGTTACGAGCCCATTAACAGCCCCTCCAGCCCAACACGCTCAGCTCCCTCCAGCCCAGCGTGCAGCCCTCTCCAGCCTGTGATTTACGTGTGAACAGCCAGCCCTTCTCTTTCCTTCTCTCCTTCAGTTAACGGCTGCTGAAGAGCCTTCTGTAACAGCCAGTTTTAATGCAGCAGTTATACTCCCTAACTCCTACAGCAGCGTTTTATTTTCTCCTAACTTCAGTCACGTGCAGAACAATTCTTGGCATCGTCTCTTCCTAATCTTTCACGCTGCACTTGCCTGGATTCTGCACAGATTCAGCAACATTCTAACCACAGGAAACTGCAAGGAAAAGAGCCAGCAGAGGAGAGAGTTACAACAGCTGCTCGTCTATCTAATTCCGGGGCTGCTCGTTGTAGAAAGCTCGCCAGCAGCCGGAGTAGTGTAAGTAGTTTCAGTCAGCCCTTCTACACTTAAGTTCCTCTCTAAATCTAACTCTCAGTACACACTCCTTCCCAGAAGATAACAAGTTGGAGGGCTGTTCGTTCGTGGCCTGCGGTGACAGAAGAAGAGACGGCCACCTTGGAATCGGACCCTCCCACACTAGTGCAACAACTTACCTTCTGCAGTCATCAAAACCTTGGGTAAATGATCAATCATTCTCCCTTTATCTTGGCTGCAGTTCAATCTTTAAACTATAGATGAAATAGACATGTGTGTACTTAGGTTTTAAAATGTTTTAGTGTGGTGATGAGGATAGATCGAACTAGAGAAGTGAGGAGTAGTAAACGAGTTGTTGTAGCTTCTTACAGTGTCCAATTTATGGCCATTAGATGACCTAGTGAAGTAGATCAGATTATCATATAAATTGAAGTGAGAAACTCCCTTTAAAACTTCAGTTTTGAAAGTAAGAATGGCCACTGTTGTGAACCAATGTTAAAACGATTGGTTGAAGATCCACCGTTGAATTTTTAATAGATCATAGATAGATATACATAGTTTACTGTGTTAAAATTTGGGAACAAATGAACGGTCGGATTAAAAGTTATAGGGTCTCGAAGTGGAGTAGTTGAGCTGTTTTTCCAGCAGAAAAATTTGACTAAGTATGGGAACATTTGTAATGTTGTAGCCAACTTTAA
Source organism: Fagopyrum homotropicum (assembly GCA_033239125.1). NCBI lineage: Eukaryota > Viridiplantae > Streptophyta > Magnoliopsida > Caryophyllales > Polygonaceae > Fagopyrum > Fagopyrum homotropicum. The sequence continues at coordinate 95,000,671 of BSWB01000002.1, read as the reverse complement.
AGTTTTTTGTAGGAATAACGATTGAACAGTTTTAAAAAATTGTTTCTCCTATGAGTAGATTAGAGATCATAGATAAGCTATAAATTTATTTTAGAATTTTTATAAGTTTATTTTAATTTTATATTTAAAGCTGTAGTTGGACTTTAGTGACTTTTCGGGAAATAGAAAATGGGTAGTTTTTATAGTTGTCACCTAAAATCATCCTAGGGAGTAGAACTTGATTAGTTAGCCTCAAGTAAGAATTTAAGTACTTTTTACGGGTTTTTGGAAGTCTCGGAACCAAGGGTAAAATAGTCATTTTACCTTAAATAGACACTGTAATAACTTCTGCACATAGAATCGTACATCTTAGGAGTTTTAGACTTCTAAGTATCCAAGGAAAAATGTTGATCCACGTGCCTCCTTTGACAGGAAACTGAGTTCTTGCAGCTACTGTTAGTGTTGTTAAGAGAGACGAGTTTTAATTCTGGTAAGTCCACTGACTTACTTAGCTAGCTTCTTGCATGTGTGTGATGCGTATGAGTGGTGTGTGATAGCTAAGATAAATAACAAAAACACAATAGGCCGACTGTAGTATATTATAATTGACCCAAGTGTATGATAACGGGTCGTGACATCATCTGCCTAGCTCTTGCGAGAGTCTAGGAGGTTCCCTGCGACCAGCCCAGTCCGGTAGACGGTCACATGCATTAGTACCATTCCGCGTTGGTAAACGGGGACAGGGGCGAGGTTTGGGAATCCCTCGTGTCACAAAATAAGTATCATTAGTAATGACGTATCACTTAATTAAAGATAATAAAAAGGAATGAGTGTTGCATGATGATTGCGTATGTTGTGTGTTTGTGTTTTTACCGTTATACTTATGCATAGAATGTTAGCTAACGGTTTTATACCGCTTGTAGATGCCTTGCAGGTTAGGGAGGCGATCGAGTGATCCGGCGGTAGTGGGCAGCCGGGGTTCCGTGCATTATAGGACGGGACTGTGATATTTTATTTTCTGACTATTGAGACTGATGTTGGTATTTCCGGTTTTTGAGACTTGGCTGTATTGTTTTCAGAATTTGGATTCTATTTATTTCGCTCATGTTATAAAACTCTTTGTTTTGCCTTTTTATTTGTGCCGTGTTGTAAGGTCCGATGAAGTTGTTGTCAGGCTAAGGGCCGGGACCCATTGTGAGGTCCCAGCTCGTAGCATTTCGAGTCCTCTAGGATTCGGGGTGTTACACATCTCCACAACACACACACCCCCAACCCTTTCACTCTCCAAACTCCACTGCCCCACCTCCGGCGGCGTCTACGACAGCAAGGAAGACACCGGAAAAGCCCCATCACCACCACCTTCGCCGAACGCCCAAATCGCCCTCTACTCTTTGACCGCCCATGCGCCTGCAAGCTCCCGCCCCTGCGTCGTGCCGCCCCTGCGCCTGTTGCAGCCGCCCCTGCGGAAAACACAACAGAGGGTTCGTTTCTTACTCAATTTTCTGAAATTTCTAATTCCTTTGATTGTCTCAAGTGCAAGAGATGGAGAATTAGAAGAAGTATAAGTTTTCGGAAGCCGAGACAATGCGTTATAGGATTGCACAAAGTCGGGATATGTATGCAACCCGATTTTTGGACGTCCCTACTTTGGAACAGTTGGGTTTGTTGGAGAGCATGCAGGAGCTTCTCAACAATGCCGGGCTCGGAGATTTTTTTGACAACAACCGCTCCAACATACCCCGAGCTCAGCCGCCTGTTCATTGCCACGTTCAAAATGGAAACGGTGGACCATGGGTGTGTTGGACATACATTCAAGTTCAAAAAAAGGAAGTACACATTAGACTACACCCAGCTGCAGGAGGCATTAGGGGTGACTATAGCCTCTTTCGACGATTGGTGGGAACCTATTCCGACACCTGATTTGATGGAGTTCTGGCAGGCCGCCACCAGGTCTAAATTTCATGCAGGGGGTGAGTACTCCAACAAATTCACTCACCCCTATTTGAGGCTCATATCGAAGGTATTCATGAGTGTCTTCTGTGGACACACGGAGGAGAATAAGGTTGCTCTTAAGGACCTTCCGCTGCTATACGCCTGCCTCTCCACAAACGACTGGTACCGGATTGGCCATACCTCTTCCTTACCGCTTTGAAGCGGATTAGGAAGAATGAGCCATGTGATATTGTGGGAGGAGGGATGATCTCCTTGTTGGCTGCACAGGTGATGGATCTCTCTACTTTAGAGGACGGATTAGAAGCCCCACTTTATACGGAGGGTATGTTGCGGATGTGCAGGCTCATCAGGAGAGACGGGGAGCATCGTTCTTGGCTCTTTTTAGCAGATGGGAGTCACATCACATACCTCCCCCGACGACTTCCATTGGGAGACGAGCTCTCAAATTTGTATGTACCAGCTGACCCAGTACCGCCAAGACGACCTCAGGCATATATTGTTAGGAGATACGTAGTTGGCTCCAGCCGAGCCCCCACCACTGATGAGGAGATGCCGACGGCAGCCCACGACAGCCAGGCCATGGAGAGTTTGCAGGCTCAGATGGCGGCCTTGACTACACAGCACCAGGCATGGCAGACCGACTACCAATGGTCCATGCTTGAGCAGCAGTAGGCGTGGCAGGAGCACTTCTTTTGCCATTTTCCTTACCCTCCGGAGGAGGGTCCAAGTGGTCAATCCGGACCACCCCACTGAGGGGTACATTTCTTTTCCCTTCTCCCACATTTATCTTTGACTCATTTCCACTTTGAGGACAAAGTGTACTTCAAGTATGGGGGAGGGATATATCATTGCTTGTACAGTTCATTGAGTTGTTTTGAGTTTGTTTTGCATCTTTTGAATTCAGATTGAAATTCACAAAAAAAAAAGCCAAAGAAAATGAAAAAAGGCATGAAAAACCTTGGATAAACCGAAAACCCGAAAGGGCGGTTTAGGCAAAAAGAAGGTAGTCCGACCAACCTTAGGTTGGTGCAAAATTGGACTTGAGGGAAGTGAGTTCAAGTGAGAAAAGAAGAAGAGTGGCAAGGTGAAAACCCGAAAGGGCGCCTTGGCAAAATGAGCGACACCGAGTGTAGGTTTCCCTTCCAGCGTTTGGTGACATAAGAAGGGGAGTCATAAGGAGGTTGTCCGGGTAGGCCACTCTTGGAGCAATAAGGATGGTAGTTTCTCTCTTTTTCTCACATTTCCTCTCTTTTCATTCTTTCTTTCTTGGTCCTTCTCTTGTTTTCATTGTCTTTTCTTGCTTACCCATGCTTCTTGAGGCCTTTGAGTCTAGTTGTTGTCATTTGTTTTACTCGGGACGAGTAAAAGGTCTAAGTATGGGGGAGTTTGATAGGTGATGGAATCACTATCATTTAGGATAGTTTTTAGAGTCTTTTGATTGCATTTGTGTCGGTTTATGCTACTTACTCCTTAGTCCAGAAGAAGAAGACTAAAAGAAGCTAAGGAAGGAGTTATTAGCACTTAGGAGTAAAGATCGTTCACGAAGCAAAGCTTTTGTTGCCTCACCACCCCTGCGGAGCCCTGCCACCGCCCCTGCGGGTGACGCCTTACACCGGAGCGCTCCTTGCACCCTCACCAGCGCCAGCCATGAAGTGTGTCACCACCCCTGCGCCACTCCTTGGCGCCCCTGCGGTGACCTACCCTGAAGAGATGAAGACTAGCTCCCCTGCGTCTCTCACTACGCCCCTGCCTGCGCCTCAACCTAGGATCTGGAAGGCGAAGAGGCTGTGTCACCGCCCCTGCGTCGACATAGGGACGCCCCGGCGGCTTGGCATCAGAAACGTCACGAAGTGGAAGGGTCAGACGTTTGAAGAGCATTGAAGATCTGCCCCAGCGGAATTGCCCAGCCGCCCCTGCGGCCTTGAAGAAGATCAAGCGTTTTTGCCTTCACCGCCCCTGCGGAGCTGAAGGACGCCCCTGCGGCTTAACGTCAGAAGCTTTACTCCGGCTGTTTACACCACCTTTATGGCATTAAAGGTGGTTGTTTTGGGCCAGCCATTTACTCCTATTTAGTGCCTTTTGTAGTATAAATAGTCCTTGATTGATTGCTAGAAGGGGCCATCTTATCATCTTGTTAGCCAACAAATTATCCACTTAGATTGTCTTGCTACCTTTGTAATGAGTTGCTAACTCCCTTGCTACATTGGGTTGGTTTGAAGCTACATTGTTACTTTGGTTGTAAGTTCTTTATAATATAAGTTTTCATTCAGTAATACTTTGTGTCTCCTTGATCTCCATTGTCTAATTGCATGTTTACTATTGCTTGAGATTGATCACCTTAGGTTCTAAAGTGCATGTAAATAACTAGGATTAATAGGTTCCGGGTTCGGGTCTTTAATCTAGTAGCAACTTTAAGTAATAACGGGTTGTGATTACTTGAAGAAAAGGAACACAAATATAAAGATAAGTTTAACGGTTTTAATCTTCTCTTTATAACCCTTAGTCTTTGTTTGAAAGCTAACTTGTTATTTGTTCTTGTAGGTTTACGGAACAATAACCTGTTAAGTTGTGTTGATGCCGGTTGGCTCAACACATATATATGCTCGAGATGGGAGATTACTTGAAAACTTGTAAAAGGAACTCACCAAAGTAGCAATTGCATGCTTAGAATAACCTAGTGTAGATTCATCAATTATTGTCTTACTTGTCGCATTAATCATTTTCATAAGTTTTTGTGCACCAATTCAACCAACCCCCCCCCCCCTCTTGTGTTACTTTTCACTATAATCGATAATCGCATCTGAAACACCTTAACTCTCTTGGGTTCGACCCTTACTTAATCACTATGCTCGTTATTAGTGCTAAGTCGGGATTTACTTTTGATTGGGTATAGATGACCATAGAAATACCTTCGGTCAGCGTGGATTTGGACCTTTAAGGTTTGAGTATGGTTAAGAGAACTAGTGGTTTAAGATTTAGGTGAGGTTTCCATTATGCTTTACACAAATGGCCATGTAAAGAAAGAAGATGCATGATACTTTCTTTCTTACGAAACGGATGATACATTGTCGCGAATAAGAGATGAGTCAAGTTTCTTTACTCACATGAAGGAGCCATGTGGCTATTGTGTGGAATTGAGGACCGAGATTATGGTAACGCTGTAAGCTTAAGATGGTAGTACTCGAGAATTTACGAGTTGGATGTTGCGGTGGTTAGAATGGGAAATTTCTTCGGGTTTTCCCTACTCGGAATTCTAGTACGGGTTTTGAGGAAAGGTACAAGGCGGAAAAGTTGTACTTCGATTATCGAGAGAGGTGTATGGTTAATGACAAGTAGAGGTATCTTCTCCGTAGTGAGAGACTCGTTAAGACTAGTTGCGTATGATTGTTATATTTTATAAGATCGACTTGAAGTCGAGATACCGCTAGATTTGGGTGGAATAAAGAAAGGATCATCGAAAGACGGCGTTTCCGGCCGATTTGGTCACTACAGGTTGTAGTGAAGCCTTTTGGACTCACGAGTGCGATTATGAGTTTGAGTTGTTAATAATGTGCATTTATCGAGACTCTGGGTGTATTGCAGTAGCGACATTTGTTTTGTGGTTTCAAGTGGTTCCAATGTGGACCCTAAGCTTTTGCTAGTGCTGTAGACGGGTAAGAATTGTGGTATGAGGATGACCGTGACCTAACGGTTCATGAAAACTATTGACGTACGATATGTACGAGTGCTTCTTTGAGTTCTAATTTGTTGAGAAAGGCTTGTTATACTCTTGGGATTGAGAGGAACAAGCGTGACACGAGAAGCCGGTGATACAGGTTATGCAGAATAAGAGGATAAGAAAAGTCGTCTAAGATAGATAGGGCGTCTTAGATGACTTCCTAAGGGACACAACGATTTTAATAAGTTTCAAGTTGATCCAATGAGAGCGAGGTGATAGTTTGAGTCATACCTCTAAGGTACGTAGAGGAGCTATGCAACCTATAAGTTGGCGGACCATAACCACCAAGTCGCGGGATGTTTTTGACACTTCCTTCTTTCTAAGAAATTTGATTAGATCGTGGGGACCGAGATGTGCCCATGGAGCTTCATTAGAAGCAACAGAGGTGAGTAACCTCTATTCCAATTTCTTTGACACAAACATTGACTCATTGGGACAACATGTCATGATGAATACGTTTAAGTGGAGCTTGCGAAAAGTGTGAAGCAACGAAATAGATTTCGCAAATGTGTTAGACGATTGTGGACAAATAAGGAGAATGACCGAGGGAGGGTCAAGAGTTAGGCGCTTTAATGAGCGTACTTAAGATGATGACAATATTTGTGTAATGAGCGACATGTTAGTTGTGTATGGACGATAAGAGTATGATATGCGTATATAATACTTTGCAAGGGTTGAATATCAACAGGGGTGATGGTTAAAGATGGTTCAGGACCGCGGCCTTATGATTTTGATATCGTCCGGGGTAGGTGTATTTGATCACCAAAACCCTTAGTAAGTGGACGCATTGAGAGGAAGCAACAACTTAACTGACGATTCAGCCTCAGTTTATTAACGAAAATGATATGTGAAGAGATCAAACATAATCGCAAGATTTGAAAGGGCGTTGAGAAAGATCCGGGATTGAAGGTCCCGAGAAGAGATGCCATAGTTACCTTTATGGGATGACGGTTTTGTGGAAACGCTAGGAGCGTCTATGTGAACTTATAATGGAGAGCTGAGATAGAGCCTCCAAGATGCTCGCACTACCCTTACTAATTCACCTTGGTGCTAGTAAGAGGTATCCGGGTTGGTGATGTTCATGTTGGTGAGACGACCTTAAGGCCGAGGTGGCTAAGTGCATAGCCATTATGCAATCCATCGTCAGGTCAAGCTTAACCACCATAAGAAGGGAAAGAGGACTTCATCCACCGCAAGTTACGTAGTGGGAGTGGGAGTGTACACCCGTAGAGGGTACTACCGGTTTAAGACCATGTGACGGTTGTGACGTGTTTGGGTCATTATGGACCAACCGATGGAGATAACGCTTTTTGCACCCTATTAGAAAACCAGGCCGATGAGTTGGCTAGTTGGGGTATGTGCTAAGCGATTATGAGGTTACTTGGGGATACCGAGTATTGTTATCTCGGATCGAGACGAGCGATTCATCTCGAGATTTGTTGGTAGCGGGATAGTGCTGCTTAGGGGCCTAGTTGTCTTTCATGAAAGTTTGCGTTCTCAGACATATGGTCAGTTAGAGAGGGTTTTTCAAGCCTTTAAGGATGTGTTAGGAGCCTTTGTGCTAAAGTGAGAACAAGTGTAATCCGAACACTTCCCTTTGATCGAACATTCGTATTATGATAGTTGTGATGAGTTGTTTGTGATGCCCCTTTGGGAGGAATTTTATGGACGAGAGTATAGTGCACCGTGGTGTCGATTTCGATAGTATATGTAGGGATAGCTTGAGCAGTTACAGGATGACCTCGCTCGAGTATCAATGGTCCGAAGGCAAATGCCAGCCAGGTTGAGTCGCCAGGAGGTATATATATTGATAAGAGGCGCAAACCTCTAGAGTTCATTTATGGATTAGGTACGGTTGAGTCGGGAGTTGTACGGGCATCACTACAAAAAATAATTCAATTGGCCACGCTTGTTGGTGACGGAAAGGGTTTGCCGCCACCATTGGTCTTTATTTGGCGACGGCAACATCAACGTGGCAGAAAATACAAATTATTTGCGTCGGCGGTATATGACCGTCGCTAATAGTCATGTAATTGGCGTCGGCTAATCTTTACCGTGGCTAATAAAAGGTAATGTTGGTGATGGCTATGTTGTCGAGGCCAACAACCAAATTATTTGGCACCATATCAATTATTTGATTTTTTCTTAAATAATAACAAAAAGCAAATTAATTCTGAAATTAGGATCGGAATAAAACTATTGACAAGAATAGGAAGTCTTGGAGGGTCTTGCTTTTTATTATAAAAAAAATTAAACCAACTGCGGAAAAATGAAACAGGGAGTGGGCAATTAAATGCAGCTATGGGGACTACTCGAACTCAAGATGCATGAGAACCAACAAAGACCCCTATCACTATGTCACATTGTATTGCATGAATATTCTAATATTTTGTGCAACTAGTTAGAACGTAATTGCGTCCCCCCCTAAAATTAATGATTAATCTACCGAAATTATCTATATTATATATTAAATACATCCATTTTTCATTTACGAGTTTTCAGTCGATAAACTATAATATATATTAAAATATTAAAAATAATCTTTCATAATTAAGCTATATTTGTAATATACAGTTTGTTATATTATATTATATTATTTAGAATATAAATTTTCAAATCATATAATCAACATAAATTGTTAGTTTTGGATAAAATTAATTATATTATAATATAAACAAATAATTTAATTTATATTATAAAAGTATATTTTATAAAATTATTATGTTGCTTATAGTCCAAACATTGTTAAACATAATTTCGGTAAATTAATTATATGGGGAAGACATAATTATGTAATTAATTGCACAAAATATAGAAATACACATGCAGTACATTGTGTCACAGTGGTAAGGGCTTTTATTGGTTCTCATGTGTCTTGGGTTTAGTCCCCACATTTGCGTTTAATGGGCTTTAGGTTATTTTGTGCATTTTTATTTTTTTTAAAATAAAAGAATAGACCCGTAGTTTAAAACACCGGTTTCTAAAAAAAAGAAAGAAATATAAATCGCAGTTTCAAACTACGGGTTTGTTCTGAACCTAAATGACTTCCTATTCTCGTCAAATTGTTTTTTTTCGTTTCTAGTTTCATAATTAATTTGTTTTTTCTTATTATTCAAGAAAAAATCCCAATTATTGGGGTAAAAATTTTAAAAAAATAATATAATTAATTTCCTTTTCCTTTCAAAATAATAAAAAAATCCCTATAAATTTTAAAATTTTATCTCCAAAAACCTTCCATCAATAAAAATTTTAAAATTTTATCCAATAATGACACCTTGTTAAAAATCTTTACAAAAAACCTAACAAAATTCATCCCATCGAAGAGATGATGAACTCTATTCCTTGTTTGCCTCCAAGAACCCTCGCCTAAAATATCGATTACGGACGAAATTACAGTTAGAATCGATTGACCCCGTCCTATACTCTCCTCCTTGTTGATTCGTCCTCTACTCTTCTCCAAAAACCTCGCCTAAAGTATCGATTACGGAATTGTAGTTGGAATCGACTAACACCGTCCGCTACTTGTCACCATCTTCTACTCTCCTCCGTATTGTTTTTATTCTCCGCCGTCGTTACCCAGAAGCCGACAATCACTTCTCGGGATTTCAAGTTTGATGTACATCTTGTTCTTCCCGGTAAGCTTGCTAAACACACCATTTTTAGGGTACGAGATTGATGTCCGACTTAATCTCCTTTGATGTTCTCTTTAACAACCTTTTGTACTTGTTTTTCATGATACATGTCCATCTTGTTCTTCTCGGCTCGGGATCGGCTCACCAAAAGCTCGTATTTGGCTCGTTCATATTATAAAATGACCTGAATACGAGTCTGGTATTGAGCTCTTCACGAGCCTGAGCCAAATACGAGCGGCTTGTAAAAGCTCATTTAATAATAATAATAATAATAATGGTAATAATAGTAATAATAATAATAATAATAAAAATGCTCCTCTGACGCTCTCTGCCGTTTGCGATCCCTAGGGCGATTCCGCCTGGCGTTTGCGATCCCCTGCGCCTCCTGGTCTGGCGGTCGGCTCGATGGTCCGGCGTGGCGGCACACCCTCCCCCTGAAGGTCGGCGCCCCCTCTTCCCCTCCTCCGTTTGGCGTCTGCCGACTTCCCCTGGTGCGGTGTGCGTCTCTTCGTCGGGTCTCTCTTCCCCTGGTCCGGCGTTCGGTTCGTGTGCGTCAGCGGCGTGGTGGTTGGTGTTCCTGGTGGTCGGCGGCCCTGTCCCTGGTGCCTTTCTAGCCTGTTGTGATCGCCCTCCCCTGCTGTCAAGGTAGTGTCTTCTCTTCTGTTTGCCCTTTCCTGCATTTGCCTTCTTCGACCCAGGTTTGTCCCTCTCCTGCATTTTCAGTTTTTTCCAGGCAGTGGGGTTCGGTTTTGATCTTGGTTGCTTGCATTGCACGTGTGTGCTTGAGGTCTGTGGTTGCTTGAGGTTGCTTTTGTGTTTGTGTTTGTGGTGCTTTGTGTGTTTGTGGTGCTTTGTGTGTTTTCTGGATGAGAGGTTCGGGTTCCGCTCCAGCCGTGTGGGTGCACTGCCCCTTCGTTGGGCGGGACGGGTGTCGTGATGGTGGGGTAAGGGACTTACCCCCGACTTACTTCATTAGACACTTGCGTGATATCCATTTGTGTGATGGCTCCCTTCCCGGGTTTAAGTCTCTTATTTGTTCTGATCAAGGTATCTATGATAGTTTTGTGGCGGTTCTTCGGCAAGTCGGTCTTTGGTTTTGTGGTGAATGTTGTGTCACCCACACGGTGTCTAAGAATTGTGTTCATTCAGATGGGGTTGTTGCTGCTCCTTTGTCTTGTGATGGGTCGGTTTCTTTTTATATTCATGGTTGCCCTCGATCTTCTCTTGTGGTTGCTCCTTCTTTGGATATCGTGGATGTTGTGGTTGGCATGAATGCCCTTGCTCATGATGATGTGTTTGATGTCTCCTTGGTGGAGAAGGTTTTTAATGCCGATGTTCTTACTGTGAAGAATGTCCCGTGGAAGTGCAGATTGGGTTTTGCTAGGGTTCTCAAAGACGCCCTTGATCGGGTTCTTTCTAATCCCTCTTGTATGTCCGCGTGGGTTTGTCTCCTTATCTTACCTCGTTGTATCCTTCATCGATATAAGCCTAAGTCATGTTCTGAAAATCGGTCGGGTGTGAAGCGGGGTTTGCAGGCTGAAAGTATTGCTAGGGCTACGCGATTGTGGAAAGAACCGGGAGGTATTAGATGTCTTGTCGAGGAACTTCTGGCTTCTGTGGTTGATTCCCGCCCCAGGGATGTTGATGGTAGCCCTGTTGAGGCTAACTTGAAACAGTGTAAAAGGAAGGTTAGCGATGGTCATTTTGCGGCTGCCATCTGTATCCTTACCTCTTCGGGTGTTGCTCCCATGTTTGAGGATACCCTCCAGGGCCTTTTGGATATGCACCCGTCTTCCCCGCCTCCTTCCTTACCTTCTCCGGTCGGATCAGGAGTTGCCCTTCAGGTTAACAAGAGTTTATTCCTTGATAGGATTAGGAGTTTCCCTAAAGGCACCTCCTGTGGTAGGCAAGGTTTGTGGGCCTAACACTTGTTGGATGCACTTGGTGGTGGGGCTGTTGCTATTGTTGATGATCTGGTTGAGTCGGTTTCTAGGGTTTTTAACCTTTTCCTTAGGGGTTGTTGCCCGAACACCCTTAGTGAGTATATTGCTAGCGCTCCTCTTACGCCTCTCCTTAAACCGGGAGGCGGGATTCGCCCTATAGCTGTTGGCTCTATTTGGAGGCGTCTTGTATCTAAAGTTACGGCTTCTGTTATCGGTAAGTCCCTTGGACCTTATTTTGAGGACGCTCAGTTCGGGGTTGGGGTTTCGGGCGGCGGGGAGGCTGTTTTGCATGCGGTCAATCGGTTAGTGGAATCTCAGGGTGAAGATGATAGTCTTTCCATGCTTCTGGTCGATTTCAAGAATGCTTTTAATCTCGTGGATCGCACTTCTATGATTTCTCAGGTCCAACAGGTTTGCCCCGCCATTTCTCCTTGGGTTGAGTTCTGTTATGCCCGCCCTGCACGTCTGTATTATGGAGAGCATGTCCTTTATTCTTGTAAGGGTGTTCAACAGGGAGACCCTCTTGGCCCGTTGCTTTTCTCGTTGGTCCTTCATCCCCTTATCCGAAAAATTTCGGATTGTTGCCGGTTAAAGCTTAATGCTTGGTACCTTGATGATGGGACGTTGATTGGTGATACCCCGATGGTCAGTAAGGCGCTTGACATCATCAGGACGGATGGTCCCACACTAGGTTTGTACCTTAATATTGGTAAAACGGAGATCTTTTGGCCGAAGGTTGATCCGCGTAGTTATGAGCCCGGTGTTTTTCCTGAGCTTATTGCTAGACCGCTTGATGGGGTTAAGTTGTTAGGTGGTGCTGTTAGCCTTGACCCGCCCTTCTGCTCTCGGGTTGCTTTGATGAGAGTTGCGAAAACCAAGTCTTTGATGGAGGCCATTATGAGATTGGGGGACCCTCAGTGTGAGCTTCTGCTTCTTCGAGCTTGTTCCGGCGTATCCCGTCTTTACTTTGCTATGCAGACTGCTCCCCCTTCTCATTTTTCCGAGGCTATGGGGGTCTTTGATCATGCCCTTCGTTGTTCTGTTGAGCATATTGTCACTGCTGGGGGCTGGATTTAGTCCCCTTCAATGGCGGCTATCCACTTTGCCGATTAGTGACGGAGGGCTTGGTATTTTGTCATGTGCTGATACTTTGCATTTTGCTTTTCTGGCTTCGAGATCTCAGACCCGTATATTGCAGGATCAGATATTGAGGTTTTCTGGTGTTTTAGGTGATGGTGCCGCTTTTGAGTCGGCTGCTGCTTGTTGGGTCAACTTCTGTAAAGACTACAGCTTGGATATAACTGTGATACGTCCAACCCCCCATTTAATGCAGAAATTGGCTGGATGTTATTACAATATCGTATTTAAGGGTTTTCTTAGGGACTTTGACCTTACGGTTAGGCAGAAGGCCGTTGTTGAAAACTTGAGGCTACCCTTGGCTCATCATTGGCTTAAAGCGGTCCCGATTTCTGGTCTTGGTCAAGTTATGAACCCGGCTACTTTTCGTACTGTCATTAAGTATCGCTTGGGCATTGAGATGTTTAGGGAGGGCTTCAAGTGCCCAGCTTGTGAGAAGGGCATTTTGGACGCTTGGGGTGACCATGCTCTTGCTTTTGTTGCACAGGTTGGTATTAAGCATCGGCATAACATGGTGCGTGATGCCTTTTTTGATGAGTGTCTTAAGATTGGGATCTCTGTCCGAAAAGAGGTCCATATTGGTATGGTTGATGATAGAGGTGGGGAGCTGCGCCCGGCCGACATCCTTTTATATAATTGGTTTCAGGGCAATGACATTTGTGTTGACATCACTGGTACATCTCCTTTCTCTTCGCCTGACCTGTCTAACTTCATTCCGGGTAAAGTTGTGAGGGTTGCTGCTGATAACAAGAGGAAGAAGTATGTTGAGGTTTGTAGTTCCATGTGGTATCACTTTCTTCCCTTTTCCTTTTCCACATTTGGCGACTTGGGTGACGACGCGGTGGAACTTCTTAAAAGGTTGGGCTCGGTTGTTAAAGAGTTGCCCGGATATAGTAGGAGTACTTGTTTTATTCTGACTAGGATTGCGTTTACCATTCAGAAGGATGTGGAGCCCAATTTTGGATCGTAACTGAAGCGATTTTCGGCGATCCCTAGGGCGATCTGAAGGGGCCCTCCTGTGGCGGCGTGATGCTTCTTCGGCTTGAGTGACGGCGTCCCCTGGCGGCCGGCGTTCCCTCCCGCCCTCCTCCCCTGGTGGCCGTTCTCCCTCTTTCAGTTGTGTTCTCTCTTCCTGCCCTTTCCCCATCAGCGGACTGTGTGCAGTGTCTCCCTTCGCGTCCCCTCTTTCGGCGTGTCTAGGCCTGGCGTGCGTTCTTCCGGCCTGCAACCTTCTCAGGGTCTTCGGCTGGCGCTCCCAGGACCTTGGTATGTCTTCTTCGGCTGGTGTTCTTCTTGGCCTCTAGTATCAGGCTGCCTTCTTTGGTGTCCTAGGAATTTTGGTTTGTCTTCTTCGGCTGAATGCCCTTCTGTCCAGGTTGTATTTTCTGGTGCCTTTCCTGCATTTGCCTTCTTCGACCCAGGTTTGTCCCTCTCCTGCATTCTCAGTTTTGTCTGGGGTTCGTTTTGATCTTGGTTGCCTGCATTGTACGTGTGTGTGCTTGAGGTTTGTGGTTGCTTGAGGTTGCTGTTGTGTTTGTGTCTGTGGTGCTTTGTGTGTTTGTGGTGCTTTGTGTGTTTTCTGGATGAGAGGTTCGGGTTCCGCTCCAGCCGTGCGGGTGCACTGCCCCTTCATTGGGCGGGACGGGTGTCGTGATGGTGGGGGTAAGGGACTTACCCCGGCTTACTTCATTAGACACTTGCGTGATATTCATTTGTGTGATGGCTCCCTTCCCGGGTTTAAGTCTCTTGTTTGTTCTGATCAAGGTATCTATGATAGTTTTGTGGCGGTTCTTCGGCAAGTCGGTCTTTGGTTTTGTGGTGAATGTTGTGTCACTCACACGGTGTCTAAGAATTGTGTTCATTCAGATGGGGTTGTTACTGCTCCTTTGTCTTGTGATGGGTCGGTTGCTTTTTATATTCATGGTTGGCCTCGACCTTCTCTTGTGGTTGCTCCTTCTTTGGATATCGTGGATGTTGTGGGTGGCCTGAATGCCATTGCTCATGATGATGTGTTTGATGTCTCCTTGGTGGAGAAGGTTTTTAATGCTGATGTTCTTACTGTGAAGAACGTCCCGTGGAAGTGCATATTGGGTTTTGCTAGGGTTCTCAAAGACGCCCTTGATCGGGTTCTTTCTAATCCCTCTTATGTGTCTGCGTGGGTTTGTCTCCTTATCTTACCTCGTTGTATCCTTCATCGATATAAGCCTAAGTCATGTTCTGAAAATCGGTCGGGTGTGAAGCGGGGTTTGCAGGCTGAAAGTATTGCTAGGGCTACGCGATTGTGGAAAGAACCGGGAGGTATTAGATGTCTTGTCGAGGAACTTCAGGCTTCTGTGGTTGATTCCAGCCCCAGGGATGTTGATGGTAGCCCTGTTGAGGCTAACTTGAAACAGTGTAAAAGGAAGGTTAGTGATGGTCATTTTGCGGCTGCCATTCGTATCCTTACTTCCTCGGGTGTTGCTCCCATGTCTGAGGATACCCTCCAGGGCCTTTTGGATATGCACCCGTCTTCCCCGCCTCCTTCCTTACCTTCTCCAGTCGGATCAGGAGTTGCTCTTCAGGTTAACAAGAGTTTAGTCCTTGATAGGATTAGGAGTTTCCCTAAAGGCACCTCCTGTGGTAGGGATGGTTTGCGGGCCCAACACTTGTTGGATGCTCTTGGTGGTGGGGTTGTTGCTATTGCTGATGATCTGGTTGAGTCGGTTTCTGGGGTTGTTAACCTTTTCCTTAGGGGTTGTTGCCCGAACACCCTTAGTGAGTATATTGCTAGCGCTCCTCTTACGCCTCTCCTTAAACCGGGAGGCGGGATTCGCCCTATTGTTGTTGGCTCTATTTGGAGGCGTCTTGTATCTAAAGTTGCGGCTTCTGTTATCGGTAAGTCCCTTGGACCTTATTTTGAGGACGCTCAGTTTGGGGTTGGGGTTCCGGGCGGCGGGGAGGCTGTTCTGCATGCGGTCAATCGGTTAATGGAATCTTAGGGTGAAGATGATAGTATTTCCATGCTTTTGGTTGATTTCAAGAATGCTTTTAATCTCGTGGATCGCACTTCTATGATTTCTCAGGTCCAACAGGTTTGCCCCGCCATTTCTCCTTGGGTTGAGTTCTGTTATGCCCGCCCTGCACGTCTGTATTATGGAGAGCATGTCCTTTATTCTTGTAAGGGTGTTCAACAGGGAGACCCTCTTGGCCCGTTGCTTTTCTCGTTGGTCATTCATCCCCTTATCCGAAAAATTTCGGATTGTTGCCGGTTAAAGCTTAATGCTTGGTACCTTGATGATGGGACGTTGATTGGTGATACCCTGATGGTCAGTAAGGCGCTTGACATCATCAGGTCGGATGGTCCCACACTCGGTTTGTACCTTAATATTGGTAAAACGGAGATCTTTTGGCCGAAGGTTGATCCGCGTAGTTATGAGCCCGGTGTTTTTCCTGAGCTTATTGCTAGACCGCTTGATGGAGTTAAGTTGTTAGGTGGTGCTGTTAGCCTTGACCCGGCCTTCTGCTCTCGGGTTGCTTTGATGAGAGTTGCGAAAACCAAGTCTTTGATGGAGGCCATTATGAGATTGGGGGACCCTCAGTGTGAGCTTCTGCTTCTTCGAGCTTGTTCCGGCGTGTCCCGTCTTTACTTTGCTATGCGGACTGCTCCCCCTTCTCATTTCTCCGAGGCTATGGGGGTCTTTGATCATGCCCTTCGTTGTTCTGTTGAGCATATTGTCACTGCTGGGGGGCTGGATTTGGCCCCCTTCAATGGCGGCTATCCACTTTGCCGATTAGTGACGGAGGGCTTGGCATTTTGTCATGTGCTGATACTTTGCATTTTGCTTTTCTGGCTTCGAGATCTCAGACCCGTAGCTTGCAGGATCAGATTTTGAAGTTTTCTGGTGTTTTAGGTGATGGTGCCGCTTTTGAGTCGGCTGCTGCTTGTTGGGTCAACTTCTGTAAAGACTACAACTTAGATATGACTGTGATACGTCCAACCCCCCATTTAATGAAGAAATTGGCTGGATGTTATTACAATATCGTGTTTAAGGGTTTTCTGAGGGACTTTGACCTTACGGTTAGGCAGAAGGCCGTTGTTGAAAACTTGAGGCTACCCTTGGCTCAACATTGGCTTAAAGCGGTCCCAATTTCTGGTCTTGGTCAAGTTATGAACCCGGCTACTTTTCGTACTGTCATCAAGTATCGCTTGGGCATTGAGATGTTTAGGGAGGGCTCCAAGTGCCCAGCTTGTGAGAAGGGCATTTTGGACGCTTGGGGTGACCATGCTCTTGCTTGTGCTGCACAGGTTGGTATTAAGCATCGGCATAACATGGTGCGTGATGCCTTTTTTGATGAGTGTCTTAAGATTGAGATCTCTGTCCGAAAAGAGGTACATACTGGTATGGTTGATGATAGAGGTGGGGAGCTGCGCCCGGCTGACATCCTTTTATATAATTGGTTTCAGGGCAAAGACACTTGTGTTGACATCACTGGTACATCTCCTTTCTCTTCGCCTGGCCTGTCTAACTTCATTCCGGGTAAAGATGTGAGGGTTGCTGCTGATAACAAGAGGAAGAAGTATGCTGAGGTTTGTAGCTCCATGGGGTATCACTTTCTTCCCTTTTCCTTTTCCACGTTTGGCGACTTGGGGGACGACGCGGTCGAACTTCTTAAAAGGTTGGGCTCGGTTGCTAAAGAGTTGCCCGGATATAGTAGGAGTACTTGTTTTATTCTGACTAGGATTGCGTTTACCATTCAGAAGGGATGTGGAGCCCAACTTGTTAGTCGGCTCCCATCCAACGGCTTGTAATGTGTTTTACCTTCGGTTTTATTAATAATAATAATAATAATAATAATAATAATAATAATAATAAAAAAAAAAAAAGTTTGAAAAAAGCCCACTCACCTAGTAACCCCCGATACTCTTTGTGACTATTAGGTTTTGACAATTGGTATTTGGGAACAAGACACTTCGGCGACTAGAAATTGGCGAGGACTAGCGAGCATCAGCCGTCGGCCGACGAAGACGGCACCTCCGACTCCAAGCTATTCCCGGTCTCTCTCTCACCCTCAGGTACGCTCCCTCTCTCGTAGTTTCCAAGCTATTCCTCTGCATTTGACTGATAATAGGATTCGACTATGGTAGTCTCGCAATCTCGCAGTCTCGAGTAGCCGACGAAGACTGGCAACAAGGCGACGCCTCCGACTCCGAGCAGTCACCGGTCTCTCTCTCAGTCTCAGGTACGCTCTCCGTCTCTCTCTCTCTCTCTCTCTCTCGTAATCTCTGGTATCCTCTACTCCTTTGTATCTATCTGAGTCATGTTCTTCTGATTTGCTGAACTTTGTGTATAATTTACCACTGATAGATGAACTTTGTGTATGATTTACTGAGTTAGCTATTAAGGTTCCATCATTATGAATTAAGGTTCCATTGTGATTTACTGAACTTGAACAACTTTGTGTGTGCATATCATGATCTTGTAATTGGTTTTTATAATTTGTAATTAGTTTGTATGCAGTCATAACTTGATGACATTGATCCTTTACACAAAATAAACAAATCAATAACAAGAAAGGAAGATTCATACAAGTGATAAATTGATGATCAAAACTTTGGCAATAACTCTCTGAAACTTGTTTATGGAAGATTCATACAAGTGTTAGTTGAGCAATTCTGTAGAACAGACATGAGACAGATGAACACAGTGTTCATTTACAATCACAACACAAAAAAGCTGTTTAATACATATAGTTATGCAGGCTTATATACACACGCCTTCAACATCATCATTGGTTAATGCTAAACTGGATCAAAGAATGCAACACCTGAATATTATCTCTTTGTGATTTGCCTCTTCATTCTCTGCAACCCAAAGTGCCAAAAAGTAAGTACTTAGTTTTGATTTCATTTTCTTATTCTTTCGTTTCACAGAGAGAATTCAAGCATCAACAAACCATATCTGGTCATCTATTTCAGCTTTTGCTTATCCATAAAGTTTCTGATAAGTGAAGATGAAGAAACATTTTTCATACTTCTTAAAAATGGTAAAGAAGAATCCAGTTTTTGTTTACAAGTCAAGATATATGCTCTATTATTATCTTGAAATATAGCTTACCTTGATCACTATATACGGATTCCATGTTGTCATAGTAAAGGAACAAGTCAGTACAGGAAATATAGCTTAATAGCTAACTCAGTAATGGAACCTTAGACTGAGAGAGAAAACAAATTATAAGAAATATAGCTTAGACTGAGAAAGAGAGACCAATCACAGTAAAGGAACAACTCAGCATAGGAAATATAGCTTAATAGTGAAATATAGCTTAGCTTAATAGCTAACTTAGTAT
Source organism: Fagopyrum homotropicum (assembly GCA_033239125.1). NCBI lineage: Eukaryota > Viridiplantae > Streptophyta > Magnoliopsida > Caryophyllales > Polygonaceae > Fagopyrum > Fagopyrum homotropicum. The sequence goes on along the minus strand of BSWB01000002.1, from coordinate 94,981,982 downwards.
GCTAAATTGAAATGCTTACCCTCCATACATACGGATTCCATGTGTATGTCTATTCACATAATAGACTAAAAATAACAAATTAATTAAGAAAAAAATACACTGAAAAGCTAAATTGAAAAGCTTAATAGTGAAAAATTTAGCTTAATAGTGAAATATAGCTTACCCTCCATACATACGGAAATATAGCTTAATAGCTAACAAGTCAGTACATGAAATATAGCATAGCTTAGCTTAATAGCAAACTCAGTATGCTAAATTGAAAAGTAAAGCATGGAGATTAGGATTTCTCAGTTTAGGCTAGACCTCACAAAACTTGATGATTAGGATTTCTCATTTTTAGTTTCTCCATGTTCATCAACGTTGTTGTGCGTTTGAAGTAAGAGACTGTTCTATTTTATAGTTTACTAAGCTAACTATCAACTAATCAAATTGAAAGAAGAGTAACAGCATATGGGATTTAAAGGAAGAGGGAAAACATCTTCCGTATTCAAGTAGGCTAGGGCTCGCAGGTTATCAGGATTGATACACTAAAACAGGCATGGTTTCTAAGTCTAGGTAGAAAACTGAAAGAGGTTTCGACATATAATAAAACTGAATTTTCTCAAGTTTCATGAGAAATAAAGCAGTAAGATAGTTTGTCAACTTATTTATACTTTCCTATTGTGAGCACATCATACAAGTTGATAGTTAGCAAGTAAACAAAAACAACCTGATTCTCTCAACAAGTAATTTAGATAGAAATGACTTTATATTATCTAAGTAGACAGCGTAATTCCTTGGATTTTAGTTATGTGTTTTGGTTATTAAGCTTCAAGTATTAAAAATGGGTGATTGACCTTAAGGGTTTAGATTTCCTGTATATGTTTTGGGTATTGATTCTCAAGTATAATGATTCATGTATAACATTTTAGGTATTAAGAATAGTTTGAGATTCTAGTATTAAAATTCGGCTAAGCTTATCTCTTTAGAATATGAAGTATCTGGAAACAAATAACTATGAGTTAGGCACCGAGAAAAAGAAAGAAACTAGAAGAGTAAACTATACAAAACCTCATTTGAGAATGATGAAAACAGAAGTAACACCTCATTTGAGAATGATGGCATAGGACTTTACGATCACCCCGGAAGTTGAATCCTCAAGTACCCAACTAGAAGACTAAACCACACAAAACTTCATAAAATCACTCAGCTAAGAGTAAACTATATATACAAAACCTCATAAAGGCATCTCTAGTTAGCCATATCAAGAAACACTTTGTCTCCAAGTGCAAACTTAGGCAATCAGTAGATAGCGGCAGGCAAAAGGCAGCACACATCACGTTCCCTACACCCAAGGCGACTCAAATGCACTGTAAAAGTATTAACTATCCAAATCAATTGTTCAAAACCAAAAGCTGAAACATTCAAGCGGCAATTGACTTTTTAGCATAGCAGAGAATCAGATCAAGTACCTCAGAACGGGAAAATATAACAGTCGACTTCTCATTGCTAGTTGCTTGCGTTGGTACACTTATATTTCCTTTGTTAAAGATACCGCGTGCCTGAGATAGAAGTTTAGTGTGAAAACATAAGATGATGCAATGGAGAGATGATTCAAGTTGTTAGGGATGAACAATGGTGAAAAGTAGACGAAATGAATCGTATTATTCCGATAATAAATCCAAAGTGAGAGGAAGACTTGTGTCAAGTTAGGGTTTGTAGATCAGGAGTTGCGACGGCTCGATTCCGATTCGGATTCCGATCCCGATTCAGTCGGTTGAGCGGAGGGCGCAGCAGGGGAGGAGCCGTCTCTGAATGTTCGGCCTAAAACAGAACACGCAACAGTAGGTTTGGCGTTAGAATTCAAACACCTTATAGGGTACTTTGGTAAAATTTTTATGCTCCAGATGACAAAAGTTATAAAAGCGTGGAGATTAGGATTTCTCAGTTCAATACTTTCTATTTATTTTTTGAGCTCCAGATGAAATATAGTTTAATAGTGAAATATAACTTAGCTTAATAGCTAACTCAGTATGCTAAATTGAAAAGAAAAGCATGGAGATTAGGATTTCTCAGTTTAGGCTAGACCTCACAAAACTTGATGTTATATAAATATTGTTAGAAGGGAGTGCCAGAATGGAACGCTGGTGTAAAAGTTCAAGTTACTTTTGACAGTTTGAACCAACCTGTTGGAGATGAAGGCTCACAATTGAGGTCTCAATTAGGTATAATATGTCGTGATGGACATAGGATTCCACTGTGCATTCTTGGTTGGAAGTTTGTTGATGATTCAGTCAAAGAGGGAATATGGGTTGAGGTTAAGGTAAGAATTTAACAATATGTTGATAAATTTGTATATATGTTTTTTACTAATCCACTTTTTTTTTTTGTTTATAATTTGTAGGCAAATGTGTTGGAAGTTCCTGATGGTTTCAAAGATGTGTGTTTGAGACTTTGCAACCATATGTGGAAGGATTTTAAAGCCAAAACAAAGAAAAAGTATTTTGAGAAGTTTAATAATGATCCAGAACTCCGTACAAAGGTTCCCCCACGTATCATACCAGAACAATGGCCCATGCTTGTTGTTTATTGGCGCAATCACAAGATAGAGTTTATTGGCGCAATCACAAGATAGAGGTATTATTATAATGTAATTTAAATAATTTCTCATGATTATATTTGAGTGTTGTTTTTATGTAGGCCATAGCAAAGCAGAATGTTATAAATCGAGATCAACAAGGACCACATCACATCATTGGTCAGAAATCTTTTGCCCAAATAAGGCATGAAGTATGTGTCTATGCACATTTGCTTAAATATTTATAAAGGTTAAGCCAAAATTGAGTTTATTATACATTACTTGTTGTAATCGACAGATGGAAATAAATGGAGAGCCTACGGATGAAATGAGTGTTTGGTTAAAAGCACGAGACCCAACCGACTATGATGTTGAGGCCATTGTAAGCTTTTCTAACATTATAAATTTAAATCTATCAGTATTTACAATAACTAACTAGTTTGTGAAATTCATGTAGAAGGACTACGAAGAAGAGTTAAATAAAGGAGCCCGATGATCAACAACAACTTACGGCTGTAAAAGATCGAATATTCCACAAGATAATTGGAATTGATAGCCATGGTTATTGTCGAACATTTGGTTCCAGTGCACCTCCTTCTATGATGTATCCATCAGACCCATCTACATATAAGAACAATCCGGAGCAAATGCAAAAGATGATGAAAGAGCTAAAAGTAGAAGTCATTGAAGATGTAACTCGAAAAGTCACTAAAGAAGTAACATCAAAATTGACGAAACACTTTGAGATGAAGTATGAAGAATTGAAGAAATTTATTATGCAATCGGAGGGAAATGAAAGAAGCTCGCATTCACTTACTCTAGTTAGTTTTGGTATTCTAAAACTTTAAATTCTTTAAAAATTTCATGTTTAATAAGTAATTGTTCATCTATGTGCATAAGACTTCGTCACCGTAAATTTTCTCCACCTAAACTATTGTTATTATTTCATATTTTATAGGTTGCAACTAGTGCATATCGAAAAGAGTCTATTGGAGATAGAGATCATGTAGCATTAGAAAAGGAACCAATTAGCGAAAATGATGCAGCTGATGAAGAATTTGTTCAAGTAGAAGATGTTTAGATCGTGGAAGTGTGTGACTATGAACATCATTACCACTTTGTTAAAAATGAAGGGCATCTAGGTTTTGTACTTTCAGATTGTGAACTTATTTACACTTCGAATCGTGTTATTTTGATTGTTTTGAAGGTTAAATACTCTTTTGGTTTATAAAAATTGTTGTTGCAACTTGATGCAGTCATTTAGATGTTTTCAAATAATACAGGTTGTGGTATACTTTTACCATATATGGTAGAAATTAATATTTTAAACACATTTTTAAAATTTGCGACGGCTCAATGCCGTTGCCAAAAATACAAAATTTCCCACAAAAATAAAATTTGTGACGGTTCCTTGCCATTGCCAAAGATACAAAATTTCCCACCAAATTTAAATTTTGCGAAGGCTACTGCCGACGCAAAATTTAAAATTCCGCACCAAATTTCAAAGTTTGGTACACACTGGACGGCGACGGCTTTAGCCGACGCAAAGATTTTATGACGGATTTATCCGTCGCCAACAAGCGACGTGAATACTAGCGACGGAATGGCCATCAGAAAAAACTTTGCGTCGCCTATTCTGGCTACATCCGGTTTGCCGTCGCTGTTGATTATTGGCGACGGCAAATGGCTTTACTTCCGTCGCAAACTACCGTCGCTAATTGATTTTTTTTTTGTAGTGCATGAGGCGTCAAATGTTGGATTTTAAGGAGGTTGAGTTTTCGTTTTACGGACCTTTTTGAAAAATGAGCACGAGTAGGAGGTGATCTACATATTGGTGTTGCCACCAAGAGTGGATGGTGTCTAACCGACGTTTGTTGTGACAGTTGAAGGGATACATGTATAGCTCGAGTTATGTTTTTAGTCTTGTTGATTTAGTGAAAACGAGGAGCTGAGGAGCCGAGGAGGCTACCGGAAGGTCATGGGATAATATCTTTGGTTGAGTTTACAACGAGCTACCGCAAGTTTATGTGTTTTGTGCCCCGAGTGGAAATGTGTTGTATGATTGGTTAGCTCTTGTCTTATTATGCGTTATGCGGTTCATGCGAGTATGTGTGTAGGCCTTGTGAAGTCTTGACGTGGTTACACGAGTGTGTGATGATTATCGATTAAGGAGTTTGCACGTTACGGTTTTGAGTAGTTGCCGAGTTCTTATAACGAGAGTTTTGCGTTAGCAAGTTTCGGGACGAAACTTGTTTTTAGGGGGGATTAGTTGTAACATCCGGAATTTTTATTCTAGGGGTTGAGCGGTTTATCAACCTTCCCGCAGGCGTGGCTTAGTTTTCCCGCAGGCACGAGGTGTTGAGTGCCGGATTTTATTCTCAAAATCCCGTGCGGACCCTTCGTTTCCCCTTTCTGCTTTTGACCCCTCGTTATTGTTGTGATGGGCTGCTTGACCCCTTGTTTCCTGTTTTGATGGGCAGCCAACCTTCCCTCTCTCTCTCCTCCCAATTCACTTTCACGTGACATTTCATTTTCCCCTTCCCCTTTGCTTCTTCTCCCTCCTTTGGCTTGAGCTTGGTAGCTTTCCTTTATGATCTTCCCTCTCTTCTTCTTGTTTTGATTTCCAACTGTGCGATGTGCTACAGATCCAGATTGGTAATGGTAAGCTCTTCCCTCCTTCATTTCTTCACCTTCATCTTCTTCCTTGAGCTTCAATGGTGGAAGCCATAGCTTCATCTTGTTTTCTTCCCCTTTGGCTTGCATGTGTTTGAGATCGAGTTTGGGATGTGTTGTATGATGCTTTGGTGTGTTTGGAACATCTATGGAGGAGCAAGGAAGCTAGGAGGCATCAACACATCAAGGATCCACCGAAGAAGCCATCGCAGGATCGCCCTTTGAAGCTCGACCGCGGGGGCGGATCTTTAGAGCCGCGGGGGCGGCCAGAGCCCTAAGCCGCAAGGCTGGCCAACCTGAGCTGCAGGGGTGACCCAGTGTGCCACAGGGGCAAAAATTGGCTCAGCCAGCCCTCCCTTGTGGCCTTCTTCTCCTCTTCGCGGGTGTGCTTAGCTTCCTTCCTTCAAGATGTGATCCTCACCGGAAAAGAAATCATCGTCAATATGCCGGAACCAATCGTTTTCCCACCAACCGTCCAAGTCAAAACTAAGCCGGCACCTATCGAAATAAATACTTTTGTGTTGTAGTTTATGCCTAAAATTGAGCCAAAACCTATTGAAATCAAACCGAATATTGTTGCTCCGAGCATGCCCAATGCAAGCCAATTTTCACTCTCTCCGGCTAAGCTGTCAGTGTGCGCACTCTCAATAAAATGCCTATAACTGAAGCAATTCAAGGAATTAAAATACCCATAAGTACTACTTTGAAAGGTATTTTCAATATCTACACCTTTCTAGTTTACACAAAGTCTAGATTCCAAGAGGAAGAATGTGAAAATGACCCTACATTGCAGCAACTACGGTACTTGTATGGATTGTTGGGAAAGATCATGCATGGTGTAACATCCGGAATTTTTATTCGGGATTGTGAGCTAGTCATTGACCTTCCTGCAGGCACGGCTCATTTTTCCCACAGGCACGATGTAACACCCCGAATCCGCGGGACTCGGAGTGCCACATTGGGCTAGGATCTCACAATGAATCTTGACCCTAGCCTGACAACAAGTTCACTGGGCCTTACAACATGGCATTGACAGATATAAAAACAAATACATAAAACCGTATAAACTGTATAACCAAAGGTAAACAACAACATAGCCGAGTATGAAACGACATCCTCACACAGGAGGGAAAACAAGACATCATCCTCACGCAGGAGGGAAAACATAAACAACCCAAAAACCAACCACCTAATGTACGAGAGTCCTCGGCCTGTCACCCTGTCACATTAACCAGCAACGCCTATTTTGCAAACATCTACAACACGGTATGAAACTGTTAGCTAACCATACATATATAAGGTAATGCATAAGCACAAGCACAATCACGAAAGATAAACACATCAGCATGATATCACACATTTACCAATTTTATCATCTTTATATAATAGTCATTCACTCAAATTGCGTATATATAGATAGATGAAAGTATGTGACACGAGAACCGATACATCCCCGCCTCTGAGTGCAATGTCCAACTGTACGAGTATCGGTCACACAATCCGTGTACCCTATGGGAGTGGATTGCGCCCTTCTTGTAAACCAGTCTGGCCCGACATCAGAGAACCTCCCAGACTCCACGGCGGGATGAAAGGGAAAGGTTATCACAGCCACGCAGTGGGGCAGTCAATAGAACATAGGTCGCTAAAAACGACAACTCATGCTATCATAGCAAACGTATAAAGCACACACCACTCATGCAAACACCCAATATAGGGATGGTAGCTAAGTAAGTCCTACAGACTTACCTCAACCTCGTACTCAGCTCAACCACAACAACCTCCAATCTTGAGAGAGGGCACTGCCTAATAACAAGGCATAAAGATATATTAAACTCTATTCATCAAAGGGGTCACACCTAGACCCAAAGAGATCCATGAGGATCATACTCAATCTATAAGCCTCACAACCAACTAAACCTCAATATCTCAACATAACTCACAATTCCTCAAATTTCAAGGTAGTATCTAATCAATATTCCTCAATCTCAATTCTAATCCTAATTTAATTAATTAACCTTTAATTAATTAATTAGATTTCGCCAGAATAACGTCTCGCAGGTAATTTCTAAACCCTCTGTCATCAGATTTCATCAAACAAACAACCCATAATCACCAGAATAATATAACGACCATAATGGAATTTCTAATTATCCATTTTGACAAGCCTAAAGTTGATTTAGGTCAAATCGCAGTACGGAAAACGAATAAATTCATAACTTATTCGTTACTAACCCGATTGACGATCTGAAAGAAGATTCGGAATCACAGCGACGCAGGCTACGCACGGACAACATCAAATTGACCGGAATCTGAGCGACGGAACCTTCCTAGTGACATATATGCTCGACCAACCCTTCATCTACTCGGAAATGTAGAAACCCGGTACCGATATGAAGAGAATGAAGAGAGGAATCCAGAAACTCAAACGGAATTGAAATCGGATTAGAAACGGAGAGTAGATATGAGTTTGAAGGTTGAGAGAAATTAGATCTTTTACAAGGAAACGTGAAAGGAAATGAATTAATAAAGGATTTTCCGCTATTTATAGTGAAGACGATAATTATCCTTTAACCGATCCAAAGGCGGGTCGAACCTCCTTCTTCAAACTTCTCGAGATTGGAATATTAAATCTGGAATATTGTAGAGATAATTATTCCACAACTGCCTCGGAAAATGTGTATTCCTAAGCTGTCTTTCTTAGCCGTTAAGAAACGAAATAGCGACTCTTTTGGCCGTTTTGCCTCTCCATGTTATTTCATATCTAGGACATATCCGATGTCGTGATCATTTCTCTCAACTGCATTTTTATTAATTGGAGCTCCCAAATGCTCCAAATAACACCGGAGGGTAAAAATATTTACCCGGGGGAAAAAGTAAAAATTTCCCCAAACGTCCAAAATTACGCTAGGAACATAACGGTGGGACTCATACTCATCACTTGCAAAATCTTCGCGAGTTATATGTCAATTACTATAAACGATTAAGTTAATCAACATTAATTAGAATTCGGAAATCCTAGCTATTACATCACACACCCCTAAAAAAAAGTTTCGTCCCGAAACTTGCAAAATCCCAAAGTCATCTCGGACCCATAAGCCAAGGTATAACTCTCACTCTCTCTATCGGAGGTATCACATCTCCGTTCAGAAGGTCATCACCTATAACAATCTATAACCTCAATGTCATCATGGAGGAATCATCAACTCCAAAAAACAGGGTCATAACGCTACCCAAAGGCGTAGAGGAATCACGTCTCTCGCCATACCACATCACAAGGCATAGAGGAAGCACATCTCTAGCCCAAACATATCACAGGCATAGAGGAAATACATCTCTAGCAAACCATAAGCATATATATCGCATGTAGGAATCACATCTCCACTAAAACTATGTCCATCAAGGTAGCATGGAGGAAAGAACCATCTCCAACTGAATCCTAATCACACTCAAATAGCATGGAGGAAAGAACCATCTCCAGCTATAAATCTAAATTATACTCAGATAGCGTGGAGGAAATAATCATCTCCAGCTATGACATACACTACGCTAGCACAACAAGATTTACTAAGATCATAAATCACATCACAACTAGCATGGAATAAACACATCAAGGCATATAAGCACATAAGCACAACATTCATCAAGATAGCACTAAGATCTACTCGTGCTCCCACAGATGGACCTGTCTCGACATAAACTCTAGATAGTTTCTCAAGGTACTATCCTCAGTCTCTCATGTGGTCTCTTTAGGTCCTCATCTCGACCACTACATCCTTTAAAATGGAAAAGTCTTTCGAATGCAAGCGTCTCATATCTCATTCCAGGAATGTAACCGAATGCTCAACAAGGATGTGGTTTGGCTTAACCACTAGATCATCATAACTCACCAGGTGTCTCAAACCTGGTATATACTCCCTCAGTTCAGACATATGAACACTAAGTAAACACCCTCTAACCTCAAAGGCAAAGCTAAAATCATGCCGCCTTCACAATTCTGGTCAAGATCCCAAGTAAACCGACATATTGGAAACTCGGTTTCCCTTTTATGCCAACACATCTAACATTTCACAGGAGAGATACTCTCAGCCGGTCCTGAACTCTCACTTGAACTTTAGAGGTCGACGCCTCTCGTCTACATATGATATATGGTGACTCTGTACAACCAACATTCTTCCTCTAATCAGCGTTACTTGAAGTATAAAATCCTGAATCGGATCAGATGTTATTCTACTAATATTGTTAGGTCAATTCCAACATAAAGGTATACGGCATCTACATATGTATAATGCCTCATAGGGGGCATCCCAAAAGATGCGCGTCAATCATTATCACATAATAAATCCATTAATGGAGGTAATCTAACCATCCATGTTTCCAGTTCAATACATAAGCTCATAACATATCTCAAGGGTTTGGATAGTCCTCTCTGACTGACCATCTATTTGGGGGTGAAACACAGTCATAAAGTGTAAACTCATCCCTCAAAGCAGTCTGTATCTGCTGCCCAAAATCTCAAGGTAAAACATCCATCTCGATCAGAGATGATCGTTCTCGGTACACCATGGAGTCTCACTATCTGTCTAGTGTACTCCTCAACCAATGCATTCGTTGGCCACGTCTCTCTAATAGGAACGAAACGTGCTGGCTCCATTAATCTGTCACCAACAATCCGGATACATCAAAATTCCCACTGGGCCTCAATCCCATCATAAAGTCCATAAAGATGTCCTACCACTTCCACTACTGCACTGGTAGTGGATGGAGCTCATCTCTAGGTCGGAAATGTTCTATCTTGGCCTGCTGACAGGTCACACACTGTGTCACAAATCTGATTACATCAGTTTCCATCTTCTCCATCAATATAATCTTCTCACCTCGTGGTACCTCTTACTCGTACCTGAATGTACTGAGTAAGATATACAGTGAATGCACTGTACAATTGTCTGTCTCACTCTGCATCAGCAGGTACACAAAAGCGGTCATGACTCTTCATCATTCCATCTACTCTCATGGAGAACTGTGGTGCCTCATTACGAGACATCTTCTCTCCCATCTTCAACAAGGTCGGGCAGGTCCCCTGCTTCTGTTGGACCTCATCCAACAGACCAGGTAGAACCTTTAAGGTATAACTGGATATCCTCATCAAGGAACTGATTGTCCAACTCTAGCCAAGTTGGATCTCTCTAAAATTGAGGCTGAACTGTCAGCCTCACAGTTGTCTTCTCTTGAGGCGTCTTTCTGTTCAAGTTGTTGGAGACAACGTTCAACTTCTCTGAATAGTATGGAACCTTTGGGTTAAAGTCTTGATCAACTCGAGTCCATAACGCTGGTGGTTATTCAACTCCACTGCTAACTCTAAATCAGGCGTTAGGTAGTTCTCCTCACACGTCTTCAACTGTAGACCATAACTCAACTCCTCTGTATTAATACGCGTCTTAAACTTAGCTGGGATATATCACCGTATATTATGGAATCCCCAGAACCTTCGGACTATTACAAAATCGAAGCAGAGGTCAAATGTCTCCTCCACTCTTCAACGTTCTGGCATATTGCTTTGCCATGCAATTCTGAGGGTCTTCCTCAGAAGACTTGTAAAGGGATACATATTCACAAAACCCCTTCCACAAGCGTGGGTAGTAATCGGCTAAGCCGAGAAAACTACGCATTCCCTTAATGTTCATCAGTATCGTCCATGTTCCAACATACTCAATCCTCGTCAGATCAACCAAGATTCCACTGACGGAGACAACATGGCCTAAGAAGGCTACCACTGGCATCCCACTCATACTTAGAGAGTGTAGTATACAACCCTCTATCTCTCGACATCATCAAAACTGTCCTCAAATGACCGGTCTGCTTCTCTCTACTACGAGAGTATACCAAAATGTCATCAATGAAGACCACCACCGACTTTTCAAAGAAGTCGACGAAAATACTATTCATGAACTTCATAAAGACTGCTAAGCCATTCGTCAACCCAAATGACATCACTACATACTCGTAGTGTCCATAACGGGTATGAACAGCTATCCTATGCACATCCTGCTCTCTCACCCTCAATTGGTGGTAATCTGAGCGCAAGAAAATCCTTAAAAACACGATTGCTCCTTGAAGCTGATTCATCAGGTCGTCAATACGAGACATTGGATACACTAGGGCGAAGGAAGCTCGTCTCGGCCCACTCTTCAATCCTTCAGTTACAACATCTCAACAAGCACCATATGATATGGGCCTTCCCAATCAGTGTCGTATCACACTTCAACTTGATAACAATGTCCACACTCCGCTGAGGTGGCAACTAGATGGTTCAGTAACACGTCTATAAGCTCATAAACCACTGGAATATCCTCCAATGTGGAACTATCTTCTTCATATCATAACATCAGAAAACATCACCTCCTTGTGTTATCAACTTCGCTGCTCATATGACACTAATGAGAAGACTCATCTCTTCAAAGGTCGTAACCTCGGAAGACCTCTGTCTAATCGGTCTCGGTAGAGATTGTAACAACCTTCCAACTGATATCTAACATGACATCATATTTATTCATCCAAACCATACACATAGTGACTTCCTCATGCACCTAAGGCATGACAAAGAAGTCTATAAACCATACACAAGTCCCTGAATGAATGGGACAATCACAATCTCGTGGGTACCTCAGACCCCTAACTAGTAATCATGTAAAGGAAAGTCTATATTCTACTATTTCCACAGTCAACTATTAACGCATGCATCGAAAGACATGAAGTGCATAGCACTCACAACAAACAAAACTCCACTACGTAAACCTTTAAAAAGAATGATACCTGTACAGCTAACACCAGAAGCTCCACTACATACCATCACTAAATCTCGGGTCTATGCTCCTGAGGTATCACTGAGGTCATCGCCATAGCCTCCACTTCCACTCTTTCGGCATCGGAAAGAGGAAGGTCTTGCTGAGAAGAAACACCACCTTGCCGACAAAAGGGGCCATATGGCCTAGTTCACCACAGGTGAAACAAGCTATCGGTGCCAAGAGACACTCAGAGCGCAAATGATCTGGATAGCCATAGATGAGACATAAACGTCCCATAACTGTAACTGGTACGGATGACTCCTCTACACTTCTTAGCTCCAAGGCTCTACCTTGAGCTCTTCTAGTGTCTATGGCACTCCCACCACCACCTCTATCTCTACTCGGTCTGGGAACGGATCCCTGAGTAGGCTGACGATCTGGGATTCTCTGTTGTCCCTGTATCTGCTGTTGAGGGGTCTTTTGACCACCTCCCGTCATATTGGCAGAAGAAGAACCCTGTCGTGATACAACTCTACGTTGCCTACAAAAGGCAGCTTTGTGACCTAGTCTACCACAGGTGAAGCAAATCAACGGCGGTTTTGGACAGTGTGGTCTTATGTGTCCAGACTTCCCACAATTATAACAAGTTCTCTTCTCACCAGAAGTCCGTTTAGAACGAGGACTACTCAAACGTCCACAAGCCGGATTCTGCTTACCACTTGGAAGGCCTACCTCATCTTTTACTAGTTCGACTCGTTGTTTCTTCTTTGATCCAGAAGCTTCAGTTGGTCCCACATATGTTGGTAGATCCGGTGTAGGTCTAACCGCTATTACAGCCTCATATACTTGGTGCATATATTCTTGAAACTCGGATCTGCTCATGGAGACATGATCATTCTCTTCAAACTCATTCTCTACCATAGGCGAAACAACAGCGGAAACTGGTCCCTAACTTGACGTTACCGGAGGAAGAGGGGGTGTACCCCTACCTCGTCCCACTACAGATACTGCTATAGTCTGAGCCATCTGTAGGATATACGCACCTAAGCTTACAAGGCTATATATATGCCATATGTATCGATATATATATATATATATATATATATATATATATATATATATATATATATATATATATATATATATATATATATATATATAATACATCCACATAATCCATAATATACACATATTTATACATATCTACGTTGTAGAGATCCATGGCAGAGGTGACGACTTCTCGTACATTCTAACCCAAAACCACACTTAAAACCAAAAACGTTTTAAAACGTCAAACCCCTTTTGGGTTCTATTTATTTTACCTATCAGACCTTATTGCAGGTAGCAAGTGCCATTGTTGTCAACCTGAGCTTTGATACCAACTTTGGAACACCCCGAATCCGCGGGACTCGGAGTGCCACATTGGGCTAGGATCTCACAATGAATCTTGACCCTAGCCTGACAACAAGTTCACTGGGCCTTACAACATGGCATTGACAGATATAAAAACAAATACATAAAACCGTATAAACTGTATAACCAAAGGTAAACAACAACATAGCCGAGTATGAAACGACATCCTCACACAGGAGGGAAAACAAGACATCATCCTCACGCAGGAGGGAAAACATAAACAACCCAAAAACCAACACCTAATGTACGAGAGTCCTCGGCCTATCACCCTGTCACATTAACCAGCAACGCCTATCTTGCAAACATCTACAACACGGTATGAAACCGTTAGCTAACCATACATATATAAGGTAATGCATAAGCACAAGCATAATCATGAAAGATAAACACATCAGCATGATATCACACATTTACCAATTTTATCATCTTTATATAATAGTCATTCACTCAAATTGCGTATATATAGATAGATGAAAGTATGTGACACGAGAACCGATACATCCCCGCCTCTGAGTGCAATGTCCAACTGTACGAGTATCGGTCACACAATCCGTGTACCCTATGGGAGTGGATTGCGCCCTTCTTGTAAACCAGTCTGGCCTGACATCAGAGAACCTCCCAGACTCCACGGCGGGATGAAAGGGAAAGGTTATCACAGCCACGCAGTGGGGCAGTCAATAGAACATAGGTCGCTAAAAACGACAACTCATGCTATCATAGCAAACGTATAAAGCACACACCACTCATGCAAACACCCAATATAGGGATGGTAGCTAAGTAAGTCCTATAGACTTACGTCAACCTCGTACTCAGCTCAACCACAACAACCTCCAATCTTGAGAGAGGGCACTGCCTAATAACAAGGCATAAAGATATATTAAACTCTATTCATCAAAGGGGTCACACCTAGACCCAAAGAGATCCATGAGGATCATACTCAATCTATAAGCCTCACAACCAACTAAACCTCAATATCTCAACATAACTCACAATTCCTCAAATCTCAAGGTAGTATCTAATCAATATTCCTCAATCTCAATTCTAATCCTAATTTAATTAATTAACCTTTAATTAATTAATTAGATTTCGCTAGAATAACGTCTCGCAGGTAATTTCTAAACCCTCTGTCATCAGATTTCATCAAACAAACAACCCATAATCACCAGAATAATATAACGACCATAATGGAATTTCTAATTATCCATTTTGACAAGCCTAAAGTTGATTTAGGTCAAATCGCAGTACGGAAAACGAATAAATTCATAACTTATTCGTTACTAACCCGATTGACGATCTGAAAGAAGATTCGGAATCACAACGACGCAGGCTACGCACGGACAACATCAAATTGACCGGAATCTGAGCGACGGAACCTTCCTAGTGACATATATGCTCGACCAACCCTTCATCTACTCGGAAATGTAGAAACCCGGTACCGATATGAAGAGAATGAAGAGAGGAATCCAGAAACTCAAACGGAATTGAAATCGGATTAGAAACGGAGAGTAGATATGAGTTTGAAGGTTGAGAGAAATTAGATCTTTTACAAGGAAACGTGAAAGGAAATGAATTAATAAAGGATTTTCCGCTATTTATAGTGAAGACGATAATTATCCTTTAACCGATCCAAAGGCGGGTCGAACCTCCTTCTTCAAACTTCTCGAGATTGGAATATTAAATCTGGAATATTGTAGAGATAATTATTCCACAACTGCCTCGGAAAATGTGTATTCCTAAGCTGTCTTTCTTAGCCGTTAAGAAACGAAATAGCGACTCTTTTGGCCGTTTTGCCTCTCCATGTTATTTCATATCTAGGACATATCCGATGTCGTGATCATTTCTCTCAACTGCATTTTTATTAATTGGAGCTCCCAAATGCTCCAAATAACACCGGAGGGTAAAAATATTTACCCGGGGGAAAAAGTAAAAATTTCCCCAAACGTCCAAAATTACGCTAGGAACATAACGGTGGGACTCATACTCATCACTTGCAAAATCTTCGCGAGTTATATGTCAATTACTATAAACGATTAAGTTAATCAACATTAATTAGAATTCGGAAATCCTAGCTATTACATCACACACCCCTAAAAAAAAGTTTCGTCCCGAAACTTGCAAAATCCCAAAGTCATCTCGGACCCATAAGCCAAGGTATAACTCTCACTCTCTCTATCGGAGGTATCACATCTCCGTTCAGAAGGTCATCACCTATAACAATCTATAACCTCAATGTCATCATGGAGGAATCATCAACTCCAAAAAACAGGGTCATAACGCTACCCAAAGGCGTAGAGGAATCACGTCTCTCGCCATACCACATCACAAGGCATAGAGGAAGCACATCTCTAGCCCAAACATATCACAGGCATAGAGGAAATACATCTCTAGCAAACCATAAGCATATATATCGCATGTAGGAATCACATCTCCACTAAAACTATGTCCATCAAGGTAGCATGGAGGAAAGAACCATCTCCAACTGAATCCTAATCACACTCAAATAGCATGGAGGAAAGAACCATCTCCAGCTATAAATCTAAATTATACTCAGATAGCGTGGATGAAATAATCATCTCCAGCTATGACATACACTACGCTAGCACAACAAGATTTACTAAGATCATAAATCACATCACAACTAGCATGGAATAAACACATCAAGGCATATAAGCACATAAGCACAACATTCATCAAGATAGCACTAAGATCTACTCGTGCTCCCACAGATGGACCTGTCTCGACATAAACTCTAGATAGTTTCTCAAGGTACTATCCTCAGTCTCTCATGTGGTCTCTTTAGGTCCTCATCTCGACCACTACGTCCTTTAAAATGGAAAAGTCTTTTGAATGCAAGCGTCTCATATCTCATTCCAGGAATGTAACCGAATGCTCAACAAGGATGTGGTTTGGCTTAACCACTAGATCATCATAACTCACCAGGTGTCTCAAACCTGGTATATACTCCCTCAGTTCAGACATATGAACACTAAGTAAACACCCTCTAACCTCAAAGGCAAAGCTAAAATCATGCCGCCTTCACAATTCTGGTCAAGATCCCAAGTAAACCGACATATTGGAAACTCGGTTTCCCTTTTATGCCAACACATCTAACATTTCACAGGAGAGATACTCTCAGCCGGTCCTGAACTCTCACTTGAACTTTAGAGGTCGACGCCTCTCGTCTACATATGATATATGGTGACTCTGTACAACCAACATTCTTCCTCTAATCAGCGTTACTTGAAGTATAAAATCCTGAATCGGATCAGATGTTATTCTACTAATATTGTTAGGTCAATTCCAACATAAAGGTATACGGCATCTACATATGTATAATGCCTCATAGGGGGCATCCCAAAAGATGCGCGTCAATCATTATCACATAATAAATCCATTAATGGAGGTAATCTAACCATCCATGTTTCCAGTTCAATACATAAGCTCATAACATATCTCAAGGGTTTGGATAGTCCTCTTTGACTGACCATCTATTTGGGGGTGAAACACAGTCATAAAGTGTAAACTCATCCCTCAAAGCAGTCTGTATCTGCTGCCCAAAATCTCAAGGTAAAACATCCATCTCGATCAGAGATGATCGTTCTCGGTACACCATGGAGTCTCACTATCTATCTAGTGTACTCCTCAACCAATGCATTCGCTGGCCACGTCTCTCTAATAGGAACGAAACGTGCTGGCTCCGTTAATCTGTCACCAACAATCCGGATACATCAAAATTCCCACTGGGCCTCAATCCCATCATAAAGTCCATAAAGATGTCCTACCACTTCCACTACTGCACTGGTAGTGGATGGAGCTCATCTCTAGGTCGGAAATGTTCTATCTTGGCCTGCTGACAGGTCACACACTGTGTCACAAATCTGATTACATCAGTTTCCATCTTCTCCATCAATATAATCTTCTCACCTCGTGGTACCTCTTACTCGTACCTGAATGTACTGAGTAAGATATACAGTGAATGCACTGTACAATTGTCTGTCTCACTCTGCATCAGCAGGTACACAAAAGCGGTCATGACTCTTCATCATTCCATCTACTCTCATGGAGAACTGTAGTGCCTCATTACGAGACATCTTCTCTCCCATCTTCAACAAGGTCGGGCAGGTCCCCTGCTTCTGTTGGACCTCATCCAACAGACCAGGTAGAACCTTTAAGGTATAACTGGATATCCTCATCAAGGAACTGATTGTCCAACTCTAGCCAAGTTGGATCTCTCTAAAATTGAGGCTGAACTGTCAGCCTCACAGTTGTCTTCTCTTGAGGCGTCTTTCTGTTCAAGTTGTTGGAGACAACGTTCAACTTCTCTGAATAGTATGGAACCTTTGGGTTAAAGTCTTGATCAACTCGAGTCCATAACGCTGGTGGTTATTCAACTCCACTGCTAACTCTAAATCAGGCGTTAGGTAGTTCTCCTCACACGTCTTCAACTGTAGACCATAACTCAACTCCTCTGTATTAATACGCGTCTTAAACTTAGCTGGGATATATCACCGTATATTATGGAATCCCCAGAACCTTCGGACTATTACAAAATCGAAGCAGAGGTCAAATGTCTCCTCCACTCTTCAACGTTCTGGCATATTGCTTTGCCATGCAATTCTGAGGGTCTTCCTCAGAAGACTTGTAAAGGGATACATATTCACAAAACCCCTTCCACAAGCGTGGGTAGTAATCGGCTAAGCCGAGAAAACTACGCATTCCCTTAATGTTCATCAGTATCGTCCATGTTCCAACATACTCAATCCTCGTCAGATCAACCAAGATTCCACTGACGGAGACAACATGGCCTAAGAAGGCTACCACTGGCATCCCACTCATACTTAGAGAGTGTAGTATACAACCCTCTATCTCTCGACATCATCAAAACTGTCCTCAAATGACCGGTCTGCTTCTCTCTACTACGAGAGTATACCAAAATGTCATCAATGAAGACCACCACCGACTTTTCAAAGAAGTCGACGAAAATACTATTCATGAACTTCATAAAGACTGCTAAGCCATTCGTCAACCCAAATGACATCACTACATACTCGTAGTGTCCATAACGGGTATGAACAGCTATCCTATGCACATCCTGCTCTCTCACCCTCAATTGGTGGTAATCTGAGCGCAAGAAAATCCTTAAAAACACGATTGCTCCTTGAAGCTGATTCATCAGGTCGTCAATACGAGACATTGGATACACTAGGGCGAAGGAAGCTCGTCTCGGCCCACTCTTCAATCCTTCAGTTACAACATCTCAACAAGCACCATATGATATGGGCCTTCCCAATCAGTGTCGTATCACACTTCAACTTGATAACAATGTCCACACTCCGCTGAGGTGGCAACTAGATGGTTCAGTAACACGTCTATAAGCTCATAAACCACTGGAATATCCTCCAATGTGGAACTATCTTCTTCATATCATAACATCAGAAAACATCACCTCCTTGTGTTATCAACTTCGCTGCTCATACGACACTAATGAGAAGACTCATCTCTTCAAAGGTCGTAACCTCGGAAGACCTCTGTCTAATCGGTCTCGGTAGAGATTGTAACAACCTTCCAACTGATATCTAACATGACATCATATTTATTCATCCAAACCATACACATAGTGACTTCCTCATGCACCTAAGGCATGACAAAGAAGTCTATAAACCATACACAAGTCCCTGAATGAATGGGACAATCACAATCTCGTGGGTACCTCAGACCCCTAACTAGTAATCATGTAAAGGAAAGTCTATATTCTACTATTTCCACAGTCAACTATTAACGCATGCATCGAAAGACATGAAGTGCATAGCACTCACAACAAACAAAACTCCACTACGTAAACCTTTAAAAAGAATGATACCTGTACAGCTAACACCAGAAGCTCCACTACATACCATCACTAAATCTCGGGTCTATGCTCCTGAGGTATCACTGAGGTCATCGCCATAGCCTCCACTTCCACTCTTTCGGCATCGGAAAGAGGAAGGTCTTGCTGAGAAGAAACACCACCTTGCCGACAAAAGGGGCCATATGGCCTAGTTCACCACAGGTGAAACAAGCTATCGGTGCCAAGAGACACTCAGAGCGCAAATGATCTGGATAGCCATAGATGAGACATAAACGTCCCATAACTGTAACTGGTACGGATGACTCCTCTACACTTCTCAGCTCCAAGGCTCTACCTTGAGCTCTTCTAGTGTCTATGGCACTCCCACCACCACCTCTATCTCTACTCGGTCTGGGAACGGATCCCTGAGTAGGCTGACGATCTGGGATTCTCTGTTGTCCCTGTATCTGCTGTTGAGGGGTCTTTTGACCACCTCCCGTCATATTGGCAGAAGAAGAACCCTGTCGTGATACAACTCTACGTTGCCTACAAAAGGCAGCTTTGTGACCTAGTCTACCACAGGTGAAGCAAATCAACGGCGGTTTTGGACAGTGTGGTCTTATGTGTCCAGACTTCCCACAATTATAACAAGTTCTCTTCTCACCAGAAGTCCGTTTAGAACGAGGACTACTCAAACGTCCACAAGCCGGATTCTGCTTACCACTTGGAAGGCCTACCTCATCTTTTACTAGTTCGACTCGTTGTTTCTTCTTTGATCCAGAAGCTTCAGTTGGTCCCACATATGTTGGTAGATCCGGTGTAGGTCTAACCGCTATTACAGCCTCATATACTTGGTGCATATATTCTTGAAACTCGGATCTGCTCATGGAGACATGATCATTCTCTTCAAACTCATTCTCTACCATAGGCGAAACAACAGCGGAAACTGGTCCCTAACTTGACGTTACCGGAGGAAGAGGGGGTGTACCCCTACCTCGTCCCACTACAGATACTGCTATAGTCTGAGCCATCTGTAGGATATACGCACCTAAGCTTACAAGGATATATATATGCCATATGTATCGATATATATATATATATATATATATATATATATATATATATATATATATATATATATATATATATATATATATATATATATATATATATATAATACATCCACATAATCCATAATATACACATATTTATACATATCTACGTTGCAGAGATCCATGGCAGAGGTGACGACTTCTCGTACATTCTAACCCAAAACCACACTTAAAACCAAAAACGTTTTAAAACGTCAAACCCCTTTTGGGTTCTATTTATTTTACCTATCAGACCTTATTGCAGGTAGCAAGTGCCATTGTTGTCAACCTGGGCTTTGATACCAACTTTGGAACACCCCGAATCCGCGGGACTCGGAGTGCCACATTGGGCTAGGATCTCACAATGGATCCTGACCCTAGCCTGACAACAAGTTCACTGGACCTTACAACATGACACTGACAGATATAAAAACAAATACATAAAACCGTATAAACTGTATAACCAAAGGTAAACAACAACATAGCCAAGTATGAAACGACATCCTCACACAGGAGGGAAAACAAGACATCATCCTCACGCAGGAGGGAAAACATAAACAACCCCAAAACAACCACCTAATGCACGAGAGTCCTCGGCCTGTCACCCTGTCACATCACCCAACAACGCCTATCCTGCAAACATCTACAACACGATATGAAACCGTTAGCTAACCATACATATATAAGGTAATGCATAAGCACAAGCACAATCATGAAAGATAAACACATCAGCATGATATCACACATTTACCCATTTTATCATCTTTATATAATAGTCATTCACTCAAATCGCATATATATAGATATATGAAAGTATGTTACATGAGGACCGATACATTCCCGCCTCTGAGTGCAATGTCCAGCTGTACGAGTATCAGTCACACAATCCGTGTACCCTATGGGAGTGGATTGCGCCCTTCCTGTAAACCAGTCTGGCCCGACATCAGAGAACCTCCCAGACTCCACGGCGGGATGAAAGGGAAAGGTTATCGCAGCCACGCAGTGGGGCAGTCAATAGAACATAGGTCGCTAAAAACGGCAACTCATGCTATCATAGCAAACGTATAAAGCACACATCACTCATGCAAACACCCAATATAGGGATGGTAGCTAAGTAAGTCCTACGGACATACCTCAACCTCGTACTCAACTCAACCACAACAACCTCTAATCCTGAGAGAGGGCACTGCCTAATAACAAGGCATAAAGATATATGAAACTCTATTCCTCAAAGGGGTCACACCTAGACCCAAAGAGATCCATGAGGATCATACTCAATCTATAAGCCTCACAACCAACTAAACCTCAATATCTCAGCATAACTCACAATTCCTCAAATCTCAAGGTAGTATCTAATCAATATTCCTCAATCTCAATTATAATCCTAATTTAATTATTTAACCTTTAATTAATTAATTAGATTTCGCCAGAATAACATTTTGCCCGCAGGCAATTTCTAAACCCCCTTGTCATCAGATTTCATCAAACAAACAACCCATAGTCACCAAAATAATATAACGACCATAATGGAATTTCTAATTATCTATTTTGACAAGCCTAAAGTCAATTTAGGTCAAATCGCAGTACGGAAAACGAATAAATTCATAACTTATTCGTTACTAACCCGATTGACGATCTGAAAGAAGATTCGGAATCACAGCGACGCAGGCTACGCACGGACAACATCAAATTGACCGGAATCTGAGCGACGGAACCTGCCTGGTGACATATATGCTCGACCAACCCTTCATCTACTCGGAAATGTAGAAACTCGGTACCGATATGAAGAGAATGAAGAGAGGAATCCAAAAACTCAAACGGAATTGAAATCAGATTAGAAACGGAGAGTAGATCTGAGTTTGAAGGTTGAGAGAAATTAGAGCTTTTACGAGGAAACGTGAAAGGAAATGAATTAATAAAGGATTTTCCGCTATTTATAGTGAAGACGATAATTATCCTTTAGCAAAGTCGATAATTATCCTTTAACCGACCCAAAGGCGGGTTGAATCTCCTTCTCCAAACTTCTCGAGATTGGAATATTAAATCTGGAATATTGTAGGGATAATTATTCCACAACTGCCTCGAAAAATGTGTATTCCTAAGCCGTCTTTCTTAGCCGTTAAGAAACGAAATAGCGACTCTTTTGGCCGTTTTGCCTCTCCATGTTATTTCATATCTAGGACATATCCGATGTCCTGATCATTTCTCTCAACTGCATTTTTATTAATTGGAGCTCCCAAATGCTCCAAATAACACCGGAGGGTAAAAATAATTACCCGGGGGAAAAAGTAAAAATTTCCCCAAACGTCCAAAATTACGCTAGGAACATAACGGTGGGACTCATACTCATCACTTGCGAAATCTTCGCGAGTTATATGTCAGTTACTATAAACGATTAAGTTAATCAACATTAATTAGAATTCGGAAATCCTAGCTATTACACACGAGGCTCTGAGTAACCGGATTTATTCCAAAATCCCGCCTCGACCCCTTGTTATTTTGCTCTTGCTTTTGCACCCCTTTGTTCCTAGCGTAAGTGAGAGGATGGGTCAGCTGACCCTTGGGTTCCCTCTTTTGTGTCAGCCTTGTCCCTTTCTCTCTCTCCTCTCATTTCACTTTCACGTGAAATGGTTCCCTCCTCCTCCACACTCTCTCTCTCTTTTGGCTTTGAACTTGGAAGCTCTTCCATGGAGGCCCTCTCTTTCCCTCCCTCTTGTGTGTGAGTTGTCCAGACTTGGTGTCCTCTGCAGATCCGTTTGGATGTGTAAGTCTTCTTCTTTCCCCTCCCTCACCTTCATCCTCTACCTTGAGCTCCAACGGTGGAAGCCATGGAACTTAAGCTTTTCTTCTCCCTTTTGGCTTGCATATGTGTGGATCATGTCTAGGATGTTTGCTTGAGTGTGGATCCATGTGGTAGATGTTCTGGAGCCAAGCAAGGAAGCTAGGAGGCCATGGCACATTAAAGAGACCATCGAAGAAGCCATCGCAGATCGGCCACTAGAGCTCGACCGCCCCCACGGCTGGACAGCGCTACAAGGGCGGCCTTTGCACTGAACCGCAGGGGCGGCCCAGTGAGCTGCAGGGGCGGCCAGCCCAGGCCGTAGAGGCATCCACTGGCTCTATTGGCGCTCCCTTGCAGTCTTCTTCTCCCTTTCGTGGATGTTCTTCCTCCTTCCGAGCCCGTGCCTTTGTGTGGTGAGTTTCCTACCTACCTTGGCTATGTACTCTTAGATGATCTTTGAGAGTGTTATGATAGTATCATGCGAGGTTGGACCTATGATAGATGAGAATGCCAAGTAGTGGCTTGCACCTTAGGTGAGTGTTCGAGGATCTTGATATGTTCTAAGGTTTGTTGATGTTTGTTCTCAGTTGACTCATAGGATTAGTATAAGGCTGTTCCTTGTGAGGCTTGTGAGGTTGAGAGTGTTCGTTGTGGTTGTGAGGTTATGGGCTAGGATATGCGTATCCTAGCCTAATGTTGTTACCGTTGAGGTTGTTGAGACTAGACTTGTTTATCCTAGTATGTGTTATGGGTTTTATCCTGGAAGATCATAGGGTCTAGAAGTCTAAGGACTTCTAGCTTGTGTTAAGTGTGATGGGAACATGAGAAATTCTATGATGTGGTCCGAGAATGTGAGTCAAATGATCTTGCTTAGATCATTTGTGTAGAAGTCTTAGACTTATTGAGTTGAGCGAGTTGTTGATATATTTATCTTCTTGTGAGTAGGTTATGGACTCCATCCCAAGGGAAGTGAGAGTGTTGTGAGTTGAGTGTGGAAATAAGGTAAGTCTCCGGACTTAATTAGCTCGTATTCTATGTATTAGATTCATTGCATGTTTGGTGTTGTGTGTGTGTGTTTTATCGCTTAAATTATAACATATAAACCGGTAATATGACCACCGACCTGTATATATATTATTTTGGCTCAAGTGTATGATAACGGGCGGTGACAACTTGCCTGACTCCCGTGAGAGCTAGGAGGTTCTTGGCGACTATCCCTTGTTGGTAGACGGTCGGATGCATCAATATCATTCCATGCCGGTAAGTAGGGACCGAGGCCAGTTTTGGGGATTCTCGTGTCACAAACCTAAGTTGAATTAGAACGGGATACGACCTAATAAATAAAGATAATAAACCGGATTGTTTGAATGAGCGTGATTATGTGATGTTATAATGTATGAGTGTGTTTGTGCCTTTCCCAATGCTTCTAATGCCTTGAATATGAGCTAACGGTTTTATACCGATTGTTGTAGATTGCTTTGCAGGTTAGGAGTGCGCCGAGTGATCCGGAAGAATGGGCAGCCGGGGTCCGTACATTTTAGGAAGGGTGTTTGGTTGGAGTTGGGTTGCGTCTTGTCTTCGGTTATTGTGTTTTATATGCCATGTGTATGGCGTTTGGTCCTTGGTTGTATCTCGGCTGAAGTGTTTTATTGTATGCCTTCAGGTTTTCATTACATTGCATAAAAATATATTTCGGTTTCGGCCTTTATTTGTGCCTTGTTGCAAGATCCGGTGAAATTGTTGTCCTGCTAAGGGTCGGGACCCATTGTGGGGTCTCGCCCGTAGCATTTCCGAGTCCCGCATATTCGGGGTGTTACAAAGTTGTATTAGAGCCCTAGGTTCACAACAATGGCACTCGTAATCTTCTAAAGGCCGAATAAGAAATAAACAGAACCCCACGGGTTTTGAGTTTTTGTTTTCAAATCACATGCATGAGTCGGGGTAGAATGTACGGACCACCACTCCTTCCGCGGATCTCGGCAGCTTAGTTTATTGGATTTTGATATGTATATATATGTATATATAGATATAGATAAGAAGTTTGTAGTTATGCATGATGGAATTGATGTGTGTCTTTGTGGATTGTAGTTGCATGATGGACATGATTTATGTGTATAGTTGTATATGTGGATGATTATGTGTTTTGGCCCTTGTATGGTTATGATGGAATGCCGGATGTATTATTTTGGTAGTGATATGGACATAGAACTTATCTAGATATGAATACATATTCTTATATATAGTAATATATGAAGTTAGGGGACCTTTTGAGCTAAGATGATTATATGATGTCATCACCTTTAAGACGATGATGTGGCTTGGGATAGCGTTCATATGTAGAGGAGTACGCTCAAGTATCGAGTTTGGCATTTCGTGCTAACGAACACCAATGCGTTCTCGAATTCTTTTTGAAGGATATCAAAGAGGAGGATTAGAGATGGCGTAAACGAAGGACAACCAAGTAAAAGAACAACACGAGACAGCTTATGAGAAAGCGGAATGAAGAACATAGTAGGAAAGGAGTAACATGAAGATGTGGAAGTGATTACCAAAGAAGTCCCAAATTGGGAAGACAATGGGACCAATGGAGATAATGTATATAAGTTCCTCAAGAAGATGAGGGGACAACTAAAGATGCAAATCAAGGAGGATATGGGTGCATTCCCACAAGGTTAGAGACGGTGTTCCATTACGAGAAGTAAAGCTTCTCTTAGACGCTCCTAAACTTTGGAGTCAAGATGTGACGAGTGATCGAACCCGGTGTGAAATATGTAGGATACCGTAAGTTAAGCTTACAAGGTACCGTTAAGTGAAGAGTCAAAATTACGAGAGTTATGAGAAGAATGGTATGACAAGGATTCACGTGGAGTTGACCGTTTCCATAGATGATAAGACTAAGAAACGCCAAGGAGATAAAAGTGCGAGTAGACATGATCCCGGGAAGAGGAGTGACGCAATAAGGAGCTTTAGTTATCAAAAAGGCTTAAAGATGACGACCAAGAGACACGCTAACGGTTGCAAAATTATGTTGGAGCTTTTTGGAGAAGACACGCTTACAAGATAGTTCGCTCAAAAGTGTGTGCGTCAAAGTATTAAATTTATATCAAGAACTTAAGCAAAAGTGAACCCGCAGTGTACGAATCAGCTATAGTAAGGCAAGAAATTCCAAAGTCGAACTCAGGGATTTGGTGACAATAAAATCGATTTCAAAATATCTTACAAGATGTAAAAGCTTTTGAAAATATATACGAGACAAATGATTCAAAGGATTAAAGTCTCTGACTACGGCTTTCGATTCAAGACACTTCTAAAGATCAAAGGACAGAGTTGGCGTTGCCAAGGTTATGTGTTTCGAAGAAAGGAATAATGTACGATGAAGTTCCACTACTCGCTTATCCCAACTTAGAAGCTGTCAACCCGAAGGATGTTGAGTCTCATCAAGAAGAGTACTCAAAGAAAGGATTAACACTCAAACTATCCACCCGAACCCAAGGATATAACTCTCGAAGGTAAGGATGAAAGGCACACTCGACCTTAATAGAGGATGTTGAGTCTATCTATTACCCAAATCTTGCAAATTTTGGCTACCAAGTGAAGAATCAATGATGAAGTCTCTTCTTACACTTGGATAGGGGTTAAAAAGGTTAGGCAAGGATAGGATTTAGGCAATGTTTAACTTTGATTAAAGGATAAAGCAATTAAAGGACGTCAGAGGGAAAACTCGGGTTGTTTTAAGAAAACAGGGCCGATCTGCTCATGAACAGTCCTATTTTCCGGTGTCGCAAAGGTTAAATCTCAACTCTCAGGGTCCAAATGGTTAAATGAGTTCAGTCTATCATCATCTAAACCTCAATAATCAACTATTCTCCCCAGAATAACAAGGTTTTTAGCCAATCAATTTCATCTTTAAATCAAAATCAAAATTGAAAATAGAAAACCAAATAAAAACCAAACTTTGCATAAAATCCAAAGAATCTCCAAATCTGTAATCAAACCTTAAAAACTTTCAACAGAATCTCTTAAAGCACTCAACAATATGTTAACAAATCGCAATAACAAAAAGGGAACAAAAGATCTCACAACTTCCTTGAATCTTGACTTTCGTTCCTTTCCTTCCATCCTTCTCTCCAAGAATCTTCGATTCCGTAAAAACTTGTAAATCTTCCACTCTGCGAAACCCCAATTTTCGTTGTTAGGGTTCCAATGTATACTTCCTCACTAATAGGTTGCTTGGCATATTACTTCTCAAGTGCAAAAGGAATGGGCTTTCGAACGTAATAATTTTTTAGACGGTTACAAGCAAAACTCAGTCCATCTAGGAGATAACTCGCCCGTTTTTTTTCCTACAGGAAAATCGTCCGATTTATGTATAAATCACCCGATTTTTGACAACAGTAGGTGCTCGCCTCTTGACTTGTTTCCTTCCTTCCTTGTACGACTCATCTAGGCAATTTCTTCGCTCTTCACGACTCCTCAAAGGTTTCTTAAGATTCCTTATTGATCCTAGCTTCTCCTTGCTCCACTTTTGCTTCCAATTCCATCGAATTTACCTATAATTCAACCAAAACTCGTGTAGACCTCTATTTCCGAAATGTATATGAAGTAAACCTTAAAGGTACACAAATCTCTCTGAATGCAAGGGAAATTGAGGTAAACATCTACAATATGCATGATTATAATGGCATATAATTCATGCCATCAAAATACCCCATACTTGTCTCTTGCTTGTCCCCAAGCAAGGTTCAAATCTAGAATACAAGATGTCATGGATTATATGATGCAAAAAATTCAAACACTTTTCGAAAAAGACTTCTTCTTTTGGATCACCCTTAAAGTAATGCTTAAAGACATAGGAGGACAAGGTATCCATCAATAATAACCGTATCATGGACAAATCATCATCTCTTACTCAAAGACATTAATAAAAGACATGATAAAGATGTAGAGATAATCAAAATCAAACAAATCTAAGCCATGAAGTCTAAAACATGTGCACAAAGGTCTCAAGTTCTTCCAATCAAAAAGAGGTCAAAGAAACGTGTTAAAGGTGGCAAATCAAGGTGGTGCGAATCCGAGAAAAAGGAACAACACAACAAGAGCTTTAAGAACACAACTTCACCACACATGCTTTGCATGTAAAATTTGTTTTTCTTTTACTTTACTTTTTGAGAGTATGGACAGCGGTGCACAAAAACCGAAACCTACGAGATCGGCGATTCTCAATTTTTGAGATGCCTCAAACTCTTGACGCACTTATCATATCCCGTTAGGACTTGTCGTTCAATCGGAATTTGGCAAGACACAAACACCCGGCTATGTGAATGGTGCCGAGTTACTCATCCTCATGTTCAACGTCCCCAATCCTAATTTTTGCTAAACTTTCACTTAACACTTTTACAATGGCCATCCCACATCAAACATGTCTTACATAACCACTTAACCTAATTCCCGGATGGTAAAAAGGAGGTCAAATATTTCATTGAGTAGCTAGCATGAACAAGACATGAAAAAGAAAAGAAGCGAATTGCCTTTGTCATTACAACATGATGCATAAGAACTTATAATATAGCTTCGATCATTATTTCATTCTCCTATCAAGACATCAAAATCATATAAATCATACATGTATTCAAATAAGATAATCAAATTCATTCATGTTACCATTAAAATCTCAACATAGCTAAGTCATCTTTTGCCTTTTCCACATCACAATCATCATCATAGAGGTCATTTCCATCATAAGAAGCACTAAAATTTTTGAGAAACTCAGAAAGTTTTGAATGAAACATGCAATGCAAAGTACATAAAGTGCAATAATAGGAAAGAGATTGTAAGTAACCCTAACCCATACTTAACCTTCACATTGTCCCCAATGTGAAAAATCAAGAACAAGATGGAGAAAATTACTTACAATGTAAAATGGAGTGATGTCTGAATCCTCAACTGGCGGTGGTGGCGGTGGACGTAGATATCTCGGAGCTCCATGGTCATAGAAGGTTTGAAGGTATGGTAGTACAAGTCCCTCATCTGACCATCATAAGAGGAGTGTCGTGCGTCCGTCACCTCACGGTATTGAGTAATCTGGGTGCTGAGTGCCTCGAAGTCAGTGTTGAGAGCCTGATAGTCGGTACGCAAGCCTCAAATGCCGGAAATCAATGCTCCCATCTGCCGATGGAGTCTAGATTCGCACCCGCGTCCTCTCCCATGGCTGGGTGCATGATCAAACGAATGACGTGGAGCCTGCATCTCATCCTCGGTCTCCTCTGCACCTCCACTAGTCCTGCTGGGTCCAGCGCCATGTGTGTTAGTATCCATAACAACTGTAGCATGGCCGTTGTATGTGTCGCTCTCAAACTTTAGCATGGAAGGCTGGTATGCTACAACTCCCTCATCATAATCATCCTCATCCTCCTCCTCGCCATCCTCATTATCATCATAATACACAGTTGGGGGAGCCATCCCATCAAAGTAGTGCTCCAAAGTCTCTTTCCAGTTTCTCCTGTTCCGAATAGTATACTCGGATTTCCACTCAATCTCAGCTGGCTTCCTTGCCCATGGCATGGACACATACATCATTCCCAAACCTCTAGGAATCAAGACTTGTATAGCAACCAATCTCTGTGAGCCAAGGGGACGTGCACCCTCAGCTAAGCAACAATCCGAGAAATCTAGCTCCAATGCCTTGGCCACATAAGTGACAAGGCCTCCAGCACAAATGTCTCCCTTCGTCTTGTTGGCTATCTTCCCAAGATAGTTGGCAAGCATGGTGGTGGTGTCCGGGATGGTGCCAGTGGTCATACAATGGAGGATATAGAGCTCATCCGCCTTGATCTTATGCGGTGTCTTTGTTCTTGCAAACAAAGACTCGC
Source organism: Fagopyrum homotropicum (assembly GCA_033239125.1). Classification (NCBI taxonomy): domain Eukaryota; kingdom Viridiplantae; phylum Streptophyta; class Magnoliopsida; order Caryophyllales; family Polygonaceae; genus Fagopyrum; species Fagopyrum homotropicum. The sequence goes on along the minus strand of BSWB01000002.1, from coordinate 94,951,988 downwards.
TAAGGATCCGGTGAGCTATCTTGAAAGATAAATTGAATATTCTCGTCTCCTTGGAGTTTCCCGGTCTCCATTTGTCTCCTCCTACTTCTCCAATGGAGATGCTCTTCCAAGATGCACTAGCGCTCACTCCTCTTGGGAACGTGCCTGTAGAAGATGAATGAAAACTAAACAAGGCTCCAAAAGTAGGAATAGACATAGCATGATCCTCATCCATGAGCCAAAAGGAAACTGTCCTATCCCTAGGGTCATGCTCGAAAGTGTTAAGAAACTCAAGAGTAATCTCAGCATAAGCATCCTCTCGAATAAGTGCAAACTGGCTCAACCCTATTCTGTCCAACATCATATCAATATCCTCTCTCACAAACAGTGCATCTAAGTCATCCAACATAATATAGTGAGGAGGGGTAATGGATCGATCTAAGAGACGTTCATATCCCTTCTTGTGTTTAGAAGCGGGAGGGTGAAGGTGTGGTCGAGCTAGGGAAGGTGGTGGTGGTGGGGGAGGTTCCTTAGAAGAAGAACCTTTCTTCTTGGTTGAGTCTCTAGTGATTCTCTTTAAGGCGTCCATTCTGCACAAAAACTTTGGGTTGTTCTTGATAAAACTTGGCCGATTTTTCTGGGCTGGTCCGCGCTTTTCTTCGATTTCAACACAAATCACAATTTTGTAAAGTTCTGATCAATGCAACACCACAAACAGCTTCCTAGGGTTGTTTCTAAGCAAAGCCCTCCAACAAACTCAACAATCTACAACGCTTAGGCATGAATCAAAATCGAACGAAATACTTAGGTTTTGGATGGAAGAACCTTAATTCCGGATGAATGAGTAGTTTGCCACGCTTGTTGATGCTAGATCCCTCTTCCTTGTTGAAAGAACTTCAATTAAGACTCAAGAATCGCTCTAAATGGTTACAAATTTAGGACATGGGAGATGGGCGATTTTTCGGCTCTTTGGAGTGAAGGAGGAAGGAAATTGGGTAAGTGTGGAGTGAAGAAGGGAGTGGAGAAAGCTTTATATAGGCCGGCCATTTTGTGAAGAAAATCAGCCGAGTTTTCTGCCTGAGTTTTTTGTCGGCCCGATTTTTCTCCACTTCTACACATCATTAAGTAAAATCGACCGATTTTCTTTGGGTATGTCGATTTTTCTTCCGATTTTTCTTTCTGTTGCCAAAAATCGACCTTCTCTGTAGCCTGAATCGGTCGAGTTACTTATGGTTAGTCGATTTATTCCCTTTCTTTCCTTGAAAAGTGTGTTTGACCAAATTTTTGTCAACTTTCTTCATCAATTCTCCAAGATTGTACCTAGTTCCTGCAATCTATGACACAAACAAACCGAGAGCGCATCGAGGAAAAAAAACAAAGCTAAAGCGAAAAACAAACAAGCAAACTATTATAAGATACTCTAAAGTAAAGAGAAAGAAAAGAAAAGAACTAGAACTACCATGGATTGCCTCCTAAGAAGCGCTTGATTTAACGTTGCTAGCTGGACGTTGCTCTTTTGGTGATCAATTGAGGAGAATAGGAGCTATATCCTCAACCGGGACTTCCGGTGTGTACTTGTTCAATCATTGGCCGTTTACTTTGAAACTTCCGTACTTTTCACCCCATACTTCAACTGCACCATGAGGGAAAACACGCTTAATAACAAAAGGTCCTGTCCAACGGGATTTAAGCTTACCTGGAAAGAGTCAAAGTCTTGAGTTGAATAGAAGAACAAAATCTCCTTCTTTCAAGTCCTTTGGGATGATATGCTTATCATGCCACCGCTTCGTTCTTTCCTTGTAGATCCTTGCGTTCTCGTACACTTTCAAGCGGATCTCTTCTAGTTCGTTGATGTCCAACAACCGCTTTTCTCCACCTTCTTTCATGCTGAAGTTGAGCCACTTGATGGCCCAATATGCTTTATGCTCTAGCTCTACACGAAGGTGACAAGACTTCCCATACACAAGGTTGTATGTTGTTGTTCCTATGGGTGTCTTAAAAGCGGTCTTGTATGCCGATAATACATCATCAAGTTTCATTGCCCAGTCCTTCCTTGTTCTAGAGACGGTCTTCTCTAGAATCCCCTTGATCTTCCTGTTGGATATCTCAACTTGTCCACTTGTTTGCGGATGGTATGGTGTGGCGATTTTATGGGTTACCCCTTAGCTAGTAGAGCCTCAAATTGACGGGCTGTGAAGTGCGTTCCTCCATCACTAATGATGGTTCGGGGTGTCCCGAATCTTGGGAAGATCGTTCTATTGAAGAACTTCACCACTACCATTGCATCATTAGTTGGAGAAGCAATTGCTTCTACCCATCTTGAGACAGACACTACAACTAGAAGTATGTATTGGTTTCCACAAGATGATGGGAATGGTCCCATGAAGTCTACTCCCTATACGTCGAATATCTCTACTTTTGGATGTTGTTGAGGGGCATCTCATTCCTCCTTGAAATATTACATGTTCTTTGACAAGCATCGCAAGAAACAACATAGTTTTGCACATCTTTAAATAGGGAAGGCCAAAAGAAGCCAGATTGGAGTACCTTAGCACATGTCTTGTGGGAACTAGCATGTCCTCCACAAGGCAATGAGTGGCAATGACGGATAATGCTTTCTACTTCATCCTCTGGAACGCATCTTTTTAACATGCCATCGGGACCTCTCTTGAAGAGTAGAGGTTCATTCCAGTACAAGTGTCAGACGTCTCTAAAGAATTTCTTCCTTTGAGCATATGAAAGTCCGGGTAGGAGTTCTTGACAAACAAGGTAATTGACAATATCAGCAAACCATGGGTCATTACCTTTCGAGATTTGGTGGAGGCATTCTTCAATCTCGTGTAGCTACTCGTCGGGGAATGAATCGTCAATAGGAAGCTCATTCGTGTCGCAAGTGAGGTGTGGGAGACGGCTAAGGTGATCGGAAACCGAGTTCTCCGAGCCTTTCTTGCCACGGATCTCTAGATCGAATTCTTGTAGAAGTACGATCCATCTTAGGAGACTAGACTTTGCATCCTTCTTTGTGAATAGGTAACGGATTGATTAATTATCCGTGTAGACTATCACTTTCGCACCTACAGGATAAGAACGAAAATTTTAACAGCAAGGAGCTCCTTCTCCGTGGTAGCGTAATTCAGTTGAGCTTCGTCTAGTGTCTTGCTAGCGTAGTAGATGGCGTGAGTACGACCATCTTTCTTCTGTCAAAGTATAGCTCCTACGGCTAAGTCACTTTTGTCACACATGACCTCGAATGTAAGCGTCCAATCGGGTGGTTAGATGATAGGAGCTGAAATCAAAGCTTCCTTGATCCTGCAAAAGGCATCTAAACATTCTTTCGAAAACTCGAAAGTTATGTCTTTCATCAAAAGGATAGTTAAAGGTTTTGAGATCTTAGAAAAATCCTTTATAAACCTCCTATAGAAACCTACATGTCCCAAAAAGCTTCTAACTCCTTTCACCGAAGATGGAGGAGGTAGCTTCTTTAAAGTTTCAATCTTAGCTCTATCAACTTCAGTCCCCGATTTGAAATCAAATGTCCTAACGCAATTCCTTCAGTAACCATAGAGTGACACTTTTCCCAGTTCAAGACTAGGTTAGTGTCTTCGCATCTCTTAAGAACGAGGGAAAGGTTAGAGAGACTATTATCAAAGGAAGAACCATATACCAAGAAGTCATCGATGAATACTTCCATGATATTCCCTACGTATTCTGAAAAGATTGCCATCATACACCTTTGGAAGGTGGATAAAGCGTTGCATAGACCGAATGACATCCTTCTGTAGGCAAACGTACCCCATGGGCACGTGAAAGTTGTCTTCTCCTGATCGTCCGGATGAATGGGAATCTGAAAGAAACCACTGTATCCATCTAGATAACCAAAATAAGAGTGTTGGGCTAACCTTTCCAGCATTTGATCAATGAAAGGAAGGGGGAAGTGGTCCTTCCTCGTGGATACATTCAATTTATGGTAATCGATGCACAATCTCTATCCCGTAATTGTTCTTGTAGGGATGAGTTCATTGTTCTTGTTGGCAACAACGATAATACCTCCTTTCTTTGGAACTACTTGGACGGGGCTCACCCACTTGCTATCATAAATAGGGAAGATGATACCTGCATCAAGTAACTTAAGGATTTCTTTCATCACAACCTCTTTCATGATCGGAGTTAACCGTCGTTGAGGTTGACGTGAAGGTTTGTAATCCTTTTCCATTAAGATCTTATGCATACAAAGAGAAGGTTTTATGCCTACTAAATCATCAACGGTATAGCCTAGGGTTCTCCTATGTTGTTTTAAAACATTCATTGTAACAACCCGAATCCGCGGGACTCGGGATGCTACGGGTTGGGACCTCACAATGGGTCCCGAACCTTAACTTGACAACAATTTCACCGGACCTTTCCAACATGGCACAAATAAAGGCAAAATCGTAAATCAATTTTAATGCAAATGATAAGAAACCCGAAAGAATGCAACGACAAAAATCAGCCAAGGTACAACTTAAACCAAACGCCAAACAAGCGGCACACAAAACATAAGAACCGAAAGACAAAACCCAAGACAACTCCAACTCAAAACCCTTCCTAAAGTGTACGGACTCCGGCTGCCCACCCTTCCGGATCTCTCGGAGCATGCCTAACCTGCATGACAAACTACAACATTCGGTATAAAACCGTTAGCTCACATTTGAAGCATTAGAATCAATGGGAAATGCACAAACACAAGTAAAACATCATAAACACACAACATACTCAACATCACACCAAACCGGTTTATTATCTTTAAACTTATTAAGTCATATCCCGTTCTAATTCAACTTAGGTGTGTGACACGAGACCACCGTGGTCCCGCCTCGGTCCCTATTTCCGGCATGGAACGGTACGGATGCCTCCGACCGTCTAACCAGCACGGCTAGTCGCCGAGAACCTCCTAGACTCTCGCAAGAGCTAGGCAGATGATGTCACCGCCCGTTATCATACACTTGGGCCAAGATAATATATAAAGGTCGGTAAACCTATTTCCGGTTTAGTTGTTATAAAAAATAAATAATAAACACACACCACCCAACACACATTAACGCTAATACAAAGAATACGAGCTAAGTAAGTCCGGAGACTTACTTGTACTAGGTCAAGTCCAATTAACGATATCTCTTTGCTACATATGGGTCCAATCTCAACTGCTTGATCATAACATGAAAGTTGTATCAATTACATATCCAACACCTTAGAAGTTTTCACTTCTAAGTTAATATCGTTCATGTGAAAGAAAGCACTAAACTAGCCTTACTTGGCGAAATGAAAATTATAAACCTGGATCCACAAAACCCTAAAAGGTACCTAGACTAACTAAGGTCAATTAAACACTACCATTAAATCCCAAAAGTTTCGAAAAACACCTAAACATACACAATCAGGTCTATTCTTAGATGGGATGACTAAAAGTCCAAAATAAGTAGCACTAAGACTTGCCCATATAAATATATCATCCTAACAGCCCACAAAGTTAAAAACAAAAAGAACAATAAAAACTCATTCTAGCTACAAGTTACCAACTCTAATTATGACGGAAAGCATACAACCATAATTTCTCAACCTAAGTTCTTACAATACTTTAAACAACTTAGACATACTCAAGTACTAACAATAAAGCGTATCTATGCTCCAATACTAACAATCAAGCTATTTTAGTCATCATCTCCCATGCCAACTCATAACCTTCATCAACAACTCTAACAGTACATACCATTCACAAGTCACAACAACGTTATACAAGTTATAAACTTTCATCCTTTCTAACTTCCAATACAACAAACAACTAGAATTCTCAGTAGACTCTTCAAGCATAACGAGTTCCATACAATCATACATAATAAGATTAATGGAGATTAAAATTCAAAAATCTAACTCCAGTATTTAGGTTACTGCAGTTGTAATATCTCACCTAAACAAAATCAACACACTGTACCACAAGAAGAGGGGAGGGCGAACGGCGGCCGACAGACCCGCGCTGAAGCAGTGGCCGGGTTACAAAAACGACAACAGAGGAGAGGGTGGCGACGGGGCTGGATCCTCACTGCAGTCGTCAGCAGACAGGTGCGAGCCCTAGTGGATTCTCCCCCGTTTCGGATCTGGAGGCGGAGCAAGCAGAAAGCCCGGCGGCCGGAGCGACAGGAAGGAGAGGACATGAGCGTTGGGCATCTCTTCCCCTGGCTTGGCATTGAGCGAGGTGGCCGGATCTCCAGCTTCCTTGGTTCGTTATCAAAAGAAGATCGGAGAAGGGAGGGAGAGACGGGTCGAAGGAAGGTGGCTGGTCACAGTGCTTCCCTGATGGCCGGTTGGCTGCGAAGACGAATGAAGCTCCGGTGGTCGGTCCACAGCGAAGACGGAGGAGGAAGGTCGTCCGGTGTCGGTTGCTCTCCTCTGGCGTCAGTTGCGAGTTCTAGAAGGCGGCGGTTTCAACCTAAAGGGCGTCGGATTCAGTGGATCTGCGTGAGGGAGGGTGTGTGAGGGAGACTGGTACGAGAGGGGCTGATGCGAGAGAGGAGGTAGCAGAAGAGGGTTGCGTGAAGGTGAGAAACGAAGGGGGACAAAAGGTGGCGTAATGGGAAAGAGGTTTAGGAAGGAGGAGGGTTTCATCACTTTTATGTATAGGAGGAAGTTTTAAAAAAAATTAAAAAATTAATAATAATAACAACAATAAGATGATTAAAATTTTGAGCCATGGATTTAAAAAAAACTATGTGATATTTATACACATAAAATAATAAGATGACGGAAGAAGTCCAAACCGGTTTGACTCGGGATTTATTAGAAGAAAATTTTCAGGTTATTACATCAGTTTCCTCTAAAAATAAGTTTCGTCCCGAAACTTAAACAAGCACAAGTCGCTTTGGTTTTAAAAAATCAAGGCATACTACCACCGTACCACACGAGGTGTTACCTCTTCTAAAACTACTCAAAATACTTTATATAAACTAGCACCTCAAGATCGAACAAGATCGTAAATTCTTATCCAAATAGGAAAAACACTCGATCAATCACACAAATCACGCAAGAATAGAACCGAAACTAAACCCGTCAATCCTAAGGCTACAACTAGCTCGGCATAAAAACTCAAGATAGTTTCTCCCTAATACTATCATCCGTCTCCCATGTAGTCTCACCTGCTCCTCATCTCGGCCACTAGGTCGTCATCATTGACAACCTATCTCGAGTCATATATGTACTCGCTCGATTGATACACATGAAACACCGGGTGAACACCCTCTACTCTCGGCGGCCACGCCAACTAGTAAACCACTTTCCAAACTAGCGCTACGATCTCCAAAAGGGTCCGACATATCGGTAACTCAACCTCCTTCTCGGTCTTTCTCAATGCTGCATTTCCATTATATTTCTGTTTGATTGTCTCTAACAAAGAAGATCGAACTTCCGATTTACACTGTTGGCTTTGGTCCTTGTCAAACCAAACTTTGATGTTACATTTCTTCCATGCTTGTTGCAATTCCAAGAAATGAAGGAAGTATTTTACTTCACACTACTTCTACCATCAAGACACGTATGTTGTTTCTCCCTTTGCATCAATACTTAACCAAGACCTTGTCCGAGAGAATCACTTGTAAACTCCAACTCCATCACACCTCGAGGAAATGTCAAAACAGTTGCCTAATCTCTTAGCTCTTAACAACTCTTATTATATTTGTCCCTCTCAATTTTTCAATTTTTTTTGTCTTTCGAAGTAGGTTAGCCCTAGACGGTGTTACTTTGGAGAATCTCTCCCCAAATCCGTGAATGGCCGGCATGACTAAGAAAACTTGTAACTTCTTTTACATCCTTCGGTGGTTTCTCCTGAGACAACTTTGTCATACAACTGCTTTCTACTTAGAGAGCAGACCAAATATCTTATACGGGGCATTAGTAAGCCTATACGGAATCACTAGAACTCATAGTGACCATGATTTGTCTAGAATGCCGTATTTGCAATATCCCAGTCTCGAATTCTTAATTGGTGACAATCTGACCTTAAATCATTCTTAGTAAAGACTACCGACTCTTGCAACTGGTCGAGTAGATCATCTATCCGCGGTGAGGGACACTTGTTCTTAATTGTTATCTTGTTCAACTTATAGTAATCGAGGTATAAACGGAGATAACCGTCTGTCCTTTCGCAAACTGGTGTCCTTCACAACCACTTTAAATCAAGAATTCAAGATATATCCGAACATTAACTTCAAATCAAGAGTTCAAGATATATTTCAACGTGAACTTCAAATCAAGAGTTCAAGATTTGCTTCCAATAGGAACTTCAAATAAGAGTTCAACATATACTTCCATTATGAACTTCAAATCAAGCTTAATGGTGAAATCCACCTTCCGGTGCATTGGAAGCTATTCTATCTCGGGTTCCATCTTTTCTCTACCCATTTCATCTCGCAATGACCGACACAACCTGGTCATAACACTTGACAAGTGCTCTACCCTGCTCTGCTGGGGTGACGTCCTTCAGCCCGTGTATTGCTCCTCTTGTAGCTACTATGTTCACCGTCCTTTTTCAAAGATCCTTCATCTAAAGAACTCGAGAGACTTGCTCTAAGTTCTCCGACCCTGGAAGCTTGGTTAAGCAATACTTCATCTTAATCCCTCTTCTCACTTCAAAGGAATGACAATAGTAACATCTCTTGACTTCTTGCATATGTTTAGCCACAAAAGTCTTAACTACTAGACTCGATCATGCCTTATAACAAATCGATACAGTCTTCTCTGCTTCCTCTAAAATCCCAACATGTGGGAGGATCTCTCCATATTCTACATCGGCTTTCACCTTAGGCATCCTTTCTTCAAGTAGGCGTAGAAAATTTTCACTACATTTTCTTATGTAGTGTCAAACCGACTGTAGAGACTCTATCTTCAATATGTCATGTACTTCTTGTACATCTGAAAACAACATCGAACTTCAAAACTTTAGTTTTCTCTTTCTCTTGTTGCTCACCTTATGCATCTCTTGGTATTCCAAGAACAATTTCACAATCGTACAAGTATGCCTTCAAGCGAAATTTCCCAACCATAATCACAGAAAGATCCACTCATTACTCCACCAAGCACTGACATCATAACTATAAGTTTGCAGCGTTGCCCTAATCTAAATTCCTCGTTTCACGTCATAGCCACTATGGCTTCGCCATGCGAGTCACAAAAACCTTGACTTAACTTTTGCTTGTGAAAACATGACATTCATAACCTTAGAATAACATATCATACCTCCCCTTATATATTCTCCCTTTACGCACAATAACCATAGAAGACTCGTCTTCCTCTTCGTCCTTCCAGTCCCCTTTACCTTGATGATCCATGTCATTTCTCCATTTGACAATCTCATGACCTAAGAAAGTCGCACCATATCATTACAATCCCCCTCAACAAGGTGCATTACCATCTCTTGTTGGAATCAGTAAATTCTCATTTGATTAAAATGTTTATGCTTCCGTTAATACACCTCCGATTACTGACATTGAACCACCACGAAATGTTCCAGTTCTTGTTCTCCTTCTTCATGATCTCACATCCCGGGTTACTCTTCCCTTCCACGGTCACCAGTATATAACCCACACCTGTGCACCCTCGGTGCTCACCGATTAACTCGTTGATGACCCTCTCTCAGATCAACGACTTACCCTCCTACCATACTTCTATGTTATCATACTCCTGACGAATACCCTTTCGTGGTACTCTGTCTTAAACTTTTCTAGCTCTTTTTTTTTATTACTTCCAACTCCGTTAGCTCCGCCTACGCTCCCTTCTTCCTTCGGCTTCTGTAAGATAACTGTACCTCCCCCAACTCTTACGTGTCATATAACCCAACTTCATAGGCTTAACCGTTCTCCATATTATCTTGTAAGTGCATATTCCCCACACCTCTATCGTTAGTAACCACTCTCTCTTCTCTTGGTTGGTAACTTGAGTCTTTCAAACCAAACTCCTTGTTTCATCTTTCATCTTTTGAAGATCATCATCTACACACTTCTTTCTTCTTGATGTTGCTTTGTCTTCCCATCATAACAAAAAATGGTTGACCCTCTTAAAGACATTCTACTATGTGAACCTTCACCACATGATTCTTCTCAAAGCCTCATATGTCCGAAGAAAGTCACCCACTTTGGATTCTCGTAAAATTGACGCCTCACCTTCTGATGTCTCCGTAAGCTTAACTTACGGGTCTCTTAAATCTCTTAAACTTGGTTTGATCAATTTTCTCATCTTGACTCTAGCTTAGGAGCGTCTAAGGAAAGCTTCACTTCTTGTAATGGAACACCGCCTTTAACCTTGTAAGAATGCATCCGTCTCCTCCTCGATTCACATCTTTAGTTGTTCACGCGTCTTCTTGAAGAACTTAATTTTTTTTATCTCCATTGGTCTCGTTGTCTTTCAATCACGGCATCCTTGGAACCACTTCTATGCCTTAATGTTACTCCTTTTTCTAGTATGTTGCCCATCTCAATTTCTCTTAAGTTGTCTCAAGTTTTCTATTTCTCGATTGTCCTTCATTTACGTCATCTCTAATCCTCCTCTTCGACATCCTCTTAAAGGAATCCGAGAAACGCCATGGTGCTCGCCCGAACGTAGCGCTCAATTCGATACTTGTGCATATTCATCCTCGTATGTGCACTATCCTAAGTCTAACGTCGTCAAAGGGCGATGATATCATACTAGCATCTCAACTAAATGGTCTCATATCTCCATATGCTACTATATATAATAAGTATACATATATAAGACTATATAAGTCATATGTCAACATTACTAATAATATAACCCATTCGGAAAACCATTACAACAAAACAAGGTCTAACACGTATAATAGTCCACATATAACTATACATATACATCAAGTCCATCATACAACTAAAATCCACCTATACTATACAGATCCACGTACACACACACACACATATATATATATATATATCAAAAATCCAATAAACTAAGCTGCCGAGATCCGCGGAAGGAGTGGTGGTCCGTACATTCTACCCCGACTCGTGCATGTGATTTTGAAAACGAAAAGTTAGAACCCGTGTGAGTTTTGTTTATTCCTCATTCGGCCTTTAGAAGATTGCGAGTGCCATTGTTGTCAACCTAGAGCTCTGATACCACTTTTGTAACACCCCAAATCCGCGGGACTCGGGATGCTATGGCTTGGGACCTCACAATGCGTCCCGACCCTTAGCTTGACAACAATTTCACCAGACCTTTCCAACATGGCACAAATAAAGGCAAAATCATAAATCAATTTTAATGCAAATGATAAGAAACCCGAAAGAATGCAACGACAAAAATCAGCCGAGGTACAACTTAAACCAAACGCCAAACAAGCGGCACACAAAACATAAGAACCGAAAGACAAAACTGATGCGCCCTTGGATGCCCCTTTTACGTTGACCATAGACGAAGAGGACGAGGCTCTTAGAGTTCACTCAGATGGACCGATCACCCGATCCCGAGCTAAGGCCATTTCTCGAGCCACCGGCTCCATCATCACCCGCATTACTTCTTCACTTGGTCCCATTACCGGCATGCCTTGTCTCTACACCACCATGGCATAGGCTACCGGTTCCGTTAGCGGCATGTCCCGTCTTTCCGACTCCATGACATGAAGCTAGCTTATTTTCGGACTATATTTTCATGTTTCCTTTTTATGTAATAAAGGGATATTCCGTATAGGAATATTCCCTTTTTGACCTTATCCTTTTAGGGTTTGCTATTATCCTTTTAGGTTTTCCCTTTTGGGCTTTTCTTCATGTATTTTGTTTGGCCCGTTGGCCCATAGGTAGGCAAGTCTCTCTATATAAGAGATATCTTGCCTCACTTATTTTTCATTTTCAATATTACTAAGTTTTGAGAAGAATTTCCTCCTACTTAGCTTGGGCATCAAAACCTCTCTTCTATCTCTCAAATTTCTTCCTTGGATCTCGTCTTTGATCCCAGAAATCCATATTCGAGGATTCTCTTAAGAATCAACCTTCGATCCACACAAAAAGGTTTATTCGATCTCTCTAGATCGAAGTAACCCTTGTTTCTTCATCGCTTCCGCCCCTTTGGATCCGAAACGATATAACGTCGCACAAAGAATCAAGGAGTAGTTGGAGTTTTGCTTGATCTAGATCCGGAGTTATCCTTGGTTACCTCCAAGGACGCATCAAATTGGTATCAGAGCAAGGGATCAAAGCTAAGTTCTCTTTACTCTTGTTTTTGTGCGTTATTATCTTAAACCATTTAGCCTTTTTTTGTTCATGATGTTCTTCGTTTGTTCATGATGTTCTTCATTTGTTCTTCATGATCTTCATGTTGTTCATCATGTTCTTCATCATGTTCATCCATTTTCCCTGAAATTTTTTTTTCCCGTGTTTAACTCAAAACAAAAAGTACAAAAATAGGAGATATTTGGTTTGCCTTCAAACCATTTATCAAACCCGTCTTTTTCTTAAACCGACCTAATCCGACAATTTTGTTAATTAATTTCACCAAATCTCTTGGGATCTTTTGTTAACGAAAAATTCGGATATCTCGCATTTGATATTCCAAAAAAAAAAAGCAAACATTAATACGGATTTGTGTTCAAAAAAAAAAAAAAGAAAGTGTTCCTCAAAACGTTTCAAAGAAACGAAACACACAAAGTGAAAAGACGTCCGGCAAACCGGTCCATCCGAAAAATCGGATTTTACAAAACGGTCAAAGACCGAAAGCAAGCAAAGCTTGCCGAGTGAACAATCCGTCCATCTTCTATCTCTCCATTTTGTTACATACGTTTGCAAAATATCACTTGTTTATTTGTGTGTAATTGGTTCAATTTTGTTGGATTTGCCTTCCTTGCCTAACTGCCAAACGGCCTTCCCCAAAGTAGAACCCGATAACGCACTTGAACTTGGGTAAAGTTGACCTAACTTGTCACCTGGCTCACTTGATTGCTTGCAATTGCGTGCTGATTTGGAGCAATGACTAACGTTGAAATGGAAACTTCTTAGGATTCTGGTCCACAAGAATTCAGTGAACCCTTGGCTCAAGAAACTGCTTCGTTGTCCCTCAAAAATGACTCCATAAGGCGAGAATTGGAAGCCTTGAAGGCACAGCAAATGTTTGATGCCTTGACCCGAGAAAACATTGCCTTGAAAAAAGAGCTAGAAGCTCTTAAGGCCCTTCAGATTGCTCGCCGTCCCACCCCAACTTATCCGAATGAGATTGTGGTCAATGCTTCCACTTCCGATGCACAACGGAAAGGCAAGGGACTTTTGGGAGCCGGACCATCAAACGTTACCCGGCTTGCGTCTGTCATTGAACGCACCCATCCTTTACCTCTTGACGGAAATGAGTCCCATGAAGAAGAGGAGGAATTCCCCGACCCGCGTCAAGATAACTTGCCCATAGTCGATACGGAACATCGACACCAATATTATGAGCATCAACATCAACGGTATGTTCCTTCTCCACCTCCACCTAGTGTGCCCCGCACCGACCGACAAACCCGGGAAGAGCCCCGGTACCGTCCCAACTCAACCACCAATCATGGTCGTGAGCATGATCGTTCCGAAAACTGTCACCAACGGTCAACCCGGCAACCGAGGACCCTTGACTTTGATGAATACGATGAGCAACACAAATTCAACGAGTTCTCCGGGGATGAATCCGATTTAGAACGGGTAGCACATAACCGTCCGTGGCACCCACCCGTCATAGACCCTTATGAGAACCAAGACCGGGGTGAAGAATGGTTGCCTCCTCCAAATCCACCTAGGCAAGCCCCACCCGTTCATGGGCGCCAACGGCCTCATGGCGGCCACCGGCGAGCCCGTGCCGATGATGCCTACATTCCACCGCCCCGCCCGGACCCCTACCGAGCTCGTAGGGAAGGTAAGGTTAAGTTCCCTACCTTTCATGGTGAATATGATCCGTGTGTTTTTCTTGATTGGGCGCAGGATATGAAACGAGCATTAAAACATTGTCATTATGAGGAGGAATACGAGAAAATCGAGGCGGCAACTCTATACTTTGAAGGAGATGCGAAGTCTTGGTGGAACCGGTATGAGTTCACCCGAGAGAGGCGAGGATGGGCACCAATTGAGACATTTGAACAATTGATCTATTGCATGACCAAGAAGTACGTGCCCGAGGACTTTAAGAATGATATGCGGTTGCAAATTGCCGAGTTCAAGCAAGGAAACCTCACTCCGGTGGCTTACTTGGCTAAACTTGAGGACATGCACATTAAGGCCGGCGTCTCGGCCTCCCCCTCCGCCCTCCACACCAAGTTCATGAGTGGGCTTAATGCTTCCATCCGACGGCCGCTCGAGATTGTCCCATTCAAGGATTTGGGAGCATTATGTCATGCCGCCATGAAGCTATATAAGCAACAACTCGAAACACCGCGGCATTCTAGGTATACCTCTTCCTCGAGTCCATATCTTTATCCGTCTAACACACGTTCTCGAGATGCGCCTAGTCCTATAGATACTGACGCTTCCAAAGGGACCCAACGGACGGGTCCTTCCAATAAGCAAACGGGTACCGAGAAGGCACCAAACCGTGGCCCGGCACCGGGGCCTCCCTCTCGAGGTCAACAAGGACCCTCACCGGTGGCACGCCCAAGGGAGCCCGTGTGCTACAAGTGTAGCGGTTTTGACCATGTACAACGTGATTGCCCAAACACCAAACGGGTCTTGTTTGCCGACCCAACATATTTCGAGGACGACGATGGTCAATATGACGGTGATATCATTATTGAGGATGACCATGACACCGACCCACCTTTTGGCATGGAACCTTGTGATGACGAGCTTGCTTGCGGCCCAACACAACCCGGTAAATTCGCTCTTGTTTCTCGTCGTATTTTGGCTGTTAAAGAGCATATTCCTATTGATCAACGCGAGAATCTCTTCCACTCTCGTTGCTTGGTTAATAATACGAGTCTTTCTCTCATCGTTGACGGGGTTCTTGTTGTAATATTGTCAACGAACGGGTGGTAAAACACTTCAAGTTGCCTACGACCCCCACCCAACGCCTTACGGACTCCAATGGATTTCCGATACGGCATGTGACACCGTCACACAACAAGCTTGGGTGCCGTTCTCTATTGGCGCCTATGTTGATAAGGTCCTTTGTGATGTTATCAAGATGGACGCCACACATGTCCTATTAGGACGACCATGGCAATTCGATCGCCGCACATATCATGATGGTTATCTTAATCGGTACATGTTCCAATATAATGGAAAATGGGTCACACTTTTACCTATGACTCCGCACGAAATTTTGGTTGACTATGCGGAACGGAAGAGGCAACAAACTATTGATGAGTCCGCTAAAGCACCGGCAAAATCGGACCCCCGGAGTCCCGATGTTGTAGGTTCTAGTACTTCCAAATCCCAAAACACCGCCCCTCTTGTCCATGCTACCGAATCCAAAGGTAGTAAAGGTCGAATCGTTTCTTCGGGCGCACCTTTACCATCTTCGGATCCCGTAATTCAAGGACGGTGTGAGCCACAGATACTCTTAGCTCGCCGGCATGATTTGCAACCGGTGATGGAAGGCAGGTTCCCATGCTTTTTACTTGTTCCGTTTTGTTTATCTACTTCTCATGACCCAAGTAATGTGCCACACGAGGTGTCTTTGTTGTTGTCCGAATTTCAGGATATTATGCCCAAAGATCTCCCACCCGGCTTGCCACCTATCCGAGGGATTGAACATCAAATTGACTTTGTGCCCGGTGCCTCTTTGCCAAACCGTGCCGCTTACCGAGCTAGTCCGGAAGAGACAAAGGAGCTACAACGTCAAGTGCAAGAGCTCCTAGACCGGGGACATGTGCGTGAATCCTTATCACCATGTGCCGTCCCGGTAATCTTAGTACCAAAGAAAGATGGATCATGGCGGATGTGTGTTGATTGTCGTGCCATCAACCAAATCACCGTCAAATATCGCCACCCGATCCCGCGGCTTGATGACATGTTGGATGAGCTTCATGGCGCCACCATCTTCTCCAAAATTGATCTCCGGAGCGGTTACCACCAAATCCGGATGGCCGAAGGTGACGAATGGAAGACGGCGTTCAAAACAAAGTATGGACTCTATGAATGGCTTGTCATGCCTTTTGGCCTCTCCAACGCACCGTCCACCTTCATGCGCCTCATGAACCATGTCTTGCGCCGATTCTTGGGTACATTTGTTGTTGTTTATTTTGATGATATTTTGGTGTTTAGTACGTCTTTGGAGGATCACATCGGGCACCTTCGCCAAGTGCTCGAGTGCCTTAGACAAGAGCAATTGTATGTCAACTTTGACAAATGCGTCTTTTGCTCGGACACCACTATCTTTCTTGGCTATGTCGTGTCTAAGGACGGACTACGAGTAGACAAATCTAAAGTTCGTGCTATTCGGGAGTGGCCTACTCCTACTACGGTCACCATGGTCCGAGCCTTTCTCGGCTTAGCGGGTTTCTACCGACACTTTGTCAAGGACTTTAGCACGGTAGCGGCACCGCTCCATGAGCTCACTACCAAGGGTGTCACGTTTGAGTGGCGTGATATCCATGCTCGAGCGTTTGATGCGCTCAAAGACCGCCTTTGTAATGCAACATTACTCCAACTCCCAAACTTTTCGAAAACTTTCGAGGTGGAGTGTGATGCATCAAATGTGGGCATTGGAGGAGTTCTCTTACAAGAGAATCGTCCAATTGCCTATTTCAGTGAAAAACTGTCCGGTCCTTCGCTCAACTACCCTACATATGACAAGGAACTATATGCTCTAGTTCGTTGTCTTAAGACATGGCAACATTACTTGTGGCCGAAGGAGTTCGTGATTCATTCGGATCATGCGGCTCTTTCGTATCTCAAGAGTCAAACAAATCTCAGTCGGCGCCATGCTAGTTGGGTAGAGTTTTTAGAGACCTTTCCTTATGTCATTCGGCATAAGAAAGGCAAAGAGAATGTGGTAGCCGATGCCCTTTCTCGCCGCTATGCCCTCCTTGTGTATATGGATGCCAAGATACATGGCTTTGCTCTTATCAAAGAGTTATATGCCACGGATCTTGACTTCAAGGACATATGGGCACAATGCCTCGACCTCCGAGAGCACGAGTCTTTCTTTATTAATGATGGCTATCTTTTTCGAGCGGGAAAACTTTGTATTCCGCGCTCATCTATACGCCATTTGTTGGTCAAGGAAGCTCATGATAGCCGTGGTCATTTCGGTGCTACCAAGACCCTTTCCGCTCTCCAAGAGCATTTCTTTTGGCCCCGGATGCGTATGCATGTGACACGGTTTTGCAAGGGTTGCATCACATGTCATCATGCCAAGTCGCGCCAAGGTCCGGATGGGATGTATTCTCCTTTGCCTATACCAATGGGACCTTGGGAGGATCTATCCATGGACTTTGTGGTCGGGTTGCCTATGTCAAAACGAGGAAAAGACTCCATTTTCGTGGTAGTCGATCGCTTCTCCAAAATGGCTCATTTCATCGCATGTAAAAGCACCCTAAATGCTAGTGAAGTTGCCACCTTGTTCTTTGACAATGTGGTGCGTTTACATGGGATACCACGTTCCATCGTTAGTGATCGGGACGTGAAATTCGTAAGTCATTTTTGGAGAACGTTGTGGGGAAAACTTGGAACCAACTTGTTGTTTTCATGTAGTTATCACCCCCAAACCGATGGTCAAACGGAGGTGACCAATCGGACTCTTGGTGCTCTACTTAGAGCCACCACTAGGACCAATCCACGTAGGTGGGAGGACTTACTTTCTGTTGTCGAGTTTTCGTATAACAGGTCTAGGCACACGGCAACTAAATTGTCCCCATTTGAAGTTGTCTACGGCCTCAATCCACACACACTATTGGATTTCACACCCCGCCCGCTCAAGGATGGAGAACACATCATCGCCGGAAACCGAGCCGTCCAAATCATTGAGCTTCATGAGCGGACTAGGACACAACTTGAACGTCGTGCCGCCCAACTTGCCGGACAACACAACAAGGGCCGCCGCGACGTCTCTTTTGAGCCCGGTGATCTTGTTTGGCTCCACCTACGGAAGGAGCGTTTTCCTACTCGCCGCATGAGCAAGCTCTCGGACCGTGGTGATGGCCCATTCCGCATCTTAGCCCGTCATGGTCCAAATGCATACAAGTTAGAGCTTCCGGATTCCTACGGAGTACACCCAACGTTCAACGTCAAGGACCTTGCCCCTTATGTTGAGCCCCTCTTTGACGATGGTGAAACGGGGACGTTTCACAGCCAAGATGGGGGGACTGATGCGCCCTTGGATGCCCCTTTTACGTTGACCATAGACGAAGAGGACGAGGCTCTTAGAGTTCGCTCAGATGGACCGATCACCCGATCCCGAGCTAAGGCCATTGCTCGAGCCACCGGCTCCATCATCACCCGCATTACTTCTTCACTTGGTCCCATTACCGGCATGCCTTGTCTCTACACCACCATGGCATAGGCTACCGGTTCCGTTAGCGGCATGTCCCGTCTTTCCGACTCCATGGCATGAAGCTAGCTTATTTTCGGACTATATTTTCATGTTTCCTTTTTATTTAATAAAGGGATATTCCGTATAGGAATATTCCCTTTTTGACCTTATCCTTTTAGGGTTTGCTATTATCCTTTTAGGTTTTCCCTTTTGGGCTTTTCTTCATGTATTTTGTTTGGCCCGTTGGCCCATAGGTAGGCAAGTCTCTCTATATAAGAGATATCTTGCCTCACTTATTTTTCATGTTCAATATTACTAAGTTTTGAGAAGAATTTCCTCCTACTTAGCTTGGGCATCAAAACCTCTCTTCTATCTCTCAAATTTCTTCCTTGGATCTCGTCTTTGATCCCAAAAATCCATATTCCAGGATTCTTCTTAAGAATCAACCTTCGATCCACACAAAAAGGTTTATTCGATCTCTCTAGATCGAAGTAACCCTTGTGTCTTCATCGCTTCCGCCCCTTTGGATCCGAAACGATATAACGTCGCACAAAGAATCAAGGAGTAGTTGGAGTTTTGCTTGATCTAGATCCGGAGTTATCCTTGGTTACCTCCAAGGACGCATCAAAAACCCAAGACAACTCCAACTCAAAACCCTTCCTAAAATGTACGGAGTCTGGCTGCCCACCCTTCCGGATCTCTCGGAGCATGCCTAACCTGCATGACAAACTACAACATTCGGTATAAAACCGTTAGCTCACATTCGAAGCATTAGAATCAATGGGAAATGCACAAACACAAGTAAAACATCATAAACACACAACATACTCAACAACACACCAAACCGGTTTATTATATTTAAACTTATTAAGTCATATCCCGTTCTAATTCAACTTAGGTGTGTGACACGAGACCACCGTGGTCCCGCCTCGGTCCCTATTTCCGGCATGGAACGGTACGGATGCCTCCGACCGTCTAACCAGCACAGCTAGTCGCCGAGAACCTCCTAGACTCTCGCAAGAGCTAGGCACATGATGTCACCGCCCGTTATCATACACTTGGGCCAAAATAATATATAAAGGTCGGTAAACCTATTTCCGGTTTAGTTGTTATAAAAAATAAATAATAAACACACACCACCCAACACACATTAACGCTAATACAAAGAATACGAGCTAAGTAAGTCCGGAGACTTACCTGTACTAGGTCAAGTCCAATTAACGATATCTCTTTGCTACATATGGGTCCAATCTCAACTGCTTGATCATAACATGAAAGTTGTATCAATTACATATCCAACACCTTAGAAGTTTTCACTTCTAAGTTAATATCGTTCATGTGAAAGAAAGCACTAAACTAGCCTTACTTGGCGAAATGAAAATTATAAACCTGGATCCACAAAACCCTAAAAGGTACCTAGACTAACTAAGGTCAATTAAACACTACCATTAAATCCCAAAAGTTTTGAGAAACACCTAAACATACACAATCAGGTCTATTCTTAGATGGGATGACTAAAAGTCCAAAATAAGTAGCACTAAGACTTGCCCATATAAATATATCATCCTAACAGCCCACAAAGTTAAAAACAAAAAGAACAATAAAAACTCATTCTAGCTACAAGTTACCAACTCTAATTATGACGGAAAGCATACAACCATAATTTCTCAACCTAAGTTCTTACAATACTTTAAACAACAATACTTTAAACAACTTAGACATACTCAAGTACTAACAATAAAGCGTATCTATGCTCCAATACTAACAATCAAGCTATTTTAGTCATCATCTCCCATGCCAACTCATAACCTTCATCAACAACTCTAACAGTACATACCATTCACAAGTCACAACAACGATATACAAGTTATAAACTTTCATCCTTTCTAACTTCCAATACAACAAACAACTAGAATTCTCAGTAGACTCTTCAAGCATAACGAGTTCCATACAATCATACACAATAAGATTAATGGAGATTAAAATTCACAAATCTAACTCCCGTATTTAGGTTACTGCAGTTGTAATATCTCACCTAAACAAAATCAACACACTGTACCACAAGAAGAGGGGAGGGCGAACGGCGGCCGACAGACCCGCGCTGAAGCAGTGGCCGGGTTACAAAAACGACAACAGAGGAGAGGGTGGCGACGGGGCTGGATCCTCACTGCAGTCGTCAGCAGACAGGTGCGAGCCCTAGTGGATTCTCCCCCGTGTCGGATCTGGAGGCGGAGCAAGCAGAAAGCCCGGCGGCCGGAGCGACAGGAAGGAGAGGACAGGAGCGTTGGGCATCTCATCCCCTGGCTTGGCGTTGAACGAGGTGGCCGGATCTCCAGCTTCCTTGGTTCGTTATCAAAAGGAGATCGGAGAAGGGAGGGAGAGACGAGTCGAAGGAAGGTGGCTGGTCACAGTGCTTCCCTGGTGGCCGGTTGGCTGCGAAGACGAATGAAGCTCCGGTGGTCGGTCCACAGCGAAGACGGAGGAGGAAGGTCGTCCGGTGTCGGTTGGGCTCCTCTAGCGTCGGTTGCGAGTTCCAGAAGGCGGCGGTTTCAACCCAAAGGGCGTCGGATTCAGTGGATCTGCGTGAGGGAGGGTGTGTGAGGGAGGCTGGTGCGAGAGGGGCTGATGCGAGAGAGGAGGTAGCAGAAGAGGGTTGCGTGTAGGTGAGAAATGAAGGGGGACAAAAGGCGGCGTAATGTGAAAGAGGTTTAGGAAGGAGGAGGGTTTCATCACTTTTATGTGTAGGAGGAAGTTTTAAAAAAAATAAAAAAATTAATAATAATAACAACAATAAGATGATTAAAATTTTGAGCCATGGATTAAAAAAAAAACTATGTGATATTTATACACATAAAATAATAAGATGACGGAAGAAGTCCAAACCGGTTTGACTCGGGATTTATTAGAAGAAAATTTTCAGGTTATTAAATTCATAATCTTCTCAAGTTCATCATCACTCAAGCTCGCGCTAACTATAACAGGATTCGTTGAGTTAGGTGCAAGGAATGCATACCTTAGATGTGTAGGGAGTGGTTTCAACTCCAATGAAGGTGGTGCTTTGATTGATGATTCTTGACTATCGATTGTTATTCGAGAAGCCTCTGAAGGTTGAGGAAGTGTGATGTTACAGTTAAGAACACTTGCAATTGAATTTGTAGAAGTCAGAGAATTTGTAGAAAAATCGACCTCCCCTGATGTAAATCGGTCGATCTTTGATCCGATTTTTCTTTCTGTTGTCAAAAATCGACTTGCATTTTCCAAAATCGGTCGATGTGCTTTGTGTAGGTCGATTTTTTCAGCTTCTTCCGGAGCTTTTCAGCTCTTCAAATCTTGCTTCTGGATCTTCATCTACATCTTCCAATGCTTGAATATCATCATCACAATCATGTTCTACTCCTTTTTCAATGATACTCATGCTTAGAACCTTTTGAAGTGGATCTTTGATCAAGATTGAACTCACCACTTCTCTAGATTCCTCTTCATCAAAGATGTTAAAGACATCTTCTCCTATAGCTGGCTCTTTGATCAAGGAGGAGAGTACAAATGCAACTTTCTCTTCTCCTATGTTGAATGATAACTGCCCATTCTTGCAATGCATCCGGAGGTTGCAAGGAATGGTCTCCCGAGTATGATGGGAACTAGTAATCTGCAGGAATGTCAAGTACAACAAAATGTATAGGAATGTAAAACTTACAAAGTTTTACGGGAATGTCCTCTAGGATCCCAACAGGTCTAATTATGGAACGATCAACCATGTAGAGTGATCTTTACCGGTCTAGGCTCTCCTACACAAACTGCCTTGCACAAAGCAAGTGGTATGATGCTTAAGCTTGCCCCAATGTCACAAAGTGCATCATATGTGACTTCTCCTGAGGTAATAGGTATGCAAAATGATCCTAGATCGCGCATTTTAGGTGGCATATTCTCCGTCATAGTCTTGATAAGTTCGGATGACTCCGTGCTCATCTTAAATTCACCAAAATCTTCTAGTTTCCTCTTGTTAGAGAGGATCTCCTTTAGGACCTTCCCATAAGCTGGCATACCAAAAATTGCATCCATAAAAGGTATGTTAATATGCAGCTTACTCATAAGATCAATAAACTTACCAAAGTATTTGTCTAGATGCGCTTTTTCTCTAGATTGGGGAAAAGGTAGAGGTGATTTGTAAGCTGGAGGAGGAACATAAACATCTTCCTTCTCCTTTTCTTTCTCTTTCTCTTTTTCAGTGGGAACTTCAACTAGTTTGGGTTGTGGATCGGTGGTTGTTACACCACTTCTAGTAGTAACTGCCATTACTCGCCCTTTTGGGTTGTCTTCCATCTTTCCGGGAAGCTTCCCTTGATCTCTAGGAACTTCTCCGGCCTTACTGAATACTTGGTTCTCTAAAGCTTTTTGTGCTTTATCAATCGAAGTAATGTGAATCTCCATTCCTGGGATCTTCCCCAAGATTGTTTCTATCATGACATCGAACCTATCTTTCTCCGGCTTGTTCGAACTATTCGATGTTTGACCGTGACTTTTCAAAGGAGTAGAAGAAGATGGAGATGTTAGTGCATTTTCAGCAGGTGAATAGGGATTACCGGGGTTTTGTTGGTTTGATCTTCAATTGTTGTTGGAGTTCCTATTGTTGTTGCTGTTCCAATTATTGTTCCGGTAGTTGTTCCTATTTCCTTGATTGTTCTCCCTTCCTAGGTAGCCAACATCTTGTTCCTTCGTCCTTTGAAGGCTGGATTTTATGACTTCCTTCAACTCCTTAATCTCATTATTGAGGGAGAAGATTTGAGTTTGAGCTGCTTGATTTAACTTTGAAACTGGATCTCCCGAATTTCGATTCCCACCATCAGCTTTCCTATGAGAATACTTCTCAATCACTTGAGCTTGCTTCTCAATAAAATCCCAAGCATCATCTTCTCTCATATCCATGAATGTACGAGAAGAAAGAGACTGAAGTTTGAATTGTGTTTCCACATCCAATCCGTTGTAGTAAATCTCCAATAACTCTAGCTTTGAAATGCCATGGTGTGGGAAATCAATTAAAAGATCTTGAAACCTTTCCCAAGATTTAAATAAACTTTTGTTAGGTTTCATAGAAAAAGCATTTATCTTACCTCTCAATTCCGCCGTTTTTGATGGCGGAAAGAACTTGGTGAGGAATTCCGAAGTCAAATCCTCCCATGTATTAAGTCTGCCAGCCGTAAGAGCTTGATACCAAGCTAAGGCTTTGTCCTTCAAAGAGAAGAAGAACGGTCTCAACTTGTAGTTGTTGTTGACAGCCCTTTGAGGTTTCAAAGTCTCCAGAAGAATCTCATAATTTGCGAATGATGATGTGGAGATTCAGCTTCCGTTCCACCAAGCAGATTTTGGCGGGTCATAGTAATGACTTGTGGGCGTAATCCAAAGTCATGATCATCTTGCTCTCCAAGATTCACACCTAGACGACGTGGTTGCTGAATTGGGTCCATTCGTTGCCCAAGGGTTCGTGGTTCAGCCACAACGTTAGCAACTCTCGCCTCTCTAGCATAAGGGAGAGGATCAACATAGGCTTGAGGATTTATTGGTGGTACTTCCTCCAGCTCTGGCATGTCATCATCATCAGATGATTCAGCTCTAGATGATTTAGCTCTCTTACTCTTGGCACCACTTCCCTCCAATTTCATTTCTAAAATCATTGCTTTATGCTGATACATTTGAATTTCATTTCTAAAATCATCGCATATACCTAAAGAGAAATCTGGAAGATCACTAAGGTAGATAGATCAAATAACAAGAGCAAAAGCTCCCAAGCCAGACAACCGAACAACCGAATTTGGTCTAGACCAAATCCCCAGCAACAGCGCCAAAAACTTGTTCGCTCAAAAGTGTGTGCGTCAAAGTCATAAATTTATATCCAGAACTTAAGCAAAAGCGAACCCGCAGTGTACGGATCAGTTTTAGTAAGGCAAGAAATTCTAGAGTCGAACTCAGGGATTTGGTGAGAATAAAATCGGTTTCAAAATATCTGGCAAGATGTAAAAGCTTTTGTAAATATATAGGAAACAAATGATTCCAAGGATTCACATATCCGACTGCGGCTTTCGATTCAAGACACTTCTAAAGATCAAGGAAAGAGTTGGCGTTGCCAAGGTTATGTGTTTCGAAGAAAGGAATAATGTACGATTAAGTTCCACTACTCGCTTATCCCAACTTAGAAGTTGTCAACCCGAAGGATGTTGAGTCTCATCAAGAAGAGTACTCAAAGAAAGGATTAACACTCAAACTATCCACCCGAACCCAAGGATATGACTCTCAAAGGTAAGGATGAAAGACCCACTCGACCTTAATAGAGTATGTTGAGTCTATCTATTACCCAAATCTTGCAAACTTTGGCTACCAAGTGAAGAATCAATGATGAAGTCTCTTCTTACACTTGGATAGGGGTTAGAAAGGTTAGGAAAGGCAAGGATTTAGGCAAGGTTTAACTTTGATTAAAGGATAAAGCAATTAAAGGACGTCAGAGGGAAAACTCGGGCTGTTCTAAGAAAACTCGGCCGATTTGCTCAAGAACAGTCCTATTTTCCGGTGCCGCAAAGGTTAAATCTCAACTCTCAGGGTCCAAATGGCTAAGTGAGTTCAGTTCATCGGCATCTAAGCCTCAATCATCAACTATTCTCCCTAAAATAACAAGGTTTTTAGCCAATCATTTTCATCTTTAAATCAAAATCAAGATTGAATAAAGAAAACCAAATAAAAACCAAGCTTTGCATAAAATCCAAAGAATCTTCAAATCTATAATCAAACCTTAAAAACATTCAATAGAATCTCTCAAAGCACTCAACAATATGTTCACAAATCGCAATAACAAAAAGGGAACAAAAGATCTCACAACTTCCTTGAATCTTGACTTTTGTTCCTTTCCTTCAATCCTTCTCTCCAAGAATCTTCAATTCCGTAAAAACTTGTAAATCTTCCATTCTGCGAACCCCCAATTTTCTTTCCTAGGGTTCCACTTTATACTTCCTCACTAGTGGGTTGCTTGGCATATTACTTCTCAAGCCAAAAAGCAATGGGCTTTCGAACGTAATATCTTTTTTAAATGGTTACAAGCAAAACTCGGTCGATCAAGGAGATAACTTGCCCTATTTTTTCGTACAGGAAAATCGTCCGATTTATGTGAAAATCGTCCGATTAATATATAAATCACCCGATTTTTACTACAGTAGGTGCTCGCCTCTTGAATTGTTTCCTTCCTTCCTTGTATAACTCATTTATGCACTTTCTTCGCTCTTCACGACTTCGCAAATGTTTCTGAAGCTTCCTTATTGATCCTAGCTGCTCCTTGCACCACTTTTGCTTTCAATTCCCTCGAATTTACCAATAATTAAACCAAAACTCGTGTAGACCTCTATTTCCGAAATATATATGAAGTAAACCTTAAAGGTACACAAATCTCTCTAAGTGCAAGGAAAATTAAGGTAAAACATCTACAATATGCATGATTATAATAGCATATAATTCATGTTATCAAAGATGTTACGAGGTGCGGTTAAGCCTATGAAGGCGAGTTATACGGAACGTGAGGCCTAGAAGAGTATGGTTACGTTATGGAAAAGAAAGAAAGAACGGAATGTTGAAGGAGCTAGCAGAGTTGAGGTAGCGTACCCCAAGGAGGGTAGCCTTCATGAGAATAGTGACATGAAGTATTAGAGGATTGGTAAGTCGTTGACCTTAGAGAAGGTCAACCATAAGCTTATCGGTGATGACCGAGAACGCCTAAAGTGCGGATTACCTATTGAGAAGTTGTAGATGGGAGGTATAACCTCAAGAGAAGGCTATGAAGGAACGGTAACAAAAGCTTGGAGTTTTCCCTATGGTTAGATGTCAATAGTGAGAAGTACATTAGTAGAATCGTGATTGTCTTGAGCAATTTAATGTTGGATGATTAAAGCAAGTGATGGTAATAGATCTCCCGGAGAGGGATGATAATGATCCTTTTTACGATTTTTATAGGTCTCGAGTTTTGGCATATGAAGGAATGGCGCAGTTTGGAACCTTAAAGGTTTAAGCATATAAGGACGTAGTGGATCAAGAGGAAAGTGAAGTTTCCCGAGTTGCTTTAAGGAAATGGGAAGATATGGAAAGGATATGCATGATATATCATTCTTAAGGAATGAATGTTAAGTGACGCGAACAAGAGATGAGTCAAAGTTGTTAGATTCACCCAAAGGATCCATGAAGGATACGGTGTAGAACAAATTACCGTAGATACATTAGTGTTGTAAGCTTTAAGCTTAAGGTGGTAGTACTTGGGGGACCATGAGTAAGAAGTTCCGTCGTAGGAATGGATAATTCTTCCGGTCTTTCCTTCAGAGGATTCTGGTATGAGTTTTGAGGAAATGTATGAGTTGGGAAGTTTTACCTTGATTTCCAAGGGATATGTATGGTGAACGACGAGTAAAGGTATCCTCTTTGTAATGGATGGCTCATTAAGACTAGTTGCATGCAATTGCGATGTTTGACTAGATAGACTTGGAGTTGAGAAGTCACCAGATTTGGATGTAGAGAAGAAAGGACCCTCGTGAGGTGGCATTTAGGGCCGATATGGTCACTACAAGTGTGGTGGAGTCATTTGAAATCACAAGTTCGATTGATGAGTTGAAATTTACACAGATGAGTACCCATGGGTTTTCGGAATTGAGTTACGATGAAGTCGCACAATTTGTGTTGTTTCCAAGGTGGACCCTAAACTAAGAATTATTATGACAGTTGTTGGTGCATGAGTTACAAGAATGATTTTTATGGTCGGATTTACGATGCCTTGTTGTACTCTCAGGATTGAGAGGAGTGAGCTTGACATGGGACGACAAGGATACCGGTTATGTAGGATAAGAGGATAACTAGAGTTATCTAGGCTGGTTTGGACGTCCGAGGTGACCTTCTAAGAGACATAGAGGGTTGAGAATATCAAGTAGATTAGTTGAGAACGAGGTGATAGTTTCGGCAATACCTTCAAGATATGTTGAGGAGATATGAAGCTTATAAGTTGGTGGGCCATAACCGCCGAGTTGTGGGATGTTTGTGATCCTTTCTTCCCTTCTAAAGAAGACAATTGGATCGTGGATCCGAGACGTATCCGTCGAGTTTTAACAAAAGCAGAAGAGGTGAGTGACCTCCATTTTGTTTTCTTTGACACAAACATCAAGTTATGAGGAATACACGATATTAAGTATATATCCAAGCGGGGCTTGGGATGCGTATGAGGTAACAAGAGAGGTTACGTGTGTACGTAGACATTTGCTGGTATGTAAGAAGAATGACCGACTAAGGGTCGGAAGTTAGCCGCTTTAGGACGCGTGCTTATGGTGATGTCGGTTTGTCTATAGAGTAACATGTCAGGCATGTATGAACAATAAGAGTATGATACGTGTATATTTACTCACTCAGGAAGAGTCGAGTACCCAACACAGGCGATGGCTAGAGACAATTAAGGACTTAGGTCGTAGATGGTCTTTGAATGGTTGTGAGAAAGATCCGGGATAGAAGGTTCCGTGGAGAGACCCCATAGTTACCTTTATGGGTTGATGGGTTATTTAGTCCATGGTGTTGGCAAGAGTTATCCGGTTTAGAATGTTCATATTAGTGAGACGGGCTTGGGGCCGAGGTAGCTAAGTACATAACCCTTATGTGAACCACCATCACGTCAAGTTGAGCACCATAAGACGAGAGAGAAGACTTCATTCACCGCGATTTATGTAGTGGGAGTGGTAAGATACCTCCATAAAAGTTTTAACCAGTTTGAAACCATGTTATGATAGTGACGAGTTTTAGGTCGTATGGACTGACCGACGAAGACAACGTGTTTTACACCCTATTGGGAAACAGGGCCGATGAGTCGGCTAGTTGTGGAGTCCTCTATCTTATAGCAAGATGTTTTGGTATACTGAGTATCGTTATCTCGGTTTGAGACGAGCGTTTCATTTCGGGAATTTTGTGGGTGGCAAGATCGTGCCGCATAAGAGACCATATGTCTTTCATGACAATTTCACCCTTGGATAATTGGTCGAGTCGAAGAGACTTTTGTGACCAGTCGATGCCATGCAGAGGGTTTGTGTGCGAGATAAGGGGGTAAAGGTAGACCTAGTACCTTCCCTTGGGTTGAGTTATCGTTATGATAGTGGAGCGGCACCATTGTGATGGCGTTGTTCGAAGCAAGTTATGGACGGAAGTGCAGTACCTTGTAGTGTTAGTGTAACACCCCGAATCCGCGGGATTCGGGATGCCACATTCGGCTAGGATCTCACAATGGATCCTGACCCTAGCCTCACAACAAGTTCACTGGACCTTACAACATGGCACTAACAAATATAAAACAAATACATAAAACAGTATAAACTATACGACCCAAAGTAAACACCAACATAGCCGAGTATATAAAACGACATCCTCACACAGGAGGTATAAAAGATCATCCTCACGCAGGAAGGAAACACAACAACCCAACCAACCACCTAATGTACGAGAGTCCTCGGCCTGTCACCCTGCCCTCAGCAACTCCTAACCTGTAAACATCTACAACACGGTATGAAACCGTTAGCTAACCATACATATATAAGGTAATGCAAAAGCACATACACAATCAGGAAAGATAAACACTTGAGCATGCTATCACACATTTATCCATTTTATCATCTTTATAAAATGGTCAACCACTCAAATCGTATATATATCTATAGAGGAAAATATGTGACACAAGGACCGATACATCCTCGCCTATGAGCTTGATAGCCATCTGGAGTGGAATCGGTCACACAACCCGTGTACCCTATGGGAGTGGTGCTGTGCCCTCCCCGTATACAGGTCTAGCATGACATCAGAGAACCTCCTAGACTCCACGGCGGGATGAAAGGGAAAGATTATCACAGCCACGTATACGGGGCAATCAATATAAAACATAGGTCGGTATAAACGACATCTAACGCTATCATAGCAACATAGTAAGCACACACAACTCATGCAAAGACCAAATATAAGAATGGCAGCTAAGTAAGTCCTACGGACTTACCTCAACCTCGATCACAACTCAACCACGATCACCTCTACACTGGAGGGACAACACAACCTAAAAACAAGGCATAAGGAGATATATCAAACTCCTAGCAACATAAGGGTCACACTTAGACCCAAAGGGATCCAAAGGATCAACCTCAACCTCACTCACAACCTAAAGAACCTCAAAAGCTATACAAGGCATTAACCGATCATAACCTCAACCAAACTCAACCTCACACATCTAGCATAATTCTAAGCACTCACACTAGGAAAGGAGGGAACAAAGGCACCCTAAGGAGGGCCTAAAAGCAACACACACCTACAGAACCAAGGGAAACACCAAGCTAGTGCGGGTGGGTGTAGGGGCGGCTCACTGGTGGCGCAGGGGCGGTGCACTGGCCGGTGCAGGGGCGGCTGTAAAGTGGCGTAGGGGCGGCTGGTGTGCAAAAGACACCACCTCAACTCTTTCTTCACTTCTTCCTTCGATTCTCTACCCTTCTTCACTCCAACAACAACATATATACAGAACATACACATATATACATCAACACAAGCCAAACTTTTGGCTAAAACAAGATCCAATCCTAAGGAGTCTATGCTAGACTAAGGAAAGGAAGGAAAAAGAGACAAGAAGATGCAAAGAAGAAGAGGAAGGAGATGGAAGTCATAATCAAACGTCCTCAAGCTGGCTCACAAGGCTCAACAACTATAACATCATCAAAGTCAAGCAAAGACTCACTATCTCACACACAAACTCAAAGAAGATCAAGCAAAGTGATCCAAGGAAAAGAGAGAAGAAGATGTGCGTATGGAGAGAGAGAGAGGGAAGTCTAAGAATGGTAACCCTCATCAAAGAGGAGAAGAAGAAGTATAAATAGGAGGTAAAAGAGTAAAGCACGGGTCAAAGGGTCAAAGAAGACGGTTGCAGTACATAGAGCCGCAGGGGCGGACCCTGTGAGACGCAGGGGCGGTCCAGGCTAGGCACAGGGGCGCCCTCTGGGTCACACAGGGGCAACTCAGGCATAATCCTCTGCACACTCTCTCAACGACTCAACAACTAGGCTCTTACAGTACAATTGGTGAGTATATGTAAGTTTAGCCCCGAGTATATACGTGACGACCTCGCTTGAGTAGCGGCGGTCCAAAGGCAGATGCTAGACAAGCTAAGTAACGAGAAAGGATGTACCGAAAAGAGGTACGGACCTCTTGGGTTCGTATATGAGATAAGTCGAGTTAAGAGTATCACAGATGCAAGGCGTCATACGTGTTGGTCATTAGAAGGGATTTGGGTTCCAATATATATCGGACCTTTTTGGAGATATTGACGCGAGTTGGGAAGTGGTTTACCGGTTGGTGTGGCCACCGAGAGTGGAGGATGTACACTAGATTTCAGGTGTGACGATCGATGGAAGACGTGTGTGGCTCAAGATATGATCTTAGTTGTGATGATCTAGGGATAGACGAGGAGCCGATGAGGCTACCGGGAGGACATGGTATAGTATCTATATCGGAGTCTTTACGATGATCTAATTACGTCAAGTTGGCCGATGGGTTAGATGTTACGTGGATGTGCAAGTTTACGTGTTTTGTGCCCCGAGTGGGAATGTGTTGTATGATTGGTTAGCTTTTGTCTTATTATGTGAGTATGTGTGTAGGCCTTGCGAGGTGTTGACGCGGGTACACGGGTGTGTGATGGTTATCGAGTAGAGTGTCAAGACATTACGGTTTTGAGTGGTTATCGAGTTAGTCACCCGAGAGTGTGGTGTTTATCAAGTTTCGGGACGAAACTTGTTTTTAGGGGGATTAGTTATAACATCCGGAATTTTTATTCTGGATTGTGAGCGAGTAACCGACCTTCCCGTAGACACGGCTCAGTTTTCCTGCAAGCACGAGACGATGAGTAACAAGATTTATTCCAAAATCCCGCCCCAACCCCTCCTTATTTCACTCTTGCTTTTGGACCCATGGGTTTCTTGTGTAAGATAGAGGATGGGTAAGCTGACCAATGGGTTCCCTCTATTATGGCAGACTTATCCCTTTCTCTCTCTCCTCTCATTTCACTTTCACGTGAAATGGTTCCCTCCTCCTCCACACACTCTCTCTCTCTTTTGGCTTTGAACTTGGAAGCTCTTTCATGGAGGCCCTCCTCTTTCCCTTCCTCTAGTGTGTGGGCTGTCCAGTCTTGGTGTCCATTGAAGATCCATTTGGATGGGTAAGTCTTCTTCTTTCCCCTCCCTCACCTTCATCCTCTTCCTTGAGCTCCAATGGTGGAAGCTATGGATCTTAAGCTTTTCTTCTCCCTTTTGGCTTACATGTGAATCGATCATGTCTAGGATGTTTTCTTGAGAGTGGATCCATGAGGTAGATGTTCTGGAGCCAAACAAGGAAGCTAGGAGGCCATGGCACATCAAGGAGACCTTCGAAGAAGCCATCGAAGATCGGCCACTAGAGCTCGATTTCCCCCGCGGCTTGACAGCGCCGCAGGGGCGGCCTTTGCACTAACCGCAAGGGCGGCCAACCTGAGCCGTAGGGGCGGCCACTGGCTCTGCCGGCCTTACCGTTGAGGTTGTTGAGACTAGGCTTGTTTATCCTAGTATGTGTTATGGGTTATGATCATGCAAGATCACAGGGTCTAGAAGTCTAAGGACTTCTAGCTTGTGTTAAGTGTGATGTGAGCATGAGAGATTGTTGGATGTGGTCCTAGAATGTGAGTCAAATGATCTTCCGTAGAACATTTGTGTAGAAGTCTTAGTCTTCTTTAGTTGAGCGAGTTGTTGATATAGTTATCTTCTTGTGAGCAGGTTGTGGACTCTTTCCCAAGGGAAGCGAGAGTGTTGTGAGTTGAGTCTAGCGATAAGCTAAGTCTCCGGATTTACTTAGCTCGTATTTTATGTATTAGATTTGTTGCGTGTTTGGTGGTGTGTGTGTGTTTTATCTCTTAAATTATAACATATAAACGGGCGGTGACAACTTGCTTGGCTCCTGCGAGAGATAGGAGGTTCTTGGCGACTATCCCGTGCTGGTAAACGGTCGGATGCATCAGTACCATTTCATTCCGGTAAGTAGGGACCGAGGTGAGTTTCGGGGATTCTCATTTCACAAACCTAAGTTGAATTAGAACGGGATACGACCTAATAAATAAAGATAATAAACCGAATTATTTGAATCAGCATGATTATGTGATGTTATGATGTATGAGTGTATTTGTGCCTTTCCCCAATGCTTCTAATGCCTTAAATATGAGCTAACAGTTTTATACCGATTGTCCGAGAGATTTGGAAGAATAGGTAGGCAGGGTCTGTACATTTTAGGAAGGGTTTTTGGTTGGAGTTGGGTTGTGTCTTGTTTTCAGTTATTGTGTTTTGTATGCCACTGTATGGCATTTGGTCTTTGGTTGTATCTCGGCCGAAGTGTTTTATTGTATGCCTTCGGGTTTTTCTTTACATTGCATAAAAATTTGTTTCGGTTTCGGCCTCTATTTGTGCCTTGTTGCAACATCTGGTGAAATTGTTGTCAATCTAAGGGTCGGGACACATTGTGAGGTCTCGCCCGTAGCATTCCCGAGTCCCGCGGATTCGGGGTGTTACACATGGAAGCATGAAAGATGGTTATACAAAACATATGCAAGTCCAACCAATACATATTTCATGCAGCATACCATGCTCATATTATTTATATATTATGCATGAATTAATGTATTAATCATGTGAAGGTCAACAAGTCAACATTCAATCAAACATTGAAGGCATCTTCACACACATACATTGAATTGGGGCCAAGTTAGGTCAATGGTCTTCGTCTCCTTCAATATGGACGTCCAAGACATGAATTGACCTTCCTTGATGTGTTGTCCAAGTGAAGAGAATTGGATATAAGAGTCATCTTTGAATAAAGGTCAAATGTGGTAATATGTGTTTGAATTTTCTAGTAAAACTCTAAAATTTCTTGCATTTCCTTTTGATAAATCTTTGATATTACTAGCACATAATTAGGGAGTTTCTAAATTGAATTTTGTGGCTATATAAACCCTTGTATCCTCCCATTGTAAGACAAGTAAAGTTAAATGAAGTAAGTTAGCCTTTGCGCTTTCAAAGTTGTTGTTTTCTTTAAAACAAAGCCCGAATTCTATGTGAGATGCTTTGTTTTAAAACATCTAGGTGAGATGCTTAGCTGATTCTAAGTGGGAGGCCGAGAAACGAAGGTTCGAACCCCAAAGTGAGATTCCGATGGTAGTTCGTTCGAGTTGAGGGATTCCCAAAGTGAGAGGTTGAGGGAATTTGCTCTTCATATCCGAAAACACAAAATCCAAAATTAAAAGTATTTCCATTTCACCGATTTCAATCCGAGTGTGAACTTGTGCCGGTAGATCCTCGTGTTCGAATCGAGTTCGATCACATCAAGTGGTATCAGAGCCCAACAATGCAAGTTCCTCATGCTTTCGGGGATGACGATC
This sequence comes from Fagopyrum homotropicum, assembly GCA_033239125.1. NCBI lineage: Eukaryota > Viridiplantae > Streptophyta > Magnoliopsida > Caryophyllales > Polygonaceae > Fagopyrum > Fagopyrum homotropicum. The sequence goes on along the minus strand of BSWB01000002.1, from coordinate 94,918,078 downwards.
ATCAACGACAATGGAAACAGTGGTAATCGAATCAACCAACGTTTGGATAGGATTGAAGCCCTAATAGTTTAGATATTTAGAAGAATACATCCCCTTCCCTTGAACCCTCATGGCCAAATCCAAGGAGGTAGCAACTATGTGAACCGGAATGAACAAAGCAACCACGGTCGAGAACGAAATGTGAATAGTCGTGCCAATGGTACCCGGATCGTAGTCAAGCATCTCGACATGATGGCGGCGAAGTCGGGAGAAGTAGTTACGATGGTAATAAATCCGACAATCACTTTCCCAAGGATGGCATGATGGATTCGAGGACGAATCCTTTTCAAGGGAAAGGGGATGATGTGATCCTCACCGGAAAAAGAAATCATCGTCAATATGCCGGAACCAATCATTTTGCCACCAACTGTCCAAGTCAAAACTCAAATTCCCCATTTATTGGGCTCGTTTGCGATATTTATTTTTTCGGGTTTCATCGATATTTTAATAGCTTAAATATTTTTACGAGTATTGTTACGTTGTAAATTTAATTCTAAAAGTATATATACATACATCGATATATTTTATTACTAGTGTTTAAGTGTTTATATAATCTCGTAAAATAATTTGTGAGAACACCCGTCCCGGATATATATTTTATTTTTACGAGTATATTTTGCGAGTTTATATATATATATATATATATATATATATATTCAATCCACATATATTTCCCGTATCTTTTTTTTTCCTGAAAGTTCGGAAACGTTTTCCGATCCGGAACACCCGTCCCGGATAATTTCGATCGAGTTATTTTATTTTTCTTTTTCTTTTGTTTTCCATGTTTTTTTTCTTTCTTTCCTTCTTATTTATTTCACTTTCCTCCCATGCACCACCTAGCACCATTGTTGTTGAAGATGACCTCTGGCCTTCTCCGCCCAAGCTATCTATCTAACTCTGCTACTTCAGCCCAACCTACCACCTGCAGCCTACATCTCCTACCAACTTGCACAAGCAAGCGTAACCCTAGTATCCGACCCCTCGATCACTCCTCACAATCTCCTCTCGATCCTCATTGTTCTTTCAGCCGTACCTTCATCCCTCAAACTCTTGCAGCTCCCCAATAGTCTCCCTTGACTCTCCTCCTTCAGCTACCATATGCACTCAATCTCACCTAGCTTTGTTCCATTCATTCCCCTCTATTTAGACAACCACGCCGAGAATGCGCCCTCATTGCCTTGCTGCTGCCACCGGAGCTACAACGAGCACCATCACACCATCTTTATCTCCTTGTCCGTGCTCTACCTGTTTCCCTCCTGCTCTCAATCCCCTCCGGAAGGCCTTAACCCCCTGCTACCTCAATCTCTAGCCTTCTTTCCTTCTTTTGGAAACAACGTCTGAGAGCCCCTTCGTCGAACAACGCTCCACTCCCGCCTCTACAACCAGGAGTTGGAAACCTTCCTCGTCTCCCTCCTTGTCGTCGACACCAAACGGATCCGCCAAAGCCATCGCCGTCCTCCTCCCTTTCCTACTGTTGCAACCACTACCTCCTATGTGCTGTCACCACTACTTGTAGTTGTCTCCGTCGATGCCGGCCCCACTATCTCCCTCAAAGATAGCCGGACAAGCCCTGCCTGCCGCCGCCTACCTGCCTTCTTCGCGCCTGCTGGAACCACGGAGTAGCCGTTGGCGCTGTGTTCACCCTTCCGCCTCAAGTTGCGAGTTTCAAAAGAAACAAACAGGGTTTCTTTCTTTTATATATGGAACCCCCTTCTTTTTGGTATATTGCAAAATGTGCCCATCTTTTGTAATTGCAGATTTGTACTTAGGTTTTGGAATGTACCAATTATACCTTCCTGCACATTTTTACTTACATAAAAGGACCCATATTTAATATTGCGGTTTATGACCAAATTCTTATATTTGTATAATTTGCCGGAAAATGTTTGAGCGGTTTTAACCTTGGTTTTGAAAACAAGTTTTACCTTAGAGTTATATAAGTTATCTACCATTCAAATTTAGCGTATAAGTTAAATTTGCTTAGCTTTGATTTTAGGTCCAAAAGCACCCCGATAAAAGCCAACAAATCCATTCTCGACATCCGTCGATCTACTTCGGTCTTTTGACGTCGTGTGAGTACCCTCTCCCTCGAGCTTATGATCTTACCTCGATCTAGTTATGTTTAGTAGTAGTATCATGCTAAGTTGGATCTAGCATAACTTAGAGTGAATGCCATGTAGTGGCTTGTGGACCTTAGACGAGTTTGTGAAGTTTTCAGAATGTTCTAAGGGTTTATGGCTGTATGTTCAGAGTTGGTGCATAGGTGAGGGCATGGCTACCTTGTGAGGCTTGTGAGGTTAAGTTTGTGAGTTTATGGTTGTGAGAGTGTGGGCTAGGATGTGCATATCCTAGCATAGTGTTGTACCTTTGAGTTTGTCGGGACTAGGATTGTTATCTTAGTAGGTGTATGGGTTATGATCTTGTGAGATCATCGGGTCTAGAAGTCTAAGGACTTCGAGCTTATGAGAGTGGTATTGATTTGTGCCTTGTTATGACAAGGTGTTGAGTACCTTCCTACGAGAAGCGAGAGCGGTATTGGTTGGTTTGGCTTTAGGACGAGGTAAGTCTCCGGACTTAGCTAGCATTCTCCGTATTAGTTTCGATGCGTGATTGGTGATGTGTGTTTATTGTTTATGTGTGTGTTTATTTATTATGTGTGTTTATGGTTTATGTTATAACAACAAAACCGGTAATAGGATCACCGACTTTATATGCTAATATTTGGCCCAAGTGTATGATAACTGGCGGTGACCGCTTGTCCAGTCCAAAATGGGGTGACTGAGAGGTGCCTTGCGACCAGTCCAGCGGATGATGCTAATTCGCATCAAGTACAAACCCATCTAGTGAAAGGGGACAAGGGCAAGTGATCCTCGTGTCACACCATAAGTGGAATAGTAGGGGATATGACTTAATAATAACAAAGAGATAATGAACCAGACTTGTGTGTTTAGATCATGTTGTGTGTTATGATGCCTTATGTGTGTGTGTGCCAATGCCATGATTTTAATGCTTTGAATGCTAGCTAACGGTTTTATACCGATATTGTTGTAGTTGCCCTACAGGTTAGGAACGTGGCCGAGAGATCCGGAAGAGTTGGCAGCCGGGGTCCGTACATTATAGTATGGGTTTGGGAGTGGAGTCTTGTGTATCATATATGGTATATTGTTATGTATTGACGTTTGGGTCTTTGGCATTGTAAACTCAGTTGGAGTCTGTTGTTGTTTAATTTCGGGGATCATAACATTTGCATTAAAATGTATTTCGGTTTTCGCCTTCATTTGTGTCTTGTTGCATTGTCAAGCTAAGGGTCAGGACCCATTGTAAGGTCTCTGCCTGTAGCATCCCGAGTCCCGCGGATTCGGCATGTTACAAAAACTAAGCCGACACCTATCGAAATCAATACTTATGTGTTGGAATAATGCCTAAAACTGATCCAAAACCTATTGAAATCAAACCGAAAATGGTTGCTCCGAGCATGCCCAATGCAAGCCAATTTTCACTCTCTCCGGCTAAGTTGTCAGGTTTGCGCACTCTCAGTAAAACGCCTATAACTAACGCAACTCTTGGATTTAAATTACCCATAAATACTACTTTGAAAGGTATTTCATTATCTACGACTTTCAAGTTTACACAAAGTCTAGATTCCAAGAGATAGAGTGTGAAAATGACCCTACATTGCAGCAACTACGGTACTCGTATGGATTGTTGGGAAATATCATGCATGGAGGCATGAAAGATGGTTATACAAAACATATGCACGTCCAATCAATAGATATTTCATCCAGCATACCATGATCATATTATTCATATATTATGCATGAATTTCTGTATTAATCATGTGAAGGTCAACAAGTCAACATTCAATCAAACATTGAAGGCATCTTCACACTCACACATTGAATGGGGGCAATATTAGTTCAATGGTCTTCTTATCTTGAGTTTTGTGGCTATATAAACCCTTGAATCCTCCCATTGTAAGACAAGTCAAGTTAAATGAAGTAAGTTAGCCTCTGTGCTTTCAAAGTTGTTTTTTAATTTAAAATAAAACCCAAATTCTAGGTTAGTTGCTTAGTTTTCAAACATCTAGGTGAGATGCTAAGGTGGTTCTAAGGTGAGAGGCCGAGGAACGAAGGTTCGAACCCCAAAGTGAGATTTCAAGTGTATTTCGTTCGAGTTGAGGGATTCCCAATGTGAGAGGCCGAGGGAATTTTCTCTTCATATCCAAAAACACAAAATCCAAAATAAAAAAGAGTTCCATTGCAACGATTTCAATCCGAGTGTGAAATTGTGCCGGTGGATCCTCGTGTTCGAATCGAGTTCGATCACATCACTTCCGTGCCGCATCTTTTCCCTAGTGAGTATCCTCCCTTGAGCATGTGTTCCTTGCTTATCCTAGAGTGTATACATGTTAGAAGCATGCTACGATGGCCTAAGATAACCTTGTGCAATGCCATGTGGTGGCCTTGGATCTTAAATGAGAGTATGAGGTTATCAATTTTCTTTGACTTGTTGAGTGATGGGGCTTGATTTGTTTTCATGTGGTGAGTGTATGTTTGTCCGTGTGAGACTAGGACACGTGTACCTAGCTTGGGTTATGATGGTTGTGTTTTTTGAGTTGTGAGGACTAAGAGTGCTACCTTAGTCTTGAGAGTATATGATCTTGTAGGATGATATAAGACTAGAAGTCGAAGGACTTACAGCTTGTGAGTAGTTGTTGATTATCGTGCCTTGTCTTGAAACAACTTTGATTATATTCCTACGGGAAGTGAGATTCAGTTGATCGATGGAACGAGGAAAGTCCTAGGACTTACTTAGCCGCTTTTATGCATTATTTGGATATGTGATGATGGTGTGTGTTTGGTTTTGCTTATGATCATGAAACCGGATTAGGACAACTTGGTTATATATATTATTGGCCCATTGTTTACTTTTATTATCTGGCGGTGACATCATTGCCCAACTCTCGAGGGAGACTGGGAGGTTCTCTGCGACCAGGCCACACCTGGTATACGGGCGGGCTTCTTCGCCACTCCACAAGGTATATGGGTTGAGCTCCGCATCACACCTGTTTGTTACACGGGGACAGAGGCTAGAGTTATAAGACTCTCATGTCACACTTTAAACGAATGGAACAAGTAATGGAATAACCTAAAAAGAGGATAAGAACCGGATATGAATGTATATGAGCATGATGTGTGATATGTGTACTTATGTGTGTGTTAGTGCCCTTGGTATCTTTATAATGCCTAGAATGTGAGCTAACGGTTTTATACCGATTGTTGTAGTTGATGTGCAGGTTAGGGGTGGCCGAGTGATCCAGAGGAGTGGGTAGCCGGGGTTCCGTACATCATAGGTCTAGTTTGGGGGTATGAGTCCGTGTTTTGTTGTTGTATATTGTGTATTGTTGGTGTTGTTGTATAGACGGCTGATGTCTTTCCTTTCTTGATGTATTCGGGAATCATATCATTGCTTTAAACTTATTTTCGGTTTTGGCCTTCATTTGTGCCTTGTTGGAATGGTCCGGTGAAATTGTTGTTAGGCTAAGGGTCGGGACCCATTGTGAGGTCTCACATGTAGCATCCTGAGTCCCGCGGAATCGGGGTGTTACACATACAGAGAGGACAATTGTGAAATTCATCAAGCCAAGATTCCGTAGCTTGAAAATTGATGAACCAGGAAGTTGGAAGACCAATAGTCTATAAAATCTCCAAATCTTCAGAAAGTTTCTCATCATCTATAGCTGAGGAAATGTGAGTCGATTCCTTTTTGAAAGTCGAAGCTTGACAAGGAGCAAATTTCTTGCTTCCTGGAGCCATAGATGGATTTGTGAGAGAAAAAGTCAAGGTTTTTGAAAGAGGTATTTTTGGTTTTGTAAAAACGTTGAATAGGGAAGAAGGAGGGTTTAACCCTTGAAAAGGGGAAAATAAACCAATTTATGGTTTTAACAAGATCTTGAGAAAATCAAGACCTTAAAAAACGAGAATTTGTTTCCAATTTAATCTCAACAACTCTTTTCCAATCTTTCAAACCGAAGATAAACACTTTTGAAATCATTTTAAAAATCCTTCTTCAAAGTAATTTAGAGATCATAGTATCTACAAGATACTAACCCCTAAATAGATCCGTGATATTTAATGTTTTCCTTGAATTCCATTTCAAGGCCCTTGAATTGCATTTCAAGGCCCTTGAAATTGAAAAGTGGGTTGCATACGAAGGAGAAAATAAAATGATTTACTCCCCCTACATTAATACTTCCTTGTTCAACATACCAAGCTCTAACTAATAATATTGAGTTGATCTTCAGGTAGAGGCGTAATAAATATATATGCAAGCTACAAGTCCGTTGATATAGAAGAAGTCGAGACATCACCTTTCTCAACATAATCACGTATGAAGTGATCCCTTACATTGATATGATTTGTCCTTGAATGCTGCATGGGATTTTTAGTAATCGAAATAACACTAGTATTACCACATTTAATCAGGATACCTTTCAAATCAAAGCCAAGATCACGAAGTTGTTGAGCTATCCATAGAATTTTTATGCAACATTCTCCCGCAGCTATGTATTCTGCTTCAGCTCTGGATAGGGCGACAAATTTTTGCTTCTTACAGTACCAACTGATTAGAGATGACCCTAAGAACTGGCTACATCCAGAAGTACTCTTTCTATCGACCTTATAGCCTGCAAAGTCCGGATCTGAATAACCAATGAGGTGAAACGAGCTTTGATGTAGGTACCATAACCCTAAATCCTTAGTGCCATTTAGATACCGAAATATCATTTTCACAGCAATCAAGTGTGACTCTTTAAGATTAGCTTGTAATCTTGCACGCATGCACACGCAAAATATAATGTCAGGTCGACTAGCGGTTAGATACAACAAAGAACCGATCATACCTCGATACTCCGTTTGTACAACACTATTACCATCTTTGTCATGGTCAAGTGAAAGGGTAGAACTCATAGGAGTTTTTGTGACTTTGGATTGATCCATCTTATAATTCTTAAGCAAATCCTTGATATAATTGCTTTGATTGAAAAAAATTCCTTTCTTTGCTTGTGTAACTTGAAGTCCAAGGAAGAAATAAAATTAACCCATTAAGCTCATTCCGAATTCCGTGCACACAATATCTGAAAATTTCTTGCATAGAGAATAGTTAGTAGAACCGAATAATATATCATCAACATAGATTTGTACTACTAATATATCGTTACCTCTAGTTTTGATAAATATAGTTTTGTCAATCAAACCTCTTTTGAAATTGTTTCCAAGGAGATACTTGGACAATCTTTCATACCAAGCTCGAAGAGCTTGCTTAAGACCATAAAGAGCTGTGTACAATTTACAAACATGATCCGGAAATTCATCATTTTCAAACCAGGAGGTTGAGCAACGTAGACTTCTTCTTCTGAGAAGCCGTTTAGAAAAGCACAGTTTACATCCATTTGATATAAGTTTATGCTCATGAAAGATGCAAAAGCAAGTAGATACGTATGGCTTCTAACCTGGCAACCGGAATAAAGGTCTCCTCATAATCAATACCTTCTTCTTGGTTATACCCTTGAGCTACTAGTCGTGCTTTATTTCGAATGACTTGTCCATTTTCATCCAACTTATTTCGAAAAAACCCATTTCGTGTCTATGACGGATTGGTGCTTTGGTTTCGATGTAAGAGTCCAAACCTTGTTTCTCTCAAACGCATTTAGCTCATTTTGCACAGCAATGATTCAGTCGAGTTCTTGAAGAGCTTGAACATAATTCTTGGGCTCAATAAGAGATACGAACGCCGAGAATGCACATAGGTTGTTAACTCTGTATCGAGTTTGCACTCCTACGCTTGGATCTGAGATCACATTCTCTGGTGGATGGTATGAAGAATTTTGAAAGTTTTTCCTTTTGTAAGATGGAAAAGATCCTGAAGATTGAGGCTCATTTGCTTGACTAGATTCAGGTACCGCTAGAGTGTTGCCCTTTGATTCTATATCAAGGCCTTCAAGTTCAGCTTCAAGGATTTGAAATGGAGTTCTGAGATCGCAATTTTTTGTTTCAAGGTTTTGAAGATGCGTTTAAAAGGTCTTGAGATTGTTCTCCAATATCTTGAATCTTTTCTTACATATTCTTTTCTTGAGCTTTAGGATCTTCTCTTTATCAAAATTGTGATCTTCACGTTGATTAAAATTAAGATCTGCAAAAGTCTCACTCAAAGTACAATCATTGCTTTCATTAAATATGACATGAAAAGAACTTACAACCTTCTTTGGTTTGAATGAACTCTTGTTTGTTTACCTTGTGTACAAGCCTTACATAGTTCATCTACCTTGAAGTTTAGGTTTGGCAAGCCTCGTACCAGATCCTTTGAAAGTAACTTCTGCATTGTATGTATGCTTACATGACCAAGTTTTCTATGTCAAAGCCTTGGATCGTCAATCAAGGTCTTGAGACACTTTAGCTTAGTTCATGAAACTTGGCTAATGTAAACATTGTTACATCTAGGAGCTGTAAGCACAATATCACGCAATGTTTTGTTTTGAACTTCATATTTTTCTGAATAAAAAATCACCTTGTTGTTGTTCGCTCCAAAAGGTGTGTGCAAGCTTTAATATTTATAACCCAAGATATATGCCTGAACAATATGCGAACCCATAGTGTACGGATCAATTGTAATAACAACAAATATTCCAAGGGTCGATCACAAGGACTATGGTGAAATAAAGTTCGGTAATTCAGGTTGCAAATAACTACCAGCAACAAATTAAAGCAATCAAAGATGATATAAAAATCAGATAAAGAGAATGCAGGTTCTAGAGATTAAAGCATCTAGTTGTGGTTCCGACTCAAGATCTCAAAAGATAAAGTGGACAAAGCTAAGGTTTGCAAAGGGAAGGTGTTTCTATGGTGGGAATAGATCACTGGGTAAGTCTCACTACTCACTATCTCAAACCAAATATTCTATCACTGGGTAAGTCTCAAGGTACTAAGGTAAGGAACTATAATCTCAAACCAACACACCACCCAAGGGAATAGAATTAACCTTTACCGGGCAAGTCTCAGGCTAACTCTCAAAGATGGGATGAAGGCACAATCAAACCCCAATAAGGGATAAACTTTTATTACCTATCACTCATGATATTGGGTAAACAAACAAAGGAATCACCGGGTAAGTCTCATCCTAGGCCTGCGTCGAACCAGGAAAGGTATAACAAGGATAGAATTTGGCAAACAGAAACTCTTAACTCATATATGGTTCTGAAAAGGTTATCCTCATTCAGGTATATTCTATCCCGACCGAGATGTTCAATGACTGACCGAGGTGTTCGTCGGTTAAGGTAAAGGCTCGAGCTTTCAGGGTCCGCTGTGGTTAAGATCATTCTATCATCATCTTTCCCACAACTTTCAGCCAATCACCCTAGAATCGCATAAAGAACTTAGCCAAGAATCATCAGGATAACAATAATCAAATTGATAAGAAAAGAATCAATATTCAAACAAGAAAACCATAACACAAAGGTCTCAATAATTGAATGAATCAATCAAACAACAAATGGTGTTCCTCAATCACAAATCAGAAAAGACAACAAAACCAAAAGCCAAACTAAGAAAATCTTACAAACTCTTTCAAAGCCAACTTCAACTATAATTCCTTCCTTCTTTAAACTTCAACCTTCAAAACTTCCTTCAAACTTCCTTCAGAGAATGGGTGATCCGTAGATTTCAGGATGGCTGAATTGTAGAAAATCCAACCCTTTATATAGGATAATTATCTTCCAAAGATAAAATATCTTATAAAAAAATTCCTTAAAATATCTCCATATCTTCCAAAATAAATCAGCCAAAAATAATATCTTCCTTCCAGAAATCCAACAAAAATATATGATATTCACTTTCCAAAAATATAACATATCAACCAAAAATAAAGATCTCGTTGTCCCGTCATCAGTTCGCCTCGGTCCAGACGCTCCTCAAGATCACCTCGGTCGAGGTGATACTATAGCATACCGAGGTGAGTCTCAGCTGAAAGTGTAACTCTCTAATCTTGTCCAAAATCAATCTTCTAAATCATTTCCACGCTTCTTGAGATCTTCTTATAACTCTTCAATGCTCCATAATGTAGCTTCAATGACTCCTTAGCTTCATTTTCTCCATTTCGGTCCAAAATGTGCCATTTGCCCTACAATTACAACGAAACTAGGTGTAGACCTCGATTGCCGCAAAGGTAGACAAAACAACAATATAATCAAAGAATATACATCCATACATACAGCTTTATGAAGATAAAACGTCTAAACCAATCCCAAATTATAGACTATAATACATTCTATCAAAATACCCCATACTTGTCCCTTGCTTGTCCCCAAGCAAGTTCCAAATCTTATATACAAGATAGAATGGATTATAAGTCAGAAAGATCAATAAAAAATATTTCAAAACCTTTTGTGGTGTGCTCGACTCATAGATCACCCTAAGAGAATGCTTCATGGCAAATAAAATCAAAACATTTTATAAATATAAGAAAGTTGTTCATCTTTACATAAAATCATAGAATGCATAATAAATAATATTTATCGAAATTAATCAAATATAATCTACTTTAAACCACCAAGTCAATCAACCAACCCGCAGTGTACGGGACGTTTCGTAGTAGGGATAGTATTCCGAGGTCGAACACCAAGACTGAGGTGAAATCGAGTCAAATAGTGACTAAGGATAGTGTCGATCTAGGCTAAGAAAAGATGAAAGAAACAAATAAATGAAAATCTCAATGTTTTTGGGTTGGTTTTATGCGGTGATCAATCAAGGATCACAATGATATAATATGGCAAAACAAACTAAGGAATCAAGCTAAAACAAAAATAAACAAAGCGAACACGAAATATGTGATCAAAGAGAGAAAAGCGGATTCTAGGGGTTGGGAATTCCGATAATGGCATTGGACTCAAGCTTCTAATAATCCTTGTATAAACTATGGTATGTTGGGAAGGAATGTTTCTCAAGTGGGGTCAATTACCGGGTAGGTCTCATGATCCACTAATCCCGCACCTAAGGTCCTATCACCGGGTAAGTCTCTAGGAGCCTAAGGTAGGGATATCTACACAAACCGGATGGTTATCTAGGGATCTAACCTCTCCTTACCGGGTAAGTCTCGGGAAGGAAAGTCCTAAACACCTATCCTGACACATTCAGTCCAATAGCGGCTTGTGAGGCTCACTACTACCTAGAATTCGTCATCTTCGGTATCTAAGAGCAAGAATCATCGGGTAGGTCTCTTCTAACACTTAGTTGCTAACACTAGGTCACCCTAGGATAGGTTTAGCTCAATAAACACTAGGATTTCAATATTATAACATCCTAGCACTTAGATTCATCAAACAAGCAAGTTAGTCAAAATCACGGGTAGTTCATCAAGAACCACGGCCGTGGAATGTACTAGAACAGGCAGTGATTTACAACAGAGGCTAGGTTCAAGCAAACAATTCATCCAAAGGTACATCTAAGTCCATTCTATCATAGTCCAAGCCATAACCATCTTTCCCTTACCCTAGAATCGCATCTATTTAGCCAACAACATGCATCATCACAATCAAAGTCATCAAGCATAAAATCATGGAATCCATATTTAAGAGGATGAAATGAAAGGGAGATGAAGCAAGTGGAACAAAGAAATCCAAGCTAAATATGAGTTCAAGAAAGACTTACAACCCTTCAAAAGAAGGTTCAATCGTTTCTTACAAAACCTTGCAAAACGTCTTCACAACACTCACTCAAAACTATAAAAAACTAAGAATGGTGTGTTCTTCTCTTCTTGTCCAATGGAACCGTTTCTTCTCCTCCAAGTGTAGCTCCAATCCAATCTTCCAATGAGAGAATATGTGTTCTTGAGAGTGTGGGAGAGAATTGGAGTGATGGGTCTGCCCTCAACAGCCCGCAGAACCACCTTTTATACACCATCAAGGGCAAGGGTCGGTTATGGAGATCGTGGGACAGTTGTCGCAGCTGTGCAGGGAGAACCACGGCCTATTTCCACGCCCGTGGAAATCCCAATGGCCGTGGTTTTGGTGATTCATACTTTTATGGATTATCAAGCCACAATTTCGTGCAAGGCATGCACCAACAAGGTCCCATGTGTCCTCCTTAGCTCCTAGCTTGCTTCCCAATGAGTCCGATGGTGTGTCATCTCGAGGAATGATCCTCAAATGTATCGATTAAGCTCCTAAAGCTCCCAAAATACCTACAAAGCATGCAAAAGTCCTTGTAGACGTCTATCTCGACAAAATACATGAATTGAGTGCAAACGTCATGAACTAGTGCTAATCCATTCATGACTGAGCGGAAAAACTATCTAAATGAGTGCCTAAACTAACGTCATAAATCATGTTATCAAAAATACCCCATACTTAAGGTTTTCTCGTCCCCGAGCAAAGTCCCAAATATAGACTAAGAGATGACATGATTTATGCATGCAGAAAAACAACAAAATCTTTTTGTAGTTGTGCTTCTAATATTGGATTACCTTCATAGTCATGTTTCATGGCAAATGGACAAGCAATCATGCATCAAATGAATGAAGGCATGGAAAGACAATTATACTTAACTAGAAAGCATGCATGAAAGGTAAAAATGAAGAAGTCAAGATGATCATGAGTACATCCAATCTAGATCACTAAGTCTTACACACATGCAAATAGGTCACAAGGACTTAGGAAGGAAGAGGCCAAGAAACGTTGTGAATAGGTGGGAATTTTTAGGTCATGTGATGCTAATCCGGGAAAGGAACTAACTCCACAATTTCATTTTTGATCAACTTCCCCACAAGTGTATATTTTTCTCCATCTTTTCTTTGTTTTCTTTTCTTTTTCACTTATTTTTGAGACAATGGCATTGGTGTACAAAAGTCGAAACCTTGGTGATTAGCGAGTCTCGGACTTTTTTATTTTTCGAGGTGCTCCACACTGGGCACACATACCAAAGCTCGTTAGGACTATCTGTTTATTTGACTTTGGCAAGGCACAAACACCCGATTATGTGAATGGTGCCGAGTTACTCGTCATTTAAACCAACGTCCCCAAACCTATATTTTTTTCTACACTTTTCACAACAAATTCAGCACTTCATTCACAACATCTATTCATCAACAACTTCACCCCATACTTGCTTTTCACACACATCAACACACTAGCATGCTCCTATTCCCGGATGGGTCAAAAGAGGTCAAATTTTATATCAATTGAGGTGCTCAAGCAACATGATCAAGATGAGAAGTAGAGAAAGATGAATCACCTTAATCATTCCTAGATGATGTGCAAGAACTAGCATGTAATTTCAACTTTCAATCCTCAATCCAATCAAGACAAGCATCATAATCACAAATCAATCATGGGATTCAAGATAAGTACCTCAAGTCCACATATGCAATCATCTATTCAACACACAAGGCCATCCATAACCAATTCACAAGACAAACTCATCATAAGGGTCATTCCCAAGCTTAGAAGCAGCACTAAAGATTTTTAAATTTTCTGATTTTTTTTTCAAAATATCTATGTACAATGCAAAACATGTGACAATATTATACTATCCTAGATGCTAATCATGCAAGTGATCACGAAAACCCCACCCCATACTTAGAAACACATTGTCCCCAATGTGTAAATGAAGTAAAGAAGAGTGAAAGAGGGTTCTCACAATGTAAAAATGGTTTGCTTCGGTATTTGGGTTCACTCAAGTGGATTGATGGTGGATGATCCTATCAATGATGGTAGAGAGCTCAAGGTGTTCGTTATGGCGTCGGGACCCGCGCTAGGCACCGCTAGCCGTCCAAGTTCCGCGTCCGCTCCACCCACAATTGATATGGGATCATCATCATCAACTCATGCCTTGCAAGGCTTCCATGCTACCAAGACTCTAGCACACACACAAAGCACACCAAACACACAAAAACACACAAAAACAGAAAAATCAAAACAAAAACAAAAACGAAAAAGGGAAGATGTCTACCAATGGGTTGCCTCCTACCAAGCGCTTCTTTAAGGTCATTAGCTTGACCAATCTCGGGGGTGTCTCTTTCGAGGTGAAGTGGGGCAATCATGTCCACCGGAGCTCCCGGGATATACTTCTTCAACCGGTGCCCATTCACCTTAAAGTCTCCACAATGCTCCCCTCCTATCTCAACCGCTCCATGGGGAAAGATCTTCTTCACCACATAAGGACCCGTCCATCTTGACTTTAGCTTTCCGGGGAAGAGCCACAACCTCGAGTTGAAGAGAAGGACAAGGTCGCCTTCACTCAACTCCTTTGGGATGAGACACTTGTCATGCCAACGTTTGGTCCTTTCCTTGTAAATCCGGGCGTTTTCTTAGGCATCCAACCGGATCTTCTCAAGAGCGTTCATATCTAGCAATCTCTTCTCTACCGGAAGGTGGCAAGACTTGCCATAAACTATCTTGTAGGGAGTGGTGCTAATCGGTGTTTTGAAAGCGGTTATATATGCCCACAAGGCATCATCGAGCTTCATAGCCCAATCCTTTCTCGTCCTAGAAACCGTCTTCTCAAGGATCCCTTTTATCTCCCGGTTGGAGATCTCCACTTGGCCACTAGTTTAGGGATGGTAAGGTGTTGCCACCTTATGAGTCACCCCATACTTAGCCAAAAGTGTCCCGAAGTTCCTATTTGTGAAGTGCTTTCCTCCATCACTTATGATCACCCTTAGTGTCCCAAACCTAGGAAAGATCACTCGGTTGAAGAATCGCACCACAACCTTGGCATCATTTGTGGAAGAGGCGATTGCTTCCACCCATCTCGACACATAGTCCACCGCCAATAGAATGTAGAGGTTGCCACAAGAAGAGGGGAATGGCCCCATAAAGTCCACACCACACACATCAAATATCTCCACTTCTTGTATGTTGTTGAAGGGCATCTCATTCCTCCTCGAGATGTTGCCCGTCCTTTGGCAAGCATCACAAGCTACCACAAAATTCTGCACATCCTTGAACAAACTTGGCCAATAAAACCCGGATTGCAACACCTTTGCACATGTCTTGTGTGAGCTAGCATGCACTCCACATGGCAAGGAATGACAATGGCGGATCACACTCTCCACCTCATCCTCCGGTATGCATCTCCTAAAGACTTCATCCGGCCCTCTCTTGAACAAAAGCGGTTCACTCCAATAGTAATGCCTCACATCCTTGAAGAATTTCTTCCTTTGGGTATAGGATAAACCGGGTGGCACCTCCTCACACACAAGGTAGTTCACAATGTCGGCATACCATGGCTCATTACCCCTTCACACTTGAAACAAGCACTCCTCCACCATTTGCAATTGCTCATCCCGGAATGAGTCATCAATCGGGATGTCATCTCTCTCAAGCTCCAATGGTGGGAGTCTACTAAGGGGATCCGCCACAGAATTTTCGGACCCTTTCTTATCCCGGATTTCCAAGTCAAACTCTTGAAGAAGAAGGATCCACCGAATCAACCGAGGCTTGGCATCCTTCTTTGTAAGGAGATAACGGATCCCAACATGATCCGTATACACAATGACTTTCACTCCAACAAGATACGAGCGGAACTTCTCAAATGCGTACACAACCGCTAGCAACTCCTTCTCGGTAGTAGCATAATTGAATTGGGCATCATCTAGTGTCTTGCTAGCATAATAGATGACATGTGTAAGCCCATCTTTCCTTTGTCCCAAAACAGCCCCGACGGCTACATCACTCGCGTCACACATGATCTCAAACGGTAAACTCCAATCCAGAGGTTGCATGATGGGTGCGGAGATCAAAGCATTCTTCAACCTACAAAAAGCTTCAAGGCAATCCTTGGAGAAAACAAACTCAACATCTTTCATTAGTAGGTTAGTAAGAGGCTTAGAAATCTTAGAGAAATCTTTAATGAATCTCCGGTAAAAACCGGCATGCCCTAGAAAACTCCTTACCCCCTTCACCGAGGTAGGTGGTGGAAACTTCTCTATCGTCTCTATCTTAGCCCTATCAACCTCAATGCCACGGTTGGACACCAAGTGTCCCAACACAATGCCTTCACTTACCATGAAGTGGCATTTTTCCCAATTTAAGACAAGGTTTGTCTCCTCACATCTCTTAAGCACTAAAGACAAGTTAGCTAAACAATCATCAAATAAAGATCCATAAACAAAGAAATCATCCATAAACACTTCCATGATATTCTCAATATACTCAGAAAAGATAGTCATCATACACCTTTGAAAGGTGGCGGGTGCATTACACAACCCAAATGGCATTCTCCTATATGCAAATGTACCCCAAGGACATGTGAATGTAGTTTTCTCTTGGTCATCGGGGTGGATGGGGATTTGGAAGAATCCACTATAACCATCTAAGTAGCAAAAGTGAGAATGTTGAGCTAATCTCTCTAGCATTTGGTCAATAAAGGGAAGGGGGAAGTGATCTTTCCTAGAGGACACATTTAGTTTCCTATAGTCTATACACATCCTCCATCCCGTAACCGTTCTAGTTGGGATTAGTTCATTATTCTCATTAGTCACTACGGTCATCCCACCCTTCTTAGGAACCACATGCACGGGACTAACCCACTTACTATCCGAAATTGGAAAAATGATTCCCGCATCTAGCAATTTAAGAATCTCTTTCTTTACTACTTCTTTCATGATGGGGTTTAGTCTTCTTTGAGGTTCAATTGAAGGTTTATGATTATCTTCCATTAAGATCTTATGCATTCACAAAGAAGGTTCAATGCCAACTAAATCATCAATTGTATAGCCAATAGCCTTCCTATGCAATCTCAATTCATGCAACAATCTACTCAACTCATCATCATTCAAGCATGCATTAACAATCACCAGATATGTAGAATTATCACCAAGAAAATCATACTTAAGATGAGAGGGGAGGGGTTTAAGTTCAAGTTTAGGAGGACCTTTATCGGTTGGAGACGCTCCATACAATGTTGGTTGAGATGAATCCAAAGCCATGGAAGACTCCCCAAAGCTCCTTGAAGCTTGATCAACAACTAAGGCAGTTTCTAGAGAAACCACGGGCCAAATCACGGGCTCTGGCACAACCACGGCCGTGGAACTTGCAAAGCTAGCCTTTTTGAGCACTCCAGAGAGTTCCACGGGACAAACCACGGGCGTGGTTTCCCCTACCTGGCCGTGATTTCTACAGGAATTCAGCACACCTTCGTGTGCTTCAAATTCAGCTCTTGTCTCCTTTTCCAATGCTTCCAAAGCCTTGATTTCTTCATTGCAGACCTCCTAAACTCCTTCCTCCATCAAACATAAGCTAAGAACCTTCTCCAAGGGGTCCTTGATCAAGATCGAGCTCACAACTTCTCTAGACTCCTCTTGCTCGATAATGTTGAACACATCTTCACCAAGGGCTGGCCCTTTCATCATTGTGGATAATTTGAACTTGATATTCTCTTCTCCAATGTTGAAGGAGAGAATTCATTTTTTGCAATCCACCAAACATCCGGAAGTGGCTAGGAAAGGTCTCTCCAAGATGATAGGAACCGGATAGTCCGCCGGGATGTCCAAAATAACGAAGTCTATGGGCACATATAACTTCCCTAGTTGCACCGGTATGTCTTTTAATATTCCAACCGGGTGAGTGATCCAATGGTCCGCCATGTAAAGGGTCATATTGACCGGCTTTGGCTCTCCTAGCCCAACCTTGTTACAAAGTGCAAGCGGTATGATGCTTACACTTGCCCCAAGATCACATAGGGCTTCATACTTCACTTCTCCCACTCCAATTGGCACACAAAAGGATCCCGGATCTCTTAGCTTAGGAGGCATCTCCTCCTTCATAGTTTGAATCAACTCCGAGGATCTCTTTGTCATTCTCACTTCCCCATACTCCTCCAACTTCCTTTTGTTGGAGAGTATCTCCTTCAAGAATTTTCCATAGGCCGGTATACCTAGAATAGCATCCATGAACGGAATGTTAATATGCAATTTAGACATAAGTTCAAGGAATTTACTGAAGTGCTTGTCCAAGCGAGCTCTTGCTTGTGATTGTGGGAATGGTAGTGGTGGCTTGTATGGAGGTGGTGCCACATATGTTGGCTCATCATCTTTGCTCTTTCCTCCATCTTCTTGCAATGGCTCTTCTTCTATCACCACTTTCTTTCCTTTATCATTTCCCTTAGGTAAGGGATCCTTCATGCTCAGCCCACTCCTTGTTGTGATGACCAACACTTGGCCTCTTGGGTTATCTTCGGTTTTTCCGAGAAGCTTTCCCGGATCTCTATGAGCTTCACCCGCCTTTTGGAACACTTGTGCTTCCGACACCTTTTGAGCTTTAGAAATGGAAGTCACCGTGCTTGAAGACCACTAAACCTTCCAAGCAATTGCTCAAACATCATCTCGGTTCTATCTTTTGGAGGTTGAGTAAATCCGGGTGGAGTTTCTTGTGAAGCCTTAGGTGGTGGAGCTGCGCTTGTGGAAGCGGGAGGGTTCAAGGCTCCATCCGGGTTAGAATAGGAAAACTCGGGATGGTTATGGTTAGGCCGGTAATTGTTGAATTGCCGGTTGTTGTTGAAGTTCCTTGGCCTTGATAGTTGTTGTAGTTTCCCCTTCCCATATAGTTCACATCTTCCTCCTTGGAAGACAAGTTTGCTTGCACTTGCACTTGAGGGGTTGCTTGACTCTTCAAAGTTGTAGCACACAACTCCCTCAAAGACTTTAGCTCGTTGTTGATTGCATCAAGCTTGAAATTACTCATGATGACTTCACTCACCTCATATGCTCCCGCTTTCCTCCAATCACTCTTCCTATTGGAGTACTTCTCAATCACCAAAGCTTGTTTCTCTACAAACTCCCAAGCCGAATATTATGGGTTGCGGGATCTCCTAACTTTACACCCGGTCAGTGTACTCTTTGAGCCGGATCCATACGTTGCCCTAACGTTTATGGCTCCTCAATCATTATCGGCTCAAACCGAATATTAACCGCCGGCTGCGGTTGTGGTGGTGGTGGAGGAGGTTGTTGACGATTAAGCTCTCTTTGCACAAGAGCTTGCCTAATCTCTTCAATTTCCCTCCTAGTTGCTTCTTGTCTCTCATTGGCAAGTCTCCTCTCATTCTCCAAGAGCTCATCTCTTAACCTAATTTGCTCTAAAGCCTCATCCAACTCAGCTTGAAGATCTCTTGCGACCATCTCCTTCTTCTTCTTTATGCTCTTAGATCTAGCTTTAAGGGTTTTCTCCGGTTCGGGATCGAATGGAGCTAAATCCTTGCCACGAGATCTTCGCATGCACCTAAAGAATGAGAGATGTCTTGAAATGCAAAGACACAAACCAAACAAGATCAAAAGCAACAAGAAAGACCTACACTATAAACAATCACAAAAAGACTCAATCTAGACCTAGTCCCCGGCAACAGCGCCAAAAACTTGTTATACTAAGATCGTGACACACAAAAGTCTTAAATTTGTACTCGTTATATTTTCCTAACTCCTAGCAAACCCGCAATGTACGGGACGTTTCGTAGTAGGGATAGTATTCCGAGGTCGAACACAAAGACTGAGGTGAAATCGAGTCAAATAGTGACTAAGGATAGTGTCGATCTAGGCTAAGAAAAGATGAAAGAATCAAATAAATGAAAATCTCAATGTTTTTGGGTTGGTTTTATGTGGTGATCAATCAAGGATCACAATGATATAATATGGCAAAACAAACTAAGGAATCAAGCTAAAACAAAAATAAACAAAGCGAACACGAAATATGTGATCAAAGAGAGAAAAGCGGATTCTAGGGGTTGGGAATTCCGATTATGGCATTGGACTCAAGCTTCTAATAATCCTTGTATAAACTATGGTATGTTGGGAAGGAATGTTTCTCAAGTGGGGTCAATTACCGGGTAGGTCTCATGATCCACTAATCCCGCACCTAAGGTCCTATCATCGGGTAAGTCTCTAGGAGCCTAAGGTAGGGATATCTACACAAACCGGATGGTTATCTAGGGATCTAACCTCTCCTTACCGGGTAAGTCTCGGGAAGGCAAGTCCTAAACACCTATCCTAGCACATGCAGTCCAATAGCGGCTTGTGAGGCTCACTACTACCTAGAATTCGTCATCTTCGGTATTTAAGAGCAAGAATCACCGGGTAGGTCTCTTCTAACACTTAGTTGCTAACACTAGGTCACCCTAGGATAGGTTTAGCTCAAAAAACACTAGGATTTCAACATTATAACATCCTAGCACTTAGATTCATCAAACAAGCAAGTTACGGGTAGTTCATCAAGAACCACGGCCGTGGAATGTACTAGAACAGGTCGTGATTTACAATAGAGGCTAGGTTCGAGCAAACAATTCATCAAAAGGTACATCTAAGTCAATTCTATCATAGTTCAAGCCATAACCATCTTTCCCTTACCTAGAATCGCATCTATTTAGCCAACAACATGCATCATCACAATCAAAGCCATCAAGCATAAAATCGTGGAATCCATATCAAGAGGATGAAATGAAAGGGAGATGAAGCAAGTGGAACAAAGAAATCCAAGCTAAATATGAGTTCAAGAAAGACTTACAACCCTTCAAATGAAGGTTCAATCGTTTCTTACAAAACCTTGCAAAACGTCTTCACAACACTCACTCAAAACTATGAAAAACTAAGAATGGTGTGTTCTTCTCTTCTTCTCCAATGGAACCCTTTCTTATCCTCCAAATATAGATCCAATCCAATCTTCCAATGAGAGAATATGTGTTCTTGAGAGTGTGGGAGAGAATGGGAGTGATGGGTCTACCCTCAACAGCCTGCAGGACCACCTTTTACACACTATCAAGGGCAAGGGTCGGTTATGGAGATTGTGGGACAGCTGTCGCAGCTGTGCAGGGAGAACCACGGCCTATTTCCACGCCCGTGGAAATCCCAGTGGCCGTGGTTTTGGTGATTCATAGTTTTATGGATCATCAAGCCACAATTTGGTGCAAGACATGCACCAACAAGGTCCCATGTGTCCTTCTTAGCTCCTAGCTTGCTTCCCAATGAGTCCGAAGGTGTGTCATCTCGAGGAACGATCCTCAAATGTATCGATTAAGCTCCTAAAGCTTCTAAAATACCTACAAAGCATGCAAAAGTCCGTGTAGACGTCTATCTCGACAAAATACATGACTTGAGTGCAAACGTCATGAACTAGTGCTAAACCATGCATGAATGAGAGGAAAAAAACTATCTAAATGAGTGTCTAAACTAACGTCATAAATCATGTTATCACGCCTCCGTCTCTAAGCTTCCCAACCCATCTTCAAAGCATACGCACTTCAACTAAGGAGTAGTTGAGCTTCAACTTGATCTAGATCCAGAATATTTCATTGACGTGTCCAAGGACGCATCAAACCATTAATCAATCCATTTTTGCCTTTTGTTCATCATCATCTTCATCTCGATCTTCGCATCTTCATCCACGTTCTTGAAATTTTTTGTGCGTTATCATATTCATCCTTTTTGCCTTTTGTTCATCATCCTTTTTGCCTTTTGTTCATCATCCTAGTTGAGCTTCAACTTTGTGCGTTATCATATTCATCCTTTTTGCCTTTTGTTCATCATTATCTTCATCTTGTTCTTCGCATCTTCATCCACGTTCTTGAAATTTTTTTTATTCAATCCATTTTACAAAGCAAATTTAGGAGATTTTTGGTTTGCCATCAAACCGTTAATCAAAAATCATTTTTCGTCACCCAATCCGACATTTTTGTTAATCAATTTCACCATTTTCTTGGGATTTTTTTGTTGACAAAATCGGATATCGCGTCTTTTGATATTCCAAAAACCAAAAACAAAGCAAAAACTCTTCAAAAAACGGATTTGTTTCAAAAGAAAAAGTGGATTCATCTCTTGCATTCCAAAGGTTGCATTGAAAAGTTTCAAAAAGAAACAATTCCACAAAAACAAAAGTAAAAGACGTCCGGCAAACCGGTCCATCCGAAAAATCGGATTTTTGAAGATGGGTTGCGGAAGCTTAGAGATGGAGGCGGAAGTTGGACAAAATCTCCTTGTCCTTAATGATGAATGCATTGATCTTCCATCTCATTTCAGCAGTTTTTGAGGGCGGAAAGAATTTTGTCAAGAACTCCGTCGTCATTTCTTCCCAAGTGTTGATCTTTCCGGGAGGAAGATACTGGTACCAAGTAAGCGGCCTGTCTTTCCAAGAAAAGTAAAAAGGCCTTAACTTGTAATTATTATTCTCCACCCTTGAAGGCTTCAAGGTCTCCATCAAAATCTCATAGTTTTGTAAATGTTGATGTGGAGACTCCCTTTCTAGACCTCCAAACTAGCATTGGCAGATCATGTAAAGAACTTGTGGTCGAAGTTCATAATCATGCTCTGTTGGATCACCTAGGTTGACTCCTGGACGCCTTACTTGCTGGTTTGGGTCCATCCTCTGCCTTAGGGTTTGTGGAATACTTGCAAAAAGAACATCTCGGACTGGCATCCGAGGTGGAAGTATTGTTAGCATGAAATATTGTGATATTTTAGGCACGTTTTCTAAACGTATTTGATTCATATTGATAGTCTTTGATTGAACTTTGTGCATATGAGAGCTAGTATTACCTATATTGTCGATATGGATGTCTACACTAGTTCTATGTTGATTATAGGTGATTTGGAGCTATTTCCGAACGGAAACGAGCAAAGGAGAGTTGAGTTGATATGTCCATAGATTGAGGACACTCTTTGGAAGCAATTTGGAGTCTTAGTTTGAGGAATGCACGAGTTTAGGGAAGAATCACGTTCTTGCCCTAAATTACGCCCTAAAATACGGCCGTATCACAAACCACGTTCAGAATTACGGCCGTGGATTTGGAGTCAGAAATCCATGTTCATTCCAGGGGATTACACGGCCGTGGAACATATGTTGCAAACCGTAATTGTTTCCACGCCCTAAATTACGGTCGTGGAACACTTCCACGACCGTGATCTTGGCGAATCTTTTCGCCACACTTTGAAGCCACGATCTTTTAAAGATTGGGCCGGGCCGACATTTTGCCCTACACTATAAAAAGACGGACGAAGCAAGATTCTGTCACCTTCGCTAACGACCTTAGCTACGATCTTGGCACACCTTCGCTACCCGTTTGCCCTCATTCTTCGCCGCTTAGACACGAAGACGTTTTGCTTAGCTTGCTTGGAAGCAATTGACATCTCTTTGAAGAGATCGAAGTTCGTTTTTGGAATTCCTCTAGTCTCGCACTTTTGGTGGAGATTGCTGTTGAGATCTCCGGATTTGCGGAAGATCGTAGTTCTTGGAAGATTTTGCAAGAAGATCTCTCTTCTTGATTAGGTTCGATTTGGAAAACGGATTGACATCCCGTTTTCTTTTCTTTCCTAGGGTTACGATTATTTGTTCTATTGTGAATCTTTTGACATTGCTTATTCTCTTTGTGACTTTGAGATTGAATTGAAGATTATTGAAAGTTCTTGAAAGTTTTCATCTTTTTATCTTTTAATTCTTGAATTGATATCAATATGACTGTTATTGGCTAAAAGCTCTAAACAATTCTAAGGTGAAGGGTTGATAGTTGTGGTTTAGATGATGATAGATCGATCGCAAATAGATTAGACCCTGAGAGTTAGAGAATTGTCGCCAACAGCCCTAAATTACGGTCTGTTCTTGAGTCCACGGCCGTGGAACCTCAAGAACTAACCGTGATTTCCCTTAAGTCTACGAATCTGCTTTTACTTTAATCTAAAGTTAAAGATTTGCTTTAGCTTAGTTTAGACTTGTCTTTTCTAGGTGGTAGTGAAGCCTCAACAACCTCTACCTCGATTGTGAGCCTCAACAACCTCAATCGGTTAAGTTAGTCTTGATCCTTGGATTATAAGTTTGGGTATTTGACACTAATTCTCGCCTCTAGAACCCTTCTATATTGAGCCTCAACAACCTGTATAGAGAGTGTCTTGTAGGTGAGTTATATAAGGTTTTTGGAACTTCACCGTACGATTACCTTACATTAGTATACCTTTGCATATCTCAACTCTGTCTTTATATCATTTAGTATATCTTGAATCGATTGCCACAATTAGATACCTGGATCTTTAGGATTGTTGTTTTCCCAATAATTTGCAAAACTCTCACATTTACTTGCTTGATAATCTGCAATCGAGTTCGTTTCCCCCAAATCCCTGTGTTCGATACTCTGGAATTCTTGCTTAACTATATCGATCCGTACACTGCGGGTTCGCTGCTTGATTCTAGTTTTATAAATTTAAAACTTATTTGCACACACCTCTAGGGGCAAACAAGTATCTCGGCCGCAGAAACTGGAGCGGGACCCTGCCTCGGTCGAGGGTCTAGTCGATGCAGAATCTGAGATCGTAACTCAACCATATCTGCTTCAATCTCTGCAACTCTGATGCAATTTTGCTCCCTTTCGCGCTGCAGTTCTTCCTTGTTGAGGCGCAGCTGTTCCATCGCCTCCTTCAATTCGGCCTCAAGATCGCGATTGTCTTGGTTGGCCATTTTCGCTTCTTTCAAGCGTCTCTTATATGTCTTTTCCAGCTCGGGATCGTAAGAAACGATTTCCTTCCCATCACGGGTTCTTCGCATAAACTTAAGAAAAGGAACCTGTGAAAGTCACTCAAGTAGAGTGGTTAGTAGTAACAGGGGCAATAGCCCCGAAAGACAACCGCAATCTAACTCGGTCTAGACCATGTCCCCGGCAACGGCACCAAAAACTTGTTCGCACCAAATGGTGTGTGCAAGCTTTAAATCTATAACCCAAGAAGTATGCTTAAAACAAGGATGTGAACCCGCAGTGTATGGGTGAATTGTAGTAAAAGCAAGAATTCCAAGGGTCGATCACAAGGACTTAGGTGAAACAAAGCAATATAGGTTGTCAATATTGCAACTAACCACAAAAGCGATTAAAACAATCAAAGTTGATAATAAAGTCAATTAAAGGAAATATCCAGTTGTGGTTCCAACTCAAGATCTCAAGATAAGCGGACAAAGTTGAGATTTTGAAAAGGGAAGGTGTTTCTAAAGTGGAATAGATCACTGGGTAAGTCTCACTACTCACAATCCCAAGCCAAAGAACCTATTACCGGATAAATCTCAAGGTACTAAGGAAAGGAACTATAATCTCAAACCAACACACCAACTAAGGGAAAATAATCAACCTTTACCGGGTAAGTCTCAGGCTAACTCACAAAGATGGGATGAAGGCACACTCAAACCCCAATAAAGGATAAACCTTTATTACCTACACTTATGATCATGGGTAAACAAACTAAGGAATCACCGGGTAAGTCTCATCCTAAGCTTGGATTGAACCAGGAAAGGTGAAATAAGAATAGGATTTGGCAAACTCTAACACTTAACTCTCAGTTTCGAATCAGAAAAGGGTCACCTCGGTCAGTCAAATTTCACCCCGGCCGAGATGTTCATCGACTGAACGAGATGTTCTAGGGTTAAGGATAAATACTCGAACATTCAGGGTCCTACTGGGATTTAAGATTATTCTATCATTGTCTTTCCCACAACTTTCAACCAATCACCCTAGAATCGCACAAAGAAATTAGCCACTCATCATCACGAAAACAATAATCAAATATATGGAAAGAGAATGAATATTAGAACACAAAAACCTTAAGAACAAGACTTCAATAACTGAATCAAATATCAAACAAATCAGCGTTCCTTGGATCACAAATCCATCAAGACAATCAAACAAAGGGAATCTAAGAAAGTCTTACAAATCCCCTCAAAAGCTATATCCGAACTATCAATCCTTCCTTGATTGATCTTCAATCTTCCTTCCTTCCTTCAAAGCTCCGGAAAAATCCCTTAATTGTTGGATGCTCTCAGCCTCTAAGCATGTCTTAACTTGTGGAAAATCCAACCCTTTATATAGGGGAATTATCTTCAAAAGATAAAATATCTTAAAAAGATAATTTCCTAATAAAATTTATCCATATCTAAAAAATAGATCTTCCAAATATATGATCTTCCTTCCAAAAATCCATCCCAAAAATATAAGATCTCTCCTTTCAAAAATAAAAGATCTCAGCCAAATAAAATATATTTCGCCGCGTCAGGGTGTTTGCCTCGGTCGGGGCGCTCCTCTAGATCACCTCGGTTGAGGTGAACCTGTTGTCAACCGAGGTGACTCTCAGCTGAATGTGAAATCTCTCAAATCTGGTCCAAAGTAAATCTTCTTTGTTATTTCCTTGCTTTCTGAGTTCTTCCTTAAGCTCCATAATGTAGCTCCAATGACTCCTTTTCTCCTTAGCTCCATTTTAGTCCAAAACGTGCCATTTTACCTACGATTACAACGAAACTTGGTGTAGACCTCGATTCCCGCAAAGGTAGATGAAACGACGATATAATCACATAATATAAATCCAAACATGCAGATTATTGAAGATAAAACGTCTAAACAGGTCCCAAAATATAGACTATAATTCATGCTAGCAAAATACCCCATACTTGTCCCTTGCTTGTCCCCAAAAAAGTTCCAAATCTTAAGTACAAGATAGAATGAATTATAAGTCAAAAAAATCAATGAAAAGTTTTTCAAAACACTTTTGGTGGTGTGCTCCACTCATAGATCACTCTAAGAGAATGCTTCATGGTGTTTAAAATCAAAATATGATCAAAACATTTTATAAATATAAGAAAGTTGTTCATCTTTGCATAAAATCATAGAATGCATAGTAAATCATTATTATCGAAATTAATCATGTATAATCCAGTTTAAACCACCAAGTCAATCTACAAGCTCGAGGTCTCAAGGGCTTTCAAAAGAGAGTCAAGAAACGTGTGAGGGTGGGATGTATATAGGGAATGTGGTGCTAGAATCCGGGAAAAGGATATTCACTTCACTTGCTTTGAACTTCAACATCTTCCACTAATAAGCTTTGCTTATTTACTTTTACTTTTTGGGATGCATGGACAGAGGTGCAAAATAACCGAAGCATAGGAGATCAGCGATCATCAATTTCTTAAGATGCCTCAAACTCTTGATGCAAATACCATGTCCCATTAGGAATATCGCTCAATCCGGCTTTGGCAAGACACAAACACCTGGCTATGTGAATGGTGCCGAGTTACTCATTATCATGATTGACTTCCCCAAACCTATTTTGTTTGTTTCTAACTTCCAGCCAACATCTCGACTTTTCTTTCACTTGCTTTTCATTTGCTTGCTTCCAAATTCGCGGATAGGTAAAGGGAGGAAAATATGTATATGAGGGGCTAAGCATGATCAAGAAGAAGAAGAGAAGAGAATGAATTGCCTTAATCATCCCAGGAAGAAAAGTGATAGAAGTCATCATGTGGTGTCAACCTTCAAATTCAACATAATTTGGATAAAAACAAAGTATTAAACATGCCACAAATTTTAAACAAAGCATTTTGCAACTTAAACATATCATAAAACCTTTCAATCATATGAAGATTTCAAAACCGATCTACAAACAAAATCTTCATTGAGGTCATATCCAGATAAGAAGCACAAAAATCGTTTCGAAAACTTTTTCAGTTAAACCGCCTCGGTCGAGATGTTCTAAGTCAACCAAGGTGCTACACCTCGATTGGTTAGGATCACTTCGATCGAGGTCATAAAAATTTTTTTCTTAACCAGTTTTTGATGTTTTTTCTCAATCAAATAACCTGTATGCATGCATGTAGTCTCAAATAAACACATAGAGAAAAAGAAAATCATAAATATCCGAACCGAGTCATACAAGCATACACATAAGTCAAATACATACATCCAAATACCCCATACTTGGGACAAATTGTCCCAATGGGTCAAAATAAGTATGAAAGAAGTGTACTCACCGGACATAAGCTGAGCTACAAAATAAATAAATAAAAGAAATCCCTGCAAGCTCTAGTCCTGATCTGCTGGTGGTGGTGGTGGATATGACATGTACGGATGTTGGGAAGGATCAAAGGAGTAGCCCATAGTGTGCTGGAACTGTATCTCCAACATCCGGCGCTGGTAGTGCTGGCTCTCCCTCATCTCCAACATGTCTAAGGATAGAGCGGCGTAAGAGTCGATCAGCTGATCCGTCAGCTCGTCTATCCGTCTGGGAGCTACGGCATCCCACTGTCTGCGGACTCTGTGCTTGGCAGGACGTGATGGTGGTGCAGCTGCCTCCTCCTCAGTCTCCTCGTCGTCCAGATCGATGACTGGTATACTAGGACCGGTTGTGTCCGTCCTTGTCTCCATGGCAGCACCGCCATCGTCCTCCTCAACCTTCTCCTATGCATGAGCCGCTGCATCTCTAGCGTCCTCAATGTACGGGGTCCATGCAGTGGACCAGTACTGAGGATCATAGATAAAAAACTGGGATGACCACCTAATACCCTGAGGGGAAGTCTGTTCCCAAGGCATCGCCACATATGGCGTAGTAAGTCCACGAGGAACTAGAATCCACCTATTGATCATCTCCTGAATCCCTAGCGGCTTAGCAGCTGCCACTAGTGTACATGCACTCAAATCCAGCCCCATCTCAGTAGCTAAGTGAGTCACTAAACCTCCACAGCAGATATCCCCCTTCGCCTTGATCCGGTGTAGATCCTCAGCTAGCATCACACCGAAATCAGGCACACCCCCAGTCACCATGCAAAATAAACTCAAAAGCTCCCACTGTCTAACCTTCTAGGGCGTCTCAGTACGCGCCAGAAGTGTCTCGCTGAATATCCTGTGGGCTAGTCTGAAAGCGAGGTGGAAGATGATCCGCTCCCTGGAGTCTCCAGGTCTCCACCTATTTGTCCCCAGAACTGTCGAGCAAAAGCTCGAGAAGGGAAATCGGAAACTATGGGGGTCGGGAAGCCGAAGATGTCTCTCCACTGATCCATCGGTACTAAATAATTTAGGTTCAACAACCGGTACTTGATGGCCGGCTCTGCAGGTAGGTGAGTCACAGAGCTCACAAACTCCAGTGTAGGCTCGAGGTAGGCTGGAGCTTTGATCTCCATGAACTGCTCCAGCCCAACCATCGAGACCATCTGTCTCAAATCATCAACAACGTCCAAACAGTCAAAAGCAGGAATGTCTAAAAACCGCGGCGCAATCACAACGCGTGTACAGATGCGGTCGTAGTCAGCCTAGTGACGCTCATGTATCACCGGTATGGAAGGTCGAGAAGAAGAAGAAGAATGGGATGATCTATCTTTCAGAACAATCTGGCGATCTGACCTGGAACTCATTCTCTCTCTCTGTCTGACAGGTCACCTCAGTTGCTTGTCAAAACTCAAGAATCACCTCGGCCGAGCCGCAGGTCGACTGGACCGAGGTGCGAAGCTGTTCGATTTCAACTCTCTGGAATTCAGTTATTTTCCCCCGATTTCACTACAGATTGTTCCTAAGGGGTACTTAATCCTTTTTCAACAAAGATCTATGGCAACCAAAGCCACTAAATTCCGAAATCAGCGAGAATAGAGAAGTTAGGGTTTTTGAACGTTTACCCCAGATTCGGTCGATTCAAGGCTAACTCACAAAGATGGGATGAAGGCACACTGAAACCCCAATAAAGGATAAACCTTTATTACCTACACTTATGATCATGGGTAAACAAACTAAGGAATCACCGGGTACGTCTCATCCTATGCTTGGATTGAACCAGGAAAGGTGTAATAAGAATAGGATTTGGCAAACTCTAACACTTAACTCTCAGTTTCGGATCAGAAAATGGTCACCTCGGTCAGTTAAATTCCACCCCGGCCGAGATGTTCTTCGACTGAATGAGATGTTATAGGGTTAAGGATAAAGACTCGAGCTTCTAGGGTCCTATTGGGATTTAAGATTATTCTATCATTGTCTTTCCCACAACTTTCAACCAATCACCCTAGAATCGCACAAAGAAATTAGCCACTCATCATCACGAAAGCAATAATCAAATATATGGAAAGAGAATGGATATTTGAACACAAAAACCTTAAGAATAAGGCTTCAATAACTGAATCAAATATCAAACAAATCAGCGTTCCTTGGATCACATATCCAACAAGACAATCAAACAGAGGGAATCTAAGAAAGTCTTATGAATCCCCTCAAAAGCTATATCCGAACTATCCATCCTTCCTTGATTGATCTTCAATCTTCCTTCCTTCCTTCAAAGCTCTGGAAAACTCCCTTAATTGTTGGATGCTCTCAGCCTCTAAGCATGTCTTAAATTATGGAAAATCCAACCCTTTATATAGGGGAATTATCTTCCAAAGATAAAATATCTTAAAAAGATAATTTCCTAATAAAATATATCCATATCTAAAAAATAGATCTCCCAAATATATGATCTTCCTTCCAAAAATCCATCCCAAAAATATAAGATCTCTCCTTTCAAAAATAAAAGATCTCAGCCAAATAAAATATATCTCGTTGCGTCAGGGTGTTCGCCTCGGTCGGGGCGCTCCTCTAGATCACCTCGGTCGACAACATCGGACTCTCCTCGAACCTCTCCCGATGTTGTGGATGCTTCCGGATCCCGTACCTCCGGCCTTAAGGTTCATGCTACCGAAGCAAGAGGTAGTAAGAGAATAGTCCCTACACATGCACCTCTCGCTCCTACCATTCAAGGGCGATGTAAGCCACGAATCATATTATCTCGACGGCATGATTTGACACCGGTCATGGAAGGTAAGTTTCCTTATTTCTTACTTGTCCGTTTTTGTTTATCCATTTCTCATGACCCGAGTAATGTACCACACGAGGTGTCCTTGTTGTTGTCCGAATTTCAGGACATTTTGATCGACAAACTACCACCCGGCTTGCCACCAATCCGAGGAATGGAGCACCAAATCGACTTTGTACCCGGCGCTTTAATGCCCAACCGTGCCGCCTACTGTGCAAGTCCGGAAGAGACCAAGGAGCTACAACGACAAGTCCAAGAGCTCCTAGACCGGGGATATGTTCGTGAGTCTTTGTCTCCATGTGCCGTGCCGGTCATACTTGTGGTCAAGAAAGACGGATCTTGGCGGATGTGCGTAGATTGCCGAGCCATCAATCAAATAACCGTCAAGTACCGTCATCCGATCCCGCGCCTTGATGATATGTTGGATGAGCTCCATGGCGCCACTATCTTCCCAAAGATCGATCTCCGAAGCGGGTACCATCAAATTCGCATGGCCGAAGGGGATGAATGGAAGACGGCTTTCAAAATGAAGCATGGCCTCTACGAGTGGCTTGTCATGCCATTTGGTCTCTCCAACGCCCCGTCCACATTCATGCGTCTCAGGAACCATGTCTTGCGCCGATTTTTGGTATTTTCGTAGTAGTTTACTTTGATGATATCCTTGTCTTTAGTAAGCCTTTGGATGAACACATCGGGCACCTTCACCAAGTGCTCGAGTGCCTTAGACTGGAGCATTTATATGTCAATTTGGAGAAATGTGTATTTTGCTCGGACACCACAATTTTTCTTGGCTATGTCGTGTCTAAGGTCGGTCTACGAGTGGACGAATAAAAAGTTCGCGCCATTAGGGAGTGGCCTACTCCTACTACGGCCACCATGGTTCGAGCCTTTCTCGGCTTAGCGGGCTTCTATCGACGCTTTGTGAAGGAATTTAGCTCGATAGCGGTACCGTTACATGAGCTTACTAATAAAGGTGTCACATTTGAGTGGCGTGACACCCATGCTCGAGCGTTTGAGTCGCTCAAAAACCGTCTTTCTAATGCGCCACTACTCCAACTCCCCAACTTTTCGAAAACCTTCGAGGTGGAGTGTGATGCATCTAATGTGGGCATTGGGGGGCTTCTCCTACAAGAGAATCGGCCCACTGCTTACTTTAGCGAAAAACTTTCCGGTCCCTCACTCAACTATCCAACTTATAACAAGGAACTATATGCTTTAGTTCCTTGTCTAAAAACATGGCAACATTACTTGTAGCTGAAGGAGTTCATGATTCATTCGGATCATGCGGCTCTTTCGTATCTCAAGGGTCAAACTACTTTGAGTCGGCGCCATGCTAGTTGGGTAGAATTTCTTTAGACCTTTCCAAATGTCATTCGACATAAGAAAGGTAAAGAGAATGTGGTAGCCGACGCCCTTTCTCACCGTTATATCCTTCTTGTGCATATGTACGCCAAGATCCCTGGCTTTGCTCTTATGAAAGAGTAATATGCCACGGATCTTGACTTCAAGGATATATTTGCTCAATGCCTTGACCTCCGAGAGCATGAGTCTTTCTTTATTAACGAAGGCTGCTTATTCCGTGCGGGCAAGCTTTGTATCCCACGCTCGAGTATTCGTTATTTGTTTATAAAGGAGGCCTATGAGGGTCGTGGTCACTTCGGTGCTACCAAGACTCTCGCCGCTCTACAAGAGCACTTCTTTTGGCCCCGAATGCGCAAGCATGTGACACGGTTTTGCACAAGTTGCATCACATGTGACCATGCAAAATCGCGCCAAGGTCCGGTTGGATTGTATTCTCCTTTGCCTATACCAATGGGACCTTGGGAGGATCTTTCCATGGACTTCGTGGTTGGCCTACCCATGTCAAAACGAGGAAAAGACTCCATTTTCGTGGTAGTCGATCGTTTTTCAAAAATGGCACATTTTATTGCATGTAAGAGCACACATTATGCTAGCGAAGTAGCTACCTTTTTCTTTGACAGTGTTGTGCGCTTACATGGAATACCGCGTTCCATCCTTAGTAATCAGGACGTAAAGTTTTTAAGCCATTTTTGGAGAACCTTATGGGAGAAACATGGAACCAACTTGTTGTTTTCAAGTAGCTATCATCCCCAAACCGATGGTCAAACGTAGGTGACCAATCGGACTCTCGGCACTCTACTTAGAGTGAACCTTAGGAACAACCCACACAAGTGGGAGGACTTACTTTCTATTGTGGAGTTTTCTTATAACAGGTCTTGACACTCGGCAACTAAACTTTCCCCTTTTGAATTTGTCTACAGCCTTATTCCACACACCCCGATGGACTTCACTCCGCGTCCACTCAAAGACGGAGAACACATCACCGGAGCAAGTCGTGCCACTCACATCATTGAGCTTCATGAGCGGACTAGGACACAACTCCAACGGCATGCCGATCAGCTTGCCTTACAACGCAACAAAGGGCAACGTCCACTCTCATTCGAGCCCGGTAATCTTGTTTGGCTCCACTAAAGGAAGGAGCGTTTTCCATCTCGCCGCAAAGGCAAGCTCTCGGACCGCGGTGATGGAACATTCCGCATCTTATCCTGCCATGGCCCGAATGCATACAAGTTAGAGCTTCCGGACGACTATGGCGTGCACCCGAATTTCAATGTCAAGGATCTTGCACCATATATTGAGCCCCTATTTGACGACGGTGAAACGGGGACGTTTCACATCCAAGATGGGGGGGATTGATGCACCCTTGACCCCTATGTCCCAACATGAGGAAGACGAGGCACTCCGGGTTCGCTCCGATGGACCGCTCACCCGTTCACGTGCTAAGGCAATCGCCCAAGCTACCGGCTCCATCATTAGCCGGACCGTTGCTTGTCACGGACCCATTGGTTGCAAACCGTGCCTCTACGCCACTATGACATGAAGCTTGTCAAGCCGGCACCGTTCCGGCGTATTTTCCACTTTTTCTGCATTTTAGCGTTTTTGTAATAATAAGTCTTTTTATTTTCGGATTATTAATTTCTAGGACTTTATTTCCGGAACTTAATTTCCCGAATTTAAGATTAAACTTTTGGTTTCGGAATTTAATTCGGAAACTTAATTCCGAACTTAAACTACGAACTTTTTCAAGAGGATCTTTAATAAGGATAGAGCTCACCAATTCTCTAGATTCTTCTTCATCATAGATGTTGAAGATGTCATCCTCCAGCGGCTCTCCATTCATTGCAGCTAGTAATGCAAACTCCACATGATCTCCACCGATGTTGAATTTCAACTTGGCGTTCTTACAATCCACATTACAACCCGAAGTTGCCAGAAGTGGTCTCCCGAGAATAATTGGGATGGGATAATCTACAGGAATATCAAGTACGACAAAGTGTATAGGTATGTAGAAGTTACCTAACTTGATGGGAATGTCTTCCAAAATACCCACGGGACGGGTAATGGAGCGATCCGCCATGTACAATGTGATCTTCACCGGTTTGGGCTCTCCAAGTCCGACTTTCTCACAAAGCTCCAGCGGAATGATGCTCACGCTGGCTCCTAGATCGCATAATGCATCATAGGTTACATCCCCAACTTGAATGGGAATGCAATATGAACCGGGATCCCTCAATTTTGGTGGCATCTTCTCCTTCATGATTTGAATGAGCTCCGAAGATCTAGATGTCATCCTTACTTCACCAAAATCCTCCAGCTTCCTCTTCCTTGATAAGATCTCTTTTGAAAACTTTCCATAAGTGGGCATCCCTAGAATGGCATCAATGAAAGGGATGTTAATATGTAGCTTATTCATAAGATCTAGAAACTTACCAAAGTGTTTGTCTAGATGTGCCCTCGCCCTTGATGAGGGAATGAAAGTGGTGGTTTATAAGCAAGAGGTTGAACATAAAATTCAGATTTATCTTTCGCTTTCTGGGGCTCCATCTCGGTTGGCACCTTGAGCGATGTGTTTATCTGGTCGTGACTCGACCGAGGTACTGGATCTGCAGGCTCGAATCCACTACGTGTTGTAATTGCCATGATCTTTCCTTTAGGGCTGCTCTCTGTCCTTGCTGGGAGCTTCCCTAGATCTCTTGGCGCTTCATTTGCCTTGTTGAAGAATTGTTGCTCTAAGGCTTTTTGTGCCTTCAAAAATGAATTCATCGATGTCTCCATAGCGTTGAGCTTGATCAAAATTGCCTCCAGTTTAACATCTTTCTTTGGTAGCTGGACGAGCTTGATGCAGGTTCCTGGCTTCTCAATGGAGTAGAAGAAGAAGAGGGGGGGGGGGGTTAGAAGTATTTTTAGCATTAGAAAAAGGGTTACCAGAATTTTGTTGATTAGATCTCCAATTGTTGTTGTTGGAGTTTTTGTTGTTGTTGTTGTTGTTGTTCCGCGGCCCTTGATAGTTGTTTCTTCCTTATTTCCACTATCTTGCTCCTTCTTTGTTTGAGCTACTAAAAGCTCATTCAATTGCTTCACATCATTACTAAGCGAGGTTAGTTGAGCTCCATTTGATGATGTGTCTTGGAAGCTAACTCTCCTTGCTCCATCTTCAACTCGTTGATGGGAGTATTTCTCCATGTTTAAAGCTTTCTTTTCAATGAAATCCCAAGCATCATCTATCGGCATA
Organism: Fagopyrum homotropicum; assembly: GCA_033239125.1. NCBI lineage: Eukaryota > Viridiplantae > Streptophyta > Magnoliopsida > Caryophyllales > Polygonaceae > Fagopyrum > Fagopyrum homotropicum. Next base: position 94,882,851 of record BSWB01000002.1, on the reverse strand, counting down.
TCTGTTACGCTAAAGAGTGTGCACACAAGAAGCCTTAAATTTATACTCGTTATATTTATCCTAACTTCTAGCGCACCCGCAGTGTACGGGACGTTTGTAGTATGGATAGTATTCCGAGGTCAAACACAAAGACTAAGGTGAAATTGATTCGGTTTTTGTGATTAAGTTTAGTGAAGGTCTAAGGTTAGAAAAGAGGAAAACAAAGAAATGAAAACCGCAATTGTTTTAGGTTGGATTTTTTGGTGATCAATCAAAGATCACAATTCATGCAAAGTAAACAATCAAACTAGACTAAAAATCTGCACAAATGAACAAACCAAACAAGATGATGATCAAAGGAAGAGAAAACGGATTCTAGGGGTCGGAAATTCCGGTTATGGCATAAAACTCAAGTCATCTATTCATTCTTTGGATCTCACTATGATATGTTGGGATTTAGTGTTTCTAATTTGGGATCAATTACCGGGTAAGTCTCATGATCCAACTAGTCCACTTCTAAGATCTCATTACCGGGTAAGTCTCTAAGATCTTAAAGATAGGAATTCTACGCAAACCGGATTGTTAATTAGGGATTTACCTATCCTTACCGGGTAAGTCTTGGAAAAGGGGGGTCCTAATCAACTATCCTAGCACATCTAATCCAATGGCGGCTTATTAGGCTCACCATTACCTAAGGGTTGCTATTTTTAGATTCTAAGGGCAAGGATTACCGGGTAAGTCTCTCCTAACTCTTAGCCACTACACTAAGTCACCCTAGAATAGGTTAAACTCAGCAAACACTTAGGGTTTCAACAATTCATAGGTCTTAAGCAAGGTCCGTCGAACCAGGAAAATCACGGTTTGTTCTACAGAAACCACGACCGTGGTTCTTCAAGAACTACCCGTGATTTCTAACAGGAACTACGTTCACAAACAAAAATCATCCAAAGGTAAATCTAAGTTCGTCCTATCATAGTTCTAGCCATAACCTTCCTTTCCTTACCCTAGAACCACATCAATTTAGCCTACAACATTCATAATGGAACTCAAAACAAACAAACATGAAATCAAAACATCCATTGCAAGATAATGAAAGAAAAGGGATGAACAAGTAAACTAAATCCAAAACTAAGCTGAAGATTAGAATTAGAACCACTTACAACCCTTCCAAAAGAAGGTTCAAAGACTCATACAATCTCTAGAAAACGAAATCCGAAATACAAGAAAGCTATGGTGTGTTCTTCTCCTCCTCTTCAATGGAGTTCTTCTCCTTCTCTTTGACACTTTCCTTCCTAGAAAACCTCTTGATTTTTGAGAATATATTTGTTAGAGAAATGGATAATGGATGAGCTGCTCCCAAACTACCCCAGCTGCCTCAAACAATTCATGAAGGACCACTTTTATAACAAATCTCTCATGAGCTGGCCATGAGAGTCGTGGCACAGCTGTCACGAGAATCTGGCAAAATCCACGGTCATTTCCACGGCCGTGGTTCTTCAGAGAACCGTGATTCTATGCAGGAAATTCGCCTTGGATCATTGAGTTGTGGTTTGGTGCATGGTTTGTGTTGGCAAGGTCCCATGAGTCCTTCTTAGTCCTTGGCTTGTGTCCTAATGGGTCCGAGGACGTGTCATCTAAATGAACGATCCTTAAACGCGTCGTTTTAGCTCTAAACTTCCCGAAATACCTACAAAACACACACAAGTCCGTGTAGACGTCTATCTCGACAAAATACGTGAATTGGTTGTAAAACGTCCTGAACTAGTGCTAGATCATGCATGAATGAGCGAGAATTCTATCTAAATGTACACCTAAAACTATGTTATAAATCGTGTTATCAAAATACCCCATAGTTAAGGTTTGCTCGTCCCCGAGCAAATTCTCACATATAGACTAGAAGATGACATGATTTATGTATGCAGAAAAATGGTAAAAATCTTTTTGGGTTTGTGCTTCTACTATTGGATCACCTTCATAGTCATGATCAATGGCAATTGGATAACAATTATGTATCAAACAATAAGGGCATGGAAAGACAATCGTACTTAACTCAAAAACATGCATGAAATGTGAGGATGAAGAGGTCAAGAAGATCAAGAGTCTATCCAATCTAGATCACTAAGTCTTACAAACATGCAAGTAGGTCATAAGGGCTTGTGACATAAAAGGCCAAGAAACGTTGCAATTGGGCGGGGGATTCTCTACGTTATGTGATGCTAATCCGGGAATGGAACTAACTTCACATCCTTGTCCTCGATCAACTTCCCCCAAGTGTATATTTTTCCCTATCTTGCTTTCCTTTCTTTTTTTTTTTTTTCTTCTTTTTCTTTTTGAGACAATGGCATTGGTGTACAAAAGCCGAAACCTTGGTGATTAGCCGTCCTCGGGCTTTTTCTTAGTTTTCGAGGTGCATCCACACCGGGCACACATACCAAAGCTCGTTAGGGCTATTGGTTCATTTGACTTTGGCACGGTACCAACACCCGATTATGTGAAGTGTACCGAGTTACTTGTCATTTAAAACAACGCCCCCAAACCTATATTTTGGGCTACACTTCTCAATAATTTCAGCATTTCATTCACGACATTCTTTTCATTACATCTTCACCCCGCACTTGCTTTTCACACATTTCAACACACTAGCATGCTCCTATTCCCGGATGGGTTTAAAGGAGGTCGATTTTGTATCAATTTAGGTGCTCAAGCAATCATGATCAAGATGAGAAGTAGAGAAAGATGAAATGCCTCATTCATCCCTAGATGGTATGCAAGAACTATCATGTAATTTCGACTTTCAATACTCAATCCATTCTAGGCAATCATCATGATCACAAGTCATTCATTAATTTAAGAGAAGTAGTTCAAGTCCACATATGCATTTATCAATTCAACACATAAGGCCATCCATAGCCAATCACAAGACAAGTTTCATCATTAGGGTCATATCCAAGCCCTTAAATTTTCTGATTTTTTGGAATTTTCGTTTTAAGTATGTACAATGCAAGACATGTGCAAAATATTAGCCTATCCTAGATGCTCATCATGCAAAGGATCATGCAAACCCCACCCCATACTTAGAAACACATTGTCCCCAATGTGTAAATGAAGTAGAGAGAGTGAAAGAAGGTTCTCACAATGTAAAATTGTTTGCTATGGTATTTGGGGATTCTCAAGTGAATTGATGTTGGATGATCCTTTCAACCATGGTAGAGAGCTCTAAGCATCCTTCAAAGCTTCGGAACCCGCGCTAGGCACCGCTAGCCGTCCAAGTTCCGCGTCCGCTCCACCCATAATTGGTGAGGGTGTCATCATCATCATTTTCATTGCCAAGAGAGGCTTCCAATGCCACTAATGCTCTAGCACATACACGAAGGTAGAGAAAACACACACAAAGCACACAAAAACAGAAAAATCTAAGCAAAAATGAAAAGGGAAAAATGTTACCAATGGGTTGCCTCCCACCAAGCGCTTCTTTAAGGTCATTAGCTTGACCAAACTCGGGAGCGTCTATTCGAGGTGAAGCGGGGCAATCATGTCTACCGGGGCTCCCGGAATATACTTCTTCAAGCGATGCCCATTCACCTTGAAATTTCCACAATGCTCCCCTCCTATTTCAATAGCTCCATGGGGAAAGATCTTCTTCACCACATATGGCCCGGTCCATCTTGACTTGAGCTTTCCGGGAAAGAGCCTTAGCCTTGAGTTGAAGAGAAGGACAAGATCTCCTTCACTCAACTCCTTTGGAATGATCCACTTGTCATGCCACCTTTTGGTTCTCTCCTTGTAGATCCGGGCATTCTCATAAGCTTCCAACCGGAGCTCCTCAAGGGCATTGATATCAAGCAACCTCTTTTCTCCCGCTTCCTTGAGGTCAAAATTTAGCCACTTAATGGCCCAATAAGCTCTATGCTCCATTTCCACCGGAAGATGGCAAGACTTGCCATAGACCAACTTGTAGGGGGTGGTTCCAATTGGTGTCTTGAAGGCGGTTCTATATGCCCATAGTGCGTCATCGAGCTTCATAGCCCAATCCTTCCTTGTCCTAGACACCGTCTTCTCGAGGATGGCTTTGATCTCTCGGTTGGAGATCTCCACTTGACCACTAGTTTGGGGATGGTAGGGTGTTGCCACCTTATGAGTCACCCCATACTTGGCCAAAAGTGCTCCAAAGTTCCTATTTGTGAAGTGCTTCCCTCCATCACTAATGATTACCCTTGGTGTTCCAAACCTAGGGAAGATCACCCGGTTGAAGAATCGCACTACCACCTTGGCATCATTCGTAGGAGAGGCGATCGCCTCTACCCATCTTGACACATAGTCCACCGCCAATAGGATGTAGAGATTGCCACATGAAGAAGGGAATGGTCCCATGAAGTCTACACCCCACACATCAAAAATCTCAACTTCTTGGATGTTATTCAAGGGCATTTCATTCCTCCTTGAGATGTTGCCCGTCCTTTGGCAAGCATTACATGCCGCTACAAAACCTTGCACATCTCTAAACAAGTTAGGCCAATAAAAACCGGATTTCAATACCTTTGCACACGTCTTGTGTGAGCTAGCATGGCCTCCGCATGGTAAGGAGTGGCAATGCCGGATCACACTCTCCACTTCATCCTCCGGTATGCATCTTCTAAGCACCCCATCCGGGCCTCTCTTGAATAGAAGTGGCTCACTCCAATAGTAATGCCTTACATCGTTGAAGAACTTCTTCCTTTGTGCATATGTAAGTCCGGGAGGCACTTCCTCACACACCAAGTAGTTCACAATGTCGGCGTACCACGGCTCACTTCCTCTAGCCACTTGGAACAAGCATTCCTCCACCATTTGCAATTGTTCATCCCGGAATGAATCATCTATCGGGATGTTGTCTTTCCCAAGCTCCAATGGTGGGAGTCTACTAAGGTGATCCGCCACGGAGTTCTCGGATCCCTTCTTATCTCGTATCTCCAAATCAAACTCTTGAAGAAGAAGGATCCACCGAATCAACCTTAGTTTGGCATCCTCCTTTGTAAGTAGATAACGGATCGCCGCATGATCCGTATAAACTATGACCTTCGCTCCAACAAGGTATGAGCGGAATTTCTCAAATGCATACACCACCGCCAACAACTCCTTCTCGGTGGTTGCATAGTTGAGTTGGGCATCATCTAGCGTCTTGCTAGCATAGTAAATAGCATGAGTGCGCCCTTCTTTCCTTTGCCCTAAAACGGCCCCAACGGCCACATCACTTGCATCGCACATGATCTCAAATGGTAGACTCCAATCTGGAGGTTGCATGATAGGTGCGGAGATCAAGGCGTTCTTCAACCTACAAAAAGCTTCGAGACAATCCTTGGAAAAGACAAAATCAACATCTTTCATTATTAGGTTAGTGAGAGGCTTAGAAATTTTAGAGAAGTCTTGAATGAACCTCCGGTAAAAACCGGCATGCCCTAAGAAACTCCTTATCCCCTTCACCGAGGTAGGTGGTGGCAACTTCTCTATCGTTTCAATCTTAGCCCTATCAACCTCAATGTCGCGGTTAGACACCAAATGTCCTAACACAATCCCTTCACTTACCATGAAGTGGCATTTTTCCCAATTTAAGACAAGATTTGTCTCCTCACATCTTTGCAACACTAATGACAAGTTAGCCAAGCAATCATCGAAAGAAGAACCATAAACAGAGAAATCATCCATGAACACTTCCATGATATTTTCTATGTATTCCGAAAAGATAGCCATCATACACCTTTGAAAGGTGGCGGGTGCATTACACAACCCAAATGGCATTCTCCTATATGCAAAGGTACCCCATGGACATGTAAAATTCGTTTTCTCTTGGTCATCGGGGTGGATAGGGATTTGGAAGAATCCACTATACCCATCTAAATAGCAAAAATGAGAGTGTTGAGCTAACCTTTCTAGCATTTGATCAATGAAGGGGAGGGGGAAGTGATCTTTCCTAGAGGCCATGTTTAATTTCCTATAATCAATACACATCCTCCATCCCGTAACCGTCCTAGTCGGAATTAGTTCATTATTCTCATTAGTTACTATCGTCATTCCACCCTTTTTAGGCACTACATGAACGGGGCTAACCCACTTACTATCCGAGATAGGGTAGATAATTCCCGCATCTAGCAACTTAATGATTTCCTTTTTGACCACCTTTTTCATTATAGGATTCAATCTCCTTTGATGTTCAATAGAGGGTTTGTGGTTATCTTCCATCATTATCTTATGCATGCACAAAGATGGCTTAATGCCAACCAAATCATCAAGAGTATAACCAATGGCTTTCCTATGCAATCTTAATTCATGCAGCAATTTAGCAAGTTCATCATCACTCAAGCATGCATTAACAATCACCGGATATGTAGAATTATCACCAAGAAATGCATACTTTAAATGAGAGGGAAGGGGTTTAAGTTCAAGTGAGGGAGGACCTTTTTCGGTTGAAGACGATCCAAATAAGGTTGGATGAGATGAATCCAAAGCAAAGGAAGACTCCCCATGGCTCCTAGAAGCGTGATCATCATCAAGAGCTGATTCAGGGAAAACCACGGTTGGAAACACGGGTTGCTCATCTTCCACGGCCGTGGTTCTTGCCAAGCTTGCTTCTCGGAGTTGTCCAGAGAGTTTGACGGCCGTGGTTTGTGAATCTCGACCGTGGAACTTACAGCTGTTCACCACCTCTTCGTGGCTTTCATATCCAACTCTTGGCTCCTCATCCAAGGCTTCCAAGGCTTTGATCTCTTCATTGCAGTCCTCTTCAAAACCTTCCTCCATCATACTTAAGGCGAGAACCTTTTCCAAAGGATCCTTGATCAAGATCGAGCTCACAATTTCTCTAGATTCTTCTTGCTCGACTATGTTGAAGATATCTTCATCAAGGGTTGGTCCTTTCATCATTGTGGAAAGCTTGAACTTGATGCTCTCTTCCCCTATGTTGAAGGAGAGAGTCCCATTCTTGCAATCCACTAGGCAACCGGAAGTAGCTAGGAAAGGTCTTCCTAAGATGATAGGAACCGGATAATCCGCCGGAATGTCCAACACTACAAAATCAATAGGCACGTAGAATCCTCCTAGTTGCACCGGAATGTCCTCTAGAATCCCAACCGGATGAGTGATAGAACGGTCCGCCATATAGAGGGTCATCTTGACCGGCTTTGGCTCTCCTAACCCGACCTTGTTGCTAAGTGCAAGCGGTATGATGCTTACACTCGCCCCAAGATCACAAAGGGCCTCGTACTTCACATCTCCCACTCCTATCGGGACGCAAAAGGAACCTGGATCCCTTAGCTTGGGAGGCATTTCTTCCTTCATGGTTTGGATCAATTCCGAGGATCTCTTGGTCATCCTTATCTCCCCATACTCCTCCAACTTCCTTTTGTTGGAGAGTATTTCTTTCAAAAATTTCCCATATGCCGGCATTCCTAAGATGGCATCCATGAACGGAATGTTAATATGTAACTTGGACATTAGTTCAAGGAACTTACCAAAGTGATTGTCCAAACGAGCTCTTGCTCTTGATTATGGGAACGGTAGTGGCGGCTTGTATGGAGGCGGTGCTACATAAGTTGGCTCTACATCCTTGCTCTTGCCTCCATCTTCTTGCCTTCTTCCCTCTTCTACCACTGCTTGCTTTCCCTTAGCTTGGTCCTTGGGCAAAGGATCCTTCATACTCAACCCACTCCTTGTTGTGATAGCCAACACTTGGCCTCTTGGGTTGTCTTCGGTTCTTCCGGAAAGCTTCCCCGGATCTCTATGTGCTTCACCCGCCTTTTGAAAGACTTGTGCTTCCAAGACCTTTTGAGCTTTAGAAATTGAAGTCACGGTGCTCTCAAGTCCACTCAACCTTCCTATCAATTGCTCAAACATGACTTCGGTTCTATCCTTTGAAGGTTGAGGAAAATCGGGTGGAGGCTCTTGTGAAGCTCTTTGTGGTGGAGTTGTGCTTGAGGAGGCGGGAGGGTTCAAGGCTCCATCCGGGTTAGAGTAAGAAAACCCGGGATGGTTGTGGTTGGGCCGGTAATTGTTGAATTGCTGGTTGTTGTTGAAATTTCTTGAGCCTTGGTAATTGTTGAAGTTTCCCCTTCCCATATAGTTCACATCCTCCTCCTTGGAAGACAAGTTAGCTTGTAGAAGCACTTGAGGAGTTGCTTGGCTCTTCAAGGTTGTGGTACACAACTCTCTCAAGGATTTCAATTCGTTGTTGATGGCGTTAAGCTTGAAATTGCTCATGGTGACTTCGCTCACCTCATATGCTCCCGCCTTTCTTCCTTCACTCTTCCTATGAGAGTACTTCTCAATCACTAGAGCTTGCTTCTCCACAAACTCCCAAGCATCATCTACATGTTTCCCCATAAATGTCCCACCGGAGAGGGATTGAAGCTTGAATTGGCTATCTTCATCAAGTCCCTTGAAGTAGATTTCCAATAGCTCAATTTTTGGTATGCCATGGTGTGGACAATCTAGGAGAAGGTCTTTGAATCTCTCCCAAGACTTGAACAAACTTTCTCTATCCCTCATTACGAAGGCATTGATCTTTCCTCTTAATTCGGTGGTCTTGGAAGGTGGGAAGAACTTGGTCAAGAACTCGGTTGTCATCTCCTCCCAAGTACCAACTCGCCCTTGTGGAATAGATTGATACCAAGCCAAGGCTTTATCCTTAAGAGAGAAGGAAAAAGCCCTAAGCTTATGGTTGTTGCTCTCCAATCTTGGCGGTCTAAGAGTCTCCATCAAAATCTCGTAGTTCATCAAATGTTGGTGAGGAGACTCTCCTTCCATCCCTCCAAATTGATTGTGCCGGATCATTTGTAGAACTTGAGGGCGGAGCTCATAGTTGTGGGTTGCGGGATCTCCTAGATTCACACCCGGTCGGTGTGCTCTTTGTGCCGGATCCATACGTCTCCCTAGGGTTTGTGGCTCCTCGATAGCAATGGGAACAACCCTAACATTGGCCGCCGGCTGCGGTTGTACCATCGGTGGTGGAGGAGGCGGAGGTTGTCGGCGATTAAGCTCTCCTTGAACGAGGGCTTGCCTAATCTCCTCAATCTCCCTCCTAGTTTCCTCTTGCCTCTCATTGGCAAGTCTCCTTTCTTCCTCCAAGAGCTCATCTCTTAGCCTTATTTGCTCTAAGGCTTCATCCAACTCAGCTTGAAGATTTCTACCGGCCATCTCTTTCTCTTTTCGGATGTTCTTGGATCTAGATCGAAGGGTTTTCTCCGGTTCGGGATCGAATGGAGCTAAATCCTTTCCACGAGATCTTCGCATGCACCTAAAGAGTAGTAGATGTCCTGAAAAGCAAAGACACCAACCAAAGAGAGATCAAAAGCAACAAGAAAGATCTACACTAGAAACAATCACAAAATAGACTCAATCTAGACCTAGTCCCCGGCAACGGCGCCAAAAACTTGTTACGCTAAAGAGTGTGCACGCAATAAGCCTTAAATTTATACTCGTTATATTTATCCTAAATTCTAGCGCACCCGCAGTGTACGAGACATTTGTAGTATGGATAGTATTCCGAGGTCGAACACAAAGACTAAGGTGAAATTAATTCGGTTTTTGTGATTAAGTTTAGTGAAGGTCTAAGGTTAGAAAAGAGGAAAACAAAGAAATGAAAACCGCAATTGTTTTAGGTTGGATTTTTTGGTGATCAATCAAAGATCACAATTCATGCAAAGTAAACAATCAAACTAGACTAAAAATCCGCACAAATGAACAAACCAAACAAGATGATGATCAAAGGAAGAGAAAACGGATTCTAGGGGTCGGAAATTCCGGTTATGGCATAAAACTCAAGTCATCTATTCATTCTTTGGATCTCACTATGATATGTTGGGATTTAGTGTTTCTAATTTGGGATCAATTACCGGGTAAGTCTCATGATCCAACTAGTCCACTTCTAAGATCTCATTACCGGGTAAGTCTCTAAGATCTTAAAGATAGGAATTCTACGCAAACCGGATTGTTAATTAGGGATTTACCTATCCTTACCGGGTAAGTCTTGGAAAAGGGGGGTCCTAATCAACTATCCTAGCACATCTAATCCAATGGCGGCTTATTAGGCTCACCATTACCTAAGGGTTGCTATTTTTTGATTCTAAGGGCAAGGATTACCGGGTAAGTCTCTCCTAACTCTTAGCCACTATACTAAGTCACCCTAGAATAGGTTAAACTCAGCAAACACTTAGGGTTTCAACAATTCATAGGTCTTAGGCAAGGTCCGTCGAACCAGGAAAATCACGGTTTGTTCTACAGAAACCACGACCGTGGTTCTTCAAGAACTACCCGTGATTTCTAACAGGAACTACGTTCACAAACAAAAATCATCCAAAGGTAAATCTAAGTTCGTCCTATCATAGTTCTAGCCATAACCTTCCTTTCCTTACCCTAGAACCACATCAATTTAGCCTACAACATTCATAATGGAACTCAAAACAAACAAACATGAAATCAAAACATCCATTGCAAGATAATGAAAGAAAAGGGATGAACAAGTAAACTAAATCCAAAACTAAGCTGAAGATTAGAATTAGAACCACTTACAACCCTTCCAAAAGAAGGTTCAAAGACTCATACAATCTCTAGAAAACGAAATCCGAAATACAAGAAAGCTATGGTGTGTTCTTCTCCTCCTCTTCAATGGAGTTCTTCTCCTTCTCTTTGACACTTTCCTTCCTAGAAAACCTCTTGATTTTTGAGAATATATTTGTTAGAGAAATGGATAATGGATGAGCTGCTCCCAAACTACCCCAGCTGCCTCAAACAATCCATGAAGGACCACTTTTATAACAAATCTCTCATGAGCTGGCCATGAGAGTCGTGGCACAGCTGTCACGAAAATCTGGCAAAATCCACGGTCATTTCCACGGCCGTGGTTCTTCAGAGAACCGTGATTCTATGCAGGAAATTCGCCTTGGATCATTGAGTTGTGGTTTGGTGCATGGTTTGTGTTGGCAAGGTCCCATGAGTCCTTCTTAGTCCTTGGCTTGTGTCCTAATGGGTCCGAGGACATGTCATCTAAATGAACGATCCTTAAACGCGTCGTTTTAGCTCTAAACTTCCCGAAATACCTACAAAACGCACACAAGTCCGTGTAGACGTCTATCTCGACAAAATACGTGAATTGGTTGCAAAACGTCCTGAACTAGTGCTAGATCATGCATGAATGAGCGAGAATTCTATCTAAATGTACACCTAAAACTATGTTATAAATCGTGTTATCAATATCCATGAAGGTGCCGGCGGAAATTAATTAGAGCTTGAATTGAGTATCTCCAGCCAAACCCTTGAAGTATATCTCCAGCAATTCAATCTTTGGAATCCCATGATGTGGGCAATCCAACACAATATCCTTGAATCTCTCCCATGACTTGGAAAAACTCTGTCAGTCCTTCATAATAAAAGCATTGATTTTTCCCCTCAATTCAGCGGTTTTAGAAGGAGGAAAGAACTTAGTAAGAAACTCCGTCGTCATCTCTTCCCAAGTGTTGATTTTTCCAGCCAAAAGAGCTTGATACGAAGCAAGCGCCTTGTCTTTCAAAGATAAATAGAAAGGCCTCAACTTGTAGTTGTTAATCTCCACTCTTGATGGTCTTAAAGTCTCCATCAGAATCTCATAGTTTTGCAAATTTTGGTGTGGAGACTCTCTCTCCAAACCTCCAAATTGACATTGTCGGATCATGGTTAGAACTTGCGGTAAAAGTTCATAATCATTCTCATCTAGATATCCTAGGTTGACTCCTTGACGCCTGACTTGCTGATTAGGGTCCATCCTCTGTCCTAGGGTTCGTGGAGCTCCAGCAAAAAGAACATCTCCGATAGGCATCCGAGGTGGTAGGTGTATCTCGGCCGGTGCAACTAGGGCTGGGTCTTGCCTCGGTCGAGGATCTGGGATCGGTCGAGGAAGAAACTGAGCCCTTAGAGCGGCCATATATGCTTCAATTACTTCACTACTTGCACGAATCTCGTCTTTCTCTCGCTGCAGTTCTTCTTTACTGAGGCGTAGTAGTTCCAGTGCCACCTTCAATTCGGCCTCAAGATCACGATTGTCTTGACCGGCCATCTTCGCTTCTTTCAATCATTTCCTTTAAGTCTTTTCTGGTTCGGGATTGTTAGGAACGATTTCCTTTCCAACACGAGTTCTTCGCATAAACCTAAGGAAAGATCATGAGAAAACACTCAAGTAAAGTGGTTAATAGCAACAAAGGCAATATCCCCAAAAGACAACCGAAACCGAAGATGGTCTAGACCAAGTCCCCTGCTGTGACGTTACCTTTCCATATCGGCAGAAGGTAGCTCTATGGCCCAGCTAGCCGCAAGTAAAACATGTCACTGGTGGCTTCCTACACTTAGCCTTAATGTGTCCATACTACCCACAACTGTAACACTGACGCCCCTTGGAAACAGTCGGTGATACAGCCTCGTAACTTGAACGTCCCTGAGATTGACCACGTCCATGACCTGAGGCCCCTACTTCTGTCCTGGCTGGCCCCGTGCTTTGTCTCTTGTTTTACCCTCTAGACATAATAGCTCTCTTAGGACCCATTCGGTCCCTCTCATATGTTGAAGCCCGATCGTGATAATCGGCTAAGGACTTACAACGGAACCCCGCAAGATAAGTGCGGGTAGTCTCCCTCAACCTCCGGGAGAACAGGTACATGTGTTGGTCCACAGGTGGTGCAACAGGACCCAGCAGTGACATCTCCTCCCGGAACCTCCTGATCGTCTTCGCTATCGGAACATCCTCAAATCCTGCCTCCATGAAGTCCTACACTCGGTCTCTCTTCAACGAGTTAGGACAAAAGGTTTCCTGCACAAGGCTCAACAACTACTCAAAACTGGACACTCCGCCCCGCACGGTCCTCCACCAGAACTGTGCATGGTCTCTAAACAAGGTTTGAACTAGCTCCACCTTACGACCCTCAGGGCAGCGGATCGCCTCCAGTATGGACTCCACGTGACTAATCCAATGCTCCACCTCAATTCCAACGTTCCCATCGAATGTGGGAACTCGCTACTAGTTGAAAGTCTTCAACCAATAATCTGGCCTCGGTGCCCTCAGCTCGTCTCTCACTCAATCATCCTCAACGACTCTCACTAGTTCAACTACCACCAGTGGGACTACCACCTGGGTCACCTTTTTGAGAGACCTCCGCCGACTTAGCTGGCACTGGCGGTGCTCGAGGTGGTGCCCCGGTCATGTATGCCTCTTGCACTTTCTTGACATACTCTCGATACTCCGATACTCCAATTGACACACGGCCAGAATCAGCAGGCACTGCACTCCATACTCTGGACCTAGCAGCGGTCCCATCCCTAACCCTAGGAACAATAATCTCAGCCACCTCCTAAGCAGGAACATCCGAAGCTGGCGGATCTACAACCGGAGCACGCCCCCAACCTCGGCCTCTTGGAAGCCTACCCACACGTCCCCGTCTCGGATCTCATGAAGGAAGGGGAGGTCAGCCCTCTCCTTATCCAACGTAAGTTGCCGCTCTCGTGCGTGTCATCTAGTAGAGATGTGATCGATATAAGACTACTTTATTTGCTAATAAAGACATAACTAACTTATTACTCCTGGTCACTTCTAAAGGTCAAAACTTAACTAACAAAACGCATGCTATAACAAAAGTCCAATAAATATGCCGTCGAGTTCCGCGGAGGTAGTAGTGGTCCGTACATTCTATCCCAACCCGATTATGCTCATGGTTTTGAGAACAAAATTCATTTTAAAAGTTCGGAACCCTTGCGGTTTCCGTTTGTTTGTTTATTCGTCCTTTTTGAAGATAGCGGCCGTTGTTGCCAACCTCGCTCTGATACCATATTGTAACACCCCAAATCTTGGAGGAATCCATAATGCTACAAGCTTGGACCTGACAATGGGTCTCGGCCCTTAGCCTGGTAACAACTTCATTCGGACCTTACAACACGGCACAAATAAAAAGGCAAAACAACATAGTTTTACTACATGAGCGACAACGAAAGTACGATCTCAAAACAATCCAGCCGAGTTCTCAAATCCAGAAATGTAACATACCGGCATGGAATGGTACAGATACATCCGACCGTCTACCAGCACCGGCTAGTCGCCAAGAACACCATAGCTCTACGCAAGAGCTACGCAAGTTGTCACCGTCCGTTATCATACACTTGGGCCAAAATAATATAAGGTCAGTCATCCTAATTCCGATTTTAATTGTTATAATGAAAACAATAAACACACACCACCAACCATGCATCGAATCTAATACATAAAATACGAGATAAGTAAGTCCGGAGACTTACCTCGTCCCAAACGCTAACTCACGCAACACTCTCGCTTCCCTCGGGAAGAAGTCTACACCTGCTGACAACAAGATATCTATATCAACAACTCAGTCAACTCAAGAAGTCTTAGACATCCACACAAATGATCTACGTAAGACCTCTTGACTCTCATTCTAGGACCGCATCCTAGAATCCCTCATGCTCACATCACACTCAACACCAGCTAGAAGTACTTAAACTTTGATAGGTGATGGAATCACTATCATTAAGGATAGTTTTTAGATTCTTTTTATTGCATTTGTGTGGGTTTATGCTACTAACTCCTTGGTCCAGAAGAAGAAAACTAAAAGAAGCTAAGGAAGAAGTTATAAGCACTTAGGAGTGAAGATCGATCACGAAGCAAAGCTTCTGTTGCCTCACCGCCCCAGCGGAGCCTTGCCACCACCCCTGCGGGTGACACCTTACACCGGAGCGCTCCCTGCGCCTTCACCAGCGCCGGCAAGGAAGTGTGTCACCGCCCCTGCGCCACTCCTTGGTGCTCCTGCGGTGACTTGCCCTGAAGAGACGAAGACCAGCTCCCCTGCGCCTCCCACTGCGCCCCTGCCTGCGCCTCAACATGGGAGCTGGAAGACGAAGAGGCTGTGTCACCGCCCCTGCGTTGACTTAGGGACGCCCCGGCGGCGTGGCATTAGAAACGTCAGGAAGTCGAAGGATCAGACGTTTGAAGAGCATTAAAGATCCGCCCCAGCGGAATTACCTGGTCGCTCCTGCGGCCATGAAGAAGATCAAGCGTTTTTGCCTTCACCGCCCCTGCGGAGCTGAAGGCCGCCCCTGCGGCTTAACGTCAAAAGCTTTACTCTTGCTTTTTACACCACCTTTATGGAATTAAAGGTGGTTGTTTTGGGCCGGCCATTTACTCCTATTTAGTGTCTTTTGTAGTATAAATAGTCCTTGGTTGATTGCTAGAATCATCCAACCTATCCATGTTTTTCCCCACAAAAATCCATTTTAGAATTAAGTTTTCCATTGTAATGAGTTGCTAACTCCCTTGCTACATTGGGTTGGTTTGAAGCTGCGTTGTTACTTTGGGTGTAAGTTAATATTTATTTATTCAGTAATACTTTGTGTTTCCTTGATCTCCATTGTCTAACTGCATGTTTACTGTTGCTTGAGATTGATCACCTTAGGTTCTAAAGTGCATGTAAACAACTAGGATTAATAGGTTCCGTGTTCGGGTCTTTAATCTAGTAGCAACTTTAAGTAATAACGGGTTGTAATTACTTAAAGAAAAGGATCACAAATATAAAGATAAGTTTAACGGTTTTAATCTTCTCTTTATATCCCTTAGTCTTTGTTTGAAAGCTAACTTGTTATTTGTTCTTGTAGGTTTACGGAACACTAACCTGTTAAGTTGTGTTGATGCCGGATGGCTCAATACATATATATGATCGAGACGGGAGATTACTTAAAAACTTCAAAAAGGAACGCACCAAAGTAGTAACTGCATGCTTAGAATCAACCTAGTGTAGATTCACCTATCATTGTCTTACTTGTCGCGTTAATCTTTTTCTTAAGTTTTTGTGTGCATCAATTCCACCAAACCCCCCCTTCTGTTACTTATTACTATAATCGATAATTGCATCTAAAATACCTTAACTCAATATCTAGTCTTGTACTTGTACGATGGCTTGCTAGACAATGAAAGGACGATCATCGATGCGGCTTGCGGAGGTAATATTCTTAACTCTACTCCTGACCTTGCTTTGGAAAAGATACAGGAACTAACAGAAGGTACTCAGAACTTTGGAAGGACCCCGGCTAAGAAAGGAGTTCATGTTGTGAGTTCCGGGAAGAGTGAGATTTCCACCGAGCTCGCAGAGTTGAAAGAAATGGTGAAGTGATTAACACTTATGGGAACGCCACAGCAACTCAAAGCTTGTGGAGTTTGTGCTGACCCATACCATCCAACGGACATGTGTCCACAAGTCCAAGATGACGATGCTGAGGTAAACGCAATGGGTTATGGACAGCCACAGCAGCAAAGGCCTAGGAACGATCCCTATGCACTGAATTTCATGCCAAACTGGCGTGACCAACAGAATTTTCGTTGGAGGGATCAACAAAACCAACAATAGCAACCCCGTCAAGTAAGTATCACTCAACTGAAGATATATTGCAGGTTTTAACTAAACACTATGCTACTCATGTCCAAACAACAGAATCTAGCATCAAGAACCTTGAACAACATGTTAGTCAAATGGCGGAAGCTATTTCAAGGACCGAATTAAGACTTTCCGGAGGATTGCCTTCGCAGACATTTATAAACGCCAAGGAGAATGTTAGTGCCCTAACATTAAGGAGTGGGAAGCAAATCCAACAAAAACCAGCAACTGAATCACAAAGCAAACCTTCTGTCGAATTTTCCGCACCCGCAGCCGCCCCTGCGGCTGCAACTGCGCCCAACACAAAGCAGACAACAGCCCCACGGCTGGATGTCCCCGCACCTGAGGTGACAACCCCTGAGCCGCCCCTGCGCTTTCAAGCTAACACCCTTGTGGAAATCACACCAGAAGGTCCTGCTGAAAGGGATACTTACGTCCGGCCTAACTTTCCGCCATTGTACTCTGAGAAGCCACCAGCTCCTTTTCCTGAGGCTTTGAAGGATAGAAGAATCATTGAGGAGAAGGACCTCTTTGAGAATTTCTCCAAATGCGAGGTAAACATTCCCCTCCTTAAGTTGGTGAAAAGTATTCCTAAGTATGCTCGTTTTTTGAAGGAACTTTGCACTATCAAGAGGAATCAGAAGCTAAAGGGGAAACAAAAAGTGCAAGTGAGTGAGCATGTGTCGGCAATTTTCCAACGAAGAATGCCCAAGAAGTGCAACGATCCGGGCATGGTAAGCATTCCTTGTGTTATAGGGGAAACCCGCTTTGACAAAGCAATGCTTGATCTCGGTGCTTCTATCAATGATTTACCATATTCGATTTAGAAATCACTTGGCCTTGGGCCATTAATGGAAACTAGGATTGTAGTATAACTTGCTGATAGATCTAATGTGTACCCAGATAATTGAAGATGTATTAGTAATGGTAGACAACCTAATATTTCCTGCTCATTTCTTTGTAATGGATATGGAAAATGATTCACATGCTGCACCCATTCTATTAGGTATTCCATTTTTGAAAACGGCTAGAACTAAAATTAATTATGTTAGTAGTAAATTGACAATGTAGTTTGATGGAGAAGTAGTGGAATTTGACATCTATGATGCAATGAGATTTCCTAGTGATGATCATTCTTAATGTGCTATTGACATTGTTGGACCTTTTGTGCAAGATGTTTTTGATAACTCTGACGTTGATGAATTGAAAAATGTGATTGAGTATGACATTGATAATTTCAAATCAGATTATGTATTAACATCTAGCATGAAAGAGGTCCTAGCCCAACTAGATGGGCATAAAAGGCTACCTATCTCCAATTTGGCCATTGGGCCCACTTTACTAACCCCAAGCGAGAAGCTTGTTCCGTCCATAGTGCAGGCACCTGAAATAGAATTGAAGGACCTTCCATTACACCTCAAGTACGTTTCCCTTGGAGAACACAATACCTAACAAGTTGAGTACCGGACAAGAAGACAAGTTGGTTAAGGTACTAAAAGAGCACAAGACGGCCCTTGGATCAAAGGGATAAGCCCTTCCACTTGCATGCATAGGATTCTACTTGAGGACGAAGGCAAGCCCTCTAGACAACCTCAAAGGAGGTTGAACCCGCCAATGATGGATGTGGTCAAAAAGGTTTTGTTGAAGCTCCTCCAAGGGGATATGATTTTTCCTATCTCGGATAGCACTTGGTTTAGCCCAACCCAAGTAGTTCCAAAGAAGGGAGGCATTACCATGGTGGAAAATCAACATGGAGAGATGGTCCCAAGAAAAACACAAACCAGATGGAGAGTTTGCATTGGCTACCGCAAGCTCAATAAGGTAACACGAAAAGACCATTTCCCACTAACTTTAATTGCCCAAATGCTGGAACGTCTTGCAGGTCATCAGTACTACTGTTTCCTGGATGGATATTCTGGTTATTTCGAAATAGCCATCGAACCAGAAGATCAAGAGAAGACGACATTCAGTTGCCTATTTTGCACTTTTGCATACCATAGAATGCCATTTGGACTTTGCAACGCACCAAGCACTTTCCAAAGGTGCATGATAAGTATTTTCTCCGAATACCCATTGAAGTCTTCATGGATGATTTTACCGTCCATGGAGATAGTTTTAACGCATGTTTAGGGCATTTGAAACTTGTTCTTGAAAAATGTGTTGAGACAAATATAGTTCTTAATTCGGAAAAATGTCATTTCATGGTCGAACAAGGAATTGTGCTAGGACATGTGATATCCTCAAAAGGGATAGAGGTAGATAAGGCAAAGGTTGATGTAATTCAAAATTTACCTTATCCTACTAATGTTCGGGAAATCCGATCTTTTCTTGGTCATGCAGGTTTCTACCGACGTTTCATCAAAGATTTTTCAAAGATCTCGGCACCCCTATGTGAATTACTCAAGAAAGATGTCACCTTCATACTGGATGAGGATTGCAAGAGAGCTTTCGACACTTTCAAGTCATGTCTTACAACCGCACCAATCATCCATTCCCCGGATTGGGAGAAACCTTTTGAAATCATGTGTGACGCCAGTGACTATGCCGTTGGAGCTGTCTTAGGACAAAAAGACGGACGGGCCTCCCATGTGATCCATTATGCATCTATGACACTCATTGGAGCGCAAATGAATTACTTTACCACCGAGAAGGAAATGTTGGCGGTGGTTTTTGCCATTGAGAAATTCCGGCAATACCTACTAGGGGTAAAGGTAATTATCTTCACTGACCATGCAACTCTTAGATACCTCATGGCAAAGAAGGAGGCAAAGCCACGATTTATCCGATGGGTGCTCCACCTAAGTGAGTTTAACCTAGAGATAAGGGACAAGAGGGGGTTGAGAACCTGGTGGCCGATCATTTGAGCAGGCTAGTGCAAGAGGAGGAAGATCCAGGAAAAGGAAGAGAGATAGCTGGAAGTTTTCCAGACGATACATTTTACATAACTCTTTGTTGTGTAACCGCCCCAGCGCCTCACACCAGCCGCCCCTGCGGCCAACCGCCCCTACGACTCATTGACCGAAGGTATTTCTATGGTCGTGTATACCCAATCAAAAGTAAATCCCGACTTAGCACTAAGAACAAGTATAGTGATTAAGTAAGGGTTGAACCTAAGAGAGTTGAGGTGTTTTAGATGCAATTATTGATTATATTGACAAGTGACACAAGGGGGGGGGGGGTTCGGTTGAATTGATGCACAAAAACTTATGAAAATGATGAATATGACAAGTAAGACAATAATGGGTGAATCTACACTAGGTTGATTCTAAGCATGCAATTGCTACTTTGGTGTATTCCTTTTATAAGTTTTTAAGTAATCTCCCGTCTCGATCATACATATGTGTTGAGCCAACCGGCATCAACACAACTTAACCTATTAAAGTTCCGTAAACCTACAAGAACAACTAACAAGTTAGCATTCAAACAAAAACAAAGGGATATAAAGAGAAGATTAAAACCGTTAAACTTATCTTTATATTTGTGTTCCTGTTCTTTAAGTAATTACAACCCGTTATTATTTAAAGTTGCTACTAGATTAAAGACCCGAACCCGGAACCTATTAATCCTAGTTGTTTACATGCACTTTAGAACCTAAGGTGATCAATCTCAAGTAATAGTTAACATGCAATTAAACGATGAAGATCAAGGAAACACAAAGCATTACTGAATAAAAACTTATATTAAAAGAACTTACAACCAAAGCAACAAAGCAGCTTCAAACCAACCCAATTTAGCAAGGGAGTTAGCAACTCATTACAATGGAAAAACTCAAGTCTAAAATGGATTTTGTGAGGAAAAGCATGGATGATTCTAGCAATCAGCCATGGACTATTTATACTACAAAATACACTAAATTAGGAGTAAATAGCCGGCCTAAAACAACCACCTTTAATGCCATAGAGGTAGTGTAAACAACCGGAGTAAAGCTCCTGGCGTTACACCGCAGGGGCGGCCTTCAGGACCCGCAGGGGCGGTTTAGGCAGAATCGGTTGATCTTCTTCATAACCGCTGGGGCGGCTACACAACTCTGTTGGGGCGGATCTTTAATGCTCTTCTACGGTTGACCTTTCGCCTTCCTGACGTTTCTGATTTCAAGGTGTAGGGGCGCCGCAGGGGCGGTGACACAAACTCTTCGCCTTCCAGCTCCCAAGGCGAGGCGCAGGCAA
This sequence comes from Fagopyrum homotropicum, assembly GCA_033239125.1. Classification (NCBI taxonomy): domain Eukaryota; kingdom Viridiplantae; phylum Streptophyta; class Magnoliopsida; order Caryophyllales; family Polygonaceae; genus Fagopyrum; species Fagopyrum homotropicum. The sequence continues at coordinate 94,862,282 of BSWB01000002.1, read as the reverse complement.
GGCGCAGTGGGAGGCGCAGGGGAGCTGTTCTTCGTCTTGTCCAGGCAAGTCACCGCAGGGGCGCCAATGGGTGGTGCAGGGGCGGTGATCTGCATCTTGGCCGGCGCTGGTGAAGGTGCTGGGAGCGCTTCAGTGGGAAGTGTCACCCGTTGGGGCGGCTGCAAGGGCCCGCGGGGGCGGTGGAGCAACAGAAACTTTGCTTCTTGATCGATCTTTACTCCTAAGTGCTTATAACTCCTTCCTTAGCTTCTTTTGATCTTCTTCTTCTGGACCATGGAGTTAGTAGCATAAACCGACACTAATGCAATAAAAAGACTCTAAGAACTACCTTAAATGATAGTGATTCCATCACCTATCAAACTCCCCCATACTTATACATTTTACTCGTCCCGAGTAAAACATATGACAGCATTTAGACTCAAGGTCTCAGGAAGCAAGGGAAAGAAAGAGAAATAATGGAAAACAAGAGAAAAACCAAGAAAAAAGAAAGGAAAACAGAGGAAATGTGAGAAAAAGAAGATACTACCATCCTGGCCTACCCGGACAACCTCCGTATGACTTCCCTTCTTATGTCGCCAAAACACCGGAAGGGAAACCTACACTAGGTGTCGCTCATCTTGCCAAGGCGCCCTTTCGGATTTTCACCTTGCCACTCTTCTTCTTTTCTCTCTTAAGCTCACATCCCTCAAGTCCAATTTTGCACCAACCGAAAGTTGGTCGGACTACCTTCTTTTTACCTAAACCGCACTTTCAGGTTTTCAGTTTATCCAAGGATTTTCATGCCTTTATTTTCACTTCTTTGGCTTTTTTCTTTTTTTTTTTCAAACTGATTTCAATAATGCAAAACAAAATGCCAAAAACAACTAACAAACTATACAAGCAATGATATATATCCCTCCCCCATACTTGAAGTGCACTTTGTCCTCAAAGTGTAAATGAGTCAAAGATAAATGTGGGAGAAGGGAAAGAAATGTACCCCTCACTAGGGTGGTCCGGATGGACCACCAGGACCCTCCTCCGGCGGGTAAGGGAAGTGGCGGAAGAAGTGCTCCTGCCGGCGGTAAAGGGTGTCAATCCGGTCCTCCTGAGCCTCCATCCTCTCTCGAAATGAAGTCTCATAGCTAGCCTGCCAAGCTAGCTGCTGAGTCTCCAACTGCTGCCGATGAGCCGCCTGCCAATCATCCTGATGGCGGTCAAAGTGGGTGGACATGGAGGAGACGAAGCTGGACTGCCACGCCTATTGCTACTCAAGCATGGACCGCTGATACTCTGTCTACCATGCCTGGTGTTGTGTAGTCAAAGTAGCCATCTGAGCCTGCAGACTCTCCATGGTCTGACTGTCGTGGCCCGCCGTCGGCAACTCCTCATCAGTGGTATGGGCCCTGCTAGAGCCGGCTGCGTACCTCCCAACAATATCAACCTGAGGTCGTCTCGGAGGGACAGGGTCAGCCAGGACATATAGGTCGGAGAGCTCTTCTCCCAATGGGAGTCGGCGGGGTAAATATGTGAGATGACTCCCATCTGCAAGGGAGATCCAAAAACGATGTCCCCCATCTATCTTGAGGAGCCTGCACCTCCTCAATAACCCCTCATTGTATAAGGGTGCCTCCAAACCTTCTTCCAATGGAGGAAGACACATAACCTGCGCAACTAGTAGTGAAATGATACCTCCTCCCACTATGTCACGAGGCTCATTCCTCTTAATCCGCTTAAGAGCGGTAAGGAAGAGATATGCCCAATCCGGCACCCAATCATTCGTGGAGAGGCACGCATATATCAATGGAAGGTCCTTGAGAGCAACTTTATTCTCCTCCTTGTGTCCACAGAAGATACTCATGAAGACCTTTGATATGAGCCTCAAGTAGGGGTGAGTGAATTTGTTGGAGTACTCGCCACCTGCATGGAACTCTGACCTAGTGGCGGCCTGCTAAAACTCAAGCAAATCCGGTATCGGAATGGGTTTCCACCAGTCATCGGAAGCTGCTATTGTCACCACTAAAGCCTCTGATATCTGTGTGTAATCGAATGTGTACTTCCTCTTGTTGTATTTGAATGAAAGCCCAATACACATTTGGTCTACCGTCTCCATTTTGAATGTTGCTATAAATTGTCTACTGAGGTCGGGGTGTGTTGGAGCGGTCATTGTCAGAAAATCTCCCAACCTGGCATTGCTTATAAATTCTTGCATACTCTCCAACTTCCCTAGATTTTCCAAGGTGGAAGCATCAAGGAACCGGGTTGCATGCACCTCCCGGCTTTGAGCGATCCTGTACCGATCTTTGTCACCTTCTGTCAACTTGTATTTCTTTTGTGGTTCCATCTCTTGCAATTGATCAAGTAAGAGAGTTAGAAATTTCAGCAATTTGATCAAAAGACAAACCTTTTGTCGTAATATCCGCAGGGGCGGCTCGACGTAGGGGCGGGAGCTTGCAGGCGCAGGGGCGGTCGAAGAGCAGAAGAGCGATTCGGTGGTTCGACGAAGGTGGTGGTGATTGTTCTTTTCCGACGCCTTCCTTGTTGTCGCAAACGTTGCCGGAGGTGGGACAGGGGAGTGGGGAGAAAGGGTGAGTGTATGTGGTGGAGATTGTTTGTGTTTGCAGGAAGGGGTGGCGCTGCTGGGTTGCTGGAGGTGGCGCAGGGGGCGCGTCGAGGTGGTGGTGATGAGGTGCTGGAGGGCGCAAGGGTGTAGGGGGGTGAGCGGCTAGGTTTTTGCAGAGTGAATGGAGAGGGAGTGGGGAAGGTGATAGATGTAGGTTATTTTTGGGAAGTGTATTGTTTTTTCTTTCCTTAACTGTACCGCAGGGGCGGTGTGTGTTGCCACGGGGGCGGTGACAAGAGAGAGGGGCCACGCAGCCTCAGCGCCGGGGGCCGAGCTGAGGGTGCGTGTCAAGGGTGGCCGCAGCAGGGGCGTAGGGTTGGCACTGTGGGGTCGTGACCTACGTGAGCACACGCAGGCCCAGCGCCGGGGGTGGCGCTGGCCAGGGGTGTCACCGCAAGGGCGTGTTTTTAGAGCCACAGGGGCGGTTTTCTTGACAGATGCTCCTCTTCTTATTCCTTCGGGTTGCCTCCCGATTTAGCGCATTTGTTTTACGTCGTTGGCTCGATGTAAGGACTCTTCCTCTATGTTTGAACCTCTTCCTACATCCCTTTTGGATTTATAACCGTTTGCGACGGTAATCCTCCGGAGGCCCTAGTTTCAATTATTCTAATGGCTTCCGCCATTTGACCAACCTCCTTCTCAAGGTTCTTGATGCTTGATTATGTTGTTTGGACATTAGTAGCAAAGTGTTTAGTCAAAACCTGTAGCATATCTTCAGTTGAGGGATACTTACCTTGGCGGGGCTGTTGTTGTTGGTTTTGTTGATCCCTCGAACGAAAATTCTGTTGGTCACGCCAATTTGGCATGAAATTCTGTGAATAGGGATCGTTTCTAGGTCTTTGTTGTTGTGGTTTTCCATAACCCATTGCGTTTACTTCAGCATCGTCATCTTGAACTTCTGGACACATGTCCATTGGATGATATGGGTCAGCACAAACTGCACAAGCTTTTAGTTGTTGCGGTGTTCCCATAAGTGTTAGCCTCTTCACCATTTCCTTCAGTTCCGCTAGCTCGGTGGAAATCTCGCTCTTCCCGGAACTCATGGCATGAACTCCTTTTTTAGCCGGGGTCCTTCCAAAGTTCCAAGTTCCTTCCGCTAGTTCTTGTATCTTTTCCAAAGCAAGGTCAGGAGTAGAGTTAAGAATATTACCTCCGCAGCCGCATCGACGATCCTCCTTTCATTGTCTAGCAAGCCATTGTACAAGTACAAGACTAGATCTTGAGTTGAATATCCGTGGAAAGGACAGCTGGATCGGAGGCGTGCAAACCTTTCAAAGTACTCGTAGAGAGTTTCGGTTGCCTCTTGCTCGATGTTGCTTATAGCTTTCTTGAAGCTATTGGCCTTTTTAGCTGGAAAGTATTTCTCCAAAAACGCTTTGTGAAGGTTTTCCCAAGTGTCAATGCTCCCGGATGGAAGGTGGTAATACCAATCATCCGCCGAATCCTTGAGTGTGAAGCCGAATGCCCTCATCTTGATTTGTTCTTCGGTAATGTTGGCCGGCTTCATGCTCATACAAAAGGTGTGGAACTTCCCAAGGTGCTTGATGGGGTCTTCACCGCTTAGCCCATGGAAGGATGGAAGTAAGTGAATAAGGCCCGGTTTGAGATCAAAGTTGGCTCCTTCCCCTAGTGCCGGTATAGCTACCGCAAGAGGGTTTTGAGCCAAAGTGGGCTGCGTAAGTTGACGAAGAGTACGGTCAGCCATCTCTTGTTGTAGTTGTTGTTGTCTTCGTTGCCGGATGTGTGTCCTCTCAATTTCTGGATCAAAAGAAGCAAAGCCGGAATTAGTAGCACGGGTTTGAACCATAAAATGGTTCAAACCAATAACCAATAATAACAATAAAATACAAAAACTCCCCGGCAACGGCGCCAAAATTTGACCGAAGGTATTTCTATGGTCGTCTATACCCAATCAAAAGTAAATCTCGACTTAGCACTAAGAAAAAGTATAGTGATTAAGTAAGGGTCGAACCCAAAAGAGTTGAGGTCTTTTAGATGCAATTATTGATTATAATGACAAGTGACACAAAGGGGGGGGTTTGGTTGAATTGATGCACAAAAACATATGAAAACGATGAATACGACAAGTAAGACAATAATGGGTGAATCTACACTAGGTTGATTCTAAGCATACAATTGCTACTTTGGTGTATTCCTTTTACAAGTTTTTAAGTAATCTCCCGTCTCGATCATACATATGTGTTGAGCCAACTGGAATCAACACAACTTAACCTATTAAAGTTCCGTAAACCTACAAGAACAAATAATAAGTCAGCATTCAAACAAAAACAATGGGATATAAAGAGAAGATTAAAACCGTTAAACTTATCTTTATATTTGTGTTCCTTTTCTTTAAGTAATTATAACCCGTTATTACTTAAAGTTGCTACTAGATTAAATACCCAAACCCGGAACCTATTAATACTAGTTGTTTACATGCACTTTAGAACCTAAGGTGATCAATCTCAAGTAATAGTTAACATGCAATTAAACGATGAAGATCAAGGAAACACAAAGCATTACTGAATAAAAACTTATATTAAAAGAACTTACAACCAAAGCAACAAAGCAGCTTCAAACCAACCCAATGTAGCAAGGGAGTTAGCAACTCATTACAATGGAAAAACTCAAGTCTAAAATGGATTTTGTGAGGAAAATCATGGATGATTCTAGCAATCAGCCATGGACTATTTATACTACAAAAGACACTAAATTAGGAGTAAATAGCCGGCCTAAAACAGCCACCTTTAATGCCATAAAGGTGGTGTAAACAGCCGGAGTAAAGCTTCTGGCGTTACACCGCAGGGGTGGCCCTCAGGACCGCAGGGGCGGTTTAGGCAAAATCGGTTGATCTTCTTCATAACCGCTGGGGCGGCTACACAACTCCGCTGGGGCGGATCTTTAATGCTCTTCAACGTCTGACCTTTCGCCTTCTTGATGTTTCTGATGTCAAGGCTTAGGGGCGCCGCAGCGGCGGTGACACAGACTCTTCGCCTTCCAGCTCCCAAGGCGAGGCGCAGGCAGGGCGCAGTGGGAGGCGCAGGGGAGCTGGTCTTCGTCTTGTCCGGGAAAGTCACCGTAGGGGCGCCAATGGGTGGCGCAGGGGCGGTGATCTGCATCTTGGCCGGCACTCGTGACGGTGCTGGGAGCGCTTCTGTGGGAAGTGTCACCCGTTGGGGCGGCTGCAAGGGCCCGCGGGGGCGGTGGAGCAATAGAAACATTGCTTCTTGATCAATCTTTACTCCTAAGTTCTTATAACTCCTTCCTTAGCTTCTTTTGATATTTTTCTTCTGGACCAAGGAGTTAGTAGCATAAACCGACACTAATGCAATAAAAAGACTCTAAAATCTACCCTAAATGATAGTGATTCCATCACCTATCACTCAGTCTAGGTGCCCCTGCGGAATTGTCGATAGAGGTTTGTCTTAAGCTCCAATCTTTTAAGCCTTGGTTTGCTGACATTGTGAACTTCATTGTCAGGAAGGAGTATCCTCCAGACTTCACCAAGGCACAACGAGAGAAGGTAAAAGCTGAAGCTCGACACTACGTTTGGGACGATCCCTACCTTTGGAAGCATTGTAGTGACCAAGTGATCCGGCGTTGCATTCCAGATAATGAGGTACAATCCGTCCTAACTTTTTGTCATTCTGAAGCATGTGGGGGGCACTCTGGGGCAAACAAAACTACAAGAAAGGTTTTGGATGTCGGTTTCTTTTGGCCACACATTTTTCGAGATGCTTTTGCGTTTTACAAAGTGTGTGATAAATGTCAAATAGTAGGAAATCTTTCAAGGAGACATGAAATGCCCCAATCCTCTCTTTTATTTTGTTAAATATTTGACGTTTGGAGAATTGATTTCATGGGGCCGTTTCCTACTTCATTCGGGAACACATATATTTTGCTTGCGGTGGACTGTGTTTCCAAGTGGGTGGAAGCAAAGGCCACCAAAACTGATGATTCAAAAGTAGTTGCAGCTTTTCTTAAGGAAAATATCTTTGCAAGATTCGGAATCCCAAAAGCCTTAATCAATGATAGGGGTACCCATTTCTGTAAAGAGTGTCAACAGCTTATCATCCTCAAACAAACGGTCAAGCTGAGGTATCCAACCGGGAAATAAAGACCATCCTTGAAAAGACGGTTTCTCCCGGAAGGAAGGATTTGAGTGCAAGGGAAGCAAGGTCGCCCTCAACGCCATCCCACTACTCTACTCTTGTCTTTCACAAAGTGAGAAGGTAACGGATTGGCCGTACCTCTTCTGTACCGCTTTGAAGCGGATTAGCAGGAACGAGCCGAGGGACATTGTCGGCGGTGGGGTAATTTTCTTGATTGCCTCACAGGTGATGGACCTGTCCGGACTAGAGGACGGGCTGGAGGCTCCTCATTACACAGAGAGGATGCTCAGGAGGTGCAAACTCCTCCGGCGGGACGGGAAGAACCTATTTTGGATCTCCCTTGCAGATAGGAGCCACCTCACCTATCTCCCTTGGCCCTTGCGAGCCTTCAGGCTAAAATGACGGCTATGACCACCCAGCACCGGAGCTGGCAGTCCGACTACCAGAAGACTATGTTGGAGTAGCAGCAGAGCTGGCAGACGAGCTTTGCCGCCTCCATGACCTCCCACTTTGACCAGAGGCAGGAGGCTTGGCAAGTAGCCTAGCAGCAGCAGCTGAAGGCTCAGTAGCTGGCTTGGCAGGCCAATTTTGAGACCTCTTTTGGCCGCCGGATGATAGCAAAACAGGACCGCATAGATGACATCTACCGCCGGCAGGAGCACTTCTTCCGCCATTTTCCTTACCCGCCGGAGGAAGGTCCTGGTGGTCCATCCGGACCACCCCACTGAGGGGTACATTTCTATTCCCTTCTCCCATATTTATCTTTGCCTCAATTCCATTTTGAGGACAAAGTGTACTTGAAGTATTGGGGGAGGATATTATCATTGCTTGTACAGTTCATTTGAGTTTTTATTTGATTTGTTTTGCATCTTTGAATTCAGATTGAAATTCACAAAAAAAAAATAAGAAAAAGCCAAAGAAAATGAAAAAAAGCCATGAAAATCCTTAGATAAACCGAATACCCGTAAGGGCGGTTTAGGCAAAAAGAAGGTAGTCCGACCAACCTTAGGTTGGTGTAAAATTGGACATGAGGGATGCGAGTTAAAGAGAGATCATCAAAAGAAGAAGAGTGGCAAGGTGAAAACCCGAAAGGGCGCCTTGGCAAAATGAGCGACACCGAGTGTAGGTTTCCCTTCCGGCATTTTGTTGACATTAGAAGGGGAGTCATAAGGAGGTTGTCCGGGTAGGCCACCCTTGGAGCAATAAGGATGGTAGTTTCTCCCTTTTTTCTCACATTTCCGCTCTTTTCCTTCTTTCTTTCTTCGCTTTTCTCTTGTTTTCATTGTCTTTCTTGCTTACCCATGCTTCCTGAGGCCTTTGAGTCTAGTTGCTGTCATTTGTTTTACTCGGGACGAGTAAAAGATCTAAATACGGGGGAGTTTGATAGGTGATGGAATCACTATCATTTAGGATAGTTTTTAGAGTCTTTTTATTGCATTTGTGTCGGTTTATGCTACTAACTCCTTGGTCCAGAACAAGAAGACTAAAAGAAGCTAAGGAAGGAGTTATAAACACTTAGGAGAGAAGATTGATCACGAAGCAAAGCTTTTGTTGCCTAACCGCCCCAGCGGAGCCTTGCCACCGCCCCTACGGGTGACACCTTACACCGGACCGCTCCTTGCGCCTTCACCAACGCTGGCAAGGAAGTGTGTCACCGCCCCTGCGCCACTCCTTGGCGCTCTTGTGGTGACCTGCCCTGAAGAGACGAAGACTAGCTCCCCTGCGCCTCCCACTACGCCCCTGCCTGCGCCTCAACATGGGAGCTGGAAGACGAAGAGGTTGTGTCACCGCCCCTGCGTTTACTTAGGGACGCCCCGGCGGCGTGGCATCAGAAACATCACGAAGACGAAGGGTCAGACGCTTGAAGATCATTGAAGATCCGCCCTAGCGGAATTACCTGGCCGCCCCTGCGACCATGAAGAAGATCAAGCGTTTTTGCCTTCACCGCCCCTGCAGAGCTGAAGGCCGCCCCTGCGGCTTAACGTCAGAAGCTTTACTCCGGTTGTTTACACCACCTTTATGGCATTAAAGGTGGCTGTTTTGGGCCGGCCATTTACTCCTATTTAGTGTCTTTTGTAGTATAAATAGTCCTTGGTTGATTGCTAGAATCATCCAACCTATCCATGTTTTTCCCCACAAAAATCCATTTTAGAATTAAGTTTTCCATTGTAATGAGTTGCTAACTCCCTTGCTACATTGGGTTGGTTTGAAGCTGCGTTGTTACTTTGGGTGCAAGTTCTTTTTAATATAACTTTTTATTCAGTAATACTTTGTGTTTCCTTGATCTCCATTGTCTAATTGCATGTTTACTATTGCTTGAGATTGATCACCTTAGGTTCTAAAGTGCATGTAAACAACTAGGATTAATAGGTTCCGGGTTCGGGTCTTTATTCTAGTAGCAACTTTAAGTAATAACGGGTTGTAATTACTTAAAGAAAAGGAACACAAATATAAAGATAAGTTTAACGGTTTTAATCTTTTCTTTATATCCCTTAGTCTTTGTTTGAAAGCTAACTTGTTATTTGTTCTTGTAGGTTTACGGAACACTAATCTGTTAAGTTGTGTTGATGCCGGTTGGCTCAACACATATAAATGATCGAGACGGGAGATTACTTAAAAACTTGAAAAAGGAACGCACCAAAGTAGTAATTGCATGCTTAGAATCAAACTAGTGTAGATTCACCTATCATTGTCTTACTTGTCGCGTTAATCGTTTTTTTAAGTTTTTGTGTGCATCAATTCAACCAAACCCCCCCCCCCTTCTGTTACTTGTTACTATAATCGATAATTGCATCTAAAACACCTTAACTCTCTTGGGTTCGACCCTTACTTAATTACTATACTTGTTCTTACTGCTAAGTCGGGATTTACTTTTGATTGGGTATAGACGACAATAGAAATACCTTCGGTCAGAGTTCTAGACCCTATGATCTCGCAAGATCATAACCCATAACCATGCTAGGATAACTCCCTCCTAATCCTCATGATCTCACAAGGTCATAACCATCACAACACATGCTAGGATACTCTCGTCCTAGTCACCACAATCTCAACAAATATATAACCATAATCTCAATCCTCATAAGCTCACAAGATCAACCAAACACTCAACGCCTTACAATCCTCACAAGATAATAACACCTCAAGCTTTATAACGATCATAAATCCTCAAAAATCACCTAAGGTTCGTGGCCACTACTTGGCATTCACTCTAAGTTATGCTATATCCAACCTAGCATGATACTACTAAACATAACTACATCGAGGAAGAAACATTTTCCGAGGTTAAAACCCGCATCAAAACATTTTCCGAGGTAATTTATATCATTTTATAACATGGGTCGAAATCTGCAATCAAGTTTTCCGGGCAACGAAGAAACTCAAGAAACATAGGGAGTTTTCCGAATTTAACCTTGGGCCAAATATGTAATTATATAACTTAGTAGGACATAATAGATATTTGCAAAAAGGTGGCTAATAAACTGAAATACAATAATATGGGTTATTTCATGTGAATACACTTATACAGTGGAGGCCGATTGGGTGTCTTCAGTCCTCATTTCCGGCGGTGCTAGTACAGTTCCGGCGTCAGGAATGGGCTCCTCCGATGGTCGGCAGCACGGTCTAGATGATGGCGGTGGCGGCGACGGCGGAGGGAGGCTTCTACGGTGGCCATCTCTATTTGAAGTAGGGACCTCAAAAGGGTCTCTGGCTATGCAGATTGCTGGTGATGACTGGGCTACTGGAGCAGGGTTTCCACGGTGTCCCTGTTGGCCTCCCTTGGGTTTAAGGGGCCCCCTAGACAGCTTACTCCGGTAGCTAGCTCTTTGGGGTGACAGATCCGACGGTGGCCTGTTGGTGGCTCTGATAGGTGGTGTGGAAGGTGCGAAAGGAGGAGGGTTGCCCAGTGCTCTCGGCCCACATCCAAGCGGGAAGTCTCGGACGCACGAGACCCTGGCTCTCCGGATGGGTGCCAGACAAATCGGAGGCTTGGAGGAGGCACGACAGGCGGACGCTGGCTGCTCCGGTGAGAGCGAGGGAGGGCGTTGCTGCACGGCACTGCGAGAGGGAGAGTGAGATGGAGGCGTGGTTCTGCATGGCCAAGAAGAGATAGCGAGGGTGAGGGATTTGGGGAACTCACGCAAGAGGGAGAGCAACACAGGGTTCGGGGTAGGTGTAGTCGAGGGAAAGGGCGAGGGGTCGAGGTCTTTGAGGGGGTAGGCTTGCACGGTCAGGGGTTGGGTAGCCTGGCTGCTAGGCGGGTTTGGGCACAAGGGCTACTATCACACAGAAAAGAGAATAAAAGTAAAGAAAAGCAATGGAAGGCTGAAAAGGGGCAAAAATCCAGCCCGGGTGGGCTCGAACCCCTGACCTCCGGGTCAGAGAAGGAGGGAAAAGAAAAAATTAAAAGGAGGAATGAATAGGTAAAATAAAAAAAAAATAAAAATAAATATACTAAGATAAAGAAAATCCAATAAGGAATCTCCGAACAGGATGTCCAGATCGGAAAATTTTCCGCACTCTTCCGTAAAATTTACCAAAAATATAATTATACTTGGGAAACATTTTACACCTTAAAATATTTTAACAAAAATACTTGAGCTAATAAAATATCGATAAAAGTAGGAGAAATAAATATCGGAACGCACCCAATAAACGGGGCGTTATATTAGATCCCCTAAAACAAGTTTCGTCCCGAAACTTTCTATGCGACGAACTTCTCGGTCCCTAAGGCCGAGGTATGAACTCTCAAACTAAGAAGGTTGAAACCTTCTAATCGATACACACCATCTACACGAACTACCCTTGCAGATATGTCAGGTCACATAGTTATTCCCGCACAGGGCATGAACTACACATAATATCACACACATGCACATAACTCAACCAAGAGAAGAACTAGGTCTAACCCGTGGATTCTAGTGATGCTACTAGATCCGCGTAAAACTCAACTAAAGATACTACCCTCCGTCTTCCAGTTAGCCTCATCGGTCCCTCGTCTACCACTAGATCCTCATGACTGACAACATGTATGAGGCATGTATGTTCTCTCTCGATTGATACACATGAAAAATCGGGTGAACACTACTCTTGGTGGCAACACCAACTTCTAAGCCACTTCTCCAACTCGCGCTAAGATCTCAAAAAGGTCCGATATATCGGAAACTCAACTTTGTTCTTGGGTTTTTCTCAATACCGCATTTCAATTATGTTTCTCTTTGATTGTCTCTTACAAACATAGTTGACTTTGGTTCTTGTCAACTCAACTTTAAGGTTACGTTTCTTCACATTTTGAAGTATGTTCCCAATAATGAATGAAGTACTTTACCTCACACCACTTTTACCAATGAGATACGTATGCTATCACTTTAACATCGTTCCCCAATACTCAATCAAGGCCTTGCCTTGGAGAATCACTTGTACACCTCAAACCCATCATACCTCGAGGCAATTTCCAAATAGTTGCATCAATGAATCACCTCTTAACTCTCAAAAATTCCATTGTCAATTTTCGTCTCATTCAATACTTCATTGTGATCCGGAGTAGGTTAGCCCTAAAATGGTGTTACTGTGGAGAATCTCTCCACAACTCTGGTAATGACCAACACATATAAGAAAACTTGTAATTTCCTTCACATGCTTTGAGGGTTCTCGTCTCGAGAGAACTTATCCTACAACTTCTCTCTTCTTCGAGAGAAGACCAAAATATATTATCCGGCACATTAGTAAGCCCATGTGGAATCACTATAGCTCGTAGTGTCATGGTTTGTCCGTAATGCCGTATTTGCAATATCCGTGACTCAAATTATCAATTGGTGACAATTAGACCTTAAATCATTCTTAGAAGAGACTACTGACCCTTGCTACCGGTCGAGTAGATCATCTATCCGTGGTGAGCGATACTTGTTCTTCATTGTTATCTTGTTCGGAAATAATTGTCTTTCTTTTCACAAACTGTTATTCTCCATAACAATTTCAAATCAAGAGTTCAAGATATACTTAGAGTTCCCATGGTAGTGCATTAGTTTTAACGAACCCTTATCGTCAACAGCTCGCAATTGCTCCTTCACTTGCTTCCAAACTCGTGTCTCTTCACAAGTGTCATTCCATACGGCACCTTAGGTATCTGAATAGAGTCGAGCTTGTACCTTAGTGGAAAAATCCACATTCTGACGTATTGAGACTATGTGGTATCTCGGGTTCCGTCTTTTCTTCTCCCGTCAAATAACATAATAACCGACACAGCCTTGCCTTAACACTTGACGGGTCGTCATGGTACTAATGATCTACCCCGATCTGTTGGGGTGATGCCCTTCTTACACGTGTATTGTTTCATCTGTAGTTACATTGTCGACCGTCATCTTCCAAAGATCCTTCATCTCTTGAACTTGGGGGAATTGCTTGAGTCTTTTGACTCTTGAAGCCTTGGTGAAGCAATATTTCAACTTAATCCCCCTTTTCACTTCGAAGGAATGACGATAATAAAATTCCTTGATCTCGCACATAAGTTCAGTCGCGAAGGTCCTAACTAGAAGACTTAGTCATGCCTTATAAGAAATCGATCTTATCTTCTTCGCTTTTCCTAACATCCCAACACATGGGAGGAGCTCTTCGTATTCTACATAAACTTGCACAATTCCTTCGAGTAAGTGTAGAAATTACTTAATTTCCTTATGTAACGTCAATCCGACGGTAGAGGTTCTAACCTTAATCTTCCATATACTTCTCGTACATCTCATGTGGACATCAAACTTCAAACTTCGGTCTTCTATTACTCTTGTTGGTCACCTTATGCATATTTCGGTATTCCATGAACAACTTCACAGCCGTATCAGTACGCCCCGTGGAAAACGCTAGAAGAAATTGCCCATCCAGAATCACTGAAAGATCCACTCATTACTTCACCAAGTACTAACATCATAACTCTAAGCTCAGAGCGTTGCCCTAATCTAGGTTCTCCCTTTCACGCCATAGCCACCAAGGCTCTTCCGTGTGAGTTTGAACATTTGACTCAACTCTTTGCTCGCAAAATCATACCATCCATTTCATTAGAACAAACATATCACACATTCCCTTTACGAATAACAACAATAGAGCCTCAATTTCCACTTCGTTCTTTTAGTTCTCTTTACCCTGATCAAACTTCAAAAGATTTGATCCGTCTCATCTCCCCCACATGTCAACCCCATGACCTAAGAAGGTCGAAAAGTGTCGTTACAATCTCTCCTAAGGGGTCTCTTACAGTTACATGCTTTGACCTCATTCAATGCTACTTGATTAAGACACTTGCACTTTTGTCGATAACACTCCTCACTACTGACATTGAACCAATAGGAATACTCCAAGCTCTTGTTTCCGATCTTCTATGTTCGCATAGTCTTGTTTACTCCTCCCATCTACACACATCAATAGACAACCCACACCTGTGCGTTCTTAGTTGTCACCGATTAACTTGTATCCGATATTCTCCGAAGATAACTATACCCTTCTCGGCCTTGTTTTGTTGCTCTGAAGTCTCTCCATCATTAGAAGCTTCTTGTTGCGTCTCTCATCTTCTCAAACCATCATCTATATGAACTTCTTTCTTCTTGATGTTGCTTTGCCCTCTCACCATAACGAATAACGGTTGACCCTCTTAAAGACATTCTACTATGTGAACTGATAGCATGTATTATAGTCCATATTTTGGGACTTGTTTAGACGTTTTATCTTCAATAATCTGCGTGTTTGAATGTATATTATGTGAATATGTCGTCGTTTCATCTACCTTCACGGGAATTGAGGTCTACACCAAATTTCAATGTAATCGTAGGTAAAATGGCACATTTTGGACCGAAATGGAGCTAAGGAGCGAAGGAGTCATTGGAGCTACATTCAGGAGCTTAAAAGAGAACTCAGGAAGTAAGGAATTAACAAAGAAGATTTACTTTGGACCAGATTTAAGAGATTTCACCTTCAGCTGAGATTCACCTCGGTCAACTACAGTGCCACCTCGACCGAGGTGATCTAGAGGAGCGCACCGACCGAGGCGAATACCTTGACGCGGCGAGATATATTTTATTGGGCTGAAATCTGTTATTTTTGGAAGGAGAGATCTTATATTTTTGGGCTTGATTTCTGGAAAGAAGATCATATATTTGAGAGATCTATTTTAGAGATAAGATATATTTTATTAGGAAATTATCTTTTTAAGATATTATTATCTTTGGAAGATTATTCTCCTATATAAAGGGTTGGATTTTCCATAAGTTGAAGCATGCTTCGAGGCTGAAAATAACCAGCAAAGAGAGGATTTCCTGGAAGCTTTGAAGGAAGGAAGGAAGATTAACGATCAATCAAAGAAGGATTGATAGTTCGGATATAGCTTTTGATGGGATTTGTAAGACTTTCTTAGATTCCTTTTTGTTTCAATGTCTTGTTGGATTTGTGGTCCAAGGAACGCTGATTTGTTTTATATTTAATTCAAATATGGAAGTCTTGTTCTTAAGGTTTTTGTGTTCAAATATTCATTCCCTTCTCATATATTTGATTATTGCTTTCATGATGATGAGTGGCTAATTTCCTTGTGCGATTCTAGGGTGATTGGCTGAAAGTTGTCGGAAAAACGATGATAGAATAATCTTAATCCCAGTAGGTCCATGAAAGCTCGAGTCTTTAACCTTAACCCTAGAGTACCTCGCTCAGTCGATGAACATCTTGGCCGGGGTGGAACTTGACTGACCGAGGTGACCTTTTTTGATCCGTAACTGAGAGGTAAGTGTTAGAGTTTGCCAAATCCTATTCTTATTACACCTTTCCTGGTTCAATGCAAGCCTAGGATGAGACTTACCCGGTGATTCCTTTTCTTGTTTACCCATGATCATAAGTGTAGGTAATATAGGTTTATCCTTTATTGGGGTTTGAGTGTGCTTTCATCCCATCTTTGTGAGTTAGCCTGAGACTTACCCGGTAAAGGTTTATTCTATTTCCTTAGGTGGTGTGTTGTTTTGAGGTTATAGTTCCATTCCTTAGTACCTTAAGACTTACCCGGTAATAGGAGTTTTGGTTTGGGATAGTGAGCAGTGAGACTTGCCCGGTGATCTATTCCACTTTAGAAACACCTTCCCTTTGCAAAATCTCACCTTTGTCCGCTTTACCTTTAGATCATGAGTTGGAACCACAACTAGATGCTTTAATCCCTAGAATTTGCATACTCCCTTTAATTGATCTTATTATCATCGTTTTGATTGCTTTAATCGCTTTTGTGGATATTAGTTATAATTGACTACTTATACTTGCTTTGTTTCACCTAAGTCCCTGAGATCACCACCCCGGGATTCTTGTTTTTACTATAATTGATCCATACACTGCGGGTTCCCATCCTTGTTTAAGCATATTTCTTGGGATATAAATTTAAAGCTTGAACACAACGTTTCGAGCGAACAAGTTTTTGGCGCCGTTGTCGGGGACTTGGTCTAGACCAAGCCAGTTGTGGTAGTCTTTCGGGGCATTTGCCCCTGTTGCTACTAACCACTCTACTTGAGTGACTTTTGCAGGTTCTTCTTAGGTTTATGCGAAGAACCCGTGCTGGGAAGGAAATCGTTGCTTACGATCCCGAACTAGAAAAGACATACAAAAGACTCTTGAAAGAAGCAAAAATGGCCAATCGAGATGATCGTGATCTTGAGGCCGAATTGAAGGATGCGATGCAACAGCTGCACCTCAATAGGGAAGAACTACAACGCGAGAGGGAGCAAAATCGCACCAGAGCTGCAGAGATTGAAGAAGATATGGCTGAGCTACGAGCCCAAATTCTGCATCGATCAGACCCTCGACGGAGGCAGGACCCCACTCCAGCTGCCCCGGCCGAGATACTTCCACCTCGGATGCATGTCCGAGATTTTCTTTTTGCAGGTATTCCACAGACCGTAGGGAAGAGGTTGGACCCAAACCAGTAAGTGAGGCGTCCAGGAGTCAACCTAGGTGATCCAGCGGAGCATGATTATAAACTTCGACCGCAAGTTCTATCCATGATCCGCCAATGCGAGTTTGGAGGTTTAGAGAGGGAGTCTCCGCATCAATATTTGCAAAACTATAGGATTTTGATGGAGACCTTGAGACCTTCAAGGATGGAAAATAATAATTACAAGCTAAGGCCTTTTTACTTTTCTTTGAAAGACAGGGCGCTTACTTGGTATCAGTTTCTTCCTCCCAGAAAGATCAACACTTGGGAGGAAATGACGACGGAGTTCTTAACAAAATTCTTTCCCCCCTCCAAAACCGTTGAAATGAGAGGGAATATCAATGCATTTATCATGAAGGACAAGTATAGTGTGTCCAAGTCATGGGAGAGATTTAAAGATGTTCTTTTGGATTGCCCACACCATGGGATTCCAAAGATAGAGTTGATGGAGATTTACTTCAAGGGATTGGATGGAGCTACCCAATTCAACCTTCAACTACTATCCGCCGGCACATTCATGGACATGCCGATAGATGAAGCTTGGGAGTTCATTGAGAAACAAGCTTTGCACATGGAAAAATACTCCCACCAAGGAGCTGAGAATAGAGTTAAGAGAGTTAACCTCCAGGAAGCTCCATCAAATGATAATCAACTCATCTCCCTCAAGAATGATGTGAAGCAATTGAAGGACCATTTGGTTGCTCACACCAAAAAGGAGGAGGGAGGATATCAAGGGTCAAGGAACAACAATCATGGTTCCCGGAACAACAACTACAACAAAAATAGAGACTCCAACAGCAATAATTGGAGATCCAACAATCAAAATCCGGGTAATCCTTATTCTAATTCCAATTCTAATAATTCCTCTAATCCTTTCTCTTCTTCTTCTACTCCATTAAAGAGCCAGGAGCCTGGATCAAGTTTGTCCAAGCCAGGGAAGAAAGATGCAGTGCTGGAGGCTATCTTGATCAAGCTCAACGTTATGAAGACGTCCATGACTTCATTTTCAAAGGCACAAAAAGCCTTAGAGCAACAATTCTTTAATAAGACGAATGAAGCGCCAAGAGATCCAGGGAAACTCCCAGCAAGGACAGAGAGCAACCCAAAAGGACAGATCATGGCAATAACGATGAGAAGTGGACTGAAAACTGCAGATCCAGTGTCTCGGTCGATGCTAGTGCAGATGAAGAACACCTCAGTCCAAGTACAGACGAAGAACACTTCAGTCGAGGTACCATCGGAGCTGGAGTCTCAGAAAGCGTCGGTTAAACTGATGTTTATGTCCCACCTCCTACATATAAACCACCACTTCCATTCCCCCAGTCGAGGGCTAGAGCACATCTTGACTTGATGAATAAATTACATATTAACATCCCTTTCCTTGATGCTATTCTAGGGATTCCCGCCTATGGGAAGTTCTTAAAAGAGATTCTATCAAGGAAGAGGATCCTGGAAGACTTTGGTGAAGTAAGGCTGACATCTAAATCCTCGGAGCTCATTCAAATCATGAAGGAGAAGATTCCACCCAAGTTGAGAGATCCCGGCTCATTTTGCATTCCTATTCAAGTTGGGGATGTTACTTGTGAGGCGTTGTGTGATCTAGGAGCCAGTGTGATCATCATCCCGCTGGAGCTATGCGTGAAGATCGGACTTGGGGAGCCCAAGCCGGTGAAGATAAGATTATACATGGCGGACCGCTCCATTACCCATCCCGTAGGCATTTTGGAAGATGCCCCTGTTAAGTTAGGTAACTTCTATTTACCTATAGACTTTGTTGTGCTTGATATTCCCGTAGATTATCCCGTCTCTATCATTCTCGGGAGACCATTTCTAGCAATTTCGGGTTGCAATGTGGATTGTAAGAACGCCAAGTTGCAATTCAACATTGGCGGAGATCAAGTGGAGTTTGCATTGCTTGCTGCAATGAAAGGAGAGCCGCTGGAGGATGATATCTTCAACATCTATTATGAAGAAGAATCAAGAGAATTGGTGAGCTCTATCCTTGTTAATGATCCAATTGAAAGAGTTATTAGTTTTAGCTTAATGGAGGAAGGTATAGACGTTTCTTGTGTTGCAGATATACGGAGCTTAAAAGCACTGTAAGAAGATCCATTAGCTAAGATTGAGAAGCTAATCCAGGAGAAGAGAATCTCCAGTTTCGGTCCCAGTTGCAGTACCTGGACCGAGGCACTTTCTCGACCAAGTGAGGTGTTCTTGACTGAAGAACATCTCGGTCACCCACTCTAGACCTCGACCGAGGTCGCAAGCGAGATACCGTCGACTGAGAATAACAAACTTCTTACTCCCTTTACTAAAACTCATTAACAGTTGGTCGAGAACTTTCTCCACCAACCTTCTTTAAAGATGTGCGCCACTACTATTTAAATGAACCTCTACTGTTAAAGAGAGGTCCGGATGGGATGCTTTGAAGATGCATTCCGGAAGATGAAGTTACTAGTGTCATACGGCATTGCCACTCACTTCCTTGTGGAGGACACGCTAGCGCTCACAAAACATGCGCTAAGGTATTACGTTCCGGTTTCTTTTGGCCTACATTATTTAAGGATGTGCAAACGTTTGTTGTTTCTTGTGATGCATGCCAAAGAACAGTGAACTTATCTAGGAGGAATGAGATGTCACTCAATAACACCTAGGAGGTTGAGATTTTTGATGTATGGGGAGTTGATTTCATGGGTCCTTTCCCATCATCTAGAGGAAACCTCTACATCCTCTTAAATGTCGATTACGTCTCTAGATGGGTGGAAGCCATTGCCTCCCACTAATGACGCCATGGTGGGTGTGAAGTTCTTCAATCGGACTATCTTTCCACGTTTTGGGACTCCACGGATTATCATCAGCGATGGAGGGACACATTTCATCAACCGTAAGTTTAAAGCACTTATGTCGAAGTATGGGGTAACCCATAAGGTAACAACCCCTTATCACCCTCAAACTAGTGGACAGGTCGAGATCTCGAATAGAGAAATCAAAGCAATCTTGGAGAAGACCGTCTCTAGGACGAGGAAGGATTGGTCCACGAAATTGGACGACGCTCTTTGGGCTTATAGGATCGCATTAAAGACTCCCATCGGTACAACCCCTTATAATTTGGTATATGGGAGGTCTTGCCATTTGCCTATTGAGTTAGAATACAAGGCGTATTGGGCAATCAAATGGTTGAATTTTGACATCAAGGAAGCCGGTGAGAAGCGGCTATTGGACATTGATAAGCTGGAAGAGTTGCGTTTGAACGCTTATGAGAATGCCAAGATCTACAAGGAAAGGACAAAGAAATGGCATGATAAGCGTATCATCCCTAAGGAGTTCAAAGAAGGAGATTTAGTTCTACTCTTCAACTCCCGCCTTCGCATCTTTCCAGGTAAGTTGAAATCTAGATAGACAGGACCTTGCATTGTGAAACATGTTTTCCCTTATGGTGCAGTTCAGATTTGGGGAGAAACAAGTAGAAGCTTCAAGGTCAATGGTCAAAGACTTAAGAAATACCAACCAGAAGTCCAGATTGAGGAGATTGCACCACTATATCTTGTTTAGGGATACCGTACGGTCCAGCTAGTGACCTTAAATCAAGCCCTTCTAGGGAGGCAACCCAAGGTATTGCTTTCTTTTCCCTTTTTCTAGTCTAGCTTTAGATAGTTTGCTTTTACTTTGCTTTGTTTTGTTTTTGGCGTCCTAGACAGAAAACAGGTACTTTCTAAGGAAGGAATACAACCCAGGAGCAACACTGGAAGGACAGAAGTTCGAGAAATTAAGAAGACGGAGTTTGACTGAGACACATCTCGGTTGCTATCACAGCACCTCGACCGAGATGATTCTTGAGCAACCGAGGCGACTAGGGCTGACAACGATCCACATCGGTCTAGACACCTCGATCCAGTCGGGACCACCTCGACTGAGGTGACAGCAGAATCGGCGAGGGGTATAAAAGGGGAACAATTTCTCTCTCTTTCCCTCCACTCACCCTCTCGACCGCGGCGATAACCACCTCGTTTCTCCGATTTACACTTGTTTTCGACGATTTCTGCTTTGATTTTGCGAGGAAAGGCTAGAGGAACCGATTGCAAGCAAGAATCTGCAACAAAAACGCTTCCAATCGACCGAATCTGGGGTAATTAAATCGAAAACCCTAACTTCTCTATTTTCGCCGATTTCGGAAATTAGTGGCTTTGGTTGCCATAGGTCTGTGTTGAAAAAGGCTTAAATACCCCATAGGAACAATCTGTAGTGAAATTAGGGGAAAAGAACTAGAAATCAGAGAGTTAGATTCGAACAGCTTCTCGCCTCGGTCCAGTCGACCTGCCCCTCGGCTGAGGTGTTCTTGAGATCTGTCAGAGCAACTGAGGTGCTCTGTCAGAAAGAAAAAATGAGTTCCAGGTCTGATCGCCAGATAGTTCTGAGGGATAGATCCTCACCTTCTTCTTCTTCTTCCCGACCGCATCTTCACGCGCCTTGTGATTGCGCCGCGGTTTCTTGATATTTTTGCTTTTGATTGCCTCCACGTAGCTGATGATTTAAGGAGGATGGTATCTATGGTGGGGCTGGAGCAGTTCATGGAGATTAGAGCTCCAGCCTACCTCGAGCCCACTTTGGAGTTTGTGAGTTCTGTGACTCACTTGCATGAGGAGAGAACCATCAAGTACCGGTTGCTGAATCGGAACTACTTAGTTCCTATGGACCAGTGGAGAGACATTTTTGGCTTCCTGACCCCCACAGTTCCCGACTTCACCTCTCGAGCGGTAGCTCGACAGTTTTGGGGTCAGATTGTTGATGTTGTTGAGCTTGTTGACAGGTGGAGACCTGGAGATTCCAGGGAGAGGATTATCTTCCACCTTGCTTTCAGATTAGCCCACCGGATCTTGAGCGAGACCCTTCTGGCGCGTACTGAGATGCCCCAGAAGATTAGATAGAGCGAGCTTCTGAGCCTATTCTGTATGGTGACTGGGGGAGTGCCTGATTTTTGGCCGATGCTAGCTGAGGATCTGCACCGGATCAAGGCTAAACGGAAGGGAGAGATTTGTTGTGGCGGCTTAGTGACTCATATAGCGACAGTGATGGAGTTGGATCTGAGCGCTTGTACATTGGTGGCGGCTGTGATAACACGATTTATGACTTAGGTTTAGATAATCATTTAGATAGATTTCTCACTCATTCATGCATGGTTTAGCACTAGTTCACGACGTTTGCACCCAATTACACGTATTTTGTCAAGATAGACGTCTACACGGACTTGTGCATTGCTTTGTAGGTATTTTGGGAGATTTAGGAGCCTAATCGATACATCCGAGGATCATTCCTCGAGATGACACACTTCCGGACTCATTGGAATGCAAGCTAAGGGCTAAGGAGGACTCATAGAACCTTGCCAACACAAGCCATGCACCAAATCATGGCTCAACGAGCCATGATTTGGTGCATGGACTGAGGTGAAATCAAGTCATTCAATGATCAAAGATAGTGTAAATCTAAACTAAGATGAGATGAGGAATAAAGAAAGTGCAAAACACAATATTTATTTTTATGGTTTTGGGTGATCAAACAAGGATCATAAATATATCAACACAAACAAGCAAACTAACACACAAACACAAAGATAAGAGATAAGAGGTAAGAAAGCGGTTTCTAGAGATTCGGAATTCCGATTATGACAATGGACTCATGCTATCTAAACATCAAAGGAAGGCTGCGGTACACAAACCGGCCACTACCTAAGGATAAACCCCTCCTTACCGGGTAAGTCTCGGAATGGGTAAGTCTTAGGAAACGATCCTAGCACACTCAATCCAATATCGGCTATTTTGGCTGACTACTACCTAGAGTTCATCATATTATGCATCTCAGAGAATAAATTACCAGGTAAGTCTCATCCCTCAAAAAGATTGCTAACATTAGGTCACCCTAAGCTAGATTAGGCTCAACAAACACTAGGATTTCAACGCATTTACATCCTGACATCGATATTCATCAATACAAGCACAACAGAGAAAAAAACGGGTGGATCATGAAAACCACGGCAGTGGAATCATAAAGAACAGGCCGTGATTCTACAATGAGTTGTGGTTTCGAGTACAAATCGATCCTAAGCTAACATGGAAGTCCATACAATCATAGTCCAAAGCATAAACAAAGTTCCTTCACCCTAGAATCAAAACTATTCAGCCAACAACATACATTTCAAGATCAAACTTCACAAATAGAGCATGCTTGCAAGTCATGGCTAGATGATGAATAATAATCAAAAGAAAAGACATTAAAAGCTAAAATAGAAGTTACCAAATCTTACAAAGGCTCCAAGAGATGTTCCAAGTTGTCAACAATGGAAACCTCACTCAAAACCACTCTAATCTCACTTTAAAACAAAAATCTATAATGTCTTCCAAGAACACCCACAATGGGTTCTTGGAAGAGGGGCTACAATGGAGAAGTGTTTTGGGGAAGACGCTAGGTCAAAAAGGGAAGAGAGAGATCCCGAATACAGCCTGAAACATCAATTAAATACTCCTCCAAAAAGCAAAGGTCGGGGAAAGGAATCGCATGACACGTGTCAAAGTGGTCCAGACAGAAACCACGGGCGTAGAAATGGCCTCTGGGCCCGTGGTTTTGCTCCAGAAACCCTCCTTGGATCACAAAGCAATGAGTTGGTGCAAGGCATGCGCCAACAAGGTCCTATGTGTTTTTCTTTGCTCCTAGCTTGATCCTTAAAGAGTCCGGATGTGTGCCACCACAAGGAATGATCCTCGAATGTATCGATTAAGTTCCAAAAGCTCCCCAAAATACCTATAAAACTGACAAGAGTTCGTGTAGACGTCTATTTTGACAGTATGCATGAATTAAGCGTAAACGTCACGAACTAATGCGGAAACATGCATGAATGGAAAGAAAAACTATCTAAAAGAGTGCCTAAACTAGTGTCATAAATCATGTCATCAAAATACCCCATACTTGTCACTTGCTCGTCCCCGAACAAGGTCCAACTATATGCTACGAGATGGCATGATTTATGAATGCAGAAAAAACATAAAATCTTTTTGGAATTGTGCTTCATAAGATGGAACACCTTCATAGTCATGTTTCATGTCAATGGACAAGCAATCATGTACTATAATGAATAAAGGCACGGAAAGACAATCATACTTAACTCGAAAGCATGCATGAAAGGTGAAAATGAAGAAGTCAAGATGATCATGAGAATATCCAATCTAGATCACTAAGTCATACACATAAGCAAATAGGTCTTAAGGACATAGGAAAGAATAGGCCAAGAAACGTGATGATAAGGTGGGAATTTTCTAAGGTCATGTGGTGCAAATCCGGGAAAGGAACTAAACAGCCACAACTTCACATTTATACTTCATCCACCAAAGTGTATTTTTCTCTTTCTTTTCTTTCTTTTCTTTTCTTTTCTTTTTTCATTTTCATTCACTTATTTTTGAGACAATGGCATTGGTTTACAAAAGCCGAAACCTTGGTGATTAGCATACCTCGGGATTTTTCCAAGGTGCCTCAAACCGGGCACACATACCAAGGCTCATTAGGACATTCGGTTTATCCGACTTTGGCAAGGCACAAACACCCGATTATGTGAATGGTGCCGAGTTACTCGTCATCAAAACCAAAGTCCCCAAACCTATATTTTTTTCTTCACTTTTCACAACACATTTTCAACAACACACTAGCATGCTCCTATTCCAGGATGGGTCAAAAGAGGTCAAATTTCATATCAAGTTAGTTGCTCAAACAACATGATCAAGATGAGAAGAAGAGAGATAAAATGCCTTAATCATTCCTAGATGATGTGTATGAACTTGCATGTAATTTCGACAATCAATTCTCAATCCAATCAAGACAAGCATCATAATCACAAATCATGCATAGGATTCAAGAGAAGTATTTCAAGTCCACATATGCATAAATCCATTCAACACATAAGGCCATCCATAGCCAATTCACAAAACAATCTTATCATAAGGTTCATATCAAAACTAGGAAGCACAAAATTTTAAAATTTTTCGATTTTTTGGAATTTTTTAGATATATATGTACAATGCAAAACATAAAAAGAAACGTGTGGCAATAAAACGAAACTATCCTGGATGAGATCATGCCATGCTAAGAATCATGAAAACCCCACCCCATACTTAGAAACACATTGTTCCCAATGTGCAATTCAAGTAAAGAAGAGTGAAAGAAATCCTCAAAATGTATAAAATGGCGTCGTTCGGTATTTTGGTTCACTCATGTGGAGTGGTGGTGATGGATGATCAATCAAGCATGGTAGAGAGCTCTTCATAGTAATTCCGGAGTCGAGACCTGCGCCAAGGTGTATGCGAGATGGGAGCTCTTCCATCCAACAAAGACACCTCAAGCCGTCCAAGTCTCACGTCCGCTCCACCCATGGTTGAAAATGGGATCATCATCATCATCCTCGTGCCTTGCAAGACTTCTTTGTCACCTAGACTCTACCATACAAATACCAAACACAAAAAACACACAAAAACAAAATTCAAAAGCAAAAACGATAACGAAAGAGAAAAGGGAAAGAGTTGTTGCCCTTGGGTTGCCTCCCAAGAAGCGCTTCTTTTAGGTCATTAGCTTGACCAAACTCCGAGGATGTGTCAATGCACCTCGAATACCATGGTTTGCTTGAGGAGTCCAAGCAACCATCTTTTACCGGCATTCATGATGACAAGCAAGGGCCACTTGATCCCTAAATAAGCCTTAAACTCTCTCTTCACCAGTGAGTAGTAGACTCCTTCAACACCGCTCCTTTGATGATAGTATGGAGTTGCAACCATAGGTGCCACCCCATAATTAGACAATTGGTACTCTGCGGTCACACTGGTGAAATTCTTGCCATCCTTATCCTCTATGATCCGAAGAAAGCCGATTCTTGGAATGAATTCTTCATTGAAGTGCTTCATAACCATCATGGATCCATCATGCTTGCCTCCTTCATTCAACATGGGAGACTCCTTAGGAAAGGGACTCCAATCTTCATGTATACTCCTGGCAAGAAAGAAAGGATTGGAAGGAGTTGATGTTAACTTAGGGCTCTCAACGACAAAGCTTTCCACGGGCAAATCCACGGGCGTGGAAGTGCCAGATAGGCCGTGGTTCTTTCTGTTTTCTTCCTCCCTCGTGAACTCTTCAAGCGTGGTTTTGGGGTTGATGGCAAGGATGTCCAGGGGTGAGAGCACTTCATTGCACTCCTCCAAAGGTGAAGGAGGTGGAGGTAAGCCTTGAAGGATGGTAGGATCTCCTAGCATAAGAGCATTCCTAATCTCTTCAATCTCCCTCCTCATTTGTTCTTCTCTCTCAAAATTTAATCTTCTCTCATCCTTCAGGGCCAAATCCCTTAGCCTCACTTCCTCCCAAGCTTCATCCAACTCTTCTTGAAGTTCCTTAATGATCACGGTTGATTCGGGCAATTCTTGGATCTCCTCATGGTGAACCTCTTCTTGTTGAAATACTTCCGCTTCAAGCACCGCGTGGGAACTCAAAACGGAAGCAAGGTTGCTCTCTAGATCATCCATCTTCCTCAACATTTCTTCTAGCATTGATTCCACTCGATCATTGTGAGGTTCATGGTGAGGTTCCTCATGAAGCAATGTAGTCATGTGAGCTTGAACATGGGACTTATGATAGGCATTAAACTCCTCCCAATACTCAAAATCATCATGTAGAGGTCCTCGATCTTGGTATTCTAGCCACTCCTCAAACTTCATGTTGTCAAGGTCGTCTTGGAAGTACAATCCATCCATGGCAAACATGAAAAGGCAAAGACAAAAACCACACAAGATCAAAAGTAACAAGAAAGATATACACTAAAAACAATCAAAATCGAATGACTTAATCTAGGCCTAGTCCCCGGCAACGGCGCCAAAAACTTGTTACGCTAGGATTATACGACACAAATCCAAGGCAAGAGTGCCAATAACTCGTTCGCCCAAAACATGAACACACAAAGTCTTCATTTTATAACTCGATCTAAAATCCTAAACTACCTAGCGAAACCCGCAGTGTATCGATCGTTATGCAGGAAGGAAAGTATTCCGAGGTCGAACACAAGGACTGAGGTGAAATCTAGTCATTCAATGATCAAAGATGGCGTAAATCTAAACTAAGATGAGATGAGGAATAAAGAAAGTGCAAAAGACAATACTTTTGGATGGTTTTAGGTGATCAAACAAGGATCACAAATATATCAACACAAACAAGCAAACTAACACACAACCACAAAGATAAGAGATAAGAGGTAAGAAAGCGGATTCTAGAGATTCGGAATTCCGATTATGACAATGGACTCATGCTATCTAAACATCAAAGGAGGGTTGCGGTTGTTCGGAGTTGCGTGTTTCTCTAATGGGAGCAATTACTGGGTAAGTCTCATGCTCCACTAGTCTCACACCTAAGGTCCTATTACCGGGTAAGTCTCAAGGAACCTAAGGACGGTAATTCTACACAAACCGGCCACTACCTAAGGGTCAAACCCCTCCTTACCGGGTAAGTCTCGGAATGGGTAAGTCTTAGGCAACGATCCTAGCACAATCAATCCAATAGCGGCTTTTTTGGCTCACTACTACCTAGAGTTCATCATCTTATGCAACTAAAAGAGGAAATTACCGGGTAAGTCTCATCCCTCAAAAAGATTGCTAACATTAGGTCACCCTATGCTAGATTAGGCTCAACAAACACTAGGATTTCAGCACATCTACATCCTGATATCCAGATTCATCAATACAAGCACAACAAAGAAAATCACGGGTGGATCATGGAAACCACGGCCGTGGAATCATGAAGAACAGGCCGTGATTCTACACTGAGTTGGGGTTTCAATCACAAATCGATCCTAAGCTAACATGGAAGTCCATGCAATCATAGTCCATAGCATAAACATCATTCCTTCACCCTAGAATCACAACTGTTCAGCCAACAACATATATTTCAAGATCAAACTTCACAAACAGAGCATGCTTGCAAGTCATGGCTATATAATGAAGAATAATCCAAAGAAAAGACCTTAAAAGCTAAAATAGAAGTTACCAAATCTTACAAAGGCTCCAAGAGTTGTTCCAAGTTGTCAACAATGGAAACCTCACTCAAAACCACTCTAATCTCACTTTAAACAAAAATCTACACTAATGTCATCCAAGAACACCCACAATGGGTTCTTGGAAGAGGGGCTACAATGGAGAAGTGTTTTGGGGAAGAAGCTAGGTCAAAAAGGGAAGAGAGAGATCCCGAATACAGCCTGCAACATCAATTAAATAATCCTCCAAAAAGCAAAGGTCGGGGAAAGGAATCGCGTGACACATGTCAAAGTGGTCCAGACAGAAACCCCGGCCAAAACCACGGGCGTCGAAATGGCCTCTGGGCCATGGTTTTGCTCCAGAAACCCTCCTTGGATCACCAAGCAATGATTTGGTCAAGGCATGCACCAACAAGTTCCTATGTGTTCTCCTTTGCTCCTAGCTTGCTCCTTAAAGAGTCCGGATGTGTGACACCACAAGTAATGATCCTCGAATGTATCGATTAAGTTCCAAAAGCTCCCCAAAATAACTACAAAACCGACAAGAGTTCGTGTAGACGTCTATTTCGACAATGTGCATGAATTAAGCGTAAACGTCACGAACTAATGCGGAAACATGCATGAATGGAAAGGAAAACTACCTAAAAGAGTGCCTAAACTAGTGTCATAAATCATGTCATCACAAAGCTAAGCAAATTTATCTTATACGCTAAATTTGAATGGTAGATTTAACATATATAAATCTAAGGAAAACTCGCTTTCCAAAACCAAGGTCAAAACCCGTTAAAACATTTTCCGGGGCCAATTATACAATTTTAGAAACTTGGGTCATAAACCACAAATAAATATTTGAGCCATAAACCGAGATTAACCAACAAGGACATAAATTATTATTGTAAAAACCGGGTCACAACTACAATATAAAAATATGGGTCCATTTATGTAAATATTTCTGTCGGATGGTATGATTGTTACATTCCAAAACCTCGGTTCAAAACTGCAATTATCTAATATGGGTCACAATTTGCAATTAACCATAAAGAGAGGGGCCTAATTTAATGTACCCTAAAACGCTTCTTCCTCGCTCGATTCAAACGATACATGAAACAAAAAAGGGAAGCAGGGCAGCGGCAAGGAACTCAACAGGCGGACCCGGGTGAGGCGAAGGTAGAGCCATGGTAGGCGGGGCAGAGCTTCTTTGGTGGCCCAGCGGCGGTTGCTTCCCGCGAGGCGAAGGCTGCTCCGATGGGGCTTTGTCGGTGACGATGGCGAGACGGTGGCCACTAGAGACAGGGATTTCAACAGTGAAATTTGTGTGAAAGAAGACGGATAGGAGAGTAGAGGGTCTATTGATGGTGTGGCTTCCCGGTGTATGCTTAAGGTGGTCCAATTGCGCTCTGGTTTTGACAAGGTGGCAAGGGAAGTAGCATTCTTTGTTGTTTTTTTCCAAAGATGGAAATAGAGCAAAGGTGGCAAAGGCTCTCCCACGCGACAGTGCAACGAGTTAGAGATGATGGGAGAATTGAGAGAGGAGATCCAACCAAAGTTAGGGAGATGAGAGGATACATAGTTTTAGAGGTTGAGGAGAGGGCTTAATGGGAGAGGGAGAGGGGTTGGGTCGTAGAAGACAGAGGGGATAGGAGGTGTGTGCAGAGTATTAGAGAGGGAAGTGAGGTTGAAGGGAGTGTGGAGTGAGGATGAGGGGTCGAGGGGTCATCCTAGCTCACTGGTGCAAAGAGGTGGTGAAACTAGGGTAGCGTTAGCAAGCTAGTAGTTGTTGTAGAGAAGGAGAAGCCAAGGAAGAAAAAATAAATAAATAAAAGGGATAAAGGAAAATAAGGGGAAAGAAACAGAAAACAAAAATGGGGATAAATAAATCAAATCAAAATTAATCGGAACGTAATTTTCGGATCGGAATACTTTTCCGAAAATAATAACACGGATATACATGAACGTATTCAAAAATATAATTATACTAGAGTAAAATGTTTTATGCCGGAAAATACTTAAATAAAAAATATTTAAGCTAATAAAATATCGATAAAAGTAGGAAAATAAATATCGCAAACACGCCTAAAACTTGGGGCGTTACACGGTTCTTGTGTTCTCAAACCTTGGCTAAAATTTTGATGGAAAACAAAGGGTTTGGAAGGGGATTTTCGTTTTGATCAATTGTAGTGAAACAACATAGAAAGAGAGAAGTCGTGTTAGTTGAATGAGATGAGGGTAGACGATGAAGTGTTGGTATGATAGTCTTTTTCCCTCGTAACCCTTTTATAGAAGGTAGAAATGAGTATGTACCCTTTACACAATAATCGTGTCATGAATTGATAACTCAATCACAAGTCTTTTATACACAATAACCGAGCATAAAATGACAACTCAATTCGCAGGTCTATTGTATACAATAAATGACATTTGACATTGTATTTGAGTTTCGAGTCTAAAAAACACAATAACTAAGCATGAAATGACAACTCAGTCATGGGTCTATTGTACACAATAAATGACATCTGACATTGTATTTGCATTTTGAATCTAAAAACAATAATAATCAAACATGAAATGACAACTCAATCACAGGCCTATTGTGACACAATAAATGACATATGACAATGTATTTTATTTTCGAATCTAAAAACACAATAATCGAGCATAAAATGACAACTTAATCACGGGTATATTGTACAAAATATAATGACATGACATTGCATTTGAATTTAGAATCTAAAAACTGAGTAATCGAGCATGAATTGACAACTCAATCACGGGTCTATTGTACATAATAAGTGACATTTGACAATGCATTAGAATTTCAAATCTAAATAATACAATTGTAACTACTAGGATTTCCGAATTCTAATTAATGTTGATTAACTTAATCATTGATAGTAATTGACATATAACTCGCGAAGATTGCGCAAGTGATGAGTTTGAGTCCCACCATTATGTTCTTGGCGTAATTTTGGACGTATGGGGAAATTTTCACTTTTTCCCCCGGGTAATTATTTTTACCCTCCGGTATTTTTTGGAGCATTTGGGAACTCCAATTAATAAAAATGCAGTTGAGAGAATTGATCAGGACATCGGATATGTCCTAGATATGAAATAACACGGAGAGGCAAAACGGCTAAAAGAGTCGCTGTTTTGTTTCTTAACGGCTAAGAAAGACGGCTTAGGAATACACGTTTTCCGAGGAAGTTGTGGATAATTATCCCTACAATATTCCAGATTTATTATTCCAATTTCGAGAAGTTTGGAGAAGGGGGTTCAACCTGCCTTTTGATCGGTTAAAGGATAATTATTGACTTTTATGGGGATGGCCCCATATGAGGCACTGTATGGGTGTAGATGCCGTACACCATTATGCTGGGATGAGCCTAGCAGTATCAGTGGTATAGCGCCAAAGCAGATTCAGGATGATATGACTCGAGTAGCGCTGATTAGAGAGAGGATGCTAGCTGCACAGAGTCGCCATAAGTCATATGCAGAGAGGAGGCGTCGACCTCTAGAGTTCAGAGTGGGAGCTCATGTTTGGCTGAGAGTATCTCCGACGCGAGGCGTCCGACGTTTTTGCATAAAGGGGAAGTTGAGTCCCCAATATGTCGGTCCTTTAGAGATATTTGATAGAGTTGGGAGGGCAGCCTACAGATTAGTTTTGCCTCCGAGATTAGAGGGTGCTCACCCTGTATTTCATGTGTATCAGCCGAGGGAGTACATACTAGATCCGAGACACATGGTGAATTATGATAATTTTGTGGTTGAGCCGGAACACACCTTTGCTGACCATCCGATTGCAGTCCTAGAGCGAGGTATGAGACGCTTGCGTTCGAAGGACATTTCCATGTTGAGGATACAATGGTCGAGACGAGGACCTGAGGAGGATACCTGGGATACTGAGGATACAGAGGAACTATCCAGAGTTTTATGGTGAGATAGATGCACCAATAGGATCACCGAGTAGATCTTAGTGCTATCTTGGTGAGTGATGTGATTATGTGATTATGTGCTTATATGCCTTGATGTGTTTATTCTATGCTAGCTATGATGTGATGTATGATCTTATTAGATCTTTATGTGCTAGCGTGATTTACGATTATAGTTGGAGATGGTTCTTTCCTTCATGTTATTTGAGTGCGATTAGGATTCAGCTAGAGATGGTTCTTTCCTCCACCCTACTTTGATGGACATAGTTTCATTGGAGATGTTCTTCCTCCATGCTTTATGGATGAGTATGATCTGGCTAGAGATGTGCTTCCTCTAGGCCTTGTGATATGATTATGGCAAGAGATGTGTTTCCTCTATGCCATGTGATGAGAATATAGGTTGGCTAGAGATGGTTTTCCTCTATGCCTTTGGATAGCGTTATGATTTGGTTGCTGAACTTGGTGATTCCTCCATGCTATGTTTTGAGGTTATAGACTGTTATAGGTTGATACCTTTGAACGGAGATGTGATACCTCCGATAGAGACAGTGTTTATACCTCGGCGTATGGGTCCGAGAGGATTTGAGAATTGTTCAAGTTTCGGGATGAAACTTTTTTTTAGGAGTGTGTGTTGTAACAACTAGGATTTCCAATTTCTAATTAATGTTGATTAACTTAATCATTGATAGTAACTGACATATAACTCACGTAGATTGTGCAAGTGATGAGTATGAGTCCCACCGTTTTGTTCTTGGCGTAATTTTGGACGTTTGGGGAAATTTTCGATTTTTCCCCCAGTAATTATTTTTACCCTCCACTGTTATTTGAGCATTTGGGAGCTCCAATTAATAAAAATGCAGTTGAGAGAAATGATCACGACAACGGATATGTCCTAGATATGAAATAACATGGAGAGGCAATATGGCCAAAAGAGTCGTTGTTTCGTTTCTTAACGGATAAGAAAAACGGCATAGGAATACACGTTTTCCGAGGCAGTTGTGGAATAATTATCCCTACAATATTCCAGATTTATTATTCCAATTTCGAGAAGTTTAGAGAAGGGTGTTCAACCATCCTTTGGATCGGTTAAAGGAAATTATCAACTTCGCTAAAGGATAATTATCGTCTTCATTATAAATAGTGGAAAATCCTTTATTAATTCATTTCCTTTCGAGTTTTCCCGTAACAGCTCTGATTTCTCTCAACCTTCAAACTCATATCTACTCTCCGTTTCTAATCCGATTTCAATTCTGTTTGAGTTTTTGGATTTCTCTCCTCATTCTCTTCATATCAGTACCGAGTTTCTGCATGTACAAGTATATATAGATCTGGTCGAGCATACATGTCAACATGACGATTTCGTTGCTCAGATTCCGGTGAATTTGATGTTGTCCATGCATAGCCTGCGTCGTTTTGATTCCGAATCTTCTTTTTGATCGTCAATCGGGTTAGTAACGAATAAGTTATGAATTTATTCGTTTTCCGTACTGCGATTTGGCCTAAATGGACTTTAGGCTTGTCAAAATGGATAATTAGAAATTTCATCACGGTCTTTATATTATTCTGGTGATTATGGGTTGTTTGTTTGTAGAAATCTGATGACAAGTGGGTATAGAAATTGCCTGCGAGCAAAACGTTATTCTGGCAAAATTTAATTAATTAATTAAAGGTTATCTAATTAAATTAGGATTAGAATTGAGATGTAGGAATGTTGATTAAATACTACCTTGAGATTTGGAATTGTGAGTTATGTTGAGATATTGAGGTTTAGTTGGTTGTGAGGCTTAAAAATTGATTATGATCCTTATGGATCACTTGGGTCTAGGTGTGACCATTTTCATTGATAGGAGTATTGATATCTCTTTATGTCTTGTTATTAGGCAGTGTCCCTCTCAGGATTGGAGGTTGATCGTGGTTGTGATTGTACGAGGTTGAGGTAAGTCCGTAGAACTTACTTATCTACCATCCTTATATTGGGTGTTCGCATGAATGGTGTGTGTGTTATAAGCTTCATATGATAGCATGTGATGTCGATTATTGCCGACCAATGTTTTATTTATTGCCCCGTATGTGTGATTGTGATAACTTTTACCTTTCATCCCGCCGTGGAGCCTGGGAGGTTCTATGACGTCAGGCCAGACTGGCTTTATAGGAAGGGCGCAATCCACTCACATAGGGTACACAGGTTGTGTGACCGATACTATTACAGCTGGCTAGCAGGTCCAGAGGCGAAGATGGTACGTTCCTCGTATCACATAGTTTCATATATCTATATATATACGATTTGAGTGAATGACTATTACATAAAGATGATAAAATGGGTAAATGTGTGACAACATGATTATGTGTTTACCTTTCATGACTTGTGCCTTGTACTTATGCCTTACCTTATATACGTATGGTTAGCTAATGTTTTAATACCGTGTGGTAGATGCCTTGCAGGATAGACGAGCTGCTAAGTGATTTGGCAGGGTGATAGGCCGAGGACTCTTGTACATTAGGGGATTATGGTTTTGGGGATGTTTATGTTTCCCTCCTACGTGAGGATGATGTTTTGTATACCTCCTGTGTGAGGGTGTTGCTTTATACTCGGCTATGATCTTGTATACTTTTGGTTGTACAGTTTTATGTAGTTTTATGCATTTGTTTTATATTTGTAAGTGCCATGTTGTAAGGTGCAGTGAACTTGTTATCAGGCTAGGGTCAAGATCCATTTTGAGATCCTAGCCCGATGTGGCATCCCGAGTACCGCGGATTCAGGGTTTCACAACAATAACCGAGCATGAATTGACACCTCATTCACGGGTCTATTGTACATAATAAATGACATCTGACATTGTATTTGAATTTCGAATCTAAAAACACAAAACCGAATATGAAATGACAACTGAGTCACGGGTCTATTGTACACAATAAATGGCATCAGACATTGCATTCGAATTTTGAATATGAAAAACACGATAATCGAACATGAAATGACAACACAGTCATAGTTCTATTGTACACAATAAATGGCACATGACATTGTATTTGAATTTTGTATCTAAAAAACAAAATAATCGAGCATGAAATGACAACTCAATCACGAGTATATTGTACACAATATAATGACATGGCATTGCATTTGAATTTTGAATCTAAAAAACACAATAATTGAGCATGAATTGACAACTCAATTACAAGTCTATTGTACATAATAAGTGAGATTTGACATTGCATTTGAATTTCGATTCTGAAAAGCACAATAACCAAGTGTGAATTGACAAGTCATTCACGGGTCTATTGTACACAATAAATGACATATGACATTATTTATGAATTTCGAATCAAAATTTGAATTCAAATTAATCTTGAATTTCACCCAATATTTTCCAAAAAATCTAAAGTGAACTTCACATATTTACCACACATTTTCAGTTCCAATTTTCTAACTTCACAATGTCTGAATGACCTTTGAATTCCAAATCTCCTTCTTCATCCAACTTCTCTACTTGTTTATCAACATACCTCGTCCTTAGACCTCTATCTCCTCCACAATCTAAAACCAATATGAACATCGATCCACTAATCAATGAAAAAATTGATGACCTTAGGATGAAATTGCTCAGAGAAAATGCTATAAGTTCACGGCAACGTCGAAATAGGACATATAAAGAGAAAGATCGCGAGGACAGGCATGCTCGATTGTTTGAATATTATTTATCTTCGACGCGGACTTATAGTGATAGATTGTTTCAATAAAGAATTCAAATGAGGTAACACGCATTTATTTGTGTTGTCAATGCTTTATTCCAGTCTTTTCCATTCTTTCGCCAACGTCCGAATGCGACTGGTAGGTTAGGCCTAAGCTCGTTGTAGAAATGCACCGCAACCATATGGATACTACCATATGAAGTTTGCGCCACTGCCGTTGATGACTATGTTTGGATTGGAGAGTCCACGACAAGATGTTGTTTTCCCACTTTGTTGATGAAATTATAAACTTGTTCGGGGACAAGTACTTACGCAGGACAAATGTCACATAGATGCTGTAACATCCGAAATTTTTATTTCGGTTGTCGAGAGGTTTATCGATCTTTCTACGTGTGCGGCTTAGTTTTCCCGCAGGCACGGGGAGCTGAGTGTCGGGATTTATTCCAAAATCCCGTACCAACTCTTCATTTTTCCCCTTTCGCTTTCTGACCCGTTGTTCCTAGCTTGAGGTGACAAAAGGTCAGATGACCCCTTGTTCCCCTCCCACCTTTTTTTTGTCTTGTTCTCTCTCTCCCCCCTAATTCTCCTTATTCAAGTTAGTTGCACTCATTTATCTTGCTTTTGTCCTTTCCTCTTCTCCCTCTCTCTTGGATCTCTTGTGGTGTGGCTAACAAGGAAAAATCTCCATATTCAGTATGGTAAGTTATCATCCTTCTCCTCTTTTCCTTTCCTGTGGTTTTTCCTTCTTCCTCTCCACGTCTTCTCCATGGGTATGGATGAAGCTCTAGAAGAAGGTTCTTGTTGAATCCTTTCCATGTATGTATTCTTAGCACCTTTAGGTCGTGAGAGAGATCCTACATACTATGGTTGGAGTTTGGAGAAGGCCCAGCAAGAGAAGGAATCATTTGGACCAAAAGCATAGTCGAAGAAACAAAGAAGACGAACCCTCTGTTGTTCGGCCGCGGGGGTGGATCATCAGAGGCGCAGGAGCGGATCATCAGAGGCGTGTGTGCGGCTTAGCTTTCCTGTAGGTACGGGGTGCAGAGTGTCGGGATTTATTCCAAAATCCGGTAACGACTCTTCATTTTTTCCTTTTCTCTTTCCGACCCCTCGTTCCTAGCTTGAGGAGACAAGAGGTCAGCTAACCCCTTGTTCCCTTCCCACCTTTTTCATCCTTGTTCTCTCTCTATCTCTCTCTCTCTCTCTCCCTCCCTCATTCACTTTAGTTGCACTCATCTCTCTTGCTCTTGTGGTTTCCTCTTTTTCTCTCTTCTGGATCTCTTATGGTGTGGCCAGCTAGGAGATATCTCCAACTTTAGTGTGGTAAGTTGTCATGCTCTTCCTCTTCTCCTTTCTTGATGTTTTTCCTTCTTCCTTTCCTCTTCTTCTCCATGTCTATGGAGGAAGCTTTAGAAGAAGGTTCTTGTCGAATCCTTTGCATGTATGTGTTCTTAGCACCTTTAGGTCGTGAGGGAGATCCTACATATTGAGCTTGGAGTTTGGAGAAGGCCCAGCAAGAGAAGGAAGCATTTGGAGAAAAAGCATAGTCGAAGAAACAAAGAAGACGGATCCTCTATTGTTCGACCGCGAGGCAGATCATGAGAAGCGCAGGGGCGGCAGCAAGAGGTCGTAGGTGCGGCGATAGGGCTTCGTAGGGGCGCCATATTGACTTCGCGGCTGCGATTCTTCAACAGTAGGCTCCTTTCCTCCTTCCTTCTTGGCTCCTTCCTTTGTTTAGAGGTTGATACATGGTAGTAGATTTCTAGGGCGGACCTAGGGTAGATGAGAATGCCATCTAGTGGTTGCGAACCTTGATGCACATAGAATTCATTGGATCGTTGTTGATCTTGTGTGTGTAAAGACCTTATGGTCTCTCTTCTAGCTTGTAACCATACTCCAGCTTGAGGGTGGTGTTTAGCTTTGTTTAGTTTGGGGGCTGTTGTTGCTTGTTTTTCCATGCTCACTGAGTTTTCGGGTTCCTAAGGTCTAGGAGCGTTCCTAGCCTATATCTTGCTAGGTCTTGTATTCGGTTATGGTTTTCGATGTCCGTGTGTTAGTGTGTTCGAGAGTATGATGATGTGTGCCTCTTATGGATCAGGTTGTGGTTGTTTTCCTTCGGGGAGTTGTGATCGTTTATTATTGGTAGCTCGGAGACGAAATAAGTCCACGGACATACTTAGCTAGTTTCCGCATATGAGTTGTGACGTGCGGGTGGTGTGTGTTATTGGTAATAACTGTTATGATGTAACATTTAACCAGATTAGGATGTGGACATGTTTGTTGTATTTTTGGCCCAAGTGTATGATAACCGGAGGTGATCGATTGTCCGACCCAAATTAGGGTGGCTGGGAGGTGCCTGCGACCAGTCTAGCAGGTGATGCTGATTCACATCCGGTCCAAATCTATTTGGTGAAAGAGGACAAGGGCAGGATCCTTGAAATTTCTATGTCACAACAAAATGGGAAATAGTAAAGGAATTACATAAATAAAAGATAATAACCGAACTTCTATGCGAGCATGTTTGTGTGTTTACTTTATTATTATTATATGTGATTGAGCGTTGTCGTTCATCTTATATTCGAATGGCTAGCTAATGGTTTTAAACCGGTTGTTGTAATTGCATTGCAGGTTAGGGATGTCGCCGAGTGAGGTGGAGGAGTGGACAGCCGGGGGTCCCCGTACATTATAGGACGGGGATGGTTTATGCTTTTATGTTGTTGGATTAGGTTGTTACGTCACATGTATGATTTTACATATTTGGAGTTGTGTCGTTTTGAGGACTCGGCTGAGTTTCCACCTTGTATTTTTACATTTCATTCTTGCGCATACATTATAAACGTTTTGAGTTTTGCCTTTATTTGTGCCTTGTTGGAAAGGTCCGGTGAAAGTGTTGTCAAGCTAAGGGTCGGGACCCATTGTGAGTTCTCACCCGTAGCATCTCGAGTCCCGCCGATTTGGGGTGCTACAAAGTGGTATCAGAGCCCTAGGTTGACAACAATGACACTCACAATTTTATAAAGGCCGAATAAGGCATAAACAGAACCCGCACGGGTTTTGACTTTTTGTTTTAAAATCATTTGCATGAGTCGGGTGGGGATAGAATGTACGGGACCACCACTCCTTCCACAGACCTCGGCGACGTAGTTTATTGGATTTGACATATGTATATGTATAGCTATCTCTGTATCTGGACTTCGGACGTTTCCGGATTTGTATATATATACATAGTTATGTACATATGGCCTTAGGATGTTTTGGATTTGTACGCATTAGTTTTGTACCTGGAACACGTTTATATTACGCTTCAACGGTTTATGTCGTACCGAGAACATAAGCATATGTACTTATATGAATTTATACCCCATACTATATCATATGGCACGCACGAGAGCTACCGCGTATGGAGATACGGCTACGGTAGACCCCCTTTTCCTCCTACTGTCCCGAGACGGGGAAGAGTAGGGAGACCTCCAGGAGCGCGAGGTTCGGGGGTGTTTTCAATTGCGGACCCACCAGTTGTGGACCCACATGTAACACCCCAAATCCGCGGGACTCGGAGTGCGACATTGGGCTAGGATCTCACAATGGATCCTGACCCTAGCCTGACAACAAGTTCACTGGACCTTACAACATAGCAGTGACATATATAAAACAAATGCATAAAACTGTATAAATTGTACAACCAAAATGTAACAACATCATAGCCGAGTATGAACAACAACATCGTGACACACGAGATAACAAAAGATCATCCTGACGCAAGAGGGAAATATAACAACCCCAAATGGCCATAACCATCCTATGTACGAGAGGTCCTCGTCCCGCCACCCTACTAGATCACTTAGCAACACGCCTATCGTGTAGGGCATCTACAACATGGTAATAAACCATTAGCTAACCATACATGTATAAGGTAATGCATAAGCA
This sequence comes from Fagopyrum homotropicum, assembly GCA_033239125.1. NCBI lineage: Eukaryota > Viridiplantae > Streptophyta > Magnoliopsida > Caryophyllales > Polygonaceae > Fagopyrum > Fagopyrum homotropicum. The sequence goes on along the minus strand of BSWB01000002.1, from coordinate 94,823,038 downwards.
CAAGCACAATCATGAAAGATAAACACATCAGCATGCTATCATACATTTACCCATTGATCATCTTTATATAATAGTCATTCATTCAAATCGTGTAAATATAGATAAATGAAACTATGTGACACGAGGACTGATACATCTTCGCCTCTAGGCCTACTAGCAATTTGTACTAGTATCGTTCATATAATCCGTGTACCCTATGGGTGTGGATTGCACCCTTCTTGTAAAGTCAGTCTAGCTTGACGTCAAAGAACCTCCCAGACTCCACGGCACGATGAAAGGGAAAGGTTATCACAGCCACGCATATGGGGCAATAAATAAAACATAGGTCAGTAATAACGACATCTCATTCTATCATAGCAAACATATGGCGCACACACCACTCATCCAAACACCCAATAAAAGGATGGTAGCTAAGTAAGTCCTACGGACTTACCTCAACCTCGTACAAAGCTCAACCACAATCAACCTCCAATCTTGAGAGGTACACTGCCCAATAACAAGGCATAGAGATATGTAAATCTCCTATCCATCAAAGGGGTCACACCTACAACCAAGGGATCCATAGGATCATCCTCAACCTAACCTCACAATCTAATTATCCTCAAAGGCCGTATAAGGAATAACATGATCATAACATCATCTAAACACTCTCCTATATACCTAGCATGGTACTACACTCTCACACTAGGAAAGGAAGAGGCAAAGCCAACCATAGGCCAGCTAGGAGCAAGACACACGTGAAGAACCAAGTGAAAACACCAGCTGGTGCAGGTGGCCGCAGGGGCGGCTAAGAAGTGGCGTAGGGGCAGATCACTGCCGGCGATGGGGTGGTCAACAAGGGCGCAATGGCAGCTTGTGTGCAAAGGATGCACTTCCGGCTGTCCCTTGCTTCTTTACTCGATCTTCTTCACTCTTTTTTCAGCCAGCAATCATACACATACATATACATACATATATACATCATTTGAAGTCTATCAAGGCTTCCACAAGATAAACTTGTGGAACCTAAGCTAGAATTGAAGGAAAGAAGGAAAGAAGCATGAAAGAAGGAAGATAGGGAGAGAGGATAAAAGCTCACCAAGCTGAACCTATGCAGATGCAGAAACTCTCACCATGACCTCCAAGCCGGCTCAACAAGGCACAACAACATCAACCATCAACAATCAGCAACAAAGCCAAGCTCATAAGCTCTCAAAATCAATCAAAACTAAAGGAAGCTCAAGAAGAGATCCAAAGGAAGAAGAGAAGAGGAAGAATGTGAGGAAGGAGATGAAGGAGCTGTAAATGAAGAACCCTCATCAGGAAGGAGAGAGAGAAGCTTATAAAGGGAGGAAAAGGGTAAAGCACGGGTCAAATGGTCAACAAAGACGGCTGCAGCCACACAGAACCGCAGGGGCGGACCTTGTGAGGCGCAGGTGCGGCCCAAGCAAACCGCAGGGGCGGTTTTGGCCAAATCTAGGTCCTCAACACTCCACTCGGCAAATCAGCAACTAGGCTCTTACATCTGACTCCCCTAAAAACAAGTTTTGTCCCGAAACTTGTAGAATCCCAATTTATCTCGGACCCATAAGCCGAGGTATAACTCCCTCTATCGGAGGAATCACATCTCCGTTCAACAGATCATAGCCTATTACAATCAATAACCTGAAACATCAACATGGAGGAATCATCAACTCCAGAAAGCAGGGCCATAACGCTACCCAAAGGCGTAGAGGAATCACATCTCTCGCCATACTCACATCACAAGGGATAGAGGAATCACATCTCCAGCCAAATCATAATCATATATAACGCATGGATGTATAACATCTCCAATGAAACTATGTCCATCAAGGTAGCATGGAAAAAAAGAATCATCTCCAGCTAAATCCTAATAACACTCAGATAGCATGGACGAAAGAACCCTCTCCAGCTATAATCATACATCACGCTAGCACATCAAGATCTAATAAGATCATATATCACATCATAGCTAGCATGGAATAAACACATCAAGGTATGTAAGCACATAAGCACATAATCACACACTCACCAAGATAGCACTAAGATCTACTCATCGACCCTAGGTGCATCTATCTCAGCATAAAACTCTGGATAGTTCCTCTCATACTATCCTCAATCTCCCATGTAGCCTCCTTAGGTCCTCGTCTAGACCACTGTATCCTCAGCATAGGAATGTCCTTCGAACGCAGGCGTCTCATACCTCGTTCTAGGACTACAATAGGATGCTCAACAAAGGTGTGGTCCAGCTCAACCACCAAACCATCATAACTCACAATGTACCTCGGATCTGGTATATACTCCCTCAACTGAGACACATGGAACACAAGGTGAACACCCTCCAACCTCGGAGGCAAAGCTAATCTGTAGGCTGCCCTCCCGACTCTATCCAGTATCACAAAAGGACCGACATATCAGGGACTCAACTTCCCCTTTATGCCAAAATGTTTGACGCCACGCGTTGGAGATACCCTCAGCCAAACTTGAGCACCCACTCTGAACTCTAGAGGTCGACGCCTCTTGTATTCATATGACTTCTGGCGACTCTACGCAGCCATCATCCTCTCTCTAATCAGCGCTACTCGAGCCATATCATCCTGAATCTGCTCTGGCGCTATCCCACTGATATTTTTTTTTGAAGAGGTAATTAGAACACCCGGTTCGATCGGCTTTGCCGATCTACGTCCGGATCGGGTAGTAAATCGTGGCCCATTGCTGGGGGATACCCTCCCAATATCAGTTTTTCCATACATGTTGTAGGGAGGATTCGAACTCGAATCTCCAGGCTAACCACTTAAGGAGTCTAGCACCACATCCCACTAGACCAACTGAGTATTGGTCATCCCACTGATATTGCTAGGCTCATCCTAGCATAAAGGTGTACGACACCTACGTCCATACAATGCCACATAAGGAGCCATCCCAATAGATGCATGCCAGCTGTTATGTATGAGAACTTAACTAGTAGGAGGTAATCAGACCATCCATGTCCCCAATCTAACACACAAGCTTGCAACATATCCTCAAGGGTCTGGATGGTCCTCTCTGACCGACCATCTGTCTGGGGGTGAAACGTAGTCGTGAAGTGTAGACTCGTCCCCAAAGCAGTCTGGATCTGCTGCCAAAACCTCGAGGGAAACCGTCCATCTCGATCAGAGACGATCGTCCTAGGAACACCATGGAGTCTCACTATCTGTCTAGTGTACTCCTCAGCCAAATCTGCTCACTGGCCACGTCTCTCTAATAGGAATGAAACGTGCCATCTTTGTTAATCTATCAACAACAACCTAGATTGCATCAAAACTCCTACTGGGTCTCAATCAGGTCACAAAGTCCATGGAGACATCCTCCCATTTCCACTACGGTACTGGTAGTGGATGGAGCTCACTCCAGGTCTGCAATGCTCTATCTTGACCTACTGACAGGTCGCACACTGTGCCACAAATTTGTCTACATCGGGCATCATCCATCCCCCCAATATGAGCGTCTCACATCATGGTACATCTTACTCGTACCTGTATGTACTAAGTAAGGTGTACAATGACCCTCCTATAAGATCCTTTTTCTCAACTCTGCATGAGCAGGTACACAGATGCGGTCATGATGTCTCATCGCTCCATCTGCTCCAATGGAGAAATGTGGTGCCTCTTCACGAGACATCCTCTCTCTGATCCTCATCAAGGTCGGGCAGGTCCCTTGCTTCTGCTGGATCTCATCCAACAGACCAAGTAAAACCGCTAAAGAAAACAATTGGGCATCCTCATAAGGAAACTGGATGTCCATCTCTAGCCAAGCTAGATCCCTCTGAAGGTGAGGCTGAATTGTCAATCTCGCAATAGCCTTCTGTCGAGGCGTCTTCCTGCTCATGGCGTCAGCTACAACATTCGCCTTCCTTGGATGATATAGAATCTCAAGGTCAAAGTCCATGATCAACTCAAGCCATCGACGCTGACGGTTATTCAACTCCCGCTGCGTAAAAATGTAGTTCAGAGTCTTATGGTCTGTGAATATCTGACATGTGGCACCATACAAGTAATGTCTCTAGATCTTCAAAGTATTAACTACCGTTGCCAACTCCAGATCATGAGTCGGGTAGTTCTCCTCATACGTCCTCAACTGTCTAGATGCGTATGCAATCACTCTGTCCCTATACATCAATTCACATCCCAAGCCTAGCTTGGATGCCTCACTATAAACCACAAAATCCTCAAAGCCCTCTAGTTGTGCCAAGACATGAGGAGAAGTCAAACGCCTCTTCAACTCCTCAAAACTCTGGGCATACTGGTTTGTCCATACAAATGTGGTAGTCTTCCTCAGAAGACTCGTAAGTTGACGAGTAATCAAAGAAAATCCTTTCACAAAGTGTCGGTAGTAACCGGCTAGGCCAAGAAAGCTACGCACTTCCTTGACGTTCGTCGGTGTCATCCAAGTTGCAACATACTCGATCTTCGCCAGATCAACCATAATCCCATCGACGGAGACGATGTGTCCAAGAAAAGCAACCTCAGACATCCATAATTTGCACTTAGAGAGCTTGGCATACAACTCTCTATCCCTCAAAATCTGCAAAACCGTCCTCGAATGACCGGCATGCTCCTCTCTGCTACGAGAGTATACCAAAATGTCATTAATGAAGACTACCACAAACTGATCAAGGAAGTCGATGAAAATACTGTTCATCAACTCCATAAAGACTGCTAGGGCATTCGTCAGTCCGAATGGCTTCACTACAAACTCGTAGTGTCCATAACATGTACGAAATGCCATCCTATGCACATGATAGGTGATGGAATCATTGTCATTTAAGTTAGTTTTTAGAGTCTTTTAATAACATCAGTGTTGGTTTATGTTACTAACTCCTTGGTCCAGAAGAAGAAGACTAAAAGAAGATAAAAGAGGAGTTATAAGCACTTATGAGTTGAAGACCATTCACGAAGCAAAGCTTCTGTTGCCTCACCGCCCCCACGGAGCAGTGTCACCGCCCCTGCGGGTAACACCATGTTCCGGAGCGCAGTTTGTGCCTTTGCCAGCGCCGGGAACGAAGACTGTCGCCGCCCCTGTGCCACTCGTTGGCGCCCCTGCGGTGACTTATCTTGATTAAACGAAGACCGGCGCCATTGCGCCTCTACCTGGGTCTCACCCTGCGGAGCTGTGAAGCTGAAAAGTTAGTGTCACCGCCCCTGCGCTGACACTGGGCCGCCCCTGCGGCTCGGCATCTGAAGCAACAGAAAGTTCAAGAGTTAGACGTTTGAAGATCATTAATGATCCGCCCCTGCGGAACTGCCAGGCCGCCCCTGCGGCCACGAAGAAGATCAAATGTTTTCGCCTGAACTGCCCCTGCGGATCTGAAGGCCGCCCCTGCGGTTCAGCGACAAAGACTTTACTCCGGCTGTTTACACCACCTTTTTGGCATTAAAGGTTGCTGTTTTGGCCGGCCATTTACTCCTATTTAGTGCCATTTGTAGTATAAATAGACTCATGGCTGATATCTAGGATCATCCATTATTTCCCACTTTTATTCTCTCTTGCTTCCTTTGTAATGAGCTTCTAGTTCCCTTGCTACATTGGGTTGGTTTGAAGCTGCATTATTACTTTGGTTGTAAGTTCCTTTCTAATATAAGTTTTATTCAGTAATGCTTTGTGTTTCTTGATCTTCATTTATCCAAATTGCATGTTTTATTTATCACTTAAGATTGATCACCTTAGGTTCTAAATGCATGCAAAGAACTAAGATTAATAGATTCCGGGTTCGGGTCTTTAGTCTAGTAGTAACCTTTAAGTAATAACGGGTTGTAATTGCTTGAAGGAAAAGAAACACAAATATAAAGATTAGTTTAACGATTTTAATCTTCTCTTTATATCCCTTAGTCTTTGTTTGAAAGCTAACTTGTGACTTGTTCTTGTAGGTTTACGGAACACTAACTTGTTAAGTTGTGTTGATGCCGGTTGGCTCAACACATACATATGATCAAGACGGGAACATTACTTGAAAACTTGTAAAAAGGAGCTCACCAAAGTAGTAATCAATCGTATGCTAAGAATCAACCTAGTGTAGATTCACTCATCTTCATCATATCAATCTCATTTACTTGCTTTTTAATTTTGTGTGCATCAATTCATCCAACCCCTCCCCCCCTTTGTTACTTTATTCTATAATTAATAATTGAATTTAATAAAAATATCACAAAATCTCTTGGGTTCGACCCTTACTTAATCACTATAATTGTTTTAGTGTTGAGTTCGGAAATTACTTTGAAAGGATATAAACGACCTAAGAAAATATCCTCGTTCAAATTTTGGCGCCGTTGCTGGGTAGTTTAGTTTTTTTTAATTTCATTTTTATTATTGATTATCGGTTTGGACCATTTTTATGGTTCAAAGCCATTCTACTAACTCCGGCTTTGTTCCCTTTGATCCAGAAATTGAGAGGACACACATCGGGCAACGTAGACAACAACAACTCCAACAAGAAATGGTTGATCATACTCTTCGTCAACTCACTCAGCTGACTTTGGCTCAACACCCTCTTGCGGTTACTATACCGGCATTAGAGGAAGGAATCAACTTTGAGCTCAACCCGGGTCTCATTCACTTTCTCCCATCTTTCCATGGGTTAAGTGGTGAAGACCCCATCAAGCACCTTAGGAAGTTCCACACCGTGTGTATGAGCATGAAGCCAGCCAACATTACCGAAGAGCAAATCAAGATGAGGGCATTTGGCTTCACACTCAAAGATGCAGCGAATGATTGGTATTTCCACCTTCCATCCGGGAGTATCGACACTTGGGAGAATCTCCACAAGGCGTTTTAGGAGAAATACTTCCCAGCCAAGAAGGCCAATAGCTTGAAGAAAGCTATAAACAACATCGAGCAAGATGCGGACGAGACTCTTTATGAGTACTTTGAGCGGTTTTCACGCCTCCGATCTAGCTGTCCTTTCCATGGATATTCAACTCAGGATCTAGTCTTGTACTTGTACAATGGCTTGCTTGACACCGAAAGGAGGATCGTCGATGCGGCTTGTGGAGGTAACATTCTTAAATCTACCCCTGACTTTGCTTTTGAATAGATACCGGAACTAGAGGATGGAACCCGGAACTTTGGAAGGACTTCTTCCAAGATAGGTGTTCATGCTGTGAATTCTGGGAAGAGTGAGATCTCCAATGAGCTTGCGGAACTGAAGGAAATGGTGAAGAGATTAACACTTATGGGAACCCCACAACAGCTAAAGGCGTGTGGAGTTTGTGCTGACCCATATCACCCAACGGACATGTGTCCCCAAGTGCAGGAGGAAGATGCAGTGGTAAATGTAGTAGGTTACGGACAACCACAGCAGCAAAGGCCTAGGAATGAGCCTTATGTGCTGAATTTCATGCCAAACTAGCGTGATCAACAAAATTTTTGCTAAAGGGATCAGCAAAACCAACAACAACAGCCCCGACAAGGTAAGTATCAATCAACTGAGGATATGTTGCAGGTTTTGACTAAGCATTTTGTTATTCATGTACAAACAACAGAATCCAGCATCAAGAACCTTGAAAAACAGGTTGGGCAAGTGGCGGAAGCCATTACAAGGATCGAAGCTAGATCCTTCGGAGGATTACCTTCCCAGACGGTTATAAACCTCAAGGAGAATGTTAGTGCCTTTACATTGAGGAGTGGGAAGCAAATCCAACAGAAACCAACAAAAGAATTACAAGATAAATTCTCTGACGAGTTTTCCGCCCCTGCGGTGACATCCCCTGATCCGCTGGATATCCCCGCCCCTGCGGTGACATCCCCTGAGCCGCCCCTGCGCCTACACTCTGGCGCCCCTGCGGAAAACTCGACAGAGAGTTTTGCTGAGAAGGATTCTTACATCCGACCTAAGTTTCCACCACTATACTCTAAGAAACCTCCAGGTCCTTTTCCTGAGGCACTAAAGGACAGAAGAATCATTGAGGACAAGGATCTCTATGAGACCTTCTCCAAATGCGAGGTAAACAGCCCTCTCCTTAAGTTAGTGAAGAGTATTCTTAAATATGCTCGTTTCTTGAAGGAACTTTGCACTATCAAGAGGAATCATAAGTTGAAGGGGAAGCAACAAGTGCAACTAAGTGAGCATGTTTCCGCCGTTTTCCAACGTAGAATGCCCAAGAAGTGCAGCGAACCGGGCATGGTAAGCATTCCTTGTGTTATAAGCGAAACCCGTTTTGACAAAGCCATGATTGGCCTTGGTGCTTCTATAAATTTTTTGCCATATTCTATTTACAAATCACTTGGCCTTGGACCATTAACGGAAACTAGGATTGTAGTACAACTTGTTGATCGATCTAATGTGCACCCGAAAGTGATAATTGAAGATGTATTAGTAATGGTGGATAACCTAATTTTTCCTGCTGATTTCTTCGTAATGGACATAGAATATGATTCAGATGCTGCACCCATATTGTTAGGTAGACCATTTTTAAAAACTGCTAGGACTAAAATTGATTATGTTAGTGGCAAACTAACCATGGAGTTTGATGGTGAAGTAGTGGAATTTGACTTCTATGATGCGATGAAACTTCCTAGTGATGATCATTCTTTATGTGCTATTGACATTGTTGAACCTTTTGTGCAAGATGTGTTTGATAATTTTGATATTGATGAGTTGAAAAATATAATTGAGCATGACATTGATGATTTAAATTAGAATATGTATTAACATCCAGTATGAAAGTGGTCCTAGCCCAATTAGATGGGCATAAGAGGTTACCTATCTCCAATTTGGCCATTGCGCCCACTTTACTAGCCCCAAGCAAGAAGCTTGTTCCATCTATAGTGCAGGCACCGGAAATAGAATTGAAGGACCTTCCATACAACCTCAAGTATGTTTTCCTTGGAGGCAACAATACCTTGCCGGTGATCATCTCCAACAAGTTGACTACCGGTCAAGAAGACAAGTTGGTGAAAGTGTTGAAAGAACATAAGACGGCGCTTGTATGGACCATTGCGGACATAAAAGGGATAAGTCGATTAACTTGTATGCATACGATCTTACTTGAGGATGAAGCCAAACCCTCTCGGCAACCTCAACGAAGGTTGAATCCACCAATGATGGATGTGGTCAAGAAGGAGGTGTTGAAGCTCCTCCAAGCGGATATGATCTTTCCTATTTCGATAGCACTTGGGTTAGTCAAACCCAAGTTGTTCCAAAGAAGGGAGGCATCACATTGGTGGAAAATCAACATTGAGACATGGTCCCGAGTAAAACGCAAACCAGATGGAGAGTTTGCATTGACTACCGCAAACTCAACAAGGTAACACGTAAAGACCATTTCCCATTGTCTTTTATTGACCAAATGTTGGAACGTCTTGCAGGTCATCCGTACTACTACTTCCTTGATGGATATTCGGGTTACTTCCAAATAGCCAATGCACCGGAAGATCAAGAAAAGGCGACCTTCACTTGCCCATTTGGTACTTTTTCGTACTGCAGAATGCCATTTGGACTTTTCAACGCACCCTGCACCTTCCAACGGTGCATGATAAGTATTTTCTCCGAGTACATAGAAAACTTTATTGAAGTCATCATGGATGATTTTACCGTCCATGGATATAGTTTTGATGCATGTCTAGGACATCTAAAACTTGTTCTTGAAAAATGTGTTGAAACCAATCTAGTTCTTAATTCGGATAAATGCCATTTCATGGTAGAACAAGGAATCGTGCTAGGACATGTAATATCCTCCAAAGGGATAGAGGTAGATATGGCAAAGGTTGATATAATTTAAAGTTTACCTTATCCTACTAATGTTCGGGAAATCCTATCTTTTCTTGGTCATGCAGGTTTCTACCGACGGTTCATCAAAGACTTCTCGAAGATCTCGGCACCCTTATGTGAATTGCTCAAGAAAGACGCCACCTTCATGGTGGATGAGATTTGAAAAAGAGCTTTTGACACTTTGAAGGCGTGTCTTAGTAGTGCACAAATCATCCGTTCTCCGGATTCGGAGAAACCTTTCGAAATCATGTGTGATGCTAACGACTACGTTGTAGGAGCTGTCTTAGGACAGAAGGATGGACGAGCCTCATAGGTGATCCATTATGCATCTATAAAACTCAATGGAGCGCAAAGGAACTACTCTACCACTGAGAAGGAGATGCTAGTGGTGGTTTTTGCCCTTGAGAAATTCAGACGGTACCTACTTGGAGTAAAGGTGATTATTTTTACTGACCATGCAACTCTTAGGTACCTCATGGCGAAGAAGGAGGAAAAGCCACGATTGATCCGATGGGTGCTCCTTCTAAGTGAGTTCAACCTAGAGATACGGGACAAAAAGGGGGATGAGAACCTAGTGGCCAACCATCTAAGCAGATTAGTGAAGGAAGAAGAAGATCCAGAAAAAGGAAAGAAGATAGCGGGAAGTTTTCCAAACGACACATTCTACACAACCCTCTATTGTGTAACCGCCCCTGCGCCTCAAACTTCCAGCCCCTTCTGCCAGCCGCCCCCGCGGCTCAGTCTAGGCGCCCCTGTGGAATTGTCGATAGAGGTTTGTCTTAAGCTCCAGTCTTTTAAGCCTTAGTTTGCTGACATTGTGAACCTCATTGTCAAGAAGGAGTATCCTCCAAACTTCACCATGGCACAACGAGAGAAGGTAAAGGCTGAAGCTCGACATTACGCTTGGGACGACCCTTACCTTTGGAAGCATTGTAGTGACCAAGTGATCCGCCGTTGCATTCCGGATAATGAGGTACAATATGTTCTAACCTTATGTCATTTTGAAGCATGTGGGGGCACTTTGGGGCAAATAAAACTGCAAGAAAAGTTTGGGATACCGGTTTCTTTTGGCCACACATTTTCAGAGACGCTTTTGCATTTTGCAAAGTGTATGATAGATGCCAAAGGGTAGGAAACATTTCAAGGAGACATGAAATGCCCCAATCCTCTCTTATATTTTGCAAAATATTTGATGTTTGGGGAATTGATTTCATGGGGCCTTTTCCTACTTCATTTGGGCATACCTATATTTTACTTGCGGTGGACTATGTTTCCAAGTGGGTGGAAGCAAAGGCCACCAAAACTGATGATTTTTGCAAGATTTGGAATTCCGAAAGCCTTAATCAGTGATAGGGGTACTCATTTCTACAACAAGACGATCACAACCCTCCTTAAGAAGTACCACGTCCACCAGCGAGTGTGAACAACTTATTGATGACATGAATTATGTATTATCATATTCATGCATATTATAGAAGATTGTCTCAGTTTACCTTGCATTTAGAGAGATTTTGTGTGCCTTTTATGTTCTATTCAATCATTTGTCGGAAATAGAGGTCTACACGAGTTTTTGATGAATTATAGGTAAATAGAGTGGAATTGGAAGCAAAAGCAGAGCAAGGAACATCTAAGGATGTTAAGGAAGCTAAAGGAGCCTTAAAGGAGTCATAAAGAGCTAAGGAATTGCAAAGGAGAAGCATAGAAGACGAGCCAAGAGAAGAGCACTTTCTGTTGAATAAAATCGTGCCAAGATGCATATAAATCAGACGATTTTCTGCCCCAGAAATCGAACGGTTTTGTGTATAAATCAACTGGGTCGATTTCTTCTGTTTTTCGGCCAAATGAAAAGACGACACAAACCCCAATTCTTTTGGGCTAGAAGAGAGATTTGCCAAACAGCCCATTTGCAAGAAACTAGAAAGGAGAACCCTACGAACGAAAACGAGGAGGCCGCAGCGGGAAATCTTTACACGTTTAAGAGAATTCGGAGATTCTTGGAGGAAGACTGAAGGACTCTTTGCCGGGAAGCTAATCTTGATTCTAGTTGTGAGATTCTTTTATCCATTGAAGTGTTTGTTGTTTTTGAGCACAAATTCGAGTTACTTAAGAGATACATTGATTTGTTTTGACAATCGTTTAAAGATTTGAAGGTTATTGGAATTTTTTATTCAAGATTCGGTTTCTTTGCGATATTTCTCTCAATATTTAATTTGATTCGATTTTGAAAATGGTTGGCTAAAACCTTTGTGATTCTGGGGAGAATAGTTGATGATTAAGGCTTAGATGATGATAGACTGAACTCATTCAAACATTAGGACCCTGAGAGTTTAGATTTTAGTTTTGCGACAACAGGAAAATCGGACTGTTCTTGAGTAAATCGGCCGATTTTCTTATGAACAGCCCGATTTATTCCTCTGACGAACTTTAATTGAATCAATCTTTAACCAAAACTAATCTTTGCCTAAATCCCAACCTTGATTAACCTTTTGATTCTCTAATTGAATGTATGAAGACACTTCGAACCTGATTCTACATTTAATAGATTAAGATTTCAAGATTTGGGTAATAAAGAGACTCAACATCCTTTATTAAGATTTTAATTGTGCTTGCTATTCTTTACTTTGGAGATTCATACCCTGGAGTTTTAGATAGTTAGTTTGAACATAATTCTGGTCTCTAGATCTTTCTATATTGCAGCCTCAACAACCCTTATAGAGAGAATCTTTAGATTAGTCATAGAGGCTTCGGAACTTCACCGTACGAATCCTGCCTTTGAACATTTAATCTTGGCAATATAAACTCTGTCCTATATCTATATAAGTGTCTTGAATCGAAAGCCGAAATCGGATACTTGAATCCTTGGAATCATTTCACTCTTATTTGATCACAAAAGCTTTTCGCACTTTTCGCTAGATAATTGAAATTGGATTTATTCTCACCAAATCCCTGAGTTCGACTCTGGAATTCTTACCTTACTACAGCTGATCCGTACACTGCGGGTTCGCTTTGACTTGAGTTCTAGATACAAATTTAAGACTTTGACACACACACCTTTTGAGCGAACAAGTTTTTGGCGCCGTTGCCGGGGATTTGGTCTAGACCAAATTCGGTTTTCGGTTGTCTAGCTTGAGAGCTCTTGCTCTTGTGATTTGATTTGTCTACTTGAGTGATCTTTGCAGGTTCTTTAGGTATATGCGAAAGACTAGATCCACTAAAGATCTAGTTCCTTTCGATCCCGAATTGGAGAGAACTTTGAGGAGAAAGTTAAAGGAAAAGAAAATGGCCGAGAACGACGAGAGAAACTACCAAGCTGAACTGAACGAAGCTCAACGCCAACTCCAGTTGAGTGAGAAAGCACGAAAAGATGCTGAAATAAGTCATCAATTTCAGATTGATGAACTAAGAGCTATGATGTTGGACATGAAGTTGGAGTTGAACGAATCCAGGAAGAAGAAGAAAGTCAAGACACCAACTAAATCCATTCGAAATGACTCATCCGATGATGAAGAGATAGATCCGGACATGCCGGAACTTGAGGAGATCGATCCACTACTTCGTCCTATTCGAAACACCCCAAAACCAAGGGTTGTTCCTCGCCTCCCAACTAGGAACGTGAGAGCTGTTAATGACGATGATAGACCCCGAACTTTGGGGCAACGGATGGACCCAATTCAGCAACCGGGCCGTCTAGGTGTGGATTTCGGAGCTGAAGACATCCAAGAGTTTAGCTTCTCACCACAAGTCATCACCATGGTTCGCCAAAGTCAATTTGGCGGAGCAAGTACTGAATCTCCACACCAGTAGTTGCAGAATTCTGAGATTCTCGTGGAGACTATGAAGCCAAAGAAGGCTACTACAAGCAATTACAAGATCAAACCGTTCTTCTTTTCTTTGAAGGACAAGGCTCTAGCTTGGTACCAAACACTTCCAGCTGCAAAGCTAGCTACATGGGAGGAATTATCTTCGGAATTCCTCACCAAATTCTTTCCGCCATCCAAAACGGCGGAATTAAGAGGTAAAATAAATGCTTTTTCTATGAAACCTAATGAAAGCTTGTTTCAATCTTGGGAAAGGTTTCAAGATCTCTTGTTGGATTGCCCACACCATGGCATTTCCAAGCTGGAATTATTGGAGATCTACTACAAAGGATTGGATGTGGAAACACAATTCAACCTCCAATCTCTCTCTTGTGGCACATTCATGGACATGAGAGAGGATGATGCTTGGGACTTCATTGAGAAGCAAGCCCAAGTGATTGAGACGTATTCCCACCGGAGGGTGGACTCAACTAGCCGAAATCAAAGCGATTCCGGAGCCAAGTTGAACCAAGCTGGTCAAACACAAATATTTTCCCTCAACAATGAGATCAAAGAGTTGAAGGAAGTGCTCAAAACAAGTCTTCAAAAGACTAAGGAGCATGAAGCCAACTACATGGGGAGGGACAATAATCAAAGGAATGATAACCGGAACTCCAATTGGAACAACAACAACAATAACAACCGGAACTCCAATTGGAACAACAACAATAGGAACTCGAATAACAACAATTGGAGGTCAAATCAGCAAAGTCCAGGTAATCCTTACTCTCATGCTGAAAAAGCTCTAACACCTCCATCTTCTTCTACTCCTTTAACAAGCCAGGGACAATCAAGCGGATCAAGCAAACCCGATCCCATGCTAGAGACGATCCTAGGCAAGGTACAAGGATTGGAGAGTTATATAACTTCGGTTGACAAAGCTCACAAAGCTTTAGAAAATCAAGTATTTAACAAGGCCGGAGAAGTTCCAAGAGACCAAGGGAAACTTCCCGGGAAGACGGAAGATAACCCAAAGGGGAGAGTTATGGCAATAACTACTAGGAGTGGCAAGACAACTACCGACCCTCAACCTAAAGTAGTCGAGACCACCACTAAAGAAGGAGAGGCAAAAGAGAAGGAAGAAGTTTATGTTCCTCCTCCCGCTTACAAACCACCTCTACCTTTCCCTCAATCTAGAGCGCGTGCACGCCTAGATAAACATTTTGGTAAGTTTGTTGAACTTATGAGTAAGCTTCATATTAATATACCTTTTATGGATGCAATTTTAGGTATGCCGGCTTACGGGAAATTCCTCAAGGAGATCCTCTCTAACAAGAGGAAATTGGAAGACATAGGAGAAGTCAAGATGAGTATGGTGTCATCCGAACTCATCAAGACTATGACGGAGAATATGCCACCCAAGCTCCGCGATCCAGGATCTTTTTGCATACCCATCACTTTGGGAGAAGCTACCTATGATGCACTTTGTGACCTTGGAGCAAGTGTGAGTATCATACCTCTTGCTCTATGCAAAGCAGTTGGTGTAGGAGAGCCTAGAACGGTGAAGATCACACTCTACATGGCTAATCGTTCCACCACTAAGCCGGTGGGGATATTAGAAGACATCCCGGTAAAGCTCGGTAAGTTTTACATCCCAATAGATTTTGTCATTCTTGACATCCCTACAGATTATCCAATTCCCATCATCCTTGGGAGACCATTCCTTGCAACATCCGGATGCATGGTAGACTGCAAGCATGGCCAGCTGTCATTCCATATTGGTGAAGAAAAGATAGAATTCACACTCTCTTCCTTAATCAAGGAGCCAGCCTTGAAAGACGATGCTTTGAATGATGTGGAGGAAGGAGTAGAACTTGATTGCAATGAGGATGTGAAAGCATTGAATGATGTGGAGGAAGAACAAGGAACGAGCATTGAAGAACTAGAATTAACTCCGGAAATTGTGACGAAAATCGACCTGTAGGAAACAAATCGTCCGATTTGTGAAGAGGCAACCCGATTTTTTTCAACAGAAAGAAAAATCGACCCGACTAAACTAAATCGTTCGATTTGTGAAGAGGTAACCCGATTTTTTTCGACAGAAAGAAAAATCGTGCCTCAGATCGACCGATTTATTTCAAGGGAGGTCGATCCAGTGGGAAAATTTCTGGATACTCCAAACGTCTCCGCAGCTGCTCTCGAATCTAATGATGAAGTACCCCCAAAAGAATGCGAAGCCAAGGCTTCTAAGATGGATCTTACTCTTACAAGAGTTCGATTTAGAGATTCGAGATAAGAAAGGATCGGAACATTCCGTTGCCGATCATCTTAGTCGTCTTCCATAACTTACCGGCGAAACGGATGAACTTCCTATAGACGACTCATTCCTTGACGAACAGCTACACGAGATTGAAGAGTGTATACAACACATCTCAAAATGTAATGATCCATGGTTTGCTGACATTGTGAATTACCTTGTTTGTCAGGAGATCCCACCTGGACTTTCATATGCTCAAAAGAAGAAATTCTTTAGTGACGTCCGGCAATTCTATTGGAACGAACCTCTTCTATTCAAAAGAGGTCCCGATGGCATTTACAGGAGATCTATCCCCGAAGATGAGGTAGATAGTGTCATCCGCCATTGCCATTCTTTACCATGTGGCGGACATGCTAGTTCCCACAAGACTTGTGCTAAGGTACTTCGTTCCGGCTTCTATTGGCCTACACTTTTCAAAGATGTGCAAAAGTTTGTTGTTGCTTGTGATGCT
Organism: Fagopyrum homotropicum; assembly: GCA_033239125.1. Classification (NCBI taxonomy): domain Eukaryota; kingdom Viridiplantae; phylum Streptophyta; class Magnoliopsida; order Caryophyllales; family Polygonaceae; genus Fagopyrum; species Fagopyrum homotropicum. Next base: position 94,806,728 of record BSWB01000002.1, on the reverse strand, counting down.
TGTCAAAGGACAGGTAATATATCAAGGAGGAATGAGATGCCTCTCAACAACATACAAGAAGTAGATATCTTTGATGTATGGGGCATCGATTTTATGGGACCTTTCCCATCTTCATGCGGTAACCAATATATACTTCTTGCCGTAGACTATGTCTCAAGATGGGTAGAGGCAATCGCTTCTCCTACTAATGATGCAATGGTAGTGGTGAAGTTCTTCAATAGAACGATCTTCCCAAGGTTCGGAACTCCCCGAACCATCATTAGTGACGGAGGAACGCATTTCACAGCCCGTCGATTTGAGACTCTATTGGCCAAGTATGGGGTGACCCATAAGATAGCTACACCTTACCATCTTCAAACCAGCGGACAAGTCGAAGTATCCAATAGAGAGATCAAGGGAATTTTAGAGAAAACCGTCTCTAAAACAAGAAAAGATTGGTCAATGAAGCTTGACGATGCACTATGGGCGTACAGGACAGCCTTCAAGACACCAATAGGTACGACTCCCTATAACCTTGTCTATGGTAAATCCTGTCATCTTCCTGTAGAGCTAGAGCATAAAGCCTATTGGGCTATCAAGTGGCTCAATTTTGACATGAAAGAAGCCGGAGAGAAGCGGCTCTTAGACATCAATGAGCTAGATGAGATCCGGCTAAATGCGTATGAGAACGCAAAGATCTATAAGGAACGGACAAAGCGTTGGCATGATAAGCACATCATTCCAAAAGATTTGAAAGAGGGAGACCAAGTCCTTCTATTCAACTCAAGGCTTCGTCTATTTCCAGGTAAGCTTAAATCCCATTGGACAGGACCTTATGTAATTAAACGAGTATTTCCCCATGGTGCAGTTGAAGTATGGGGTGAACAAAGCGGAAGTTTCAAGGTAAATGGCCAACGGTTGAAGAAATACACAACGGAAGCTCCGGTCGAGGAAATAGCTCCTATCCTCCTCCATTGAACACAAACCATACACCGTCTAGCTAAAGACAATAAATTAAGCGCTTCTTGGGAGGCAACCCATGATAGTATAGTTTTTCATCCTTTTATCGCTTAGTTAGAGTAGATTAGTTGTTTTGCTTCTTTGTTTTCGTTTTTATTTGTTCCTCGATGCACTCTTGGTTTGTCGTGTCATTAATCGCAGGAAATTAGGTTCAAACTGAGAGATCTAGGGAGAAAGGAAGCATAAATCAGTTAAATCTTCACGATCCATGAAGAATAAGGAAGGAAATCGAGATACACCAAAGTAAATCGTCCGATTCAGGAGCAGAGCAAGTCGATTTTTGACAACAAGAAGAAAAATCGACCTGGAGATCGACCTACCAAAGTAAATCGTCTGATTTTCTTTGTGTTCAGAGAAAAATCGAGTTACCCAAAGTAAATCGTCCGATTCAGGAGCAGAGCAAGTCGATTTTTGACAACAGGAAGAAAAATCGACCTGGAGATCGACCTGCCAAATTAAATCGTCCGATTTTCTTTGAATCCAGAGAAAAATCGCCCCGATGATTAAATCGACCTTATAAATCGGCCGATTTTCTTCACAGTTTCTCGACCCTATACCCTACAATCCTCATTCCTTAATCATTTTGAATGATTCTTGGCTCCAAACCGAAGCATTTTCAACAAGGAACAAGGATCTAGCAACAACAAGCACGGCAATCGACTCCTCCATAAGGAAGTGTTTGTTTAGGAAGTGTTTGTTTGCTTAGGAAGTTTGCTTAGGAAGTGTTTGTTTGCTGGAATTGATTGAGAAATCTGCTTAGGAATCAATATAGGAGACTGTATGTGGTGATTGCTTGAACAGAACTTTACAGAATTGTGAGAATCATTGAAATCGACAGAAAAATCGACCTAGCCCAGAAAAATCGGACGATTTTTGTGAAGAACAGGCCGATTTTTTGACTTAGAATGGATCTTGTTAAGAGGATAACTAGAAACACGGGGAAGAAGAAGGGATCTTCTTCCAAAGCCCCTCCCCCACCTGCACCACCATCTCAAAACATCCCTAAGCTTCCCCCTCCCCTATCCAAGCACAAGAAACGTTATGAACGCATCATGGATCGCCCATTCACCCCTCCTCGCTACATAGTGCTAGATGACTTAGATTCATTGTTTGTTCGAGAGGATGTTGATATGATGCTTGACAAGGCTGGGTTGAGACAGTTTGCTACAATTAGGGAGGATGCTTATACCGAAATCACCCTAGAATTCCTTAGTACATTCGAGCATGATCCTAGGGAACGGATGGTCACCTTCCGCCTTATGAGCCAAAATCACACTATGACCATTGACACTTTTGGAGACTTGTTTGGCTTCTCTTATTCAGATGCAGGCACATTTGCTAGAGGTGTTAGTGCTAGTGACTTTTGGGAAGCTATTTCAGTGGGTGAATACGGAGGAGACAAATGGAGGCCCGGAAATTCCAAGGAGACTAGTATGTACAACCTCTCCTTCAAGGTAGTACATCGGATTCTTAGCGAGAGTTTATTTGCACGGACAGAGACTCCACAGAAGCTCAAGGCTGACGAGCTTTTCATTCTCTATTGCATGACATCCACCACCATTCCCGACATCTCTACCATGCTTGCGGACTATCTAGGAAAGATAGCCAACAAAGCTAAGGGTGATATTTGTGCTGGAGGTCTTGTCACTCATGTGGCTAAGACAATGGGATTAGACTTCTCCGGATGCACTCTAGCTGAGAGTGCCCTTCCATTAGGCTCACAACGGTTGGTTGTTCGACAGGTCTTGATTCCTCGAGGGAGAGGAACACTTCATGTGCCCATGCCATGGCACCGGGATCCGAAGAAGAAACCATCCGAGATCATATGGAAGTCCGAATACACTATTCGGAACAAGAGGAGCTGGAAGGAGACGTTTGAGTCGATGCTTGAGGAGTTCTCTCCTCCTACTTACTATGATGATGATGCAGGTGACTCTGAGGAGGAGGATGAGGATGAAGGACAAGGGACCATGCTCGAGTTTGAGAGTGATACTCATAGCGGACATGCTACGGATGCCAAGGACACCGACACCCATGGTGCAGGACCTAGCCGGACTAGTAGAGGCGATGAGGAGACGGAGGATGACATGCAGCCACCTCGCCGCTCATTTGCACGTGCTCCAGGACATGGACGAGGACGTCGCCCTCCCCGTCACTTTAGGGAGCTAGTCTCTAGCTTCCAGAGCCTCAACACCGACTATCATGCTCTCCACACCGACTACGAGACCCTGAACACTCAGTTCAGGAACTACAGGCAGGAGACGGACGCTAGGCATTCATCCTACGATGGCCAGATGAGAGACTTATACTACCACCAGTTCGGCCACTTCTACGACCCTAGTGCACCGATGTATCCTTATCCACCACCTCCACCACCGACAGAGGATTGAGCTGCCACTTTTTTAACATTGTAAGTATTTTTCTTCATCTCACACTTGATTTTCACATTGGGGACAATGTGGATGTCAAGTATAGGGTGGGGGTACTTACAATACCTTTTATTTTCACCTTAGCACTTTATGAACTTTGCACTACTCTTGATCATTTGGCTTGTAATAACTCTTGCACTACTCACTTTCCACTATGACACTTGCATTCGCATGCTCTTTTTCAAATCCTATGAATTTTCAAAATTTTTTGTGCTTCTTATGATGGAAATGACCTCTATGATGATAAATGTGTATGTGGATAGGCAAAAAGATGCTTAGTTGTGTTGAGATGTTAATCATAGCATGAATGAGTTTGCTTTTGTTACTTGAACGCATGAATAAGTTATATGATTTAGTTGTTTTGATAAGAGAATGAAATAATAGTCGAAGCTATATTGCAAGTTCTTTTACATCATATAAGGATGACTAAGGCAATTCACTTCTCTTCTTTTCTCATATCTTGATCATGCTAGCCCCTCAATGAAATATGTAACCCTCCTTTTACCATCCGGGAATTAGGATAAGTGATAGAAAAAGGCATGTTTGATGTGGGAGGGCCAAGGAAAATGTATTAAAAAGAAAGTGCAGAAATTCATAAGTTTGGGGACGTTGAACATGAGGATGAGTAACTCGGCACCATTCACATAGCCGGGTGTTTGTGTCTTGCCAAAGTCCGATTGAACGACAAGTCCTAACGGGATATGGTATGTGCATCAAGGGCTTGAGGCATCTTGAAATTGAGAAACGCCAATCTCCTAGGCTTCGGTTTTTGTGCACCGCTGTCCATACTCTCAAAAAAAAAAAAGTAAAGTATAATGAAAGCAAAGCTTTCTACATGCAAAGCATGTGCGGTGAAGAAAATTCTTGAAGGTATTATGTGTTCCTCTTTCCCGGATTAGCACCACAATTGCCAAAAAGAATTCCTTCCCTTAATACGTTTCTTGAACCTTTTCTTTGATTAGAAGACCTTGAGACTTTTATGCATGTGTTTAAGACTTCATGGCTTAGATTTGTTTGACTTTGATTACCTCCACACCTTTATCATGATCTTTATTTGTGTTTTCAAGAAAGAAAAGGAAGTTAGTTCATCTTATAGTTATCATTGATACATGCTTTGCCTTTTTATGCCTTGAAATATCACTTTGAGGGTGATCCAATAAGAAGAAGCACTACCAAAAGAAGAGTTTTTGAGTTTTCATACATATATAATCCATGACACCTTATATTCTAAATTTGAGTCTTGCTTAGGGACAAGCAAGGGGCAAGTATGGGGTATTTTGATGACATGAATTATGTATCATCATATTCATGCATATTATACAAGATTGTCTCAGTTTACCTTGCATTTAGAGAGATTTTGTGTGCCTTTTATGTTCTATTCAATCATTTGTCGGAAATAGAGGTCTACACGAGTTTTTGATGAATTATAGGTAAATGGAGTGGAATTGGAAGCAAAAGCGGAGCAAGGAGTTCCTAAGGATGTTAAGGAAGCTAAAGGAGTCTTAAAGGGGTTATAAAGAGCTAAGGAATTGCAAAGGAGAAGCATAGAAGACGAGCGAAGAGAAGAGCACTTTCTGTTGAAGAAAATCGTGCCAAGATGCATATAAATCGGACGATTTTCTGCCCCAGAAATCGAACTGTTTTGTGTATAAATCGACTGGGTCGATTTCTTCTGTTTTTCGGCCAAATGAAAAGAAGACACAAAGCCCAATTCTTTTGGGCTAGAAGAGAGATTTGCCAAACAGCCCATTTGCAAGAAACTATAAAGGAGAACCCTACGAACGAAAACGAGGAGTCCGCAGCGGGAAATCTTTACACGTTTAAGAGAATTCGGAGATTCTTGGAGGAAGATTGAAGGACTCTTTGCCGGGAAGCTAATCTTGATTCTAGTTGTGAGATTTCTTTATCCATTGAAGTGTTTGTTGTTTTTGAGCACGAATTCGAGTTACTTAAGAGATACATTGATTTGTTTTGACAATCGTTTACAGATTTGAAGGTTATTGGAATTTTTTATTCAAGATTCGGTTTCTTTGCGATGTTTCTCTCAATATTTAATTTGATTCGATTTTGAAAATGGTTGGCTAAAACCTTTGTGATTCTGGGGAGAATAGTTGATGATTAAGGCTTAGATGATGATAGACTGAACTCATTCAAACATTAGGACCCTGAGAGTTTAGATTTTAGTTTTGCGACAACAGGAAAATCGGACTGTTCTTGAGTAAATCGGCCGATTTTCTTATGAACAGCCCGATTTATTCCTCTGACGAACTTTAATTGAATCAATCTTTAACCAAAACTAATCTTTGCCTAAATCCCAACCTTGATTAACCTTTTGATTCTCTAATTGAATGTATGAAGACACTTCGAACCTGATTCTACATTTAATAGATTAAGATTTCAAGATTTGGGTAATAAAGAGACTCAACATCCTTTATTAAGATTTTAATTGTGCTTGCTATTCTTTACTTTGGAGATTCATACCCTGGAGTTTTAGATAGTTAGTTTGAACATAATTCTGGTCACTAGATCTTTCTATATTGCAGCCTCAACAACCCTTATAGAGAGAATCTTTAGATTAGTCATATAGGCTTCGGAACTTCACCGTACGAATCCTGCCTTTGAACATTTAATCTTGGCAATATAAACTCTGTCCTATATCTATTGAAGTGTCTTGAATCGAAAGCCGAAATCGGATACTTGAATCCTTGGAATCATTTCACTATTATTTGATCACAAAAGCTTTTCGCACTTTTCGCTAGATAATTGAAATTGGATTTATTCTCACCAAATCCCTGAGTTCGACTCTGGAATTCTTACCTTACTACAGCTAATCCGTACACTGCGGGTTCGCTTTCACTTGAGTTCTAGATACAAATTTAAGACTTTGACGCACACACCTTTTGAGCGAACACTTATCATCCACAAACAAATGGCCAAGCTAAGGTATCCAACCGGGAAATTAAGACCATCCTCGAAAAGACGGTCTCTCCCGGAAGGAAGGATTGGAGTGCAAGGCTAAACGACGCTCTATGGGCATATCGGACAACCTACAAGACTCCTATAGGGATGCCTCTCTTCAGGCTCGTGTTTGGGAAAGCTTGCCACCTTCGCGTGGAGCTAGAGCACAAAGCTTGGTGGGCGGTAAAGAAGTGCAACATGAACATAGAGGAAGTGGGAGAATTCCGGAAACTCCAATTGCAAGAATTGGAGGAATTGAGATTAGATGTGTATGACCATGCCACTGCATACAAAGAAAAAACCAAAGCATGGCATGACCAAAACATTCTCCGGAAAGACTTCAAGGTAGGTAATAAGGTACTTCTCTTTCAATCACGTTTGAAACTTTTTGCAGGTAAGCTGCATTCAAGGTAGACGGGGCCGTTCGTGATAGCCGAAGTATACCCTCACGGCGCTGTGGATCTCTATGATCCCCGAACGCACAAGGTGTTCAAGGTAAACGGTCAAAGGCTAAAACCCTACCTTGAAGGAGTACAGAACGATCCAATTGTTGAGATTGTGCTGGAGGAGGCGCAATCAGAGAAGTAGAATCCTTACGTCGAGCCAACGACGTAAAACAAAGACGCTTTTTGGGAGGCAACCCGAAGGAATAAGAATAGGAGTCTCTGTCAAGAAAATCGCCCCTGCGGCTCAATGTTCCCGCCTCTACGGTGACACCTTTGCCCAGCACCGCCCCCTGTGCTGGGCCTGCGCTTGCAGCAAACTGGTTACCGCACCCTCGGTGACACACTTACGCCCCTGCGGCGGCCACCCTTGACACGCATCCTCAGAGCCACCCCCAGCGCTGAGCCTGTGCCTTCCCCTTCCTTGTCACCACACCTGTGGTGACAAGTCCCCGCCCCTGCGGTGTTACCTAGAAAAGAAAAAAAATAAGAAAACACAAAATGCCCTACACTTACCCCTCCCACTCATCCTCTCTCCTCATCAACCACAACTCTCTCCCGAACCTTACTTCTCTCAAGCTCACGCCCCTGCGCCCTCATCCCTCTCTCACAACTCTACTACTCCGACGCACCTGCACCACCAAGTCAGCACCACCGCCACCAGCCCGACGCCCCTGCGCCATTGTCCCCCACTCCCCATCAGCACCTCCCTCAATCTCACAAAACCCTAATCCTACAACCCTTTCCCTCTCACACTCTCTCCTCTCCACTACTCATCACCTCCGGCGACGTCTCCACCAGCAAGAAGCTACCACAAGGCTCCCCGGCTCCACCACCTTCGTCATTGTCAGAAATCACCCTCTGCACTTCTCCCACCCCTGCGCCTGCAAGCTGCCGCCCCTGCGCCTCGCCGCCCCTGCGCATCCTTCAACCGCCCCTACGGAAATAGCAACAGAGTTTGTCTCTTTCTCAAATTTCTGAACTTTCTAATTCCTTTGCTTAATCATTAGCAAGAGATGGAACCACAGAGAAAATATAAGTTGTCCGAGATAGAGAAGGCTCGGTATGCGATTGTGCAAGATGGAGTTATGTATGCAACTCGGTTTTTGCACAACCCTACCTTATATAAGTTGGGCATGCTGGAGAGCATGCAATCATTTCTTACCAACGCTGGGCTCGGAGACTTTCTAAAGAAGAGTGCTCCAACATATCCCGAGCTCAGCCGCCAGTTCATAGCCACCTTCACCATGGAGAAGGAGGATCACGTGTGTGTTGGACTTACCTTCATGTTCAACAAGAAAAATTACACCGTTGATTACCTCCAGCTGCAGACGGCCTTTGAGGTAACTCTGAACCCCTCAGAGAACTAGTGGGAGACAGTCCGGTCACCGGACCTATGCGAGTTTTGGCAGGCCGGCACCGGATCCGAGTTTCATGCCGAGGGTGAGTATTCTAAGAAACTCCTTCACCCCTGATTGAGGCTCCTCTCCAAGATCATTATGAGTGTCTTCTGTGAACACAAGGAGGAAAACAAGGTCGCTCTCAAGGACCTTCCACGCTTGAGCAGCAGCCGAGCTGGCAGACGAGCTTCGCCTCCTCCATGACCTTCCACTATGACCGGAGGCAGGATGCGTGGCAGGCGGCTCAACAATAGCAGATCGACGCTCAGGAGTTTGCTTCGCAAGATAGCTTTGAGACCTTATTTGGGTAGAGGATGGATGCTCAGCAGGCCCACATCGACACGCTCTACCGCCGGAAGGAGCACTTCTTTAGCCATTTCCCTGATCCACCGGAGGAGGGTCCGGATGGTCCAGCCGGACCATCACACTAGTGGTATCATCCTTTATTCCTTCTCCACATTTATCTTTGCTTCATTCTCCACTTTGAGGGCAAAGTGTGCTTCAAGTATGGGGGAAGGAATTATCATTGCTTGTATAGTTTAAATTAAAAAAAAAAAAAAAGAAAAAGCCAAAGAAAATGGAAAAAGGCATGAAAATCCTTGGATAAACCGAAAACCCGAAAGGGCGGTTTAGGCAAAAAGAAGGTAGTCTGACCAACCTTAGGTTAATGAAAAATTGGACTTGAGGGATGTGAGTTCCAAGTGAGATCATCAAAGAAAAGAAGAAGAGTGGCAAGGTGAAAACCCGAAAGGGCACCTTGGCAAAATGAGCGGCACCGAGTGTAGGTTCCCTTTCCGACGTTTGGCGGCATAAGAAGTCATACGGAGGTTGTCCGGGTAGGTCACTCTTGGAGCAATAAGGATGGTAGTTTTCTCACCTTTTTCTCACATTTTCTCTCTTTCTCCTTCTTTCTTTCTTGATATTTCTTTTCCATTGTCTATGCCTCTTACCCATGCTTCCTGAGGCCTTTGAGTCTAAAAACTGTTGTCATGTGTTTCACTCGGGACGATTAAAAGGTCTAAGTATGGGGGAGTTTGATAGGTGATGGAATCACTATCATTTAGGTTAGTTTTTAGAGTCTTTTTATCACATAAGTGTCGGTTTATGCTACTAACTCCTTGGTCCAGAAGAAGAAGACTAAGAGAAGATAAAAGAGGAGTTATAAGCACTTAGGAATTGAAGACCACTCACAAAGCAAAGCTTCTGTTGCCTCACTGCCCCAGCACAACAGTGACACCGCCCTTGCGGGTGACACCACGTTCCGGACCGTAGTCTGCGCCTTCGCTAGCGCCAGGAACGAAGAGTGTCGCCGCCTCTGCGCCACTCCTTGGCGCTCTTGCTGTGACTTATCTTGAAGAAACGAAGACCGGCGCCCTTGCGCCTCTACCTGCATCTCACCCTGCGGAGCTGTGATGCTGAAGAGTCAGTGTCACCGCCCCTGAGCTGGCACAGGGCCACCCCTGTGGCTCGGCATCTGAAGCGACAAAAAGTTGAAGAGTGAGATGTTTGAAGATCATTAATGATCCGCCCATGCGGAATTTCCAGGCCGCCCCTGCGGCCACGAAGAAGATCAAATGTTTTCGCCTAAAGTGCAAAACTCGCGGATCTAAAGGCCGCCCCTGCGGTTCAGCGACAAAGACTTTACTCCGGCTGTTTACACCACCTTTATGGGATTAAAGGTGGCTGTTTTGGCCGGCCATTTACTCCTATTTAGTGCCATTTGTAGTATAAATAGACTCATGGCTGATATCTAGGATCATCCATTATTTCCCACTTTTATTCTCTCTTGCTTCCTTTGTAATGAGCTTCTAGTTTCCTTGCTACATTGGGTTGGTTTGAAGCTGCATTATTACTTTGGTTGTAAGTTCATTTCTAATATAAGTTTTATTCAGTAATGCTTTGTGTTTCTTGATCTTCATTTATCCAAATTGCATGTTTTATTTATCACTTAAGATTGATCACCTTAGGTTCTAAATGCATGCAAAGAACTAGGATTAATAGATTCCGGGTTCGGGTCTTTAGTCTAGTAGTAACCTTCAAGTAATAACGGGTTGTAATTGTATGAAGGAAAAGAACACAAATATAAAGATTAGTTTAACGGTTTTAATCTTCTCTTTATATCCCTTAGTCTTTGTTTGAAAGTTAACTTGTGACTTGTTCTTGTAGGTTTACGGAACACTAACTTGTTAAGTTGTGTTGATGCTGGTTGTCTCAACACATACATATGATCAAGACGGGAACATTACTTGAAAACTTGTAAAAAGGAACTCACCAAAGTGGTAATCGCATGCTAAGAATCAACCTAGTGTAGATTCACTCATCATCATCATATCAATCTCATTTACTTGCTTTTTAGTTTTGTGTGCATCAATTCATCCAAACCCCCCCCCCCTTTGTTACTTTATTCTATAATCAATAATTGAATTTAATAAAAATATCACAAACTCTCTTGGGTTCGACCTTTACGTAATCACTATACTTGTTTTAGTGTTGAGTTCAGAAATTACTTTGGAACGATATAAACGACCTAAGAAAATATCCTCGTTCAACACATCCTGCTCTCTCACCGTCAACTGGTGATATCCTGAGCGTAAGTCAATCCGGGAGAATATTTTCGCTCCCCAAAGCTGATCAAGTAGATCATCAATACGAGGTATTGGATACTTGTTCTTGATGGTCACCTTGTCTAGCTCTTTGTAATCAATACACAGTGTAACGATCCGTCCTTCTTCCGAACGAAGAGGACAAGTGCTCCATAGGGGGATACGCTAAGGCGGATGAAGCCCTTCTCAGCCAACTCTCTGAGTTGCTTCTTCAGCTCCAACTTCTCGAATAGCGCCATACGATATGGGGCCTTCGAGGTGGTTCTCGTACAAGCTCAAACTCGATACTGAAATCCACACTCTTAGGCGGCAAGCTCGACGGCTCAGCAAATACATCTGCAAAACTCGTAGAATACTCGTTTGTCCTCCAATGCTGGACTCTCTCCATCCTTCATAGCATAGCACTAGAAGGAATCACATCCTTGTGCTATCAGTCTAGTTGCGCATACGACACTAATGACAGAGCTTGTCTTCCTAAGGTCTCAACCTCGGAAGACCTCTATCTAACCTACCTCGGTAGAAACTGTAACAATCCTCCTACCAACATCTAAAACCGCACGGTGTCTACACATCCAATTCATACCTAATAAGACCTCTTCATGCATCAATGGCATGACTAAGAAGTCAACAAGCAATACAAGAGTCCCTAAACGAAGGGGACAACTACGTATCTCGCGGATACCTCTGACCCGGCTACCATCAGGTAACCCTAAGTGAAGGGTATCCCATCAATAGTAGCTAAACTTAGATGCTCAACACATGTATCAGAAATAAAGGAATGCGTAGCACCCGTATCAAACAAAACTCTAACTAGTAAACCATGAAGCAAAATGGTACCTATAGCAGCCGGTGCAGGCGGCTCCTCTGCACTCCTCTGCTCAAAAGCTCTACCTTGAGCTCCTCTGGTGTCAGTGGTACTCCCACTAAGACCTTTATCTCTACTCGGCCCGGAGCAGATCCCTGAGTAGAAGGACGATTTGAGACCCTCTTATTGTCCTTGTGTTTGCTGCTGAGGTTTCCTTTGACCACCTCCTGCTACAATGGAAGGGGAAGAACCCTGCTGTGATGCAACACCACCCTACTTACAGAAGGTAGCTCGATGACCTAGTCTACCACAGTTGAACCATTGTCGTCCCTTATCTGTAGTTAGTGTAGACGAGGGGTAACTCTGACAACTCTGACTTCGCCCAGAGCTAGATGCTCCTCCAACTCCACCGGTCTGCCCTGTGCATTGCCTTTTCTCAGACCGTCCCGTCTGAGAAGCCTTCCTCTGACTGGCTCGCTCTCTCATACACGGAAGCCCGGTCCTGATAGTCAGCCAAGGACTCACAATGGAATCCCGCCATATATGAGCGTTTGCTCTCCCTTAGTCGATGGGAGAACAGGTACACATGATGGTCCTCAGATGGTGCAGTTGGAACCAACAAAATTAACTCAGTCTTGAAGCGGTTGATGGTGTCTACAATCGGCACATCCTCAAAGCCGGCCTCCACAAAATCCTACTCCTCATGTTGTCATAGCTGGTGGCTATGGCTCATAAAATCCTCCACCACTGATGTGCAAGGTCACATAATAGAGACTGAACTAGCTCTATCCGTTTGACCTCAGTACATCTGATAGACTCTAAAGCTGAGTATACATGTCCTATCCAGACCGCGGTCATAAACCCTACCTTTCTAGAGAAAAGTGGTATGCCCATCTGATGGAGTGCCTTCAACTAGGTATCTAGTCGAGGCCCTCTGGTCTCCTCTAGGACTCGAATAGTCTCAGTAGCACGTGCCTATATAGTTGTCACTTGTGTGGCTCCGTCAGACATCTCAAAAGATCCATCATGCCTTGGTACATCTGGAGCCCGTCTGCCAACTCTGACAGCCTTCTCAACACGTCTAATGTACTCTCTAAACTCTAGTCCCCTCATGGAGACACGAACTGAGTCTTGAGACTAGACTCGATGTGAATGATGTCTCCTTGATCCAACAGTCCTCATATCTAGGACTAAACTCTCCACAATCTCCTCATGTACCTCCTCCACCATTGGTAGATCCGCATCGGGAACTGGTCCCTCTCCTATCACGCCTGGAGGAAGAGGCCACCTCTACCTCGGCCGATAACAGGAGTAGCTCTAGTCCGAGCCATCTGCGGGGTATGCACACCTAACTTATGAGGTTTGATATAGGCCATATTTATATATATATATCACATATACAAACATAATCCACAATAAATATATACACATATCTATGTTGTAGAGATCCATAGCAAAGGTGGCGACTTCTCGTACATTCTAACCGAAAATCACACTTAAAACCAAAAATCTTTTGAAAACATTAGACCCCTTTCGGGTTCTGTTTATTTTACCTATCAAACCTCATTGCAGGTAGCAAGTGCCATTGTTGTCAACCTAAGGTTCTAATACCAACTCTGTAACACCCCAAATCCACAGGACTCGGAGTGCCACATTGGGCTAGGATCTCACAATGGATTCTGATCCTAGCCTGACAACAAGTTCACTGGACCTTACAACATAGGGTTGACAGATATAAAACAAATGCATAAAACTGTATAAATTGTACAACCAAAAGGTAACAACATCATAGCCAAGTATAAACAACAACATTCTCACACAAGAGGTAACAAAAGATCATCCTTACGCAGAAGGGAAACATAACAACCCTAAAAGATCATAACCATCCTATGTGCGAGAGTTCCTCGGCATGCCATCCTGTTAGATCACTCAGGAGCACGCCTATCCTGTAGGGAATATACAACATGGTAATAAACCATTATCTAACCCTACATTTATAAGGTAATGCATAAGCACAAGCACAATCATAAAATATAAACACATCAGCATGCTATCACACATTTACCCATTTATCATCTTTATATAATAGTCATTCACTCAAATCGCGTATATATAGATAGATGAAACTATGTGACACGAGGACCGATACATCCTCGCCTCTAGGCCTGCTAGCCAGCTGTACTAGTATTGGTCACACAATCCGTGTATCCTATGGGAGTGGATTGCACCCTTCCTGTAAAGTTAGTCTGCCTGACGTCAAACAACCTCCTAGACTCCACAGCGCGATGAATGGGCAAGGTTATCACAACCACCCATATGAGGCAATCAATAGAACATAGGTCAGTAATAACGACATCTCTTGATATCATAGCAAACATATAACGCACACACCACTCATGCAAACACCAAATATAAGGATGGTAGCTAAGTAAGTCTTACGGACTTACCTAAACCTCGTACAAAACTCAACCAAAATCAACCTCCAATCGTGAGAGGTACACTGCCCAATAACAAGGCATAGAGATATGTAAATCTCCTATCCATCAAAGGGGTCACACCTAGACCCAAGGGATCCATAGGATCATCCTCAACCATACCTCATAGTCTAATAAACCTCAAAGGACGTATAAGGCATAACATGATCATAACATCATCTAAACACTCTCCTCTACACCTAACATGGTACTACACTCTTACACTAGGAAAGGAAGAGGCAAAGCCAACCATAGGCCAGCCTAGGAGAAAGACACACCTGCAGAACCAAGTGAAAACACCAACTTATGCAGGTGGCCGTAGGGGGGCTACGAGGTGGGGCAAGGGCGGAAAACTGCCGGCGCTAAGCGATCCGCACAAGGGCGACTGGTGTGCATAGGATGCACTTCCGGCTGTCCTTTGCTTCATTACTCGATATTCTTCACTCCTTCAACCAACAATCATACACATACATATACATACATATATACATCATTTGAAGTCCATCCAGGCTTCCACAAGATAAACTTGTGGAACCTAAGCTAGAACTGAAGGAGGGAAGGAAAGAAGCAAGAAAGAAGGAAGATAAGGAGAGATGGATGAAAGCTCACCAAGCTGAACCTATTGATAGCATGAATTAGAGTCTATATTTTGGGGCCTGTTTAGACGTTTTATCTTCAAAAAATCTGCATGTTTGGATGTATATTATGTGATTATATTGTCGTTTCATCTACCTTTGCTGGAATCGAGGTCTACACCAAGTTTCGTTGTAATCGTAGGTAAAATGGCACGTTTTGCATCAAAAAGGAGCTAAAGGAGCTAAGGAGTCATTGGAGCTACATTCAGGAGCTTAAGGAAGAATCCAGGAAGCATGGAAATGGATTACAAATTTACTTTGGACCAGATTTGAGAGATTTCACATTCAGTTTAGAGCCACCTCGGTCAGCTACAATACCATCTCGACCTAGGTAACCCAGAGGAGCGTCCCGACCGAGGCGAACACCTTGGACGCGGCGAGATATATTTTATTCTTGGCTGAGATCTTTTATTTTTGGAAGGAAGGATCTTATATTTTTAGGCTGGATTGCTGGAAGGAAGATCATATATTTTAGGGATTTATTTATGAGAGATAGATATATTTTATTAGGAAAATATCTTTTCAAGATATTTTATCTTTGGAGGGTAGTTTTCCTATATAAAGGGCTGAATTTTCCACAAATCATAACCGGCTACAACCGACGCATCACCGGAAAACACATGCTTAGAGCATCCAGCAGTTGGGAAGGATTTTTGGGAAGGTTGAAGGAAGGAAGTTGATAGCTTTTATAGCTTTTGTGAAAGGTTTTGTAAGATTCTCTTAGATTCCCTTGTTGATTGTCTTATTGGATTGTGATCAAAGGAACACTTGTTTGTTTGATAATTGATTCAGTTATAGAACCTTGTTCTTAAGGTTTTTGTGTTCAATTATTCACCTTCTTCCCTTATATTTGATTATTGTTTTCATGATGATGATTGGCTAATTTCTTTGTGTGATTCTAGGGTGATTGGTTGAAGGTTGTGGGAAAAACAATGATAGAATAATGTTAAATCCCAGTAGGATCCTGAAAGCTCAATTCTTTATCCTTAACCCTAGAACATCTCGCTCAATCAATGAACATCTCGGCCGGGGTGGAATTCGTCTGACCGAGGTGACCTTTCTGATCTGAAACTGAGAGTTAAGTGTTAGAGTTTGCCTAATCCTATTCTTATTACCCCTTTCATGGTTCAATGCAAGCTTAGGATGAGACTTACCCGGTAATTCCTTTGTTTGTTTACCTAAGATCATAAGTATAGGTAATAAAGGTTTATCCTTTATTGGGGTTTGAGTGTGCTTTCATTCCATCTTCGTGAGTTCGCTTGAGACTTACCCGGTAAAGGTTGATTCTATTCCCTTAGTTGGAGTGTTTGTTTGAGGTTAGAGTTCTTTTCCTTAACTCCTTGAGACTTACCCGATAATAGGAGTTACGGTTTGGGATTAGTGAGTAGTGAGACTTACCCGGTGATCTATTCCACTTTAGTAACACCTTCCCTTTGCAAAATCTCAGCTTTGTCCGCTTATCTTTATATCTTGAGTTGGAACCACAACTAGACGCTTTAATCCCAAGAGTTGCATATTTCCTTTAATTGACTTTTTATCATCTTTGATTGCTTTAATTGCTTTCGTGGTTAGTAATTACATAGACAACCTTCACCTGCTTTGTTTCAATAAGTCCCTGAGATCGACACCCCGGATTTCTTGTTTTTTACTACGATTGACCCGTACACTGCGGGTTCGCATCCTTGTTTTTAGCATACATCTAGGGTTATAAATTTAAAGCTTGCACACACCGTTTGGAGCGAACAAGTTTTTGGCGCCGTTGCCGGGGATTTGGTCTAGACCAAACCGGTTGCGGTAGTCTTTCGGGGCACTTGCCCCTGTTGCTACTAACCACTCTACTTGAGTGACTTTCGCAGGTTCTTTTTCTTAGGTTTATGCGAAGAACCCGCGTTGGGAAGGAAATTGTTCCTTACGCTCCCGAACCAGAAAAGACATACAAAAGACGCTTGAAAGAAGCGAAGATGGCCAACCAAGACGGTCGTGATCTTGAGGCCAAATTGAAGGAGGCGTTGGAACAACTACGCCTCAGTAAAGAAGAACTGCGACTGGAAAGGGAAGAAACTCACGCAAGGACTGAGGCGATCGTAGCAGATATGACAGCTTTACGGGACCAATATCTACCTCGAACGAATCCAGATCCTCGACCGAGGCAAGACCCAGATCCAGCTCCTCGACCGAGGCAGGGCCCAGCTCTAGTTGCCCCGGCCGAGATACTTCCACCTTGGATGCCAGTCCGAGATGCTCTTTTTGCAGGTATTCCACAGACCCTAAGGCAAAGGATGGACCCCAATCAGCAACTGAGGCGTCCAGGAGTCAACCTAGGTGATCCAGCAGACCATGATTATGAGCTTCAACCGCAAGTTCTTTCCATGATTCGCCAATGCCAGTTTGGAGGGCTAGAGAGGGAATCTCCGAATCAACATCTACAAAACTATGAGATCTTGATGGAGACCTTGAGACCTTCAAAGCTGGAAAACAACAATTACATGCTAAGGCCTTTCTATTTCTCTTTGAAAGACAGGGCACTTACTTGGTATTAATCTTTTCCCCCTAGAAAAATCAATACTTGGGAGGAGATGACTACGGAGTTGTTGACTAAATTCTTTCCCCCCTCTAAAACCGCTGAAATGAGAGGGAACATTAATGCATTCATCATGAAGGACAAGGAGAGCTTATCCAAGTCATGGGAGAGATTTAAAGACATTCTTTTGGATTGCCCACATCATGGGATTCCAAAGATAGAGTTGTTGGAGATATACTTCAAGGGACTGGACGGCAACACCCAGTTCAACCTTCAACTACTATCCGCAGGCACGTTCATGGACATGCCGATTGACGAAGCTTGGGATTTCATAGAAAAGCAAGCTTTGCACATGGAGAACTACTCCCACCAAGGAGCTGAAGGTGGAGTTAAAAGAGTTAACTTTCAAGAGGCTCACCCAAACAATGATCAACTAACCTCTTTGAAGAATGATGTGAAGCAATTGAAAGACCGTTTGGTTGCTCAAACAAAGAAAGAAGATGAAGGGTATCAAGGTTCAAGAAACAACAATGGGTACCGGAACAACAACAACGGTTCCTGGAACAACAACTTCAACAACAATAGAGGATCCAACAACAATAATTGGAGGGTAAACATCAAAATTCGGGTAACCCTTACTCTAACTCCAATTCGAATGACTCCTCTAATCCTTTCCTCTCTTCTTCTTCTTCTTCTACTCCATTGAAGAGCCAGGAGCAAGGATCAAGTTCTTCTCAACCGGAAAAGAAAGATGCGGTGCTGGAGGCCATCTTGATCAAGCTCAACTCTATGGAGACATCCATGACTTCATATTCGAAGGCGCAAAAAGCCTTAGAACAACAATTCTTTAACAAGGCGAATGAAGCGCCAAGAGATCCAGGGAAGCTTCCAGCAAGGATGGAAAGCAACCCTAAGGGACAGATCATGGCAATAACGACGAGAAGTGGACTGAAGACTGCAGATCCAGTGCCTCGGTCGATGCCAGTACAAACGAAGACCACCTCGGTCCAGGCACAGTCGAAGAACACTTCGGCCGAGGTGCCAACCGAGGTGGAGCCACAGAAAGCGGAGGAGAAATCTGAAGTTTATGTTCCATCTCCTACATATAAACCACCGCTTCCATCCCCCCAGTCAAGGGCCAGAGAGCATCTAGACAAGCACTTTGGTAAGTTCCTTGACTTGATGAATAAACTACACATTAATATCCCTTTCCTTGATGCTATTCTAGGGATGCCCGCCTATGGAAAGTTCTTGAAAGAGATTCTATCAAGGAAGAGGAAGTTGGAAGACTTTGGTGAAGTAAGGATGACATCTAAATCCTCGGAGCTCATTCAAATCATGAAGGAGAAGATGCCACCCAAGTTGAGAGATCCCGGCTCGTTTTGCATTCCCATTCAAGTTGGGGATGTCACTTGTGAAGCATTGTATGATCTAGGAGCCAGCGTGAGCATCATTCCGCTGGAGCTATGTGTGAAGATCGGACTTGGAGAGCCCAAGCCGGTGAAGATACGGTTATACATGGCGGACCGCTCCATTACCCATCCCGTGGGCATTTTGGAAGACGTTCCGGTTAAGTTAGGTAACTTCTATTTACCTATAGACTTTGTTGTACTTGACATTCCTGCAGATTATCCCGTTCCTATCATTCTCGGGAGGCCATTTCTAGCAACTTCGGGTTGCAATGTGGATTGTAAGAACGCCAAGTTAAAATTCAACATTGGCGGAGATGAAGTGGAGTTTGCATTACTTGCGGCAATGAAGGGAGAGCAGCTAGGAAATGATATCTTCAACATCTATGATGAAGAAGAATCAAGAGAATTTGTGAGTTCTATCCGTATTAAAGATCCACTTGAAAAGGTTATTAGTTTTAGCTTAATGGAGGAAGGTATAGATGCTTCTTGTGATGCAGATATACGGAGCTTAAAGGCGCTGGAAGAAGATCCAGGAGCTAAAATTGAAAAGCTAATCCAGGAGAAGAAGATCTCCGGTTTCGGTTCCAGTTGCAGTACCTCGACCGAGGCACCTTCTGGACCAAGCGAGGTGTTCTCGACTGAAGAACATCTCGGTCACCCTCTCTGGACCTCGACCAAGGTCGAAAGCGAGATGATGTCAACTAAGAATAACAAACGTCTTACTCCTTTTTCTGACATTCATCCTCAGTTGATGGAACACTGTCTCCACCAAATTTCTGATAATAAAGGACCGTGGTATGCTGACATTGTTAATTATCTTGTTTGCCAGGAAATACCACCCGGATTGACGTACGCTCAAAGGAAGAAATTCTTCAAGGATGTACGCCATTACTATTGGGATGAACCGCTACTATTCAAGAGAGGTCCCGATGGGATGCTTCAAAGATGCATTCCGGAAGATGAAGTTACTAGTGTCATACGACATTGTCACTCACTTCCTTGTGGAGGGCATGCAAGCGCTCACAAGATGCGCGCTAAGGTATTACGTTCCGGTTTCTTTTGGCCTACATTGTTTAAGGATGTACAATCGTTTGTTGTCTCTTGTGATGCAGGCCAAAGAATAGGAAATTTATCTAGGAGAAACGAGATGCCACTCAATAACATACAAGAGGTTGAGATCTTTGATGTATGGGGAGTAGATATCATGGGACCTTTTCCGTCATCCGGAGGAACCTCTACATCCTGCTAGCTGTCGACTACGACTCTAGATGGGTTGAAGCCATTGGCTCCCCCACTAATGACGCCATGGTGGTTGTGAAGTTCTTTAACAGGATTGTCTTTCCACGTTTTGGGACTCCACGCATCATCATCAGCGATGGAGGGACACATTTCATCAACAGGAAGTTCAAATCACTTTTATCGAAGTATGGGGTAACCCACAAGGTAGCAACCCCTTATCACCCTTAAACTAGTGGACAGGTCGAGATCTCAAATAGAGAAATTAAAGCGATCTTGGAGAAGACCGTCTCTAGGACAAGGAAGGATTGGGCCATGAAGTTGGATGACGCTCTTTGGGCTTACAGGACCGCATTCAAGACTCCCATTGGTACCACCCCTTATAATTTGGTATATGGGAAGTCTTGTCATTTGCCCGTTGAGTTAGAACACAAGCCATATTGGGCGATCAAATGGTTGAACTTCGACATCAAGGAAGCCGGTGAGAAGCGGCTATTGGATATCAACGAGCTGGAGGAGCTGTGTTTGAACGCTTATGAGAATGCCAAGATTTATAAAGAAAGGACGAAGAAATGGCATGACAAGCGTATCATCCCTAAGGAGCTCAAAGAAGGAGACTTAGTTCTACTCTTCAACTCCCGCCTCCGCCTCTTTCCACGTAAGTTGAAATCTAGATGGACAGGACCTTATGTTATGAAACATGTTTTCCCTTATGGTGCAGTTGAGATTTGGGGAGAAACAAGTGGAAACTTCAAGGTCAATGGTCATAGACTTAAGAAATACAAACCGGAAGTCCCGGTTAAGGAGGTTGCACCACTATACCTTGTTTAGGAACACCGTACGGTCCAGCTAGCGACCTTAAATCAAGCGCTACTTGGGAGGCAACCTAAGGTATTGCTTTCTTTTCCCTTTTTCTAGTCTAGCTTTAGATAGTTTGCTTTTGCTTTGCTTTGCTTTGTTTTTGGCATCCTAGACAGACAACAGGTGATATCTAAGGAAGGAATACGACCCAGGAGAAACACTGGAAGGACAGAAGTTCGAGAATTTGAGAAGACGGAGTTTGACTCAGACACATCTTGGTTGCTGTCACAACACCTCGACCGAGATGATTCTTGATCAACCGAGGCGACTAGGGTTACTAAAGATCCACCTCGGTCCGTACCACCTCGGTCCAGTCGAGACCATCTCGACCGAGGTGACAGCAGTTCTAGAAAAGGGTATAAAAGGGAGAATGATTTCTCTCTTTCCCTCTATCTCCTTCTCGACTGAAACACCCAATTCGCCTCGCTCTTCGATTTTCGCTCATTTTCGACGATTCTCGCTTCCAAACTGAATGGAAAGGGTAGAGGATCGATTTGCAAGCAACAATCTGCAGTAAAAACGCACCGAATCGACCAAATCTTAGGTAAATTCGAAAAAACCCTAACTCCCTCTTCTTCTACTGATTTCATTCGATTTGGGCTTTGGTTGCCCCTGCATTGTGTTGGAAAAGGATTAAGTACCCCATAGGAACAATTGGTAGTGATATTGGGGGAAAAGAACTGGATTTTTGAGAGAAATGATCGCACAACACTTCGCCTCGGTCTAGTCGGCCTGTGGCTCGGCCGAGGTGTTCTTGACATTTGTCAGAGTGACCGAGGTGGTCTGACAGTGATAGAAAGAGATGAGTTCTGACAAGGAGTTGGTTTTGAGAGATAGATCCTCTCCTTCCCCTTCCTCTTCTTCACGCCGCTCTATACCGGTGATCCATGAGCGTTACCAGGTAGACTATGACCGCATAGCATCACGTCTAGTGGTTGCACCACGGTTTGTGGACATTTCTGTATTTAACTGCCTCCATGTGGATGATGATCTGAGACGGATGATATCTATGGTGGGGCTGGAGCAGTTCACTGAGATTAGAGCTCCAGCCTACCTTGAGCCGACCTTGGAGTTTGTTAGCTCCGTCACTTATTTTCCCATTGAGCGTGCCATCAAGTACCGGTTGATGAACCGGAACTATCTAGTTCCTAGGGACCATTGGAGGGACATCTTTGGCTTCTTGGCCCCCACAGTTGCTGATTTTCCTTCTCGAGTCGTAGCTCGAGACTTTTGGGGCCAAATAGATGACGTAGTTGAGCACGCTGATAGGTGGAGACCTAAAGACTCCACGGAGCGGATTATCTTCCACCTAGCTTTTAGACTTGCTCATAGGATATTTAGCGAGACTCTTCTGGCATGTACTGAGATGCCCCAGAAGATTAGACAGGGTGAGCTGCTGAGTCTTTACTGTATGGTCACCGGAGGAGTTCCGGATTTTGGAGTTATGCTAACGGAGGATCTACACAAGATAAAGGCGAAGGCAAAGGGGGATATTTGCTACGGACGGATAGTGACTCACATTGCGAGTTACATTGACATGGATCTAAGTGCGTGTACTATGGTGGCGGCTGCCAAGCCGCTCGGGCGGTAGGAGATGATCACTAGGAGGATATTGGTTCCTCGCGGACTTACTACGCCGTATGTGGCGATGCCCTGGGAGCAGACTGCACCTCAGGGTATTAGGTGGTCAGCTCAGTTCTCTATTTATGACCCGCACTACTAGCAGACCGCATGGATTCCGCTTATGAAGGATTCCAGAGATGCAGCAGCTCAGGGACAGGATGAGGATGAGGAGGCTGAGGAGCAGGAGTAGGAGGATAGGGATGAGGATGGCGGTGCTGCCATGGACACAGGTAAGGATACAATTGGGACTAGTGTGCCGGTCGTCGATCTGGACGACGACGAGACAGAGGAGGAGCCAGCTGTAACACCAGCACGTCCAGCCAGGCGTAGGATACGCAGATAGAGGGATCCAGTCGCTCACCGCCGGATAGATGATCTGACGGATCAGGTGATAGATTCCTACGCCGCCTTATCCTTGGACATTAGAGAGATGTAGGAGAGACTGCACTACCAGCACACGATGGCTGAGATTCAGTTTCAGCATATCATGGGCTATCCTTTCGACCCATCTCAGTACCCGTACGTACCACCACCACCACCGGATTGGGACTAGAGGATTAGAGCTTGCGGATTTCTTTTCTTTATTTATTATGCAACTCAGCTTTATCCAGTGAGTACTATGTTTCTTTCGACTTATTTTGACCCATTGGGACAATGTGTCCCAAGTATGGGGTATTTATGTGGATGTATTTATATGACTTATGTGTATGCTTGTATGACTCTACCGGATATTATTGTTTTATCTTTATGCTCTATGTGTTTATTTGAGACTACACGCAAGCATACATCTTATTTGATTGAAAAAAACGTCAAAAACTGGTTTCAAAATAATTTTATTGACCTTGACCGAAGTGATTTTGACCAATCGAGGTGCAGTACCTCGGTTGACTTAGAACATCTCGACCGAGGTTGTTTAACTGGAACAGTTTTCGAAATAATTTTTGTGCTTCTTATCTGGATATGACCTCAATGATGATTTTGTTTGCTGACTGGTTTTGAAATCTTTATATGTTTGAAAGGTTTTATGATATCTTTAAGTTGCTAAATGCTTTGTTTGAAAATTGTGGCAAGTTTAATACTTTGTTTTTATCCAAATTATGTTGAATTTGAAGGCTGACACCGCATGATAAGTTCTCTCACTTTCTTCCTGGAAAGACCAAGGCAATTCATTCTCTTCTCTTCTTCTTCTTGATCATTCTTAGCCCCTCATATACATATTTGCCTCCCTTTACCTATCCGGGAATTTGGAAGCAAGCAAGTGAAAAGCAAGTGAAAGAAAAAGTTGAGATGTTGGCTGAAAGGGTTAGAAAGAAACATATAGGTTTGGGGAAGTCAATCATGATGATGAGTAACTCGGAACCATTCACATAGCCGGGTGTTTGTGTCTTGCCAAAGTCGGATTGAGCGATATTCATAACGGGTCATGGTATGTGCATCAAGGGTTTGAGGCATCTCGAGAAATTGATGATTGCTGATCTCCTAGGATTCGGTTATTGTGCACCTCTGTCCATGCATCCCAAAAAGTAAAGTAAAAAGTAAATAAGCAAAGCTTATTGGTGGAAGATGTTGAAGTTCAAAGGAAGTAAAGTAAAAGATCCTTTTCTCGGATTCTAGCACCACATTCCCTATATACATCCCACCCTCACACGTTTCTTGACCTTCTCTTGAAAGGCCCTTGAGACCTCGAGCTTGTTGATTGAGTTGGTGGTTTAAACAGGATTATACATGATTAATTTCGATAATTATGAACTATTATGCATTCTATGATTTTATGCAAAGATGAACGACTTTCTTATATTTATAAAATGTTTTGAGCATGTTCCGATTTTAAATTCCATGAAGCATTCTCTTAGAGTGATCTATGATTCGAGCACACCGCCAAAAATATTTTGAAAGACTTTTTCATTGATCTTTATGACTTATAATCCATTCTATTCTGTATCTAAGATTTGGAACTTGCTTGGGGACAAGCAAGGGCTAAGTATGGGATATTTTGATAGCATGAATTATAGTCTATATTTTGAGGCCTGTTTAGACGTATTACCTTCAAAAAATCTGCATGTTTGAATGTATATTATGTGATTATATTGTCGTTTCATCTATTTTTGCGGGAATCGAGGTCTACACCAAGTTTCATTTTAATCGTAGGTAAAATGGCACGTTTTGCATCAAAAAGGAGCTAAAGGAGCTAAGGAGTCATTGGAGCTACATTCAGGAGCTTAAGGAAGAATCTAGGAAGCATGGAAATGGATTAAAGATTTACTTTGGACCAAATTTGAGAGAATTCACATTCAGTTTAGAGCCACCTCGGTCAGCTACAGTACCATCTCGACCGAGGTAATCCAGAGGAGCGTCCCGACCGAGGCGAACACCTTGGACGTGGCGAGATATATTTTATTCTTGGCTGAGATCTTTTATTTTTGGAAGGAAGGATCTTATATTTTTAGGCTGGATTGCTGGAAGGAAGATCATATATTTTAGGGATTTATTTATGAGAGATAGATATATTTTATTTGGAAAATATCTTTTAAAGATATTTTATCTTTGGAGCGTAGTTTTCCTATATAAATGGCTGGATTTTCCACAAATCATAACCGGCTACAACCGGCGCATCACCGGAAAATACATGCTTAGAGCATCCAGTAGTTGGGAAGGATTTTTGGAAGGTTGAAGGAAGGAAGTTGATAGTTTTTATAGATTTTGTGAAGGGTTTTGTAAGATTCTCTTAGATTCCCTTCTTGTTGATTGTCTTATTGGATTATGATCCAAGGAACGCTTGTTTGTTTGATAATTGATTCAGTTATTGAAACCTTGTTCTTAAGGTTTTTGTGTTCAATTATTCACCTTCTTCCCTTATATTTGATTATTGTTTTCATGATGATGATTGGCTAATTTCTTTGTGTGATTCTAGGGTGATTGTCTGAAGGTTGTGGGAAAAACAATGATAGAATAATCTTAAATCCCAGTAGGACCCTGAAAGCTCAAGCCTTTATCCTTAACCCTAGAACATCTCGCTCATTCGATGAACATCTCGGCCGGGGTGGAATTCGTCTGACCGAAGTGACCTTTCTGATCCGAAACTGATAGTTAAGTGTTAGAGTTTGCCAAATCCTATTCTTATTACACCTTTCCAGGTTCAATGCAAGCTTAAGATGAGAGTTACCCGGTAATTCCTTTGTTCGTTTACCTAAGATCATAAGTATAGGTAATAAAGGTTTATCCTTTATTGGGGTTTGAGTGTGCTTTCATTCCATCTTTGTGAGTTAGCCTAAGACTTACCCGGTAAAGGTTGATTCTATTCCCTTAGTTGGAGTGTTAGTTTGAGGTTATAGTTCTTTTCCTTAATTCCTTGAGACTTACCCGGTAATAGGAGTTACGGTTTGGGATTAGTGAGTAGTGAGACTTACCCGGTGATCTATTCCACTTTAGTAACACCTTCCCTTTGCAAAATCTCAGCTTTGTCCGCTTATCTTTAGATCTTAAGTTGGAACCACAACTAGACGCTTTAATCCCTAGAAATGCATATTTCCTTTAATTGACTTTTTATCATCTTTGATTGCTTTAATTGCTTTCGTGGTTAGTAATTACATAGACAATCTACAACTGCTTTGTTTCACCAAGTCCCTGAGATCGACACCACGGAATTCTTGCTTTTTACTACGATTGACCCGTACACTGCGGGTTCGCATCCTTGTTTTTAGCATACATCTAGGGTCATAAATTTAAACTTGCACACACCGTTTGGAGCGAACACCTATGTAGATGCAGAAACTCTCACCATGACCTCCAAGCCGGCTCAACAAAGCACTAAAACATCAACCATCAACAATCAGCAACAAAACCAAGCTCATAAGCTCTCAAATTCAATCAAAACTCAAGGAAGCTCAAGAAGAGATCCAAAGGAAGAAGTGAAGAGGAAGAACGTGAGGAAGGAGATGAAGGAGCTGTAAATGAAGAACCCTCATTAGGAAGGAGAGAGAGAAGCTTATAAAGGGAGGAAAAGGGTAAAACACGGGTCAAAGGATCAACAAAGACGGCTACAGCCACATAGAGCTGTAGAGGCAGACCCTGTGAGGCGCAGGTGCGGCCCAGGCAAACCGCAGGGGCGGCCTCTGGGTTACGCAGGGGTGGTTTAGGCCAAATCTAAGTCTTCAACACTCCTCTCAGCAACTCAACAACTAGGCTCTTATACCACCAACAGTAGAGTTCCTTGTTGAGGACGTCGCAGAGAGCATCATTCCCGAGGCTAGGGGTAGGACAGTTGTGGGGTCCGGGGTACAAAGTTCTCCATCTGCCGAGACTGGGCGATCATCGATTAAAACTTCAGTGTTTAGAGATTATATTCACCGGGTTGAGGAGGTGTTTAGGACGGGAGCACCACCGGTACTTGCACCTGCTCCTCCAAGATCAGTTGAGGTTTCGCAGAGGGAGACTCAAGTCACGGTTGCACCACAGATAGCGGTACCTGAGATAGTTGCACCAAGGATAGTGGCACCCAGGCCAGTTGTTGATGTTGTTAGAGTCAGAGACGAGTTGAGGTCATCGAGACCGTATTCATGGTTGAAGGATTTCAGCCAACAACATGTTCCCTACTTTGATAGGAAGGTGGTGCTGGAGGTTTAGCACTTGATTGGGCACGTGGAGTCCTCCTTAAAGGCAATCTGCTGCCAGGAGGACAGAGAGGAAGAGATTGTGCAGACGCTATTCCGGGAGCTTGCCCACTACTGGTGGAGGAATGTTCGAGGTGTTGTTACTAGGATGGATCAGTTGTTGAGCCTTGTTAGAGATAGTTTTTGCCCGGCTTCACTGAGGAGGGATCGAGTGCAGGACTTCTTGGAGGCAGGATTTGAGGATGTCCCGTTTATCGAGGCTATTAGGCAGTTTCGTGAGGAGTTGGCCTTGTAAGGTCGCGCCGTACCTCCGGCGGACCTGAATGTCTACTTGTTTTCGAGGAGATTGAGGAGTCCACCCATTCTTACCTTGCAGGATTCCGCTGTGATTCCCTGGCAGAGTACCAGTACCGAGCTTCGGAATACGAGAGAGACCGACCAGGGTCTAGAAGGGTAGCATAGTCCGGATGGCCGGACAAGAGGCAGAGGATAGTACCATCTAATTCAAGAGCAAGAGCCCCAAAGCGTGGACGTAGCCAGACTCAAGGGCGTTTTGGACCCCAATAGTCTGTGCAGGAATCAGATATAGGTCGGTAGTGTTACAATTGTGGCGGGTACAGGCATATGCGAGTTGCGTGCCCGAGAACAACAATGACTTTTATGTTTGTGGCCGAACTAGACACCAAGCAACCTTTTACCATCAGGGCCCGACATCGGCTCAATAGGGTTCTTCACCTACTAGCATTCCTAGTGATGGACAGACGCCACCCCAATACCAGACACAGAGTCAGCACCATCAAAGAGCCCCAAGATATTCACAAGCACAAAGTTCTACCCAAGGGTAGGGTAGAGGTAGGGGACGTGGTGGAGGCAGCCAGGAGAATAGAGGCATGCATGCCAAGGTATTTGAGTTGATAAGTGTCGTTGATCCAACGGCACGAGCAACCACATGTACTATTCAAATTCACGGCTTTCCGGTCCGAGTTTTATTTGATACAAGTGCTACGCACTCCTTTATATCCGATGATTGTGTAGCTAGGTTGTCCTTGGTTACAGTAGAGGGGAGACCCTTCTTTATAGTGTTACTCGATGGGGGTAATGTTAGTGGTACCCAGGAGGTACACGGTTGTGCCATTCATTTGGGAAACCGTGATTGATTAGCCGAATTCTATGTCATTAACTTAGTGCATGAAGAAGTAATCCTTGGGATGGATTGGACGGACAGCCACCGAGCCATTTTGGACATCAGCCGGAGGACCGTTACGGTCAACACAGAGACAGGTCATGAGGTGATTTTCTGAGTTTGGGACCTTGGAAAGGCCGGTACAGTCATTAACGCGGTCCGAGACGCAAGACTTATCGGGCAAGGATGCGAGGCCTTCTGGTGTAATGCCATGAAGCAGGAGGCAGGTCCTTCATTGGAGGAGATTCTTGTGGCTTGTGAGTTTGAGGACATTTCGGGGATCCACCTGGGCTACCACCGCAAGGAATTATTCATTTTGCCATTGAGTTGGAGCCCAACACAGGGCCGATCTCCAAGGCTCCATACCGTATTGTGCCGATCGAGATGTTGGAGCTAAAGAAATAGCTCCAAAAATTGGCAGAGAGGGGCTTCATAGACCTGAAACGTTTCCCCTTGGGGTGCACCGGTCCTCTCTGTCAAGAAGAAGGATGGATCTTTGAGGCTATGCATTGATTACCGAGAGTTGAACAACGTCAACATCAAGAACTAGTACCCGTTACCGCACATTGATGATTTGCTGGACCAGTTGTAGGGAGCCTCTTTGTTTTCACGTATTAACTTGAGGTGGGGATATCACCAACTGAGTGTTAGAGAGGGGGACGTGCCGAAGATGGCATTCAGGACGAGATACAACCATTATGAGTTTGTCGTGATGCCATTCAGGCTCACGAATGCACCTGCCATCTTAATAGAGTTGATGAACAACATCTTCATCGACTTCTTGGACCAGTTCTTTGTAGTGTTTACAGACGATATCTTGGTTTACTCCTATATTAGGGAGGCGAATGCGGGACACCTGAGGACGGTGCTTCGAGTCCTTAAAGATAGAGAGCTTTATGCTAAGCTCTCTAAGTGCAAGTTTTGCATGTCCGAGGTGGTATTCCTTGGTCATATACTTTCGGACGAGGGTGTCATGGCCGACCCGGAGAAAATTGAGTCCGTTTCTTCATGGTTGCCTCCTAGGACGGTCAAGGAGGTGATAAGATTCTTGGGCTTAGCGGGATACTACCGCCGGTTTGTTGAGGTTTTCTCCGTGATTGCACGACCGCTTACTTCCTTGCTCAAGACGTCTACCAGGTTCGTTAGGTCCGAGCCTTGTCAGCACAACTGATAGCATGTATTATAGTCTATATTTTGGGATTGATTTGTATGTTTTATCTTCATAAATCTGCATGCATGAATGTATATTTTTTATCATTATGTTGTTTTGTTTACCTCTGTAAGAATCGAGGTCTACAACTAGTTTTATTTTAGTTGTAGGGAAAATAACACGTTTTGTAGCGATATGGATATAAGGGATCTAAGGAGTCATTGGAGCTACTTTATGGAACATTGAGGAGCTACAAGAAAGGCTTAGGAACCATGAAAGTTGGACAGAAGTTTCATTTTGGACCAGATTGGAGAACTTTGCACGTAGGTGAGGATAACCTCGGATGGCTACAATACCAACTCGATCGAGGTGATTTCGCTGGACTGGATCGAGACGGATAGCCCATGTCCCATGAGATCTTTTATTTTTGGAAAGTGATACTCCTATATATTTGAAGATATAATCAGGATGGAAGTATGTCCGCTTAGTTGATTAGTTTGGAAGATTGAAGATATTCCAAGGATGGAAGGAAGTTGAAGGAAGATAGCTTTGTAATTAAAGTTGAAGGCTTTTGAAGGAAGTTGTAAGGTTTTCATAGATTGTTTGATTGTTGTCTTTTGGTTTGTGATTGAGGAACACAGTTTACTGGTAGTTTGATTTGTTTGATTGTTTGATTGAGTGATTATTGAGACCTTTGTGTTAAGGTTTTCTTGTTTGGATATTGCTTCTTTTCTTATCTATTTGATTATAATTATCACGATGATTATTGGCTAATTTCTTGTGTGATTCTAGGGTGATTGACTAAAGGTTGTGGGAAAGACGATGAAAGAATGAGCCTTTACCTTAGTGGACCCTGAAAGCTCGAGCCAAACCTTAACCGAATCTCACCTCGGTCCGTTCTATTCGCTCCAAATGGTGTGTGCAAGCTTTAAAATTATAACCGAGGAAATATGCTTAAAATAAGGATGTGAACCCGCATTGTACGGGTCAATTGTAATAAAAAGCAAGAATTCCAGGGGTCGATCTCAGGGACTTAGATGAAAAAAAACCAATATCGGTTGTCAATATTGCAACTAACCACAAAAGCAATTAAAACAATCAAAGATGATAATAAGGTCAATTAAGGGGAATATGCAAATTCTAGGGATTAAAGCATCCAACTGTGGTTCCAACTCAAGATCTCAAGATAAGCGGACAAAGTTGAGGTTTTGCAAAGGGAAGGTGTTTCTAAAGTGGAATAGATCACCGGGTAAGTCTCACTACTCACAATCCCAAGCCAAAGAACCTATCACCGGGTAAGTCTAAAGGTACTAAGGAATAAAACTATAATTTCAAACCAACAAACCAATTAAGGGAATAGAATCAACCTTTATCGGGTAAGTCTCAAGCTTACTCACAAAGATAGGATGAAGGTACACTCAAACCCCAATAAAGGATAAACCTTTATTACCTACACTTATGATCTTGGGTAAACAAACTAAGGAATTACCGGCTAAGTCTCATCCTAGGCTTGTATTGAACTAGGAAAGGTGTAATAAGAATAGGATTTGGCAAACTCTAACACTTAACTCTCAGTTTATGATTAGAAAAGGTCACCTCGGTCAGTCAAGTTCCACCCCGGCCGAGATGTTCATCGACTGAACGAGATGTTCTAGGGTTAAGGATAAAGACTCGAGCATTCAGGGTCCTACTGGGATTAAGATTATTCTATCATTGTCTTTCCCACAACTTTCAGCCAATCACCCTAGAATCGCACAAAGAAATTAGCCACTCATCATCATGAAAGCAATAGTCAAATATATGGGAAGGGAATGAATATTTGAACACAAAAACCTTAAGAACAAGGCTTCAATAACTGAATCAAATATCAAACAAATCAGCGTTCCTTGATCACAAATCACACATAGACAACAAACCAAAGCGAATCTAAGAAAGTCTTACAAATCCCCTTAAAAAGCTATAACAAGCTATGAACTTCCTTCCTTCAATTTTCCTTCAACCTTCCAAAAATCCTTCCAAACTGTAGTTTCTTCAATCTCCAATTGTTGTGATGGTAGTGGCCTCCCAATTTGTGGAAAATCCAACCCTTTATATAGGAGAATTATCTTTCAAAGATAATAATATGTTAAAAAAGATAATTTCCTAATAAAATATATCTATATCTCTAAAATAGATCTCCAAAATATATGATCTTCCTTCCAGAAATGCAGCCCAAAAATATAAGATCTCTCTTTCCTAAAATAACTCAGCCAAATAAAATATATCTCGTCGTGTCCAAGGTGTTCGCCTCGGTCGGGGCGCTCCTCTAGATCACCTCGGTCGAGGTGACACTGTAGCTGACCGAGGTGAATCTCAGTTGAAGTTGAGATTATGGCTGAAAGTGTTAGAAAAAATAATTACATCTAGGGACGTTGATCTTGATGATGAGTGACTCGGCACCATTCACATACCCAGGTGTTTGCGTGTTGCCAAAGTCGGATTGATCGATAGTCCTAACGGGTCATGGTATGTGCATCAAGGGTTTGAGGCATCTCGAGAAATTGATGATTGGTGATTTCCTAGGCTTCGGTTATTGTGTACCTCTGTCCATGT
Organism: Fagopyrum homotropicum; assembly: GCA_033239125.1. Classification (NCBI taxonomy): domain Eukaryota; kingdom Viridiplantae; phylum Streptophyta; class Magnoliopsida; order Caryophyllales; family Polygonaceae; genus Fagopyrum; species Fagopyrum homotropicum. Next base: position 94,774,794 of record BSWB01000002.1, on the reverse strand, counting down.
TCTCAAAAATAAAGTAAAAAAGGTGAAAATAAGCAAAGCTTATTGGTGGAAGATGTTTGTGATTCAAAGAAGTGAAGTAAAGATCCTATTCATGGATTCTAGCTCCACATTTTCCTATATACATCCCACCCTAGCACATTTCTTGACCTCTTATGAAAGCCCTTGAGACCTTGAGTATGTTGATTGGCATGGTGGTTTAAATAGGATTATATATGATTCATTTCGATAAAAATGATTTATTATGCATCTATGATTTTATGCAAAGATGATCATCTTTCTTATATTTATAAAATGTTTTGACCATGTTTTTATTTTATTTGCTATGAAGCATTCTCTTAGGGTGATCTATGAATGGAGCGCACCACCAAAAGGTTTTGTAAAATGTTTTTCATTGATCTTTTTGATGAATTCTAATCCATTCTATCTTTTATTTAATATTTGAATCTTCCTTGGGGACAAGCAAGGGACAGTATGGGGTATTTTGATAGCATATATTATAGTCTATATTTCGAGATTGGTTTGGACGTTTTATCTTCATAAATCTACATGAATGGATGTATATTCTTGATCATTATGTTGTTTTGTTTACCATTGCAAGAATCAAGGTCTACACCTCGTTTTATTGTAATTGTAGGGAAAATAACACGTTTTTTAGCGATATGGAGCTAAGGGATCTAAGGTATCAGTGGAGCTACAATATGGAACATTGAGGAGCTACAAGAAAGGCTTAGGAACCATAGAAGTTGGACAAAAGTTTGATTTTGGACCATATTGGAGAAATTTGCACGTAGCTAAGCATCACCTCGGATGGCTACAGTACCACCTCGACCGACGTGATTTCGTTGGGATGGATCGAGACGGACGGCCCATGGCCCATGAGATCTTTTATTTTTGGAAAGTCATTCTCCTATATATTTGAAGATATTTTTTGGATGGAAGTATGTCTCGTTAGTTGGTTAGTTTGGAACATTTAAGATATTCCGAGGAAGGAAGGAAGTTGAAGGAAGATAGCTTTGAAATTAAAGTCGAAGGCTTTTGAAGGGAGTTGTAAGGTTTTTTTAGATTGTTTGATTGTTGTCTTTTAATTTGTGATTGAGGAACACAGTTTACTGGTTGTTTGATTTGTTTGATTGTTTGATTGAATGATTGTTGAGAACTTTGTGTTAAGATTTTCTTATTTGGATATTGCTTCTTTTCTTATATATTTGATTATTGTTATCATGATAATTATTGGCTAATTCCTTGTGCAATTCTAGGGTGTTAGATGAAGCTTGTGGGATGGACGATGAAAGAATGAGACTTTACCTTTATGGCACCTGAATACTCGAGCCAAAGCTTAACCGAACCTCACCTCGGTCCGTTCATAGAACATCTCGACCAAGATTGGACATGAATTGAGCGAGGCGTATCCTTTTCTGATCCATACCTGAGTTTAGGTCATAGGTTGCCAAATCCTATCCTTGTTGCACCTTTCCTAGTCCATACGCAAGCTTGGGATGAGACTTACCCGGGGATTACTTTGCTTGCAAACCAATGATGATGAGTGTTAAGTAGTAAAGGTTTATTCTTTATTGGGGTTTGAGTATGCCTTCATCCTACCTTTGTGAGTTAGCTTGAGAATTACCCGGCAAAGGTCAGTTTTGTTCCCTTAGGTGGTGTGTTGGTTTGAGATTATATTTCTTTTCTTAGTTCCTTGAGGCTTACCCGGTGAGAGGATCTTTGGTTTGGGATAGTGTGTAGTGAGACTTACCCGCTGATATATTCCCATCTTAGAAATACATTCCCTTGCGAACCTCAGCTTTGTCCACATTATCCTTTGAGATCTTGAGTCGGAACCACAATTGGATGGTTTGACCTCTAGAATATGCATTCCTTTATCTGATTATTACATCGTCTTTGATATCTTTGTTTTATTGCTTGTTTTTGATTGACAACCTGAATTGTCGTGCTTTGTTTGACCATAGTCCCTGTTTTTGACCCTGGAGTATTTGTTGTTATTACAATTGATCCGTACACTGCGGGTTCGCATATTGTTTCAAACTTATATTTTAGGTTATAAATTTAAAGATATATCGTTCACAATATGCACACGTTTGAGAGTGAACAACAGCTTCGAGGAGCCGAAGAAGAGGTTGTCCTCCGCTCTCGTGTTAGCCCAGCCTGAGGGCATAGAGGATTTTGTAGTGTATAGTGACGCGTCCATGCTAGGCTTGGGGTGCGTTCGATTCAGAGGGGTAGGGTTATTGCGTACGCTTCTCGGTAGCTGAAGCCATACGAGGAGAATCACCCTACCCATGATCCTGAGCTATAGGCAGTGATTCATGCCCAAAAGATCTGGCGGTATTACTTGTATGGGGCTACGTGCCAAATCTTCACAAACCATAAGGGTCTGTCGTATATATTCACTTAGTGGGAGTTGAATAACCGCCAGAAGAGATGGTTACAGCTGATTAAGGATTTGATTTGGAGATTGTGTACCATCCGGGTAAGGCGAACGTGGTCGCCGATGCTTTGAGTACGAGGACACCTCGGGATGAGGCTATAGCTCGACTTACGGTTCAACCACAATTGCAGGGGCAAACGGGTAATTGAGACGATATAGCCGTATATGTGTACCGTCAGACCAGGAGTTGAGAGAGAGGATTTTGCACGAGGCACATTCTACACTTACTCGGTGCATCCAGACACGAGTAAGATGTACTAGGATATTAGGAGATCTTATTGGTGGAGTGGGCTCAAGCCCGATGTAGCTAGATATGTGGCCCAATGCGCGAGCTGCCAGCAGGTCAAGATCGAGCACCAAAGACACGGAGGAGAGCTCCACCAACTGTCTATGCCGTGGTGGAAGTGAGAGGACATTTCCATTGATTTCAATACCGGTCTGAGACAAAGTAGGATCTTTTTTTGCGATATGGGTAGTAGTAGATCGGTTGACGAAGACCGCGTGTTGTATTGTAATTCGGGAAGCGTGGCCGGTGAGTTGTTAGCCGAGGAGTTTACCCGCCAAATTGTTAGATTACATGGAGTGCCTATGACCAGCATCTCGGATAGGGACGGGCGTTTTACCTCGAGGTTCTTGCAGCAGGTACACGCCGTGCTAGGTTCGAGTCTTCATTTTACCACCGTATATCATCCACAGACCGACGACCAGTCCGAGTTGACTATTCAGACCTTAGAGGCCATGTTGCGAGCATGTGTGCTAGATTTGGGGAAGGTATGACTACACCACCTCCCGTTGGTGGAGTTTTCATATAATAACAGCTAGACCGCGTCTATTGGGATGGCACCGTATGAGGCATTTTATGGACGGAGATGCCGTACTCCCTTATCTTGGGACTAGTCGGGGAGTTCTAGCGTTGTAGCTCTAGATAAAGTACGAGATGACATGGCTAGAGTCACTTTGATCCGAGAAAGGATTTTGGTTGCGCAGAGCCGTCAGAGTTCATATGCGGATAGGAGGCGTAGGCCCCTAGAGTTCAGAGTAGGAGCTCAGGTGTTGTTGAGAGTATCACCGACGCGGGGCGTCAGGCAATTCGGCATTAAGGAGAAGTTAAGCCCTCGATATCTTGGTTCATTCAAGATAGGAGAGAGAGTCGGTGAGGTGACATACAGGTTAGCAGGTTAGCGTTGGCACCGTGGTTGGAGGGTATACATCCGGTATTCCATGTATGTCAGTTTAGATAGTACATCCACGACCTGAGGAACATCATTAGCCATGAGGACCTAGTGGTCGAGCCGGACAATACTTTTACGGAGCATCCAATATTGGTTTTAGAGCGGAGTACGAAGCACCTTCGATCGAAGGAGATACCGATGTTGAGAGTGTAGTGGTCTAGGCGAGGAGCCGATGAGGCTACATGGGAGATATAGGATAGTAACCTAATAGCATGTATTATAGTGTATATTTTAGGATTGGTTTAGACGTTTTATCTTCATAAATCTTCATGTATGGATGTATATTCTTTGATCATTATGTTATTTTATCAACATTTGCGAGAATCGAGGTCTACACCTAGTTTTGTTGTGATTGTCGTGAAAATTGCACGTTTTGGACCGAAATGGATCTAAGGAAGCTAAGGATTCATTAGAGATAAATTTTGGAGCATTGAGGAGCTATAAGAGAAGATCGGGAAGCATGAAAATGATTTAGAAGATTGATTTTGTACTAGATCAGAGAGATCTACGCTTAGCTGAGACTCACTTCGGTTGGCTAAAGTTCCACCTCGATCGAGGTGATGTTCCGGATTGTTTGGACCGAGGCGAAGTGATGATGGGACACGAGATCTTTATCTTTCGCTGAGATCTTTTATTTTTAAAAAGTGAATATCACATATGTTAGGACGGATTTCTGGAAAGAAGCATATCTTTTGGGCTGATATATTTTGGAAGATATGAAGATATTTTAAAGATGGAAATTATCTTTTTAAGATAATTTATCTTACGAAGGTAATTCTCCTATATATATAGAGGCTGATTTTCAAGAATTCAGTCATCTTCAGATCAGAGAATCTTTGAAGAGAGTTGAATGAAGTTTTGAAGGTTGAAGTTCAAGTAAGGAAGGAAGCTAGTTTGAAGGAAGTTTGAAGGAAGTTGTAAGATTTCCTTAGTTCGGTTTCATTATTGTCTTTTCTGATTTGTGATTTAGGAACGCTGATTGTTTGTTTGTTGGATTGTTTGATTCAGTTATTGAGACCTTTGTGTTAAGTTTTTCTGCTTGAATATTGATTCCTTTCTTATATGATTATTGTTAACATGATGATTGTTGGCTAAGGTCCTTATGCAATTCTAGGGTGATTGGCTGAAAGTTGTGGGAAAGACGATGAAAGAATGAGCGTTTACCCCAGTGGACCCTAAAAGCTCAAGCCTTTACCTTAAAAGACGAACACCTCGGTCAGTCGTGGAACATCTCAACCGAGATGGTACATAAACTTAGCGAGGCGAGCCCTTTCTTGATCCTTCTTTGAGTTGAGGTTTCAGTTTGCCAAATACTATCCTTGTTATACCTTTTCTAGTTCCACGCAAGCCTAGGATGACACTTACCCGGTGATTTCTTTTGTTTGAATACCCAATATCATATGTGTAGGTAATAAAGGTTTATCCTTTATTGGGGTTTGAGTGTGCATTCATCCCCTCTTTGAGAGTTAACCTGAGACTTACCCGGTAAAGGTTGATTCTATCCCCTTTGGTTGTGTGTTAGTTTAAGGTTATAGTTCATTTTCTTAGTACCTTGAGACTTACCCGGTGAGAGGATCTTTGGTTTTGGACAATGAGTAGTGAGACTTACCCGGTGATCTATTCCCACCTTAGAAACACCTTCCCTTCGCAAGCCTCATCTTTATCCACGTTATCTTTTGAGATCTTAAGTCGAAACAACAACTGGATGCTTTAATCTCTAGAATCCGCATTTTCTTTACCTGGTTATTATATCATCTTTGATATCGTTCCTTGTTGCTTGTTTTTAATTGACAACCGGAATTACCGTTCTTTGTTTCACCATAGTCCTTGTGTTCGACCCTAGAATTCTTGCTATTATTACAATCGATCCGTACACTGTGGGTTCGCTTATTTGCAATTATTCTTGGTATAAATTTTAAAGCTTGCACACACCTTTTGGAGCGAACAAGTTTTTGGTGCCGTTACCGGAGATTTTGGTACTTGCTTTTTCTATTGATCTTTCTGCTTGAGTGTTCTTGCAGATTTGTGTTCTTAGGTACACACGAAGTTCTCGTTCTGTCAACGGAACAGAGTTACGCCAAAGGACAAGTTTTTGGCGTCGTTGCTGGGGACTTAGTCAAAACCAAGTTCGGTTTCGGTTGTCTTTCGTGCTGGAAAGGAAATCGTTCCATACGATCCCGAACCAGAAAAGACCTACAAACGAAGATTAAAAGAAGCTAAGATGGCCGATAAAGACAATTGCAATCTTGAAGCCAAATTGAAGGAGGCATTGGAACAACTACGCCTCAGTAAAGAAGAATTGCAGCGAGAAAGAGACTTGACTCGCACAAGAACTGAAGGAATTGAAGCTGATATAGCCGCTCTAAGGGCTCAGTTTTTACCTCGGTCAACCCCAGATGCTCGACCGAGGCAAGACCAAATCCTAGTTGCACCGGCCGAGATACACCCACCACCTCGGATGCTAGTCCGAGATGTTCTTTTTGCTGGAGTTCCATGAACCCTAGGACAGAGGATGACCCCAATCAGCAAGTCCGGTGTCCAGCAGTCAACCTAGGAGATCCAGCTGAGCATGATTATGAACTTCGACTTGAGGATAAAGGAAGCGTTGCTAGAGTTCTTATTCACTAGAGAGAGAAAGTTCAAATCCACCTCAGAAGGCACCCCCAGGTTTTGAGCTTAAACCGCTCCCAAACCACTTGAGGATAAAGGAAGCGTTGATTACCGCTCCCATCAATCAACCTCCCGATTGGACCTTTCCCTTTGAGATCATGTGTGATGCTAGTGACGTGGCCGTAGGAGCGGTACTTGGACAAAAGAAGGATGGCCGGAAAAACGCCATTTACTATGCTAGCAAGACGCAAGATGAAGATCAACTGAACTACGCCACCACCGAAAAGGAGCTTTTGGCAGTTGTTTATTCTTTTGAGAAGTTTCGCTCTTACTTAGTGGGAACAAAAGTAATTGTTTACACCGACCATGCAGCTATTCGTTACTTGCTAGCAAAGAAAGATGCATAGCCGCGCCTTATTCGATGGACTCTCTTGCTTCAAGAGTTTGACCTAGAGATTCGCGATAAGAAGGGATCTGAGAATTCTATGGCGGATCACCTCAGCCGGCTACCACCCATCTCGCTCGAGAAGGATGACCTACCCATTGATGACTCCCTTCTAGATGAGCACTTGCATTTTATGGAATATTCGATAGAATCCTTTGTTTCACCCCATGATGAAGATGAAGTATGTGGTGAGGACACCTTACACATTGTTTAAAGATGGCGTACGGTCCAGCTAGCGACCTTAATCCAAGCACTTCTTGGGAGGCAACACAAGGTATTGCTTACTTTTCCCTTTTCTAGATTAGTTTAGATAGTTTGCTTCGTGTTTTGTGTGTCCTCCTAGGCAGGAATCAGGTACTCTCTAAGAAGAAATTACAACTCAGGAGCTACATGGAAGGATTGATGTTCCAGAAGTTGAGAAAACGGAGCTTGACGAAGATACATCTCGGATGTTGTCTGAACGCCTCGACCGAGATGTTCTTCGTGAACCGAGATGGTCTTATTTTGGGAGCAATTTCTTATTTCTTTATGTTGTTCAGCTATGTTGGGTGAGTACTTATTTCTTATGACTTATATTTGACCCATTGGACAATGTATCCCAAGTATGGGGTATTTGTATGACTTGTATGTCTTTCTTGATCTTTGATTATGATCTTATTTGGCTCTATGTGCTTATCTGTCATTAGATGCATACATACAGTTTTTTGTTTGAGAAACACGTCAAAAGCTGGTTTGAAAATTTTTCTTATGGCTCGACCGAGACCTTCTTGACCGAACGAGTTTGAACACCTCGGATGACGTTAGCACTGCACGACCAAGATGGTTCTTAACTGAAAGTTTTCCGAAACATTTTGTGCTTCTTTTTTAGATATGACCTCGATGACGATTTTGTTTGCAGATTGGTATTAAAATCTTTATATGCTCGAACGGTTTTATGATATTTTTAAATTGCAAAATGCTTTGTTTTAAATCCTAGCATGTTTAATACTTTGTTTTGATAAAATTTTGTTGGATTTGAAGGTTGACACCACATTATAAGTTCTATCGCATTCTTCATGGGATGACTAAGGCACTTCATTCTCTTCTTCTTCTTCTTCTTCTTAATCATACTTTAGCCCCTCATATACATATTTGCCTCCCTTTACCTATCCGGGAATTTGGATGCAAGTAACGAAAAGCAAGTGAAGTGCAGTTGAGACCTTGGATGAAAGTGTTAGAAAGAAACAAATTAGGTTTGGGGACTTAGATCTTGATGATGAGTAACTCGGCACCATTCACATAGCCGGGTGTTTGTGTCTTGCCAAAGTCGGATTGATCGATAGTCCTAACGGGTCATGGTATGTAGATCAGGGGTTTGAGGCATCTCGAGAAATTGATGATTGCTGATCTCCTAGGATTCGGTTATTGTGCACCTCTGTCCATGTTCCCAAAAGGTAAAGTAAAGTGAAAATAAGCAAAGCTTATTGGTGGAAGATGCTGTGATTCAAAGAAAGTGAAATAAGATCATATTCCCGGATTCTAGCACCGCATTACCCTATATACATCTCACCTAGACACATTTCTTGACCTCTTTTGGAAGCCCTTGAGACCTCGAGTATGTTGATTGACTTGGTGATTTAAACTAGATTATACATGATTGATTTCGATAAACATGATTTATTATGAATTCTATGATTTAATGCAAAGATGAACAACTTTCTTATATTTGTAAAATATTATGATCATGTCTTGATTTTATTTGCCATGAAGCATTCTCTTAGGGTGATCTATGAATGGAGCACCCTCCAAAAGGTTTTGAAATGTTTTTCATTGATCTTTTTTATGACTTATAATCCATTCAATTTTGCATTTAAGATTTGGATCTTGCTTGGGGACAAACAAGGGACAAATATGGGGTATTTTGATAACATGAATTATAGTCTATATTTTAGGCTTGGTTTAGACATTTTATCTTCATAAATATGCATGTATGGATGTATATTCTTTGATAATTATTTTATTCTGTCTACATATACGGAAATCAAGGTCTACACCTAGTTTCGTTGTGATTGAGGGAAAATGGCAAGTTTTGGACCAAAATGGAGCTAAGGATACTAAGGAGTCATCGGAGCTACATTCTGAAGCATTGAGGAGCTATAAGAGAAGCTCGGGAAGCATGGAAATGATTTAGAAGATTGATTTTGGACACGATCAGAGAGATCTACGCTTAGCTGAGACTCACCTCGGTTGGCTATAGTGCCACCTCGACCGAGGTGATCTTCAGGATCGTCTGGACCGAGGCGAAGTGATGATGGCACACGAGATCTTTATCTTTGGCTGAGATCTTCTATTTTTAGAAAGTGAATATCACATATTCTAGGATGGATTTCACGAAGGAAGCATATCTTTTTGGCTGATATATTTTGGAATATATGAAGATATTTTAAAGTAGGAAATTATATTTTTAAGATAATTTATCTTAGGAAGGTAATTCTCCTATATATAGAGGCTGATTTTATGAAATTCAACAATATTCAGATCTAAGAATATTTGAAGAGAGTTGAAGGAAGTTTTGAAGGTTGAAGTTCAAGTAAGGAAGGAAGCTAGTTTGATGGAAGTTTTAAGAAAGTTGTAAGATTTCCTTAGTTTGGTTTGATTATTGTCTTTTCTCATTTGTGATTGAGGAACCCTGATTGTTTGTTTGTTTGATTGTTTGATTAAGTTATTGAGACTTTTTTGTTAAAGTTTTCTTGTTTGAATATTGATTCCTTTCTTATATATTTGATTATTGTTATCATGATGATTGTTGGCTAAGTTATTTATGCGATTCTAAGGTGATTGGCTCAAAGTTGTGGGAAAGACGATAAAAGAAAGAGCCTTTACCCTAGTGGACCCTGAAAGCTCGAGCCTTTACCTTCACCGACGAACACCTCGGTCAGTCGTGGAACATCTCGACCGAGGTAGTACATAAATTGAGCGAGGAAAGCCCTTTCCCGATCCTTATCTGAGTTGAGGTTTCAGATTGCCAAATGCTATCCTTGTTATACCTTTCCTGGTTCAACGCAAGCTTAGGATGAGACTTACCCGGTGATTCCTTTGTTTTTATACCCAAGATCATGAGTGTAGGAAATAAAGGTTTATCCTTTATTGGGGTTTGAGTGTGCCTTCATGTCATCTTTAAGAGTTAACTAGAGACTTACCCGGTAAAGGTTGATTCTATCCCCTTGGGTGGTGTGTTGGTTTGAGATTATAGTTCCTTTCCTTAGTACCTTGAGACTTACCCGGTGAGAGGATCTTTGGTTTGGGATAATGAATAGTGAGACTTACTCGGTGATCTATTCCCACTTTAGAAACACCTTCCCTTTGCAAACGTCATCTTTGTCCACTTTATCTTTTGAGATCTTGAGTCGGAAACACAATTGGATGCTTTAATCTCTAAAATATGCATTTTCTTTACCTGGTATTTACATCATCTTTGATATCGTTGCTTGTTGCTTGTTTTTAATTGACAACCTAAATTACCGTTCTTTGTTTCACCATAGTCCTTGTGATCTTCGACCCTGGAATTCTTGCTTTTATTACAATCGTTCCGTACACTGCGGCTTCACTTATTTGCAATTATTCTTGGTATAACTTTTAAAGCTTGCACACACCTTTTGGAGCGAACATATCCGGAGGAACTATCCCGAGTTTTTCGCAAGTTTAGCGACATCGATAGGACAATCCGGTTAGTCCCGAGTTCATTACTTCGTTATGCCTATGTGATTTGTAATGTGGCGTGTGTTGTGTGCAACTTATATGTATGTGTGGTTACCTTATGAGGTACTGATGTGGTTATATCATTGAGCTTTCGATCAGAGGGTCGATAGTTGACGTTAGGTGTTTCATGCGGTTTTCGAGAGGTGTTGATAATGAGTTTCACGTTCAGCAAGTTTCGGGACAAAACTTGTTTTTAGGGGGATTAGTTGTAACATCTGGAATTTTTATTCCGGTTGTCGAGAGTTTTATCGATCTTTCCGCGTTGACGGCTCAATTTTCTCGCAGGCAGGGGTCCTATGTTTCGGAATATATACCAAAATCCCGTACCGACTCTTCGTTTTTCCTTTCGCTTTCCAACCCCTCGTTCCTTGCTTACGGTGACAAGAGGTCAGCTGACCCATGTTCCACTCCCACCTTTTTTAGGCCTGTTCTCTCTCTCTCTCTCCCCCTTATTCTCCTCATTCACGTTAGTTGCACTCCTCCCTCTTGCTCTTGTGCTGTCCTCTTCTTCTCTCTCTTTTGGATCTCTTGTGGTATGGCCAACAAGCAGATATCTCCAGATTTAGTGTGGTAAGCTGTCATCCTTCTCCTCTTCTCCTTTCCTACAGTTTTTCCTTCTTCCTTTCCACTTCTTCTCCATGGCTATAGAGGAAGGTCTAGAAGAAGTTTCATGGTGAATCATTTGCATGTATGTGTTCTTCGCATCTTTAGGCCGTGAGGGAGATCCTACATACTGTGGTTGGAGTTTGGAGAAGGCCCACCAAGAGAAGGAAGCATTTTGAGCAAAATCACAGTCGAAGAAACGAAGAAGATGGACCCTCTGTTGTTCGACCGCGGGGGCGGATCATCAGTGGTGCAGAGGCGGATTCAGACCACCACAAGGGCAGCTCAATCCACCGCATGGAAGGTGCCAGGGTGTAGGGACGGTGCCAGGACGCCGCAAGGGCGGCGATAGGGCTTTGCAGGGGCGCCAACTTGACTCTGCAGCTGCGTTTCTTCAACAGTAGGCTCCTCTCCTCCTTCCTTCTTGGTTCCTTCCTTTGTTTAGAGGTTGATACATGGTAGTAGCATTCTTAGTGTGGACCTAGGTGCCCTTAGAATTCGTGGGATCGTTGTTGATCTTGTGTGTGTGAAGACCTTATGGTCTCTCTTCTAGCTTGTGACCTTAGTCCAGCTTAGGGTGGTGTTTAGCTTTGTTTAGGTTGGGTGCTGTTGTTGCTTGCTTTTCTATGCTCACCGAGTTTTCGGCTTCCTAAGGTCTAGGAGCGTTCCTAGCATATATCTTGCTAGGTCTTATATTCGGTTGTGGTTTTGGATGACCTTGTTTTAGTATGTTCGAGAGTATGATGATGAGTGCCTCTTATGGATCAGGTTGTTGTTGTTTTCCTTTGGGGAGTTGTGATCGTTTATTATTGTTAGCTTGGAAATGAGGTAAGTCCACGGACATACTTAGCGAATTTTCGCATATGAGTTGTGACGTGCGGGTGGTGTGTGTTATTGTTATAAATTGTTATGATGTAACTTTTAACCGAATTAGGATGTGGACATGTTTATTGTATTTTTGTCCCAAGTGTATGATAACGGACGGTTATCGCTTGTCCGGCCCAAAATGTTGTGGCTGGGAGGTGCCTTGCGACCAGTCCAATAGGTGATGATGATTCACATCTGGTCCAAACCTGTTTGGTGAAAGGGGAAAAGGGCGGGATCCTTGTGAGTTCTGTGTCACCACAAAATGGGAATTACTAAAGGAATAACATAAATAAATGATAATAACCGGACTTCTATGCGAGCATGTTTGTGTGTTTAGTTTATTATTATATGTGATTGTGCCTTATCGTTCATCTTATATTTGAATGGCTAGCTAACAGTTTTAAACCGGTTGTTGTAGAGGCCCTGTAGGTTAGGGACTGTAACGCCTCAATTCTTTGGCGCGTTTGCAATATTTGTTTTTTTTTCGTTCCGGCTTTTATCGATAATTTATTAGCTTACATATTTTATGGGAAAAATTTCTATATATGGAAAATTATATTTTACGAATATATATTATGTAGATATTTTTCCAAATATTATTTTACGGAAAATTTCCCCGTTCCGGATATTGTGATCGGATTTAATCTATTTCCGGTTCTTATTTATATATATATATTTCTTTTGTTATTTTTATTTTCTATTTTCTTCCTTACCTACTTATGGATTCTGGCCCTTTGGTCTTCCCCACCGAGCCTCTCTTGTGCTGCCACCCATCTACAAAAGCATCCTGCACCTAACCTATGTCTATTGCTCCTAGCTCGCTAGCCCGACGCATCGTTACCTTTCTTCCCCTTGGTACAAGTCTGCCTTCTCTTTTCCTTGGCCTCTCATGCAAGTCTCATCCTCCTCTCCTCTGGAAACCACCACCTCACCTCCATCGACATCGATATCCAACAATAGCTTCTGGATACACTATGTCAAGCCCGTTGGAGCCACCCTAGTGTTGCCCCGCACACGTCTGCAGCAACCGGAGGTTGCCCACTGGACACGCCGGAGCATGCGCAGCCAAGCGCCCTTGCAACCTCATCTCTCTCGTTTCTCACCACCAGAGATTTGTTCGAACTCCCCTGCACAACCCTCCCCTGTTCCAGTGAACTCCCGCTGGACAGGAGACCGTCTCCACGTCGCCGCCTAGGGTAACCGGAGCTGCCAGCTAGCGAAAGCTCCCGCCTCCTTCCTCTTTTCCCCCTTCTCTGTTTTCTTCTGTCGCAAGGACCACCGCCGCCGGATTCGGGCCGCCTATGGGATGCCGACACCGCCGCTCCTTCCTCCGCCTGCACAACCGCCGCCCACTGCTCATTTCTTCTGCACAACGACCGCGTCCATTCAGAGGTTGAATGGACGCGGTAAATTATATAAGTGACCCAGTAATTTGTATTTACAAATTTAACCCAGATTTTTGGAAATTCATGATTTACCCTCTGTTCAATTATTTACAGATTATAGCCAAGGTTTTATTTACGGAAAACAACCCAAGTTTCTAGTGTTGTTCAGCTTGTCCGGAAAATGTATTTACGGTGTTTACACTTGGGTTTTACTTCTAGTTCTATTCTTATATTTATATATTCCATATTTTATGCCTTGTTGGATAATCTCGGTTTATGGCAAGGATTTTATTGTGGGTTTTAACCATGGTTTTTGAAAAAGAGTTTTCCTTAAATTTATATACGTTAAAACTTCCATTCAAATTTAGCGTATAAGCTAAATTTTCTTAGCTTTGGTTTTAGGTCTAGAAGCGCTCCGATAAAGGCCTAACGAATCAAGCTCGACATCCATAGATCGTCTTCCGTTTTTTGACATCACGTGAGTACCCTCTCCCCCTGAGATCTTCGAGGTTAGGAGTGATATCATAGCATAGTTGTGAGGTATGTTCTAGTAAGACCATGAGCTTATGTTGTTATTCAAGGATGTGTAGTTATGAGTTGTTGAAATTGTGAGACTAGGACACGAGTATCCTAGCACGGGTTATGATGGTTGTGTTTTTGTGAGTTGTGAGGACTAGGAGTGTTATCCTAATCATGAGAGTGTATGATCTTGTAGGTTAATATAGGACTAGAAGACTAAGGACTTCTAGCTTGTGAGTAGTTGTTGATCATCTTTCCTTGTCTTGAACAGGCTTTGGTCATATTCCTACGGGAAATGAGATTCGGTTGATCTTTGGGACGAGGTAAGTCTCGGAGCTTACTTAGCTAGCTTCTTTGTATTAGCATCAATGTGTGATTTGTTGCATGTGTTTAAATTATGTTTGATTGTGTTTATAAAACAAACGAAACCGGAACTAGGACGACCTTGTGTATATGTATATTGGTCCAAGTGTATGATAACGGGCGGGGACCGCTTGTCCATTCTAAAATTGGGATGACTAGGAGGTGCCTTGCGACCAGTCCAATAGGTGATGCTGATCCGCATCAAGTACAAACCAATATGGTGAAAGAGGACAAGGGCGAGATCGTTAAGATTCTCCTGTCACACCATAAATGGAATTAGTAATGGGATATCGTAAATGGAAAGATAGAAAACCGGCTTTTGTGTTTTGGAGCATGTTGTGTGATTATGATGCCTTATGTGTGTGTGTTCCAATACCATGATTCTAATGCCTTGAATGCTAGCTAACGGTTTTATACCGATATTGTGGTAGTTGCCCTGCAGGTTAGGGATGCGGCCGAGAGATCCGGAAAAGTTGGCAGCCGGGGTCCGTACATTGTAGGATGGGTTGTGGGTGGAGTCTTGTATGTATATATGTATTGTATATTGTATGTTTTCGACGTTTGGTTGTTGGAGTTGTTTACTCGGTTGTGGTCTTTTGGTTGTATGCTTTTAAGATTCATACAATTGCATTAAAATATATTTTGGTGTTGCCTTTAACTTGTGTCTTGTTGTAAGATATGGTTGAATTGTTGTCACGCTAAGGGTCGGGACCATTGTTAGGTCCCAACCCGTAGTATATCGAGCCCCGCGGATTCGTAACGTTACAAAGTGGTATCAGAGGCCTAGGTTGACAACAATGGCACTCGCAATCTTCTAAATGACGAATAGAAGGAAACGGAACCCTTAAGGATTCCGAGATTTAAAAAATGAATTTCGTTTTCAAAATCACGAGCATAGTCTGTTTCGGTAGGATGTACGGACCACCACTCTTTTCGAGGATCTTGACAGCTTAGTTTATTGGATTTTGATATGTATATATATGTGCATATGTAGATATTTAGATATGTATACGTTGACTGTAATTTTGATGCGGGATATAGCAGGATTATCTTTGGGACGAGGTAAGTCTCCGGACTTCCTTATCTTGTATTCTTCGTATTAGTTTCGATGCGTGTTTTGTGGTGTGTGTTTATTATTTATGTTATTGTAAGAGCCTAGTTGATGAGTTGCTAAGAGTTTGTGCTGAGGGCCCAGTTTTGGCCTGATCCGCCCCTACGTGAGCTAGAGGCCGCCCCTGTGGTTCTTTTGGTCCACACCTATGCCTCCCTGAGCCGCCCCTGCAGTTTAGGGTGTGTTGCAGCCGCCTTTTTTGACTCTTGACCCGTGCTTTACCCCTTTTCCTTCCTTTATAAGCTTCTTCTCTCTCGTTCATGATGAGGGTTCTACATTTGCAGCTCCATCTCCTTCCTCACGTTCATCTTCTCCTTCTTTCTCCCTTGGATCTCTTCTTGATCCTTGTATCAGTTATGTGAGTTTGAGAGCTTTTAAGCTTGGCTTTGTTGCTGATTGATGATGGTTGTTATTGTTGTGCTTGTTGATAGCTAGCCTTGAGGTGTTGATGGGGTTCTACTTCTGCATAGGTTTAGCTTGGTGAGTTTATCTCCCATCTCTTCCTATCCTTCTCCTTTCTTTCTTCTTTCCTTCCATTCTAGCTTAGGTTCCACAAGTTTGATCTTGTTGTAGCCTTGATTGGCTTCAAATTGATGTATATATGTATGTATATGTGTGTGCATGAATGCTGGATGAAGAAGAAGTGAAGAAGATCGAGTGAAGAAACAAAGGACAGCCGAAGGTGTACCCTCTGCACACCAGCCGCCCCTGCGCCACCTTGCAGCTTCCCCAGTGCTGGCTGTGTGTCACCCTTGCGCCACCTCCTAGCTGCCCCTGCGGCCACCTACATCAGCTTGAGTTTGCACTTTGTTCTGCAGGTGTGTCTTGCTTCTAGGCTGGCATATGGTTCTCTTTGCCTCTTCCTTTCCTAGTATGAGAGTGTAGTACCATGCTAGGGTTAGATGAGAGTGTTTTGATGATGTTATGATCGTGTTATGCCTTGTACGGCCTTTGAGGATTATTAGGTCGTGAGGTTAGGTTAAGGATGATCCTATGGATCCCTTGGGTCTAGGTGTGACCCCTTTGATTGATAGGATATTTACATATCTCTATGCCTTGATATTAGGCATTGTACCGCTCAAGATTGGAGGTTGATCGTGGTTGAGTGTGATACGAGGTTGAGGTATGTCCGTAGGACTTACTTAGCTACCATCCTTATATTGGGGGTTTGCATGAGTGGTGTGTGCGTTATATGTTTGCTATGATAGCATCTGATGTCGTTTATTACCGACCTATGTTTTATTGATTGCCCCGTATGCGTGGTTGTGATAACCATTCCCTTTCATCCCGCCATGGAGTCTGCGACGTTCTTTGGTGTCTGGCCATCTGGTATACAGGAAGGGCGCAATCCACTCCCATAGGGTACACGGATTGTGTGACCGACGCTACTTCAAGATGACTAGCTGGCCCAAAGGCGAGAATGTATCGGTCCTCATGTCACATAGTTTCATCTATCTATATATATATACGATTTGAGTAAATCGCTATTATGTATGAAGATAATAAATGGGTAAATATGTGATAGCATGTTGATGTGTTTATTTTTCGTGATTGTGCTTGTGTTTATGCATTACCATATATATGTATGGATAGCTAATGTTTTTATACCATGTTGTAGATGCCCTACGGGATAAGCATGTTGTTGAGTGATCTGGCAAGGTTGTAGGCCAAGGGCCTCTCGCACATAGGATGGTTGTGGTTTGGGGTTGTTTATGTTTCCCTCCTGTGTGAGGATGATCTTTTGTATACCCTTGTGTGAGGATGTTTTTTTATACTTGGCTATGATGTTGTTCACCTTTTGGTTGTACAGTTTATACAACTTTATGAATTTGTTTTATATCTGTTAGTGCCATGTTGTAAGGTCCAGTGAACTTGTTGTTAGGCTAGGGTCAGGATCCACTGTGAGATCCTAGCCCAATATGGCATCCCGTGTCCTGCGAATTCAGGGTGTTACATAGTTGGTATCAGAGCCTTAGGTTGACAAAAATGGCTTTTGCTACCTGTAATGAGGTTTGATAGGTAAAATAAACAAAATCCAAAAGGGCTCTAATGTTTTCAAATGATTTTTGGTTTTAAAGTGTGGTTTTGGGATAGAATGTACGAGAAGTAGCCACCTCTACTATGGATCTCTACAGTATAGATATGTATATATATATGTATTGTGGATTATGCTTGAATATGTGTTATATACAAATATATATACATATGGCCTATATAGAGCCTTATAAGCTAGGTGTGCATAGCCCGTAGATGGCTCGGCTAGTGCTACTCCTGCTGTAGGCCGAGGTAAATGTAGACCACCTCAGCCTCCGGGCGTGATAGGACAAGAACCAATTTCCGTTGCTGATCCACCAGTGGTGGAGGAGGTACATAAGGAGATTGCTGAGAGTGTCATCTCAGAGACGAGGAGTGGTGGATCTAGGAGAGAGCATTCACATCGAGTCCAGCAAGAAGACTCGGATCGACATGTGAGACACCTGCGTTTGAAGGACATCCCCATGTTGAGGATACAATGGTCTAGACGAGGACCTGAGGAGGCTACATGGGAGACTGAGGATAGTATCCAAAGGAACTATCCAGAGTTTTATGCTGAGATAGATGCACCTAGGGTCGATGAGTAGATCTTAGTGCTATCTTGGTGAGTATATTATTATATGCTTATGTGCTTACATGTTTTAATATGTTTATTCCATGCTAGCTATGATGTGATTTATGATCTTATTAGATCTTGATGTGCTAGCGTGATGTATGAATATAGCTGGAGATGGTTCTTTTCTCCATTCTATCTGAGTGCGATTAGGATTCAGTTGGAGATGGTTCTTTCCACCATGCTACCGTGATAAACATAGTTCATTGGAGATATTATTCCTCCATGCGTTGTATATGACAAAACGTAACATCAATGTTTGGTTAGAAAAGAACTTGGAGGGTCGATCATCTTTGTTCAAGACAATCAAAGAGAATTAATAACATATGTGTCTTGTCAAGCGATGTGAAAGTAAGTGCTTCTCTCATTAGTTAAAACTTGCATCAAGAATTGAGGAAACGTAACATCAATGTTTGGTTTGACAAGAACCGGAGTCAACGGTTTAAATTGGAGGGTCGATCATCTTTGTTAGAGACAATCAAAGAGAAACATAATAAAAACGTCGCATTGAGAAAGACTCGAGAAGGAAGTTGAGTTCCGATATATCGGACCTCTTTGAGATCTGAGCGCGAGTTGGAGAAGTGGCTTACAAGTTGGCTTTGCTACCCGGTGTTTCATGTGAATCAATCGCGAGAGTACATACATAACTCGAGACATGTTGTCAGTCAAGAGGATCTAGTGGCAACGATGAGGCTAAATAGAAGACGGAGGATATTATATATGGTTCTGTTTTAATATGAGCTAGTATCATCGATATAATTGACGGGTTAGACCTAGTTCTTCCCTTGGTTGATTAATGTGCATGTGTAATTTTATATGTAGGTTGTGCCCTGTGTGGGAATATGCTTTATGACCTGATGTATCTTGCGGTGGTAGTTTGAGTAGATAATGTGTTTAGATTAGAAGGTTCAAACCTTCATAGTTTGAGAGTTCATACCTCGGCCTTAGGGACTGAGAAGTTCGACACATAGCAAGTTTCGGGACAAAGCTTTTGTTTAGGGGAATCAGATGTAACGCCCCAATTATTTGGCATGTTTGCGATATTTTAATTTTCTTTCCGGCTTTTATCGATATTTTATAAGTTTACATATTTTATGGGAATAATTTCTATATGGAAAACTATATTTTACGAATATATATTATGTAGATATTTTTCCGTATATTATTTTACGGAAAATTTCCCGTTCCGGAAATCTCATTCTTGATTTTGTGATCGGATTTAATTTAATTTCCGGTTCTTATTTATATATATATTTCTTCTGTTATTTTTAATTTATTTTTTCTTCCGACATACTTTTGGATTCTGGCCCTTTGGTCTTCCCCACCCAACCTCTCATGTGGTGCCGCCCATCTACACAAGTAGCCTGCACCAAACCTATGTCTGCTGCTCCTAGCTCGCTAGCCCGACGCATCGGTACCTTTCTTCCTCTTGGTGCAAGTCTGCCTTCTCTTTTCCTTGGCCTCTCACGCAAGTCTCATCCTCCTCTACTCTGGATACCACCACCTCACCTCCCTCGACATCGATCTCAAACAATAGCTTCTGGATCGACTTTGCTGAGCCCGTTGGAGCCACCCTAGTGTTACCTCGCACATGTCTACAACCCCCGGAGGTAGCCCACTGGGCCCGCCGGAGCCTGCGCCGCCAAGCGCCCCTACAACCTCATCTCTCTCGTTGCTCACCACCGGAGATTTGTTCGAACTCCCCTGCACAACCCTCCCCTGTTCCAGTGAACTCCGCCGGATAAGAGACCTGTAATATCCAGAATTTTTATTCCGTTTAATTCCGTAGCAAACCGGATTTCGATCTTTTGATCCTTAGTTGTCTACGTAGTTGGACACTATATCTCAAAATTTTATCATTTTATGTAATATCACTTCAAATAAAATGATAAGATTTTATTAGTAGTAAACCCTAATCCAAACCCAAGTATATATCAGGACTTGTCTTTGACAAAGTCGTGACGCCCTAGTAAAGAGATCAAGACGAGCCCAAGACGAAGTCAAGACGAGACCATGACGAGTTATGACGAGGCCATGACAAATTCGTGAGAAAGCCATGCATGGATATGACAAGCTGTTGATAAGGTTTTGACAAGGCTTGACAACTTCAGCCCATCACTTCCTTTACTACAGGCCCAGCCGTGCAGCAGCTTCAGCCCGCTCCAGCCAGCCCGGATTGCTTCAATTTCCACCTGACCCCGTTGCTCCCAGCCCAGGAAGGGGACGGGCCATGCTGCTAACCCTCGCAGCCCAGGAAACCAGCCGGAAGAGATGCACGTACGTTCCTAGTAAGCAATAGTTACAAAATCAGATTTGCCCTTATGCATTTAATTCTTTCCTCCTTTTGCAGCCTATTTCACACGATCTTCCTCCCTGATTTCCGTCCAGATTCATCACCTTCGAAACTCCTCCTTTTTTGTACAGGGATCCATCGATCGACTTCAGCAAGGGTCCCTAGCACGCAGCAGCACCCTTCTCCTCGCTTCTGTCGAGCCAGTAGTGCAAGCGTGCCCTCTCCTCACTTCTATCGAGTCAGCAATGTAGGCATGCCCTCCTCCCCAGTCGAGCCAGCCTCGACCCTCCTCTCCAGTCGCCTTCCAGCCCCTTGAGTCGTGCAAAGCCGCCTCCTATTGGACCTCTTCAGTTTCCGACAAGGCTATGAACGTGAGAGCCATCCTCGTCCTTAATGCCTTTGAGTTTGGAGCCGGGTAAGACCCACATCTACCTCCTTACTTCCCCTCCATGTTTATCCGTCAATGGGTGCCTCTAAACCATCTTTAAACCCATACATTTCAGCCCAAAGGAGCAACTTCAGAGAGTTGTTACATCTATCAGTTTTCTGAGTTTTCAGAAGTGCCGAGCAGTCAACTATGGGTCCAATTTTGGGTAAGCTAAACTACTTCTTTTTGGCTGGTTTTTGGATATGTCATAGACGGTATTGCATAGAAAATCATACAAAAACTTTAGACGAATCCATGTTACAATTTGAGAGTTATGGTGTTTCAAAGTTGTCTCCTCCCACAGTTTTTATTACTGTGCTGAGTGTTTGGAAAAACAGCATGTGATGCTGTTTTGTGAGATAGTTTTGAATAGGCTTTTGATCTCTGTTGGACTTGAATTTTGGTTATGATATAGTTGGCATATTATAGTAGAACATATCAAAATCTGGGATAAATCCAGCAAGTGGTTTAGGAGTTATGATTTTTCAAAGTGGAGGCAGAGTGCAGTTTTGTTGAATGTTGCTGAATTTCCTAAGTGTTGGAAAACTACATGTTGATACAGTTTTGTGATCCAGATTTGGCTAAGTTAGACTCCTCTTTTATTGCTAATTTTTGGATATATTGTAGTTGGTATTCTATAGTATATCATATTGAAATTTGGGAGTATTCCGAGTTATAGTTTAGGAGATATGATTCTCCAAAGTTGGATTCTCATGCAGTTTTTAGGACTGCTAAAATGTTCTAAGTGTTAGAAAAACTGCTTGTGATGCACTTTTGTGAGGTAGATTTGGAGGGGTTATTGACCTCTGTCGGACGTGATTTTTGGATATGTTCTTGATGGATATGTATTGGAGCATGTAGTAAAAGTTTAGAGCGATCCGTTGGGTTAATCTAGATTTAGGATGTTCCGAAGATAGGTATAAGTATAGTTTAGTTTAGAAGAGTTGTGTTAGGTTTTAAGTGTCGATCCATCTTATGCGTTTATGTTCTTGTGAGGATGTTGAGCCTAGAAGTCTAAGGACTTCTAGTTGACTAGAGCGTTGTTTGATTCGTGTGCCTTGTCTTGAACAGGCGTTGTGCGTTTTCCCGAGGGGAACTTGAGAGTGTGCTGATCGGTTGCTATTTGAGAATGGTAAGTCCACGGACTTACTTAGCTGGCTTCTTGTATGAGTGTAATGTGTATGAGTGGTGTTTGTTAGTTATGATAAACAACGAAACCGAATGGACCGACTTTAGTATATTGTGTAATTGACCCAAGTGTATGATAACGGGTTGTGACATCATCTGCCTAGCTCTTGCGAGAGTCTAGGAGGTTCCCTGCGACCAGCCCAGTCAGGTAGACAGTCAAATGCATTAGTACTATTCCGCGTTGGTAAACGGGGACAGGGACGAGGTTTGGGAATCCCTCGTGTCACAAAACAAGTATCATTAGTAATGACATATCACCTAATTAAAGATAATAAAAGGATTGAGTGTTGCATGTTGATTGTGTATGTTGTGTGTTTGTGCTTTTACCTTTATACTTATGCATAGAATGTTAGCTAACGGTTTTATACCGCTTGTAGATGCCTTGTAGGTTAAGACAGTTGTCGAGAGATCCGGAGGAAATTGTCAGCCAGGTCAACGTATTCATTTAGTTGGGGACGGGGATGTCTTATGTTCTTCATATGCGTCATTTTAGTACCGTTGCTTTGTATGGTTGATACATACCCTTCATGTATATATTGTTTAAAGTTTTCAAATGTTTTTATTACTTTTGTGACTTGTTGTAAGATCATAGTAAAATTGTTGTCAAACTAAGGTCGGGACCCATTGTGAGGTCCTAACCAGTAGCTCCCCGAGTTCTGAGAATTTGGGGTGTTACAATATTGTATCAGAGCTCTAGGTTGGCAAGAATGGCACTTGAAATCTTCTGAAAGACCGAATGTATAAAATAACTAGAACCCGAAAGGGGTCTAAATTTTCAAAACGGATTCATGTTTTTACATGCACACATAGTCGGGTTGTTGGGTTAGTAGAACGTCGGACCACCATCGCTCTCCGTGGATCTCTGCAACTTGGATCGATAGGAGTTAGCTTATAGACTATTTATGATGTTTATTATAATATGTTATATACATGTGTATGCTTAGCTTGTTAGCATCCTAAAGGATATTTTATATCCTTTAGTCGTGATATCACGAAGCGATTATCGCCACTTGATAAATCAATTGCGGACTTGAAGAATCTCCAACACGAGACAATGGAATCGGACCTCGAATCGAGTATTATACTCGGGTAGGCTGCTTGGGGATCCTTACAAATTATCCAAAGAACAAGCGAGTAAGGAAGTAAAGTTGTGAAGATAATTTTTACCACACACACAATAAGATGAGGAAGAAATCCCTGAGTCAGTTCAGTTAGAAGGAATAGAAGGTCGTACAAGGAACTCGGGTAAACGAGGCCGGGAGACGGAATTAGAAGAACCATGCCAGAGACTACAACAATGTGGAGTAGAGATAACAATATTGGAAAGGGACAAGTAGAATTGAGTACAACCATGCAAGAGAATCTCTTCTCACCGGCTTCCTTGAGGTCAAAATTCAGCCACCTTATGGCCCAATACGCCCTATGCTCCATCTCCACCGGAAGGTGGCAAGACATGCCATAAACTAGTTTGTAGGGAGTGGTGCCAATCGGTGTCTTGAAGGCGGTTCTATAAGCCCATAAAGCATCATCAAGCTTCATAGCCCAATCCTTTCTCGTCCTACAAACCGTCTTCTCAAGTATCCCATTTATCTCCTGGTTGGAGACTTTCACTTGGCCACTAGTTTGGGGATGGTAAGGTGTTGCCACCTTATGAGTCACCCCATACTTACCCAAAAGTGTCCCAAATTTCTTATTAGTGAAATGCTTCCCTCCATCACTTATGATCTCTCTTGGTGTTCCAAACCTAGGGAAGATGACTCGGTTGAAGAACCACACCACAACTTTGGCATCATTTGTGGGAGAGGCGATTGCCTCCACCCATCTCGACACATTGTCTACCGCCAATAGAATGTAGAGGTTGACACATGAAGCGGGGAATGGCCCCATGAAGTCAACACCGCACACATCAAACACTTCAACCTCTTGTATGTTGTTCAAGGGAATCTTATTCCTCCTTGAGATATTGGCCATCCTTTGGCAAGCGTCACATGCTACCACAAAATTATGCACATCCCTAAACAAGTTTGGCCAATAAAAACCGGATTACAATACCTTTGCACACGTCTTATGTGAGCTAGCATGGCCTCCACATGGCAAGGAGTGACAATGGCGGATCACACTCTCCACCTCATCCTCCGGGATGCACCTCCTAAAGACTCCATCCGATCCTCTCTTGAACAAGAGAGTCTCGCTCCAATAGTAATGCCTCACATCCTTGAAGAACTTTTTCCTTTGGGCATATGACAACCATGGTGGCACCTCCTCACACACAAGGTAGTTCACTATGTCCGCATACAATGGCTCATTCCCCCTAGACACTTGAAGCAAGCACTCCTCCACCATTTGCAATTGCTCATCCAGAAATGAGTCATCAATCGGGATGTCATCTCTCTCAATCTCCAATGGTGGTGGCCTACTAAGATGGTCCGCCACTGAATTTTCGGAACCCTTCTTGTCCCGAATTTCCAAGTCAAACTCTTGGAGGAGAAGGATCCACCAAATCAAGCGAGGCTTGGCATCCTTCTTTGTGAGGAGATAACGGATCGCAGCATGATCCATGTACACAATGACCTTGGATCCTACAAGGTATGACCGGAATTTCTCAAAGGCATAAACCACCGCTAGCAACTCCTTCTCGGTTGAGGCATAGTTAAGTTGGGCATCATCTAGCGTCTTGCTAGCATAATAGATGGCATGTGTAAGCCCATCTTTCCTTTGTCCCAAAACAACCCCAGCGGCCACATCACTTGCATCACACATTATCTCAAACGGAAGGCTCCAATCCGGAGGTTGCATGATAGGGGCGGAGATCAAGGCATTCTTCAACCTACAAAATGCTTCAAGGTAATCCTTGGAGAAAACAAACTCAACATCGTTCATTAGTAGGTTAGTGAGAGGCTTAGAAATTCTACAGAAATATTTTATAAATCTCCGGTAAAAACCGGCATGCCCTAGAAAACTCCTTACCCCTTTCACCGAGGTAGGTGGTGGAAACTTCTCTATTGTTTCTATTTTTGCCCTATCAACCTCAATGCCTCGTTGGGAAACCAAATGTCCCAACACAATGCCTTCTCTCACCATGAAATGGCATTTTTCCCAATTCAAAACAAGGTTGGTTTCCTCACATCTCTTTAGCACCAAAGACAAGTTAGCTAAGCAATCATCAAATGAAGATCCATAAACCGAGAAATCATCCATAAACACTTCCATGATGTTTTCAATATATTCAGAAAAGATAGCCATCATACACCTTTAGAAGGTGGCGGGTGCATTACACAACCCAAATGGCATTCTCCTATATGCAAATGTTCCCCATGGACATGTAAATGTTGTTTCCTCTTGGTCATCGGGGTGAATAGGGATTTGGAAGAATCCACTATAGCCATCTAAGTAACAAAAGTGTGATTGTTGAGCTAATCTCTCTAGCATTTGGTCAATGAAGGGGAGGGGGAAGTGATCTTTCCTAGAGGCCACATATAGCTTCCTATAGTCAATACACATTCTCCACCCCGTACCCGTCCTAGTTGGGATTAGTTCATTGTTGTCATTAGTTACTACTGTCATACCACCCTTCTTAGGAACAACATGAACGGGACTAACCCATTTACTATCCGAAATCGGGAAAATGATTCCCGCATCTAGCAATTTAAGGATCTCTTTCTTGACTACCTCTTTCATTATAGGGTTCAATCTCCTTTGAGGTTCAATTGAGGGTTTATGATTATCTTCCATCAAAATTTTGTGCATGCACAAGGAAGGTTTAATGCCAACTAAGTCATCAATGGTATAACCAATAGCTCTCCTATGCAATCTCAACTCATGAAACAATCTATCTACCTCATCATTATTCAAGGATGCATTAACAGTCACCGGATAAGTAGAATTTGCACCAAGAAAAGCATACTTCAAATGAGAGGGGAGGGGCTTAAGTTCAAGTTTAGGAGGACCTTTATCGGTTGGAGACGCTCCATACAATGTAGGTTGAGATGATTCCAAAGCCATGGAAGACTCCCCAAGACTCCTTGAAGCTTGAAAAAAAACTAAGGCACTTTCTGGACAAACCACGGGCAAAATTACGGTCTCTGGCAAAACCATGATCGTGGAATCTGTGAAGCTGGCACTTTTGAGCATTCCAGAGAGTTCCACGGGTAGAATTACGGTCGTGGTTTCTGGTGCCAGGCCGTGGTTCCTACGGTGGTTCAGCACACTTTCGTGCACTTCAAATTCAACTCTTGTCTCCTTTTCCAATGGATTCAAGGCCTTGATTTCCTCATTGCAATCATCCTCAACTCCTTCCTCCATCAAAATCAAGCTAAGAACCTTCTCCAAGGCATCCTTGATCAAGATAGAGCTCACAACTTCTCTAGACTCCTCTTGCTCGACAATATGGAAGACATCTTCACCAAGGGTTGGCCCCTTCATCATTGTGGATAGCTTCAACTTAATATTCTCTTCTCCTATGTTGAAGGAGAGAATTCCATTCTTGCAATCCACCAAGCATCCGGATGTAGCTTAGAATGGAATTTCCAAAATGATAGGAACCGGGTAGTCCGCCGGGATGTCCAAAACAACGAAGTCTATTGGCACATAGAACTTCCCAAGCTGAACTGATATGTCTTCTAGGATTCCTACGGGGTGAGTGATTGAATGGTCCGCCATGTAGAGGGTCATCTTGACTGGCTTCGGCTCTCCTCGCCCAACCTTGTTGCAAAGTGCAAGCGAGATGATGCTTACACTTGCTCCAAGATCACATAAGGCTTCATATTGCACTTATCCAACCCCAATTAGAACACAAAAGGATCCCGGATCTCTTAGCTTAGGAGGCATCTCCTCCCTCATGGTTTGAATCAACTCGGAAGATCTCTTTGTCATCCTCACTTCTCCATACTCGTCCAACTTCCTTTTGTTGGAGAGTATCTCCTTCAAAAATTTTCCATAGGCCGGCATACCAAGAATAGCATCCATGAACGGAATGTTAATATGCAATTTAGACATAAGTTCAAGGAATTTACCGAAATGTTTGTCCAAACAAGCTCTGGCTCGTGATTGTGGGAATGGTAGTGGTGGCTTGTATGGAGGCGGTGCCACATATGTTGGCTCACCTCTTTTCTCTTGCCTCCTTCTTCTTGCAATGGCTCTTCTTCCACCACTACTTGCTTTCCCTTAGCACTCTCCTTGGGTAAGGGATCTTTCATGCTCAGCCCAATCCTTGTTGTTATGGCCAATACTTGGCCTCTTGGATTATCCTCAGTCCTTCCGGGAAGATTTCCCGGATCCCTTTGTGCTTCACCCGCCTTTTGGAACACTTGTGCTTCTAGCACCTTTTGAGCTTTAAAAATGGAAGTCACCGTGCTCTCAAGTCCACTCAACCTTCCAAGCAATTGTTCAAACATCATCTCGGTTCTATCCTTTGGGGGTTAAGCAAAACCGGGTGGAGGCTCTTGTGAATCCTTAGGTGGTGGTGCTGCACTTGTGGAAGCGGGAGGGTTCAAGGCTCCATCCGGGTTAGAATAGGAGAACCCGGGATGGTTGTGATTAGGCCGGTAATTGTTGAATTGCCGGCTGTTGTTGTTGAAGTTTCTTGGGCCTTGATAATTGTTGAATTTGCCCCTTCCCATGTAGTTAATGTCCTCCTCTTCAGAAGCCAAATTGGCTTGCACTTGCACTTGAGGACTAGCTTGATTCTTCAAGTTTGTTGCACACAACTCCCTTAAAGACTTAAGCTCATTGTTGATTGCATCGAGCTTGAAGTTGCTCATGGTGACTTCACTCACTTCATAAAATCCCATTTTTCTCCCATCACTCTTCCTATGAGAGTACTTCTCTATCACCAAGGCTTGCTTTTCTACAAACTCCCAAGCCTCATCCACATTCTTCTCCATGAATGTTCCACCGGAAAGTGATTGGAGCTTGAATTGGCTATCCTCATCAAGCCCCTTGAAATAGATCTCCAAAAGCTCTATCTTTGGTATACCATGGTGTGGACAATCTAGGAGGAGGTCCTTGAACCTCTCCCAAGACTTGAATAGGCTCTCTCTATCCTTCATCACGAAGGCATAGATCTTCCCTCTTAACTCGGTTGTCTTGGAAGGCAGGAAGAACTTTGTCAAGAACTCGGTTGTCATCTCTTCCCAAGTACTCACACGTCCTAGTGGAATCGATTAGTACCAAGTCAGGGCTTTATCCTTAAGTGAGAAGGAAAAAGCCCTAAGCTTATGGTTGTTGTTCTCCAATCTAGGCGGCCGTAGAGTCTCCATCAAGATCTCATAGTTCATCAAGTGTTGATGAGGAGACTCTCCTTCTATCCCTCCAAATTGATTATGCTGGATCATTTGTAGCACTTGAGGGCGGAAGTCATAATCATGGGCTGCGGGATCTTCTAAGTTTACATTCGGACGGTGTACTCTTTGGGCCGGATCCATACGTTGCCCTAACGTTTGTGGATCCTCAATCATGATCGGTTCGAACCGAACATTAATCGCCGGCTGCGGTGGTGGTGGTGGTGGAGGTTGTTGACTATTAAGCTCTCTTTGTACAAGAGATTTCCTAATCTCTTCAATTTCCCTCCTAGTTGCTTCTTGCCTCTCATTGGCAAGTCTCCTCTCATTCTCCAAGAGTTCATCCCTTATCCTAATTTTCTCTAAGGCATCATCAAACTCAGCTTGAAGATCTCTTGCGGTCATCTCCTTCTTCTTCTTAATGCTCTTAGATCTAGCTTTAAGGGTTTTCTCCGGTTCGGGATCGAATGGAGCTAAATCCTTGCCATGAGATCTTCGCATTCACCTAAAAAATGAGAGATGCCCTGAAAATTCAAATAAACAAACCAAACAAGATCAAAAGCAACAAGAAAGACCTACACTATAAACAATCACAAACAATGATTCAATCTAGACCTAGTCCCCGGCAACGGCGCCAAAAACTTGTTACGCTAAGATTTGTAACACGCAAAGTCTTAAATTTATAACTCGATATATTTTTCCTAACTCCTAGCGAACCCACACTGTATGGGTCGTTTTGTAGTAACGATAGTAAGGTCGAATACAAAGACTAAGGTGAAATCGAATCAAATAGTGACTAAGGATAGTGTAAATCTAGTCTAAGAAAAGAGAAAGGAATAAAGAAAAGAAAATCACAATGTTTTTGGATTGATTTTGTGGTGATCAAGAAAGGATCACAAGTCATGCAAGATTGACAAATCAAACGAACAACTAAGCTAGCAACACAAACAAGCAAAACAAACACGAAATATGTGAATCAAAGTGAGAAAAGCGGATTCTAGGGGTTAGGAATTCCGGTTATGGCATTGGACTCAAGCTTCTAATCAATCTTGGACTAGCTTTGATGTGTTGGGAAAGGGTGTTTCTCAAATGGAATCAATCACTGGGTAGGTCTCATGATCCACTAATCCCGCACCTAAAGTCCTATCACTGGGTAAGGCTTTAGGAGCCTAAGGTTGGGAAATCTACACAAACCGGATTACTATCTAGGGATCTAAACTCTCCTTACCGGGTAAGTCTCGGGAAGGTAAGTCTAAAACATCAATCCTAGCACACTCGGTCCAATAGCGGCTTATGAGGCTCACTACTACCTAGAGTTCATCATCTTCGGTATCTAAGAGCGAGAATCACCGGGTAGGTCTCTTCTCTCACTTAGTTTACTAGCATTAGGTCATCCTAGGCTAGATTAAGCTTAACAAACACTAGGATTTCAACAATCTAACATCCTAACATTTAGATTTATCAATACAAGCACAACAGACAAAATCACAAACTGATATTCAGAACCACGGCCGTGGTTGTCCTAGAACATACCGTAATTTATAACAGCAGTTAAGTTTGAGCAAGTAATTCATCCAAAGATACATTTAAGTCCATTATATGATAGTCCAAACCATAACCATCATTACCTCACCCTAGAATCGCATCTATTTAGCCAACAACATGCATCTTAACAATCAAACACAACAAGCATACATTCATGGCTTCCATAATAAGAAAATGAAATGAAAGAGAGATGAAACAAGTAAAACAAGAAAACCAAGTTGAATAAATGTTAAGAAAGACTTACAACCCTTCAGAAGAAGGTCCAAATCGTTCCTTGCAAATCCTTGCAAATGTCTTAAACAACACACACTCAAAAATATCTTCAAAAACTATGAAAACTATGAAACTAGTGTTCTTCTTCTTTTTCTCCAAATGAGTGTGTTTTTGCTCCCCTCCAAGAGTAACCTCCAATGGAATATTGTGCAATGAGATAGTGTGGGAGAGCCTCCTCTGTGAATCAGCCTGTTGGAACACTTATAGCCTCTACCAAGAGCAAGAGTCGGTTATGGAGATCGTGGGACAGCTGTTACAGGTGTCTAGAGAGAATCACGGCCCAATTCCTCGGGCGTGGAAGTGCCAGTGACCGTGGTTTTGGTGCTTCAACTCTCTTTTGATCGTTGAGCCGTGAGTTGGTGCAAGGCATGCACCAATAAGGTCCTATGTGTTCTCCTTAGCTCCTAGTTTGCTTCTGAATGAGTCCGGAAGTGTGTCATCACGAGGAATGATCCTCGAATGTATCGATTACGCTCCAAAAGTTCCCCAAAATCCCTACAAAACCGACAATAGTTCGTGTAGATGTCTATCTCGACAATATGCTTGAATTGAACGCAAACGTCATGAACTAATGCCAAACTATGCATGAATAGCGGGAACTCAAATATTTTCCCTCAACAATGATCCTCGAATGGATGCCTAAACTAACGTCATAAATCGTGTTATCAAGATCCAGGAGCTAAATTAACTCAAGCTGCACAAACTCAAATATTTTCCCTCAACAATGAGATCAAGGAGTTGACGGAAGTCATAAGAGCCAGCCTTCAAAGGACGAAGGAGCAAGACGCTGGCTTCCTAGGGAGGGATAATAACCAGGACAATAGGAACAACTACCGGAACAATAACTGGAACAACAACAGGAACTCCAACAACAACAATTGGAGATTCAACCAACAAAACTCCGGTAATCCCTATTCACAAAATGAAAATTCACTAATACCTCCATCTTCTTCTACTCCTTTGAAAAGCCAAGGTCAAACATCGAATAGCTCGGGCAAGCTGGAGAAGGATAAGAATGATGCTATGTTAGAGACAATATTGGGAAAGCTGCAAGGATTAGAGAATCACATCACTTTGGCTGATAAGGCACAAAAAGCCTTAGAAAATCAAGTGTTTAGCAAACCCGGAGAAGTTCCTAGAGATCAAGGGAAGCTTCCTGGAAAGACGGAGGATAACCCAAAGGGGCGAGTAATGGCTATTACTACCAAGAGTGGTGTAACAATCACCGATCCACAACCCAAACTAGTTGAAGCCCCCGCTGAAAAAGAAAAGGAGAAGGAAAAAGAGAAGGAAGATATCTATGTTCCTCCTCCCGCTTACAAACCACCTCTACCTTTTCACCACTCTAGAGCAAGAGCGCGTCTAGATATACACTTCGGTAAGTTCATTGATCTTATCAGTAAGGTGCACATTAATATACCTTTTATTGATGCAATTTTAGGTATGCCGGCTTACGGGAAGTTCCTAAAGGAGATCCTCTCTAACAAGAGGAAACTAGAAGATTTTGGTGAATTCAAGATGAGTACGGAGTCATCCGAACTAATCAAGACTATTACGGAAAACATGCCACCCAAGCTGCGTGATCTAGGATCATTTTGCATACCATCACCCTAGGAGAAGTCACTTATGATGCACTTTGTGACCTTGGAGCAAGCGTAAGCATCATACCACTTGCTCTATGCAAGGCGGTTGGTCTAGAAGAGCCTAGATCGGTGAAGATGACACTTTACATGGCCGATCGTTCCATCACTAGGCCTGTTGGAATCATAGAGGACATTCCCGTGAAACTTGGTATGTTTTACATTCCTATAGACTTTCTCGTTCTTGACATTCCTGCAGATTATCTAGTTCCCATCATACTTGGGAGACCATTCCTTGCAACCTCCGGTTGTATGGTTGATTGCAAGAATGGATAGCTATCATTCAATATAGGGGAAGAGAAAGTGGAATTTGTGCTCTCCTCCTTAATCAAAGAGCCAGCTTTGAGAGAAGATGTGTTTAACATCTTGGATGAAGAAGAGTCTAGAGAAGTGGTGAGTTCAATCTTGATCAAAGATCCACATCAAAAGGTTCTTAGCATGAGTATCATTGAGGAAGGAGTGGAACATGATTGTGATGATGAGATTAGAGCATTAGAAGATGCAAAGGAAGAGCCGGAGGCAAGATTTGAAGAGCTGAAAAGAACCCCGGAATCTATTGGAAAAATCGACCTATACAAAGAAAATCACTCGATTTTTTATAATGGAAGTCGATTTTTAACAACAGAAAGAAAAATCGGAACGACAAATAAATCGACACTAAAAATCGGTCGATTTCCTTTGTATTTTGGCCAACCTATATAAAGCCTTCTCCACTCGATTCTCTCGTTCCAACACTTAACCAAAATCGTCCCTCTTGCTCCAAAAACGCCGAAAATCGCCTACACTCCCATCTCCCCAATTTGTAATATTTTTGAACGATTCTTGAGCCTAAACTGAATCATTTACAACAAGGAACAAGGATCTAGTAACAACAAGCTTGGAAAACTACTCATTCTTCCGGAATTCAGGTTTTTTCGATCCAAAACCTAAGTAATTCGTTCAATCTTGAATCTTGTTTAGAAGTTGATAGATTGTTGAATTTGATTGAGGGCTTTGGTTAGAAACATCCCTAGGAAGCTTTGTGTTGTGTTGGATTGCTCAAAACTTTACAGATTTGTGATTTGTGTTGAAATCGTGAGAAAAATCGACTAAACCCAGAAAAATTGTCCGATTTTTGCCAAGAACTGATCGATTTTTATGTGCAGAATGGAGACTTTGAAGAGAATCATTAGGAATGCAGGAAAGAAGAAGAAGGGTTCTTCTTCTAGGGCACCTCCCCCACCACCACCACCTTCCCTAGCTAAGCCAAACCTTCCACCTCCCCTTTCCAAACTTTAGAAGAGATAGGAACGTCTCTTAGATCGCCCCTTCACCCCTCGTATTTACATAGTGCTTGATGATTTGAATGCTCTGTTTGTGAGGGAAGATATTGATATGATGTTGGATAGGATAGGGTTGAGTCAGTTTGTGCTTATCCGGGAAGATGCTTACACCGAGATCACATATGAGTTCCTCAGTACATTTAAGCACTATCCTAGAGATAGGAGTGTCACTTTCCGGCTCATGAATGAGAACCATAGCATATCTATACTTGCCTTTGGAGATCTATTTGATTTTCTTGATTCCTCAGCTGGCACATTTCCACGGGGTGTGAGCTCTAGCGCTTTTTGCGAGAATATCTCTGTTGGAGAAGCAAAAAGAGATAAGTGTCGGCCGGGAAACTCGAAGTAAGCAAGTATGTACAATCTCTCCTTCAAGATCGCCCATAGAATCTTTAGTGAGTCCTTGTTTGCTAGGACTGAGACGCCACAGAAGCTGAAGGCGGATAAGTTGTATCTTCTCCATTATATGACCACCGGTACCATTCCGGACACCGCCACTATGCTTGCTGATTATCTAGGGTAGATAGCCAACAAGTCAAATGGCGATCTTTGTGCTGGAGGCCTTGTCACTCATGTGGCAAAGGCGTTAGAGCTTGATTTTTCAGATTGCAACTTAGCGGAGAGCGCCCATCCTCTTGATTCACAGCGATTAGTGGCGACACAGGTTCTAGTTCCTCGAGGCATGGGAACATTACACGTACCGATGCCATTGGCAAAGGATCCGTCCTAGAAGCCGGCTGAGATCGAGTGGAAGTCCGAGTACACCATTCGGAATAGGAGGAACTGGAAGGAGACCTTCGAGCTTTTGTTTGATGAGATGGCCCCTCCACCTGTTTATTATGACGACGATGAGGAGGGAGACGATGGTGTTGATGAGCAGGATTTTGAGGACGGAGCTGCAGCCTACCAGGGATCTATGCTAGAGTTCGAGAGTGATACATACAACGGCCATGCTACGGACGCTATGGACACTGACACCCACGGTGCTGGACCTACACGATGAGTAGAGGCACCGAGGAGACTGAGGATGAGATGTAGCCACTCCTTTATTCTTTTGCACATGCTCCCAGCCGTGGTAGAGGACATGGGCGCGGATCTTGGCTCCACCAACAGATTGGAGAATTGATTTCTGGTTTTCAGGGTCTACGTACCGATTATCGGGGTCTTCGCACTGACTATCAGGCCCTCCACACCGACTACCACACCCTAAACAGTCAGTTCACGGAGTACCATCAGGAGACGGATGCTAGACACTCTTCCTACGATGGCTAGATGAGGGACATGTATTATGATCAGTTTGGCCACTTCTATGATCCCAGCACTCCATATCCACCACCGCCACCGACTGAGGATTTAGTTTCCACTCCATTTTACATTGTAAGTATTTTTCTCATCTTATGCTTGACTTCTTACATTGGGGACAATGTGTAGGTTAAGTATGGGGTGGGGGTATTTACAATCTCGTTCATCTTTTTCGCACTTTATGTACTTTGTGTTGCACTTGATGATTTGGTTTGTAATAACTCTTGCACTATTTGCTTTCCACTATGACATTTGCAGTTGTATGCTATCATTCGAAATTTGTGAATTTTTCAAAAAATTTAGTGCTTCTTATGATGGAAATGACCTCTATGATGAGAATTGTGATGTGGAAAAGGCAAAAGATAACTTAGAATGTTGAGATTTTAACTGTAACATGAATGAACTTGATTGTCTTACTTGAATGCATGAATAATTCATATGATCTTGATGTCTTGATAGGAGAATGAAATAATGATTGAAGCTATATTATAAGTTCTTTTGCATCATATAGGAATGACCAAGGCAATTCGCTTCATTTCTTGTTCATATCTTGTTCATGCTAGCTCCTCAATAAAATATTTAACCTCCTTTTGATCATCCGGGAATTAGGATAAGTAGTTGTAAAAGGCATGCTTGATGTGGGAGGGCCATTGTGAAAGTGTTAAGTTAAAGTTTAGCAAATTATAGGTTTAGGGACGTTGAATATGAGGATGAGTAACTCGGAACCACTCACATAGCCGGGTGTTTGTTTCTTGCAAAAATCCGATTGAACGACAAGTCCTAACGAGATATGGTATGTGCATCAAGGGTTTGAGGCATCTCGAATATTGAGAAACCACAATATCCTAGGCTTCGGTTTTTGTGCCCAGCTGTCCTTACTCTCAAAAAGTAAAGTAAAAGAAAAGCAAAAAATTTACATGCAAAGCATGTGTGGTGAAGTTGTGCTCTAAAAGCTTTTATTGTGTTGTTCCTCTTTCCCGGATTAGCCTCACATTACCTTAAAGATTTCCCACCCTTAACATGTTTCTTTGACCTTTTTCCATGATTTGAAGACCTTGAGACCTTTGTGCACATGTTTAAGGCTTCATGACTTAGTTTTGTTTGACTTTGATTATCTTTACATCTTTTTCATGGCTTAGATTTCTTTGGTGGTGATGGTGGTTCACTAGGAGGGGGTTGGGAAGAAGAGTAACTATCACCTTTCTGCTTCTTGTTTCTACTTGACGTCCGTCTAAACATTTTCACTTAAAAATAGAAAATTCAACGGTCTGTTCTTGGAATTCCACGGCCGTGGAAATGTACGGACCCGTGGATTTGCTCTGTCTCTTTCAAAATTCAGCAAATTCACACCAAATTCAACAATCACAGCCCTAGACTAATTCTATATCCAATTTCATCCAGTTCTCCTATAATCTTGAAAGGAAAGTGAACCAAATTGACCAAGAAGAGAATAGAGAATAAAACCTAGGTTTGGATTTGAAAAATCCAAAATCCTTCTCCAATGTGAATTGTTCACTCAGTTTGATGCTTGGATCTTGTAGATAATTGAAAATGCTCCAGTTTTGGTTGAAGAATCGATTGAATCGGACTCCGGACAAATAATTACGGGATGAGAGAAGTGGCCGGCGATTTTGGGCGTGGAAGGTGAGGATGGATGTGTTTTTGAGAAGGAAGGAAGGTTATATATTTCCCGTAATTTTTTGGAAAATCACGGTCACTCGAGCCGTTCCACGGCCGTGGTTTTGTACGGACACCGTGGAATTTCTGATTTGTTAAAAATTTGGAAAATTACGGCCATCTGTTACTTCCACGGCCGTGGTTTTGGGCGTGGAAGTCTCTGTTGTGTGCCAAAAGTCCAAGTTTCATCAATTCTTTCCAACTTTTTCTTCCTTCCTTTGCTCATTCTTTATTCCTACATCCAAAAACATAACATACCGGGAGGTATCGAGGGGGAAAAACAAAACAAAATCAACTAAACTAAACTAATCTAAGAAAGAAAAATAAAAACGCAAATGCAATAACTTGGGTTGCCTCCCAAGAAGCGCTTTGTTTTGCGTCCATAGCTAGACCGTTCTTGAGTTTATTCGAGGGCAATCGGAGCGATTTCCTCAGCTTGGAGCTCCGGTGAATACTTCTTAAGTCGTTGGCCATTCACCTTGAAACTTCCGCACTTTTCACCCCATACTTCAACTGCGCCATGGGAAAAAACACGTTTGATCAAATAAGGTCCAGTCCAACGAGATTTAAGCTTACCTGGAAAGAGCTGAAGTCTCGAATTGAAGAGGAGAACTTGATCTCCTTCTTTGAGGTCCTTTGGAATGATATGCTTATCATGCCAACACTTCGCCCTTTCTTTGTAAATCTTTGCGTTCTCATAGGCGTTCAAGCGGAGTTCTTCAAGCTCGTTAAGGTCCAAGAGGCGCTTCTCGCCCGCTTCATTCATGCCGAAGTTAAACCACTTCACAACCCAGTACGCCTTGTGTTTTAGCTCCACCGGGAGATGACAAGACTTCCCACACACAAGGTTGTATGGTGTTGTACCTATGGGAGTCTTGTATGCATTCCTATACGCCCATAACACATCATCTAGTTTCAAAGACCAATCCTTCCTTGTCATTGACACCATCTTCTCAAGGATGCCCTTGATCTCTCTTTTCGAAATTTCCACTTGCCCACTTGTTTGTGGATGTAGGGAGTGGCAATCTTTTGAGTCACCCCATACTTAGCTAGTAGAGCTTCGAATCGTCGGGCAATGAAGTGTGAACCTCCGTCACTAATGATGGTCCGTGGTGTCCCAAACCTTGCGAAAATAGTTCTATTACTGACCTTGACAACAACCATGGCATCATTAGTTGGAGAGGCAATGACTTCAACCCATCTCGAAACATAATCTATAGCGAGAAGTATGTATTGGTTTCCGCAACATGATGGGAAAGGTCCCATGAAGTTGACTCCACAAACGTCGAAGATCTCCACCTCCTGAATGTTGTTGAGAGGCATCTCGTTTCTCCTAGAGATATTTCTAGTTCTTTGACAAGCATCGCAACAATAAACAAAGGTTTGCACATCCTTAAATAAATTAGGCCAAAAGAATCCGGATTGCAATACCTTAGCGCTAGTTTTATTGGAACTAGCTTGTCCTCCACAAGGAAGTGAAGACAATGACGAATGACACTTTGCATTTCGTATTCCGGCACACATCTCCTAATGATGTTGTCGAGACCTCTCTTGAAGAGTAGAGGTTCATTCCAAAAGTATTTCCGGACATCCCTAAAGAACTTCTTTCTTTGTGCGTAGGATAGTCCGGGAGGTATTTCCTGACAAACCAAGTAATTTACAAAATCTGAAAACCAAGGTTCGTTACCTCTAGAGATCTTGTCGATGCACTCTTCCATGATGTGTAAGTGTTCGTCCGGGAAGGAGTCAGCAATGGGTAGATAGTCGTCTTTCATGTGTGGTAGACGACTCAAGTGATCCACAACAGAATTTTCTGAGCCTTTCTTGTCGCGGATCTCTAGATGGAATTCTTGTAGGAGAAGAATCCATCTAATCAGCCTCGATTTCGATCTTTCTTGGCGAGCAAACACCGGATTGTTGAATGGTCCGTGTATACAATCACCTTCGCTCCTACAAGATAAGAACAAAACTTTTCAAATGCATATACAATGGCTAAAAATTCTTTCTCCGTTGTGGCGTAGTTGAGTTGCGCTTCATCGAGCGTCTTGCTAGCATAGTAGATGGCATGAGTGGGGCCTTCCTTCTTTTGCCCAAGCACCGCTCCAACAGCTACGTCACTTGCGTCACACATAACCTCGAACAGGAGATTCCTGTCCGGAGGTTGGATAATCGGGGCAGAGATGAGAGCTTCTCGGATCTTATAGAAGGCGTCTAAACAATCCTGCGAAAAATAAAAAATTGCATTCTTCATCAGTAGATTAGTTAGCGGTTTCGAAATCTTAGAAAAGTCCTTGATAAATCTTCTATAAAATCCAGCATGTCCTAGGAAACTTGTTATCCCCTTCACCGAAGATGGAGGAGGAAGTTTCTCTATAGTCTCTATCTTAGCTTTGTCAACTTTGATCCCTCTATTAGAGATCAAGTGTCCTAGCACAATGCCTACATTAACCATGAATTGACACTTCTCCCAATTAAGAACTAGGTTAGTGTCTTCACACCTTTGCAACACAAGAGAAAGGTTAGAAAGACAATTGTCAAATAAAGAACCATTAACTGAAAAGTCATCCATAAAAACCTCCACGATTTCCTCAATATACTCCGAGAAGATGGCCATCATACACCTTTGAAAGGTGGTTGGAGCGTTGCAAAGTCCGAATGGCATCCTCCTATAAGCAAACGTACCCCATTGGCACGTGAATGTGGTCTTCTCTTGATCGTCCGGGTGGATCAGAATCTGGAAGAAACCACTATAACCATCAAGATAACTGAAATAGGAGTGTTGTGTTAACCTCTAAAGCATTTGATCTATGAATGGTAGCTGGAAGTGATCCTTCCTAGTTGCATTGTTCAGCTTGCGGTAGTCAATGCACATCCTCCATCCCATCACGGTACTTGTATGAATGAGCTCATTGTTCTTGTTTGTGATAACTGTCATTCCTCCTTTCTTCGGGACAACTTGAACGGGGCTCACCCACTTGCTATCGGAGATAGGATAGATGATATCTGCGTCAAGTAACTTAAGAATTTCCTTCTTAACAACCTCCTTCATGATCGGATTTAACCGTCTTTGAGGTTTTCGTGAAGGCTTGAAATCCTCCTCCATTAGAACCTTGTGCATGCATAAAGATGGTTTAATTCCTACAAGATCCTCTATGGTATAACCTAAGGCTTTCTTAAGTTTCCTTAGAACAACCATTAGTTTATCATGTTCATCTTCATTCAAATCAGAACTAACAATAACGGGAAAAGTAGAATTAATTCCAAGAAATGCATACCGAAGATGTGAGGGAAGTGACTTCAATTCCATAACTATTGATGCGTTTGATGAGTCTTGAGGTACGTCCGACGCTTCCTTAGAAGTCTCTAAGGGTGTAGGAGTGATTGAAGAAGACTCAAGAGTAGTTGTGGAAAGAACGAAGTTGTTCTCAGAATTTCCAAAAATTACGGCACCACTTTTACTTCCACGGCCGTGGTTTAGGGCGTTGAACTCTCTATTGTTCTCGTAATAGCAGTTTATGGCCAGTTTTGGTGAAACCACGACCGTGGAATAGCACGACTGACCGTGATTTCTCATATTTTATGAGCCATCGTATAATTTCTTAAACTCTTCCTCTTGTACTTCCTTTAGCTCTTCCAAGGCTTAAATCTCAGCATTACAATCCTCTTCCTCTCCCTTTTCCATGATGCTCATGGTTATGACCTTTTGCAATGGATCTCTGAATAAGATCGAGCTCACTTCCTCTCTAGATGTTTCTTTGTCATAGTTGTTGAACATATCCTCTCCAAGTGTTGGCTCTTTCACCAAAGTTGAGAGAACAATCTCAACCTTCTCTTCTCCTATGTCGAAGGCTAGTCTAGCATTCTTGCAATCCACCATACAACCGGAGGTTGCAAGAAACGGTCTTCCGAGTATGATCGGGACAGGACAATATGCAGGAATATCAAGCACAACAAAGTCTATTGGAATATAGAACTTACCGAGCTTGACTGGTACGTCTTCTGAGTTATGGATCGATCTGCCATGTACAATGTCATCTTCACCGGTTTAGGTTCACCTAAACCGACCTTCCTACACAAAGCAAGCGGAATGATACTTACGCTTGCTCCTAAGTCACAAAGATCATCATATGTGACTTTTCCTACTCTAATTGGAATGCAAAATGACCCCGGATCTCTCAGCTTTGGGGGCATCTTTTCCGTCATCGTTTTTATGAGCTCCGAAAATTCCGAACTCATCTTGACTTCTACAAAGTCTTCTAACTTCCTCTTGTTAGAGAGGAGCTCCTATAAGAACTTCCCTTAATCGGGCATACCTACAATTGCATCAATAAAAGGTATGTTAATATGAAGTTTGCTCATTAGTTAAATGAACTTACCGAACTGCTTGTCTAGACGCGCTCTTGCTCTAGATTGCGGAAATGGTAGAGGAGGTTTGTAAGCTGGGGGAGGAACATAAACGTATTCCTTTTCCTTCCCTTTTTCTTTTCGCTTCTCAGCTGGGACTTCTACAAACTTGGGCTGCGGATCGGTGGTTGTTACGCCACTCCTAGTAGTGATAGCCATCACCCTTCCCTTCGGGTTGTCCTCCGTCTTCCCGGGAAGCTTCCCTTGATCTCTAGGAACTTATCCGGCCATGCTGAACACTTGGTTTTCCAAAGCTTTGTGTGCTTTATCAATCTAAGTTATGTAGCTCTCTAAACCTTGAAGCTTTCCTAAGATTGTCTCTAACATGGGATCGGACTTCTCTTTCTTCATCTTGTTTGAGCTATTTGATGCTTGCCCCTGGCTTTTCAAAGGACTAGAAGAAGATGGAGATTGTTCGCTCCAAAAGGTGTGTGCAAGCTTTAAATTTATAACCCAAGAAGTATGCCTGAACAAATATGCAAACCTGCAGTGTACGGGTCAATTGTAATAAAAAACAAGAATTCCAAGGATCGATCACACGGACTTAGATGAAACAAAGCACAAAATCGGTTATCAAGTATTGCAATTAACCAAAAGCAATTAAAGTAATGAAAGATGATATGAAAGTCAATTAAAGGAAATGCAGATTCTAGGGATTAAAGCATCTGGTTGTGGTTCCGACTCAAGATCTCATAGGATAACGCGGACAAAGCTGACGTTTGCAAAGGGAGGGTGTTTCTAAGGTGTGAATAGATCACCGGGTAAGTCTCACTACTCACTATCCCAAACCAAAGCTCCTATTACGGGGTAAGTCTCAAGGTACTAAAGAAAGGAACTATAATCTCAAACCAACACACCACCCAAGGGAATAGAATCAACCTTTACTAGGTAAGTCTCAGGCTAACTCACAAAGATGGAATGAAGGCACACTCAAACCCCAATAAAAGATAAACCTTTATTACCTACACTCATGATCTTAGGTAAACAAAAAAAAGGAATCACCGGGTAAGTCTCATCCTAGGCTTGCATTGAACCAGGAAAGGTGTAATAAGAATAGGATTTCAAACTAGAACACTTAAGTCTCAGTTTCGGATCAGGAAAGGTTCACCTCGTTCACTCAAGTTCCACCCCGGCCGACATGTTCATCGACTGAGCGAGGTATTCTAGGGTTAAGGTTAAAGACTCGAGCTTTCAGGGTCCTGCTGGGATTAAGATCATTCTATCATCGTCTTTCCCACAACTTTCAGCCAATCACCCTAGAATCTCATAAGAAACTTAGCCAACAATCATCATGATAATAATAACCAAATATATGGAAAGGGAAACAATATTCG
The DNA here is from genome assembly GCA_033239125.1 of Fagopyrum homotropicum. Taxonomy (NCBI): domain Eukaryota; kingdom Viridiplantae; phylum Streptophyta; class Magnoliopsida; order Caryophyllales; family Polygonaceae; genus Fagopyrum; species Fagopyrum homotropicum. The sequence continues at coordinate 94,733,148 of BSWB01000002.1, read as the reverse complement.
AACAAGAAAACCATAAGAAAAAGGTCTCAATTACTGAATCAAATAATCAACAAATCAGCGTTCCTTAAATCACAAATCGAATAAGACAACAAACCAAAAGGGAATCTAAGAAAGTCTTACAAACTCCCTCAAAAGTTAACTCCAAACTATGAATCCTTCCTTCCTTGATCTTCAATCCTTCAATCCGTCCTTCAAAGCTTCAGAAAATACTCTAGAAATCTCCCTAATCGAGTGTGTAGAAGATGGCTGAATTGTGGAAAATCTAACCCTTTATATAGGAGAATTATCTTCCAAAGAAAATAATATCTTAAAAAGATAATTTCCTATAAAATATATCCATATCTCTAAAATAGATCTCCCAAAAATAATATTTTCCTTCCAAAAATACAGCCCAAAAATATAAAATATCTTTTTTCCAAAAATAAAAGATCTCAACCAAAAATATGGATCTCGCCGGCGGCAGGGTGTCCGCCTCGGTCGGGACGCTCCTCAAGATCATCTCGGTCGAGGTGGTACTTTAGCTGACCGAGGTGAATCTCAACTGAATTTGAAATCTCTTGAATGTGGTCCAAAGTAAATCTTCTTAATCATTTCCATGCTTCCTGAGTTGTTTCTTAAACTCGAGAATGTAGCTTCAATGACTCTTTAGCTTCTTAGCTCCATTTTATTCCAAAACGTGCCATTTTACCTACAATTACAACGAAACTTGGTGTAGACTTCGATTCCCATAAAGGTAGATGAAACAACAATATAATCACATAATATACATCCAAACATGCAGATTATAGAAGATAAAACGTCCAAACTAGCCCCAAAATATAGACTATAATACATGCTATCAAAATACTCCATAATTGTCCCTTGCTTGTCCCCAAGCAAGTTCCAAATCTTAAGTACAAGATATAATGGATTATAAGTCGTAATAATCAATGAAAAGCAATTTCAAAACATTTTTGGTGGTGTGCTCCACTCATAGATCACTCTAAAGAGAATGCTTCATGGCAAATAGAATCAATACATGATCAAAACATGTTATCAATATAAGAAAGTTGTTCATCTTTACATAAAATCAGAGAATGCAAAATAAATCATATTTATCGAAATCAATCATGTATAATCCAGTTTAAACCACCAAGTCAATCAACAAGCTCGAGGTCTCAAGGGATTCCAAAAGAGGTCAAGAAACTTGTCAGGGTGGGATGTATATAGGGAATGTGGTGCTAGAATCCGGGAAAATGATCTTACTTCACTTTCTTTGAATCACAACATCTTCCACCAATAAGTTTTGCTTATTTACTTTACTTCTTGGGATGCATGGACAGAGGTGCACAATTATCAAAGCCTAGGAGATCAGCAAGCATCAATTTTTCGAGATGCCTCAAACCCTTGATGCACATACCATGACCCGTTAGGAATATCGCTCAATCTGACATTGGCAAGACACAAACACCCGACTATGTGAATGATGCCGAGTTACTCATCATCATGATTGACTTCCCCAAACCTATTTGTTTCTTTCTAACACTTTCACCCAACATCTCAACTTCACTTTCACTTGCTTTTCACTTGCTTGCTTCCAAATTCCCGGATAGGTAAAGGGAGGCAAATATGTATATGAGGGGCTAAAGCATTGTAACGAAGAAGAAGAAAAGAGAATGAATTGCCTTAATCATCCCAGGAAAAAAGTGATAGAACTCATCATGTGGTGTCAACCTTCAAATTCAACATAATTTTGATAAAAACAAAGTATTAAACATGGCCAAAATTCAAACAAAGCATTTTGCAACTTAAACATATCATAAAACCTTTCGAACATATAAAGATTTCAAAACAAATCTACAAACAGAATCACCATTGAGGTCATATCCCGAAAAGAAGAAGAAAACGTTTCGAAAAATCTCTTAGTTAAGCCACCTCGGTCGAGGTGTTCTAGGTCATCCGAGGTGTTTTACCTCGTTTGGCTAGAATCATCATGATCGAGGTTATAAAAAAAATTTTTCTTAAACTTGTTATTGACGTTTTTTTTTTCAAACAAAAACCTGTAAGTATGCATGTAATTTCAGATAAACATATAGAGCTAGATAAGATCATAAATATCCAAATACAATCATACACACATAGTCAACTAAGTACATCCACATACCCCATACTTGGGACACATTGTCCCAATGGGTCAAAATAAGTCTAATATCAGAAAATTCACCGGACGTAGCTGAGCTGCAAAAATAAATAATATAGAAATCCATGCTACTCTAGTCCTGATCCGCTGGTGGTGGTGGTGGATATGGGATGAAGGGATGGTGAGATGGGTCAAATGGATAACCCATCGTGTGCTGAAAACTAGATCTCCATCATCCGGCGCTGATAGTGCTAGCTCTCTCTAAGCTCCATAACCTCCACTATCAGGGTTGCGTAAGAGTCGATCATCTAGTTTGTCAGCTCATCAATCCGTTGGTGAGCTAGTGGATCTCTCTGTCTGCGGACTCTACACCGGGCAGATCGTGATGGTACTGTTGCCTCCTCCTCTGTCGCCTCATCATCCAGGTCGACAACCGGAACACTCGGACCACCGGTATCATTACCGGTCTCCATGGCAGCTCCGCCATCATCAGACTCCTCCTCATCCTCCGCTGGTGCAGCATCTCTAGCATCCTGTAGGTAGGGAAGCCAAGCGGAAGACCAGTACTGCGAATCGAAAACTGTGAACTGAGCTGACCATAGGGTACCCTGAGGAGCAGTATGCTCCCAAGGCATACCTACGTATGGTGTAGTAAGGCCACGAGGAACCAGAATCCGCCTCGTGATCATCTCCTGAAGTCCCAGCGGCTTCGCAGCCGCTACTAATGTGTAACACCCCAAATTTTGAGAACTCGGGGAGCTACTGGTTAGGACCTCACAATGGGTCTCGACCTTAGTTTGATAACAATTTTACTTGGATCTTACAACAAGGCTCAAATGTATTTAAAACAATTTGAAAACACATTATTTTTAATATATGAATGTACACATGTGACAGCCTTACAAAACATATATATAGATACATAACATGCATGTCGTACGAGAGACCCCCTGTCCCCATCTAATGAATACGTGGACCCGGCTGACCATCCATTCCAGATCTCTCTGCAGTTGTCTATCTCTATAAATCTACAACACGGATAAAACCGTTAGCTAACATTCTATGCATAAGAATAAAGGTAAAAGCACAAACGCACAACATACACAATCAACATGGAACACTCAATCCTTTTTATTATCTTTTAATTAGGTGATATGTCATTACTAATGATACTTATTTTGTGACAAGAGGGATTCCAAAACCTCGCCCCTTTCCCCGTTTACCAACGCGGAATGGTACTAATGCATCTGACCGTCTACCTGACTGGGCTGGTCACAGGGAACCTCCGAGACTCTAGCAAGAGCTAGGCAGATGATGTCACGACCCGTTATCATACACTTGGTTCAATTACATAATATAATAAAGTTGGCCTAATCCGGTTTCGTTGTTTATCATAACTAACAAACACCACTCATACACATTACACTCATACAAGAAGCCAGCTAAGTATGTTCGTGAACTTACCTGGATCAGATCTCGACTCTCTTAATCACAACTCAATCTGTAACCGTATAACTCGGTTGCCTGTCAAAGGAGGCAAGTGTGTTAGCACACTTTTTAGGTAATTATAAGTCTAAGACTTCTAAGGTAATAGATCCTATTAGAACAGAATTTAATACAGTACTAATTTATGGTAAAATGACTATTTTACCCTTGGTCCCGAAACTTCCAAAAATTCCATAATTCATGTCTAAACTCTTATTTGAGACAAAAGAGTCATATTCTAACTCCTAAAGATGTGTTTGGTTACAAACTGGTAATTTACCCATTTTCCTATTTTCGGAAAGATCGTTAAGGTCCAACTTCGGCTTCAAATATAAAATTCGAATAAACTTATAAAAATTACGAAATAATTCTCTAGATCATCTATGATATCTCATCTACTCCTAGGAGCAAGAATTTCTTAAAACTGTTTACCCTTCACTTCTACAAAAAATTCCAAAGTTGGTTACAACACTTGAAGTTTCCTATACTTAGCCAAAATCTGAGTACACTTTGAAAAATCATAACTGCTAAACCACTCGCTAGATTTATCCCAAATTTTGATATGTTCTACTATAATATGTCAACTATATCATATCCAAAAATCAAGTCCAACAAAGATCAAAAGCCCATTCAAAACTATCTCCCAAAACAGCATCCCATGCTGTTTTTCTCAACTCAGCACATTTATAAAAAAAACTGCATGAGGAGTCACTTTGCAACATCATAACTCTCATACCGTAACTCCGATTCTTCCCAAATTTAAGTATGATCTACTATGTACTACTGACTACAACATATCCAAAATTCAGCCAAAAAGAAGAAGTCTAACTTACCCTTTTCTGGACCCGAAGTTTACTGCTCGTCACTTCCGGAAACTGAGAAAAACGTAACAGCTCTCTGCGGTTGTTTTCTTGACTGAAATACATGGTTCCAAGATGGTTTAGCATCATCTATAAGTACACATATGATTGAAGGAAAGCAAAGTTGAAAGAGTATGGTTACACTCAACTATAAAACTCGCCCAAGAGGCTCACGAGGTTGCAACCAGGAGTAGGGGAGGGCAGTCATGCGCAGCCTGGAGAGGAAGTTGTGCTGCTGCTGACTGTTGGTCTTGCCGGCTCCTATGCGCAGAAGGACGCCCAGGTGCTGCTTGTGCACGACTCCAGCGATGGCTCGACTAAGGGTTGATCTTGCTGTCTAGTTTCAGCCTACATGAGAGGGGGGGTATAGATCGAGCCTAGACAACAGTTCCCCGAAATCTGGATGCAGATCTTCACGCCTGGACTGGAAGCAAGGGAGAAGTCTAGCACTTGCAGTCCTATGTCGCCTGGTTTGTGGCGGTGGTTGCTGCTAGGCTCTACTCAAGAGACGATCGAGGGAGGAGACGAAACAAATCGCTAGTGCTACCGGATTGAGTGAGAGAGAAGGATGTGTGATTCTGTACGAAGGAGGAAAACAAGGGCTGATAGTTGCTGAATCGGGACAGAATCTTGGAAGGAGATTTGTTACAGCGTGATCTCAGGGACTCTTCATTCCGTAACTCCTATTCCAACTCAGCTCCACGTACGTGAGGAATAATTCCTAAGGGTTTTTGCAGCGCTTCTTCTTGTTGGGCTGACTGAAGGCATGGCGGTTTCAGCAGTAGATCCGAGGTGGCATGAAGCATGGTGAGTCAGCAATGTGTTTTCTGGCTGCACAATACATGGGCTGGGCTGAGATGCTGCTTGGGCTGGTGTAAAGCAAGGGATATAAGAGTTTCAGCACTTGGAAGGAAGGAAGGAAATGGGCTGAAACAAGAGAAGGAAGTGGGCTGAAAGTTTGTGAAGCCTTGTCAAAAACTCGTCATGGCTTTGTCAGGCCCATGCATGACCTCGTCAGTGAGTTGTCGGGCTTCGTCATGACCTCGTCTCAGCTCTGTCATGGTCTTGTCACAGCTTTTTCACAGTCTCGTCTCAGCCTTGTCATGATCTCGTCTAAAGTCGTCGTTAAGAATTAATTATAAGAATTAGGGTTTGATATAATTCTATTATTTTATGTGAATTAAATTCTACATAAAATGATAAATAATTATAAGAATTAGGGTTTGATATTATTCTATCATTTTATGTGAATTAAATTCCACATAAAATGATAAATAATTATAAGAATTAGGGTTTGATATAATTCTATCATTTTATGTGAATTAAATTCTACATAAAATGATAAAATTTGTGAAGAAAGAAATACTAGATAGAATGGGAAACCTTCAACGGCTCGAAGTCCGAATTGATTCGGAATTAAACGGAATAAAAATTCCGGATATTACATCAGTACCCCCTTAAAATAAGTTCGTCCCGAAACTTAGAACAACGTACTTAATTAAATGACTTCCATAAATAAGTTGGTATGTCCTAGTCTCACTAAATTTTTATTCGTTTCCTAAACTTCTCTAACCCTATCAAAGCGTAACGAAAAAAAATTGGTTGTTACATCAGATCCCCCTCAAAATAAGTTTCGTCCCGAAACTTAGGGTAAGACCATCCTGATCGGCATTTAAAGGCACCAAATGGGTGGGTTTGATCACTACACAAAAGTCTCGTCGTTTCCACATCTAAGTTTCCCGCACATCAAGATTACCAAAAGCACATATCACTGACTAAACACTAAATCATGAAATAGGCAAGCAGTCAAACAATATCACACATACTAGGTCAAGCTCTAACTCGTCACTCCCGAGGTTACAACTATAGCTACATTGGTCTTTGAATTGTTATGTCTCTTACTATCCCCAATCTTAGGTAGCCTTATCGCCTTTTCATAAAACCACTAAATCTTAAATCTTTTCAGGTACTTAGATCACACGCGCCTGCTACCACGTTCTAGAGTGGTTATCGGGTATCTCACCGATATCATCCGGCTCGACTGTCTGATCCTCTAATCTGATGACCTAACTCGTGTCTGGTATGTATTTCTCCAACTGAAAATCTCCAACTCAGTTCCCAGACTTAGTCTCCGTGGAAAACTGAAGTTGTACTCTCCAATAGGGGGAGGAATATTAGTCCATCAGTCACTTTTAAACCGCTATAAAACTTCTAATGGTTGCCTTACACAACTCACTTCTAGATCCTTTGATGACCCTACGGAAAATGATCTATTCAACTTTCTTCCCTTCATTATGACCACTTGCTTCCGGCCTTCTGAAAAGGTTCTGACTACACCATCAGGTCCAAGGCCTTGGACATCCACCAATACTTACCAAATGCTCAATGCTCTTCGTATCACGACTCACTTGGTCTTGTCTTTTAATATTACTCAGTCATCTTATTCCTCAGGTAAGGAATCGTTACCTTTACCCTTTACAGGTCTAACACTCGAGACAACTAAAATCAAATCTAGTGGTCATCCTCTTTGTTCACTTGACATTATTATATTATTTATAGATCTCTAATGTATCGTTAGCTCTAACCTAGGCTTCCCACACTTTTCCCAAGATCTTAAGTAACATAGAAATGTCCGGAATGACGGTATTAGGCATAATGTGATCTTATATCACAGTTATTTGCTCACCACTACTCGATAAATGCTAACACACCGTCAACATTGAACTCTTGTATACTCAACTTTTATCGGACTAGTAATATCCCTCTAACTCAAAACGCAACTAGGCTCTATTCTGACATAACATTACACATAAAATCTACTCCGGGACTATGCTTTCTTTAAGCACGGTTACTAGGTTGCAAGTATGCTCTTGTCGCTTCTCTTTCTTATGTATCTTCGACTCAGGACGGTAGTTAATCACTTTGAGCTTTCTAGTCCAAGCCATGCGCAATACTTTTATTGCATCATTAATTCTTTCCTAATCCATCTGGAAAACTCACTCTAGAGTATTCCATTAGTATAGAATTCCAAAACTACTTGTCTGGCAACATGTAACAAAGCCATCACTCTTTAGTCGGATCCATAATAGGGTATCAGTCTCCTTCTATTACCTCTACATGCACATAAGTTCCCGTACAACATTTCCAGTCACTCACATAGCCTAACTCACGTTTCTTCCAACTAGAATGCATTTCACCAACTATCACCATCTTAAACTCGACACGACATCCATCAGTACCCTTGAGCTTCTTGCTTTGTGGGTTAGGACCCACCACGCTTCCGCTGCTCTACTCTGCTTATCTTGTTGTGACTCATTAATCCTAAGGACCTTTTCTGTAAGTATAAAATGATTGACCCCAAACTCTTTCTTCCAATTACACCCTAAGTCCTAACCGGATGAAGTACCAGATACCTTCCTTAATTGCCTTAATGAAAATAAAACAAAACAACTTCTTCCGCTTACTTTCTTAATTCTTCTACCACGGATCCAAACTCCCTGACTTGACCGGAGTTTGATCTTAACTAGCCAAAAAGTAACCCTTAAAACGTTTCTCTTTATACCTGTAATTCATCCAAGAAGGTTGTCGTTGCCTACTTGAGGAAATCCTCTAAGGCGCCGGTAAAGCTACTCCATAGATCCACAATCACGAATATCTCTTCTTAACGGCACATAACTCGTCAATACCAAACAATACTTGCACATCCTTGGTTGACATCGGTCCATCTATAATTGACTTATCTCAATTTCATACCTCTACTGGTATTAAACTTTTGGTCCGCATCACCTACTAGATTAATCCTTTTATCCTTCTTTAGTTCGTCTTCTCTTTCACTCTTCTGCTTCCTTTGGGACAACTCTCTTTCTAAAGTCTCACTGTGCCACTCGTCTGACATCAAAAGTTGTTCCTAATACTCCACGATAGATGGTAAGCGTCTTGTAGTTGCGATGACTTTTAATTTACTCCCAATTGTAGTCCCTTTACAGGGACCATCTGTGTTGATGACCTATGTTCTGTTATAAATGGGGTTACCCTGGACTCTTGAGTCCCCACACGATTCTCACAAGTATAGGTTCCTTAATCTGTGTTGTTTGTAATATTTCTCTCCAAATCTCTGTTGACTATGTTAAAGGGCTTCGATCCTTTCTATATTGGCGTCGTTATTTCTTTCAAACTTCTTATATCTCTGAGGAGGTCAAAACCTCCCAACACTTGTGGGGTCTGCCTTTCCGCTTTTACACTCAATTGTAGGTCTTCATTCCGTGCATCTTAGATTCTCATATCCGGATTGACAGTCTGTCTCTTCTGGTTTCTTATGCCCATAATGGTCTATGGGGCATCCGCCTCGATTGTAATGTCCTTGATTCCGCAATCTTGGTTGTACTCAATTCTACTTGTCCTGTTCCAATATTGTTATCTCTACTCTGCACTCTTGTAGTTTCTTCCATGGTTCTTCTAATTCCGTCTCTCGGCCTCGCATGCCCGAGTTCCTTGTATGACCTTCTATTCCTTCTAACTGAACTACCTCAGGGATTTCTTCCTCATCTGATTGTGCATGTGGTAAAAATTATCTTCACAACTTTACTTCCTTGCTCACTTGATCTTTGGATAATTTGTAAGGATCACCAAGCAGCCTACCCGAGTACAATACTCAATTCAAGGTCCGATTCCATTGCCGTGTTTTGGAGACTCTTCAAGTCCGCTACTGATTTATCAGGAGGCGATAATCGCTTCGTGATATCACGACTAAAGGATATAAAATATCCTTTAGGATATTAACAAGCTAAGCATACACATGTGTATAACATATAATAGTAAACCTCATATAAAGTCTACATACTCACTCCCATCGATCCAAGTTGCAAAGATCCACGGAGAGCGATGGTGGTCCGACCAACTACTAACCCAACAACCCGACTACGCTCGTGAAAAAAAAACATAAATCCGTTTTGAAAATTTTAGACCCCTTTCGGGTTCTAGTTATTTTATACATTCGGTCTTTCAGAAGATTTCAAGTGCCATTCTTGCCAACCTAGAGCTCTGATACCTTTTTGTAACACCCCAAATTCAGAGAACTCGGGAAGCTACTGGTTAGGACCTCACAATGGGTCCCGACCTTAGTTTGACAACAATTTTACTTGGATCTTACAACAAGGCACAAATGTATTTAAAACAATTTGAAAACATATTATTTTTAATGTATGAATGTACACATGTGACAGCCTTACAAAACATATATATAGATACATAACATGCATTTCGTATGAGAGACCCCCTGTCCCCATCTAATGAATACGTGGACCCGGCTGACCATCCATTTCGGATCTCTCCGCAACTGTCTATCTCTACAAATCTACAACACGGATAAAACCGTTAACTAACATTCAATGCATAAGTATAAAGGTAAAAGCACAAACACACAACATACACAATCAACATGCAACACTCAATCCTATTTATTATCTTTTAATTAGGTGATATGTCATTACTAATGATACTTATTTTGTGACACGAGGGATTCCCAAACCTCGCCCCTGTCCCCGTTTACCAACGCGGAATGGTACTAATGCATCTGACCGTCTACCTGACTGGGCTGGTCGCAGGGAACCTCCTAGACTCTCGCAAGAGCTAGGTAGATGATGTCACGACCCGTTATCATACACTTGGGTAAATTACATAATATAATAAAGTTGGCCTAATCCGGTTTTGTTGTTTATCATAACTAACAAACACCACTCAAACACATTACACTCATACAAGAAGCCAGCTAAGTATGTCCGTGAACTTACCTGAATCAGATCTCGACTCTCTTAATCACAACTCAATTTGTAACCGTATAACTCGGTTGCCTGTCAAAGGAGGCAAGTGTGTCAGCACACTTTCTAGGTAATTAGAAGTCTAAGACTTCTAAGGTAATGGATCCTATTAGAACAGAATTTAATACAGTACCAATTTATTGTAAAATGACTATTTTACCCTTGGTCCCGAAACTTCCAAATATTCCATAATTCATGTCTAAACTCTTATTACAGACGAAAGAGTCATATTCTAACTCCTAAAGATGCGTTTGGTTACAAACTAGTAATTTACCCATTTTCCTATTTTCGGAAAGATCGTTAAGGTCCAACTTCGGCTTCAAATATAAAATTCGAATAAACTTATAAAAATTACGAAATAATTCTCTAGATCATATATGATATCTCATATACTCCTAGGAGAAAGAATTTCTTAAAACTGTTCACCCTTCACTTCTACAAAAAATTCCAAAGTTGGTTACAACACTTGAAGTTTCCTATACTTAGCCAAAATCTGAGTACACTTTAAAAAATCATAACTCCTAAACCACTCGCTAGATTTATCCCAAATTTTGATATGTTCTACTATAATATGTCAACTATATCATATCCAAAATTCAAGTCCAACAGAGATCAAAAGCCTATTCAAAACTATCTCCCAAAACAGCATCCCATGCTGTTTTTCTCAACTCAGCACATTTATAAAAAAAACTGCATGAGGAGTCACTTTGCAACATCATAACTCTCAAACCGTAACTCCGATTCTTCCCAAATTTTAGTATGATCTACTATGTACTACTGACTACAACATATCCAAAAGTCAGCCAAAAAGAAGAAGTCTAACTTACCCAAATCTGGACCCGAAGTTTACTGCTCGTCACTTCCGGAAACTGAGAAAAACGTAACAGCTCTCTGCGGTTGTTTTCTTGACTGAAATACATGGTTCCAAGATGGTTTAGCATCAGCTATAAGTACACATATGATTGAAGGAAAGCAAGGTTGAAAGAGTATGGTTACACTCAACTATAAAACTCGCCCAGGAGGCTCACGAGGTTGCAACCAGGAGTAGAGGAGGGCAGTCATGCGCAGCCTGGAGAGTAAGTCGTGTTGCTGCTGACTGTTGGTCTTGCCGGCTCCTATGCGCAGAAGGACGCCCAGGTGCTGGTTGTGCACGACTCCAACGATGGCTCGACAAAGGGTTGATCTTGAAGTCTGGTTTTTGCCTGCATGAGAGGGAGGTATAGATCGAGACTAGACAACAGTTCCCCGAAATCTGGATGCAGATCTTCATGCCTAGACTGCAAGCAAGGGAGAAGAAGTCTGGCACCTGCAGTCCTATGTCGTCTGGTTTGTGGCGGTGGTTGCTGCTAGGCTCTACTCAAGAGACGATCGAGGGAGGAGACGAAACAAATCGCTAGTGCTACCGGATTGAGTGAGAGAGAGGGATGTGTGATTCTGTACGAAGGAGGAAAACAAGGGCTGATAGTTGCTGAATCAGGACGGACTCTTAGAAGGAGTTTGTTGCCGCATGATCTCAGGGACTCTTCATTCCGTAACTCCCATTCCAACTCAGCTCCACGTACGTGAGGAATAATTCCTAAGGTTTTTGCAGCGCTTCTTCTTGTTGGGCTGACTGAAGGCATGGCGGTTTGGGCAGCAATAGATCCGAGGTGGGCTGAAGCATGGTGAGTCATCAATGTGTCTTCTGGCTGCACAATACATGGGTTGGGCTGAGATGTTGCTTTGGCTGGTGTAAAGCAAGGGATATAAGAGTTTCAGCACTAGGAAGGAAGGAAGAAAATGGGCTGAAACAAGAGAAGGAAGTGGGCTGAAAGTTTGTCAGGCCTTGTCAAAAACTCGTCATGGCTTTGTCAGGCCCATGCATGACCTCGTCAGTGAGTTGTCGGGCTTCGTCATGACCTCGTCTCAGCTCTGTCATGGTCTCGTCACAGCTTTTTCACAGTCTCGTCTCAGCCTTGTCATGATCTCGTCTAAAGTCGTCGTTAAGAATTAATTATAAGAATTAGGGTTTGATATAATTCTATTATTTTATGTGAATTAAATTCCACATAAAATGATAAATAATTATAAGAATTAGGGTTTGATATAATTCTATCATTTTATGTGAATTAAATTCCACATAAAATGATAAATAATTATAAGAATTAGGGTTTGATATAATTCTATCATTTTATGTGAATTAAATTCTACATAAAATGATAAAATTTGTGAAGAAAGAAATACTAGATAGAATGGGAAACCGTCAACGGTTCGAAGTCCGAATTGATTCGGAATTAAACGGAATAAAAAGTCCGGATATTACATAATGAACAAGCACTCAAATCCAGACCCATGGCCGTAGCAATATGGGTCACCAGCCCTCCACAACAGATGTCTCCCTTGGACTTGCCCTTGATACGGTGCAAGTCCTCAGCCAGCATGCCTCCAAAGTCAAGCACTCCACCAGTCACCATGAAAAACAAACTCAGCAACTCTCCCTTTCTGATCTTCTAGGGCATCTCAGTACGCGCCAGAAGAGTCTCACTGAAAATACGGTGGGCAATACGGAAAGCTAAGTGAAAAATAATGCGCTCCCTGGAGTCTCCAGGTCTCCATCTGTCACTGTGCTCTACCACATGGGCTGTCTGCCCCCAAAACTCTCGAGCCACTACTCGGGAGGGAAAGTCAGTCACAATGGGAGTCAGGAAGCCAAACACCTCTCGGACCTGATCCATCGGCACAATGTAGTTCATGTTCAGCAATCGGTACTTGATGTTGTTCCTCTCTGGCATGTGAGTGACGGAACTCACTGTAATAGCTAGGATTTCCGAATTCTAATTAATGTTGATTAACTTAATCATTGATAGTAATTGACCCATAACTCGCGAAGATTGCGTAAGTAATGAGTATGAGTCCCACCGTTATGTTCTTGGCATAATTTTGGAAGTACGGGGAATTTTTCACTTTTTCCCCCGGGTAATTAGTTTTACCCTCCGGTGTTATTTTGATCATTTGGAGCTCCAATTATTAAAAATGCAGTTGAGAGAAATGATCAGGACATCGAATATGTCCTAGATATAAAATAATATGAAGAGGCAAAACGGCCAAAAGAGTCACTATTCCGATTCTTAGCGGTTATGAAATGCGGCTTAGGAATGCCCATTTTACGAGATATGTATTGATTAACCATCCCGATAATATTCCGGATTTTATATTCTAGTTTCATAAAGTTTGGAGACCAGAAAATATAACCGCATTTTAAATAATTATTTTAGATAAGCATTATTATATATAATATTATATATAATATTATATAATATTATATATAATAAATATATATATGTAATTGCAGAGAAAAGCGGCTGTCAATCTTCATTTGCAATCTTCATTTTGCAATTCACAATTCAAGTTTCAGAGAGTACCGAACGTACATACCGCCTCACCTTCGACATGTCTTTGGCTCTTCATCTTTGATCCATTTTCAAATCCGTTTGTACCATTGAGTCCCTTATCTTCTTCTCTTCAACGTGGTACAAAGTTATTTCCCGTTTGTTATCTGTTTGGTAAAGCTTCCGATTAACGCTATCGGAACGCCGACAGACCACCGCAAGTCATCAAACGTAAGGTTTCTTACCGTGCTCTTACTCCCCGTATCGCCAGGATTCCGTACCTTCTTCCGGATCATATATCGGGTTAGTAACGGATATGTTATGTATTTATTCGTTTTCCGTATTGCGGGTTAGTATAAATTGACCTTAAGTTGGGTAAAACGGATAATTGGAAATTCCATTATGCTCGTTATATTATTCTGGTAATTATGGGATTTTTAGTTTGATGATGATATCATGAGATGGATATATGCCTTGATGCAGCTTTAAGGTTTAACATATTATTCGAGGTTGTAGGATGTATATGATCCCTATGGATCCCTTTGGGTCTAGGTGTGACCCTTTGCTTGATAAGAGATATGACATCTCTTTATGCCTTGTCTATTTACTGTGTTGTTCCTCCAGTGTTGAGGTGATCGAGTTGTGGTTAAGCTTTATATGAGTGGTGTGTGATTTATATGTTTGCTATGATAGCATGAGATGTCGTTTATACCGACCTATGTTTTATTGATTGCCCCATTGATGACATGAATTATGACCTATTTTAGGCATGTATATATATAGATATTTCCTTTATTTTGCATGCATAGACATACATTCATGACATTTATGGTTATATTCACCTACTTTGCAAGAATAGAGGTCTACACAGAGTTTTATTGCATTTGTAGGTAAATTGGCGAATTATGGAGCAGAAATGACATATTTAAAGATCAAGCTTTGAAGAGTGACAAAAAGGAGCATAAAAGGAAGATAGGACGCGCCAAAGTATCTTTTGATACCGTCTGACGCGCCAAAGTATTCTCTGATACCGTCTCACGCGGCCCAGAGTATTTTCTGATACCAGCGGGCTCGACTTCTTTTCAGCCCAAATATTTAAGTTTTTATCCTTAAACCCTACATTTATCCCTACATATATCCAAAAGTCTTCAACATTGAAGGGCAGACGGTGACAGCCTCAGGACTTGGAGCCCCGACGTTAGGGACGCTTGCATTGACCTTCGCTTAGGCATTCGCTGAGAGCTTCATTGACGGCGGCCTTAGGGTTTTATTTTCGACCTCGATGATTGGAGATTTGTGAAAGACGTGATATTTGAGACATTGTGTACTTCGGGATGTTCTAGGGTTTTCATTAAAGGACGGATTGCCATCCCGTTTTTGTGGTTTCTCTAGATCATTGTGAGAATTTCTATTCATACTTTTTTGAATTCATAAACATAATTTGTTGTTTGGATTTCGAGATTGACTTTGTGTTGTTATTGAATTTTCGAGGGTTTTCATCTTTCTTTCTTCTTAAATTGATTTTCGATATCATGATGATGGTTATTGGCTAAAACCCTTTAGCAATTCTAAGGTGAAGGGTTGGTAGTTGTGGCTTAGATGATGATAGATTGATCGTAACTTAATTGGACCTTGAGAGTGTGAGAAACATCATCGACACCCTAAATCACGGCTTGTTCTTGAGTTCCACAGCCGTGGTTCTTCAAGATCTAGCCGTGATTTTCCCTGTTTTACGACCCTTGCTTTTGCTTTAATCCAAAGTTAGAGATTTACTTTAACCTAGCCTTGGATTGCCTTTCCTAGGTAGTAGTGAGACTCAACATCCTCTATTTCGGTTTCGAGTGTCACAACCTTAACCGTTTTATCCTATCTTTGATTCCTTGGGTTTGGGCATGGGTATTTGAGATTAATTCTTATCTTTAGATCCTTTCTATACTACAGCCTCAACAACCTTTATAGAGAGAGTCTTTGGGTTAGACATATAAGGTTTTGGAACTTTACCGTACATTAGCTTACTTTAGTTATACCTTTGCAAGTCTCAACTTTGTCCTTACATCTATAGTATATCTTGAATCGATTGTCACAATTAGAGACCTGGATCTTTAGGATTGCTGTTTTCCCCAATATTTGCAAAGCATATATAGTTTTACTTGCTCGATTATTCGAAACTGAATTTGACTCACCAAATCCCTGAGTTCGATACTCTGGAATACTTGCTTAACTACGCCGATCCGTACACTACGGGTTCACTTGCTTTTGTTTCAGTCCAAATTCGGTTTTCGGTTGTCGGTCTTGAGAGTTTTTGGTTTTAATCTTTTCGGTATGAGTTTTTGAGTTTTCAGGTTCACCAATGGTTGCATGGAGCTATGAACCTGCATTTGATCCAGCCTGGACAGCATGGCAATGTGCTAGGGCGGACCATTATGAATATTTGGAGAAGAAGTATGCCTATCTTCATTTGCAATCTTCATTTTGAAATTTAAAGTACCGAACGTACATACCGCCTCACCTTCGACATGTCTTTGGCTCTTCATCATTGATCCATTTAAAATCCGTTTGTACCATCGAGTCCCTTATCTTCTTCTCTTCAACGTGGTACAAAGTTATTTCCCGTTTTGTAGATTTTTGGTAAAGCTTCCGTTTACTACTATCGGAACGCCGACGGACCACCGCAAGTCATCAAACGTAAGGTTTCTTACCGTGGTCTTACTCCCCGTATCGCCAGGATTTCGTACATTCTTCCGGATCGTATATCGGGTTAGTAACGGATAAGTTATGAATTTATTCGTTTTCTGTATTGCGGGTTAGTATAAATTGACCTTAATTTGGGTAAAACGGATAATTGGAAATTCCATTATGCTCGTCACATTATTCTGGTAATTATGGGATTTTTAGCTTGATGATGATATCATGAGTTGGATATATGCCCTGATGTGGCTTTAAGGTTTAACATATTATTTAAGGTTATAGGATGTATATGATCCCTATGGATCCCTTTGGGTCTAGGTGTGACCCTTTGCTTAATAAGAGATGTGACATCTCTTTATACCTTATCTATAGGTTGTGTTGTTCCTCCAGTGTTGAGGTGATCGAGTAGTGGTTTAGCTTTATACGGGGTTGAGGTAAGTCCGTAGGACTTACTTAGCTGCCATCCTTACATTGGGTGTTTGCATGCGTGATGTGTGATTTATATGTTTGCTATGATAGCTTAAGATGTCGTTTATACCGACCTATATTTTATTAATTGCCCCGTATGCGTGGCTATGATAACCTTTCCCTTTCATCCCACCGTGGAGTCTGGGAGGTTCTTTTATGTCAGGTCAGACTGACTTTACAGGAAGGGCACAATCCACTCCCACAGGGTACACGGATTGTGTGACCGATACTTGTGCAGCTGGCTACCAAGCTCAGAGGCAAGGATGTATCGGTCCTCGTGTCACATAGTTTTATATAAATATATTTATATAAACGATTTGAGTGAATGACCATTATACTGAGATGATTAAATGGGTAAATTAGTGAAAGCATGCTGATGTGTTTATCTTTCCTTGATTGTATTTGTGCTTATGCATTACTCTATATATGTGTATGGATAGCTAATGGTTTATTACCATGTTGTAGATGCCCCACAGGATAGGCATGCTGCTGGGTGATCTAGCAGAGTGGCAGGCCGAGGACGTCTCGTACATAGATTGTTCTGGGCTTTTGCGTTTTTTTTTCCCTCTTGTGTGAGGATGATCTTTTGTTACCTCTTGTGTGAGGGTGTTAGTTCTTATACTCGGCTATGTTGTCTTACACTTTGGGATGTACATTTTTACAGTTTTATGCATTTGTTTTTATATATGTCAGTGCCATGTTGTAAGGTCCAGTGAACTTGGTGTCAGGGTAGGGTCAGGATCCATTGTGAGATCCTCGCCCAATGTGGCATCCCGAGTCCCGCGGATTCGGAGTGTTACACTCACAAACTCCATAGTCGACTCTAGGTAGGCTGGAGCTCGGATCTCCATAAAATCCTCCAACCCTACCATAGATATCATCTTCCTCAAGTCCTCCGCCACGTGGAGGCACTCGAAGGCTGAAACGTCTAAGAAACGCGGGTCAAATATGGGACGCCCGCAAATACGATCGAACTCCGCCTGGTGATATTGATGAATCACCGGTATAGAAGGGCGAGAAGAAGGAGAAGGGGAAGAACCACTGGGACCATCTCTAAGAGCAAGCTCAAGATCAGATCTGGTACTCATGATTGCTGACAGAAGGTCACCTCGGTCGGTCTGACAAGCTGAAGAACACCTCGGCCGAGACACAACTCGAGTGGACCGAGGCGAAGTGTTGTGCGATTCCACTCTCTGATTCTTCAGTTCTTTTCCCCCAAAATCACTACCAATTGCTTCATATGGGGTACTTATACTCTTTTCAGCAATAATAGAAGGCAACCAAAGCCAAATTTCTCCTAAATCAGCAAAGAGAGGGAAGTTAGGTTTTCGGATAATTTACCCCAATTTACGCAGATTCGAGGCGTTTATCTTGCAGTTTGTTGCTTGCAATCGGATCCTCTCACTTTTTTTGGTAAAATCGGAGCAGAAATTGTTGAAAACAAGTGAGAAACGAAGAAACGAGGTGATTATGTGCCGCGGTCGAGAAGAGGTTTGAGAGGTAAAAGTGAAGAGAGAGAAATCCGTTTCGCCTTTTATACCCCTCGCTGAATCTGATATCACCTCGGTCGAGGTGGCTGACTGGATTGTCAGACCTAGTTGCCTCAGTTGCTCTAGATCATCTCAGTTGAGGTGATGTGACAACAACCAAGATGTGTCTTAGTCAAACTCCGTCTTCTCAATTTCTCGAACTTCTGTCTTTCCATTGTAGCTCCTGAGTTGTAATCCTTCCTTAGAGAGTACCTGGTTTCTGTCTAGGACGCCAAAAACAAAGCAAAGCAAAGCAAAGCAAAGCAAAGCAAAAGCAAACTATCTAAAATTAAACTAGAAAAGGGAAAAGAAAGCAATACCTTGGGTTTCCTCCCAAGAAGCACTTGATTTAAGGTCTCTAGTTGGACCGTACGTCATCCCTAAACAAGGTAAAGTGGTGCAATCTCCTCAACTTGGACTTCTGGTTAGTACTTCTTAAGCCTATAACCATTGACCTTAAAGCTTCCGCTTGTTTCACCCCAAATCTCAACTGCACCATAAGGAAAAACATGTTTCATAACGTAAGGTCCTGTCCATCTAGATTTCAACTTACCTGGAAAGAGGCGAAGACAGGAGTTGAAGAGTAGAACTAAATCTCCTTCTTTGAATTCCTTAGGAATGATATGCTTGTCATGCCATCTCATCGTTCTTTCCTTGTAGATCTTGGCATTCTCATAAGCGTTTAAGCGCAACTCTTCCAACTCATTGATGTCCAATAGTCTCTTCTCTCCGGCTTCCTTGATATCGAAGTTTAACCACTTGATTGCCCAATATGCCTTATGATCTAACTCAACGGGTAGATGACAAGACTTCCTATATACCAAATTGTAAGGGGTGGTACCAATGGGAGTCTTGAATGCGGTCCTATAAGCCCAAAGAGCGTCGTCCAACTTCATGGACCAATCCTTCCTCGTCCTAGAGACGGTCTTCTCCAAAATTGCTTTGATTTCTCTATTCGAGATTTTGACCTGTCCACTAGTTTGAGGGTAATAAGGGGTTGCTACCTTGTGGGTTACCCCATACTTCGATAGAAGTGCCTTAAACTTCCGGTTGATGAAATGTGTCCCTCCATCGCAGATGATGATGCATGGTGTCCTAAAACGTGGAAAGATAGTCTGATTGAAGAACTTCACAACCACCATGGCGTTATTAGTGGGAGAGGCAATGACTTACACCCATCTAGAGACGTAATCAACAACTAGGAGAATGTAGAGGTTCCCTGCGGATGATGGAAAAGGTCCTATGAAATCAACTCCCCATACATCACAAATCTCAACCTCCTGAATATTGTTGAGTGGCATCTCGTTCCTTCTAGACACGTTCTAGTTCTTTGTCATGCATCACACGAAATAACAAACGTTTGCACATATTTAAATAATGTCCTCCACAAGGAAGCGAGTGGCAATGCCGTATAACACTAGCAAATTTATCCTCTGGAATGCATCGTCAAAGCATCCCATCCGGACCTCTCTTAAACTGTAGAGGTTCATTCCAATAGTAGTGGCATACATCCTTGAAGAATTTCTTTCTTTGAGAGTACGTCAATCCGGGAAGTATTTCTTGGAAAACAAGATAGTTAACAATATCAGCATACCAAGGCTCTTTATTATCAGAAGCTTGGTGGAGCCAGTGCTCCACCAACTGTAAATGAGTCTCAGAAAAGGGTGTAGGAAGTTTGTTGTCCTCAGTTGACAATATCCCGCTCGTTGTCTCGGTCAGTGTCCGAGGTGGGTGACCGAGATGTTCTTCAGATAGGAACACCTCGCTTGGTCCAGAAAGTGCCTCAGTCGAGGTACTAGAATTGGGACCGAAACTCGAATTTCTACTCTCTTGGATTAGTTTCTCAATCTTAGCTCCTGGATCTGCTTCTAGTGCCTTTAAGCTCCATATATCTCCATCACAAGAAACATCTATACCTTCCTCTATTAACCTAAAACTAAAAACTCTTTCAAGGGGGTCATTAATAAGGATAGAGCTCACCAATTCTCTTGATTCTTCTTCATCATAGATGTTGAAGATATCATCCTCTAGCGGATCTCCTTTCATTGCAGCAAGCAATGCAAACTGCACTTGATCTCGACCAATGTTGAATTTCAACTTGGTGTTCTTACAATTCACGTTGCAACCCGAAGTTGCTAGAAATGGTCTCCCGAGAATGATAGGAACGGGATAATCTGCGGGTATATCAAGTACAACAAAGTCTATAGGTAAATAGAAGTTACCTAACTTGACGGGATTCTCTTCCAAGATGCCCACTGGATGGGTAATGGAGCGATCCGCCATGTACAACCTTATCTTCACTGGCTTGGGCTCTCCAAGTCCGATTCTCTCACATAGCTCCAACGGGATGATACTCACGCTAGCTCCTAGATCACACAACGCCTCACAAGTTACATCCCCAACTTGAATGGGAATGCAAAATGAGCCGGGATCTCTCAACTTGGGTGGCATCTTCTCTTTCATGATTTGAATGAGTTCTGGGGACTTAGATGTCATCCTAACTTCTCCGAAGTCTTCCAGCTTCCTCTTCCTTGATAGAATTTCTTTCAAGAACTTCCCATAGGCGGGTATCCCTAGAATAACATCAAGGAAAGGGATGTCAATGTGTAGTTTATTCATCAAGTCAAGGAACTTACCAAAATGTTTGTCTAGATGTGCTCTGGCTCTTGACTGAGGGAATGGAAGTGGTGGTTTATAAGCAGGAGGTGGGACTTAAACTTCAGATTTGTCCTTCGCTTTCTGGGACTCAACCTCGGATGGTATCTCGACCGAAGTGTTCCTTGTCTGGTCCAGGACCGAGGTGTTCTTCGTCTGCAGTGGCACCGACCGAGGTACTGGATTTGCAATTTTTAGTCCACTTCTCGTCGTTATTGCCATAATCTGTCCTTTAGGGTTGCTCTGTGTCCTTGCTGGGAGATTCCCTGGATCTCTTGGCGCTTCATTCGCCTTATTAAAGAATTGTTGCTCTAAGGCTTTTTGTGCCTTCGAAAATGAAGTCATAGACGTCTCCACAACGTTGAGCATGATCAAGATGGCCTCCAGGACTGCATCTTTCTTCTCTGGCTGCGACGAACTTGATCCAGGCTCCTGGCTCTTGAATAGAGTAGAAGAAGAAGAAGAGGGGTTAAAAGAATTATTAGAATTAGAATGAGGGTTACCCGAATTTTGTTGATTAGATCTCCAATTGTTGCTGTTGGAGCCTCTATTGTTGTTGTAATTGTTGTTCCGCGACCCTTGGTTGTTGTTCTTCCTTGATATCCTCCATCTTCCTTCTTCGTGTGAGCCACCAAAAGGTCCTTTAATTTCTTCACATCATTTTTAAGGGAGATGAGTTGATTATCATTTGATGGAGTGTCCTGAAAACTAACTCTCTTAGCTCCATTTTTGGCTCCTTGATCGGAATACTTCTCCATATGAAACGCTTGCTTTTCAATGAACTCCCAAGCTTCTCCATATGAAACGCTTGCTCCATTTTCGGCTCCTTCAGTAGCTCCATCCAATCCCTTGAAGTATATCTCCAGCAACTCTTTCTTTGGAATCTCATGATGTGGGCAATCCAATAGAACATCTTTGAATCTCTCCCATGACTTGGACAAACTCTCCTTGTCCTTCATGATAAATGCATTGATCTTCCCTCTCATTTCAGCGGTCTTGGAGGGAGGAAAGAACTTTGTTAGAAACTCCGTCGTCATCTCTTCCAATGTGTTGATCTTTCCGGGCGGAAGAGATTGATACCAAGTAAGCGCCCTGTCTTTCAAAGAAAAGTAGAAAGGTCTTAGCTTGTAGTTGTTTTCCAGCCTTGAAGGTCTCAAGGTCTCCATCAGAATCTCGTAGTTTTGCAAATGCTAATGCGGAGACTCCCTTTCTAAACCTTCAAATTGGCATTGGCGGATCATGGATAGAACTTGCGGTCGAAGTTCGTAATCATGCTCAGTTGGATCACCTAGGTTGACTCCTGGACGCCTCACTTGCTGATTACGGTCCATCCTTTGTCCTAGGGTTTGTGGAACTCCAGCAAAAAGAACATCTTGGACAGGCATCCAAGGTGGATGTATCACAGCCGTGGCAACTGGGACTGGGTCTTGCCTCGGTCAAGGATCTGGGATCGGTCGATGCAGAAACTGGGCCCTTAGATCGGCCATATCTGCTTCGATCTCTGTCGTTCTAGTGTGAGTCTGCTCTTTTTCTAGCTGCAGTTCTTCCTTATTGAGGTGTAGTTGTTCCAGTGCCTCCTACAATTCGGCCTCAAGATCGCGATTGTCTTGATTGGCCATCTTAGGTTCTTTCAATCATCGCTTATATGTCTTTTCTGGTTCGGGATCGTAAGGAACAATTTCCTGACCAGCACGGGTTCTTCGCATAAACCTAAGAAAAAGATCCTGCGAAAACACTCAAGTAGAGTGGTTAATAGCAACAAGGGCAATTGCCCCGAAACTCGATCGCAACTGGCTTGGTCTAGACCAAGTCCCCGGCAACGACGCCAAAAACTTGTTCGCTCCAAAAGGTGTGTGCAAGCTTTATATTTGTAACCCAAGAAGTATGCTTGAACAAATATGCGAACCCGCAGTGTACGGGTCTATTGTAATAAAAATCAAGAATTCCAGGGGTCGATCACAGGGACTTAGGTGAAACAAAGCACATAATCCGTTATCATGTATTGCAATTAACCAAAAGCAATTAAAGTAATCAAAGATGATATGAAAGTCAATTAAGGGAAATGCGGATTCTAGGGATTAAAGTATCTAGTTGTGGTTCCGACTCAAGATCTCAAAGGATAACGCGGACAAAGCTGAGGTTTGCAAAGGGAAGGTGTTTCTAAGGTGGGAATAGATCACCGGGTATGTCTCACTACTCACTATCCCAAACCAAAGCTCCTATTACCGGGTAAGTCTCAAGGTACTTAGGAAAGAAACTATAATCTCAAACCAACACACCACCCAAGGGAATAGAAGCAACCTTTACCGGGTAAGTCTCAGGCTAACTCACAAAGATGGAATGAAGGCACACTCAAACCCCAATAAAGGATAAACCTTTATTACCTACACTCATGATCTTAGGTAAACAAACAAAGGAATCACCGGGTAAGTCTCATCCTAGGCTTGCACTGAACCAGGAAAGGTGTAATAAGAATATGATTTGGCAAACTAGAACACTTAAGTCTCAGTTTCGGATCAGGAAAGGTTCACCTTGTTCAGTCAAGTTCCACCCCGGCCGACATGTTCATCGACTGAGCGAGGTATTCTAGGGTTAAGGTTAAAGACTCGAGCTTTCAGGGTCCTGCTGGGATTAAGATCATTCTATCATCGTCTTTCACACAACTTTCAGCCAATCACCCGAGAATCGCATAAGAAACTTAGCCAACAATCATCATGATAACAATAATCAAATATATGGAAAGGGAATCAATATTCGAACAAGAAAACCTTAAGAAAAAGGTCTCAATAACTGAATCAAATAATCAACAAATCAGCGTTCCTTGAATCACAAATCGAATAAGACAAAAAACCAAAAGGGAATCTAAGAAAGTCTTACAAAATCCCTCAACAGCTAACTCCTAACTAGGAATCCTTCTTTCCTTGATCTTCAATCCTTCCTTCAAAGCTTCAGAAAATACTCCAGAAATCTCCCTAATCGGGTGTGTAGAAGATGGTTGAATTGTGGAAAATCCAACCCTTTATATAGGAGAATTATCTTCCAAAGATAAGAATATCTTAAAAAGATAATTTCCTATAAAATGTATCCATATCTCTAAAATAGATCTCCCAAAAATAATATCTTCCTTCCAGAAATTCAGCCCAAAAATATAAGATATCTTCTTTCCAAAAATAAAAGATCTCAGTCAAAAATATGGATCTCGCCGACGGCAGGGTGTTCACCTCGGTCGGGACGCTCATCAAGATCACCTCGGTCGAGGTGGTATTGTAGCTGACCGAGGTGAATCTCAACTGAATGTGAAATCTATCGAATCTGGTCCAAAGTAAATCTTCTTAATCATTTCCATGCTTGCTGAGTTCTTCCTTAAGCTTCAAAATGTAGCTCCAATGACTCTTTAGCTCCTTAGCTCCATTTTAGTCCAAAACGTGCCATTTTACCTACAATTACAACGAAACTTTGTGTAGATGTTCGCCACTTAGCGTGCGTGCAAATAAGCTTTAAATTTATAAAACTAGAATCAAGCAAGCGAACCCGCAGTGTACGGATCGATATAGTTAAGCAAGAATTCCAAAGTATCGAACACAGGGATTTGGGGGGTTAAATCCAATTATAGAATTGTCAAGCGAGTAAATGTATGAGCTTTTGTAAATATTGGGAAAACAACAATCCTAAAGATCCAGGAATCCAGCTGTGGCAATCGATTCAAGATATACTAAAGGTATAAGGATAGAGTTAAGAGCTGCAAAGGTATACTAATGCAAAGCAATGTACGGTGAAGTTCCAAGGGTTTATGTGACTTAACTAAAGATACTCTCTATAAAGGTTGTTGAGGCTTCAGTATAGAAAGGATCTAAAGCCAAGAATTAATATCAAATACCCAAACTTGTAATCCAAGGATCAAGACTAACTAAACTGATTAAGGTTGTGACACTCGGAATCGAGGTAGAGGTTGTTGAGGCTTCACTACCACCTAGAAAAGGCAAGCCAAGACTAAGTTAAAGCAAATCTTTAACTTTGGATTAAATAAAAAGCAAGGTTCGTAAACTAAGGGAAATTACGGATGGATCTTGAGATTCCACGGCCGTGGAACTCAAGAACACACCGTGATTTTGGTTCGTCGGCGATTCTCTCTAACTCTCAGGGTCCAATCTGTTTACGATCGATCTATCATCATCTAAGCCACAACTATGAACCCTTCACCTTAGAATTGCTAAAGGGTTTTAGCCAACAACAGTCATTATGATATCAAATTCAAGATTTAAAAGAATGAAAGATGAAAACCTTCGAAAACCTTGAATAAATCTCAAATAAATCTCAAATCCACAAACAAAGTAATGATGTATATCAGATTCGGAATAACACAAACCAATCACAATCCTTGATAAGAACGAAGAACGGGATGTCAATCCGTCTTCTAATCAAACCTAAGGACAAAGCGTAACTTCCAAATCTCCAAGTCTTTCGCAAATCTCCGTTGCGAAATAGCAATCTCCACACGTCCAACTTGAAACCCTCGGCACGTGCAATAAGCGTAAGCAAAGTCTAAGCGGATGTGTAAGCAAAGGTGACGGAATCTCTCTCCTTCCGTCCTTTTATAGGGCAAGATAGAATAAGTGTCCAGCCCATTCTGTAAAAGATCGTGGCTTTAATTTGTACGTTAAAAGATCGCCTAAATCACGGTTCCATAGGATTCCACGCCCGTGGTTTAGAGCGTGGTTTAGAGCGTGGAATTTTATCACGGTGCTTCACAACTTCCACGGCCGTGTAACTCACTGGAATGCTTCACGCTTGTG
Source organism: Fagopyrum homotropicum (assembly GCA_033239125.1). NCBI lineage: Eukaryota > Viridiplantae > Streptophyta > Magnoliopsida > Caryophyllales > Polygonaceae > Fagopyrum > Fagopyrum homotropicum. The sequence continues at coordinate 94,707,367 of BSWB01000002.1, read as the reverse complement.
TTGTCAAAGTTCTACGGCCGTGGTTTAGAGCGTGGACTTCATTACGGCCGTATTTCCGAGCGTGGAACATAGATTGCTCGTAAATCTCCTTTGTTTCGTGTCATTCTTCATCCTAGCATCTTCCTTAGCTCCTTTGTGGTGTCCTCAATCCTTGGACATGCTCAATCCATCTCCATTCTCCCTTGATTCGTTCGGTTTTAGCTTTTATTTGCCTACAATCAACACAAAGCTTATGTAGACCTCTATATCGACAATATAGATAAACTAACTCACAATTGCTCTAATGCTTTATCAATGAACACTAATATGGATGAAATACACTTAGAAAACGTGCCTAAAATATCACAATATTTCATGCTAACAAATAACCGCATACTTGCCACTTGCTTGTCCCCAAGCAAGGTCTTTCAAAAGCTTTAAAACTCAAGTTAGGATGAAATATGGATACACTCTCAAAAACAAAACTTCTTTTAGATGAATGTGCTTTCTAGTCAATAGATCATTCTCAAATCTTGCTTCATTCATTTAAAAGACTTTCATACACGTAATCAAAGAGTAAAGAGTAAAGAAGGCTCATGAATTGATCAAACTTCCATGTAAACATCATAACCTTCAAATATTATCAAAATCAATCATAAGAAACTTCAATTTAGATCACCAAGTCATATATCATTCTCTTGATCTTAACGACTTTCAAACAAGGTCTAGAATGCGGAAAGGGAAGGAAAACTTTAAGGAATGTGGTGCATGAATCCGGGAAAGTGGATAACTACCTCTTTTCTTTTTCTCTTGCGGTTTCCGCAACACTTTCAACTTAGAGCTTCGCTCTCTTCTTTTCAATTCATTTTTCGACTTTACTTTTGGAGTTATGGATAGAGGTGCACAAAACCGAAGCCTAGGAGATTGGCGGTTCTCATTTTTGCGAGATGCCTCAAACCCTTGATGCACATACCATAATCCGCTAGGAATATCGCTCAATCCGACTTTGGCAAGACACAAACACCCGGCTATGTCAATGGTGCCGAGTTACTCATCGTCATGATTGACTTCCCCAAACCTATAATTTCTTTCTATTCTTTTGAATGCAAAATATTGCTTTCATGGCCCTCCCACATCAAACATGCCAAATATCAACTCCTCCAAATTCCCAGATAGGTAAAGGAGGCCATTATTTCATTGAGGGGCTAAATGATCAAAGAAAGAAGAAAGAAAATCGAATTGCCTTAATCATTTCAACAAGAAGCATAAGAACTTATCATGTGATTTCAACCTTGATTTCCCAATATGATTTAAGTAACATTCTTCACATTATGAAACTTACAAAAGAGGGATAATCAACTCATTAAATTTCTTTTCAATTCACTATTTGTTTAAGCATGCGATTGTCATCAAAACTCAATTCACAAGTAGTGATTACCATAGAAATCATCTCTATCCTTAGAAGCACAAAATTTCCAAATTTTTTTAATTTTTATGGGTTTTTCAGAAGCTTTTTCATGCAATGCAATAGTGAAACGTGTAACTATAGAATGAAACATGCACGGTGTTCTCGATAAAAGCATACAAAGTGAGTAAGAGTTATTACAAACTATTAGTCACACCCCACCCCATACTTGGAACAAACATTGTCCCTAATGTTCAAAAAAGAAAAGAGAAAAAGAAAGAAAGAAAAAGAACTCACAAAACGGTGGTGGAGCGGCTGAAGCGATCGATCGTCAAAGGTCATCACTGAGGTGGAGGCGGTGGTGGAAACGGGAAGAAGCCGAGATCATAGTTTCGCCCAAACTGCTGGCGGTATATGTCTCTCATCATGCGGTCATGATCGGCGGCTCGTGCATCCCTAACATCTGCACGGATCTCTAAAGCTCCGACCCTGCTGGAAAGGTCGGTGGCCCACTCTGGCAACTGCTCATACCAACCAGGCGGCAGGCTGTACCATGCCGGTGCATCTGAAGGTGCTGGTGCAGGTGGTGGCTGTGCATGCCAAGGTGGTGGAGCTCCCATCCAATCCGGCTGAGTACTATACCAAGTAGGAGGATCCGCCATCCAAGTCGGTCTCTCGCTCACACTAGCACGGCGAGAGGAAGAGCCAGAAGCTCTAGCGGGGCGGGGAGAGTGTCTAGGAAGGTCAGGAACTGCATCCGGCTGATCCGGAAAGGTGCCAAAGTCATGATCATGTCCTCCTCCCTCAAACTCGTCATCCCCTCTCATTTCCTCCTCCTCTACAACTGGTGGTGGTGGAACATAGGGGGGGGCTACTAATCTGTTCGCATGCATGGCAGCGAACGTCTCCTTCCAGTTATGGCGTCCAGCCATAATGGAATACTCAGGAAGCCACTCAATCCCTCTCCCTATCCTACTCTCCCAAGGCATAGCAGCATACGGTGGACCTCTATGTGTGGGGAAGATGATGCCTCTAGTCATGAGGCTCTGAAGTCCTAGGGGTCTAGCTGCAATGCGGGTGCAAGCGGAGAAGTCTACCCCTAACTGCCTAGCAAGGTGGGTGACCATCCCACCGTATCCAATGTTGCCGGCCCTCTTGTTCTTTAGCTTGCTCATAGTAGCAGCTAAGAGGGTGGCACAGTCAGCTGGCCTGCCGTACAACATACTGTAAAGTAGAAATAACTCGTCCGTCTTGATTTTCTGAGGTGTCTCCGTCATAGGGAAGAGACACTCAGAAAGCACTCTATGGGCAATCTTCAAGGCTAGGTGGTAGATCAACCTAGCCTTGGTATCAGCAGGTTGCCAGCGGTCCTCGCTGGCGTATATCATGGCAATCTCTGCCCAGAAATCCTTGGCGTACACGCCACTAGGGAATCGACCATTGAAGGTCTCTTGGAACCCAAAGAAGGCTCCAAACTCTCTAATTGAGAAATCATAGTTTCTTTCCATCAGTCGGAAAGAAATTGTCCTGTCGACATTACTATGCTCAAAGGAAACTACAAACTCCCTAGTAATCTCCTCATAAGCATCTTCCCGAATAGCGGAGAAGATGACTAAGCAGGCTCTATCCAATAGCCAAGTGAGGTCCCCTATCACATGCAAAGGCTCTAGCTCCTCAAGCAGTAAGTATCTAGGTCCTATGACCGCCCTCTTATGGATCTTCTCTAAAGCATCGAGATGATCGTCATGGATAGTAGGGATCCTAGGGGGAGGTGGTGATGGTGATGATGGGGGTGATAGAGGCTCAGCTGGTGGTGCTCTAGAAGAGGAAGAGGTGTTGCCTTTCCTTTTATTATTCTTATTTCTATCAGAAATTCTTCTTACAAAATCCATTTTCTGTTGAAAACCACGGCCTATTCTTCAGGTTCCACGGCCGTGGAATGTCCAAAGACCGTGGTTCGTCTCGCAATTTCGCAAAACTCAACAAATTCACACCAAACTCAACAGCAAGCAGCACTAGACTAATTTCAGTCCAATTCCAATCAGTTCTCCTAAAAATTCTAGCGAAAACAAAGCCGAATCGACAAAGAGAAAGAAGAGATGAAAAACCTTGGTTTTCGGATTTTAGAATCCGAATTCTGTCTTCTCCGGTGAATTGCCGCTCGAATCGTTGCTTGGATCTTGTTGGTGATTGGATTTGCTTCAATTTTGGCCAAAGAATCGTTAAAAACGATTAACGAACGAGAATTTAGGAGATGGGGAAGGCAATCGGCGAATAGGGCGTGGATTTTGGGTTTTCTTGTGGTGTTTGTGAAGAAACGTGGTTTTTATAGTGGCCGTAAAAATTTTTGAAAATCACGGTCTATCGGGAGGTTCCACGGCCGTGGAAATGTACGGAACCGTGGTTTTGGTGATTTTTCTCAGGCTTTTGAAAATTACGGTCACTGTAGCTGTCACGGCCGTGGTTTTGGCCGTGGAACTCTCTGTAATGTGTCAAAGTCCAAGTTTCGTCAATTTTCTTCAAACTTTTCCTTCCCCCTTTCTTTTCCACTGATCTTACATCCAAAAACACGAACATACCGGAAGGCATCGAAGGCAAAACAAAACAAAACAAAACGTCTATACTAATCTAATCTATGAATCAAAAACAAGAATGTGAATGCAATACCTTGGGTTGCCTCCCAAGAAGCGCTTTGTTTAAGGTCCGTAGCTAGACCATATTCGCACTTATTCGAGTGCGGTGGGCGCGAACTCTTCAGCTTGGAGTTCCGGTGTATACTTCTTGAGTCGTTGACCGTTCACCTTAAAGCTTCCGCCCTTTTCACCCCATACTTCAACTGCACCATGGGGAAAAATACGTTTGATTAGAAAAGGTCCAGTCCAACGAGATTTAAGCTTACCTGGAAAGAGACGAAGCCTTGAATTGAAGAGAACTTGATCTCCTTCTTTGAGGTTCTTTGGGATGATATGCTTATCATGCCAACGCTTCGCTCTTTCTTTATAGATCTTGGCGTTTTCGTAGGCATTTAAGCGAAGTTCTTCAAGCTCATTTAGGTCCAAGAGACGCTTCTCTCCCGCTTCCTTCATGCTAAAGTTCAACCACTTTATTGCCCAATACGCCTTGTGCTCCAACTCTACCGGTAAGTGACAAGACTTCCCATACACAAGGTTGTATGGTGTTGTTCCGATGGGAGTCTTATATGCAGTCCGGTACGCCCACAATGCATCATCTAGCTTCAAAGACCAATCCTTCCTAGTCCTTGAAACCGTCTTCTCTAAGATTCCCTTAATCTCCCGGTTAGAGATCTCCACTTGTCCACTAGTTTGTGGATGATAAGGGGTGGCGATCTTGTGAGTCACCCCATACTTAGCTAGAAGAGCCTCAAAGTGTCGGGCAATGAAGTGAGAGCCTCCATCACTAATGATGGTCCGTGGTGTCCCAAATCGTGGGAAGATGGTCTTGTTAAAGAACTTAACCACTACCATGGCATCATTGGTGGGAGAGGCAATTGCTTCCACCCATCTCGAAACGTAATCCACCGCTAAAAGTATGTATTGGTTTCCACAAGATGATGGGAAAGGTCCCATGAAGTCTACTCCCCAAACGTCAAAGATCTCCACCTCTTGGATGTTGTTGAGAGGCATCTCATTCCTCCTAGATATATTTTCTGTTCTTTGACAAGCATCGCAGCAGGAAATAAAGGTTTGCACATCTTTAAATAGAGTAGGCCAAAAGAATCCTGATTGCAATACCTTAGCGCTAGTCTTGTTCGAACTAGTGTGTCCTCCACAAGGTAGTGAATGACAATGACGGATGACACTTTGTATCTCATCTTCCGGCACACATCGCCGAATAATGCCGTCTAGACCTCTCTTAAAGAGGAGAGGTTCATTCCAAAAGTATTCCCGAACATCCTTAAAGAACTTCTTTCTTTGTGCGTAGGATAATCCGGGCGGTAATTCCTGACAAACCAAATAGTTAACAAAATCAGCAAACCATGGTTCGTTACCTTTGGTGATCACATCGATGCACTCCTCTATGATGTGTAAATGCTCGTCCGGAAAGGAGTCATCTATAGGTAGATGGTCGTCCTCTAGATGTGTTAGACGACTCAAATGATCCGCAACAGAATTTCCCGAACCCTTCTTGTCGCGGATCTCTAGATCGAATTCTTGTAGGAGAAGAATCAATCTAATTAGCCTTGGCTTCGCATCCTTCTTTGCAAGTAGATACCGGATCGCAGCATGATCCGTGTATACAATCACCTTTGCACCTACAAGATAAGAGCGAAATTTGTCAATTGCATATACAATAGCTAAGAATTCTTTTTCGGTAGTGGCGTAGTTGAGCTGCGCTTCATCTAGCGTCTTGCTAGCGTAGTAGATAGCATGGGTTCGCCCTTCCTTTCTTTGTCCAAGGACAGCTCCTATAGCTACGTCACTTGCATCACACATAACCTCAAAGGGAAGATTCCAATCCAGAGGTTGGATAATCGGGGCTGAGATTAGAGCTTCCCGAATCATATTGAACGCATCTAGACATTCCTGTGAAAAATCAAAAACTGCATCCTTCATCAATAGATTAGTAAGCGGCTTTGATATCTTAGAGAAGTCCTTTATGAAGCGTCTATAAAATCCAGCATGTCCTAGAAAGCTCCTTATCCCTTTCACCGAAGTTGGGGGAGGAAGCTTTTCTATTGTCTCTATCTTAGCTTTATCCACCTCAATCCCTCTACTAGAGATTAAGTGTCCTAATACAATGCCCTCTTTTACTATAAATTGACACTTTTCCCAATTAAGAACTAGGTTAGTGTCTTCACACCTTTGTAATACAAGAGCAAGGTTAGAAAGACAATTGTCAAAAGAGGAACCATAAACGGAGAAGTCATCCATAAATACCTCCATGATTTCCTCTATATATTCCGAGAAGATGGCCATCATGCACCTTTGAAAGGTGACTGGGGCATTGCAAAGCCCGAACGGTATCCTCCTATAGGCAAACGTACCCCACGGGCACGTGAACGTGGTCTTCTCTTGATCATCCGGGTGTATTGGGATCTGAAAGAAACCACTATAACCGTCAAGATAGCAAAAGTGTGAATGTTGTGCTAACCTTTCAAGCATTTGATCGATGAAGGGTAGTGGGAAGTGATCCTTCCTCGTCTCGTTGTTTAGCTTGCGGTAGTCTATACACATCCGCCATCCTGTTACGGTTCGTGTAGGAATGAGTTCATTGTTTTTGTTGGTGATGACCGTCATTCCTCCCTTCTTTGGAACCACCTGTACGGGACTCACCCACTTGCTATCGGAGATAGGATAGATGATACCTGCATCAAGTAGTTTAAGAATTTCCTTCTTGACAACCTCCTTCATGGTCGGATTTAACCGCCTTTGAGGTTGTCGCAAAGTTCTAAAGTCCTCTTCCATTAAGATCTTATGCATGCATAGGGAAGGTTTGATTCCTACTAAATCCTCTATAGTATATCCTAAGGCTTTCCTATGTTTCTTAAGGACAACCATAAGCTTACTATGTTCATCTATGCTCAAATCGGAACTAACAATTACCGGAAAGGTAGAATTAGGTCCAAGAAATGCGTATCTTAGATGTGTAGGAAGTGGCTTCAATTCCATCATTATCGGAGTTTCCAATGGCTCTTGAGGAATATCTGATGGTACCTTAGAAGTGTCTAAGGATGTAGAAGGTGCTGGAGAAGAATCAAGAGAAGTTGTGGAAGAAACACAATTTCCTTCGGTTTCACCCAAAATTACGGCATCCCTGCCTTCTCCACGGCCGTGATTTTGGGCGTGGAAAATAAATACGGTGTCTCTGTTTCCTCCACGACCGTGTAACTTACTGGAATGCTCCACGTTTGTGTTGATGAATTCCACGGCCGTGGAATAGGCTGTCTGGCCGTGGATCCGTACGTTTTCTGCCTCATCGTGGAGTTTCTCGAACTCTTCTTCACACACTTCTTTTTGTTTTTCTAAGGCTTCAATTGCCTCATTGCACTCCTCTTCTTCTCCTATATCCATAATGCTCATAGAAAGAACTTTTTGCAAGGGATCTTTGAAGAGAATAGAACTTACCTCCTCTCTAGATAGCTCTTCGTCATGGATATTGAATATATCCTCATCGAAGGCTGGTTCCTTCACCAAAGTGGAAAGAACGAACTCTACCTTCTCTTCTCCTATGTCAAAGGCGAGTCTAGCATTCTTGCAATCGACTATACAGCCGGATGTTGCAAGAAACGGTCTTCCGAGAATGATCGGGACCGGACTATCTGCAGGAATGTCAAGCACAACAAATCACATAATGCATCATATGTGACATCATCTTTACCGGTTTAGGATCGATCCGCCATGTACAACGTCATCTTTACCGGTTTAGGATCGCCTAAACCGATCTTCCTGCATAAGGCAAGCGGAATGATGCTCACGCTTGCTCCCAAATCACATAATGCATCATATGTGACATCTCCCACTCCTATGGGAATACAAAATGACCCCGGATCCTTTAGCTTTGGGGGCATCTTCTCCTTCATGATTTTGATGAGGTCCGATGAATCCGAACTCATCTTAACCTCTCCAAAATCCTCTAGCTTTCTCTTGTTAGAGAGGATCTCCTTTAAGAAATTTCCATAAGCCGGCATACCTACAATTGCATCAATGAAAGGTATATTAATATGCAGTTTGCTCATGAGTTCAATAAACTTATCGAATTGCTTGTCTAGACGCGCTCTTGCTCTAGATTGCGGGAACGGTAGGGGAGGTTTGTAAGCTGGAGGAGGAACGTAGACATCTTCCTTCTCCTTCCCCTTTTCTTTGTCCTTCTCAACGGGGACTTCTACAAACTTAGGCTGCGGGTCGGTGGTTGTTACTCCGCTCCTAGTTGTGATTGCCATCACCCTTCCTTTTGGGTTGTCCTCCGTCTTTCCTGGAAGTTTCCCTTGATTCCTAGGAACTTCCTCCGCATGGCTAAACATTTGGTTTTCTAAAACCTTTTGGGCTTTATCAACCTTAGTTATGTGATCATCAACCTTGATGATGCGAGTCTCCAACCTTTGAAGCTTGCCGAAAATTGTCTCCAACATGGGATCGGGCTTCTCTTTCCCCGAAGTACTTCCACCATTAGATATTTGCCCCTGGCTTTTCAAAGGAGTGGAAGAAGAGGAAGGTGGAGTTAGTGAATTTCCTGAATTGGAATAAGAATTACCGGAATTTTGTTGATTGGGACGCCAATTGTTGTTGTTTGAACCCCTATTGTTGTTCCAATTGTTGTTCCGGTTGTTGTTGTTGTTGTTCCAATTGTTCCGGTTGTTGCGGTTTGTATTCTTATTCCCGTTGTGGTTATTGTTGTTGCCTAAATAACCTACATCTTGTTCCTTTTGCTTTGGAAAGTTGGTTTTGATGGCTTCCTTCAACTCTTTAATCTCCGTATTGAGAGAAAAGATTTGAGTTTGAGCCGCTTGTGATAGCTTTGCTCCTTGCTCCACATGATTCGCCTCCACTTTCCGATGAGAATACTTCTCAATAACTTGCGCTTGCTTCTCAATGAAGTTCCAAGCGTCATCTTCCCTCATGTCCATGAATGTACCGCATGAAAGGGATTGGAGCTTGAATTGTGTTTCCACATCCAGCCCTTTATAGTATATCTCCAATAGCGCCAATTTGGATATGCCATGATGTGGGCAATCCAATAGCAAATCCTGAAATCTTTCCCAAGATTGAAACAAACTTTCGTTAGATCTCATAGAAAATGCATTAATCTTACCTCTCAACTCCGCCGTTTTGGATGGCGGAAAGAACTTAATGAGGAATTCCGAAGAAAGATCATCCCATGTTTCTAGTTTCCCACTTGGAAGAGCTTGATACCAAGACAATGCTTTCCCTTTCAAGGAGAAAAAGAAAGGCTTGAGTTTATAGCTGTTGGTAGTTGCATTCTTCGGCTTCATTGTCTCCATCATGATCTCAAAATTTTGTAGATGTTGATGTGGAGATTCAGCGCTTGTTCCCCCAAATTGATTTTGGCGGACAACGGTAATAACTTGCGGGTTGAAGCTAAACCCTTGTGCATCATCGGCATCAAAGTTCACACCCAAACGGCGTGGTTGCTGCGTTGGATCCATCCTTTGGCCAAGAGTTCTTGGCTCCTCATCCACACGTTCGACTCCCGCACCTCTAGCTGGGACGCGGCAATTGGCAGCTACCTGTGGAGCGAATGGGTTCATATTGATCGTTGGATCAATTTCCTCTAGTGGTGGCATGGAAGAGTCGCTATCCTCATTGGATGAGTTGTTTCTAACCGATCTTGATGGCCTCCTTCTTCTCTTTGTCTTCTTGAAGTTGTTTATTTCCAGCCTCATTTGAAAAATCATGTCCGATAGATCATCAACCTTCGTTTGATGATGATCCATTTCTTCCATGCGAGTCTTCTCACTCCATTGGAGTTGAGCTTCCTTTTCCGCCAACTCCGTTTGGTAATCACGTTCTCTTTCTTCAGCCATCTTTCTTTCCTTAAACTTTCTCCTCAAAGTCCTCTCAAGCTCTTGATCAAGAGGTAAGAGGTCTTCGTTGTTCCTAGACCTGCGCATACACTCGAAAAGATATCAAATAACAAGGGAGAAGCGCCCAAGCTTGACAACCGATAACCGAATTCGGCCTAGACCAAATCCCCGGCAACGGCGCCAAAAACTTGTTCGCCACTTAGCGTGCGTGCAAATAAGCTTTAAATTTATAAAATTAGAATCAAGCAAGCAAACCCACAGTGTACGGATCGATATAGTTAAACAAGAATTCCAGAGTATCGAACACAGGGATTTGGGGGGTTAAATCCAATTATAGAATTGTCAAGCGAGTAAATGTATGAGCTTTTGTAAATATTGGGAAAACAACAATCCTAAAGATCCAGGAATCCAGCTGTGGCAATCGATTCAAGGTATACTAAAGGTATAAGGACAAAGTTAAGAGCTGCAAAGGTATACTAATACAAAGCAATGTACGGTGAAGTTCCAAGGCTTTATGTGACTTAACTAAAGATACTCTCTATAAAGGTTGTTGAGGCTTCAGTATAGAAAGGAACTAAATCCAAGAATTAATATCAAATACCCAAATTTGTAATCCAAGGATCAAGACTAACTAAATCGATTAAGGTTGTGACACTCGGAATCGAGGTAGAGGTTGTTGAGGCTTCACAACCGCAACCGGCTCGGTCTAGACCAAGTCCCCGGCAACGGCTCCAAAAACTTGTTCGCTCGAAATGGTGTGTGCAAGCTTTAAATTTATAACCCAAGATGTATGCTTAAAACAAGGATGCGAACCCGCAGTGTACGGGTCAATTATAGTAAAAGCAAGAATTCCGGGGTGTCGATCTCAGGGTCTTAGGTGAAACAAAACAAGTATAGGTTGTCAATATTGCAAATAACCACAAAATCGATTAAAACAATCAAAGATGATAATAAGGTCAATTAAAGGAAATATGCAAATTCTAGGGATTAAAGCATCCAGTTGTGGTTCCAACTCAAGATCTCAAGATAAGCGGACAAAGTTGAGGTTTTGCTAAGGGAAGGTGTTACTAAAGAGGAATAGATCACCGGGTAAGTCTCACTACTCACAACCCCAAGCCAAAGAACCTATCACCCGGTAAGTCTCAAGGTACTAAGGAAAGGAATTATAATCTCAAACCAACACTCCAACTAAGGGAATAGAATCAACCTTTACCGGGTAAGTCTCGGGCTAACTCACAAAGATAGGATGAAGGCACACTCAAACCCCAATAAAGGTTAAACCTTTATTACCTACACTCATGATCTTGGGTAAACAAACAAAGGAATTACCGGGTAAGTCTCATCCTTGGCTTGCATTGAATCAGGAAAGGTGTAATAAGAATAGGATTTGGCAAGCTCTAACACTTAACTCTCAGTTTCGGATCAGAAAGGTCACCTCGGTCACACGAATTCCACCCCGGCCGAGATGTTCATCGACTGAACGAGATGTTCTAGGGATAAGGATAAAGACTCGAGCTTTCAAGGTCCTATTGGGATTAAGCTTATTCTATCATTGTTTTTCCCACAACCTTCAGCCAATCACCCTAGAATCGCACAAAGAAATTAGCCACTCATCATCATGAAAGCAATAATCAAATATATGGGAAGAAAATGAATATTTGAACACTAAAACCTTAAGAACAAGGCTTCAATAACTGAATCAAATATCAAACAAATAAGCGTTCCTTGGATAACAAATCCAACAAGACAAATCAACAAGAAGGGAATCTAAGAAAGTCTTACAAAACCCTTCACAAAACCTATAACAAGCTATCAATCCTTCCTAGATTGATCTTCAATCTTCCTTCCTTCAAAACCCTAGAGAAAATCCCTTAATTGCTGGATGCTATCAGCCCTCTAAGCATGTATAAGCATGGTTGAACTTGTGGAAAATCCAACCTTTTATATAGGAGAATTATATACCAAAGATAAAATATCTTAAAAAGATAATTTCCTAATAAAATATATCTTATCTCCTAAAATAAATCTCTAAAATATATGATCTTCCTTCCAGAAATCCAGCCTAAAAATATGAGATCTCTCCTTCCAAAAATAAAAGATCTCAGCCAAATAAAATATATCTCGCCACGTCAGGATATTCGCCTCGGTCGAGACGCTCCCTTAGATCACCTCGGTCGAGGTTACTCTGTGGTCAACCGAGGTGACTCTAAACTGAATGTGAAATCTCTCAAATCTGGTCCAAAGTAAATCTCCAATTCAATTCCATGCTTCCTGGATTCTTCCTTAAACTCCTGAATGTAGCTCCAATGACTCCTTAGCTCCTTTAGCTCCATTTTGATGTAAAACGTGCCATTTTACCTACGATTTCAATGAAACTTGGTGTAGACCTCGATTCCCGCAAAGGTAAATGAAACGACAATATAATCACATAATATACATTCAAACATGCAGATTATTGAAGATAAAACGTCTAAACAAGTCCAAAAATATAGACTATATTTCATGCTATCAGTACGTGTATAGCTCGAGTTATGATATAGTCGTGTTGATCTAGTGGGAGACGAGGAGCCGATGAGGCTACCGGGAGGACATGGGACCATATCTTTGATTGAGTTTTTACGACGAGCTAGTGCATTGATATGGCTGTTGGGTTAGATGTTTTTTGCATGTGGAAGTTTATGTGTTTTGTGCCCGAGAGGGAATGTGGTGTATGACTAGTTAGCTTTTCACTTATTATGCGCTATGTGGTTCATCCGAGTATGTGTGCAGGTCTTGCGAGGTCATGACGCGGTTATACAAGTGTGTGATGGTTATCGATCAGGGAGTTTGCATGTTACGGTTTTGAGTGGTTACCGAGTTAGTTATGCTGATAGTTCTACGTAAGCAAGTTTCGGGTTGAAACTTGTTTTTAGGGGGATTAGTTGAAACATCCGGAATTGTTATTCCGGATTGTTGGCAAGTAATCAACATTCCCGCATTAGCGGCTCAGTTTTCCCGCGGGTACGAGGTGCTGAGTAATGGGATTCTTTCTAAATCCCGTTCTGACCTTCCATTTTCTGCCTTTTTCTTTTGGACCTCTCGGTTTTATCACAAGGGACAAGAGGTCAGCTGAGCCCTTGCTCCCCTCCCCCTTTATGAAGATTTGACTTTCTCTCTCATTTCTCTTTCTCCTCTTTCCCGTTAGTCTCCTTCCTTTCCTTCGTTTGTGCTCTCTTTTCCGTCATCTTTTGGGATCTCTTGAGTGTGGGCAGCAGTACAGGAGTTTCGGATCCGGTTCGGTAAGCCTTTCTTTCGCCCTCTCTTCTCCTTCCCTGCTTCAAAGCTTCTTCTTCTTATTCTCCTTCCTCCATTGTTATGGTTGGAGATTTGGAAGAATGTTGTTCTTGATTCCTTTGCATTCTTGTGTTCCTAGCACGATTAGGTCAAGAAGGAGATTCTAAATGATATAGTTGAAGTTTTGAGAAGACCCAACCAGAGAAGGAAGCCATTGAAGCTCAAGTGCACAATCGAAGATCAAAGAAATCGTTGTTTCTAGAGTTCTACCGCGGGGGCGGCATCTGGCGCCGCGGGGACGGATCTTAGCCAGCCGCGGGGGTGGATCTTAGCCAGCCGCAGGGGTGACGGCAGGTTTTGCCACCAGCGGTGGGGTGGATGAACATTGTCGCAGGGCGGTGACCTTCAGCACGCAGTCGCGCATTTTGTTTTCGCGACAGCGTTTCTTCAACAATAGGCTCTTCTTCTCCCTTCGTCTTCGTTCCATCCTTAGTTGTGAGGTTGTTTCATGATAGTATCATGCTAGGTTGGAGCTAGAATAGATGAGAATGCCAAGTAGTGGCTTGCTTCCAAGTGAGTGTTCGATGATCTTTATGTTTTCTAAGGTTTGAGGAGTGTGCGTTTCGGAGTTGGTTCGTGGTTAGGTCTATGGTTGTTATTTGTGAGGCTTGTGAGGTTGAGATTGTGAGCACATGGTTGTGAGGTTGTGGGCTAGGATATGCGCATCCTAGCATAGAGTGGTTACCGATGAGTTGTAGAGACTAGGCATGCTTGGCCTAGTATGTGTTATGGGTTTTGATTGTGAGATCTTAGAGTCTAGAAGTCTAAGGACTTCTAGCTCGTGTTGACTGTGACGTGAGCATGAGGTTTTCTAGGATGTTGTCCTAGAATGTGAGTCTAGAAGTCTAAGGACTTATTGAGTTCAGCGAGTTGTTGATATAATTATCTTCTTTTGAGCAGGTTGTGGACTCCTTCCCAAGGGAAGCGAGAGTGTTGTGATTTTAGTGTGGCGATGAGGTAAGTCTCCGGAGATACTTAGCTCGTATTCTATGTATTAGATTCGTTGTGTGTTTGGTGGTGATTGTTTATCGTTTATGTGATAACAATTAAATCAGAATTAGGATTACCGACCTTATATTATTTTTGCCCAAGTGTATGATAACAGGCGGTGACAACTTGTCTAGCTCTTGCGTAGAGCTTGGGGGTTCTTGACGACTAGCCCATGCTGATAGACCGTCGGATGCATCAGTACCATTCCATGCCGGTAAGTGGGGACCGAGGCGAGTTTCGGGAGATTCTCGTGTCACAAAAGAAGTTGAATTAGAACGGGATATGACTTAATAATAAGAGATAATAAACCGGACTTGTATGTTTTGAGCATGTTATGTGATATGTTGATATATGAGTGTGTATGTGCCTTCACCTTGTTTCTAATGCTTTGAATATGAGCTAACGGTTTTATACCGATTGTTGTAGATTGTCTTGCAAGTTAGGAATGCGGCCAAGAGATTCAGAAGAGTGGGCAGTCGGGGTTCCGTACAGTTTAGGAGTGGGTTTGGGTTGGAGTCTAGTTTGTATATTGTTCATGTATTTTGTATGTCACGTGTGTGGCGATGGTATTTGGTGTTGTTTATCGGCTGAAGTCTTTTGTTGTATGCTTCCCGAATTCTTTACATTGAATAAAATGAAATTTTGTTTTGGCCTTTATTTGTGTCTTGTTGCAAGATCCGGTGAAATTATTGTCAAGCTAAGGGTCGGGACCCAAATTTGAGGTCTCACCCGTGGTGCCCCGAGTCCCGCGGATTCCTGGTGTTACAAAGGTGTGGCTGGGAGGTTCCTTGCGACCAGTCCAATAGGTGATGCTGATTCGCATCCGGTCCAAACCTGTTTGGTGAAAGTGGACAAGGGCGGGATCCTTGTGCATTCTGTGTCACAACAAAATGGGAAATAGTAAGGGAACAACGTAAATAAAAGATAATAACCGGACTTCTATGCGAGCATGTTTGTGAGTTTACTTTATTATTATATTCGATTGTGCCTTATCGTTCATCTTATAATCGATTGGCTAGCTAACGGTTTTAAACCGGTTGTTGTAGATGCCCTGCAAATTAGGGACGCCGCCGAGTGAGGTGGAGGAGTGGACAGCAGGGGGTCCCGTACATTATAGGACGGGGATAGTTTATGCTTTTATGTTGTAGGATTGTGTTTTTATGTTACATGTATGGATTTACGTATTTGGAGTTGTGTCGTTTTTACGACTCGGCCGAGTTTCCACCTTGTGTTTTTACATTTCATTTTCACGCATACATTATAAACGTTTTGAGTTTTGCCTCTATTTGTGCCTTGTTGGAAAGGTCCGGTGAAATTGTTGTCAGGCTAAGGCTCGGGTCTCATTGTGAGGTCTCGCCCGTAGCATACATTATAAACGTTTTGAGTTTTGCCTCTATTTAAGCCAAAGATTCTTTACATAAATAAAGAATCTTTGGCTTAAAAATTAGTTTACAAAACAAAGATTCATTGGCCAAAAAATTATACGGACCCTGGCTTCCCACTCTTCTGGCTCACTCGGCCGTGTCCCTAACCTCAAGAGCAACTACAACAATATCGGTATAAAGCCGTTAGCTAGCATTCAAGGCATTAGAATCATGGTATTGGCACACACACATAAGGCATCATAAACACCCAACATGCTCCAAAACACACAAGCGGGTTTATTATCTTTCCATTTACGTCATCCCATTACTAATTCCATTTATGGTGTGACACGAGAATATTAACGATCTCGCACTTGTCCCCTTTCACCATACGGGTTTGTACTTGATGCTGATCCCCGTTGGACTAGTCGCAAAGCACCTCCCAGTCATCCCCATTTTGCACTGGACAAGCGGTCACCGCCCGTTATCATACACTTGGGCCAATATACATATACACAAGGTCGTCCTACTTCCGGTTTTGTTTGTTATATAAACACAATCAAACGTAATTTAAACACACACAACCAATCACACAGCGATGCTAATACAAAGAAGCTACCAAAGCAAGTCTAGAGACTTACCTATCCCAAAGCAAAACCCGCTAAATCCCGTACTCAATTTCCCACAGGAATGTAACTCAACGCGTGATCAGACTAGGCACACAATCAATAACTAATCGATAAGCTATAAGCCCTTGGGGTTCTAGTCTCCCAAAACCTAAATGAGGTCACACCCTAGCATGCTAGGTCCAACTCCTAATCTCGAAGATCGTCCTAAGATCGTACCGAATATAACTCGACAAAAGCTCATAAACCAATCCATGAACCTTTTTCAAGGCCACTACTTGGCATTCACTCTAAGTTATGCTAGATCCAACCTAGCATGATACTAATACTAATCATAACTAAATCGAGGAAAAAGGTAACTCACATGACGTCCAAAACACAGTACTTGGTCGACGGATGACGAACTTCGACTCGTTCGGCCTTTACGGGGTCGTTTCCGAACCTAGCACCAAATGTAGACAAATTTATCCCGTACAGTAAATTTGATCGGAATAAATATTATATATAAAACTAAGGAAGAACTCGATTTCGAAAGCCCGTGTTAAAACCTGCAAACCCTTCCGGCCAACAAACAAAATTCAAGTAGCAAGTCTTGAAACCGCAAATAATACTTTTGGCCATAAATTGAATTTTAAATCCAACAAAGACATAATATACTGTGAATAACACTATAAGAGTATCCCGTAACTAAAACCCAATGTTAAAAACGCAAAAACATTTTCCAGGGCAAAATATAAAATTTCATAAACCCAAGGTAAACTCGTTTTCAAAGCCAATGACAAAACAAACCCGCTCAACAATTTTCCGGGCCAATCATGCACTTCCAAAAATACGAGCCATCATCCGTAATTAAAACCTAGAGCATTTTCTGAAAATGTCTCAAAAGAGGGCACAATTGTCACAATCAAGAAATACGGGTACAGATTGTAATAATAACAAAATACTGCGCAAAATCTAGACTACTAAACATGGGGCTAAATCTGCAAATAACACAATTAGGGGGGGATTTTGATTAGGTTAAAAGCCTTCTTCAACCTCTAACTGGATGTAGGGCAACGGCAACCAGGAGAAGCAACGAAGGGGTCCCTAGTGGCGGTTGCGCTGGAGCTCCGGCGGCAGGCAGCCTCCGTCTCCGGCAGTCGGTAGTCGGAGATCCGGTGGCTGCAGAGAAAAGACGAAGGGAAGGAAGAACAGAGGTAGCAGTGGTGCTACAAAGGCAAATGCGAGGCGGAAGTCGGCCTCCATATCTGGCAGTCAAGGGTCGACATGGCCGGCTCTCCAACGGTGTTGTTTTCTATTGCTTCTCGCATGGCCTGTTTCTTAGCGTGCAGATTAAGGTTGATGTAATACCCGAAATCCGTGGGACTCAGGAATGCTATGGGCGAGACCTCACAATGGGTCCCAACCATTAGCCTGACAACAATTTCACCGGATCTTGCAACAAGACACAAATAAAGGCCAAAACAAAAATATATTTTTATGCAATGTAATGAAACCCGGAAGCATACAAACAAAAGACTTCAGCCGATAAACAACACCAAAGACCAACGCCACACACGTGACATAAAAAATTCATCTGCCCCCGCGGTGCTTGGAAATCCTGCCGCCGCTCCCACGGCGCTTCTCACTGCCCTTGCGGTTTACTGAATTCCCCCCGCGGCACACAGAGTCCGCCCCCGCAGATGAACTCCACAATCAAGGTCTTCTTCGTCTTCAACTGTGGATCTTGAGCTTCAATGGCCTCCTTCTCTTGTTGGGTCTTCTTCAAACATCATCCATGACATATAGGCTCTCTCCCATGACCTAATCGATCCAAGAACACACACATGCAAAGGATTTAACAAGAACCCTCTTCTACAACTTCCTCCGTAGCCATGGAGAAGAGGAGAGAAGAAGAAGGAAAAACCACAGGAAAGGAGAAGACGACAAGAAGGAAAACTTACCACACCGAAATTAAAGTTATCTCCTTGCTGGCTACACCACAAGAGATCAAAAGATAGAAATGAAGAAGGAACCAGAAGAGGAAGAGAGACGGGTGCAAACTAACGTGAATGAGAAAGAGTGAGAGGAGAAAGAGAGAGAACAAGGCGGAAAAGGTGGGAGGGAAACAACGGGTCAGCTGACCTCTTGTCACCTTAAGCTAGGAAAGAGGGGTCGGAAAGCGATAGGGGAATAACGAAGAGTCGGTACGGGATTTTGGAATAAATCCCGACACTCAGTACCCCGTGCCTGCGGGAAAACTAAGCCGCGCACGCAGGAAGATCGATAAACCGCTCGACAACCGGAATAAAAATTCCGGATGTTACAACTAATCCCCCTAAAATCAAGTTTCGCCCCGAAACTTGCTAAGCACAACACTCTCGGGTGACTAACTCAGTAACCACTCAAAACCGTAACGTGCGAACTCCCTACTCAACGACCATCACAACCTCGTATAACCGCGTGAAGACCTCACAAGGTCTACACAATACTCACATGAACTGCATATCGTATAACAAGACAAGATCTATCCAAACACACAACACATTCCCTCTTGGTGCACAAAACACATAAACTCGTGCATGCACATAACACCTAACTCATCGGCCATCACGATGTAACTAGATCATCGTAAAACTCCAACAAAGATACTATCTAACGTCCTCCCGGTAGCCTCATCGGCTCCTCGTCTACCACTAGATCAACACGACTAATAACATAACTCGAGTCATATGTGTATTCCCACGACCGTCACCCTTGAAATCTAGTGAACATCACTACAAAAAATAATTCAATTAGCGACGGTGTTGGCGACGGGAGAAAAGCTATTTGCCGTCGCCAATAATCAATGGCGACGGTTAAACGGGGCGTAGCCAGAGCAGGCGACGCAAAAAATTTTGCGTCGGCCTTTTCCCGTCGCTAATATTTTGCGTCGCCTGTTAGCGACGGATATTAACCGCAAATATTTCGCGTCGGCGACAGCCGTCGCCGTTTATTGTGTCGCAAATTTAAAATTGGTCCGAAATTTTAATTTTGCGTCGGCATTAGCCGTCACAAAACTTAAATTCGGTGGAAAATTTAGTATTTTTGGCAACGGTAAGGAACCATCGCAATTTTGTATTGTGGGAAAATTTGTATTTTTAGCGACGGCATAGTGCCGTCACAAATTGTTATAAAGTGTTTAAAATATTAATTTTTGGCAACGGAACTATTCTGTGACAAATTGTAAATTTTGTGGAAAAATTCTACCACATGCTGTAAAACTACACCACAACCTTTATTATTTGAAAACATCTAAATGACTGCATCAAATGGCAACAACAATTTTCATAAACCAAAAGACTATTTAACATTCAAAACAATCAAAATAACACGATTTGAAGTGTAAAGAAGTTCACAATTTGAAAGTACAAAACCTAGTTGTCCTTCATCTTTAACAAAGTGGTAATGAAGTTCACAATCACATACTTCTACGATCTAAACATCTTCTACTTGGACAAATTTTTCATCAACAGCATCATTGTCGTTAATTGGTTCCTTTTCTGAAGCAACATGATCTCCATCTCTAATAGACTCTTTTCGATGTACACTATTTGCAATCTATAAAATATGAAATAATAACAATAGTTTAGGTGGAGAAAATTTTATGGTAACAAAGTCTTATGCACATATATGAGCATTTACTTATCAAACGTAGAATTTTTATAGAATTCAAAATTCTATATTACCAAAACTAACCTTTTTTGATGCTATATGATCTCCATCTCCAATAGACTCTTTTCTGTACCGATTTGAGAAAAGACAAGCAGTTTACTACATAATATTATATTAACCAAGAACAAACAAAGTAGGGTCACCATCGTCAGATATTGGATATTTCACCTTCTGCATATGATGGGAGCAAATGATCTTAGTCTCTAGGCAACAATTCTTGATCAAGAGCATGAAGGATCTAATCGTATGGCCAGAATCTGCAAATATTATTCATGACAGGAAAGAACAAATAAAACATAAACTCATAATGGAATAAATTGAAACATAATATGGGAGGAATGAGAGTACTTTTGATGAGAGTACTTTTGAGTACGTTGGATGCTTAATGTCAATGTCCAAGAAATCCCCATGCAGAGCTTCCACAACTAACAACAAGGTTATAGATCACAACTATGCGTACAGTAGCTCAGAAGATACAACAAAAACAGTATATACATACCAATTGTAAAGACCAATGCAGCATAGTTTAGTGATAGAGCCTCATACTACATGATTGTGCTATAAAGCATGACACTCAAACAGACCCTTAGTGTGTACGGTGTACATAATCAGGTTCAAACCATTTGGACCAGACCAAGACCAAACCTGGTGTCTTCCTTCAGTGGCTCAATCCATCATTTTATGTGGTAGAAGCCCCATCTGATAAGACAAATATGATAGTATTTGTGAAACCAGCAAGCAGAATTGAAAAACAAAACGTTTAGAGTGAGATTGATAGTCCGACTATTGGAACAAAACCTACCTCCCAATCAGGTTTTGGTCCAAGAGCAACTGCCACCATAGAACTTTCTTTTCCCTGCACACAAGTGTTTACATTACATCAAAATTAAACTACAAACTGTTCTCAAAGGGCTCTTCCGAACATATAGAGGAGTCTTATCCATTACATGCTATTTGAGAGAAGCAATATAGGATTCATACTTGTAAAAATACACTTCCATTTGTGACCAAGGGATGTTGTGCAAATTTGTACCACATGGAAAAATTAGGAGGTTAGGAACTATGTCATCCTTCTCAACCTATTAAAGTCCAACAACAAAGAACAAAATTAGAAATTAGGACATTAAAATATAGATCTAGTTGATAGCATCATCTAACAATATATAGTTTCAGAAGCAATTTCTGCAGTACCATATGAAGAAATTTCCCGACGTCAAAGCAATTGATCTATAGTTAGACGTAAACAACTATACAAGATAAATACTTCACCAAGTTGAGTCATTTTAAGGATGTGAATTTTCATCTCACTGAAGCAATTTCCTAATGTCAAAACAATTGACCTATAGTTAGACGTAAAGAACTATACAAGATAAATACTTCATCAAGTTGAGTCATTTTAAGGATGTGAATTTTCATCTCACTAGCTGTTAAAGTTAAGGGCATGTCACTAGATGTTGTTGGATAGAAGAGTCTATGTTCAGTACCTGGCCGAAAAGAATAGCATACATTAATATGTATATTAGCTCCTCCTATCTCTGCAATGGCAATTGGAATTTGTGAGTAATTCAATAACCATGAGCCTGTGACAACTCGAAAGAGTGAAAATGCACAGTTCCGGCTGTGTGATGCAACTATGTCAACAGTCCAAATGACTTCCATAAGAATGTCACCAGAAAAGTGATATTGAAAGGACTGTCTCAAACAACTAGTTTCCTTTCATGTGTTAGTTGACTGATTGGTCTTGTACTCATAAGTCCATAACAAAGCATAATATACCAACAATGCATAATATATATACCAACATGACATGGGTTACAAACATGTGTTCAAAATCAGCAAGATCATATCTAATAATTGAAACTCAATTAGGTAATGTCTCAAAAGCCAAGTCTAACCTAGATAACTATAGGGTAAAATGAGTCCGGACTTGAGCAAAAAAGGACACAAATTAAGTAATATGTTCAAAATCAGCAAGCTACTATCTAGTAACTGAACAAAAGGTGATAAGGACATAAACGTTACCGTCTATTATTAGAATAAATGAAGGTCTCTCCATTGAGTCGGCATGCCATGCCAAAAATATTCCCATCAATACTCCCATCAAGCTTTCTAGCAAGTTCTCTCCCTTGAGTCGGCATGCCATGCCAATAAAGCTGCCATAAAAGTCATTGACTGAGTATCATCAAAAGCATTGATACGAAGCTCATCTATGCGATAGCAGTTACAGAAGAGAAGAGCAAGCCAGAAAGGGGCGTCAAGGTTAAGAATAATAATAATAATTTACTACATATGTGGTTGATTGAGTTTGTGTTAGAACTTCATGCCATCCATATCTTCCACAAATACATGCCGCCACTTTCTCATATTTAGGTTGGGCTCTTGTAATTAATTTATTTTGTCTCTCACCTCAGTAGTGAGCGAGTAAGGCAATCCACCACTTGCTAGGCTACTACGCTACCAACAACATGGCAGTAGTAATATTCAAAAGTAATGACTTTTTCTAAAATTGAAATAAAGGTTAATAGGAATGAAGAAAAGCAAGAGAATCTCATTGAGCTTTAGTTTTAGAGTTTAGCCTGCAATGGAGGCCTGAACACTGTCAACTTGATAATCTCCCATCACCTGCTTTTCACCTTTCACTTTACACTTTTACAGCTTTCTTATCTAACTCAACATAAGGATCTCAAACCCATTGCTTTGACCATACCTATCCAACTAAACAAAATACTAAACATAGCCCGTAATTTGGGGTTGCTGCTTTGTCATCTTGCATTGCTAATACTATCATCGTTCAACTCCAATTATACTTATTCAATACCTGCAAGAGTATTTTAACTTACTAATTTGTATGTTTTTGACATGATTAACACCCTTGGATGCGTCCTAATTCGGCAATCTACAGTCTATATAGGTGAGTAAAGTTGCATTTATATTCTCGTCTTCCCACCTAAATACTACGATTTTTGTATATTCATGCTCGGGGTTTTGTTTTGATGAATAGGCGGGTATGATAAAGAGGACAAGGCAGCCAGTAAAGATTGAGACAGAAGGCAATTCATACCTCGGAATCGAATAGGATTTAGAACAATCTTTATAGAGGCATCAATTCCTCATTTAAGCCTTCAAGGCATCATCGGTTAACATATTCATTCAGAAGTGGCCAGTTTCTGCAATACCAAGAAGACCCCAAGGAGAGTGATCAAACCATATAAAGCCTTATACATAATTTACATAAGTTGCAAGCAGTCAATAACACAAAAATATACTTCATAAGATTCTTGAAACTTCTTAAAACAATTAGCTTACATGTCAGGAAATCCTTCCTCACAAAATACTAGAAACTATGAGGTTGTCAATAATACTCTAAAAATATGATGGACAATTCATTTTATTTGACTAAAACTTCTAAACCAAATGCAATCAAAGGTTCATTTAACCGTACAGGAGCATAGTAATCCAAGCTAGATATTGTCACATGAAAAACTAATACTCCGTCATGAGGGATTGTTTGGGAATAGTTAGCAAGGAGAGATTCACATTATGATTAAGCAATAAGAACACATGAAAAGAAGAAATTAAATGGAGACATAGATACAAACCTCTCAAAGAAGGGGGCGTCGGGGCGACTGGCCGACTAGGCGAGGCGGAGGGGAGGCGGCGTTGGGGCAACTAGCAACTAGCGATTGGTGAAACCTAGGCTGTAGTCAGTACGCCGGGCGTCGGGGATAGGGTTGAAGTGCTGAACTCTTAAGTCTGAAGATCGAGAATTCGAGATGAATAGAAGAAGGCTCCATTTTTTTTAATTAAACGCTGCGTTGCAGCTGCGGTTACAACCGCATTTTGCGGTTCGGTTCATCAACCGAACCGCAACGAGTAAAATCATCAACCGCCTTGCAGTTTGGACCGTTTTTTTGCGGTTTGGACCGTTTTTTTCCGGTTTTGGTTCGATTCAGTGAACCGAATCAACTCCTTCTCATCCCTAGAGTTGAAGACGTCGAACAGAATGGACGCAAGAGGGAAACCTAATTTTCCACGGGAATATAATTTGGGCTGAATTTTAATTAATTTTAAGAAAAAGAAAATTAATTTATATTTTTTTATTTTTTTACCCCAATATTTTTACGGCGCCAAATAATTTGGTTGTTGGCGATATAAAGTTGTCGTCAATGGTCCCTTTTATCAACCACGGTAAAGCTTAGCCGACGCCATTTACATGACAATTAACAACACTACTATTAGCGATAGACCATCACCGCTTCACCCGCCACCAGCTTTCACCAGCTTCATATCGGGTTTTCGCCCTTTTACTATGGAGCGGGTGACTGGGTGTTCGTCGGGTTCGGATGAAATTATCATCCCTAAATGGAAGGGGCGCAAGAGGAAAACCTAATTTTTTGCGGGAATAAAATTTGGGATAAATTTTGAATTCTTCTAAGAAAAATAATTTTTTTTATTTTTTTACCCCAATATTTTCATATGGCGCCAAATAATTTGGTTGTTGGCGTCGGCGTCATAAAACCCGTAGCAAATGATCCCTTTTATTAGCCACGGTAAAGATTAGCCGACGCCAATTACATGACTATTAGCGACGGTCGTATACCACCGACGCAAATAACTTGTATTTTTGCCACGCGGATGTTGCCGTCGCTTTGCCGTCGCCAAATCAAGGCCAATGGCAACGGCAAACCCTAGCCGTCGCCAACAAGCGTGGCTAATTGAATTATTTTTTGTAGTGCATCCTCCACTCTCGGTGGTTATGCCTACTGGTAAACGACTTCCCTACTCGCGCCAAGATCTCCAAAAGGTCCAATATATTGGAACCCAACTCCCTTCTAATGGCCAACATGTATGACGCCTTGCATCCGTGATGCTCTTAACTCGTCTCGTCTCATATCCGAACCCAAGAAGTTTGTACCTTCTTTACAATACATACTTTCTCGCGACTTAGCTTGTCTAGCATTTGCCTTTGGACCACCGCTACTCTAGCGAGGTCGTCCCGTATCTGCTCAGGGATGTACTTACATATGCTAACCATTTCCCAACATCACAAGGTACTACACTTCCGTCAGAAACACCCCACAAAGGCCATCGCACGATACATCTCGATTGTCCTAAACAAAAACTCAACCAAAGGGAAGGTATCATGTCTACCCTTATCCCTTACCTCAAACGCATGCTTTCTGTGCGACATCCACTAGTCACCAAAGTCCTCTCAACCCGTCCAACTATCCAAGGGTGGAATTCTCATGCGAGACATGTGGTCTCTTACGCGGTAAAATCCTGCTGCCTAACCATTTTTAGACGAATCATCCATCTCAATCCTGGGTAACGAGAAGAACTCTCACTAAAACTTAGTAGACTCCACAACTAGCCGGCTCATCGGCCCCGTTACCTAATAGGGTGTAAAAACATGTTGTCCTTGTCGGTCAGTCCATACGACTCAAGCTCGCCACCACTGTCACATGTTCTCAAACCGGTAATAACCTCTATGGAGGTATCTTACCATTCCCACGGCATAACTCGCGGTGGGTGAAGTCTTACATCCGTCTTACGGTACTCGAGCTTGACCTGAAAACTGTCACCTATTGGCTAGGCTCTTAGCCACGTCGGCCTTAAGGCCGCCTCAGCAATGTGAACGTCACCAATCCGGGTACCTCTTACTAGCACCAGGGTGAAGTAGCAAGGGTAGTGTAACCCTCCGGAGGCTCTATCCCGGCTCTTCGTTATAAGCACATATAGACACTCCTGGTGTCTCCATAAAACCGTCTACCCATGAAGGAAACTATGGTGTCTCTCCTCGGGATCCTCAATCCCGTATCTTCCTGAAGGTCATACCGATCCCGCGTTTCTGTCGGGTCTCTTCACCGACCATCCACGTTGATACACTGAGGTCGAACCAATAGTTAGGTTGTTTCTTCCTCTCAAAGTGTCCAAGTGCTAATGGTGTTGGTGATCACATTCACCCACCCTGGACAATACCAAGGTCATAAGACCGAAGTCCTTACCCATCTCTAACCATCACATTTGGTGGGTACTCAACTCTTGTTGTGTGAATATGCGTACATACATCATACTCTTATTGTTCATACATGCCTGACATGTTACTCAGCAGCCAAACCGATATCACCATAAGCACGCCCTAAAGCGCCAAGTTTCGACCCTTGGTTGGTCATTCTTCATCCATACCCACAATTGTCCACATAAACACGAAACCTGTCTTGTCACTTCGTACGCATCCGAAGCTCCGCTTGGATGTATCCATAAGGTCTTACAATCCCAATAACTCAATGATTATGTCAACAAAAAACGGAATGGAGGTCACTCACCTGTTCTGCTTCTGTTAAAACTCCACGGATACGTCTCGGAACCTACGATCTAATTGACTTCTTCAGAAGGGAGGAAAGTGTATAAACCATCCCGCAACTTGGCGGTTATGGCCCACCAACTTATAAGCTTCATATCTCCTCCACATACCTTCAAGGTATTACCAAAACTATCACCTAGTTCTCATTTGATCTATTGAATATTCTCAACCCGCTATGTCTCTCCGGAGGTCACCTCGGACTTCCCAACCCGCCTTGATAACTCTGTTTATTGTCTTATCTTGCATAACCGGTATCCTTGTCGTCCCATGTCAAGCTCATTCCTCTCCATTATGAGAGTATAACAAGGCATCGTCAAATCCGACCATAAAAATCATTCGTGCAATCCACGCATCATAACTTTCATAACAATCCTTAGGTTGGGGTCCACCTTGGAACCGCCTGAAACAACACAAATTGCGCGACTGCATTGTAACTCGTTTCTGAAAACCGATGGAGAGTCATCAGTGTAAACACCAACTCATGAATTGCTTTTGTGATCTCAAATGGCTTCACTACACTTGTAGTAACCATATCGGCCCTAAATGCGGCCTTACGAAGGTCCATTGTTCTCTCCACCCCAAATCTGGTTACATCTCAACTCCAAATCTATCCAATCAAACATCGCAAGCGCAATGAACTAGTCTCAACGAGCCATCCACTACAAAGAAGATACCCTTACTCGTCGTTCACCATACACATCTCTTGGAAATCAAAGTGTAACTTTTCGGACTTGTACATTTACTCAAAACTCGTACCAGAATGCCCTGAGGGAAAGACCGGAAGAATTCTTTATTCCAACCACGGAAATTTCTGACTCATAATCCCCTAGGTACCACCACCTTAAGCCTAAAGCTTACAATGCTACTATAGCTTCGGTCCCCCACTTCACACCGTAGCTTTCATGGCTCCTTTGGGTGAGTCTAACAACTTCGACTCATCACTTCTTCGCGACAACTTATCATGCGTTCCATAAGAACATAACACCATGCATCTCCTTTCCATATCTTCCCATTGGTTTAGAGAAACTCGGGAAACTTCACTATTCTTTTGATCCACTAGGTCACTTTATCATGCCTAGAACTTAAACCTCCTCAACGGTATATGACCACACAGATGCGCTTTAGTTGATACACCTTTTCCATTGGGATTGAACTGCCGGGCATACACCAACTCTTGTTATTGTTCCCTTGTATTCTCCGCTTGAGGTTATGCCTCTCATCTTCAATTCCTAAATAGGCAATCCACACTTTTATGCGTTCTCGGTCATCACCGATAAGCTTATGATTGACCTTCTCTAAGGCTGACGACTTACCATTCTTCCATACTTTGTGTCCAAATCTTCTGAGGCTACCCTCCTTGGGGTACACCACTTCAACTCCGTTAGCTCTTTCCATGGTCTATGGGCTCTTCCTTTTCCATATGGTGACCATACTCTTCTTGGCCTCACGCGCCGTATAATTCACCTTTATAGGCTTAACCGCGCCTCATGATATCTTGTAAGCGTGTCTCCATGAAATCTTTAACGTTAATCTGTAGTCGCTCGCGTTTCTCTTGGTTGTAGTCTTAAGTCTTTTCGTAACTAGAGCTCCTTGATGCGTCACTCCTTTTCTCGGTATCACATCTACTCACACTGCCAGTCTTCTCGTAACCCTCGTAATGTTGACCCTTCTCTTATCAATACCATGTAAGCTTAACTTATGGTATCTAACATCGTTCACACCGGGTTCGATCACTCTTCACATCTTGACTCCAAGGCTTAGGAGCGTCTAAGAGAAGTTTTACTTCTCGTAATGGAACACCGTCTCTAACCTTGTGAGAACGCAGCCATCTCCTCCTCGATTCCACATCTTCATGTTACTCCTTTTTCTTGTATGGTCTTCGTTCCGTTTTCTTTTAAGTTGTCTCGAAATTTCTTTTACTTGGTTGTCCTTCGTTTATGTCATCTCTAGTCCTCCTATTTGACATCCTTTTACAGGAATCCGAGAAACACCATGGTGTTTGTCAGCACGAAATGCTCACTTGATACTTGGGTGTACTCCTTCACGTATGAACGCTATCACAAGCCATATTGTCGTCTTAAAGGTGATGATGAAGTACAAGCGCCTTTTCTATTAGGTCTCATATCTCCATATGCTACTATATATAAGAATCCGTATAAAAGACTATATAAGTCCTATGTCCACATTACTACTCATGTAACACATCCGGCCTTCTTTACAACAATATATGGTCCACACATATACTACAGTCCACATATATAACTATACATATAAATAACGTCCATCATCCAACTACAATCCACATATACTATACATATCTACATACACACACACACACACAAATATATATATATATATATATATATATATATATATATATATATATATATATATATATATATATATATATATATATCGAAATCCAATAACTAAGACTCCGAGATCTGCGGAAGGAGTGGTGGTCCGTACATTCTAACCCCGACTCATGCATGTGATTTTGAAACTGAAAAGTCAAAACCCGTGTGGGTTTTGTTTATTCCTCATTCGGCCTTTAGAAGATTGCGAGTGCCATTGTTGTCAACCTAGGACCCTGATACCACTTTGTAATTCCCCAATCCATGGGGACTCTGGAATGCTACGGGCGAGACCTCACAATGGGTCCATCCCCTTAGCCTGACAACAATTTCACCGGATCTTGCAAAAAGACACAAATAAAGGCCAAAACAAAAATAGATTTTTATGCAATGTAATGAAACCCGGAAGCATACAAACAAATGACTCCAGCCGATAAACAACACCAATGACCAACACCACACACTTGACATACAAAATACATTACAATATACAAACTCAACTCCAACCAAAACCCACTCCTAAAATGTACGGAACCCCGGTTGCCCACTCTTCCGGATGTCTCGGCCGCATTCCTAACCTGCAAGGCAATCTTCAACAATCGGTATAAAACCGTCAGCTCATATTCGAAGCATTAGAAACAAGGTGAAGGGACATACACACATACATCAACATAACACACAAGATACTCTAAAGCACACAACTCCGGTATTTATCTTTTTATTATTAAGCCATATCCAAATCTAATTCAACTTAGGTTTATGACACGAGAGTCCCCGAAACTCATCTCGGTCCCTACTTACCGGCATGGAATGGTAATGATGCATCCGACTGTCTACCAACATGGGATAGTCGCCAAGAACCTCCTAGTTCTCGCAGGAACTAGACATGTTGTCACCGCCCGTTATCATATATTTGGGCCAAAATAATATATACAGGTCGGTGGTCCTATTATCGGTTTAGTTGTTATAATGAAAGCAATAAAACACACACCACCAACATGCAACGAATCTAACACATAGAATACGAGCTAAGTAAGTCCGGAGACATACCTCATCGCCACACTCAACTCACAATACTCTCGCTTCCCTTGGGAAGGAGTCCACAACCTGTTCACAAGAAGATAATAATATCAACAACTCGCTCAACTCAAAAAGTCTAAGACTTCTACAAAAATGATCTACGCAAGATCATTTGACTCACATTCTAGGACCGCATCCTAGAATCCCTCATGCTCACATCATACTCAACACAAGCAAGAAGTCCTTAGACTTCTAGACTCTATGATCACACAAACAAAACCCATAACACATACTAGGCTAAGCATGCCTAGTCTCAACAACTCAACGGTAACTACTCTATGCTAGGATACGCATATCCTATCCCACAACCTCACAACAATAAACTTACATTCTCACCCTCACAAGCCTCACAAGGAACAATCTTAAGCACATCCCATGAACCACAAAAACACATACAACATCAAACCTTAGGAAATATCAAAATCCTCTAACACTCGCCTAAGGTACAAACCACTACTTGGCATTCACAACTACCCAAGGTCCACCCTAGGCATGCTACTAACATATATCAACCTCTAAACAAAGGAATAAACCAAGAATGAAGGAGGAGAAGAGCCTACTATTGAACAAACGCAGCCGTGGAAACAAGTTGGCACGACTGCGTGTTGAAGGTCACGGCCCCCGCGGAACTGTTCATCTGCCCCCGCAGCGCCTGGCAATCCCGCCGCCGCCCCCACGGAACTTCCCACCGCCCCTGCGGTTTACTGAATCCGCCCCCACGGATGAACTCCAGAAACAACGTCTTCTTCGTCTTCGACTGTGGATGTTAAGCTTCAATGGCCTACTCCACTTGTTGGGTCTTCTTCAAACATCATCCATAGTATATAGTCTCTCCCCCACGACCTAATCGAGTCAAGAACACACACATGCGAAGGATTCAACAAGAACCCTCTTCTAAAGCTTCCTCCATAGCCATGGAGAAGAAGAGAGAAGAAGAAGGAAAAAACGCTTTAAAGGAGAAGAGGAGAAGAAGGAAAGCTTACCACACCGAAACTGAAGTTATCTCCTTGCTGGCTACACCACAAGAGATCCAAAGAGAGAAATGAAGAAGGAACCATAAGAGGAAGAGAGAGGGGTGCAAACTAACAAGAATGAGAAAGAGTGAGAGGAGAGGGAGAGAACAAAGCTGAAAAGGTGGAAGGGAAACAACGGGTCAGCTGACCTCTTGTCACCTCAAGCTAGGAACGAGGGGTCGGAAAGCAAAGGGGAATAACGAATATTCGGTATGGGATTTTGGAATAAATCCCGATACTCATTACCCCGTGCCTGTGGGAAAACTGAACCGCGCACGTGGGAAGATTGATAAACCGCTCGACAACGGGAATAAAAATTCTGGATGTTATAGTTGAGGAAAGGCAATGTTTCTGTCGGTGTGTGGCGGTGCAAGAAGGCTCTCCCATGAAGCTCTCCTGGGTGACGGAGGGACTGGCTTCCCGGCACTTTCTTGGTGGCTCGATCGGGGCTCGAAGAGGGAGACGAACGGGGATGCTCCGGTTGAGGTACGAGGACAGACGACGCAAGCAGAGGAAGAAATGGGGAGATGAAGGGAAACAGGGAAGAGGTGTGAAGAGATGGATAAGCTGCTGAGGAGGTTTGATAGCTAGACAAGGACGAGGGTGAGAAAAGGAGTAGCTGGGGGTCGAGGGGCCGGTGATGCCGAGGGGTCGGGTTAGCTAGGGTTGCAGGGTAGGGGAACGAAATCACTTGAGAGGCTGGGGGGCTGCACCATCGAAAGGTCAGAAGAAGAGATGCAGGTCATCAACCATAGGAGAATAGGAGAAAAAAAAATAAATAAAATAAGAAAAATGAAAAGAATAACGGCGAACTCGATCCAAGAGCGTTCGCAACGGGATTTCCGAATCAGAAAAACGTTCCGACTTTTCTGATAAATAATAGTAATACGTTATCAAAATATAAATATACTCGGGGAATGATATATTACTTAATAAAAATACCTTATACAAATATTTAAGCCAATAATAATATCGATAAAAGCCGAAAAAATAAATATCGCAAATATGCAAAAAATTTAGGACGTTACATCCGATCATCCTAAAAACAAGTTTTGTCCCGAAACATGCCACACCACGAACTTCTTGGTCCCTTAAGGCCGAGGTATGAACTCTCACTCTAAGAAGGCTGAAACCTTCTAATCTATATACACAAACTACTTGAACTACCATCGCAATATATATCAGGTCATATAACACACTCCCGCACGCGACACAACTACCCATATCATCACACATGCACATAACTCAATCAAGGGAAGAAGTAGGTCTAACACATTGATTCTATCGATGCTACTAGGTCAGCATAAAACTCAACCAAAAATACTATCCTATGTCTTCTAGTTTCCTTCATCGGTTCCTCGTCAGCCACTAGATCATCATGACTGACAACATGTCTCGAGTCATGTATGTACTCTCTCGATTGATATACTTGAAACGCCGGGTGAACACCCTCCACTCCCGGCGGACATGCCAATTGGTAAAACACTTTCCCAACTCGAGCTAAGATCTGATAAAGGTCTGATATATCGGAACTAAACTTCCTTCTCAGGTATCTCTCAATGCAACATTTACATTATTTTACCTTTGATTTCTCTATCAAAGAAGATCGAACTTCCAATTTACACCGTTGTCTTAGGTTCTTTTCCAATCAAACTCTGATGTTACGATTCCTGAATTCTTGTTGCTTGTTCCAAGTAACGAAAGAAGTACTTTACTCCATACTACTTCTACTTAGAAGAAACGTATGCTATTACTTTTACATCGCTCCTCAATACTCGATCAAGACCTTGTCTTGAAGAATCACTTGTACACTTCAAATCCATAATACCTCAAGGTAAATTAAAACAGTTGCACCAATAATTCCCCTCTTAACTCTCAACAACTCTATTGTCAATTCTTCGTCCCATTCAACACTTCATTGTTGTCCGGAGTAGGTTACCATAATTGGTGTTATACAACTTCCCTCTTCACAGATCTGGTAAAGCTCAACACATCTAAAAAAACTTGTAACTTCTTCCACATCCTTCGGGGTTTGCCATCCTGAGACAACTTGTCATACATCTTCTCTCTTTTTAAATATTAGACCCAAAAGATCTCATCCGGGCATCAGCAAGTCCATACGGAGTAACTACAACTTGTAGTGACCCTAGTTGGTCCGGAATGCCGTATTTGCAATATCCCAGCCTCGAATTCTTAAACAGTGACACTCAAGTCTTAACTTAATCTTAGAAGAGACTACCCACCCTTGCAACCAATCGAGGATATCATCTATCCGTGGTGAGGGATACTAGTTCTTTATTGTATCCTGTTCTGCTCACGGTAATCGATGTACAAACGGAGATACCCGTCTCTCTCTTCGCAAACTGGTGTTCTCCATAACAACTTCAAATCAAGAGTTTAAGATATATTCAAACATGAACTTCAAATCAAGAGTTCAAGATATATTCTAACGTGAACTTCAAATCAAGAGTTCAAGAT
Organism: Fagopyrum homotropicum; assembly: GCA_033239125.1. Classification (NCBI taxonomy): domain Eukaryota; kingdom Viridiplantae; phylum Streptophyta; class Magnoliopsida; order Caryophyllales; family Polygonaceae; genus Fagopyrum; species Fagopyrum homotropicum. Next base: position 94,674,185 of record BSWB01000002.1, on the reverse strand, counting down.
ATATTTCAACGTGAACTTCAAATCAAGAGTTCAAGATATACTTCCAACATGAACTTCAAATCAAGAGTTCAAGATATATTTGAACGTGAACTTCAAATACAGCTAAATGGTGAAATCCACCCTCCGATGCAAGTGAAACTGTTCTATTGCGGGTTCCATCTTTTCTCTACCCATGTCATCTCGCAATGTCCGACACAACCTGGTCCTAACACTTGACAAGTGGTCCGCCACGATCTGCTGAGGCGAAGTCCTTCAACCCGTGTATTGCTCCTTCTGTAGCTCCTATGTTCCCCGTCCTCTTTCAAAGATCTTTCATCACTTGGACTTGAGGGACTTGCTCCAGTCTTCTGACTCTTGAAGCCTTGGTTAAGCAATATTTCAACTTAATCTCCCTTTTCACTTCAAAGTAATGGTGATAATAATATTTCTTGATCTCGCACATATGTTTAGTCACGAAGGTCCTAACTACAAGAATTAACGATGCCTTACAAGAAATCGATCTTATCTTCTTCGCTTTCTCTGACATCCCAACATATGGGAAGAGCTCTTCGTATTCTACATTAGCTTTCACCATAAACATCCTTTCTTCAAGTAGGGGTATAAATTTATACTTAATTTTCTTTATGTAACATCAAACCGACCGTAGAGGCTCTAACCTCAATTTTTCATGTACTTCTTGTACATCTCATAACAACCACAAATTTCAAAACTTCGGTCTTCTCTTATTCTTCTAGGTCACCTTAAGCATCTCTAGGTATTCCATGAACAATCTTCAAAACTGTACTAGCATGCCCTTAGGCAAAATTTCCCTACCACAACTCTAAAAGATCCACTCATTACTTCATCATGCACTAACATCGTAATTCAAAGCTTGTCGTGTTGCATTAATCCAGATTCCTCGTTTTACATCATAGCCACTATGGCTTCTCCATGTGAGTCACAAAACTTTGACTTAGCTTTTGCTTGCAAAAACAAGACATCATCACTTTAGAACAAACATACCATACATCCCCTTAAATATCATCCTTTTACGCACAATAACCATAGAAGACTCCATTCCCTTTTTGTCCTTCTAGCTCCCTTTACCCTAATCCATGTCGTTCCTCCGTATGACAAACCCATGACCTGATTAAGATATTTTCACTTCCCTTGATATACCTCTTTGTTGCAGACATTCAACCACCACGAATATTCCACATTCTTATTAACCCTCTTCATGATCCCATCTCCTAGGCTACTCTTCATGACCACCGAGAATGCACTTGTGCATTCCGGTGGTCTACACCTCCTATCCGCATACCACCTTTGACGGCTCTGCATAGCCAACATCCTCTCTCGGATCAAAGCAACCCTAGTGATGTCATCCTGTACCTGGTCAGGAGCAACAACTTCAGAAATGCCCGGCTCGTCCCAACCCTAGCGATGTCATCCCTCTTGCTTCTGTCGACTCTCTCCGGACAGGTCAAGTAACACCTCTAACTCGGACAAGTGAAAATTCATATCCGGGAACCATATATCCATCTCTAACTCCATCATATCCCTCTACTGTTGAGGCTGAACCGTAAGCTGAGCAATAGCGTCCTCTCGAGGAGTCCTCCTACTTAGGGCATCAGCGGCCACGTTCGTCTTCCCTGGACTGTACAAAATCTCCATGTCAAAGTCCTTAATCAACTCTAGCCATCTCCTCTGGTGGTTATTCAACTCCCGCTGAGTGAATATGTACTTCAGACTCTTATGGTTTGTGAAGATCTAGCACGTGGCCCCATATAAGTAGTGTCGCCAGATCTTCAAGGCATGAATCATTGCCGCTATCTCAAGATCATGGGTAGGATAATTCTCCTTGTACGGCTTCAGCTGCAGAGAAACGTACGCAATAACCCTACCCCTCGGTATCATAACGCACCCCAAACCTAGCTTTTAGGTGTCACTATACACTACAAATTCCTCTACGCCCTCAGGCTGGGCTAACACGGGAGCGGAGGTAAACCGCCTCTTCATCTCTTCAAAGTTGCGCTGACAAGGCTCGGACCATACGAACCTGATTAACTTCCTCAACAAGGAAGTAAGTGGTCGTGCAATCACCGAGAAACTCTCAACAAATCGGCGGTAGTATCCCGCTAAGTCAAAGAGACTGTGCACGTCCTTGACCGTCCTAGCAGGCGGCCATGAGGAAATGGTATCTATCTTCGCCGGGTCAACCATGATACCCTCGGCGGAAACTAGTTGACCTAGGAATCATTTGTCTTTTAACATCTTTACAAAAGCTTTTACTTCTTGCTGGACGATATTCGAACTGAATTTATTCTCACCAAATCCCTGAGTTCGACTCTGATATTTCTTGTGATACTACAATTGATCCGTACACTGCGGACTCGATTTTGCTTAGTTCTAGATATAAATTTAAGACTTTTTCACGCACAATTTTGAGCGAACATTCAAGTATAACCTATTATCTATTATCTATTATCTATTATACATATTAAAAGAAAGCACGGATTTTGCAAACGTGTCGCGCTGTGGAAAGAGTATTGAAATTGGCCAATAAATCTTTATTTTGTAAACCAAATTTTCATGCAACACAAAACAGTAGTGTTTAGTGTTTAAAAGTGTTTTTTGATTGGTTCTCGGAAAACACTAACGAGTGTTTGGCTCTTTCTTTTACAAACACTAGTGTTTCGGGAAACACTAAATTCATCTTCTCTTTCCGCCACTATTGTTCAACAAGAAGCAGGATAGGCGACAAAGAGAAGAAGGTGCAAACACCCTCGCTAGTTGTTTCCACCACCACTATCCGCTGGTTCCACATTTGTTTGTCACCGCCGAGCCATCTCTAGTGTAACACTCCAAATCCACGGGACTCGGGGCGTCACATGGGCGAGGATCTCACAATGGATCCTGACCCTAGCCTGATTTTAACACCCCAAATCCGCGGGTTGTCGGGATGCTACGGGCGAGACCTCACAATGGGTCCCGACCCTTAGCTTGGCAACAATTTCACTAGACCTTTCCTACATGGCACAAATAAAGGCAAAAACTCCAATCGTTTATAATGTATGCGAGAAACTGAAAGGTAAAGATACAAGGTGGAAACTCCTCGAGTCCTCAAAACGACACAAACCTCAAAACATAAATCCGAATCCATACATTGAAAACCATAAAACCAAACATAATCTAAATAATCTCAAAAACGCCCCCGTCCTATAATGTACGGCGACCCTCGGTTGTACACTCCTCCACCTCACTAGGCGGGGTCCCTAACCTACGGGGCATCTACACAAACGGTTTAAAACGTTAGCTCATATTCTAAACATTAGAATCAATGGGAGAGACACATAAGCAAGTAATCTCATCACAAGCATACAACATAAATAAAAAACACCATACCAGTTTATTATTTTTATTATTATTAGGTCGTATCCCGTTCTAATTCAACTTAGGTTTGTGACACGAGACCACCGTGGTCCCACCTCGGTCCCTACTTACCGGCATGGAATGGTACAGATGCATCCATCCGTCTAACCAGCACGGGCTTGTCACCATGAACCTCATAGACTCTCGCAAGAGCTACGAAGATGATGTCACAGCCCGTTATCATACACTTGGGCCAAAATAATATGAAGTCGGTGATCCTATTACCGGTTAGTTGTTTATAACATAAACAATAACATACACATAGACCAACACACACACATCAATGCTAATATGTAAAATACGAGCTAAGTAAGTCCAAAACTTACCTCCCTCAAGCTAACTCGAATAAACCACTCTCAACTTCCCGCAGGAAAACGCTCAAAGCCTGGCCAAACGAGGAACACTATCAACAAATGACTAATAAGCTAGAAGTCCTCGGACTTCTAGTCTCCAACGTATATATGAGGTCCTAACTCTAGCATGCTAGGTCCAACCTCTAATCTCACATATCATATTCAGATCGTAAAGAAGATAATTCAACAAGTTCAATATCCAAACACTAATACCTATGGTTCGAGGCCACAACATGACATTTGCTCTACGTTATACTAAAATCACCTAGCATGATATACTACCATCAACATATCTAACAAGGGAGAAGGTACTCACACACGGTCCAAGGTGAAAGACGATCTACGGACGTCGAGAACGGGTTCGATGGCCTTCATCGAGGCACTTCCGGACCTAAGACCAAAGCTAAGCAAAATTATCTTAAATGCTAATTTGGAAAGGAAAGTTTAGCGCATAAAGATATTCCAATGAAAAATATCGCTTTCAAAACAAAGGTTAAACTCGTTAAAACCTATTTCCGGACAAAATACCCAAAATCGAAAGTTGACCATAAAACCGCAATTCAAACTCGGGCCATCACTCGAATTTAAACCAACAAAGGCACGATAGTTAATTTGCAAAGGAGTTGGATCACAAACTACAACAAAATTAAGGGTTCAATAATGTAATAATTAACTAGAGAGGCATAATAATTCATTTCTAAAAATTCTTGGGTCACAATTGCCTTTATTAACAAAGTGGGGCCAAATTTACCAATAGCACAAAAGGGAGGGGCCCGAATTAAAAAGCCCTGCTAAGGTTCTTCAACCTTCAGCAACACGACAGAGGGAGGCGAGGAGAACGAGCACCCGACGGCTTTTGTAACACCCCAAATCCGCGAGACTCGGGGCGCTATGGATTGAGACGTCACAATGGGTCCCGACCCTTAGCCTGACAACAATTTCACCGGATCTTGCAACAAGGAACAAATATAGGCCAAAACTGAAATACATTTTTATGCAATGTTATGAAACCCTGAAGACAAAAAAAAAGGAAAGACTTCAGCCATCCTTACAACAATCATAAACATAGTACAAAAACAACGACACAAGAACTCAAATCCCCCAAACTCAACCTATGATGTACGGAACCCCGGCTGTCCACTCCTCTGGATCACTCGGCCACAACCTAACCAGCACATCAACTACAACAATCGGTATAAAACCGTTAGCTCACATTCTAGGCATTATAAAGATAATATGACACAAACACACATAAGAACACATAACACACAACATGCTCATATACATACACATCCGGATCTTATTCTCTTTTTAGGTTATTCCATTTCTAATTCCATTCGTTTATAGTGTGACACGAGAGTCTTATAACTCTCGCCTTTGTCCCTTGTAACCAACAGGAGTGTGACGGAGCTCAACCCGTATACCATGTAGAGTGGCGAAGAAGCCCGCCCGTATACCATGTATGGCCTGGTCGTAGAGAACCTCCAAGTCTCCCTCGGGAGAGAGGCAGTGATGTCACCGCCAGATAATAGTAATGATGGGCCAAATAATAAATATATTCAAGTAGTCCTAATCCAATTTCATGATCAAAAGCGATAAACACACACCACCATAATGCATCCAAATAATGCATAAAAGCGGCTAAGTAAGTCCAAGGACTTACCTCGTCTTAAAACTAGCTAGAAACCGATCTCATTTCCCATAGGAATACAACCAATGCTTGTTCAAGACAAGGCACACTAATCAACAACCACCCATGCAAGCTAATAGTCGATAGACTTCTAGTCCTATATGCTTTTACAAGATCACGCACTCTCATAAACTAGGATAACACTCCTAGTCCTCACAACTCTGAAGATCACAACTATAGCCCCATGTACTAGGATACTCTCATCCGATACTCCGCAATCTCAACCAACATATAAATACCCCCTTAAGTCTCACAAGGTCAATCATTATGCTCACAACTGTATAACAACTCAAGATCAACACACCACATGTCATAGAACATCAATAACATCAAACACTCACCTAAGGTTTCGAGCCACTACTTGGCATTCTCTCTAAGTTATGCTAGATCCAACCTAGAATGATACTACCACTAAACATTATTAGATCGAGGGAGAGGATACTTACACGACATCAAAAGACGAAAGACGACCTATGGATGTCAAGTTTGGATTCGATGGCCTTTATCGGGGCGCTTCTGAACCTAAAACCGAAAGCTAAATAAATTTAGCTCATACTCTAAATTTGATAGTAATATATACGATATATTAATTTGAGGTTAAACTCGTTTTTAAAAGCCAACGTTAAAAACCCACAATACATTTTCCGGGCAATTTATACGAACATAGGAACTTGGTCATAAATCACAATTAAAGTCTTTAGGGTCATAATCCGAAATTAATCCAACAAGGGCAAAATTGATAATTTGTTAACTGGGTCAATATATGCAATTAATTTCTGTTGAGGGCATAAATGCAACTTCCAAAAATGTGGGTCCAAAACTGCAATTTTAAAAATGTAGGTACATTCTGTAATTATACCAAAATCAGGGGGTCATGATAGTAATTAGGGAAGAAGGGTTTCTTCAATCTTTGTGTTTCCATGGCAGCAAGGAGCGGCAAGGGTTGGCGGGTTTGCAAGGTGGCGGCCCGAATCTCCGGCGGCAACAACTGCTTTCCGGCGTCAGAGGAGAACAAAGAAGGAGAATAACACACAGTTCGACAGAGGGCTAAAGAGGGCAAGGCGAAGAGGCGGTGGCAGGGCATCGGCAGCTCCGGCAGGGCTCGTCAAGGGCGGGGCATGGAAGCTGATTAGGTGGCGGTCTCTTCCGGCAACGTCTGGTGGGCTTTGATGGCGGTTCCAAAGGGTTCTCCGGCGTCATGGATGCCGAAAGAGAGACGGACAGAGGAAGACATGAGTGAGGAGGGGATTGCTGAGTGAAGGAAGGCTGCAACGTGGGAATGAAGGGATGTAGAGGTGAGCTAAGGGCTTAAGCGAGGAAGGAGGTAGCAGTTGTAGGGTGGTAGGAAGAATGCGGGGTGACTGCTGCATTGCAGCACATCAGGGACGAGGGGTCGGGGCACTCATCACGGCCGAAGGAGAGAGAGAAAAGGTAAAGAAAGAAAAGAAAAAGGAAAACAAAAATAAAAAACAAAAATGGGAACGAAATGTAATAAACTCGATCAAATTTAATCGGAAAGGAACTTTCGGATCGGGAAAAATTCACGAAACTTTTCCGAAAAAAAATACGGAAAATATGTATGGATCAAATGATAAATAAAATCGCAAAAAGTATACTTTGTGATATAAAAACCATTTTCTTAATTTATTTACGACATTAACACGGGAAATAAAATATATCGATGTATATATATATAGATAGATAGATACTCGTAGAATTTAATTTATGACGTAAAAATACTCATAAAATATTTAAGTTATTAAAAATATTGATAAATCCGGAAAAAGTGAAATAACACAAACGCGCCTACAAACTGGGGTGTTACAGCTGCCGAGGCGGGGAGAGAAGAGGTGGTCGGGCGTGCAGGCGGCGGCTCCGATGGCGTCGTCTCCGGCGGCAGACGGAGCTCCCCCCGGCGGCTTTTGCACAAAACAAAGAAGAAAGGGAAGAGGAGGGGAAGACGGCGGTTGTGGAGTGGCTCTCCTTGATTCTTGCGGTTCCCAGCGGCGGCGTCTCCGGCGTGGTGCAATCTCTCAATCGATCTCCGGCCTTGCAACATAGAGGGAAAAGAGATGGGGAGAGAAGAGTGGACAATGGTGAGTTGAGAGGTTGCGACAGAGAGAGGAGAGGTAAGGGAGGGAGAGAAAGGGAATGGATGCTTGGGGGGTTGTCATCACAGGGACGGTGAGGAGGTGCTACAGCCTGCAAGGGCGAGGGCGAATGGACAGGCCGGCAGGCAAGGTAGGCTGTAGACGGAGGGAGGGGAGCGAGGAGATGTATCCTCCTAGGCGGTCCTTTCCAGCGCGCAAGAGACAAAAAAGGAGAAAGTAGAAAAGAGAAAAAAAGAAAAGAAAAGAAAAGAAAAAGGGAATAGGAAAAAACTCCATTAAACGACCGAAACGGGATTTTTCGGATCGTTAAATCCCGACTTTCCGACAAAATCAAATTAATAAAAAAAATACGGAAATACATACATGTATGCCAAAATAATAAAATACCCGGAAAAGATATTTTTAAATATAAAAATACTTTAAATAATAACTCGAGCTACTGACAAATCGATAGAAGGGAGAAAAACAAAGTCGGAACGCACCCAAATAAACGGGGTGTTACATCAGGTCCTCCTAAAGAAAAGTTATAATGCCCCGTTTTTGGGCACGCTTTCGATATTTATTTTCCCCTATTTTTTTATCGATATTTTAATAGCTTAATTTTATTTATTTAAAATATCTTTATGGCGTAAAGTATTTATCCCCGATTATATTTATTTATCTGATACGTACATATGTCCGTATTTTATTTCCGGAAAGTTGGAAAAATTTTCCGGTTTAGAAATCCCGTTCCGAGTGCGTTTGATCAAGTCTATCTGATTACTCTTTTCCCTTGTTATTATTTTTTTTCCTTTCTTTTCTTTTCTTCCTTTTCATCCTTCCCGTTTGTCTTCCGAGCTGAGAGTACCCCGATCCTTCGATTGATGCCTCAGATCTGCAACCTTGTGAAGTGACCCCTCACCTGCAACCCCGGTGTAGTGACCTCTCGCTCCCCTTGCCGACTCCTCGCTACCTGCTGAGCACACAAAACCAGCCCTCTCTCCTCTTCACTTTGGTGCAAACTGAACTCCAGTCTAAGCAAGCTGCAACACTCCATTCTGTAACCAGCCATACCACCTCCCCTGTCCTTTCCCTTTCCTCCTCGTGCAAGCCTCGCCGGCGACCCTAGAGGACACTAGAGCAACCTCGAACACCTGCAACCCCTTTCCTTTGTCTCTATGTTAGGTTCGAGCAACCCATAAATCGAGACCACCAATTGCTCGTCTGGATCTGCAAACACCGGGAAAACAACCGCTTGCTACCGCAGCCGGAACCCGAAGCCCACGACGGAGGAGCCCAACGCCTTGCCACCTCCTTCGCCTGCCGGAGTAAAAGAGCAGCCGCCAATACTGTATTTATACCCTGCCGCTTCCGGTGCTGCCTTCCCACCGCCTCCACGTTGTGCCACCACCAGACTGCTCCCCTGTGGTAGCAGCCACCGTCGACCTCGTTTGACGGAGCCCTTGCAGCAGCCATCGCCAAGGAGCATCCTCCCTTGTCTTCCTCCGCCGCCGGCATTGTACCCTCTTCTCTGCCGCCTTCTGGTTTCAAAATAAGGAAGGGAAACCCTTTGTCTAATTTTTAAATCAGGCCCCCAAATTTTGGTATAATTGCTATATGTGCCCCTGTTTTGTAAATTGTAGATTTGTACCCAGTTTTGGAATGTAACAATTATACCCATGTAGATTTTATTTACATGGAATGATCCATATTTTATATTGCAAATCATTACCCAGCTTTGTGCAAATGATATTTTGTTCCCTTGTTGATTTAATTCGGGTTATGACCCAAAAGATTTAATTGCGGCTTTTGACCAAATTTCCTTATTGAAAAATTGTCCGGAAAAGGGTTTAACGAGTTTTAACAACGGCTTTTGAAAACCGAGTTTCCTTAGACTTATACATATTATATATTCCGTTCAAATTTAGCGTATGAGCTAAATTTGATTAGTGTTGTTTTAGGTTCGGCAGCGCCCCATAGAAGGCCCAACGAATCCATACTCGACATCCGTTGACCGTTTTCCGCCTTTGACCTCGTGTGAGTACCTTTCTCATTCTAGTTATGTTTATTGGTAGAATCATGCTAGGTTAGATCTAGCATAACTTAGAGTTAATGCAAGGTAGTGGCTTGGAACTTTAGGTGAGGATTTGAGGATAGTTTGAACGTTCTAAGGATTGAAATGTGTATGTTATCATGTGAGCCTTGTTGAGGTTGTGAGTATGTGTTTGTTGAGATTGTGGAGTTAGGATGGAAGTATTCTAGCATGTGGTTATAGTTGAGATCTCGTGAGTTTATTAGGGCTAGGAGAGTATCCTAGTTTATGGGAGTGTATGACCTAATAAGAGTATATAGTACTAGAAGTCTAAGGACTTCTAGCTTGCGTGAGTAGTTGTTCATTATCGTGCCTTGTCTTGAACAGGCTTTGGTTATATTCCTTCGGAGACTGATATCGGTTTCGTTTAGCTTTGAGATGATGTAAGTCCTCGGACTTACTTACCCGCTTTTATGCATTATTTGGGTACATTATGGTGGTGTGTGTTTATCACTTTTGATCATGAAACCGGATTAGGACTACTTGACTATATTTATTCTTTGGCCCCTCGTTACTATTATCGGGTGGTGACAACACTGCCCAGCTCCCGAGGGAGACTGGGAGGTTCTCTGCGACAAGGCCATACATGGTATACGGGCGGGCTTCTTCGCTACTCCACATGGTATACGGGTTGAGCTCCGCCACACTCCTGTTGGTTACACGGGGACAGTGGCGAGAGTTATAAGACTCTCGTGTCACACTATGAACGAATGGAAATAGAAATGGAATAACCTAGAAAAGAGAATAAGAACCGGATGTGTATGTTTATGAGTATGTTATATGTTATGTGCTATGTGTTTTATGCGTGTGTTTGTTCCATATTATCTATATAATGCCTAGAATGTAAGCTAACGGTTTTATACCGATTGTTGTAGTTGATGTGCAGGTTAAGATGTGGCCGAGTGATCCGGAGGAGTGGGCAGCCGGGGTTCCGTACATCTTAGGTTGAGTTTGGTTTTGGAGTCCTTGTGTTGTTGTTATTATATATTATGTTGATGTTGTTGTAAGGATGGTTGAAGTCTTACCTTTCTTTTTTGTCGGGTTTCATAACATTGCATAAAAATGTATTTCGGTTTTGGCCTTTATTTGTGCCTTATTGCAAGATCCGGTGAAATTGTTGTCAGGCTAAGGGTCGGGACCCATTGTGAGGTCTCGCTTGTAGCATCCCAATATCCCGCGGATTTGGGGTGTTACAAAAGTTTCGTCCCGAAACTTGTTAAACGCGGATCTCTCAAATAAACTTGTCTCGATATCCTGTCGGAGCACTATAATGTGGTAACTATGTCCTTCTAATCCAAATTCTACTCGCACAACCACATCATGACTTGAAAGACATACTCATCACAAACACATACATCATATCATGTCACAAATAGCATAAGTACAACCAAGGAAAGATCTCGGGACTAACCCGATGGTCCTATAGATGTCGCTAAATTTGCGTAAAACTCGGGATAGTTCCTCCGGATACTATCTTACATCTCCCAAGTAGCCTCATCGGCTCCTCCCCTCGACCACTGCACTCTCAACATCGGTATCTCCTTCGACCGAAGGCGTCTCGTACTCCGTTCTAAGACTACTATTGGATGCTCCGCGAAAGTATGGTCCGGCTCGACCACTAGGTCTTCGTGGCTAAGGAGGTGCCTCGGGTCATGTATGTACTCTCTCAACTAAGATATATGAAACACCGGGTAAATACCCTCCAATCTCGGTGGTAACGCTAACCTGTATGCCACCTCTCCGACTCTCTCCAAAATCTCAAATGGGCCGACATATCGGGAGCTTAACTTCATCAGCCGATCCACTACCACCCAAATCGCATCAAAGCTCCTACTCGGTCTCAAACCGGTAACAAAATCCATGGATACGTCCTCCCACTTCCACTGTGACACAGACAGTAGGTGGAGCTCTCCTCTAGGTCTTTGGTGCTCAATCTTGACTTGTTGGCCGGTCGCGTATTTGGCCACATATCTAGCTACATCGGGCTTAAGCCCGCCCCATCAATAAGACCTCCTGATATCCTGGTACATCTTACTCGTGCTTGGATGCACCGAGTAAGGAGTAGAATGTGCCTCCTGCAAGATCCGTTCTCTCAACTTTGGTCTGACGGTACACAAATACGTCCTCGACGTCTCAACAACCCGTCTGCTCTTGTGATTAACTGCGGTGCCTCTCCTCGGGCCATCCTGTCCTGAATCCTAGTCAAAATGGGACATCCCTCCTGCTTCTATGGGATCTCTCCGGATAATTTAGGTAATACCTCTAACTCGGACAAGTGAAAACCAGTATCTGGGAACCGGATATCCATCTCTAACTCCATCAAATCCCTCTGCAACTGAGGCTGAACCGTAAGCCGAGCTATAGCCTCCTCTCGAGGAGTCCTCCTACTTAAAGCATCGGCAACCACGTTTGCCTTCCCTGGATGATACAAAATCTCCAAATCAAAGTCCTTAATCAGCTCTAACCATCTCCTCTGGCGGTTATTCAACTCCTACGAAGTGAATATGCTTCAGACACTTATGGTCTCCGAAGATCTGTCACGTGGCCCCATACAAGTAATGTTGCCAGCTCTTCAGGCATGAACCACTGCCGCTAGCTCAAGATCATGGGTGGGGTAATTGTCCTCGTACGACTTCAGTTGCCGAGAAGCGTATGTAATGACCCTACCCCTCTGCATCAAAACGCACCCCAAGTCTAGCTTAGAGGCGTCACTATATGCTACAAAATCCTCTATGCCCTCAGGCTGGGCTAAAACGGGAGCGGAGGTCAACCTCCTCTTCAGCTCCTCAAAGCTGTGCTGACAAGGCTCGACTAGATGAACATGGTAGACTTTTCCAGCAAGGAGGTAAGTGGTCGTGCAATCAGGGAAAAACCGTCAACAAACCGGCGGCAGTATCCTGCTAAGCCCAAGAAACTACACACCTCCTTGACTGTCGGCCATGAGGAAACAATCTCTATCTTCGCCGGGTCAACAATGACACCCTCCGCGGAAACTATGTGACCTAGGAATGTCACCTCGGACATCCAAAATACGCACTTAGAGAGCTTTGCATAAAGCTCTCTATCCTGAAGTACTCGAAGTACCGTCCTCAGGTGTCCCTCATGCTCCTCTCTACTCCGAGAGTATACTAAGATGTCATCATTAAACACTACAACAAACTGTTCCAAGAAGTCGATGAAGATTCCGTTCATCAACTCCATAAAAACGGAGGGTGCATTCGTGAGCCCAGATGGCATCACGACAAACTCATAATGGCCGTATCTCATCCTGAATGCCGTCTTCGGCACCTCCTCCTCTCTCACCCTCAGCTGGTGATATCCCGACCTCAAGTCAATATGTGAAAACACGGAGGCTCTTTGCAGCTGGTCTAGCAAATCATCAATGTGCGGTAGGGGGTACTTGTTCCTGATGGTGACTTTGTTCAACTCCCGGTAATCGATGCATAGCCTCAAAGATCCGTCCTTCTTCTTCACGAAGAGGGCGGGTGCACCCCAAGGGGAATCTCCTCCAGCGATGGTCCTGTCTCCTCCTTCATGGCATAGCACCAGAAGGCCTCACATCCCTGCCTAATAAGTCTCGTGGCTCGGACCGCGCTAATGACTGTACCGGTCTTTCCGAGGTCCAAACCTCGGAAAATCACCTCGTGTTCCATCACTGTAGTGACCGTCACGGTACTCCGACTGATGTCCAACATGACTCGATGGCGGTCCATCCAATCCATCCCAAGGATGACTTCTGCATGCACTAAATGCATGACATAGAAGTCGGCTAACCAATCACGGTTTCCCAAACGTATGGGACAACCGTGTACCTCTCGGGTACCACTAACCCTACCCCATCGGGTTACCCCACAACGAAAAGTCTCCCCTCTATTGTAACTAAGGACAACCTAGTTACACAATCATCGGATATAAAAGAGTGCATGACACCCGTATCAAATAAAACTCGAACCAGAAAGCCGTGAATCTGAATAGTACATGTAGCTGCTAGCGCTGCTGGATCAGCAACACTCCTCCACTCAAACACCTTGGCCTGTGTGCCTCTAGTCTCCTAGGTACCCGCACCATGGCCTCTTCCTCAGCCCTATCCCTGGGCAAATCCCTTGGTGCAAGCATGAACCTGACCGTGGCTCCTTTGTTGCGAGCCCTGTGACTGAAACTATGGCTGCCTCTGACTACCTCCTGCTACACCAGTAAGAGAGGAACCCTACTATGACTGTAACTTGCCCTGATGGCCAACAGCGGCTTGGTGACCCATCTGACCACAAGAGAAACAAGCCACGAGTGATCTCCTACATGTGTTCCTCATGTGCCCAAACTCTCCACAAGTATAACACTGACGTCCCTTGTTTGGTGCCTGCCTCGACGTTTAAGAACCGGGGCGTCCCGAGGTTTGGCTACGTCCCTGTCCTGCCACTCCTACCCCTAAACTAGCTGGTATGGTCCTTTGTCTCTTGTCTGGTCCTCCGGACTGTGCTGCCCTCCTGTACCCGGGGGGTCTCTCTCATAAGCCGAAGCTCGGTCCTGGTACTCCGCCAAAGAATCACAATGAAATCCCGCCAAGTAAGCGTGGGTGGACTCCCTCAATCTCCTAGAAAAGAGATAGACATGTTGGTCCGCTGGAGGTGCAGTGGGTCCCAACAAGGCTAACTCTGCCCGGAAACGTCTATTCGCCTCAATGATTGGGACGTCCTCAAATCCGTCTACTAAGACATCCTTGACCTTGTCTCTCCCCAGTGATTCTGGGAAAAAAGTCACTCTAACGAGACTCAATAGCTGCTCCATCCTAGTCACACCTCCTCTAACCGTCCTCCACCAATACTAGGCCTGCCGCCTAAACAAGGTTTGGACTATCTCAACCTGCCTCTCCTCTGGACAATGGATCGCCTCTAGTGTAGACTCCACGTGCAATCTAGTGCTCAACCTACAACCCTGCCTTCCCATCGAAGTAGGGTACATGCTGCTGGTTGAAAGCATTCAACCTTGAATCAGGTCCAAGAGACCTCGGCTCGTCTCTAGCCCTAGCAACCTCTATAACCGGCTCGGGTGCAACTGTCGCTGGTGCAACTACCTCTGGTGCAGCTCTAATCTGAGTAACCATCTGTGAGACCTCAGCTGATCAAGGATCATCCAAGATAAGTCAAGGTCCTTTAACAAGGGCTCAAGATAAACTACAAGCTAAGATAGATCCATTGCTTCTAACCATGAACCATGAACCACCTAACCCACCTTTCATGAGCCAACGAGCCTTGATGATGATCATGGTCCACCAAGAAACAAGCTGCACGCCTAAGGGTTCTACATAAGGCTGAAATGTTCCAAATTGGCTGAATAACCTTATTTGGCTGTTTTAAGTGTTTTTAAGTCTTTTTAGAATAAAAGCCCAAACTTAAGTCTTGATGGGCCTTTAGTTAATTATTTCAGTTTATTAACATAATAAACACTATATTTATGTTATTAGGCGTGCTAGGTCAGAGATCCAGAAGATACACGTTAAATACAGTTTTTGTGCTACTATTGTAGATTGGCGATTTCCAGCCTGTTGGAGAGCTTTGTGATTGTGATTTTGGCTTAACTCTTCTTGTCTGAGTTTATCTCCTTAGGGATTAGTGTTTCAAGTTGTTTATAAGCATCCTCTTGGTGCTTTCAATCTCCATATTGATTGTGTCAAGTTGTAGAAGCAGGGTTGATTAGTCTTTTGGATTGGTTCTTGAATTCATTGTTCAAGGGTTCTTCCATAGTTCTATTCGGTTCTTCTTAACCATCCATCTTTATATTTTCGTGCTTATCATTCCTGCATATCTAAGTTTCATTCCATTGTTTCAGTTTGTTCGTCTAGATCGTTAAACGGGCTAATCCCCGTATCAATTGGTATCAGAGCTTTGGGGATATTCAACCATCAGCAAAAGAGTCATAAAATCACAAAAAGAGTTTGTTTGGATCATTGCAATTGATCATTGTCTTTTGTTAGTCTTTTCTTTTCTTCAGTTTTTCTCTCTTCTATTCTAAGTAGATTGAATTCTAACTTGTTTGTTGTTCTTGATCAGCGAATTGAACACCAAAGTCATCAACAAACACCAACACCACCACGCCAGCCCCACCACCACTTTCATGCCGCCAAAACCTACCCTAACCTACTGTTTTCGTAAACCCTAATCCTGCAACAGCCATATCTTTGCTTAATCCTACAACAATCATATATTTTCATATTTTTTTTCATAATCCTTCTTCACCCATATCTTTCCATATCTCATCTCTAACTATATCTTATCTTTTTAGTTGTTTCCCTATTTACCCTCTTGTTATTTAATTTTCATTTTATTTTTGTTGAGATAGAAAAAAAAAGGAAATCTGTAGTCATGAATATTTAAAAAAAAAAAAAAGAAAGAGAGAAGGACGAACCAAAAATAAAAGAAAAGAAAAGAAGAATTCAGCTTTGTGTTTGCATTGTGTTTAGCTCTAAGTTATTGAACTAACATCATTGTTCTTGCAAGAGTTGACCAAGAGAAAAAAGATTTCAAGGGGACTCCAAGAAACCTACATTTCAAGCCTTTTTCATCCGGCCACCCTACCCTAAACCGACCTTAGTTGTTGATTTTGGTGTTTGAGGTTGCAAGTTGAGGCACTAACGAGTAAGGTTCATTTAGCTTATCTTGAGTCTATATTTCGGGTCATTTTGGTTGTACATCTCATTCATACAACTAGTCCATTCCTTGAGTCATTATTTTTTTCTTTCTTTTATTGAGACAGCCTAGAACATACCTTGATTAATTCAATTGTTGTTTCGTGTTTGCTTATATTTGACTAGACACTACCCACACAAGGTTGTTAATTCTTACAAGGTGAGCCATCAGCAATGTCTTATCACATCACTTGAGAGTGAGGGATAAACACTTGACAGACACACTAGAGAGGATTTTGTCTTGATCTAATCTAACGTGTTTGCTTGTTTTGTTGTGTTTAACAAGATGTCTAGTGATCATCATACCGAGAAGCAACCGGAGTCTAGTCTGGCAGATTTGGTTAGCATGATGAAGGCTATGATGCAAGAAGAATTTAAAGCCATGGAAGATAGGCTTACGGGTTTACAAGGGCAAATAACCGAGCTTAAGACTAGTAAGGCTAAAGAAGACACCTCATTTCCCCTAACTAAGGCACTAGGCCATCACATTGAGAAAGGAGCAGGTTCTAAACCCTTAACTATAAGCCATCGACGAGTACCTCTTGGCAGCCAACAA
The DNA here is from genome assembly GCA_033239125.1 of Fagopyrum homotropicum. Classification (NCBI taxonomy): domain Eukaryota; kingdom Viridiplantae; phylum Streptophyta; class Magnoliopsida; order Caryophyllales; family Polygonaceae; genus Fagopyrum; species Fagopyrum homotropicum. The sequence continues at coordinate 94,657,311 of BSWB01000002.1, read as the reverse complement.
GAAGCTTTCTACGAAGCCAAGAAGAGTCTCATTAATGCTTCACAGGGGCATCATTCTAACTCTAAACCTCCTATTCATGATAACAATCATTATGCTAATTTCTCTCTTAGCACCACACAGGATGGAGATAATGAGGTGTCCAAAGATGATGGCTATGATTATGCACAAGAAAGAAGACAAGAGGAAGCCTGGTGGCAAGACGAGGAATGGATGAGAAATGAGGAAAGAAGGATGGAACAAAATAGGAGGCGTGAAGAGAGGAGACAAGAACATGAGAGGGATCAAGATGGGAGGCGTGAGTATAGATGGAGGCAAGAGGAAGACTATGAAGGGAGGAGAGACAATAGACACCAAAGGAGAGGGCGAGATGATGAGCAAGATGATCTAGGCAAGGTGAAGATCAAGATTCCATCCTTTAAAGGCAAGTGTGATCCGGATGTGTACATGGTTTGGGAGACGAAGATTGAGCAGATATGGGCGTGTCACAACTTTCCCGAGAATAAAAAGGTACATTACTCAGCCCTTGAGTTCACTGATTATGCTTTGATATGGTGGAATGAGCTTGTGAAGGAAAGGAGGCGAAACATGGATCCACAAGTTGCAACATGGGCACAAATGAGGGCAATCATGTGAGCTCGATTTGTTCCCCAACACTATAGGAGGGACTTGAGGCAAAAGTTGGAAAACTTGATGCAAGGTTCAATGAGTGCCGAGGAGACATACAATGCCATGCAAATGGCTATGGTGAAGGCAAATGTTAGTGAGGATGAAGAGGCAACTATGGCCAGGTATCTCCGTATCCTTAATTCAAGTTTTGCTAACGAGGTGGATTTGTTTCCCTACTCTACTATGACAGAATTACTACATCTCGCCATCAAAGTCGAGAAGAAGATAAAAGGGAGGAGTCAAGGCGTAAAGAGCACATTTGGGACCTTAAATGTATGGAAACAACAAGGAGGGCACCGACACGGAGGATACAACCGCGAAGCCCTCAAAACAGCCCCCGAGCAAGCTCCCTCATGCCCAACCTACCCTAAGACACCTACTGCAGCCCCTAAACAACCTCAAGGAAGTACTTATAACTCTTCTTCTTCTAGGGCTACAGATGTTGTGTGTTTTAAGTGTCAAGGTAGAGGACACATGATGAAAGATTGTCCGAATAGGAGAACTTTGCTAATAAATCATTTAGGCCAATATGAATCAGAATCTGAGCATGAACTTGAATGTAATGAAATCGAGCCTAGTGATGATGTTGATTCGGATGATGGAATAGTATATGAACAAGGGGATTGCTTCCTTGCTCAACTTGTGTTGTATGATCTCCCTAGTTTATTCCTAGCTAATAACTATGTGCTATGTGATTTGGATGTTCCAAACGAGTCTATTGCTTGTGTTGAATCTGATTTTAAGCATGATGAGTCTCTTGAATGTCTAGATACTGATTTTGAGCATGATGAGTCTCTTGAACGTATTGAATCTGATTTTGAGCATGATGAGCCTGTTTTGGATGGTTGCTTGTCACATGATAATGCTTTGATAGCTAGGAGAGCCCTTAGTATACAACCTGCCCCTTGTCAGGATAACCAAAGGGAAAACTTATTTCACACTAGATGTTTGGTTAAAGGGAAGGTTTGTAATGTTATAATTGATGGGGGGGGTAGTTGTTGTAACATAGCTAGCACAAAATTGGTTAATAAGCTGCAATTAACAATTTTCTATCACTCTAGGCCTTATAAGCTTCATTGGATGAATGAATGTTGAGAATTGAAGGTAAATAAGCAAGTTAAGGTCACATTCACTTTAGGCTATTATGAGGATAATGCTTTGTGTGATGTTGTGCCTATGCAAGCTTGTCAAATCTTATTAGATCGTCCTTGGCAATTTGATAGGAGAGTCTTACATGATGGTTACACTAATAGGTATACTTTCACTTTTAATGGAAAACATGTAACCTTAAAGCCTATGACTCCCTTACAAATAGCTGAGGCATTTGAGAAGAATAAAGCAAGTGAACAATGGGTAGACCAAGCTAAGAAGGGGAGTAAGCCAAATAATTCCAAAACCGAGCCTATAGAGCCTTCTAACACCCTTTTCGCTTCAACTAACACACAAATGCCCTCTACTTTGTTAGTAGCTAAATCTGAATTTCAAAGTGCTTATCTTCCTCTAGAAATCACTTTGATGACCTTATGTAAGAAGTCAACCCTAGTGAGTGATGAAACTAAGGCAAATATTCCACCTAGCATTGTAGCCATACTTGAGGAGTTTAAGGATGTGTTTCCTAATGAGATATCCCATGTCCTACCACCCTTGAGGGGCATAGAGAATCAAATAGATCTCATTCCGGGAGCAACCTTACCGAATAGGCCAGCCTATAGAATGAACCCTAATGAGAGCCAAGAGGTTAGAAACCAAGTGTAAGAGCTCTTAAATAAGGGTTATGTGAGGGAAAGCCTTAGTCCATGTGTTGTCCCCGTGCTTTTAGTGCCTAAGAAAGATAATACTTGGAGGATGTGTATTGATTGTAGGGCCATCAATAACATAACCATTAAGTATCGCCACCCTATCCCACGCCTTGATGATATGTTAGATGAGCTTCATGGTTCCACTATGTTTAGTAAAATTGATCTTAGGAGTGGATACCATCAGATTAGGATGAAGGAAGGGGATAAGTGGAAAACTACTTTAAAACCAAGTTTGGTTTATATGAGTGGCTTGTTATGCCATTTGGACTTACTAATGCTCCTTCTACTTTCATGAGATTAATGAACCATGTTTTGAGAAAGTTTATAGGTAAATTTGTTATTGTTTACTTTGATGACATTCTTATTTACAACAAATCACTAGAGGAGCATGAAAGACATCTAAGGGAAGTTGTTTCTACTCTTAGAGATGAACACTTGTATTCCAATATTAAGAAATGTGACTTTTGCACTAATCAAGTTATTTTTCTTGGGTTTGTAGTGAACATAGACGGTTTACAAGTGGATGAAGAGAAGATCACGCCATTTGTGTGGGGTAGTGCGCAGAACCATGCAATCAACAAGCTTAAGGAGGTTCTCACTCATGCACCTTTGCTTGCTCTTCCAGATTTCAACAAACCTATTGCTTTCGTTAGTGAGAAACTCAAATGAGCGTGTCTTAACTATTCTACTTATGATAAGGAGTTATATGCTTTGTTTGGAGTACTTAAGACATGGCAACACTACTTGTGTCCTACGAAGTTTATCTTGCATTCTGATCATGAATCTTTAAAACACTTTAGGAGTCAAGATAAACTAGATAGGCGACACGGTAGTTGGATGGAGTTCATTGAGACTTTTCCTTATGTTATCAAGTATAAAAAGGGAAAGGACAATGTAGTTGCTGATGCATTATCTAGGAGACACTCTTTGTTCACCACCCTTGATTCTAAAGTGCTAGGTTTCGTGTATATTAAGGAATTATATGTTGATGATGCTGATTTTGGTGAAACCTACAAGATATGTGTGGCTAAGGGTGCTCTAGATAAGTTCTACTTGTTTGATGGTTTCTTGTTTAAGGCTCATAAGGTTTGTATCCCTAGGTGTTCTCTTCGGATGTTATTAGTTGATGAAGCCCATAAAGGAGGATTAATGGGACCTTTTGGGAGAGATAAGACTTATGCTACGGTTACTTCACATTTCTTTTGGCCTCATATACTTAGGGATGTAGAACATGCTGTTAAGAGATGTTTAGAATGCCTTAGAGCCAAATCCGAAGTGAAACCCCATGGTTTGTACACGCCTTTGCCAATCCCTACAACCCCTTGGGAGGATATTAGTATGGACTTTATTGTGGGATTGCCTAGGACTAAGAGGGGCAGAGACTCGATATTTGTGGTTGTAGATCGATTCTCTAAGATGGCTCACTTTATAGCTTGCCATAAGACTGATGATGCCACCAATGTAGCCAACTTGTTTTTTAGGGAAGTAGTTAGGTTGCATGGAGTTCCGAGGACTATAGTTAGTGATAGGGATGTTAAATTTCTAAATTACTTTTGGAAAACTCTTTGGGGAAAGCTAGGAACTAAGTTATTGTTTTCTACTTCTAGTCACCCTCAAACTGATGGCCAAATTGAGGTAACTAATAGGACACTAACTACTTTGTTAAGGGCTGTTATTAAGAAGAGTCTTAAGGAATGGGAAGATGCCTTACCTCATGTCGAATTTGCTTATAATAGGGTTGTGCATTCTTCAACTTCCATTTATCCTTTTGAGTGCGTGTATGGGTTTAATCCACTAACCCCGTTTGATCTTACACCGTTGCCTAAGAAGGAGCGAGTAGATTTTAGTGCTAAAACGCAGGTTGAACACATTCGGGAGTTGCATGAGAGGACACACTAGAAGCTTGAGGAGAAGGGCAAGTACAATGCTGCGAAAGCTAACCACGGACGCAAGAAGATCACATTCGAGCCTGGTGATCTCATGTGGTTGAACTTAAGGAAGTAGAGGTTTCAATAGTTGAGGAAATCCAAGCTCTCTCCAAGAGGAAATGGACCTTTCAAGGACTTACACAAGGCGGGGGATAATGCTTATGTTTTGGAGTTGCCGGATGATTACGCATGCGATCCTACATTCAATGTGCGTGACTTGAGTCCATTCCCACCGTAGAGCTATGTTCATGGTGATTCGGGATCGAATCCTTTTCAAGAAGGGGAGAATGATGAAGGATCATCCAAGCTAAGTCAAGGTCCCTTAACAAGGGCTCAAGCTAAACTACAAGCTGAGATCGATCCATTGCTTCTAACCATGAACCACCTAACTCACCTTCCATGAGCCAACGAGCCTTGATGATGATCATGGTCCACCAAGAAACAAGCTGTACGCCTAAGGGTTCTACATAAGGGTGAAATGTTCCAAATTGGCTGAATAAGCTTATTTGGCTGTTTTAAGTGTTTTTAAGTCTTTTTAGAATAAAAGCCCAAACTTATGTCTTGATGGGCCTTTAGTTAATTATTTCAGTTTATTAACATATTAAACACTATATATGTATGTTATTAGGCGTGCTAGGTCAGAGATGCAGAAGATACACGTTAAACACAGTTTTTGTGTTGCTATTGCAAATTGGCGATTTCCAGCCTGTTGGAGAGCTTTGTGATTTTATTTTAGCTTAACTCTTCTTGTCTGAGTTAATCTCCTTAGGGATTAGTGTTGCAATTTGTTTATAAGCATCCTCTTGGTGCTTTCAATCACCATATTGATTGTGTCAAGTTGTAGAAGCAAGGTTGATTAGTCTTTTGGATTGGCTCTTGAATTCATTGTTCAACGGTTCTTCCATATTTTATTCGGTTCTTCTTAACCATCTATCTTTATATTTTCGTGCTTATCATTCCTCCATACCTAAGTTTCATTCCATTGTTTCCAGGTTGTTCGTCTAGATCGTTAAACGAGCTAATCCCCGTGTCATCAACTAATCTCGCAAGTGCAGGTGCAAGTGCAGGCACCGGTAGTGCTCCCGTCCTAAATGCCTCCTCAACTTGTCGTACGTAGTCTGGAAATATGGTAGCTCCAGTAGATGGTCCCCCGGTCCTAGCAGATGGGGAACTATGCGCCCCGGAACTCACAACTGTCCTATCCCTAGCCTCGGGAACGACGCTCTCTGCCACGTCATCTACGGGAATCTCAACTGCTGGCGGATCCACTACTGGTGGGTCCGCAATGGGGATACGTCCCCAACCTCTCATTCCTGGAGGTCTCGCTACTCGTCCCCGTCTCGGGGCGGTAGGAGGAAGAGGGGCTCTACCCCTGGTGGGTCCTACGTATGCGGTTGCTCTCGTACGTGCCATCTAATAGCGTATTGCATTTATTTATAAATAAAAACATATGTAATACTTATGAACTTGATATTGTAACATCCGGAATTTTTATTCTGGATCGTGAGCGAGTCACCGACCTTCCCGTAGGCACGGCTCGGTTTTCCCGCAAGCACGAGGCGCTGAGTAACGGGATTTATTCCAAAATCCCGCCCCGACCTCTCGTTATTTCACTCTTCCTTTTGGACCCCTCGGTTCCCAGCGTAAGTGAGAAGACGGGTAAGCTGACCCTTGGGTACCCTCTTTTGTGGCAGCCTTTTCCCTATCTCTCTCTCATCTCATTTCACTTTCACGTGAAGTGATTCCTTCCTCCTCAAAACTATATCTCTCTTTTGGCTTTGAACTTGGAAGCTCTTCCATGGAGGCCCACCTCTTTCCCTCCCTCTTGTGTGTGAGTTATCTAGTCTTCGTGTTCTCTACAGATCCGTTTGGATGGGTAAGTCTTCTTCTTTCCCCTCCCTCACCTTCATCCTCTTCCTTGATCTCCAATGGTGGAAACCATGGATCTTAAGCTTTTCTTCTCCCTTTCGGCTTGCATGTGAGTGGATCATGTCTAGGATGTTTGCTTGAGTGTGGATCCATGTGTTAGATGTTCTGCAGCCAAGCAAGGAAGCTAGGAGGCCATGGCACATCAAGAAGACCATCGAAAAAGTCATTATAGATCGGCCACTGGAGCTCGACCGCCCCCATGGGTGGACAGCGCCGCAGGGGAGGCCTTTGAACTGAACCGTAGGGGCGGCCAGCATATATATATATATATATATAATTGCATACATCAAATCCAGAAATCTATGTCGCCGAGGTTTGCGTGAGGAGTGGTGGTCCCGTTCATTCTAACCCAATCCCGACTCATGCAAATGAATTTTGAAAACAAAAAAGTCAGAACCCGTGGGTGTTCTGTTTATTCCTCATTTAGTATTTAGAAGGTTGCGAGTGCCATTGTTGTCAACCTATGGCTCGGATACCACTTTTGTAAGACCCCAAATCCGTGGGATATCGGGATGCTACGGGCGAGATCTCAAAATGGGTCCCGACCCTTAGCCTGACAAAAATTTCACCGGACCTTTCCAACATGGCACAAATAAAAGAAAAAATTCAAATTGTTTATAATGTATGCGAGAAACTGAAAGGTAAAGATACAAGGTGGAAACTCAGCCGAGTCTTCAAAACGACACAAACCCCAAAATATAAATCCGAATCCATTCATCCAAAACCATAAAGCCAAACATAATCAGAATAATCCCAAAAACGCCCCCGTCCTATAATGTACGGCGACCCTCGGCTGTCCACTCCTCCACCTCACTCGGTGGCGTCCCTAACCTGTGGAGCATCTACACAAACGGTTTAAAACGTTATCTCATATTCTAAACCTTAGAATCAATGGGAGAGGAACATACACAAGTAATCTCATCACAAGCATACAACATACATAAAAGCACACCACACTAGTTTATTATTTTTGTTATTATTAAGTCGTATTCCGTTCTAATTCAACTTAGGTTTGTGACACGAGACCACCGTGGTCCCGCCTCTGTCCCTACTTACCGGCATGGAACGGTACGGATGCATCCGTCCATCTAACCAACACGGGCTAGTCACCGAGAACCTCCTATACTCTCACAAGAGCTAGGCAGATGATGTCACCGCCCGTTATCATACACTTGGGTAAAAATAACATAAAGTCGGTGATCCTATTACTGGTTAGTTGTTTATAACATAAACAATAATATACACATACACCACCACACACACATCAATGCTAATATGTAAAATACGAGCTAAGTAAGTCCGAAGACTTACCTCCGTCAAGGTAACTCAAATAAACCACTCTCAACTTCCCGCAGGAAAACGCTCAGAGGCTGGCCAAACGAGGCACAATATCAACAACTGACTAAAAAGCTAGAAGTCCTCGGACTTCTAGTCTCCAACGGATATATGAGGTCCTAACTCTAGCATGCTAGGTCCAACCTCTAATCTCAAAGATCATATTAAGATCGTAAAGAAGATAATTCAACAAGTTCAATATCCAAACACTAATATCTAGGGTTCGAGGCCACTACATGACATTTGCTCTACGTTATACTAAAATCACCTAGCATGATATACTACCATCAACATAACTAACAAGGGAGAAGGTACTCACACACGGTCCAAGGTGAAAGACGATCTACGGACGTCGAGAACGGGTTTGATGGCATCGAGGCACTGCCGGACCTAAGACCAAAGCTAAGCAAAATTATCTTAAATTCTAATTTTGAAAGGAAGCTTTAGCGCATAAAGATATTCCAATGAAAAACTCCGCTTTCAAAACCAAGGTTAAACACGTTAAAACCTATTTCCGGGCAAAATACCCAAAATGGAAATTGACCATAAAACCGCAATTCAAACTCGGGCCATCAAAAGAATTTAAACCAACAAAGGCACCATAGTTAATTTGCAAATGAGTTAGGTCACAAACTACAAAAAAAGTTAAGGGTTCAATATGTAATAATTTACTACAGGGGGATAATAGTTCATTTCTAAAAATTCTTGGGTCACAGTTGTAGTTATTAACAAAGTGTGGCCAAAATTCCAAATAACACAAAAGGGAGGGGCCCGAATTAAAAAGCCCTAATAAGGTTCTTCAACCTTCAGCAACGCGACAGAGGGAGGCGAGGAGAACGAGCACCCAGCGCCTGCTCAGGAGAGGGAGAGAAGAGGCGGCCGGGCATACAGGCGGCGGCTTCAGCGGCGTCATCTCCGGCGGTAGACCGAGCTCCATTCGACGGCTTTTGCACAAAACAGAGAAGAAAGGAAAGAGGAGGCGAAGACGGCGGTTGTGGAGTGGCTCTCCTTCCTTCCTATGGTTCCCAGCGGCATCGTCTCCGGCGTGGTTCAATCCCTCAATTGATATCCGGCATTGCAATAGAGAGGGAAAAGAGACGGGGAGAGAAGAGTGGACAATGGTGAGTTGAGAGGCTATGACAGAGAGAGGAGAGGTAAGGGAGGGAGATAAGGGGAATGGCTCCTTGGGGGTAGTCATCATAGAGAGGGCGAAGAGGCGCTGCAGCCTGCAGGGGCGAGGGCGAATGGACAGGCAGGCAGGCTAGGTAGGCTGCAAACGAAGGGAGGGGAGTGAGGAGGCAAAAAAGGAGAAAGGAGAAAAGAGAAAAAAAGAAAAGAAAAAGAAGAAAGAAAAAGGGAATAGGGTAAAATTGGATTAAACGATCGGAACGGGATTTCCCGGATCGGTAAATCCCGAATTTCCGACAAAATCAAATTAATAAAAAAAATACGGAAATACATACATGCATCCCAAAATAATAACATACCCGGAAAAGATATTGTTATAATGTAAAAATACTTTAAATAATAACTCAAGCTACTAACGAATCGATAGAAGGGAGAAAAACAAAGTTGGAACACACCCAAATAAACGGCGCGTTACACTGACAACAAGTTCACTGGATCTTACAACAAGGCACATATAGATTAAAAACAAATACTTAAACTGTACAATATATACATCAAGAGGTTTACAACATTATCGCCGAGTACAAAACAGGATCAATAGATCCAAAGAGTACAAAATATCCCATATCCCACAAACAACCTGGTGTACGGAAGTCCTCGACTGATCACCCATCTGGCTCAGTCTACAGTCCTCCTATCCTGCAGATCAACTACAACACGGTATAAACCGTTAGCTAACAGAAATGAATAAGAATGAATTAATAGCACAAACACACAACAAGACCTCACAACATGCAATGCCACTCACACAACCGTTCATTATCTTTAATTAAATGATTCAATACTAATTCAACTTCTTTTGTTGCACGAGGAACCTAAAGAACCCCGTCTCTTCCCCTTTAACTCAGGTGTTGCATGGGGATCTACCTCCCCCCTGAGCTACTTGCTTCCGAGCACCTCCTTCCACTCTCGGCAAGCTTCCTGCAATTGGTCATGACCCGTTATAATACACTTGAGCCTTTTAAGGTAATAAAGTGGTCATCCTAGTCCGGTTTAGATTATAAATGCATCAATCATATGAGCACACACACAACCATCACAACCACTCAAATCCACAACTGCATGCTAACTAAGTCATGTGGACTTACCTGAAATACTCATAATCTTGTACCACGTCACAGTTTCCCCTTGAGGAAACGATCAACGCCTACATACGCAAGGCACACAATATATCAAACGCTGCAAAGGGTTAGGAGACGCGTCTCCTACCTCATAACCACAACCATCCCATAACTTGGATCTAAACCTCAAGATCCTCAACATAACTCACAATTCCTCAAATATCAAGGTAGCATCTAATCAATATTCCTCAATCTCAATTCTAATCCTAATTTAATTAATTAATCTTTAATTAATTAAATTTCACTAGAATAACGTTTTGCCCGCAAGCAATTTCTAAACTCACCTGCCATTAGATTTCATCAAACAAACAACCCATAAACACCAGAATAATATAATGAACATAATGAAATTTCTAATTATCCATTTTGACAAGCCTAAGGTCAATTTAGGCCAAATCGTAGTACGGAAAACGAATAAATTCATAACTTATTCGTTACTAATCCGATTGACGATCAGAAAGAAGATTCGGAATCACAACGACACAGGCTACGCATGGACAACATCAAATTCACCGGAATTTGAGCGACGGAACAGTCTCAATGACATATATTCTCGACCAAGTCTTCATCTGCTCGGAAATGTAGAAACTCGGTATCGATATGAAGAGAATGAAGAGAGGAATCCAAAAACTCAAACGGAATTGAAATCGGATTAGAAAGGGAGAGTAGATCTGAGTTTGAAATTTGAGAGAAATCAGAGCTTTTACGAAGAAACGTAAAAGAAAATGAATTAGTAAACGATTTTACGCTATTTATAGTGAAGACGATAATTAACCTTTAGCGAACTCAATAATTATCCTTTAACCGATTCAAAGGATTGTTGAACCCCCTTCTCCAAACTTCTCGAAATTGGAATAATAGATCTTGAATACTGTAGGGATAACTATTCCACAATTACCTCAGAAAACATGTACTCCTAAGCCGTCTTTCTTAACCGTTAAGAAACGAAATAGCGACTCTTTTGGACGTTTTTCCTTTCCATGCTATTTCATATCTAGGACACGTCCGATGTCCTGATCATTTTTCTCAACTGCATTTTTATTAATTGGAGCTCCCAAATGCTCCAAATTATAACACCCCGAATCCGCGGGACTGGGGGCTCTACGGGTTGGGACGTCACAATGGGTCCCGACCCTTAGCCTGACAACAATTTCACCGGATCTTGCAGCAAGACACAAATAAAGGCCAAAATAAAATACATTTTTATGCAATGAAATGAAACCCAAACGCATACAAACAAAGACTTCAACCGATATACAATACCAAAGACCAAACGCCATACAAGCGGCATACAAACTTAGTAAACGAAGGATGAAACACAACTCGACTCCAATCAAAACCCACTCCTAAAATGTACGGAACCCCGGTTGCCCACACTTCCTGATCTCTCTGCCGCATTCCTACCCTGAAAGGCAATCTACAACAATCGGTATAAAACCGTTAGCTAATATTTGCAGCATTAGAATCAAGGAGAAGCCACGTACACACATACATCAACATAACACATAACATGCTCAAAACACACAAGTCCGGTTATTATCTTTTTATTTTTAGGTCATATCCCGTTCTAATTCAACTTCTTTTGTGACACAAGAATCTCCCGAAACTCCCCTCGGTTCCCACTTACCGCATGAAAAGGTATGGATGCATCCGACCGTCTAACCACACGGGCTAGTCGCCAAGAACCTCCTAACTCTATGCAAAAGCTAGACAAGTTGTCACCGCCCGTTATCATACACTTTGGCCAAATAATATATAAAGTTTGGTGATCCTATTTCTGGTTTTATAAGTCAAAATGAAAGAAATAAAACACACACCACCAAACACGCATCGAATCTAATACATAGAATATGAGCTAAGTAAGTCCGGAGACTTACCTTATCACCACACTCAACTCACAACACTCTCGCTTCCCTTGGGAAGGAGTCCACAACCTGCTCACAAGAAGATAACTATATTAACAACTCACTCAACTCAAGAAGTCTAAGACTTCTACACAAATGATCTACGCGAGATTATTTGACTCACATTCTAGGACCGCATCCTAGAATCTCTCATGCTCGCATCACACTCACCACAAGCTAGAAGTCCTTAGACTTCTAGACCCTATGATCTCGCAGGATCATAACCCATAACACATTCTAGGATAAACTTCCCCAGTCCAACAACATCAACGGTAACAACACCATGCTAGGATAAGTCAATCCTAAGCTCCAAAATCCTACAAGATCATACAACCCCAACCTCGAGCCTCAGAACACTCACAAGATCAAACATACATTCAAAGCCATATGCCCAAAATTACGCGAGGAACATAAGGTTGGACTTATACTCATCACGTATGCAACCTTCGCGAGTTATATGTCAATTACTATCAATGATTAAGTTAATCAACATTAATTAGAATTCGGAAATCTTAACTATTACATCCACCTCCAATAACAAGGGTTTTTTTGAGAGGAAATCTCACACTGATGCCTACAATGTCTTCAACCCTTGCAATTTCAAAATTTGTCTACTGATTCTACACCTTTTCAGACATGAATTTCAAACGAACATGGACTTCAAACAATCATATCCCCAAAGCAATCTCAGTGAATTGATTTAAGCAACAATCTTCTGCAAAATCAGGTCTAGTCATCAACAATTAAAGTTTTGAAACAAGCATATCCCTATAATTGATTTGTGCATCCTTAGAGACAATTAAAGTTTTGAAACAAACTTCAAACAAACATATCCCTAACGACAATCGAGATGTGCATCCTTCTTTGCATGCCTGAAACCTAGAATTTGGAGGTGTGGTAGTTCTTAGGGTGAAGGATAGACACACAACCAAAGTCTCTTTGGCGAGGTTAATGGTGGAAATATGACTTCCGAATATGAGGATTCCCCCGATCGGCGAAAGTGGGCGACGAGGCAATTCCAATACCGAGTATGTAGACAATGGTAAGATGAGAGAAGGGGGAGAAATGGTGGACCAAGAATAAGAGAAGGCGGGGATGGGCGGCGCCATGACGGTTTAGTTGGTGGTTGAATTAAAATAAGAGAGGGTTGAGAGTTATTGTCGATGGAAATGGATGGTTCATGTGAAAGAAGGTTTAATATATACTTGGTTTTCAATGTAATTACAAAAATTAATAGGGGCAATAACGTCATTATACACAAGAAACACTAGTTTAGTTTGAGAAACCCTTACTTTTTTGAGAGTTTCAAAAATACTCCCAAAAACACTAGTCACTAGTGTTTTCTAGGGTGCCAAACACCCGTTATCTTTGCTAGCACTCTTCAACACTCATAAACACTAGTGTTTATGAGTTGCCAAACACAACCTAAACTAACAATCTGTTATTGAAAAATTTCACGTAACTTTTTTTTTCCAACCAATCTATTTTTTGGGACAATAAATCTTTATTTTCAAACTATTTTTTAAGATAGGGAATCTTTTGTTATTATACTCATCTATTTACATTAAATTTTTTGAGAAATTTTGTAATCCCACATTGATTAGCCACTAAGATAGTTTTAGAACTTGTATAAATAAGGAGTCCAAAGGGTATACAAACAATACATTTCTTGACCTTTTGGTAAAGTTCAAGTACAATTATTATGTGCGATTGTTATCCTACAATTATCAAGGTCTTAATATTTTCCTCTGAATATTTATTTTTTAGGACGATTTTTTCTTTTGTAAATGATTATCAGCCTAATCTATTTACGTTAAATTTTTTGAGGGATTTTGTTATCTCACAGAATATATGAATAATAAATTTCTTGGCATTTTGGTTAAGTTAAAGTATAATCTATTATACATATTCAAATATAAAGTGAGCACGGATTTTGTTGACGTGGCGCGCTGTGGAAGTAGTATTGAAGTGGAGCTCCCACAATTTTTTGGCCAATAAAATTTTATTTTATAAACTAATTTTTTAAGCCAGAAAATATTTTTTTATTAAACTAACAATCTGTTTTTTAAAAATTTTCACATAACTTTTTTTTGTTCAAACCAATATATTATTGGGACATTAAATCTTTATTTTTGAACTTGTTATTAAGCTAGGAAATCTGTTGTTATTAGTCTGATCTATTTACGTTAAATATTTTGAGGGATTTTGTTATCCCACGTCGATTAGCTACTAAGGTTGATAGTTTTAGAAGTTGTATAAATAAGGAGCCAAAGAGTTTATAAACAATACATTTCTTGACCTTTTGGTTTGATTCAAGTACAATAATTATTTGGGATTGTTACCATACAATTATTAGGGTCTTAATGTTTTCCCGTGAAGTTTCAAAGTATACAAATAATACAATTCTTGGCCGTTTGGTTAAGTTCAAGTATAATCTATTATCTATTATACATACTAAAAGAGAGCATTGATTTTGCTGACGTGACGCGTTGTGGAAGAAGTATTAAAATGAGCTTACACAATTTTTCTGCCAATAAATCTTTATTTTGTAAACTATTTTTTTAAGTCAAAGAGTCTTTATTTATTGAAAGAATTTGGCCTACTAGGCCTTTTTTGGTTTTTGTTTAAGCAATTATACCCAATATATTTTTACTGTTAATGAGGTGGTAATAGGTAAATTAATTTTCACCTGCTTCCTCCCGCTTCATTCAAGTCACGAACCTAACTTCTTCCAGCCACCAGAGAGCGTCTCGACTCCTCAACTTCAACTCAATATTTTCCCTCAATCTCTCTCGTAATCTAAGATTCTTCAAGTTTCCGATCTTCTCATGTTATCTCCGGCATTCTCCATCAATCACAATCTCAATTTCGTCATCGTTGATAGGAGTTTTCAACCCAATTCTCTCCTTTGCCTATTAATCGATCATAAACTCTAACCAACAGAAAAATGTCTATTCGATCTAAGGCAGTAGGAAACCGATCGTCTGCTTCTGATGTTCCTACGTTCAATCTTCTAACCCCAACGCCTCCTTCATCGATTGAAGAGGATGTTTCTGTAACATCCGGTATTTTTATTCTGGGTGTCGAGACGTTTTCCGATCTTTCCGTGTCAGCGGCTTAGTTTTCCCGCAGGCAAGTTTGCTGAATGCTAGTATTTATCCCCGAAATCCCGTGCAAATGTTTGAATTCCCTCTTTTGCTTTCCGGCCTCGGGTTATGGAGTGAGGGGAAAAGGGGGAAAACTGACCCTTGGGTCTCCCCACCCCTTTATGTAGCTTTCATTACTCTCCCTCTAACCTCTTTCTCTCTTTTCACTCTTACGCCAATACTTTCCTCTCTTCACTTTTCTCCTTGTGCACTCTTCTTCCTTGGAAGATCTTGGAAGGATTCTACAGCTTTGAAGAGTTGAAACTGTTGTGGTAAGCTCCCTCCTCCCTTCTTTCTTTTCGTTGATTTTTTCTCCATCTTCTTCTTCTCTTCACCTCCATCGCTATGGAGGAAGCTTTGAAGAGAGATCTTGTAAACCCTTTGCATGTCCCTCCTTCTATCTCGTTTAGGTCGTCGTGAGGAATCTAAGACCTGTGGTTAGTGTTGGGAGAAGACCCAGCTACTGGAGGAGGCTCTTGGAGCAAAGACACAGTCGAAGAAACAAAGAAGACGAAGCTTTTGTAGTTTGACCGCGGGGGCGGATCACCCGAGGCGTAGGGGCAAACCACCAGCCACCGTAGGGGCGGCCAGAGCCACCGCAAGGGTGGCTCCCAGGCGCAAGGGCGGCTACAGGCTTCCACAGGGGCGGTGACAGCTCCACGCAGGGGCGCCAACTTGCTTCCACAGCTGCGTTTTCTTCACCAGTAGGCTTCTTCCTCCCTTTCTCTTTGTTCCTTTCCTTGCCTTATGGTTATACCTTGTTAGAAGGATGCTTAGGGTGGACCTACAACTTATGAGAATGCCATCTAGTGGTTGTGATCTTGGGAGCCCTTATGGCTTGATGTAGTTGTTGATCTTGAGTTGTTGAGCATGTTGGATCTTTCTAGGCTAGATTGGCTCTCCTAAGCTATTGTTCATGAACATGTGTTGTAAGGTTGTTGTGAGTGGGTTCCTTGTGCTGAGAGTGTGGTGAGGCTTGTGAGTTCTAGGATGTGGTTCCTAGGTTAAGAGCTAGGTGATCTTGCGTAGATCACTAGGATGAAGTCTTAGACTTCTTGTGTTGGACTATGTGTTGATGATCGTGTATCCTCTTGTGAGCAGGTTGGGGAATTAATATTTAAGGAAGCAAGAGTGTGTGAGTTGAGTGTGGTGATGAGGAAAATCTCCGGACTTACTTAGGTTGTATTCTATGTATTAGATTCGATGCGTGTTTGGTGGTGTATGTTTTATTGCTTTCTTTATAACCATTAAAACCGGAATTAGGATCACTGACTTTATTTTACATTGGTCCAAGTGTATGATAATGGGTGGTGACATCATCTGCCTAGCTCTTGTGAGAGTCTAGGAGGTTCTCGGCGACTAGCCCGTGCTGGTAGACGGTCGGATGCATCAGTACCATTCTGTGTCGGTAATTGAGGACCGTGGCGAGTTTCGGGAGATTCTCATGTCACAAAAGACGTTGAATTAAAATGGGATATGACTTAATAATAAAAATATAATAAACCGGATTTGTGTGCTTTGGAGTATTTTGTGTGTTTATCTTGACTTACGTGTGTTTGTGCCATCACCGTAATTCTAATGCCTTGAATATTAGCTAACGATTTTATACCGATGTGTTAGTTGCCTTGCTGGTTAGGAATTCGACCGAGAGATCCGAAAGAGTGGGCCACCGGGGTTCCATACATTTTGGGGGGGGGGTTTGGTTGGTGTTCGCCCCCTAAAGGTGTGTGCAAATAAGCTTTAAATTTATAAAATTAGAATCAAGCAGCGAACCCGCAGTGTACGGATCGACGTAGTTAAGCAAGAATTCCAGAGTATCGAACACAGGGATTTGGGTGGGAACAAATTCAATTGCAGGTTATCAAGCGAGTAAATATGAGAGTTTTGCAAATATTGGGAAAACAACAATCCTAAAGATCCAAGTATCCAGCTGTGGCAATCGATTCAGGATATACTAATGATATAAAGACAGAGTTGAGATATGCAAAGGTATGCTAATGTAAAGTAATCGTACGGTGAAGTTCTAAAAACCTTATATGACTCACCTACAAGACACTCTCTATACAGGTTGTTGAGGCTCAATATAGAAAGGTTCTAAAGGCAAGAATCAATGTCAAATACCCAAACTTGTAATCCAAGGATCAAGACTAACTTAGCCGATTACGGTTATGACACTCACAATCGAGGTAGAGGTTGTTGAGGCTTCACTACCACCTAGAAAAGATAAGTCTAAACTAAGTTAAAGCAAATCTTTAACTTTGGATTAAAGTAAAAGCAGGTTCGTAAACTTAAAGGAAATTACGGTTGGATCTTGAGATTCCACGGTCGTGGATCTCAAGAACAGCCCGTAATTTAGGGTTCGTCGACGATTCTCTCAAACTCTCAGGGTCTAATCTGTTTGCGATCGATCTATCATCATCTAAGCCACAACTATCAACCCTTCACCTTAGAATTGTTAGGGGTTTATAGCCAATAACAGTCATGTTGATATCAATTCAAGATTTAAAAGATAAAAAGATGAAAACTTCCGAAAACTTTCAATAAACTTCGGACCAATCTCAATGTCACAACCAAGAACAAATATTGTCAATGGATTCAGAATAAAGCAAACAATCACAATCTTAGGAAAGAAGGGAAAACGGGATGTCAATCCGTTTACCAAATCAAACCTAAACAAGAAGAGAAATCTTCTTGCAACAATCTTCCAAAAGCTCTGATCTTCCACCAATCCGGAGATCTCAACAGCAATCTCCACTAAAAGTGCGAGATTAGGGCAATTCCCAAACGCGAACTTCGACCTCCAATGAGATGTCAATGCTTCAAAGCGAGGGCTAAACGGGCGTTCAAATTCTCTAAGTGGAGATCTAAACGAGGTGTAGGCGTCGATGAATGCCGCTAAGCGAAGATGAAGGAATCTTGCTTTGTCCGTCTTTTTATAGGGCAAGATAAAATATCGGCCCGGCCCAATCTTCAAAAGATCGTGGCTTCAAAGTGTGGCGAAAAAGATCGCCAAGATCACGGTCGTGGAAGATTCCACGACCGTAATTTAGAGCGTGGATTGTGTCACGGTTTGGACCATATGTTCCACGACCGTAATAGTTACTGGAATGCATCACGCCTCTCTTTGCATACTTCCACGGCCGTGGAACTAAACGTGGTTTGTAGTACGGCCGTATTTTAGAGCGTGGTTTAGGGCAAGAACGTGATTCTTCCCTAGCCTCGTGCATTCCTCAAGTTGAACTCCAATTTGCTCCTAAGAATGCCCTTAATCCATGGACATACTTGATCAACTCTTCTTTGCTCGATTTCGTTCGGAAATGACTCTCAATCACCTATAATCAACATAAAGCTAGTGTAGACATCCATATCGACAATATAGGCAAACTAGCTCACATATGCAACATTGCTGAATCAAAGACTATCAATATGAATCAAATACGTTTAGAAAACGTGCCTAAAGTATCACAATATTTCATGCTAACAAATAACCCCATACTTAACACTTGCTTGTCCCTAAGCAAGGTCTTTCAAAAAGCTTTAAACAAAAGTTAGGGTGAAATATGTGTACCTTCTTTTGGATAAATGTGCCTTCTAAAGAATAGATCATTCTCAAACCTTGCTTCAATCGTTTATCAAACTTTCACACAGTTAATCGAAGAGTAAAAAGCAAAGAAACCTCGTGAATTAATCAAACTTCTAAACAAGCATCATAACCTTCAAACATTGTCAAAATCAATCATAAGAAACTTCAATTTAGATCACAAAGTCATATAACATTCTTTTGATCTTAAGGACTTCCAAAGAAAAGGTCTAGAATATGGAAAGGAAGGGAAAACTTTAAGGGAATGTGGTGCATGAATCCGGGAAAGTGGACAACTACCTTCTTTTTCTTATGCGGTTTCCGCAACACTTCAGCTTAGAGCTTTGCTCTTTTCCTTTCATTTTTCGACTTTACTTTTGGAGTTATGGACAGAGATGCACAAAAACCGAAGCCTAGGAGATTGGCGTTTCTCAATTTTTATGAGATGCCTCAAACCCTTAGCGCACATACCATAATCTGCTAGGAATATCGCTCAATCCGACTTTGGCCAGACACAAACACCTGGCTATGTGAATGGTGCCGAGTTACTCATCGTCATGATTGACTTCCCCAAACCTATAATTTCTTTCTATTCTTTTGATTGCAAATAATTGCTCTCATGGCCCTCCCACATCAAACATGCCTTTTTCATTCACTTCTCCAAGTTCCCGGATAGGTAAAGGAGGCTAATATTTCAATGAGGAGCTAAAATGATGAAAGAAAGAAGAAAGAAAAATCGAATTTGCTTAATCATTTCAACAAGAAGTATAAGAACTTATAGTGTGATTTCAACTTCAATTTCTCAACATGATTTAGGTAACATTTATCACATTATGAAACTTGCAAAAGAGGTAAAATTCATTCATTCAAATTCTTTTCAATTCACCATTCTTTTAAGCATGCAATTGTCATCAAACTCAATTAATAAGTAGTGATTATCATAGAATTCATCTCAATTCATTAGAAGCACAAAATTTTTCAAAATTATTCAATTTTTATGGTTTTTCAAGTTCTTTTTCATGCAATGCGATAATGAAACGTGAAACACATAATGAACATGCAATGATAGTCTCGAATGAAAGCAACATAGTGAGTAGAGTCATTACAAACTTTTAGTACATCCCACCCCATACTTAGGACGAACATTGTCCCTAATGTTCAAAAAGAAAGAAAGAAAAGAAGAAAAGAAAAAGAAACTCACAAAGTGGTGGCGGGAATGTCTAAAACAAACGGTCATGCATCAAATCACTGTGGTGCCGGCGGAGGCGGGAATGGAGAGAAGCTCGGATCATAGAACCGCCCAAACTGCTGGCAGTAGACGTCCCTCATCATGTGGTCAAGGTCGTCTAAACGTCCGTCTCTAGAATCGGCCCGGATCTCCAGCGCTCCTACTCTCTCTGAATGTCCGGTAGCCCAATCCGGCATCTGCTCGTACCATCCCGGGGCCTGACTGTACCATGCTGGGGCGTCGGATGGTGCTGGTGCTGGTGGAGGTGCTGCTGGCTGCTCGGTAAGACAAGGAGGGGGAACGCCATACCATGCGGGAGGTGTGGTCATCCACGTGGGCCTCTCACTCACGCTAGCGCGGCGAGATGACGAGCCTGAGGCTCTAGCTGGTCGTGGAGAGCGTCTAGGTACATCTGGGGCCGCCTCCGGCTGATCCGGAAACGTGCCAAACTCCTGCTCCGCTCCTCCTTCACTCTCAAACTGATCTCCCATATCCTCCTCCTCGACAACCGGTGGTGGGACATAAGGGGGAGCTGCTATCCTGTTCGCATGCATCGCAGCGAACGTCTCCTTCCAATTATGGCGTCCAGCCATAATTGAGTACTCCGGTAGCCACTCTATACCCCTACCCGTCCTACTCTCCCAAGGCATGCCCGCATAAGGCGGACCTCTATGTGTGGGGAAGATGAGACCCCTAACCATGAAAGCATGTAGCCCTAAAGGTACGGCCGGTATGCGGGTGCAAGCAGAAAAGTCGACACCAAAACTCCTAGCAATGTGGGTAACTATCCCACCATATCCTATGTTGCCCTTCTTCTTGTTCTTGAGCTTGCTCATCGTAGCAGTCAAGAGAGTGGCACAATCAGCCCGGCGTCCGTAAAGCATGGAGTAAAGCAAGAACAGCTCATCCGTCTTGATCTTTTGGGTCGTCTCCGTCCTAGGAAAGAGACACTCCGAAAGAACACGGTGAGCTATCTTCAAGGCTAGATGGTACATCAATCTAGCCTTGGTGTCAGCGGGTTGCCAGCGTTCCTCGCTAACGTAAATCATAGCCACCTCCTCCCAAAAGTCCTTGGCGTAAACGCCACTCGGAAATCGACCATTAAAGGTCTCATGAAACCCAAAAATGGTCCCAAACTCACGGATGCTCAAATGGTAGTCTCTCTCCATAAGACGGAAAGAGACGGTCCTGTCTACGTGGCTGTGCTCAAAGGATGTCACAACCTCTCGTGTAATCTCCTCATATGCGTCTTCTCGGATAGCCGAGAAGACAACTAGTCCGGCTCTATCCAAGAGCCAAGTAAGGTCATCAACAATGTTGAGAGGGACCAGATCCTCCAACAACAAGTATCTAGGGCCAATCACTGCCCTCTCCTTGATCCTCTCGAGTGCATCGAGATGATCGTCGTGTATAGTCGGGACTCTAGGGTGAGGAGGTGAGGATGGAGGTGAAGGTGAAGAGGGTGGTGAAGGTGAAGAGGGTGGTGAAGGTGAAGAGGGTGGTGGTGCCCTAGAGGATGAGGAGGAGGAGGGATTACCCTTCCTCTTCTGATTCTGCTCATTCTTCTTCTCTTTTATCCTCCCTGAAACTCTTCTCACAAAATCCATTCTGCTCAAAATTACGGTCTGTTCTTCAGAAAACCACGGCCGTAATTTCCCCAGAGACCGTGATTCGTCTCAGAAGTTCACGAATCTCAGCAAATCAGCAATCAATCTCCACAACAGGCAGTCCTAGTCTAATTTCCTCCAATCCCAATCAATTCTTCCTAAAAATCTCTAACAAAAACAACCAAATCGGCAAGAATCAGGTAGGGAGAAGAAAACCTCTTTTTCGGATTGAAAAATCCGAAATGCGCATTTGTTGGTGAATTTCCACTCGATTCGTCGCTTGGATCTTGTTTGTGGTTGAATTTGCTTCAGTTTAGGAAGAAGAATCGTTGAAAACGATTAGGAAACGAAGATTTGAGAGAGGGTCGTGGATTTTCGGCAATTAGGTCGTGGAAAGAGGGGTTTTTGGGATGAATTTGTGAAGAATGTGGCTTATATAGTCGCAGGCAAAATTTCAAAAATCACGGTCTGTCGGGGTGTTCCACGGCCGTGGAAGTGTACGGAACCGTGGTTTTGGTGATTTTTCAAAGGCTTTTGGAAATTACGGGTACTGTAGCTATGACGTCCGTAATTTAGACCGTGGAACCCTCTGTAAAGCTCCAAAGTCCAAATTTCGTCACTTTTCTTCGACATTATCCTTCCCTTTTCCTTCTCCATCGATCCTACATCCAAAAACCCGAACATACCGGAAGAAATCGAGGCAAAAGCAAAGCAAACAGACGTCTATACTAAGCTAATCTATGAATCGAAAACAAAAAAAACAAAATGCAATACCTTGGGTTGCCTCCCAAGAAGCGCTTTGTTTAAGGTCCGTAGCTAGACCAATTCTCGCACTTATTCGAGTGTGGTAGGCGCAAACTCCTCAGCTTGGAGTTCCGGCGTATACTTCTTGAGTCGTTGGCCGTTCACCTTAAAAGTTCCGCTCGCTTCACCCCATACTTCAACTGCACCATGGGGGAAAATACGCTTAATTAGAAAAGGTCCGGTCCAACGAGATTTAAGCTTACCTGGAAAGAGACGAAGCCTTGAATTGAAGAGGAGAACTTGATCTCCTTCTTTGAAGTCCTTTGGAATGATATGCTTATCATGCCAACGCTTTGCTCTTTCCTTGTAGATCTTAGCGTTTTCATAAGCGTTCAAGCGGAGTTCATCCAGCTTATTGATGTCTAGGAGACGCTTCTCTCCCGCTTCCTTCATGCCGAAATTCAGCCACTTGATAGCCCAAAACGCTTTGTGCTCCAACTCTACCGGCAAGTGACAAGACTTCCCAAACACAAGGTTGTATGGTGTGGTTCCTATGGGAGTCTTGTATGCAGTCCGGTATGCCCACAATGCATCGTCAAGCTTCAAAGACCAATCCTTCCTAGTCCTTGAAACCGTCTTCTCTAGGATTCCTTTGATCTCCCTATTTGAGATCTCAACTTGTCCACTTGTTTGTGGATGGTAAGGGGTAGCGATCTTGTGAGTAACCCCATACTTAGCTAGAAGAGCTTCAAAGCGACGGGAAATGAAGTGAGAACCTCCATCACTAATGATCGTCCTCGGTGTCCCAAATCGCGGGAAAATGGTCTTGTTGAAGAACTTAACCACCACCATGGCATCATTGGTGGGAGAGGCAATTGCTTCTACCCATCTAGAAACGTAATCCACCGCCAGTAGTATGTATTGGTTTCCACAAGAGGATGGGAATGGTCCCATGAAATCGACTCCCCAAACGTCGAAAATCTCCACCTCTTGGATGTTGTTGAGGGGCATCTCATTCCTTCTAGAAATATTGCCTGTTCTTTGACAAGCATCGCAGCAAGAAACAAAGGATTGCACATCTCTAAACAAAGTAGGCCAAAAGAATCCAGATTGCAATACCTTTGCGCAAGTCTTGTTCGAACTAGCGTGTCCTCCACAAGGTAGTGAATGACAATGACGGATGACACTTTGCATCTCATCTTCCGGCACACATCGCCGAATGATGCCATCCGGACCTCTCTTAAAGAGGAGAGGCTCGTTCCAATAGTATTCCCGGACGTCCTTAAAGAACTTCTTCCTTTGTGCGTAGGATAGTCCGGGTGGTATCTCCTGGCAAACCAAATAGTTAACAAAATCAGCAAACCATGGTTCGTTACCTTTAGAGATCACATTGATGCACTCCTCTATGATGTGTAGGTGTTCGTCCGGAAAGGAGTCATCAATGGGTAGATGGTCGTGCTCTAGATGTGTTAGACGACTCAAATGATCCGCAACAGAATCTTCTGAACCTTTCTTGTCGCGGATCTCAAGATCGAATTCTTGTAGGAGAAGAATCCATCTAATCAGCCTTGGCTTCGCATCTTTCTTCGCAAGGAGGTACCGGATCGCAGCATGATTCGTGTAGACAATCACCTTTGCACCTACAAGATAAGAGCGAAACTTGTCAATAGCATAGACAATGGCTAAAAACTCTTTTTCGGTAGTGGCGTAGTTGAGCTGCGCTTCATCTAGCGTCTTGCTAGCATAGTATATGGCATGGGTTCGCCCTTCCTTTCGTTGTCCAAGAACAGCTCCAATAGCTACGTCACTAGCATCGCACATAATCTCAAAGGGTAGAGTCCAATCTGGAGGTTGGATAATAGGTGCTGAGATTAGAGCTTGCCGAATGGTGTTAAACGCATCCAAACATTCCTGCAAAAA
Organism: Fagopyrum homotropicum; assembly: GCA_033239125.1. Lineage (NCBI taxonomy): Eukaryota > Viridiplantae > Streptophyta > Magnoliopsida > Caryophyllales > Polygonaceae > Fagopyrum > Fagopyrum homotropicum. The sequence goes on along the minus strand of BSWB01000002.1, from coordinate 94,633,216 downwards.
CTCAAAAACCGCATCCTTCATCAATAGATTAGTGAGAGGTTTTGATATCTTAGAAAAGTCTTTAATGAAACGTCTATAAAATCCAGCATGTCCTAGGAAACTTCTTATCCCTTTCACCGAAATTGGGGGAGGAAGCTTCTCTATGGTCTCTATCTTAGCCTTGTCTACCTCTATCCCTTTACTAGAGACTAAGTGGCCTAATACGATTCCTTCCTTAACCATGAATTGACACTTCTCCCAATTGAGAACTAGGTTAGTGTCTTCACACCTTTGCAAAACAAGAGAAAGGTTAGAAAGGCAATCGTTAAAAGAGGAACCGTATACGGAGAAGTCGTCCATGAAGACTTCCATGATTTCCTCTATGTATTCGGAGAAGATGGCCATCATGCACCGTTGGAAGGTGGCTGGGGCGTTGCAAAGCCCGAACGGCATTCTCCTATAAGCAAACGTACCCCAAGGGCACGTGAATGTGGTCTTCTCCTGATCGTCCGGATGTATCGGAATCTGAAAGAAACCACTATAGCCGTCAAGGTAGCAAAAATGTGAATGTTGTGCTAACCTTTCAAGCATTTGATCAATGAATGGCAATGGAAAGTGATCCTTCCGCGTTGCATTGTTGAGCTTGCGGTAGTCTATACACATCCGCCATCCCGTCACGGTTCGGGTAGGAATGAGTTCGTTGTTCTTGTTGGTGATGACCGTCATTCCTCCCTTCTTCGGAACTACTTGAACTGGACTCACCCACTTGCTATCGAAGATAGGGTAGATGATACCTGCATCAAGAAGTTTAAGAATTTCCTTCTTGACAACCTCCTTCATGGTCGGATTCAACCGCCTTTGAGGTTGTCTCGAAGTTCTAAAGTCTTCCTCCATTAGTATCTTATGCATGCATAGGGAGGGTTTAATTCCTACTAAGTCCTCAATAGTATAGCCTATAGCTTTCTTATGTTTCTTAAGGACAATCATGAGTTGTTCATGTTCATCTATGCTTAGATCGGAACTAACGATAACCGGGAAGGTAGAATTAGATCCTAGAAAAGCATACCTTAGATGAGTAGGAAGCGGTTTGAGTTCCATTGCTTTCGGAGCTTCCAACGATCCTTGAGAAGCATCCGACATCTCCTTAGAAGTCTCTAAGGGTGTTGAGTGTGTTGGAGAAGAATCAGAAGAAGTTGAAGAATTGCCTCGATCACTCTCTTCCACGGCTAAAATTACGGGTGGATCTTGTCCTCCACGGCCGTGGTTTAGGGCGTGGAAGGGAAATACGGTTGTCACATCTTCTCCACGACCGTATAATCCTCTGGAATGAGGCACGGTTTTGGTTGTGGAATCCACGGTCGTGGAATACAGGGTATGACCGTGGATTCTGACATTCTCAGCCTCATCGCGGAGTTTTTCAAACTCCTCTTCATGCATCTCTTCTTGTGCTTCTAAGGCTTCAATTGCCTCATTGCACTCTTCATCTTCCCCTACATTGGTTAGACTCATAGTGATAACTTTTTGTAAAGGATCGTTAAAGAGAATCACACTTACCTCCTCTCTAGACAAACCTTCTTCATCTTGGATATCGTAAATATCCTCATCAAAGATTGGCTCCTTCATTAGAGTGGAAAGAACAAACTCTACTTTCTCTTCTCCTATATCAAAAGCGAGTCTACCATTCTTGCAATCGACTATGCAGCCGGAAGTTGCAAGAAACGGTCTTCCGAGTATGATCGGGACCGGACTATCTGCAGGAATGTCAAGCACGACAAAGTCAATGGGAACAATAGAATTTACCTAGCTTGACCGGGACGTCTTCTACAATACCGACGGGGCGAGTGATGGATCGATCCGCCATGTACAACGTCATCTTCACCGGTTTAGGGTCACCTAAACCGATCTTCCTACACAATGCAAGTGGTATGATGCTCACACTTGCTCCTAAGTCACATAAAGCATCATATGTGACATCTCCCACTTCAATGGGAATGCAAAATGACCCCGGATCCTTTAGCTTTGGGGGAATTTTCTCCTTCATGGTCTTGATGAGATCCGAAGAATCCGAACTCATCTTGACCTCACCGAAGTCCTCTAGCTTCCTCTTGTTGGAGAGGAGCTCCTTCAAGAACTTGCCATAAGCTGGCATACCTACAATAGCATCAATAAATGGTATATTAATATGCAGCTTGCTCATGAGTTCTATGAACTTACCGAATTATTTGTCTAGGCGCGCTCGCGCTCTAGATTGAGGGAATGGTAGGGGAGGTTTGTAAGCTGGAGGAGGAACATAGACATTTTCCTTCTCCTTCCCTTTCTCCTTGTCCTTCTCTACGGGGACTTCAACGAACGTAGGCTGCGGATCGGTGGTTGTCACTCCGCTCCTAGTTGTAATCGCCATCACCCTTCCCTTAGGGTTGTCCTCCGTCTTTCCTGGAAGCTTCCCTTGATTCCTAGGAACTTCCTCCGCTTGGTTGAACATTTGGTTTTCTAAAACCTTTTGAGCTTTGTCAACCTTAGAAACTTGATCATCAACCTTGATGAGGCGGTTCTCCAACCCTTGAAGCTTTCCTAAAATTGTTTCCAATATGGGATCGGGCTTCTCCTTCCCCGAAGTGTTTCCTCCATTAAATGATTGCCCCTGGCTTTTCAAAGGAGTAGAGGAAGAGGAAGGTGGAGTTAGTGAATTAGAATTGGAAGGATAAGGGTTACCGGAATTTTGTTGATTGAAGCGCCAATTGTTGTTGTTTGAACCCCTATTGTTGTTCCAATCGTTGTTCCGGTTGTTGTTGTTTCCATTCCAATTATTATTCCGGTAGTTGTTCCGGTTATTGTTGTTACCGCCATTGTTGTTGCCCAAATAACCAACATCCTTCCCTTGTTGCTTTGGGAAGTTGGTCTTGATAGCCTCCTTCAACTCTTTGATCTCATTGTTGAGGGAGAAAATCTGATTTTGAGCTTCATGTGTGAGCTTTGCTCCTTGCTCCACACGATTTCCCTCCACTTTCCGGTGGGAATACTTCTCTATGACTCTTGCTTGCTTCTCAATGAAGTCCCAAGCGTCATCTTCTCTCATGTCCATGAATATTCCACATGAGAGGGATTGGAGGTTGAATTGCGTTCCCGCATCTAACCCCTTGTAGTAGATCTCCAGCAAGACAAGTTTGGATATGCCATGATGAGGGCAATCCAAGAGCAAATCCTGAAACCTTTCCCAAGATTGAAACAAACTTTCATTAGGTCTCATGGAAAAAGCATTAATCTTACCTCTAAGTTCCGCCGTTTTGGATGGCGGAAAGAATTTTGTGAGGAACTCCGCGGAAAGGTCTTCCCACGTGTCTAGTTTCCCACTAGGAAGAGCTTGATACCAAGATAACGCTTTCCCCTTCAAAGAGAAGAAGAAAGGTTTGAGCTTATAGCTGTTGGTAGTAGCGCTCTTTGGTCTCATTGTCTCCATCATACACTCAAAGTTCTGCAAGTGTTGGTGTGGAGATTCAGCGCTTGTCCCGCCAAATTGGTTTTGGCGAACAAGAGTAATGACTTGAGGGTTGAAGCTAAACCCTTGCACATCTTCAGCATCGAAATTCACGCCCAAGCGGCGTGGTTGTTGTGTTGGATCCATCCGCTGGCCAAGGGTTGTTGGCTCATTATCTACACGTTCGACCCTCACATTCCTAGGCGGAATGCGGCGATTAGCAGCTCCTTGTGGATGGAAAGGATTCACATTGATCGTGGGATCAATCTCCTCTAGCGGTGGCATGGAAGAATCACTATCATCGGCGGACGAGTGACTTTTTCTTCTAGACCTTGATGCTTTCCTTGAGGATTTCTTGCTTCCCTTATTCTTAAGGTCGCTCATCTCTACCCTCATCTAGAAGATCATGTCTTGTAGATTGTTAACTTGAGATTGATGACGATCCATCTCATCCTGGCGGAGGGTCTCATTCCATTGGAGTTGAGCTTCCTTCTCTGCCAACTCCGCTTGAAGATCACGTTCGTGTCCTTCAGCCATCTTCTTTTCCTTGCGCTTTTGCCTTAAAGTTTTCTCTAGCTCTTGATCAAGAGGCAAGAGATCTTCGGTGTTCCTGGACCTGCGCATGCACTCAAAGTAATATCAAATAACGAAAGCAAGCTCCCAAGCTTGACAACCGGCTACCGAATTCGGCCGAAACCAAATCCCCGGCAACGGCGCCAAAAACTTGTTCGCCCCTAAAGGTGTGTGCAAATAAGCTTTAAATTTATAAAACTAGAATCAAGCAGCGAACCCGCAGTGTACGGATCGACGTAGTTAAGCAAGAATTCCAGAGTATCGAACACAGGGATTTGGGTGGGAACAAATTCAATTGCAGGTTATCAAGCGAGTAAATATGAGAGTTTTGCAAATATTGGGAAAACAACAATCCTAAAGATCCAAGTATCCAGCTGTGGCAATCGATTCAAGATATACTAATGATATAAAGACAGAGTTGAGATATGCAAAGGTATGCTAATGTAAAGTAATCGTACGGTGAAGTTCCAAAAACCTTATATGACTCACCTACAAGACACTCTCTATACAGGTTGTTGAGGCTCAATATAGAAAGGTTCTAAAGGCAAGAATCAATGTCAAATACCCAAACTTGTAATCCAAGGATCAAGACTAACTTAGCCGATTACGGTTATGAAACTCACAATCGAGGTAGAGGTTGTTGAGGCTTCACTACCACCTAGAAAAGATAAGTCTAAACTAAGTTAAAGCAAATCTTTAACTTTGGATTAAAGTAAAAGCAGGTTCGTAAACTTAAGGGAAATTACGGTTGGATCTTGGGATTCCACGGTCGTGGATCTCAAGAACAGCCCGTAATTTAGGGTTCGTCGACGATTCTCTCAAACTCTCAGTGTCTAATCTGTTTGCGATCGATCTATCATCATCTAAGCCACAACTATCAACCCTTCACCTTAGAATTGTTAGGGGTTTCTAGCCAATAACAGTCATGTTGATATCAATTCAAGATTTAAAAGATAAAAATATGAAAACTTCCGAAAACTTTCAATAAACTTCGGACCAATCTCAAAGTCACAACCATGAACAAATATTGTCAATGGATTCAGAATAAAGCAAACAATCACAATCTTAGGAAAGAAGGGAAAACGGGATGTCAATCCGTTTACCAAATCAAACCTAAACAAGAAGAGAAATCTTCTTGCAACAATCTTCCAAAAGCTCCGATCTTCCACCAATCCGGAGATCTCAACAGCAATCTCCACTAAAAGTGCGAGATTAGGGCAATTCCCAAACGCGAACTTCGATCTCCAATGAGATGTCAATGCTTCAAAGCGAGGGCTAAACGGGCGTTCAAATTCTCTAAGCGGAGATCTAAACGAGGTGTAGGCGTCGATGAATGCCGCTAAGCGAAGATGACGGAATCTTGCTTTGTCCGTCTTTTTATAGGGCAAGATAAAATATCAGCCCGGCCCAATCTTCAAAAGATCGTGGCTTCCAATTGTGGCGAAAAAGATCGCCAAGATCACGGTCGTGGAATATTCCACGACCGTAATTTAGAGCGTGGATTGTGTCACGGTTTGGACCATATGTTCCACGACCGTAATAGTTACTGGAATGCATCACGCCTCTCTTTGCATACTTCCACGGCCGTGGAACTAAACGTGGTTTGTAGTATGGCCGTATTTTAGAGCGTGGTTTAGGGCAAGAACGTGATTCTTCCCTAGCCTCGTGCATTCCTCAAGTTGAACTCCAATTTGCTCCTAAGAACTCCCTTAATCCATGGACATACTTGATCAACTCTTCTTTGCTCGATTTCGTTCGGAAATGACTCTCAATCACCTATAATCAACATAAAGCTAGTGTAGACATCCATATCGACAATATAGGCAAACTAGCTCACATATGCAACATTGCTGAATCAAAGACTATCAATATGAATCAAATACGTTTAGAAAACGTGCCTAAAGTATCACAATATTTCATGCTAACAGTTGGAGTCATATTTGGAGTTTTGTATATTGTATCATTGTATGCCGCGTGTATGGCATTTGGTCTTTGTAGTTGTTTTTCGGTTGAAGTCCGTTATTTGTTTTCTTTCGGGTTCGTTTCATTGCATAAAACTATATTTCGGTTTTGGCCATTATTTGTACCTTGTTGCAAGATCCGGTGAAATTATTGTCAGGCTAAGGATCGGGACCCATTGTGAGGTCTCCTCCCGTAGCATCCCGAGTCCCGCGGAGTCGGGGTGTTACATAATGGTATCAGAGTCCTAGGTTGACAAAAACGGCACTCGCAATCATCTAAAGGCCGAATAGAAGGAAATAGAACCCTCAAGGGTTCTACGTTTTAAAATTAATTTTGTTTTCAAAATCACGAGCATATTCAGTCGGGGTTAGAATGTACGGACCACCACTCCTTCCGCGGATCTCGACAGCTTAGTTTATTGGATTTTGATATATATATATATATATGTATAGTGCATTGTAGTTGCATGATGGACTTGATAGATATGTATAGTTATATATGTGGACTATAGTACATGTTTGGACCTTGTATTGTTGTAATGGATTTCAGGATGTGTTATATGAGTAGTAATATGGACATAGGACTTCTATAGTCTTATATACGGATTCTTATTATATATAGTAGCATATGGAGATATGGGACCTAATAGAAAAGGTGATTGTGTGTTACCATTAGCTTAAAGACGACTTCGTTGGCGTGGGATAATGTTCATATGTGGAGGAGTACGCTCAAGTATCGAGTTGAGCTTTTTGTGCTAACGAACACCATGACGTTTCTCGGATTCCCTTAAAAGGATATCAAAGAGGAGTAGAGATGACGTAAACAATGGACAACCAAGTAAAAGAAAAACTCGAGACAACTTAAGAGAAATCGAGATGGAAACCATACAAGAAAAGGGAGCCAACTTAAAGAGTAAAAGCGGTTCTAAAGAAACCATGATTGAACGATAACGAGAACAATAGAGATAATGGACTTAAGTTCTTCAAGAAGACGCGTGTACAACTAACGATGCGAATAAAGGAGGAGATGGGTACATCTAGCAAAATTAAAGGTGGTATTCCATTAAGATGTGAAGTTTTCTTTTGGCTCTCGTAAGCATTGGAGTCAAGACGGGAAGAGTGATCGAACCATTTGCTAAAGATTTAAGATACCGTAAGTTAAGCTTACGAGGTACCAATAAGTGAAGTGTCAACATTACTAGAGTTATAAGAAGAAGGGCATGGTGGGGATTCACGTGGAGTTGACCGGTTTCCGGTATGATGATAAGGCTAAGAAACGCCAAGAAGGAGGAAGTGTGTATTGAAAGACAAAACAAGGAGCTTTGATCGAAAGACTTAAGATACCAACCAATAGGGATCGTGAGTGGACGCTAACTAAGGAAATAATATTTGAGAAGATACACTTGCAAACATCATGAAGAAGATGGAGGAGTGGTTAAGCCTATGAAGGTGGGTCGTACATCACAACAAGGCCGAGAAGGTATAGTTATCTATTTGAAGAAAAAGGAAGCGCGGAGTGTAGAATGAGCTAACGGAGTTAATGTAGAGTACCCCGGGAGGATAGCCTTCAAGAGAATGGTAACATGGAAGTATGGAAGGAGGGTAAGTCATTGACCTTGGAGAGGGTCATCTATGAGTTAATCGGTGACCACCGAGAATGTATAGGTGCGGGTGGTCTACTGGGGAGTGTAGATGAGATCTGTAACCAAGAGTGTGGATTACAAAGGAACTATAATGTAACCCCCCGTTTATTGGGTGCGTTTTGATATTTATTTTTCCTTGCTCTATTGATATTTTATTAGCTCAAGTATTTTATTTAAAAGTATTTTTAAGGCGTAAAATGTTTTCCCGAGTATATTTATATTTTTTGTTTATTTTCGGAAAAGTCGGGAAGGTTTTCCTATTCGGAAATCTCGTTCCAAATGCTTGTTGATCGAGTTCACTCTTTGCTCTTTTCTTTTTCTTTCTTTTTCCTTCATGACCTGTTGTTGTTGCGTGTTCTAACCCCAGCCCCGCGTAGGTTATGCTCCTCTAGCCCCTTGAGCAGCTATCATGCCTCTAAAGCCCCCTGCACCACTTCACTCTCTATTACCCTTCCTCACCACACACTCTCACAACTTTTCATTACCTTCCTCACCTCCTCAGCCTCACTCAAGTGCTTCCTCTCCCTCTATAGTTCACCTCCCCTACTTTCTTGCACCTCTACAACCGGGAAACACAGTGATCCCTCCCCTCGCTTTGGTGGAACCAAACAGAGCTGCCGTCAACTCTTTCCTCAGCCGCCTCAAAGTGCTGCCGGAACCCCGGGAGTCACATCACCACCGCCAGAACCAGATCTCACCCTTTGTTTCAACTACAGCCGGGGGAACCGCCCTATTCTATCCCCTCTGCAATGCCTCCAACAGGAACGCCGTCGAAGCCAGGAGGAAGGTGTCGCCCCCCACCCCCGCCTTCCGTCTTGAGCCACCGGAGCCGCCGGCGCAGTGCTTCCGCCGCCTTCTCTTTCTCCTTTTGTACTCTGCATACCTCAGCGCAGCCTCCTTTGCTCCAATGAGCTTTGCCGGGTTGAGAGAGCCGCCACCTCTTAACACCCCAAATCCGCGGGATATCGGGATGCTACGGGCTGGGACCTCACAATGGGTCCCGACCCTTAGCTTGACAACAATTTCACCGGACCTTTCCAACATGACACAAATAAAGGCAAAACCGAAATTCCTTTTGATGCAAATGATAAGAAACCCAAAGGAAAACAACAAACAAAAGACTTAGGCCGATATATAACCGAAACACCAAATTCCATACACGCGGCATACCATATATAATGTATACAAAACACAAACACGATTCCAACCAAAACCCAATCCTAAAATGTACGGAACCCCGGCTGCCCACTCTTCCGGATCTCTCGACCGCATTCCTAACCTGTAAGACAATCTACAACAATCGGTATAAACCGTTAGCTAATATTCGAAGCATTAGAATCAAGGTGAAAGGCACAACCACAAGTAAATTAACACAACACACAATATACACCAAATCACACAAGTCCGGTTTATTATATTTTTATTACTAAGTCATATCATGTTCTAATTCAACTTCTTTTGTGACACGAGAATCTCCCAAAACTCGCCTCGGTCCCCACTTACCGCATGGAACGGTACGGATGCATCCGACTGTCTAACCACACGGGCTAGTCGCCAAGATCCTCCTAGCTCTACGCAAGAGCTAGACAGTGATGTCACCGCCCGCTATGATACACTTGGGCCAAATAATATAAAGGTCGGTGGTCCTATTTCCGGTTTAATTGTTATAAACAATAAAAAATAAACACACACCACCAAACACACATCAATGCTAATACAAGGAATACTAGCTATGTAAGTCCGGAGACTTACCTTATCACCACACTCAACTCACAACACTCTTGCTTCCCTTGGCTAGGAGTCCACAACCTGCTCACAAGAAGATAACTATATCAACAACTCACTCAACTCAAGAAGTCTAAGACTTCTACACAAATGATCTATGCGAGATCATTTGACTCACATTCTAGAACCGCATCCTAGAATCTCTTATGCTCACATCCCACTCAACACAAGCTAGAATTCCTTAGACTTCTAGACCCTATGATCTCGCAGGATCATAACCCATAGTACATACTAGGATCAACATGCCTAGTCCAAACAAACGCAATGGTAACAACACCATGTTAGGATACGCATATCCTAGCCCATAAACTCAACAACCATATACTCCAATTCTCAAACCTCACAATCCTTACAAGATAACATCAACACTTCAAGTCATCAAACATTTCAGAATCCTCAAATAGTCATCTAAGGTCCATAACCACTACTTGGTATTCACTCTAAGTTATGTTATATCCAAACTAGCATGATACTACTAAACATAACTAGCTTGAGGGAAAGGATACTTACACGACGTCAAAAGACGGAAATCGATCACTAGATGTTAACTTTGGACTCATTACGCCTTTATCGGGACGCTTCCGAACCTAACACCAAAGCTAGGAAAATTTAACTTATACACTAAATTTGATCGTAAAAAATAATATATAAAATCCTAAGGCAAAACTTGTTTTCGAAATTCAACGTTAAAATCGTTAAACCCTTCCGGGCGAATATATGATATTTAACGACTTGGTTGTAAACCCGAAATTACAACTTGAACCGTAAACCGAATATAGAATCCGTAATTATATTTTTCGGGCAATCTAAACAACACTATAAACCCAATGGTAAAACTCGTTCTCAAAGTCAAGGATAAACAAAACCGTTCAACCATTTTCCGGGCAAAATATACACTTATAAAAACATGGGTCATAATCTTCAAATAAAATTCTGGGCCAAAACTGTATATTATTCTGCAGGGATATATTTTCAAATTTCACAAATCTTGGGTCAAAAACGTAAAATAGAACTATGGGTTATTTACGGCATTTACAATAAAATATGGGGGGCCCAATTTTAAAATCACATAAAGGGTTTCTTTGAAACCGATACTGCCGATAGATCTTGCGCAGGCTGGGGAATGAAGAAGCAGCAACGGCCAACCGGGAGCAGAGGAGGCGGCCTTCCATGGTGGGGCTTCGTGTGCGTCGGTGATAGATGCTTCTCCGGCGTCGCCTGGTGGGGCACGAAGTTGGCGGCGATTGATAACAGATAAGAAAGGGAGGTAGTTCGAAGGCGGCACGTAGGTTGTGTAGGATTGCGGCAACTGAGTACTCCCAGGGAGCGACGAAGGTCGAGACTAGGGCCGACGATAGCAAGGGAGACGGAAACCAACCGCGGGGCGGCAACTCTTTTCCTTGGCTGCTGGTGGAGGCACGATCAAGGATGCCCGATGGTGAGTTGCAACAGCATGTTTGAGGCCCGGTTGCAGACCCAAGTGATGCTCGAGGGGGAGAGGGTGAGCTGACAGGCTCTTGGTTGCTCATCTCGGCCTGGAGGCGGCGGCAGCACGCTGGTGGCGGCGAGTCTGAGAAAAGGAGGTGGTGGAGTGAGGCTACAAAGATAAGGGAAGAATGTACAGAGGTATTGGAAGAGAGTTGCCACCGAGAGTGAAGGAGAGAGAGAGTCATGGGAGGCTGTTGCCCGAGGAAGGAGGAATGGTCTTGGTTCAAAGATCACTCGCAATGGCACAGAAGGGGAATGTAACTAGAGGTCAGCTAGGGTGTAGCCACAAACTAGGATAGGTAGGTTGGGCGGTAATGGTATCCGGACAAGGCAACATACACAAGTGAGGAAGGAAGAAGGCTGGATTAAAAAAAGAGAAAATGAAAATGGGAATAAACAGATTCAATATAACCGGAACGGGATTTTCAGATCGGAAAATATTTCTGAACTTTTCGAAAAACAAAAATACGGAAATTAATATACAAATAAACTCGCAAAAAATATACTTCGTGATATAGAAGCCATTATCGTAAATTATTTACGAGATTTAAAACAATAATTTCTATTTATGGGTAATAATACGTATCGCTATTTATATACTCGTAAATCTTAATTTATGACGTAAAAATACTCGAAAAAATATTTAAGCTAATAAAGTATCGATAAAAGTAGGGAAGTAAATATCAAAACCGAACCCAATAAACATGGCGTTACATTAGATCTCCCTAAAAACCAGTTTCGTCCCGAAACTTGCTATACGTCGAACTTCTCGGTCCCTAAGGCCGAGGTATGAACTCTCGAACTATGAAGGCTTAAACATTCTAATCTCTGCACACAATCTATTCAAACTACCACCGCAAGATATAACACGTCACACAACACATTCCCACACGGGGCACAAACAACGTATAACATCACACGTGCACATAACACAAATATGGAAGGAACTAGGTCCAACCCGTCGATTCTATCGATGCTACTAGCACGGTGTAAAACTCAACAAAAGATACTATCCTCCGTCTCCCTATTAGCCTCATCAGTTCTTCGTCTGCCACTAAATCACCATGACGGACAATCTATCTTGAGTCGTGTATGTAATCTCTCGACTAATACACATGAACACCGGGTGAACAGTCTCTACTCTTGGCGGCTACGCCAACCGGTAAACCACTTCAAAACTCGCATTAACATCTCACAAAGGTCCGATATATCGGAAACTCAACCTCCTTCTCGGATCATTCTCAATGCAGCATCTCCATTATTTTCCCTTTGATTTCTCTATTCTAGAAGATCGAACCTCCATTTTCCACTATTGGCTTTGGTTCTTATCAAACCAAACTTTGATGTTATGATTCCTGAATTCTTGTTGCCTGTTCCATGTAACGGGGGAAGTACTTTACTCCATATAACTTCTAATAACAAGACACATATGCTATTACTTTTACATCGTTCCTCAATACTCGATCAAGACTTTGTCTCGAAGAATCACTTGTACACTTCATACTCATAATACCTGATGGCATGAATTATAGTCTATATTTTGGGGTTTGTTTGGACGTTTTATCTTCAATAATCTGCATGTTTGTATGTATATTATGTGATTATATTACCATTTCATCTACCTTTGCGGGAATCGAGGTCTACACCTAGTTTTGTTGTAATCGTAGGTAAAATGGCGTGTTTTGCATCAAAAAGGAGCAAAAGGAGCTATGGAGTCATTGGAGCTACATTCAGGAACATAAGGAAACATCCAGGAAGCATAGACATGGATTAAAGATTCACTTTGGACCAGATTTGAGAGATTTTACATTCAGTTGTGATTCACCTCGGTTGACTACAGAGTCACCTCGACCGAGGTGATCCAGAGAAGTCGACTCGACCGAGGCGAACACTTGGGACGCGGCGATAATATTTTATTCTTGGCTGAGATCTTTTATCTTTGGAAAGAGGATCTTTGGATAGATCATATATTTGTTGTCTCGACCGAAGGAAGAAGATTTGATAGATCATATATTTTATCTATTTTTATGGGAAGAGATCTTTCTAAGATATCTTATCTTTGGAGAGTAATTTTCCTATAAAAAGGGTCGGATTTCCCACAAATACGACATCCTGCATACATCCGCTATCACCTCGCTTACACCTAATACACCACAACAGCCATACTCCAATTGGGAGATTTGAAGAACCTTTTTGAAGGTTGAAGAAGAAAGTCTATAGCTTTTATAGCTTTTGAAGGGTTTTTGTAAGATCATCTTAGATTCCCTTCTTCTTTGTTGTCTTGTTGGATTTCTATCCAAGGAACGCTTGTTGGTTTTATAATTGATTCAGTTGTTGAAGCCTTTCTCTTAAGGTTTTTTTGTTCAATTATTCTCTTTCTTCCCATACATTTGATTAATACTTTCATGACGATGAGTGGCTAATCTCTTTGTGTGATTCTAGGGTGATTGGCTGAAGGTTGTGGGAAAAACAATGATAGAATAATCTTAATCACAGTAGGACCCTGAAAGTTCGAGTCTTTAACCTTAACCCTAAGCATCTCGCTCAGTCGATGAACATCTCGGCCGGGGTGGAATTCTTCTGACCGAGGTGACTTATCTGATCCGAAACTGAGAATTAAGTGTTAGAGTTTGCCAAATCCTATTCTTATTACACCTTTCCTGGTTCAATACAAGCCTAGGATGAGACTTACCCGGTAATTCCTTTGTTTGTTTACCTAAGATCATAAGTATAGGTAATAAAGGTTTATCCTTTATTGGGGTTTGAGTGTGCTTTCATCCCGTCTTTGTGAGTTAGTCTGAGACTTACCCGGTAAAGGTTGATTCTATTCCCTTAGATGGTGTGTTAGTTTGAGATCATAGTTCTTTATCTTAATTCCTTGAGACTTACCCGGTAATAGGAGTTACGGTTTTGGATTAGTAAGTAGTGAGACTTACCCGGTAATCTATTCCACTTTAGTAACACCTTCCCTATGCAAAAACCTCAGCTTTGTCCGCTTAACTTTAGATCTTGAGTTGGAACCACAACTAGATGCTTTAATCCCTAGAATTGCATATTTCCTTTATTGACTTTTATCATCTTTGATTGTTTTAATTGCTTTTGTGGTTAGTATTTACAAAGCTTACCTATTCCGACTTTGTTTCACTAAGTCCCTGTGATGTACCCCTGGAATCTCTTGCTTTTTACTACGATTGACCCGTACACTGCGGGTTCGCATCCTTGTTTTAAGCTTACATCTAGGGTTATAAATTTATAGCTTACACACACCGTTTGGAGCGAACAATACCTCAACGTAAATCAAAAAAGTTGCACCATTGAATACCCTCTTAACTATCAGCAACTCTATTGTCAATGCTTCGTCCCATTCAATACTTCATCGTCATCCGTAGTAGGTTACCATAAATGGTGTTATACAACTTCTCTCTTCATAGATCCAGTAAAGCTCAGCACATCCTAGAAAACTTGTAACTTCTTTCACATCTTTCGAGGTTTGTCATCCCGAGACAACTTGTCATACCTCTTCTCTCTTTTTCAAGGGTAGAGCCCAAAATATATCCTCCGGGCATCAGTATGCCCATATGGAATAACTACAACTCGCAGTGACTCCGATTGGTCCAAAATCCCGTACTTGCAATATCTCAGTCTCGAATTCTCAAACGGTAACAACCAAGTTCTTAACTTAATCTTATAAGAGACTACAAACCCTTGCAACTAATCAAGTAGATCATCCATTCATTGTAAGGAATACTTATCCTTCGTTGTCATCTTGCTCAACTTATAGGAATCGAGGTACAAACGGAGATAATCGTCTCTCCTTTCGCAAACTGGTATCCTCCATAACAACTTCAAATCAGAATTCAAGATATATCCCTACAGGAACTTCAAATCAAGACTTCAAGATATATTTCAACGTTAACTTCAAATCAAGCTTAATGGTGAAATCCACCTTTTGATGCATTGGAAATTGTTCTATCTCAGGTTCCCTCTTTTCTCTACCCATTTCATCTCGCAATAACCGACACAACCTGGTCCTAACACTTGGCAAGTGGTCCACCCCGATCTGCTGGGGTGATGTTCTTCCACCCGTGTATTGCTCCTCCTACAACTACTATGTTCACCGTCCTCTTTCAAAGATCTTTCTTCTGTAGAACTCGAGAGGCTTGCTCTAATTTTTCCGACTCTTGAAGCCCTGGGTGCAAGAAATACTTCAGTTTAATCCCTCTTCTCACTTCTAAGGAATGGCAATAGTAACATCTCTTGACTTCTCACATATGTTTAGTCACAAAAGTCTTAACTACAAGACTCGATCATGCCTTATTACAAATCAATACAGTCTTCTTTGCTTCCTCTGAAATCCCAACGTGTTAGAGGAGCTCTCCGTATTCTACATCGGCTTTCACCGTAGGCATCCTTTCTTCAAGTAGGCGTAGAAATTTACACTATATTTTCTTATGTAGCTTCAAACTGCCTATAGAGACTCTAGCTTCCATCTGTCATGTATTTCTTGTACATCTCAAAACAACATCGAACTTCAAAAATTTGATCTTCTCTTACTCTTGTTGGTCAACTCAGGCATCTCTTGGTATTCCATGAACAACCTTCACAACCATACTAGTATGCTCCTTGGAGAACACCAGACAAAAATCCTTAACCACAATAACTGAAAAGAAAATCCACTTATCACTTCGCCAAGTACTAATATCATAACTCTAAGCTTGCAGCGTTGCCCTAATCTAGGTTCTCCCTTTCACGCCATAGCCCCCTAGCTCTTTGTGTGAGTCTTAATCATCTGACTCAGCTTTTTGCTTGCGAAAACAAATCATCCATTTCATTAGAACAAACATACCATTCATCCTCTTATTATACTCCCGTCTACGCACCACAAGCAATGGAACCTCACCTTCGTCTTGATCTACTACTTCCCTTTACCATGATCAAACCATAAAATTTCTAATCTGGGTTGTTCTCCCATATGCCATTTTCATGACCTAAGAAGGTTGCAAATGGTCATATCCAGCCTCCCCCTAGGAGGTATGTAACATCTACTTGCTCGAACTCCTTCGACATTATTTGATTAAGACAAATGCGCTTACGTTGATGTACTTCCTTACCATTGACATTGATCCACCGCGAATACTCTAAGATCTTGTTGTTGATCCTCTATTTTCCATAGTCTTGTTTACTCATACCCTCTACACTCATCAATAGACAACCCACACCTCTATGTTCTCAATTGTCACTGGTCAACTATAGTTGACCTTCTCCAAGGTCAACGACTTATCATTCTTCTACACTTTCCATGTTACCATTCTCATGAAAGTTACCCTCCTCGAGGTATTCTACCTTAAACTCCGTTAGTTCCTTCTTCATTCCATGCTTCCACTTCTTAATAAGGTAACTATATCTTCTTTGCCTTGTTGTTTCATATAACTCCCTTTCATAGACTTGACCATTCTTCCTTGACGGCTTTCAAGAGCACCTTCCCAAATATTGTATCTGTAACACCCCAAATCCACAGGACTTGGAATGCTACATTGGGCTAGGATCTCACAATGGATCCTGACCCTAGCCTAACAACAAGTTCATTGGATCTTACAACAAGGCACAAGTAGAGGAAAACCAAATACATAAAAGTTGTATATGCTACATCAAAAGTGTTTACAACACAATGACAAGTACAAAACATCAAACATAAACATCCAATACAAAAGATCCCATCCCACGCATCCTATTGTACAGAAGACCTCGGCTGGTCACACCATCTGGCTCACTCTGCAGTCTTCCTAACATGCAGATCATCTACAACACGGTATACACCGTTAGCTATAGCAATAGATAAGCATGAAGGTAATAGCACAAACGCATATCAACATCTCATACATGCAATGCCAGACACATTCATTTATTATCTTTTATTACGTTATTCCATTACTAATTCAACTTCTTTTGTAACACAAGGAGCCTCAAGAACCCCGTCCTATCCAACATAACACAGGAGTTTTGCATGGGGGTGACCATCACTCGTCCCCTCCTGTGAGATCATCTTCAGGGCACCTCCTCCTACCAGCAGGCGGAGACCGGTGGTTACCGCCCATTATAATACACTTGGGCCATTTAAAAGTAACAAACGTCATCCTAGTCCGGTTTAGGTTATGAATGCACAATCATATGAACACACACAACCATCACAATCACCAAATCCAAAATTGGAAGCTAAGTAAGTCCTATGGACTTACCACATACACTCGTATCCAATACCACGTCACAGCTTCTCCTTGGGGAAGAAACCAACGCCTGCAATAGCAAGGCACACAACATCATACATTGCAAGGGTTAGGGGACTCGTCTCCATAACCATAACCAACCTACAACATCAAGATCAAAACATGCTCATAAATGCCTAAGGCATATCCTCCTCATCAACACGAGTACCTAAGGCATATCTCAATCATACAACTCATCCTAACCACACTAGCCTAGCTATCAACTAAGCCAAGGTCAAAGGAAAGGAAGGAAGGAAGACATACTAACAAGGTATGCACCAACAAAAGCAAGGAACACAAGGCTGGCCCAGTGAGGCGCAGGGGCGGCTCACACATCAGGTGCAGGGACGGCTGGAGTCAGGCGCACGGGCGGCCAACTATGCAGAGAGTTCGTCCCGACTTCTCTTCGATCCCTTTCTCGACTCTCTTCACTTCTTCAACACACCACAGGAACATATACACATATATACACATATATGAACATCAGAAGGACATGAAAGGATCCACACAAGCTCAGCTAGTGATCCTAAGCTAGAAAGAAGAGGAAAGAAGCAAGAAGAGGAAAGAAAGAAGTTGGAAGGTGAAGAACTTACGATAACAACCCTAGACATCAACTATGGAGCACACAGCACGTTTATCATCTCAACACAACATCAACAACACTCAACAATAACCTCCTGATCATCTGAAACAAGGCAAGGCTTATAAGAGAAGCTAGCCGCAAAGCACAAGTCAATAGTCAACGAAAGCGGTTGCACCATCACAAAGTCGCAGGGGCGGCTAGCCCAAGGCGCAAGGGCGCCTAGCCGCTGGGGCGGCCCAGGTGGTGTGCAGGGGTGGACAACAGGGTCAAGGTAGAACTCACCAAAGCTCAATTAGGCTCCTAGGCTCCAAGGACTAGGGCTCTTACAATATCCCTAGTTAGCATCCACTCGCGTTCCTCTCGGTTGATATCTTAAGTCTCTTGATCAAAGCTCCTTGTTTCATCTTTCATCTTCTTGGGATCATCATTTATTCACACTTCCTCCTTTTTGGCGTTTCTTAGTCTTATCGTCATAACGGAAACCGGTCAAATCCATGTGAATCCCCACAATGCCATTCTTGTCATAACTATCGTAATGTTGACTCTTCAGTTAATGGTACCTCGTGAGCTTAATTTACGGTAACTTACATCTTTCACACCTAGTTCGATCACTCTTCTCGTCTTGACTCCAAAGCTTAGGAGCCCCTATAGAAAACTTGACGTCTTGAAAGAATACCACCTTTTACCTTGCTAGACTGCATCCATCTCCTTCTCGATTCGTATCTTTAGTTGTCCACACGTCTTCTAGAAGAACTTAAGTTTGTTTTAACTATTGGTCTCATTGTCGTTCAATCATGGCTTCTTTGGAACCACTTTCACACATTAATGTTACTCCTCTTTCTTGTATTTTCTCCATCTCGCTTTCTCTTTAGTTGTCTCGAGTTTTCCTTTCACTTGTTCGTCCTTCGTTTATGTCATCTCTAATCCTCCTCTTCGACCTTCTCTTAAAGGAGTACGAGAACTCCAAGGTGTTCGCCCGAACATAGCGCTCAACTCATTACTTGAGCATATTCATCCTCGTATGTACACTACCCTATGTCAAATAACGTCGTCCAAGGGCGATGATATCGTACTATCATCTTTTCTATTAGGTCCCATAAGTCCGTATGCTACAGCTATATATAATAAGAATACCTATAGATAACTATATAAGTCCTAAGTCCATATTACTACTAATATCACGCATTCGGCATTCCATTACAACAATACAAGGTCCAAAACATATAATCGTTAACATATACAACTATACACATAAATCATGTCCATCATGCAACTACATTCCATATATAATATACATATCTACATATATGCATATATATATCAAGTCCAATAAACTAAGCTGCCGAGATCCGCGGAAGGAGTGGTGGTCCGTACATTCTACCCCGACTCATGCATGTGATTTTGAAATTGATAACTCAGAACCCGTGGGGTTTTGTTTATTCCTTATTCGGCCTTTAGAAGATTGCGAGTGCCATTGTTGTCAACCTAGGGCTTTGACACCACTTTTGTAACACCCCAAATCCGGAGGATATCGGGATGCTACGGGCTGGGACCTCACAATGGGTCCCGACCCTTAGCCTGATAACAATTTCACCGGACCTTTCCAACATGGCACAAATAAAGGAAAAACTGAAATTCCTTTTAATGCAAATGATCATAAACCCAAAGGAAAATAACAAACAAAAGACTTCAACCGAGATACAACCGAAAGACCAAATGCCATACACGCGGCATACAATATATAATGAATACAAAACTCAAACACGACTCCAACCAAAGCCCAATCCTAAAATGTACGGAACCCCGGCTGCCCACTCTTCCGGATCTCTCGACCGCATTCCTAACCTATAAGGCAATCTACAACAATCGGTATAAACCTTTAGCTTATATTCGAAGCATTTGAATCAAGGTGAAAGGCACAACCACAAGTAAATCAACACAACACACAATATACACCAAATCACAAAAGTCCGGTTTATTATATTTTTATTATTAAGTCATATCCCGTTCTAATTTAACTTCTTTTGTGACACGAGAATCTCTCAAAACTCGCCCCGGTCCCCACTTACCGCATGGAGCGGTACGGATGCATCCGACCGTCTAAACACACATGCTAGTCGCCAAGATCCTCCGATCTCTACGCATGAGCTAGGCAGTGATGTCACCGCCCGTTATCATACACTTGGGCCAGATAATATAAAGGTCGGTGGTCCTATTTCTTGTTTAATTGTTATAAGCAATAAAGAATAAACACACACCACCAAACACACATCAATGCTAATACAAGGATGATAGCATGAATTATAGTCTATATATTGGGACTTGTTTAGATGTTTTATCTTCAATAATCTGCATGTTTGGATGTATATTATGTGATTATTTCGTCATTTCATCTACCTTTGCGGGAATCGAGGTCTACACCAAGTTTCTTTGTAATCGTAGGTAAAATGGCACGTTTTGCATAAAAAAGGAGCTAAAGGAGCGAAGGAGTCATTGGAGCTACATTCAAGAGCTTAAGGAAGAATCCAGGAAGCATGGAAATGGATTAAAGATTTACTTTGGACCAAATTTGAGAGATTTCACATTCAGTTTAGAGCCACCTCGGTCAGCTACAGTACCATCTCGACCGAGGTGATCCAAAGGAGCGTCCTGACCGAGGCGAACACCTTGGACGCGGCGAGATATATTTTATTCTTGGCTGAGATCTTTTATTTTTGGAAGGAAGGATCTTATATTTTTAGGCTGGATTTATGGAAGGAAGATCATATATTTTAGGGGTTTATTTATGAGAGATAGATATATTTTATTAGGAAAATATCTTTTTAAGATCTCTTATCTTTGGAATGTAGTTTTCCTATTTAAAGGGTTGGATTTTCCACAAATCCATGATCCGCAACCGGCAAGAGGCTGCATACAGCATTTAGGAGGGATTTTCGGAGGTTAAAGGAAGATTGAAGGAAGGAAGTTGATAGCTGTTATAGCTTTGTGAAGGGTTTTGTAAGATTCTCTTAGATTCCCTTCTTGTTGATTGTCCTATTGGATTGTGATCCAAGGAACGCTTGTTTATTTGATAATTGATTCAGTTATTGAAGTCTTGTTCTTAAGGTTTTTGTGTTCTATTATTCACTTTCTTCCCATATACTTGATTATTGCATCTATGATGATGATTGGCTAATTTCTTTGTGTGATTCTAGGGTGATTGGCTGAAGGTTATGGGAAAAACAATGATAGAATAATCTTAAATTCCAATAGGACCCTGAAAGCTCGAGTCTTTATCCTTAACCCTAGAACATATTGCTAAGTCGATGAACATCTCGGCCGGGGTGGTATTCGTCTGACCGATGTGACTTTTCTTATCCGAAACTGAGAGTTAAGTGTTAGAGTTTGTCAAATCCTATTCTTATTACACCTTTCCTGGTTCAATACAAGCTTAGGATGAGACTTACCCGGTAATTCCTTTGTTTGTTTACCCATGATCATAAGTGTAGGTAATAAAGGTTTATCCTTTATTGGGGTTTGAGTGTGCTTTCATGCCATCTTTGTGAATTAGCCTGAGACTTACCCGGTAAAGGTTGATTATATTCCCTTAGTTGGAGTGTTAGTTTCAGGTTATAGTTCTTTTCCTTAATTCCTTGAGACTTACCCGGTAATAGGAGTTACGGTTTGGGATTAGTGAGTAGTGAGACTTACCCGGTGATCTATTCCACTTTAGTAACACCTTCCCTTTACAAAATCTCAGCTTTGTCCGCTTATCTTTAGATCTTGAGTTTGAACCACAACTAGACGCTTTAATCCCTAGAATTGCATATTCCTTTAATTGACTTTTTATCATCTTTGATTGCTTTAATTGCTTTCGTGGTTAGTAACAACATAGACAACCTACACCTGCTTTGTTTCACTAAGTCCCTGTGATCGACCCCTGGAATTTCTTGCTTTTACTACGATTGACCCGTACACTGCGGGTTCGCATCCTTGTTTTAGGCATACATCTAGGGTTATAAATTTAAAGCTTGCACACAACGTTTGGAGCTAACAAGTTTTTGGCGCCGTTGCCGGGGATTTGGTCTAGACCAAGCCGGTTGCGGTAGTCTTTCGGGGCACTTGCCCCTGTTGCTACTAACCACTCTACTTGAGTGACTTTTGCAGGTTCTTTTTCTTAGGTTTATGCGAAGAACCCGCGCTGGGAAGGAAATTGTTCCTTACGATCCCGAACCAGAATAGACATACAAAAGACGCTTGAAAGAAGCGTTGATGGCCAATCAAGAGAATCACGATCTTGAGGCCGAATTGAAGGAGGCATTGGAACAACTACGCCTCAGTAAAGAAGAACTGCGACTGGAAAGGGACGAAACTCGCGCAAGGACTGAGGCGATCGAAGCAGATATGGCAGCTTTACGGGACCAATATCTACCTCGACCGAATCCAGATCCTCGACCGAGGCAAGACCCAGATCCAGCTCCTCGACCGAGGCAAGACCCAGTTCCAGCTGCCCCGGTCGAGATACTTCCACCACGGATGCCGGTCCGAAACGCTCCATTTGCAGGTGTTCCATAGACCCTAGGGCAGCGGATGGACCCTAACCATCAACTAAGGCGTCCAGGAGTAAATCTCGGTGATCCAGCGGAGCATGACTATGAACTTCGACCACAAGTTCTTTCCATGATTCGCCAATGCCAGTTTGGAGGGCTAGAGAGAGAATCTCCGCATCAACATCTGCAAAACTATGAGATCTTGATGGAGACCTTGAGACCTTCAAGGCTGGAAAACAAAAATTACAAGCTAAGGCCTTTCTATTTCTCTTTTAAATACAGGGCGCTTACTTGGTATCAATCTCTTCCCCCCGGAAAAATCAGCACTTGAGAGGAGATGATTACGGAGTTCTTGACTAAATTCTTTCCCCCCTCTAAAACCGCTGAATTGAGAGGGAAGATTAATGCATTCATCATGAAGGACAAGGAGAGCTTGTCCAAGTCATGGGAGAGATTTAAAGACATTCTTCTGGATTGCCCACATCATGGGATTCCAAAAATTGAGTTGTTGGAGATATACTTCATGGGACTGGACGGCAACACCCAGTTCAACCTTCAACTACTATCCGCCGGCACGTTCATGGACATGCCGATTGACGAAGCTTGGGAGTTCATAGAGAAGCAAGCTTTGCACATGGAGAAATACTCGCACCAAGGAGCTGAAGGTGGAGTTAAAAGAGTTAACTTTCAAGAAGCTCACCCAAACAATGATCAACTAACCTCTTTGAAGAATGATGTGAAGCAATTGAAAGACCATTTGGTTGCTCAAACAAAAAAAGAAGATGCAGGATATCAAGGTTCGAGAAACAACAATGGGTACCGGAACAACAACAACGGTTCCCGGAACAACAACTACAACAGCAATAGAGGATCCAACAGCAATAATTGGAGGGCAAACAACCAAAATTCGGGTAACCCTTACTCTAACTCCAATTCGAATGACTCTTCTAATCCTTTCCTCTCTTCTTCTTCTTATTCGTCTACTCCATTGAAGAGCCAGGAGCAAGGATCAAGTTCTTCCCAGCCGGAAAAGAAAGATGCGGTGCTGGAGGCCATCTTGATCAAGCTCAACTCTATGGAGACATCCATGACTTTATTTTCGAAGTGACAAAAAGCCTTAGAATAACAAATCTTTAACAAGGCGAATGAAGCGCCAAGAGATCCAGAGAAGCTTCCAACAAGGACGGAAAGCAACCCTAAGGGACAGATCATGGCAATAACGACGAGAAGTGGACTGAAGACTGCAGATCCAGTGCCTCGGTCGATGCCAGTACAGACGAAGACCACCTCGGTCAAGGCAAAGTCGAAGAACACTTCGGCCGAGGTGCCAACCGAGGTGGAGCCACAGAAAGCGGAGGACAAATTTGAAGTTTATGTTCAACCTCCTGCATATAAACCACCACTTCCATTCCCCCAGTCAAGGGCCAAAGCACATCTAGACAAGCACTTTGGTAAGTTCCTTGACTTGATGAATAAACTACACATTAATATCCCTTTCCTTGATGCTATTCTAGGGAAGCCCGCCTATGGGAAGTTCTTCAAAGAGATTCTATCAAGGAAGAGGAAGTTGGAAGACTTTGGTGAAGTAAGGATGACATCTAAATCCTCGGAGCTCATTCAAATCATGAAGGAGAAGATGCCACCCAAGTTGAGAGATCCCGGCTCGTTTTGCATTCTAATTCAAGTTGGGGATGTCACTTGTGAAGCATTGTGTGATCTAGGAGCTAGCATGAGCATCATTTCGCTGGAGCTATGTGTGAAGATCGGACTTGGAGAGCCCAAGCCGGTGAAGATACGGTTATACATGATGGACCGCTCCATTAACCATCCCGTGTGCATTTTGGAAGACATTCCGGTTAAGTTAGGTAACTTTTATTTACCTATAGACTTTGTTGTACTTGACATTCCCGCAGATTATCCCATTCCTATCATTCTCGGGAGGCCGTTTCTAGCAACTTCGGATTGCAATGTGGATTGTAAGAACGCCAAGTTAAAATTCAACATTGGCGGAGATGAAGTGGAGTTTGCATTATTTGCGGCAATGAAGGGAGAGCAACTAGGAGATCATATCTTCAACATCTATGATGAAGAAGAATCAAGAGAATTGGTGAGCTCTATCCTTATTAAAGATCCACTTGAAAAGGTTATTAGTTTTAGCTTAATGGAGGAAGGTATAAATGCTTCTTATGATGCCGATATACAGAGCTTAAAAGCGCTGGAAGAAGATCTAGGAGCTAAAATTGAAAAGCTAATCCAGGAGAAGAAGATTTCCAGTTTCGGTCCCAGTTGCAGTACCTCGACCGAGGCACCTTCTGGACCAAGCGAGGTGTTCTTGACTGAAGAACATCTCGGTCACCCTCTCTGGACCTCGACCGAGGTCGAAGGCGAGACGATGTCAACTGAGAATAACAAACTTCTTACTCCCTTTTATGACATTCATCCTCAGTCGATGGAACACTCTCTCCACCAAATTTCTGATAATAAAGGACTGTGGTATGCTGACATTGTTAATTATCTTGTTTGCCAGGAAATACCACCCGGATTAACGTACGCTCAAAGGAAGAAATTCTTCAAGGATGTACGCCATCACTACTGGGATGAACCGCTACTATTCAAGAGAGGTCCAGATGGGATGCTTCAAAGATGCATTCCGGAAGATGAAGTTACTAGTGTCATACGACATTGTCACTCACTTCCTTGTGGAGGGCATGCTAGCGCTCACAAGACGTGCTCCAAGGTATTACGTTCCGGTTTCTTTTGGCCTACATTGTTTAAGGATGTGCAATCGTTTGTTGTCTCTTTTGATGCATGCCAAAGAATAAGGAATTTATCTAGGAGAAACGAGATGCCACTCAATAACATACAAGAGGTTGAGATCTTTGATGTATGGGGAGTAGATTTCATGGGACCTTTTCCATCATCCGGAGGAACCTCTACATCCTCCTAGCTGTCGAATACGTCTCTAGATGGGTTGAAGACATTGCCTCTCCCACTAACGACGCGATGATGGTTGTGAAGTTCTTTAACAAGACTATATTTCCACGTTTTAGGACTCCACGCATCAACATCAACGATGGAGGGACACATTTCATCAACCGGAAGTTCAAAGCACTTTTATCTAAATATGGGGTAACCCACAAGGTAGCAACCCCTTATCACCCTCAAACTAGTGGACAGGTCGAGATCTCAAATAGAGAAATTAAAGCAATCTTGGAGAAGACCGTCTCTAAGACAAGGAAGGATTGGTCCATGAAGTTGGACGACGCTCTTTGGGCCTACAGGACCGCATTCAAGACTCCCATTGGTACAACCCCTTATAATTTGGTATATGAGAAGTCTTGTCATTTTCCCGTTGAGTTAGAACACAAGGCATATTGGGCAATCAAATGGTTGAACTTCGACATCAAGGAAGCCGGTGAGAAGCGGCTATTGGATATCAATGAGCTGGAGGAGCTGCGTTTGAACGCTTATGAGAATGCCAAGATCTATAAAGAAAGGACGAAGAAATGGCATGACAAGCGTATCATCCCTAAGGAGCTCAAAGAAGGAGACTTAGTTCTACTTTTCAACTCCCGCCTCCGCCTCTTTCCAGGTAAGTTGAAATCTAGATGGACATGACCTTATGTTGTGAAAAATGTTTTCCCTTATGTTGATGTTGAGATTTGGGGAGAAACAAGTGGAAGCTTCAAGGTCAATGGTCAAAGACTTAAGAAATACAAACCGGAAGTCCCGGTTGAGGAGGTTGCACCACTATACCTTGTTTAGGGACACCGTACGGTCCAACTAGCGACCTTAAATCGAGCGCTGCTTGGGAGGCAACCTAAGGTATTGCTTTCTTTTCCCTTTTTCTAGTCTAGCTTTAGATAGTTTGCTTTTGCTTTGCTTTGCTTTGATTTTGGCATCCTAGATAGACAACATGTGACATCTAAGGAAGGAATACAACCCAGGAGCAACACTGGAAGGACAAAAGTTCGAGAATTTGAGAAGACGGAGTTTGACTGAGACACATCTCGGTTGCTGTCACAGCACCTCGACTGAGATGATTCTTGAGCAACCGAGACGACTAGGGTTACTAAAGATCCACCTCGGTCCGTACCACCTCGGTCCAGTCCAGACCATCTCGACCGAGGTGACAATAGTTCCAAAAAAGGGTATAAAAGGGAGATTGATTTCTCTCTCTTCCCTCTATCTCCCTCTTGACCGAAACGCCCAATTTGCCTCGCTGTTCGATTTTCGCTCGTTTTCGAGGATTCTCTCTTCCAAACTGCAAGGAAAGGGTAGAGGATCGATTTGCAAGCAATAATCTGCAGTAAAAACGCACCGAATCGACCAAATCTGGGGTAAAATCGAAAAAACCCTAACTCCCTTTTCTTCCACTGATTTCATTCGATTTGGGCTTTGGTTGCCCCTGCATTGTGCTGGAAAAGGATTAAGTACCCCAGAGGAACAATTGGTAGTGATATTGGGGGAAATAACTAGATTTTTGAGAGAAACGATCGCACAGCACTTCGCCTCGGTCCAGTCGGCCTGCGCCTCGGCCGAGGTGTTCTTGATATTTGTCAGAGTGACCGAGGGGGTCTGATAGTGATAGAAAGAGATGAGTTCTAACTTGAGAGATAGATCCTCTCCTTCCCCTTCATCTTCTTCACGCCGCTCTATACCGGTGATCCATGAGCGTCACCAGGTAAACTATGACCGCATAGCGGCATGTCTAGTGGTTGCACCACGGTTCATGGACATTTCTGCATTTGACTGCCTCCATGTGGATGATGATCTGAGGCGGATGATATCTATTGTGGGGCTGGAGCAGTTTACTAAGATTAGAGCTCCAGCCAATCTTGAGCCGACCTTGGAGTTTGTTAGCTCCGTCACTTATTTGCCCACTGAGCGCGCCATCAAGTACCGGTTGATGAACCGTAACTATCTAGTTCCTATGGACCACTGGAGGGACATCTTTGGCTTCCCGGCCCCCACAGTTGCTGATTTTCCTTCTCGAGCCGTAGCTCGAGAGTTTTGGGGCCAGATAGCTCACGTAGTTGAGCACGCTGATAGGTGGAGACTTGGAAACTCCAGGGAGCGGATTATCTTCCACCTAGCTTTTAGACTTTCTCACATGATCTTTAGCGAGACTCTTCTGGTGCGTACTGAGACGCCCCAGAAGATTAGACAAGGTGAGTTGCTGAGTCTTTACTGTATGGTTACCGGAGGAGTTCCGGATTTTGGAGTTATGCTAGCGGAGGATCTACACAAGATAAAGGCAAAGGCGAAGGGGGATATGTGATGCGGAGGGATAGTGACTCACATTGCGAGTTACATGGACATGGATCTGAGTGCGTGTACTATGGTGGCGGCTGCCAAGCCACTCGGGTTGTAGGAGATGATCACTAGGAGGATATTGGTTCCTCGCGGACTTACTACGCCGTATGTGGCGATGCCCTGGGAGCAGACTGCACCTCAGGGTATTAGGTGGTCAGCTCAGTTTTCTATTTATGACCCGCACTACTGGCAGACCGCATGGATTCTGCTTATGGAGGATGCCAAAGATGCAGCTGCTGAGGAGTAGGAGGATGAGGATGAGGATGGCGGTGCTGCCATGGACGCAGGTACGGATACAGCTGGGACTAGTGTGCCGGTCGTCAATCTGGACGACGACGAGACAGAGGAGGAGCCAGCTGCAGCACCAGCACGTCCAGCCAGGTGTAGGATACGCAGACAGAGGGATCCAGTCGCTCACCGCCGGATAGACGATCTGACGGATCAGGTGATAGATTCCTACGCCGCCTTATCCCTGGACATTAGAGAGATGCAGGAGAGACAGCACTACTAGCACACGATGGCTGAGATTCAATTTCAGCATATCATGGGCTATCCTTTCGACCCATCTCAGTACCCGTACGTGCCACCACCACCACCACCGGATCGGGACTAGAGGATTAGAGCTTGTGGATTTCTTTTCTTTATTTATTATGCACCTCAGCTTTATCCGGTGAGTACTATGTTTCTGTAGACTTATTTTGACCCATTGGGACAATGTGTCCCAAGTATGGGGTATGTGGATGTATTATATGACCTTATGTGTACGCTTGTATGACTCTTGATTCGGATATTTATCGTTTTATCTTGCTCTATGTGTTTATCTGAGACTACATGCATGCATACAGGTTATTTGATTGAGAAAAACGTCAAAAACTGGTTTGAAAATTTTTTTTATTGACCTCGACCGAAGTGATTCTGACCAATCGAGGTGCAACACCTCGGTTGACTTAAAACATCTCGACCGAGGTGGTTTAACTGAGACAATTTTCGAAACGAATTTTGTGCTTCTTATCTGGATATGACCTCAGTGAAGATTTTGTTTGTAGACTGGTTTTGAAATCTTTATATGTTTGAAAGGTTTTATGATATGTTTAAGTTGCTAAATGCTTTGTTTAAAAATTGTGGCATGTTTAATACTTGTTTTTATCCAAATTATGTTGAATTTGAAGGTTGACACCACATGATAAGTTCTCTCACTTTCTTCCTGGAAAGACAAAGGCAATTCATTCTCTTCTCTTCTTCTTCTTGATCATGCTTAGCCCCTCATATACATATTTGCCTCCCTTTACCTATCCGGGAATTTGGAAGCAAGCAAGTGAAAAGCAAGTGAAAGAAAAGTTGAGATGTTGGCTGAAAGTTAGAGAGAAACAAATAGGTTTGGGGAAGTCAATCATGATGATGAGTAACTTGGCACCATTCTCATAGCCGGGTGTTTATGTCTTTCCAAAGTCGGATTGAGCGATATTCTTAACGGGTCATGGTATGTGCATCAAGGGTTTGAGGCATCTCAAGAAATTGATGATTGCTGATCTCCTAGGCTTCGGTTATTGTGCACCTCTGTCCATGCATCCCAAAAAGTAAAGCAAAAAGTAAATAAGCAAAGCTTATTAGTGGAAGATGTTGAAGTTCCAAGGAAGTGCAGTAAAGATCCTTTTCTCGGATTCTAGCACCACATTCCCTATATACATCCCACCCTCACACGTTTCTTGACCTTCTCTTGAAAAGCCCTTGAGACCTCGAGCTTGTTGATTGACTTGGTGGTTTAAACTGGATTATACATGATTAATTTCGATAATTATAATTTATTATGCATTCTATGATTTTATGCAAAGATGAACGACTTTCTTCTATTTATAAAATGTTTTGGCATATATTGATTTTAAATTCCATGAAGCATTCTCTTAGAGTGATCTATGATTCGAGCACACCACTAAAATGTTTTGAAAGACTTTTTCATTGATCTTTATGACTTATAATCCATTTTATCCTGTATCTAAGATTTGGAACTTGCTTGGGGACAAGCAAGGGCTAAGTATGGGGTATTTTGATAGCATGCATTATAGTCTATATTTTGGGACCTGTTTAGACGATTTATCTTCAATAATATGCATGTTTGGATGTATATTATGTGATTATATCGTCATTTCATCTACCTTTGCGGGAATCGAGGTTTACACTAAGTTTCGTTGTAATCGTAGGTAAAATGACACGTTTTTCATCAAAAAGGAGCTAAAGGAGCGAAGGAGTCATTGGAGCACATTCAGGAGCTTAAGGAAGAATCCAAGAAGCATGGAAACGGATTAAAGTTTTACTTGGGACCAAATTTGAGAGATTTCACATTCAGTTTAGAGCCACCTCGGTCACCTACAGTACCATCTGGACCGAGGTGATCCAGAGGAGCGTCCCGACCGAGGCGAACACCTTGGACGCTGCGAGATATATTTTATTCTTGGTTGAGATCTTTTATTTTTGGAAGGAAGGATCTTATATTTTTAGGCTGGATTTCTGGAAGGAAGATCATATATTTTAGGGATTTATTTATGCGAGATAGATATATTTTATTAGGAAAATATCTTTTTAAGATCTCTTATCTTTGGAGGGTAGTTTTCCTATTTAAAGGATTGGATTTTCCACAAATCCATGATCCGCCAACGGCAAGAGGCCGCATACAGCAGTTAGGAGGGATTTTCGGAGGTTGAAGGAAGATTGAAGGAAGGAAGTTGATAGCTTTTATAGCTTTGTGAAGCGTTTTGTAAGATTCTCTTAGATTCCCTTCTTGTTGATTGTCCTATTGGATTGTGATCCAAGGAACGCTTGTTTGTTTGATAATTGATTCAGTTATTGAAGCCTTGTTCTTAAGGTTTTTGTGTTCAATTATTCACTTTCTTCCCATATATTTGATTATTGCATCTATGATGATGATTGGCTAATTTTTTTGTGTGATTCTAGGGTGATTGGCTGAAGGTTATGGGAAAAACAATGATAGAATAATCTTAAATTCCAGTAGGACCCTGAAAGCTCGAGTCTTTATCCTTAACCCTAGAATATCTCGCTCAGTCGATGAACATCTCGGCCGGGGTGGAATTCGTCTGACCGAGGTGACTTTTTTGATCCGAAACTGAGAGTTAAGTGTTAGAGTTTGTCAAATCCTATTCTTATTACACCTTTCCTGGTTCAATGCAAGCTTAGGATTAGACTGACCCGGTAATTCCTTTGTTTGTTTACCCATCATCATAAGTGTAGGTAATAAAGGTTTATCCTTTATTGGGGTTTGAGTGTGCTTTCATTCCATCTTTGTGAGTTAGCCTGAGACTTACCCGGTAAAGGTTGATTCTATTCTCTTAGTTGGAGTGTTAGTTTGAGGTTATAGTTCTTTTCCTTAATTCCTTGAGACTTACCCGGTAATAGGAGTTACGGTTTGGGATTAGTGAGTAGTTAGACTTACCGGTGATCTATTCCACTTTAGTAACACCTTCCCTTTGCAAAATCTAAGCTTTGTCCGCTTATCTTTAGATCTTGAGTTGGAACCACAACTAGACTCTTTAATCCCTAGAATTGCATATTCCTTTAATTGACTTTTTATCATCTTTGATTGCTTTAATTGCTTTCGTGGTTAGTAATTACATAGACAACCTACACCTGCTTAGTTTCACTAAGTCCTTGTGATCGACCCCTAGAACTTCTTGCTTTTACTACGATTGACCCGTACACTGCGGGTTCGCATCCTTGTTTTAGGCATACATCTAGGGTTATAAATTTAAAGCTGGCACACATCGTTTGGAGCGAACAAAGGAATACTAGCTAAGTAAGTCCGGAGACTTACCTTATCACCACACTAAACTCACAACACTCTCGCTTTCCTTGGGAAGGAGTCCACAACCTGCTCACAAGAAGATAACTATATCAACAACTCACTCAACTCAAGAAGTCTAAGACTTCTACACAAATGATCTACGCGAGATCATTTGACTCACATTCTAGAACCGCATCCTAGAATCTCTTATGCTCACATCCCACTCAACACAAGCTAGAATTCCTTAGACTTCTAGACCCTATGATCTCGCATGATCATAACCCGTAGTACATACTAGGATAAACATGCCTAGTCCAAACAAACGAAACAGTAACAACACCATGTTAGGATACCCATATCCTAGCCCATAAACTCAACAACCGTATACTCCAATTCTCAAATCTCACAAGCCTCACAAGATAACATCAACACCTCAAGTCATAAAACATTTCACAATCCTCAAACACTCACCTAAGGTCCATAACCACTACTTGATATTCACTCTAAGTTATGTTATATCCAACCTAGCATGATACTACTAAACATAACTAGATCGAGGTAAAGGATACTCAAACAACATCAAAAGACGGAAATCGATCACTAGATGTCGACTTTTGACTCGTTAGGCCTTTATCGGGACGCTTCCGAACCTAACACCAAAGCTAGGAAAATTTAGCTTATATACTAAATTTGATCGTAAAATATAATAAATAATATCCTAAGGCAAAACTTGTTTTCAAAATCCAACGTTCAAATCTTTAAACCCTTCCGGGCAAAAATGTGATATTTAACCAATTGGTTGTAAACCCGAAATTACAACTTGAACCATAAACCGAATATAGAATCCGTAATTATATTTTCCGGGAATCTAAACAACACCATAAACCCAATGGTAAAACTCGTTCTCAAAGTCAAGTATAGCTAAAACCGTTCAACCATTTTCCGGGCAAAATATACACTTATAAAAACATGGGTCAAAATCTGCAAATAAAATTTTGGGGCCAAAATTGTAAATAATTCTGCAGGGATATATTTTCAAATTTAACAAAACTTGGGTAAAAAACGGATAATAGAATTGTGGGTTATTTACTACAATTACAATAAAATATGGTGGGCCCAATTTTAATATCACATAAGGGTTTCTTTGAAACCGATACTGCCGATAGATCTCGTGCAGGCTGGGGAATGAAGAAGCAGCGGCGGCCAACCGGGAGTAGAGGAGGAGGCCTTCCATGGTGGGGCTTCGTCTTCGTCGGCAACAAATGCTTCTCTGGCGTCGCCTAGTGGGGCACGAAGTTGGCGGCGATTGATAACAGAGAAGAAAGCGAGGTGGTTCGAAGGCGGCACGTAGGTTGTGTAGGATGGCGGCGACTGAGTACTCCAAGGGAGCAACGAAGGTCGAGACTAGGGCTGACGATACCGAGGGAGATGGAAACCAACCACGGGGCGGCCACTCTTTTCCTTGGTTGGTGGTGGAGCTGCAATCGAGGAGGCCCGATGGTGAGTTGCAACATTAGGTTGGAGGCCCGGTTGCAAATCCAGGAGAAGCTTGAGGGGGAGAGGGTGAGCTGACAGGCATCTGGTTGCTCATCGCGGTCTGGAGGAGGCGGCATCACGTTGGTGGCGGCGAGTCTGAGAAAAGAAGGTGGTGGAGTGAGGCTGGAAAGATAAGGGAAGAATGTACAGAGGTATTGGAATAGAGTTGCCACCGAGAGTGAAGGAGAGACAGAGTCGTGGGAGGTTATTGCTTGAGGAAGGAGGAATGGTCTTGGTTCGAAGATCACTAGCAAAGGAACAGAGCGGGAATGTAACTAGAGGTCAGCTAGGGAGCTAGGATGGGTAGGTTGGTTGGTAATGGTATCCGGACAACGCAACCGACACAAGTGAGGAAGGAAGAAGGCTGGATTAAAAAAAAGAAAATAAAAATGGGAATAAACATATTCAATATAACCGGAACGGGATTTTCAGATCGGAAAATATTTTCGAACTTTTCGAGAAACAAAAATACGGAAATTAATATACAAATAAACTCGCAAAAAAATATACTTCGTGATATAGAAGTCATTCTCGTAAATTATTTACGAGATTTAAAACAATAATTTCTATATATGGGTAATAATAGGTATCACTATTTATATACTCGTGAATCTTAATTTACGAAGTAAAAATACTCGAAAAAATATTTAAGCTAATATAATATCGATAAAAGAAGGAAAGTAAATATCAAAACCACACCCAATAAACGGGGCGTTACAAACTCCACACTATGCCGCCAAGAACGATGCCTGCCTTCGCCTCACCGTCGGAGCCAATGCCACGTTACCATGCCGCCTCATCTTCCCAGTGTTTGCCTCTGCCGCCGCCAACAGAAGAAGGGCTCAAAGAAACCCTGTTTAAGTAATATAAATCGGGCCCCTATTGTTTGGTTTAATTGCAATATCCAACCTATATTTTGAAATTGCAGTTTCTACCCACATTTTTTGAAGTTGCATTTATGCCCTCTGCAGGAAATTATTTACATTTATTGACCCAGTTTTTACAATTATCAAATATGCCCTTTGTTGGATTATTTTCAGAATATAGCCCAAAGATTTATTTGCGGGTTATGACCCATGTTTATATAAGTGTATATTTTGCCCGGAAAATGGTTGAGCGATTTTTAACCTTGGTTTTGTAAAACAGTTTTACCTTTGAGTTATATATTATATATATTTAAAATCAAATTTAGCATATAAGCTAAATTTCCATAGATTTGTTTTAGGTCCGGAGTGCCCGATATAGACCAGCTAATCCATTGTCCACATCCGTAGATCGTCATCCTCCTTCGACCTCGTGTGAGTACCTTCTTCCTCGATCAAGTTATGTTTAGTAGTATCATGCTACGTTGGATCTAGCATAACCATGTGAATGCCAAGTAGTGGCTTGAAACCTTAGGTGAGTGTTTGAGGTTATTGATGTTTTATGACATGTGGTGTGTTGATCTCGAGTTGTTATACAGTTGTGAGCATAATGGTTGATCTTGTCAGACTTGAGGTGGTATTTATATGTTGGTTGAGATTGTGGAGTTTAAGATGAGAGTATCCTAGCACTTGTGGTTGTAGTCGTGATCTAGTGAGTTGTGGAATTAGTAGTTTATGGGAGTGTTTGATCTTATAGGAGTATATAGTACTAGAAGTCTAAGGACTTCTAGCTTGCATGGGTGGTTGTTGATTATTCTGCCTTGTCTTGAACAGGCCTTGGTTGTATTCCTACGGAAGTGAAATAGGTTTTTGGCTAGCTTTGAGACGAGGTAAGTCCTCGGACTTACTTAGCCGCTTTCATGCATTATTTGGATATGTGATGATGGTGTGTGTTTAATTGGTTATGATCATGAAACCGGATTAGGACAACTTGGTTATATATATTGTTGACCCATTGTTTATTATTATCGGGCGGTGACATCACTGCCCAGCTCCCGAGAGAGACTGGGAGGTGCTCTGCGACCAGGCCATACATGGTATATGGGTGGGCTTCTTCTCCCTCCACATGGTATACGGGTTGAGCTCTGTATCACTCATTTTGTTACACGGGGACAGAGGCGAGAGTTATAAGACTCTCGTGTCACACTTAAAACGAATGGAACTAGTAATGGAATAACTTATAAAGAAGATAAGAATTTGTTGTATGTGGATGAGTATGACTTGTGTGATATGGGTGCTTGTTTGTGTGCGTGCCATACTATCTATATAATGCCTAGAATGTGAGCTAATGGTTTTATACCGAATGTGTTGTTGTTATTTTAAATTATGTTGATGTTGTTGTATGGACGGCTGAAGTCTTTCCATTCTTTTGTATTCGGTTTCATAACGTTGCATAAAAATGTATTTTGGTTTTGTCCTTTATTTGTGCATTGCTGTAAGATCCGGTGAAATTGTTGTCAAGCTAAGGGTCGGGACCCATTGTGAGGTCTCCACCCGTAGCATCCCGAGTTCAACGGATTCGAGGTGTTACAATATGGTATCAGATCCCTAGGCTGACAATAATGGCACTCGCAATCTTCTAAAAGGCCGAATAGACCAATAAACAAAACCCTCAAGGGTTTTGAGTTTCTAAAATGAATTTCACTTTCAAACCCCAAACATAGTCAATTGGGGTAGATTTTACGGGACCACCACTTCCTCCGCGGACCTCGACGACGTAGTTATTGATTATTATATTATGTATATATATGTGAATATAAGTAGATATGTATATGTGGACTTAGGATGTTTTTGGACTATAGTTGTATGTTGAATTGTAAGTTGTTTCTAGACTAGTAATGTTTATAGTAGTAGATGACGTTTATATCGTTATATATATAAACATATGGTATGCTATATCATATTAGTGATAGTGGACCTTATAGCTAAAAGATAGAAAGCTATCATCGCCCCCTTGGACAACGCCTTTTGGCTTAGGATAGTATACATACGAAGATGAGTATGCTCAAGCTATTGAGTTGAACATCAAGTTTACGCAAACACCCCGGTGATTTCCCGGACTCCTTTAAGAGGACTTCGAAGAACAGGACTAGAGAAGACGTAACCAAAGGACAAACAAATAAAAGGGAACCTCGTGTCGAGTTAAGCAGAACCAAGATGGAGACTATACTAATATAAAAGTGACATGAAGATGTTACGCTAGAAATGTATAGCACAAAAGTCTTACAATTTATAACTCGATATAATTTCCTAACTCCTAGCGAACCCACAGTGTATGGGTCATTTTGTATCAAGGATAGTATTCCGAGGTTGAACACAAAGACTAAGGTGAAATCAAATCAAGCAAGTGATTATGGATAGTGCAAATCTAGTCTCAGAAAAGAGAAAGAAATAAAGAAATGAAAATCATGATTTTTTTGGGTTTGGTTTTTGTGGTGATCAAGCAAGATCACAAATCATGCAATATTATAAAACAAACTAACAACTCAAGCTAGCAACTCAAACAAACAACACAAACACAAGAAATGTGATCAAAGAGAGAAAAGCGGATTCTAGGGGTTAGGACTTCCGGTTATGGCATTGGAATCAAGCTTCTAATCAACCTTGGACTAGCTATGGTATGTTGGAAAAGGGTGTTTCTCAATTGGGATCAATCACCGGGTAGGTCTCATGGTCCACTAATCCCGTAGCTAAGTTCCTATTACCGGGTAAGTCACTAGGAGCCTAAGGTTGAGAATTCTACACAAACCGGATTGCTATCTAGGGGTCAAACCTCCCCTTACCGGGTAAGTCTCGGGAAGGCAAGTCCTAAACATAATTCCTAGCACACTTAGTCCAATAGCGGCTTATGAGGCTCACTACTACCTAGAGTTCATCATCTTTGGTATCTAAGATCGAGAATTACCGGGTAAGTCTTTTCCCTCACTTAGTTTACTAGCATTAGGTCATCCTAGGCTACATTATGCTTAACAAACACTAGGATGTCAACAATCTAACATCCTAACATTCAGATTCATCAATAAAAGCACAACAGAACAAACCACGGGTAGATCATACGGAACCACGGCCGTGGAAAGGTATGAACAGACCGTGGTTTTCAACAGAGGTTAGGTTCGAGCAAGGAAATCATCCAAGGGTACATTCAAGTCTATTCAATCATAGTCATAGCCATAACCATCATTCCATTACCCTATAATTACAACTATTTAGCCAACAACATGCATTTTAAGATTCAAACTCAACAAACAAACAATCATGGCTTCCATAGTAAGAAAATGAAATGAAAATGAAAAGAAACAAGTAAAAACATGAAATCTCACCTGAATATAAGTTTAAGTAAGACTTACAACCCTTCAAAAGAAGGTCCAAAACGTACTTTACAATCCTTGCAAATGTCCAAAACCAAGTTCACTCAAAAGCTCCAAAAACTCTAAGATAAATGTTGTTATTCTCCTTCCCAAAATGAGAGTGTTTTTCTTCTCCTCCAAGTCTATCCACCAATGGAATGATGTGTTGTGAGAGAGTGTGAGAGAGAATCCCCTAGCAATAGCCTGCGAGACCACTTATATTCTCCACCAAAAGCAAGAGTCGGGCATGGAGATCGTTGGACAGCTGTCACAGCTGTCAAGAGAAAACCAAGGCCAAAATTATGGGCGTGGTTCTGGCTCTGGACCTTGGAATTCCATGAACAGCTCCCTCTGGATCATTAAGCCATGAGTTGTTGCAAGACATGCACCAACAAGGTCCTATGTGTTCTCCTTTGCTCCTAGCTTGCTTCTTAATGAGTCCGGAAGTGTGCCATCACGAGGAATGATCCTCGAATGTATCAATTAAGTTCCAAAAGCTCCCCAAAATACCTACAAAACCGACAAAAGTTCGTGTAGACGTCTATCTCGATAATATGCATGAATCAAGCATAAACGTCATGAACTAATGCCAAACCATGCATGAATAACGGGAATACTATTTAAATGAATGCCTAAACTAACGTCATAAATCACGCTATCAAAAGACCCCATACTTAAGACTTGCTCGTCCCCGAGCAAGGTCCCACTATAAGCTACGAGATGGCATGATTTATGAATGCAGAAAAACAGAAAAATATTTTTGGAATTGTGCTTCTAAAATTGGATCACCTTCATAGTCATGTTTCATAGCAATGGACAAGCAATCATGTATCAAATGTATGAAGGCATGGAAAGACAATTATACTTAACTCCAAAGCATGCATGAAAGGTGAAAATGAAGAAGTCAAGATGATCATGAGTATATCCAATCTAGATCACTAAGTCTTACACATATGCAAATAGGTCACAAGGACTTAGGAAAGAAGAGGCCAAGAAACGTTGTGATAAGGTGGGAAGTTTTCTAGGTCATGTGATGCTAATCCGGGAAAGGAACTAACTCCACATTTTCATTTTTGATCAACTTCCCCACAAGTGTATATTTTTCTCCATCTTTTCTTTCTTTTCTTTTCTTTTTCGTTTCCTTTTTATTTCACTTATTTTTTAGACAATGGCATTGGTGTATAAAAGCCGAAACCTTGGTGATTAGAGGACCTCGGTATTTTTCCGAGGTGCCACCGGGCACACATACCAAGGCTCGTTAGGACATTCGGTTTATCCGACTTTGGTAAGACACAAACACCCGATAATGTGAATGGTGCCGAGTTACTCGTAATCAAAACCAAAGTCCCCAAACCTATATTTTTTCTACACTTTTCACAACAAATTCAGCACTTCATTCACAACATTTATTCATCAACAACTTCACACCCCACACTTGCTTTTCACACACTCAACACATTAGCATGCTCCTATTCCCGGATGGGTCAAAAGAGGTGAAATTTTTATATCAAGTGAGGTGCTCAAACAACATGATCAAGATGAGAAGAAGAGAGATGAATTGCCTTAATCATTCCTAGATGATGTGCAAGAACTAGCATGTAATTTCGACCATCAATCCTCAATCCAATCAAGGCAAACATCATAATCACAATTAATACATAGGATTCAAGAGAAGTATTTCAAGTGCACATATGCATCAATCCATTCAACACATAAGGCCATCCATAGCCAATTCACAAAACAATCTCATCATAAGGGTCATATCCAAACTTAGAAGCACTAAAATTTTATAAATTTTCTGATTTTTTTGGAATTTTCGAAATATATATGTACAATGCAAAAGCTAATGAAACATGTGACAATATGAAACTATCCTAGATGCAATCATGCGAATGATTATGAAAACCCCACCCCATATAATGTGCAAATTAAATAAAGAAGTGAAAGAGAGTTCTAACAATGTAAGAATGGTATTTTCGATATTTTGGTTCACCCATGTGAAGTGATGGTGGATGATCAATCAAAGGTGGTAGAGAGCTCTTGATGTTCATTATGGCATCGGGACCCGCACTAAGCACCGCTAGCCGACCAAGTCCCACGTCCGCTGCACCCACGTTTGATGCGGGATTATCATCCTCCTCCTCATGCCTTGCAAGACTTCCATGTTACCTAGACTCTAGCACACAAACACCAAACACTCCAAAACAAAGACAAAAAAAAAGCAAAAACGAAAAGGGAAAGATATGTACCAATGGGTTGCCTCCCATTAAGCGCTTCTTTAAGGTCATTAGCTTGACCAAATTCGGGAGGGTTTCACTCAAGGTGAAGAGGGGCAATCATATCCACATGAGCTTCCGGGATGTACCTCTTCAAACGGTGCCCATTCACCTTAAAATTTCCACAATGCTCCCCACCTATCTCAACCGCTCCATGGGGGAAGACCTTCCTCACCACATAAGGACCCATCCATCTTGACTTTAGCTTTCCGGGGAAGAGCCGCAACCTTGAATTGAAGAGAAGGACTAAGTCACCTTCACTCAACTCCTCTGGGATGAGGCGTTTGTCAAGCCAACGCTTGGTCCTTTCCTTGTAAATCCGGGCATTTTCATAAGCATCCAACTGGATCTCCTCAAGGGCATTAATGTCTAGCAACCTCTTCTCACAGGCTTCCTTGAGGTCAAAATTCAGCCACCTTATAGCCCAATATTCCCTATGCTCCATTTCCACCGAAAGGTGGCAAGACTTGCCATAAACTAGCTTGTAGGGAGTGGTGCCAATCGGTGTCTTGAAGGCGGTTCTATAAGCCCACAAAGCATCATAAAGCTTCATAGCCCAATCCTTTCTTATCCTAGAAACTGTCTTCTCAAGTATTCCTTTTATCTCCCGGTTGGAGATCTCCAATTGGCCACTAGTTTGGGGATTCTAAGGTGTGGCCACCTTATGAGTCACCCCATACTTCGCCAAAAGTGTCCCAAAGTTCCTATTGGTGAAATGCTTCCCTCCATCGCGTATGATCACTCTTGGTGTTCCAAACCAAGGGAAGATGACTCGGTTGAAGAACCGTACAACAACTTTGGCATCATTTGTGGGACAGGCGATTGCCTTCACCCATCTCAACACATAATCCACTGCCAATAGAATGTAGAGGTTGTCACATGAAGAGGGGAATGGTCCCATGAAGTACACACCCCAAACATCAAAGAATTCAACCTCTTGTATGTTGTTCAAGGGCATCTCATTCCTCCTTGAGATGTTGCCCGTCCTTTGGCAAGCGTCACAAGCTACCACAAAATTCTGCACATCCTTAAATCAGTTAGGCCAATAAACCGGATTGCAATACCTTTGCACACGTCTTGTGTGAGCTAGCATGGCCTCCACATGGCAAGGAGTGACAATGGCGGATCACACTCTCCACCTCATCCTCCGGAATGCACCTCCTAAAGACTCCATCCGGTCCTCTCTTGAACAAGAGAGGCTTGCTCCAATAGTAATTCCTCACATCCTTGAAAAACCTTTTCCTTTGGGCATACGATAGACAGTGTGGCACCTCCTCACACACAAGGTAGTTCACTATATCCGCATACCGTGGATCACTCCCTCTAGACACTTGAAGTAGGCACTCCTCCATCATTTGCAATTGCTCATCCCGGAATGAGTCATCAATCGGGTTGGCATCTCTCTCAATCTCCAATGGTGGTAGCCTACTAAGATGGTCCGCTATTGAATTTTCCAAACCCTTCTTGTCCCGAATTTCCAAGTCAAATTCTTGGAGGAGAAGGATCCACCGAATGAGGCAAGGTTTGGCATCCTTCTTCGTGAGGAGATAACGAATCGCAGATGATCCGTGTACAGAATGACCTTTGCTCCAACAAGATATGACCGGAACATCTCAAAGGCATACACTACCACAAGCAACTCCTTCTCGGTTGTGGCATAGTTGAGTTGGGCATCATCTAGCGTCTTGCTAGCATAGTAGATGGCATGTGTCAGCCCATCCTTCTTTTGTCCTAAAACACCCCCAACGGCCACATCACTTGCATCACACATAACTTCAAACGGTAAGCTCCAATCCGGAGGTTGCATGATAGGGGCGGAGATCAAAGCATCCTTCAACCTACAAAATGCTTCAAGACAATCTTTGGAGAAAACAAACTCAACATCCTTCATTAGTAGGTTAGTGAGAGGCTTAGAAATTTTAGAGAAATCTTTTATAAACCTCCGGTAAAAACCGGCATGCCCTAAGAAACTGTTGGATTTTCGGTGTCCGGTTTTGTGTCAAAGTAGTTGTAATCTCCAAGAAGGAGTAGATTAACAACTTAAAAGTTGTTGTAATCTTCAAGAAAGAGTAAAAGAGACTTGCAACTTACAAGTTTTTGTAATCTCCAATAGGAGTAGACAAACAACTTAATTAGTTAGAGACTCCGTAATCTCACAAGTAAGTAGACATGCGACTTTCAAGTTGTTGTAATCTCCCAAGTGAGTAGACAAGTAGCCTTAAATTAGAAAAACAGAATAATAGATATTATTTAATTAAATATCCAGAATTAAATTCAAGGAGTTGTAATCTCCAAAAGGAGTAGACAAACATCCTTATATAGTTACATTCAATTGCATGCAAAACCGGTTATTAGGATATTGTATGTACTTGACTTGGATAATGTTGAAATCACTCAAATATAGAGTTTTCCTTCTAAGTGTATTTTCCCTACACCGGGATCCAAATACCTTAGTGGGATAAGACCAACAAGTCACAAAGACTAAAGTATAGAACATACCTTGTCTTAC
This sequence comes from Fagopyrum homotropicum, assembly GCA_033239125.1. Taxonomy (NCBI): domain Eukaryota; kingdom Viridiplantae; phylum Streptophyta; class Magnoliopsida; order Caryophyllales; family Polygonaceae; genus Fagopyrum; species Fagopyrum homotropicum. The sequence continues at coordinate 94,591,237 of BSWB01000002.1, read as the reverse complement.
GTTTGTAAAACGAGTTCTTCTAGATCTTGTCGAAACTTGATCCTTCTAATGGATGCCTATCATTCTTCTATATTAATGAAGTATTTGGTCTTCCAAGTTGCACAAATCAGCCAAAGAGAGATTTCCTATCCCTTGTCAAAACTTGGGAACTAATGGCTAAATTTTTCATGCAAAATGAATTCTATTTCAAGTGCAAATGGTTCTCCCTTTTATAGGCAAAGGGGGGCACGTTTTTGGGGAGAATAACCGCCACCAAAGCGGTTGATAACGGTTACAAACGGTTACTGGAAGTTGAGAGAAGTTAGGGTTTCATAACCACTTTTTGGCCCAAGCCCAAGGCCTACACCCAATTCAATTGGGCCATCAAAAAGCCCAAATTTCAGCTAGCTTTTCCGGCCCGACTTTTTTCTCATCAATGAGCTTTGACTAACTCATTATAGCTAGGTGAAGCTCCTAGGTCAACAAATACACATGAGCTTAGCTCAAACTACCTTAGCTCATTAAGAAGCTCACTAAGTAGCTTCTTGGAGCTCAATGGACACTTGTGCTTGGATTTCTCTCAAACTTTGTAACAACTTTCTTGAGCTAAAATAATGAGGAATGCCCAAAAAAACGCTCACATAATGTGTCCTAAAAACACAAAGCGTCGGGCTCTCAATTTCTGCTGCAAAATGGCCTACGCGTTGGCAAGGACAATAACGCTCTTGCCAAGTCATGGCATTGTCATGACAGAGTCAGGACAATGTCCGATGACAGTCATGAGTCTCAACTAAACCAACTTTCAACATAGCCGTGATAGCCATGTCCTTTTGTTTAGTTCAATTTAATTAGCTTCCATATTTTTACCCCGTAATCACTAGTTACACTAAGTGCCGGTTACTTGGCTTGCCTCCCGCAACCCATACCATCGTGACACACATGTGAGTAACTTATTGCACCTTGTCTCGAAAAGAAGCTCAACGGTTCCGTTGAGACTTAGCACAAATCTCCAACATTCCTCCCCCATTTGAGCAAATTAATAAACAAAACTGTACACATAATCACAAATATCTTCTGATTGAATTTATTGATTTAGTACAAATGCAAATTCTGTACAAAAGAATCATAATGTCCTAACGGATTGAACCACTCAACTTGTCTAAGTACATGAAGGCAAGTACATGTGAGTTTACATTCCTTACAAACAGTTGACACATTTAAAGGCTATTGTGTCCTAATCCTCTCGTGAACGCGTAGGTGAGTCAACCACATACTCCCTTGAATAAGCCTTAACACTTCACGCTCACGTATCCGACTTTCTTCTAATCTTGTGCCTACACTCGCAATTTTTCAAAGAAGTCGTTAAGAGAATTCTCTCAAGCTTTCCTTAGTTTGTAGGACCGAACTCCTTTGGATGGAACTTTGAGTTCGCTAACTTCTCGGAATGGGCTTTCCACATTGAATTCGGCTATAGCTTTTGGCCATCGGTGAATTGGGTGTCCCACAACGAGAGGTTAAACTAGTAGGTTGTAACCCATCCCCTTGGCTATCTTGTGTACTAAATAACAAGCCAAGATCTTGGTTAGTCTTTCGGCCACATTTGTGAATTCTCAACAAACCACTGGCGCTATATGTTGAGTCTAATTGTTCTATAACCAAGCTATGTCTCAACACCAAGATGTTTCGATTTCCACAACATCCTTGACTTCATACCAAGCCAAAGAACCACTATTTCAAAGAAATAGATTTTCTAGGAAATCAGGACTTAGGCCACAATGACTTTTAACCACCAAGTCATGATATTGTCATGATAGAGTCAAGACAATGTCCGAAAGAACGCTCTTGTCGTGTGTTGACAACAAGCTTTCAACTCTGATATATGAGTACTTTCAAGTCTCAGAACTGGTCATGTCATGTGTTGACAATGAGATCTTTCACTTGAATCATGGATATACTTTATCGGAGTATAATGACCATCATTGGAATTAGTCCGAAACCCTTTTCCAATAGTCATGAAATTATCAAGTCTTTATTAAAACTTTAGAAGGATAGAATCATTTAAATTCACACGTTTTCACTAGTGTCAAAACCATCATGTTGTCTAAACATAAGGAAGAGATATTACCTTGTGTGGTATAATTCAACTTGCTATTGACACACCAATTAGCTTGATTAATCTCAAACCGATTCAACCAACAACTTTGATCATTTTCACCTTGTTGCCTTTGCCATGGGGTAGGGAGAGTTCCTATATGGGAATATATAACTTTGAAATGACATACCTTATGCAGTTGTCCTTTTCAAAAATTTGTTGGACATCCAGCGAGCCATCCTCTTTGTTTCATAATGCTTGTCCAAATACGATCAACCCCCCATAGATATTATAACAATTACAATTGATCATGTGCCTTGTAGGCATTCATGTGTCACCATAGTCAACAATTCGACTCTAGTGAGTCCATCGACTTTCAATTTCCTCATCAAAATTCCTTTTGTATGACCCGAAGGTTTACAGACGATCCAAAGTCAATTAATCTCTTTCAAAGCCATGAAGGTAACATCTCGAGATATCAAATTCTCATTTAGATATCTTACCTTCTTTTAAGAACACTTGATCAACGGAAATCATATATGGTCATGTTCGTACTTGCCCTTGGTACCAGGCAATCGAACGACGGAAGTTTGACCTTTTAGCCAACTTTATGATTCCGTTCAATCATGTCTTAATCTTATATAGACTTTGGCCAAAACGTCTTTAAAGCATAACATGTCTTTTCATGGTTTTAACCGAAGTCAACATATTAGGTTTGAAATTCATCAAACCTCAATGCCTCTTTGAGTATTCCGTTCTTTCAACGAACTCACACTCGACGTTTTAATCATCCAAGCGTCTTACTCATGTTCATATCAGCCTTCTACAAGTCCCACGACCCCAAAGAATTTCAAGACAAGTCATTTGTACAAATGAATGAACACACATAATATTGCATAATCGATCGTACGATCACAAGGACCGATCGAGCCGATCACATTAGTAATTCCTAATAACCGCAAGTCCCTGTCAAAAACCATTCAGGTTGGACATTGTCCCAGTCTGGTCGAATGGTTAACTAAACGCAAGCCAGCGCGTTCTAAACAGTGTCGGTCGAGCCGCCCGACAAACCAATCAAGTCGACCGCGTGGCGGTTACTCGACGGTTTCATGGAAGCTATGTTCAGTCGCTTCGACTGACAAGGCCATCAAGTCGACCACGTGGTGGTTATAGACGGTCGAGTCGCCTGAAGTATCCAATCGGGTCGCTCCCTTCAGTGTCATGTTCCGGTTGAGTCGCCCGATTCATTATCAAGAACTGGTCGAGTGACATAGTTTGCTCAAGTCTTTTCCAACCAATAGTTATCCCTTAGCCAATATGGATTGGGCCTTGACATAGCCAATCCAAGAGACTTCGATGAGTCACTTATGGCTTGTCTTTCCTTAGGTATTTTCACACGCCTTAGGACCATGGTTTGCCTTGTCATTTGCGCAGCATGACATAGCCAAGGCGGGCACTTGCGTGCGCCTTTACTCAACCCGCTTTAGCCAATTCTTGGGCTTGACACTCGCTTATTCACAAGGCATGTCACGAGCCTTATTTAGCGTTCCACTTGCCCCCTCTGGGACAACAAGTCCATGTCAACACTAAATGCCTCAGCATAAGTTTGCGTATATCTTGGCTTGTTCATCTAGCCCAATGCCATAGCCATTTCATTGGCTTTCAACAAATAATAAATAAGACTTATTTGCTTGTCAAAAAGGATCAAGTTTGAGTGCTTTACCATTTGAAATTCAACACTAGAATATATAATCAAACTAAGCTCTCAAACATTTATAAATATGACAAACAACTATGCTTCCATTCAATCTTGACACAAGTATAAAATCAAAAACACACAACACTTCTTTATTAATATTGATAAGGTATTGCAAACTATGGCCGAAGCCTATACACAGTTTTAACATAGTAAGATACTTACAAAGCATATAGGCCTGAAGCCCTTTATATATACTTAATATCAAACAGTACAAGATCATTCTTTATGGATTCTCTTCCTTGGGAACTTTTGAGAGAATTTTCTCCCATTGCTTGAAATATATTCCCAAATCCTTCATGGATAATCCTCCGATCTCAAACAACAACATGGTGCGCTTGAAATCAATCCATGATGGAGGGATCTTCCGGATGATAATACCCACTTTCGTAGACTGATCCAACTTCTTTCCATACTTGTCCATACGAGCCAATGTCTCCTTCATCTCCTCAAACTGAGAGGACAGGGGACGTACATCTTCCGTGACATACCTGAAGAATGCAGTCTCATACATCGTTCCATGATATTCAAATTCCAAGGCATCCCAAAGATCCTTTGCGGACTCAAATTCATGATAAATATCCTACATGTACGGTGACATGCTCTTGAGAATGATTCCTCGACAAGTGTAGTTATCAACACTCCATTGTGTTTGCAGTCGGGTCCTCATCCACCCATTATGGCCCAAGATAGGACCAATTCCTGGCGGTCTGGGAGCCCCTCAAGAAGTACGTATTCCACCTTTAAGGACGTAAAAATCTTCTTCACCTCTCGTTGCCATATGACAAAAGAGATACTTGCAAAACCATCCAATTTTTTGGACGGTAGAAAATCCATGACAACCATGTCATCCATCATGTCTTAACAGAATCAAGTCAACAAAAACGATTGTCAAAACCACACCCTAACTTATGCAAACATATATGTATGTAAAATATATATCAAATGTAAAAATACACTTAGAATATTGTTGGATTTTCGGTTTCTGGTTTTGTGTCAAAGTTGTTGTAATCTCCAAGAAGGAGTAGATTAACAACTTAGAAGTTGTTGTAATCTTCAAGAACAAGTAGACTAGAAACTTTCAAGTTGTTGTAATTGATAACACGATTTATGACTTAGTTTTAGGTAATCATTTAGATAGATTTCTCACTCATTCATGCATGGTTTAGCACTAGTTCACGACGTTTTGCACTCAATTCATGTATTTTGCCGAGATAGACGTATACACAGGACTTGTACGTGTTTTATAGGTATTTCGGGAGATTTAGGAGCAAAAACGATACGTTTGAGGATCGTTCATCTAGATGACACACCCTCGGACTCATTAGGACACAAGCTAAAGGCTAAGGAGGACTCATGGAGCCTTGCCAACACAAGCCATGCACCAAATCACAGCTTAATGATCCAAGGCGAAGTTTCTGCATAGAATCACGGTTCTCTGACACTCCACGGCCGTGGAATTTGCCAGATTCTTGTGACAGCTGTGCCACGACTCTCATGGCCAGCTCATGCAAGTTTGTTATAAAAGTGGTCCTTCATGGGTTGTGAGAGGCATCTTGGAGCAGCTCTCCATTATCTTCTAACAAAAATATTCTCTCAACAAGAAGTCTTTCTAGGAAGGAAAGTGTCAAAGAGGAAGAAGAAGAGCTCCATTGAAGAGGAGGAGAAGAACACACACCATTACCACACTTGATAGTTTTGTATTGAAGAATTCCGGATTCTAATTCTAAGAGTTGTATGAACCATTTGAACCTTCTTTTGGAAGGATTGTGAGTTACTCTAATTCTATTTTCAGCTTGGTTTTGCTTTAGTTCACTTGTCCATCTCTTTTCCTTCATTATCTTGCAAATGGATAACAAGTTTTTATGTTTGTTTGTTTCGATTTCTATTATGAACGTTGTAGGCTAAATTGATGTGGTTCTAGGGTAAGGAAAGGATGGTTATGGCTAGGGCTATGATAGGACGGACTTAGATTTACCTTTGGATGACTTGTGTGTATGAACGTAGCTGCTGTTAGAAATCACGGGTAGTTCTTGTCTGACCACGGCCGTGGTTTAGGTAGAACAAACCGTGATTTTCCCTGGCTCGATGGATCTTGTCTTAGATCTATAGAATGTTGAAATCCTAAGTGTTTGTTGAGTTTAATCTACCCTAGGGTGACCTAGTGTTAGTAACTAAGTGTTAGGAGAGACTTACCCGGTAATCGTTACTCTTAGATTCCAAAGATAACAACCCTTAGGTAGTGGTGAGCCTAATAAGCCGCCATTGGATTAGGTGTGCTAGGATAGTTGTTTAGGACTTCCCTTTCCAAGACTTACCCGGTAAGGATAGGTTAGACCCGTAGCTAACAATCCGGTTTGTGTAGAATTCCTATCCTTAGGTTCTTAGAGACTTACCCGGTGATGAGACCTTAGGAGTGGACTAGTTGGAGCATGAGACCTACCCGGTAATTGATCCCAATCTAGAAACGCTTAATCCCAACATATCATAGTTAATCCAAGAAATGAATAGATAACTTGTGTCCTATGCCATAACCGGAACTTCCAACCCCTAGAATCCGTCTTTTCTTTCCTTGATCATTATCTTGTTTAGCTTGTTTTATTTGTGTTGATTTTTAGTTTAGTTTGATTGTTTACTTTGCATGAATTGTGATCTTTGATTGATCACCAAAAACCAACTAAAAACATTTGAGATTTTCATTTCTTTGTTTCTTTCTTTTCTTTCAACCTAGGTCTTTACTAAACTCAATCACAAATCGAATCAATTTCACCTTAGTCTTTGTGTTCGACCTCGTAATACTATCCCTTCTACAAACGTCCCGTACACTGCGGGTTTCGCTAGGTAGTTAGGATTTAGTTCGAGTTATAAATTTAAAACCCATTTGCGCATCACGATCTTAGCGTAACAAGTTTTTGGCGCCGTTGCCGGGGACTAGGTCTAGATTGAGTCTATTTTGTGATTGTTTCTAGTATAGATCTTTCTTGTTGCTTTTGATCTCTTTTTGGTTTGTGTCTTTGCTTTTTAGGACATCTATTACTCTTTAGGTGTATGCGAAGATCTCGTGGCAAGGATTTAGCTCCATTCGATCCCGAACCGAAGAAAACCCTTCGATCTAGATCCAAGAGCATCCGAAAAGAGAAAGAGATGGCCGGTAGAAATCTCCAAGCTGAGTTGGATGAAGCCTTAGAGCAAATAAGGCTAAGAGATGAGCTCTTGGAGGAACAAAGGATACTTGCCAATGAGAGGCAAGAGGAAACTAGGAGGGAGATTGATGAGATTAGGCAAGCCCTTGTTCAAGGAGAGCTTAATCGCCGACAACCTCCACCTTCTCCACCACAACCGCAGCCGGCGGCTAATGTTAGGGTTGTGCCCATTGCCATTGAAGAACCACAAACCCTAGGGAGACGTATGGATCCGGCACAAAGAGCACACCGTCCGGGTGTGAACTTAGGAGATCCCGCAGCCCACAACTATGAGCTCCGCCCTCAAGTTCTACAAATGATCCGGCATAATCAATTTCGAGGGATGGAAGGAGAGTCTCCTCATCAACATTTGATGAATTATGAGATCTTGATGGAGACTCTTAGACCGCCAAGATTGGAGAGCAACAACCATAAGCTTAGGGCTTTTTCCTTCTCTCTTAAGGATAAAGCCTTAGCTTGGTATCAATCTATTCCACAAGGGCGAGTTGGTACTTGGGAGGAGATGACAACCGAGTTTTTGACTAAGTTCTTCCCACCTTCCAAGACTACCGAGTTAAGAGGGAAGATCAATGCCTTCGTGATGAAGGATAGAGAGAGTTTATTCAAGTCTTGGGAGAGGTTCAAAGATCTTCTCTTTGATTGTCCACACCATGGCATACCAAAAATTGAGCTATTGGAGATCTACTTCAAAGGACTTGATGAAGATAGCCAATTCAAGCTCCAATCTCTTTCCGGTGGGACATTTATGGAGAAGCATGTAGATGAAGCTTGGGAGTTTGTGGAGAAGCAAGCTCTAGTGATTGAGAATAACTCCCATAGGAAGAGTGAAGGAAGAAAGGCGGGAGCATATGAGGTGAGTGAAGTCACCATGAGCAATTTCAAGCTTGACGCCATCAACAACGAGTTGAAGTCCTTGAGGGAGTTGTGTGCTACAACTTTGAAGAACCAAACAACTCCTCAAGTGCTTCCACAAGCCAACTTGTCTTCCAAGGAGGAGAATGTGAATTATATGGGAAGGGGCAACTTCAACAATTACCAAGGCCCAAGGAGTTTCAACAACAACCGGCAATTCAACAATTACCGGCCCAACCACAACCATCCCTGATTTTCTTACTCTACCCGGATGGAGCCTTGAACCCCTCCTCCTCCACAAGCACAACACCACCATCAAGAGCTTCACAAGAACCTCCACCCGGATTTACTCAACCTCCAAAGGATAGAACCGAAATAATGTTTGAGCAATTGCTTGGAAGGTTGAGTGGTCTTGAGAGCACGATGACTTCAATTTCTAAGGCTCAAAAGGTTTTGGAAGCACAAGTGTTCCAAAAAGCGGGTGAAGCCCATAGAGACCCGGGAAAGCTTCCCGGAAGAACCGAAGACAACCCAAGAGGCCAAGTGTTGGCTATTACAACGAGGAGCGGGTTGAGTATGAAAGATCCTTTGCCCAAGGACAATGCTAAGGGAAAGCAAGTAGTGGTAGAAGAGGGAAAGTTGCAAGAAGATGGAGGCAAGAGCAAGGATGTAGAGCCAACCTATGTGGCGCCGCCTCCATACAAGCCACCACTACCGTTCCCACAATCAAGAGAAAGAGCTCGTTTGGACAATCACTTTGGTAAGTTCCTTGAACTAATGTCCAAATTACATATTAACATTCCGTTGATGGATGCCATTTTAGGAATGCCGGCATATGGCAAGTTTTTGAAAGAAATACTCTCCAACAAAAGGAAGTTGGAGGAGTATGGGGAGATAAGAATGACCAAGAGATCCTCGGAATTGATCCAAACAATGAAGGAGGAGATGCCTCCCAAGCTAAGAGATCCGGGCTCTTTTTGTGTCCCAATAGGAGTGGGAGATGTGAAGTACGAGGCCCTTTGTGATCTTGGAGCGAGTGTAAGCATCATACCGCTTGCACTTTGCAACAAGGTTGGGCTAGGAGAGCCGAAACCGGTCAAGATGACCCTCTATATGGCGGATCGTTCTATTACTCATCCGGTTGGGATCTTAGAGGACATCCCGGTGCAACTAGGAGGATTCTATGTGCCAATTGATTTTGTGGTCTTGGACATTCCGGCGGATTATCCGGTTCCCATCATCTTAGGAAGACCCTTCCTAGCCACCTCCGGATGCCTAGTGGATTGCAAGAATGGAACTCTCTCCTTCAACATTGGAGAAGAGAACGTCAAGTTCAAGTTATCCACAATGACGAAAGGGCCAGCCCTTGATGAGGATGTCTTCAACATAGTCGAGCAAGAGGAATCTAGGGAAGTTGTGAGCTCGATCTTGATCAAAGATCCCTTGGAGAAGGTTCTTACCTTAAGTATGATGGAGGAAGGTGTTGAGGAGGCTTGCAATGAAGAGATCAAGGCCTTGGAAGCATTGGAAGAGGAGCCAAGAGTTAGATTTGGAAGCCACGAAGAGGTGTTGAACAGCTGCAAGTTCCACGGTCGAGATTTATGTTCCACGGCCGTCAAACTTTTTGGACAACTCCAGGAAGCAAGCTTAGCAAGAACCACGGCCGTGGAAGTTGAGCAAACCGTGATTCCAGCCATGGTTTTCCCTGGACCAGTCCTTGATGATGGTCAAGCTTTTAGGAGCCATGAGGAGTCTTCATTTGCTTTGGATTCATCTCATCCAACCTTATTTGGATCGTCTCCAATCGATAAAGGTCCTCCTCAACTTGAACTCAAACCCCTCCCCTCTCATTTAAAGTATGCTTTTCTTGGTGATAATTCTACATATCCTGTGATTGTTAATGCATGCTTAAGTGATGATGAACTTGCTAAGTTGCTGGATGAACTAAGATTGCATAGGAAAGCCATTGGCTACACTATTGATGATTTGGTTGGCATTAAGCCTTCTTTGTGCATGCATAAGATAATGATGGAAGATAACCACAAACCCTCTATTGAACATCAAAGGAGATTGAATCCTATAATGAAAGCGGTAGTCAAAAAGGAAATCATTAAGTTGCTAGATGCGGGAATTATCTACCCTATCTCGGATAGTAAGTGGGTTAGTCCCGTTCATGTAGTTCCTAAGAAGGGTGGGATGACCGTAGTAACTAATGAGAACAATGAACTAATCCCGACTAGGACGGTTACGGGGTGGAGGATGTGCATTGATTATAGGAAATTGAACATGGCCTCTAGGAAGGATTACTTCCCTCTCCCCTTCATTGACCAAATGCTAGAAAGGTTAGCTCAACACTCTCATTTTTGCTATATAGATGGCTATAGTGGATTCTTCCAAATCCCTATCCACCCCGATGACCAAGAGAAAACAACCTTTACATGTCCATGGGGTACTTTTGCATATAGGAGAATGCCATTTGGGTTGTATAATGCACCCGCCACCTTCCAAAGGTGTATGATGGCTATCTTTTCGGAATACATAGAAAATATCACGGAAGTGTTTATGGATGATTTCTCTGTTTATGGTTCTTCCTTTGATAATTGCTTGGCTAACTTGTCATTAGTATTGCAAAGATGTGAGGAGACAAATCTTGTCTTGAATTGGGAAAAATGCCACTTCATGGTAAGTGAAGGAATTGTGTTAGGACACTTGGTATCTAACCGTGGCATTGAGGTTGATAGGGCCAAAATTAAAACGATAGAGAAGTTGCCGCCACCTACCTCGGTGAAGGGGGTAAGGAGTTTCTTAGGGCATGCCGGTTTTTACCGGAGGTTTATCCAAGATTTCTCTAAAATTTCTAAGCCTCTCACTAACCTACTAATGAAGAATGTTGATTTTGTCTTTTCCAAGGATTGTCTTGAAGCTTTTTGTAGGTTGAAGAACGCCTTGATCTCCGCACCTATCATGCAACCTCCGGATTGGAGTCTACCATTTAAGATCATGTGCGATGCAAGCGATGTAGCCGTTGGGGCTGTTTTAGGGCAAAGGAAAGATGGGCGCACTCATGCTATTTATTATGCTAGCAAGACGCTAGATGATGCCCAACTCAATTATGCTACCACCGAGAAGGAGTTGCTAGCGGTGGTGTATGCATTTGAGAAGTTCCGCTCATACCTTGTTGGAGCGAAGGTCATAGTTTATACGGATCATGCTGCGATCCGTTATCTACTTACAAAGAAGGATGCCAAACCAAGGTTGATTCGGTGGATCCTTCTTCTTTAAGAGTTTAATTTGGAAATACGAGATAAGAAGGGATCCGAGAACTCCGTGGCGGATCACCTTAGTAGATTGCCTCCATTAGAGCTTGGAAGAGATGACATTCCAATTGATGACTCATTCCGAGATGAGCAATTGCAAATGGTGGAGGAATGCTTGTTCCAAGTGTCTAGAGGAAATGAGCCATGGTATGCCGACATTGTGAACTACTAAGTGTGTGAGGAAGTGCCTCCCGTATTAACATATGCACAAAGAAAGAAGTTCTTCCACGATGTGAGGCATTACTATTGGAGTGAGCCACTCTTGTTCAAGAAAGGCCCGGATAGAATGTTTAGAAGATGCATACCGGAAGATGAAGTGGAGAGTGTGATCCGGCATTGTCAATCCTTACCATGTGGAGGCCATGCTAGCTCACACAAGACGTGTGCAAAGGTATTGCAATCCGGTTTTTATTGGCCTAACTTGTTTAAAGATGTGCAAGGTTTTGTAGCGGCATGTGATGCTTGCCAAAGGACGGGCAACATCTCAAGAAGGAATGAGATGCCCTTGAACAACATCCAAGAAGTCGAAATATTTGATGTATGGGGTGTGGACTTCATGGGACCATTCCCTTCTTCATGTGGCAATCTCTTCATCCTATTGGCGGTGGACTATGTGTCAAGATGGGTGGAGGCAATCGCCTCTCCTACAAATGATGCCAAGGTGGTGGTGCGGTTCTTCAACCGGGTGATCTTCCCTAGGTTTGGAACACCAAGGGTGATCATTAGTGATGGAGGAAAGCACTTCACCAATAGGAATTTTGGGGCGCTTTTGGCCAAGTATGGGGTGACTCACAAGGTGGCAACACCTTACCATCCCCAAACTAGTGGCCAAGTGGAGATCTCCAACCGGGAGATCAAGGCCATCCTTGAGAAGACGGTGTCTAGGACTAGAAAAGATTGAGCTATGAGGCTCAATGATGCCTTATGGGCATATAGAACCGCCTTTAAGACACCGATTGAAACCACTCCTTACAAGTTGGTCTATGGCAAGTCTTGCCACCTTCCGGTAGAGATGGAGCATAGAGCTTATTGGGCCATTAAGTGGCTAAATTTTGATCTCAAGGCGGCGGGAGAAAAGAGATTGCTTGAATTGAATGCCCTCGAGGAGATCCGGTTGGACGCTTATGAGAATGCCCGGATTTACAATGAGAGAACCAAAAGATGGCATGACAAGAAGATCATCCCCAAGGAGTTGAGTGAAGGAGATCTTGTCCTTCTCTTCAACTCAAGGCTAAGGCTCTTTCCCGGAAAGCTCAAATCAAGATGGACCGGGCCATATGTGGTGAAGAAGATCTTTTCCCATGGAGCCATTGAGATAGGAGGGGAACATTGTGGGAACTTTAAGGTGAATGGGCACCGGTTGAAGAAGTATATCCCGGGAGCTCCGGTGGAGATAATTGCCCCGCTTCACCTAGAGTAGACGCCCCCGAGTTTGGTCAAGCTAATGACCTTAAAGAAGCGCTTGGTGGGAGGCAACCCATTGGTAACATTTTTCCTTTCTTGATTTGCTTTTGTTTCTAGATTTTTCTATCTTTGTGTGTGTTTTGTCTACTTTGTGTGTGTGCTAGAACATTAGTGGCATTGGAGGCCTTGCTTGACATAGGAATGATGATGATGAAACCCTCATCAATTATGGGTGGAGCGGACGCGGAACTTGGACGGCTAGCGGTGCCTAGCGCGGGTCCCGAAGCTTTGATGGATGCTTAGAGCTCTCTACCATGGTTGATAGGATCATCAAACGTCAATTCACTATTGAGCAATCCCAAATACCATAACAAACCATTTTTACATTGTGAGAACCTTCTTTCACTCTCTTTACTTGTATACCACATTAGGGACAATGTGTTTCAAAGTATAGGGTGGGGTTTGTATGATCCTTTGCATGATGAGCATCTAGATAGTTTAAAATCTTCACATGTCTTGCATTGTACAAACTTAAATCGAAAATACCATAAAAATCAGAAAATTTTAAAAATTTTGTGCTTTCTAGGCTTGGATATGATCCTAATGATGAATCTTGTCTTGTGAATTGGCTATGGATGGCCTCATGTGTTAGGATTAATGAACGCATATGTGGACTTGAAGTACTTCTCTTAAAATTCTATGAATGATTTGTGACCATGATGTTTGCCTAGAAAGGATTGAGTAGTGAAGATCGAAATTACATGATAGTTCTTGCATACCATCTAGGAATGAATGAGGCAATTCAAACTTTCTCTACTTCTCATCTTAATCATGATTGCTTGAGCACCTCAATTGAGATAAATTTGACCTCTTTTAACCCATCCGGAAATAGGAGCATGCTAGTGTGTTGATGTGTGTGAAAAGCAAGTGTGAGGTGAAGTTGTTGATGAAAAGAACATCATGCATAAAATGCTGAATTTGTTGTGAAAAGTGTAGCCAATAATATAGGTTTGGGGACATTGGTTTAAATGACAAGTAACTCGGTACACTTCACATAATCGGGTGTTGGTGCCTTGCCAAAATCAAATGAACCAATAGTCCTAACGAGCTTTGGTATGTGTGCCCGGTGTGGATGCACCTCGAAAACTAAGAAAAAGCCCGAGGACGGCTAATCACCAAGGTTTCGGCTTTTGTACACCAATGCCATTGTCTCAAAAACAAGTCAAAGAAAAAGAAAAGAAAGAAAAGATAGAGGAAAATATTCACTTGAGGGAAGTTGATCGAGGACAAGATTGTGGAGTTAGTTCCGTTCCCGGATTAGCATCACATAACCTAGAAATCCCCACCAAATCACTACATTTCTTGGCCCTTTTATCTCACAAGACCTTATGACCTATTTGCATGTTTGTAAGACTTAGTGATTTAGATTGGATGTACTCTTGATCTTCTTGACTTCTTCATCTTTACATTTCATGCATACATTTGAGTTAAGTACAATTGTCTTTCCATGCTTTCATTTGTTTGATGCATGATTGCTTATCCTTTGCCACGAAACATGACTTTGAAGGTGATCCAATAATAGAAGCACAAACCGAAAAAGATTTTGCCATTTTTCTGCATACATAAATCATGTCATCTCTTAATCTATAGTTGGGAATTTCCTCGGGGACGAGCAAACCTTAAGTGTGGGGTATTTTGATAACACGATTTATGACTTAGTTTTAGGTAATCATTTAGATAGATTTCTCACTCATTCATGCATGGTTTAGCACTAGTTCACGACGTTTTGCACTCAATTCATGTATTTTGCCGAGATAGACGTCTACACAGGACTTGTACGTGTTTTATAGGTATTTCGGGAGATTTAGGAGCAAAAACGATACGTTTGAGGATCGTTCATCTAGATGACACACCCTCGGACTCATTAGGACACAAGCTAAAGGCTAAGGAGGACTCATGGACCCTTGCCAACACAAGCCATGCACCAAATCACAGCTTAATGATCCAAGGCGAAGTTTCTGCACAGAATCACGGTTCTCTGACACTCCACGGCCGTGGAATCACCCGTGGATTTTGCCAGATTCTTGTGACAGCTGTGCCACGACTTTCATGGCCAGCTCATGCAAGTTTGTTATAAAAGTGGTCCTTTATGGGCTGTGAGAGGCATCTTGGAGCAGCTCTCCATTATCTTCTAACAAAAATATTCTCTCAACAAGAAGTCTTTCTAGGAAGGAAAGTGTCAAAGAGGAAGAAGAAGAGCTCCATTGAAGAGGAGGAGAAGAACACACACCATTACCACACTTGATAGTTTTCTATTGAAGAATTCCGGATTCTATTTCTAAGAGTTGTATGAATCATTTGAACCTTCTTTTGGAAGGATTGTGAGTTACTCTAATTCTATTTTCAGCTTGGTTTTGCTTTAGTTCACTTGTCCATCTCTTTTCCTTCATTATCTTGCAAATGGATAACAAGTTTTTATGTTTGTTTGTTTCGATTTCTATTGTTGTAGGCTAAATTGATGTGGTTCTAGGGTAAGGAAAGGATGGTTATGGCTAGGGATATGATAGGACGGACTTAGATTTACCTTTGGATGACTTGTGTGTATGAACGTAGCTGCTGTTAGAAATCACGGGTAGTTCTTGTTTGACCACGGCCGTGGTTTAGGTAGAACAAACCGTGATTTTCCCTGGCTCGATGGATCTTGTCTTAGATCTATAGAATGTTGAAATCCTAAGTGTTTGTTGAGTTTAATCTACCCTAGGGTGACCTAGTGTTAGTAACTAAGTGTTAGGAGAGACTTACCCGGTAATCCTTACTCTTAGATTCCAAAGATAACAACCCTTAGGTAGTGGTGAGCCTAATAAGCCGCCATTGGATTAGGTGTGCTAGGATAGTTGTTTAGGACTTCCCTTTCCAAGACTTACCCGGTAAGGATAGGTTAGACCCCTAGCTAACAATCCGGTTTGTGTAGAATTCCTATCCTTAGGTTCTTAGAGACTTACCCGGTGATGAGACCTTAGGAGTGGACTAGTTGGACCATGAGACCTACCCGGTAATTGATCCCAATCTAGAAACGCTTAATCCCAACATATCATAGTTAATCCAAGAAATGAATAGATAACTTGAGTCCTATGCCATAACCGGAACTTCCAACCCCTAGAATCCGTCTTTTCTTTCCTTGATCATTATCTTGTTTAGCTTGTTTATTTGTGTTGATTTTTAGTTTAGTTTGATTGTTTACTTTGCATGAATTGTGATCTTTGATTGATCACCAAAAACCAACTAAAAACATTTGAGATTTTCATTTCTTTGTTTCTTTCTTTTCTTTCAACCTAGGTCTTTACTAAACTCAATCACAAATCGAATCAATTTCACCTTAGTTTTTGTGTTCGACCTCGGAATACTATCCCTTCTACAAACGTCCCGTACACTGCGAGTTTCGCTAGGTAGTTAGGATTTAGTTCGAGTTATAAATTTAAAACCCATTTGCGCATCACGATCTTAGCGTAACAGTAACTCCAATAGGAGTAGACAAACAACTTAATTAGTTAAAGACTCCGTAATCTCACAAGTGAGTAGACAAGCGACTTACAAGTTGTTGTAATCTCTGTTAAGGAGTAGACTAACAACTTAGTGCTGTAATCTCCCAAGTGAGTAGACAAGTAGGCTTAAATTAGCAACACATAATTATATATATTCTTTAATTGAATATCCAGAATTAAATCCAAGGAGTTGTAGTCTCCAAAAGGAGTAGACAAACATCCTTATATAGTTAAATTCAATTGCATGCAAAAACGGTTATTAGGATATTGTATGTACTTGACTTGGATAATTTTGAAATCACTCAAATATAGAGTTTTCCTTCTAAGTATATTTTCCCTACACCGGGATCCAAATACCTTAGTGGGATAAGACCAACAAGTCACAAAGACTAAAGTATAGAAACATTCCTTGTCTTACGTTTGTAAAACGAGTTCTTCTAGATCTTGTCGAAACTTGATCCTTCTAATGGATGCCTATCTTTCTTCAATATTAATGAAGTATTTTGGTCTTCCAAGTTGCACAAATCAGCCAAAGAGATATTTCCTATCCCTTGTCAAAAACTTGGGAACTAATGGCTTGATTTTTCATGCAAAATGGATTCTATTTCAAGTGCAAATGGCCTCTCCCTTATATAGGCAAAGGGGGGCACGTTTTTGGGGAGAATAACCGCCACCAAAGCGGTTAATAATGGTTACAAAAGATTACTGGCAGTTGAGAGAAGTTAGGGTTTCATACCCACGTTTTGGCCCAAGCCCAAGGCCCAAACCCAACTCAATTGGGCCATCAAAAAGCCCAAATTTCAGCAAGCTTTTCTGGCCCGACTTTTTTCTCATCAACGAGCTTTGACTAACTCATTATAGCTAGGTGAAGCTCCAAGGTCAACAAATACACATGAGCTTAGTTCAAACTAGCTTAGCTCATCAAGAAGCTCACTAAGCAGCTTCTTGGAGCTCAATGGACATTTGTGCTTGGATTTCATTCAAACTTTGTAACAACTTTCTTGAGCTAATATAATGAGGAATGCCCGAAAGAACGCTCACATAATGTGTCCCAAAAACACAAAGCGTCGGGCTCTTAATTTCTGCCGCAAAATGGCCTACACGTTGACAAGGCCAATAACGCTCTTGCCATGTCATGACAAAGTCAAAACAATGTCTCATGACAGTCATGAGGCTCAACTAAACCAACTTTCAACATTGCCGTGATAGCCATGTCCTTTTGTTTAGTTCAATTTAATTAGCTTCCATACTTTTACCCCGTAATCACTAGTTACTCTAAGTGCCGGTCACTTGGCTTACCTCCCGCAATCCATACCATCGTGACACACATGTGAGTAACATATTGCACCTTGTCTCGACAACAAGCTCAATGGTTCTGTTGAGACTTAGCACAAATCTCCAACAAAAACTCCTTACCCCTTTCACCGAGGTAGGTGGTGGCAACATCTCTATTGTTTCTATCTTTGCTCTATCAACCTCAATGCCTCGTTGGAAAACCAAGTGTCCCAACACTATGCCTTCACTCACCATGACGTGGCATTTCTCCCAATTCAACACAAGGTTAGTTTCCTCACATCGCTTTAACACCAAAGACAAGTTAGCCAAGCAATTATCAAATGAAGAGCCATACACCGAGAAATCATCCATAAACACTTCCATGATGTTTTCAATATATTCAGAAATAATAGCCATCATACACCTTTGAAAGGTGGTGGGTGCATTACACAACCCAAATGGCATTCTCCTATATGCAAATGTTCCCCAAGGACAAGTAAATACTGTTTTCTCTTGGTCATCCGGGTGAATAGGAATTTGGAAAAACCCACTATAAGCATCCAAGTAAGAAAAGTGTGAATGTTGAGCTAACCGTTCTAGCATTTGGTCAATGAAGGGAAGAGGGAAGTGATCTTTCCTAGAGGAAACATAAGCTTCCTATAGTCAATACACATTCTCCACACCATAACCGTCCTAGTTGGGATTAGTTCATTGTTCTCATTAGTTACTACGGTCATACCACCCTTCTTAGGAACAACATGAACGGGACTAATCCATTTACTATCCAAAATCGGGAAATGATTCCCGCATCTAGCAATTTTAGGATCTCTTTCTTGATTACCTCTTTCATAATAGGGTTCAATCTTCTTTGAGGTTCAATTGAAGGTTTATGGTCATCTTCCATCAAGATTTTATGCAAGCATAAGGAAGGTTTAATGCCAACTAAGTCATCAATAGTTCAAACAATAGCTCTCCTATGCAATTTCAATTCATTCAACAATCTATCAAGCTCATTATCATTCAAAGATGCATTCATAATCACGGGATAAGTAGAATTAGAACCAAGGAAAGCATACTTTAAATGAGAAGGGAGAGGCTTATGATCAAGTTAAGGAGGACCTTTATCGGTTGGATATGATCCATATAGCTCCACATTAGATGAATCCAAATCTATTGAAGACTCTCCAAGACTCCTTGAAGCTTGATCTACAACTAAGGGACTTTCTGGAGAAACCACGGGCAAAACCACGACCTCTGGCACATCCACGGGCGTGGAATTGGAAGAGCTGACACAAATGAACATTACAAAGAGTTCCATGGGTGAAACCACGGGCGTGGTTCCTGGTGCCAGGCTGTGGTTCTTACAATGTTTCAGCACTCCTTCGTGCACTTCAAATTCAGCACTTGTCTCCTTTTCTAATGCATCCAAAGCTTGGATTTCTTCATTGCAATCATCCTCAATTCCTTCCTCCATCAAACTCAAGCTAAGAACCCTCTCAAGTGGGTCCTTGATCAAGATCGAGCTCACAACTTCTCTAGACTCCTCTTCCTCAACAATGTTGAAGATATCTTCACCAAGGGCTGACCCCTTCATCATTGTGGACAGCTTGAACTTGATATTCTCTTCTCCTATGTTGAAGGAGAGGATCCCATTTTTCCAATCCACTAAACATCCGGATGCGGCTAAGAATGGACTTCCCAAAATGATAGGAACCGGGTAGTCCACCGGGATGTCCAAAACAACAAAATCGATTGGCACATAGAACTTCCCAAGCTGAACCGGTATGTCCTCAAGGATCCCCACGGGGTGAGTGATTGAACGGTCCTCCATGTAGAGGGTCATCTTGACCGGCTTCGGCTCTCCTAGCCCAACTTTATTGCAAAGTGCAACCGGGATAATGCTTACACTTGCTCCAAGGTCACATAGGGCTTCATATTGCACTTCTCCAACTCCAATTGGCACACAAAAAGATCCCGGATTTCGCAGCTTTGGGGGCATCTCCTCTCTCATAGTTTGAATCAACTCGGAAGATCTCTTTGTCATCCTCACTTCTCCATACTCCTCCAACTTCCTCTTGTTGGAGAGTATCTCCTTCAAAAACTTTCCATAGGCCGGCGTATCTAGAATAGCATCCATGAACGGAATGTTAATATGCAATTTAGACATGAGTTCAAGGAATTTACCGAAATGTTTATCCAAACAAGCCCTTGCTCGTGATTGTGGAAATGGTAGTGGTGGCTTGTATGGAGGAGGGGCCACATAAATTGGCTCATCATCTTTGCTCTTGCCTCCTTCTTCTTGCAATGGTTCTTCCTCCACTACAACTTGCTTTCCCTTGTCATTCCCCTTAGGTATGGGATCTTTCATGCTCAGCCCACTCCTTGTGGTAATGGCCAACACTTGGCCTCTTGGATTGTCCTCAGTCCTTCCGGGAAGCTTTCCCGGATCCCTTTGTGCTTCACCCGCCTTTTGGAACACTTGTGCTTCTAGCACCTTTTGACCTTTCGAAATAGACGTCACCGTGCTCTCAAGTCCTCTCAACCTTCCTAGCAATTGTATAAACATCATTTCGGTTCTATCCTTTGGAGGTTGAGCAAAACCGGGTGGAGGCTCTTGTGAAGCCTTAGGTGGTGGGGCTGCGCTTATGGAAGTGGGAGGGTTCAAGGCACCATCCGGGTTAGCATAGGAGAACCCGGGATGGTTGTGATTTGGCCGGTAATTGTTGTATTGCCGTCTGTTGTTGTTGAAGTTCCTAGGGCCTTGATAATTGTTGAAATTACCCCTTCCCATGTAGTTAATATCCTCCTCTTTGGAAGCCAAGTTGGCTTGCACTTGCAGTTGAGGATTGGTTTGATTCTTTAAGGTTGTGGCACACAACTCCCGCAAAGACTTAAGCTCATTGTTGATTGCATCAAGTTTTTAGTTGCTCATGGTGACTTCACTCACTTCATATACTCCCGGTTTCCTCCCATCACCCTTCATATGGGAGTACTTCTCTATCACCAAGGTTTGCTTCTCTACAAACTCCCAAGCCTCATCCACATTCTTCTCCATGAATGTTCCTCCGGAAAGCGATTGGAGCTTGAATTGACTATCCTCATCAAGCCCCTTGAAATAAATCTCCAATAGTTCTATCTTCGGTATCCCATGGTGTGGACAATCTAGGAGGAGGTCTTTGAACCTCTCCCATGATTTGAATAGGCTCTCTCTATCCTTCATCACGAAGGCATTGATCTTCCCTCTTAGCTCGGTTGTCTTGGAAGGTGGGAAAAACTTTGTCAAGAACTCGGTTGTCATCTCCTCCCAAGTACCCACACGTCCTTGTGGAATGGATTGGTACCAAGCCAAGGCTTTATCCTTAAGTGATAAGGAAAAATCCCTAAGCTTGTGGTTGTTACTCTCCAATCTAGGTGGCCTTAGAGTCTCCATCAAGATCTCATAATTCATCAAGTGTTGATGAGGAGACTCTCCTTCCATCCCTCCAAATTGATTGTGCTGGATCATTTGTAGAACTTCAGGGCGGAGCTCATAGTCATGGGTTGCGAGATCTCCTAGGTTTACACCCGGACGGTGCACTCTTTGGGCTGGATCCATACGTTTCCCTAGAGTTTGTGGCTCCTCATTGATGATCGGCTTCTACCGAACATTAACCGCCAGCTGCGGTGGTGGTGGTGGTGGAGGTTGTTGACGATTAATCTCCCTTTGCACAAGAGCTTACCTAATCTCTTCAATTTCCCTCGTAGTTGCTTCTTGCCTCTCATTTGAAAGTCTCCTCTCATTCTCCAAGGCTTCATCCCTTAGCCTAAGTTTCTCTAAGGCCTCATTCAACTCAGCTCGAAGATCTCTTCTGGCCATCTTCTTCTTCTTCTTAATGCTCTTGGATCTTGTCTTAAGGGTTTTCTCCAATTCGGGATCGAACGGAGCTAAATCCTTGCCACAAGATCTTCGCATGCACCTAAAGAGTGACAAATGTCCTAAAAATTCAAAGACACAAACCAAACAAGATCAAAATCAACAAGAAAGACCTACACTATAAACAATCACACACAATGATTCAATCTAGACCTATTTCCCAGAAACGGCGCCAAAAACTTGTTACGCTAGAAATGTATAGCACAAAAGTTTTACAATTTATAACTCGATATAATTCCCTAACTCCTAGTGAACCCACAGTGTATGGGTCGTTTTGTAGCGTGGATAGTATTCCGAGGTCAAACACAAAGACTAAGGTGAAATCAAATCAAGCAAGTGAATATGGATAGTGCAAATCTAGTCTAAGAAAAGAGAAAGAAATAAAGAAATGAAAATCATGATGTTTTTGGGTTTGGTTTTTGTGGTGATCAAGCAAGATCACAAATCATGCAATATTATAAAACAAACTAACAACTCAAGCTAGCAACTCAAACAAACAACACAAACACAACAAATGTGATCAAAGAGAGAAAAGCGGATTCTAGGGGTTAGGACTTCCGGTTATGGCATTGGACTCAAGCTTCTAATCAACCTTGGACTAGCTATCGTATGTTGGGAAAGGGTGTTTCTCAATTGTGATCAATCACCGGGTAGGTCTCATGGTCGACTAATCCCGTACCTAAGTTCCTATTACCGGGTAAGTCTCTAGGAACCTAAGGTTGGGAATTCTACATAAACCGGATTTTCTATCTAGGGGTCAAACCTCCCCTTACCGGGTAAGTCTCGGGAAGGCATGTCCTAAACATCATTCCTATCACACTCAGTCCAATAGCGGCTTATGAGGCTCACTACTACCTAGAGTTCATCATCTTTGGTATCTAAGATCGAGAATTACCGGGTAATCCTCTTCCCTCACTTAGTTTACTAGCATTATATCACTCTAGGCTATATTATGCTTAACAAACACTAGGATGTCAACAATATAACATCCTAACATTCAGATTAATCAATAAAAGCACAACAGAACAAACCACGGGTAGATCATACAGAATTACAGCCGTGGAAATGTATGAACAGACCGTGGTTTTCAATAGAGGTTAGGTTCGAGCAAGCAAATCATCCAAGGGTACATTCAAGTCTATTCTATCATAATCCAAGCCATACCCATCATTTCATTACCCTAGAATCATAACTATTTATCCAACAACATGCATTTTAAGATTCCAACTAAACAAACAAACAATCATGGCTTCCATAGTAAGAAAATGAAATGAAAGTGAAAAGAAACAAGTAAAAACAAGAAATCTCAGCTGAATATAAGTTTAAGCAAGACTTACAACCCTTCAAAAGAAGGTCCAAAACGTTCTTTACAATCCTTGCAAATGTCCTCCACCAAGGTCTTTCAAAAATCACTTAAAAGCTCCAAAAACTTTAAGATAAATTTTGTTCTTCTCCTTCCCAAAATGAGAATGTTTTTCTTCTCCTCCAAGTCTATCCACCAATGGAATCTGGTCCAAAGTGAATCTTCAATCCAATTCCATGCTTCTTGGATTCTTCCTTAAGCTCTTGAATGTAGCTCCAATGACTCCTTAGCTCCTTTTGCTGCATTTTGATGCAAAACGGGCCATTTTACCTACGATTACAACGAAACTTGGTGTAGACCTTGATTCCCACAAAGGTAGATGAAACGACAATATAATCACATAATATACATTCAAACATGCAGATTATTGAAGATAAAACGTCTAAACAGGTCCTAAAATATGGACTATAATTCACGCTATCAAGTCTCTACTGAGATCGACTAAGTAGAGGTTTTATGAGGTTATGACCTTTGAGGTGGTGAGTTGTCTTTAGTGCCGTATGAGCAACGAGGTTGATAACACTAGAGAGTGATGTTTTTTTTTCAATGCTATGCCATGAAGGAAAGAGATAGTTCCATGTTGAAGAGTATTCCAGTGGTATATGATATTATAGACGTGTTATTGAACCGTCTAATCTATCGCTTGAACGGAATGATGACTTTGATATTGCGTTGAAGTATGGTACGAGACTGGTTGGGAGAAGGCCTATGAGACTGGTTTAGCATAACTAGCAAACACCACTCATACACATTACACTCATGCAAGAAGCCAGCTAAGTAAGTCCGTGGACTTACTAGAATCAAATCTCGACTCTCTTAATCACCACTCAATCGGTAACTGTAGGAATTCAGTAGCTTGTCAAAGGAGGCAAGTGTGTCAACACACTTTCTAGGTAATTAGAAGTCTAGGACTTCTAAGATAGTAGATCCTATTAGAGCAGAATTTAATAGAATACCAATTTAAAGTAAAATGACTATTTTACCTTTGGTCCCGAAACTTCCAAAAATTCCCTAATATATGCTTAAACTCTTATTTGGGACTAAAATGTCATATTCTAACTACTAAAGATGAGTTTGGTTACAACTTGGCAAAATATCCATTTTCCTATTTTCCGAAAGATCATTAAGGTCCAGCTTCGGCTTCAAATATAAAATTCGAATAAACTTATAAAAATTCCGAAATAATTCCTTAGGTCATCTATGATATCCAATCTACTCATAGACACAAGAATTTCTTAAAACTGTTCAACCATCACCTCTACAAAAATTTCCAAAGTTGGTTACAACACTTGAAATTTTCTATACTTAGCCAAAATCTGAGTATGTTTTCTAACTGTACAACAAGTCCACTTTGAGCCTCTATAACTCTAAATCCCACCGTTAGATTCATCCCAACTTTTGACATATTAACCTATGCATGGCACTAAACATCTCAAAAACTGAACGGTAAATCTTATCTCTAAGGCATAAAAAATTATGCTCAAAATTGACTGATCAACACAGTTTCTGGAAATTCAGCAACCACTTAACAAAACAACACACTGTCTTAACTTTAAAAAATCATGACTCCTAAACCTCTCGATTAAATCCTCTGAAATTTTGATATACTATACTATATAAGCCTAACTAAGACACATCCGAAATTCAAGTCCAATAGAGGTCAATAACCTATTCAAACCTATCTCACAAAACTGCATCACAAGCAGTTTTTCTCAACACTTAAAAATTCCAGTATAACAGAAAAAACTACTTACGACCCAATCTTTGAAAAATCGTAAATCCTAAACCACTCGGTGGATTTCTCCCAAATTTTAATATGATCTACAACAATATGCCAACTACATCATATCCAAAATTCAAGCCCAACAGAGATCAAAAGCCTATTCAAAACTATCTCACAAAACAGCATCCCATGCTGTTTTTCCCAACTCAGCACATTTATAAAAAACTGTATGAGGAGTCAACATTGAAATCCTATATCTCTCAAACCGTAACATGGATTCCTCTGAAATTTTAGTATGATTTACTATGCAAGACCATCTACAACATATCCGAAAAACAGCCAAAACAGAAGAGTCTAGCTTACCCAACAGTGGACCCAAAGTTGACTGCTCGTCAATGATGGGAAGTTGGAAAAGATGTAACAGCTCCTTTTAATTGTTTCCTTTGGCTGCAATGTATGAGTTCTAGGATGGCTTAGCAGCAACTAAGCATATATAAAAGGAGGGAAGGAGGAACATGGTCATACTCACCACAAATCTCGACTAGAATGAGGAAACGTTGGTACTAGCGTACCAACCTCTAGAATCGATGGGCTAGGCTTCACTGCTGCAGCGGTTGGACGGCTCCACTTGGTCTCACTGTGGACATCCGATTGAGTCGAGATTGGGGATCCATCCGGCACAAGGAAGAACGGAGATACGGCTGGGATTGTGGAGATCTCACGATAGGAGAGATACAGTGCAGTTAAGAGGGGATAATTGGGGAGGCACGCAACGGCTGGCTTCCTGGGCTGCGAGGAGTTGCTGCACGTTTTGAGATGGGGCAAGAGATTCAGCAAGCAGCAAGACACAGTCCTGGGCTGGACGTGCTGGGCTGAGGGAGGAGCAGGTGGGTTGCGGTTGTCTTCAGCAAGAAAAGGCAAGGAAGAGGAGTAGGCTGAAGCAAGAGAAAGATGGGCTGAAATAAGAGTCAAAAACTCGTCATGGCTTTGTCAGGCTCATGCATGACTTCGTCACAAAGTTGTCGGGCTTCGTCATGACCTTGTCTTAGCTCTGTCATGGTCTCGTCACAGCTTTGTCACATTCTCGTCTCAGCCTTGTCATGATCTCGTCTAAAGTTGTCGTTAAGGATTAATTATAAGAATTAGGGTTTGATATAATTCTATCATTTTATGTGAATTAAATTCTACATAAAATGATAAATAATTATAAGAATTAGGGTTTGATATAATTCTATCATTTTATGTGAATTAAATTCTTCATAAAATGATAAATAATTATAAGAATTAGGGTTTGATATAATTCTATCATTTTATGCGAGTTAAATTCTACATAAAATGATAAAGTTTGTTAAGAAAGAAATACTAGATAGAATGGGAACCGTCAACGGCTTGAAGTCCTAATTGATTCGGAATTAAACGGAATAAAAATTCCGGATATTACAGTAGTACTGTCATTTGAGTTGAGGAACGTCTTAGTAGTCGTTATAGGAGTTGATGAACAGTGTCTTCATCTACTTCCTTGATCAGTTGGTGGTAGATCTTATTGATGAAGTTTGGTGTACTCTCACAACGGAGAGGAACGTACCGGTTATTTGAGAACGGTTTTGTAGAATCCGAGGGATAGAAGTCAATGTGCTATGCTCCCTAAATGTGAATAGAGATGCCAGAAGTAACCTTCAAGGTCATGTTGTTCCGCCAGTAGGATCATGATTGATATGACGAGGAGTAAGTATGAAGTCTTATGGATGATACTGATGAACATTAAGGGAATGCGTAGTTCTCGGACCAGCCGATTGCTACCAACGCTTTGAGGAAGGATTCTATGTGATTATGCATCCATTTACGAGTCTTCTGAGGAAAACCACCATAGTTGTGTGGTTGAAGTAGTATGTCGAGGTTTTGAAAAGTAGAAGAAGCACTTGACCTCTGCTTCTATCCAGTAATAATCATAAGATTCTGGGAATAATGGGATTAAAGTGCTACATTCCAGTTAAGTTTAAGACGTGTATATATACAGTGGAGTAGATAATACGTGTGTTATAGCTCAGAACGTATGAACAGAACTGCCAGACTCATGATTTCGAGTTAGTGGTGGTAGTTCAAGTTTCAAGACTGGAAGACAATACCTGTGTGACATTTCATGTTAGATTTCCACCGATCATAGAGGTTGAAGCAAATTTTTATACAATAGAAATTGAATAATCGCCAGCGTCGATTGTTTGAGTTAATCAATGATGATGACCTTGAGAATTTGTATCATTCCGGCGAGGAGAATGTGGTCACTGATGCCTTGAACAAGAAGACGCCTCGAGAGAAGGCGATTGTTGGAATTACTGTACCGCCTCGGTTGCATAATGATCTAGCTTGGCTAGAGTTGGACCTACAACTGCTGATAAGGACGTTAGTTTCATGTTTAGGGATTTTACGTGGTTTGTTGGATAAGGTCCAAAAAAAACCGGGGACTTACCTGACCCTGATGGAACTTGATGGAAGGATGCCTCATGGCGAGGCACCACAATTCTTTAATGGAAAAGAAGGAGTATGAGGCGCCGCAACTACGTCAGTATAACCGCTTATGCGGAGTCGAGTGGAGAAGATTACAATACACTCATAGTACACCTTTTTTAGTACATCCATGTACGAGTAAGAGGTACCACGAAGTACTAAATCACGTTAAAGTGTTACTGACCTGGAGATGAGCTCATCCACTACCAGTGTTGTAGTCGAAGTGAGAGGACTTCTTCTAGTAGACTTGCGATGGTATTGAGACCTAGTAAGAGTTTTGGTGTTATCCGGATTATTAGTAACAGATTTACGAAGTTGACACGTTCCATCTCTACAGAGAGACGTGGCCAGTGAATGAAGTAACAAAGGAGTACGCTAGACAGATGGTGGGACTCCATAAGTGTACCGAGGACGATCGACTATGATTGTAGTAGACGGTTTACTTCGAGGTTTTGATAGCAGACTCAGACTGCTTGGGGAACGCGTCCACATATCATGATTGAGTTTTACCTCAATCAGACGGTCAGTCTGAGGGAACCCTCCAGACCGTAGAGGACATGTTGTGAGCTTGTGGGATGGATTAGGAACAGGGACGATCTGTTTATCTCTTACTCGTTGAGTTCTTATACCACCACCGTTGGTATGCATCTATAGGGATGGCCCCTATGATGCGTTGTGTAGACATAGGTGTCATACACCTTTATGCTGGGAGAAGCCTAGTAGTACTAGTGGGATAGAGCCAGAACAGATTCAGGATGATAGGGCTCGAGTAATGCTGATCAGAGACATGATGCTGGCGGCACAGAGTCTCCAGAAGTAGTATATAGATATGAGGCGTCGACCTCTAGAGTTCAGGGTAGGAGCTCATGTCTGGTTGAGAGTAACTCTGACACGAGGCGTCAAACGTTATGGCATAAAGGGGAAGCTGAGTCTCCGATATGTCAGTCCTTTCAAGATACCGGATAGAGTTAGGAGATTAGTGCACAGAATGGCTTTGCCACCGAAGTTAGAGGGTGTTCACCCTATGTTTCATGTGTCTCAGCTGAGGGAGTACATACTAGACCTGAGGCACATTGTGAGTTACGATGATCTAGTGGTTGAGCCGGACCACACTTTTGTAGAACAACCTTTTGCATTTCTAGAAACAGAGGTGTGAGACGCCTGCATTTGAAGGATATTCCTATGAAGAGGATATAGTGGTCAAGATGAGGACCGGATTAGGCTACTTGGGAGACCGAGGATAGTATCCAAAGGAACTATCTAGAGTTCTATGCGGAGTTAGAGGCACCCGTAGGATCCACGAGTAGATCTTAGTGCGTTTTTGGTGAGTGCTTGTATGCTATGTGCTTACGTGATATGATGTGTTTTCGTGCTAGCTGTGATATGTGCATCTGATCTATTAGATCTTGTTTGCTAGCACGATATAGGTATAGCTGGAGATGGTTATTTCCTCCATGCTATTGTAATATGTTTAGGATTAGCTGGAGATGGTTCTTTCCTCCATGCTATTATTGATGGACATAGTGTGAGTGAAGACGGTTTTCCTCCATATAGTTGTGTTACGAGTACGATTGGCTGGAGACGGATTTCCTCCATGCCTTGTGACGTGGTTAGTAGTTGGCTAGAGATGATTTTTCCTCTATGCCTTTGGATAGCGTTATGATCTTGTTGCTGGAGTTGGTGATTCCTCCATGCTGTATTTTGAGGTTATAGAGTGTTATAGGTTGATACGTTTGAACGGAGATGTGATACCTCCGATAGAGAGAGTGTCTATACCTCGGCGTATGGGTCCGAGAGGATTTGGGAATTGTTCAAGTTTCGGGACAAAACTTTTTCTTAAGGGGTGTGTGATGTAATAGCTAGGATTTCCGAATACTAATTAATATTGATTAACTTAATCAGTGATAGTAATTGACATATAACTCGCGAAGATTGCGTAAGTGTTAAGTATAAGTCCCACCGTTATGTTCTTGGCGTAATTTGGGGCTTATGGTGAAATTTTCACTATTTCCCCGAGTAATTATTTTTACTCTCAGGTATTATTTGGAGCATTTGGGAGCTCCAATTAATAAAAATGCAGTTGAGAGAAATGATCAAGACATCGGACATGTCCTAGATATGAAATAACATGGAAAGGCAGAACGGCCAAAAGAGTCGCTATTTCGTTTCTTAACGGCTAAGAAAGACGACTTAGGAATACACGTTTTCCGAGGTTATTGTGGAATAATTATCCCTACAATATTCAAGATCTATTGTTCCAATTTCAAGAAGTTTAGAGAAGGGGGTTCAACCCGCCATTGGATCTCTTAAAGGATAATTATCGACTTCGCTAAAGGATAATTATCGACTTCACTATAAATAGGATAATTATCAACATCTCAAAAACCAAACGGTAAATCTTATCTCTAAGGCATCCAAAAGTATGCTCAAACTTGACTGATCAACACAGTTTCTGGAAATTCAGCAACCACTTAACAAAACAGCACACTGTCTTAACTTTGAAAAATCATAACTCCTAAACCTCTCGATTAAATCCTCTAAAATTTTGATATACTATACTATGTAAGCCTAACTAAGACATATCCAAAATTCAAGTCCAATAGAGGTCAATAACCTATTCAAACCTATCTTTGAAAAATCGTAAATCCTAAACCACTTGTTGGATTCCTCCCAAATTTTAATATGATCTACAACAATATGCCAACTATATCATATCCAAAAATTCAAGCTCAAAAGAGATCAAAAGCCTATTCAAAACTATCTCACAAAACAACATCCCATGATGTTTTTCCCAACTCAGCACATTTATAAAAAACTGTATGAAGAGTCAACTTTGAAACCCCATATCTCTCAAACCATAACATGGATTCCTCTGAAGTTTTAGTATGATTTACTATGAAAGACCATCGACGACATATCCGAAAACCAGACAAAACAGAAGAGTCTAGCTTACCCAAAAGTGGACCCAAAGTTGACTGCTCGTCAATATTGGGAAGTTGGAAAAGATGTCACAGCTCCTTTTAATTGTTTCCTTTGGCTGCAATGTTTGAGTTGTAGGATGGCTTAGCAGCAACTAAGCATATATAAATGGAGGGAAGGAGGAACATGGTCATACTCACCACAAATCTCGACTAGAATGAGGAAACGTTGCTACTGGCGTACCAACCTCTGGAATCGATGGGCTAGGCTTCACTACTGCAGCGGTTGGATAGCTCCACTTGGTCTCGCTGTGGAAATCCGATTGATTTAAGGTTGGGGATCCGTCCGGCACAAGGAAGGAGCGAGATACGGCTGAGATTGTGGAGATCTCACGATAGGAGAGATACAGTGCAGTTTAGAGGGGATAATTGGGGAGGCACGTAACGGCTGGCTTCCTGGGCTGCGAGGAGTTGTTGCGCGTTCTGAGCTGGGCTAGAGATTCAGCAAGCAGCAAGACACAGTCCTGGGCTGAACGTGCTGGGCCGAGGGAGGAGCTGGTGGGCTGCGGCTGTCTTCAGGAAGAAAAGGCAAGGAAGAGGAGTGGGTTTAAGCAAGAGAAAGATGGGCTGAAATAAGAGTCAAAATTATGTGGTTTGAGCTTGTCAGAACTCGTCCTGGCTTTGTCTGGCTCATGCAAGACATCGTCACAAATTTGTCGGGCTTCGTCATGACCTCGTCTCAACTGTGTCATGGTCTCGTCACAGCTTTGTCACATTCTCGTCTCAGCCTTGTCATGATCTCGTCTAAAGTCGTCGTTAAGGATTAATTATAAGAATTAGGGTTTGATATAATTCTATCAGTTTATGTGAATTAAATTCTACATAAAATGATAAATAATTATAAGAATTAGGGTTTGATATAATTCTATCATTTTATGTGAATTAAATTCTACATAAAATGATAAATAATTATAAGAATTCGGGTTTGATATAATTCTATCATTTTATGTGAATTAAATTCTACATAAAATGATAAAATTTGCAAAGAAAGATATACTAGATAGAATGGGAACCGTCAACGGCTCGAAGTCCGAATTGATTCGGAATTAAACGGAATAAAAATTCCGGATATTACATCAGATCCCCCTCAAAATAAGTTTCGTCCCTAAACTTAGGGTAAGACAATCCTGATCGGCCTTTAAGGCACCAAATGGGTGTGTTTGATCACTACACAAAAGTCTCGTCGTTTCCACATCTAAGTATACCGCACATCAAGGTTATCAACAGCACACATCACTGACTAAGCACTCAATCATGAAATAAACAAGTAGTCAAACAATATCACACATCCAAGGTCAAGCCCTAACTTGTCAGTCTCGAGGTTACAACTATCACTACATAGGTCTTTGAAAGGTTACGTCTCTTACTATCCCCAGTATCTTAGGTAGCCTTATCAGTTTTTCATAAAACCACTAAATCTTAAATCTTTTCAGGTATTTAGATCACAAGCTCCTGTTACCACGTTCTAGAGTGGTTACCGGATATCTCATCGGTATCATCCGGCTTCTGTCTGATCCTCTATATGATAACCTAGCCCATGTCTGGTATGTATCTCTCCACTGAAATTCTTAAACTTAGTTCCCAAACTTAGTCTTCGTGGAAAACTGAAGCTACCCTCTCCAATAGGGTGAGGAATATTAGTCCATCAATCACTTTTAAACCGCTTTAAAACTTCCAATGGTCATCCTCTGTGTTCACTTGGCGTTATAATACTATTTATAGATCTTTAATTTATCGTTAGCTCAACCTTAGGCTTCTCATGCATTTTCCAAGATCTTATGTGACCTAGAACATGTCCGGAATGACGGTATTAGACACAAAGTGATCATAACTACTCAGTAATTGTTAGCAAACCATCAACAGTGCACTCTTTTATCCACCATGGTTACCAGCCCGATAGTATCCCTCTGACTCAAAACGCAACTCGGATCCGTTCCGATATAACATTACACGTAAAATCTGCTCCGAGATTATGCTTTCTTTAAGTACGGTTACCGGGTTCTAAGTATACTCCTGTCGCTTCTCTTTCTTATGTATCTTTGACTTAGGATGGTAGTTACTCACCTTGAGCTTTCTAGTGCAGGCCATGCACAATACTTTTATTACATCATTAATTCTTTCCAAATCCATCCAGAAAACTCACTCTAGAGTATTCCATTAGTATAGAATTCCAAAACTACTTATCTGGCAACATGTAACAAAGTCATCACTCTTCACTCGGATCCATAATAGGGTACTAGTCTCCTTCTATTACCTCTACATGCACATCGGTTTCCGTACAACATTTCCAGTCACTCACATAGCCTATCTCACGTTTCTTCCAACTAGAATGCATTTTCCCAACTATCACCATCTTAAACTCGACACGATATCCATCGGTACCCTTGAGCTTCTTGTTTGTGTGTTAGGACCCACCACGCTTCCGCTGCACTACTCTACTTATCCTGTTGTCACTCATTAATCCTAACGACCTTTTCTGTAAGTATAAAAGATTGACCTCAAAACTCTTTCTTCCAATTACACCATTAGTCGTATACGGATGAAGTACCAAGTACCTTCTTTACTTTCCTTAAGAAAATAAAACAACGATTGAAAAACAACTTCTTCCACTTACTTTCTTAATTCTTCTACCATGGATCCAAACTCCAAGACTTGACCGGAGTTTGATCTTAACTAGCCAAGAAGTAACCCTTAAAACGTTTCTCTTTATACCTTTAATTCATCCAAGAAGATTGTAGTTGCCTACTTGAGGGAATCCTCTAAGGCATCGGTAAAGCTACTCCATAGATCCAGAGTCACAAATATCTCTTCTTAACGGCACATAACTCGTCAATACCCAACAATACTTGCACGTCCTTGATTGACATCGGTCAGTCTATAATTGACTTATCTCAATTTCATACCTCTACTGGTATTAAACTTTTGGTGCACATCACCTAATAGATTAATCCTTTTATCCTTCTTTAGTTCGTCTTATATTTCACTCTTCTACTTCCTTTGGGACAATTCTCCTTCTCAAGTCTCATTGTGCCATTCGCTTGACGTTAAAAGTCGTTCCTAACACTCCACGATAGATGGTAAGCGTCTTGTAGTTCCGATGACTTTTAATTACCTCCCAATTGTAGTCCCTTTACAGGGACCGTTGTAATATCAAGAATTTTTATTCCATTTAGTTCCGAATCAATTCGGACTTCGAGCCGTTGACGGTTCCCATTCTATCTAGTATTTCTTTCTTCACAAATTTTATCATTTTATGTAGAATTTAATTCACATAAAATGATAGAATTATATCAAACCCTAAGTCTTATAATTATTTATCATTTTATGTAGAATTTAATTCACATAAAATGATAGAACTATATCAAACCCTAATTCTTATATTTATTTATCATTTTATGTAGAATTTAATTCACATAAAATAATAGATACATATCAAACCCTAATTCTTATAATTAATTCTTAACGTAGACTTTAGACGAGATCATGACAAGGCTGAGACGAGGTCATGACGAAGCCCGACAACTTTGTGACAAGGTCATGCATGGGCCTGACAAACCCATGACGAGTTTTTGACAAGTTTTGACAAACTCAGCTTATATTTTTATTCCTCTTGTTTCAGCCCATTTCTTTTAATTGCCTTGCTGCAGCCCACACAAATGCCAGCCCACCTCTCTTGCTTGCATCCAACCGGACTAGTTGTACACTCCAGCCAGTAGGCCCATCGAGAGTCGGCCCAACGAACGGATGGCCTGCTACTCCCTTACGTTTGTTGAGCTGGAAGATCTCCAACGTAACAGCCCCGCAAATCATGCTGAGATACGCCTTCCCCTCTCAGCCTTCACGTATGCAGATCTTCGGCCCTTCCTCTCCCAGCCGTTACACCTGCCTCCTTCCTCCTTGGCTGCATTCTTCGACCTTCTCCTCTGCGTCCCAACCTAGTGCGACTCAACCTTCCTGCACACAGCTTCTGCATAGGTGCGTCTTTCCATTCCTTCTCTTATTTGTTCTCCCTATGCTTCTCTTCTGCGTTATATTGCTGCTGAACGAGGACGCTTCTCTGCAGACCCTCTTCGACCGAACAGCCTCGCACCCCCTCTGTCGTTGAGCCAAAGCAGCCCAGCCTCCACAGCTTCTGCTCCTTTCACGAACTGCACCACAGCAACAGCAACAGCAAGCACATTTTCACTAGAAACAGCTAGCTTGATGACCAGATTTAGGTATGAAAGACTGATCCGTTATGGCTAAAATTTTTATATGTTATAGCTGGGATATTGTGGTATAACATATTAAAATTTGAGAGAAATCCAGCTAGTGGTTTAGCATTTATGAATTTTCAAAGATTGGGTCGTAAACAGTTTTTTTCTGTTGTGCTGAAACTTCTCAAGTGTTGGAAAAAAAACTGCTAGTTTCACTACTAAAAATGAACGTTATATGCGACGCTTTTCTTCCGACACCATTCAACTGTGTCACAAAAAATTTTGCAACCGCAACCCCATCGTTAATTGCGACACCTTAATGTGCCTCTATTTTTCGGCACACAAAGGTGTCGCAAATGGAAGCACTAGTCAAGATCTGATGAAATTAGCTTGATAAACCTAATTGTTGCTTTCCAACAATGGGCGACACCAGTCAAGATCTTCGTTCTGTGGCTCCTGCTATTGGATCAAGGCCCTCGAAATTGATGAAATCCTTTAAGGTCGGTGTTCGCTCCCTGCTCACCGCTTGCCCTATAGAGAGGTAAACGAATCTAATCCCTCCTTTTTTTCGTTCCATTTATCTCACATTCATTTTTCTACTTCAAATTGCTCTTGATGTATTTTTTATGTTATTCGATTTCATAGTAATATTATTATCGTTGATGTGAAAATTGAGCAATCGTACTTAACTTTTAGCTACCGAGATTATTGGCTCTTCAATCTAGTACTTTAGTCTCGGCCTTTGTCCTTGTTCGTATTTTTCGTAATGCTGAATTCTTAAGATGATATGTTCTGTTCAATGAATGCACGGTACCGTGTCCAGCTACATTGTCCTGGTGTCTAGATCGAGGAAATGTTTTGTAGCTGTTATCTGCAATCCCAACTGTCATTTAGTGGCCATTTTGATTCATTCATAATGATGCAGATTCTACATAATAGATGTTCAGACAAGAAACAAAATATAAACTATTACAAAAATCTTAAAGAGGCTTACAATGGACTGATTTTGAACATTCCTCCTAAGCAGTTGCTGAACATTCCAGATTCCAGCCATCATAGTTTACCTCTCCGTCAAACAATTTTCAAAAAAAATCAAGACTAGAGACAGGATAGATATGATAAGACAAAAGATTAGTGTAAATTAAAATGGTTACAGACAATTAAAATACCAAACTAGCCCTTGTATCAGATTAAAAGTATATGATCCGGTAGAGTTGAAGGTGAAAGGAGATGGAAATTGTCAGGTAAGTTTGGTTAACGTGTGTTTACGGTTTATCCTATATAAAACTGTATGCAACTGTCTCCTATATAAGAAACTAGAGTAATTTCATCCCTCTTGATTATGATTCCTATTTTATTTCTGTTGCAGTTTTGAGCACTATCAGATCAGTTATATCTGGTAGAGTTTAGAGCTACGATTGTTGTTGCTTGAAGGTTCAATTTCCAAGGTTTGTAAAACTTTCGCTTTGTGACAAAAGAAGTAAAATTCGATGATCGACTTTTTACATTGCAGGTTAGTATTATAACTGTGAGCTGGTTCTTAAACTCCTAGTTCGTACATAAGATGAAATGTCAAAATTCATGAATCAAAAAGTTATCGGGTTACTAATAGTTCTTATAATTTATAGCTTAGGAATTAATCTTTGATACTTCTGAAAAAGAAAAATCTTATAAAAATCCTCATATAATATTTGATTGTAACATTTCTATTAGGGATAATGGTATTATGGTATTCAAATAAGAGCATGAATTAGGAAATGACTTTGATAGGTTCTGCAAATTATATCCCAACTCAAACTACTTGAAATACGAGCTAACTTGGATAAGCTCTGGTGGACTATATGCGACAAACATGATTAGTAGCTCTATTTATAGTCTATAAATTATGGTATTCCAGTTCAATGCTTGATTTTGTCTTATATGCATATTGTCAAAATATACATCGGGGCTATCCTATTGTACAAGAATTTCTTAGGGTGTCCAAGGACCGCTTTTGATACTTGAAGCTAACTAACACCAAGAAGAAAGTAGTATTGTTTTATCCATTTACAGAACATTTTTTGGCACATCTGACTCTGTACTTACTTTTTTTGTACTATCAAATAGAAGTTAGTTTACTTATGATGTCAGGATAAGAGATTTGTCCAACTAAAACTAATGACCTTCCGTGGTTCCTTCCATCTTTGTACCGACAGACCTGAGATTTGTCTTTGATGGCGTATTTTCTGCTGCATGACATAAATTTAGGTCTTAATTAGCCTTTAAAAGTCCTCATGCCAAACGATCATCTTGACTTTTATGTGAAAGGGATTAAATACTCGTTATTGGTCCAGTACACGCAAGCCAAAAACTTCATATTTCAGCAGCTATCAATCCTATCATATCTTGAAGAAGAGAGTAACTTCTCAAGCTGGCAACCAGTTTCATACTTTTATCAATGGCTTATGTCCTTAAATGGCTTCCTGGATTCACTTTTTTGCAAGCTTGTTGTTTGCTCTTTGTTGCTTCAATGTCCCACGTGAGTCCCGAGTCCAAGAAGTATCCTTGTGTACAATAAAAATTTTGAATGATTTTAATCATGTTTATCCTTGTTATTGCATTTGAAAATTGTCATATTCATAAGCCTCAGCGGTTTCTTTTGATAAAATAGATTTCTAGTATGAAAAGAACTTGGTATCTACAATTTTTTTGTACATAAAACCCGAGGACATCTTTTGCAGCTTCAAGGAACTGAGCACTCAATGTACGTGGATCTACTTCGTCTCTTTGCTCATGGAACATGGAGTGACTATAAGAGTAAGTATGCTGCATCTCTTAATACAGTGCCCGTTTTTAGCAAATCTCTGTTTGGACTCTTAGATGTTGTTACATCTTACATTATACTTTCAATATGAAGTTATCTGAAAATTTAGAACAATATATTGGAGATCATGGACAAATTGACTCAAAAAGATTTTGTGGCTGTTAAACAAAAGAATTTGCTAGGAATTGCTTTCCATCCTGAACCGACAAGCCCTACTCGATGGTAAAAGCTACTTACCATCTTCATGAGCCAGCTTGGTGTATTCTATCCTTGTGAATATAACATCTATTTGCTCCTCTAACAGGCACAACTACTTCTTAAAGATTGTTGTAGAGCTAGGAGACAGAACCTCAAGAAGAAGTATCGTCCCTATTGGAAGAGACATGGATATGTTACAAGAAACAAAGATTGACTTACCAATCTTCGTACCTTAGCAAGGTAATCAACAAAGAAATTCATTCCAAGAAATTCACCTTCAAAAGATGCTTCAGAAGGTCAAGTTTATCATGTTTTTCTTTTGTGGTACTTGAAGATGCTGTTGGAAGGTGGTGTCGTGGTGAACCTGGACACCAAGGTCAAGTTTGTATTCGGTCCATTGGCAACTCACCTTCGTATATGTCTTTTTTGTGGTACTTTAATTTCCACACGTTGTTGTTGCCTTGGTATATATCTCTCTGTACACACACGTATGTAATATGAGATGCTTATATTATGCTATATTTTTTTTATAAATGAATTGTAAATTGCGACACCTTTAGGTGTCAGAAATAGTTGTATTAAAAAAGCAAAGCAACTACCCAAGAGAGTCGTGTTAAGGTGTCGCAAATGTCTCAAAACATGACAAATATATATGTCGCAAAATTATTAACTAGTGTGACATCTTAAGGTGTCTCAATTTAATGTGACATGTTAAGGTGTCGCAATTGGCACATCTGCCAATTGTGACGGCGGAAATTGTGACACCCTTTCTAAGTGATTTGCGACACCTTAAGGTGTCGCAAAACGCTATTAAGAGCGTTGCTTTTGACCCGCTTTTCTAGTAGTGTTTTGTGATCTAGGTTTGGGTAAGTTAGACGACTCCTTCATTTCTTATTTTTGGATATGTTTTAGTCGATATTGTATAGTATAACATACTAAAATTTGAGGGGAATCCAGCGAGTGGTTTGGGATTTATGATTTTTCAAAGATGAAGTCGTAAGCAGTTTTTCTGTTGTGCTGAAATTCGGTTTTCTGAGATAGTTTTAAATAGGATTTTTATCTCCTTTGCGGCTAAATTTTGGATATATTATAGATAAGATTTTATAGTAGAACATATCAAAATTTGGGATAAATCCAGCGAGTAGTTTAGGAGTTATGATTTTTTAAAGTTAAGACAGTGTTGTTTGTTAAGTGTTGTAACCAACTTTAGAAATTTTTGTAGAAGTGATGGTTGAACAGTTTTAAGAAATTCTTGCTCCTAGGAGTAGATGAGATATCATAGATGATCTAGGCAATTATTTCGGAATTTTTATAAGATCATTCGAATTTTATATTTGAAGTCGAAGTTGGACCTTACCGATCTTTACGAAAATAAGAAAATGGGTACATTGCCAGTTTGTAACCAAACTCATCTTTAGGAGTTAGAATATTACTCTTTAGTCTCAAATAAGAGTTTAGGCATGAATTATGGAATTTTTAGAAGTTTCGGGATCAAGAGTAAAACAATCATTTTACCATAAATTGGTATTGTATTAAATTCTGTTCTAATAGGATCTTCTACCTTAGAAATCTTAGACTTTTAATTACCTCGAAAGTGTGCTGACACACTTGCCTCCTTTGAAAGGCAACCGAGTTATACAGTTACAGATTGAGTTTTGATTAAGAGAGTCGAGATCTGATTCAGGTAAGTCCACGGACTTACTTAGCTGGCTTCTTGCATGTGTGTGATGTGTATGAGTGGTGTTTGCTAGTTAAGATAAATAACGAAACCGGAATAGGCCGACTTTAGTATATTGTGTAATTGACCCTAGTGTATGATAACGGGTCGTGACATCATTTGCCTAGCTCTTGCGAGAGTCTAGGAGGTTCCCTGCGACCAGCCCAGTCCGGTAGACGGTCAAATGCATTAGTACCATTCCGCGTTGGTAAACGGGGACAGGGGCAAGGTTTGGGAATCCCTCGTGTCACAAAATAAGTATCATTAGTAATGACATATCACCTAATTAAAGATAATAAAAGGATTGATTGTTGCATGTTGATTGTGTATATTGTGTGTTTGTGCTTTTACCTTTATACCTATGCATAGAATGTTAGCTAACGGTTTTATACCGCTTGTAGATGTCTTGCAGGTTAAAACAGTTGTAGAGAGATCCGGAGGGAATGGTCAGCCGGGTCCACGTACTTATTTAGTTGGGGACGGGATGTCTTCTGTTCTTCTTATGTGTCGTTTTCGTACCTTTGCTTTGTAAGGCTGATACATATTCTTCATGTATATATTGTTTAAAGTTTTCAAATGTTTTAAATACTTTTGTGCCTTGTTGTAAGATCCAAGTTAAATTGTTGTCAAACTAAGGTCGGGACCCATTGTGAGGTCATAACCAGTAACTCCCCGAGTTCTCAGAATTTGGGGTGTTACAATATGGTATCAGAGCTCTGGGTTGGCAACAATGGCACTTGAAATCTTCTGAAAGACCAAATGTATAAAATAACTAGAACCCAAAAGGGGTCTAAAATTTTCAAAACGGATTTATGTTTTCACACACGCGCATAGTCGGGTTGTTGGGTTAGTAGTACGTTGGACCACCATCGCTCTCCGTGGATCTCTACAACTTGGATCGATATGAGTTAGCATATGGACTTATTATGATGAGTATTAATGTATGTTATATATATGTGTATGTGTAGTATGTTAGTATCCTAAAGGATATATTATATCCTTTAGTTGTGATATCATGAAGCGATTATCGTCTCATGATAAATCGGTAGCAGACTTGAAAAGTTTTCAACACAAGACAAAGGACTCTGACCTTGGATCAAGTATTATACTCGGGTGGGCGTCCTAGTAACCCTTGTTAACCATCCAAAGAACTAATAGGCGAAGAAGTAAAGATGTGGAGATAATTTTGACCATAAGTACAATCAAATGAGGAAGAATTCCCCAGCCAACTCAGATAGAAGAAATAGAAGGTCATACAAGGGAATGGGTTGTATGAAGCCGAGAGATGAATTATAAGAACCATGCAAGAGACTACAAGAGTGCGAAGTAGAGATAACAATATTGGAACGGGACAAGTAGAATTGAGTACAACCAAGATTGTGGAATCAAGGACATTATAATCGAGGCGGATGCCCCATAGACCATTATGGGCATGAGAAACCAGAAGAGACAAAGTGTCAATCCGGGTGTGATAATCTAAGGTTCACAGAATGAAGACCTACAATTGAGTGTAAAAGCGAAAAGGCAGACCCCACAAGCGTGGGGAGGTTTTGACCTCCTTAGAGATATAAGAAGTTTGAAAGAAACCACGACGCCAATATCCAAAGAATGGAAGCCTGTAGCTGAGTCAACGGAGTTTCAGGAAGACGATATTACCACCAACACTAGTGTAAAAATCTGTATGGGAGAACGGCCTTGCTAGACTCGAGAGTCTAGGGTAACCCGAATTATCATGGGACATAAGCCATAAACACAGATGGTCCATGCAAAAGGAACTACAAGTGGATGATCATTACGGCCATAAGAATTTCAAAAACGCATGCAAGCTATCGTGGAAAACTTGAAATGACTATTTATGTCAGACGAATGGCACAGTGAGACTTGAGAAAGAGAGTTGACCCAAAGGAAGCATAAGAGAGTGAAAGATAAGACGAACTAAAGAAGGATAAAAGGATTAATCTAGTAGGTGATGTGCACCAAAAGTAATACGAGTAGAGGTATGAAATTGAGATGAGTCAATTATAGACTGACCGATGTCAACCAAGGACGTGCAAGTATTGTTTGGTATTGATGAGTTTTGTCATGTTAAGAAGAGATATTTGTGACTGTGGATCTATGGAGTAGCTTTACCGACGCCTTAGAGGATTTCCTCAAGGAGGCAACGACAACCTTCTTGGATGAATTAAAGATATAAAGAGAAACGTTTTAAGGGTTACTTCTTGGCTAGTTAAGATCAAACTCCGGTCGAGTCAAGGGGTGTGGATCCGTGCTAAGAGAATTAAGAAAGTAAACAGAAGAAGTTGTTCTCCAATTGTCATTTTGTTTCATTAAGGCAATTAAGGAAGGTACTTGGTACTTCATCCGGTTAGGACTTATGATATAATTGGAAGAAAAGTTTGAGGTTAATCACTTGGGACCCATAAAAAATGTCCCTATGATTAATGAGTGACAACAAAATTATCAGAGTAGCGCAGTGAAAGCGTGGTGGGTCCTAACCCACAGAGCTTTAAGCAATGGCACAGGAAAAACGTGCCGAGTTTAGGATGATGAGAGTTGGTGAAATGCATTTCACTTGGAAGGAACATGACATAGGCTACGCGGAGTGATTGAAAATATTGTACGGGAGCTGTATCACCATCAAGGTAGTCGGGAAAGTATGTGCATGTAAGAGGTAATAGAAGGAGATTAGTACCCTATTATGGATTCAAGTGAATAATGACGGCTTGTCACATGTTGTCAGATAACTAGTTCGAAATCCACTATGTAACGGAGTATTCTAGAGTCAGTTTTCTTGATGTATTGAGGAAGGAATTAACGATGTAATAAAAGTATTGTGCATAGCCTGTACTAGAAAGCTCAAAGTGAGTAACTACCATCCTAAGTCGAAGATACATA
The DNA here is from genome assembly GCA_033239125.1 of Fagopyrum homotropicum. Taxonomy (NCBI): domain Eukaryota; kingdom Viridiplantae; phylum Streptophyta; class Magnoliopsida; order Caryophyllales; family Polygonaceae; genus Fagopyrum; species Fagopyrum homotropicum. The sequence continues at coordinate 94,549,526 of BSWB01000002.1, read as the reverse complement.
AGAAAGAGAAGCGACAGGAGCATACTTGCAACCTAGTAACTGTGCTTACAGGAATCATAATCTCAAAGTAGATTTTATGTGTAATGTTATGTTGGAACAGAGCCTAGTTGCGTTTTGAGTTAGAGGGATATTACTAGTCCGATAAAAGTGGAGGATACAAGAGTTCAACGTTGACGGTGTGTTAGCATTGATCGAGTATTTGTGATCAAATAACTGTTATATAAGATCATTTTGTGTCGAATACCGTCATTCCGGACATATTCTATGTCACTTAAGATCTTGGAAAAATTCGTGAGAAGCCTAAGGTTGAGCTAACGATATATTATAGATCTGTAAATGGTATTATAACGCCAAACGAACAAAGAGGATGACCACTAGATTTGATTTTTAGTTGTCTCAGTGTTGGACTTGAAAAGGGTAAAGGTGATGATTCCTTACCTGAGGAATAAGATGACTGAGTAATATTAAAAGACAAGACCAAGTGGGTCGTGATACGAAGAGAATTGAGCACTTGGTAAGTGTTGGTGGATGTCCAGGACCTTTGACCTGAGTGTGTAGTCAGAACCTTTTCAGAAGGCCGGAAGCAAGTGGTCATAACGAAAGGGAAGAAAGTTGAATAGATTAGAGTCCGTAAGGTCATCAAAGGATCTGGAAGTGAGCTGTGTAAGGCAACCATTTGAAGTTTTAAAGCGGTTTAGAAGTGACTGATGGACTAGTATTCCTCACCCTATTGGAGAGTGTAGCTTCAGTTTTCCACGGAGACTAAGTTTGGGAACTGAGTTTGAGAATTTCAGTTGGAGAGATACCTATCAGACACGAGTTAGGTCATCAGATTAGAGGATCAGACAGTTAAGTCGGATGATACCGGTGAGATATCCGGTAACCACTCTAGAACGTGGTAGCAGGAGCTTGTGATCTAAATACCTGAAAATATTTAAGATTGAGTGGTTTTATGAAAAGCTGATAAGACTACCTAAGATACTGGGGATAGTAAGAGGCGTAACCATTCAAAGACCTATGTAGTGATGATAGTTGTAACCTCGAGAGTTACGAGTTAGGGCTTCACCTTGGATGTGTGATATTGTTTGACTACTTGTTTATTTCATGATTGAGTGCTTAGTCAGTGATGTGTGCTTTTGATAACCTTGATGTGCGGGATACTTGGATGTGGAAACGACGAAACTTTTGTGTAGTGATCAAAAACACCCATTTGGTGTCTTAAAGGCCGATCAGGATTGTCTTAGCCTAAGTTTCGGGACGAAACTTATTTTGAGGGGGATCTGATGTAACGACCAGTTTTGTTTTTCGTTATGCTTTGATAGGGTTAGAGAAGTTCAGGAAATGAATAAAAATTTAGTGAGACTAGGACATACTAGTTTATTTATGGAAGTCGTTTAATTAAGTACTTTGTTCTAAGTTTCGGGACGAAACTTATTTTAAGGGGGTACTAATGTAATATCCAGAATTTTTATTCCATTCAGTTCCGAATCAATTCGGACTTCGAGCCGTTGACGGTTCCCATTCTATCTAGTATTTCTTTCTTCACAAATTTTATCATTTTATGTAGAATTTAATTCACATAAAATGATAGAATTATATCAAACCCTAAGTCTTATAATTATTTATCATTTTATGTAGAATTTAATTCACATAAAATGATAGAACTATATCAAACCCTAATTCTTATATTTATTTATCATTTTATGTAGAATTTAATTCACATAAAGTAATAGATACATATCAAACCCTAATTCTTATAATTAATTCTTAACGTAGACTTTAGACGAGATCACGACAAGGCTGCGACGAGGTCATGATGAAGCCCGACAACTTTGTGACAAGGTCATGCATGGGCCTGACAAACCCATGACGAGTTTTTGACAAGTTTTGACAAACTCAGTTTATATTTTTATTCCTCTTGTTTTAGCCCATTTCTTTTAATTGCCTTGCTGCAGCCCACACAAATGCCAGCCCACCTCTCTTGCTTGCATCCAACCGGACTACTTGTACACTCCAGCCAGTAGGCCCATCGAGAGTCGGCCCAACGAACGGATGGCCTGCTACTCCCTTACGTTTGCTGAGCTGGAAGATCTCCAACGTAACAACCCCGCAAATCATGGTGAAATACGCCTTCCCCTCTCAGCCTTCACGTCTGCAGATCTTCGGCCCTTCCTCTCCCAGCCGTTACACCTGCCTCCTTCCTCCTTGGCTGCATTCTTCGACCTTCTCCTCTGCGTCCCAACCTGGTGCGACTCAACCTTCCTGCACACAGCTTATGCATAGGTGCGTCTTTCCCTTCCTTCTCCTATTTGTTCTCCCTTTGCTTCTCTTCTGCGTTATATTGTTGCTGAACGAGGACGCTTCTCTGCAGACCCTCTTCGACCGAACAGCCTCGCACCCCCTCTGTCGTTGAGCCAAAGCAGCCCAGCCTCCACAGCTTCTGCTCCTTTCACGAACTGCACCACAGCAACAGCAACAGCAAGCACATTGTCACTAGAAACAGCTAGCTTGATGACCAGATTTAGGTACGAAAGACTGATCCGTTATGGCTGAAATTTTTATATGTTATAGCTGGGATATTGTGGTATAACATATTAAAATTTGAGAAGAATCCAGCTAGTGGTTTAGGATTTATGAATTTTCAAAGATTGGGTCGTAAACAGTTTTTTTTCTGTTGTGCTGAAACTTCTCAAGTGTTGGAAAAAAACTGCTAGTTTTGTGATCTAGGTTTGGGTAAGTTAGACGACTCCTTCATTTCTGATTTTTGGATATGTTTTAGTCGATATTGTATAGTATAACATACTAAAATTTGAGGGGAATCCAGCGAGTGGTTTGGGATTTATGATTTTTCAAAGATGAAGTCGTAAGCAGTATTTCTGTTGTGCTGAAATTCAGTTTTGTGAGATAGTTTTAAATAGGATTTTAATCTCCTTTGCGGCTGAATTTTGGATATATTATAGATAAGATTTTATAGTAGAACATATCAAAATTTGGGATAAATCCAGTGAGTAGTATAGGAGTTATGATTTTTCAAAGTTAAGACAATGTGTTGTTTGTTAAGTGTTGTAACCAACTTTAGAAATTTTTGTAGAAGTGATGGTTGAACAGCTTGAAGAAATTCTTGCTCCTAGGAGTAGATCAGATATCATAGATGATCTTGGGAATTATTTCGGAATTTTTATAAGATCATTCGAATTTTATATTTGAAGTCGAAGTTGGACCTTAACGATCTTTACGAAAATAAGAAAATGGGTACCAGTTTGTAACCAAACTCATCTTTAGGAGTTAGAATATGACTCTTTAGTCTCAAATAAGAGTTTAGGCATGAATTATGGAATTTTTAGAAGTTTCGGGATCAAGAGTAAAACAATCATTTTACCATAAATTGGTACTGTACTAAATTCTGTTCTAATAGGATCTTCTACCTTAGAAGTCTTAGACTTCTAATTACCTAGAAAGTGTGTTGACACACTTGCCTCCTTTGACAGGCAACCGAGTTATACAGTTACAGATTGAGTTTTGATTAAGAGAGTCGAGATCTGATTCAGGTAAGTCCACGGACTTACTTAGCTGGCTTCTCTCATGTGTGTGATGTGTATGAGTGGTGTTTGCTAGTTAAGATAAATAACGAAACCGGAATAGGCCGACTTTAGTATATTGTGTAATTGAACCAAGTGTATGATAACGGGTCGTGACATCATCTGCCTAGCTCTTGCGAGAGTCCAGGAGGTTCCCTGCGACCAGCCCAATCCGGTAGACGGTCAAATGCATTAGTACTATTCCGCGTTGGTAAAAGGGGACAGGGGCGAGGTTTGGGAATCCCTCGTGTCACAAAATAAGTATCATTAGTAATGACATATCACCTAATTAAAGATAATAAAAGGATTGATTGTTGCATGTTGATTGTGTATGTTGTGTGTTTGTGCTTTTACCTTTATACGTATGCATAGAATGTTAGCTAACGGTTTTATACCGCTTGTAGATGTCTTGCAGGTTAAAACAGTTGTAGAGAGATCCGGAGGGAATGGTCAGCCGGGTCCACGTACTTATTTAGTTGGGGACGGGATGTCTTCTGTTCTTCTTATGTGTCGTTTTGGTACCTTTGCTTTGCAAGGCTGATACATATTCTTCATGTATATATTGTTTAAAGTTTTCAAATGTTTTAAATACTTTTGTGCCTTGTTGTAAGATCCAAGTTAAATTGTTGTCAAACTAAGGTCGGGACCCATTGTGAGGTCCTAACGTGTAACTCCCCGAGTTCTCAGAATTTGGGGTGTTACAACCGTCTAAGTTGATGACCTATGTTCTGTTATAAATGGGGGTTACCTTGGACTCTTGAGTCCACCACACGATTCTCACAAGCACAGGTTCCTTAATCGGTGTTGTTTGTAATATTTCCTTCCAATTCTCTATTGACTATGTTACATGGCTTCGATCCTTTCGATACTGGCGTTGTGATTCCTTTTAGAATTCTTATCTTTAAAGAAGACAAAACGTCTCTAGGCTTGTGAAGTCTACCTTTCGCTCTTACTTTAAGTTGTAAGTCTCCATTCCGTGTTAATTGTGATATGTAAAAATTTCCATAGCTAGTAGGTAAACAGTTGCTCACAACAATCCTTTTATACTTCTTTAGTTCGTTCCACCTTCCACCCTTCCGCTTCTTATGGGCTAACTCCATTTCTCTAGTTCGATTGTGTCATTCATTTGACATAAATAGTCGTTTCAAGTTTTCCACGATAGCTTGCAAGCGTCTTTGCAATTCTTATGGCTGTAATGATCATCCACTTGCAGTTCCTCTTGCATGGACCGTTTGTGTTGATGGCTTAGGTCCAGTCCAGCAAGGTCGTTCTCTCATACACATTTCTTCATTGAAGTTAGTAGTAATATCGCCTTCATGAAACTCCGTTGACCCAGCTACAAGCTTCCATTCTTTAGATATTGGCATCGCGGTTTCTTTCAAAGTTCTTATACCTCTGAGGAGGTCAAAACCTCCCCACACTTGTGGGGTCTGCCTTTCCTCTTTTACGCTCAATTGTAGATCTTCATTCCGTGCATCTTAGATTCCCATACCCGGATTAACACTATATCTCTTCTGGTTTCTCATGCCCATACTGGTCTATTGGGCATCCGCCTCAATTGTAATGTATTTGATTCCGCAATCTTGGTTATACTCAATTCTACTTGTCTCGTTCCAATATTGTTATCTCTACTCTGCACTCTTGTAGTCTCTTGCATAGTTCTTATAATTCATCTCTCGGCTTCATACAACGAAGTCCCTTGTATGACCTTCTATTTCTTCTATTTGAGTTTACTCGGGAATTCTTCCTCATTTGATTGTACTTATGGTCAAAATTATCTCCACATCTTTACTTCTTCGCCTATTAGTTCTTCGGATGGTTAACAAGGGTTACTAGGACGCCCATCCGAGTATAATACTTGATCCAAGGTCCGAGTCCTTTGTCTCGTGTTGAAAACTCTTCAAGTCTGCTACCGATTTATCATGAGGCGATAATCGCTTCATGATATCACAACTAAAGGATATAATATATCCTTTAGGATACTAACATGCTACACATATACATAAATATAACATACATTAATACACATCATAATAATTCTATAAGCTAACTCATATCGATCCAAGTTGTAGAGATCCATGGAGAGCGATGGTGGTACAACGTACTACTAACCCAACAACCCGACTATGCGCGTGTATAAAAACAGAAATCCGTTTTGAAAATTTTAGACCCCTTTCGGGTTCTAGTTATTTTATACATTCGGTCTTTCAGAAGATTTCAAGTGCCATTGTTGCCAACCTCGCTCTGATACCATATTGTAACACCACAAGTTCTCAAAACTCGGGGAGCTACTAGTTAGGACCTCACAATGGGTCCCGACCTTAGTTTGACAACAATTTTACTAGGATCTTACAACAAGGCACAAAAGTATTAAAAACATTTCAAAACATTAAACAATATATACATGAAGGATATGTATCAGCCTTACAAGAAAAGATACTAAAACGACGCATATGAAGAATAGAAGACATCCCTGTCAATAACTAAAAGAGTACGTGGACCAGGCTGACCATTTCCTCTGGATCTCTCTACAATTGTCTTAATCTGCAAGGCATCTACAAGCGGTATAAAACCGTTAGCTAACATTCTATGCATAAGTTTAAAGGTAAAAGCACAAACACACAACATACACAATCAACATGCAACAATCAATCCTTGTATTATCTTTAATTAGGTGATATCTCATTACTAATGATACTTATTTTGTGACACGAGGGATTTCCAAACCTCGCCCCTGTCCCCGTTTACCAACACGGAATGGTACTAATGCATTTGACTGTCTACCTGATTGGGCTGGTCGCAAGGAACCTCCTAGACTCTCGCAAGAGCTAGGCAGATGATGTCACGACCCGTTATCATACACTTGGGTCAATTACACAATATACTAAAGTCGGCCTATTCCGGTTTCGTTATTTATCTTAACTAACAAACACCACTCATACACATCACACACCTGCAAGAAGCCAGCTAAGTAAGTCCGTGGACTTACCAGAATCAAATCTCTTTTCTCTTAATCACCACTCAATCGGTAACTGTAGGAATTCAGTAGCCTGTCTGTAACACCCCGATTCCTAGAGGACTCGGAATGCTACGAGCTGGGACCTCACAATGGGTCCCGGCCCTTGGCCTGGCAACAACTTCATCGGACCTTACAACTGTTCGCTCCAAACGGTGTGTGCAAGCTTTAAATTTATAACCCTAGACTTAAGCTTAAAACAAGGATGCGAACCCGCAGTGTACGGGTCAATCGTAGTAAAAGCAAGAAAATTCCAGGGGTCGATCACAGGGACTCGATGAAACAAAGTCAATACGGTGTGCTTATGTCAATACTAACCACAAGAGCGATTAACACAATCAAAGATGAATAAGAAGTCAATAAAGCAAACATGCAATTCTAGGGATTAAAGCATCTAGTTGTGGTTCCAACTCAAGATCTATAGATAAGCGGACAAAGCTGAGATTTTTGCGTGGGGAAGGTGTTACTAAAGTGGAGTAGATCACCGGGTAAGTCTCACTACTCGCTAATCCAAAACCGTAACTCCTATTACCGGGTAAGTCTCAAGGAATCAAGATAAAGAACTATAACCTCAAACTAACACACCATCTAAGGGAATAGAATCAACCTTTACCGGGTAAGTCTCAGGCTAACTCACAAAGATGGGATGGAAGCACACTCAAACCCCAATAAAGGATGAACCTTTATTACCTACACTTATGATCGTTGGTACACAAACTAAGGAATTACCGGGTAAGTCTCATCCTAAGCTTGCTTTGAACCAGGAAAGGTGTAATAAGAATAGGATTTGGCAAACTCTAACACTTAACTCTCAGTTATGGATCAGATAAGTCACCTCGGTCAGCCAGTTTCCACCCCGGCCGAGATGTTCATCGACTGAACGAGGTGCTTAGGGTTAAGGTTAAAGACTCGAACTTTCAGGATCCTACTCGAATCTAAGATTATTCTATCATTGTTTTTCCCACAACCTTCAGCCAATCACCCTAGAATCACACAAGGAAATTAGCCACTCATCATCATGAAAGTATTAATCAAATATATGGGAAGAAGGTGAATATTTGAACAAGAAGAATTTAATGAAAAGACTTCAATAACTGAATCAAATATCACAACAAAGCGTTCCTTGGATAGCAATCCAACAAGACGAGACAACAAGTGAGGGAATTGAAGATAATCTTACAAAAACCCTTCAAAAGCTATAAAAGCTACAATCTTCAATCTTCCTTCAACCTTCAAAAAGGTTCTTCAAATCTCTCCCAACTGGAGTAGGGTGCTGCTGCTGTGTGCTATAAACCCTAATCGACGGTATAGCGTGATGTCCAGCTCTAAGCGGATCGTATGCGGCACTCTGGAATTGTGGAAATCCAACCCTTTTTATAGGAAAATAACCCTCCAAAGATAATAAATCTTAGAAAGATATTTTCCCATAAATATAGGTAAAATATATGATTCTGCATATCTCCTTCCTTCCAGGAGCCAAGCCCAAAAATATAAGATCTCTTTCCAATTTTAAAAGATCTCAGCCAAGAATAAAATATTCTCGCCGCGTCCTAGGTATTCGCCTCGGTCGAGTCGGCGTCTCTGGATCACCTCGGTCGAGGTGAATCTCTGGTCAACCGAGTTGAGTCACAACTGAATGCAAAATCTCTCAAAACTGGTCCAAAGTAAATCTTTAATCCATGGCTATGCTTCCTGGATGGTTCCTTATGCTCCTCAATGTAGCTCCAAATGACTCATGACTCCTTTTTGATGCAAAACATACCATTTTACCTGCAATTACAGCAAAACTAGGTGTAGACCTCGATTCCCGTAAAGGTAGATGAAATGGTAATATAATCACATATTATACATGCTAACATGCAGATTATGAAAGATAAAACGTCCAAACAAACCCCAAAATATAGACTATAATTCATGCTATCAAAATACCCCATACTTAGCCCTTGCTTGTCCCCAAGCAAGTTCCTCATATAGAAGACAAGGTAGAATGGATTATAGGTCATAAAAATCAACGAAAAAGTCTTTCAAAAACATTTTATGGTGTGCAACTACCATAGATCACTCTAAGAGAGTACTCCCTGGAATTAAAAACTTAATATGATCAAAGCATTTTATAAATACAGGAAAGTTGTTCATCTTTGCATAGAATCATAGTATGCATAATAAATCATAATTATCAAAATTAATCATGTATAATCCGATTTAAACCGCTAAGTCAATCAACAAGCTCAAGGTCTCAAGGGCTTCCCAAAAGAAAGGTCAAGAAACGTGTAGGGTAGGGATGTATGTAAGGTAATGTGGTGCTAGAATCCGGGAAAAGGATGAACTTCACTTTGACTTGCAACATCTTCCACCAATAAGCTTTGCTTATTTCACACCTTTTTTTTTTCTTTTTACTTTACTTTTTGGGATGCATGGACAGAGGTGCACAATAACCGAAGCCTGGGAGATTAGCAATCATCAATTTCTTGAGATGCATCAAACCCTTGATGCACATACCATGACCCGTTAGGAATATCGCTCAATCCGACTTTGGCAAGACACAAACACCCGGCTATGTGAATGGTGCCGAGTTACTCATCATCATGATTGACTTCCCCAAATCTATTATTACTTTCTAACACATTCACATCCAGCCAACTTCTCAACTTTTACATCACTTGCTTTCACCACTTGCTTCCAAATTCCCGGTTAGGTAAAGGGAGGCAAAAAATTATATGAGGGGCTAAGCATGATCAAGAAGAAGAAGAGAAGAGAATAAATTGCCTTGGTCTTTCCAGGAAGAGAGTAAGGGCAGCATAAGAGTCTATCATCTGATCTGTCAGGTCGTCGATCCTGCGATGAACCTCAGAATCTCTATGGCGGCGTGTCCGACGCCTAGCAGATCTAGCAGGAGGTGTAGCAGGTGCTGGCTCAGTATCCTCCTCATCATCCAAGTCGATGATCGGTGGCGCGCTCGTCCCTGCAGTATCTGTCCCTGTATCCATCGGGACACCACCCTCTCTCTCATCCAACGTCTCCTCGTCGTCGTCATCCTCCTCCTCCTCAGCAGGGGCAGCTGCTGCCTCTCTGTGATCCTCCATCAGTGTAGCCCAAGCTGTCTGCCAGTAATGAGGATCAAAGACTGTGAACTGAGCAGACCAGCGGATCCCCTGAGGTGCAGTCCGCTCCCAAGGCATGGCGACGTATGGAGTGGTCAAACCACGGGGAACCAGAATCCTCCGTGTGATCATCTCCTGTAATCCCAGCGGCTTCGGAGCCGCCGCCATCGTGCAAACACTGAGGTCCATCCCGTGATAGGTAGCAATATGGGTGACCAGACCTCCGCAGCAAATGTCTCCCTTCGCCTTGGCCTTGATCCTGTGCAGATCCTCTGCCAAGAGCAAGCCAAAGTTTGGGAAACCTCCTGTGACCATGCAGTAGAGGCTGAAGAGCTCGCCCTGTCTGATCTTCTGGGGCGTCTCAGTACGCGCCAAAAGTGTCTCGCTAAAAATCATGTGGGCTAGTCTGAAGGCCGGATGAAAGATGACCTTCTCCCTGGAATCTCCAGGGCGCCATCTGTCTGCATGCTCAGTAATATGGGCAATCTGCCCCCAGAACTCCCTAGCTACGGATCGGGAGGGAAAGTCGGTGGCGGTGGGCTCAGAGAAACCAAAAATCTCTCTCCATATCTCTAAAGGAACTATGAAGTTCCGGTTCATCAACCGGTACTTCACAGACCGGTCTGTGGGGAGGTAGGAGAAAGAGCTAACAAACTCCAAGGTTGGCTCCAAGTAAGCTGGGGCTCGGATCTCAGTAAACTGATCCAGCCCGACAGTAGCAATCATCCTCCTATGGTCAGCGTCTAACCCTAGGCAATCAAAAGCCGACACCTCCAGAAATCGTGGTGCGATAACTGGACGGCTAGCTATCCGCTTATAGTCTACCCGGCATCTCTCGTGGATAACCGGGCGGTAAGGACGGGAAGAAGAAGAAGAAGGGGAGGGTGAGGATCTGTCTCTAATGGCTAAGCGACGATCTGAACTCATTTTCACTCAACTCTGTCAGACCACCTCGGTCACTGACAAGCCTCAAGAACACCTCGGTCGAGATGCAGTTCGACTGGACCGAGGCGCAGCAGTTACGATTCCAATTATCAGAAATTCAGTTCTTTTCCCCCCAAAATCACTACAATTGCTTCCTAAGGGGTACTTATGCCTTTTCTCAGCAGAATCAGGGGCAACCAAAGCCCAAATCGAAGAGAATGAACGAGTTAGGGTTTCGACTTGTTTTACCTCGTTTCGGTCGATTCGTTCGATTTTCTTGCAGATCTGTTGTTGCAATCGGTTCCTCGACCCTTCAATCACAGTTTAGAAGCAGAAATCTTCGAAAACGAGCGAGATTTGAGAGAGAGCGAAGTGGACTGTCGCCGCGGTCGAGGTGGGTAAAAAAAGTGAAAAATAAAATTTTCCCCTTTTTATACTGTTCCTGGATCTGCTGTCACCTCGGTCGAGATGGTCTCGACTGGACCGAGGTGGTACGGACCGAGGTGGTTCAGCAGAAACCCTAGTCGCCTCGGTTGCTCAAGAATCAACTCGGTCGAGATGCTCTGACAGTGACCGAGATGCTTCTGTCTTCTCAAAATCTCGAACTTCTGTCCTTCCAGTTGTCCATCCTTCCTTAGATATTCCCTGTTGACTGTCCAGAACGCCAAAAACAAAGCAAAGCAAAGCAAAAACAAAAACTATCTAAGCTAGACTAGAAAACGGGAAAAGAAAGCAATACCTTGGGTTGCCTCCCAAGAAGCGCTGGATTTAAGGTCGCTAGCTGGACCATGATGCGTCTCAAATGAGGTATATTGGTGCAACCTCCTCAAACGGCATTTCCGGTTGGTATTTCTTAAGTCTATGACCGTTGACCTTGAAGCTTCCGCTAGTTTCGCCCCATATCTCAACTGCACCATGAGGGAAAACATGTTTCACAACGTAAGGCCCGGTCCATCTAGATTTCAACTTACCTGGAAAAAGGCGGAGGCGGGAGTTGAAGAGTAGAACTAAGTCTCCTTCGTTAAGCTCCTTTGGGACGATACGCTTGTCATGCCATCTCTTCGTCCTTTCCTTGTAGATTTTGGCATTCTCATAAGCGTTCAAACGCAGCTCCTCCAGCTCGTTGAGTTCCAATAGTCGCTTCTCACCAGCCTCTTTGATGTCGAAATTCAACCATTTGATCGCCCAATATGCCTTGTGTTCCAATTCAACGGGCAAATGGCAAGACTTCCCATATACTAAATTATAAGGAGTGGTACCTATGGGAGTCTTGAATGCGGTCCTGTACGCCCAAAGAGCATCGTCCAACTTCATGGACCAATCCTTCCTCGTTCTAGAGACGGTCTTCTCCAAAATTGCCTTGATTTCTCTATTCGAGATCTCGACCTGTCCACTAGTTTGAGGGTGATAAGCAGTTGATACCTTGTGAGTTACCCCATACTTCGATAGAAGTGTTTTGAACTTCCGGTTGATGAAATGCGTTCCTCCATCGCTAATGATGATGCGTGGAGTTCCAAATCGTGGAAAGATAGTTCTATTCAAGAACTTCACAACCACTTTGGCGTCGTTAGTGGGAGAAGCAATGGCTTCAACCCATCTAGAGACGTAATCAACTGCAAGGAGAATGTAGAGGTTTCCTCCGGAGGATGGGAAAGGTCCCATGAAGTCAATCCCCCATACATCAAAGATTTCCACTTCTTGGATGTTATTAAGTGGCATCTCGTTCCTCCTTGATAAGTTCCCTGTTCTTTGGCATGCATCACAAGAGACAACAAAAGATTGCACATCCTTAAATAATGTAGGCCAAAAGAAACCAGAACGCAATACCTTAGCGCATGTTTTATCGGTGCTAGCATGCCCCCCACAAGGAAGTGAATGACAATGCCTTATGACGCTATTAACTTCATCCTCCGGAACGCACCTTCGAAGCATCCCATCCGGTCCGCGCTTGAATAGCAACGGCTCGTCCCAGTAGTAATGTCGTACTTCCTTGAAGAATCTTTTCTTTTGAGAGTACGTCAATCCGGGCGGTATCTCCTGGCAAACAAGATAGTTCACAATATCAGCGTACCAAGGACCTTTATTATCAGAAAGTTTGTGGATGGAATGCTCCACCAACAGTGGATGAATATCAGAGGAGGGAGTAAGAAATTTGTTATTCTCAGTAATCTCAGTTGACATCATCTCGCCATCGACCTCGGTCGAGGCGCATAAGCGTTGACCGAGATGTTCTTCGGTCGCCTCGCTCAGTCCAGAAAGTGCCTCGGTCGAGGTACTGCTACTGGATCCGAGACTGGAGATCTTCGTCTCCTGGATTAGTTTCTCAGTTTTAGCTCCTGGATCCTCTTCCAGTGCCTTCAAGCTCCGTATATCTGCATCACAAGAAGCATCTATACCTTCCTCCATTAAACTGAAGCTAATAACTCTTTCGAGTGGATCGTTAATAAGGATAGAGCTCACCAATTCTCTTGATTCTTCTTCATCGTAGATGTTGAAGATATCATCAGTTAGTTGCTCCCCTTTCATGGCTGCAAGTAGCGCGAACTCCACCTCATCGCCACCAACGTTGAATTTCAACTTGGCGTTCTTGCAATCCACGTTGCAACCCGAAGTTGCTAGAAATGGTCTCCCGAGAATAATAGGAACAGGATAATCTGCGGGAATGTCAAGTACAACAAAATCTATGGGAAGATAGAAGTTACCTAACTTGACCGGAACGTCCTCCAAAATGCCCACGGGATGGGTAATGGAGCGATCCGCCATGTAAAGTCGAATCTTGACCGGCTTGGGCTCTCCAAGACCGATCTTCGTGCATAGCTCCAGCGGGATGATGCTCACGCTGGCTCCTAGATCACAAAGGGCTTCACAAGTGACATCCCCAACTTGAATGGGAATACAAAATGAGCCGGGATCTCGCAACTTAGGTGGCATCTTTTCCTTCATGATTTTGATAAGCTCCGAAGATTTAGATGTCATCCTAACTTCACCAACATCCTCCAGCTTCCTCTTCCTTGATAAGATTTCTTTTAAGAACTTCCCATAGGCGGGCATACCTAAAATAGCATCAAGGAAAGGAATATTAATATGTAGCTTATTCATCAAGTCAAGAAACTTACCAAAGTGCTTGTCTAGATGTGCTCTGGCTCTGGACTGAGGGAATGGAAGTGGTGGTTTGTATGCAGGAGGTGGAACATAAGTTTCTGTCGTCCCTCATGCTTTCTGTTGCTCCGCCTCGGTTGGCATCTCGGTCGAGGTGTTCTTCGACTGGATATGGACCGAGGTGGTCTGCGTCAAGCGAGGTACTGGATCTGCAGTTTTGAGTCCACTCCTCGTCGTTATAGCCATGCATTGGCCCTTAGGGTTAGTTTCCGTCTTTGCTGGAAGCTTCCCTGGATCTCTTGGCGCTTCATTCGCCTTATTAGCAAGTTGTTGTTCGAAGGACTTTTGGGCCCTTGAAAATGAAGTCATAGAATTCTCCATAGCGCTAAGCTTGATCAAGATTGGTTCCAGAACTGCGTCTTTCTTTTCTGGCTGAGACGAACTTGATCCTTGCCCTTGGCTTTTCAATGGAGTAGAAGAAGAAGAAGGGGAAGAGAGGAAAGGGTTAGAGGAATCATTAGAGTTGGAGTTTGAATGATTGTTACCGTAGTTTTGGTTATTCGCCCTCCAGTTGTTGCTGTTGGATCCTCTATTGTTGTTGTTGTAGTTGTTGTTTCGGGGACCGTTGTTGTTGTTACGGTACCCGTTATTGTTGTTGTTCCTTTGCCCTTGCTCTTCCTTCTTAGTTTGAGCCATCAAGAGCTCCTTCAATTGCTTCACGTCATTCGTCAAAGACGTGAGTTGATTGTTGTTGGATTGAGTCTCTTGAAAGTTGACTCTTTTAACTCCACCTTCAGCTCCTTGGTGGGTATATTTCTCCATGTGCAAGGCTTGCTTCTCAATGAAGTCCCAAGCCTCATCAATCGCCATGTCCATGAAGGTACCGGCGGAAAGTAGTTGGAGATTGAACTGGGTGCTTCCGTCCAGCCCTTTGAAGTAGATCTCCAACAACTCGATCTTTGGAATCCCATGATGTGGGCAATCCAAGAGGATATCCTTGAACCGCTCCCAAGATTTGGACAAGCTCTCCTTGTCCTTCATAATGAAAGCGTTGATCTTCCCTCTCATTTCAGCGGTCTTTGAGGGGGGAAAGAATTTGGTCAAGAATTCCGTAGTCATCTCTTCCCATGTGCTAATTTTTCCTGGAGGAAGAGATTGATACCAAGTAAGAGCTCTATCTTTTAAAGAAAAGTAAAAAGGTCTTAGCTTGTAGTTGTTGTTCTCAATTCTGGGGGGTCGCAAGGTTTCCATTACGATCTCGTAGTTTTGAAGATGTTGATGCGGCGACTCTTTCTCTAGCCCTCCGAATTGGCATTGGCGAATCATGGCTAGAACTTGCGGTCGAAGTTCGTAGTCATGATCTGCTGGATCTCCTAGGTTCACTCCTGGACGCCTCAGCTGTTGGTTAGGGTCCATCCTTTGACCTAGGGTTTGTGGGATTCCTGCAAGAAGAACATCTTGGACTGGCATCCGAGGTGGAAGTACATCGGCCGGGGCGTCAGGTATTGGAATCTCCCTCGGTCGCGGGTCAACTACTGGATCCTGCATCGGTCGAGGATCAACAGGAGGATCTTCCCTCGGTCGAAGTAGAATCTGGTCTCGTATGACTGCTATCTCAACTTCGATTGCTGCAGTCTTGGTGCGATTCTCTTCTTTCTCTTGCCTGAGTTCTTCCTTGCTGAGGCGTAGCAGCTCTAGCGCCTCTTTCAATTGGGCCGCAAGATCACGATCGTCTTGTTGGGCCATCTTCGCTTCTCTTAAGCGTCGCTTGTATGTCTTTTCTGGTTCGGGATCGTAAGGAACGATTTCCTTCCCAGCGCGGGTTCTTCGCATATACCTAAGAAAGAACCTGCAAAAGTCACTCAAGTAGAGTGGTTAGATGAAACGGGGCAATCGCCCCAAGAGCAAACCGTACCGGCTCGGTCTAGACCAAGTCCCCGGCAACGGCGCCAAAAACTTGTTCGCTCCAAACGGTGTGTGCAAGCTTTAAATTTATAACCCTAGACTTAAGCTTAAAACAAGGATGCGAACCCGCAGTGTACGGGTCAATCGTAGTAAAAGCAAGAAAATTCCAGGGGTCGATCACAGGGACTCGATGAAACAAAGTCAATACGGTGTGCTTATGTCAATACTAACCACAAGAGCGATTAACACAATCAAAGATGAATAAGAAGTCAATAAAGCAAACATGCAATTCTAGGGATTAAAGCATCTAGTTGTGGTTCCAACTCAAGATCTATAGATAAGCGGACAAAGCTGAGATTTTTGCGTGGGGAAGGTGTTACTAAAGTGGAGTAGATCACCGGGTAAGTCTCACTACTCGCTAATCCAAAACCGTAACTCCTATTACCGGGTAAGTCTCAAGGAATCAAGATAAAGAACTATAACCTCAAACTAACACACCATCTAAGGGAATAGAATCAACCTTTACCGGGTAAGTCTCAGGCTAACTCACAAAGATGGGATGGAAGCACACTCAAACCCCAATAAAGGATGAACCTTTATTACCTACACTTATGATCGTTGGTACACAAACTAAGGAATTACCGGGTAAGTCTCATCCTAAGCTTGCTTTGAACCAGGAAAGGTGTAATAAGAATAGGATTTGGCAAACTCTAACACTTAACTCTCAGTTATGGATCAGATAAGTCACCTCGGTCAGCCAGTTTCCACCCCGGCCGAGATGTTCATCGACTGAACGAGGTGCTTAGGGTTAAGGTTAAAGACTCGAACTTTCAGGATCCTACTCGAATCTAAGATTATTCTATCATTGTTTTTCCCACAACCTTCAGCCAATCACCCTAGAATCACACAAGGAAATTAGCCACTCATCATCATGAAAGTATTAATCAAATATATGGGAAGAAGGTGAATATTTGAACAAGAAGAATTTAATGAAAAGACTTCAATAACTGAATCAAATATCACAACAAAGCGTTCCTTGGATAACAATCCAACAAGACGAGACAACAAGTGAGGGAATTGATGATAATCTTACAAAAACCCTTCAAAAGCTATAAAAGCTACAATCTTCAATCTTCCTTCAACCTTCAAAAAGGTTCTTCAAATCTCTCCCAACTGGAGTAGGGTGCTGCTGCTGTGTGCTATAAACCCTGATCGACGGTATAGCGTGATGTCCAGCTCTAAGCGGATCGTATGCGGCACTCTGGAATTGTGGAAATCCAACCCTTTTTATAGGAAAATAACCCTCCAAAGATAATAAATCTTAGAAAGATATTTTCCCATAAATATAGGTAAAATATATGATTCTGCATATCTCCTTCCTTCCAGGAGCCAAGCCCAAAAATATAAGATCTCTTTCCAATTTTAAAAGATCTCAGCCAAGAATAAAATATTCTCGCCGCGTCCTAGGTATTCGCCTCGGTCGAGTCGGCGTCTCTGGATCACCTCGGTCGAGGTGAATCTCTGGTCAACCGAGGTGAGTCACAACTGAATGCGAAATCTCTCAAAACTGGTCCAAAGTAAATCTTTAATCCATGGCTATGCTTCCTGGATGGTTCCTTATGCTCCTCAATGTAGCTCCAAATGACTCATGACTCCTTTTTGATGCAAAACATACCATTTTACCTGCAATTACAGCAAAACTAGGTGTAGACCTCGATTCCCGCAAAGGTAGATGAAATGGTAATATAATCACATATTATACATGCTGACATGTAGATTATGAAAGATAAAACGTCCAAACAAACCCCAAAATATAGACTATAATTCATGCTATCAACAACACGGCACAAATAAAAAGGCAACACACATAGTTTTATAACATGAGCGGAAGTAAAAAGTACAAATCTGAAAACGTAACAATCCAGCCGAGTCTCAAAACCAAGGAACAACATAAGTCTCAACATTCAAAATATAAAGATAACAATCCCGTTCTATATTGCACGGAACCCCGGTTGCCCACTACCGCCGGATCACTCGATCGCCTCTCTAACCTACAAGGCATCTACAAGCAGTATAATACCGTTAGCTGACAATCTATGCATAAGTATAAAGGTAAAAGCACAAACACACGACATACGCAATCAGCATGCAACACTCAACATCTTATTATCTTTAATTAGGTGATACGTCATTACTAATGATACTTATCTTGTGACACGAGGGATTCCCAAACCTCGCCCCTGATCCCGTTTACCAACAAGGAATGGTGCTAATGCATCTGACCGTCTACCTGCCTGGGCTGGTACAGGGAACCTCCTAGACTCTCGCAAGAGCTAGGCAGATGATGTCACGACCCGTTATCATACACTTGGGTTCATTACGTAATATAATAAAGTCGGCCTAATCCGGTTTCGTTATTATCCTAACTAGCAAACACCACTCATACAAAATACACTCATACAAGAAGCCAACTAAGTAAGTCCGTAGACTTACCAGTCTCCGAAGCGCACAAGATCACCTCACTCGAAAGTTCCCTCGGGAAACGTACAACGCCTGTTCAAGACAAGGCACACAATCAAGCCACACTCTAGTCCACTAGAAGTCTTTAGACTTCTAGGATCAAACTCCTCAACCACCTAGTCCAAGAAGCTACACTCTCAGTCCATGACCTAACCAACTCTCAAACGTAACGATATACACAAGGTTACATTCACCAAGCCCGAAACGAACCCTCAACAACATACCACCACAAGACTCACGTAACTCACACTACATCTTTAAAATTCCATCGCTCTAAAGCATTCCAATTCAACTACCCTAAGCCAGCCTAGCATGCTTCTAAGGTATAACGAACCTAAGACACGAAAGAAGGAAAGGTAAGAACGAGATTCGGGACTCACTAGAGCCAAACCGCCCCTGCGCCTGACTGAGCCGCCCCTGCGCCTGTCTGAGCCGTCCTTGCGTCGATCTGGGTCCACCCCTGCGCCTGACAGAGCCGCCCCTGCGTCGATCTGGGTCCGCCCCTGGGCCTATCTCTGCAGAAGGTTCGCCGGTTGAGTTCTTCGATTGTGCAACCGGTCCTTTGGGGTCTCCTTTGATGCTATGAACGTCTTCCACTTCTCTAACTTGGTCTTAGCCTCCCTCCAAGGTGTAGCTTCGTCATTGAACTAACAAAACAACGATAGATCGTTGAGCAAGGATTCAAGAGTGTCTTCCATTCAAGCCATGGAAGGCAAGGAAGGAAGAAGAAGGAGGAAGAAGGGAGGAGAAAAGGATGAAACCTTACCCACATCTCGACACTACAGTCCCGGCTTCAAAGATGGTGAATCCAATCTAGAGCACTCCAAGAGAAGAATGTGAGAAAGGATGTAAGAGGAAGAAGTGATAGGAGAAAAGAAGTAACATGAGTGGAGGACTGAGAGGAGGAGAAGGGTTGGCAGCATAAAAGAGAAGGAATCCCAAATGTCTTCAGCCAACAACACATCATGGAATTAAATAGGGGAGTTAAAAAGGGTCGGAAGATGAACGGTTGCCCAAAATGCTACTACCCGTCCACACATGTCACCGCCCCCACGAAAAACCTAACCGCACCCGCGGCCTACGCGACTAGGTTGCCAAAGCCGCAAGGGCGTGAACCCTTGCGCCCGGCTTCTACCCTCATCTAACTCTACCCCAGCGTAATGAAAAATTCGGTCGTTTACATCAGATCCCCCTCAAAATAAGTTTCGTCCCGAAACTTAGGGGATACCAAACGCGGTCATAAGATATAAGCAAGCCCTAGGTCTAACAATTACCACATCAAGACCACCTTAGGGTCGCACACAAGCACATAATATATGTCACACATACAACACTGCAAGCAACCAAAACAAGAAGGTTGACTACCTGGTAGTCCTATAGACGTCTCTAGACTCGCATAAAACTCAGGATAGTTCCGCCGGATACTATCCTCTGTCTCCCAAGTGGACTCGTCAACCCCTTGTCTCGACCACAACACTCTCATCATGGGTATTACCTTCGATCGAAGGCGTCTCGAACCTCTCTCCAAAACTGCTATCGGGTGCTCTAGGAATGTATGATCCGGCTCGACCACCAGGTCGTCATGACTAACTATGTGCCTCGGGTCATGCACATACTCTCGTAGATGTGATACGTGAAATACTAGATGAACTCCCTCCAATTGGGGTGGCAATACCAATCTGTACGCCACTTCTCCTACCCGCTCAAGGATCTCAAAGGGTCCTACATATCGAGGACTCAACTTCCCCTTAATGCCGAAGCGTCTAACACCCCTCGTCGGCGACACTCTCAACCATACTTGGGCTCTAACCCTGAACTCCAAAGGCCTATGCCTCTTATCAGCATAAGATCTCTGACGGCTATGTGCGGCCAACATCCGCTCTCGGATCAAAGCTACCCGAGCCATATCATCCTGTACCTGCTCGGGTGCCACATCACTCATCCTCCCAGGCTCATCCCAACATAAGGGTGTACGGCACTTCCGTCCATATAGTGCCTCGTAAGGAGCCATCCCAATAGTCGCATGCTAACTATTGTTATAAGAAAACTCCACCAAAGGGAGATGATCGGGCCATACCTGACGCCAATCAAGCACACATGCCCTGAACATGTCCTCAAGAGTCTGTATAGTCCTCTCAGACTGTCCGTCCGTCTGAGGATGGTATGTCGTAGTAAACTGTAAGCTCGTGCCTAAGACGGAGTGTACCTGCTGCCAGAATCTCGAGGTAAAATGCCCATCCCTATCTGAAATGATAGTCCTCGGCACTCCATGGAACCTCACAATCTGTCGGGAAAACTCCTCGGCTAAACGAGACACCGGTCACGTTTCTTTAATAGGAATAAATCGTGCCGTCTTCGTCAACCGATCCACTACCATCCATATCGCATCAAAGCCTCTACTCAACCTCAATCCGGTAACGAAGTCCATAGAAATGTCCTCACACTTCCACTGTGGAATCGGAAGTGGTTGGAGCTCTCCTCCGGGCCTGTGGTGCTCGATCTTGACCTGCTGACAGGTCGCACACTAGGCTACATATCTGGCCACGTCGGGCTTGAGCCCGCCCCACCAATAAGATCGTCGTATATCCTGATACATCTTACTCGCGCCCGGGTGGACGGAATAAGGTGTAGAATGGGCCTCCTGCAGTATACGTTCCCTCAACTCTCTGTCGGAGGGTACACATATGTGCTCCTGGCGCCTCAAAATCCCGTCTACACCCACCATAAACTGTGGTGCCTCCCCTCTGAACATCCTATCTCTGATCCTCGTCAGTACTGGACAACCCTCCTGTTTCTACCGGATCTCTTCTGTCAGATCCGGTGAAACCTCTAATGCTGACAAATGACAGTCACTATCCGGAAACCGGATGTTTACCTCCAAACAAATCAAATCTCTCTGCAACTGGGTCGAAATGGTCAATCTAGCTATCACAGCCTCGCGGGGTGTCCTCCTACTCAGGGCATCAGCGACCACATTCGCCTTCCCCGAATGATAAAGGATCTCTAAGTCAAAATTCTTAATCAGCTCTAATCATCTCCTTCTATGGTTATTCAACTCCCGTTGAGTGAATATGTACTTCAGACTTTTGTGGTCTGTGAAGATCTGACACGTGGCCCCATAGAGGTAACGACACCAGATCTTCAATGCGTGAATAACTGCAGCTAGCTCAAGGTCGTGAGTAGGGTAATTCTCCTCATACGTCTTCAGCTGTCGAGACGCGTAAGCAATGACCCTACCCCTATTCATCAGGACACATCCCAAACCTAGCTTGGATGCATCACTGTAAACGATGAAGTCCTCAACGCCCTCTGGCTGTGCTAACACGGGAGCGGAAGTCAATCTCTCCTTCAGCTCTTCAAAACTCCGCTGACAGGGCTCGGACCATGTAAATCTGATGGACTTCCTTAACAAGGAAGTGAGTGGCCTGGCAATCACAGAAAAACCTTTCACGAACCTGGGGTAGTATCCGGCCAAACTTAGAAAACTGCGTACCTCCTTGACCGTCTTAGGAAGCGGCCATGATGAAACTGACTCTATCTTCGCCGGGCCTACCTTGACACCCTCGGCGGAGACAATGTGGCCAAGGAAGGCAACCTCTGGCATCCAAAACTCACTCATAGAGAGCTTAGCATAAAGCTCCCTATCCTGTAAAACCCGCAACACCGTCCTCAGGTGTTCGACATGCTCCTCCCTACTCCGGGAGTATACTAAGATGTAGTCGATGAAAACTACCACAACTGGTCTAAGAAGTCGATGAAGATGCCATTCATCAACTCCATGATGACAGCAGGAGCATTGGTGAGCTCGAAAGGCATCACCACGAACTCATAATGACCGTATCTGGTCCGAAACGCTGTCTTCAGTACGTCCTCCTCCCGTACTCTCAACTGATGGTATCCTGACCTCAAGTCAATGAGGGAAAACAACGTAGCTCCCTGTAACTGTTCCAGCAAATCATCAATAGGCGGTAACGGGTACTTGTTCTTGACGGTGACTTTGTTCAACTGTCGATAGTCGATACAAAGCCTCATAGATCCGTCCTTCTTCCTGACAAAGAGGACAGGTGCACCCCAGGGAGATACACTGGGTCGGATGAATCCTTTCTCTGCCAATTCCTTGAGTTGTTTCTTGAGCTCAATCATCTCGACTGGTGCCATGCGGTACGGAGTCTTGGAGATCGGCCTCGTGCCGGGCTCCAACTCAATCATAAAATCTACGCTCCTCTACGGTGGTAAGCTAGGCGGCTCGCCAAAGACCTCCTCAAACTCACAAGCTACCAGGGTCTTCGCTAAAGATGATCTCGTCTCCTCCTTCATGGCGTAACACCAAAAGGCCTCGCACCCCTGACCTATGAGCTTTGCGGCTCGAACCACACTAATGACCGTCCCTATCTTTCCGAGGTCACATCCTCGAAAGACCTCCTCCTGCCCAGACTACGTGGTGACCGTCACTGTCCTCTTACTGACGTCCAGAATAGCTCTATGGCGGTCCATCCAGTCCATCCCAAATATGACTTCTTCATGCACTAAGCACATGAAGTGGAAGTCGGCTAACCAGTCACGATCTCCCAAGCAGATGGGACAACCGTGAATCTCTCGAGTACCGCAAACCTTACTCCCATCAGGTAACCTTATAAGGAAAGGTTCCCCCTCAACTGTATCTAAGGTCAACCTATCTATGCAATCATCAGATATAAAAGAGTGCGTCGCACCCGTATCAAAAAGTACTCGGGCTGGAAAGCCATGAATCGTAATAGTACCTGTGGCTGCGGGCGCTGTTGGCTCTACGGCGCTCCTCAACTCAAAGACTCGAGCCTGAGTACCCCTAGTCTCTGAAGTGCCTTAACCACACCCTCTACCTTTGCCTGGAATCTGAGCCGAACCTTGTGAATATGCCTGACCAGGAGCTCGCTGCTGCTGTCTCTGTCCTTCCCCTGAGGTACCAGCAGGCGAGGACCCCTACTGTGATGTCACCTTGCCCTGTCGGCAGAAGGTAGCTCTATGGCCCAGCTATCCGCAAGTGAAACATGTGATTGATGGCCTCCTACACTCCGGCTTAATGTGTCCATACTCTCCGCAATTGTAGCACAGACGTCCCCTAGAAACAGCCGGTGATACAACCTGGTAACTAGAGCGGCCCTGAGACTGACCACGCCCATGACCTGAACCTCCCGCTCCTGTGCTGGCTGGTCCGGTCCTCTGTCTCTTGTCTGACAGTCCAGACTGCATAGCTCTCTTAGGACCTAGTCGGTCCCTCTCATACGCCGAAGCCCGATCCTGGTAATCGGCTAAGGAGTCACAGCGAAATCCTGCCAAGTAGGAGCGTGTAATCTCCCTCAATCTCCGGGAGAACAGATACACATGCGGGTCCACAGGTGGTGCAGCAAGACCCAACATTGACACCTCCTCCCGGAACTTCCTGATCATCTCAGCTATCGGGACATCCTCAAATCCTGCCTCCAAGAAGCCCTGCACTCGGTCTCTCCTCAGTGAGGTAGGACAAATAGTCTCCCGCACAAGGCTCAGCAACTGCTCAAATCGGGACACTCCGCCCCGCACGGTCCTCCACCAGAACTGTGTCTGGTCTTTAAACAAGGTCTGCACCAGCTCCACCTTACGACTCTCAAGACAGTGGATCGCCTCCAGGGCGGACTCCACATGGCTAATCCAATGCTCTATCTCCAGTCCAACATTCTCGTCGAAGGTGGGAACTCTCTGATGGTTGAAAGTCTTCAACGATTCGTCCGGCCTCGGTACCCTTAGCTCCTCTCTCACTCCGGCATCCTCAACAATCCTCACTAGTGCAGCTACCACCGGTGGAACACCCACCTGAGTCACCCTCTGAGAGACCTCAGCCGACATAGCTGGCACCTGCGGTGCTGGAGGTGGTGCTCCAGCCCTGTATGCCTCTTACACTTGCTGGACATACGCTCGATACTCCGACGCTCCGATAGACACACGGCCCGAATCAACAGGACCCACACTCCGAACTCCGGACCTAGTAGTTGTCCCATCCCTAACCTCGGGAACAATGCTCTCAGCTACCTCCTCAGCAAGAATGTCCGCAACTGGCGGATCTACAACGGGAGCACGTCCCTGACCTCTACCCCTCTGAGGCCTACCCACACGTCCCGGTCTCGGTGCTCCTGGAGGAAGGGGAGGTCGGCCCCCCTCCTTGTCCAACTTAAGTTGTCGCTCTCGTGCGTGCCATCTGATAGAGATGTGATCGATGTGAGACCACTTTAACGGTTAGTAAGGACATAACTATCTTACTACCCTAAGTCACTTCTAAAGGTCACAAAGTAATTACTAACACAATCTATAACAAAAGTCCAATAAACTATGCAAACGAGTTCAACGGAGGTAGTGGTGGTCCGTGCATTCTATTCCCAACCCATTTATGCTCATGGTTTTGAAAACAAAAATTCTTTTAAAAGTTTGAAACCCTTGCGTTTTCCGTTTATTTGTTTATTCGGCCTTTTAGAAGATAGCGAGTGCCGTTGTTGCCAACCTAGGGCTCTGATACCATATTGTAACACCCCGATTCCTAGAGGACTCGGAATGCTACGAGTTGGGACCTCACAATGGGTCCCGGCCCTTAGCCTGGCAACAACTTCATCGGACCTCACAACACGGCACAAATAAAAAGGCAACACACATAGTTTTATAACACGAGCGGAAGTAAAAAGTACAAATCTGAAAACGGAACAATCCAGCCGAGTCTCAAAACCAAGGAACAACATAAGTCTCAACATTCAAAATATAAAGATAACAGTCCCGTTCTATAATGCACGGAACCCCGGTTGCCCACTACTGCCCGATCACTCGATCGCCTCTCTAACCTACAAGGCATCTACAAGCGGTATAATACCGTTAGCTGACAATCTATGCATAAGTATAAAGGTAAAAGCACAAACACACGACATACGC
Organism: Fagopyrum homotropicum; assembly: GCA_033239125.1. NCBI lineage: Eukaryota > Viridiplantae > Streptophyta > Magnoliopsida > Caryophyllales > Polygonaceae > Fagopyrum > Fagopyrum homotropicum. Next base: position 94,524,453 of record BSWB01000002.1, on the reverse strand, counting down.
AATCAGCATGCAACACTCAACATCTTATTATCTTTAATTAGGTGATACGTCATTACTAATGATACTTATCTTGTGACACGAGGGATTCCCAAACCTCGCCCCTGATTCCGTTTACCAACAAGGAATGGTGTTAATGTATCTGACCGTCTACCTGCCTGGGCTGGTACAGGGAACCTCCTAGACTCTCGCAAGAGCTAGGCAGATGATGTCACGACCCGTTATCATACACTTGGGTCCATTACGTAATATAATAAAGTCGGCATAATCCGGTTTCGTTATTATCATAACTAGCAAACACCACTCATACACAATACACTCATACAAGAAGCCAACTAATTAAGTCCGTAGACTTACCAGTCTCCGAAGCGCACAAGATCACCTCACTCGAAAGTTCCCTCGGGAAACGTACAACGCCTGTTCAAGACAAGGCACACAATCAAGCCACACTCTAGTCCACTAGAAGTCTTTAGACTTCTAGGCTCAAACTCCTCAACCACCTAGTCCAAGAAGCTACACTCTCAGTCCATGACCTAACCAAATCTCAAACATAACGATATACACAAGGTTACATTCACCAAGCCCGAAACGAACCCTCAACAACATACCACCACAAGACTCACGTAACTCACACTAGATCTTTAAAGTCCCATCGATTTGAGGCAGTCCAGTTCAACTACCCCAAGCCAGCAGCTTGCTTCTAAGGTATAACGAACCTAAGACACGAAAGAAGGAAAGGAAAGAACGCGATTCGGGACTCACTAGAGCCAAACCGCCCCTACGCCTGCCTGAGCCGCTCCTGCGCCTGTCTGAGCCGCCCCTGCGTCGATCTGGGTCCGCCCCTGCGCCTGACAAAGCCGCCCCTGCGCCTTGGTGGATCCGCCCCTGCGCCTATCTGTGCAGAAGGTTCGCCGGTTGAGTTCTTCGATTGTGCAGCCGGTCTTTTGGGGTCTCCTTTGATGCTATGAACGTCTTCCACTTCTCTCACTTGGTCTCAGCCTCCCTCCAAGGTCTAGCTTCGTCATTGAACCAACAAAACAATGATAGATCGTTGAGCAAGGATTCAAGAGTGTCTTCCATTCAAGCCATGGAAGGCAAGGAAGGAAGAAGAAGGAGGAAGAAGGGAGGAGAAAAGGATGAAACCTTACCCACGTCTCGTCACTACATTTCCGGCTTCAAAGATGGTGAATCCAAGCTAGAGCACTCCAAGAGAAGAATGTGAGAAAGGATGTAAGAGGAAGAAGTGATAGGAGAAAAGAAGTAACGTGAGTGGAGGAATGAAAGGAGGAGAAGGGTTGGCTGCATAAAAGAGAAGGAATCCCAAAGGTCTTCAACCAACAACTCCTCATGGAATTAAAGAGGGGAGTTAAAAAGGGTCGGAAGATGAACGGTTGCCCAAAACGCTACTACCCGTCCACACATGTCACCGCCCCCGCGGAAAACCTAACCGCACCCGCGGCCTACGCGACTGCGTTGCCAAAGCCGCAAGGGCGTGAACCCTTGCGCCCGACATCTACCCTCATCTAACTCTACCCCAGCGTAACGAAAAATCCGGCCGTTACACTGCCAAAGGAGGCAAGTGTGTCAACACACTTTCTAGGTAATTAGAAGTCTAAGACTTCTAAGATAGTAGATTCTATTAGAACAAAATTTAATACATTACCAATTTATGGTAAAATGACTATTTTACCCTTGGTCCCGAAACTTCCAAAAATTCCCTAATTTATGCTTAAATTCTTATTTGGGAAAAAAATGTCATATTCAACTCCTAAAGATGAGTTTGGTTACAACTTGGCAAAATATCCATTTTCCTATTTTTCGAAAGATCATTAAGGTCCACTTCGGCTTCAAATATAAAATTTGAATGAACTTATAAAAATTCCAAAATACTTCCTTAGGTCATCTATGATATCCAATCTACTCATAAACATAAGAATTTCTTAAAACTATTCAACCATCACCGCTTCAAAAATTTCCAAAGTTGGTTACAATAGTTGAAATTTTCTATACTTAGCCAAAATCTGAGTTTGTTTTCTAACTATACAACAAGTCCACTTTGAGCCTCTATAACTCTAAATCCCACCGTTGGATTCATCCCAACTTTTGACATATTAACCTATGCATGGCACTAAACATCTCAAAAACTGAACAGTAAATCTTATCTCTAGGGCATCAAAAAGTATGCTCAAACTTGACTGATCAACACAGTTTCTGAAAATTCAGCAACCACTTAACAAAACAGCACACTGTCTTAACATTAAAAAATGATGACTCCTAAACCTCTCGATTAAATCCTCTGAAACTTTAATATACTATACTATGTAAGCCTAACTAAGACATATCCAAAATTCAAGTCCAATAGAGGTCAATAACCTATTCAAACCTATCTACAACAATATTCCCACTATATCATATCCAAAATTCAAGCCCAACATAGATCAAAAGCCTATTCAAAACTATCTCACAAAACAGCATCCCGTGCTGTTTTTCCCAACTCAACACATTTATAAAAAAACTGTATGAGGAGTCAACTTTGAAACCCCATATCTCTCAAACCGTAACATGGATTCCTCTGAAATTTTAGTATGATTTACTATGCAAGACCATCTACAACATATCCGAAAAACAGCCAAAACAGAAGAGTCTAGCTTACCCAACAGTGGACCCGAAGTTGACTGCTCGTCAATGATGGGAAGTTGGAAAAGATGTAACAGCTCCTTTTAATTGTTTCCTTTGGCTGCAATGTATGAGTTCTAGGATGGCTTAGCTCTGTCATGGTCTCGTCACAGCTTTGTCACATTCTTGTCTCAGCCTTGTCATGATCTTGTGTAAAGTTGTCGTTAAGGATTAATTATAAGAATTAGGATTTGATATAAAAATTCCGGATATTACAGTAGTACTGTCATTTGAGTTGAGGAACGTCCTAGTGGTCGTTATAGGAGTTGATGAACAGTGTCTTCATCTACTTCCTTGATCATTTGGTGGTAGACCTTATCAATGACGTTCGGTGTACTCTCACAACGGAGAGGAACGTACCGGTTATTTGAGGACGGTTTTGTAGAATGTGAGAGATAGAAGCCAATGTGCTATGCTCCCTAAATGTGAATAGAGATGCCAGAAGTAACCTTCAAGGTCATGTTGTTCCGCCAGTAGGATCATGATTGTTGTGACGAGGAGTAAGTATGAAGTCTTATGGATGATACTGATGAACATTAAGGGAATGCGTAGTACTCGGCCCAGCCGACTGCTACCAACAATTTGCGGAAGGATTCTATCTGATTGTGCATCCATTTACGAGTCTTCTGAGGAAAACCACCATAATTGTGTGGTTGAAGTAGTATGTCGAGGTTTTGAAAAGTAGAAGAAGCACTTGCCTCTGCTTCTATCCGGTGATAATCATAAGATTCTGGGAATTATGGGATTACAGTGGTACATTCCAGTTAAGTTTAAGACGTGTATATATACAGTGGAATAGAAATTACGTGTGTTATAGCTGAGAACGTATAAAGAGAACTTCCCGACTCATGATTTCGAGTTAGTGGTGTTAGTTAAAGTTTCAAGACTGGAAGACAATACCTGTGTGACATTTCATGTCAAATTTCCACCGATCATAGAGGTTGCAACATATTTTTATACAATAGAAATTGAATAATCGCCAGCGTCGATTGTTTGAGTTAATCAAGGATGCTGACCTTGAGAATTTGTATCATTCCGGCGAGGAGAATGTGTTCACTGATGCATTGAACAAGAAGACGCCTCGAGAGAAGACGATTGTTGGAATTACTGTACCGCCTCGGTTGTAGAATGATCTAGCTTGGCTAGAGTTGGACCTACAACTCCTGATAAGGATGTTAGTTTCATGTTTAGGGATTTTACGTGGTTTGTTGGATGAGGTCCAAAAAAAACCGGGGAGTTGCCTGACCCTGAGGGAACTTGATGGAAGGAAGGATGCCTCATGGTGACACACCACCGTTCTTTAATGGAATAGAAGGAGTATGAGGCGCAACAACTGCGTTAGTATAACCGCTTATGCGGAGTCGAGTGGAGAAGATTACAGTACACTCATAGTACACCTTCTTTAGTACATCCATGTACGAGTAAGAGGTTCCACGAAGTAATAAATCAGGTTAAAGTGTTATTGACCTGGAGATGAGCTCATCCACTACCAGTGTTGTAGTCGAAGTGAGAGGACTTCTTCTAGTGGACTTGCGATGGGATTGAGACCCAGTAAGAGTTTTGGTGTTATCCGGATTATTAGTAACAGATTTACGAAGTCGACACGTTCCATCTCTACAGAGAGACGTGGCCAGTGAATGAAGTAACAAAGGAGTACGCTAGACAGATGGTGGGACTCCATAAGTGTACCGAGGACGATCGACTATGATTGTAGTAGAGGGTTTACTTCGAGGTTTTGATAGCAGATTTAGACTGCTTAGGGAACGCGTCCACATATCATGATTGAGTTTTACCTCAGACAGATGGTCAGTCTGTGGGAACTCTCTAGACCGTAGAGGACATGTTGTGAGCTTCTGGGATGGATTGGGAATAGTGACGATCTGTTTATCTCCCACTCGTTGAGTTCTTATACCACCACCGTTGGTATACATCTATAGGGATTGCCCCTATGATGCGTTGTGTAGACATAGGTGTCAATCACCTTTATGCTGGGAGGAGCCTAGTAGTACTAGTGGGATAGCGCCATAATAGATTCAGGATGATAGGGCTCGAGTAACGCTTATCAGAGAGAGGATGTTGGCCGCACAAAGTTTCCAGAAGTTGTATGTAGATAGGAGGCGTCGACCTCTAGAGTTCAGGGTAGGAGCTCATGTCTAGTTGAGAGTAACTCTGACGCGAGGTGTCAGACGTTATGGCATAAAGGGGAAGCTAAGTCTCCGATATGTCAGTCCTTTCGAGATACTGGATAGAGTTGGGAGAGTAGTGCACAGATTGGATTTGCCACCGAAGTTAGAGGGTGTTCACCCTATGTTTCATGTGTCTCAGCTGAGGGAGTACATACCAGACCTGAGGCACATTGTGAGTTATGATGATCTAGTGGTTGAACCGGACCACACTTTTGCAGAATGACCTTTTGCATTTCTAGAAACAGAGGTGTGAGACGCCTGCATTTGAAGGATATTCCTATGAAGAGGATACAGTGGTCAAGACGGGGACAGGATGAGGCTACCTGGTAGACCGAGGATAGTATCCAAAGGAACTATCCAGAGTCCTATGCGGAGTTAGAGGCACCCGTAGGATCCACCAGTAGATCTTAGTGCCTTTTTGGTGAGTGCTTGTATGCTATGTGCTTATGTGATATGATGTGTTTTCGTGCTAGCTTTGATATGTGCATCTGATCTATTAGATCTTGTTTGCTAGCACGATATAGGTATAGCTGGAGATGGTTCTTTCCTCCATGCTATTGTAATATGTTTAGGATTAGCTGGAGATGGTTCTTTCCTCCATGCTATTATTAATGGACATAGTGTGAGTGGAGACGGTTTTCCTCCACATAGTTGTGTTACGAGTACGATTCGCTGGAGACGGCTTTCCTCCATGCCTTGTGATGTGGTTAGTAGTTGGCTAGAGATGATTTTTCCTCTATGCCTTTGGATAGCATTATGATCTTGTTGCTGGAGTTGGTGATTCCTCCATGCTGTGTTTTGAGGTTATAGAGTGTTATAGGTTGATACGTTTGAACGGAGATGTGATACCTCCGATAGAGAGAGTGTCTATACCTCGGCATATGGGTCCGAGAGGATTTGAGAATTGTTCAAGTTTCGGTACGAAACTTTTTCTTAAGGGGTGTGTGATGTAATAGTTAGGATATTCGAATTCTAATTAATATTGATTAACTTAATCAGTGATAGTAATTGACATATAACTCGCGAAGATTGCGTAAGTATGAAAAAAAAAATCATCCATAGATACATTTAAGACTATTCTATCATAGTCCAAGCCATAACCATCATTCCCTTACCCTAGAATGGCATCTATTTAGCCAACAACATGCATCTTAACAATCAAACTCAACAAGCATACATCCATGGCTTCCATATAAAGAATATGAAATGAAAGAGAGATAAGACAAGTAGAACAAGAAAAACAAGTTGAATAAATGTTACGAAGGACTTACAACCCTTCAAAAGAAGGTTCAATCCGTTCCTCACAATCTTTGCAAATGTTCTCAACAAAACTCACTCAAAATCCACTCAAAAACTAGCGAAACTCTAAGACTATTGTTCTTCTTCTTCTTCTCCAAATGAGTGTGTTCTTGCTCCCTCCCAAGAGTATCCTCCAATAGAATGTTGTTGAATGAGAGAATGTGGGAGAGGGTGTGTGTGGTCAGGTCCTCCTCAGAATCAACCTGCAAGACTACTTATAGCCTCCACCAAGAGCAAGAGTTGGTTATGGAGATCGTGGGACAGTTGTCCCAGCTGTCCAGAGGGAATCACGGTCCAATTCCACGGCCGTGGAAGTGCCAGTGACCGTGGTTTTGGTGTTTCAGCCCTCTTTTGATCGTTGAGCCATGAGTTGGTGCAAGGCATGCACCAACATGGCCCTATGTGTTCTCCTTAGCTCCTAACTTGCTTCTTAATGAGTCCGGAAATGTGTCATCGCGAGGAACGATGCTCGAATGTATCGATTAAGCTCCAAAAGTTCCCCAACATACCTACAATGGATGCCTAAACTAACGTCATAAATCGTGTTATCAAAATACCCCATACTTAAGGTTTGCTCGTTCCCGAGCAACACCCAACTATAGACTAAGAGATGACATGATTTATGCATGCAAAAAACAACAAAATCTTTTTGGAATTGTGCTTCTAACATTGGATCGCCTTCATAGTCATGTTTCATGGCAATGGACAAGCAATCATGCATCAAATGAATGAAGGCACGGAAAGACAATTATACTTAACTCAAAAGCATGCATTTATGGTGAAAATGAAGAAGTCAAGATGATCATGAGTATATCCAATCTAGATCACTAAGTCTTACACACATGCAAATAGGTAACAAGGACGTAGGAAAGGAGAGGCCAAGAAACTTTGTGAATAGGTGGCAGTTTTTTAGGTCATGTGATGCTAATCTGAGAAAGGAACTAACTCCACAATTTCATTTTTGATCAACTTCCCCACAAGTGTATATTTTTCTCCATCTTTTCTTTGTTTTCTTTTCTTTTTTTTCACTTTCTTCTTCTTTCACTTATTTTTGAGACAATGACATTGGTGTACAAAAGCCGAAACCTTGGTGATTAGCGGTCCTCGGGATTTTTCCGAGGTGCCTCAAACCGGGCACACATACCAAGGCTCATTAGGACATTTGGTTTATCCGACTTTGGCAAGACACAAACACCCGATTATGTGAATGGTGCCGAGTTACTCGTCATCAAAACCAAAGTCCCCAAACCTATATTTTTTCTATACTTTTCACAACAAATTCAGCACTTCATTCACAACATTCTTTCATCAACAACTTCACCCCACTAGTGTTTTTCACACACTCAACACACTAGGATGCTCCTATTCCCGGATGGGTCAAAAGAGGTTAAATTTTATATCAATTGAGTTGCTCAAACAACATGATCAAGATGAGAAGTAGAGAATGATGAATTGCCTTAATCACTCCTAAATGATGTGCAAGAACTAGCATGTAATTTCGACTGTCAATCCTCAATCCAACCAAGGCAAACATCATGATCACAATCCATACATAGGATTCAAGATAAGTATTTCAAGTCCACATATACATCAATCCATTCAACACACAAGGCCATCCATATCCAATTCACAAGACAATCTCATCATAATGGGTCTTTGTTGGATCTAGACCTGCGCATATACCTAAAAGAACCTTCAAATAACACTCACAAGAGATATCAAATAACAAGAGCAAAGCTCCCAAGCACGACAACCGAAGTTTGGTTTAGACCAAATCCCCGGCAACGGCGCCAAAAACTTGTTCGCCCAAAAGCGTGCGTGCAATCAAGTCTTAAATTTATAAAACTAGAATAAAAGCAAGCGAACCCACAGTGTACGGATCGACGTAGATTAACAAATATTCCAGAGTATCGATCACATGGAGATGGTGAAACAAAATCAGTTTCAAGTAATCGAGCAAGTAAAGTATAAAGCTTTGCAAATATTGGGGAAAATAGCAACCCTGAAGATCCAGGTATCCAATTGTGGCAATCGATTCAAGACATACTATAGATATAAGGACAGAGTAGAGAATTGCAAAGGTATGCTAAGGTAAAGCAATGTACGGTGAAGTTCCAAGACTTTATATGACTTATCTAAAGGCACTCTCTATAAAGGTTATTGAGGCTTCAGTATAGAAAGGATCTATGGACAAGAATTAATCTCAAATACCCAAACTTGTAACCCAAGGATCAAGATTAACTAAAACGTTTAAGGTTGTGACACTCGAAATCGAAATAGAGGATGATGAGTCTCACTATTACCTAGAAAAGGGGAAACTAAGACTAGATTAAAGCTAATCTTTAACCTTAAATCAAAGTAAAAGCAAAGTTCGTAAACTAGGGTAAATCACAACCAGATCTTGAGAACCTCGGCCGTGGAACTCCAAGAACAACCCGTGATTTGGGTTCGTCGACAAGGTCTCTCTAACTCTCAGGGTCCAATCAATTTACGATCGATCTATCATCATCTAAGCCACAACTATCAACCCTTCACCTTAGAATTGCTAAAGGGTTTTAGCCAACAATCATTGTCATGATATCAATATTCAAATCAAATGGAATAAAAGGTGAAAACCCTCGAATACTTAATAAAACTTCAAAACCAATTCTCAAATCCGAACACAAGAAGCGATAATCAATGGATTCAAAATGTAGAATACAAAACCTCACAAGAATCTAAGGTAAGTATGAAGAACAGGTTGTCAATCCGTCTTCAATGTCAAAACCTAAGAAAGAGATTAAAACCTTCGGTGATCTTCCATCCACCCTAGGTAAGAATGCTGCAAGCAAAGTAAGCGGCCGTCAGCGTCTCCGCGGGATTAATCGCAAATGTTGCGAGATTAAGCGGGCGTAAGCGCGGATCCCCAAAACTCTCTTTTCTGACCTTTTTATAAGACGGGGAAGAAGTAACCGTCCAGCCCATCACGTAAATATCGTGGCAAATAAAGCCTCGTCAAAAGATCGCCTAAATCACGGTCTCAAGAGTTTCCACGACCGTGGTTTAGGGCGTGGAAATGGATTACGGTCTCTTGTGACTTCCACGGCCGTACTTTAGGCCATGTAACTCACTAGAATGCTCCACGTTCATGATGCCAAGATCCAGGGCCGTGGTATAGAGCGTGGACTGTTCTACGGCCGTAATTCAGGGCATGGAAGTGTAGAATACTTGTATTTTCCTTTATGTCGTGACATTCTTCATCCTAGCTCCTTCCTTAGCTTCCTTGATGTGTTCGTAATCCTCGGATATGATCGAATCCTCTCTTTTCTCTCCCAATACCCATTTAGCTCCTTTTCGCCTACATTCAACAAAAAGCTAGTGTAGACATCCATATCGACAATAATAGAGGAACAAGCTAACAACTGCTCTTAAACTTCATCCATGTACACAATAATGAGAGAAAAACAACGAAAATAAGTTCCTAAAATATCGCAATATTTCATGCTAACACTCCTCGAAATCACCTCGGTCGAGGTGTTATTGTAGCTGACCGAGGTGACTCTGGAATGAATGTGAAATCTCTCAAATCTAGTCCAAAGTGAATCTATAATCCATTTCCATGTCTCCTGAGTTCTTCCTTAAACTCCAGAATGTAGCTCCAATGACTCCTTAGCTCCCTTAGCTCTATTTTGGTTCAAAACGTGTCTTTTTACCTACGATTACAACCAAACTAGGTGTATGTTAGCATGAAATATTGTGATATTTTAGGCACGTTTTCTAAGTGTATTTCATCCACTTTGATAGTCATTGATTAAGCATTGATTCAATTGTGAGCTAGTTTGTCTATATTGTCGATATGGAGATCTACACAAGCTTTATGTTGATTATACTTAATTAAGAGCTATTTCCGAACGGAATTGAGCAAGGATGGATTTGATTGAGCATATCCATGAATTGAGGACATTCCTAGGAGCTAAGGATGTGCTAACTTGAAGAATAGCACGAGGAAGAGAAGAATCACGTTCTAGCCCTAAACCACGCTCTAAAATACGGCCGTACTACATTCCACGTTCAAGTCCACGGCCGTGGAACCTTGGTAAGGGAAGCGTGGTTCAATCCAGTAACTTCTACGGTCAAACCGTGACACTTTCCACGCTCTAAATTACGGCCGTGGATCCCTTCCACGACCGTGATCTTGGCGATCTTTTTCGCCACACTTTAAGCCACGATCTTCTACGAGATTGGGCCGGGCCTATATTTTATTTTACACTATAAAAGGACGGACAAGGAGAGATTCCGTCACCTCTGCTTAGACATTCGCTTATGCTTAGACGCATTTCCCGCTTACGCTTGGAATTGCCCTAATTTCACATCTTGTGGAGATTGTGATTGAGATTTCCGGATTGACGGAAGATCGAAGATTTGGAAGATTGTTCGCAAGAAGGTTACGTTTTATTGAAAGTTTTCGGAAGTTTTCATCTTTCATTCTTTTAATCCTTGAATTTGATATCAATATGACTATTGTTGGCTAAAAACCCTTAACAATTCTAAGGTGAAGGGTTGATAGTTGTGGCTTAGATGATGATAGATCAATCGTAAACAGATTGGATCCTGAGAGTTAGAGAGAATCGCCGATAACCTTAAACCACGGTCTGTTCTTGAGCTTCCACGGCCGTGGAACTCCAGAACTACCAGTAATTTTGTGTTAGTTTACGAACCTGCTTTTACTTTAATCCAAAGTTAAAGATTTGCTTTAACTTAGTCTTGGCTTGCCTTTTCTAGGTGGTAGTGAAGCCTCAACAACCTCTACCTCGATTGTGAGTGTCACAACCTCAATCGGTTTAGTTAGTCTTGATCCTTGGATTACAAGTTTGGGTATTTGACGTTAATTCTTACCTTTAGAACCTTTCTATATTGAAGCCTCAACAACCTTTATAGAGAGTATCTTGTAGGTGAGTCATATAAGGTTTTTGGAACTTCACCGTACGATTACCTTACATTCGCATACCTTTGCATACCTTAACTCTGTCCTTATCTCTTTAGTATATCTTGAATCGATTGTCACAGCTAGATTCTTGGATCTTTAGGATTGTTGTTTTCCCAATACTTGAAAAGCTCTTACATTTACTCGCTTGATAATCAATAATTGGATTCAACCCCCAAATCCCTGTGTTCGATACTCTGGAATTCTTGCTCAACTATATCGATCCGTACACTGCGGGTTCGCTTGCTTGATTCTAGTTTTATAAAATTAAAGCTTATTTGCACGCACGCTAAGTGGCGAACAAGTTTTTGGCGCCGTTTCCGGGGATTACCGGACTGCGTACAAGACTCCCATAGGAACCACACCATACAACCTTGTATATGGGAAGTCTTGTCACTTACCGGTAGAGTTAGAGCACAAGGCGTTTTGGGCTATCAAATGGTTGAATTTCAGCATGAAGGAAGCGGGAGAGAAGCGTCTTTTGAACCTTAATGAGCTTGAAGAACTCCGCTTGAACGCCTATGAGAACGCCAAGATTTATAAGGAGAGAGCAAATCGTTGGCATGATAAGCATATCATTCCAAAGGACATCAAAGAAGGAGATCAAGTTCTCCTCTTCAATTCAAGGCTTCGTCTCTTTCCAGGTAAGCTTAAATCTCATTGGACCGGACCTTTTCTAATTAAGCGTATTTTCCCCCATGGTGCAGCTGAAGTATGGGGTGAAGCGGGCGGAAGCTTTAAGGTGAACGGTCAACGACTCAAGAAGTATACGCCGGAACTCCAGGCCGAAGAGTTCGCCCCCACCGCACTTGAATAAGTGCGAATTTGGTCTAGCTACGGACCTTAAACAAAGCGCTTCTTGGGAGGCAACCTAAGGTATTGCATTTACGTTTTTGTTTTTGATTCATAGTTCAGCTTAGTTTAGACGTTTTTGCTTTGTTTTGCCTTCGATTCCTTCCGGTATGTTCGTGTTTTTGGATGTAGGAACAGTGGAAAAGGAAAGGGGAAGAGTAATTTTGGAGAAAAGTGACGAAACTTGGACTTTGGAGCATTACAGAGAGTTCCACGGCCTAAACCACGGTCGTGACAGCTACAGTGACCGTAATTTCCAAAAGCCTTTGAAAAATCACCAAAACCACGGTTCCGTACAATTCGACGGCCGTGGAACCCCCCGATAGACCGTGGTTTTCAAAAATTTTGCCGGCCACTATATAAACCACGTTCTTCACAAAAACACATATCACAACCCAATTTCACGCCCTCATTTTGCTGGAATCACGCCTCTACCCTCAAATTCTCATTCGTTAATCGTTTTCAACGATTCTTCGACCCAAACTGAAGCAAATCCGATCATCAACGAGATCCAAGCAACAAATCGAGCGGAAAATCACCAAGGAACCCAGAATTCAGATTTTAAAATCCGAAACCTAGGTTTTTTTCGCTCTTCTCTATCCTTGTCAATTCGGCTTCGTTTTTGCTAGCATTTATAGGAGAACTGGTTGAAATTGGAAGGAATTAGACTAGAACTGCTTGATTGCTTAGTTTGGCTGCTGATTGCTGAGTTTTGAGAAAAATCGAGACGAACCACGGTCTATGTCAATTCCACGGCCGTGGAACACCAAGAACAGACCGTGGTTTTCGACAGTAATGGATTTTGTGAGGAGAGTTTCTGGGAGGATTAAGGACAAACACAATGAGAAGGATAAGAACAAGAAGAGGAAGGGTAACCCCTCTTCCTCTTCATCCTCTAGAGCACCACCACCTCCATCTCCTTCACCTCCATCATCACCTTCATCACCTTCACCTCCTAGCCCTAAGGTACCCGCCATTCACGAGGATCATCTCGATGCATTAGAGAGGATCCACAAGAGGGCTGTTATAGGACCTAGGTACCTATTGTTGGAGGATTTAGCTCCCCTCCACATCATAGATGACCTTACTTGGCTCTTGGATAGAGCCGGATTAGTTGTCTTCTCGGCTATCGGAGAAGACGCCTACGAGGAGATCACGAGAGAGGTTGTGACGTCTTTTGAGCACATCCACGTTGATAGGACAGTTTCTTTCCGTCTGATGGAAAGAAACTATGATTTTACCATCCGAGAGTTTGGAGCCTTCTTTGGGTTCCAAGAGACCTTCAATGGTCGTTTCCCCAGCGGCGTTTACGCCAAGGATTTCTAGGAGGAGGTAGCTATGATTTACGCTAGTGAGGACTGCTGGCAATCAGCTGATACCAAGGCTAAGTTGATGTATCACTTAGCCTTGAAGATTGCTCACCGGGTTCTTTCTGAGTGTCTCTTCCCTAGGACGGAGACACCTCAGAAGATCAAGACGGATGAGCTCTTTCTGTTGTACTCCATGCTGTATGGGCGCCCTGCTGACTGCGCCACCCTCTTAGCTACTACCATGAGCAAGCTAAAGAACAAAAGGGCGGGCAACATTGGATATGGTGGGATAGTCACCCACCTTGCTAGGATGTTAGGGGTAGATTTTTCTACATGTACACGCATTCCCGCCGTACCCCTAGGACTCCAGGCCTTCATGACTAGAGGTCTCATCTTTCCCACCCATAGAGGTCCGCCTTATGCAGCTATGCCATGGGAGAGCAGGACGGGGAGGGGCATTGAGTGGCTCCCAGAGTATTCCATTATGGCTGGACGCCATAACTGGAAGGAGACGATCGCTGCTATGCATGCAAACAGGATTGCAGCCCCTCCATATGTTCCACCACCGCCGGTAGTTGAGGAGGAGATGAGAGACCCATATGAGGGAGGAGGAGGAGCCGAGCAGGAGTTTGGCACATTTCCAAATCAGCCGGACATAGCTTCTGATGTGCCTAGACGTTCTCCACGACCCGCTAGAGCTTCAGGTTCATCTTCTCGCCACGCTAGCGTGAGCGAGAGACACACTTGGATGGAGACACCTCCTGCGTGGTACGGAGCTCCACCACCATGGTCCACACAGGCACCACCAGCACCAGCACCGTCAGATGCACCAGGGTTGTACAGTCAGGCTCCAGGATGGTATGAGCAGATGCCAGAGTGGGCTACTAGCCTTTCTGATAGGGTGGGAGCATTGGAGATTCGAGCCGATGCTAGAGATTGACGTATGGACGACCTCGACCATATGATGAGAGACGTCTACCGCCAGCAGTTCAGGCGGTACTACGACCCTAGCTTCCATCCATTCCCGCCTCCACCGCAGTGACGACCTTGAGGACCGACAGTTTAGCCGCTCCACCGCCATTTTGTGAGTCTTTTTCTTTCTTTGTTTTCTTCTTTTTCTTTTATTTGAACATTAGGGACAATGTTTGTTCCAAGTATGGGGTGGGGTGTGACTAAAAGTTTGTAATAACTCTTACTCACTTTGATTGCTTCATAAAGAGTTTGAAAAAAAGAGTTTCAAACTCATAAAAATTGTTGCACGTTTCATTACTGCATTGCATGAAAAAAAGAGTTTGAAAAACCCATAAAAATTGAAAAATTTTGAAAATTTTGTGCTTCTAAGGAATTGAGATGATTTCTATGATAATCACCACTTGTGAATTGAGTTTGATGACAATTGCATGCTTAAACGAATAGTGAATTGAAAAGAAATTGAATGAGTTGATTATACCTCTTTTGCAAGTTTCATAATGTGATGAATGTTAACTAAATCATGTTGAGGAATTGAAGTTGAAATCACACTATAAGTTCTTATGCTTCTTGTTGAGATGATTAAGGCAATTCGATTTTCTTTCTTCTTTCTTTTATCATTTAGCACCTCATTGAAATTATGGCCTCCTTTACCTATCCGGGAATTTGGAGGAGTTGATTGATATTGGCATGTTTGATGTGGGAGGGCCTTGAAAGCAATTATTTGCAATCAAGAATAGAAAGAAATTATAGGTTTGGGGAAGTCAATCATGACGATGAGTAACTCGGCACCATTCACATAGCCGGGTGTTTGTGTCTTGCCAAAGTCGGATTGAGCGATATTCCTAGCGGATTATGGTATGTGCGCTAAGGGTTTGAGGCATCTCATAAAAATTGAGAAACGCCAATCTCCTAGGCTTCGGTTTTTGTGCACCTCTATCCATAACTCCAAAAGTGAAGTCGAAAAATGAAAGGAAGAGAGCGAAGCTCTAAGTTGAAAGTGTTGCGGAAACCGCAAGAGAAGAAGAAAAGAGTAGTTATCCACCTTCCCGGATTCATGCACCACATTCCCTAAAGTTTTCCTTCCCTTTCCACATTCTAGACCTTTTTGAAAGTCCTTAAGATCAAAAGAATGTTATATGACTTGGTGATCTAAATTGAAGTTTCTTATGATTGATTTTGATAATGTTTGAAGGTTGTGATGTTTGTATGGAAGTTTAATTGATTCATGAGCTTTCTTTACTCTTTACTCTTTGATTAAGTGTATGAAAGTCTTATAAACGAATGAAGCAAGATTTGAGAATGATCTATTGATTAGAAGGCACATTCATCCAAAAGAAGTATTGCTTTGAGAAGGTACACATATTTCATCCTAACTTTGTTTTAAAAGCTTTTGAAAGACCTTTCTTAGGGACAAGCAAGTGGCAAGTATGGGGTTATTTGTTAGCATGAAATATTGTGATATTTTAGGCACGTTTTCTAAGTGTATTTCATCCATTTTGATAGTCATTGATTAAGCATTGATTCAATTGTGAGCTAGTTTGTCTATATTGTCGATATGGAGATCTACACAAGCTTTATGTTGATTATAAGTAATTAAGAGCTATTTCCGAACGGAATTGAGCAAGGATGGATTTGATTGAGCATGTCCATGAATTGTGGACATTCCTAGGAGCTAAGGATGTGCTAACTTGAAGAATAGCACGAGGAAGAGAAGAATCACGTTCTAGCCCTAAACCACGATCTAAAATACGGCCGTACTACATTCCATGTTCAAGTCCATGGCCGTGGAACCTTGTTAAGGGAAGCGTGGTTCATTCCAGTAACTTCTACGGCCGTGGAAGACTTGTGTTAAACCGTGACACTTTCCACGCTCTAACTTACGGCCGTGGAACCCTTCCACGACCGTGATCTTGGCGATCTTTTTCGCCACACTTTAAGCCACGATCTTCTACGAGATTGGGCCAGGCCTATATTTTATCTTACACTATAAAAGGACGGACAAGGAGAGATTCCGTCACCTCTGCTTAGACCTTCACTTACGCTTAGACGCATTTCCCGTTTACGCTTGGAATTGCCCTAATTTCACATCTTGCGGAGATTGTGATTGAGATTTCCGGATTGACGGAAGATCGAAGATTTGGAAGATTGTTCGCAAGAAGGTTACGTTTTATCTTTAGGTTTGATTTAGAAGACGGATTGACATCCCGTTCTTCGTTCTTATCTAAGATTGTGATTGATTGCATTATTCCGAATCTATTGACGTTATTGTTCTTGATTTGTGGATTTGAGATTGACTTTAAAGTTATTGAAAGTTTTCGGAAGTTTTCATCTTTCATTCTTTTAATCCTAGAATTTGATATCAATATGACTATTGTTGGCTAAAAACCCTTAACAATTCTAAGGTGAAGGGTTGATAGTTGTGGCTTAGATGATGATAGATCGATCGTAAACAGATTGGATCCTGAGAGTTAGAAAGAATCGCCGATAACCTTAAACCACGGTCTGTTCTTGAGCTTCCACGGCCGTGGAACTCAAGAACTACCCGTAATTTTGTGTTAGTTTACGAACCTGCTTTTACTTTAATCCAAAGTTAAATATTTGCTTTAACTTAGTCTTGGCTTGCCTTTTCTAGGTGATAGTGAAGCCTCAACAACCTCTACCTCGATTGTGAGTGTCACAACCTCAATCGGTTTAGTTAGTCTTGATCCTTGGATTACAAGTTTGGGTATTTGACGTTAATTCTTACCTTTAGAACCTTTCTATATTGAAGCCTCAACAACCTTTATAGAGAGTATCTTGTAGGTGAGTCATATAAGGTTTTTGGAACTTCACCGTACGATTACCTTACATTCGCATACCTTTGCATACTTTAACTCTGTCCTTATATCTTTAGTATATCTTGAATCGATTGCCACAGCTGGATTCCTGGATCTTTAGGATTGTTGTTTTCCCAATACTTGAAAAGCTCTTACATTTACTCGCTTGATAATCTATAATTGGATTTAACCCCCCAAATCCATGTGTTCGATACTCTGGAATTCTTGCTCAACTATATCGATCCGTACACTGCGGGTTCGCTTGCTTGATTCTAGTTTTATAAAAATAAAGCTTATTTGCACGCACGCTAAGTGGCGAACAGTGTAGACCTCGATTCCCACAAATGTAGATGAAATAGCAATATAATCACAGAATGTATGCTCATCCATGTAGATTTATGAAGATAAATTGTCTAAACTGCTCTCAAAACATAGACTATAATACATGCTATCAAAATACCCCATGCTTGTCCCCAAGCAAGTTTCGAATATTAGATAGAGGATAGGATGGTTTATAAGTCAAAAAGATCAATGAAAAATCATTCAAAAACCTTTTGATGGTGCGCTTCTCCCTTAGATCACCCTAAGAGAATGCTTCATGGCAAATAAAATCAAACATGGTTAAAACATTTTATGAATACAAGAAAGTTGTTCATCTTTACGTAAAATCATAGAATGCATAATAAATCATAATTATCAAAATTAATCATGTATAATCCAGTTTAAACTACTAATTCAATCAACAAGCTCGAGGTCTCAAGGACATTCCAAAGAGAAAGGTTAAGAAACGTGTAGGGTAGGGATGTATATAAGGAATGTGGTGCTAGAATCCGGGAAAAGGATCTTACTTCACTTTCAGTTGAATTTCAACACCCTCCACCAATAAGCTTTGCTTATTTCACACTTTTCCTTTTTACTTTAATTTTTGGGATGCATGGACAGAGGTGTACAATAACCGAAGCCTGGGAGATTAGCAATCATCAATTTCTTGATATGCATCAAACCCGTGATGCACATACCATGACCCGTTAGGAATATCGCTCAATCCGACTTTGGCAAGACACAAACACCCGGCTATGTGAATGGTGCCGAGTTACTCATCATCATGATTGACTTCCCCAAATCTATTATTACTTTCTAACACATTCACATCCAGCCAACTTCTCAACTTTTACATCACTTGCTTTCACCACTTGCTTCCAAATTCCCGGTTAGGTAAAGGGAGGCAAAAATTTATATGAGGGGCTAAGCATGATCAAGAAGAAGAAGAGAAGAGAATAAATTGCCTTGGTCTTTCCAGGAAGAGAGTGAGAGAACTCCTAATGTGGTGTCAACCTTCAAATTCAACAAAATTTTGATAAAGATAAAGAATTAAACATGCTAGCATTTTAAAACAAAGCAAATAGCAACTTAAACATATCATAAAACCTTTCAAGCATGTAAGAATTTTAAAGTCAATGTGCCATCTTTATCTTTACTGAGATCATATCCAAAGAAGAAACACAAAATCGTTTTCGAAAATTCTGAGTTAGAAACCCTACCTCGGTCGAGGTGTTCTAAGTCAACCGAGGTGGTCAACCTCGTTTGGCAAGAACCATCCCGGTCGAGGTCATAAAGTTTTTTTTTTAAACAGTTTTTGACGTTTTTCTCAAACAAAAACCTATATGTATGCATGTAATGACAAATAACCATATAAAGCATAAAAATCATCATAAATATCCATCATAGTCATACCAACATCCAGATACCCCATACTTGGGACACATTGTCCCAATGGGTCAAAATAAGTCTAAGAACAGGAGTACTCATCGGACATAAGCAAAGCAGCATAATAAGCAAAGAAAAGAAATACCTGCAAGGTCTAGTCCGCATCTGATGGTGGTGGTGGATATGGCACGTACGGATGCTGAGATGGGTCAAAAGGATATCCCATCGTGTGCTAGAACTGCATTTCCATCATCCGGCACTGGTAGTGCTGGCTCTAGCATCTGATGTGTCCATCCCTCGATCCCTCAGCGCAGGTCATCAAAACGCTCACGGATATCAACTGTCAAGGCAGCGTAGGCGTCGATCATCTGGTCTGTGAGGTCATCAATCTTCTTATGCGCTACTGGATCTCTAAATCTGCGGCACCTGGATCTACGTTGGGATGGTGGTGGTGGTGCTGCTGCCTCCTCCTCTATCTCCTCGTCGTCTAGATCGACGACTGGCAAACTGGGACTGGCGGTATCTGTCCTTGTCTCCATGGCAGCACCGCCATCATCATCCTCATCCTCCTCTTGTACCTAAGCTGTAGATGCGTCTCTAGCATCCTCGATGTAAGGTATCCATGCGGTAAATGAATACTGAGAGTCGTAGACTAAGAACTGGGCCGACTACATGATACCCTGAGGGGCAGTCTCTTCCCAAGGCATCACCACGTATGGTGTAGTGAGTCCACGAGGAACCAGAATCCTCCTCGTGATCATCTCATGTAATCCTAGCGGCTTGGCAGCCGCCACCAATGTGCATGCACTCAGATCTAGATCCATGACCGTCGCTATATGAGTCACTAGGCCGCCACAGCAGATATCTCCCTTCCCCTTAGCCTTGATCCTGTGCAGATCCTCAACTAGCATCGCCCCAAAATCAAGCACTCCCCTTGTCACCGTACAGAATAGGCTCAAAAGCTCCCCTTGTCTAATCTTATGGGGCATCTCAGTACGCGCCAGAAGGGTCTCAATAAAGATCCGGTGAGCTAGTCGGAAAGCAAGGTGAAAGATGATGCGCTCCCTGGAATCTTCAGGTCCCCACCTGTCAGCATGCTCTACCACGTGAGCAATCTATCCCCAAAACTGTCGAGCCACGGCTCGAGAAGGGAAGTCGGTAACTGTGGGGGTCGGGAAGCCAAAAATGTCTCTCTACTAGTCCATGGAGACTAGGTAGTTCCAGTTGAACAACCGGTACTTGATGGCTCTCTCCTCAGGAAGGTGAGTAACAGAAGTCAAAAACTCTAATGTGGGCTCGAGGTAGGCTGGAGCTCTGATCTCCATAAACTGCTCTAGCCCTACTATGGAAACCATCCTCCTCAAATCATCAGCTACATGAAGGCAGTCAAAAGCGGAAATATCTAAAAACCGCGGTGCAATCACGGGACATGTGCATATGCGGTCGAAATCAGCCTCGTGACGCTCGTGAATCACCGGGATAGAAGGTCGGGAAGAAGAAGAAGGTGAGGATCTATCCTTCAGAACAATCTGGCGATCAGATCTGGAAATCATTTTTCTCTCTCTGACAGGACACCCCAAATCTCTAATGCACCATAGGGAAAAAAAGTTTTAACAACGTAAGGTCCTGTCCATCTAGATTTCAGCTTACCTGGAAAGAGGCGGAGACGGGAGATGAAGAGTAGAACCAGATCTCCTTCTTTGAACTCCTTAGGAATGATACGCTTGTCATGCCATCTCTTCGTTCTTTCCTTGTAGATCTTGGCATTCTCATAAGCGTTTAAGCGCAATTATTCCAACTCATTGATATCCAATAGCCTCTTATCTCCGGCTTCTTTGATGTCGAAATTGAGCCACTTAATTGCCCAATACGCCTTGTGCTCTAGCTCAACGGGTAAATGACAAGACTTCCCATATACCAAATTATAAGGGGTGGTACCTTTGGGGGTCTAGAATGCGGTCCTATAAGCCCAAAGAGCGTCGTCTAACTTTATAGACCAATCCTTCCTCGTTCTTGAGACGGTCTTCTCCAAGATTGCTTTGATTTCTCTATTCGAGATTTCGACCTGTCCTCTAGTTTGAGGGTGGTAAGGGGTTTCTACCTTGTGGGTGACCCCTATACTTCGATTGAAGTGCCTTAAACTTCCGGTTGATGAAATGTGTCCCTCCATCACTGATGATGATACGTGATGTCCCAAAACATGGGAAGATAGTCCGATTAAAGAACTTCATAACCAGCTTGGCGTCATTAGTGGGGGAGGCGATGGCTTCCACCCATCTAGAGACGTAATCAACAGCTAAGAGAATGTAGAGGTTTCCTCCGGATTACGGGAAAGGTCCCATGAAATCAACCCCCCATACATAAAAAATCTCAACCTCTTTGATGTTATTCAATGGCATCTCGTTCCTTCTAGATAATTTCCCTGTTCTTTGGCATGCATCACAAGAAACAACAAACGTTTGCACATCCTTAAATAATGTAGGACAAAAGAAACCGGAACGTAATACCTTAGCGCACGTTTTGTGAGCGCTAGCATGTCCTCCACAAGGAAGAGAGTGGCAATGCCGTATGACACTAATGACTTCATCTTCCGGAATGCATCTTCGAAGCATCCCATCCGGACCTCTCTTAAACAGTAGACGCTCATCCAGTAGTTGTGGCGTGCATCTTTAAAGAATTTCTTCCTTTGAGCGTACGTCAATCCGGGCGGTATTTCTTGGCAAACAAGATAATTAACAATATCAACATACCAAAGTTCTTTAGTATCAATAGCATGGTGGATCTAGTGCTCCACCGACTATGAATGAGTTTCAAAAAAAGGGAATAAGAAGTTTGTTATTCTCAGTTGAAGGCATCTCGCTTGCTGTCTCGGTCGGTGCCTGAGGTGGGTGACCGAGATGTTCTTCAGCTAAGAACACCTCGCTTGGTCCAGAAAGTGCCTCGGTCGAGGTACTGCAACTGGGACCGAAACTGGAGATTTTTTTGTCCTAGATTAATTTTTCAATCTTAGCTCCTGGATCTTCTTCCAGTGCCTTTAAGCTCCGTATATCTACATCACAAGAAGCATCTATACCTTCCTCCATTAAGCTAAAACTAATAACCTTTTCAAGAGGGTCATTAATAAGGATAGAGCTCACCAATTCCCTTGATTCTTCTTCATCGTAGATGTTGAAGATATCATCCTCCAGTGGCTCTCCCTTCATCACAGCAAGTAATGAAAACTTTACTTGATCTTCACCAATGTTGAATTTTAACTTGGCGTTCTTGCAATCCACATTGCAACCCGAAGTTGCTAGAAATGGTCTCCCGAGAATGATAGGAACGGGACAATCTGCGGGTATATCAAGTACAACAAAGTCTATAGGTAAATAGAAGTTACCTAACTTAACTGGAACATCTTCCAAAATGCCCACGGGGAGGGTAATGGAGCGGTCCGCCATGTACAACCTTATCTTCACTGGTTTGGGCTCTCAAAGACCGATCTTCTGACATAGCTCCAGCGGGATAATGGATACGCTTGCTCCTAGATCACACAAGGCTTCATAAGTTACATCCCCAACTTGGATGGGAATGCAAGATGAACCGGGATCCCTAAGATTGGGTGGCATCTTCTCCTTCCTGATTTAAATGAGCTCCGAAGATTTAGATGTCATCTTTACTTCTCCATAGTCTTCCAGTTTCCTCTTCTTTGAAAGAATCTCTTTCATGAACTTCCCATAGGCGGGCATCCCTAGAATAGCATCAAGGAAAGGGATGTTAATGTAAAGCTTATTCATTAAGTCCAGGAACTTACCGAAATGCTTGTCTTGATGTGCTTTAGCCCTTGACTGGGGGAATGGAAGTGGTGGTTTATAAGTAGGATGTGAAACATAAACTTCAGATTTCCCCTCCGCTTTCTGAGGCTCCACCTCGGTTGGTACCTCGGCCAAAGTGTTCTTCGACTGTACCTGGACCGAGGTGTTCTTCATTTGATCTAGCATCGACCGAGGCGCTGGATCTGCAGTCTTCAGACCACTTCTCGTCATTATTGCCATGATCTGTCCTTTAGGGTTGCTCTCTGTTCTTGCTGGGAGCTTCCCTGGATCTCTTGGCGCTTCAATCGCCTTGTTATAAAATTGTTGTTCTAAGGCTTTTTGTGCCTTCGAAAATGAACTCATGGACGTCTCCATAGCTTTGAGCTTGACCAAAATTTCATCCAGCACTGCATCTTTCTTCGCTGGCTGGGACGAACTTGGTCCAGGCTCCTGGCTTTTCAATGGAGTGGAAGAAGAAGAAGAGGATGGGTTATAAGTGTTATGAGATTGAGAGTTAGCGGGAACTTGTTGATTACACCTCAATTGTATTTGCTTCTATTGTTGTTGTTGTATTTTCTATTGTTGGAGTTTCGATTGTTGTTGTTGTTCCTTGGTCCTTCATAGTTGTTCCTTCCTTGGTACCCTCCATCTTGCTCCTTCATTTGAGCTACTAAAAGCTCCTTTAATTGCTTGACTTCGTTACTAAGAGAGGTGAGTTGGGCTCCATTTGATATAGTGTCTTGGAAGCTGACTCTCCTTGCTCCATTATCAGTTCCTTGGTGGGAGTATTTCTCCATGTCCAAAGCTTGTTTTTCATTGAACTCCCAAGTTTCGTCTATCGGCATGTCCATGAATATGCCGGCGGAAAGTAACTGGAGATTGAATTGAGCATCTCCATTTAGTCCCTTGAAGTAGATCTCAAGCAACTCGATCTTTAGAATCCCATGATGTGGGCAATCCAACAAAAGATCCTTGAATCTCTCCCATGACTTGGACAAACTTTCTTTATTGTTCATAATACAAGCATTAATTATTCCCCTCAACTCAACGGTTTTAGATGGAGGAAAGAATTTATCTAGGAACTCCGTCGTCATCTCTTCCCAAGTGTTGATCTTTCCATCGGGAAGAGATTGATACCATGTAAGCGCTTTGTCCTTCAAAGAGAAATAGAAAGGACATAGCTTGTAGTTGTTGTTATCATACCTTGATGGCCTCAATGTCTCCATCAGAATCTCATAATTTTTCAAATGTTGGTGCGGAGACTCCCTCTCCGAACCTCCAAATTGACATTGCCGGATCATGGTAAGAACTTGCGGTCAAAGTTCATAATTATTTTCAACTAGATCACCTAGGTTGACTCCTGGACGCCTTATTTGCTGATTAGGGTCCATCCTCTGTCCTAGGGTTTGTAGAATTCCAGCAGCAAGAACATCTCGGATGGGCATCCGATGTGGATGTCCCTCGGCCGGTGCGTCTGGAACTGGATCCTGCCTCCATTGAGGATCTGGATCTGGGTCCTGCCTCGGTCGAGGATCTGGATTCGGTCGAGGTAGATATTGGTCCCGTAAAGCGGCCATATCTGCTTCAATCGCCTCTGTCCTTGCGCGAGTTTCTTCCTTTTCCAGCCGTAGGTCTTCCTTACTGAGGCATAGTTGTTCCAGCGCCTCAAGATCGCGATCGTCTTGGTTGGCCACCTTTGCTTCTTTCAAACTTCGTTTGTATGTCTTTTCTGGTTCGGGATCGTAAGGAACGATTTCCTTCCCAGCACGGGTTCTTCACATTAACCTAAGAAAAAGATCCTGCGAAAGCACTCAAGTAGAGTGGTTAGTAGCAACAAGGGCAATTGCCCTAAAAGACAACCGCAACCGGCTTGATCTAAACCAAGTCCCCGGCAAAGGCGCTAAAAACTTGTTCGCTCCGAAAGGAGTGTGCAAGATTTAAATTTATAACTGAGGAAATATGCTTAAACAAGGATACGAACCCGTAGTGTACGGGTCAATTGTAATAAAAAGCAAGAAATTCCAGGGGTCAAGCACAGGGACTTAGGCGAAACCAAGCACATAATCGGTTGTCAAGTAATGCAAGTAACAAAAGCAATTAAAGCAATCAAAGATGATATAAGTCAAATAAGGAGAAATGCGGATTCTAGAGATCAAGACATCCAATTGTGGTTCAAACTCAAGATCTAAGGATATAACGGACAAAGCTGAGATTTTTGCAAAGGGAAGGTGTTTCTAAGATGGGAATAGATCACTGGATAAGTCTCTCTACTCACTATCCCAAACCAAAATTCCTATTACCGGGTAAGTCGCAAGGAACTAAGGTAAAGAACTAAAACCTCAAACTAACACACCAACCAAGTGGATAGAATCAACCTTTACCGGGTAAGTCTCAGGCTAACTCTCAAGATTGGAATGGAAGCACACTCAAACCCCAATAAAGGATAAATCTTTATTACCTATCGCTTATGATCTTAGGTAAACAAGCAAAGGAATCACCGGGTAAGTCTCATCCTAGGCTTGCATTCAACCAGGAAGGGTGTAACAAGGATAGGGTTTAGCAAACTGGATCTTAACTCACATTAGGATCAGGAAAACGTTCACCTCGGTCAGACAGAATCCACCCCGGCCGAGGTGTTCATTAGCTGAGCGAGATGTTCGTCGGTTAAGATAAAGACTCTAGCTTTCAGGGTCCGAATGGGATTAAGATCATTCTATCATCGTCTTTCCCACAACCTTCAGATAATCACCCTAGAATCGAAAAGAAACTTAGCCAACAATCATCATGATAACAATAATAAACTTTATAAAGAAAGAATCAATTATGAAACAAGAAGACTTTAAAAAAAAATTCAATAAATGAATCAAATATGTGACAAATCAGTGTTTCCAAGTCACAAATCAACAAGAACAACCAACCAAAAGTAACCAAAAGTAGTCTAGAGAAATCTCACAAAACTCCTTCAAAGGCTATCTTCAATAAGGAAACCATCCTTCTTCCTTCACTCCGAAGGGAAATCTTCTGCAATCGTAGGACCTTGATGCAGCGGCTGTCTCACCACGTTTAAGCATGGATTGAATTTGTTGAAAATCCAACCCTTTTTATAGGAAAATTATCTTCCAAAGATAAAATATCTTAAAAAGATATTTTCCTATAAAATATATCCAAATAAATCCGCTCAATATCTTTTCTTCCTTCTAGAAATCCAGCCCAAAAATATGAGATCTTCTTTCCATAATTAAAAGATCTCAACCATAAAATATATCTCCTCACTAGCGACAAGGTGTCTACCTCGGTCGGGGCGCTCCTCGAAATCACCTTGGTCGAGGTGGTATTGTAGCTGACTGAGGTGACTCTGCACTGAATGTGAAATATCTCAATCTGGTCCAAAGTGAATCTATAATCCATTTCCATGTCTCCTGAGTTCTTCCTTAAACTCCAGAATATAACTCCAATGACTCCTTAGCTCCCTTAGCTCTATTTTGGTTCAAAACGTGCCTTTTTACCTACGTTTATAACGAAACTAGGTGTAGAACTCGATTCCCGCAAAGGTAGATGAAATAAAAATATAATCACAGAATGTATGCTCATACATGTAGATTTATGAAGATAAAACGTCTAAACCGGTCTCAAAACATAGACTATGACACATGCTATCATAGGTCAAGATCGAGCGCTAGAGACACGCAGGAGAGCTTCATCCACTACCCGTGCCGCAGTGGAAGTGGGAGGATATATCCATGGACATCGTTACCAGTTTGAGGCCGAGTACGAGCTTTGACGCGATATGGGTAGTAGTGGATCGGTTGACGAAGACAACACGTTTCATCCCTATACGGGAGACGTGGCCGGTGACTCGTTTAGCCGAGAAGTTTAATCGTCAAATTATGAGGTTACATAGAGTATCGAGGACTATCATCTGATATAGGGACAGACGTTTTACCTCAAGGTTCTAGAAGCAGGTACACGCCGCCCTAGGTTCGAGTGCTCATTTCACCACCGCATACCATCCGAAGACCGACGGCCAGTCAGAGCGGACTATCCAAACCTTGGAGGACATATTGAGAGCATGTGTACTAGACTGGGGGCAGGTATGGCAAGACCATTGTATGGACGGAGATGCCGCACTCCCTTATGTTGGGACGAGCCGGGGAGTTCTAGTGTTATAGCTCCGGATCAGGTACATGATGACATGACTAGAGTTGCTTTTATACGAGAGAGGATGCTGACCATGCAGATTCGTCCGAGATCATATCTAGATAGGAGACGTAGACCTCTCGAGTTCAGGGTAGGAACCTAGGTGTGGCTGAGGGTATTACCGACGCGGGGCGTCAGACGATTCGGCCTTAAGGGGAGGTTTAGTCCCTGATATGTCGGTCCATTCGAGATAGTGGAGAGAGTAAGTGAGGTGGCATACCGTCAAAGGTTGCCAGCACGGTTGGACGGGATACCTCCGGTATTCCATGTGTCGCAGCTGAGGGAGTATGTCCATGACCCGAGGCACATCATTAGCCACGAGGACCTTGTGGTTGAGCCGGACCATACTTTTGTAGAGCATCCGATAGCAGTTTTACAGTGGAGTACGAGATGCCTTCGATCGAAGGAGGTTCCGATGCTGAGGGTGCAGTGGTTGAGGCGAGGAGCACGAGGCTGCATGGGAGATGGAGGATAGTATCCGGAGGAACTATCTCGAGTTTTACGTAGGTTTAGAGGCACCAACAGGACAGTCGGGTTAGTCCCGAGCTTTTCCTTGATTTTTACCTATCTGCTTTGTGATGTTATATGCCTTGTGTGCTACTTATGTGTATATGTGATTACCTCGTGAAGTGTTTTCATGGTTATGAGAGTGACGTTGGGTTTGAGATCGATGGTTAGCATTACGAGTTCCTTGCGTTTTTCGAGTGTGCGGTTTGCGAGTACCTTTAGCAAGTTTCGGGACGAAACTTGTTTTTAGGGGGGTTAGTTGTAACATCCGGAATTTCTATTCTGGGAGTCGAGGCATTTCCGAGCTTCCCGCTTCGGCGGGCTAGTTTCCCCCAGGCACGTATGTTGAGTATCGGGATTCATTCCTAAAATCCTGCGCTGACCCCTCGTTCCCCTTAATCTTCTTTTGGACCTTTCGTTTCCAGTTGAGGTGACAAGGGGCCTGCTGACCCCTTGGTTCCCTCCCACCTTTTCTGCTTTTTGGATCTCTCTCTCTCCTTTTTCATTTTCCCTCTCAAATTAGTCCACTCTTGCTCTCTACTATCTCTTGTGTTTGTTCCTCTCTTCCCTTGGAGATTTCTTGTGGATGAGCTGCAGTGGAGAAGGATCTTAGTCATTGGTAAGTTCTTTCCCTCTTTTCCCTTCTCTTTCTTTCCTGAGTCTCCTCTCCTTCCTTCCCCTTAATCCATTGCCATGGATGGAGCATTTGAGCAAGCTTTTCCTTATATCCGTGCATGTGTGTGTTCTTGGCTCGATTAGGTCGTGGAAAGGAGCCTAAGATCATAGGTTGGTGTTTGGAGAAGACCCAACAAGAAGAGGGAGAAAATGGAGCTAAGGATCCATAGTCGCAAACGAAGAAGACGCCGTTATGCTACTCAAAAACCACGGGGGCGGATCTTCAGAGGCGCGGGGGTGGACCAGGACCACCGCAGGGGCGGCCACCAGGCGCAGGGGAGGCTCCAGGGCGCCGCTGGGGGCGGTGACAGCTTTCCGCCGGGGCGCCAACTGCATCCGCGGCTGCGTTTTTTTCACAAGTAGGTTGCTCCCTCCCTTCCTCTTCGTTCCTTCCTTAGCCTTATGGTTATTCTTAGTTAGAAGCATGATTAGGGTTGACCTAGGACTCATGTGAATGCCATCTAGTGGTTGCTATCCTTGGAGCCCTTATGGCTTGATGTGATTGTTGATCTTAAGTTGTGTAAGCATGTTGGATCTTTCTAAGCTAGATTGGCTCTCCTAGGTTGTTGTTGATGATTATGTGATCTATACGCTGTTGGGAGTTTCTTTTGCTTGTTGGAACTGTCTTGAGTACCTTGGATCCTAGGATACTTTCCTAGTTTGAGGGTTGAGTGATATTGCTTAGATCATTTGAGTAAAGTCTAAGAATTCTTGAGCGTGAGCTTGTGTTTATGAGTGTATTCATGTATGAGCAGGTTGTGTGCATCCTCACTAAGGAAGCTAGAGTATTGTGAGTTGAGAGACGAGGTAAGTCTTCGGACTTACTTAGCCGTATTCGATGTATTAGATTCATTGTGTGTTTGGTGGTGTGTGATTTATCGCTTTCGTTATATCAACTAAACCGGTAATAGGACCACCGACATTTATATATTATTTTGGCCCAAGTGTATGATAACAGGCGGTGACATCATCTACCTAGCTCTTGCGAGAGTCTACGAGGTTCTCGGCGACTAGGTCGTGGTTGTTAGACGGTCGGAGGCATCCGTATCGTTCCATGCCGGTAAGTAGGGAGTGAGGCGGGACCAGGGTGGTTCCGTGTCACAAACCTAAGTTGAATTAGAACGGTATACAAGCTAAGAAATAAAGATAATAAACCGGACATGTTTGTTGAGCACAATTATGTGATGTTACGTTGTATGAGTGTGTATGTGCCTTCACCATGTCTTTAATTCTTTGAATTAAGATAACGGTTTTAAACCGCTTGTGTACATGCCCCGCAGGTTAGGGACGCCGCCGAGTGAGGTGGATGAGTGGACAGGCGAGGGTCGGCATACATTATAGGACGGGGGCGTTTTTGGAATTGTTATCAATATATTTGTTATGTTGGATTATGGATTGTTGTACGGTTTTTGGATGTATGTTTCGGAGTTTTTGTGTCGTTTTGAGGACTCGGCTGAGTTTCCACTTAGTACCCTTTACTTTCCAGTCTTTCATACATTACAAAAGTTTTGAGATTTACGCCTTAATTTTTCCAATATTGGAAAGGTCCGGTGAGGTTGTTGTCAGGATAAGGTCGGGACACATTGTGAGGTCTTGCCCATAACAACCCGATATTCCTCGGATTCAGGGTGTTAAACAAATCAAACAAGTAGCAAACTGCGTTCCTCAATCACAAACCAAAAGACAACAATCAAACAATCTAAGAAAACCTTACAACTTCCTTCAAAAGCCTTCAACATTATCTTCAAAGCCAACTTCCTTCCTTCCTTGGAATATCTTCAATCTTTCAAACTAATCATCCAACTAGACATGCTTCCATCCAGAAAATCCATCCTAATATATGTAGGAAAATGACTTGCCAAAAATAAAAGATCTTATGCCAAGAATAAAAGATCTTATGGACCACGGGCCGTCCATCTCGATCCAGCCCAGTGGAGTCACCTCGGTCGAGTTGGTACTGTAGCCATCTGATGTGATCCTCAGCTACGTGCAAATCTCTCTAATCTGGTCCAAAATCAAGCTTTTGTCTGACTTCCATGGTTCCTAAGCCTTTCCCGTAGTTCCTCAATGCTCCATAATGTAGCTCCAATGACTCCTTAGATCCCTTAGCTCCATATCGCTCCAAAATGTGTTATTTTCCCTACAATTGCAACAAAACTAGGTGTAGACCTCGATTTTTGCAAAGGTAAACAAAACAACATAATGATGAAGAATATACATCCATGCATGCAGATTTATGAAGATAAAACGTCAAAACCTATTCCGAAATATAGACTATAATACATGTTATCAAAATACCCCATACTTGTCCCTTGGTTGCTCCCAAGCAAGATTCAAATCTAAGATACAAGATAGAATGGATTATAGGTCATCAAAAAGATCAATGAAAAAAAATTTACAAAACCTTTTTGGTGGTGCGCTCCATTCATAGATAACCCTAAGAGAATGCTTCATAGCAAATAAAATCAAGACATGGTCAAAACATTTTATAAATATAAGAAAGTTGTTCATCTTTGCATAAAATCATAGAATGCATCATAAATTATATTTATCGAAATCAATCATGTATAATCCAGTTTAAACCACCAAGTCAATCAACATACTCAAGGTCTCAATGGCTTTCAAAAGAGGTCAAGAAACGTGCTAGGGTGAGATGTATATAGCATAATGTGGTGTGATAGGTGATGGAATCACTATCATTTAGGTTTTCTTTTAGAGTCTTTTCATTGTATTAGAGTCGGTTTGTGCTACTAATTTCTTAATCTAGAAGAAGAAGTCTAAAAGAAGCATTAAAGGAAGTTAGAAGCACTTGGGAGTTGAAGACCATTCACAAAGACAAGCTTCTGGTGCCACACCGCCCCTGCGGAGCAGTGTCACCGCCCTTGCGGGTGACACTGCACTCCGGAACGCAACCTGTGCCTTCGCCAGCGCCCGGAACAAATACAGTCACCGCCTTTGCGCCACCCCTGAACGCCCCTACGGTGACTTACCTGGAAGAAGTGAAGCCGGCGCCCCTGCGGCTCTGCCTGGGGACCAACCTGCGGAGCTGTGAATCCAAAGAGCCAATGTCACCGCCCTTGTGGTGACATTGGGCTGCCCCTGCGGTTCGACATTAGAAGCAACAGAAACATGAAGAGTCAAACGTTTAAAGAACATTAAAGATCCGCCCCTGCGGAATTGCCAGGCCGCTCCTGCGGCCTGGAAGCCCGCCCCCGCGGTTTAGCGTCAGCGACTTTACTCCGGTTGTTTGCACCACCTTTATGGCATTAAAGGTGGATGTTTAGGCGGGCAATTTACTCTCATTTAGTGCCAATTCTAGTATAAATAGGTCCATGGTTGATTGCTAGAATCATCCACCAATTTCCCATTATTCTCTCTTTTTCCTTACTTCCCTTGTGTAATGTGTTTCTAATCTCCTTGCTACATTGGGTTTGTTTTCAAGCTGCATTACTGCTTGGGTTGTAAGTCTTTGTTAATATAAATATTATTTAGTCATATGTTTTATATTCCTTGTGCTTTAACTATCAATTGCATGATTCTTACCACTTAGATTGATCACCTTAGTATCCAATTGCATGCAAAGAACAAGGATTAATTGACTCCGGCTTCGGGTCTTTAATATAGTAGAAAACCTTTAGATAAAAGCTGGTTGTGATTACTTAAAGGAAAAGGAATATAAATATGAAGAAAAGTCTAATGGTTTTATTCTTCTTTTTATATCTCTTTGTCTTTGTTTGAAGCTAACTTGTCACTTGTGCTTGTAGGTTTACGGAGCATTAACTTGTTAAGTTTTGTTGATGCCGGTTGGCTCAATACATATATATGATCAACACGAGAACATTGCTGAACTATTTATAAAAAGAACAAACCAAAGTGGCATTGCATGCTAAGAATCAACCTAGCGTAATCATTTTCTCATCGATTTATTCACATCTTTAGTTGTTTCTTTTGCTTTTGTCTTTCTACATTTCAATCCAAACCCGCCCCCTATTTGGTTACAATATCAATAATTGAATCTAATTGAAACATCAACATAACTTTCTTGGTTTCGACCCTTGCTTACGCTATACATAAACTTGTTAGTGTAACGTTAGGACTTCAACTTTGACCGAAGCTAAAATACAACGACCTAGGATTTTAGCGCTCGTCAAATTTGGCGCCGTTGCCGGGGAGTTTAGTTGTGTTTCTATTTCCTTTTGATAATTGATTATTGGTTTGGGCCATTTTTAAGGTTCAAACCCGTGCTACTAACTTCGGATTTGTTCCTTTTTATCCAGAAATTGAGAGAACGCATACCCGTGCTACTAATTCCGGATTTATTCTTTTCTAGGTCAAGCAGGTTTTTATCGCCGGTTCATCAAGGACTTTTCAAAGATATCAGCGCCGTTGTGTGAGTAACTCAAGAAGGACGCCACTTTCATAGTGGATGAGGATTGCAAGAAAGCTTTCGACACTTTGAAAGCATGCCTCACTAGTGCACCGATCATCCGGTCTCCGGATTGGGAGAAGCCATTTGAGATTACGTGTGACTCCAGCGATTATGTTGTAGGAGCTGTCCTAGGACAGAAGGATGGAAGAGCATTGATGACATGATTTATGACACTAGATTAGGCACTCTGTTAGATAGTTTTCCTTTCCATCTATGCATGTTTCCGCATTAGTTCGTGGCGTTTACCCTTAATTCATGCATATTGTCGAAATAGACGTCTACACGAGCTCTTGTCGGTTTTGTAGGTATTTTGGGGAGCTTTTGGAACCTAATCGATACATTCGAGGATCATTCCTTGTGGTGGCACACATCCGGACTCATTAAGGAGCAAGCTAGGAGCAAAGGAGAACACAAAAGACCTTGTTGGTGCATGCCTTGCACCAACTCATGGCTTAGTGATCCAAAGGAGGCTGAGCTATAGGAACCACGGCCCAGAGGGCATTTCCACGCCCGTTGTTTTGGCCGTGGTTCTGTCTGGACAGCATTGACACGTGTTCCATGATTTCTTTTTCCGACCCTTGCTTTTTGGTGGATTACTTAAGTGGTCCTGCAGGCTGATTTTGGGGATCTTCTTCCTTTTTGAACCCTTCTCCTCTAGATCTTCTACCACCACACTCCTCCATTGTAGCTTCTCTTCCAAGCACCCTTGTGGGTATTCATGGGAGAGGTTAGTGTAGATTTTAGTTTTGTAGTGAGATTTGAGTGGTTTTGAGTGAGGTTTCCTTTGTTGATACCTTGGAGCTGCATCTTGGACCCTTTGTAAGACTTCATAACTTCTTATTCTACCTTTAAAATGTCTTTTCTTTGGTTCATTCTTCATTATCTAGCTATGACTTGCAAGCATGTTCTATTTATGAAGTTTGATCTTGATTTGTATGTTGTTGGCTGAATAGATGTGATTCTAGGGATAAGGAATGATGTTTATGCTTTGGACTATGATTGTACGGACTTCCATGTTAGCTTAGGATGGATTCGTGTGCGAAACCCCAACTCATACCCAAACCACGGCCTGTTCATCAAAAACCTCGACTGTGGTTTCTCATGATCAGCCCGTGGTTTTCTCTGTTGTTCTTATATTGATGAATCTGGATGTTAGGATGTAGATGTGTTGAAACCCTAGTGTTTGTTGAGCCTAATCTAGCTTAGGGTGACCTTTTGTTAGCAAGCTAAGTGTGGAATGAGACTTACCCGGTAATTTCCACTATTAGATACATAAGATGATGAACTCTAGGTAGTTGTGAGCAAAAAAAGCCACTATTGGATTGAGTGTGATGGGATCATTGCCTAAGACCTACCTTTTCCGAGACTTACCCGGTAAGGAGGGGTTTGACCCTTAGGTAGTGGCCGGTTTGTGTAAAAATCCCATCCTTAGGTTCCTTGAGACTTACCCGGTAATAGGACCTTAGGTTCGAGACTAGTGGAACATGAGACTTACCCGGTAATTGCTCCCATTAGAGAAACACCCAACTCCGAACAACCGCAGTTTTCCTTTGATCTTTAGAAGCATGAGTCCATTGTCATAATCGGAATTTCGAATATCTAGAATCCGCATTTCATACCCCTTATCTCTTATCTTGCGTTTGTGTGTTTGTTTGCTTGTTTGATTTGCATATTTTGTGATCCTTGTTTGATCACCCAAAACCAACCAAAATTATTGTGTTTTGCACTTTCTTTATTCATCATCTCATCTTAGTTTAGATTTGCACTATCTTTGATCATTGAATGGCTTGATTTCACCTCAGTCCTTGTGTTCGACCTCAGAATACTTTCCTTCCTACATAACGATCCGTACACTGCGGGTTTCACTAGGTAGTTTAGGAGATTAGATCAAGTTTATAAATGTAAAGCTTTTTGTGCTACATCTCGAGCGTAACATTTTTTTGGCGTCGTTGCCGGGGACTAGGTCTAGATTAAGTCATCTGATTTTGATTGTTTATAGTGTTTATTTTTCTTGTTACTATTAATCTTGTGTTGTTAAGTTGTGTTGAAGCCGGTTGGCTCAACACATATATATGATCAAGACGAGAACATTGCTGAAATATTTATAAAAAGAACCAACCAAAGTGGCATTGCATGCTAAGAATCAACCTAGCGTAGTCATTTTCTCATCGATTTATTCACATCTTTACTTGTTTCTTTTGCTTTTGTCCTGCTACATTTCAATCCAAACCCGCCCCCTATCTGGTTACAATATCAATAATTGAATCTAATCAAAACATCAACTTAACTCTCTTGGGTTCGACCCTTGTTTACGCTATACATAAACTTGTTAGTGTAACGTTAAGACTTCTACTTTGACCTAAGCTAAAATACAACGACCTAGGATTTTAGCGCTCGTCAAATTTGGCTCCGTTGCCGGGGAGTTTAGTTGTGTTTCTATTTCATTTTGATTATTGATTATTGGTTTGGGCCATTTTTAAGGTTCAAACCCGTGCTACTAACTCCGGATTTGTTCCTTTTGATCCCAAAATTGAGAGAACGCACATCCGGCAACGAAGTCAACAACTACTCCATGAAGAGATGGGTGACCGAACCCTTCACCAACTCATGTAACCGGACTTGACTCAACATCCTCTTGCGGTTACTATATCGGCAATAGGGGAAGGTATCAACTTCAAGCTCAAGCCGGGTTTGATCCACTTGCTCCCATCATGCCATGGGTTAAGTGGTGAAGACCCCATCAAGCATCTAGGAAACTTTCATACCGTGTGTATGAGCATAAAGCCAGCCAACATTACCGAAAAGCAAATCAAGATGAGGGCATTCGGTTTCACACTCAAGGATGGGGCGGATGATTGGTACTACCATCCTTCATCCGGTAGCATTGACACATGAGAGAACCTCCATAAGGCAATTTTGGAGAAATACTTTACAACGAAGAAGGCCAATAGCTTGAAGAAAGCTATAAGCAACATCGAGAAAGAGGCGGACGAAACTCTCTACGAGTATTTCGAGCATTTTGCACGACTCCGATCCAGCTGTCCTTGCCATGGGTATTCTACCCAAGATTGAGTCTTGTACTTGTACAGTGGCTTGCTTGATAATTAGAGGGGGATCGTCGATGTTGCTTGCGGAGGTAATATTCTAAACACCACTCCTGACCTTACTTTAGAGAAAATGCAGGAACTCGCTGAAGGAACTCGGAATTTCGGAAGGACCTCTTCCAAAAGAGGAGTTCGTGCTATCAATCCTGAGAGAAATGAGATCTCAACTGAAACTGATGAGCTGAAGGAAATGGTGAAAAGATTGACTTTGATGCGAACTCGACAAAAACTCAAGGCATGTGGAGTGTGTGCCGATCCGTACCATCCAACAGATATGTGCCCTCAAGTCCAGGATGACGATGTTGAGGTGAACACATTGGGCTATGGGCAACAACACCAGCATAGGCCAAGGAACGATCCATATGTGCAAAATTACATGCCAAATTGGCGTGATCAATACAAGTTTTGATGGAGGGATAAACAAAACCAACAACAGCAACCCCGCCAAGGTATGTCCCAATCCACTGAGGATATGCTGCAAGTTTTGGCTAAGCATTTTCCTACCCATGTCAAAACAACATAATCAATCATCAAGAACCTTGAGAAACAGGTTGGGCAAATGGCGGAAACCATTAAAAGAATCGAAGCTAGATCCTCCGAAAATTTTCCTTCCCAGACGGTGGTCAACCCCAAGGAGAATGTTAGTGCTCTAACATTGAGGAGTGGGAAGCAAATCAAGGGAAACCAGCAACAGAAGTGAAGAACAAACCCTCTGACGAGTCTTCCGCCCTCAATATCGCACCTGCGGCTGCAACTGCGCCAACCTCTGAGCAGACGCTGCCCCTGCGGCTTGATGTCACCGCCCCTGCGGCTTGATGTCACGCCCCTGCGGTGACAGCCCTTGAGCCGCCCCTGCGGAAAAGATGACAAAGGGGTTCTAATGAGAAAAATTCTTACATCCGTCCCTCCTTTCCTCCTCTGTTTGCTGAGAAACCACAGGCTCCCTTCCATGAGGCACTAAAGGAGAGAAGGGTGATTGAGGACAAGGATCTCTTTGAGACCTTGTCCAAATACAAGGTAATTATCCGTCTCCTAAATTATTGAAAATTATTCCTAAGTATGCTCGTTTCTAGAAGGAACTATGCACCATCAAGAGGAATCAGAAGTTGAAGGGGAAGCAAAAGGTGCAAGTGAGCGACCATGTGTCCGCTGTCTTCCAATACCGAATGCCCAAGAAGTATAGCGATCCGGGCATGGTAAGAATTCCTTGTTTTATAGGGGAAACCCGCTTTGACAAAGCTATGCTTGATCTTGGTGCTTCTATTAATGTCCTTCCCTATTCTATCTATAAATCACTTGGCCTTGGGCCGCTAATTGAAACTCGGATTGTAGTACAACTTGCTGATAGAACTAATGTTTACCCGAAAGGGATTATTGAAGATGTGTTAGTACTGGAACATAATCTGATTATTCCTGTTGATTTCTTTGTGATGGATATGAAAAATGACTCTCATGCTGCACAAATATTGTTGGGAAGACCATTCCTAAAAACTGCTAGGACTAAGATTGACTATGTTAGTGGCAAATGAAATACCCTATTGATGATCATTCCCAATGTGTCATTGATATTATTGAACCTTTTGTGCAAGATGTTTTTGATATTTCTTACATGGATGTGTTGAAAAACAAAATTAAGCATAACATTGACATTCACACTTCAGAATTTTCCTTGACATCTAGCATGAAGGAAGTTTTAACCCAATTGGATGGGCACAAAAGGCTACCTATCTCCACTTTGGCCATTGGGCCCACCTTAGTACCCCAAGCGAGAAGCTTGTTCCATCTATAGGCAGGCACCAGAGATAGAGTTGAAGGACCTTCCACCTCACCTCAAGTATGCTTTTCTAGGAGACAACAATACCTTACCGGTGATCAACTCTAGCAAGTTTACAACCGGTCAAGAGGAAAAATTAGTGAAGGTTTTGAAAGAGCACAAGACGGCTCTTGGGTGGAATATTGCGGATATCAAGGGAATAAGTCCATCCACTTGCATGCATAGAATTCTCCTTGAAGAAGAGGCGAAACCATCTAGAAAACCTCAACGAAGGTTGAATCCGCCAATGATGGAATTGGTCAAGAAGGAGGTATTGAAGCTCCTCCAAGCAGACATGATTTTCCCCATCTTGGATAGTAAGTGGGTTAGTCCAACCCAAGTGGTTCCAAAGAAAGGGGGTATCACCATTGTGGAGAATAAATACGGAGAAATGGTCCTGAGTAAAACACAAACCGGTTGGCGAGTTTGCATCAACTACCGCAAACTTAACACGGTAACTCGTAAAGACCACTTTCCTTTACCTTTTATTAACCAAATATTGGAACGTCTTGTAGGTAACCCCTACTACTACTTTTTGGATGGTTATTTGGGCTATTTTCAAATAGCCGTTGCTTGGGAAGACCAATAAAAAACGATTTTCACTTGTCCATTTCGCACTTTTGCGTACCGCAAAATGCCATTTGGGCTTTGCAATGCTCCCAGCATCTTCCAACGGTGCATGATAAGTATTTTTTCTGAATATATAGAGAACATTATTGAGGTTTTTATGGATAACTTTACCGTCCATGGAAATAGTTTTGATACATGCCTAGGCCATTTAAAACTTGTTCTTGAAAAATGTTTAGAAACTAATTTAGTTCTTAATTCGCAAAAATGCCATTTCATGGTTAAACAAGGAATAGTGCTAGGACATGTGATATCCTCAAAATGGATAGAAGTAGCTAAGGCAAAAGTTGATGTTATTCAAAGTTTACCTTACCCTACTAACGTTCGTGAAATCCGTTCTTTTCTAGGTCATGCAAGTTTCTATCGCCGGTTAATCAAGAAGGACTCCACTTTCATAGTGGATAAGAATTGCAAGAAATATTTCAACACTTTGAAACCATGCCTCACAAGTGCACCGATTATTCTGTCTCCGGATTGGGAGAAGCCATTTGAGATTATGTATGACTCCAGCGATTATGTTGTAGGAGCTATCCCAGGACAAAAGGATGGAAGAGCATCACACGTCATCCATTATGCCTCAATGACGCTTAATGGACCTCAAAGAAATTACTCCACCACCGAGAAGGAGATGCTAGCGGTGGTGTTTGCACTAGAGAAGTTTAGACAGTACCTCCTTGGAGTAAAGGTAATCATATTCACTTACCATGCAGGTCTTAGGTATCTCATGGAAAAAAGGAAGCAAAGCCAAGGTTGATTCGGTGGGTGCTCCTTCTAAGCGAGTTTAACTTGGAGATACGGGACAAGAAGGGCGCTGAGAACCTTGTGGCCGATCATTTGAGCAGACTAGTGTAGGAGGAAGAAGATCCAGCCAAAGGAAGAGCCATAGTTGGAAGCTTTCCAGACGACACCTTCTTCACAACCCTCTGTTGTGTAACTGCCCCTGCACATCCAAAAACCCGCCCCTGCGGCTTGAATTAGGCGCCCCTGCGGATTACTCGTTAGAGGTTATGTTTAAACTTCAATCATTTAAGCCTCGGTTTGCTGACATTGTAAACTTCATTGTTAGGGGTGAGTACCTGTTAGCATGAAATATTGTGATATTTTAGGCACGTTTTCTAGGTGTATTTCATCCATATTAGTGTTCATTGATAAAGCATTGGAGCAATTGTGAGCTAGTTTATCTATATTGTCGATATAGAGGTCTATGATAGCATGAATTATAGTCTATATTTTGGGATTTGTTTGGACGTTTTATCCTCAATAATCTGCATGTTTGTATGTATATTATGTGATTATATTACCATTTCATCTACCTTTGCGGGAATCGAGGTCTACACCTAGTTTTGTTGTAATCGTAGGTAAAATGGCACGTTTTGCATCAAAAAGGAGCAAAAGGAGCTATGGAGTCATTGGAGCTACATTCAGGAACATAAGGAAACATCCAGGAAGCATAGCCATAGATTAGAGATTCACTTTGGACCAGATTTAAAAGATTTACACGCAACTGAAATTCACCTAGGTCAGCTACAGTGTCACCTAGACCGAGGTGAACACCTAGACCGAGGTGAATACCTAGACCGAGGTGAATACCTAGACCGAGGTGAATACCTAGACCGAGGTGATCCAGAGGAGCCGACTCGACCGAGGCGAACACCTGGGACGCGGCGAGAATATTTTATTCTTGGCTGAGATCTTTTATCTTTGGAAAGAGGATCTTATATTTTTGGGCTGGGCTCCTGGAAGGAAGAAGATATACTAGATCTTATATTTTACCTATTTTTATGGGAAGAGATCTTTTTAAGATATCTTATCTTTGGAGGGTCATTTTCCTATAAAAAGGGTTGGATTTTTCCACAAATCCAACATCATGCTATACCATCGATCAGGGTTTATAGCACGCAGCAGCCATACTCCAGTTGGGGGAGATTTGAAGAACCTTTTTGAAGGTTGAAGGAAGATTGAAGAATATAGCTTTTATAGCTTTTTGAAGGGTTTTTGTAAGATTATCTTAGATTCCCTTCCTTGTTGTCTTCTCTTGTTGGATTGCTATCCAAGGAACGCTTTTGTTGTGATATTTGATTCAGTTATTGAAGTCTTTTCATTAAATTCTTCTTGTTCAAATATTCACCTTTTTCCCATACATTTGATTATTGCTTTCATGATGATGAGTGGCTAATTTCCTTGCGTGATTCTAGGGTGATTGGCTGAAGGTTGTGGGAAAAACAATGATAGAATAATCTTAGATTCCAGTAGGACCCTGAAAGTTCGAGTCTTTAACCTTAACCCTAAGCATCTCGCTCAGTCGATGAACATCTCGGCCGGGGTGGAATTCTTCTGACCGAGGTGACTTATCTGATCCGAAACTGAGAGTTAAGTGTTAGAGTTTGCCAAATCCTATTCTTATTACACCTTTCCTGGTTCAATGCAAGCTTAGGATGAGACTTACCCGGTAATTCCTTAGTTTGTGTACCTAAGATCATAAGTGTAGGTAATAAAGGTTTGTCCTTTATTGGGGTTTGAGTGTGCTTTCATCCCATCTTTGTGAGTTAGCCTGAGACTTACCCGGTAAAGGTTGATTCTATTCCCTTAGATGGTGTGTTAGTTTGAGGATATAGTTCTTTATCTTGATTCCTTGAGACTTACCTGGTAATAGGAGTTACGGTTTAAGATTAGTGAGTAGTGAGACTAACCCGGTGATCTATTCCACTTTAGTAACACCTTCCCCACACAAAAATCTCAGCTTTGTCCGCTTATCTTTAGATCTTGAGTTGGAACCATAACTAGATGCTTTAATCCCTAGAATTGCATATTTCCTTTATTGACTGTTTATCATCTTTGATTGTTTTAATTGCTCTTGCGGTTAGTATTTACATAAGCATACCGTGATTGGACTTTGTTTCACTAAGTCCCTGTGATCGACCCCTGGAATTCCTTGCTTTTTACTACGATTGACCCGTACACTGCGGGTTCGCATCCTTGTTTTAAGCTTTCGTCTAGGGTTATAAATTTAAAGCTTGCACACACCGTTTGGAGCGAACAAGTTTTTGGCGCCGTTGCCGGGGACTTGGTCTAGACCAAGCCGGTACGGTTTGCTCTTGGGGCACTTGCCCCCATGTCTACTAACCCCTCTACTTGAGTGACTTTTGCAGGTTCTTTCTTAGGTATATGCGAAGAACCCGCACTGGGAAGGAAATCGTTCCTTACGATCCCGAACCAGAAAAGACATACAAGCGACGCTTAAGAGAAGCGAAGATGGCCCAACAAGACAACCGCGATCTTGAGGCCGAATTGAAAGAGGCGTTAGAGCTGCTACGCCTCAGCAGGGAAGAGCTAAGGCGAGAGAAGGAAGAAACTCGCATCAGGACTGAAGCAATCGAAGCAGATATGGCAGCTATACGAGACCAGGTTCTACTTCGACCGAGGGAAGATCCACCAGTTGATCCTCGACCGATGCAGGTCCCAGTCGCTGACCCTCGACCGAGGCAGGTTCCAGTACCTGACGCCCCGGCCGATGTACTTCCACTTCGGAGGCCAGTCCGAGATGTTCTTCTTGCAGGAATCCCACAAACCCTAGGTCAAAGGATGGAACCCAATCAACAACTGAGGCGTCCAGGAGTTAACCTAGGAGATCCGGCGGACCATGACTATGAACTTCGACCGCAAGTTCTATCCATGATTCGCCAATGCCAATTCGGAGGGCTAGAGAAGGAATCACCACATCAACATCTTCAGAACTATGAGATCTTGATGGAAACCTTGAGACCTCCGAGAATTGAAAACAACAACTACAAGCTAAGACCTTTTTACTTTTCTTTAAAAGATAGAGCTCTTACTTGGTATCAATCTCTTCCTCCAGGGAAAATCAGCACATGGGAGGAGATGACTACGGAATTCTTGACGAAATTCTTTCCCCCCTCAAAAACCGCTGAAATGAGAGGAAAGATCAACGCTTTCATTATGAAGGACAAGGAGAGTTTGTCCAAGTCATGGGAGCGGTTCAAGGACATTCTTTTGGATTGCCCACATCATGGGATTCCAAAGCTAGAGTTATTGGAGATATACTTCAAGGGACTGGACGGAAGCACCCAGTTCAATCTCCAACTACTCTCTGCCGGTACCTTCATGGACATGGCGATTGACGAGGCTTGGGACTTCATCGAGAAGCAAGCCTTGCATATGGAGAAGTACACCCACCAAGGAGCTGAAGGTGGAGTTAAAAGAGTTAACTTCCAAGAAACTCAGCCCAACAACAATCAACTCACGTCTTTGAAGAATGACGTGAAGCAATTGAAGGAACTCTTGGTTGCTCAAACCAAGAAGGAAGAGCAAGGGCAAAGGAACAACAACAACCGATACCGTAACAACAACAACGGTCCCCGAAACAACAATTACAACAACAACAACAACAGAGGATCTAATAGGAACAACTGGAGGGCGAACAACCAAAATAACGGTAACAATCATTCAAACTCCAATTCTAACGATTCCTCTAACCCTTTCCTCTCTTCCCCTTCTTCTTCTTCTTCTACTCCATTGAAAAGCCAAGGGCAAGGATCAAGTTCGTCTCAGCCAGAAAAGAAAGACGCAGTTTTGGAGGCCATCTTGATCAAGCTTAGTGCTATGGAGACTTCTATGACTTCATTTTCGAAGGCCCAAAAGGCCTTTGAACAACAACTTGCAAGTAGG
This sequence comes from Fagopyrum homotropicum, assembly GCA_033239125.1. Lineage (NCBI taxonomy): Eukaryota > Viridiplantae > Streptophyta > Magnoliopsida > Caryophyllales > Polygonaceae > Fagopyrum > Fagopyrum homotropicum. The sequence goes on along the minus strand of BSWB01000002.1, from coordinate 94,481,843 downwards.
GCGAATGAAGCGCCAAGAGATCCAGGGAAGTTTCCAGCAAGGACGGAAAGCAACCCTAAGGGCCAGATCATGGCCATAACTACGAGGAGTGGACTGAAAACTGCAGATCCAGTGCCTCGGTCGGTGCCAGTACCGACGAAGACCACCTCGGTCCAGATACAGTCGAAGAACACTTCGACCGAGATGCCAACCGAGGTGGAGCCACAGAAAGCGGAGGGGAAAACTGAAGTTTATGTCCCACCTCCTGCATACAAACCACCACTTCCATTCCCCCAGTCAAGAGCCAGAGCACATCTAGACAAGCACTTCGGTAAGTTCCTAGACTTGATGAATAAATTGCATATTAATATTCCTTTCCTTGATGTTATTCTAGGAATGCCCGCCTATGGGAAGTTCTTGAAGGAGATCCTATCAAGGAAAAGGAAACTGGAAGACTTTGGTGAAGTTAGGATGACATCTAAATCCTCGGAGCTTATTCAAATCATGAAGGAGAAGATGCCACCTAAGTTAAGAGATCCCGGCTCATTTTGCATTCCCATTCAAGTTGGGGATGTTACTTGTGAAGCCCTTTGTGATCTAGGAGCCAGCGTGAGCGTCATTCCGCTGGAGCTATGTGTGAAGATCGGACTTGGAGAGCCCAAGCCGGTCAAGATTCGACTTTATATGGCGGATCGCTCCATTACCCACCCCGTGGGTATCTTGGAAGACGTTCCGGTCAAGTTAGGTAACTTCTATCTACCTATAGATTTTGTTGTACTTGACATTCCCGCAGATTATCCTGTTCCTATTATTCTCGGGAGACCATTTCTAGCAACTTCGGGTTGCAACGTGGATTGCAAGAACGCCAAGTTGAAATTCAATGTTGGTGGCGATGAAGTGGAGTTCGCATTGCTTGCAGCCATGAAAGGGGAGCAACTAACTGATGATATCTTCAACATCTACGATGAAGAAGAATCAAGAGAATTGGTGAGCTTTATCCTTATTAAAGATCCACTCGAAAGAGTTATTAGCTTCAGTTTAATGGAGGAAGGTATAGATGCTTCTTGTGATGCAGATATACGGAGCTTAAAGGCACTGGAAGAGGATCCAGGAGCCAAAACTGAGAAGCTAATCCAGGAGACGAGGATCTCCAGTTTCGGTTCCAGTTGCAGTACCTCGACCGAGGCACTTTCTGGACTGAGCGAGGCGACCGAAGAACATCTCGGTCAACGCCTCTACGCCTCGACCGAGGTCGATGGCGAGATGATGTTAACTGAGACCACTGAGAATAATAAACTTCCTACTCCCTTCTATGACATTCATCCTCAGTTGGTGGAACATTCAATCAACCAACTTTCTGATAAAAACGGACCTTGGTATGCTGATATTGTGAATTATCTTGTTTGCCAGGAAACACCGCCCGGATTGACGTACTCTCAAAAGAAGAAATTCTTCAAGGAAGTACGACATTATTATTGGGACGAGCCGCTGCTATTTAAGCGCAGGCCGGATGGGATGCTGCGAAGATGCATTCCGGAAGATGAAGTAAATAGCGTTATACGGCATTGCCACTCACTTCCTTGTGGAGGACATGCTAGCACCGATAAAACATGCGCTAAGGTATTACGTTCCGGTTTCTTTTGGCCTACATTATTTAAGGATGTACAATCTTTTGTTGTCTCTTGTGATGCATGCCAAAGAACAGGAAATTTATCAAGGAGGAACGAGATGCCACTTAACAACATCCAAGAAGTGGAGATCTTTGATGTATGGGGGATTGACTTAATGGGACCTTTCCCATCCTCTGGAGGAAACCTCTACATTCTTCTTGCAGTCGATTACGTCTCTAGATGGGTTGAAGCCATTGCTTCTCCCACTAACGACGCCAAGGTTGTTGTGAAGTTCTTAAATAGAACCATCTTTCCACGGTTTGGAACTCCACGCATCATCATTAGCGATGGAGGAACGCATTTCATCAACCGGAAGTTCAAAGCACTTCTATCAAAGTATGGGGTAACCCACAAGGTATCAACCGCCTATCACCCTCAAACTAGTGGACAGGTCGAGATCTCGAATAGAGAAATCAAAGCAATTTTGGAGAAGACCGTCTCTAGAACGAGGAAGGACTGGTCCATGAAATTAGACGATGCTCTTTGGGCGTACAGGACCGCATTTAAGACTCCCATAGGTACCACCCCTTATAATTTGGTATATGGGAAGTCTTGCCATTTGCCCGTCGAATTGGAACACAAAGCGTACTGGGCGATCAAATGGTTGAACTTCGACATTAAGGAGGCCGGCGAGAAGCGACTATTGGAACTCAACGAGCTGGAGGAGTTGCGTTTGAACGCTTATGAGAATGCCAAAATCTATAAAGAAAGGGCAAAGAGATGGCATGACAAGCGTATCATCCCAAAGGAGCTTAACGAAGGAGACCTAGTTCTACTCTTCAACTCCCGCCTCCGTCTTTTTCCAGGTAAGTTAAAATCAAGATGGACCGGACCTTATGTTGTGAAACATGTTTTTCCTCATGGTGCAGTTGAGATATGGGGCGAAACTAGCGGAAGCTTCAAGGTCAACGGTCATAGACTTAAGAAGTACCAACCGGAAACTCCGGTTGAGGAGGTTGCACCGATATACCTCGTTTGAGACGCACCATGGTCCAGCTAGCGACCTTAAACCAAGCGCTTCTTGGGAGGCAACCCAAGGTATTGTTTTCTTTTCCCGTTCTCTAGTCTAGCTTAGATAGTTTTTGCTTTTGCTTTGCTTTGTTTTGTTTTTGGCGTTCTAGACAGATAACAAGAGACATCTAAGGAAGGAGCATAACTGGAAGTACAGAAGTTCGAGAATTTGAGAAGACGAAGTTTGACTGAGGCATTTCGGTTGCTATCAGAGCACCTCGACCGAGATGATTCTTGCGCAACCGAGGTGACTAGGGTTTCTGAAGAGCCACCTCGGTCCACACCACCTCGGTCCAGTCGAGACCGCCTCGACCGAGGTGATAGCAGTCCAGAAAAGGGTATAAAAGGCGGAAATTTTATTCCTCCTCGCTTTACTCTTTCCCCTCGACCGCGGCGACAGTTCACTTCGTTGTCTCTCGTTTCCTGCTCGTTTTCGAAGATTTCTGTCTCCAAACTACGATTGAAGGATAGAGGATCGCGTTGCAAGTACAAATCTGCAGAAAATTAAACTGATTCGGCCGAAACGAGGTAAAACGAACCGAAACCCTAACTTCTCCGTTTCGCTTCAATTTGGGCTTTGGTTGCCCCTGCATTTATTGAGGAAAGGCTTAAGTACCCCATAGGAAGCAGTTGTAGTGATTTTTGGGGGAAAAGAACTGAATTTTTTTTGAGGGAATTAGATCCAGTTCGCCGCCTCGGTCCAGTCGAGTTGTGCCTCGGCCGAGGTGATTCTTGAGAGTTGTCAGTGACCGAGGTGATCTGACAGTGATTGAATTGAAAATGAGTTCTGAACGCCGCCTTGCCCTCAGAGATAGATCCTCACCTTCCCCTTCTTCCTCTTCTTCCCTACCTTACCGCCCGGTGATCCATGAGCGACACCAGGTGGATTATGACCGTATTTCTGGCCGTCCAGTGATTGCACCTCGCTTCTTGGACGTGTCTGCTTTTGATTGCCTAGGGGTAGATGGAGACCTTAGGAGGATGATTTCTACAGTTGGGCTGGATCAGTTTACTGAGATCCGAGCCCCAACCTACTTGGAGCCGACCCTAGAGTTCGTTAGCTCCTTCACCTACCTTCCCACAGAGCAGTCTGTGAAGTACCGGTTGATGAACTGGAACTTCTTGGTGCCGCTCGAGTATTGGAGACATATCTTCGGCTTTCCGAAGCCCACCGCCATTGAGCACGCAGATAGATGGCGCCCTGGAGATTCCAAGGAGAAGGTCATCTTCCACCTAGCCTTTAGGTTAGCCCACCGGATATTCAGCGAGACACTTCTGGCGCGTACTGAGACGCCCCAGAAGATCCGACAGGGCGAGCTTTTCAGTTTGTACTGCATGGTTATAGGGGGTTTCCCGGACTTTGGCTTGATGCTGGCAGAGGATCTGCACAGGATCAAGGCCAAGGCAAAGGGAGACATCTGCTGCGGAGGGCTTGTCACCCACATAGCTGCTTATCAGGACATGGATCTCAGTGCTTGTACGATGGTGGCGGCTGCCAAGCCGCTTGGATTGCAGGAGATGATCACTCGGCGGATTCTCGTTCCTCGAGGTTTGACTACTCCAAATGTGGCTATGCCGTGGGAGCTGACTGCGCCACAGGGGATCAGGTGGTCTGCCCAGTTCACTATTTATGACCCACACTATTGGTAGACCGCTTGGGCTCCACTGATGGAGGATTACAGAGAGGCAGCAGCTGCCCCAGCTGAGGAGGAGGAGGAGGCTGATGATGAGGAGACGGTTGATGAGAGAGATGGTGGAGTCCCGATGGATACAGGGACAGATACTCCAGGGACGAGCGCACCACCGATTATAGATCTAGATGAGGAGGATACTGAGCCTGCACCCGCTGCATCACCTGCTAGACCTACTAGGCGTAGGACACGCAGACACAGGGATCCAGATGCTCACAGACGAATCGATGACCTGACGGATCAAGTTATTGATTCATATGATGCTTTGTCACTGGATATCCGCCAGATGCAGGAGCGGCATCACTATCAGCATACGATGGCCCAGATCCAGTTCGAGCACATCATGGGCTATCCGTTCGACCCGACCCAATATCCGTACTTGCCACAACCACCACCACCGGATCGTGACTACTGAGAGCTGCAGGATTTTCTTTATTATTTTTATGCAGTTCAGCTATTTATCCGGTGAGTACTTTTATTCTCTAGACGTATTTTGACCCACTGGGACAGTGTGTCCCAAGTATGGGGTTTTTGATGTACTTATTTGATGACTTTGATGTATGACTCGCACTTGATCGGATATTTTATATTTATGCTTCACTTCTGCATTTATATGTTTATCTGAGATTGCATGCATACTTACAGGTTATTTGATTGAAAAAAAAAAAATGTCGAAACTGAAAAAATTTGGTTTAAAAAATAAAATAAAAAAAAAAATTTTTGACCTCGACCGGGGCAGTTCTGGCCGAACGAGGTGTTTCACCTCGGGTGACCTACGAACGCCTCGACCGAGGTGGTTAACTGAGAGTTTTCGAAAATGATTTTGTGTCACTTATCTGGATATGACCTCAGTGAAGATGTTGCTTACTGACTGGTTTTAAATCCTTTATGTGTTTGAAAGGTTTTATAATATGTTTAAGTTGCTAAATGCTTTGTTTGAAATTATTGGCATGTTTAATACTTTGTTTTTATCTAAATTATGTTGAATTTGAAGGTTGACACCACATTATGAGTTCTCTCACTTTCTTCCTGGAAAGACCAAGGCAATTCATTCTTCTCTCTTCTTCTTCTTGATCATGCTTAGCCCCTCATATACAATTTGCCTACCTTTACCTATCCGGGAATTTGGAAGCAAGCGAAGTGGTGAAAGCAAGTGAAGTTAAAGTTGAGAAGTTGGCTGGAAGTGAAGGTGTTAGAAAGCAATAATAGGTTTGGGGAAGTCAATCATGAAGATGAGTAACTCGGCACCATTCACATAGCCGGGTGTTTGTGTCTTGCCAAAGTCGGATTGAGCGATATTCCTAACGGGTCATGGTATGTGCATCAAGGGTTTGATGCATCTCAAGAAATTGATGATTGCTGATTTCCTAGGCTTCGGTTATTGTGCACCTCTGTCCATGCATCCCAAAAAGTAAAGTAAAAAAGAAAAAAAGTGTGAAATAAGCAAAGCTTATTGGTGGAAGATGTTGCAAGTCAAAGTGAAAGTAAGTTCATCCTTTTCCCGGATTCTAGCACCACATTGCCTTACATACATCCCTACCCCACACGTTTCTTGACCTTTCTTTTGGGAAGCCCTTGAGACCTCGAGCTTGTTGATTGACTTAGCGGTTTAAACTGGATTATACATGATTAATTTCGATAATTATGACTTATTATGCATTCTATGATTTTATGCAAAGATGAACAACTTTCTTATACTTATAAAATGTTTTGATCATATTTTGGTTTTAAATTCCATGAAGTATTCTCTTAGAGTGATCTATGATTGTAGCACACCATAAAATGTTTTTGAAAGACTTTTTCCTTGATTTTCTTGACTAATAATCCACTCTATCTTGCCTTTTATATGCGGAACTTGCTTGGGGACAAGCAAGGGCTAAGTATGGGGTATTTTGATAGCATGAATTATAGTCTAAATTTTGGGGTTTGTTTGGACGTTTTATCCTCAATAATCTGCATGTTTGTATGTATATTATGTGATTATATTACCATTTCATCTACCTTTGCGGGAATCGAGGTCTACACCTAGTTTTGTTGTAATCGTAGGTAAAATGGCACGTTTTGCATCAAAAAGGAGCAAAAGGAGCTATGGAGTCATTGGAGCTACATTCAGGAACATAAGGAAACATCCAGGAAGCATAGCCATAGATTAGAGATTCACTTTGGACCAGATTTAAAAGATTTACATGCAGCTGAAATTCACCCAGGTCAGCTACAGTGTCACCTAGACCGAGGTGAACACCTAGACCGAGGTGAACACCTAGACCGAGGTGAACACCTAGACCGAGGTGAATACCTAGACCGAGGTGAATACCTAGACCGAGGTGAATACCTAGACCGAGGTGATCCAGAGGAGCCGACTCGACCGAGGCGAACACCTGGGACGCGGCGAGAATATTTTATTCTTGGCTGAGATCTTTTATCTTTGGAAAGAGGATCTTATATTTTTGGGCTGGGCTCCTGAAAGGAAGAAGATATACTAGATCTTATATTTTACCTATTTTTATGGGAAGAGATCTTTCTAAGATATCTTATCTTTGGAGGGTTATTTTCCTATAAAAAGGGTTGGATTTCCACAAATCCAACATCATGCTATACTATCGATCAGGGTTTATAGCACGCAGCAGCCATACTCCAGTTGAGGGAGATTTGAAGAACCTTTTTGAAGGTTGAAGGAAGATTGAAGACTATAGTTTTTATAGCTTTTTGAAGGGTTTTTGTAAGATTATCTTAGATTCCCTTCCTTGTTGTCTTCTCTTGTTGGATTGCTATCCAAGGAACGCTTTTGTTGTGATATTTGATTCAGTTATTGAAGTCTTTTCATTAAATTCTTCTTGTTCAAATATTCACCTTTTTCCCATACATTTGATTATTGCTTTCATGATGATGAGTGGCTAATTTCCTTGTGTGATTCTAGGGTGATTGGCTGAAGGTTGTGGGAAAAACAATGATAGAATAATCTTAGATTCTAGTAGGACCCTGAAAGTTCGAGTCTTTAACCTTAACCCTAAGCATCTCGCTCAGTCGATGAACATCTCGGCCGGGGTGGAATTCTTCTGACCGAGGTGACTTATCTGATCCGAAACTGAGAGTTAAGTGTTAGAGTTTGCCAAATCCTATTCTTATTACACCTTTCCTGGTTCAATGCAAGCTTAGGATGAGACTTACCCGGTAATTCCTTAGTTTGTGTACCTAAGATCATAAGTTTATGTAATAAAGGTTTGTCCTTTATTGGGGTTTGATTGTGCTTCCATCCCATCTTTGTGAGTTAGCCTGAGACTTACCCGGTAAAGTTTGATTCTATTCCCTTAGATGGTGTGTTAGTTTGAGGATATAGTTCTTTATCTTGATTCCTTGAGACTTACCCGGTAATAGGAGTTACGGTTTTGGATTAGTGAGTAGTGAGACTTACCCGGTGATCTATTCCACTTTAGTAACACCTTCCCCACGCAAAAATCTCAGCTTTGTCCGCTTATCTTTAGATCTTGAGTTGGAACCATAACTAGATGCTTTAATCCCTAGAATTGCATATTTCCTTTATTGACTGTTTATCATCTTTGATTGTTTTAATTGCTCTTGCGGTTAGTATTTACATAAGCATACCGTGATTGGACTTTGTTTCACTAAGTCCCTGTGATCGACCCCTGGAATTCCTTGCTTTTTACTACGATTGACCCGTACACTGCGAGTTCGCATCCTTGTTTTAAGCTTTCGTCTAGGGTTATAAATTTAAAGCTTGCACACACCGTTTGGAGCGAACAGTCTACATAAGCTTTGTGTTGATTGTAGGCAAATAAAAGCTAAAACCGAGCGAATCAAGGGAGAATGGAGATAGATTGAGCATGTCCAAGGATTGAGGACACCACAAAAGAGCTAAGGAAGATGCTAGGATGAAGATTGGCACAAAACAAAGGAGATTTACGAGCAATCTATGTTCCACGCTCTAAAATACGGTCGTAATGAAGTCCACGCTCTAAACCATGGCCGTGGAACTTTGGCAACACAAGCGTGGAGCATTCCAGTGAGTTACACGGCCGTGGAAGTTGTGAAGCACCGTAATCAAATTCCACACTCTAAATCACGCTTTAAACCACGGGCGTGGAATCCTCTATGACCGTGATTTAGGTGATCTTTTAAACGTACAAATTAAAGCCACGATCTTTTACACAATGGGCTGGACACTTATTCTATCTTGCCCTATAAAAGGACGGAAGGAGAGAGATTCCGTCACCTCCGCTTAGACCTCTGCTTAGACCGCGCTTAGCCCTATTGAGAATTCCGAATTGACGGAAAGGCTTAGAGGAAGAGTGAAGATTTGGAAGATTGTTCGTACGGAGATTAAGTCTTTTGTCCTTAGGTTTGATTTGAAGACTGATTGATATCCCGTTCTTTGTTCTTATCAAGGATTGTGATTGTTTGTGTTATTCCGAATCTGCTATACATCATTACTCTTGTTTGTGGATTTGAGATTGATTTGAAGTTTATTCAAGGTTTTCGAAGGTTTTCATCTTTCATTCTTTCAAATCTTGAATTTGATATCATAATGACTGTTGTTGGCTAAAACCCTTTAGCAATTCTAAGGTGAAGGGTTGATAGTTGTGGCTTAGATGATGATAGATCGATCGTAAACAGATTGGACCCTGAGAGTTAGAGAGAATCGCCGACGAACCAAAATCACGGTGTGTTCTTGAGTTCCACGGCCGTGGAATCTCAAGATCTACCCGTAATTTCCCTTAGTTTACGAACCTTGTTTTTAATTTAATCCAAAGTTAAAGATTTACTTTAACTTAGTCTTGGCTTGCCTTTTCTCGGTGGTAGTGAAGCCTCAACAACCTCTACCTCGATTCCGAGTGTCACAACCTTATTCGGTTTAGTTAGTCTTGATCCTTGGATTACAAGTTTGGGTATTTGATATTAATTCTTGTCTTTAGATCCTTTCTATATTGAAGCCTCAACAACCTTTACAGAGAGTACCTTTAGATAAGTCATATAAAGCCTTGAAACTTCACCGTACAATGCTTTACATTCGTATACCTTTGCAACCCTCAACTCTGTCCTCATATCTTTAGTATATCTTGAATCGATTGCCACAACTGAATTCCAGGATCTTTAGGATTGTTGTTTTCCCGATATTTACAAAGCTCATACATTTACTCGCTTGACAATTCTATAATTGGATTTAACCCCCCAAATCCGTGTGTTCGATACTCTGGAATTCTTGCTTAACTAAATCGATCCGTACACTGCGGGTTCGCTTGCTTGATTTCTAGTTTTATAAATTTAAGACTTATTTGCACGCACGCTAAGTGGCGAACAAGTTTTTGGTGCCGTTGGCGGGGATTTGGTCTAGGCCGAATTCGGTTATCGGTTGTCAAGTTTGGGAGCTTCTCCCTTGTTATTTGATATTTTTTCGAGTGTATGCGCAGGTCTAGGAACAACGAAGACCTCTTACCTCTTGATCAAGAGCTTGAGAGGACTTTGAGGAGAAAGCTTAAGGAAAGAAAGATGGCTGAAGAAAGAGAACATGATTACCAAACGGAGTTGGCGGAAAAGGAAGCTCAACACCAATGGAGTGAGAAGACTCGCAGGGAAGAAATGGATCGTCATCAAACGAAGGTTGATGATCTATCGGACATGATGTTTCAAATGAGGCTGGAAATAAACAACCTCAAGAAGACAAAGAGAAGAAGGAGGCCATCAAGATCGCTTAGAGCCAACTCATCCAATGAGGATAGCGACTCTTCCATGCCACCACTAGAGGAAATTGATCCAACGATCAATGTGAACCCGTTCTTTCCACGGCCAGCTGCCAATCACCGTGTGCCAGCTATAGGTGCGAGAGTCGATCGTGTGGATGAGGAGCCAAGAACTCTTGGCCAAAGGATGGATCCAACGCAGCAACCACGCCGTTTGGGTGTGAACTTTGATGCTGATGATGCACAAGGGTTTAGCTTCAACCCTCAAGTTATTACCATTGTCCGCCAAAATCAATTTGGGGGAACAAGCGCTGAATCTCCACATCAACATCTACAAAATTTTGAGATCATGATGGAGACAATGAAGCCAAAGAATGCAACTACCAATAGCTACAAACTCAAGCCTTTCTTTTTCTCCTTGAAAGGGAATGCATTGTCTTGGTATCAAGCTCTTCCAAGTGGGAAACTAGAAACATGGGAAGACCTTTCTTCGGAATTCCTCACTAAGTTCTTTCCGCCATCCAAGACGGCGGAGTTGAGAGGTAAGATTAATGCATTTTCTATGAGATCTAACGAAAGTTTGTTTCAATCTTGGGAAAGATTTTAGGATTTTCTATTGGATTGCCCACATCATGGCATTTCCAAATTAGCTCTATTAGAAACATACTATAAGGGGCTGGATGTGGAGACACAATTCAAGCTCCAATCCCTTTCATGTAGTACATTCATGGACATGAGGAAAGATGACGCTTGGGACTTCATTGAGAAGCAAGCGTGAGTCATTGAGAAGTATTCTCATCGGAAAGTGGAGGCGAATCATGTGGATCAAGGGGCAAAGCTATCACAAGCGGCTCAAACTCAAATCTTTTCTCTCAATACGGAGATTAAAGAGTTGAAAGAAGCCATCAAAACCAACTTTCCAAAGCAAAAGGAACAAGATGTGGGTTATTTGGGCAACAACAATAACCACAACGGGAATGAGAATACAAACCGCAACAACCGGAACAACAACCGGAACAATTGGAACAACAACAACAACAACCGGAACCACAATTGGAACAACAATAGGGGTTCAAACAACAACAATTGGCGTCCAAACCAACAAAATTCCGGTAATTCTTATTCCAATTCAGGAAATTCACTAACTCCACCTTCCTCTTCTTCCACTCCTTTAAAAAGCCAGGGGCAAACATCTAATGGTGGAAGTACTTCGGGGAAAGAGAAGCCCGATCCTATGTTGGAAACAATTTTGGGCAAGCTTCAAGGATTGGAGACTCGCATCATCAAGGTTGATGATCACATAACTAAGGTTGATAAAGCCCAAAAGGTTTTAGAAAACCAAATGTTTAGCCATGCGGAGGAAATTCCTAGGAATCAAGGAAAACTTCCAGGAAAGACGGAGGACAACCCAAAAGGAAGGGTGATGGCAATCATAACTAGGAGCGGAGTAACAACTACTGACCCGCAACCTAAGTTTGTAGAAGTCCCCGTTGAAAAGGAGAAAGAAAAGGGGAAGGAGAAGGAAGATGTCTACGTTCGACCTCCAGCTTACAAACCTCCCCTACCGTTCCCGCAATCTAGAGCAAGAGCGCGTCTAGACAAGCAATTCGGTAAGTTTATTGAACTCATGAGCAAACTGCATATTAATATACCTTTCATTGATGCAATTGTAGGTATGCCGGCTTATGGGAAGTTCCTAAAGGATATCCTCTCTAACAAAAGAAAGCTAGAGGATTTTGGAGAGGTTAAGATGAGTTCGGATTCATCGGATCTCATCAAAATCATGAAAGAGAAGATGCCCCTAAAGCTAAAGGATCCGGGGTCATTTTGTATTCCCATAGGAGTGGGAGATGTCACATATGATGCATTATGTGATTTGGGAGCAAGCGTGAGCATCATTCCGCTTGCCTTATGCAGGAAGATAGGTTTAGGCGATCCTAAACCGGTAAAGATGACGTTGTACATGGCGGATCGATCCATAACTCGTCCCGTCGGTATAGTTGAAGACGTCCCAGTCACGCTTGGTAAGTTCTATGTTCCTATAGACTTTGTTGTGCTTGACATTCCTGCAGATAGTCCGGTTCCGATCATTCTCGAAAGTCCGTTTCTTGCAACATCCGGCTGTATAGTCGATTGCCAAAATGCTAGACTCGCCTTTGACATAGAAGAAGAAAAGGTAGAGTTCTTTCTTTCCACTTTAGTGAAGGAACTAGCCTTCGATGAGGATATATTCAATATCCTTGACGAAGAGCTATCTAGAGAGGAGGTAAGCTCTATTCTCTTCAAAGATCCCTTGCAAAATGTTCTTTCTATGAGCATAATGGATATAGGGGAAGAAGAGGAGTGCAATGAGGCAATTGAAGCCTTAGAAAACCAAAAAGAAGTGTGTGAAGAAGAGTTCGAGAAACTCCACGATGAGGCAGAAAACGTACGGATCCACGGCCAGACAGCCTATTCCACGGCCGTGGAATTCATCAACACAAACGTGGAGCATTCCAGTAAGTTACACGGCTGTGGAGGAAACAGAGGCACCATATTTACTTTCCACGCCCAAAATCACGGCCGTGGAGAAGGCAGGGGTGCCGTAATTTTGGGTGAAACCGAAGGAAATTGGGCTTCCTCCACAACTTTTCCCGAATCTTCTCCAACACCTTCTACTCCCTTAGACACTTCTAAGGAAGCATCGGATATTCCTCAAGAGCCATTGGAGACTCCTATAGTGATGGAATTGAAACAACTTCCTACACATCTAAAGTACGCATTTCTTGGACGTAATTCTACCTTTCCGGTAATTGTTAGTTGCGAATTGAGCATAGATGAACATACTAAGCTTATGGTTGTCCTTAAGAAACATAGGAAAGCCTTAGGATATACTATAGAGGATTTAGTAGGAATCATACCTTCCCTATGCATGCATAAGATCTTAATGGAAGAGGACTTTAGAACTTCGCGACAACCTCAAAGGCGGTTAAATCCGACCATGAAGGAGGTTGTCAAGAAGGAAATTCTTAAACTACTTGATGCAGGTATCATCTATCCTATCTCCGATAGCAAGTGGGTGAGTCCCGTACAGGTGGTTCCGAAGAACGGAGGAATGACGGTCATCACCAACAAAAACAATGAACTCATTCCTACATGAACCGTAACAGGATGGCGGATGTGTATAGACTACCGCAAGCTAAACAACGCGACGAGGATGGATCACTTCCCACTACCCTTCATCGATCAAATGCTTGAAATGTTAGCACAACATTCACACTTTTGCTATCTTGACGGTTATAGTGGTTTCTTTCAGATTCCGATACACCCGGATGATCAAGAGAAGACCACGTTCACGTGCCCGTGGGGTACGTTTGCCTATAGGAGGATGCCGTTCGGGCTTTGCAACGCCTCAGCCACCTTTCAAAGGTGCATGATGGCCATCTTCTCGGAATATATAGAGGAAATCATGGAGGTTTTTATGGATGACTTCTCCGTTTATGGTTCCTCTTTTGACAATTGTCTTTCTAACCTTGCTCTTTTGTTACAAAGGTGTGAAGACACTAACCTAGTTCTTAATTGGGAAAAGTGTCAATTCATGCTGAAGGAGGGCATTGTATTAGGACACTTAATCTCTAGTAGAGGGATTGAGGTGGATAAAGCTAAGGTAGAGACAATAGAAAAGCTCCCTCCCCCAACTTCAGTGAAAGGGATAAGGAGTTTTCTAGGACATGCTGGATTTTATAGACGCTTCATAAAGGATTTTTCTAAGATATCAAAGCCGCTTACTAATCTATTGATGAAGGACGCAGTTTTTGATTTTTCACAAGAATGTCTAGATGCGTTCAATATGATTCGGGAAGCTCTAATCTCAGCCCCGATTATCCAACCTCCGGATTGGAATCTTCCCTTTGAGGTTATGTGTGACGCAAGTGACGTAGCTATAGGAGCTGTCCTTGGACAAAAGAAGGAAGGACGAACCCACGCTATCTACTACGCTAGCAAGACGCTAGATGAAGCGCAGCTCAACTACGCCACTACAGAAAAAGAATTCTTAGCTATTGTATATGCAATTGACAAATTTCGCTCTTATCTTGTAGGTGCAAAGGTGATTGTATACACGGATCATGCTGCGATCCGGTATCTACTTGCAGAGAAGGATGCGAAGCCAAGGCTAATTAGATGGATTCTTCTCCTACAAGAATTAGATCTAGAGATCCGCGACAAGAAGGGTTCGGAAAATTCTGTTGCGGATCATTTGAGTCGTCTAACACATCTAGAGGACGACCATCTACCTATAGATGACTCCTTTCCGGACGAGCATTTACATATCATAGAGGAGTCCATCGACGTTATCACCAAAGGTAACGAACCATGGTTTGCTGATTTTGTTAACTATTTGGTTTGTCAAGAACTACCGTCCGGATTATCCTACGCACAAAGAAAGAAGTTCTTTAAGGATGTTCGGGAATACTTTTGGAATGAACCTCTCCTCTTTATGAGAGGTCCGGACGGCATTATTTGGCGATGTGTGCCAGAAGATGAGATGCAAAGTGTCATCCGTTATTGTCATTCACTACCTTGTGGAGGACAGGCTAGTTCGAACAAAACTAGCGCTAAGGTATTGCAATCTGGATTCTTTGGGCCTACTCTATTTAAAGATGTGCAAACCTTTGTTTCCTGCTGCGATGCTTGTCAAAGAACAAGCAATATATCTAGGAGGAATGAGATGCCCCTCAACAACATCCAAGAGGTGGAGATCTTTGACGTTTGGGGAGTAGACTTCATGGGACCTTTCCCATCATCTTGTGGAAACCAATACATACTTTTAGCGGTGGATTATGTTTCGAGATGGGTTGAAGCAATTGCCTCTCCCACCAATGATGCCATGGTAGTGGTTAAGTTCTTTAACAAGACCATCTTCCCACGATTTGGGATACCACAGACTATCATTAGTGATGGAGGTTCTCACTTCATTGCCCGACGCTTTGAAGCTCTTCTAGCTAAGTATGGGGTGACTCACAAGATCGCCACCCCTTATCATCCAGAAACTAGTGGACAAGTGGAGATCTCAAACCGGGAGATCAAAGGAATCCTAGAGAAGACGGTTTCAAGGACTAGGAAGGATTGGTCTTTGAAGCTAGATGATGCATTGTGGGCGTACCGGACTGCATATAAGACTCCCATCGGAACTACGCCATACAACCTTGTGTATGGGAAGTCTTGTCACTTACCGGTAGAGTTGGAGCATAAGGCGTATTGGGCAATAAAGTGGTTGAACTTCACCATGAAGGAAGCAGGAGAGAAGCGTCTCTTGGACCTAAATAAGCTTGAAGAACTTCGCTTGAACGCCTACGAAAACGCCAAGATCTATAAAGAAAGAGCGAAGCGTTGGCATGATAAGCATATCATCCCAAAGGACCTCAAAGAAGGAGATCAAGTTCTCCTCTTCAATTCAAGGCTTCGTCTCTTTCCAGGTAAGCTTAAATCTCGTTGGACTGGACCCTTTCTAATCAAATATGTTTTTCCCCATGGTGCAGTTGAAGTATGGGGTGAAAAGGGCGGAAGCTTTAAGGTGAACGGTCAACGACTCAAGAAGTATACACCGGAACTCCAAGCTGAAGAGTTCGCGTCCACCGCACTCGAGTAAGTGCGAATATGGTCTAGCTACGGACCTTAAACAAAGCGTTTCTTGGGAGGCAACCCAAGGTATTGCTTTCGCATTCTTGTTTTTGTTTCATAGATTAGATTAGTATAGACGTTTTGCTTTCTTTTGCCTTCGATGTCTTCCGGTATGTTCGTGTTTTTGGATGTAGGATCAGTGGAAAAGAAAAGGGGAAGGAAAAGTTTGAAGAAAATTGACGAAACTTGGACTTTAACACATTATAGAGAGTTCCACGGCCAAAACCACGGCCGTGACAGCTACAGTGACCGTAATTTTCAAAAGCTTGAGAAAAATCACCAAAACCACGGTTCCGTACATTTCCACGGCCGTGGAAACCCCCGATAGACCATGATTTTCAAAAATTTTTACGGCCACTATAAAAACCACGTTTCTTCACAAACACAACAAAAATTCCCAATTCCACGCCCTATTCGCCGATTACCTTCCCCATCTCTCAATTCCTCGTTCGTTAATCGTTTTTAACAATTCTTTGGCCAAAATTGAAGAAATTTCCGTCACCAACAAGATCCAAGCAATGATTCGAGCGGCAATTACCGGAGAAGACAGAATTCGGATTCCAAAATCTGAAAACCTAGGTTTTTCACCTCTTCTTTCTCTTTGTCGATTCGGCTTCGTTTTTGCTAGAATTTTTAGGGGAACTGATTGGAATTGGACTGAAATTAGTCTAGGGCTGCTTGTTGTTGAGTTTGGTGTGATTCTGCTGAGTTTTGAGAATTTTTGAGACGAATCACGGTCTTTGGGCTTTCCACGGCCGGGGAACCTGAAGAACAGGCCGTGGTTTCCAACAGAAAAATGGATTTTGTAAGGAGAATGTCTGATAGAAATAAGAATAAGAAAAGGAAAGGTAACACCTCTTCCTCTTCTAGAGCACCACCAGCTGAGCCTTCATCACCCCCATCATCACCATCACCACCTCCCTCTAGGATCCCTACTATCCATGAGGATCACCTCAATGCTTTAGAGAGGATCCATAAGCGAGCTGTCATAGGACCTAGGTATTTGCTACTTGAGGAGCTAGAGCCCTTGCATGTGATAGGAGATCTCACTTGGCTATTGGATAGAGTCGGCTTAGTCATCTTCTCCGCTATTCGGGAAGATGCTTATGAGGAGATTACTAGGGAGTTTGTAGTCTCGTTTGAGCACAATCACGTTGACAGGACCGTTTCTTTCCGGCTGATGGAGAGAAACTATGATTTCTCTATTAGAGAGTTTGGAGCCTTCTTTGGGTTTCAGGAGACCTTCAATGGTCGATTCCCTAGTGGTGTGTACGCCAAGGATTTCTGGGCAAAGATTGCCATGATATAAGCCAGCGAGGACCACTGGCAACCTACTGATACCAAGGCTAGGTTGATCTACCACCTAGCCTTGAAGATTGCCGATAGAGTGCTTTCTGAGTGTCTCTTCCCTAGGACGGAGACACCTCAGAAGATCAAGACAGACGAGTTATTCTTGCTTTACAGTATGTTGTACGGTAGGCCAGCTGATTGTGCCACCCTGTTAGCTGCCACTATGAGCAAGCTAAAGAATAAGAGGGCCGGCAACATTGGATACGGTGGGATGGTCACCCACCTTGCTAGGCAATTAGGGGTAGACTTCTCCGCTTGCACCCGTATTGCAGCTAGACCCCTAGGACTTCAGAGCCTCATGACTAGAGGCATCATCTTCCCCACACATAGAGGTCCACCGTTCGCTGCTATGCCTTGGGAGAGTAGGACAGGGAGATGGATTGAGTGGCTTCCTGAGTATTCCATTATGGCTGGACGCCATAACTGGAAGGAGACGTTCGCTGCCATGCATGCGAACAGACTAGTAGCCCCTCCTTACGTTCCACCACCACCAGTTGTTGATGAGGAGGAGATGAGAGGGGATGACGAGTTTGAGGGAGGAGGAGCTGATCATGACTTTGGTACCTTTCCGGATCAGCCGGATGCAGTTCTTGACCTTCCTAGACACTCTCCCCGCCCCGCTAGAGCTTCTAGCTCTTCCTCTCGCCGTGCTAGTGTGAGCGAGAGGCCGACTTCGATGGCGGATCCTCCTACTTGGTATAGTACGCAGCCGGACTGGATGGGAGCTCCACCACCTTGGCATGCACAGCCGCCACCTGCACCAGCACCTTCAGACGCACCGACATGGTACAGCCAGCCGCTTGGTTGGTATGAGTAGTTGCTAGAGTGGGCTACCGACCTTTCCAGCAGGGTCGGAGCATTGGAGATCCGTGAAGATGCTAGGGATGCACGAGCCGCCGATCATGATCGCATGATGAGAGACATATACTGCCAGCAGTTTGGGCGGAACTATGATCCCGGCTTCTTCACGTTTCCACCTCCACCGGCACCGCAGTTTGGGCGGAACTATGATCCCGGCTTCTTTCTTTTCTTCTTTTTCTTTTTGAACATTGGGGACAATGTTTGTTCCAAGTATGGGGTGGGGTGTGACAAATCGTTTGTAATAACTCTTACTCACTTTGTATGCTTTTATCAAGAACACCTTGCATTCATTCTATTGTTACACATTTCATTATTGCATTGCATGAAAAAGCTTTTGAAAAACCCATAAAAATTGAAAAATTTTGAAAATTTTGTGCTTCTAAGGATAGAGATGATTTCTATGATAATCACTACTTGTGAATTGAGTTTTGATAACAATCACATGCTTAAACAAATAGTGAATTGAAAAGAAATTGATTGAGTTGATTATCCCTCTTTTGCAAGTTTCATAATGGGATGAGTGTTACCTAAATCATATTGGGAAATCAAGGTTGAAATCACATGATAAGTTCCTATACTTCTTGTTGAAATGATTAAGGCAATTCGATTTTCTTTCTTCTTTCTTTGATCATTTAGCCCCTCAATGAAATAATGGCCTCCTTTACCTATCTAGGAATTTGGAGGAGTTGATATTTGGCATGTTTGATGTGGGAGGGCCATGAAAGCAATATTTTGCATTCAAAGAATAGAAAGAACTTGTAGGTTTGGGGAAGTCAATCACGACGATGAGTAACTCGGCACCATTCACATAGCCGGGTGTTTGTGTCTTGCCAAAGTCGGATTGAGCGATATTCCTAGCGGATTATGGTATGTGCATCAAGGGTTTGAGGCATCTCGCAAAAATGAGAATCGCCAATCTCCTAGGCTTCGGTTTTTGTGCACCTCTGTCCATAACTCAAAAAGTAAAGTCGAAAAATGAATTGAAAAGAAGAGAGCGAAGCTCTAAGTTGAAAGTGTTGCGGAAACCGCAAAAGAGAAAGAAAAGAGTTAGTTATCCACTTTCCCGGATTCATGCACCACATTCCTTAAAGTTTCCCTTCCCTTTCCACATTCTAGACCTTGTTTGAAAGTCCTTAAGATCAAGAGAATGATATATGACTTAGTGATCTAAATTGAAGTTTCTTATGATTGATTTTGATAATGTTTGAAGGTTATGATGTTTACATGGAAGTTTGATCAATTCATGAGTTTTCTTTACTCTTTACTCTTTGATTATGTATATGAAAGTCTTATGAACGAATGAAGCAAGATTTGAGGATGATCTATTGACTAGAAAAGCACATTCATCTAAAAGAAGTTTTGTTTTTGAGAGTGTATCCATATTTCATCCTAACTTGAGTTTTAAAGCTTTTGAAAGACCTTGCTTTGGGACGAGCAAGTGGCAAGTATGGGGTTATTTGTTAGCATGAAATATTGTGATATTTTAGGCACGTTTTCTAGGTGTATTTCATCAATATTAGTATTCATTGATAAAGCATTGGAGCAATTGTGAGCTAGTTTATCTATATTGTCAATATAGAGGTCTACATAAGCTTTGTGTTGATTGTAGGCAAATAAAAGCTAAAACCGAGCGAATCAAGGGAGAATGGAGATATATTGAGCATGTCCAAGGATTGAGGACACCACAAAGGAGCTAAGGAAGATGCTAGGATGAAGATTGGCACAAAACAAAGGAGATTTACGAGCAATCTATGTTCCACGCTCTAAAATACGGCCGTAATGAAGTTCACGCTCTAAACCACGGCCGTGGAACTTTGGCAACACAAGCGTAGAGCATTCCAGTGAGTTACACGACCGTAATCAAAATCCACGCTGTAAACCATGCTTTAAACCACGGGCGTGGAATCCTCTATGACGTGATTTAGGCGATCTTTTAAACGTACAAATTAAAGCCACGATCTTTTACACAATGGGCTGGACACTTATTCTATCTTGTCCTATAAAAGGACGGAAGGAGAGAGATTCCGTCACCTCCGCTTAGACCTCTGTTTAGACCGCGCTTAACCCTATTGAGAATTCCGAATTGACGGAAAGGCTTAGAGGAAGAGTGAAGATTTGGAAGATTGTTCGTACGGAGATTACGTCTTTTGTCCTTAGGTTTGATTTGAAGACGGATTGATATCCCGTTCTTCGTTCTTATCAAGGATTGTGATTGTTTGTGTTATTCCGAATCTGCTATACATCATTACTCTTGTTTGTGGATTTGAGATTGATTTGAAGTTTATTCAAGGTTTTCGAAGGTTTTCATCTTTCATTATTTCAAATCTTGAATTTGATATCATAATGACTGTTGTTGGATAAAACCCTTTAGCAATTCTAAGGTGAAGGGTTGATAGTTGTGGCTTAGATGATGGTAGATCGATCGTAAACAGATTGGACCTTGAGAGTTAGAGAGAATCGCCGACAAACCAAAATCACGGTGTGTTCTTGAGTTCCACGGCCGTGGAATCTCAAGATCTACCCGTAATTTCCCTTAGTTTACGAACCTTGTTTTTACTTTAATCCAAAGTTAAAGATTTACTTTAACTTAGTCTTGGCTTGCCTTTTCTAGGTGTTAGTGAAGCCTCAATAACCTCTACCTGGATTCTGAGTGTCACAACCTTAATCGGTTTAGTTAGTCTTGATCCTTGGATTACAAGTTTGGGTATTTGATATTAATTCTTGTCTTTAGATCCTTTCTATACTGAAGCCTCAACAACCTTTACAGAGAGTACCTTTAGATAAGTCATATAAAGCCTTGGAACTTCACCGTACATTGATTTACATTTCTATACCTTTGCAACCCTCAACTCTGTCCTTATATCTTTAGTATATCTTGAATCGATTGCCACAGCTGAATTCCTGGATCTTTAGGATTGTTGTTTTCCCGATATTTACAAAGCTCATACATTTACTCGCTTGACAATTCTAAAATTGGATTTAACCCCCAAAATCCCTGTGTTCGATACTCTGGAATTCTTGCTTAACTATATCGATCCGTACACTGCGGGTTCGCTTGCTTGATTTCTAGTTTTATAAATTTAAGACATATTTGCACGCACGCTAAGTGGCGAACAATACTCACCAGACTTCACAAAGGCACAACGAGAGAAGGTGAAGGCCGAAGCATGACATTACGTTTGGGACGATCCATAACTTTGGAAGCATTGTAGTGATCAGGTAATACGTCGTTGCATCCCTAACCATAAGGTACAATCTGTCCTTAAATTCTGTCATTCTGAAGCATGTGGGGCACATTGTGGGGCCAACAAAACTGCTAGAAAGGTTTTAGATGCGTGATTCTTTTGGCCACACATCTTTATAGACGTTTTTGCATTTTGCAAAGTGTGTGCTAGGTGCCAAAGAGTAGTTAACATCTGTAGGAGAAATGAAATGCCTGAATCTTCTTTATATTTTGCGAAATATTTGATGTTTGGGGGATAGATTTCATGGGTCCTTTTCTTTCTTCTTTTAGGCACACTTATATATTACTTGCGGTGAACTATGTTTCCAAGTGGGTGGAAAGAAAAGGCCACCAAAACTGATGATTCTAAAGTGGTTGCAACTTTTCTTAAGGATAGTATTTTTGGAAGGTTTGGAATCCCGAAGGCTTTGATAAGTGACAGGGGCACCTATTGCTGCAACAAGACAATCACCGCTCTCCTTTAGAAGTACCACGTCCACCAACGAGTGTCAACGGCCTACCATCCGCAAACAAATGGTCAAGCGGAGGTGTCCAACCGGGAAATCAAAACCATTCTTGAAAAGACGGTTTCTCCCGGAATGAAGGATTGGAGTTTGAGGCTAAATGACGCTCAATGGGCTTACCGGACAACATACAAGACTCCTGTAGGGATGTCTCCATTCCGGCTTGTGTTAGGAAAAGCTTGCCACCTTCCGGTAGAGCTTGAAAACAAGGCATGGTGGGCGGTAAAAAAGTGCAGCACGAATGTTGAGGAGGTAGGAGAGTTCCAGAAGTTCCAATTGCAAGAGCTGGAGGAGTTAAGGCGCGATGCGTATGACCATGCCACTGCAATCAAAGAAAAGACAGAAGTGTGGCATGACCGGAACATTCTATGGATAGACTTCAAAGCGGGTAACAAAGTTCTCCTTTTTCAATCTCGTTTGAAGCTTTTTGTAGGCAAGCTGCGGTCATGGTGGACAGGTCCATACGTGATAGCTGAAGTATATCCCCATGGCGCTCTGGATCTTTATGATCCACAAACGCACAAGATATTCAAGGTCAACGGACAAAGGCTCAAGCCCTATCTTGAATGAGTGAAGAATGACCCCATTGATGAATTGGTGTTGGAGGAGGCCCAAGCAGAGAAGTAGGGTCCTTACGTCGAGCCAACGATAGAAAACAGAGGCGCTGCTCGGGAGGCAACCCGAGAGAATAAGAAAAAGAGCTTCTGTCAAGAAAACCGCCCTTGCGGCACCATGTCACATCCCCTACGGTGACAACCTTGCCCAGTGTTGGGTCTGCGTCTGCAACAACTCTGTCACCGCCCCCGCGGTGACATCCCTACGCCCCTGCGGCCGCCACTCTTGACATGCAGCCCCCGTGCGCCCCCGGTGTTGGGTTTGTGTCTCCCTCTTCCTTGTCACCGCCCCCGCGATGACAAGCCCCCGGCCCTGCGGATTTACCCAGAAAAAAAAAATTGGAAATTCCAAAATACCCTACACCTACCCCACCAACCCTTCTCTCCCTCCTCACCTACCACTCGTTCTCTCTCCCAACCTCGCACTCTCACAAGCCAACGCCCCTGCGCCCTACTCTCTCCCTCGCGACACCCTACTCACGCCCCTGCGCCACCCTGACAACGCTCCGGCGACACAAACCCTCACGCCCCTACGCTAAGCTCCACAAGTCTCTACCACCACCACCCGCAATCTCTCCAACCTCAACCCAAAACACCTCTGATACGCCCCCGGATGGCGATGTCATCCGTGTTCCAAGCTAGAAGGACCCGACACCATTATGAAGACATTTAAATATTTAGGCTATTTAATAATGGACTTCTCATATTCAGAACTTTAATTCTGGAACTTAATTCCGTGACTTAAATTCCGACCTTTCATTTTAGGCTTTTCTTTTCCGGAACATAATTCCGGCTTTTAATTCCGTCATTTATGTTTTGACACTTTGTATGGCCTCCATCCACTATATAAGGATGGCTTGGATCATTTGTAAGTTATGTCTAAGTTGAAGTCTAAGTATTGAGAAGGAAAATCCTCTTACTTGGTTTAGGCATCACCTCTTCTTCAATCCTCTTAAAGTTGTATCTTGGATCTAGTCTTTGATCCAAGCATTCATACTCGAGGATCCTTTTGAAGGATCAACATTGTCTACTCCACTTTGTGGATGATTCGAGCTAACTAGATCAGACCAACCGTACGCTTCCGCATCCATTTCTAAGCCTCTGCCGCTCAAGTTCTTAGTTTGATGTAACAAGAACGATCAAGAAGAAGTAGTTGAAGTTTCTCCTCGATCTAGATCTGTCGTATTTCTATCATTGGTATCAGAGCAAGGGATCGAGGTCAAGTTCGATAGTTCATCATCAAAATTTTTTTTTCTCTTTGTTGTTCGTCGAAGATCTTCAAGTGTTCTTCAGTGTTGTTTGAAGATCTTCAAGTGTTCTTCGGTGTTCTTCGAAGATCTTCAAGTGTTTCTTCATCGTTCATTATGTTCTATGATGATTATGATTCTTATGATGAGGATGAAAAATGGTTACCTACAACATATCCACCGAAGGCCAAACAAGGCCGACGAGGAGAATATGAGGATGAGGAGTGGTTGCCTCCTCCGGACCCACCAAGGCCAACTTATACCATGGACGGGCACCAACGGTATCCACACCGACAAACTTATTTTGAGGATACTTATATTGCCCCAAGACGTCATGTTAATGACATAGAAGAGTTGGTCGTGCTCAAGGTAACAAATGATGATCTAAAGCGTGAGATTCAAATATTGAAGGAACAACTTCTTGCATTAACGACGGTTGCCAAACAAGAAGAGCCTCACGTAGAGTCCCAATGAAGGTTTCAGTTGGTATTCCAACGGTTGTATGATGAAGTTGAAGACGAGGAAGATGTCGTCATTATTACTTGTGCCCCGGTTATTCCAATTCATCTTGTCAATCCGTTATGTGGAGAGTACTTTCAAGATGACAAGGATCAAGCCATCATTGAGAAAGAAGAAATCATCGACTCCGACAACGGCACAATGGTGTTGATGGAATACAAATCCAAGTCGTATGATCCGATGTTTGTCTTTACATTGCCAACTAACTCCCATCTTGGCTTGCATTTCAACATTTTTAGTGTGCCTCCACCGCTCAAAAGCAAGACCATTTGCGGCATAAGAGACAAAGTCCACAATGTCACCATCATGTCGAATATAAGTTCGAGCGTCCCGATCCGGAGTTTGTCCTATTTATGTTCAACAAGCTTGGCGGCCCCACCGTTATTTTGAAAGACTACAAGTCCAAGCCGCCCGACTCCAACAATGGGCATCCAGTGCTGCATTTCAAGTGTCTTGTTCCTCAAGTGACTCCTTTCTTTTTTGACGGTGAAACGTGGACGTTTCACATTCAAGAGGAGGAGAATGATACGCCCCCGAATGGCGATGCCATCCGTGTTTCTGGCTAGAAGGACCTGCACCATTTGGAAGACATTTATTATTATTCGGCTATTTAATAGGCCTTTTATATTTGGAAGTTTAATTCTGGAACTTAATTCCGTGACTTAAATTCCGACCTTTCATATTTTAGGCTTTTCATTTACCGGAACTTAATTCCGACTTTAATTCTGTCATTTATATTTGAACCTTTGGTCAGCCCCCATCCACTATATAAGGATGGCTTGGTTCATTTTTAAAATCATGTCTAAGTTAAAATCTAAGTATTGAGAAGGAAAATCCTCTTACTTGGTTTAGGAATCACCTCTTCTTCAATCCTCATAAAGTTCTATGTTGGATCTGGTCTTTGATCGAAGCATTCATACTCGAGGATCCTTTTGAATGATCAACATTGTCTTCTCCATTTCGTGGATGATTTGAGCTAACTAGATCGGATCGACCGTACGCTTCCGCATCCAATTCTATGTTTCCGCTGCTCAAGTTCTATGTTTGATCCAACTCGAACGATCAAGAAGAAGTAGTTGAAGTTTCTCCTCGATCTAAATCGCCCATTATTTCTATCATTGGTATCAGAGTTCGGGATCGAGATCAAGTTCTTTACTTATGCTCTTGATTGTACATCAAAAAAATTTTTCTCTCCTTGGTGTTCTTCAAAGTTATTCAGTGTTCTTCAAAGTTCTTCAAGTGTTCTTTGAAGATCTTCAAGTGTTCTTCGGTGTTCTTCGAAGATCTTCAAGTGTTCTTCAGTGTTCTTCAAAGATCTTCAAGTGTTTCCTCATAGTTCATCATGTTCTATGATGATTATGATTCTTATGATGAGGATGAGGAATGGTTGCCTCCTCCATATACACCTAAGGCCACACAAACCACCCGGAGGTACCGACTGAGAGAATATTTTGAGGATGAGGAGTGTTCGCCTCCTCCAAATCCACCAAGGCCCAATAAGATCGTCCATGAGTATCAATGGTATCCACAAGAACGCCAACAATGTGCTGCCGTATTAGCCAAAGAAAATGCCGCTCTAAAGCATGAGATAGAAGTTATAAGGGAAACAATACTTGCCCAAACGACGCTTGCCCAACAAGAAGAACCGTTTTATGATGGTCAATTAGAAGAGGCCAAGGAAGAAACCGTCATCGACAATGTTGAAGTCATCACCGACAAAAAAGAAACGGACTTCAACAAAGTCGACATCATCAAGGGTGAAGAAGCCATCAACCATGATAATGACACCATTATATTATTGGACTACAAATTCGAGCCGGCTAACCCGATGTTTGATTTTGTTTTGTCTAAAAACTTAATTACCGGCTTACCCTTGCTTCTTTTCGGCATGCCTCCGACGTACAATGTCACAAGCTTGGACGGCGTGGTAGATAAACTCACCGGCGAGACCATCCATATGTACTACAAGTTTGAGCCGCCCGATCCAGAGTTTTTCCTTGTTATGTCGGACGACTTGCCACCCACCCAAGGCTTGATTCACAATTTTAAAGAGTATCGGCGTCATCAAATGAAATCAATCAAATACCGGTGCTCTTTCCGGAACCTTGTCGGCATAGTCAACAAGCTTGGCAACCCACCGCCCTTTTGAAAGACTACAAGTCCAAGCCGCCCGACTCCAACAATGTGCATCCGGTGGTAAATTTCAAGGGTCATGTTCCCAAAGATACTCCTTTCTTTATTTTGACCGTACAAACGAGGACGTTTCACATTTAAGAGGAGGAGAATGATACGCCCTCGGATGGCGATGCCATCCGTGTTCCCGGCTTAAAGGACCCGACACCATTATTAAGACATTTAAATATTTCGGATATTTAATAATGGACTTTTTATATTCGGAACTTTAATTCCAGAACTTAATTCCGTGACTTAAATTCCGACCTTTCATTTTAGGCTTTTCATTTCCGGAACTTCATTCCGGCTTTTAATTCCGTTATTTATGTTTTGACTCTCTGTATGGCCTCCATTCACTATATAAGGATGGCTTGGCTTATTTGTAAGTTTTGTCTAAGTTGAAATCTAAGTACTGAGAAGGAAAATGCTCTTACTTGGTTTAGGCATCACCTCTTCTTCAATCCTCTTAAAGTCCTATCTTGGATCTAGTCTTTGATCCAAGCATTCATAATCGAGGATCCTTTTGAAGGATCAACATTGTCTACTCCACTTCGTGGATGATTCTAGCTAACTAGATCAGATCAACCGTACGCTTCCACATCCATTTCAATGCTTCCGCCGCTCAAGTTCTATGTTTGTTCCAACTCGAACGATCAAGATGAAATAGTTGAAGTTTCTCCTCGATCTAGATCGCGCATTATTTCAATCAACCTCCAACCACTAACACTCACCTTCCATCACTCTTTACCACCACCGGCGACATCTCCACCAGCCAGAAGCCACCGGAAAGCACCACAGCTCCACCACCAGCGAAGCTGTCACAAAATCCCCTTCAGCATCTTCTCCCACCCCTGCGCCTGCAAGCCTCCACACTTGCGCCTCACCGCCCTTTCGGATCTCATAGCTGCCCCTGCAGAAATAGCAATAGAGGGATCGTCTCTTTCTCTATTTTTGAACTTTCTGATTCCTTTGCTCAATTCTTTGCAAGAAATGGAACCCCAAAGGAAATATAAGATGTCTGAGATTGAGAAGACCCGCTACGGGATTGTGCAACACCGGATTGTGTATGCAACCCGGTTTTGGCACATTACGACATTGGAGAAGCTAGGCATTTCGGAGAGCATGCAATCTTTCCTCACCAATGCTGGGCGTGGCGACTTTCTCAACAAGAGTGCCCCCATATACCCTGAGCTCAATTGACATTTCATCGCCACCTTCACCATGGAGAAGGAAGATCATGTGTGTGTTGGGCTTTCCTTCAAGTTCAACAAGAAGAAGTACACACTTGCCTACCTCCAGCTGCAGGAGGCCTTTGGGGTGACTCTCAACCCCTCTGACAAGTGGTGGGAACCCATTCCGACACCGAACCTATGTGAGTTCTTGCAAGCTGCAACCGGTTTTAAGTTTCATGCCGGGGGTGAGTATAGCAACAAACTAACTCACCCTTGCTTGAGGCTCCTCTCCAAGATCATCATGAGTGTCTTCTGTGGAAACAAGGACGAAAACAAGGTTGCTCTTAAGGACCTTCCATTGTTGTACGCTTGCCTCCCGACGAGTCAGGCGGTGCCGGATTGGCCGTACCTCTTCCTTACCACTTTTAATTGGATTAGGATGAACGAGCCTAGAGATATCGTTGGCGATGGGGTGATATCCTTGATTTCCGAGCAGGTGATGAACCTTTCTGACCTTGAGGGGAGAACATTTTTTGGTTTTCTTTTGGAGATGGGAGCCACTTAACCTACCTTCCTCGGCCCTTACCCTTTGGAGATGAGCTCTCTGAGCTCTACATCCCGGCTGATCCGTATGTGCCGAGGCGGCCTCAGGTGGCCATTGTGGAGAGACATGCTGCGAGCTCCAGCTGGGCTCATAACGAG
The DNA here is from genome assembly GCA_033239125.1 of Fagopyrum homotropicum. Taxonomy (NCBI): domain Eukaryota; kingdom Viridiplantae; phylum Streptophyta; class Magnoliopsida; order Caryophyllales; family Polygonaceae; genus Fagopyrum; species Fagopyrum homotropicum. The sequence continues at coordinate 94,453,751 of BSWB01000002.1, read as the reverse complement.
GACCACATGCCCATTCCAGACGATGAGGAGATGCCTACTGCAACGGGAGATGATGGTCCTGCACTTGAGAGCCTTCAGACTCAGATGGTTGTCTTGACCACTCAACACCAGGCTTGATAGACCGAGTATCAGCTGACCATGTTGGAGCAGCAACAGACTTGGTAGTCCAGCTTTTCCACGTCCTTGACCGCCCACTTTGACCGGCGCCATGACGCTTGGCAGGCGGCCCAGCAGCAACTACTCGAGGCTTAGAAGTTGGCTTGGTAACCCAACTTTGAGACTTCATTTGGCCGCCGGATGGATGCTCAGCAGGACTGCCTCGACGACATCTACCGCCGGCATGAGCACTTCTTCAGCCACTTCCCCTTTCCGCGGGAGCAGGGTCCGGTTGGTCCAGCCGGACCATCCTAGTAGTGGGTATCCTCTCTTTCCCTTCTCCATCATTCATCTTTGCTTTACTTTCCACTTTGAGGGCAAAGTGTGCTTCAAGTATGGGGGAGGGATACTATATTGGAGGTATAGTTTTTGAGTTTGTTTGAGTTATTTGAGTTGCTATGATGTGTAATTCAATATGAAAGGGCGGTTTAGGCAAAAACAAGGTAGACCGACCAACATTAGGTTGGTGCAAAAATGCACTTCAGGGATGAGAGGAATGTAAGAACCTTAGTCCATAGGAGCCTTGAGTCCTTGCTGAGCCCTAGATGACCCTGGCAGCCGCCTCTACGAATCCTATTAGCCGCCCCTGTGCCTCGGGAGGGCCGCCCCTGCACCTTGCCTGATCCGACCCTGCGGGTTTGTGCAACTACAGCCACCTTTGTTGACCTCTTGACCTTTCTTTTGGTTGACTTCTTTTATAAGACGTCCTATGCTTCTGTATGAGGGTTTTCCTCATCATCTTCAGCCCCATCTCTCTCCTTACGCTCTTCTACTTCTCTCCTTCTTCCTTTGACCTTGTTCTTGTTGGAATCAAGAGTTGATCTTGATTTAGGCTTGTGCTGAGTGGTATCTTGATGTTGAGCTTGTGGTTGAACTTTGTGGATGATGTACTGAGGTTGTAAGGTGTATGGGATGCTCTTCTTACTGCTTAGGGTTCTGCTATGGTAAGACCTTCACCTCCATCTTCCTTCCTTGTTCTTCCTTGCTTCTTTCTTTCTTCTTCAGTTTGGGATCACAAGCTGAGCTTGTGTGGATCCTTTCCTGGACGCTTGATGTTTATACATGTGTATATATGTATGTGTTATACTGCTATGTAATGGAGAAGTGAAGAGAGTCAAGAGAAAGATCGAAGAGAAGTCGGGGCCAACCTTCTGCACAGACAGCCTCACTTGCGCCTATCTTGAGCCGCACCTGCGCCTGGTGTGTTAGCCGCCCCTGCGCCCTGAGCCATCCGCCCCTGCGTTTGACTGGTTCAGCGCCCCGACGTCCTTTGTTTCCGCTGGTGCGTCCAGGGAATCCCTTGTTGGTATGATTCCTTCTTTCCTTTCTTTTAGCCTTGGCTTTGATGATAGCTACGCTAGCTTGGTTAGGATGAGTATGATGAGTTGTATGTTAGAGATGTGCCTTAGGCACTTGTGTTATATTGAGGTTATGCCTTAGGCATTTGTGAGCATGCTATGATCTTGAGGTTTTGATCGAGGTTATAGGAGGGTTGTGGTTATGGAGACGAATCTCCTAACCATTGCAGTATTTGATGTTGTGTACCTTGCTATTGTAGGCGTTGATTACTTTGTTCGCTCCAAACGGTGTGTGCAAGCTTTAAATTTATAACCCTAGATGTAAGCTTAAAACAAGGATGCGAACCCGCAGTGTATGGGTCAATCGTAGTAAAAAGCAAGGAATTCCAAGGGTCGATCACAGGCACTTAGTGAAACAAAGTCCAATCACGGTATGCTTATGTGTAAATACTAACCACAAGAGTAATTAAAACAATCAAAGATGATATAGAAGTCAATAAAGCAAACATGCAATTCTAGGGATTAAAGCATCTAGTTGTGGTTCCAACTCAAGATCTAAAGATAAGCGGACAAAGCTGAGGTTTTTGCATAGGGAAGGTATTACTAAAGTGGAATAGATCACCGGCTAAGTCTCACTATTCTCTAATCCTAAACCGTAACTCCTATTACCGGGTAAGTCTCAAGGAATTAAGTTAAAGAACTATAATCTCAAACTAACATACCATCTAAGGGAATAGAATCAACCTTTACCGGGTAAGTCTCAGGCTAACTCACAAAGATGGGATGAAAGCACACTCAAACCCCAATAAAGGACAAACCTTCATTACCTACACTTATGATCTTAGGTATACAAACTAAGGAATTACCGGGTAAGTCTCATCCTAAGCTTGCATTGGACCAAGAAAGGTGTAATAAGAATAGGATTTGGCAAACTCTAACACTTAACTCTCAGTTTAGGATCAGATAAGTCACCTCGGTCAGAAGAATTCCACCCCGGCCGAGATGTTCATCGACTGAGCGAGATGCTTAGGGTTAAGGTTAAAGACTCGAACTTTCAGGGTCCTACTGGAATCTAAGATTATTCTATCATTGTTTTTCCCACAACCTTCAGCCAATCACCCTAGAATCACACAAGGAAATTAGCCACTCATCATCATTATGAAAGTATTAATCAAATATATGGGAAGAAAGTGAATATTTGAACAAGAAGAATTTAATGAAAAGACTTCAATAACTGAATCAAATATCACAACAAAAACGTTCCTTGGATATAAATCCAACAAGGCAAGACAACAAGGAAGAGAATTTAAGGTAATCTTACAAGAAAACATTAAAAAAGCTATGAAAGCTATAGACTTCAATCTTCCTTCAACCTTCAAAAAGGTTCTTCAAGTCTCCCAACTGGAGTACGGCTGTTGTGGTGTATAAACCCTGATCGGTGGTATAGCATGCTCTTGGATTTGTGGAAATCCAACCCTTTTTATAGGAAAATAACCCTCCAAAGATAAGATATCTTAGAAAGATCTCTTCCCAAAAAAATAGGTAAAATATATCATCTAGTATATCTTCTTCCTTCCAGAAGCCAAGCCCAAAAATATAAGATCACTTTCCAAAGATAAAAGATCTCAGCCAAGAATAAAATATTCTCGCCGCGTCCCAGGTGTTCGCCTCGGTCGAGTCAACTTCCCTGGATCACCTCGGTCGAGGTGAATCTGTGGTCAACCGAGGTGAGTCACAACTGAATGTGAAATCTCTCAAATCTGGTCCAAAGTGAATCTCAAATCCACGGCCATGCTTCCTGGATGGTTCCTTATGTTCCTCAATGTAGCTCCAATGACTCCATAGCCCCTTTTGCTCCTTTTTGATGCAAAACGTGCCATTTTACCTACGATTACAACAAAACTAGGTGTAGACCTCGATTCCCGCAAAGGTAGATGAAATGGTAATATAATCACATAATATACATACAAACATGCAGATTATGAAAGATAAAACGTCCAAACAAACCCCAAAATATAGACATAATTCATGCTATCATACTTCCCCAAGGGAAAGCTATGACGTGGTATTGGTTATGAGTTTTGAAGGTAAGTCCACAGGACTTACTTAGCATACAATTTTGGTTTGTGTGATTGTGATGGTTGTGTGTGTGTTAAAACAATTGTGCATTTACAACCTAATCGGACTAGAATGACCATTGATTACATTAAATGGCCCAAGTGTATTTTAACGGGTCGTCACCAGTTGCGAGAAGCTCGCCGAGAGTGGAAGGAGGTGCTCGGAAACCAGTAGCTCAGGGGGGAGCTAGATCAACATGCAACACCTGAGTTAAATGGGGAAGAGATGGTGTTCGTTAGGCTCCTCATGCCACAAAAGAAGTTGAATTAGTAAAGGAATAACATAAATGAAAGATAATAAATGAATATGTATGGCATTGCATGTATGAGATGTTGATGTATGTGTGTGCTATTACTTTCATACTTATTCTATGATGTAGCTAACGGTGTATACAGTGTTGTAGATGATCTATAGGTTAGGAGGACTGCAGAGTGAGCCAAATGGTGTGACCAGCCGAGGACTTCTGTACATTAGGATGCGTGGGACATGGTATCTTTTGTATCAGTTGTTTATAATTGATGTTTTGTACTCGGCGTTGTGTTTGTAAACTCTTTTGATGTATTATATACAACTTTTATGTATTTGGTTTTAATCTTCCTGTGCCTTATTGTAAGATCCTGTGAACTTGGTGTCAGGCTAGGGTCAGGATCCATTGTGAGATCCTAGTCCAATGTAGCACTCTGAATCCCGTGGATTTGGGGTGTTATAGAGTTGTTATCAGAGTCTTAGGTTGACAACAACGACACTTGTTATCTACAATAAAGGTAGAGTGAATAAATAAACAAAACCCACATGGGGTTTGACTTTTCAAAAGGTTTTGGTTTTAAAGCGAGTATAGATGTTTTGGGATAGTGTGTACAGAAGTCGTCACCCATCTGAGGATGTTGACAGTATAGATATATATGTAGATATCTTCTATGTGCTGATGTGTATGCATGTACTACTGAGTATTATATATATATATATATATATATATATATATATCTATACATATGGCCTACATATAGCGTTATAAGATTAGGTGTGTATATTCTACAAATGGCTCAGAGTAAAGCAGTATTTGTAGTGGGATGAGATATATATACATATATATATATATATATATATATATATATATATATATATATATATATATATATATATATATATATATATATATATGCGCCATGTATATGAGGCTATAATAGCGGGTAGATCCACAACGGATTTACCAACCTTTGCGGGACCAACTGAAGCTTCTAGATTGAAGAAGAAACAACGGTTCGAATTAGTGAAAGATGAATTAGGGTCTTCGGGTGGTGAACCGGGTCGGCGTGTAGACGTTTGAGTGATCCCCGTTCTACACGGACTTCTAGTGAGACGAGAACTTGTTACAATTGTGGGAAGCCTAGACATATACGACCACAGTGTCCAAGATTGCCAATGACTTGTTTCACCTGTGGTAGACAAGTTCATAAAGCTGCCTTCTGTAGGCAAGTTGGAGTGGCCTCACGACATGGTTCCTCTTTTGCCGGTATGACGGGAGGTGATCGGAAGACATCTGGCCCCTTTTTGCGTTCTGAGTGCCCCTTGGCACCGATAGCTTGCTTCACCTGTGGTGAACTAGGTCATCTGGCCCCTTTTTGTCAACAAGATAGTGTTTCTTCTCAGCAAGACCTTCCTCTTTCCGGTGTAGAAAGAGTTGAAGTGGAGGCTATGGCAATTACCTTAGTGATACCAGATGAGCATAGGTCCGAATTCGAGTGATGATATGCAATGGAGCTGCTGGTGTTTGCTGTTGCAGGTACCATTCTCATTAATGGTTTACCTAGTGGAGTTTTGTTGTTGTGAGTGTTATGCACTTCTTATCTTTTGATGCATGCGTTAATAGTTGACTGTGAAAACAGTAGAAGGTAGACCTTCCTTTACAAGATCACCAGTAGGGGTCTGAGGTACCCGTGAGATGTGTGTTTGTCCCATTTATTCAGGGACTTGTGTATGGCTTGTAGATTTCCTCGTCATACCTTAGGTGCATGAGAAGGTCATTATGTGTGCAGCTTGGACGAATAGTTATCATGTTGTTAGATATTAGTTGGAAGGTTGTTATAGTCTTTATTGAGATCGATTAGATAGAGATCTTCCGAGGTTACGACCTTCGAAGAGGAGAGTTTTGTCATTTCTGCCGTACGAGCAACAGGGTTGATAGCACAAGAAGGTGATGTTCTCTAATGTTATGCCATGAAAAAGATAGTTTCATGTTGGAAGATATTCTAGTGGTTTATGAGTTTATAGACGTATTACCGAACCGTCTAGCTTGCCGCCTTAGTAGAGTGTGGACCTTAATATCGAGTTGAAGTATGATACGAGACTGATTAGGAAGACCCACAGCATATGGCGCCTATTGCGATGTTGTAACTGGCAACGTGAAGAGTTGATTGAGACGGGCTTCCTTCGCCCTAGTGTATTTAATGTCCCGTGCTGACCACCTGATGAGTTAGCTTCAAGAAGCAATTGTGTTTTTTTTCAAGATTCCATGGTGCTCAAGATATCACCAATGGAGGGTGAAAGAGAGCAGGATGTGCACAGGACGACATTTCATACCCGTTATGGACACTACGAGTTTGTAGTGATGCCATTTGGGCAGACGAATACCCAAACAGTTTTCATGGAGTTGATGAACAATATCTTCATCGACTTCCTGGATCAGTTTGTGGTGGTCGTTATAGGTGACATTCTGGTATACTCTCGTAGTAGAGAGGAGCATGCCGGTCATCTGAGGACGGTGTTGCAGATTTTGAGGGATAGAGAACTGCATGCCAAGCTCTCTAAGTGTGAATTCTGGATGACTGAGGTTGTTTTCCTTGGACATATCGTCTCCGCCGACGAGATTATGGTTGACCCGGCGAAGATCGAGTTTGTTGCTGCTTGGATGACACCGACGAATGTCAGGGAAGTGCGTAACTTTCTAAGCCTAGACGATTATTAAAGACACTTTGTCGAGGGATTTTCTATGATTGTCCGTCCACTGACTAGTCTTCTAAGGAAGACTACGAGATTTGTATTGACCGACCAGTGTGCTCAGAGTTTGGAGGATTTGAAGAGGCGTTTGACTTCTGCTCCTGTCTTGGCACAGCCACAGGGTGCTGGTGATTTCATGGTTTACAGTGATGCATCCATGCTAGGCTTGGGGTGTGTACTAATGCAGAGAGGCAGAGTGATAGCATATGCGTCTCGACAGTTGAAGATGTATGAGGAGAACTACCCGACTCATGATCTGGAGTTGGCAGCGGTAGTTCATGCTTTGAAGATCTAGAGACATTACATGTATGGTGCCACATGTCAGATCTTCATAGACCATAAGAGTTTCAAGTACATTTTCACACAGGGGGAATTGGATTACCGCCAGCGTTGATGGCTTGAGTTGATCAAGGGCTTTGACCTGAAGATTTTGTATCATCTTGGAAAGGCGAATGTTGTAGCTGACGTTTTGAGCTGGAAAATGCCTCGAGAGGAGGCGATTACTAGATTGACTGTACAGTCTCAACTTCAAAGGGATTTAGCCAGGCTAGAGATGGATATCCAGTTTTTTGCATTAGAGGTTCTACTTGGTCTGTTGGATGAGATCCAACAGAAGCAAGGGACCTGCCCGACCTTGACGAGTATTAGAGACAGGATGTCTCGTGGAGAGACACCGCAGTTTTCCATTGGAGCAGATGGAGTTGTGAGACATCATGATCGTATCTATGTACCCACTGATGCCGAATTAAGATAGTAGATCTTACAGGTACGAGTGGAGACACTCACATTGGTGGAGAAGGCTGAAGCCCGACTTAACCAGATTTGTGGCCTAGTGTACGACCTATCAACATGTCAAGATAGAGCATTTCAAACCCGGAGGTGAGCTCCATCCACTTCCAGTACCGCAGTGGAAGTGGGAGGATGTCTCCGTGGATTTTGTGACCGGATTGAGAGTCAGTAGGAGCTTTGATGAAATCTGGGTGATTGTGGATAGACTGACAAAGACAACACGTTTCATTCCCATCAGAGAGACGTGGCCGGTGAGCAGATTGGATGAGGAGTACACTAGACAAATAGTGAGACTCCATGGTTTACCGAGGACGATCATCTCAGATCGAGATGGACGGGTTACTTCGAGATTTTGGAAACAGATTCAGACTGCTTTGGGGACGAGTCTACACTTCACGACTGCGTTCCACCCCCAGACAGTTCGTCACTCAGAGAGGACCATCCAGACTTTAGAGAACATAATGCGAGCTTATGTATTGGATTGGGGACGGGGATGGTCTGATTACCTCCCACTCGTTGAGTTCTCATACAACAACAACTGGCATGCATCTATTGGGTGGCTCCTTATGACGCAATGTATGGACGTAGGTTCCGTACACCTTTATGCTGGGATGAGCCTAGCAGTATTAGTGGGATAGCACCGGAGCAGATTCAGGATGATAGGGTTCGAGAAGCGCTGATCAGAGAGAGGATGCTGGCTGCACAGAGTTGCCAAAAATCATATGGAAACGAGAGGCATGAAACGTTTTGGCATAAAGGGGAAGTTGAATCATTAATATGTCGGTCCTTTCGAGATACCGGATAGAGTCGGGAGGATAGCCTATAGATTTGCATTGCCCCTGAGGTTAGAGGGTGTTCACCTTGTGTTTCATGTGTCTCAGCTGAGGGAGTTTATACCAGATCCGAAACACATTGTAAGCTATGATGACTTGGTGATTGAGCCGGACGATACCCTTGCAGAGCACTCTATTGCAATCATAGAGTGAGGTGTGAGACGCTTGGGTTCAAAGGACATTCCTATGTTGAGGATATAGTGGTCTAGACGAGAACATGGTGAGGCTACATGGGAGACTGAGGATAGTATCCAAAGGAACTATCTAGAGTTCTACGCCGAGATAGATGCACCAGTAGGATCCCCGAATAGATCTTAGTGGCATCTTAGTGAGTTCATGCTATGCTTTGTGCTTATGTTATATGCTGTGTTTTCGTGATAGCTGTGATATGTGCATATGATCGGTTAGATCCTGTTTGCTAGCGCAAGATAGGAATAGTTGGAGATGGTTCTTTCCTCCATGCTATGGTGTATATGTTAGGATTAGCTGGAGATGGTTCTTTCCTCCATGCTATCTTTGATTGTCATAGTGTGAGTGGAGACGGTTTTCCTCCACATAGTAGTGTTATGTGTACGTTTTGGCTGGAGATGGCTTTCCACCACGCCAGTGTGATGTGGTTAGTGTTTGACTAGATATGATTTTCCTCTAGGCCTAGTTGAGAGTGGATGATAGTGTTGCTGGAGTGATGGTTCCTCCATGCTGTGTTTGAGGATATAGAATGTTATAGGTTGCGTGATGATGCCTCTGAGTACGAGAGTTATACCTCGGCTTATGGGTCTGAGAGGATTTGGGATTTTGCAAGTTTCGGGACTAAACTTGTTTTTAGGCGAGTGTGATGTAAGAACCTTAGTCCATAGGAGCCTTGAGTCCTTGCTGAGCCCTAGATGACCCTGGCAGCCGCCCCTGTGAACCCTGCCCTGTTAGCATCCCCTCCTCCTCAGGAGGGCCGCCCCTGCGCCTTGCCTGATCCGACCATGCGGTTTTGTGCAGCTGCAACCACCTTTGTTGACCTCTTGACCTTACTTTTGGTAGGCTTACATTATAAGCCGTCCTATGCTTCTGTATCAGGGTTTTCCTCATCTTCTTCAGCCCCATCTCTCTCTTTACGCTCTTCTCCTTCTCTCCTTCTTCCTTTGACCTTGTTTTTGTTGGAATCAAGAGTTGATCTTGATTTAGGCTTGTGTAGAGTGAGATCTTGATGTTGAGCTTCTGGCTGAACTTTGTGGATGATGTGCTAAGGTTGTAAGGTGTATGGGATGCTCTTGTTGTTGCTTAGGGTTCTGCTATGGTAAGAACTTCACCTCCATCTTCCTTCCTTGTTCTTCCTTGCTTCTTTCTTTCTTCTTTAGTTTAGGATCACAAGCTGAGCTTGTGTGGATCCTTTCCTGGATGCAAGATAATCATACATGTGTATATATGTATGTGTTATGCTTTTGTGTGATGGAGAAGTGAACAGAGTCAAGAGAAAGATCGAAGAGAAGTCGGGGCCAACCTGCTGCACAAACAGCCGCCCCTGCGCTTGTCTTGAGCCGCCCCTGCGCCTGTCTTGAGCTGCACCTGCACCTGGTGTGTTAGCCACCCCTGCGCCCTGAGTCATCCGCCCCTGAGTCTGACTGGTTCAGCGCCCCGGCGTCCTTTGTTTCCGCTGGTGCGTCCAGGGCATACCTTGTTACTTATCATACAGTTCTGGTTTGTGTGATTGTGATGGTTTTGTGTGTGTTTATATGATTGTGCATTTACAACCTAATCAGACTATGATGATCATTGATTACATTAAATGGCCCAAGTGTATTATAACGGGTCGTGGCCACTTGCCAAAAGCTCGCCGAGAGTGGAAGGAGATGCTCGGAAGCCAGTAGCTTAGGGGGAGGTAGATCCCCATGCAACACCTGAGTTAAAGGGGGAAGAGACGAGGTTCTTTAGGCTCCTCATGCCACAAAAGAAGTTGAAGTAGTAAAGGAACAACATAAATGAAAGATAATAAATGAATATGTGTGGCATTGCATGTATGAGATGTTGATGTGTGTGTCTGCTATTACTTTCATACTTATTGATTGTTGTAGCTAACGGTGTATACCGTGTTGTAGATGATCTGCAAGTTAGGAGGACTGCAGAGTGAGCCAAATGGTATGACCAGGCGAGGACTTCTGTACATTAGGATGCATGGGAGATGGGATCTTTTGTATCAAATGTTTATAATTGATGTTTTGTACTCGGCTTTGTGTTTGTAAACTCTTTTGATGTATTATATACAGCTTTTATGTATTTGGTTTGAATCAAACTGTGCCTTGTTGTAAGATCCAATGAACTTGTTGTCAGGCTAGGGTTAGGATCCATTGTGAGATCCTAGCGCAATTTAGCACTCCGAGTCCCATGGATTTGGGGTGTTACAAGGAATTAGTGACATCATCAAGAAAACAAGAAGAGTGGCAAGGTGAATCATCCACCAATTCTAGTATAAATAGGTTCATGGGTGATTGCTAGAATCATCCACCAATTTCCCATTATTCTCTCTTTTTTCTTACTTACATTGTGTAATGGGTTTCTAATCACCTTGCTACTTTGGGTTGGTTTTGAAGCTGCATTACTGCTTTGGTTGTAAGTCTTTTTTAATATAAATATTATCCAGTCATATGTTTTATATTCCTTGTTCTTTAACTATCAATTGCATGATTTTAACCACTTAACTTGATCACCTTAGTGTCTAATTGCATGCAAAGAACTATGATTAATTTACTCCGGGTTCAGGTCTTTAATCTAGTAGAAAACCTTTAGGTAAAAGCTAGTTGTGATTACTTAAAGGAAAATAAATATAAATATAAAGAAAAGTCTAATGGTTTTATTCTTCTCTTTATATCCTTTGTCTTTGTTTGAAAGCTAGCTTGTGACTTGTTCTTATAGGTTTACGGAACATTAATATGTTAAGTTGTGTTGATGCCAGTTGGCTCAACACATATATATGATCAAGATGAGAACATTGCTGATATATTTATCAAAAGAACCAACCAAAGTGGCATTGCATGCTAAGAATCAACCTAGCGTAGTCATTTTCTCATCGATTTATTCACATCTTTACTTGTGTCTTTTGCTTTTGTCTTGCTACATTTCAATCCAACCCCCCCCCCTATTTGGTTACAATATCAATAATTGAATCTAATCGAAACATCAACTTAACTCTCTTGTGTTCGACCCTTGCTTACGCTATACATACACTTGTTAGTGTAACGTTAGGACTTCTACTTTGACCGAAGCTAAAATACAACGACCTAGGATTTTAGCGCTCGTCATGGTGCTAGAATCTTGAAATAGGATATTTACTTCACTTCTCTGAATCACAACATCTTCCACCAATAAGCTTTGCTTATTTTCACGTTTTCACTTTATTTTGGAGAACATGAACAAAGGTGCACAATAACAGAAGCCTAGGAAATTAGCAATCATCAATTTCTCGAGATGCCTCAAACCCTTGATGCACATACCATGACCTGTTAGGACTATTGATCAATCCGACTTTGGCAAGACACAAACACCCGGCTATGTGAATGGTGCCGAGTTACTCATCATCAAGATCAACGTCCGGAAACCTATTTTTTCTAACACTTTCAGTCATAATCTCAACTTCACCTCACACGCTTTTCATCAATTGCATCCATATTCCCGGATAGATAAAGGGAGGAAAATATGTATATGAGGGGCTAAAGCATGATCAAGAAGAAGAAGAAGGAGAGAATGAAGTGCCTTAATCATCCCATGAAGAATATGAGAGAACTCATAATGTGGTGTCAACCTTCAAATCCAACATAATTTTGATAAAAACAAAGTATTAAAAATGCTAGAATTTCAAAAAATCATTTAGCAACTTAAACATATCATAAAACCTTTCAAGCATATAAAGATTTCAAAGCTAATCTGCAAACAAATATCTTCATCGAGGTCATATCTGGAATGGAAGCACAAAATGTTTCAAAAATCTTTTGAGTTTAAAACCATCTCGGTCAAGGTGATTTAACTGTGCCCGAGGTATTCAACCGAGATGTATCTCAGTTTCACGACCTCGTTTGGTAAAAAACATCTAGGTTGAGCCAAAAAAATTTTCCAAACTGCGTTTTTACGTATTTCTCAAACAAAACTTGTATGCAATGCATGTAAATGGCATATAAGCACATATGAGCCAAATAAAATACTATCCGATAAGAGAGTCATACAAGCAAGTCAAGTAGGTCGAATAGATACAAACACCACATAATTAGGACACATTGTCCCAATGCGTCAAATATAAGTCGTAGAAACAAAGTATTCACCGGACATAAGCTGAAATGCATAATAATAAGAAAATAAACTCCATGAACGCTCAATCCTGGTCAGCTGGTGGTCATGGTAGTATGTCAGCTTGATGTGCAGGCGCCTCTCTCTAATCCTCCAAAGCCTTGTCGTCAAGGTCAGAGGTGGGAATGCCAGGTCCGCCGGTATCAGTGTCGGTATCCATTGCAGCAGCTCCTCCAATGCCATCTCCATCATCATATCCTTCAATTGCCTCTCTACCAGCATCCTTTTACATGTACGGGAACCAAGCAGCCGACCAAGACTAATGATCATAAAGTGAGAACTATAATGACCAGACAATACCCCTAGGAAACTTCGTTTCCCAAGGCGTGGAAACACAAGGTGAGCCAAGACTGCGGCGAACGAGTATACGTCGTGTGATCATCGTCTACAAACCCAGCGGCTTCGGTGCCGCAACCAACGTACATCCTGAAAATCTAACTCCATATAAGTAGCAATGTGGGTCACCAACCCACCATAGCAAATGTCTCCCTTAGCCTTCCCCTTCATCCTATGAACATCTTCTATCAACATGGCAGCAAAGTCCGGTACTCCTCCTATAACCATACAAGATAAACTGAAAAGCTCACCTTGTCGGATCTTCTAGGGCGTCTCAGTACGCGCCAGAAGCATCTCACTAAAAATATTGTGAGCTATACGGAAGGCTAGGTGGAAAATGATGCGCTTCCGAGAATCCCCGGGCTGCCATCCATCACGGTGGTTAGTCACTTAAGAAATCTCCCCCCAGAAATTACGAGCCTGTGCTCCAGAAGAAAATTCCGTCGTTGTAGGAGTAGGAAATCCAAAAATCTCCCCAAACTGCTCCAAGGGGACAATGTAGTTCTTGTTCACTAGCCGGTACTTGATTCATTTGCTCTCCCGCATGTAGAAAACTGAGCTCAAAAACTAGAACGTCGGCTCTAGATAAGCCCGCTCTCGGATGGCCATAAAATCCTCAAGTCTAACCATGGAAAGCATCTTCTTCAAGACCTCAACCATGTGAAGGCATTCAAAGTCAACAACATCAGCATATCGTGGGGCCACAATGGGACGCCCAAAAATCCTATCAAAATCTGGCTGAAACGTCTCGTGGATCACCGGAAGTGTGGGCTGTGGAGGAAGGGAAGGAGAAGAGTCATGGGAACTGCTAGGTTTGTCTCTCAGAGTCAAATGGCGATCAGATCTCCTCAGATTGCTCATGACTGAAAATCACCTCGGTCGGCTCAAGAATACCTCGGCCGAGACACATAAGGGGCAACCGAGGCAAACTTGTTGTGCGATTCGAGGTCCAAAAATCTGTAAGCTTTTCCCCCTAAAATCATTACCAATTACTTCCTAAGGGGTACTTATATTCTTTTTAACAACAATCAATGGCAACCAAAGCCAGATCCGAGCGGAATTGAAGAAAAGGAACCAAGTTAGGGTTTTGGGTAACATACCAAAAATGTGCAGGTTACAGTCGATTTTTGCGCTACTTGATTCTTGCAAACTGGTTCTTGTACTTCTCCTGAGGAATTGAAGACAAAAATCGTCGAAACGGGCTTGATTTGAGAACTGAAGCAAGAAGGGTTGCCGCGGTCGAGGAGGGAAAATGGAGAGAGTAAGGTGAGAGGAGAGTGAGTCGGGCCCCTTTTATACCCCTTGGAGAATTTGATTTCACCTCGGTCGAGGTGGTTCTGAATGGACCGAGGTGTCAGATCGAGGTGGTTGTCAGACAAAGGCGCCTTAGTTGACGGAGAACATCTCTGTCGAGGCGCTGTGACAAAAAGAGAGATGTGTCTCAGTCAAATCTCCGTCTTCTCAATTTCTCGAACGTCACTCCTTCCATGTAGCTCTTGAGTTGTAATTTCTTCTTAGAGATCACCTGATTCCTGTCTAGGGGGACACACAAAACACAAAGCAAATTATCTAAACTAAAGTAGAAAAACAGAAAAGAAAGCAATACTTGGCTTGCCTCCCAAGAAGCGCTTGGTTTAAGATCACTAGCTGGAGCGTATGTCATCCTCAAATAAGGTACAACGGTGCAATCTCCTCATCCGGAACTTCTGGTTGATACTACTTCAACCTATGACCGTTGACCTTAAAGCATCCGCTAGCTTCACCCCCATACTTCAACTGCACTATGGGGAAAGACATTTTTCACAATGTATGGTCATGTGCATCTAGACATTAACTTACTTGGAAAGAGGCGGAGACGGGATTTGAAGAGTAGAACAAGATATCCTTCTTTAAGCTCCATAGGGACGATATGCTTGTCATGCCATCTCTTCATTCTTCCTTTGTAGATTTTGGCATTCTCATAGGCGTTTAAGCGCAACTCTTGCAGCTCATTAATGTCTACAAGTCTCTTGTCTCCAACTTCCTTGATGTCAAAATTTAGCCACTTGATTGCCTAATATGCCTTGTGCTCCAGCTCAACGGGTAGATGACAAGACTTCCCATATACCAAATTGTAAGGGGTGGTACCATTGGAAGTCTTGAATGCGGTCCTATTATCCCAAAGAGCATCGTCCAGCTTCATGGACCAATCCTTCCTTGTCCTTGAAGCGGTATTCTCCAAAATTTCCTTGATTTTTCAATTAGAGATTTTCACATGCCCACTAGTTTCAGGTTGATAAGGTGTTGCTACCTTGTGGGTCACCCCATACTTCGATAGAAGTGCCTTGAATTTCTGGTTAATGAAATGTGTCCCTCAGTCGTTGATGATGATGTGCGGTGTCCCAGACGTGGAAAGATATTTCTATTGATGAACTTCACAACCACCATGGCATCATTATGGGAGAGGCAATGGCTTCCACCCATCTAGAAACATAATCAACACCTAGGAGGATGTAGAGGTTCCTTGCGGAGGATGCGGAAGGTCCCATAAAATCAACTCCCCACACATAAAAAAATTTCGACTTCCAGAATATTGTTGAGTGGCATCTCGTTCCTCCTGGATAAATTTCCTGTTCTTTGGCATGCATCACAAGAGACAACAAGCGCTTGCACATCCTTAAATAATGTAGGCCAAAAGAATCCGGAACGTAATACCTTAGCGTACGTTTTGTGAGCGCTAGCATGTCCTCCACAAGGGAGTGAGTGGCAATGCCGTATGACACTAGCAGTTTCATCCTCCGGATTGCATCATCGAAGCATCCCATCTAGACCTCTCTTGAAGAGTAGAGGCTCATTCCAATAGTAGTGACGTACGTCTTTGAAGAACTTCTTCCTTTGAGTGTATGTCAATACTGGAGGTACTTCTTGACAAACAAGATAGTTAACAATATCAGCATACCAAGGCTCTTTACCAACAGAAACTTGGCAAAGCCAATGCTCCACCAAATGTGAATGGTCGTCAGAGAATTAATCATCAATGGACAAATCGTCCTTTTCGAGGCATCTAGGGTTATGTTGAGGTGTTGGACCGAGGTGGTCCTTAGTGGACCCCATCTCGCTTGCTTTGGAGGCTCTCTCGGTCATGGACCGAGATGATGGACCGAGGTGTTCTCCAGAGAATGTCACCTCGCTCGCTCCAGAAACCGTTTTGATCGAGGTACGTGAACTAGGACCAAAACCTAACGTGCTTTTCGTCTCCAAAATGAGTTTGTCGAATCCAACTCCTGGATCCGCTTCCAATGCTTCCAAGCTTCGTAAATTTGCATCACACAAAACATCTACAACTTCCTCCATCATAATTGATGACATGAATTATATGCCATTATAATCATGCATATTGTGGACGTTTTACCTTAATTTACCTTGTTTTTGGATAGATTTGCGTACCTTTAAGGTTTATTTAAATAATATTTCGGAAATAGAGATCTACACGAGTGTTGATTGAATTATCGGTAAATTCGGTGGAATTCGAAGCAAAAGTAGAGCAAAGAGTATCTAAGGTCAATAAGGAAGCTTACGGAACCTTAGAGGAGTCATGAAGAGAGCAAAGAAAGTTCGTTAAAGGGTCACTAAAGGAAGGAAACAAGTCAAGAGACAAGCACTTTCTGTTGAAGAAAATCGAGTCGTTTACACTAGAAATCGGACGTTTTTCCTGACAAAAATCGGACGGTTTTTATTGCTTTTAATCGAACAATTTCTCTTAAGTTTTCGCCTAAAAATATTACGATCCAAATCCCATCACTTGTGGGCCTGAGAAGTGATATGCCAAGCGGCCCATTGGTGAGAAAGTATACATTGGAACCCTAGGAACAAAAATTGAGAGTTGGCAGCGTAGAAGATTTACAAAATTTTGCAGAAGTGAAGGTTCTTGGAGAGAGGATTGAAGGAAAGAAACAAGAAGTCAAGATTCAAGAAGTTTGTGAGATCTTTGTTTCCATTCTGATTCTTGTTATTTGTGAATACATTTTGGAGTGTTTTGAGACATTCTTTGACAGATTTTATGGTTTGATTAAAGATTCGGAGATTATTTGGTTTTTATACAAAGTTCGAGTTTTATTTGATTTTCGTCATTCAATCTTTATTTTGATTTGAATATGAAAATAGTTGGCTAAAAACCATGTGATTATGGGGAGAATAGTTGATGATTGAGGCTTAGATGATGATAGACTGAACTCATTTAACCAATTGGACCTTGAGAGTTGAGATTTAACTTTGCACCAACAGATAAATCGACTTGTTTTTTAGTAAATCGACCGATTTTATCAAGAACAAGACGATTTTTCTTCGTGACGATCTTTAATTGATTTATATTTTAACCAAAGTTAACCCTTGCCTAAATCCTAACCTTTCTTAACCTTTTTAACCCTTATTCAAATGTGAGAAGAGATTTCATCATTGATTCTTCATTTGATTACTAAAGTTTGTAAGATTTGGGTAATAGAGAGACTCAACATCCTTTATTAAGGTTTGAGTTGGCTTTCCATTTTACCTTTGAGAGTCATATCCTTGGGATTGGGTGGTTCGTTTGAGTGTTAATCTTGTCCTTAGATCTTTCTATATTGCAGCCTCAACAACCTTTATAGAGAGAGCCTTTGGGTTAGAACTAGGTTTTGGAACTTCGTCGTACAATACTTTCTTTTGAAACACATAACCTTGGCAACGTTAACTCTATCCTTTGATCTTTAGAAGTGTCTTGAATCGAAAGCCGCATTCGGATGCTTGAATCCTTGGAATCATTTGTTTCCTTATTAATTAAAAAAGCTTTTGCACTTTGCCAGATAATTTGAAATCGATTTTATTCTCACCAAATACCTGAGTTCTACTTTGGAATTTCTTGCCTTACTACAGCTGATCCGTACATTGCGGGTTCGCTTTTTCATAAGTTCTAGATATAAATTTTAGACTTTGACGCACACACTTTTGAACGAACAAGTTTTTTGGTGCCATTGCCGGGGATTTGGTCTAGACCCAATTTGGTTTTCGGTTGTCTGGGTTGGGAGCTTTTTCTCTTGTGATTTGATCTGTCTACTTGATTGATTTTTGCCGATTATTTAGGTATATGCGAAGGTCTAGGTCTACCAAAGACCTCGTTCCTTTTGATCCCGAATTAGAGAAAACTTTAAGGAGAAAACTAAGAGAGAAAAAGATGGCTGAAAATAATGAAAGGAACATCCAAGAGGAGTTGGATGAACTCGAGCTCAACTCAAATTGAGTGAGAAGGCTCGATTTGAAGAACAAGAGCGTAATCAATTTCAGATAGATGAGCTTAAGGTTATGATTCTAGACATGAAATTGGAGAGGAATGACGCTAAGAAGAAGAAGAAGGCTAAAGCATCTATAGCTGAATTATCCGATGATGATGAGATGCCGGAACTAGAGGATATACCACCATTTAATCATCGGGCATAAGTTGATCCTTGCCCTCGTGCTAGAGAGGCGAGACCTGCTGATGTCGTGGCTGAACCAAGAACCCTTGGGCAACGAATGGACCCAATTCAACAACCACGCCGTTGGGTGTGAATCTTGGAGAGCAAGATTATAATGACTTCGGGAAGCATCCACAAATCATCACTGTGATCCGCCAAAATCAGTTTGTTGGAACGGAAGCTGAATCTCCGCATCAACACTTTCAAAATTTTGAGATTCTCATGGAAACTTTGAAACCTCAAATAGTTAACAACAACAACTACAAGTTGAGACCGTTCTTCTTCTCTTTGAAGGACAAAGCCTTAGCTTGGTATCAAGCTCTTCTAGCTGCAAAGCTCAACACATGGGAGGACTTGACTTCGGAGTTCCTCACTAAGTTCTTTCCGCCATCCACAACGGTGGAATTGAGAGGTAAGATAAACGCTTTTTCAATGAAACCTAACGAAAGTTTGTTTTAATCTTCGGAAAGGTTTCAATATCTTCAATTGGATTGCCCACACCATGGCATTTCAAAGTTGGAGTTGTTGGAGATTTACTACAAGGGATTGGATGTGGAAACACAATTCAAACTTCAATCTCTTTGTTGTGGTACATTCATGGATATGAGAGAAGATGACGCTTGGGACTATTGATGGTGGGAATCGGAATTCGGGAATCGGAATTGAGAAGTATTCCCATAGGAATATTGATGGTGGGAATCGGAATTCGGGAGACCCAGGAGCAAAGTTAACTCAAGTTGCACAAACTCAAAAATTTTCCCTCAATAATGAGATCAAGGAGTTGAAGGAAGTCATAAAATCTAGCCTTCAAAGGACAAAGGAGCAAGATGCTGGCTACCTAGGAAGGGACAATAACCAAAGCAATAGGAAAAACTACCGGAACAATAATTGGAAAAACAACAACAGGAACTCCAACAACAACAATTGGAGATCAAACCAACAAAACCTTGGTAATCCCTATTCTCATGCTGAAAATGCAGTAACATCTCTATCTTCTTCTACTCCTTTGAAAAACCAGGGTCAAACATGGAATGGCTCGAGCAAGCCGGAGAAGGACAGGTTTGACGTAATAATGAAGAACATCTTGGGGAAGCTCCAAGGAATGGAGAGTCACATTACTTCGATTGATAAGGCACAAAAAGTCTTAGAGAATAAGGTATTTAGCAAGGACGGGGAAGTTCTTAGAGATCAAGGGAAGCTTCCCGGAAAGACGGAGTACAACCCAAAGGGGCGAGTAATGGGGATTACTACTAGGAGTGGTGTAACAACCACCGATCCTTCCAAAGTTCCATGGATATTCAACTCAGAATCTAGTCTTGTACTTGTACAATGGCTTGCTTGACAATGATAGGAGGATCGACGATGCGGCTTGTGGAGGTAACATTCTTAACTCTACCGCTGACATTGCTTTGGAAAAGATGCAGGAACTAGCGGAAGGAACCTGGAACTTTGGAAGGACTTCTTCCAAGAGACGTGTTCATGTTGTGAATTCCGGAAAGAGCGAGATCTCCAATGAGCTTGCTGAACTAAAGGAGATGGTGAAGAGATTAACGCTTATGCGAACCCCACAAAAACTTAACGCATATGGAGTTTGTGCCGACCCATATCACCCAATGGACATGTGTCCCCAAGTCCAGGATGACGATGCAGAGGTGAATGCAGTAGGTTATGGACAACCACAACAGCAAAAGCCTAGGAACGATCCTTATGCGCAGAATTTCATGTCAAACTGGCGTGATCAACAAAACTTTCGTTGGAGGGATCAACAAAACCAACAACAGCAGCCCCGACAAGATAAGTATCAATCAACTGAAGATATGCCACAGGTTTTGACTAAGCATTTTGCTACTCATGTCCAGACAACATAATCCAGCATCAAGAATCTTGAAAAGCAAATGGGGCAAATGGCGGAGGCAATTACTAAGATTGAAGCTCGAAACTAGGGAAATCTACCTTCCCAAACTGTGATGAACCCTAAGGAGAGTGTATGTTCCATTTCGCTTAGGAGTAGAAGGCTCAACAAAAAGAATAAAGAAACAGGGACAATTAACCAACCCTCTATTGGTCAACCGCCCCTATGCATAGACAGTGACGCCCCCGCGGCTGAAGCCAATGCGCCCCTGCGCTTCAAGAAACCCGCCCCTGCGGTTATCAGCACAGAGGACATCCTTGAAGATGATCCCTACATTCATCCCAACTTTCCACCACTCGATGCTGAGAAACCACCAGCACCCTTTCCAGAGGCACTTAGGGAGAAAAGGGTAATCGAGGACAAAAAAACTCTTTGAGACCTTCTTAGAGTGTGAGGAATTTTGTACCATCAAGAGTCAGCAAAAGATGAAAGGAAAACAAAAGGAAGGAAAGAAGGAGCATGTTTCCTCCATTTTTCAAGCCCAAATGCCGGAAAAGCGTAGCGATCCTGCTGTGGTAAGTGTTCCTTGTGTCATAGGCAATACTTGCTTTGATAAAGCTATGCTTGATTTGGGTGCTTCTATAAATGTTCTTCCTTACTCCATCTATCAATCCCTAGGCTTAGGACCTTTACAGGAGACACGGACTATAGTGCAATTAGTTGATGGATCTAATATCTACCCAAATGGCATTATCGAAGATGTTCTTATAAAAATTGACTAACTGATCTTTCCACCTGATTTCTTTGTCATTGATCTAGAAAATTGCATGCACACCATCATGTTAGGAAGGCCTTTTCTAATAACAGCTAGAACCAAAATTGATTATGTTGATGGAAAACTTACTATGGAGTTTAACGATGAGGTGATTGAATTTGACATGTTTAAATCCCTAAAAAAACCCGTTAACAAATCTTCTTTGTTTTTTATTGACAACATGATGCCTTTTGAGAACCCTTCTTATGACAAAAGTGGTGTACAAGAGCAGGTGTGCATCGCCATGGAGGCAAGCTTAGAAGATGAATTGGCCAATTGGCCCACCCAACTAATGACAAGCCAAAAGCTTGCTACTTCCATCTTACATGATGAGTACAGGTCGAGAGACTCGCAGCCAAGAAAGGTTACTTTGGGACAAAAAGGGAACCAAGATACACATTCTCAAATCAGGAACGGAAATGAAGGACCGAGTCTCCCTCATCAGGAGAAGGATCCAATTGATGAGATGGTATTGGAGGAGGCCCAAGCAGAAATTTAGGACCCTACGTCGAACCAGCAACGTAAAACAAAGGCACTGCTCGGGGGGCAACCGAAGAAATAAGAAGAGGAGCCACTGTCAAGAAAACCGACCCTACGGGTCATTTTCCCCGCCCCTGCTGTGACACCCTTGCCCAGCGCCGCCCCCGGCACTGGGCCTGCATCTGCAATACCCTTGTCACCGCCCCCGCGGGGGCGGTGACATCCTTGCGCCCCTACGGCGGCCACCCTTGACACGCATTCTCAACGCCACCCCCGGCGCTGAGCCTGCGCCCTCCTCTTCCTTGTCACCGCACCGGTGGTGACAAGTCCCCGCCCATGTAGTTTTATCCAGAAAAGAAAAAAATAAAGATCCAAAAATACCTTACACCTACCCCACCAACCTCTCTCTCTCTCTCACCTCACCTACCACTCATCTCTCCCAAATCTCTCCCTCTCACAAACGCCCCTGCACCCTCAACCTCTCACCATCACCACCTTGCTCACGCCCCCTGAGCCACCTCACCAACGCCACCACCACAACCCCCAACGTCCCTGTGCCACCCCCTCTCGCTCCCTACCACCACCTTCCTCAATCTCTCAATTCTCTAACCCTACGACATCCCACACCAACAACCACAAAAACTCCACTCCTCACCACCTCCGGCGACGTCTCCACCAGCAACAACTCCACCAGAACGCCCCTCAGCACCGCCACCTTCGTAGCTGTCCAGGATCACCTCCACAAGTTCTCCCGCCCCTGCGCCTCTCCGCCCCTGCGCCTCCATCAACCGCCCCAACGGAAATATCAACAGAGGGTTCGTCTCTTTCTCAAATTTTTGAACTTTCTCACTCATTGCTTGATTACTTGCAAGAATGGAGCCACAAAGGAAGTAAAAGATGTCTGAGGCTGAAAAGACCCGTTATAGGATTGTGCAAGATCGGGTTGTGTATGCAACTCGGTTTTTGCACATTCCTACCTTAGAGAAGTTGGGCATGTTGGAGAGCATGCAGTCATTTCTTACCAATGCTGGGCTCGGAGACTTTATAAAGAAGAGTGCTCCAACGTATCCCGAGCTCAGCCACTAGTTCATAGCCACCTTCACCATGGAGAAGGAGGATCATGTGTGTGTTGGACTTACCTTCAAGTTCAACAAGAAGAAATACACACTTGATTACTTTCAAATGCAGGAGGCGGTCGGGGTGACTCTCAACCCCTCCAAGAACTGTTTGAAGACAGTCCCGACACCCGACCTTGAGTGAGTTTTGGTAGGCCGCCACCGGATCCGAGTTTCATGTCGAGGGTGAGTACTCCAACAAACTCACTTACCCTTGCTTGAGGCTCCTGTCGAAGATCATCATTAGTGTCTTCTGTGAACACAAAGAGGAGAACAAGGTCGCCCTCAAGGACCTTCCATTGCTCTACGCTTGCCTTCCGATGAGTGAGAAGGTACCGGATTGGCCATACCTCTTCCTTTCCGCTTTGAAGCGGATTTGGAAGGACGAGCCAAGGGACATTGTTGGTGGTGGGGTGATTTCCTTGATCGCCGAACAGGTTATGGATCTTCCCGGCCTAGAGGATGGGTTGGAGGCCCCACTATACACAGAGGGGATGCTTAGGAAGTGCAAGCTTCTTAAGAGGGACGGGGAGAACCTTTTTTTGGCTTTCATTTGCACATGGGAACCACATCACATACCTCCCCCGGCTGCTTCCATTTGGAGACAAGCTGTCCGAGCTATACATCCCGGCTGATCCTTTCGTGTCGAGGCGGCCTCATGTGGCCCTTGTTGAGAGACAC
This sequence comes from Fagopyrum homotropicum, assembly GCA_033239125.1. Classification (NCBI taxonomy): domain Eukaryota; kingdom Viridiplantae; phylum Streptophyta; class Magnoliopsida; order Caryophyllales; family Polygonaceae; genus Fagopyrum; species Fagopyrum homotropicum. The sequence goes on along the minus strand of BSWB01000002.1, from coordinate 94,430,491 downwards.
GTTGTGTGCTCCATCCGGGCTCATTTTGATGACCACATGCCCATACCTGATGATGAGGAGATGCCCACTGCAGCACCGGTTGATGGTCCGGCCATGGAGAGCCTCCAAGCTCCGATGACAGCCCTGACTACTCAGCATCAGGCATGGTAGACCGAGTACCAACGAACCATGCTTGAGCAACAACAGGCGTGGCAGTCCATTTTAGCCTCCTCTATGACCACCCACTTTGACCGCCGGCAGGATGCTTGGCAGACGGCTCAGCACCAGCAGCTCGAGGCTCAACATTTGGCTTGGCAACCCAGCTTTGAGACCTCATTTGGCCGTCGGATAGATGCTTAGCAGGCCCGCATCGATGACATCTACCGCCGACATGAGCACTTCTTCTGCCCCTTCCTGTACCCACCGGAGGAGGGTCCGGATGGTCCAGCCGGACCATCCCACTAGTGGTATCATAATTTCTCCCTTTCCCACATTTATCTTTGCTTCATTTTCCACTTTGAGGGCAAAGTGTGCTTCAAGTATGGGGGATGGAATTATCATTGCTTGTGTAGTTTGTTTAAGTTTTTTTGAGTGTGTTTGCTTTGAGTTTTTATGAGTTGTAATTCATTTGGAAATTCATATAAAAAAAAGAAGAAAAAGCCAAAGAAAATAGAAAAAGGTATAAAATCCTTTGATAAACCGAAAACCCAAAAGGGCTGTTTAGGCAAAAAGAAGTTAGTCCGACCAACCTTAGGTTAGTGCAAAAATGGACTTGAGGGATGTGAGGAATTTGTGAGATCACTGTGAAAAGAAGAAGAGTGGCAAGGTGAAAACCCGAAAGGGCGCCTTGGCAAAATGAGCGACACCAAGTGTAGGTTTCCCTTCCGATGTTTGGCCGCATAAGAATGGGAGTCATAAGGTGTATGTCCGGGTAGGTCATTCTTGGAGCGATAAGGATGGTAGCCTTCTCATCTTTTTTCTCACATTTTCTCTATTTTTCCTTCTTTACCTTGGTTTTTCTTTTATTTCCATTGTCTATGCCTCTTGCCCATGCTTCCTGAGGCCTTTGAGTGTAAATTGCTGTCATCTATTTTACTCGGGATGAGTAAAAGGACTAAGTATGGGGGAGTTTGATAGGTGATGGAATCACTATCATTTAGGTTAGTTTTTAGATTCTTTTTATCACAATAGTGTCGTTTTATGCTACTAACTCCTTGGTCCAGAAGAAGAAGACTAAAAGAAGATAAAAGAGGAGTTATAAGCACTTGGGAGTTGAAGACCATTCACGAAGCAAAGATTTTGGTGCCTCACCGCCCTCGTGGAGCATTGTCACCGCCCCAGCGGGTGACACTGCACTCCGGAACGCAGCTTGTGCCTTCGCTAGCGCCCGGAACCAAGACTGTCACCGCCCCTACGCCCCTCCTTGGCGCCCCTGCGGTGTCTTGCCATGAAGAAGCAAACACTAGCGCCCCTGCGGAATTGCCAGGCTGCCCCTGCGGCCACGAAGAACTTCAAGAGTTTCTGCCCAAACCGCCCCTGCGGTTCGACGAGAGAGACTTTACTCCGGCTGTTTGCACCACCTTTATGGCATTAAAGGTGACTGTTTTGGCCGGCCATTTACACCCATTTAGTGCCATTTGAGGTATAAATAGACCCATGGCTGATTGCTAGAATCATCCATCATATTCCCATTTTAATTCTTTATTTTCTTTTGTTTCCTTGTAATAAGCTTCTAGTTCCCTTGCTACATTGGGTTGGTTTGAAGCTGCATTATTACTTTGGTTGTAAGTACCTTTGTAATATAAGTTTTATTCAGTAATGCTTTGTGTTTCTTAATCTTCATTTGTCTAAATTGCATGTTTTATTATCACTTAAGATTGATCACCTTAGGTTCTAAAGTACATGCAAAGAACTAGAATTAATAGATTCCGGGTCCGGGTCTTTAATCTATTAGTAACCTTTGAATAATAACGGGTTGTAATTGCTTAATGGAAAAGGAACACAAATATAAAGATTAGTTTAATGGTTTTAATCTTCTCTTTATATCCCTTAGTCTTTGTTTGAAAGCTAACTTGTGACTTGTTCTTGTAGGTTTACGGAACACTAAACTTGTTAAGTTGTGTTGATGCCGGTTGGCTCAACAGATACATATGATCAAGACGGGAACATTACTTGAAAACTTGTAAAAAGGAACTCACCAAAGTAGTAATCGCATGCTAAGAATCAACCTAGTGAAGATTCACTCATCATCATCATATTCATTTTATTACTTGCTTTCTAGTTTTGTGTGCATCAATTCATCCAACCCCCCCCCCCATATTTATTTTATTACTTGCATTCTAGTGTTAAGTTGGGATTTATTTTGATAAGATAAAAACGACCTAAGGAAAAGTTCTTGTCAGTTCTTCTTCTAGGGCACCTCCCCCACCACCACCACCTTCTCAATCTAAACCAAACCTTCCTCCTCCCCTTTCCAAAGATAAGAAGAGGCATGAACGTCTCTTAGATCGGACTTTTACCCCTCTGTTACGTCTAGGAATAGATGTGATGTGCACGCAATAAGCTTTAAATTTATACTCGTTATATTTATCCTAACTCCTAGCGAACCCGCAGTGTACGGGACGTTTGTAGAAAGGTAAGTATTCCGAGGTCGAACTCAAAGACTAAGGTGAAATCGAGTCAAGCAATGATCAAAGATAGTGTAAATCTAGGCTAAGACAAGATGAGGAACAAAGAAAATGGAAAACGCAATGATTTTGTTGGTTTTTATGGTGATCAAGCAAAGATCACAAGTCAAGCATGGAAATAAAATAACTAACAAATTTAGCTAGCAAACGAGTAAGTAACACGAAGCACAAGTATATGATCGAGAGAGAAAAGTAGATTTTAGAGGTCAAGATTTCCGGTTACGGCATAAGATTCAAGGTTCTAAGGATTCTAAGGACTAGCTGCGGTGTTGGGGAAAGAATGTTCTCTAATGGAAGCGATTACCGGGTAAGTCTCTCACTTCACTAATCCCGCATCAAACTCCTATTACCGGGTAGGTCTCAAGGGGGTTAGAGTAAGGAATTCCGCACAAACTAGATGCTACTTAAGGGTAACCCTCTCCTTACCGGGTAAGTCTCGGAATAGGGCAATCTCAAGCAATAATCCTAGCACACTCGATTCAATAGCGGCTTATGAGGCTCACTACTACCTAGCATTCATCATCTTAGGTATCTAAGGTCGGAAATCATCGGGTAGATCTCTTCCCTCACTTAGACTGGTAGCATTAGGTGATCCTAAGCTAAATTAGGTTTAATAAACACTAGGATTTTAACAACCAAACACCCTAGCATGCAGATTTATCATTTAGAGAGCAACAGAAGAATAAATCGGTCTGTTCTACAGATAAATCGGCCGATTTATCTGATGAACAGGTCGATTTTTCCTTCTGTTGTGAGTTTCGTGCATATAAATCATCCTAAACTGACATTTAAGCCCATCCTATCATCACCCTAGCCATAACCATCAATCCATCACTCTAAAATCACAAGAAATTAGCCAATAATATGCATATCAAGATCCGAAATCATCAAACAAGCATACATGGTGTTCATAGATGAGTAATGAAAGATGAGTAAGCAAAATCAATAAATCTCAACCAAATCCAAGTTGTAGCAAGACTTACAAACTCTAAAATGAAGATGCAAAACGTTCTTAACAATCCTTGCAATTAGTTCTTCAATCCAAGTCTACAAAATCACTCAAAAATCACTCTCTACTCTTAGAATGGTCTTCTTCTCCAATCTTCCTCCAAGATCCAATGAGCTGTCAATGAGAGTGTGAGAGAGGAGAGATGCTCAGCAACCACCTGAAGGACCACTTATATTCTCCACCAAGAGCAAGGACGGACAAGAGATCGTGGGACACGTGGCTTAAGATGTCAAAGCCTAAAAAATCGACCTAGCAGGAGAAAATCGGACGATTTATCTGCTTGTTGGTCCGATTTTCTTCAGCAGAAAGGTGTTATGCTCGTTTAGCCATGAGTTGATCCATTGCTCGCACCAATAGTGGTCTTTGTGTCCTTTGTTGCTCCAATTATGCTCCTCCTTAGCCTTGGATGTGTACCATCATGAGGCTTGGTCCTCAAATGTATCGGTTAATGTCCAAAAGACCCCCGAAATACCTACAAAGCAACGCACAAGTCCGTGTAGATGTCTATCTCGACAAAATACGTGAATTGAGTGCAAACGTCGCGAATTTGTGCTAAACCATGCATGAATGAGTGATGAATCTATATAAATGATTACCTAATCCTAAGTCATAAATCTTGTTATCAAAAATACCCCACACTTAAGGTTTGCTCGTCCCCGAGCAACTTCCCAACTATAGACTAGAGATGACATGATTTATGTATGCAGAAGAATTGGCAAAATCTTTTTGGAGTTGTGCTTCTAATATTGGATCACCTTCATAGTCATGTTTCATGGCAATGGGCAAGCAATTATGCATCAAATAAATGAAAGCATGGAAAGACAATTACACTTAACTTGATAGCATGCAATGAAGTGTAAAGATGAAGAAGTCAAGATGATCATGAGCATATCCAATCTAAATCACTTAGTCTTACACACATGCAATTAGGTCATAAGGACTTGTGAAATAGAAGGCCAAGAAACGTTGTGATTAGGCGGGAATTTTCTAGGCTATGTGATGCTAATCCGGGAAAGGAACTAAACAACCACAACTTCACATTTCTTTTCAACTTCCCTCAAGTGTATATTTTTTTTTCTTCATTTTCTTTTCTTTCTTTTATTTTTGAGACAATGGCATTGGTGTACAAAAGCCGAAACCTTGGTGATTAGCCATTCTCGGGCTTTTTCTGTTTTTCGAGATGCATCCACACCGGGCACACATACCAAAGCTCGTTAGGATTATCGGTTTATTTGACTTTGGCAAGGCACCAACACCCGATCATGTGAAGTGTACCGAGTTACTTGTCATTTAAACCAACGTCCCCAAACCTATGTTTTTGTCTACACTTTCACAACAAATTCAGCATTCTATTCATGACATTCTTCATCAACATCTTCACCCCACACTTGCTTTTCACACACATCAACACACTAGCATGCTCCTATTCCCGGATGGGTCAAAAGGGGTCAAGTTTATCTCAATTGAGGTGCTCAAGCAACATGATCAAGATGAGAAGTAGAGGAAAATGAATTGCCTTAATCACTCCTAATTGATGTGCAAGAACTAGCATGCAATTTCGACTTTCAATACTCAATTCAATCAAGGCAAACATTCATGATCACAAATCATTGATGGTTTCAAGAGAAGTACTTCAAGTCCACATATGCATCATCAATTAAACACACAAGGCCATCCATAGCCAATCCACAAGACAAGGTTCATCATTAGGGTCATATCCAAGCCTTAGAAGCACTAAAATTTTTTAAAATTTTCTGAATTTTTTGGATTTTTCGAAATATGTATGTTCAATGCAAGACATAATGAAACATGTGACAAAATTAAACTATCCTAGATGCTAATCATGCAAGTGATCATGAAAACCCCACCCCATACTTAGAAACACATTGTCCCCAATGTGGAAGCTAAATAAAGAAGTGAAAGAGAGTCCTCACAATGTAAAATTGGTGATGCTTTGGTATTTCGGTTCACATTTGAATGATGATGGTGGATGATCGATCAAGGATGGTAGAGAGCTCTTGATGTTCGTTGTGGTGTCGGAACCCGCGCTTGGCATCGCAAGCCGTCCAAGTTCCACGTCCGCTCCACCCATGCTTGATTGGAGATCATCACTTTCCTTTACAGAGAAAAAATCGGACCAGCTACCCAGGAAAATCGGCCGATTTATTGATGAACAGGCCGATTTTTCTGGGTGCTTTCCTCTTCGTCCATGTGCTTGGAACTTGTTCCTTCAACTGGTCCATGAGGCTTTCACATGACCTCCAACATCCCATAACTCATGACAATCAACAAGATCTAGCACCCAAAAACACAAAAGAAAAACAAAGCACACCAAGAGTGAGATTAAACAAAGGCAAGAAAAACACAAGGAAAAATATATACCAATGGGTTGCCTCCCATTAAGCGCTTCTTTAAGGTCATTAGCTTGACCAAATTTAGGAGCGTTTCAATCGAGGTGAAGCGGGGCAATCACTTCCACCGGGGCTTCCGGGATGTACTTCTTCAATCGATGCCCATTCACCTTGAAGTTACCACAATGATCTCCTCCTATCTCCACCGCTCCATGAGGAAAGACCTTCTTCACAACATAGGGCCCGGTCCATCTTGATTTGAGCTTTCCGGGAAAAAGCCGCAACCTTGAGTTGAAGAGAAGGACAAGGTCCCCTTCACTCAACTCTTTCGGGGTGATCCTCTTGTCATGCCATCGCTTGGTTCTCTCTTTGTAGATCCGAGCATTCTCATATGCATCCAACCGGATCTCCTCAAGGGCGTTCATGTCTAGCAACCGCTTTTCTCCGGCCTCTTTGAGATCAAAATTTAGCCACCTTATAACCCAATATGCTCGATGCTCCATCTCTACCGGAAGGTGGCAAGACTTTCCATAGACCAACTTGTAAGGAGTGGTGCCAATTGGTGTTTTGAAGGCGGTCCTATATGCCCACAAGGCATCATCGAGCTTCATAGCCCAATCTTTTCTCGTCCTTGATACCGTCTTCTCAAGAATGGCCTTGATCTCCCGGTTGGAGATCTCCACTTGGCCACTAGTTTGGGGATGGTAAGGTGTTGCCACCTTATGAGTCACCCCATACTTAGCCAAAAGTGCTCCAAAGTTCCTATTAGTGAAGTGCTTTCCTCCATCACTTATGATCACCCTTGGTGTTCCAAACCTAGGGAAGATCACTCGGTTGAAGAACCGCACCACAACCTTGGCATCATTTGTAGGAGAGGCGATTGCCTCCACCCATCTTGACACATAATCAACCGCCAATAGGATGTAGAGGTTGCCACAAGAAGAGGGAAACGGTCCCATGAAGTCCACACCCCACACATCGAATATTTCCACCTCTTGGATGTTGTTCAAGGGCATCTCATTCCTCCTTGAGATGTTGCCCGTCCTTTGGCAAGCATCACAAGCTACCACAAAGCCTTGCACGTCCTTGAACAAACTTGGCCAAAAGAAGCCCGATTGTAGCACCTTCGCACATGTCTTGTGTGCGCTAGCATGTCCTCCACATGGCAAGGAGTGACAATGGCGGATCACACTCTCCACCTCATCCTCCGGTATGCATCTCCTAAACATTCCATCCGGCCCTCTTTTGAACAAAAGCGGCTCGCTCCAATAGTAATGCCTCACATCTTTGAAGAACTTCTTCCTTTGGGCATATGTCAAACCGGGAGGCACTTCCTCACACACTAGGTAGTTCACAATGTCGGCAAACCATGGCTCGCTTCCTCTAGACACTTGGAACAAGCATTCCTCCACCATTTGCAATTGCTCATCCCGGAACGAGTCATCAATCGGGATGTCCTCTCTTTCAAGCTCCAATGGTGGGAGTCTACTAAGGTGATCCGCCACTGAGTTCTCGGATCCCTTCTTGTCCCGTATTTCCAAATCAAACTCTTGAAGAAGAAGGATCCATCGAATCAATCTAGGCTTTGCATCCTTCTTGGTAAGGAGATAACGGATCGCAGCATGATCCGTATAAACAATGACCTTCGCTCCAACAAGATATGAGCGGAACTTCTCAAAAGCATAGACAACCGCTAGCAACTCCTTTTCGGTGGTAGCATAATTGAGTTGGGCATCATCTAGCGTCTTGCTAGCATAATAAATAGCATGAGTTTTCCCATCTTTCCTTTGCCCCAAAACAGCCCCAACGGCTACATCGCTTGCATCACACATGATCTCAAAGGGTAAGCTCCAATCCGGAGGTTGCATTATAGGTGCGGAGATCAAGGCGTTCTTCAACCTACAAAAAGCTTCAAGGCAATCTTTGGAGAAGACAAAATCAACATCCTTCATTAGTAGGTTAGTGAGAGGCTTAGAAATTTTAGAGAAATCTTGAATGAACCTCCGGTAAAAACCGGCATGCCCTAGAAAGCTCCTTACCCCCTTCACCGAGGTAGGTGGTGGTAACTTCTCTATCGTCTCAATCTTGGCACTATCAACCTCAATGCCACGGTTAGACACCAAGTGTCCTAACACAATACCTTCGCTTACCATGAAGTGGCATTTTTCCCAATTTAAGACAAGATTTGTCTCCTCACATCTTTGCAATACTAAGGACAAGTTAGACAAGCAATCATCGAAAGAAGAACCATAAACAGAGAAATCATCCATAAACACTTCCATGATATTTTCTATGTATTCTGAAAAGATAGCTATCATACACCTTTGGAAGGTGGCGGGTGCATTACACAACCCAAATGGCATTCTCCTATATGCAAAAGTACCCCATGGACATGTAAAGGTTGTTTTCTCTTGGTCATCGGGGTGGATAGGGATTTAGAAGAATCCACTATAGCCATCTAGGTAGCAAAAATGAGAATGTTGAGCTAACCTCTCTAGCATTTGGTCAATGAAAGGAAGAGGGAAGTGATCTTTCCTAGAGGCCATGTTAAGCTTCCTATAATCAATGCACATCCTCCATCCCGTAACCGTTCTAGTGGGGATTAGTTCATTGTTCTCATTGGTTACTACGGTCATCCCACCCTTCTTAGGTACTACATGAACGGGACTAACCCACTTACTATCCGAGATAGGGTAGATAATTCCCGCATCTAGCAACTTAATGATCTCCTTCTTAACTACCTCTTTCATTATAGGATTTAACCTTCTTTGATGTTCAATAGAGGGTTTATGATTATCTTCCATCATTATCCTATGCATGCACAAAGATGGCTTGATGCCAACAAGATCATCAATGGTGTATCCTATTGCTTTTCTATGCAGTTTCAATTCATTCAACAATCTATCAAGCTCATCATCATTCAAAGATGCATTCACAATCACCGGATAAGTAGAATTTGAACCAAGGAAAGCATACTTTAAATGAGAAGGAAGAGGTTTAAGATCAAGTTGAGGAGGACCTTTTTCGGTTGGAGACGATCCATACAATGTAGGTTGAGATGATTGCAAAGCCATGGAAGCCTCCCTGAAGTCCCTTGATGATTGCTCACACTCAAGTGGTTGATGCTGAAAAGACTCAGGAAAATCGACCCAGGAAGAAAAATCGGTTGATTTTTCTGAAGGGGGGTCGATCTGAGTTTCTGTTTTGGCAAAACTGGCTGAAATTTCAGCATAAGTACAAAAATCGGCCGATTTTTGCCCTTCAGTCCGATTTTTCTGGCAGTTTTCCTCTTCTTCTAGCACTTCAAACCCAACACTTGGTAGCTCGTCCAATGCATTCAAGGCCTTGATTACTTCATTGCTACTCTCCTCAACTCCTTCCATCAAGCTCGAGCTAATAACCCTCTCAAGTGGATCCTTGAGCAAGATTGAGCTCACAAGCTCCCTAGATTCCTCTTCTTCAACTATGTTGAATACATCCTCATCAAGGGTTGGCCCTTTCATCATTGTGGATAGCTTAAACTTGATGTTCTCTTCTCCAATGTTGAAAGAGAGAGTTCCATTCTTGCAATCTACTAGACACCCGGAAGTAGCTAGGAAAGGTCTCCCCAAAATGATAGGAACCGGATAGTCCGCCGGGATATCCAAAACAACGAAGTCTATGGGCACATAGAACTTCCCTAATTGCACCGGGATGTCTTCCAAGATCCCAACCGGATGAGTGATTGAGCGGTCCGCCATGTAAACAGTCATCTTGACCGGCTTTGGCTCTCCTAGCCCAACCTTGTTGCAAAGTGCAAGCGGGATGATGCTTACACTTGCCCCAAGATCACATAGGGCATCATACTTCACTTCTCCTACTCCGATTGGCACACAAAAGGATCCCGGATCCCTTAGCTTGGGAGGCATCTCCTCCTTCATCGTTTGAATCAACTCCGAGGATCTCTTCGTCATTCTTATCTCCCCATACTCCTCCAACTTCCTCTTGTTGGAGAGTATTTCCTTTAAGAACTTGCCATATGCCGGCATACCTAAGATAGCATCCATGAACGGAATGTTAATATGCAATTTAGACATAAGTTCAAGGTATTTACCAAAGTGATTGTCCAAGCGAGCTCTTGCTCGTGATTGAGGGAACGGTAGTGGTGGCTTGTATGGAGGCGGTGCCACACATCTTGGCTCTACATCCTTGCTCTTGCCTCCATCTCCTTGTGAAGTCTCTTCTTCATTCACCACTTGCTTCCCTTTAGCATTCTCCTTAGGCAAAGGATCCTTCATGCTTAACCCACTTCTTGTTGTAATGGCCAACACTTGGCCCTTTGGGTTTTCTTCGGTCCTTCCGGGAAGCTTTCCCGGATCTCTATGGGTTTCACCCGCCTTTTGGAACACTTGTGCTTCCAAAACCTTTTGAGCCTTGGAAATAGAAGTCACGGTGCTCTCAAGACCACTCAACCTTCCTAGCAATTGCTCAAACATCATTTCGGTTCTATCCTTTGGAGGTTGAGTGAATCCGGGTGGAGGTTCTTGTGAAGCTCTTGGTGGTGGAGTTGTGCTTGTAGAAGCGGGAGGGTTCAAGGCTCCATCCGGGTTAGAGTAAGAAAACCCGGGATGGTTATGGTTGGGCCGGTAATTGTTGAATTGCCGGTTGTTGTTGAAGTTCCTTGGGCCTTGGTAGTTGTTGTAGTTGCCCCTTCCCATATAGTTCACATCCTCCTCTTTGGAAGATAGGTTGGCTTGTGGAGGCACTTGAGGAGTTGCTTGGTTCTTCAAGGTTGTAGCACACAACTCCCTCAAGGATTTCAACTCATTGTTGATGGCGTCGAGCTTGAAGTTGCTCATGGTGACCTCACTCACCTCATATGCTCCCGCCTTTCTCCCTTCACTCTTCCTATGGGAGTACTTCTCAATCACTAGAGCTTGCTTCTCCACAAACTCCCAAGCATCATCTACATGCTTCTCCATGAAAGTCCCACCGGAAAGGGATTGAAGCTTGAATTGGCTATCTTCATCAAGTCCTTTGAAGTAGATCTCCAATAGCTCAATTTTCGGTATGCCATGGTGTGGACAATCTAGGAGAAGGTCTTTGAATCTCTCCCAAGACTTGAACAAACTCTCTCTATCCTTCATCACGAAGGCATTGATCTTCCCTCTTAATTCGGTAGTCTTGGAAGGTGGGAAGAACTTAGTCAAAAACTCGGTTGTCATCTCCTCCCAAGTACCAACTCGCCCTTGCGGAATAGATTGATACCAAGCTAAGGCCTTGTCCTTAAGAGAGAAGGAGAAAGCCCTTAGCTTATGGTTGTTGCTCTCCAATCTCGGCGGTCTAAGAGTCTCCCTCAAAATCTCGTAGTTCATCAAATGTTGGTGAGGAGACTCTCCTTCCATCCCTCCAAATTGGTTATGCCGGATCATTTGTAGAACTTGAGGGCGGAGCTCGTAATCATGGGCTGCGGGATCTCCTAAGTTCACACCCGGGCGGTGTGCTCTTTGTGCCGGATCCATACGTTGCCCCAATGTTTGTGGCTCATCCATAGCAATGGGCACAACCCTAACGTTCACCGCCGGCTGCGGTTGTGGTGGAGGTGGAGGAGGTGGTTGACGGTTAAGCTCCCTTTGCACAAGTGCTTGCCTAATCTCCTCAATCTCCCTCCTAGTTGCCTCTTGCCTCTCATTGGCAAGTCTCCTTTCTTCCTCCAAGAGCTCATCTCTTAGCCTTATTTGCTCTAAGGCTTCATCCAACTCAGCTTGGAGGTTCCTACCGGCCATCTCTTTCTCTTTTCGAATGCTCTTGGATCTAGATCTAAGGGTTTTCTCCGGTTCGGGATCGAATGGAGCTAAATCCTTGCCACGAGATCTTCGCATACACCTAAAGAGTAAGAGATGTCCTGAAAAGCAAAGACACACACCAAAGAGAGATCAAAAGCAACAAGAAAGATCTACACTACCAACAATCACCCTCCTCGTTACATTGTGCTAGATGACTTGGATGTGCTGTTTGTGAGGGAAGACATTGATATGATGTTGGATAGGATAGGTTTGAGTCACTTTGCGCTCATTCGAGAAGATGCTTACACCGGGATTACACATGAGTTCCTTAGTACCTTTGAGCACGACCCTAGAGATAGGAGTGTTACTTTCCGGCTCATGAACGAGGACCATGATATGTCTATACGTGCTTTTGGAGATCTGTTTTGTTTTCCCTCTACCTATATAGGCACATTTCCACGGGGTGTGAGCACTAGAGCTTTCTGGGAGAGTATCTCTGTTGGAGAAGAAGGAGGAGATAGGTGGAGACCGGGAAACTCGAAGAAAGTAAGTATTTATAATCTCTCCTTCAAGATTGCCCACAACATCCTTAGTGAGTCTTTGTTTGCAAGAATAGAGACACCACAGAAGCTGAAGGCCGATGAGCTCTACCTCCTTCATTGTATGACCAGCATCGCTATTCCGGACACCACCACTATGCTTGCTGACTATCTGGGGAAAATAGCCAACAAGTCAAAGGATGATATTTGTGTTGGAGGCCTTGCCACTCATGTGGCAAAGGCATTGGAGCTCGACTTCTCAGATTGTCACTTAGCCGAGAGCGCCCACCCTCTTAGCTCACAACGATTAGTTGCGAGGCAGGTTCTGATTCCTAGAGGTATGGGAGCTTTGCATGTGCCTATGCCATGGGCAAGGAAGCTATCTAGAAAGCCGGCTGACATTGAGTGGAAGTCCGAATACACTATTCGGAATAGGATAAACTGGATTGAGACCTTCGAGCATATGTTTGATGAGATGGCCCCTCCACCTACTTATTATGATGATGATGAGGAGGACTTCGAGGACGGAGCTGCAGCTTACCAGGGATCCATGATAGAGTTCGAGAGTGGCACGTACAGCGGCCATGCTATGGACGCTATGGACACTGACACACATGGTGCTAGACCTAGCAGGACGAGTAGAGGTACAGAGGAGACTGAGGATGAGATACAACTTACCCTTCATTCCTTTGCTCATGCACCCAGCCGTGGGAGAGGACGTGGGCACGGATCTAGGCTCCATCGACAGATTGGATCATTGATTTCTAGCATTCAGAGTCTACACACTAACTATCAGGGTCTTCGTTCTGATTACCAAGACCTTCACACCGACTATACCACCCTGGGCACTCAGTTCACGGAGAATCGTCAGGAGACAGAGGCGAGACACTCCTCCTACGATGGCCAGATGAGGGACATGTACTATCACACATTTGGCACCTTCTATGATCACGGAGCTCCGAGGTACCCATATTCACCACCACCGTCGGCTGAGGACTGAGATTCCACTTCAGTTTACATTGTAAGTATTTTTCTCCATCCTATGCTTGACTTCTCACATTGGGGACAATGTGAAGATTAAGTATGGGGTGGGGGTACTTACAATCTCTTTCATCTTTTCCGCACTTTATGTACTTTGTGTTGCACTTGATGATTTGGTTTGTAATAATTCTTGCACTATTTGCTTTGCACTATGACATTCGCATTGCATGCTTTCATTCAAAAATTTGTGAGTTTTTCAAAAAATTTAGTGCTTCTTATGATGGAAATGACCTCTATGATGAGAATTGTGATGTGAAAATGGCAAAAAGATGACTTAGCTATGTTGAGATTTTAAAGGTAGCATGAATGAATTTGATTATCTTACTTGAATACATGAATGATTCATATGATCATGATGTCTTGATAGGAGAATGAAATAATGATTGAAGCTATATTATAAGTTCTTTTGCATCATATAGGAATGACCAAGGCAATTCGCTTCTTTTCTTGTTCGCATCTTATTCATGCTAGCTCCTCAATGAAATATCTGACCTCCTTTTGACCATCCGGGAATTAGGATAAGTGGTTATGTAAGGCATGTTTGATGTGGGAGGGCTATTTTGAAAGTGTTAAGTGAAAGTTTAGTAAATATCAGGTTTGGGGATGTTGAACATGAGGATGAGTAACTCGACACCATTCACATAGCCGGGTATTTGTGTCTTGACAAAGTCCGATTGAACAACAAGTCCTAACGGGATATGGTATGTGCATCAAGGGTTGGAGGCATCTCGAAAATTGAGAAAGGCCGACCTCCTAAGCTTCGGTTTTTGTGCACCGCTATCCATTATCTCAAAAAAAGTAAAAGAAAAACAAAAATTTTACATCCAAAGCATGTGTGGTGAAGTTGTGTTCTTAAAGCTATCATTGTGTTGTTCCTCTTTCCCGGATTAGCATCACATTACCATAAAGATTTCCCACCCTTAACACGTTTCTTTGACCTTCTCCTTGATTTGAAGACCTTGAGACCTTTGTGTACATGTTTAAGGCTTCATGGCCTAGATTTGTCTAACTTTGATTATCTTTACATCTTTATCATGTCTTTTATTTGTGTCTTTGAGAAAGACAGGATGTTCATGATATGGTTATTATTGATGCATACTTTGTCTTCCTATGTCTTGAAGCATTACTTTGAAAGTGATCCAATAAGAAAAAGCAGTTTCCAAAAGGTTTTTGAGTTTTTCGCATCATATAATCCATGACATCTTGTATTCTAAGCTTGAATCATGCTTGGGGACAAGCAAGTGGCAAGTATGGGGTATTTTGTTGCAATGAATTATATGCCATTATAATCATGCATATTGTGGAGGTTTTACCTCAATTTACCTTGTTTTTGGAGAGATTTGTGTACCTTTAAGGTTTATTTCATTTATATTTCGGAAATAGAGATCTACACGAGTTTTGGTTGAATTATAGGTAAATTCGGTGGAATTGGAAGCAAAAGTGGAGCAAAGAGTATCTAAGGTTAATAAGGAAGCTTAAGGAACCTTAGAAGAGTCATGAAGAGCAAAAGAAAGTGCGTGAAAATGGAGTCGTTTACAGTAGAAATCGGACGATTTTCCTAACAACAATCGGACGGTTTTTATTGCTTTCAATCGAACGATTTCTCTTCAGTTTTCGCCTAAAAGTATTACGATCCAAAACCTATCACTTGTGGGCCTGAGAAGTGATATGCAAAGCGGCCCATTGGTGAGAAAGTATACATTGGAACCCTAGGAACAAAAATCGAGGGTTCTCAGCGTAGAAGATTTACAGAATTTTGCAGAATTGAAGGTTCTTGGAGAGAGGATTGAAGGAAAGAAACAAGAAGTCAAGATTCAAGAAGTTTGTGAGATCTTTTGTTTCCCTTCTGATTCTTGTGATTTGTGAACACATTGTCGAGTGTTTTGAGAGATTCTTCGAAATATTTTAAGGTTTGATTACAGATTCGGAGATTATTTGGTTTTTATACAAAGTTCGAGTTTTATTTGATTTTCTTCATTCAATCTTAATTTTGATTTGAATATGAAAATGGTTGGCTAAAAACCTTGTGATTCTGGGGAGAATAGTTGATGATTGAGGCTTAGATGATGATAGTCTGAACAAATTTAACCAATTGCACCCTGAGAGTTGAGATTTAACTTTGCGACAACAGATAAATCGACTTGTTCTTGAGTAAATCGACCGATTTTATCAAGAACAAGGCGATTTTTCTTCCTGACGATCTTTAATTGATTTATCTTTTAACCAAAGTTAACCGTTGCCTAAATCCTAACCTTGCTTAACCTTTTTAACCCTTATTCAAGTGTGAGAAGAGATTTCATCTTTGATTCTTCATTTGATAACTAATGTTTAAAGATTTGGGTAATAGAGAGACTCAACATCCTCTATTAAGGTTTGAGTGTGCTTTCTATCTTTACCTTTGAGAGTCTTATCCTTGGGTTTGGGTGGTCAGTTTGAGTGTTAATCTTGTCCTTAGATCTTTCTATATTTTAGCCTCAACAACCTTTATAGAGAGAGCCTTTGGGTTAGACATATAGGTTTTGGAACTTCGCCGTACAATACTTCTTTCGAAACACAAAACCTTGGCAACGCAAACTCTGTCCTTTGATCTTTAGAAGTGTCTTGAATCGAAAGCCGCATTCAAATACTTGAATCCTTGGAATCATTTGTCTCCTTATTAATTACAAAAGCTTTTGCACTTTGCCAAATAATTATAAATCGATTTTATTCTCCCCAAATCCCTGAGTTCGACTCTGGAATTTCTTGCCTTACTACAGCTGATCCGTACACTGCGGGTTCGCTTTTGCATAAGTTCTAGATATAAATTGTAACACTTTGACGCACACACTTTTGAGAGAACAATACTAAAGCTTAAAACTTTCTCAAGAGGATCTTTAAGTAGGATAGAGCTCACCAAGTCACGAGAATCTTCTTCATCATAGATGTTGAAGATATCATCTTCCAAAGGCTCTCCTTTCGTTGTAGCCAAAAGTGCAAACTTTACATGATCGCCACCAATGTTGGATGACAACTTGGTATTCTTACGATTAACGTTGCAACCCGATCTTCCGAGAAATGGTCTTCCGAGAATGATGGGAATGAGATAATCTGCGGGAACGTCCAATACAACAAAGTCTATTGGTGTAAAGAAATTACCTAGCTGGAAGGGAACGTCCTCCAAGATTCTAGCAAGACGGGTGATGGAACGATCCACCATGTATAACGTCATCTAAACAGGCTTGGGATCTCCAAGGACGATCTTATCACAAAGTGCTAGAGGAATGATGCTCACACTTACTCCTAGATCACAAAGCGCATCATAAGTTACATCCCTAACTTGTATGGGAATGCAAAACGAACCGGGATCTCTCAACTTAGGTGGCATGTTCTCCCTCATGATTTGAATGAGCTTCGAAGATCTAGAGGTCATCCGCACTTCTCCAAAGTCTTCCAGCTTTCTCTTCCTTGACAAGATCTCTTTCATAAATTTCCCATAGGCGGGCATTCCTAGGATAGTATCAACGAAAGGGATGATAATATGTAGCTTATTCATAAGGTCAAGAAACTTACCAAAGTGATTGTCTAGATGTGCCCGTGCCCTAGACTGAGGGAATGGGAGTGGAGGCTTGTAAGCAGGTGGTGGAACATAAATATCATCTTTCTCTTTCGCATTCTGGGGTGCCATCTCGATTGGCACCTCGACCGAGGTGTTCCTTGTCTGGTCGTGGTCTGACCGAGGTACTGGATCTGCTGTCTTCAATCCACTACGTGTGGTGATTGCCATGACCTGTGTTACGCTAGAAATGTATAGCACAAAAGTCTTACAATTTATAACTCGATATAATTTCCTAACTCCTAGCGAACCCACAATGTATAGGTCGTTTTGTAGCAAGGATAGTATTCCGAGGTCGAACACGAAGACTAAGGTGAAATTAAATCAAACAAGTGATCATAGATAGTGCAAATCTAGTCTAAGAAAAGAGAAAGAAATAAAGAAATGAAAATCATGATATTTTTGGTTGGGTTTTTGTGGTGATCAAACAAGGATCACAAATCATGCAAGATTATAAATCAAGCAAACAACTCAAGCTAGCAACACAAACAAGCAACACAAACACAAGATATGTGATCAAAGAGAGAAAAGGGGATTCTAGGGGTTAGGACTTCCGGTTAGGGCATTGGACTCAAGCTTCTAATCAACCCTGGACAAGCTACGGTATGTTGGGAAAGGGTGTTTCTTAAATAGGTCAATCACCGGGTAGGTCTCATGGTCCACTAATCCCTCACCTAAGGTCCTATTACCGGGTAAGTCTTTAGGAGCCTAAGGTTGGGAATATTGCACAAACCGGATTGCTATCAAGAGGTCAAACCTCTCCTTACCGGGTAAGTCTCGGGAAGGCAAGTCCTAAGCCTCAATCCTAGCACACTCAGTCCAATAGCGGGTTGTGAGGGTCACTATTACCTAGAGTTCATCATCTTTGGTATCTAAGATCAAGAATTACCGGGTAAGTCTCTTCCCTCACTTAGTTTGCTAGCATTAGGTCACCCTAGGCTGGATTATGCTTAACAAGCACTAGTATTTCCACAATCTAACATTCTAATATTCAAATTCATCAATACAAGCACAACAGAACAAACCACGGGTAGATCTACAGAACCACGGGCGTGGAATCACATGAACAGGCCGTGGTTTTCATCACAGGTTAGGTTCGAGCAAGCAATTCATCCAAGGGTACATTCAAGTCTATTCTATCATAGTCTAAGCCAAAACCATTGTTCCATTATCCTACAATCACAACTATTTAGCCAACAACATGCATTTTAAGATTCAAACTCAACAAGCAAACATTCATGGCTTCCATAGCAAGAAAATGAATTGAAAATGAAAATGAACAAGTAGTCTTAGCTGAATGTGAGATTAAACAAGACTTACAACCCTTCAAAGACAGCTCCAAAACGTTCCTTACAATGCCTTCAAATGTTCTCAACAAAAGTCACTCAAAAATCACTCAAAACTTCACTCTAAATATCTATCTTACTGTGTTGTTCTTCCTCCTAAATGAGAGTGTTTTTCTTCTTCTCCAAGAATTCCCAATGTGGATAATGATTAATGTGTGAGAGAATGTGGGAGGATCCCCTAGCAACAGCCAACATGACCACTTATATTCTCAATCAAGAGCAAGGGCCAGGCAAAGAGATCGTGGGACACGTGTCAAAGCCATCCAGATAAAACCACGGCCAAAACCACGGGCGTGGTTCTGGCCTTTGAACCGTGGAATTACATGAACAACTCCCTATGGATCATTAGGCCATGAGTTGGTGCAAGGCATGTACCAACAATGTCCTATGTGTTCTCCTTTGCTCCTAGCTTGCTCCTTGATGAGTCCGGAAGTGTGCCATCACGAGGAATGATCCTCGAATGTATCCATTAAGCTCCAAAAACTCCCCAAAATACCTACAAAACCGACAAGAGTTCGTGTAGACGCCTATTTCGACAATATGCATGAATTAAGCGTAAACGTCATGAACTAATGCCAAACCATGCATGAAAAACGAGAAAAACTATCTAAATGAATACCCAAACTAACGTCATAAATCACGTCATCAAAATACCCCATACTTAGCACTTGCTCATCCCCGGGCAAGGTCCAACTATAGGCTACGAGATGACATGATTTATGAATGCAGAAAAACAGAAAATATTTTTTTGGAATTGTGCTTCTGAAATTGGATCACCTTCATAGTCATGTTTCATGGCAATGGACAACCAATCATTTATTAAATGAATGAAGGCAAGGAAAGACAATCATACTTAACTCGAAAGTATGCATGAAAGGTGAAAATGAAGAAGTCAAGATGATCATGAGAATATCCAATCTAGATCACTAAGTCATACACATATACAAATAGGTCACAAGGACTTTGGAAAGAAGAGGCCAAGAAGCTTTGTTATAGGTGGGAACTTTTTAGGTCATGTGATGCTAATCCGGGAAAGGAACTAACTCCAAAATTTCATTTTTGGTCAACTTCCCCACAAGTGTATATTTTTCTCCATCCTTTCTTTCTTTTCTTTTATTTTTCATTTTCTTTCACTTATTTTTGAGACAATGGCATTGGTGTACAAAAGCCGAAACCTTGGTCATTAGCGGACCTCGGGGTTCTTCCGAGGGGCCTCACACTGGGCACACATGCCAAGGCTCGTTAGGACATTCGGTTTATCCGACATTGCAAGGCATAAACACCTGATTATGTGAATGGTACCGAGTTACTCGTCATCAAAACCAAAGTCCCCAAACCTATATTTTTTCTACACTTTTCACAACAAATTCAGCACTTCATTCACAACATTCATTCATCAACAACTTCACCCCACACTTGCTTTTCACACACTCAACACACTAGCATGCTCCTATTCCCGGATGGGTCAAAAGAGGTCAAATTTTTATATCAAGTGAGGTGCTCAAACAACATGATCAAGATGAAAAGAAGAGAGATGAATTGCCTTAATCATTCCTAGATGATGTGTAAGAACTATCATGTAATTTCGACTATCAGTTCTCAATCCACTCAAGGCAAACATCATAATCACAATTCATACATTGGATTCAAGAGAAGTATTTCAAGTCTACATATGCATAAATCCATTCAACAGAGAAGGCCATCCATAGCCAATCCACAAAACAATCTAATCATAAGGGTCATATCAAAACTAGGAAGCAAAATTTATTTTTTAAAATTTTCTGATTTTTTGAATTTTGTAGGTAAAAATGCACGATGCAAAACATAATGAAACATGTGACAATATATGAAACTATCCTAGATGCAATCATGCAAATGATTATGAAAACCACACCCCATACTTAAAAACACATTGTCCCCAATGTGCAAATTAAATAAGGAAGTGAAAGAGAGTCCTCACAATGTAAAAATGGTGTTTTCGGTATTTTGGTTCACTCATGTGAAGTGATGGTAGATGATCAATCAAAGGTGGTAGAGAGCTTTTGATGTTCATTATGGGGTCGGGACCCGCGCCAATTATCGCATGCCGTCCAAGTCCCACGTCCACTCCACCCACATTTAACGCGAGATCATCATCATCATAATCCTCATGCCTTGGAAGACTTCTAGCACACAAACACCAAGCACACACAAACACACCAAAACAAAAGGAAAAGCAAAAATCGAAAATGAAAACAAAAACGAAAAGGGAAAGAAATGTACCAATGGGCTGCCTCCCATTAACCGCTTCTTTAAGGTCATTAGCTTGACCAAATTCGGGGGCGTTTCACTCAAGTTGAAGTGGGGCAATCATATCCACCGGAGCTTCCGGGATATACTTATTCAACCGGTGCCTATTCACCTTAAAATCTCCACAATGCTCCCCACCTATCTCAACCGCTCCCTGGGGGAAGACCTTCCTCACCACATAAGGACCCGTCCATCTTGACTTTAGCTTTCCGCGGAAGAGCCGCAGCCTTGAATTGAAGAGGAGGACTAAGTCACCTTCACTCAACTTCTTTGGGATGAGATGTTTGTCATGCCAACGCTTGGTTCTTTCCTTGCAAATCCGGGCCTTTTCATAAGCATCCAACCGGATCTCCTCAAGAGCATTCATGTCTAGCAACCTCTTCTCACCGGCTTCCTTGAGGTCAAAATTCAGCCACCTTATGTCCCAATACGCCCTATGCTCCATCTCCACCGGAAGGTGGCAAGACTTGCCATAAACTAGCTTGTAGGGAGTGGTGCCAATTGGTGTCTTCAAGGCTGTTCTATATGCCCACAAAGCATCATCGAGCTTCATAGCCCAATATTTTCTTGTCCTAGAAACCGTCTTCTCAAGTATCCCCTTTATCTCCCGGTTGGAGATCTCCACTTGGCCACTAGTTTGGGGATGGTAAGGTGTGGCCACCTTATGAGTCACCCCATAGTTAGCCAAAAGTGTCCCAAAGTTCCTATTGGTAAAATGCTTCCCTCTATCACTTATGATTACTCTTGGTGTTCCAAACCTAGGGAAGATGACTCGGTTGAAGAACCGCACCACAACTTTGACATCATTTGTGGGAGAGGCGATTGCCTCTACTCATCTCGACACATAATCCACCGCCAAGAGAATGTTGAGGTTTCCACATGAAGAGGGGAATGGTCCCATGAAGTCCACACCCAAAACATCAAAGATCTCAACCTCTTGTATGTTGTTCAAGGGCATCTCATTCCTTCTTGAGATGTTTCCCGTCCTTTGGCAAGCGTCACAAGCCACTATAAAATTCTGGCCATCCTTAAACAAGTTAGGCCAATAAAAACCGGATTGCAATACCTTTGCACACGTTTTGTGTGAGATAGCATGGCCTCCCCATGACAAGGAGTGGCAATAACGGATTACACTCTCCACCTCATCCTCCAGAATGCACCTCCTAAAGACTCCATCCGGTCCTCTCTTGAACAAGAGAGGCTCGCTCCAATAGTAATGCCTCACATCCTTGAAAAACTTTTTCCTTTGGGCATATGATAAACTGGGTGGCACCTCTTCACACACAAGGTAGTTTACTATATCCGCATACCATGGCTCACTCCCCCTAGACACTAGAAGTAAGCACTCCTCCATCATTTTCAATTGCTCATCCCAAAATGAGTCATCAATCTGGATGTCATCTCTTCCAATCTCCAATGGTGGTAGCCTACTAAGATGGTCTGCTACCGAATTTTTGGAACCCTTCTTGTCCCGAATCTCCATGTCAAATTCTTGGAGGAGAAGGATCCACCGAATGAGGCGAGGCTTGACATCTTTCTTTTTGAGGAGATAACGGATCACATCATGATCCGTGTACACAATAATCTTTGCTCCAACAAGATATGACCGGAACTTCTCAAAGGCATACACTACCGCTAGTAACTCCTTCTCGGTTGTGGCATAGTTGAGTTGAACATCGTCTAGCGTCTTGCTAGCGTAGTAGATGGCATGTGTAAGCCCATCTTTATTTTATCCTAAAACAGCCCCAACAACCACATCACTCGCATCACACATTATTTCAAACGGTAAGCTCCAATCCGGAGGTTGCATGATAGGGGCGGAGATCAAAGCACCCTTCAACCTACAAAACGCTTCAAGACAATCTTTGTAGAAAACAAACTCAACATCCTTCATTAGTAGGTTAGTGAGAGGCTTAGAAATTTTAGAGAAGTCTTTTATAAACCTCCGGTAAAAACCGGCATGCCCTAAGAAACTCCTTACCCCTTTCACCGAGGTAGGTGGTGGCAACTTCTCCATCGTTTCTATCTTGGCTCTATCAACCTCAATGCCTCGGTGGGATACCAAGTGTCCCAATACTATGCCTTCACTTACCATGAAGTGGCATTTCTCCCAATTCAACACCCATCTCTTCAACACCAAAGATAGATTAGCCAAGCCATTATCAAATGAAGAGCCATACACCGAGAAATCATCCATAAACACTTCCATAATATTCTCAATATATTTAGAAAAAATAGCAATCATACACCTTTGAAAGGTGGTGGGTGCATTACACAACCCAAATGGCATCCTCCTATATGAAAATGTTCCCCATGGACAAGTAAATGTTGTTTTCTCTTGGTCATCCGGGTGAATAGGAATTTGGAAAAACCCACTATAATCATCTAAGTATCAAAAATGTGAATGTTGAGCCAACCTTTCTAGCATTTGGTCAATAAAGGGAAGAAGGAAGTGATCTTTTCTAGAGCCACGTTAAGTTTCCTATAGTCAATACACATTCTCCACCCCGTAACCGTCCTAGTTGGGATTAGTTCATTGTTCTCATCAGTTACTACGGTCATACCACCCTTCTTAGGAACAACATGTACGGGACTAACCCATTTACTATCCGAAATCGGGAAAATGATTCCCGCATCTTGCAATTTTAGGATCTCTTTCTTGACTACCTCTTTCATAATATGGTTCAATCTTCTTTGAGGTTCAACTGAATGTTTATGGTTGTCTTCCATCAAGATTTTATGCATGCACAAGGAAGGTTTAATGGCAACTAAGTCATCAATGGTGTAACCAATAGCTCTCTAATGTAATTTCAATTCATTCAACAATCTATCAAGCTCATCATCATTCAAAGATGCATTCGCAATCACGGGATAAGTAGAATTTGAACCAAGGAAAGCATACTTTAAATCAGAGGGGAGAGGTTTGAGATCAAGTTTAGGAGGACCTTTATCGGTTGGATGTGATCCACATAGCTCCACATTAGATGAATCCAAAGCCATTGAAGACTCTACAAGACTCCTTGAAGCTTGATCAACAACTAAGGGACTTTCTGGAGAAACCACGGGCAAAACCACGACCTTTGGCATAACCCCAGGCGTGGTTTTGGAAGAGCTAGCATAAATGGACATTACAGAAAGTTCCACGGTTGAAACCACGTGCGTGGTTCTTGGTGCTAGGCCGTGGTTCTTACAGTCGTGCATTTCAAATTCAGCACTTGTCTCCTTTTCTAATGCATCCAAATCTTGGATTTCTTCATTGCAAGCTTCCTCAACTCCTTCCTTTGTAATATCCGGAAATTTTTATTCCGCATAATATCGGGTTAAACCGGATTCCAATCCGCTAACCTTTCTTCATCTTAAATAATATTACGCAATATTAAATTCTATCATTTTATGTGACCTTAATTCACATAAAATGATAAATAATGTAACCCAAATAGTAATTCCGTACAATTTAAAAACCGAAGAGCGGTTACGTGCGAGTAACAACTCACTTATCAGCTCATCATGTAGCGGAATGAGCTAGCCCATCGGAGTAGGCCCATTATACCTAATCAGATGGCCCAAGTCTCTACCTTTACCCTAATCTTCCCCTTAATTAAGTTTTAACCTAATTTAATTAATTCTAACCTAATTAGCAACAGCAACAGTCGGCCGTATCATCCCCTTCCTCTCTTTGCACGATCGACAGCCATAGCAGCAACAACTTTTCTACGCCGGAACCGAGTCGAGGGCACCCGACCAACGACCGTCCCAGACAACCTTCCTCTGCGCCGGATCTTGTTGCGTTTGCATCGGCCAGCAAGGCGAGGCTGCCAGCGCCGGTCCCTCACGCTTGCCCCAGACTCGCAACCAACAACATACAACAGCGCCGGGAGAGATGAAGACTTCGAAACCCTCCAGTAACCGGTCCGCAGGGGGCGCCTGGCCCTAGCTGCGAGGGCGTTCGTGAACTCAGACGCAGGTGCCACCATGCTGCTGCAGATATGCCAAGAGTGTTGGCCGCTGGTGCGTTTGTAGACTGGATTCCGCTTTCATCTTTACTCCCGTACTTGTCAACACTTCGAGTCTCGTTTGGCCGGTAATGACCTCAACCCTATTCTCGATCTTACCCTCTTTGTGTATGTGCTGATGAGAGCACCCATCTATGTCTTTAGACCCTCCATAGCAGCCATGGAAGATGGCTAGAAGAGCTGTTAAGTTTATGAGTTTACGGAAGTTGACGAGCAGTCCACTTCGGGTCCAGATTTGAGTAAGTTGTACTCCTTCCTTGCTGCTAAATTTTGGATATCTTATAGATAAGATTGCAAAATAGAACATATAAAAAATTAGGATACATCCATCGAGTGGTTAAGGATTTATGATTTTTCAAAGATTGGGTCGTAAACAGTTTTTTTTCCTGTTGTGCTGAAATTTTCAAGTGTTGGAAAACTACATGTTGCTAAATTTTGTGATCCAGATTAGGGTAGGTTAGACTCCTCCTTTGTTGCTGATTTTTGGATATGATATAGTAGGCATATTGTTGTAGAACATATCAAAATTTGGGAGGAATACAGCTAGTAGTTTAAGAGTTATGATTTTTCGAATTTAGGACATTAAATAGTTTTTTTTTTCTGTTGTGCTGAATATTCTGTGTTGAGGAAAAAAACTCCATGTGATGCAGTTTTGGAATATAGATTTGAATAGGTTATTGAGCTCGGTTGGACTTGGATTTCGGATATATCATAGTTAGGATTACATAGTATAATATATCAAATTTTGAGAGGATTTTATCAAGAGGTTTAGGAGTTATGATTTTTCAAACTTAAATCAGTAAGCTGTTGTTTTTTTAGTGTTGCTGAAATATTCCAAGTGTTGGAGAAAACGTGTGTTGAAGCAGTTTTTGGATCTAGATTTGTATGAGTTAGATAACTTTGATGAACATGAAATTTTGAGGGATTAGAGTTCATATACTGTAGTTTATCGTGTAAAGTTTTGAGGATGATCCAACATGTAGTTTTGGACTTATGATGTCCTGAAGAAGGGTAGTAACACAGTTTTAGGAAGAACTCAAATTTTGACTAAGTATGGAACTTCAGGATTTTGGAACCATCTTTAGAGATATATATGGAGAGTTTGGTTGAGGATTTTTGAGGTATCTTTGCTCCTATGAGTAGTATGCATATCATAGAGAACCTAGAGATTTATCTCGGAATTTTTATATATTTACTCGAGCCCATATCTTATGCTAAAGTCGGACCTTAGCGACTGTTTTGGAAATCTAGAATTTCGGGTTATGTTTTATAAATCCTTAGCAAACTATCTCGTGAGAACTAGAGTATGGAAATAGGTTCCAAAGGAGAATTTGGAACTAGGTCATAGATTTCTCTTGGAGTTTTGGGACCGGGGGTAAAATAGTCAATTTCCTTGAGAGGGCATTTTAGTAATTACTCTTCATGAGATTGTACATCTTAGAAGTTTATAACTTCTAAGAATATGAGATGTAGTTTTAATCCACGTGCCTTGTATGACAGGCGTTTGAGTATTGCGGACTAAGTTGAGATTGGGAGAATTGTGATTTGAATCAAGTAAGTCCCCGGACTTACTTAGCTGGCTTCTTGTATGAGTGTAATGTGTACGAGTGGTGTTTGTTAGTTATGATAAACAACGAAACCGGATAAGCCGACTTTATTATTTACGTAATTGACCCAAGTGTATGATAACGGCTCGTGACATCATCTGCCTAGCTCTTGCGAGAGTCTAGGAGGTTCCCTGCGACCAGCCCAGTCAGGTAGACGGTCAAATGCATTAGTACCATTCCGCGTTGGTAAACGGGGACAGGGGCGAGGTTTGGGAATCCCTCGTGTCACAAAATAAGTATCATTAGTAATGACATATCACCTAATTAAAGATAATAAAAGAATTGATTGTTGCATGCTGATTGTGTATGATGTGTGATTGTGCTTTTACCGTTATACTTATGCATAAAATGTTAGCTAACGGTTTTATGCCGCTTGTAGAAGCCTTGTAGGTTAAGACAGTTGTAGAGAGATCAGGAGGGAATGGTCAGCCGGGTCCACGTACTCTTTTAGTTGGGGACGGGGATGCCTTTTGTTCTTCATATGCGTCGTTTTAGTACCTTTGCTTTATAAGGCTGATACATATTCTCCATGTATATAATGTTTAAAGTTTTCAAATGTTTTAAATACTTTTGTGTCTTGTTGTAAGATCCTAGTAATATTGTTGTCAAACTAAGGTTGGGACCCATTGTGAGTTCCTAACTAGTAGCTCCCAGAATTCTCAGAATTTGGGGTGTTACAATATGATATCAGAGCGGGGTTGGCAACAATGGCACTTGAAATCTTCTGAAAGACCGAATGTATAAAATAAATAGAACCCAAAAGGGGTCTAAATTTTCAAAACGGATTTATGTTTTTACACGCACGCATAGTCGGGTTGTTGGGTTAGTAGTACGTCGGACTACCATCGTTCTCTGTGGATCTCTACAACTTAGAATGATAGATGTGTTAGTTGTATATAGGCTTATATCGACATGTTCTAATGTTTGATTATATATATGTATATGTATAGCATGTAGTATCCTAAAGTATATTTTGTATCCTTTAGTTTAGATATAATGAAGCGATTATCACCTCATTATAAATTGGTAGCGGACTTGAAGAGTTTTCAACACGAGACAACGAACTCAAATCTTGGAATGAGTATTATACTTTGGTGGGCGTCCTGGTGACCCATATAATTCATCCGAAGAACGAATGAGCAAACAAGTAAAAATGTTGGGATAATTTTCACCACAAGGATAATCAGATGAGGAAGAAGATCCCGAGTCAGCTCAGATAGAAAGGATATAATGTCATATCAGGGACATGATTGTATGAAGCCGAGAGATGAATTAGAAGAATCATACAGGAGACGAATGCCATAGACCATTATGGGCATGAGAAACCAGAAGAGGCAGAGTGTCAATCCGGGTGTGAGAATCTAAGGAGCACGGAATGAAGACCTACAATTGTGTGTAAAAGCGAAAAGGAAGACCCCACAAGCGTGGGGAGGTTTTGACCTCCTCAGAGATATAAGAAGTTTGAAAGAAATCGCGACGCCAATATCCAAAGAATGGAAGCCTGTAGCAGGGTCAACGGAGTTTCATTAAGGCGATATTACCACCAACACTAGTGAAGAAATGTGTATGGGAGAACGTCCTTGCTGGACTCGAGAATCCAGGGTAACCCCAATTATCACGGGACCTAAGCCATCAACACAGACGGTCCATGTAAAAGGAACTGCAAGTGGATGATCATTATGGCCCTAAGAATTGCAAAGACGCTTGCAAGCTATCGTGGAAAAATTAAAACGACTATTTATGTCAGATGGATGACCCAAGTGGACTAGAGGAATGGAGTTAGCCCAAAGGAAGCGGAAGGGCGAAAGATAAACAAACTAAAGAAGTATAAAAGGATTAATTGAGTAGGTGATGCTTACCAAAGACATTTAATACCAGATGGGTATGAGAAGAGTAAGTTCGGGATACTAAGATGAGTCAAATATAGACTGACCGACGTCAGCTGAGGATGTGCAAGTGTTGTTTGGTATTGACGAGTTATGTACCGTTAAGAAAAGATAATTACGACTGTGGATTTATGGGGTAGTTTTACCGACGCCTGGGAAGATTTCCTCAAGTATGCAACAACAATCTTCTTAGACAACTAAAGGTAAAGAGAACCGTGTTAGAGGTTACTTCTTGGTCGGTTAAGATCAAACTCCGGTCGAGTCTAGTAGTTTAGATCCGTGTTAAAAGAAATAAGGAGGTAAACGGAAGATGGTTGTTTTCCAATCAGAATTTTATTTCAAGAAGGCAAGTAAGGAAATTACTTGGTACTTCATCCGGTTAATCATTTCGGACTGACAGAACACGTCCTTATGATTACGGGGTGACAAAAAAATAATCAGAGTAGCGCAACGGAAGCGTGGTGGGTCCTAACCCGCAGAGCTGGAGTTTCAGATGAAGATAGTTGGTGAAATGCATTTCGCTTGGAGGAACGTGAGATAGGTTTCACAGAGTGACTGAAAATATTGTACAGGAGATGTACCACCATCAAGGTAGACGGGAAAGTATGTGCATGTAAGAGGTTATAGAAGGATATTAGTACCCTGTTATGGATTCAAGTGAATAATGATGGATTGTCTCATATTGTCACATAACTAGTTCGGAATCTAAAATGTAACGGGGTATTCTAGAGTGAGTTTTCTTGATAGATTGAGAAAAGAATTAACGATGTAATAAAAGTATTGTGCATGACCTGCTCTAGAAAGCTCAAAGTGAGTAACTACCATCCTGAGTCGAAGATACATAAGAAAGCGTAGATACAGGAGCATACTTGCAATATAGTAACCGTGCTTAAAGAAAGCATAATCCCGGACTAGATTTTATGTGTAAGGTTATGTCGGAACAGAGCCTAGTGGCGTTTTGAGTTAGAGGGATATTACTAGTCCGATAAAAGCGGAGGATACAAGAGTTCAATGCTGACGTTGTGTTAGCATTTATCGAGTATTTATGATCAAATAACTGTGATATAAGATCACTTTGTGTCTAATACCGTCATTCCGGACATATTCTATGTCACTTAAGATCTTGGGAAATGTGTAGGAAGCCTAGGTTAGAGCTAACGATATATTAGAGATCTATAAATAATATAATAATGCCAAGTGAACAAAGAGGATGACCACTAGATTTGATTTTAGTTGTCTCGAGTGTTAGACCTGAAAAGGGTAAAGGTGACGATTCCTTACCTGAGGGATAAGATGACTGAGTAATATTAAAAGACAAGATCAAGTGGGTCGTGATACGAAGAGCATTGGGCACTTGGTAAGTGTTGGTGGATGTCCAAGACCTTTGGCTTGAGTGTGTAGTCAGAACCTTTTCAGAAGGCCGGAAGCAAGTGGTCATAACGAAGGGAAGAAAGTTGAATGGATTATTTTATTTGTTGGTTCATCAAAGGATCTGGAAGTGAGTTGTGTAAGGCAACCAGTCGAAGTTTTAAAGCGGTTTAGAAGTGACTGATGGACTAGTATTCCTCACCCTATTGGAGAGTGTAACTTCAGTTTTCCACGGAGACTAAGTTTTGGAACTGAGTTTGAGAATTTCAGTTGGAGAGATACCTACCAGACATGAGTTAGGTCATCATATTAGAGGATCAGACAGTTGAGCCGGATGATACCGATGAGTTATCCTGTAACCACTCTATAACGTGGTAGAAGGCGCTTGTGATCTAAGTATTTGAAAAGATTTATGATTCGGTGGTTTTATGAAAAGCTTATAAGGCTACCTAAGATATTGGGGATAGTAAGAGACGTAACCTTTCAAAGACCTATGTAGCGATAGTTGTAACCTCGAGAGTGACGAGTTAGGGCTTGACCTTGTATGCGTGATATTGTTTGACTACTTGTTTATTTCATGATGGAGTGTTTAGTCAGTGATGTGTGCTTTTGGTAACCTTGAGGTGAGGGATACTTAGATGTGAAAACGACGAGACTTTTGTGTAGTGATCAAACATACCCATTTGGTGCCTTAAAGGCCGATTAGGATTGTCTTACCCTAAGTTTCGGGACGAAACTTATTGTTAAGGGGGGATTGATGTAATACCGGAAAAAATTTCTTCCGACTATTTCCGAAACAAATCGGAACTTGACCGATTATGATTTTTTCCGGCGCTTTATTTCTTTTTGTATAGACTTCGTCTATTGCCTTCTTTTAAGTTTCGGGACGAAACTTATTTTAAGGGGACATTGATGTAATATCCGAAAATTTTTATTCCGCATAATACCGGGTTAAACCGGATTCCGATCCGTTAACCTTTCTTCATCTTAATTGATATTACGCAATATTAAATTCTATCATTTTATGTGACCTTAATTCACATAAAATGATAAATAATGTAACCCAAATAGTAATTCCGTACAATTTAAACACCAAAGAGCGGTTCCGTGCGAGTAACAACTCACTTATCAGCCCATTATCTAGCGGAATGAGCTAGCCCATCGGAGTAGACCTGATAGCATGAATTATAGTCTATATTTTGGGGTTTGTTTGGTCGTTTTATCTTTCATAATCTGCATGTTTGTATGTACATTATGTGATTTTACTACCATTTCATCTACCTTTGCGAGAATCGAGGTCTACACCTAGTTTCGTTGTAATTGCAGGTAATTTGGTATGTTTTGCATCAAAAAGGAGCAAAAGGAGTCATGAGTCATTTAGAGCTACATCCAGGGAGCATAGCCATGGATTAAAGATTTACTTTGGACCAGTTTTGAGATATTTCACATTCAGTTGTGACTCACCTCGGTTGATCAGAGGTTCACCTCGACCGAGGTGATCCAGAGAGGCCGACTCGACCGAGGCGAACACCTAGGACGCGGCGAGAATATTTTATTCTTGGCTGAGATCTTTTATCTTTGGAAGGTGATCTTATATTTTTGGGCTTGGCTCCTGGAAGGAAGAAGATCTTATATTTTACCTATTTTTATGGGAAAAGATCTTTCTAAGATTTATTATCTTTGGAGGGTTATTTTCCTATAAAAAGGGTTGGATTTCCACAAATCCAACATCACGCTATACCGTCGATCAGGGTTTATAGCACGCAGCAGCAACAGCCTACTCCAGTTGGGACAGTTGAAGAACCTTTTTGAAGGTTGAAGGAAGATTGAAGTCCATAGCTTTTATAGCTTTATTGAAGGGTTTTGTAAGATTGTCTTCAATTCCCTCAATTGTTGTCTTGTCTTTTTGGATTGTTATCCAAGGAACGCTTTGTTGTGATATTTGATTCAGTTATTGAAGTCTTTTCATTAAATTCTTCTTTGTTCAAATATTCACCTTCTTCCCATATATTTTAATACTTTCATTATGATGATGAGTGGCTAATTTCCTTGTGTGATTCTAGGGTGATTGGCTGAAGGTTGTGGGAAAAACGATGATAGAATAATCTTAGATTCCAGTAGGATCCTGAAAGTTCGAGTCTTTAACCTTAACCCTAAGCATCTCGTTCAGTCGATGAACACCTCAGCCGGGGTGGAAACTGGCTGACCGAGGTGACTTATCTGATCCATAACTGAGAGTTAAGTGTTAGAGTTTGCCAAATCCTATTCTTATTACACCTTTCCTGGTCCAAAGCAAGCTTAGGATGAGACTTACCCGGTAATTCCTTAGTTTGTGTACCAACGATCATAAGTGTGGGTAATAAAGGTTTATCCTTTATTGGGGTTTGAGTGTGCTTCCATCCCATCTTTGTGAGTTAGCCTGAGACTTACCCGGTAAAGGTTGATTCTATTCCCTTAGATGGTGTGTTAGTTTGAGGTTATAGTTCTTTATCTTGATTCCTTGAGACTTACCCGGTAATAGGAGTTACGGTTTAGGATTAATGTGTAGTGAGACTTACCCGGTGATCTACTCCACTTTAGAAACACCTTCCCCACGCAAAAAATCTCAGCTTTGTCCGCTTATCTATAGATCTTAAGTTGGAACCACAACTAGATGCTTTAATCCCTAGAATTGCATGTTTGCTTTATTGACTTCTTATTCATCTTTGATTGTGTTAATCGCTCTTGTGGTTAGTATTGACATAAGCACACCGTATTGACTTTGTTTCACCGAGTCCCTGTCATCGACCCCTGGAATTTTCTTGCTTTTACTACGATTGACCCGTACACTGCGGGTTCGCATCCTTGTTTTAAGCTTAAGTCTAGGGTTATAAATTTAAAGCTTGCACACACCGTTTGGAGCGAACAAGACCCATTATACTTAATTAGCTGGCCCAAGTCTCTACATTTATCCTAATCCTCCCCTTAATTAAGTTTTAACCTAATTTAATTAATTCTAACCTAATTAGCAATAACAACAGTCGGCCGTATCATCCCCTTCCTCTCTTTGCACGATCGACAGCCATAGTAGCAACAATCTTCTCTACGCCGGAACCGAGTTGAGGGCACCCGACCAACGACCGTCCCAAACAACCTTCCTCTGCGCCGGATCTTGCTGCGTTTGCATCGGCCAGCAAGGCGAGGCTGCCAGCGCCGGTCCCTCACGTCTGCCCCAGACTCGCAACCAACAACATACAACAGCGCCGGGAGAGATGAAGACTTCGAAATCCTCCAGTAACCGGTCCGCAGGGGGCGCCTGGCCCCAGCTGCGAGGGCGTTCGTGAACTCAGACGCAGGTGCCACCATGCTGCTGCAGATATGCCAAGAGTGTTGGCCGCTGGTGCATTTGTAGACTGGATTCCGCTTTCATCTTTACTCCCGTACTTGTCAGCACTTCGAGTCTCGTTTGGCCGGTAATGACCTCAACCCTATTCTCGATCTTACCCTCTTTGTGTATGTGCTGATGAGAGCACCCATCTATGTCTTTAGACCCTCCATAGCAGCCATGGAAGATGGCTAGAAGAGCTGTTAAGTTTATGAGTTTACGGAAGTTGACGAGCAATCCACTTCTGGTCCATATTTGAGTTAGTTGTACTCCTTCCTTGCTGCTGAATTTTGGATATCTTATAGATAAGATTGCAAAGTAGAACATATCAAAAATTGGGATAAATCAAGCGAGTGGTTTAGGATTTATGATTTTTCAAAGATTGGGTCGTAAAAAGTTTTTTTTTCCTGTTGTGCTGAAATTTTCAAGTGTTGGAGAACTACATGTTGATACAATTTTGTGATCCAGATTATGGTAGGTTAGACTCCTCCTTTGTTGCTGATTTTTGGATATGATATAGTTTGCATATTGTTGTAGAACATATCAAAATTTGGGAGGAATACAGATAGTAGTTTAAGAGTTATGATTTTTCGAATTTGGGACATTAAACAGTTTTTTTTTTTCTGTTGTGCTGAATATTCTGTGTTGAGAAAAAAAACTCCTTGTGATGTAGTTTTGGAAAATAGATTTGAATAGGTTATTGAGCTCTGTTGGACTTGGATTTCGGATATATCATAGTTAGGATTACATAGTATAATATATCAAAATTTGAGAGGATTTTATCAAGAGGTTTAGGAGTTATGATTTTTCAAAGTCAAATCAGTAAGCTGTAGTTTTTTTAGTGTTGCTGAAATATTCCAAGTGTTGGAGAAAACGTGTGTTGAAGCAGTTTTTGGATCTAGATTTTTATGAGTTAGATAATTTTAATGAACATGAAATTTTGAGGGATTAGAGTTCATATACTGTAGTTTATCGTGTAAAGTTTTGAGGATGATCCAACATATAGTTTTGGACTTATGATGTCCTGAAGAAGGGTAGTTACACAGTTTTAAGAAGAACTCAGATTTTGACTAAGTATGGAACTTCAGGATTTTGGAACCATCTTTAGAGATTTATATGGAGAGTTTTGTTGAGAATTTTTGAGATATCTTTGCTCCTATGAGTAGTATGCATATCATAGAGGACCTAGAGATTTATCTCGGAATTTTTATATATTTACTCGAGCCCATATCTTAAGCTAAAGTCAGACCTTAGGGACTCTTTTGGAAATCTAGAATTTTGGGTTATGTTTTATAAATCCTTAGCAAACTATTTCGTGAGAACTAGATTATGGAAATAGGTTCTAAAGGAGAATTTGGAACTAGGTCATAGATTATTCTTGGAGTTTCGGGACCGGGGGTAAAATAGTCAATTTACCTTGAGAGGGCATTTTAGTAATTACTCTTCATGAGATTGTACATCTTAGAAGTTTATAACTTCTAAGAATATGAGATGTAGTTTTAAACCACGTGCCTTGTATGACAAGCGTTTGAGTTCTACGGTTGTGGACCGAGTTGAGATTGGGAGAATTGTGATTTGAATCAAGTCCCCGGACTTACTTAGTTGGCTTCTTGTATGAGTGTAATGTGTACAAGTGGTGTTTGTTAGTTATGATAAACAACGAAACCGGATTAGGCCGACTTTATTATTTACGTAATTGACCCAAGTGTATGATAACGGGTCGTGACATCATCTACCTAGCTCTTGCGAGGGTCTAGGAGGTTCCCTGCGACCAGCCCAGTCAGGTAGATGGTCAAATGCATTAGTACCATTCCACATTGGTAAACGGGGACAGGGGCGAGGTTTGGGAATCCCTCGTGTCACAAAATAAGTATCATTAGTAATGACATATCACCTAATTAAAAATAATAAAAGAATTGACTGTTGCATGTTGATTGTGTATGATGTGTGATTGTGCTTTTACCTTTATACTTATGCATAGAATGTTATCTAATGGTTTTATACCGCTTGTAGATGCCTTGCAGGTTAAGACAGTTATAGAGAGATTAGGAGGGAATGGTCAGCCGGGTCCACATACTCTTTTAGTTGGGGACTGGGATGCCTTTTGTTCTTCATATGCGTTGTTTTAGTACCTTTGCTTTGTAAGGCTGATACATATTCTCCATGTATATATTGTTTAAAGTTTTCAAATGTTTTAAATACTTTTGTGTCTTGTTGTAAGATCCTAGTAATATTGTTGTCAAACGAAGGTCGGGACCCATTGTTAGGTCCTAACTAGTAGCTCCCCGAGTTCTCAGAATTTGGGTGTTACATCCTCCATGATGCTCATGCTAAGAACCTTCTCAAGTGGATCCTTGATTAGGATTGAGCTCACAACTTCTCTAGACTCCTCTTCCTCAACAATGTTGAAGACATTTTCACCAAGGGTTGGCCCCTTCATCATTGTAGACAGCTTGAACTTGATATTCTCTTCTCCTATGTTGATGGATAGGATTCCATTTTTGCAATCCACTAAGCATCCGGATGTGGCTAAGAATCGCCTCCCCAAAATGATTGGAACCGGGTAGTCCGCCGGGATGTCCAAAACTACAAAATCGATTGGCACATAGAACTTCCCAAGCTGAACCGGTATGTCCTCTAGGATTCCCCAGGGTGAGTGATTGAACGGTCCGCCGTGTAGAGGGTCATCTTGACCGGCTTCGGTTCTCCTAGCCCAACGTTATTGCAAAGTGCAAACGGGATAATGTTTACACTTGCTCCAAGGTCAGATAGGGCCTCATATTGCACTTCTCCAACTCCGATTGGCACACAAAAAGATCCCGGATCTCTCAGCTTAGGAGGCATCTCCTCCGTCGAGGTTTGTATCAACTCGGAAGATCTCTTTGTCATTCTCACTTCTCCATACTCCTCCAACTTCCTCTTTTTGGAGAGTATCTCCTTCAAAAAGTTTCCATAGGCCGGCATACCTACAATTGCATCCATGAACGGAATGTTAATATGCAATTTAGACATTAGTTCAAGGAATTTACCGAAATTTTTTTCCAAACGAGCTCTTGCTCGTGACTATGGAAATGGTAGTGGTGGCTTGTATGAAGGAGGTACCACATATGTTGGCTCATCATCCTTGCTCTTGCCTCCTTCTTCTTGCAAAGGTTCTTCTTCCAACACTACTTGCTTTCCCTTGTCATTCTCCTTTGGTGAGGGATCTTTCATGCTCAGCCCACTCCATGTGGTAATTGCCAACACTTGGCCTCTTGGGTTGTCCTTAGTCCTTCCGGGAAGCTTTCCCAGATCTCTTTGTGCTTCACCCGCCTTTTGGAACACTTGTGCTTCTAGCACCTTTTGAGCCTTAGAAATGGATGTCACCGTGCTCTCAAGTCCACTCAACCTTCCAAGCAATTGTTCAAACATCATTTCAGTTCTATCCTTTGGAGGTTGAGAAAAACCAGGTGGAGGCTCTTGTGAAGCCTTAGGTGGTGGGGCTGCGCTTGTGGAAGCGGGAGGGTTCAAGGCACCATCCGGGTTAGAATAGGAGAACCCGGGATGGTTGTGATTAGGCCGGTAATTGTTATATTGTCGGCTATTGTTGTTGAAGTTCCTAGGGCCTTGATAATTGTTGAAGTTATCCTTTCCTATGTTGATATCCTCCTCTTTGGAAGCCAAATTGGCTTGCACTTGCACTTGAGGACTTGCTTGATTCTTTAAGGTTGTGGTACACAACTCCCTCAAGGACCTAAGCTCATTGTTGATTGCATCAAGTTTGTAGTTGATCATGGTGACTTCATTTACTTCATATACTGCCGGTTTCCTCCCATCACTCTTCCTATGGGAGTACTTTTATATCACCAAGGCTTGATTCTGTACAAACTCCCAAGCCTCATCCACATTCTTCTCCATGAATGTTCCTCTGGAAAGTGATTGGAGCTTGAATTGACTATCCTCATCAAGCCCCTTGAAATAAATCTCCAATAGCTCTATCTTCGGCATCTCATGGTGTGGACAATCTAGGAGGAGGTCCTTGAACCTCTCCCAAGATTTGAATAGGCTCTCCTTATCCTTCATCATGAAGGCATTGATCTTCCCTCTTAGGTCGGTTGTCTTGGAAGGTAGGAAGAACTTTGTTTAGAACTCGGTTGTCATCTCCTCCCAAGTACCCACACCTCTTACTGGAATGGATTGGTATCAAGCCAAGGCTTTATCCTTAAGTGAGAAGGATAAAGCCCTAAGATTGTGGTTGTTGCTCTCCAATCTAGGTGGCCTTAGAGTCTCCATCAAGATCTCATAATTCATCAAGTGTTGATGAGGAGACTCTCCTTCCATCCCTCCAAATTGATTGTGCCGGATCATTTGTAGCACTTGAGTGCGGAGCTCATAGTCATGGGCTGCGGGATCTCCTAAGTTTACACACGGACGGTGCATTCTTTGTGCTGGATCCATACGTTGCCTTAGCGTTTGTGGCTCCTCAATGATGATCGGCTCAACCAGAACTTTGACCGCCGGCTGCGGTGGTGGTGGTGGTGGTGGTGGAGGTTGTTGACGATTAAGCTTCCTTTGCACAAGGGCTTGCCTAATCTCTTCAATATCCCTCCTAGTTGCTTCTTGCCTCTCATTTGTAAGTCTCCTCTCATTCTCCAAGAGTTCATCCCTTAGCCTAATTTTCTCTAAGGCATCATCTAACTCAGCTTGAAGATCTCTTTCGGCCATCTCCTTCTTCTTCTTAATGCTCTTGGATCTAGTCTTAAGGGTTTTTTCCGGTTCGGGATCGAATAGAGCTAAATCCTTGCCACGAGATCTTCGCATACACCTAAAGAATGAGAGATGTCCTTAAAATTCAAAGACACCAACCAAACAAGATCAAAAGCAACAAGAAAGACCTACACTATAAACAATCACACACAATGATTCAATCTAAACCTAGTCCCTCGCAACGGCGCCAAAAACTTGTTACGCTAGAAATGTATAGCACAAAAGTCTTACAATTTATAACTCGATATAATTTCCTAACTCCTAGAAAACC
This sequence comes from Fagopyrum homotropicum, assembly GCA_033239125.1. Lineage (NCBI taxonomy): Eukaryota > Viridiplantae > Streptophyta > Magnoliopsida > Caryophyllales > Polygonaceae > Fagopyrum > Fagopyrum homotropicum. Next base: position 94,392,638 of record BSWB01000002.1, on the reverse strand, counting down.
CACAGTATATGGGTCGTTTTGTAGCAAGGATAGTATTCTGAGGTCGAACACGAAGACTAAGGTGAAATTAAATCAAACAAGTGATCATAGATAGTGCAAATCTAGTCTAAGAAAAGAGAAAGAAATAAAGAAATGAAAATCATGATATTTTTGGTTGGGTTTTTGTGGTGATCAAACAAAGATCACAAATCATGCAAGATTATAAATCAAGCAAACAACTCAAGCTAGCAACACAAACAAGGAACACAAACACAAGATATTTGATCAAAGAGAGAAAAGCGGATTCTAGGGGTTAGGACTTCCGGTTATGGCATTGGACTTAAGCTTCTAATCAACCTTGGACAAGCTACGGTATGTTGGGAAAGGGTTGTTACGCTAAGAACGTGACACACAAAAGTCTTAAATTTATACTCGTTATATTTTTCCTAACTCCTAGCGAACCCACAGTGTACGGGAAGTTTTATAGTAAGGATAGTATTCCGAGGTCGAACACAAAGACTGAGGTGAGATTGAATCGATTTGTGATTAAGGATAGTGTCGATCTAGGCTAAGAAAAGATGAAAGAAAGAAATAAATGAAAATCTCAATATTTTTGGGTTTAGTTTTGTGTGGTGATCAATCGAGAATCACAATGATATAATATGACAAAACAAACTAAGGAATCAAGCTAAAACACAAATAAACAAACAAACACAAAATATGCGATCAAAGAGAGAAAAGCGGATTCTAGGGGTTGGCAATTCCGGTTATGGCATTGGACTTAAGCTTCTAATCATTCTTTGGATTAACTATGGTATGTTAGGAAGGAATATTTCTCAAGTGGGGTCAATTACCGGGTAGGTCTCATGATCCACTAATCCCGCACCTAAGGTCCTATCACCGGGTAAGTCTCTAGGAGCCTAAGGTAGGGATATCTACACAAACCGGATGGTTATCTAGGGATCTAACCTCTCCTTACCGGGTAAGTCTCGGGAAGGCAAGTCCTAAACATCTATCCTAGCGCACTCAGTCCAATAGCGGCTTGTGAGGCTCACTACTACCTAGAGTTCGTCATCTTCGGTATCTAAGAGCAAGAATCACCGGGTAGGTCTCTTCTAACACTTAGTTGCTAACACTAGGTTACCCTAGGATAGATTTAGCTCAACAAACACTAGGATTTCAACAATCTAACATTCTAGCACTTAGATTCATCAAAACAAGCGAGTTAGTCAGAACCATGGGTTGTTCATCCCAGTCCACGACCGTGGAAAGGCAAGAACGAACCGTGGTTTCCAACAACAGCTCGGTTCAAGCAAACAAATCAACCAAAGGTACATCTAAGTCCATTCTATCATAGTCCAAGCCATAACCATCATTTCCTTACCCTAGAATCACATCTATCTAGCCAACAACAAGCATCTCAACAATCAAACTCAACAAGCATACATTCATGGCTTCCATAGCAAGTAGATGAAATGAAATAGAGATGAACAAGTAGAACAAGGAAAACCAAGCTGAATGTGTGATAAGAAAGACTTACAACCCTTCAAAAGAAGGTTCAATCTCGTTCCTTACAAAACCGAGTAAATCGTCTTCACAAAACTCACTCAAAATCACTCAAAACTATGAAAAACTAAGAATGGTTGTGTTCTTCTCTTCTTCTTCAATGGACCCTTTTCTTCTACTCCAAGTGAAGCTCTAATCCAATCTTCCAATGAGAGAATATGTGTTGTTGAGAGTGTGGGAGGGATTGGAGTGATGGGGTCTGCCATAACAACCTACAGGACCACCTTATATCCTCAACAAATTGCAAGAGTCGGCCATGAAGATCGTGGGACAGCTGTCACAGCTGTCTGGGGAAAACCACGACCTATTTCCACGGGCGTTGTTCTTCTAGTGACCGTGGTTTTGATGCTTCTGCACTATATTGATCATCAAGCCACAATTTGGTGCATGGCATGCACCAATAAGGTTCCATGTGTCCTCCTTAGCTCCTAGCTTGCTTCCCAATGAGTCCGAAGGTGTGTTATCTCGAGGAATGATCCTCGAATGTATCGATTAAGCTCTTAAAGCTACCAAAATACCTACAAAGCATGCAAAAGTCCGTGTAGACGTCTATCTCGACAAAATACATGAATTGAGTGCAAATCGTTACAAACTACTACAAACCATGCATGAATGAGCGGAAAAACTATCTAAATGAGTGCCTAAACCTAAGTCATAAATCGTGTTATCAAGGGTGTTTCTCAAATAGGATCAATCACCGGGTAGGTCTCATGGTCCACTAATCCCTCACCTAAGGTTCTATTACAGGGTAAGTCTCTAGGAGCCTAAGGTTGGGAATTTTACACAAACCGGATTGCTATCAAGGGACCAAACCTCTCCTTACCGGGTAAGTCTCGGGAAGGCAAGTCTTAAGCATCAATCCTAGCACACTCAGTCCAATAGTGGCTTGTGAGGCTCACTATTACCTAGAGTTCGTCATCTTTGGTATCTAAGATCAAGAATTACTGGGTAAGTCTCTTCCCTCGCATTAGTTTGCTAGCATTAGGTCACCCTAGGCTAGATTATGCTTAACAAACACTAGGATTTCAACAATCTAACAGTCTAACATTAAGATTCATCAATACAAGAACAACAGAACAAACCACGGGTAGATCATACAGAACCACGGGCGTGGAATCACATGAAAATGCCATGGTTTTCATCAGAGGTTAGGTTCGAGCAAGCAGTTTATCCAAGGGTACATTGAAGTCTATTCTATCATAGTCCAAGCCATAACCATCATTCCATTACCCTAGAATCACAACTATTTAGCCAACAACATGCATTTTAAGATTCAAACTCAACAAGCAAACATTCATGGCTTCCATAGCAAGAAAATGAGATGAAAATGAAAATGGACAAGTAGTCTTAGCTGAATATGAGATTAAACAAGACTTACAACCCTTCAAACACAGCTCCAAAATGTTCCTTACAATGCCTTCAAATGTTCTCAACAAAAGTCACTCAAAAATCACTCAAAAGTTCACTCTACATCTCTATCTTGATGTGTTGTTCTTCCTCGAAAATGAGAGTGTTTTTCTTCTTCTCCAATAATTCCCAATGTGGATAATAATTAATGTGTGAGAGAATGTGGGAGGATCACCTAGCAACAGCTTGCAGGACCACTTATATTCTCCATCAAGAGCAAGGGCCGGGCAAAGAGATTGTGGGACACGTGTCAAAGCCGTCCAGAGAAAACCACGGCCAAAACCACGGGTGTGGTTCTGGCCTGTGGACCGTGGAATTACATGAACAACTCCCTTTGGATCATTAAGCCATGAGTTGGTGCAAGGAATGCACCTACAAGGTCCTATGTGTTCTCCTTTGCTCCTAGCTTGCTCCTTGATGAGTCTGGAAGTGTGCCATCACGAGCAATGATCCTCGAACGTATCGATTAAGCTCCAAAAACTCCCCAAAATACCTACAAAACTGGCAAGAGTTCACGTAGACGCCTATTTCGACAATATGCATGAATTAAGCGTAAACGTCATGAACTAATGTCAAACCATGCATGAATAACGGGAAAAACTATCCAAATAAATGCCTAAACTAACGTCATAAATCACGTCATCACCAACCCTTTTGGGTTGTTCTCTGTCCTTCCTGGATGTTTACCGGGATCTCTTGGGTTTCATTAGCTTTGTGGAAAACTTGATGTTTAAAGGCTCTTTGTGCCTTCGAAAATGAGTTCATAGAATTCTCCATAACGTTGAGCTTTGTCATAATAGCTTCTAGCACATCATCCGTTTTCTCCTTGGGCTATTGGGATGAGCTTGATGACGGCTCCTGGCTCCTCAATGGAGTAGAAGAGAAGAGGGGGGGGGGGGGGGGGGTAAGAGCATTTTCACCATGAGAATAAGGGTTACCGGGATTTTGTTAATTTGAACTCCAATTGTTGTGGAAATTTCTGTTGTTGTTGTTGTAATTGTTGTTCCGCGGCCCTAGATACTTTCCTCTCCCCAAATATCCAGCATCTTGCTCCTTTGTTGCTTTAGTTTGAGCTAATAAAAGCTCCTTCAATGCCTTGACTTCATTGTTGAGTGTAGTTAGGTGAGCAACACTTGAATTTGTAAGACTCATATCCGGAAAGCTCACTCGCATCGCTCCATCTTCAACTCTTTGATGGGAGTACTTCTCCATGTGTAAAGCTTGCTTCTCAATAAACTCCCAAGCTTCATCAACCGGTGTATCCATAAAAGCTCCAATGGTAAGTAATTGGATTTTGAATTGAGTTTCATCTTTTAACCCCTTGAAGTAAATCTCTAGCAACTCAATCTTTGGAATACCATGGTGACGACAATCCAATAAAAGGTCATTGAACCTATCTCATGACTTAAACAAACTTTCTTTATCCTTCATGACAAAAGCATTAATATTTCCCCTCAATTCAACGGTTTTTGATGGGGTAAAGAACTTAGTAAGAAACTCCGTAGTCATTTCTTCCCATGTGTTAACTCTTCCAGATGGAAGAGATTGATACCAAGCTAGCGTCTTGTCTTTCAAAGAGAAGTAGAAAGGCCTTAGCTTGTAGATGTTGTTATCCACTATTGATGGTCTCAACGTTTCCATAAGAATCTCATAGTTTTGAATATGTTGATGTGGAGATTCTCTTTATATGCCTCCAAATTGACATTGCCGAATCATTGTGAGGACTTGAGGTCTAAGCTCATAATCATGCTCAGTTGGATTTCCTAGATTAACTCCTGGACGTCACACTTGTTGATTTCGGTCCATCCTTGACCTAAGGTTTGCGGAGCTCCAGCGAAAAGGTTACCTCAGTCAACCATATCCGGAAACCGAGGTGGTGGATGTATCTCGTCCAGGGAACTAGGGCAGGATCTTGCCTGGGTCCAATAACTAGGTTCGGTCGAGGTCGGATTTGGGCTCGTAGTGCGGCCATATCAGCTTTAATCTCTTCTGTTCTTGCATGAGTCTCATGTTTATCTCTCTGCAATTCTTCTTTACTCAGCCGAAGTTGTTCTAATGCATCCTTCAATTCGGCTTCAAGATCTCAATCAGCCATCTTAGCTTCTTTGAATCTCCTTTTGTATGTCTTTTTTGTTTCGGGATCATAGGGAACAATTTCATTCCCAACACGAGTTCTTCGTATAAATCTAAAGAAAGATCCTATGAAATCACTCAAGTAAAGTAATCAATAGCAACAAGGGCAGCAACCCTAAAAGACAACCAAAGCCGAACTTCGTCTTGACCAAGTCCCCGGAAACGGTGCCAAAAAAACTTGTTCGCTCTCATACGTGTGTGTATGGTGAACGATATAGCTTTAAATTTATAACCTAAAATATAAGCCTGAAAAATATGCGAACCCGTAGTGTACGGATCAGTTGTAGTAACAACAAATACTCCAAGGTCGAACACAGGGACTATGGTGAATCAAAGCACGGCAATTCAGGTTATCAATAAAAAACAAGCAATAAAGCAAAGATATCAAAGAGGATGCAACAAAGCATCTAGTTGGGGTTCCGACTAAAGATCTCAAAGGATAACGTGGACAAAGCTGAGGTTTGCAAGAGATGGTATTTCTAAGTGGGATAGATCACCGGATAAGTCTCACTATTCACTATGCCAAAGCAAAGATCCTGTTACCGGTAAGTCTCAAGGAACTAAGGAAAGGAACTATAATCTAAAACCAACATACGACCAAAGGGGATAGAACTAACCTTTACCGGGTAAGTCTCAGGCTAACTCATTAAGGTAGGATGAAGGCACACTCAAACCCTATTAAAGGATAAACCTTTATTACCTAACACTCATCATCATCGGTATACAAGCAAAGGAATCACCAGGTAAGTCTCATCCCAGGCTTGTGTATGGACCAGGAAAGGTGTAACAAGGATAGGATTTTGCAAACTAAAACCTCAACTCAGATATGGATCAGAAAAGGAATCGCCTCGCTCAGATCATGTCCGATCTCGGTCGAGATGTTATATGAACCGAACGACGTGAGGTTCGGTTAAGGTATGGCTCCAGCTTTCAAGGTCCACTAGGGTAAAGGCTTACTCTTTCATCATCTTTCCAACAACCTTCAGCCAATCACCCTTGAATCGCACAAGAATTTGCCAATAATCATCATGATGGCGATAATCAAATATATAAGAAAAGATGCAATATCCAAACAAGAAAACCTTAACACAAAGGTCTCAATAATCACTCAATCAAACAATCAAACAACCAGCAAACTGCGTTCCTCAATCACAAACCAAAAGACAACAATCAAACAATATAAGAAAACCTTACAACTTCCTTCAAAAGCTTTCAACTTTATCTACAAAGCCAACTTCCTTCCTTCCTTGGAATATCTTCAATCTTCCAAACTAATCAGCCAACTAGACATGCTTCCATCCAGAAAATCCATCCCAATATATAGGAAAATCACTTGCCAAAAATAAAAGATCTTATGCCAAGAATAAATGATCTTATGGACCACGGGACGTCCGTCTCGATCCAGCCCAATAGAGTCACCTCGGTCGAGGTTGTAGTGTAGTCATCCGATGTGATCCTTAACTACGTGCAAATCTCTCTAATCTGGTCCAAAATCAAACTTATGTGCAACTTTCATGGTTTCTTAGCCTTTCTTGTAGTTGCTCAATGCTCCATAATGTAGCTCCATGACTCCTTGATCCTTTAGCTCCATATCGCTCCAAAACGTGTTATTTTCCCTACAATTGCAGCAAAACTAGGTGTAGACCTCGATTCTTGCAAAGGTAAACAAAACAACATAATGATCAAGAATATATATCCATGCATGTAGATTTATGAAGAAAAAACGTCCAAACCAGTCCCGAAATATAGACTATAATACATGCCATCAGTAACGCTTCAAGCTTTGAGCTTATGATGTTAGAACATGAGAAGTAATGTGTTGGACCTTCGGTGACGGGGTTGAGAAATTTCGCCTAGCGTTCCCCACAGGACATACTGGTACGGTTGTGAGGTTGTTCATGGAATACCCATAGATGCATAAGGTGACCAACAAGAATAAGGGAAGACCAAAGTTTTGAAGGTTGATGTCAACATGAAATGTACGAGAAGCATATGAAAGATTGAGGTTAGAACCTTATGGACGGATTGATATTACATAAGGAAAGGAAGTAAGTGCTACACCTACTTGAAGATATGGTGCAAGCTTATATAAGATATGAAGAACGTTGCCCACATGTTGGGATGTCATTAGAAGACTCAGGCAAGTCTCTCGAGTTCAGGAGATGAAGGATCTTCGAAAGAGGACGGTCAACATTGTAGCTAAATATGGAGCAATATAGGTGTTTGAATGACATCACCACAACAGATCGGGGTAGATCATTATTACTAGGACCACCTGTAATGTGGTAAGACAAGGTGGTGTTGGTTATTACGTTTTGTGACGGGAAGAGAAAAGATGGAACCTGAGATATCACGGATTCCAATACATCGGAGCGTGGATTTTGCCACTAAGGTTTATCTTGTCCCAAGCCCAATTTTCAAAGCACCATACAAAATGATATCATAAATGACACCGTGAAGATACGCAAATCCAGGAAGCAATTGAAGGAGCAATTGCAAGCTCTTAACAATAAGGGTTCATTAAACGGGAACTCCAAATATATCTTAAACTCTTGATTTGAAGGTGTTATGAAGAACAAATATCCCTTACCACGTATAGATGATCTACTCGACCGGTTGCAATGGTCGGTAGTCTCTTCTAGAATGATTTAAGGTCTGATTGTCACCAATTGCGAATTCGAGACTGGGATATTGTCAATCTGCCATTCTGGAGAAACCATGGTCACTAAGAGTTGTAGTGATTCCATATGGGATTATTAATGCCCTGATAAGATATTTTGGTCTACTCTCAAAGAAGAGAGAAGTTATAAGACAAGCTATCCCGGAACGGCAACCCCCAAAGGTTGTTATAGAAGTTACAAGTTTTCTTGGATGTGCTCGTCATTACCGGATTTTTGGAGAGATTCTCCAAGTAACAACATCAATGGCTAACTTATTAAGAGTTAAGAGGAGATTCATTGGTGCAACTGTTTTGAAATTTACCTCGAGTTATGATGGGTTTGAAAGTTACAAGTGATTCTCCAAGACGATGTCTTGATTGAGTATTGAAGAACGATGTAAAAGTAATAGCATACGTGTCTTGTTAGTAGAAGCAATGTCAAGTAAAGTACTTCCTTCATTACTTGGAACTGGCAACAAGAATTGAGGAAACGTAACATCAAAGTTTGGTTTAATAAGAACCAAAGCCAACAGTGTGAACTGAAAGTTCGATCTTCTTTGTTAGAGACAAGAAAAGAAGAAACAGAATTAAAATGTTGTATTGAGAAATACCCAAGAAGGAAGTGGAGTTCCCCATATATCGGACCGTTTTGAGATCTTACCGCGAGTTGGAAAAGTGGCTTACAAGTTGGCGTTGCCACCTGGTGTTTCATTTGCATCAATCAAGAGAGTACTTACATGACTGGAGACATGTTGTCAGTAATGATGATCTAGTGGTAGAAGAGGAAATGATAAGGCTCACTAGAAGACAGAGGATAGTATCTTTGGTTGAGTTTTATGTTGAGCTAGTAGCATCGATAGAATCGGCGGGTTAGACTTAGTTCTTCCCTTGGTTGCGTTATGTGCATGTGTGATGTTATGTATAGTTTGTGCCTTGTGCGGGCATGTGCAACATGACCTGATATATCATGCGGTGGTACTTTGAGTAGAATGTGTGTATAGTTTAGAAGGTTTAAGGCTTCTTAGTTTGAGAGTTCATACCTCGGCCTCAGGGACCGAGAAGTTCGACGCATAGCAAGTTTCTAGACAAAACTTGTTTTCAGGGGGATGTGATGTAACGCCCCGTTTATTGGGTATGTTTCGATATTTATTTTTCCTACCTCTATCGATATTTTATTAGCACAAGTATTTTATTTAGAAGTATTTGTAAGGCATAAAATGTATTCCCGAGTATATTTATATTTTTCGTTTATTTTCGGAAAAGTTGGGAAAGTTTTCCGATTCAGAAATCCCGTTCCGAATGCTTGTTGATCGAGTTCACTCTTTGCTCTATTCTTTTTCTTTCTTTATCCTTCATGACCTGTTGTTGTTGCGTGTTCTAACCCCATCCCCGCCCAGGTTATGCTCCTCTAGCCACTTGAGCAGTTATCATGCCACTGCAGCCCCCTGCACCACTTCATTCACTATTGCCCTTCCTCACCACACACTCTTTGTAATATTCGGAATTTTTATTCAGTTTAATTCCGAAGCAAATCGGACTTCGAGCCGTTGACGGTTTTCCGTTCTATCTAGTATTTCTTTCTTAACGAATTTTATCATTTTATGTAGAATTTAATTCACATAAAATGATAAAATTATATCAAGCTCTAATTCTTATAATTATTTATCATTTTATGTAGAATTTAATTCACATAAAATGATAGATTTATATCAAACCCTAGTTATTATAATTCATTCTTATCGATGACTTTAGACGAGATCATGACAAGCTGTGACGAGATCATGACAAGCTGTGACGAGATCATGACTAAGCTGAGACGAGGCCATGACAAAGCCCGACAAACCTGTGACAAACTCATTCATGGGCCTGACAAGGCCATGACGAGTTTTGACAAACTATTCAGCCCATCTTTCTTACAATTATTTCAGCCATCCTTCTTGCAATTGTTTCAGCCCATCCCTTTGCTAATATGGCCCAGCTACCCATAACCCTCCAGCCCACACGGACCTGCTGTCGCCCAGCCATCCACGCACAGCAGCCCAACCTGTTTACGAGCCCAGTAGCAGCCTTCTTGCAGCCCGTACAGCCCAGTTCGCAGCCCACAGCAGCCCACTCTCCTATGCTTCAGCCAGTGCAGCGCCAGCCCACTCCTATGCTTCAGCCCAGAACCTTGCTCATGCTAGCCCATCTACACGCTCAACCCAGGAGGATGTAACAGCCGGCCCTTCCTCTCCCTTTTCTTCACAACGTAACCGGTGTTGAATTGAAGGAGAGCTGTTGTAACGACTCCTTAATTCACGCAGCAGATCCATTCAGCCTGCACGCTTCCTTACACCTCCCTACGTACAGAAGCTTGATCTGAAGTAGCCGTTTAAGCGTTCCTGCACACAATAACACAACAACCAACGTCCTTCCTCTTCCTACTCTTATATTTGTGCTTGTCGAGTCTCTCTTGTTGGGTAAACATCTCCCCTCCCCTCTCTACATTGCACTCTCTATATATATGTGCTGATGTGAGCCATTTGAATCCTAGAACCTTTCATAACAGCCATGGAAGATAGCTAGAAGGGCTGGGAATTTTCTAAGTTTTCGGTGGTGACGAACAGTCTACTTGGAGTCACGATTTGGGTAAGTTAGACTCCTCTTTTTTGTCTGGTTTTCGGATATGTCATAGACAGTAGTACATAGTATAACATACTAAAATTTGGGAAGAATCAGAGTTACGGTTGGAGAGTTATTGTCTTCCAAAGTTGACGCCTCATGCAGTTTTTATATATGTGCTGAGTGTTGGGGAAAACAGCAAGTGGTGCTGCTTTGTGAGATGGTTTTGAATAAGCTCTTGATCTCCGTTGGGCGTGAATTTTGGATATGATATAGTTGACATAATTTTGTAGAACATATTAAAATTTGAGAGACATCCAGCGAGTGGTTTGGGATTTATAATTTTTCAAAGATTGAGTCGTAAGCAGTTTTTCTGTTGTGCTGAAATTCGGTTTTGTGAGATAGTTTTAAATAGGATTTTGATCTCCTTTGCGGCTGAATTTTGGATATATTATAGTAAGATTTTATAGTAGAACGAATCAAAATTTGGGATAAATCCAGCGAGTAGTTTAGGAGTTATGATTTTTCAAAGTTAAGACAATGTGCTGTTTGTTAAGTGTTGTAACCAACTTTGGAAATTTTTGTGGAAGTGATGGTTGAACAGTTTTAAGAAATTCTTGCTCCTAGGAGTAGATGAGGTATCATAGATGATCTAGGGAATTATTCGAATTTTATATTTGAAGGCGAAGTTGGACCTTAACGATGTTTCCGAAAATAGGGAAATGGGTAAATTGCTAGTTTGTAACCAAACTCATCTTTAGGAGTTAGAATATGACTCTTTAGTCTCAAATAAGAGTTTAGACATAAATTATGGATTTTTTTAGAAGTTTCGGGACCAAGGGTAAAAGAGTCATTTTACCATAAATTAATATTGTAATCAATTCCGTTCTATTAAGACCTACTATCTTAGAAGTCTTAGACTTCTAATCACCTAGAAAGTGTGCCGACACACTTGCTTACTTTGACAGGCCACTGAATCCCTACTGTACAGATCGATTTGCGAATTAGAAAGTCGAGATCTGATTCAGGTAAGTTCACGCACTTACTTAGCTGGCTTCTTGTATGAGTGTAATGTGTATGAGTGGTGTTTGTTAGTTATGATAAACAACGAAACCGGATTAGGCCGACTTTATTATTTACGTAATTGACCCAAGTGTATGATAACGGGTCGTGACATCATCTGTCTAGCTCTTGCGAGAGTCTAGGAGGTTCCCTGCGACCAGCCCAGTCCGGTAGACGGTCAGATGCATTAGTACCATTCCGCGTTGGTAAACGGGGACAGGGGCGAGGTTTGGGAATTCCTCGTGTCACAAAATAAGTACCATTAGTAATGACATATCACCTAATGAAAAGATAATAAAAAGGATTGAGTATTGCATGTTGATTGTGTATGTTGTGTGTTTGTGCTTTTACCTTTATACTTATGCATGGAATGTTAGCTAACGGTTTTATCCGTGTTGTAGATTTGTAGAGATAGACAGTTGCAGAGAGATCCGGAACGGATGGTCAGCCGGTTCGACGTATTCATTAGATGGGGACAGGGGGCTCTCATACGACATGCATGTTATATATCTATATATATGTTTTGTAAGGCTGTCACATGTGTACATTCATACATTAAAAATAATATGTTTTGAAATTGTTTTAAATACATTTGTGCCTTGTTGTAAGATCCAAGTGAAATTGTTGTCAAACTAAGGTCGGGACCCATTGTGAGGTCCTAACTAGTAGCTCCCCGAGTTCTTAGAATTTGGGGTGTTATAATATGGTATCAGAGCTCTGGGTTGGCAACAATGGCACTTGAAATCTTCTGAAAGACCGATTGTATAAAATAACTAGAACCCGAAAGGGGTCTAAAATTTTCAATATGGATATTTGTTTTTACACACACGCATAGTCGGGTTGGTGGGTTAGTAGTACGTCGGACCACCATCGCTTTCCGTGGGTCTTTGTAACTTGGATCGATAGGAGTTAGCTTATAGACTTTTTATGATGTTTATTATAATATGTTATATACATGTGTTTGCTTAGCTTGTTAGTATCCTAAAGGATATTTTATACCCTTAGTCGTGATATCACGATGCGATTATCGCCTCATGATAAATCAGTTGAGAATTGAAGAATCTCCAATACGAGGCAATGGAATCAGACCTTGAATTGAGTTTTATACTCGGGTAGGCTGCTTGGTGATCCTTACAAATCATCCAAAGAAATCCCCGAGTCAGTTCAATTAGAAGGAATACAAGGTCTTACAAGGAACTCGGGCATACGAGGCCGAGAGACGGAATTAGAAGTTTGAAAGAAACCGTGACGCCAATATCCAAAGAAGGGAAGCCTGTAGCAGAGTCAACGGAGTTTCAGGAAGGCGATATTATCACCAACACGAATGAAGAAATCTGTATGGGAGAACGGCCTTGAAAGACTCGAGAGTCCAAGGTAACCCGAATTATCACCGGACCTAAGCAATCAACACAGATGGTCCATGCAAAAGGAACTACAAGTGGATGATCATTACGGCCATAAGAATTTCAACGACGCTTGCAAGCTATCGTGGAAACTTGAAACGACTATTTATGCCAGATGAATGACACAATCAGACTAGAGAAATGGAGTTAGCCCATAAGAAGCGGAAGGGTGGAAGGTAGTTTGAACTAAAGAAGTATAAAAGGATTGTTGTGAGCAACTGTTTACCTACTAGCTAAGGAAATTTTGACAGATCACAATTAACATGGAATGAAGACTTACAACTTAATGTAAGAACGAAAGGTAGACTTCACAAGCCGGGAGACGTTTTGTCTTCTTTGAAGAGATAGGATTCTGAAAGGAATCACCACGCCTGTATTAAAAGGATTGAAGCCCTGAAACATAGTCAACAAAGTTTTGAAGGAAGTATTACAAACAACGCCAATTAAGGAACATGTGTATGTGAGAACAGTGTGGTGGACTCAAGAGTCCGGGGTAACCTCGAAAATTATAGCAGATCTTAAGTCATGAACACCCGCAATCCATACAAGAAGAACGGTAAATAGAGGATAATTAAAGTCATAGGAACCGCAAGGAAGTGCTTACAAGCTATCATGGAAGACTGGAAAGAACTATGTACGCTAGATAAGTGTGAATGATTGAACAAACTAAAGCAGTATAAAAGGATTAATTGAGTAGGTGATGCTTACCAAAGAATTTTAATACCAGACGGGGTATGAGAAGAGTAAGTTCGGGATACTGAGATGAGTCAACTATAGACTGACCGACGTCAGCTGAGGATGTGTAAGTGTTGTTTGGTATTGACGAGTTATATACCGTTAAGAAAGGATAATTGCGATTGTGGATTTATGGGGTAGTTTTACCGACGCCTGGAAGGATTTCCTCAAGTATAGAACAACAATCTTCTTAGACAACTAAGGGTATAGAGAATCGTGTTAGAGGTTACTTCTTGGCTGGTTAAGATCAACCTCCGGTCGAGTCTAGTAGTTTGGATCCGTGTTAAAAGAATTAAGGAAATAAATGGAAGGTGGTTGTTTTCCCATCATGATTTTATTTCAAGAAGACAAAGTAAGGAAAGTACTTGGTACTTCATCCGGTTAATCATTTTGGACTGACAGAACACGTCCTTATGATTACGGGGTGACAACAAAATAATAAGAGTAGCGCAGCGGAAGCATGGTGGGTCCTAACCCACCGAGCAAGAAGCTCAAGGGTGTTGAGGGATGTCGTGTCGAGTTTAAGATGGTGATAGTTTGTGAAATGCATTCTAGTTGGAAGGAACATGAGATAGGCTATGTGGAGTTACTGAAAATGTTGTACGGAAACTTATGTGCATGTAGAGGTAATAGAAGGATACTGGTACCCTATTATGGATCCGAGTGCAGAGTGATGGCGTTGTTGCATGTTGCTAGGCAAGTAGTTTTGGAATTCTATACCTAATGGAGTACCTTAGAGTGGGTTTCTTGATGGATTGAGAGCAGAATTAACGATGTAATACAAGTATTGTGCATGGTATGCACTAGAAAGCCCAAAGTGAGTAACTACCATTCTGAGTCAAAGATACATAAGAAAGAGAAGCGACGGGAGCATACTTGCAACCTAGTAACCGTGCTTAAAGAAAGCATAATCTCGGAGTAGATTCTATGTGTAATGTTATGTCGGAACAAAGCCTAGTTGCGTTTTGAGTTAGAGGGATATTACTACTCCGATAAAAGTGGAGGATACAAGAGTTCAATGTTGACGGTGTGTTAGCATTTATCGAGTATTTATGATCAAATAACTGTGATATAAGATCACTTTGTGTCTAATACCGTCATTCCGGACATATTCTATGTCACTTAAGATCTTGGGAAATGTGTGGGAAGCCTAGGTTAGAGCTAACAATATATTAGAGATCTATAAATAATATAACAATGCCAAGTGAACAAAGAGGATGACCACTAGATTTTATTTTATTTGTCTCGAGTGTTAGACCTGAAAAGGGTAAAGGTGACGATTCCTTACATGAGGAATAAGATGACTGAGTAATATTAAACGACAAGACCAAGTGGGTCGTGATACGAAGAGCATTGAGCACTTGGTAAGTGTTGGTGGATGTCCAAGACCTTGGACCTGATTGTGTAGTCAGAACCTTTTCAGAAGGCCGGAAGCAAGTGGTCATGACGAAGGGAAAAAGTTGAATAGATCATTTTCCGTAGGGTCCTTACAAGATCTAGAAGTGAGTTGTGTAAGACAACCATTAGAAGTTTTAAAGCGGTTTAAAAGTGACTGATGGACTAGTACTCCTCACCCTATTGGAGAGTGCAACTTCAGTTTTCCACAGAGACTAAGTTTGGGAACTGAGTTTGAGATTTTCAGTTATTGAAATACCTACCAGACATGAGTTAGGTGATCAGATTAGAGGAGCAGACAGTTGAGCCGGATGATACCGGTGAGATATCCGGTAACCACTCTAGAACGTGGTGGCAGACGCTTGTGACGTAAGTACCTGAAAAGATTTAAGGTTTAGTGGTTTTAGGAAAAGCTGATAAGGCTACCTACGATATCGGGATAGTAAATGACGTAACCTTTCAAAGACCTATGTAGCGATAGTTGTAACCTCGGGAGTGACGAGTTAGGGTTTGACCTTGTATGTGTGATATTGTTTGAATACTTGTTCATTTCATGATTGAGTGTGTAGTTAGTGATGTCTAATTTTGGTAACCTTGATGTGCGGGATACTTAGATGTGGAAACGATGAGACTTTTGAGTAGTGATCAAATATACCCGTTTAATGCCTTAAAGGCCGATCAGGATTGTCTTACCATAAGTTTCGGGACGAAACTTATTGTTAAGGGGGAATTGATGTAATACCCGGAAATTTTCTTCCGACTAGTCCCGAAACAATAAGAACTTGACCGATTATGACGTTTTCGGCGCTTTAGTTCTTTAGTATGGATTCCGACATTATGTTGTCTTCTTTTAAGTTTCGGGACGAAACTTATTTTAAGGGGGTACTAATGTAATACCCGAAATTTTTATTCAGTATAATTCCGAAGCAAATCGGACTTCGAGCCGGTGACGGTTTTCCATTCTATCTAGTATTTCTTTCTTCACGAATTTTATCATTTTATGTAGAATTTAATTCACATAAAATGATAAAATTATATCAAGCTTTAATTCTTATAATTATTTATCATTTTATGTAGAATTTAATTCACATATAATGATAGATTTATATCAAACTCTAGTTATTATAATTCATTCTTATCGATGACTTTAGACGAGATCATGACAAGCTGTGACGAGATCATGACAATATGTGACGAGATCGTGACTAAGCTGAGACGAGGCCATGACAAAGCCCGACAAACCTGTGACAAACTCATTCATGGGCCTGATAAGGCCATGACGAGTTTTGACAAGTTTTTGACAAACTATTCAGCCCATCTTTCTTACAATTATTTCAGCCATCCTTCTTGCAATTGTTTCAGCCCATCCCTTTGCTATGATGGCCCAGCTACCCATAACCCTCCAGCCCACATGGACCTGCTGTCGCCCAGCCATCCTCGCACAGCAGCCCAGCCTGTTTACGAGCCCAGTAGCAGCCTTCTTGCAGCCCGTACAGCCCAGTTCGCAGCTCACAATAGCCCACTCTCCTATGCTTCAGCCAGTGCAGCGCCACCCCACTCCTATGCTTCAGCCCAGACTCTTGCTCATGCTAGCCCAGCTACACGCTCAGCCCAGGAGGATGTAACAACAGACCCTTCCTCTCCCTTTTCTTCACAACGTAACCGATGCTGAATTGAAGGAGAGTTGCTGTAACGACTCCTCAATTCATGCAGCAGATCTATTCAGCCTGCACGCTTCCTTACACCTCCCTACGTACAGAAGCTTGATCTGAAGCAGCCGTTTAAGCATTCCGGCACACAATAACACAACAACCAACGTCCTTCCTCTTCCTACTCTTATATTTGTGCTTGTCGAGTCTCTCTTGTTGGGTAAACATCTCCCCTCCCTTCACTACATTGCACTCTATGTATATATATGTGCTGATGTGAGCCATTTGAATCCTAGAACCTTTCATAACAGCCATGGAAGATAACTAGAAGGGCTGGGAATTTTCTGAGTTTTCGGTGGTGACGAACAGTCTACTTGGAGTCACGATTTGGGTAAGTTAGACTCCTCTTTTTTGTCTGGTTTTCGGATATGTCATAGACAGTAGTACATAGTATAATATACTAAAATTTGGGAAGAATCGGAGTTACGGTTGGAGAGTTATTGTCTTCCAAAGTTGACGCCTCATGCAGTTTTTATATATGTGTTGAGTGTTGGGGAAAACAGCCAGTGATGCTGCTTTGTGAGATGATTTTGAATAAGCTCTTGATCTCCGTTGGGCTTGAATTTTGGATATGATATAGTTGACATATTGTTGTAGAACATATTAAAATTTGAGAGGCATTCAGAGAGTGGTTTGGGATTTATGATTTTTCAAAGATTGAGTCGTAAGTAGTTTTTCTGTTGTGCTGAAATTCGGTTTTGTGAGATAGTTTTAAATATGATTTTGATCTCCTTTGCGGCTGAATTTTGGATATATTATAGATAAGATTTTATAGTAGAATGTATTAAAATTTGGGATAAATCCAGCGAGTAGTTTAGGAGTTATGATTTTTCGAAGTTAGGACAATGTGCTGTTTGTTAAGTGTTGTAACCAACTTTGGAAATTTTTGTAGAAGTGATGGTTGAACATTTTAAGAAATTCTTGCTCCTAGGAGTAGATGAGATATCATAGATGATCTAGGGAATTATTCGAATTTTATATTTGAAGGCGAAGTTGGACCTTAACGATCTTTCCGAAAATAGGGAAATGGGTAAATTGCCAGTTTGTAACCAAACTCATCTTTAGGAGTTAGAATATGACTCTTTAGTCTCAAATAAGAGTTTAGACATAAATTATGGATTTTTTTAGAAGTTTCGGGACCAAGGGTAAAAGAGTCATTTTACCATAAATTAATACTGTAATCAATTCCGTTCTATTAATTACCTACTATCTTAGAAGTCTTAGACTTCTAATCACCTAGAAAGTGTGCTGACACACTTGCCTCCTTTGACAAGCCACTGAATCCCTACTGTATAGATCGATTTGCGAATTAGAACGTCGAGATCTGGTTCAGGTAAGTCCACGGACTTACTTAGCTGGCTTCTTGTATGAGTGTAATGTGTATGAGTGGTGTTTGTTAGTTATGATAAATAACGAAACCGGATTAGGCCGACTTTATTATTTACGTAATTGACCCAAGTGTATGATAACGGTCGTGACATCATCTGCCTAGCTCTTGCTAGAGTCTAGGAGGTTCCCTGCGACCAGCCCAGTCCGGTAGACGGTCAGATGCATTAGTACCATTCTGCGTTGGTAAACGGGGACATGGGCGAGGTTTGGGAATCCCTCGTGTCACAAAATAAGTATCATTAGTAATGACATATTAGCTAATGAAAAGATAATAAAAAGGATTGAGTGTTGCATGTTGATTGTGTATGTTGTGTGTTTGTGCTTTTACCTTTATACTTATGCATGGAATGTTAGCTAACGGTTTTATCCGTGTTGTAGATTTGTAGAGATAGACAGTTGCAGAGAGATCCGGAACGGATGGTCAGCCGGGTCCACGTATTCATTAGATGAGGACGGGGGCTCTCATACGACATGCATGTTATGTATATATATATATATGTTTTGTAAGGCTGTCACATGTGTACATTCATACATTAAAAATAATATGTTTTGAAATTGTTTTAAATACATTTGTGCCTTGTTGTAAGATCCAAGTAAAATTGTTGTCAAACTAAGGTCGGGACCCATTGTGAGGTCCTAACCAGTAGCTCCCCGAGTTCTCAAAATTTGGGGTGTTACACTCTCGAACCTTTTCATTACCTTCCTCACCTCCTCACCCTCACTCAAGTGGTTCCTCTTCCTCTGTTATTCACCTCGCCTACTTTCTTCCTCCTCTTCAACCGGGAAACACAGTGAGCCCTCCCCTTGCTGGAACCAACCATAGCCGCCGCCTCGAAGTACTGTCGGAACCTTGGGAGTCACCATCACCACCGCCAGAACCAGATCTCACCCTTCGTTGCAACTGCTGCCGGGGAACCTCCCTATTCTATCCCCTCTGCAATGCCTCCAATAGGAACGCCGTCGATGCCAGGAGGAAGGAGTCGCCCCCCTCGCCTTCCGTCTTGAGCCACCGGAGTCGCCGGCACAGTGCTTCCGCTTCCTTCTCCTTCCCCTTTTCTTCTCTGCATACCACTGCGCAGCCTCCTTTGCTCCAATGAACTTTTCCTGGTTGAGAGAGCCACCACCTCCAAACTGTGCCGCCAGGAACAACGCCGGGAAAGGGAGCTCTTCCTTGCCCAGCCTTCGCCTCGCCGTCGGAGCCAACGCCACGTTACCATGCCGCCTTATCTGCCGTGTGTTTGCCTCTGCCGCCAACAGAAGAAGGGCCCAAAGAAACCTTGTTTAAGTAATATAAACCGGGCCCCTATTGTTTGGTTTAATTGCAATATCCAACCTATATTTTGTAATTGTAGTTTTGACCCACGTTTTTGGAAGTTGCATTTATTCCCTATGTAGGAAATTAATTACATTTATTGACCCAAGTTTTACAATTGTCAAATATTCCCTTTGTTGGATTATTTTCAAATATGGCTCGAAGATTTATTTGCGGGTTATTACCCATGTTTATATAAGTGTACATTTTTCCCGGAAAATGGTTGAGCGATTTTTAACCTTGATTTTGTAAACGATTTTTACCTTTGAGTTATATATTATATATATATATATATCTAAAATCAAATTTAGCATATAAGCTAAATTTCCTTAGCTTTGGTTTTGTAACACCCCGAATCCGCGGGACTCGGAATAATTAACCCTAATAATGATATATTGCTCACATCCAAAAACTGCTGCACTAACGAAGGGAAGGGTGTTTTCCGGTAAATTGCTCACATCAAAAATATTGGGTTTAAAACTGCAATATAATATTTGGGTCCATTTATGTAAATAATTCTGCAGGACGGTATATTGCTCACATCCAAAAAGTGGGTTCAATACTATAAATACAATACTATGGGTCAAAATGGTAATTACCACAAATTAAATGGGGCCCGAAATAATTAAACCTAATAAGGGTTCTTCAACCTTTCTACGCACTGGGCGGAGAGGGGGAAAGACGGTTGCTACGTCAGCGGGAGAAGGAGCGGCCGCTTCCGCTACGGCGGCGAAAAAGGCGGTGGGGCGTTGGGATCCTCTGTCGTGGGGCTTCGGTTTCTGGCAGCGGCGAAGGCACAAGGTCACCTTCCTGGTGGTGGTGCGCGTTCCAGGGGTGAGACTTGACAGAAGATGGGATAAGGGAGGAGAGGCGGCGGCGACGCCTCGGTGTGCTCCGATAGACTTCGGAAGGAAGATGAGGCAAGGCAAGAAACTCCCGGCAAGGGATTCGACGGTGGCTTCTTCGATCTCCAACGAAGAAGGGTAGTACGAGGTCGGGACGGAGGTGAACAAGGATGAGGTTCGAAGATCGAAACCGAGAACACAGAAGGAGAGTTAGGGTGGTTGGAGGGCCCGTTGTTGAGGTGTGAGAGGCGGGCTGGGAGCTTCGACAACAAGAGCTCCTCCAGCAAGCTTCCCAGCGACGGCGATGATGCAGCAGCGATGAGACGTTGGCGAGGGAAGGAGAGGCCAATATGGTGTTGCATCTGCTTACGGCAATTGCTGCACTAACAAAGGGAAGGGTGTGCTCCGGTAGGGTGGCGGCTGCAAGGCTCCGCCGGTGCTCGTGGTAAGGGTCCAATTCCACTAGAGGTGAAGAAGGTAATGGGAGGAAGAAACAGAGAGATTGTGATAGCTGTGAGAAAGGAAGTGAGAGGTTGGGGGAGTCTGCGTGAGTGTAGGAGAGCAGAGTGACGAGGGGTTGGAGCGGATGGCGAAGGGTTGGCTATAGGGCTCGCAGAGGGTCAGGTTGCAGGCCGGTCAGAGAGAGCGAGAAGTCAGTAGCTCTCAACATCTGGGAAGAAAAGAGGAGAAACAAAGAAAAAGCAGAAATGAAAAGAAAGGAGAAGGAGAATAAAATCGAATAAAAGGAAAAGAAATGTATCGAGTGAACTCGAACCAAACGTGTTCGGAACAGGATTTCCGAACCGAAAAACTTCCCGACTTTTCCCGAAAATAATAACATGGATATACATGAACGTAACAAAAATATAAATATACTCGGAAAATATATTTTCCTCTTAAAATACTTTTAATAAAGTATTTAAGCCAAGAAAATATCGATAGAAGTAGGGCAAAATAAATGTCGCAAACGCGCCTAAAATTGAGGCGTTACATCAGATCACCCTAAAAATAAGTTTCGTCCCAAAACTTGCTATACGACGAACTTCTCGGTTCCTAAGGACGAGGTATGAACTCTCAAACTTAGAAGGCTTAAACCTTCTAATCTATGCATACAATTTACTCGAACTATCAACGCAAGATATATCAGGTCATATAGCACATTCCCGCACGAGACAATTACACATAACATCACACATGCACATAACTCCACCAAGGAAAGAATTAGACCTGACCCATCTATCCTATCGATGCTACTAGCTCAATATTAAACTTAACCCAGGATACTATCACGTGTCTCTCAAGTAGCCTCATCGGCTCGTCGTCTTTACTAGATCATCACAACATACCATATGTCTTGAGTCATGTATGTACTGCCTTGATTGATACTCATGAAACACCGGGTGAACACCCTCTACTCTCAGCGATCACATCAACCGGTAAACCACTTTCCCAACTCGGGCTGAGATCTCAAAAGGTCCGGTATATCGGAAATCCAACTTCCTTCTCGGGTCTTCCTCAGTACATCACTTCCATTATGTCACTCTTTGCTTGTCTCTTACAAAGAAGATCGAACTTCCGATATACACTGTTGGTCTTGGTTCTTGTCAAACCAAACTTTGATGTTATGTTTCCTCAATTTTTGTTGTTAGTTCCAAGTAATGAAGGGAATACTTTACTTCACATTGCTTCTACTAACGAGACACATATGTTATTACTTTTACGTCATTCCTCAATACTCAATCAAGACTTTGTCTAGGAGAATCACTCGTACACTTCACACCATCGTACCTCGAGGCAAATTCAAAACAGTTGCATCAATGAATCTCCTTTTAACTCTCAACAACTCCAATGTCAATTTTCGTCCCACTCCATGCAACTTCAAATCAACAGTTTAAGATATATTCCAATATGAACTAAACCAAGAGTTGAATATACATTCCAATATGAACTTCAAACCAATTGTTCAAGATAACATTTGGTGTTCTTCATACCGGTGTATTGGTTCTTATGGACCTTTATCAACAAGTTTCTACAATTGCTCCTTCCATTTCTTCATCAACTCACATATCTTTACATGTGCCATTTCATACGGTGCCTTAGGTATCGGGATTGAGTCAAGCTGGAGCTTAGTGGAAAAATCCACATTTTGACGTATTGGAATCTGTGATATCTCAAGTTCCATCTTTTTTTTTCTTCCCGTCGCATATCGTAATATCTGACACAATCTTGTATTATCACTTTACAAGTGGTCATGGTACAAAGGATCTTCCCCGATTTGCTGGGGTGACGTACTTTAAACACGTGCATTCCTTCTTCTCCGGTTATAACGGTGACCGTCTTCTTTCTAAGATTCGTCTTCTCCTGAATTGGAAAGTTTTGCTTGAGCGTTCTGACTCTTGTGGCCTTATTTAAGTATTCCATGAACTTAATCCCATTTTCCCTCTTTGATGACATGACTATAAAAATCTTCTAAGGTGTCTCACTTATGTGAAGCCGTAAGGGTCCAATCTGCAGGACTTAACCCTGCTTAAAAACAATTGACCTAATCTTCTTCGCATTCCATAAAATCCCAACCTAAAGGAGGAGCTCTTTGTATTCTACAAAAGCCTTCACCATAGACATCCTTTCTTCTAGTAAGCGTGGAAGTTTAAACTTCACTTTCTTATGTAACATCAAACCGAACGTAGAGGTTCTAACTTAATCTGTCATGTACTTCGTGTACGTCTCATATCGACAAAAACTGCAGAACTTCGGTTTTCTCTTACTCTTGTTGGTCACCTTAAGCGTCTCTTGGTATTCCATGAACAATCTTCACATTCGTACTAGTATGGCTCGTGGGAATTGCTAGAAGTAATTTCCCATCCACAATCACTGAAAGATCCACTCATTAATTTCACCAAGAATTAATATCATAACTCTAATATTGTAGCGTTTCCCTAATCTAGGTCCTCCCTTTCACACCATAGCCACCATGGCTCTTCCGTGCGAGTCTGAAACATCTGACTCATCTTTTTTTTTCTTGTGAAAACATACCATCCATTTCATTAGAACAAACATTCCATGCATCCTCTTTATTTATATATATATATATATATATATATATATATATATATATATATATATATATATATATATATATGTTTCTATTGCGTAAAGAAACAAGGAAAGCTTCACTTCCCTCCTGGTCCTCTATTTCTTTCGCCCTTATCAAACCTTAACAGTTCTTATCCATGCCGTTCTCCCATATGCCAATCTCTTGACCTTAGAAGGTCGCATAGGTTCGTTACAATTCCTCCCTAGGAGGTCTATTATAGTTACATGCTTTGACCTCATTCCATGCTACTGGATTAAAACACTTGCACTTCTATTGATACACCTCCTCACTATTGACATTGAACCGTCAGGAATACTCCAAGCTCTTATTACCGTTCTATTATAATCCTATAGTTCGGGTTACTCTTCTTATCAACACTCGCTATTAGACAACCCACAGAGGTGCGTTCTTAGGTGTCACCGATTAGCTTATAGATGACCTTCTCCAAGGTCAACGACTTACCCTCTTCTATACTTCATGTTACCATACATTTGAAGGATACCCTGTTGGGGTACTCTGCCTTAAACTTCACTAGCTCATTTTACTCTACCTCAAACTTTGTTAGCTCTTTATACACTCCTCTCCTCCTTCGACTTCTGTAAGTTAACTATACCTTCACGGCTCTTTTGTGTCATATGACCCACTTTCATAAGCTTAAACACTCTTCCATGATATTTCCAAATGCGCTTCTCAAATGTTCTGACCTTAGTTAGCATCTACTCGCATTCCTCTTGGTTGGTATCTTAAGTCTTTTGATCCAAGCTCCTTATTTCATCTTTCATCTTCTTAAGATCATCATCTACACACACTTCCTCCTTCTTAGCGTTGCTCAATCTCATCAAAATGACGGAAAACGGTTGACCCCACAAGGCAATTCTACTATATGAACTTTCACCATGTGATCCTCCTCGTAACTCTCATGTGTCTGAATAAGTCGCCCGCTTAGGATCTCGCAAAGATTGTCACTTTACCCTCTGGTATCTCCGTAAGCTTTACTTACGGTTCTCATAAATCTTTCTCAATTGTCTGACCACTCTTTTCAGTTTGACTCTAATGCTTAGGAGTGCCTATTGAAAACTAGTCTTACTTAAAACGCCACTTTTATCCTCGAGCGAGAATGTAGTCCTCTCTACGTGATTCACACCTTCACTTCATTGGCAGCGTACTTGGAAAAACCTTAAGTTTGTTGTCTTTAGTTGCCTCGTTGATGCTCCTTCATTGTTTCCTTGATACCAATCTCATGTCCTCATGTCGCTTTTATATTGGTATAGTCTCCATCTTGGTTTCGCTTAAGTCGACACAAGGTTCCCTTTTATTTGTTTGTCCTTTGGTTACGTCATCTCTAGTCTTCTTCTTCGACGTCCTCTTAAAGGAGTCCGGGAAATCACCGAGGTGCTTGCAAACACTTGATGCTCCACTAGATAACTTGAGCATACTCATCTTCGCATGTATACTATCCTAAGCCAAAAGGCATTCTCCAAGGGGGAAATGATATCTTTCTATCATCTCAGTTATAAGGTCCACTATGAATAATATGATATTAGCATACCATATGTTTATATATATAACGATATAAATGCCAAGCTACTACTATAAACATAACCAATCAAAAAACAACTTACAATTACACATACAACTATAGCTCAAAAACATCCTAAGTCCACATATACATATCTACTTATATACACATATATATACATAATATAATAATCAATAACTACATTGCCGAGGTCCATGGAGGAAGTGGTGGTCCCATACATTCTACACCAACTAACTCATGCACATGATTTGAAAACAGAATATTTCTGTAAAATTCAGAACCCTTGAGGGTTCTATTTATTTTTTTCGGCCTTCAGAAGATTGCAAGTTCCATTGTTGTCAACTTATGGCTCTGATACCATAGTGTAACACCCCGAATCCGCGGGACTCGGAGTGCTACGGGCGGAGACCTCACAATGGGTCGTGACCCTTAGCCTGACAACAATTTCACCGGTTCTTACAACAAGGCACAAATAAAGGCCAAAACTAAAAATACATTTTTATGCAATGTTGTGA
This sequence comes from Fagopyrum homotropicum, assembly GCA_033239125.1. NCBI lineage: Eukaryota > Viridiplantae > Streptophyta > Magnoliopsida > Caryophyllales > Polygonaceae > Fagopyrum > Fagopyrum homotropicum. Next base: position 94,367,294 of record BSWB01000002.1, on the reverse strand, counting down.
AACCCAAATACAAAAGAAAGGAAATACTTCATCCGCCCTTACAACAACATCAACATAATACAAAATAACAACAACACAAGGGCTCCAAAACCCAACTCAACCTAAGATGTACGGGGACCCCGGCTGCCCACTCATCTGGATCACTCGGCCACATCCTAACCTGCACATCAACTACAACAATCGGTATAAAACCGTTAGCTCACATTCTAGGCATTAGAAAGATAGTATCTCACACACACAAGCAAGCAACCATATCACACAAGTCATACTCATCCACATACAACAGATTCTTATCTTCTTTATAAGTTATTCCATTACTAGTTCCATTAGTTTTAAGTGTGACACGAGAGTCTTATAACTCTCGCCTCTATTCCCGTGTAACCAACAAGAGTGGTGTGAAGCTCAACCGGTATACCATGTGGAGTGGCGAAGAAGCCTGCCCGTATACCATGTATGACCTGGTCGCAAAGAACCTCCCAGTCTCCCTCGGGAGCTGGGCAGTGATGTCACCGCCCGATAATAATAAACGATGGACCAACAATGTATATAACCAAGTTATCCTAATCCGGTTTCATGATCATAAGCACTTAAAAATGCACCATGTTACGCTAGGAAATAGCACAAAAAGCTTTACATTTATAAACTCGAACTAAATCCCTAAACTACCTAGCGAAACCCGCAGTGTACGGGTCGTTTTGTAGAAAGGAGAGTATTCCGAGGTCGAACACAAGGACTGAGGTGAAACTAAGTCATTCAATGATCGAAGATAGTGTGAATCTAGACTAAGATAAGATGAGGAATAAAGAAAACGGAAGACACAATGTTTTTGGAGGGTTTTGGGTGATCAAACAAAGATCACAAGTATGTGAACACAATCAAGAAACACAAACACACTAACACAAAAGATAGGAGAATGGAAATAACAAAGCGGATTCTAGAGTTTGGAAATCCCGGTTATGGCATAGACTCAAGCTTTCTATTCATTTCTCGGATTAACTATGATATGTTGGGATTAAGCGTTTCTAGATTGGGATCAATTACCGGGTAGGTCTCATGGTCCACTAGTCCATTCCTAAGGTCTCATCACCGGGTAAGTCTCTAAAAACCTAAGGGTAGGAATTCTATACAAACCGGATTGTTACCTAGGGGTCTAACCTATCCTTACCGGGTAAGTCTCGGAAAGGGAAGTCCTAAACAACTATCCTAGCACACTTAGTCCAATAGCGGCTAGTGAGGCTCACCACTACCTAGGGTTAGTCATCTTTTGAATCTAAGAGTAAGAATCACCGGGTAAGTCTCTTCTAAACACTAAGTTGCTAACACTAGGTCACCCTAGGATAGAATTAGCTCAACAAACACTAGGATTTCAACATTCTAACTAACTAAAGCTAGATCCATCGAACCAGGGAGAATCACGGGTTGTTACCACAACCACGGCCGTGGAAGGGCATGAACAAACCGTGGACTTCAACAGAGACCTCGTTCAAGAAATCAAGTCATCCAAGGGTAAATCTAAGTTCATCCTATCATAGTCCTAGCCATAACCCTTCTTTCCTTACCCTAGAATCGCATCTATCTAGCCAACAACAAACATTTCAAGATCAAACTTCATCAAATAAGCATGCTTGCAAGTCATGGTTAAATAATGAAGAACAATTCTAAGAAAAGACACTAAAGGCATAGAGAAGAAGTTACCAAATTCTTACAAGGCTCCAAGAGCTAATCCAAGTTGTCAACAATGAACTCCTCTCTCAAAACCACTCTAATCTCACTCTAAAACGAGAAACTACACTAATCTCTTCCAAGAACACCCCTAATGGGTGCTTGGAAGAGAGGCAACAACGGAGAAGAGTTTTGGGGAAGAAGATAGGTCAAAAGAAAGGAGGAGGATCCCCAATTACAGCCTGCAAAATCCTTTAAATACCCACTAAGATGCAAGAGCAATGGGAGAGATCGTGGCCAGCTGTCAATGTGGTCCTGGCAAGAACCACGGGCATAGTCCACGGCCGTGGTCTTGGTCCAGACCGTGGTTTGCTCCAGAGTCTTCTTATAGGCTCGTTAAGTCATGATTTGGTGCATTGGCTTGTGTTGGCAAGGTTCCATGAGTCCTCCTTAGCCCTTAACTTGCATTCCAATGAGTCCGGAAGTGTGTCATCTCGAGGAATCATCCTCGGATGTATCGATTAGGCTCTTAAATCTCCCAAAATACCTACAAAGCAAGCAAAAGTCCGAGTAGACGTCTATCTCGACAAATACGTGATTTGAGTGCAAACGCCGTGAACTAATGCTAAACCATGCATGAATGAGCGGAAAATCTATCTAAATGAGTGTCTAAATCTAAGTCATAAATCGTGTTATCAAAATACCCCATACTTAAGGTTTGCTCGTCCCCGAGCAAATTCTCAACCATAGACTAAGAGATGAAATGATTTATGCATGCAGAAAAATGGCAAAATCTTTTTGGAGTTGTGCTTCTAATGTTGGATCACCTTCATAGTCATGTTCCATGGCAATGGACAAGCAATTATGTATCAATTAAATGAAAGCATGGAAAGACAATTACACTTAACTTGATAGCATGCAATGAAATGTAAAGATGAAGAAGCCAAGATGATCATGAGTATACCCAATCTAAATCACTTAGTCTTACACACATGCAAGTAGGTCAAAAGGACTTGTAAAATAGAAGGCCAAGAAACGTTGTGATTAGGTGGGAATTTTCTAGGCTATGTGATGCTAATCCGGGAAAGGAACTAAACAACCACAACTTCACATTTCTTATCAACTTCCCTCAAGTGTATATTTTTCTTCATTTTCTTTTCTTTCTTTCCTTTTATTTTTGAGACAATGGCATTGGTGTACAAAAGCCGAAACCTTGGTGATTAGCCATCCTCGGGCTTTTTCTATTTTTCGAGGTGCATCCACACCGGGCACACATACCAAAGCTCGTTAGGACTATTGGTTTATTTGACTTTGGCAAGGCACCAACACCCGATTATGTGAAGTGTACCGAGTTAGTTGTCATTTAAGCCAACGTCCCCAAACCTATATTTTTGGCTACACTTTCACAACAATTTCAACACTTCATTCATGACATTCCTTTCATCAACAACTTCACCCCACACTTGCTTTTCACACACATCAACACACTAACATGCTCCTATTCCCGGATGGGTCAAAAGAGGTCAAATTTATCTCAATTGAGGTGCTCAAGCAACATGATCAAGATGAGATGTAGAGGAAGATGAATTGCCTTAATCACTCCTAATTGATGTGCAAGAACTAGCATGCAATTTCGACTTTCAATCCTCAATTAAATCAAGGCAAGCATCATAATCACAAGTCATTCATGGAATTCAAGATAAGTATTTCAAGTCCACATATGCATCATCAATTAAACACACAAGGCCATCCATAGCCAATCCACAAGACAAGGTTCATCATTAGGGTCATATCCAAGCCTAGAAAGCACAAAAAAATTTTAAATTTTCTGATATTTTTGGAATTTTCGAAATATGTATGTACAATGCAAGATATAATAAAACATGTGACTAAAAAGAAACTACTCTAGATGCTAGTCATGCAAAGGATCATGCAAACCCCACCCCATACTTAGAAAAACATTGTCCCCAATGTGGTATTCAAGTAAAGAGAGTGAAAGAAGGTTCTCACAATGTAAAATGGTTTGCTTCGGTATTTGGGATGAACTCGTGTGGAGTGGTGGTGATGGATGATCGATCAAGCATGGTAGAGAGCTCTTCATAATCATTCCGGTGTCGAGACCCGCGTCAAGGTATATGTGAGATGTGAGCTCTTCCATCTAACAAGACACCTCAAGCCGTCCAAACCTCACGTCCACTCCACCCATGTTTGAAAACGGAATCATCGTCATCAACTCGCCTTGCAAGGCTTCCTCATTACCTAAAATCTACCACAAACACAAAACACAAAAACACACAAAAGCAAAAACAAAGGCAAAAGAGAAAAGGGAAAGAGTTGTACCAATGGGTTGCCTCCCATTAAGCGCTTCTTTTAGGTCATTAGCTTGACCAAACTCTGTGGATATGTTAATCCACCTCGAATACCATGGTTTGCTTGAGGAATCCAAGCAACCATCTCTTTCCGGAATCCATGATGACAAGCAAGGGCCACTTGATGCCCAAATAAGCTTTAAGTTCTCTCTTCACCGGTAAGTAGTAGACTCCTTCATCACCGCTTCCTTGATGATAGTATAAAGTTCCAACCATAGGTGCTACCCCATACTTAGGAAATTTATACTCCGCGGTCACTCCGGTGAAATGCTTGTCATCCTCATCCTCTATGATCCGAGGAAAGCCGATTCTTGGAAAGAATCCTTCATTGAAGCACTTCATAACCATCATGGATCCATCATGCTTGCTTTCTTCATTCAATGATGGAGAATCCTTAGGAAAGGGGCTCCAATCTTCGTGTGTACTCCGAGCAAGCAAGAAAGGGTCGGAGGGGGCTGAAATTAGCTTAGGATTCACCAGGACAACACCTTCCACGGGCATGGTTTGTCCTCCACGGCCGTGATTCCCTCTGTAGTCTTCCACGGGCGTGGTTTGTCCTCCACGGCCGTGGTTCACTCTGTTGCATCCGTCCCAAGTGAGCTCTTCATGTATGGTTCCGGGGTTGATGGCAAGCAAGTCCGGGGATGAGAATACTTCATTGCACTCCTCTAAAGGTGAAGGAGATGGAGGTGGACCTTGAAGAATGGTAGGATCTCCTAGCACAAGAGCATTCCTAATCTCCTCAATCTCCCTCCTCATTTGTTCTTCTCTCTCGGTATTCAATCTCCTTTCTTCCTTCAGGGCCAAATCCCTTAGCCTCAATTGCTCCCGAGCTTCATTCAACTCTTCCTCAAGGCTTCTATTGGTTATGGTTGAATCGGGCAATTCTTGGATCTCCTCATAGTGAACCTCCTCTTGATGACATACTTCCGCTTCAAGCTCCATGTGGGAACTAGAAATGGAAGTAAGGTTGCTTTCTAGATCATCCATCTTCCTCAACATTTTCTCTAGCATTGATTCCAATCGATCTTCATGAAGTTGATGGTGAGGTTCCTCATGAGGCAATGTAATCATGTGAGTTTGATCATGGGACTCATGATAGACATTGAACTTCTCCCAATACTCAAACTCATCATGGAGAGGTCCTAGATCTTGGCCTTCCATCCACTCCTCATACTCCATGTTGTCAAGGTCATCTTGGAGGTACAATCCGTCCATGGCAAACATGAAAAGGCAAAGACAAAAACAACACAAGATCAAAAGTAACAAGAAAGATAAACACTAAAAACAATCAAAAACAAATGACTTAATCTTAACCTAGTCCCCGGCAACGGCGCCAAAAACTTGTTACGCTAGGAAATAGCACAAAAAGCTTTACATTTATAAACTCGAACTAAATCCCTAAACTACCTAGCGAAACCCGCAGTGTACGGGTCATTTTGTAGAAAGGAGAGTATTCCGAGGTCGAACACAAGGACTGAGGTGAAACTAAGTCATTCAATGATCAAAGATAGTGTGAATCTAGACTAAGATAAGATGAGGAATAAAGAAAACGGAAGACACAATGTTTTTGGAGGGTTTTGGGTGATCAAAAAAAGATCACAAGTATGTGAACACAATCAAGAAACACAAACACACTAACACAAAAGATAGGAGAATGGAAATAACAAAGCGGATTCTAGAGTTTGGAAATCCCGGTTATGGCATAGACTCAAGCTTTCTATTCATTTCTCGGATTAACTATGATATGTTGGGATTAAGCGTTTCTAGATTAGGATCAATTACCGGGTAGGTCTCATGGTCCACTAGTCCATTCCTAAGGTCTCATCACCGGGTAAGTCTCTAAGAACCTAAGGGTAGGAATTCTACACAAACCGGATTGTTACCTAGGGGTCTAACCTATCCTTACCGGGTAAGTCTCGGAAAGGGAAGTCCTAAACAACTATCCTAGCACACTTAGTCCAATAGCGGCTTGTGAGGCTCACCACTACCTAGGGTTAGTCATCTTTTGAATCTAAGAGTAAGAATCACCGGGTAAGTCTCTTCTAAACACTTAGTTGCTAACACTAGGTAACCCTAGGATAGAATTAGCTCAACAAACACTAGGATTTCAACATTCTAACTAACTAAAGCTAGATCCATCGAACCAGGGAGAATCACGGGCTGTTCTACCACAACCACGGACGTGGAAGGGCATGAACAAACCGTGGACTTCAACAGAGACCTCGTTCAAGAAATCAAGTCATACAAGGGTAAATCTAAGTTCATCCTATCATAGTCCTAGCCATAACCCTTCTTTCCTTACCCTATAATCACATCTATCTAGCCAACAACAAACATTTCAAGATCAAACTTCATCAAATAAGCATGCTTGCAAGTCATGGTTAAATAATGAAGAACAATTCCAAGAAAAGACATTAAAGGCATAGAGAAGAAGTTACCAAATTCTTACAAGGCTCCAAGAGCTAATCCAAGTTGTCAACAATGAACTCCTCTCTCAAAACCACTCTAATCTCACTCTAAAACGAGAAACTACACTAATCTCTTCCAAGAACACCCCTAATGGGTGCTTGGAAGAGAGGCAACAATGGAGAAGAGTTTTGGGTAAGAAGATAGGTCAAAAGAAAGGAGGAGGATCCCCAATTACAGCCTGCAAAATCCTTTAAATACCCACTAAGATGCAAGAGCAATGGGAGAGATCGTGGCCAGCTATCAATGTGGTCCTGGCAAGAACCACGGGCATAGTCCACGGCCGTGGTCTTGGTCCAGACCGTGGTTTGCTCCAGAGTCTTCTTATAGGCTAGTTAAGTCATGATTCGGTGCATTGGCTTGTGTTGGCAAGGTTCCATGAGTCCTCCTTAGCCCTTAACTTGCATTCCAATGAGTCCGGAAGTGTGTCATCTCGAGGAATCATCCTTTGATGTATCGATTAGGCTCTTAAATCTCCCAAAATACCTACAAAGCAAGCAAAAGTCCGAGTAGACGTCTATCTCGACAAAATACGTGATTTGAGTGCAAACGCCGTGAACTAATGCTAAACCATGCATGAATGAGCGGAAAATCTATCTAAATAAGTGTCTAAATCTAAGTCATAAATCGTGTTATCACACCACGTACCATGACATATCCAAAAATTGCATAAACGCGGCTAAGTAAGTCCTAGGACTTACCTCGTCTCGAAGCTAAACGAAACCGATATCATTCTCCAATGGAATATTACCAAAGCCAGTTCAAGACAGGGACGATAATGAACAACCACCCATGCAAGGTAGAAGTCCTTAGACTTCTAGTACTATATACTCTTACAAGATCATACACTCCCATGAACTATGATAGCACTCCTAGTCCTCATAACTCACAAGATCTCAACTATAACCACGTGCTAGAATACTTCCATCCTAACTCCACAATCTCAACAAACACATACTCGCTACCTCAACAAAGCTCACATGATAACATACACACCTCAAACCTTAGAACGTTGTAACCATCCTCAAATACTCACCTAAGGTTTCAAGCCACTACTTGACATTCACTCTAAGTTATTCTAGATCCAACCAAGCATGATTCTACCACTAAACATAACTAGATCGAGGAAGAAGGTACTCACACGAGGTCGAAGGCAGAATACGATCTAGTGATGTTGAGAATGGACTCGTTGGTCTATATCGGGCGCTTCCGGACCTAAAACCAAAGCTAAGAAAATTTAGCTTATATGCTAAATTTGATTTTAAATATATATAATATATAACTCAAAGGTAAAACTCATTTTCCAAAGGCCAACGTTAAAAACCCATAAAATATTTTCCGGGAAAATTTATCCAATTATATAAACATGGTTCAAAATCTAGAATTAAATATCCAGGCCATAAATATGGAACTCAAGAACTTAGGCCATTTTCCAAAAATAAAATTAGGGCCAAATCAGTAATTTACTCACAAGGGCAAATCTGCACATTTACAAAACATAGGGCCAAAACTGCAATATAATATTTGGGTCCATTTATGTAAATAATTCTGTAGGAGGGTATATTGCTCACATCCAAAAACTAGGTGCAAAACTACAAATACAATACAGTGGGTCAAAATCGTTATTACTACAAAATAAAGGGGTTCCGAAATAATTAACCCTAATAAGGGTTCTTCAACCTTTGTACGTGTTGGGCGCAGAGGGGGAAAGACGGTTGCTACGTCGGCGGGAGAAGGAGCGAACGCTTCCGCTTCGGCGGCGATAGAGGTGGCAGGGCGTTGGGATCCTCCGCCGTGGGGCTTCGGTTTCCGGCGGCGGCGAAAGCACAAGGTCACCTTCCTGGTGGTGGTGCGTGCTCCAGGGGTGAGGCTCAACAGAAGATGGGAGAAGGGAGGAAAGGCGGCGGCGATGTCGTTGTGTGCTCCGGCTGACTTCAGCAGAAGGTGAGGCAAGGCAAAAAAACTCCCGGTTCGACGTCGGCTTTGATCTCCAACCAAGAAGGGTAGTAGAAGGTCGGGACGGAGGTGAACAAGGCTAAGGTTTGAAGATCGAAACCGAGAACAGAGAAGGTGAGTTAGGGAGGTTGGAAGGCCGGTTGTTGAGGTGCGAGAGGCGGGATGGGGGCTTCGACCACCAAACCTGCTCCAGCAAGCTTCCAAGCGGCGCTGATGATGCAACAATAAGGAGACGTTGACGAGGGAAGGAGAGGTCAGTATGGTGTTGCATCTGCTTCCGGCGACTGATGCACTAACGAAGGGAAGGGTGTTTTCCGGTAGGGTGGTGGCGGCTTCGATCTCCAATGAAGAAGGGTCGTACAAGGTCGGGACGGAGGTGAACATGGATGAGGTTCGAAGATCGAAACCAAGAACAGAGAAGGAGAGTTAGGGAGGTTGGAGGGCCGGTTGTTGAGGTGCGAGAGGCGGGCTGGGGGCTTCGACAACAAGAGCTCCCCCAGCAAGCTTCCAAGCGACGGCGATGATGCAACAGCGATGAGACGTTGGCGAGGGAAGGAAAGGCCAGTATGGTGTTGCATCTCCTTCCAGCAACTGCTGCACTAACGAAGGGAAGGGTGTGCTCTGGTAGGGTGGCGGCTGCAAGGCTCCGCCGGTGCTCGTGGTAAGGGTCCAATTCCACTGGAGGTGAAGAAGGTAATTGGAGGAAGAAGTAGACAGATTGTGGTAGCTGTGAGAAAGGAAGTGAGAGGTTGAGGGAGTCTGCGTGAGTGTAGGAGATCAGAGTGACGAGGGGGTTGGAGCTAATGGCGAAGGGTCGGTTGTAGGGCTCGCAGAGGGTCAGGCTGAAGGCCGGTCAGAGAGTGCGAGAAGTCGGTAGCTCTCAACAGTTGGGAAGAAAAGAGGGGAAAGAAAGAAATATGAGAAAAAAAAAGAAAGGAGAAGAAGGAGAATAAAATCAAATAAAAGAAAAAGGAAAGTAACGAGTGAACTCGATCCAAACGTGTTCGGAACGGGATTTCCGAACAGAAAAACTTCCCGACTTTGCCCGAAAATAATAACATGGATATACGTGAACGTATCAAAAATATTAATATACTCGGAAAATATATTTTTCGTCGTAAAATACTTTTAATAAAGTATTTAAGCCAAGAAAATATCGATAGAAGTAGGGCAAACTAAATGTCGCAAATGCGCCTAAAAGTGGGGTGTTACAGGTTTTAGGTTTTGAAGTGCCCGATATAGACCAACGAATCCATTCTCCACATTCGTAGATCATCCTCCGCCTTCGACCTCGTGTGAGTACCTTCTTCCTCGATCTTGTTATGTTTAGTAGTATCATGCTAGGTTGGATCTAGCATAACCATGTGAATGCAAAGTAGTGGCTTGAAACCTTAGGTGAGGGTTTGAGGTTATTGATGTTAATGGCATATGGTGTGTTGATCTCGAGTTGTTATACAGTTTTGAGCATAATGGTTGATCTTGTGAGACTTGAGGTGGTATTTATATGTTGGTTGAGATTGTGGAGTTTAGGATGAGACTATCCTAGCACTTACGGTTGTAGTCGTGATCTAGTGAGTTGTGAGGATTAGGAGTGCTATCCTAGTTTATTGGAGTGTATGATCTTGTAAGAGTATATAGTACTAGAAGTTTAAGGACATCTATCTTGCATGGGTGGTTGTTGATTATCGTGCCTTGTCTTGAACAGGTCTTGGTTGTATATCCTACGGAAGTGAGATCGGTTTTTGGCTAACTTTGACACGAGGTAAGTCCTCGGACTTATTTAGCCGCTTTTATGCATTATTTGGATATGTGATGGTGGTGTGTGCTTAATTGCTTATGATCATGAAACCGGATTAGGACAACTTGGTTATATATATTGTTGGCCCATTGTTTATTATTATCAAGAGGTGACATCACTGCCCATCTCCCGAGGGAGACTGAGAGGTTCTTTGCGACCAAGAGGAAAGTGAGGCTTCTATTGTTGTTGTAGGTAAAGGGGATGCATGGTATGTTTGTTCTAATGAAATGGATTGTGTGTTTTTGCAAGAAAAAGTTGAGTCAGATGTTTCAAACTCATACGGAAGAGCCATGGTTGCTACGGTCTGAAAAGGAGGACCTAGATTCGGGCAACCCTGCAAGCTTAGAGTTATAATGTTAGTACTTAGTGAATTAATGAGTGGATCTTTCAAAGATTGTGGTTGGGGAATTTCGCCTAGCGTTCTTTGTAAGAGCCTAGTTGCTGAGTTGCGGAGAGAGTGAGGTGAGGACCCAGTTTTGGCCTGATCCGCCACTGCGTGACCCAGTAGGCGCCCCTGCGGTTTGCTTGGGCCGCATCTGCAGTTCACAGAGTCCGCGCCTGCGGCTCTGTGTGTTGCAGCCGTCTTCTTTGACCCTTTGACCCGTGCTTTACTCTTTTTACCCTTTATAACCTTCCTCTCTTTACTTCTGATGAGAGTTTATCATTTTAGCTTCATCTCTCTCTCCTACGTACATTTTCTTCTCCTCTCTTCTCCCTTGGATCATCTTTGATCTTCTTTGAGTTTTTATGAGTTTTGTGAGCCTTGTGCTTGGCTTTGCTTGCAGATTGTGGATGATGATGTTGTTGTGCCTTGTTGAGCTAACATGAGGTTGTGGTGCTGCTGTGTTTGACCCCTAGAAGTCAAACTTGGTAATCTTTCATGGCTTCCTTCCTTTCATTCTTCTTTTCTTCATCTTTTTCTCCCTTTCCTTAGTGTAGCTTAGATTCCTTAGGTTTGGGTCTTGTTCCCACCTTAATTGGCTTGTATTGATGTATATATATGTATGTTTTGTATATATGCTGATGTCGGAGTGAAGAAAGAGTGAAAGAATCGAGGGAGATATGAAGAAAGGGTTGAAGCCGCATCCTCTACTGTCCAGCCGCCCTAGTGCCGGCCAAGACCTGCCTCTGCGCCACTTGTGATCCGCCCTTGCGCCCACATGCATCACCTAGGTTCTTCTCTTGGTTCTGCAGGTGTGTGTTGCTTCTAGGCTTACTTTAGGATTCCTTTGTTCCCTCCTTCCCTAGTGTGAGTGTATAGGATCATGCTAGATATGTAAGGTTGTGTTTTGATGAGGTTATGATCGAGTTATGCCTTGTACGGCTTTAAGGACTTAAGTTGTTGTTGGTTGAGGTTTTGAGGTGGAGTATGGATCCCTTTGGGTCTACGTGTGACCTCTTTGATGAATAGAGGTTGATATCTTTCTGTGCCTTGTTATTAGGCAGTGCCCCTCTCTCAGGATTGGAGGTTGCTTCTAGTTGATCTTTGTACGAGGTTGAGGTAAGTCCGTAGGACTTACTTAGCTATCATCCTTATATTGGGTGTTTGCATGAGTGGTGTGTGTTTATATGTTTGTTATGATAGCATGAGATGTCGTTTATACCGACCTATGTTTTATTGACTGCCCCACTGCGTGGTTGTGATAACCTTTCCCTTTCATCCCGTAGTTGAGTCTAGGAAGTTCTCTGTTGTCAGGCCAGTCTGGTTTACAAGAAGGGCGCAATCCACTCCCATAGGGTACACGGATTGTGTGACCGATACTTGTGCAGCTGGCTATCAGGCTCAAAGGCGAGGATGTATCGGTCCTCATGTCACATACTTTCACCTATCTATATATATACGGGATTTGAGTGAATGACTATTATATTAAGAAGATAAAATGTGTAAATATATGATATCATGCTGATGTGTTTATCTTTATATTGATTGTGATTGTGCTTATGCATTACTCTATATTTGTATGGTTAGCTAATGGTTTATTTATAAGAGCCTTAGTCTTAGGAGCCTTGGAGCCCTTGCTGAGCCTCTAACTGACCTTGGCAGCCGCCCCTGCGGACCCAAATTCCGCCCTTGCGGCTAGGCGCCCCTGCGGACCCAGATGGCCGCACCTGCGGCTAGGCACCCCTGCGCCTCACAGTGTCCGTCCCTGCGGCTTTGTGTAGTTGCAACCGCCTTCGTTGACCCTTTGACTTGTGCTCTGTGGCTGGCTTCTTTTATAAGCCATATTAGACTTCAGATGAAGGGTTTCTTCATTTCTCCAGCCTCTTCTTCTGCACGTTTATCTTCTTCTCTCACTTTCTTCATTGGTTCTCCTTCTTTGATCTTGTTCTTGTGAGAATCTAGAGTGGATCTTGATCTAGGCTTGTGTGGGTTGAATCCTTGATGAGGTTGTTGAGCCTTGATGTTGCTGATGTGGGTGTGTAGTGGTTTGGACGTTCTTCCCCTCTTTTACCTACTGTGGTAAGGTTTCTATCTTCATCTTCTTTCCTTCTTCTTCCTTGCTTCTTTCTTTCTCTTTAGTTTAGGATTGACAAGTTTAGACTTGTGTTGGATCCTTTCCTGATGTTTTGATGTCCATACATGTGTATATATGTATGTGGGATGCTTTTGGGTGATGGAGAAGTGAAGAGAATCGAGGAAGAGATCGAAGAGAAGTCAGGGCCAATCCTCTGCACAGATAGCCGCCCCTGCGCCTACACTAGGGCACCCCTGCGCCTTGCTGTGAGCCGCCCCTGCGCCTTGAGTGAGCGGCCCCTGCGCCTCACTGGTTCAACTCTTGAATCCATTGTTTCTGCTGGTGCATTCAAGGCATACCTTGTAGGTATGATTCCTTCTTTCCTTTCCTTTCCTTTAGCCTTGGCTCAGATGTTGGCTAGGGTAGCTTGGTTAGGATGAGTATGATGAGTTGCATTATAGTGATGTGCCATAGGCACTTGTGTTTATGTTGAAGTTATTCCTTAGGAATCTGTGAGCATGTTATGATTCCGAGGTTTAGTTTGAGGTTGTAGGATGGTTATGGTTATGAAGACGAGTCTCCTAACCCTTGCAGTATGTGATGATGCGTGCCTTGCTATTACAGGCATTGATTACTTCCCCAAGGGGAAGCTGTGACGTGGTATTGGTTACGAGTATTACAAGTAAGTCCATAGGACTTAGCGTACAGTTGTGGGTTTGTGTGATTGTGATGGTTGTGTGTGTTCATATGATTGTGCATTTATAACTTAAACCGGACTAGGATGACCATTTATTACAATAAATGGACCAAGTGCATTATAACAGGTCGTGACCACTTGCCTCCGCCTGCGGGTGGGAGGAGGTGCTCTGAAGATTATCTCACAGGGGGGACAAGTGATGATCACCCCCATGCAAAACCCCTATGTTATGTTGGAAGGGACGAGGTTCTTGAGGCTCCTCGTGTTACAAAATAAGTTGATTTTTTAATGGGTAACATAATTGAAAGATAATAAATGAATGTTTGTGGCATTGCATGTATGAGATGTGGATGTGTGTTTGTGCTATTACCTTTATACTTATTCATTCTGTAGCTAATTGTTTATACCGTGTTGTAGATGATCTGCAGGTTAGGAAGACTGCAGAGTGAGCTAGATGGGGTGACCAGCCGAGGACTTCTGTACAATAGGGTTGCGTGGGATATGGGATCTTTTGTACTGATGTTTATGGATGTTGTTTTGTACTCGGCTTTGTGGTTGTAAACCCTTTTGATGTATCTTATACAGTTTTATGTATTTGGTTTTAATCTACCTGTGGCTTGTTGTAAGATCCAGTGAACTTGTTGTTAGGCTAGGGTCAGTATCCATTGTGAGATCCTAACCCAATGTGACACTCTGAGTCCCGCGGATTCGGGGTGTTACAGAGTTGATATCATAGCCTTAGGATGGCAACAATGGCACTTGTTGTCTGCAGTAAAGGTAGAGTGGATAAACAAACAAAACCCGAAAGGGGTCTGACCTTTTGAAAGGTTTTGATTTTAAAGTGAGTACAGATGTTTTGGGATAGTTTGTACAGAAGTTGTCACCCTTCTGAGGATCTCCACAATATATATATATATATATATATATATATATAAATATCTTCTCGCTGCTGATCCACCAGTGGTGGAGGAGGCTTCTGAGGAGGTTGCTGAGAGTGTCGTCCCAACAACGAGGAGTGGTGGGTCCAGGAGACAGCTGGCACTTCGAACCCAGTCTGATGACTCAGATCGTGTCTCCATGGGAGGACTAGAGTTCAGAGAGTACCACAGACATTTTGAGGAGGCCATCAGAGCAGGTAGACGAACCCCAAATCTACCAGGGCATGAGGGATCATCATAGAGATCCCATGGAGCCACCTAGGTGCCAGCTATGCCGGCATGTGTTGCTGAGGTTGCTCGAGCTATAGAGGAGACCAGAGCGCCTCGACCAAATACTTGGTTGAAGGCATTTCATCTGCATGGAGTACCACCCTTCTCGGGAGAGATCGGTTTACAGACTGAGGTATGTATAGGATATGTAGACTCATCTTTAGAGCCTTTTAGGTGTCTTAAGGACAGACGGATAGAGCTAGTTCAGTATCTATTCCGTGACCTTGCTCATCAGTGGTGGAAGACCATATGAGCCTGAGTTACCAGCTATGAGCAGATGAGGACTTTGCGGAGACAGTAGTTCAGCCCTGCCTCACTGAGGAGGGAGAAACTGCAGGATTTCGTGGAGGCATGCTTTGAGGACGTACCCATTACAGATATTATTCGCCGCTTCCACACTGAGTTAGCGTTGTTGGGTCCAGCTGCACCTTCTGAGGACCAACATGTGTATCTGTTCTCCCGTCGTCTAAGGGAGAGCACACGTTCGTGTATGGCGGGATTCCATTGTGATTCATTGACAGACTACCAGGATCAGGCCTCTGCCTATGAGCGAGAGAGAGCTAGTCAGAGGAAGACTTCTCAGACGGGTCGGTCTGAGAAGAGACAGCGTACAGGACAGACTGGTGCAGGAGCATCTGGATACGGGCGAGGCCAGTCTCAAGGCCGCTCGAGTGGTCCAGTGTCTGCATAGACGACTGAGTGAGGCCGGAAGTGTTACAACTGTGGGGCCTATGGACATATGAGGGTTGAGTTCCCGAGAGAACCACTGACTTGCTTCTCGTGTGAGAAGCCAGGACACAGAGCTATGTTTTGCCGTCAGGGCAAGGCCTCATCACAATAGGGTTCTTCACCTACAGGTGCAGCAGGAGGTGGACAGAGACCGCCTCAGCATCAAGTACAAGGACAGCAGAGAGTCCCAGACACACCAACTACTCAGGGTTCAGCTCCAGTATCGAGTAGAGGTAGAGGTAGAGATTCCGGTACTAGTGATGCCCGAGGAGCTCGAGGCCACGTTTTTGAGCTGAAGAGTGTTGAGGAGCCGCCAGCACCAGTTGCTACAAGTACCATTTTGTTACATGGTTTACCTATTAGAGTTTTATTTGATACGGATACTACGCATTCCTTTATTTTTGCTGCATGTGTTTAGCGTTTGAGTTTACCTACCATAGATGGGACCCCTTTTACCATAGGGTTACCTGATGGTAGTCGGGTCCGAGGTACCCGTGAGATACGTAGTTGTCCCCTTCGCTTAGGGACTCGTGTGTTGCTTGTTAACTTCTTAGTCATGGTTTTGATGCATGAAGAAGTCATTTTAGGTATGGATTGGATGCGTAGACACCATACGGTGTTAGATGTGGGTAAGAGAACTGTTACAGTCTCTACCGACATAGGTCCAATAGAGGTCTTCCGAGGTTGGGACCTTGGAAAGACGGGATCTGTTATCAGTTCTATACAAGCAGCGAGACTGATAGCACAGGGATGTGATCCGTTCTAGTGTTATGCCATGAAGGAGGGAGATAGCCCAGCTTTGGAGTACATACCAGTGGTCAGCGAGTTTACAGACATGTTTGCAGAGATGTCTAGTTTGTCGCCTCAAAGGAGTGTGGACTTTGGCATCGAGTTGGAGCCTGGTACAAGACCGATCTCGAAGGCCCCATATCATATGGCGCCTATCGAGATGTTGGAATTGAAGAAGCATCTCGAGGAGTTGGTTGAGAAGGGCTTCAGTCGCCCTAGCGTATCACCATTGGGTGTGTTACGCTAGAAATGTATAGCACAAAAGTCTTACAATTTATAACTCGATATAATTTCCTAACTCCTAGCGAACCCACAGTGTATGGGTCGTTTTGTAGCAAGGATAGTATTCAGAGGTCGAACACAAAGACTAAGGTGAAATCAAATCAAACAAGTGATCATGGATAGTGCAAATCTAGTCTAAGAAAAGAGAAAGAAATAAAGAAATGAAAATCATGATGTTTTTGGGTTTGGTTTTTGTGGTGATCAAACAAGATCACAAATCATGCAAGATAAATAAATCAAACTAACAACTAAGCTAGCAACACAAACACGAGATATGTGATCAAAGAGAGAAAGGTGGATTCTAGGGGTTAGGACTTCCGGTTATGGCATTGGACTCAAGCTTCTAATCAACCTTGGACTAGCTATGGTATGTTGGGAAAGGGTGTTTCTCAATTGAGATCAATCACCGGGTATGTCTCATGGTCCACTAATCCCTCACCTAAGGTCCTATTACCGGATAAGTCTCTAGGAACCTTGGGAATTCTACACAAACCGGATTGTTATCTAGGGGTCAAATCTCTCCTTACCGGGTAAGTCTCGGGAAGGCAAGTCCTAAGCATCAATCCTAGCACACTCAGTCCAATAGCGGCTTGCGAGGCTCACTACTACCTAGAGTTCATCATCTTCGTTATCTAAGATCAAGAATTACCGGGTAGGTCTCTTCCCTCACTTAGTTTGCTAGCATTAGGTCACCCTAGGCTAGATTATGCTTAACAAACTCTAGGATTTCAACAATCTAACATCCTAACATTCAGATTTATCAATACAAGCACGACAGACAAAATCACGGGTGGATCATATAGAACCACGGCTGTGGAATCAATGAACAGACCGTGGTTTCATCAGAGGTTAGGTTTCGAACAAGCAACTATCCAAGAATGCATTCAAGTCTATTCTATCATATTCCAAGCCATAACCATCATTCCATTACCCTAGAATCACAACTATTTAGCCAACAACATGCATTTTAAGATTCAAACTCAACAAGCAACCATTCATGGCTTCCATAGCAAGTAAATGAAATGAAAGTGAAAAGAAACAAGTAGAAACAAGAAAACTCAGCTGACTATAAGTTTAAGCAAGACATACAACCCTTCAAAAGAAGGTCCAAAACGTTCCTTACAATCCTTGCAAAGGTCCTCAACCAAGGTCACTCAAAAATCACTCAAAAGCTACGAAAACTCTAAGATTAGTGTTGTTCTCCTTCTTCCCCAAAATGAGAGTGTTTTTCTTCTCCTCCAAGTCTATCCTCCAATGGAATGATGTGTTGTGAGAGAGTGTGGGAGAGAGTCCTCTACCAACAAAGTCCTATGTGTTCTCCTTTGCTCCTCGCTTGCTTCTTAATGAGTCCGGAAGTGTGTCATCACGAGGAATGATCCTCGAATGTATCGATTAAGCACCAAAAGCTCTCCAAAATACCTACAAAACCGACAAGAGTTTGTGTAGACGTCTATCTCGACAATATGCATCAATTAAGCGTAAACGTCATGAAGTAATGCCAAACCATGCATGAATAACGGGAAAAACTATCTAAATGAATGCCTAAACTAACGTCATAAATCATGTTATCAAAATACCCCATACTTAAGACTTGCTCGTCCCAGAGCAAGGTCCAACAATAGGCTACTAGATGGCATTATTTATGAATGCAGAAAAACAACATAAAATCTTTTTGGAATTGTGCTTCATAAGATGGATCACCTTCATAGTCATGTTTCATAGCAATGGACAAGCAATCACATATCAAATGAATGAAGGCATGGGACTTAGGAAAGAAGAGGCCAAGAAACGTTGTGATAAGGTGGGAATTTTTCTAAGTCATGTGATGCTAATCCGGGAAAGGAACTAACTCCACAATTTCATTTTTGATCAACTTCCCACAAGTGTATATTTTTCTCCATCTTTTCTTTCTTTTCTTTTCTTTTTCATTTTCTTTTTCTTTCACTTATTTTTGAGACAATGACATTGGTGTGCTAAAGCCAAAACCTTGGTGATTAGCGGACCTCGGTATTTTTCTGAGGTGCCTCACACCAGGCACACATGCCAAGGCTCGTTAGGACATTCGGTTTATCCGACTTTGGCAAGGCACAAACACCCGATTATCTGTATGGTGCCGAGTTACTCGTCATCAAAACCAAAGTCCCCAAACCTATATTTTTTATACACTTTCACAACAAATTCAGTACTTCATTCACAACATTCATTCATCAACAACTTCACCCCACACTTGCTTCACATACTCAACACACTAGCATGCTCCTATTCCCGGATGTGTCAAAAGAGTTCAAATTTTTATATCAGTTAAGGTGCTGAAACAACATGATCAAGATGAGAAGAAGAGAAATGAATTGCCTTAATCATTCCTAGATGATGTACAAGAACTAGCATGTAATTTCGACCATCAATCCTCAATTCAATCAAGGCAAGCATCATAATCACAATTCATTCATGGGATTCAAGAGAAGTATTTCATGTCCACATATGCATACATCCATTCAAGGCCATCCATAGCCAATTCACAAAACAATCTCATCATAAGGGTCATATCCAAATTTAGAAGCACTAAATTTTTTTAAAATTTTCTGATTTTTTTGGAATTTTCGAAGTAAATATGTACGATGCAAAAGCTAATGAAATATGAGACAATATGAAATACCCTAGATGCAATCATGAAAATGATTATGAAAACCCCACCCCATATTTAAGAACACATTGTCCCCAATGTGAAAATTAAATAAAGAAGTGAAAGAGAGTCCTCACAATGTAGAAATGGTGTTTTCGGTATTTTGGTTCACTCGTGTGAAGTGATGGTGGATGATCAATCAAAGGTGGTAGAGAGCTCTTTATGTTCATTATGGCATCGGGACCCGCGCTAAGCACCGCTAGCCGTCCAAGTCCCGCATCCGCTCCACCCACGTTTGATGCGGGATCATCATCATCATCCTCATGCCTTGCAAGGCTACCATGCTACCTAGACTCTAGCACACAAACACAAGACACACAAACACACCAAAACAAAGACAAAAGCAAAAAGTGAAAACGAAAACTAAAAACGAAAAGGGAAAGATATGTACCAATGGGTTGCCTCCCATTAAGCGCTTCTTTAAGGTCATTAGCTTGACCAAATTCGGGGGCGTTTCACTCAAGGGGAAGTGGGGCAATCATATCCACCGGAGCTTCCGGGATATAATTCTTCAAACGGTGTCCATTCACTTTAAAATCTCCTTAATGCTCCCCACCTATCTCAACCGCTCCATGGGGGAAGACCTTCCTCACCACATAAGGACCTGTCCATCCTGACTTTAGCTTTCCGGGGAAGAGCCGCAACCTTGAATTGAAGAGAAGGACTAAGTCACCTTCACTCAACTCCATTGGGATGAGACGTTTGTAATGCCAACGCTTGGTCCTTTCCTTGTAAATCCGGGCGTTTTCATAAGCATCCAACCGGATCTCCTCAAGAGCATTAATGTCTAGCAACCTGTTCTCACCGGCTTCCTTGAGGTCAA
The DNA here is from genome assembly GCA_033239125.1 of Fagopyrum homotropicum. Taxonomy (NCBI): domain Eukaryota; kingdom Viridiplantae; phylum Streptophyta; class Magnoliopsida; order Caryophyllales; family Polygonaceae; genus Fagopyrum; species Fagopyrum homotropicum. Next base: position 94,347,373 of record BSWB01000002.1, on the reverse strand, counting down.
AATTCAGCCACCTTATGGCCCAATACGCCCTATGCTCGATCTCCACCGAAAGGTGGCAAGACTTGCCATAAACTAGCTTGTAGGGAGTGGTGCCAATTGGTGTCTTGAAGGCGGTTCTATATGCCCACAAAGCATCATCAAGCTTCATGGCCCAATCTTTTCTCGTCCTAGAAACCGTCTTCTCAAGTATTCCATTTATCTCCCGGTTGGAGATCTCCACTTGGCCACTCGTTTGGGGATGATAAGGTGTGGCTACCTTATGAGTCACCCCATACTTAGCCAAAAGTGTCCCAAAGTTCCTATTGGTAAAATGCTTCCCTCCATCACTTATGATCACTCTTGGTGTTCCAAACCTAGGGAAGATGAATCGGTTGAAGAACCGCACCACTACTTTGGCATCATTTGTTTGAGAGACGATTGCTTCTACCCATCTTGACACATAATCCACCGCCAATACAATGTAGAGGTTGCCACATGAAGAGGGGGATGGCCCCATGAAGTCCACACCCCAAACATCAAATATCTCAACCTCTTGTATGTTGTTCAAGGGCATCTCATTCCTCATTGAGATGTTTCTCATCCTTTAGCAAGTGTCACAAGCTACCACAAAATTCTGCACATCCTTAAACAAGTTAGGCCAATAAAAACCGGATTGCAATACCTTTGCACATGTCTTGTGTGAGCTAGCATGGCCTCCATATGGCAAGGAGTGACAATGACGGATTACACTCTCCACCTCATCCTCCGGAATGCACCTCCTAAAGACTCCATCCGGTCCTGTCTTGAACAAGAGAGGCTCGCTCCAATAGTAATGCCTCACATCCTTGAAAAACTTTTTCCTTTGGGCATATGACAAACCGGGTGGCACCTCTTCACAGACAAGGTAGTTCACTATATCCGCATACCATGGCTCACTCCCTCTAGACACTTGAAGTAAGCACTCCTCCATCATTTGCAATTTCTCATCCTGGAATGAGTCATCAATCGGGATGTCATCTCTTTCAATCTCCAATGGTGGTAGCCTACTAAGATGGTCCGCTACTGAATTTTCGAAACCCTTCTTGTCCCGAATTTCCAAGTCAAATTCTTGGAGTAGAAGGATCCACCAAATGAGGCGAGGCTTGGCATCCTTCTTTGTGAAGAGATAACGGATCACAACATGATCCGTGTACACAATAACCTTGGCTCCAAGAAGATATGACCGGAACTTCTCAAAGGCATACACTACCGCTAGCAACTCCTTCTCGGTTGTGGCATAGTTTAGTTGGGCATCATCTAGCATCTTGCTAGAGTAGTAGATGGCATGTAGAAGCTCATCTTTCTTTTTTCCTAAAACAGCCCCAACAGCCACATCACTCGCATCACACATTATTTCAAATGGTAAGCTCCAATCCGGAGGTTGCATGATAGGGGCGGAGATCAAAGCATCCTTCAACCTACAAAATGCTTCAAGACAATCCTTGGAGAAAACAAACTCAACATCCTTCATTAGTAGGTTAGTGAGAGGCTTAGAAATTTTAGAGAAATCTTTTATAAACCTCCGGTAAAAACCGGCATGCCCTAAGAAACTCCTTACCCCCTTCACCGAGGGAGGTGGTGGCAACTTCTCTATCGTTTCTATCTTGGCTCTATCAACCTCAATGCCTCGATGGGATACCAAGTGTCCTAATACTATGCCTTCACTCACCATGAAGTGGCATTTCTCCCAATTCAAAACAAGGTTAGTTTCCTCACATCTCTTCAACACCAAATACAAGTTAGCCAATCAATCATCAAATGAAAATCCATACACCGAGAAATCATCCACAAACACTTCCATAATGTTCTCAATATATTCAGAAAAAATAGCCATCATACACCTTTGAAAGGTGGAGGGTGCGTTACACAACCCAAATGGCATCCTCCTATATGCATATGTTCCCCAAGGACAAGTAAATGTTGTTTTCACTTGGTCATCCGGGTGAATTGGGATTATGAAAAACCCACTATAGCCATCTAGGTAACAAAAATGTGAATGTTGGGCTAAACTTTCTAGCATTTGGTCAATAAAGGGAAGATGGAAGTGATCTTTCCTAGAGGCAACATTAAGCTTCATATAGTCAATACACATTCTCCACCCCGTAACCGTCCTCGTTGGGATTAATTCATTGTTCTCATTAGTTACTACGGTCATACCACCCTTCTTAGGAACAACATGTACGGGACTAAACCATTTACTATCCGAAATTGGGAAAATGATTCCCGCATCTAGCAATTTTAGGATCTCTTTCTTGACTACCTCTTTCATAATAGGGTTCGATCTTCTTTGAGGTTCGATTGAAGGTTTATGGTTGTCTTCCATCAAGATTTTATGCATGCATAAGGAAGGCTTAATGTCAACTAAGTCATCAATAGTGTAACCAATAACTCTCCTATGCAATTTCAATTCATTCAACAATCTATCAAGCTCCTCATCATTCAAAGATGCATTCACAATCACGGGATAAGTAGAATTTGTACCAAGGAAAGCATACTTTAAATGAGAAGGGAGAGGCTTAAGATCATGTTTAGGAGGACCTTTATCGGTTGGATATGATCCATATAGCTTAACATTAGATGAATCCAGAGCCATTGAAGACTCTTCAAGACTCCTTGAAGCTTGATCAACAACTAAGGGACTTTCTAGAGAAACCACGGGCAAAACCACGACCTCTGGCACAACCACGGGCATGGAATTGGAAGAGCTGGCACAAATGGACATTACAGAGAGTTCCACGGGTGAAACCACGGGCGTGGTTCTCGGTGCCAGGCCGTGGTTCTTACAGTGTTTCAACACTCCTTCGTGCACTGCAAATTCAACACTTGTCTCCTTTTCTAATGCATCCAAAGCTTGGATTTCTTCATTGCAATCATTCTCAACTCCTTCCTCCATCAATCTCAAGCTAAGAACCCTCTCAATTGGGTCCTTGATCAAGATTGACCTCACAACTTCTCTAGACACCTCTTCCTCAACAATATTGAAAACGTCTTCACCAAGGGTTGGCACCTTCATCATTGTGGACAGCTTGAACTTGATATTTTGCTCTCCTATGTTGAAAGAGAGGATCCCATTTTTGCAATCCACTAAGCATCCGGATGTGGCTAAGAATGGTCTTCCCAAAATGATAGGAACCGGGTAGTCCGCCGGGATGTCCAAAACAACGAAATCGATTGGCACATAGAACTTCCCAAGTTGAACCTGTATGTCCTCTAGGATCCCCACGGGGTGAGTGATGGATCGGTCCGCCATGTAGAGGGTCATCTTGACCGGCTTCAGTTCTCCTAGCCCTACCTTATTGCAAAGTGCAAGCAGGATAATGCTCATACTTGCTCCAAGGTCACATAGGGCTTCATATTGCACTTCTCCAACTCCAATTGGCAAACAAAAAGATCCCGGATCTCGCAGCTTAGGAGGCATCTCCTCCCTCATAGTTTGTATCAACTCGGAAGATCTCTTTGTCATTCTCACTTCTCCATACTCCTCCAACTTCCTCTTGTTGGAGAGTATCTCCTTCAAAAACTTTCCATAGGCCGGCATACCTAGAATAGGATCCATGAACGGAATGTTAATATGCAATTGAGACGTTAGTTCATGGAATTTACCGAAATGTTTATCCAAACGAGCTCTTGCTCGTGATTGAGGGAATAGTAGTGGTGGCTTGTATGGAGGAGGTGCCACATTTGTTGGCTCATCATCCTTGCTCTTGCCTCCTTCTTCTGGCAATGGTTCTTCTTCCACTACTACTTGCTTTCCCTTGTCATTCTCCCTTGTGGTAATGACCAACACTTGGCCTCTCGGATTGTCCTCGGTCCTTCCGGAATGCTTTCCCGGATCCCTTTGTGCTTCACCCGCCTTTTGGAACACTTGTGCTTCTAGCACCTTTCGAGCCTTGGAAATGGATGTCACATTGCTCTCAAGTTCACTCAACCTTCCTAGCAATTGTTTAAACATCATTTCGGTTCTATCCTTTGGAGGTTGAGCAAAACCGGGTGGAGGCTCTTGTGAAGCCTTATGTGGTGGGGCTGCGCTTGCGGAAGCGGGAGGGTTCAAGGCACCATCCGGGTTAGAATAGGATAACCCGGGATGGTTATGATTAGGCCGGTAATTATTGTGATAGCATGAATTATTGTCTATATTTTGGGGCCTGTTTAGACGTTTCATCTTCAATAATCCGCATGTTTGTATATATATATTATGTGATTATATTGTCATTTCATCTACCTTTGCGGGAATCGAGGTCTACACCTAGTTTTGTTGTAATCGTAGGTAAAATGGCACGTTTTGCATGAAAAAGGAGCAAAAGGAGCTAAGAAGTCATTGGAGCTACATTCAGGAGCTTAAGGAAGAATCCAGGAATCATGGAATTGGATTAAAGATTCACTTTGGACCAGATTTGAGAGATTTCACACTCAGTTGTGATTCACCTCGGTTGACTATAGAGTCACCTCGACCGAGGTGATCCAGAGGAGCCGACTCGACCGAGGCGAACACCTTGGACGCGGCAAGAATATTTTATTCTTGGTTGAGATCTTTTATCTTTGGAAAGGGGATCTTATATTTTTGGGCTAGATTCCTGGAAGGAAGAAGATAATTTAGCCCATATATTTTATCTATTTTTATGGGAAGAGATCTTTCTAAGATATCTTATCTTTGGAGAGTAATTTTCCTATAAAAAGGGTTGGATTTTCCACAAATCCATATCATGCTATACCACCGATTGTGTTTAGACATCCGCTGCAGCCATACTCCAGTTGGGAGATTTGAAGAACCTTTTTGAAGGTTGAAGGAAGAAAGTCTATAGCTTTTATAGCTTTTTGAAGAGTTTTTGTAAGATCATCTTAGATTCCCTTCTTTGTTGATTGTCTTGTTGGATTTTAATCCAAGTAACGCTTGTTGTTTTGATAATTGATTCAGTTATTGAAGCCTTTCTCTTAAGGTTTTCTTGTTCAATTATTCTCTTTCTTCCCATATATTTGATTATTACTTTCATGATGATGAGTGGCTAATTTCTTTGTGTGATTCTAGGGTGATTGGCTGAAGGTTGTGGGAAAAACAATGATAGAATAATCTTAATCACAGTAGGACCCTGAAAGCTCGAATCTTTACCTTAACCCTAAGCATCTCGCTTAGTCGATGAACATCTCAGCCGGGGTGGAATTTGGCTGACCGAGGTGACTTATCTGATCCGAAACTGAGAGTTAAGTGTTAGAGTTTGCCAAATCCTATTCTTATTACACCTTTCCTGGCCCAATGCAAGCCTAGGATGAGACTTACCCGGTAATTCCTTTGTTTGTTTACCAAATATCATAAGTGTAGGTAATAAAGGTTTATCCTTTATTGGGGTTTGAGTGTGCTTTCATTCCATCTTTGTGAGTTAGCCTGAGACTTACCCGGTAAAGGTTGATTCTATTCCCTTAGTTGGAGTGTTAGTTTGAGGTTATAGTTCTTATCCTTAATTCCTTGAGACTTACCCGGTAATAGGAGTTACGGTTTGGGATTAGTGATTAGTGAGACTTACCCGGTGATCTAATCCACTTTAGTAATACCTTCCCTATGCAAAAATCTCGGCTTTGTCCACTTATCTTTAGATCTTGAGTTGGAACCACAACTAGATGCTTTAATCCCTAGAATTGCATACTTCCTTTATTGACTTTTTATCATCCTTGATTGTTTTAATTGCTTTTGTGGTTAGTAATTACTAAAGCTTACCTATTCCGACTTTGTTTCACTAAGTCCCTGTGATCGACCCCTGGAATTCCTTGCTTTTTACTACGATTGACCCGTACACTGCGGGTTCGCATCCTTGTTTTAAGCTTACATCTAGGGTTATAAATTTAAAGCTTGCACACACCGTTTGGAGCGAACAAGTTTTTGGCGCCGTTGCCGGGGACTTGGTCTAGACCGAGCCGGTTGCGGTACGCTTTTGGGGCACTTGCCCCCGTGTCTACTAACCACTCTACTTGAGTGACTTTCGTAAGTTCTTTTCTTAGGTTTATGTGAAGAACCTGCGTTGGGAAGGAAATCGTTCCTTACGATCCCGAACCAGAAAAGACATATAAATGACGCTTGAGAGAAGCGAAGATGGCCAATCAAGACGATCGCGATCTTGAGGCCGAGTTGAAGGATGTGTTAGAACAGCTACGCCTCAGTAGGGAAGAACTGAGGCAGGAGAAAGAAGAAACTCGCACTAGGAGTGAAGCGATCAAAGCAGATATGGCAGCCTTACGAGACCAGTATCTACTTCGACCGAGGGAAGACCCAGTTCCAGACCCTCGACCGAGGCAGGTCCCAGCACCTGTTGCCCCGGCCGATGTACTTCCACCTCGGACACCAGTCCGAGGCGCTCTTTTTGCAGGAATCCCGCAAACCCTAGGGCAAAGGATGGACCCCAATCAACAACTGAGGCGTCCTGGAGTTAACCTAGGAGATCCGGCGGACCATGACTACGAATTTCGACCGCAAGTTCTTTCCATGATTCGCCAATGCCAGTTTGGAGGGCTAGAGAAGGAATCTCCGCATCAACATCTGCAAAACTATGAGATCTTGATGGAGACCTTGAGACCCTCAAGAATAGAAAACAACAACTACAAGCTAACACCTTTTTACTTTTCTTTAAAAGATAGAGCTCTTACTTGGTATCAATCTCTTCCTCCAGGAAAAATCAGTACTTGGGAGGAGATGACTACGGAATTCTTGACTAAATTCTTTCCCCCCTCTAAGACCGCTGAAATGAGAGGGAAGATTAATGCATTCATTATGAAGGACAAGGAGAGCTTGTCCAAGTCATGAGAGAGGTTTAAAGACATTCTTTTGGATTGCCCGCATCATGGGATTCCAAAGATAGAGTTGTTGGAGATATACTTCAAGGGACTGGACGGAAGCACCCAGTTCAACCTTCAACTACTATCTGCAGGCACATTCATGGACATGCCGATTGACGAAGCTTGGGACTTTATAGAGAAGCAAGCTTTGCATATGGAGAAATATTCCCACCAAGGAGCTGAAGGTGGAGTTAAAAGAGTTAACTTTCAAGATGCTCCGCCTAACAACAATCAACTCACGTCTTTGAAGAATGACGTGAAGCAATTGAAGGAACTCTTGGTTGCTCAAACCAAGAAGGAAGATCAAGGATCAAGGAACAACAACAATGGATACTGTAACAACAACAACGGTTCCCGGAACAACAACTACAACAACAATAGAGGATCCAACAGCAATAATTGGAGGGCGAACAACCAAAATTCGGGTAACAATAATTTTAACTCCAATTCTAACGATTCCTCTAATCCTTTCCTCTCTTCCCCTCCTTCTTCTTCTACTCCATTAAAGAGCCAAGAGCAAGGATCAAGTTCGTCCCAGCCAGGAAAGAAAGATGCGGTGCTGGAGGCTATCTTGATCAAGCTTAGTGCTATGGAGAAATCTATGACTTCATTTTCGAAGGCCCAAAAAGCCTTTGAACAACAACTTGCTAGTAGGGCGAATGAAACGCCAAGAGATCCAGAGAAGCTTCCAGCAAGAATGGAAAGCAACCCTAAGGGCTAGATTATGGCCATAATAACGAGGAGTGGACTGAAGACTGCAGATCCAGTGCCTCGGTCGGTGCCAGTACCGACGAAGACCACCTCGGTCCAGGTGCAGACGAAGAACACTTCGGCCGAGATGCCCACCGAGGTGGAGCCACAGAAAGCGGAGGAGAAAACTGAAGTTTATATTCCACCTCCTGCATATAAACCACCACTTCCATTCCCCCAGTCAAGAGCCAGAGCACATCTAGACAAGCACTTTGGTAAGTTCCTTGACTTGATGAATAAACTACACATTATCATTCCTTTCCTTTATGCTATTTTAGGGATGCCCGCCTATGGGAAGTTCTTGAAAGAGATCCTATCAAGGAAGAGGAAGCTGGAAGACTTCGGTGAAGTAAGGATGACATCTAAATCCTCCGAGCTCATACAAATCATGAAGGAGAAGATGCCACCCAAATTGAGAGATCCCGGCTCATTTTGCATTCCCATTCAAGTTGGGGATGTCACTTGTGAAGCCTTATGTGATCTAGGGGCCAGCGTGAGTATCATTCCGCTGGAGCTATGTGTTAAGATCGGACTTGGAGAGCCCAAGCCGGTTAAGATAAGGTTATACATGGCGGACCGCTCCATTACCCATCCCGTGGGAATTTTGGAAGACGTACCGGTTAAGTTAGGTAACTTCAATTTACCTATAGACTTTGTTGTACTTGATATTCCCGCAGACTATCCTGTTCCTATCATTCTTGGGAGGCCATTTCTAGCAACTTCGGGTTGCAATGTGGATTGTAAGAACGCCAAGTTGAAATTCAATATTGGCGGAGATGAAGTGGAATTCGCATTACTTGCGGCTATGAAAGAAGAGCAGCCAGGAGATGATATCTTCAACATCTATGATGAAGAAGAATCAAGAGAATTGGTGAGCTCTATCCTTATTAACGATCCACTTGAGAAAGTTATTAGTTTTAATTTAATGGAGGAAGGTATAGATGCCTCTTGTGATGCAGACATACGGAGCTTAAAGGCACTGGAAGAAGATCCAGGAGCTAAAACTGAGAAACTAACCCAGGAGACGAAGATCTCCAGTTTCGGTTCCAGTTACAGTACCTCGACCGAGGCACTTTCTGGACCAAGCGAGGCGACTGAAGAACATCTCGGTCAACGCCTCTGCGCCTCGACCGAGGTCGAAGGCGAGATGATGTCAACTGAGATTACTGAAAATAACAAACTTCTTACTCCCTTCTCTGACATTCATCCTCAGTTGGTGGAACATTCTATCCACCAACTTTCTGATAATAAAGGACCTTGGTATGCTGATATTGTTAACTATCTTGTTTGCCAGGAAATACCACCCGGATTGACGTACGCTCAAAGCAAGAAATTTTTCAAGGACGTACGACATTACTACTGGGATGAACCGCTGCTATTCAAGCGCGGACCGGATGGGATGCTTCGAAGATGCATTCCGGAAGATGAAGTTAATAGCGTCATACGACATTGTCACTCACTTCCTTGTGGAGGACACGCTAGCGCCAACAAAACATGCGCTAAGGTACTACGTTCTGGTTTCCTTTGGCCTACATTATTTAAGGATGTGCAATCGTTTGTTGTCTCTTGTGATGCATGCCAAAGAACAGGGAACTTATCTAGGAGGAATGAGATGCCTCTCAATAACATACAAGAGGTTGAGATTTTTTATGTATGGGGAGTAGATTTCATGGGACCTTTCCCATCCTCCGGAGGAAACCTCTATATCCTTCTAGTAGTTGATTACGTCTCTAGATGGGTTGAAGCCATAGCTTCTCCCACTAATGACGTTGTTCGCTCCAAACGGTGTGTGCAAGCTTTAAATTTATAACCCTAGACTTAAGCTTAAAACAAGGATGCGAACCCGCAGTGTACGGGTCAATCGTAGTAAAAGCAAGAAAATTCCAGGGGTCGATCACAGGGACTCGGTGAAACAAAGTAAATACGGTGTGCTTATGTCAATACTAACCACAAGAGCGATTAACACAATCAAAGATGAATAAGAAGTCAATAAAGCAAACATGCAATTCTAGGGATTAAAGCATCTAGTTGTGGTTCCAACTCAAGATCTATAGATAAGCGGACAAAGCTGAGATTTTTGCGTGGGGAAGGTGTTACTAAAGTGGAGTAGATCACCGGGTAAGTCTCACTACACACTAATCCTAAACCGTAACTCCTATTACCGGGTAAGTCTCAAGGAATCAAGATAAAGAACTATAACCTCAAACTAACACACCATCTAAGGGAATAGAATCAACCTTTACCGGGTAAGTCTCAGGCTAACTCACGAAGATGGGATGGAAGCACACTCAAACCCCAATAAAGGATAAACCTTTATTACCTACACTTATGATCGTTGGTACACAAACTAAGGAATTACCGGGTAAGTCTCATCCTAAGCTTGCTTTGAACCAGGAAAGGTGTAATAAGAATAGGATTTGGCAAACTCTAACACTTAACTCTCAGTTATGGATCAGATAAGTCACCTCGGTCAGCCAGTTTCCACCCCGGCCGAGGTGTTCATCGACTGAACGCGATGCTTAGGGTTAAGGTTAAAAACTCGAACTTTCAGGATCCTACTGGAATCTAAGATTATTCTATCATCGTTTTTCCCACAACCTTCAGCCAATCACCCTAGAATCACACAAGGAAATTAGCCACTCATCATCATAATGAAAGTATTAAAATATATGGGAAGAAGGTGAATATTTGAACAAAGAAGAATTTAATGAAAAGACTTCAATAACTGAATCAAATATCACAACAAAGCGTTCCTTGGATAGCAATCCAAAAAGACAAGACAACAATTAAGGGAATTGAAGACAATCTTACAAAACCCTTCAATAAAGCTATAAAAGCTATGAACTTCAATCTTCCTTCAACCTTCAAAAAGGTTCTTCGAATCTCTCCCAACTGGAATAGGTTGCTGCTGCTGCGTGCTATAAACCTTGATCGACGGTATAGCGTCTTGTCGGAATTGTGGAAATCCAACCCTTTTTATAGGAAAATAACCCCCCCAAAGATAATAAATCTTAGAAAGATATTTTCCCATAAATATAGGTAAAATATATGATTCTGCATATCTCCTTCCTTCCAGGAGCCAAGCCCAAAAATATAAGATCACTTTCCAACTTTAAAAGATCTCAGCCAAGAATAAAATATACTCGCCGCGTCCTAGGTGTTCGCCTCGGTCGAGTCGGCGTCTCTGGATCACCTCGGTCGAGGTGAATCTGTAGTCAACCGAGGTGAATCATAACTGAATGTGAAATCTCTCAAAACTGGTCCAAAGTAAATCTTTAATCCACGGCTATGCTCCCTGGATGTAGCTCCAAATGACTAATGACTCCTTTTGCTCCTTTTTGATGCAAAACGTACCAAATTACCTGCAATTACAACGAAACTAGGTGTAGACCTCGATTCTCGCAAAGGTAGATGAAATGGTAGTAAAATCACATAATGTACATACAAACATGCAGATTATGAAAGATAAAACGTCCAAACAAACCCCAAAATATAGACTATAATTCATGCTATCAAAATACCCCATACTTATCCCTTGCTTGTCCCCAAGCAAGTTCCGCATATAAAAGACAAGATAGAATGGATTATAAGTCAATAAAATCAATGAAAAAGTCTTTCAAAAACATTTTATGGTGTGCAACTATCATAGATCACTCTAAGAGAGTACTTCCTGGAAATTAAAAACTCAATATGCTCAAAACATTTTATAAATATAGAAAAGTTGTTCATCTTTGCATAAAATCATAGAATGCATAATAAATCATAATTATCAAAATTAATCATGTATAATCCAGTTTAAACCGCTAAGTCAATCAACAAGCTCAAGGTCTCAAGGGCTTCCCAAAAGAAAAGGTCAAGAAACGTGTAGGGTAGGGATGTATGTAAGGTAATGTGGTGATAGAATCCGGGAAAAGGATGAACTTCACTTCCACTTTGACTTGCAACATCTTCCACCAATAAGCTTTGCTTATTCCACTTTTTTTTTTCTTTTTACTTTACTTTTTTGGGATGCATGGACAGAGGTGCACAATAACCGAAGCCTAGGAAATCTGCAATCATCAATTTCTCGAGATGCATCAAACCCTTGATGCACATACCATGACCCGTTAGGAATATCGCTCAATCCGACTTTGGCAAGACACAAACACCCGGCTATGTGAATGGTGCCGAGTTACTCATCTTCATGATTGACTTCCCCAAACCTATTATTGCTTTCCAGCCAACTTCTCAACTTTAACTTCACTTGCTTTCACCACTTCGCTTGCTTCCAAATTCCCGGATAGGTAAAGGGAGGCAAAATGTATATGAGGGGCTAAGCATGATCAAGAAGAAGAAGAAGAAGAGAATGAATTGCCTTGGTCTTTCCAGGAAGAAAGTGAGAGAACTTAACCTGCGGTGTCAACCTTCAAATTCAACATAATTTGGATAAAAACAAAGTATTAAACATGCCAATAATTTCAAACAAAGCATTTAGCAACTTAAACATATTATAAAACCTTTCAAACACATAAAGAATTTAAAACCAGTTAGTAAACAAGATCTTCACTGAGGTCATATCCAGATAAGTAACAAAAATTCGTTTTCGAAAACTCTCAGTTAACACACCTCGGTCGAGGTGTTCTTGGTTCAACCGAGGTGAAACGCCTCGTTTGGCCAATACTGACTCGGTCGAGGTCGAAAAATTTTTTTTTTTTAAAACCATTTTTTTTTTCAGTTTCGACGTTTTTCTTAATCAAATAACCTGTAGGTATGCATGTAATATCAGATAATCATATAAAGGCAATGAAGCATAAATACGAAAATATCCGATAAATAAAATACATCAAAGGTGTCAAATACATCACGTAGTCACGTAGTCAAATAACAAACACCCCATACTTGAGACACACTGTCCCAGTGGGTATAATAAAAGTCTAAACAAGAGAGAACTCACCGGATAAAAGCCAAACTGCATAAAAATATAATAATAAAATCCTGCAGCTCCTCAGTAGTCTCGATCCGGTGGTGGTGGTGGTATGTAGGGATACTGAGTAGGATCGTAAGGATGGCCCATGATGCGCTCGAACTGCAGCTGAGCCATGATGTGCTGATGATGCTGCCGCTCCTGCATCTCGCGGATATCCAGCGAAAGTGCAGCATATGTGTCGATAACCTGATCCGTCAGGTCATCAATCCGTCGGTGAGCAGCTCTATCCCTCACTCCATGCCTCCTGCGTCTAGCAAGTCTGACTGGAGAAGTCTCAGCTGGCGCCGGCTCAGTGTCCTCCTCGTCGTCCAGATCTATAATAGGTGGCGCGCTCGTCCTAGCTGTATCTGTCCCTGTGTCCATCGGGACGCCACCTCCTCTCTCGTCTACTGTATCCTCATCGTCGTCCTCATCCTCAGCCTCCTCCTCCTCCTCAGCTGCAGCAGGGGCAGCTGCTCCTTCTCTGTAATCCTCCATAAGTGGACCCCAAGCGGTCTGCCAAAAATGTGGATCAAAGACAGAGAACTGTGCAGACCATCTGATGCCCTGAGGTGTAGTCAGCTCCCATGGCATAGCAACGTAAGGTGTAGTCAAACCACGGGGAACTGGAATCCTCCGTGTGATCATCTCCTGAAGTCCGAGCGGCTTGGCAGCCGCCACCATAGTACACCTACCCAGATCCATATCCTGATAAGTAGCGATATGGGTCACTATCCCTCCACATCATATATCTCCCTTCCCTTTGGCCTTGATCCTGTGCAGATCCTTTGCCAGCATCAATCCAAAGTCAGGGTATCCACCTGTGACCATGCAGTACAAAGCAAAGAGCTCCCCCTGTCGGACCTTCTGGGGCGTCTCAGTACGCGCCAGAAGCGTCTCGCTGAAGATCCTATGAGCTAATCGAAAAGCAAGGTGGAAGATAAGCTTCTCCCTGGAATCACCAGGGCGCCACCTATCTGCATGCTCTGTAATGTGGGCGATCTGACCCCAGAACTCTCTAGCTATAACTCGGGTCGGGAAGTCTACAGCAGTGGGGGCAGGGAAGCCAAAAATATCTCTCCAGTGGTCTAGAGGTACTAAATAGTTCCGGTTCATCAACCGGTACTTCACAGCTCTCTCTGTGGGGAGGTAAGTGAAGGAGCTGACAAACTCGAGGGTCGGCTCTAAGTAAGCTGGGGCTCGGATCTCAGTAAACTGATCCAGCCCGACGGTGGTGATCATCCTCCTAAGATCTCCATCAACGTGGAGACAGTCAAAGGCAGAAATGTCCAGGAATCTAGGTGCGATCACTGGACGGCTAGCAATGCGCTCGTAATCTACAAGGTGTCTCTCGTGGATCACCGGTATAGAAGGTCGGGATGAGGAAGAAGAAGGGGAAGGAGAGGATCTATCTCTAAGGGCTAACAATCTTTCAGAACTCATCTTCAATCAATACTGTCAGACTACCTCGGTCGACTGACAAACTCCAAGAATCACCTCGACCGAGGTGTAGGTCGACTGGACCGAGGCGAAGACAGTCGCGATTCCACTCTCAGAAATTCAGTTCTTTTCCCCCTAAAATCACTACAAATGCTTCCTAAGGGGTACTTAAGCTTTTCCTCAACAGATTCAAGGGCAACCAAAGCCCAAATTGCAGTAAACGAGCGAGTTAGGGTTTCGGTCGTCTTTACCTCGTTCCGGCCGATGCACTCGATTTTCTTGCAGATTTGTTGTTGCAATCGACTCCTCTACCCTTCAATCTCGGTTTGGAAGCAGAAAATGTCGAAAATAAGCAAGATCTGAGATGAGCGAGGTGCGTCTGTTCGCCGCGGTCGAGGAGGATAAAAAGGTGAAAAGTAAATTTTTTTTCCTTTTTATACTGATACTGGATCTGCTGTCACCTCGGTCGAGATGGTCTCGATTGGACCGAGGTGGTACGGACCGAGGCGGTTCTGCAGATACCCTAGTCGCCTCGGTTGCTCAAGAATCAACTCGGTCGAGGTGCTCTGACAGTAACCGAGGTGCTTCTGTCTTCTCAGAATCTCGAACTTCTGTCCTTCCAGTTGTGCTCCTTCCTTAGATGTTCCCTGTTGTCTGTCCAGAACGCCAAAAACAAAGCAAAGCAAAGCAAAAACAAGAACTATCTAATCTAGACTAGAAAACGGGAAAAGAAAGCAATACCTTGGGTTGCCTCCCAAGAAGCGCTTGATTTAAGGTCGCTAGCTGGACCATACGGCATGGGATTACTCAATGCACTTCGAATGTCGTAGAGTGCTCATCACATCCGTAAAAATCTTCCAAGAAGGTTCCGGTTCCTAATTTCACCGGCAAATGGTAAGATCTCCCACGTACAAGCTTGTACGGTTTGATTCTTACCGGAATCCTTCTAGCTTTCCTGCACTTCAATGGGACATAATCTAGCCTTGCGTCCCATCCTTTCCTGGATCGAGAAAATAGTTTCTCGAGAATCATAGCAGCTTCCCCATCTATAGCTTGGGGATGGTACAGGGTCCTGAGCATGCGAGGGACCCCATACTTGAACAAATAACACTTCGTTGCCTTAGCGGTGAAGCGCTTGCCAACTCCACTCCTCATGATCCGAGGAGCTTCTTCTTCCAACAATTTCAAGGAAGACTTCATCTTGATCTTTGGAGGTTCTTTCGGAAGAGACCTCCAACTCTCCGGTGCTTTCCTGAAAAATTCAGAAATTTTAATAGGGATTTCGAATGGAGCAAGAGAACTTACCTTGTAAAGTTCTCCAAAGCTCGGATCAGGTTTCATGTTAGGTTGATAACCAACACATGAAATCTCTTTCAACTCAGTTGATCTTTCTTCCACCTTGGTCACAATCTCAGTAATTTGACCAAGGTTCTTTGCATCTTCTGCTTCCAGTTTTGCAAATTTTTCCATCTCGGCCGAGATTTCTTCCACTTCGACCGAGGTCTCAACAGTCAGATCGAGACCTTCCATATCCTCCTCTTCCTCAGAAGTTTCAGGAGAAATTTTGGGTTCGACTGGAGGAATGCTTGGAACGTGCAGCACTTCCTTATGCTCCTCTTTCGGCTTAGCATAGGATAGGGTGCTTCCTTTGAGCTCCTCCACCTTCTTCATCAACTTCTCCAATCTTGATTCGAGAGAGTCTTCAAAAGGTTGCTCATAAATGTTTTTAGGGACATTCTTCTCATCCCATATCGCAAGTTCACGCTGAATGACCTCTTCTCTTTCCCATTCATTGCTGAACCAATAAAAGGAGTACTTCTCCTCCAAGTATTCATAATGGTCCGCCCTAGCACTTTGCCTTGCTATCCAGGCTGGATCAAATGTAGTCATCGGAAATCCTGAAAACTACAAAACTCATAGAAAGAGTAGTTAGTAGCAACAGGGGCAAGTGCCCCGAAAGCAAACCGCAACCGGCTCGGTCTAGACCAAGTCCCTGGCAACGGCGCCAAAAACTTGTTCGCTCCAAACGGTGTGTGCAAGCTTTAAATTTATAACCCTAGACTTAAGCTTAAAACAAGGATGCGAACCCGCAGTGTACGGGTCAATCGTAGTAAAAGCAAGAAAATTCCAGGGGTCGATCACAGGGACTCGGTAAAACAAAGTCAATACGGTGTGCTTATGTCAATACTAACCACAAGAGCGATTAACACAATCAAAGATGAATAAGAAGTCAATAAAGCAAACATGCAATTCTAGGGATTAAAGCATCTAGTTGTGGTTCCAACTCAAGATCTATAGATAAGCGGACAAAGCTGAGATTTTTGCGTGGGGAAGGTGTTACTAAAGTGGAGTAGATCACCGGGTAAGTCTCAGTACACACTAATCCTAAACCGTAACTCCTATTACCGGGTAAGTTTCAAGGAATCAAGATAAAGAATTATAACCTCAAACTAACACACCATCTAAGGGAATAGAATCAACCTTTACCGGGTAAGTCTCAGGCTAACTCACGAAGATGGGATGGAAGCACACTCAAACCCCAATAAAGGATAAACCTTTATTACCTACACTTATGATCGTTGGTACACAAACTAAGGAATTACCGGGTAAGTCTCATCCTAAGCTTGCTTTGAACCAGGAAAGGTGTAATAAGAATAGGATTTGGCAAACTCTAACACTTAACTCTCAGTTATGGATCAGATAAGTCACCTCGGTCAGCCAGTTTCCACCCCGGCCGAGGTGTTCATCGACTGAACGAGATGCTTAGGGTTAAGGTTAAAAACTCGAACTTTCAGGATCCTACTGGAATCTAAGATTATTCTATCATCGTTTTTCCCACAACCTTCAGCCAATCACCCTAGAATCACACAAGGAAATTAGCCACTCATCATCATAATGAAAGTATTAAAATATATGGGAAGAAGGTGAATATTTGAACAAAGAAGAATTTAATGAAAAGACTTCAATAACTGAATCAAATATCACAACAAAGCGTTCCTTGGATAGCAATCCAAAAAGACAAGACAACAATTGAGGGAATTGAAGACAATCTTACAAAACCCTTCAATAAAGCTATAAAAGCTATGAACTTCAATCTTCCTTCAACCTTCAAAAAGGTTCTTCGAATCTCTCCCAACTGGAATAGGTTGCTGCTGCTGCGTGCTATAAACCTTGATCGACGGTATAGCGTCTTGTCGGAATTGTGGAAATCCAACCCTTTTTATAGGAAAATAACCCCCCCAAAGATAATAAATCTTAGAAAGATATTTTCCCATAAATATAGGTAAAATATATGATTCTGCATATCTCCTTCCTTCCAGGAGCCAAGCCCAAAAATATAAGATCACTTTCCAACTTTAAAAGATCTCAGCCAAGAATAAAATATACTCGCCGCGTCCTAGGTGTTCGCCTCGGTCGAGTCGGCGTCTCTGGATCACCTCGGTCGAGGTGAATCTGTAGTCAACCGAGGTGAATCATAACTGAATGTGAAATCTCTCAAAACTGGTCCAAAGTAAATCTTTAATCCACGGCTATGCTCCCTGGATGTAGCTCCAAATGACTAATGACTCCTTTTGCTCCTTTTTGATGCAAAACGTACCAAATTACCTGCAATTACAACGAAACTAGGTGTAGACCTCGATTCTCGCAAAGGTAGATGAAATGGTAGTAAAATCACATAATGTACATACAAACATGCAGATTATGAAAGATAAAACGTCCAAACAAACCCCAAAATATAGACTATAATTCATGCTATCAGACGCCACGGTGGTTGTGAAGTTCTTTAACAGGACTATCTTTCCATGTTTTGGAACTCCACGTATCATCATCAGCGATGGAGGGACGCATTTCATCAACCGGAAGTTTAAGGCACTTCTATCGAAGTATGGGGTGACTCACAAGGTAGCAACCCCTTATCACCCTCAAACTAGTGGACAAGTCGAAATCTCGAATAGAGAAATTAACGCAATTTTGGAGAAGACCGTCTCTAGTACGAGAAAGGATTGGTCCATGAAATTGGACGACGCTCTCTGGGCCTACAAGACCGCATTTAAGACTCCCATTGGTACCACCCCTTATAATTTGGTATATGGGAAGTCTTGTCATTTGCCCGTTAAGTTAGAACACAAAGCATATTGGGCGATCAAATGGTTGAACTTCGACATTAAGGAAGCCGGCGAGAAGTGGCTATTGGATATCAACGAGCTGGAGGAGCTGCGTTTGAACGCTTATGAGAATGTCAAAATCTAAAAAGAAAGCACGAAGAAATGGCATGACAAGCGCATCATCCCTAAGGATCTTAAAGAAGGAGACTTAGTTTTACTCTTCAACTCCCGCCTCCGCCTCTTTCCAGGTAAGTTGAAATCTAGATGGACCGGACCTTATGTTGTGAAACATGTTTTCCCTCATGGTGCAGTTGAGATTTGGGGAGAAACAAGTGGAAGCTTCAAGGTCAACGGTCATAGACTTAAGAAATACAAACCGGAAGTTCCGGTTGAAGAGGTTGCACCACTATACCTCATATGAGAGACGCCATATGGTCCAGCTAGCGACCTTAAATCAAGCGCTTCTTGGGAGGCAACCCAAGGTATTGCTTTCTTTTCCCTTTTTCTAGTCTAGCTTAGATAGTTTGCTTTTGCTTTGCTTTGTTTTGTTTTTGGCGTCCTAGACAGACAACAGGTGACATCTAAGGAAGGAATACAACCCAGGAGCACAACTAGAAGGACAGAAGTTCGAGAATTTGAGAAGACGGAGATTGACTGAGACACATCTCGGTTGCTGTCACAGCACCTCGACCGAGATGATTCTTGAGCAACCGAGGCGACTAGGGTTTCTGAAGATCCACCTCGATCCAGTCGAGACCACCACGACCGAGGTGACAGCAGTTCCAGAAAAGGGTATAAAAGGGGGCTGAGATTTCTCTCTCCTCCTTTACCTTCTCCTCGACCGCGGCACGCCCTTCGCCTCACTTTGCCAATCTTCGCTCGTTTTCGACGATTCTTGCTTCCAAACCGCTAAGAAAGGGTAGAGGATCACAGTGCAAGTGCTAATCTCAAAGAAAAATGAGCCAATCGACCGAATCGGGGTAAATATCGAAAAAACCCTAACCTCGCTCTTCTCCACTGTTTTCCTTCGATTTGGGCTTTGGTTGCCCCTGCATTTGCTGAGAAACAGATTAAATACCCCATAGGAACCTGTTGTAGTGATTTTGGGGGAAAAGAACTGGATTTTTGAGGAAATCAGTCGCGCAGTTATTCGCCTCGGTCCAGTCGGCCTGTGCCTCGGCCAAGGTGTTCTACGGAGTTGTCAGGCCGACTGAGGTGGTCTGACAGGTTACAGAAAGATGAGTTCAGATAGACAGCTGGTCCTGAGGGACATATATTCTCCTTCCCCTTCTTCTTCTTCCTCCAGACGTACTAGACCGGTGATCCACGAGAGACACCAGGTTGATTATGACCGCATAGCGGCTCGTCCAGTGATTGCACCTCGCTTCCTGGATATTTCTGCATTTGATTGTCTCCATGTGGATGGAGATTTGAGACGGATGATCTCTATGGTGGGCCTAGATCAGTTCACTGAGACCGAGCACCGGCTTACCTAGAGCCGACTTTGGAGTTTGTCAGCTCCTTCACCTACCTTCCCACAGAGCGTGTCGTGAAGTACCGGTTGATGAACCGGAACTTTATAGTTCCTTTAGAGTACTAGCGAGACATCTTTGGTTTCCCGACCCCGACTGCTGTTGATTTTCCCTCCCGAGCTGTAGCTAGGGAGTTCTGGGAACAGATTTCTCACGTAGTTGAGCATGCAGATAGATGGCGCCCTGGAGACTTTAGGGAGCGAATTATATTTCACCTAGATTTTAGGTTAGCTCACAGGATATTCAGTGAGACTCTTCTGGCGCGTACTGAGACGCCCCAGAAGGTTAGACAGGGGGAGCTGTTTAGCCTATACTGCATGGTGACTGGAGGGATTCCAGACTTTGGCTAGATGTTGGCAGAGGATCTGCACAAGATCAAGGCCAAGGCAAAGGGCGACATCTGTTGTGGAGGCATTGTGACTCACATAGCGAGTTACCAGGATATGGACCTCAACGCATGTACCATGGTGGCGGCTGCCAAACCGCTAGAACTTCAGGAGATGATTACTCGGAGGATACTGGTTCCCCGAGGACTCACTACACCGTACGTGGCGATGCCATGGGAGCCTACTGCACCGCAAGGGATCAGATGGTCACCCTAGTTCTCAATATATGATCCACACTACTGGCAGACTCCTTGGATCCCATTTATAGAGGATGCTAGAGAGACAGCAGCTGCACCTGCTGAGGAGGATGAGGTTGAGGAGGCTGATGATGATGATGATGATGATAGGGATGGTGGAGTTCCTATGGATACGGGGACTGATACTGCTGGGACGAGTGCGCCGGTCATCGATTTGGATGATGACGAGACTGAGGCCGAGCCGGCTGCATCACTAGTACGCCTTGCTAGGCATAGAGTACGCCGACAGAGGGATCCAGATGCTCACCGTCGGATTGATGATCGATTCATATGCTGCCTTGTCACTGGATATCCGTGAGATGCAGGAGAGACAGCACTACCAACACATGATGGCTGAGATTCAGTTTCAGCATATCATGGGCTACCCTTTCGACCCATCTCAGTATCCGTACGTGCCACCACCACCACCACCGGATCGGGATTATTGAGAGCTTGCAGGATTTTCTTTCTTTATTTATTATGCAGCTCAGCTATGTCCGGTGAGTACTTTATTTTCTTTGGACTTATTTTGACCCACTGGGACAGTATGTCCCAAGTATGGGGTGTTGATGTATTATTTAACTTACGTGATGTATGACTCGACTTTATCGGATATTTATGCTTTATTTTGCTTCTATGGTTTTATTTGAGATTACATGCATGCATACAGGTTATTTGATTGAGAAAAACGTCAAAAACTGGACAGAAAAAAAAAATTTTGAGCTCGACCTGGATGGTTCTGGCCAAACGAGGTACTTCACCTCGGTTGACTTAGAACACCTCGACCGAGGTGTTTTCGAAACGTTTTGTGCTTCTTATCTGGATATGATCTCAGTGAAGATCTTGTTTGCTGACTGGTTTTGAAATCTTTACATGTTTGAAAGGTTTTATGATATGTTTAAGTTGCTAAATGCTTTGTTTGAAATTTTGGCATGTTTAATACTTTGTCTTTATCCAAATTATGTTGAATTTGAAGGTTGACACCACATTATGAGTTCTCTCACTTTCTTCCTGGAAAGACCAAGGCAATTCATTCTTTTCTCTTCTTCTTCTTCTTGATCATGCTTAGCCCCTCATATACATTTTTGCCTCCCTTTACCTATCCGGGAATTTGGAAGCAAGCAAAGTGGTGAAAGCAAGTGAAGTAAAAGAAGTTGGCTGGAAGTGAAAGTGTTAGAAAGCAATAAATAGGTTTGGGGAAGTCAATCATGATGATGAGTAACTCGGAACCATTCACATAGCCGGGTGTTTGTGTCTTGCCAAAGTCGGATTGAGCGATATTCCTAACGGGTCATGGTATGTGCATCAAGGGTTTGATGCATCTCAAGAAATTGATGATTGCTGATTTCCTAGGCTTCGGTTATTGTGCACCTCTGTCCATGCATCCCAAAAAGTAAAGTAAAAAGAAAAAAAAAGGTGTGAAATAAGCAAATCTTATTGGTGGAAGATGTTGAAGTTCAAGTAAAGTGAAGAAAGATCCTATTCCCGGATTCTAGCACAACATTACCTTATATACATCCCTACCCTACACGTTTCTTGACCTTTCTTTTGGGAAGCCCTTGAGACCTCGAGCTTGTTGATTGACTTAGTGGTTTAAACTGGATTATACATGATTAATTTCGATAGTTACAACTTATTATGCATTCTATGATTTTATGCAAAGATGAACAACTTTCTCATATTTATAAAATGTTTTGATCATGTTTTGATTTTAAATTCCATGAAGTATTCTCTTAGAGTGATCTATGATTGTAGCACACCATTAAAATGTTTTTGAAAGACTTTTTCATTGATCTTTATGACTTATAATTCATTCTATCTTGTATTTTATATGCGGAACTTGCTTGGGGACAAGCTAGGGCAAAGTATGGGGTATTTTGATAGCATGAATTATTGTCTATATTTTGGGGCCTGTTTAGACGTTTCATCAAAACAAAAGTCCCCAAACCTATATTTTTTCTACACTTTCACAACAAATTCAGTACTTCATTCACAACTTTCATTCATCAACAACTTCGCCCCACACTTGCTTCACATACTCAGCACACTAGCATGCTCCTATTCCCGGATGTGTCAAAAGAGGTCAAATTTTTATATCAATTGAGGTGCTCAAACAACATGATCAAGATGAGAAGAAGAGAAATGAATTGCCTTAATCATTCCTAGATGATGTACAAGAACTAGCATGTAATTTCGACCATCAATCCTCAATCCAATCAAGGCAAGCATCATAATCACAATTCATTCATGGGATTCAAGAGAAGTATTTCATGTCCACATATGCATAGATCCATTCAACACACAAGGCCATCCATAGCTAATTCACAAAGCAATCTCATCATAAGGGTCATATCCAAACTTAGAAGCACTAAAATTTTTTTTAAAATTTTCTGATTTTTTTGGAATTTTTGAAGTAAATATGTACGATGCAAAAGCTAATGAAATATGTGACAATATGAAACTATCCTAGATGTAATCATGAAAATGATTATGAAAACCCCACCCCATACTTAAGAACACATTGTCCCCAATGTGCAAATTAAATAAAGAAGTGAAAGAGAGTCCTCACAATGTAGAAATGGTGTTTTCGGTATTTTGGTTCACTCATTTGAAGTGATGGTGGATGATCAATCAAAGGTGGTAGAGAGCTCTTTATGTTCATTATGGCATCGGGACCCGCGCTAAGCACCGCTAGCCGTCCAAGTCCCGCGTCCGCTCCACCCACGTTTGATGCGGGATCATCATTATCATCCTCATGCCATGCAAGGCTACCATGCTACCTAGACTCTAGCACACAAATACAAGACACACAAACACACCAAAACAAAGACAAAAGCAAAAAGTGAAAACGAAAACTAAAAACGAAAAGGGAAAGATATGTACCAATGGGTTGCCTCCCATTAAGCGCTTCTTTAAGGTCATTCGCTTGACCAAATTCGGGGGCGTTTCACTCAAGGTGAAGTGGGACAATCATATCCACCGGAGCTTCCGGGATATAATTCTTCAAACGGTGTCCATTCACTTTAAAATCTCCTCAATGCTCCCCACCTATCTCAACCGCTCCATGGGGGAAGACCTTCCTCACCACATAAGGACCTGTCCATCCTGACTTTAGCTTTCCGGGGAAGAGCCGCAACCTTGAATTGAAGAGAAGGACTAAGTCACCTTTACTCAACTCCATTGGGATGAGACGTTTGTAATGCCAACGCTTGGTCCTTTCCTTTTAAATCCGGGCATTTTCATAAGCATCCAACAGGATCTCCTCAAGAGCATTAATGTCTAGCAACCTCTTCTCACCGGCTTCCTTGAGGTCAAAATTCAGCCACCTTATGGCCCAATACGCCCTATGCTCGATCTCCACCGGAAGGTGGCAAGACTTGCCATAAACTAGCTTGTAGGGAGTGGTGCCAATTGGTGTCTTGAAGGCGGTTCTATATGCCCACAAAGCATCATCAAGCTTCATGGCCCAATCTTTTCTCGTCCTAGAAACCGTCTTCTCAAGTATTCCATTTATCTCCCGGTTGGAGATCTCCACTTGGCCACTCGTTTGAGGATGATAAGGTGTGGCTACCTTATGAGTCACCCCATACATAGCCAAAAGTGTCCCAAAGTTCCTATTGGTAAAATGCTTCCCTCTATCACTTATGATCACTCTTGGTGTTCCAAACCTAGGGAAGATGAATCAGTTGAAGAACCGCACCACTACTTTGGCATCATTTGTTTGAGAGACGATTGCTTCTACCCATCTTGACACATAATCCACCACCAATACAATGTAGAGGTTGCCACATGAAGAGGGGGATGGCCCCATGAAGTCCACACCCCAAACATCAAATATCTCAACCTCTTGTATGTTGTTCAAGGGCATCTCATTCCTCATTGAGATGTTTCTCATCCTTTAGCAAGCGTCACAAGCTACCACAAAATTCTGCACATCCTTAAACAAGTTAGGCCAATAAAAACCGGATTGCAATACCTTTGCACATGTCTTGTGTGAGCTAGCATGGCCTCCATATGGCAAGGAGTGACAATGACGGATTACACTCTCCATCTCATCCTCCGGAATGCACCTCCTAAAGACTCCATCCGGTCCTCTCTTGAACAAGTGAGGCTCGCTCCAATAGTAATGCCTCACATCCTTGAAAAACTTTTTCCTTTGGGCATATGACAAACCGGGTGGCACCTCTTCACACACAAGGTAGTTTACTATATCCGCATACCATGGCTCACTCCCTCTAGACACTTGAAGTAAGCACTCCTCCATCATTTGTAATTGCTCATCCTGGAATGAGTCATCAATCGGGATGTCATCTCTTTCAATCTCCAATGGTGGTAGCTTACTAAGATGGTCCGCTACTGAATTTTCGAAACCCTTCTTGTCCCGAATTTCCATGTCAAATTCTTAGAGTAGAAGGATCCACCGAATGAGGCGAGGCTTGGCATCCTTCTTTGTGATGAGATAACGGATCGCAACATGATCCGTGTACACAATAACCTTGGCTCCAAGAAGATATGACCGGAACTTCTCAAAGGCATACACTACCGCTAGCAACTCCTTCTCGGTTGTGGCATAGTTGAGTTGGGCATCATCTAGCATCTTGCTAGGGTAGTAGATGGCATGTAGAAGCCCATCTTTCTTTTTTCCTAAAACAGCCCCAACGGCCACATCACTCACATCACACATTATTTCAAATGGTAAGCTCCAATCCGGAGGTTGCATGATAGGGGCGGAGATCAAAGCATCCTTCAACCTACAAAATGCTTCAAGACAATCCTTGGAGAAAACAAACTCAACATCCTTCATTAGTAGGTTAGTGAGAGGCTTAGAAATTTTAGAGAAATCTTTTATAAACCTCCGGTAAAAACCGGCATGCCCTAAGAAACTCCTTACCCCCTTCACCGAGGTATTAGGTGGTGGCAACTTCTCTATCGTTTCTATCTTGGCTCTATCAACCTCAATGCCTCGGTGGGATACCAAGTGTCCCAATACTATGCCTTCACTCACCATGAAGTGGCATTTCTCCCAATTCAAAACAAGGTTAGTTTCCTCACATCTCTTCAACACCAAATACAAGTTAGCCAATCAATCATCAAATGAAAATCTATACACCGAGAAATCATCCACAAACACTTCCATAATGTTCTCAATATATTCAGAAAAAATAGCCATCATACACCTTTGAAAGGTGGAGGGTGCGTTACACAACCCAAATGGCATCCTCCTATATGCAAATGTTCCCCAAGGACAAGTAAATGTTGTTTTCACTTGGTTATCCGGGTGATTAGGGATTATGAAAAACCCACTATAGCCATCTAGGTAACAAAAATGTGAATGTTGGGCTAAACTTTCTAGCATTTGGTCAATAAAGGGAAGATGGAAGTGATCTTTCCTAGAGGCAACATTAAGCTTCCTATAGTCAATACACATTCTCCACCCCGTAACCGTCCTCGTTGGGATTAATTCATTGTTCTCATTAGTTACTACGGTCATACCACCCTTCTTAGGAACAACATGTACGGGACTAAACCATTTACTATCCGAAATCGGGAAAATGATTCCCGCATCTAGCAATTTTAGGATCTCTTTCTTGACTACCTCTTTCATTTCTGGGTTCGATCTTCTTTGAGGTTCAATTGAAGGTTTATGGTTGTCTTCCATCAAGATTTTATGCATGCATAAGGAAGGTTTAATGTCAACTAAGTCATCAATAGTGTAACCAATAGCTCTCCTATGCAATTTCAATTCATTCAACAATCTATCAAGCTCCTCATCATTCAAAGATGCATTCATAATCACGGGATAAGTAGAATTTGTACCAAGGAAAGCATACTTTAAATGAGAAGGGAGAGGCTTAAGATCATGTTTAGGAGGACCTTTATCGGTTGGATGTGATCCATATAGCTCCACATTAGATGAATCCAGAGCCATTGAAGACTCTTCAAGACTCCTTGAAGCTTGATCAACAACTAAGTGACTTTCTGGAGAAACCACGGGCAAAACCACGACCTCAGGCACAACCACGGGCGTCGAATTGGAAGAGCTGGCACAAATGGACATTATAGAGAGTTCCACGGGTGAAACCACGGGCGTGGTTCTCGGTGCCAGGCCGTGGTTCTTACAGTGTTTCAGCACTCCTTCGTGCACTTTAAATTCAACACTTGTCTCCTTTTCTAATGCATCCAAAGCTTGGATTTCTTCATTGCAATCATCCTCAACTCCTTCCTCCATCAATCTCAAGCTAATAACCCTCTCAAGTGGGTCCTTGATCAAGATTGACCTCACAACTTCTCTAAACTCCTCTTCCTCAACAATATTGAAAACGTCTTCACCAAGAGCTGGCACCTTCATCATTGTGGACAGCTTGAACTTGATATTTTGCTCTCCTATGTTGAAAGAGAGGATCCCATTTTTGCAATCCACTAAGCATCCGGATGTGGCTAAGAATGACCTTCCCAAAATGATAGGAACCGGTTAGTCCGCCGGGATGTCCAAAATAACGAAATTGATTGGCACATAGAACTTCCCAAGCTGAACCTGTATGTCCTCTAGGATCCCCACGGGGTGAGTGAAGGATCGGTCCGCCATGTAGAGGGTCATCTTGACCGGCTTCAGTTCTCCTAGCCCTACCTTATTGCAAAGTGCAAGCGGGATAATGCTCACACTTGCTCCAAGGTCACATAGGGCTTCATATTGCACTTCTCCAACTCCAATTGGCAAACAAAAAGATCCCGGATCTCGCAGCTTAGGAAGCATCTCCTCCTTCATAGTTTGTATCAACTTGGAAGATCTCTTTGTCATTCTCACTTCTCCATACTCCTCCAACTTCCTCTTGTTGGAGATTATCTCCTTCAAAAACTTTCCATAGGCCGGCATACCTAGAATAGGATCCATGAACAGAATGTTAATATGCAATTGAGACGTTAGTTCAAGGAATTTACCGAAATGTTTATCCAAACGAGCTCTTGCTCGTGATTGAGGGAATAGTAGTGGTGGCTTGTATGGAGGAGGTGCCACATTTGTTGGCTCATCATCCTTGATCTTGCCTCCTTCTTCTTGCAATGGTTCTTCTTCCACTACTACATGCTTTCCCTTGCCATTCTCCCTTGTGGTAATGACCAACACTTGGCCTCTCGGATTGTCCTCGGTTCTTCCGGAAAGCTTTCCCGGATCCCTTTGTGCTTCACCCGCCTTTTGGAACACTTGTGCTTCTAGCACCTTTTGAGCCTTGGAAATGGATGTCACATTGCTCTCAAGTTCACTCAACCTTCCAAGCAATTGTTTAAACATCATTTCGGTTCTATCCTTTGGAGGTTGAGCAAAACCGGGTGGAGGCTCTTGTGAAGCCTTATGTGGTGGGGCTGCGCTTGCGGAAGCGGGAGGGTTCAAGGCACCATCCGGGTTAGAATAGGAGAACCCGGGATGATTGTGATTAGGCCGGTAATTGTTGTGATAGCATGAATTATTGTCTATATTTTGGGGCCTGTTTAGACGTTTCATCTTCAATAATCTGCATATTTGTATATATATTATGTGATTATATTGTCATTTATCTACCGTTGCGGGAATCGAGGTCTACACCTAGTTTTGTTGTAATCGTAGGTAAAATGGCACGTTTTGCATCAAAAAGGAGCAAAAGGAGCTAAGGAGTCATTGGAGCTACATTCAGGAGCTTAAGGAAGAATCCAGTGACCATGGAATTGGATTAAAGATTCACTTTGGACCAGATTTGAGAGATTTCACACTCAGTTGTGATTCACCTCGGTTGACTATAGAGTCACCTCGACCGAGGTGATCCAGAGGAGCCGACTCGACCGAGACGAACACCTTGGACGCGGCAAGAATATTTTATTCTTGGCTGAGATCTTTTATCTTTGGAAAGTGGATCTTATATTTTTGGGCTAGATTCGTGGAAGGAAGAAGATAATTTAGCCCATATATTTTATCTATTTTTATGGGAAGAGATCTTTCTAAGATATCTTATCTTTGGAGAGTAATTTTCCTATATAAAGGGTTGGATTTTCCACAAATCCAGATCATGCTATACCGCCGATTGTGTTTAGACATCCGCTGCAGCCATACTCCAGTTGGGAGATTTGAAGAACCTTTTTGAAGGTTGAAGGAAGAAAGTCTATAGCTTTTATAGCTTTTTGAAGAGTTTTTGTAAGATCATCTTAGATTCCCTTCTTTGTTGATTGTCTTGTTGGATTTTAATCCAAGGAACGATTGTTGTTTTGATAATTGATTCAGTTATTGAAGTCTTTCTCTTAAGGTTTTCTTGTTCAATTATTCTCTTTCTTCCCATATATTTGATTATTACTTTCATGATGATGAGTGGCTAATCTCTTTGTGTGATTCTAGGGTGATTGGCTGAAGGTTGTGGGAAAAACAATAATAGAATAATCTTAATCACAGTAGGACCCTGAAAGCTCGAATCTTTACCTTAACCCTAAGCATCTCGCTCAGTCGATGAACATCTCGGCCGGGGTGGAATTTGGCTGACCGAGGTGACTTATCTGATCCGAAACTGAGAGTTAAGTGTTAGAGTTTGCCAAATCCTATTCTTATTACACCTTTCCTGGCCCAATGCAAGCCTAGGATGAGACTGACCTGGTAATTCCTTTGTTTGTTTACCAAAGATCATAAGTGTAGGTAATAAAAGTTTATTCTTTATTGGGGTTTGAGTGCGCTTTCATTCCATCTTTGTGAGTTAGCCTGAGACTTACCCGGTAAAGGTTGATTCTATTCCCTTAGTTGGAGTGTTAGTTTGAGGTTATAGTTCTTATCCTTAATTCCTTGAGACTTACCCGGTAATAGGAGTTACGGTTTGGGATTAGTGATTAGTGAGACTTACCCGGTGATCTAATCCACTTTAGTAATACCTTCCCTATGCAAAAATCTCGGCTTTGTCCACTTATCTTTAGATCTTGAGTTGGAACCGCAACTAGATGCTTTAATCCCTAGAATTGCTTACTTCCTTTATTGACTTTTTATCATCCTTGATTGTTTTAATTGCTTTCGTGGTTAGTAATTACTAAAGCTTACCTATTCCGACTTTGTTTCACTAAGTCCCTGTGATCGACCCCTGGAATTCCTTGCTTTTTACTACGATTGACCCGTACACTGCGGGTTCGCATCCTTGTTTTAAGCTTACATCTAGGGTTATAAATTTAAAGCTTGCACACACCGTTTGGAGCGAACATGTTGTATTGCCGGCTGTTGTTGTTGAAGTTCCTAGGGCCTTGATAATTGTTGAAGTTACCCCTTCCCATGTAGTTAATATCCTCCTCTTTGGAAGCCAAATTTGCTTGCACTTGCACACGAGGACTCGCTTGACTCTTCAAGGTTGTGGCACACAACTCCCTCAAAGACTTAAGCTCATTGTTGATTGCATCAAGTTTGTAGTTGCTCATGGTGACTTCACTCACTTCATATACTCCCGGTTTCCTCCCATCACTCTTCCTATGGGAGTACTTTTCTATCACCAAGGCTTGCTTCTCTACAAACTCCCAAGCCTCATCCACATTCTTCTCCATGAATGTTCCACCAAAAAGTGATTGGAGCTTGAATTGACTATCCTCATCAAACCCCTTGAAATAAATCTCCAATAGCTCTATCTTCGATATCCCATGGTGTGGACAATCTAGGAGGAGGTCTTTGAACCTCTCCCAAGATTTGAATAGGCTCTCTCTATCCTTCATCACGAAGGCATTGATCTTCCCTCTTAGCTCGGTTGTCTTGGAAGGTGGGAAGAACTTTGTCAAGAACTCGGTTGTCATCTCCTCCCAAGTAGGCACACGTCCTTGTGGAATGGATTGGTACCAAGCCAAGGCTTTATCCTTAAGTGAGAAGGAAAAAGCCGTAAGCTTGTGGTTGTTGTTCTCGAATCTAGGCGGCCTTAGAGTCTCCATCAAGATCTCATAATTCATCAAGTGTTGATGCGGAGACTGTCCTTCCGTCCCTCCAAATTGATTGTGCCGGATCATTTGTAGCACTTGAGGGCGGAGCTCATAGTCATGGGTTGCGGGATCTCATAGGTTTACACCCAGACGGTGAACTCTTTATGCCGGGTCCATACGTTGCCCTAGCGTTTGTGGCTCCTCAATAATGATCGGCTCGAACCGAACATTAACCGCCGGCTGCGGTGGTGGTGGTGGTGGTGGAGGTTGTTGGGGATTAAGCTCCCTTTGCACAAGAGCTTGCCTAATCTCTTCAATTTCCCTCCTAGTTGCTTCTTGCCTCTCATTTGAAAGTCTCCTCTTATTCTCCAAGGCTTCATCCCTTAGCCTAAGTTGCTCTAAGGCCTCATTCAACTCAGCTTGAAGATCTCTTCCGGCCATCTCCTTCTTCTTCTTAATGCTCTTGGATATAGCCTTAAGGGTTTTCTCCGGTTCGGGATCGAATGGAGCTAAATCCTTTCCACGAGATCTTCGCATGCACCTAAAGAGTGAGAGATGTTCTAAAAATTCAAAGACACAAACAAAACAAGATCAAAAGCAACAATAAAGACCTACACTATAAACAAGCACAAACAATGATTCAATCTAGACCTAGTCCACGGCAACGACGCTAAAAACTGTTTACGCTAGAAAAGTATAGCACAAAAGTCTTACAATTTATAACTCGATATAATTTCCTAACTCCTAGAGAACCCACAGTGTATGGGTCGTTCTGTAGCAAGGATAGTATTCCGAGGTCGAACACAAAGACTAATGTGAAATCAAATCAAACAAGTGATCATGGATAATGCAAATCTAGTCTAAGAAAAGAGAAAGAAATAAAGAAATGAAAATCATGATGTTTTTGTGTTTGGTTTTTGTGGTGATCAAACAAGATCACAAATCATGCAAGATAAATAAATCAAACTAACAACTAAGCTAGCAACACAAACACGAGATATGTGATCAAAGAGAGAAAGGAGGATTCTAGGGGTTAGGACTTCCGGTTATGGCATTGGACTCAAGCTTCTAATCAACCTTGGACTAGCTATGGTATGTTGGGAAAGGGTGTTTCTCAATTGGGATCAATCACCGGGTAGGTCTCATGGTCCACTAATCCCTCACCTAAGGTCCTATTACCGGGTAAGTCTCTACGAGCCTAAGGTTGGGAGTTCTACACAAACCGGATTGCTATCTAGGGGTCAAATCTCTCGTTACCAGGTAAGTCTCGGGAAGGCAAGTCCTAAGCATCAATCCTAGCACATTCAGTCCAATAGCAGCTTGCGAGGCTCACTACTACCTAGAGTTCATCATCTTCGGTATCTAAGATCAAGAATTACCGGGTAGGTCTCTTCCCTCACTTAGTTAGCTAGCATTAGGTCACCTTACGCTAGATTATGCATAACAAACTCTAGGATTTCAACAATCTAACATGCTAACATTCAGATTCATCAATACAAGCACGACAGACAAAATCACGGGTGGATCATATAGAACCACGGCCGTGGAATCAATGAACAGACCGTGGTTTCATCAGAGGTTAGGTTTTGAACAAGCAACTATCCAGTAATGCATTCAAGTCTATTCTATCATAGTTCAAGCCATAACCATTCATGGCTTCCATAGCAAGTAAATGAAATGAAAGTGAAAAGAAACAAGTAGAAACAAGAAAACTAAGCTGAATATAAGTTTAAGCAAGACTTACAAACCTTCAAAAGAAGGTCCAAAACGTTCCTTACAATCCTTGCAAAGGTCCTCAACCAAGGTCACTCAAAAATCACTCAAAAGCTACGAAAACTCTAAGATTAGTGTTGTTCACCTTCTTCCCCAAAATGAGAGTGTTTTTCTTCTCCTCCAAGTCTATCCTCCAATGGAATGATGTGTTGTGAGAGAGTGTGGGAGAGAGTCCTCTAGCAACAGCCTGCATGACCACTTATATTCTCCAACAAGAGCAAGAGTCGGGCATGGAGATCATGGGACAGCTGTCACAGCTGTCCAGAGAAAACCATGGCCAAAATTACGGGCGTGGTTTTGTCTTTGGGCCGTGGTTTTGCATAAACAGCTCCCTTTGGATCATTAAGCTATGAGTTGGTGCAAGGCATGCACCAACAAGGTCCGATGTGTTCTCCATTGCTCCTAGCTTCCTTCTTAATGAGTCCGGAAGGGTGTCATCACGAGGAATAATCCTCAAATGTATCGATTAAGCTCCAAATGCTCCTCAAAATACCTACAAAACCGACAAGAGTTCGTGTAGACGTCTATCTCGACAATATGCATGAATTAAACGTAAACGTCATGAACTAATGTCAAACCATGCATGAATAACGGGAAAAACTATCTAAATGAATGCCTAAACTTACGTCATAAATCACGTTATCAGGGTGCACCTATCCTCTTTCTGCAGAAGAAGGAGGGATCGTTGAGATTGTGTATAGATTATAGAGAGCTGAACAAGGTGACCGTCAAGAACAGGTATCCATTGCCCCGTATTGATGATCTACTTGATCAGCTTTAGGGAGCGACAGTTTTCTCCCGGATTGACTTGCGTTCAGAATATCACTAGCTAAGGGTGAGAGAGCAGGACGTGCACAGGACGATATTCCGTACCCGTTATGGACACTACGAGTTTGTAGTGATGCCATTTGGGCTGACGAATGCCCCAGTAGTTTTCATGGAGTTGATGAATAGTATCTTCATCGACTTCCTAGATCAGTTTGTGGTAGTCTTTATTGATGACATTCTAGTATACTCTCATAGCAGAGAGGAGCATGCTGGACATCTGAGGATAGTTTTGCAGATTTTGCGGGATAGAGAGTTGTATGCCAAGCTCTCTAAGTGTGAGTTCTTGATGACTGAGGTTGCGTTTCTTAGACACATTGTCTCTTCCGACGGGAACATGGTTGACCCGGCAAAGATTGAGTTTGTTGCTGCATGGACGACACCGGCGAACCTCAAGGTAGTGCGTAGCTTTCTTGGCCTAGCCGGTTATTACAGACGCTTTGTGGAGGAATTTTCTGTGATTGCCCGTCCATTGACGAGTCTTCTGAGGACTACCAGATTTGTATGGACCGACCAGTGTGCTCAGAGTTTTGAGGTGTTGAAGAGGCGTTTGACTTCTGCTCCTGTTCTAGCGTAACAACAGGGTTTTGATGATTTTGTGGTCTATAGTGATGCATCCAAGCTAGGCTTGGGATGTGTGTTGATGTAGAGAGGCAGAGTGATTGCATATGTGTCTCGACACCTAAAGACGTACTAGGAGAACTACCCGACTCATGATCTGGAGTTGGCAGTGGTAGTTCATGCTTTGAAGATTTGGAGACATTACCTGTATGGTGCCACATGTTAGATCTTTGCAGACCATAAGAGTTTGGAGAACATTATCACACAGCGGGAATTGAATAACCGTCAGCGCCGATGGCTTCAGTTAATCAAGGAATTTGACCTTGAGATTTTGTATCATCCTGGCAAGGCGAATGTGGTAGCTGACACCTTGAGCCGGAAGGCGCCTCGAGAGAAGGCGAATGTCAGACTGACTGTACAACCTCAACTTCAGACAGATTTAGCTTGGCTAGAGATGGAGATCCAGTTTCCTGATGAGTATGCCAAGTTCTTTGCTTTAGAGGTTCTACGTGGTCTGTTGGATGAGATCCAACAGAAGTAGGGGACTTGCCCAACTTTGACGATGATCTGAGAGAGGATGTCTCGTGGAGAGGCACCATAGTTCTCCATAGGAGCGGATGGACTTATGAGGCGTCATGATCGTATCTGTGTACCCGCTGATGCAGGGCTGAGACAGCGGATCTTACAGGATGCTCATTGTACACCTTACTCAGTACATCCATGTACGAGTAAGATGAACCATGATGTGAGACGTTTATATTGGTGGGGAGGCCTGAAGCCCGACGTAGCCAAATTTCTAGCCCAGCGTGCGACCTGTGAGCAGGTCAAGATAGAGCATTTCAGGCCTGGAGGTAAGCTCTATCCACTGCCAGTACCGCAGTGGAAATGGGAGGACGTCTCTATTGATTTTGTGACCGGATTTAGGATCAGTAGGAGCTTTGATGCTATTTGAGTGATTGTGGATAGTCAGACGAAGATGACATGTTTTATCTCTATTAGAGAGACGTAGCCTGTGAGTAGATTGGTTGAGGAGTACACTAGACAGATAGTGAAACTCCATGGGGTACCGAGGACGATTGTCTCTGATCGAGATGGACGATTTACTTTGAGATTCTAGGAGAAGATTCAGATTGTTTTGGGGACGAGTCTACACTTCACGACTGCGTTTCACCCCCAGACAAATGGTCAGTCAGAGAGGACAATCCAGACCTTATAGGACATGTTGTGAGCCTGTGTGTTGGATTAGGATAGGGATGGCTTGTTTACCTCCCACTCGTTGAGTTCTCATACAACAACATCTGGCATGCCTCTGTTGGAATGGCTCCTTATGAGGCACTGTATGGACGTGGGTGCCGTACACCTTTATGTTAGGATGAGCCTAGCAATATCAGTGGGATAGCCCCAGAGCAGATTCAGGATAATATGGCTCGAGTAGCGCTGATCAGGGAGATGATGCTGGTTGCACAAAGTCGCCAAAAGTCATATGCAGACAAGAGGCGTCGACCTCTAGAGTTCAAAGTAGGAGCTCATGTTTGGTTGAGAGTATCTCCGACGCGAGGCGTCAGACGTTTTGGCATAAAGGGGAAGCTGAGTCCCCGATATGTCGGTCCTTTCGAGATACTGGATAGAGTCAGGAGGGCAGTGTATAGATTAGCATTGCCTCCGAGGTTAGAGGGTGTTCACCGTGTGTTTCACGTGTCCCACCTGAGGGAGTACATACCAGATCCGAGGAACATTGTGAGTTATGATAATTTGGTAGTTAAGCCGGACCACACCTTTGCAGATCACCCTATTGCAGTCCTAGAGCGAGGTGTGTTAGACACCTATGTTCGAAGGACATTCCTATGATGAGGATACAATGGTCTGGAAGAGGACCTGATGAGGCTACATGGGAGACTGAGGATAGTATCCACATGAATTATCTAGAGTTCTACGCCGAGATAGATGCACCTGTAGGATCTACGAGTAGATCTTAGTGTCATCTTGGTGAGTACATGTATTCTATGTGTTTATGTGATATGTTGTGTTTTCGTGCTAGCTATGATATGTGTATATGATCTGTTAGATCTTGTTTGCTAACGCGAGATAGGTATAGCAGGAGATGGTTCTTTCCTCCATGATATGGTGTATGTGTTACGATTAGCAGGAGATGGTTCTTTCCTCCATGCTATCATTGATGGACAAAGTGTGAGTGGAGACGGTTTTCCTCCACGTAGTAGTGTTTGGTGTACGTTGTGGCTGGAGATGATTGTTGGAGTGATGATTCTTTCATGATGCGTTTAAGGATATAGAATGTTATAGGTTGTGACATGATGTCTTTGAGAGGGAGAGTTACACCTCGGCTTATGGGTCCGAGAGGATTTGGGATCTTGCAAGTTTCGGGACGAAACTTGTTTTTAGGGGAGTGTGATGTAAGAGCCTTAGTCTTAGGAGCCTTGGAGCCCTTGCTGAGCCTCTAGCTGACCCTGGCAGCCGCCCCTGCGGACCCAGATAGCCCCACCTCCGGCTAGGAGCCCCTACGCCTCACAGTGTCCGCCCCTGCGGCTTTGTGTGGTTGTAGTCCCCTTCGTTGACCCTTTGATTGGTGCTTTGCCGATGGCTTCCTTTATAAGCCATCTTAGACTTCAGATGAAGGGTTTCTTCATCTCTCCAACCTCTTCTTCTGCACGTTCATCTTCTTCTCTCTCTTTCTTCCTTGGATCTCCTTCTTTGGTCTTATTCTTGTGAGAATCTAGAGTGGATCTTGATCTAGGCTTGTGTGGGTTGAATCCTTGATGTTGCTAATATGGTTGTGTAGTGGTGTCGACGTTCTTCCCCTCTTTTAGCTGTTGTGGTAAGGTTTCCATCTTCATCTTCTTTTCTTCTTCTTCCTTGCTTCTTTCTTTCTCTTTACTTTAGGATTCACAAGTTTAGACTTGTATTGGATCCTTTCATGATGTTTTGATGTCCATACATGTGTATATATGTATGTGGGATGATATTGGGTGATGGATAAGTGAAGAGAGTCGAGGAAGAGATCGAAAAGAAGTCGGGGCCAATCCTCTGCACAGAGAGCCGGCCCTGCGCCTGCACTAGGCCGCCCCCGCGCCTTGTTGTTTGCCACCCCTGCGCCTTGAGTGAGGCACCCCTACGCCTCACTGGTTCAGATCTTGAGTCCTTTGTTTCTGCTGGTGCATTCAGGGCATACCTTGTTGGTATGATTCCTTTTTTCCTTTCCTTTGGCCTTGGCTTAGATATTGGCTACTCTAGCTTGGTTAGGATGAGTATGATGAGTTCCATGATAGTGATGTGCCTTAGTCACTTGTGTTTATTTTAAAGTTATGTCTTAGGAATCTGTGAGCATGCTATGATTCAAAGGTTTAGTTTGAGGTTGTAGGTTGGTTATGGTTATGGAGATGAGTCTCCTAACCCTTGTAATATGTGATGATGTGTGCCTTGCTATTGCAGGCATTGATTAGCGTACAGTTGTAGGTTTGAGTGATTGTGATGGTTGTGTGTGTTCATATGATTGTGCATTTATGACCTAAACCGGACTAGGATGACCATTTATTACATTAAATGGCCCAAGTGTATTATAACGGGTCGTGACCACTTGCCTCCGCCTGTGGGTAGGATGAGGTGCCCTGAAGATGATCTCACAAGGGGGGACGAGTGATGATTACCCCCATGCAAAACCCCTGTGTTACGTTGAGAGGGACGAGGTTCTTGAGGCTCCCCGTGTTACATTGCATGTATGAGATGTGGATGTGTGTTTCTGTTATTACCTTCATACTTATTCATTTTGTAGCTAATGGCATAACATAATTTAAAGATAATAATTGAATATGTGTGGCATTGCATGTATGAGATGTGGATGTGTGTTTCTGTTATTACCTTCATACTTATTCATTGTGTAGCTGACGGTGTATACCGTGTTGTAGATGATCTGCAGGTTAGGAAGACTGCAGAGTGAGCCAAATGGGGTGACCAGCCGAGGACTTCTGTACATTATGGTTGCGTGGGATATGGGATCTTTTGTATCTGATGTTTATGGATTTTGTTTCGTACTCGGCTTTGTGGTTGTAAACCCTTTTGATGTATCTTATACAGTTTTATGTATTTGGTTTTAATCTACCAGTTTCTTGCTGTAAGATCCAGTGTACTTGTTGTCAGGCTAGGGTCAAGATCCATTGTGAGATCCTATCCCAATGTGACACTCCGAGTCCTGCAGATTCGGGGTGTTACATTATTACCATGTTGTAGATGCCCCACAAAATAGGCATGTTGTTGGGTGATCTAGCAAAGTGGTAGGCCGAGGACCTCTCGTACATAGGATATTGGGCTTTTGGGGGTTATTTACTTTTCCCTCCTGCGTGAGGATGACCTTTTGTTACCTCCTATGTGAGCCCGTTGTTGTTTATACTCGGCTATGTTGTTTTACCTTTTGGTTGTACAGTTTATACCGTTTTATGGATTTGTTTTTATATCTGTGAGTACCATGTTATAAGGTCTAGTGAACTTGTTAGGCTAGGGTCAGGATCTACTGTGAGATCCTAGCCCAATGTAGCATTCCGAGTCCCGCGGATTCGGGGTGTTACAAAGTTGGTATTAGAGCCTTAGGTTGACAACAATGACACTTGCTACCTACAATGAGGTTTGATAGATAAAATAAACAAAACCCGAAAGGGGTCTGACATTTTCAAAGTGTTTTGGTTTTAAATGTGGTTTGGGTTAGAATGTACGAGAAGTCGCCACTTTTGCTATGGATCTATCCAGTATAACTATGTATATATGTATTATGGATTATGTATGTATATGTGTTAAGTATATATATATATATATATATATATATATATATATATATATATATATATATATATATATACATATATATCTATACATATGGCTATATAGAGCCTTATAAGTTAGGTATGCATACACCGCAGATGGCTCGAACTAGAGTTATTGTTGTTGTGGGCAGAGGTAGAGGTAGACCACCCCTTCCTCCGGGTGTGGTAGGTGAGGGACCAATTCCCGCTACTGATCCACCACTGGTGGAGGAGATACATGAGGAGGTCACTCAGAGTGTCGTCCTTGAGACGAGGAGTGGTGGATCCAGGAGACATCATTAACATCGAGCCCATTTTAACTATTCAGATCGTGTCTCCATGTTGGACGAGATTTTAGAGAGTACCTAAAACGTTTTGAGGAGGCTATCAGAGCTGGCAGACGAGCCCCAGATCTACCAGTGCATGAGGGATCTTCGGAGATGTATCTGGGAGCCACACAGGTGCCTGTTATGCCGGCACGTGCTGTTGAGACTGATCGAGCTGTAGAGGAGACTAGAGGGCCTCGACTAGATGCCTGGTTGAAGGTATTCAATCAGCAAGGAGTACCACCCTTCTCAGGAGAGATTGGGTTACAAACTGAGGTATGGATAGGACATGTAGACTGATCTTTAGAGTCTATCAGATATCTTGAGGACAGACGGATAGAGCTAGTGTAGTCTATATTCTGTGACCTTGCACATCAGTGGTGGAGGGCTGTACGGACCAGATCCACCAGCTATGACCACATGAGGAGCATGATTCGAGAGTAGTTTTTCCCTACCACACTGAGGAGGGAGAAGCTGCAGGATTTCGTGGAAGCTGGTTTTGAGGATGTACCTATTGCAGATGCCATCCACTGCTTCTAGACTGAGTTAGCTTTGTTGGGTCCAACTGCACCATCCGAAGACCAGCATGTGTACCTGTTCTCCCCTTGACTGAGGGAGAGCACACGCTCATATAAGGCGAGATTCCTTTGTGAGTCCCTAGCTGATTATCAGGACCGGGCTTTTGCCTATGAAAGGGAGCAAACCGGTCAGAGGAGAGCTTCTCAGACAGAACGGTCTGAGAAGAGGCAGCACATTGGGAAGACCAGTGGAGTTTGAGGAGCATCTAGGTCTAGACGAGACCAGATACATCAGAGTTACCCCTCGTCTGCACTGATTGTAGAAAAGGGATGATAGTGTTACAACTGTGGTAATCCTGGCCATCTAAAAGGGAACAAACCAGTTGTGACTTGTTACACTTGTGGTAGACTAGGACATCGAGCAGCCTTCTGTAGGCAGGGTAGAGTTGCATCTTAGCAGGGTTCTTGCCTTGCCAGTGTAACAGGAGGTAGTCAGAGGACACCTCAGAAGCAGACAAAGGGACAACAGAGAGTCCCAGATCGTCCATCTACTAAGGGATCTGCTCTCGGGCCGAGTAGAGGCAAAGGTCATGGTGGGAGTGCCCAGAATGCCAGAGGAGCTGAGGGTAGAGATTTTGAGTTGAGGAATGTAGAGGATCCACCTGCACCGGCTGTTACATGTACCATTCTACTTCATGGTTTACCTGCTAGAGTATTGTTTGATACTTGTGCTACGCATTCATTTAATTTCTAATACATGTGTTGAGCGTCTGAGTTTAGCTACTATAGAGGGTATCCCCTTTACTATAGGGTTACCGGATGGCAGTCGGGTCAGAGGTACCCGTGAGATACATAGTTATCCCCTTCGTTTAGGGACTCGTGTTTTGCTTCTTGACTTCTTAGTCATGCCATTGATGCATGAAGAAGTCATATTAGATATGGATTGGATGCGTAGACACCGTGAAGTTTTAGATGTTGGCAGACGGAATGTTACAGTCTCTACCGAGGTTAGTCAGATTCAGTTCTTCCGAGGTTGGGACCTTGGGAAGACAGGTTTTGTCATCAGGGGTTGTACGAGCATCTAGACTAATTGCACAAGGATGTGATACCTTCTGGTGCTACGCCATGAAGGATGGAGAGAGTCCAACTTCGGAGGACATACCAGTGGTCTGCGAGTTTGCAGATGTGTTTGCTGAGCAGTCGAGCTTGCCACCTCAGAGGAGTGTGGATGTCAGTATAGAGTTGGAGCCTAGTACGAGACCCATCTCGAAGGCCCCATATCATATGGCACTTATCGAGATTTTGGAGCTGAAGACGCAACTCGAGGAGTTTGCTGAGAAGGGCTTCAGACGTCCTAGTGTTTCACCATGGGGTGCACCTGTCCTCTTCGTGTGGAAGAACGACGGATCGTTGAGATTGTGTATAGATTATCGAGAGCTGAACAAGGTGACCATCAATAACAGGTATCCACTACCTCGTATTGATGATCTACTTGATCAACTTCAGGGAGCGACAGTTTTCTCCCAGATTGACTTGCGCTCAAGATATCACCAGTTGAGAGTGAGAGCAGGATGTGCACAAGACGGCATTTCGTACCCGTTATGGACACTACAAGTTTGTAGTGATGCCATTCGGGCTACCGAATGCCCCAACAGTTTTCATGGAGTTGATGAACGGTATCTTCATCGACTTCCTTGATTAGTTTGTGGTGGTTTATTGATGACATTTTGGTATACTCTTGTAGCAGAGAGGAGCATGCCGGTCATCTGAGGACGGTTTTGCAGATTTTGAGGGATAGAGAGGTGTATGCCAAGCTCTCTAAGTGCGAGTTCTGGATGTCTGAGGTTGCTTTCCATGGACATATCGTCTCCGCCGACGGGATTATAGTTGATCCGGCGAAGATCGATTTTGTTGCTGCATGGACGACACCGACAAACGTCAAGGAAGTGCGTAGCTTTCTTGGCCTAGCCGGTTATTACAGACACTTTGTGGTGGGATTTTCTGTGATTGCCCGTCCACTGACGAATCTTTTGAGGAAGACTACTAGGTTTGTTTGGACTGATCAGTGTGCCTAGAGTTTTGAGGAGTTGAAGAGGCGTTTGACTTCTGCTCCTGTCTTGGCACATCCAAAGGGTTCGGATGATTTTGTGGTCTACAGTGACGCATCCAAGCTAGGCTTGGGATGTGTATTGATGTAGAGAGGCAGAGTTGTTGCTTATGCGTCTAGACAACTGAAGACGTGTGAGGAGAACTACCCGACTCATGATCTGGAGTTGGCAGCGGTAGTTCATGCTTTGAAGATCTGCATACATTACCTGTATGGTGCCACATGTCAGATCTTCACTGACCATAAGAGTCTGAAGTATATTTTAACGCAGTGGGAGTTGAATAACTGCTAACGTCGATGGCTTGAGTTGATCAAGGACTTTAACCTTGAGATTTTGTATCATCCTGGAAAGGCAAATGTTGTAGCTGACGCCTTGAGCAGGAAGACGCCTCGAGAGAGGGCAATTGCTAGATTGACCGTACAACCTCAGCTTCAGAGGGATCTAGCTTGGCTAAAGATGGACATCCAGTTTCATGATAAGGATGCCTAGTTGTATGCTCTAGAGGTTTTACCTGATATGTTAGATGAGATCCAACAGAAGCAGGAGACCTGCCTGATCTTAATGAGGATCGGAGAGAGGATGTCTCGTGGAGAGGCACCATAGTTCTCCATTGGGGCAGATGGAGTGATGAGGCGCCATGACCGTATCTGTGTACCTACTGATGCAGAGTTGAGACAGAGGATCTTACATGAGGCTCACTGTACACCTTACTCTATACATCTAGGTACGAGTAAGATGTGCCATGATGTGAGACATTCATATTGGTGGGGAGGGCTGAATTCCGATATAGCCAGATTTGTGGCTCAGCGTGCGACCTATCAGCGGGTCAAGATAGAGCATTGCAGACCTGGGGGTGAGCTTCATCCATTGCCAGTACCACAGTGGAACTGGGAGGACGTTTCCATGGACTTTCTGACCGGTTTGAGACCTAGTAGGAGTTTTGATGCTATTTGGGTTGTTGTTGACAAATTGACGAAGATGGCACGTTTCATTCCCATCAGAGAGATGTGGCTAGTGAGCAGATTAGCTGGGGAGTATACTAGACAGATAGTGAGACTCCATAGATTACCGAGGACGATCGTCCTTGAGCGAGATGGATGGTTTACCTCGAGATTTTGGCAATAAATTCAGACTGCTTTGGGGACGAGTCTGCACTTCACGACATCGTTTCACCCCAAGACAGATGGACAGTCTAAGAGGGCCATCCAGACCTTGGAGAATATGTTGCGAGCTTCTGTGTTGGATTGGGGAAAGGGATGGTCTGATTACCTCCCACTTGTTGAGTTCCAGCTGGCATGCATCTATTGGGATGGCTCCTTATGAGACACTGGGCATAGATGCCGTGCACCTTTATGGTGGGATGAGCCTAGAAGTATCAGTGGGATCGCGCCAGAGCAGATTCAGAATGATATGGCTCGAGTAGCGCTGATTAGAGAGAGGATGTTGGCTACACAAAGTCACCAGAAGTCATATGCAAACAAGAGGTGTCGGCCTCTAGAGTTCAGGGTAGGAGCTCATGTCTGGTTGAGAGTATCTCCGACGCGAGGCATTAGACATTTTGGCATAAAGGGGAAGTTGAGTCCTTGATATGTCGGTCCTTTCGAGATACTAGATAGAGTTGGGAGGGCAGCCTACATATTAGCATTGCCTCCGAGATTAGAGGGTATTCACCCTGTGTAACATGTGTCTCAGCTGAGAGAGTACATACCAGATCCGAGGCACATTGTGCGTTATGATGATTTGGTGGTGGAGCCAGACCACACATTTGCTAAGCATCCTATTGCAGTCCTAGAGCGAGGTGTGAGACGCCTGCGTTTGAAGGACATTCCTATGCTGAGGATACAGTGGTCTAGACGTGGAGCTGAGGAGTCTACATGGGAGACTGAGGATAGTATCCAGAGGAACTATCCAGAGTTATATGCTGAGATAGATGCATCTAGAGTCGATGAGTAGATCTTAGTGCTATCTTGGTGAGTATGTGATTATGTGCTTATATGCTTACATGCCTTGATATGTTATTCCATGCTAGTTATGATGTGTTGATGATCTTATTAGATCTTGTTGTACTAGCATGATGTGTGTTATAATTGGAGATGATTATTTCCTCCAACCTAGATGCGTATGATTTATGTTTATAGTTCGAGATGGATTTTCCTCCATGCGAAGTATATGATTATGGTTTGGCTAGGGATGTACTTCATTTGTGCCTTGTGATGTGGTATGGCGAGAGATGTGATTCCTCTACGCCTTTGGGTAACGTTATGGCCTTGTTTTTCTAGAGATGATGATTTCTCCATGTTCATTTTTGACGTTATAGATTTTTATAGGTTATGACCTTCTGAGCGGAGATGTGATACCTCCGTTAGAGAGAAAGAGTTATACCTCGGCTTATGGGTCCGAGAGGATTTGGGATTTTGCAAGTATCAGGACGAAACTTGTTTTTAGAGGGGTGAGATGTAAGAACCTAGTTGCTGAGTTGCTGAGAGAGTGAGCTGAGGACCCAGTTTTGGCCTGATCCTCCCCTACGTGACCTAGTAGGCGCCCCTGTGGTTTGCCTGGGCCGGACCTGCGGTTCACAGAGTCCGCCCCTGCGGTTCACAGAGTCCGCCCCTGCGGCTCTGTGTGCTACAGCCGTCTTCTTTGACCCTTTGACCCGTGCTTTACTCTTTTTACCCTATATAACCTTCATCTCTTTCCTTCTGATGAGGGTTTATCATTTAAGCTTCATCTCTCTCTCCTGCGTACATTTTCTTCTCCTCTCTTCTCCCTTGGATCATCATTGATCTTCTTTGAGTTTTTGTGAGTTTTGTGAGCCTTGTGCTTGGCTTTGCTTGTGGATTGTGGTTGATGATGTTGTTGTGCCTTGTTGAGCCAGCTTGAGGTTGTGGTGCTGTTGTGTTTGACCTTTGGAAGTCCAGCCTGGTAAGCTTTCTTGGCTTCCTTCCTTTCTTTCTTCTTTTCTTCATCTTTTTCCCCCTTTCCTTGGTCTAGCTAAGATTCCTTAGGTTTGGATCTTGTTCTAGCCTTGATTGGCTTGTGTTGATGTATATATATGTATATTCTATATGTATGTTGATGTTGGAGTGAAGAAAGAGTGAAAGAATCGAAGGAGAAGTGAAGAAAGGGCTGAAGAGGCATCCTCTACTGTCCAGCCACCCCTGCGCCACCTTGCAGCCGCCCCAGCGCCGGCCATGACCCGCCCCTGCGGCAACCTGCATCAGCTAGGTTCTTCTCTTTGTTCTGCAGGTGTGTGTTTGTAACACCCCAAATCCACGGGGCTTGGGGTGTCACATTGGGCTAGGATCTCACAATGGATCCTGACCCTAGCCTGACAACAAGTTCACTGGATCTTACAACAAGGCACAAGTAGAGTAAAAACAAATACATAAAAGTTGTATGATACATCCAAAAGAGTTTACAACTCAAAGCCGAGTACAAAACCATAACAACAACACTGATACAAAAGATCCTCAACCCACGTATCCTAATGTACAGAAGTCCTCGGCTCGTCACACCATCTGGCTCACTCTGCAGTCTTCCTAACTTGC
Source organism: Fagopyrum homotropicum (assembly GCA_033239125.1). NCBI lineage: Eukaryota > Viridiplantae > Streptophyta > Magnoliopsida > Caryophyllales > Polygonaceae > Fagopyrum > Fagopyrum homotropicum. The sequence goes on along the minus strand of BSWB01000002.1, from coordinate 94,302,774 downwards.
AAATCATCTACAACACGGTATACACCGTTAGCTACAACAACAGATAAGCATGATAGTAATAGCACAAACACACCACAACATCTCATACATGCAATGCCACACACATTCATTTATTATCTTTAATTACGTTTTACCATTACTAATTCAACTTCTTTTGTAACACGAGGAGCCTCAAGAACACCGTCCCATCCAACATAACACATGAGTTTTGCATGGGGGTGACCGTCACTCGTCCCCTCCTGTGAGATCAGCTTCAGGGCACCTCCTCCTAACCCAGCAGGCAAAGAACGGTGGTTACCGCCCGTTATAATACACTTGGGCCATATAAATAATGAATGGTCATCCTAGTCCGGTTTAGGTCATAAATGCACAACCATATGAACACACACAACCACTACAATCATACAATCCACAACCGTACGCTAAGTAAGTCCTATGGACTTACCTGATACTCTCGTATCCTCTACCACGTCACAGCTTCCCCTCGGGGAAGAAACTAACGCCTGCAAGAGCAAGGCACACAACATCACAACCTGAAAAGGGTTAGGAGACTCCTTTCCTTAACCAGAACCAACCTACAACCTAAAGATCATCACAAGCTCACATATGCCTATGGCATACTCTCAACATCAACACAAGTGCCTAAGGCAGATCTCTAACATACCACTCATCCTAACTATCCTAACCTAGCCACAACTAAGCCAAAGCTAAAGGAAAGGAAGGAAGGAAGACATACCAACAAGGTATGCACCAACACAAGCAAGAACCCACGAGCCAGACCAGTGAGGCACAAGGGCGGCTCACCAAGGGCGTAGGGGCGGCTCCACACCAAGCGCAGGTGCGGCTCAGGTCAGGCGTAGGGGCGGCCAACTGTGCAGAGGGTTGGTCCCGGCTTCTCTTCGACTACTTTCTCGATTCTCTTCACTTTATCAACACACCACAGTAACACATATGCATAATATACACACATATGATCATCAAACATCCAGGAAGGTCCAACACAAGTCCAAACTTGTGATTCCTAAGCTAAAGAGAGAGATAAGAAGCAAAGGAGAAGGAAGAAAGGAAGAAGGAGAGAAAAAGCTTACCACTCAAGCCCTAGGCTGCACTAAGGAGCAACAACATCACTCTCAGCCTCAACACAACAACAACAACTCTTAGCAACAACTCCAAGAGCATCCAAAGCCAAGAACACACTCAAACTCTCAAGAACTCACTCACACAAGCAAAAGAAGATCAAAGAGGATCAAAGGAGAACAAGAAGAAGAAGAAGAAGAATGTGAGGAGAAAGAGAGAGGTTGGAGAGATGAAGAAACCTCTCATCTGAAGTCTAAGGAAGCTTATAAGAGATGCCAACCGCAAAGCATAAGTCAAGAGTCAACAAAAGCGGCTGCACCAGCCATAGAGCCGCAGGGGCGGCTCCTCTGTGACGCAGGGGCGGCCCAAGGGATGCGCAAGAGCGGCTGACTGGTCAAGGCTAAGGCACTCTAGCTCATTTAGGCTCCGAAGACTAAGGCTCTTACATCTCACCCCCCTAAAAACAAGTTTCGTCCCGAAACTTGCAGGATCTCAAACCTCTCGGACCTGAAAGCCGAGGTAACACCCTCTCCTCAAAAACGTCAGGTCAAAACCTATAACATTCTATATCCTCAACACAGCATGGAGGTATCATAACTCCAGCATCCCAACTCTATACAAGTCCTAGAGGAAGATCATCTCTAGCCAAACACTAACCACAACACACTGGCATGGAGGAAAACCATCTCCAACAACTACGTACACATAACACTAATATGTGGAAGAAAACCATCTCCACTCACACTATGTCCATCAAAGGTAGCATGGAGGAAAGAACCATCTCTTGCTAATCCTAACACATACACCATAGCATGGAGGAAAGAACCATCTCCAACTATACCTATCTCGTGCTAGCAACAGGATCTAACAGATCATATGCACACACAACTAGCACGGAAACATAACATATCACATAAGCACATAACATACAAGCACTCACCAAGAAGGCGCTAAGATCTACTCATAGACCCTACTGGTGCCTCTAACTCCGCATAAAACTCTAGATAGTTCCTCTGGATACTATCCTTTGTCTCTTAGGTAGCCTCATATGGTCCTTGTCTAGACCACTGTATCCTCAACATAGGAATGTCTTTCGAACGCAGGCGTCTCACACCGCGCTCTAGGACTGCGATAGGGTACTCTACAAATGTGTGGTCTGGCTCAAACCACCGGGTCATCATAACTCACGATGTGCCTCAGATCTGGTATGTACTCTCGCAGCTGAGACACATGAAACACGGGATGAACACCCTCTAGCCTCGGAGGCAAAGCTAATCTAGTAAGCTGGTCGCCCAACTCTATCTTGTATCTCAAAAGGACCGACATATCGGGGACTCAGCTTCCCCTTTATGCCAAAACATCTGACGCCTCGCGTCGGAGATACTCTCAACCAGACATGAGCCTCTACCCTGAACTCTAGAGGTCGACGCCTCTTGTCTGCATACGACTTCTGGCGACTCTGTGCAGCCAACATCCTCTCCCTGATCAGCGCTACTCGAGCCATATCATCCTGAATCTGCTATGGCGTTATCCCACTAATACTACTAGGCTCATCCCTGCATAAAGGTGTACGGCATCTACGTCCATACAATGCCTCATAAGGACCCATCCTTATAGATGCATGCCAACTGTTGTTGTATGAGAACTCAACGAGTGGGAGGTAATCAGACCATCCCTGTTCCCAATCCAACACACAGGCTCGTAGCATGTCCTCTAAGGTCTGGATAGTCCTCTCTAACTGAACATCTGTCTGGGGGTGAAACGCAGTCGTGAAGTGTAGACTCGTCCTCAAAGCAGTCTGAATCTGCTGCCAAAATCTTGATGTAAATCGTCCATCACGATCAGAAACAATCGTCCTCGGTATCCCATAGAGTCTCACTATCTGTCTAGTGTACTCCGCAACTAATCTGCTCACTGGCCATGTCTCTCTAATAGGAATGAAATGTGCCGTCTTCGTCAATTTATCAACAATCACCCAGATGGCATCAAAACTCCTACTGGTCCTCAATCCGGTCACAAAATCCATGGAGACGTCCTCCCACTTCCACTGCGGCACTGGCAGTGGATGGTGCTCACCTCCAGGCCTAAAATGCTCTATCTTGACATCGGTCATCAGCCCTCCCTACAAAAATGAACGTCTAACATCATAGTACATCTTACTCGTACCAGGGTGTACTGAGTAAGGTGTACAATGAGCCTCCTGTAATATCCATTGTCTCAACTCTGTATCTGCATGAACACAGATACGATCATGTCACCTCATAACTCCATCTGCCCCAAAAGTGAACTAGGGTGCCTCTCCACGAGACATCCTATCTCTGATCCTCGCGAAGGTCGGGCAGGTCCCCTGCTTCTGTTGGATCTCATCCAACAGACCAGGTAGAACCTCTAAGGTAAACAATTAGGCATCCTCATCAGGAAATTGGATGTCCATCTCTAGCCAAGCTAGATCCCTCTGAATCTGACGCTGTATAGTAAGTCTGGCAATTGCCTTCTCTCGAGGCGTCTTCCTGCTCAAGGCGTTAGCTACTATATTCGTCTTGTCACAATGATACAAAATCTCAAGGTCAAAGTCCTTGATCAACTCAAGCCATCGACGTTGGCGGTTATTCAATTCCCGCTGCGTGAAAATATACTTCAGACTTATATGGTCTGTGAAGATCTGACAGATAGCACCATACAGGTAATGTCTCTAGATCTTCAAAGCGTGAACTACCGCTGCTAACTCCAGATCATGAGTCGGGAAGTTCTCCTCATACGTCTTCAACTGTCTAGACGCATATGCAATCACTCTACCCCACTGCATCAACACACATCCCAAGCCTAGCTTGAATCCATCACTGTAGACCACAAAATCCTCAGAACCCTCTGGTTGTGCTAAGACGGGAGCAGAAGTCAAACGCCTCTTCAACTCCACAAAACTCTGTGCACACTGGTCGGACCATACAAATCTAGTAGTCTTCCTCAAAAGACTAGTCAGTGGGCGGGCAATCATAGAAAATCCCTCCATAAAGCATCTATAATATCCGGCTAAGCCAAGAAAGCTACGTACTTCCTTGACGTTCGTCGGTGTCGTCCATGCAGCAATATACTCGATCTTCGCCGGGTCAACCATGATCCCATCGGCGGAGACAATATGTCCAAGGAAAGCAACCTCAGATATCCAAAACTCGCACTTAGAGAGCTTGGCGTACAACTCTCTATCCCTCAAAATCTGCAATACCGTCCTCAGGTGTCCCGCATGCTCTTCTCTACTACGAGAGTACACCAGAATGTCATCAATGAAGACCACCACAAACTGATCCAAGAAGTCGATGAAGATACTGTTTATCAACTCCATAAATACTGTTGGGGCATTCGTCAGCCCGAATGGCATCACTACAAACTCGTAGTGTCCATACCGAGTACGAAATGCCGTCATATGCACGTCCTACTCTCTCACCCTCAGCTGGTGATATCCTGAACGTAAGTCGATCCTAGAGAAGACTGTCGCTCCCTACACCTGATCAAGTAGATGATCAATACGAGGTAGTGGATACCTGTTCTTGATGGTCACCTTGTTCAGCTCTCTGTAATCTATACACAGTCTCAACGATCTGTCCTTCTTCCGCACGAAGAGGACCGGTTCACCCCACGGTGAAACGCTAGGGCGTATGAAGCCCTTCTCAGCCAACTCCTCGAGTTGCTTCTTCAGCTCCAACATCTCGACAGGTGCCATACGGTATGGGGCCTTCGAGATGGGTCTCGTACCAGGCTCTAAGTCAATGCCAAAATCTACGCTCCTCTGAGGTGGCAAGCTAGATGGCTCTGTAAATACGTCTGTAAACTCGCAGACCATGGGTATGTCCTCCAAAACTGGACTCTCTCCATCCTTCATGGCGTAGCACCAGAAGGCATCACATCCCTGTGCAATCAGTCTAGGTGCTCGTACAGTACTGATGACAGATCCTGTCTTCCCAAGGTCCCAACCCCGGAAGACCTCTATCGGACCTAAATCGGTAGAGACTGTAACATTCCTCTTACCCACATCTAACACCGCACGGTGTCTACGCATCCAATCCATACCTAATATGACTTCTTCATGCATCAAAGGCATGACTAAGAAGTCAACAAGTAATACACGAGTCCCTAAATGTAGGGGACAACTACATATCTTCTGGGTGCCTTTGACCCTACTACCATCAGGTAACCCTATAGTAAAGGGTGCCCCCTCTATGGTAGACAAACTCAAACGCTCAACACAAGAAGCAGAAATAAATGAATGCGTAGCACCCGTATCAAATAAAACTCTAATAGGTAAACCATGTAACAGAATGGTACCTGTAGCAGCTGGTGTTGGCGGCTCCTCAACACTCCTCAACTCAAAAGCATGACCCCGAACCCCTCGGGCATCACTAGTGCTAGCCTCTCTACCTCTACCCCTACTTGGTCCAAGAGCTGAACCCTGAGTAGCAGGTGTCCCTGGGACCCTCTGTTGTCCCTGATGTTGAGGCGGTCTCTGTCCACCTCCTGCTGCACATGTAGGGGAAGAATCCTGCTGTGATGGCGCCTTGCCCTGACAGCAAAACGTAGTTATATGTCCTGTCTTCCCGCATGAGAAGCAAGTCAGCGGTACTCTAGGGCAATCAGCCCTCATATCTCCATAGGCCCCGCAGTTGTAACACTGCCGGCCTCTATCAGTAGTCTGTGCAGACACTAGAATACTCGAGCGGCCCTGAGTCTGACCTCACCCGAATCCAGATGCTCCCGCACCAGTTGGTGATGTACGTTGTCTCTTCTCAGACAGTCCGGTCTGAGAAGTCCTCCTCCGGCTAGCCCTCTCTCTCTCATAAGCAGAGGCCCGATCTTGGTAGTTTGCCAATGAGTCACAATGAAATCCCGCCATATAAGAACGTGTACTCTCCCTCAGGCGTCGGGAGAATAGGTATACGTGCTGGTCCTCAGAAGGTGCAGTTGGACCCAGCAAAGCTAACTCAGTCCAGAAGCGGCGAATGGCATGTGTACTGGGTACGTCCTCAAAGCTTGCTTCCACAAAATCCTACAGCTTCTCCCTCAGCAATGTCCTTATCTGCTCATAAGTGGTGACTCGTGCTCTAACCGTCCTCCACCACTAATATGCCAGGTCACGGAATAGAGACTGTACTAGCTCTATCCGTCTGTCCTCTAGGCAACGAATAAACTCTAAAGATGAGTCTACATGCCCAATCCACACCTCAATCTCTACGCCGATCTCCCCAAAGAAGTGTGGTACTCCCTGCTGGTGGAATGCTTTCAACCAGGTATCTGGTTGAGGCCCTCTAATCTCCTCCACAACTCGTGTTGGCTCAGCTACACGAACTGGTGCAGCTGGCACCTGAGTAGCTCCATAGGACTCCTCCGATAATCCCTCCTGCCCTGGCAAGTCTAGGGCTCGTCGACCTGCTCTGATGGCCTCCTCAAACTGCTTGAGATACTCCCTAAACTCTGATTTGCCCATGGAGACACGATTTGAGCCATCAGACTGGCCTGGATGGGTCTGTTGTCTCCTGGACTCACCACTCCTCGTAGCTGGAACAAAGCTCTCAGCAATCTCCTCATGAGCCTCCTCCACCACTGGTGGATCTACAGCGGGAGCTGGTCCCTGTCTCCTCTCTCTGGAGGAAGAGGTGGTCTACCTCTACCTCTACCTGCAATAGTAGCTATAGTCCGAGCCATCTGCGGGGTATGCACACCTAACGCATAAGGCTCTATATAGGCCATATGTATATATATATATAATACTTAATAATACATGCACACATATCATCACATAAAAGGTATCTATATGTATATATCTATACTGTCGAGATCCTTAGATGGGTGACGACTTCTGTACACACTATCCCAAAAACATATGTACTCGCTTTAAAACCAATACTCCTTAAAACGTTAGACCCCATGTGGATTTTATTTATTTATCCACTCTACCTTTATTGTAGATAGCAAGTGTCATTATTGTCAACCTAAGGCTCTGATACCAACTCTGTAACACCCCAAATTCACGGGACTTGGGGTGTCACATTGGGCTAGGATCTCATAATGGATCCTGGCCCTAGTTTGACAACAAGTTCACTGGATCTTACAACAAGGCACAAGTAGAGTAAAAACAAATACATAAAAGTTGTATGATACATCCAAAAGAGTTTACAACTCAAAGACAAGTACAAAACCATAACAACAACACTGATACAAAAGATCCCCAACACACGTATCCTAATATACAGAAGTCATCGGCTCGTCACACCATCTGGCTCACTCTGTAGTCTTCCTAACCTGTAGATCATCTACAACACGGTATACACCGTTAGCTACAGCAACAGATAAGCATGATAGTAATAGCACAAACACACCACAACATCTCATACATACAATGCCACACACATTCATTTATTATCTTTAATTACGTTATTCCATTACTAATTCAACTTCTTTTGTAACACGAGGAGCCTCAAGAACCCCGTCCCATCCAACGTAACACAAGAGTTTTGCATGGGGGTGACCGTCACTCGTCCTCTCCTATGAGATCATCTTCAGGGCACCTCCTCCTAACCCAGCAAGCGGAGACCGGTGGTTACCGCCCGTTATAATACACTTGGGCCGTATAAATAATGAATGGTCATCCTAGTCCGGTTTAGGTCATAAATGCACAACCATGTGAACACACACAACCATTACAATCATACAATCCACAACCGTACGCTAAGTAAGTCCTATGGACTTACCTGATACTCTCGTATCCTCTACCACGTCACAGCTTCCCCTCGGGGAAGAAACCAACGCCTGCAAGAGCAAGGCACATAACATCACAACCTGAAAAGGGTTAGGAGACTCCTCTCCTTAACTAGAACCAACCTACAACCTAAAGATCAACACAAGCTCACATATGCCTATGACATACTCTCAACATCAACACAAGTGCCTAAGGCACATCTCTAACATACCACTCATCCTAACCATCCTAACCTAGCCACAACTATGCCAAAGCTAAAGGAAAGGAAGGAAGGAAGACATACCAACAAGGTATGCACCAACAGAAGCAAGAACCCACCAGCGAGACGAGTGAGGCGCAGGAGCGGCCCACCAAGGGCGCAGGGGCGGCTTCACACCAGGCGCAGGTGCGGCTCAGGTCAGGCACAAGGGCGGCCAACTATGTAGAGGGTTGGTCCCGGCTTCTCTCCGACTCCTTTCTCGATTCTCTTCACGTTATCAACACACCACAACAACACATATTCATAATATACACACATATGATCATCAAACATCCAGGAAGGTCCAACACAAGTCCAAACTTGTGATTCCTAAGCTAAAGAGAGAGATAAGAAGCAAAGGAGAAGGAAGAAAGGAAGAAGGAGAGAAAAATCTTACCACTCAAGCCCTAGGCTGCACTAAGGAGCAACAACACCACTCTCAGCCTCAACACAACAACAACAACTATTAGCAACAACTCCAAGAGCATCCAAAGCCAAGAACACACTCAAACTCTCAAGAACTCACTCACACAAGATCAAAGAAGATCAAAGAGGATCAAAGGAGGAGAAGAAGAAGAAGAAGAAGAAGAAGAAGAAGAAGAAGAAGAAGAAGAAGAAGAAGAAGAAGAAGAAGAAGAAGAAGAACGTGAGGAGGAAGAGAGAGGCTGGAGAGATGAAGAAACCTCTCATCTGAAGTCTAAGGAAGCTTATAAGAGAAGCCAGCCGCAAAACATAAGTCAAGAGTCAACAAAAGCGGTTGCACCAGCCACAGAGCCGCAGGGGCGGCCCGCCTAGACGCAGGGGCGGCTCCTCTGTGACGCAGGGGCGGCCCAAGGGATTCGCAAGGGCGGCTGACTGGTCAAGGCTAAGGTACTCTAACTCATCTAGGATCCAAAGACTAAGGCTCTTATAGTGTTGCTTCTAGGCTTACCTTAGGATTCCTTTGTTCCCTCCTTCCCTAGTGTGAGTGTATAAGATCATGCTAGATGTGTAAGGTTGTGTTTTTATAAGGTTATGATCGAGTTATGCCTTGTACGGATTTAAGGACTTAATTTGTTTTTGGTTGAGGTTTTGAGGTTGAGTATGGATCCCTTTGGGTCTAGGTGTGACCCCTTTTATGAATAGAGGTTGATATCTTTCTATGCCTTGTTATTAGGCAGTGCCCCTCTCTCAGGATTGGAGGTTTCTTCTGGATGATCTTTGTACGAGGTTGAGGTAAGTCCGTAGGACTTACTTAGCTACCATCCTTATATTGGGTGTTTGCATAAGTGGTGTGTGTTTATATGTTTGTTATGATAGCATGAGATGTCGTTTATACCGACCTATGTTTTATTGACTTCTCCACTGCGTGGTTTTGATAACCTTTCCCTTTCATCCCATAGTGGAGTCTGGGAGGTTCTCTGTTGTCAGGCGAGTCTGGTTTACATGAAGGGCGCAATCCACTGCCATAGGGTACACGGATTGTGTGACCGATACTCGTACAGTTGGCTATCAGGCTCAGAGGCAAGGATGTATCGGTCCTCGTGTCACATACTTTCACCTATCTATTTATATACGCGATTTGAGTGAATGACTATTATATTAAGATGATAAAATGGGTAAATGTGTGATATCATGGTGATGTGTTTATCTTTACATTGATTGTGATTATGCTTATGCATTACTCTATATTTGTATGGTTAGCAAATAGTTTATTACCATGTTGTAGATGCCCCGCAGGATAGGCCTGCTGCTGGGTGATCTAGCAGAGTGGCAGGCCGAGGACCTCTCGTACATATGATGTTGGGCTTTTGGGGGTTGTTTACTTTTCTCTCATGCGTGAGGATGACCTTTTGTTACCTCCTATGTGAGGACGTTGTTGTTTATACTCGTCTATGTTGTTTTACCTTTTGGTTGTACTGTTTATACAGTTTTATGCATTTGTTTTTATATCTGTCAGTGCCATGTTTTAAGGTCCAGTGAACTTGTTGTCATGCTAGGGTCAGGATCTAATGTGAGATCCTAGCCCAATGTGGCACTCCGAGTCCCGCAGATTCGGGGTGTTACATTCTCCACGGGGCATACTAGTACGGTTGTGAAGATTGTTAATGGAATACCAAGAGATGCTTAAAGTGACCAACAAGAGTAATAAAAGACCAAAGTTTTGAAGTTTGTTGTTGATATGAGATGTAGAAGAAGTACAAGAAGTACATGAAAGATTGAGGTTGGAGCCTCTATGGTCAGTTTGACGTTACGTAAGAAAATGAAGTATAAATTTCTACGCCTCCTCGAAGAAAGGATGACTATGGTGAAAGCTTATGTAGAATAGGAAGAGCTCCTCCCATATGTTGGGATGTCAGTGAAAGCGAAGAAGATAAGATCGATTTGTTTTAAGGAATGATTAATCCTTGTAGCTACGACCTTTGTGACTGAACATATGTGCAAGATCAAGAAATATTATTATCGCCATTCCTTCGATGTAAAAAGGGCGATTAAGTTGAAATATTGCTTAACCAAGACTTCAAGAGTTAAAAGACTCGAGCAAGTCCCTCAAGTTCAGGAGATGAAAGATCGTTGAAAGAGGATGGTCGACATTGTAGCTACAGATGGTACAATACACGTTTTAAATCGACGTCACCCCAACAGATCGGGGTAGATCATTAGTATCATGAACACCTGTCAAGTTTTAAGACAAGATTGTGTCGGTCTTATGTTATGGGATGAAAGAAGGAAAGACAAAAAAACCGAGATATCACGGATTCCAATACGTCAGAATGTGGAATTTTGCCACTAAGGTTGATCTTGGGCAATCTCCGACATCCAAGGCGCCGTATAGGATGGTGAAGATACGTGAGTCGAAGAAGCGTTTGAACGACCAGTTGCAAGGACTTGTTGATACATGTTCATTAGAACCAATGCAATGCCGTAGAGAACACCAAAAGTTATCTTGAACTCTTGATTTGAAATTTATATTGATATATATCTTAAACTCTTGATTTGAAGTTGTTGTGGAGAACAACTAGTTTACGAAAAGAAAGACGGTTATCTCCGTTTGTACATCGATTACAGTGAGTTGAACAAGATAATAATGAATAACAAGTATCCCTTACCATGTATAGTTGATCTACTGGACCGGTTTCAAGGGTCGGTGGTCTCTTCTAAAATTGATTTAAGGTCTAATTGTCACCATTTGAGAATTCAAGACTGGGATATTACAACTACGGCCTTCCGGACAAACCATGGTCACTACGAGTTGTGGTGATTCCATTTGGGCTTACTAATTCCTCGGATAAGACATTATGGTCTACTCTCGAAGAAGAAAGAAGTTGTATAACAAGTTGTCTCGGGATGACAACCCCGAAGGATGTCAAAGAAGTAACAATTTTTCTTGGATGTGGCGGTCATTCCCGGATCTGTGGTGAAATTCACCAAAGTAACACCATTTATGGATAACCTACTCCGGATGACAATGAAGTATTAAGTGGCACAAAGATTGATAATGGAGTTGTTGAAAGTTATGAGGAGATTCAATGGTTCAACTGTATTAAAATTGCCTCGAGGTATGATGGGTTTGAAGTGTACAAGTGATTCTTCAAGACAAGGTCTTGATTGAGTATTGAGTAACGATGTAAAAGCAATAGCATACGTGTCTCATTAGTAGAAGCATTGTGAAGTAAAGTACTTCCCTCATTACTTAGAACTTGCAACAAGAATTGAAATGTAACACCAAAGTCGGTTTGACAAGAACCAAAGCCAACGGTGTAAATTGGAAGTTCGATCTTCTTGGTTAGAGACAAGCAAAGGGAAACATAATGTAAATAGTGCATTGAGAAAGACCCGAGAAGGAAGTTGAGTTTCCGATATGTCGGACCTTTTTGAGATCTTAGCGTGAGTTCGTAATGTGGTTTACCGGTTGGTGTGGCCGCCGAGAGTAGAGAGTGTTCACCCGGTGTTTCATGAGTATCAATCGATAGAGTACATACATGACTTGAGACATGTTGTCAGTCATGAGGATCTAGTGGCAGACGCGGAACAAATGAGGCTAGCTGGAAGACGGAGGGTAATATCTTTAGTTGAGTTTTACGCGGATCTAGTAGCATCGATAGAATCGACGGGTTAGACCTTGTTCTTCCCCTGGTTGAGTTTTGTGCATGTGTAATGTTATGTGTAGTTTGTGCCCAATGCGGGAATGTGCTATATGACTTGATATATCTTGCAGTCGTAGTTTGAGTAGATTGTGTGTGTAGACTAGAAGTTTAAGTCTTCTTAGTTTGAGACTTCATACCTCGGCCTTAGGGACCGAGAAGTTCCTCGCATAGCAAATTTCTGGACGAAACTTGTTTCGAGGTGGATTTGATGTAACGCCCCAATTTTTTGGCACATTTGCGATAATTATTTTTTCTTCGGCTTCCATCGATATTTTATCAGCTCAATTATTTTTAACACTATTCTACAACGTAAAATATATTTTCTGAGTATATTATTATTTTGGATACGTTCGTGTATATCCATGTTGTTATTCTCGGAAAAGTTAGAAAGTTTTTCGAATAGAAAATCCTGTTCCGAATGCTTTGACCGAGTCCATTCTATTACTCTCTTATTTAATCTTCCTTTTATTACTGTTTTTTTAATTTAATTAAGTTCTTTCTTTTTCCCTCTTTTCTTCCGACCCCTCGCTTCCCCTGCAAAGCTGCAAATCGACCCCTCGTTCCCCCCCCACGCAGCAAGACTCCCCTCCTCCTCACTCTTCCTTGTCTGAGTATCCTCCAACTCTCTGAATTCACAATCCCGTTGCACATCATCTTCACATCCAGGACAGCAACCCTCTGTAACCTCATCACCCCCTTCGATCTCCATCTGCAGCACCATCCCTATTCAACCCTTGTCGCCTGGGGCCGCCAGAAGAAGCCCGCCATCTTCATCTCCTCCCTCATGTACATCTCGCCTTGCGGAAATCACCACCACTCTCATCGCCGGAAGCAGCAGCCCTCCGGCCTCCCTCCTTTGTTTCTCGAGCACCTTCGCGCCGATAGCAGCTCTCCATCTCTAAGAACCAGACTGGAGGTCTCCACCGCTGCACCGCCGGCGAGGCTTGCCCTGTCATCGCCGGGGAGTCTACACCGTCTCCGCCTGCACAACCCTCGCCTTCCCTAGAACTGGAGCCTGGAGTCGCCGCCGGCCGGACAAGCTTCTGCCCAGGTCAACACCGCCGATCTACCTTGCTCTCCTTCCTGCCGCCGTTGCCTTCAAGGACCATCGCCGGAGCCCCTGCCTTAGGCGCTGTTGCCCGCTTCCGCCCTTGCCTACTCGCCTGCCGGGAACGCTCCAGCCGCCGCCTCTGCATCTTCCTCTTCCCCAGCGTTCGCTGCATCCATAGGGTTGAAGAAACCCTGAACTTTTAATTAAATCGGACCCCCTATGTTTGGTCTAATTACAGTTTTGTATCCATCGTTTGTTCTTGCATTCATGGCCCACAGTTTGGGTTTTTGCAAATATTCCCCTGTTTATATAATTACAGATTTTGGCCCAAAGGTTTTGTTTACGGAAAAAGGCTCAAATTTGTGCCCGGAAAATGTATTTACGGGTTTTAAATTTGGGTTTTAATTTGAGTTGTATCCTTATTTATATATACTATACATATTATGCCCTTGTTGGATTAATTTCGGGTTATGACTCAAAGATTTAATTGCGGATTATGACCTATATTTTATATATTGGATAATTTACCCGTAAATTAATTTTGAGATTTTAACTCGGTGTTTAGTACGAGGTTTATTCTTATTTTTTATATACATTATATACTACGCCCAAAATTAGCGTTATGCTAAATTTGTTTAGTTTGGTGCTAGGTGCGGAAACGCACCGATTAAGACCAACGAATCCACATCGACATCCATTAATCGTCTTCCGTCTTCTGACGTCACGTGAGTACCCTCTCCCCTGAGCTTATGATCTACCTCGATCTAGTTATGTTTAGAGTATCATGCTAGGTTGGATCTAGCATAACCTAGAGTGAATGTCAAGTACCGGCTTTGGACCTTAGGTGAGTGTTTGAGGATTGTGAGTTGTTGTAAGGCTTGAGGTGTTGACTTTATCTTCTAAGGTTGTTTATGGATTGAAGTTGTATGTTGAGCTTGTGAGAATTTAGGGGTTGAGGTTGTATGATTGTTGAGGTTGTGGACTAGTACGTGAGTATCCTAGCATATAGTGCTAGAGTCGAGATCATCGAGACTAAGAACAAGTTGTCCTAGCATGTGAGTTGTACGACCTTGTATAGGTCATTTGTCTAGAATTCTAAAGGCTTCTAGCATGAGAGATAGATGTTGATCTTGTGCCTCATTTGGTCAGGCTGAGAGTATCTTCCTGAGGGAAGCGGAGTGCGTTATATTTTCGGGTTGAGCGTTTATGACAGGTAAGTCCCCGGATTTACTTAGCTTGTATTTTTCGTATTAGTTTTTATGCGTGTTTGGTGGTGTGTGTTTTATTTTTTATGTTACAACAACAAAACCGGAAATAGGATTACTGACTTTATATTGGCCCAAGTGTGTGATAACGGGCGGTGACATCATCTGCCTAGCTCTTGCGAGAGTCTAGAATGTTCTCGGTGACTAGCCCATGCAGGTAGACGGTCGGATGCATCAGTACCATTCCTTGCCGGTAAGTAGGAACCGAGGCGAGTTTCGGGAGATTCTCGTGTCATAAAAGAAGTTGAATTAGAACGGGATATGACTTAATATTAAAAAGATAATAAACCGGATTTATATACTTTTGGAGTATTTTGTGTGTTTATCTTGACTTACGTGTGTTTGTGCCATCACCTTGATTCTAATGCCTTGAATATTAGCTAACAGTTTTATACCGATGTTGTAGTTGCGTTGCAGGTTAGCAATTCGGCTGAGAGATCCGAAAGAGTGGGCAGTTGGGGTTCCGTACATTTTAGGGGGGGTTTGGTTGGAGTCATGTTTGGAGTTTTGTATACTGTATCATTGTATGCCACGTGTATGGCGTTTGGTCTTTGGAGTTGTTTTTCGGTTGAAGTCCGTTATTTGTTTTCTTTCGGCGTCCTTTCATTGCATAAAATTGTATTTCGGTTTTGGCCATTATTTGTGTCTTGTTGCAAGATCCGGTGAAATTGTTGTCAGGCTAAGGGTCGGGACACATTGTGAGGTCTCCTCCCATAGCATCCCGAGTCCCGCGGAGTCAGGGTGTTATAATATGGTATCAGAGCCCTAAGTTGACAACAATGGCACTCGCAATCTTCTAAAGGACGAATAGAAGGAAATAGAACCCTCAATGGTTCTACATTTTAAAATTAATTTCCTTTTCAAAATCACGAGCATAGTCAGTGGCAATTAGAATGTACGGACCAGCACTCCTTCCGCGGATCTCGGTAGCTACGTTTATTGAATTTTGATATATAAATGTATATATGTATATGTGGTTTGTAGTTGCATGATGGACTTCATATATATGTATAGTTATATATGTGGACTATATTACATGTTTTGACCTTGTATTGTTGTAATGGATTGTCGGATGTGTTATATGAGTAGTAATATGGACATAGGACTTCTATAGTCTTACATACGGATTCTTATTATATATAGTACCATATGGAGATATAAGACCTAATAGAAAAGGTGATTGTGTGTTATCATCACCTTAAAGACGACGTCGTTGGCATGGGATAACGTTCATACGTGGAGGAGTACGCTCAAGTATCGAGTTGAGATTTTCATTCAAACGAACACCATGATGTTTTTCGGATTCCTTTAAAAGGATATCGAAGAGGAGTAGAGATGACGTAAACAAATGACAACCAAGTAAAAGAAAAACTCGAGACAACTTATGAGAAATCGACATGGAGACCATACAAGAAAAGGGAGCCACATTAAGAGTAGAAGCGGTTCTAAAGAAGCCATTTTTGAATGATAACGAGACCAATAGAGATAATGGACTTAAGTTCTTCAAGAAGACGCGTGATCAACTGAAGATGTGAATCAAGGAGGAGATGGGTACATTCTAGAAAGGTTAAAGGTGGTATTCCATTAAGATGTGAAGTTTTCTTTAGGCGCTCTTAACCATTGGAGTCAAGACGGGAAGAGTGATCGAACCATTTGCTAAAGATTTAAGATACCGTAAGTTAAGCTTACGAGGTACCAATAAGTGAAGTGTCAACATTACCAGAGTTATGAGAAGAAGGGCATGGTGGGGGTTCACGTGGAGTTGACCGATTTCCGTTATGATGATAAGGCTAAGAAATGCCAAGAAGGAGGAAGTGTGTATAAATGATTATCCCAAGAAGATGAAAGACAAAACAAGGAGAATTGATCGAAAGACTTAAGATACCAACCAATAGAGACGTGAGTGGACGCTAACTAAGGACAAAATATTTGAGAAGATACACTTGCAAACATGATGAAGGAGATGGAGGAGTTGGTAAGCCTATGAAGGTGGGTCGTACATCACAACAAAGCCGAGAAGGTATAGTTATCTATTTGAAGAAAAAGGAAGCGTAGAGTGTAGAATGAACTAACGGAGTTAAAGTAGAGAACCCCGGGAAGATAACCTTCATGAGAATATTAACATGGAAGTATGGAAGAAGGGTAAGTCGTTGAGCATGAAGAGGGTCATCCATGAGTTAATCGGTGACCACCGAGAACGTATAGGTGCGGGTGGTCTACTAGGGAGTGTAGATGAGATCTGTAACCAAGAGTGTGGATTACAAAGGAACGGTAACAAGAGCGTGGAGTATTTTCTGGTGGTTCAATGTCAGTAGTAAGGAGGTGTATCAACGGAAGCGCACATGTCATGATCAAGCAGCATTGCAGGAGTTCAAATCCAGTAAATGTAACAGAACTCCAAGGGAGGGACTGTAACAACCCTGTGCGACCTTCTTAGGTCATGGGATTGGCATATACGGGAATGTCACGGTTCAGAACTTTTAAGGTTTGATTAGGGTGAATAGAACTAGAAGAACCAAGTGGAAAATGAGGCTTTTATTGTTGTTGTGCGTAAAGGGGGTGCATGGTATGTTTGTTCTAATGAAATGGATGGTATGTTTTCGCAAGCAAAAGCTGAGTCAGATGTTACAAACTCATACGGAAGATCCATGGTGGCTATGGCGTGAAAAGGAGGACCTAGATTAGGGCAACACTTCAAGCTTAGTGTTATGATGTTAGTACTTGGTCAAGTAATGAGTGGATCTTTCAGTGATTATGGTGGGGAATTTCGTCTAGCGTTCTCCACAGGGCATATTAGCACGGTTATGAAGATTGTTCATGGAATACCAAGAGATGCTTAAGGTGACCAACAAGAGTAAGAAAAGACCAAAGTTTTGAAGTTTGTTGTCGATATGAGATGTACAAGAAGTACATGAAAATTTGAGGTTGGAGCCTCTACGAGCGGTTTGACGTTACGTATGAATATGAAGTAAAAATTTCTACGCCTCCTTGAAGAAAGGATGAATATGGTGAAAGCTTATGTAGAATACGAAGAGCTCCTCCCATATGTTGGGATGTCAGGGAAAGCGAAGAAGATAAGATCGATTTTTTATAAGGCATGATTAAGTCTTGTAGTTAGGACCTTTGTGACTGAACATATGTGCAAGATCAAAAAATATTATTATCTCCATTCCTTCGATGTAAAAAGGGAGTTAAGTAACATCCGGAATATTTATTTTGAGTGTCGAGATATTTTCCGGTCTTTCCGCGTCAACGGCTTATTTCCCGCAGGCACGTTTGCTGAGTACCGGGATTTAACGCGAGTTTGGGGCTTTCCTTTTTCTTTCCGGCCTCGGGAAATGGAGTGAGGAGACAAGGGGACAGCTTGACCCTTGGGTCTCCCCACCCCTTTTGGTAGCCATCAATACCCCTTTTCTTCCCTCATTTTACCTTTTCACTTTCATGCTCAAACTTTCCCTCCTCACTCTCCTCTCCCTTGTGCATCTCTCCTTCATTGTCCTTGGAACAGTTGGATAGGAATATGCAGCTTTGGAGTCCTGAATCTAGTGTGGTAAGCTCTCTCATTCCCTCTTCCCTTTGTGGTTGGTTTCTTCGTTATTCCTCTTCTCTTCACCGCCATGGCTATGGAGGAAACTTTGAAGGGGGGTCTTGAAAACCTTTGCATGTCCCTTCTTCTAGCTTGTTTAGGTCGTGGTGAGGAAGCTAAGACCTATGGTGAGTGTTGGGAGAAGGCCCAACAAGAGAAGGAGGCACTAGGAGTAAAGAACCAGCCGAAGAAACGAAGAAGACGGAGCTCTACGGTTCGACCGCGGGGGTAGATCACCAGAGGCGCAGGGGCGGACCACCAGCCACCGCAGGGGCAGCTCCCAGGCGCAGGTGCGGCTCCAGAGGTCCGCAAGGGCGGTGACAGCTTTCCGCCGGGGGCTCCAGCTTGCTTCCGCGGCTGCGTTTTCTTCACCAGTAGGCTTCTTCCTCCCTTCCTCTTCGTTCCTTCCTTAGACCTTATGATTTTACCTAGTTACAAGCATGCTTAGGGTGAACCTAGGACTTATGAGAATGCCATGTAATGGCTTGAACCTAGGTGTCCTTGAGTTAGTTGGAATCGTTGGTGATCTTGTGTGTGTGAAGACCTTATGGTCCCTCTTCCATCTTGCATTCTTATTCCAGATTTGAGTAGTACTTGAACTCTTATAGGGTGTGGGTTGTTGTTCGGTCTTTCCTTTGCTTATCATGTTCTTGACCTCTTAAAGGTTCAAGAGAGCTTTCCTAGCTTCTAGTTGTTCAACTCCATGTTTGGCTGCTAGCTTTGGAGAGTCTTGAAGCTGAGTTGTGAGATTGATGTTGATGTATATATTGTTGTGATTAGGCCTTGGTTATTCCCATACGGAAAGTGAGATCGTTTGATTTGATTTGCTTTGAGACGAGGTAAGTCCTTGGACTTACTTAGCCACTTTTATGCCTTATTTGGATACATTATGGTGGTGTGTGTTTATTGCTTTTTACCATGAAAATGGATTAGGATCACTTGACTATATTTATTATTTGGCCCATCGTTACCATTATTATCGGGCAGTGACATCACTGCCCAGCTCCCGAGGGAGACTGAGAGGTTCTCTGCGACCAGACAATACACGGTATACGGGCGAGCTTCTTCACCACTCCCCATGGTATATGGGTTGAGCTCCGCCACACTCCTGTTGGTTACACGGGGATAAAGGCGAGAGTTATAAGACTCTTGTGTCACACTTTGACGAATGGAATTAGAAATGGAATAACCTAAAAAGAGAATAAGAACCGGAAGTGTATATGTATGAGCATGTTGGTGTTATGTATTCTTATGTGTGCGTTTGTGCCATATTATCTTTATAATGCCTAGAATGTGAGCTAACGGTCTTAAACCGTTTTGTGTAGATGCCTTGCAGGTTAGGGATGCCGCCGAGTGAGGTGGATGAGTGGACAGTCGAGTGGTCTCCGTACATTATAGGACGGGGACGTTTTTGGGTTTTCCTTGTATTGTGGGATTATGTTGTACTGTACATTTTGGATCTCTTTACGTTTTATGTCGTTTTGAGGACTCGGTTGAGTTTCCAACTTGTATCCCTTCTTTTCTTTTCTTTTCTTTTCTTGCATAGATCATAAACTATTTGAGTTTTAACGCCTTTATTTGTGCCATGTTGGAAAGGTCCGGTGAGGTTGTTGTCAGGCTAAGGGTCGGGGCCCATTGTGAGGTCTCGCCCGTAGCATTCCGATATCCCGCAGATTCGGGGTGTTATAAAGTGGTATCAGAGCCCGAGGTTGACAACAATGGCACTGGCAAACTTCTAAAGGCCGGATGAGGAATAAATAGAACCCCCACGTGTTCTAACTTTTCGTTTTCGAAATTGATATGTATGAGTAGGGATTGGGTTAGAATGTACGGGACCTCCACTCCTCACACAAAACTCGACGATGTAGATTTCTGGATTTGATGTATATATATTTGCATAGTTATATATATGTATATGGCCTTAGGATGATTTTGGACTTGTATGTACCTAAATATGCATGTGACCTTAGGGTTATTGGGCTTCTATGCCTTGGTTGCATTTTGGATTTCGGCTTCTTTCTTTTATGTTTTCTAAGTTCCTTTCCTATAAAATATTACGAGTATTACGTACATACCGATTTATATGCATACAAACGCGAAAGAATATCAGATGGCACGTACGAGAGCTACCGCATACGTAGGACCCGCCAAGGGTAGACCACCTCTACCTCCTACCGTCCCGAGACGGGGACGAGTAAGGAGACCTCCAGGCACGAGAGGTCGGGGACGTATCCCTATTACGGACCCACTAGTTGTGGATCCGCCAGCAGGTGAGGTTCCCAGTGAGGTCCGGGGCACATAGTTCTCCATCTTCTAGGACCGGGGGAGCATCGATTGGGGTTACATTGTTTGAGGATTACGTACGTCGAGTTGAGGAGGTGTTCAGGACTGGAGCATCACCTCCAGCACCACCGGTGCCTGTGCCTGCACTTGCACCTGTACCAGCGAGATAAGCTAAGGTCTCGCGGAGGGCTACTCTGATTAGGGCCGCACCAGAGGTCGTTGTGCCGGCGATAGTAGTACTCGAGCTAGTTGTGGAAATTGCTAGGACTAGAGACGAGTGAGGTCTGCTAGACCCGATTTTTGGTTGAAGGCTTTCAACCAGCAGCATGTACCCTACTTCGATGGGAAGGTAGGGCTAGATGTGGACCATTGAATTGGGCACGTGGAGTCGGCATTAGAGGCGATCCGATGCCTAGAGGAGAGGTAGGTAGAGATAGTCCAGACTTTCTTCCGAGAGCAGGCCCAGTATTGGTGGAGGTCGGTGAGAGGAGGTGTAACTAGGATGGACCAGCTGTTAAGTATCGTTAGAGAGACATTCTGCCCAGATTCAATGAGGAGAGACCAAGTCCAGGATTTCTTAGAGGCGGGTTTGAGGACGTCCCAGTTATCGAGGAAATTAGGCATTTCCGAGCGGAGTTGGCCGTGTTGGGGCCCGCCGCACCTCCGGCGGACCAGCATGTGTATCTCTTTTCTAGGAGATTGAGGGAGTCTACCCGTGCATACCTTGCGGGATTCCTTTGTGACTCCTTGGCTGAGTACCAGGACCGAGCATCGACATACGAGAGAGACCGACTAGGGTCTAGGAGAGGGGAACAGTCTGGAGGGCCGGGCAAACGTGAGAGGACGGGAACTACTAGTTTGGGGGCATGAGCCTCAGGGCAGGGGCGTGGCCCGGTGCAGGGACGTTCGAGTCATCTGCCTGCTACTCAAGCGTCAGACAGAGGGAGGCAATGTTATAAACGCGGAGGACATGGACATCTTAAGCCCGATTGTGGGAAGCTTCATGTGACTTGTTTCTCTTGCGGCCAGACAGGTCACAGGGCGGTTTATTGCAGACGGGGCGGGGCACCGTCACAACAGGGGACTTCATCTGCTAGAGGGGCAGGTGGAGGGCAAAGGCCACCTCAGGTTCCGGCTCAGAGATTTTAGCAGAGGGGACAAAGTTAGACGTGTACATAGGGGTCAGCTCAGGGTTAGGGCCATGGTAGAGGCCGTGGTGGAGGTACACAAGAGACCCGTGGCACACAGGCTAGGGTGTTTGAGTTGAGGAGCGTTGTTGATCAGCGGCGCCGACAGCTACAGGTACTATTCAGATTTATGGCCTTCCGATCTGAGTTATATTTGATACGGGTGCCACACACTCTTTTATATCCGATGATTGTATAGCTAAGTTGTCCTTAGTTACGGTAGAGGGGAGACCCTTCATTTTGGGGTTACCCGATGGGGGTAGTGTTAGTGGTAACCGAGAGGTAGGCGGTTGTCTCATACATTTGGGAAACCGAATTGGTTAGCCGACTTCTATGTTATGCACTTAGTGCATGAAGAAGTCATTCTTGGGATGGACTGGATGGACCGCCATCAAGCCGTTTTGGACATCAGCCGGAGGATTGTG
The DNA here is from genome assembly GCA_033239125.1 of Fagopyrum homotropicum. Lineage (NCBI taxonomy): Eukaryota > Viridiplantae > Streptophyta > Magnoliopsida > Caryophyllales > Polygonaceae > Fagopyrum > Fagopyrum homotropicum. The sequence continues at coordinate 94,280,787 of BSWB01000002.1, read as the reverse complement.
ACAGTTATCACGGATATGGGACGTTAGTGCGGTCCGAGCTGCGAGACTTATTGGGCAGGGATGCCAGGCCTTCTGGTGCTATGCCATGAAGGAAGAGACGGGACCGTTGCTGAAGGAGATTCCCGTGGCGTGTGAGTTTGAGAGCGTATTCGGGGAGCCACCCGGATTACCACCGCAGAGGAGCATTGATTTTTTTCTTTTGAGTTGGAGCCCGGCACAAGGCCGATCTCCAAGGCTCCATACGGTAGGACGCCGATCAAGTTGTTGGAGTTGAAGAAGCAACTCGAGGAGTTAGCTGAGAGGGGTTTCATACGCCCGAGCGTTTCCCCTTGGGGTGCACTGGTCCTCTTCCTTAGGAAGAAGGACGGATGTTTGAGGCTCTACATTGATCACTGGGAATTGAACAAAGTCACCATTAAGAACAAGTACCCTCTACCGTGCATCGATGATCTGTTAGACCAGTTATAGGGAGCCTCTATGTTTTCACGCATTGACTTGAGGTCGGGCTATCACCATCTGAGGGTGAGAGAGGAGGATGTGCCGAAGACGGCATTCAGGATGAGATAGGGCCACTATGAGTTTGTCGTGATGCCATTCGGGCTCACGAATGCACCCGCCGTCTTCATGGAGTTGATGAACGGCATCTTCATCGACTTCTTGGACCAGTTCGTAGTAGTATTTATAGTTGATATCTTAGTTTACTCCCAGAGTAGGGAGGAGCATGCGGGGCACCTGAGGACGGTTCTTCGAGTCCTTCAGGATAGAGAGCTTCAAGCAAAGCTCTCTAAGTGCGAGTTTTTTATGTCCGAGGTGGCATTCCTAGGTCATATAGTTTCCGCCGAGGGTGTCATGGTTGACCCGGCGAAGATAGAGTCCGTTTCTTCATAGCCGCCTCCTAGGATGGTCAAGGAGGTGCGCAGTTTCTCGGGCATAGCGGGGAATTACCGCCAATTTGTTCAGGGTTTCTCCGTGATTGCACGCCCGCTTACTTCCTTGCCGAGGAAGTCTACCAGGTTCGTCTGGTCCGAGCCTTGTTAGAGTAGCTTTGAGGACCTGAAGAGGAGGTTGACCTCCGCTCCTGTTTTGGCCCAGCCCGAGGGTGTAGAGGATTTCTTTGTATATAGTGACGCATCCAAGCTCGGGTTGGGGTGCGTTTAGATGCATAGGGGTAGGGTTATTGCGTACGCTTCTCGGCAGCTGAAGCCGTACAAGGAGAATTATCTCACCCATGATCTTGAGCTAGCGGTAGTGATTCAAGCCCTGAAGATTTGGGGACACTACTTGTACAGGGCTACGTACCATCCGGGGAAGGCGAACGTAGTCGCCGATGCTTTGAGTAGGAGGACTCCTCGAGAGGAGGCTATAACACGGCTTACGGTTCAGCCACAACTGAGGAGGGATTTGATAGAGTTAGAGATGGATATCCGATTCCCGGATATGGATGGTCATTTTTCCGAGTTGGAGGTACTTCCTGACCTGTCTGGAGAAATCCGGCAAAAGCAGGAGGGATGCCCTGTTTTGAGGAGGATCAGAGATAGGATGACAAGAGGTGAGGTACCGTAGTTTACGGTAGGAGTAGATGGCTTACTGAGACGCCAGAGGCGTATTTGCGTACCATCCGACCCGGGTTGAGAGAGCGGATTTTCATGAGGCACATTCTACACCTTACTCTGTGCATGCGGGCACGAGTAAGATGTACCAGGACCACAGGAAATCTTATTGGTGGGGCGGGCTCCAGCCCGATGCAGCTAGATATGTTGCCCGATGCGCGACCTGCCAACAGGTCAATATCGAGCACTAGAGACACGCAAGAGAGCTTCATCCACTGCCCGTGCCAAAGTGGAGGTGGGAGGATATATCTATAAACTTCGTTACTGGATTGAAGCCAAGTAGGAGCTTTGACGCAATATGGGTAGTAGTAGATCGGTTGACAAAGACCGCACATTTCATCCCTATTCGAGAGACGTGGCTGGTGAGTCTCCTAGCCGAGGAGTTTACTCGTTAGATTGTGAGGTTACATGGAGTACCGAGGACTATCATCTCGGATAGCGACGGACACTCCCAATGGTAGAGTTTTCGTATAATAACAGTTGGCACGTGTCGTTTGGGATGGCACCGTATGAGGCATTGTATGGGCGGAGATGCCGCACTCCCTTATGTTGGGACGTGCCGGGGAGTTCTAATGTTGTAGCTCCAGATCAGGTACAAGATGACGTGGCTAGGGTTGCTTTGATACGAGAGAGGATGTTGATCGCGCAGAGTCATCAGAGATCGTATGCGAATAGGAGGCGTAGACCTCTCGAGTTCAGGGTAGGAACCCAGGTGTGGCTTAGGGTATCACCGATGCGGGGCGTCAGACGATTCGGCATTAAGGGGAAGTTGAGCCACCGATATATTGGTCCATTCGAGATAGTGGAGAGAGTTGGTGAGGTGGCATACCGACTAGCATTGCCACCCCGGTTGGAGGGTATACATCTGGTATTCTACGTGTCCCAGTTGAGGGAGTACATCCATGACCCGAGACACGTCATTAATTTACGAGGATCTAATGGTCGAGCCGGACCATACTTTTGTAGAGCATCCGATAGCGGTTTTGGAGCGGAGTACGAGACGCCTTCGATCGAAGGAGATGCCGATGCTGACGGTGCAGTGGTCGAGGCGAGGAGCCGATGAGGCCACATGGGAGACGGAGGATAGTATCCGCAGGAACTATCCCGAGTTTTATGCCAGTTTAGTGACGTCGATAGGGCCGTCGGGTTAGTCCTGAGTTCATCCTTGGTTAAGTTTGTGTGATTTGTGATGCGATATGTGTTTGTGCTATATGTGCGTATGTATGATTACCTTTCGAGGTGTTGATGTGATTATTCAGATAGATTTCGAGTTTTATGGTTGATGGGCGACGTTATATGTTCCATACGATTTTTGAGTTTTGTTATCTGTGAGATTTACGATTACCAAGTTTCGGGACGAAACTTGTTTTTAGGGGGGTTAGTTGTAACATCCGGAATATTTATTCCGAGTGTCGAGATATTTTCCGGTCTTTCCGCGTCAACGGCTTATTTCACGCAGGCACGTTTGCTGATTACAGGGATTTAACGCGAGTTTGGGGACTTCCTTTTTCTTTCCGACCTCGGGATATGGAGTGAGGAGACAAGGGGACAAGTGACCCTTGGGTCTCCCCACCCTTTTGGCAGCCATCAATACCCCCTCTCTTCCTTCATTTCTCCTTTTCACTTTCACGCTCATACTTTCCCTCCTCACTCTCCTCTCCCTTGTGCATCTCTCCTTCATTCTCCTTGGAAGAGTTGGATAGGAATCTACAGCTTTGGAGTCCTAGATCTAGTGTGGTAAGCTCTCTCATTCCCTCATCCCTTTGTGGTTGGTTTCTTCCTCATTCCTCTTCTCTTCACCTCCATGGCTATTGAGGAAACTTTGAAGGGAGATCTTGTAAACCTTTGCATGTCCCTTCTTCTAGCTTATTTAGGTCGTGGTGAGGAAGCTAAGACCTATGGTGAGTGTTGGGAGAAGGCCCAACAAGAGAAGGAGGCACTTGGAGCAAAGAACCAATCAAAGTAACGAAGAAGATGGAGCTCAGATGTTCGACCGCGGGGGCGGATCACCAGAGGCACAGGGAAGGACCACCAGAACTCCCCGGCTGAGTTGTGTTGTACGTTTTGGATCTCTTTACATTTTATGTCATTTTGAGGTCTCAACTGAGTTTCCAACCTGTATCCCTTCTTTTCTTTTCTTGCATACATCATAAACTATTTTAGTTTTAACGCCTTCATTAGTGCCATGTTGGAAAGGTCCGTGAGGTCGTTGTCAGGCTAAGGGTCGTGACCCATTGTGAGGTCTCGTCCGTAGCATTCCGATATCCAGCGGATTCAGGGTGTTACAATTAAGTGTAAATATTGCTTAACCAAGACTTCAAGAGTCAAAAGACTCGAGCAAGTCCCTCGAATTCAGGAGATGAAGGATCTTTGAAAGAGGACGGTCGACATTGTAGCTACAGATGGTACAATACACGTTTTAAAAGGACGTCACCACAACAGATCGGGGTAGATCATTAGTATCATGAACACCTATCAAATTTTCAAACAAGGTTGTGTCGGTCTTATGTTATGGGATAAAAGATGGAATGACAAAAAACACCGAGATATCACGGATCACAATACGTCAGAATGTGAAAGTTTGCCACTAAGGTTGAGCTCGGCGAACCTCCGACATCTAAGGCGCCGTATAGGATGGTGAAGATATGTGAGTCGAAAAATCATTTGAACGACCAGTTACAAGGACTTGTATATACAGGTTCATTAGAACCAATGCACCGTCGTAGAGAACACCAGAAGTTATCTTGAACTCTTGATTTGAAATTTATATTGATATATATCTTAAACTCTTGATTTGAAGTTGTTATGGAGAATACCAGTTTACGAAAAGAGAGACGGTTATCACCGTTTGTACATCGATTACAGTGATTTGAACAAGATAACAATGAAGAACAAGTATCCCTTACCACGTATAGATGATCTACTCGACCGGTTGCAAGGGTCGGTGGTCTCTTCTAAAATTTATTTCAGGACTAATTGTCACCATTTGAGAATTCGAGACTGGGATATTACAACTACGGCCTTCGGACAAACCATGGTCACTACGAGAGTTGGTGATTCCATTTGGGCTTACTAATGCCCCAGATAAGATGTTTTGGTCTACTCTCGAAGAAGAGAGAAGTTGTATGACAACTTGTCTCAGGATGGCAACCCCGAAGGATGTGAAAGAAGTTACAAGTTTCTTTGATGTGCCGGTTATTCCCGGATTTGTGTTGAGATTCTCCAAAGTAACACCATTTATGGATAACCTACTCCTGATGACAATATAGTATTAAGTGGGACAAAGATTGATAATGGAGTTGTTGAAAGTTATGTGGACATTCATTGGTAAAACTATCTTAAAATTGATTCGAGGTATGATGGGTTTGAAGTGTTCAAGTGATTCTCCAAGACAAGGTCTTGATTTAGTGTTGAGTAACAATGTAAAAGGAATAGCATACATGTCTCATTAGTAGAAGAAGTGTGACGTAAAGTACTTCCTTCATTACTTATAACTAGTAACAAGAATTGAGGAAACGTAACACCAAAGTCGGTTTGACAAGAACCAAAGCCAACGGTGTAAATTGGAAGTTCGATCTTCCTAGTTAGAGACAAGCAAAGGGAAACATAATGTAAATAGTGCATTGAGAAAGACCCAAGAAGGAAGTTGAGTTTCCGATATATCGGACCTTTTTGAGATCTTAGCGCGAGTTGGTAAACTGGTTTACCGGTTGCCGTGGCCGTCGAGAGTAGAGAGTGTTCACCCGGTGTTTCATGTGTATCAATCGAGAGAGTGCATACATGACTTGAGATATGTTGTCAGTCATGAGGATCTTGTGGCAGACACGGAACCGATGCTGCTAACTGGAAGACGGAGGGTAGTATCTTTAGTTGTGTTTTACGCGGATCTAGTAGGATCAATATAATCGACGGGATAGACCTAGTTCTTCCCCTGGTTGAGTTATGTGTAGTTTGTGCCCCATGCGGGAATTTGCTATATGACGTGATATATCTTGCCGTGGTAGTTTGAGTAAATTGTGTGTATAGACTAGAAGGTTTAAGCCTTCTTAGTTTGAGATTTCATACCTCGGCTTTAGGGACCGAAAAGTTCAACGCATAGCAAGTTTCGGGACAAAACTTGTTTCGAGGGGAATCTGATGTAACGCCCCAAATTTTTGGCACGTTTGCGATATTTATTTTTTCTTCGTCTTCGATCGATATTTTATTAGCTCAATTATTTTTAACACTATTTTACAACGTAAAATATATTTTGTGCGTATATTATTATTTTAGATACGTTCGCGTATATCCATGTTATTATTCTCGGAAAAGTCGGAAAGTTTTCCGATTCGGAAATCCCGTTCCGAATGCTTTGACCGAGTCCATTCTATTACTCTCTTCTTTTGTCTTCCTTTTATTACCGTTTTTTTATTTATTTAGTTCTTTTTCTTTCCCGCTTTTTCTCCCTGCTGTGAGCAACTCTCGACCCCTCGCTTCCCCTACAAAGCTGCAACTCGACCCCTTGTATTGTAACGCCCCAATTTTAGGCCCGTTTGCGTTTTATATTTCTGACGGTTATCAATATTTTTAATTCCTTAAGTATGTTTTACAAGTATTTTTAAGTCATAAATATAATTTTACGAGTACATGTTTATTATTATAATTTTAACGGTATTCTAGATTATTATCGAAATATCGTAATTTAGTTACGAGATTTGTTTATAAGTCCCCAAATATATTTTTGTGAGTTTAAGTATTTACTCGGTCAACATATATTTTTCGAAATTCTTTTTCAGAAAATGTCAGAAAATTTTGCGATCCGGAAATCCCGATTCGAGTAGTTGTGTTGAGTTATTATTTTGTTCTCCTTTTTATTTTTTCCCCTCACACGATTCTCTCTCCAACCCCTCGTTTTCACCTTTTTCCTCACCTCCCTCACGCTATCCCGTATAGCCTCACCGCTCAGCCATCCTTATCTGTCAACACCACCCCTCCCCCTCTAGTTTTGGTCTCTCTCGTTTCAAGGACAAGGAAGCAAGCACCAGAATACACATGCTGATTGTTTCCTTCACCACTACTACCTTCCGACTGCAACCGGAGACGAGCTCTCCCTGTTGTTCCTCAATTTGCCTCCCCGCGCCGGAGAAGGCGAGCCCCTGTTGCCTCTACTTCCTCCACCTCCGCACTCCTCTAAGATCGGGCACAACCAACGCCACCAGACACCGTCATACCTCCGGGAACCGCCGTCCTTCACCACCCATTCACTGTTGCAGTTGTCGCCGGGTGCCGGAGAAGGGTCTGATGCCGCCGTCTCGACCGCCTGTAGATGCCACCTTGGCCAGCTTCTCCTCCCTCTTTCGACCCAGTCTTTGCAGCTACCGGAGGGAGCTGTGGCCGCCGCCTGCGAATCTCGCATCCCCCCAGCCTGCGGTTTGTGGACAACGTGAACGAACCCTGTTTGTGTTAATTGATATTGGGCCCCCTCATTGTTATGTAATTACAAACGGAATCCATATCTATATTTTTGCATTGCTGGCCCGTAGTTTTTGAAACTTCATGTTATGCCCCTGCATGTTTAATTACAGATTTGGCCCCAAGTTTTTATGTTATGAAAGTGGCCCATGTTTTTGGAGTTTCATTTTTCGCCCCGGAAAAACTATTGACCGGTTTTGTTTATCCTTGACTTTGAAAACAAGTTTTAGCTTGGGTTAGGATGTTGTATATTGTGTCCGGAAATGGATTAGCGGTTTGGATCCTTGGATTTTGATTACGGGATATTATTATATTGAAATGTTATATTTTATGCCCTTATTGGATATAAATTCGATCTATGGCTCAAAGTATTAATTGGGATTTTATGACCAAGTTCCTTGAATTTCATATTATGACTGGAATGGTTTTTCCGGGTTTTAATGAGGGCATTTGAAATTGAGTTTTGCTTAGTTTTTTTATATATTGTATTTATTCTGATCAAATTTAGCGTACGAGCTAAATTTGTCTAGTTTTGGTGTTAGGTTCGGAAGCGTCCTAAGAAAGACCTAACGGGTCCAAGTCGACATCCATAGACCGTCTTCCGTCTTTTGACGTCGTTTGAGTATCTTTTCCCTCGATCTAGTTATATTTAGTATTAGTATCATGCTAGGTTGGATTTAGCATAACTTAGTGGGAATTCCATGTAGTGGCTTGTGAATCTTAGATGAGTTTTGAGGATTTATGATCGTTCTAAAGCTTAAGGTGTTGATATCTTGTGAGGATTGTAAGGCGTTGAGTGTTTGGTTGATCTTGTGAGCATCTAAGGCTTGAGATTATGGTTATATGATTGTTGAGACTGTGGAGACTAGGACGAGAGTATCCTAGCCTGTGTTGTGATGGTTATGACCTTGTGAGATCGTGAGGACTAGGAGTTTGTTATCCTAGCATAGTTATGATTTATGATATCGTGAGATCATGAGGACTAGAAGTCTAAGGAAATCTAGCATATGAGAGAGTTGTTGATCGTGTGCCTTTGACAAGCGTTGAGTGTCTTCCTGCGGGAAGCTGAGAGCGGGATATAGCGGGATTATCTTTGGGACGAGGTAAGTCTCCGGACTTACTTAGCTCGTATTTTTCATATTAGTTTAGATGTGTGTTTGGTGGTGTGTGTTTTATAGTTTATGTTATAACAACTAAACCGGTAATAGGACCACCGACTTTATATATTATTTTGACCCAAGTGTATGATAACGGGCGTTGACAATATCTGCCTAGCTCTTGCGAGAGTCTAGGAGGTTCTCGGCGACTAGCCGGTGCGGGTAGACGGTCGGATGCATCAGTACAATTCCTTGTCGGTAAGGAATTGTACTACAATTTAATGTCCTAATTAGTATAAATGGAGATGTTAGGTTAGTGTTAGGATATCTCATTTTTCACATCATCACATCAAAAAACACTTTTATTTTCTTTGTTTTGTTTTGTTCTCTATCGGGGGCTAAGCATCTTTAGTTGTGGTTGACATTGGAAGCTCTCGACATAGATCTGGTTGTAAGTTTTATAATTGAAGTTGTTATTCCATAATGATTTGTGTTATGTTCTTGTGCTTAACTTCTTGATTGTATCTCACCCTTTGTCTAGCTTGATCATCTAGGTACTTGGGTCTTATCCAATGTGCTAGGAATTGTGGTTCCGGGTTCGGGTAATCTTTCTAGTAGCAAACACGTTTACATAAGCGGGTTGCAAGTGTAATTCGTGAGTGGAACATAACCACATGATTTTAGTAACCGGTTGTTTCTAAATCTCATGTGTCTCTTTATCTTTATTTGAATGCTATTGTTAAAATCTGATTCTGTAGGTTTACGAGTTAGGATTAACAATAAGTAATACTGGGGCTAGTTGAACTGGTATTTAAATACGATCGAGATGAGAACAAACTTTGGAATAAACTTCATGAAAACAATGATCAACCATATCTTATGTTGAAGCGGATATTTGTCAAGTGCAACGTTTTCTTAAATCCATTGAAATCAACTTCTTGTTTGCTTTGTCTATTTGTCACTTTAACAATCAAACCCCCCTGGTTACATATAATTGATAGTTTAATCGCATTTGTGCTTTAATTACTCTCTATCTCTCTTGGGTTCGACCCTTACTTAATCACTATACTTGATTTAGTATTGAGTTCGGAAATTACTTTGATAGGATCTAAACGACCTAAGAAAATATCCTAGTCAAATTGGGCGCCGTTGCCGGGGAGATTAGAGTTTTTAAGTACTTTGTTATTTTTATTGTCAATTATTGGTTTGAACCATTTGTATGGTTCAAACTCATGCTACTAATCTCTCTTTTGCACTAGAAGAGAGTGAGAAAACAAGTAGTTGGATCATGGATGGCATCAACGGGATAAGACCTCAACATCAACAAATTGATCCCGGAGGAGTCATACAAGGATGATCAAGGACTTACGTCGAGCCAACAACGTAAAACAAAGGCGCTGCTCGGGATGCAACCCGAGGAAGGAGAAACAAAAGTCTTTCTGTCGTCTTATCCGCCCCCGCGGATAGGAACGTCAGTGACCGCGGCTAACCCAACAGTGGCCGCACCCGCGGCAAAGAAGAACCGCGACCGCGGAGGCCATGACGACATGTATTTATAAAAAATAAAATAAAAAAAAAGAAAGAAAGAAAAAAAGAAAGAAAAAAAAAGAAAAAAAAAAGAAAAAAAAAAGAAAAAAAAGAAAAAGAAAAAAGAAAAAGAAAAAATTCACCTCCACTCAAATCTCCGACCACCATCCCCTCTTTCCCTCACCACTTACATTCACCATTCTTCTCCACTCAAAACCTATCTTCCACACTCACATCCACTTATCCACCACACCACCACCTGATCTCCACTAGTGGCAGGAGATCTTCTTCTCATACTTCCCGTACTGACAAGAGTACCCCGATTGTCCACCATCTCATCAATAAGCTTGTTCTTCATCCTTCTCCCTTTTTAGTTTTTTCCTTCATTTTCACACTTTGAGGGCAAAGGGATCTTCAAGCATGGGGGAGGAATCTATCTTTGTTATGTTTGATTATTGAATTGTAATGTTTTATATTCAGTCAAAAAAAAAAGAAAAGAAAAAAGAGAAAAAGCCAACAAAATTGAAAAAAAAGGCATGAAAAATCCTTGGATAAACCGAAAACCCGAAAGGGCGGTTTAGGCAAAAAGAAGGTAATCCGACCAACATTAGGTTGGTGCAAAAATGGACGTGAGGGATGTGAGACTGTGGTGAGACTATCTTAGAAAAAAGAAGAGTGGGAAGGTGAAAACCCGAAAGGGCTCCTTGGCAAAATGAGCGTAATCCGAGTGATAGGTTCCCTTTTTTGACGTTGGCGACATAAGAAGAGGAGATATAAGGAGGAACGGGTAGGCCACTGTTGGAGCAATAAGGATGGTAGTTTTTTCTCTTTTAACATCACTTTGATAGATTTTTGAATTTTGCTCTTTTGCATGCTTTGTTTCATTGACTTCTATATTCATCATGCTTCCTGAGGCTTTTTGTTTCACATTAGGTAGATTTTTAGTTTACTCGGGACGAGTAAGAGTCTAAGCATGGTGGAATTTGATAGGTGATGAAATCACTATCTTATTAAGGTAGTTTAAGTATGTTTTTAGAGTCAAATGGTTGTATTTTGTTGCCAACTATGTAAATTCAGCTGAAGAACTAAGAAATGAAGAAATCCAAAGATTTAGCAACAGTTGGAAGAAGAACGGAAGCAAAGAGAAGTCCAGAGGAACCCTGTCACGGCACCCGCGGCGACACTGTCCCGCCCCCACGGCGACACTGATTCCAAAGGAACCCTGTCACCGCCCCCGCGGCGACACTGTGCCGCCCCCACGGCAACACTGAGCCGCCCCCGCGGTTTGACACCAGAAAGGTCAAGAAGATCAACAGTCAGCTGTTCCAAAGCATTAATGACCCGCCCCCGCGGCTCAGTTGAAGATGAAGCGTTTTGCACTAAACCGCCCCGCGGCTCTCAGATCCGCGCCCGCGGTTATGCACCAGTCGTAATAAGTTTGGTTGTTTAGACTCTCACTTTATGGCATTTAAAGTGACGGTTTGGGCTGCCTATTTACTACAATTTAATGTCCTAATTAGTATAAATAGAGATGCTAGGTTAGTGTTAGGATATCTCATTTTTCACATCATCACATCAAAAAACACTTTTATTTTCTTTGTTTTGTTTTGTCCTCTATGGAGGGCTAAGCATCTTTAGTTGTGCTTGACATTGGAAGCTCTCGCAATAGATCTGGTTGTAAGTTTTATAATTGAAGTTGTTATTCCATAATGATTTGTGTTATGTTCTTGTGCTTAACTTCTTGATTGTATCTCACCCTTTGTCTAGCTTTATCATCTAGGTACTTGGGTCTTATCCAATGTGCTAGGAATTGTGGTTCCGGGTTCGGGTTATCTTTCTAGTAGCAAACACGTTTACATAAGCGGGTTGCAAGTGTAATTCGTGAGTGGAACATAACCACATGATTTTAGTAACCGGTTGTTTCTAAATCTCATGTGTCTCTTTATCTTTATTTGAATGCTATTGTTAAAATCTGATTCTTTAGGTTTACGAGTTAGGATTAACAATAAGTAATACCAGAGCTGGTTGAACCGGTATTTAAATACGATCGATATGAGAACAATGATCAACCATATCTTATGTTGAAGCGGATATTTGTCAAGTGCAACGTTTTCTTAAAACCATTGAAATCAACTTCTTGTTTGCTTTGTCTATTTGTCACTTTAACAATCAAAAACCCCCCTTGGTTACATATAATTGATAGTTTAATCGCATTTGTGCTTTAATTACTCTCTATCTCTCTTGTGTTCGACCCTTACTTAATCACTATACTTGCTTTAGTATTGAGTTCGGAAATTACTTCGATAGGATCTAAACGACCTAAGAAAATATCCTTGTCATCGTGTCACAAACTCAAGTTGCATTAGAATGGGATATGACTTAATAATAAAAAGATAATAAACCGGATTTGTGTGCTTTGGAGTATGATGTGTGTTTATGTTAATGTATGTGTATATGTGCCTTCAACTTGTTTCTAATGCTTCAAATATGAGCTAACGGTTTTATACCGATTGTTGTAGATTGCCTTGCAAGTTAGGAATACGGCCGAGAGATTCGGAAGAGTGGGCAGTCGGGGTTCCGTACATTTTAGGAGTGGGTTTTGGGTGTAGTCGAGTTTGTATATTGTTCATGTATATTGTATGTCGCATGATGGCGTTTGGCCTTTGGTGTTGTATATCGGCTGAAGTCTTTTTGTTTTATGCTTTCGGGTTTCATTACATTGCATAAAAATGTATTTTTGTTTTGGCATTTATTTGTGTCTTGTTGCAAGATCCGATGAAATTGTTGTCAGGCTAAGGGTCGGGACCCATTCTGAGGTCTTGCCCGTAGCATCCCGAGTCCCGCGGATTTAGGGTGATACATGTTTCACCCCCACACGCAGCAAGACTCCCCTCCTCCTCACCCTTACCTTTTTGTGTATCCTCCAACTCTCTGTACTAACAATCCCGTTGTGCATCACATTTGCATTTCAGGACAACCACCCTCCCTAACCTCATCACCCCCTTCGATCTCCATCTACAGCACCGTCCCTCTTCAACCCTTCTCGTCTGGGGCTGACGGAAGACGCCCACCATCTTTATATCCTTCCTCATGTCCACCTTGCCCTATGGAAATTACCACCACTCTCATCGCCGGAAGCAGCATCCCTCCGGCCTCCCTCCTCTGTTTCTTGAGCACCTTCGCACCGATAGCAGCTCTCCTTCTCTAGGAACTAGACTGGAGGTCTCCGCCGCTGCACCGTCGGGGAGACGTGCCCTGTCGACGCCGGGGAATCTACGTCGTCTCTGCCTGCACAACCCTCGCCTTCCCTAGACTTGGAGCCAAGAGTCACCGTCGGACAAGCATCTACCCACTTCAACGCCGCCGCTCTACCCTCCCTACCGCCGTCGCCTTCAAGGACCATCGCCGGAGCCCCTCCCTTAGGCGATGTTGCCCGCTTCCTCCCTCGCCTACTTGCATGTCGGGAACGCTCCATCCACCACCTCTACATCTTCCTCTTCCCCAACGTCCATTGCATCCATCGGGTTGAAGAAACCCTTTACTTTAACTTATATCGGGGCCCCCTATGTTTGGTCTAATTACAGTTTTGTACCCATCTTTTGTATTTGCATTCATGGCCCACTGTTTGGTTTTTTGCATATATGCCCCTGGTTATATAATTACAGTTTTGGCCCAAAGGTTTTGTTTACAGAAAAAGGTCCAAGTTTCTAGAGTTGTATATTGTGCCCGGAAAATGTATTTGCGGGTTTTAAACTTGGGTTTTACTTTGAGTTATATTCTTATTTATATATACGATATATATTATGCCCTTGCTGGATTAATTTCGGGTTATGACTCAAGGATTTAATTGTGGATTATGACCCATATTTTATATATTGGATAATTTACCCGGAAAGTGTTTTTGAGATTTTAACTCGGTTTTTAGTACGGGGTTTATTCTTCTTTTGTATATACATTATATACTGTGCCCAAATTTAGCGTTATGCTAAAGTTGTTTAGTTTGGTGCTAGGTTCGGAAGCGCCCCGATTAAGACCAAAGAATCCACATCGACATCCATTAATCGTCTTCCGTCTTTTGACGTCACGTGAGTACCCTCTCCCCCGAGCTTATAATCTTACCTCGATCTAGTTATGTTTAGTACTATCATGCTAGGTTGGATGTAGCATAACCTAGAGTGAATGCCAAGTAGTGGCTTTGGACCTTAGGTGAGTGTTTGAGGATTGTGAGTTGTTGTGAGGCTTGAGGTGTTGATTTTATCATGTGAGGTTGTTTATTGCTTTAAGTTGTATGTTGAGCTTGTGAGAATTTAGGGGTTGAGGTTCTATGATTGTCGAGGTTGTGAACTAGTACGTGAGTATCCTAGCAAAGAGTGCTAGAGTCGAGATCATCGAGACTAGGAACGAGTTGTCCTAACATGTGAGTTGTACGACCTTGTATAGGTCATTTGGGCTAGAAGTCTAAAGACTTCTAGCATGAGAGATAGATGTTGATCTTGTGCCTCATTTGGTCAAGCTGAGAGTATCTTCCTACGTGAAGCGGAGTGCGTTATATTTCGGGTTGAGCGTTTGAGACAAGTAAGTCTCATGACTTACTTAGCTTGTATTTTTCGTATTAGTTTTGATGCGTGTTTGGTGGTGTGTATTTTATTGTTTATGTTATAACAACAAAACCGGAAATAGGATTACCGACTTTATATTATTTTGGCCCAAGTGTACAATAACGGGCGGTGACATCATCTACCTAGCTCTTGCGAGAATCTAGGATGTTCTCGGCGACTAGTCCGTGCGGGTAGACAGTCGGATGCATCAGTACCATACCTTGCCGGTAAGTAGGGACCGAGGTGAGTTTCGGGAGATTCTCGTGTCACAAAAGAAGTTGAATTAGAATGGGATATGACTTAATAATAAAAAGATAATAAACCGGATTTGTATGCTTTGGTGTATTTTGTGCGTTTATCTTGACTTACGTGTGTTTCTGCCATCACCTTGATTCTAATGCCTTGAATATTAGCTAACGGTTTTATACCGATGTTGTAGTTGCCTTACAGTTTAGGAATTCGGCCAAGATATCCAGAAGAGTGCGCAGTCGGGGTTTTGTACATTTTAGGGGGGGGGAGGGTTGGTTGGAGTCCTATTTGGAGTTTTGTATATTGTATTTGTAACACCCTAAGTTCTTTGAACTCGGGAAGCTACTAGTTAGGACCTCACAATGGGTCCCGACCTTGGTTTAACAACAACTTTACTAGGATCTTACAACAAAACACAAATGTATTTAAAACAATTTCAAGGACTTACCTGAATCAAGTTTGACTCTTTTAAGTCTCAACTCCGTATGTAACCGTCCAAACTCAATTGCCTGTCATAAGAGGCAAGCGGATCAAAATACGTTCCATATTCTTAGAAGTCTATAACTTCTAAGATGTGCAAACCCATCATAAAAGTAATTACTAAAATACCCTCCTAAGAGTGAATAACCATTTTACCCCTAGTGTCCAACCATAGAAATATTCTACAAATATTTCTAAAATTTACTATGAGGCCAAAAACTCCAATCTAACAGCTACATGAGAGCTCTAACTATCTTGGAAGATTTTCCAACTTCCTAACTTCCATGAAAACTCGTTAAGGGTCCTAGTTTACCTCAACCTAAAGCCCTCGGACAAAAATCTAAAAATCCTATAGAAAACTCTCAATCTTATATGCTTTGTACTCTACTCATATAAGCAATGAAATCTCCAACAAAATTATTCAACAACCTCACACAAAATCCTCAAGTTGACCCCTCATCCTTAGATTCCCATACTTAGCCAAAAAAACTGAGTTTTTCACAAACTACACTAACAGCCTACTTTGAAACCTTATAGATCTAGATCCGACCGTTGGATCGACTCCCACTTTTGATACATACTAGTATGTGTATCATTCTACACTCTATAAAATTTGAACGGTGGAAACACAATTTAAGACATCGAACAAACTACTGTAAGTTGACGGTTTAAGACAAACTTTAGAAACCAAAACTAAAACTGGACAAGGTCAAGGTTTCGATCCTCACCCCCAGCGTGTCGGATCTGTATGCTACCACTCATCAGTCGTCACCAGTTCAAATCCTACTTGACAATTTTGTGGCCAACTCGATGAGGAGAAGCAAGGTAGGGTTGGTCGGTAGGGGTGGATTCTCGTGCCCAGCGAGGCCGGAGGTTCCTTGTCGTAGCAACCAATGGTTGATGGATCTGTTGAAGCAAAAAGGGCTTAGATCTCTTTCCAACGCATACCAAAGTATCAAGAACTGGTGACTTACTCACCTTTGTGCAGTCTACATTATAAATTGTTTGCCTCTGCCGGGAGTTGACGACAAGAGGTGGAAGAGAGTGCTGTCCAAGATGCACTGGTCAGAAGAAGGGGAAGAGAAAGAGAGGGACAGAGAGATAGAAGCACACCTTGGTGGAGGAGGTCAGCAGCGTCGCGTGCAAGGCCTGGGAGCGAGGGCTACTGTTACTGCCTCTGTCGGGGATGGAGAACACGGTCTTGGAGGCTAGCCACGGGCATGGCGCTGTGTGTGACGAGGAAGAGAGCGAGGGGTAGGAGAGATATAGGAGCCCTGACTTTCCGATCGAGTAGGAGGGGAAGAGTGGCTACAGTTGCATCTGTTGGGAGCTCGAAGAGGTGGTTTCCATCGGCCTACGTGAACAAGAGAACCGGAGATTGGCTTGGCGTCGCTGCTAGGGTGGCCGAGGATGGGGACTAAAGACAGAAGGGTCGGCTAGGGCTGGATCTCGTGCGTGAACACCAGGGGAGTGGCAAGGGATTGTTTGCAAGTCTACTTCTGAAGGAAAGATGTGAAAGAAGGGAGGAAATGTGCCCTGGTACTGTGTAGAAGGAAGGAAATCTGGCTACTAACGTGTGAAGACCGGCGCTGAATGTGGACGTAGGAGCGGGTCACGTGCATCTCCTCCTTGCTAGACGTGTGGTGTGCAGGCCAAGGGTGTGGAAAATGAAAGACGGTTACAAGGATGAGGAAGTAAGGCAAGGTGATGGGTTGATCAAAAACCCTGATGGGCCCGGGTGACAGCTATATACAACAGGCCTTGCTGATGGGCCCAGATGGGGAGTCCATGCAAGATCTAAAAAGCCTAGCGTCTAGCTTTTATTTTGGTCTCCTTGATGGGCCCATTCCATCTAGTATCAAACTTAGAAGAAATTTGTAGGATGTGTATGTTATGTGATTATAACTTCTCACATAAATTAAATAAATCTCTTCAAGATTATGATAATGATTGTCGTGTAAAATATAGAGTTTGTCGAAATCCGGTTTGACCTGGGACCATACGGAATTAAATTTTCGGATATTACATCAGTACTCCCTTAAAATGAGTTTCGTCCCGAAACTTAGTATAAAGAAAATTGTTACGATAACTTTCTATAAATAGAACCGGGGTATCTAACTTGTCTCCCAAAGAATCTTCGCGTTACTTTTCGACACATAAAAGTATCACTCTAATATCACATGCAAGCAATACATGAAATAACAAATACTTAAACATAAAAAAAATCATATGTGTAGTCAAATAGGTTACATAGATCAAGGTCCGAGCACTAACTCGTTGGTGCTGAGGTGGCAGCTAACCCCGCAACGGACTTAAGGTAAGTTCTCCTAAAGTTATCCTCTGCCTCTCGGTGGCCTCGTCGGCCCCTCATCTAAACCATTGGGTCAACAACATCGGTATATCCTTAGACCGTAGGAGTCTAGTAATGCGCTCTAGGACGGTCACCGGATACACTATAAATTATGATTTGGCTCAACTATCAAATCCTTATAGTTGATGATGTGTACCCCCTCCAGTATGTTCTCTCCCAACTTAAGACATGTGGGACACTGGGTGTACACCCTCTAGTATGGGTAAGAATGTTAGTCGATAAATAACTTTTCAATCTACCTTAAGATATCAACAATTACTATTCTAAACTTAATTCCGACTCTTTTGATGACTTTACCAAAATAGCTATAAAATTTTATTCCTTCGGCTGAATCCACTCACTTCCGACCTTTCGGAAGATCCCAACTATCAACTTTGAAACGAAGTTCTTAGACATCTACCGGCACTTTACTAAGTGCCTAATGCTCTTTGTAATACAACTTGTTTGGTCATGTTTCCTTATTGTGACTTAGTCGGGTCTTTCCTCCGTTAATGATTTATCACCTACTTCCATTTGGGTCCTAAATTTGATATAATTCAACAATTTAAATCTGGTAGTCCTTCTCTGTGTTTCATTGACGTCCTCCAATTTTTATAGATCTTTAATATATTACTGACTCAACTCAAGCTTCTTACCTAGTTTCCAAGATCTTAAGTGGAAAAGGATGTGTCCTGAATGATGATACTAGAGACAAGATGATCTGACATCACCGTCGTTTGATCATATCCACTCAATAAATGTTAACACACCATCATCATTGCACTCTTTTATCCATCACGTCTATCAGACCGATAATATTTCTCTGACTCGAAACGCAACTCGGATCCGATCCGATATAACATTACACGTAAACTCTACCCGAGATTATGCCTTCTCTATGCGCGATTACTGAGTTGCAAGTGTACTCCTGCCGCTTATTTCCTTATATGTCTTCCGACTCAGTAGGGTAGTTACTCACTTTGAGTTTCCTAGGGTAAACCCTGCACAATACTTTTATTACGTCTTTCATTCTTCTCCTAATCCATCAAGAAAACTCACTCTAGAGTACTCCATTAGTATAGAAGTGAAAACCACTTGTCTGGCAACATCTAGCGAAGCCGTCATTCTTCACTTGGATCCATAATAGGGTACTACTACCTCTTTATAACCTCTATATGCATATACTGTATTTCTAGTCACTCCACGTCGCCTATCTCACGTCCGTTCCAAACAAAATGCATATCACAACCTATCATCATTTTAAACTCGACACGTCGTTTTTCTGTACCATTGAGCTTCCTCCTCTGTGAGTTAGGACCCACCACGCTTCCGCTGCGCTACTCTGATAGTTCTGTTGTCATCCATCAATCATAAGGACATTTTCTGTGAATCCAAAGTGATTGTCCCCCAAAACTCTTTCTCCCGATTACACCATAAGTCCTATATATCCGGATGAAGTATCAAGAACCTTCCTTACTTGCCTTAAGGAAATAAGATAACGGTTAGAAGACAACCTCTCCCGTTCACTTTTTGCATTCTTCTAATACGGATCCAAACTCTTTGACTCAACCGGAGTTTGATCCGAACTAGCCATTACAAAATCTCTAACATGGCTCTCTTTATACCTTTAGTTCATCCAAGAAGGTTGTCGTTGCCTACTTGTGGAACTCCTACAAGGCGTCGGTAAAGCTACCTCGTTAATCCCCATTCACAAATATCTCCTTTTAACGGTAAATAACTTGTCAATACCAAACAACACTTGCACTTCCTCGGTTAACGTCGGTCAGTCTATAATTGACTTATCTCAATTTCCCAAACTTGCTTTTCTCATACCTCTTTTGCCGTTGAATTTCCTGGTGAGCATTACTTACTCGAGTTCCTCCATTTATACTCCGTTAACTCGTTCTACATTACAAACTTCCAGTTCCTCCATGAGCTAACTCCATTTCTCGATTCCAACTGCGTCGTCCATCTGACATCAATGGTCCTTTCTAGGTCTTCCAATATAGCTTGTAAGAAAGTCTACACGACTCTCTGACCTTAACTTCCATCCACTTACGGTTTATCTGGTATGGAATGCTACGCACACTCTATCATGATTGACATAGAACCTTATCAAAATCATATACTTCTTGCTCCTCTAGTTCTTCTTTTACAATCCATCTACCATCCATTACAAACTTCCAGTTCCTCCATGAGCTAACTCCATTTCTCGACTCTCTGTGATACGTACCCTTTTCCTAGCCAGTAGGTAGTAAATCACGCACACGATTCCCTTGGCCTCCAATGACAAAAAAGGGGGTCCTTCGTGGCCGTCTAGACTTTGTTCTTAAGTTCTTAATTAGAGTTATTGGCTCGAACTCACTCCATGTTACTATTAAGGATACTAGCACTTGTATCGATTTAGCTTCACATTTGTCGTCGTTGATCTCTTGAAGGGCCCTCCAGATGTCTAAAAAAACTAATTCATAAGTCTATGGTTATTCTCCTTATTTGCCAACCAGTTACCGCTAGTTGACCCGCACGTTTTATTTCTCAGTTATTACCATCTACTCTGTAGTTGACCTTCTATAAGATCACGGACTTATTGTTCTTCTCTCTCTTTTGATGTTTGATACACTTGGTGAAAATCTATCTCCTCTAGTTTCTTTGTTAATACCCGTTTAGCTCTTTCCACAGTCTGCACTTCTCTTGTTCTCTTATGAGATCACTATACTCTTGTTCTCTTATGAGATCACTATACTCTACTGAGTCAAGTCATAGCATTTATTTGTCGTCAATGAGTTTATAAATTCTTCTACAATAACTTGTAACCGTGTCTTCACGATTCTTCTTACTTTGTTCACCGTCTATTTGCGGTTCCCTGATATGGCCGTTAATGTTGGTAACATAAATCTTTATATAAATGAGAAGTTATTGTGGACTCTCTAGTCCACCAAAATCACTTTCCCACATTCTTCCCCTTGATTGGTGTTGTTTTGATCATGCTACCTTTATGAAAATTCATTGTCTCAGTTTTAGACTTCTAGTTTCTTTGATACTTATGTCGAAGTTCTTTCCAAATTTCCGTAAACTTGAAGGACTCCACATGCTTCAATGGTTTCAAAATTTATTTCTCGTCATTAAACTCACTCTCTGTCTTTGTACCCTTTAGTCTCTCACAACTGGGTCAACACCCTATCTTCCTTGTACTCTCATGCCCCTGCTTGCATCTGGCGGCGCCCGCCTCGATTTTAACGTCCTTACTCCGCAAGTCTTTGTTGTACTCCGTTCTATATGATTCTTGTTCCCTTATTGTTATATCTAATCCGATCTCTTGTCGTCTCTTGCGTGATTCTTCTAATTCATCTCTCCGCTTCATACGACCTAGTCTCTTGCATGACTTCTGACCGAAGGTATTTCTATGGTCGTCTATACCCAATCAAAAGTAAATCCCGACTTAACACTAAGAACAAGTATAGTGATTAAGTAAGGGTCGAACCCAAGAGAGTTAAGGTGTTTTAGATACAATTATCGATTATAATGACAAGTGATACAAAGGGGGGGGGGGTTTGGTTGAATTGATGCACAAAAACTTATGAAAACGGTAAATGCGACAATTAAAACAATAATGGATGAATCTACACTAGGTTGATTCTAAGCATGCAATTGCTACTTTGGTGCATTCCTTTTACAAGTTTTTAAGTAATCTCCCGTCTCGATCATACATATGTGTTGAGCCAACCGGCATCAACACAACTTAATCTATTAAAGTTCCGTAAACCTAGAAGAACAAATAACAAGTTAGCATTCAAACCAAGACTAAGGGATATGAAGAGAAGATTAAAACCGTTAAACTTATCTTTATATTTGTGTTCCTTTTCTTTAATGTCATAAAGGTGGTGTAAATAGCCGGAGTAAAGCTTCTAGCGTTACACCGCAGGGGCGGCCTTCAGGACTCGCAGGGACGGTTTAGGCAGAATTGGTTGATCTACTTCAGAACCGCTGGGGCGGCTACACAGCTCCATTGGGGCGGATCTTTAATGCACTTAAACGTTTGACCTTTCGCCTTCTTGACGTTTCTGATGTCAAGGCACAGGGGTGCCTTAAGGCCAACGTAGGGGCGGTGACACAGACTCTTCACCTTCCAGCTTCCAAGGCGAGGCGCAGGCTGGGCGCAGTGGGAGGCATAGGGGAGATGATCTTCGTCTCGTCAAGGCAAGTCACCGCAGGGGCGGGTGCAAGGACCCGCAGGGGCGGTAAGGCAGCAGAAGCTTTGCTTCGTGATCGATCTTCACTCCTAAGTGCTTGTAGCTCCTTCTTTAGCTTCTTTTCATCTTCTTCTTCTGGACCAAGGAGTTAGTAGCATAAACTGACACTAATGCAATAAAAAGACTCTATAAACTACCCTAATTGATAGTAATTCCATCACCTATCAAACTCCCCCATACTTAGACCTTTTACTCATCCCGAGTAAAACAAATGTCATCAACTAGACTGAAAGGCCTCAGGAAGCAAGGGGAAGAAAGAAAAATAATGGAAAACAAGAGAAAAGCCAAGAAAGAAAGAAGGAAAAGAGAGGAAATGTGAGAAAAAGAGAAACTACCATCCTTATTGCTCAAAGAGTGGCCTACCCGGACAACCTCCTTATGACCCCCCTTCTTATGTCGCCAAAACGCCGGGAGGGAAACCTACACTCGGTGTCGCTCATCTTGCCAAGGCGCCCTTTCGGGTTTTCACCTTGCCACTCTTCTTCTTTTCTCACTTAAACTCACATCCCTCAAGTCCAATTTTGCACCAACCTAAGGTTGGTCGGACTACCTTCTTTTTACCTAAACCGCCCTTTCGGGTTTTTGGTTTATCCAAGGATTTTCATGCCTTTTTTCACTTCTTTGGCCTTTTTTTTTCAAACTGATTTCAACAAAGCAAAACAAATGCCAAAAACAACACAATAAACTGTACAAGCAATGATATATATCCCTCCCCCATACTTGAAGTGCACTTTGTCCTCAAAGTGAAAATGAGTCAAAGATAAGTGTGGGAGAAGGGAAAGAAATGTACCCCTCACTGGGTTGGTCCGGATGGACCACCAGGACCCTCCTCCGGTGGGTAGGGGAAGTGGCGGAAGAAATGCTCCTGGCGGCGGTGAAGGGTGTCAATCCGGTCCTCCTGAGCCTCCATCCTCTCTCGAAATGAAGTTTCATAGCTAGCCTGCCAAACTAGCTGCTGAGTCTCCAACTGCCGCTGATGAGCCGCCTGCCAAGCATCCTGCCGGCGGTCAAAGTGAGTGGTCATGGAGGAGGCGAAGCTGGATTGCCACGCCTGCTGCTGCTCAAGCATGGACCGCTGATACTCGCTCTGCCATGCCTGGTGCTGTGTAGTCAAAGCTGCCATCTGAGCCTGCAGACTCTCCATCGTCTGACTGTCGTGTCCCGCCGTAGGCATCTCCTCATCAATGGTGTGGGCCCTGCTAGAGTCGGCTGCGTACCTCCCAACAATATCAACTTGAGGCCGTCTCGGAGGGACAGGGTCAGCCGGTACATATAGGTCGGAGAGCTCTTCTCCCAATGGGAGTCGATGGGGCAGATATGTGATGTGACTCCCATCTGCAAGGGAGATCCAGAACCGATGCTCCCCGTCTCTCCTGAGGAGCCTGCACCTCCTCAATAATCCTTCGGTGTATAAGGGTGCCTCCAAACCTTCTTCCAATGGAGGAAGATCCATCACTCGTGCAGCTAATAGGGTTAGGATTCCTCCTCCAACGATGTCGCGAGGCTCGTTCTTCCTAATCCGCTTAAGAGCGGTAAGGAAGAGATAAGCCCAATATGGCACAAACTCATTGGGAAGACAAGCGTATAGCAGTGGAAGGTCCTTAAGAGCGACCTTATTCTCTTCCTTGTGTCCACAGAAGACACTCATGAAGACCTTTGAGATGAGCCTTAAACAAGGGTGAGTGAATTTGTTGGAGTACTCACCTCCTGCATGAAACTCACTCCTAGTGGCGGCTTGCCAAAATTCCAACAAATCAGGCATCAGAATGGGTTCCATCCAGTCATCAGAAGCTGCTATGGTCACCCCTAATGCCTCCTGTATTTGGGTGTAATCCAACGTGTATTTCCTCTTGTTGTACTTGAATCAAAGCCCAACACACAATTGGTCTTCCGCCTCCATTTTGAATGTGGCTATGAACTGTCTGCTGAGGTCGGGGTGTGTTGGAGCGGTCTTTATCAGAAAATCACCCAATCCGCCATTGTTTAGAAATTCCTGCATACTCTCCAACATCCCTAGATTTTCCAAGGTGGAAACATCAAGGAATTAGGTTGCATGCACCTCTTGGCTTTGAGCAATCCTATACCGATCCTTCTCACCTTCCGTCAACTTGTATTTCCTTTGTGGTTCCATCTCTTGCAATTGATTAAGTGAAAGAGTTAGAAAGTTCAGCAATTTGATCAAGAGACGAACCTTCTATCGTAATATCCGCAAGGGCGGCTGCAAGAGGCGCAGGTGCGGTTTGACGCAGGGGCGGGAGCTTGCAGGCGCAGGTGCGGGCGAAGAGTAGAAGGAGATTTGGTTGTTCGACGAAGGTGGTGGCGATGGTGGTTTTCCGATGTTTTCTTCTGTTGTTGCAGCTGTCGCCGGAGGTGGAGCAGTCGAGCGAGAGTGGAAGGGTTGTGTGTGGTGGAGGTTGTTCGTGTTGGTAAGGGGGTGGTGCCACTAGGTTGCCGGAGGTGGCGCAGGGGCGCGGCGAGGCGGGTGGCGATGAGTTGCTGGAGGGCGCAAGGGCGTGGGGGGGGGGGTGAGGCGGCTAGGTTTCGATGAGTGAATGGAGAGGGAGTGGAGAGGGTGATAGATGTAGGTTATTTTTAGGAAGTGTATATTTTTTTCTTTCCTTTACTATACCGCAGGGGCGGTGTGTGTCGTCGCGGGGGCGGTGACAAGAGAGAGGGGGTCTGCAGTCTCAGTGCCGGGGGCGGAGCTGAGGGTGCGTGTCAAGGGTGGCCGCCGCAGGGGCGTAGGGTTGGCACCGCGGGAGCGGTGACCTACGTGAGCATACGCAGGCCTAGTGCCAGGGGTGGCGCTGGCTAGGGTTGTCGCTGCAGGGACGGGTGTTAGAGCCATAGGGGCGGTTTTCTTGACAGAAGCTCCTCTTCTTATTCCTTCGGGTTGCCTCCCGAATTAGCGCCTTTGTTTTACGTCGTTGGCTTGACGTAAGGATTCTTCCTCTATGTTTGAACATCTTCCTGCATGCCTTTTGGGTTTATAACCGTTTGTGACGGTAATCCTCCGGAGGCCCTAGTTTCAATTTTTTTAATGGCTTCCGCCATTTGACCAACCTGCTTCTCGAGGTTCTTGATGCTTGATTCTGTTGTTTGGACATGAGTTGCAAAGTGTTTAGTCAAAACCTGCAACATATCTTCAGTTGAGTGATACTTACCTTGGCGGGGCTGCTGTTGTTGGTTTTGTTTATCCCTCCAACAAAAATTCTGTTGGTCACGCCAATTTGGCATGAAATTCTGTGCAAAGGGAACGTTTCTAGGTCTTTGCTGCTGTGGTTGATCATAACCCATTGCGTTTACTTCAGCATCGTCATCTTGAACTTGTGGACACATGTCCGTTGGATGATACGGGTCAGCACAAACTCACAAGCTTTGAGCTGTTGCGATGTTCCCATAAGTGTTAACCTCTTCACCATTTCCTTCAATTCCGCCAGCTCGGTGGAAATCTCACTCTTCCCGGAACTCACAGCATGAACTCCTTTCTTAGCCGGGGTCCTTCCAAAGTTCCGAGTCCCTTCCGCTAGTTCCTGTATCTTTTCCAAAGCAAGGTCAGGAGTAGAGTTCAGAATATTACCTCTGCAAGCCGCATCGACGATCCTCCTTTCATTTTCTAGCAAGCCATTGTACAAGTACAAGACTAGATCTTGAGTTGAATATCCGTGAAAAGGACAGCTGGACCGGAGGCGTGCAAACCTTTCGATGTACTCGTAGAGAGTTTCCGTTGCCTCTTGCTCGATGTTGCTTCTAGCTTTCTTCAAGCTATTGGCCTTTTTAGCTGGAAAGTATTTTTCCAAGAATACTTTGTGAAGGTTCTCCCAAGTGTCAATACTCCCGGATGGAAGGTGATAATACCAATCATCCGGCGAATCTTTGAGTGTGAAGCCGAATGCCCTCATCTTGATCTGTTCTTCGGTAATGTTGGCCGGCTTCATGCTCATACAAACGGTGTGAAACTTCCCAAGGTGCTTGATGGGGTCTTCACCACTTAGCCCATGGAAGGATGGAAGCAAGTGAATAAGGCCCGGCTTGAGCTCAAAGTTGACTCCTTCCCCTAGTGCCGGTATAGCGACCGCAAGAGGGTTTTGAGCCAAAGTAGGCTGCGTAAGTTGACGAAGAGTACGGTCAACCATCTCTTGTTGTAGTTGTTGTTGTCTTCGTTGCCGGATGTGCGTCCTCTCAATTTCAGGATCAAAAAAAGCAAAGCCGGAATTAGTAGCACGGGTTTGAACCATAAAAATGGTTCAAACCAATAATCAATAATAATAATAAAACACAAAAACTCCCCGACAACGGCGCCAAAATTTCACTGAAGGTAATTCTATGGTCGTCTATACCCAATCAAAAGTAAATCCCGACTTAGCACTAAGAACAAGTATAGTGATTAAGTAAGGGTCGAACCCAAGAGAGTTAAGGTGTTTTAGATGCAAATATCGATTATAATGACAAGTGATACAAAGGTGGAGGGGTTTGGTTGAATTGATGCACAAAAACTTATGAAAATGGTAAATGTAACAATTAAGACAATAATGGATGAATCTACACTAGGTTGATTCTAAGCATGCAATTGCTACTTTGGTGCATTCCTTTTACAATTTTTTAAGTAATCTCCCGTCTCGATCATACATATGTGTTGAGCCAACCGGCATCAACACAACTTAACCTATTAATGTTCCGTAAACCTACAAGAACAAATAACAAGTTAGCATTCAAACAAAGACTAAGGGATATAAAGATAAGATTAAAACCGTTAAACTTATCTTTATATTTTTGTTTCTTTTCTTTAAGTAATTACAACCCGTTATCACTTAAAGTTGCTACTAGATTAAAGACTCGAACACGGAAGCTGTTAATCCTAGTTGTTTATATGCACTTTAGAACCTAAGGTGATCAATCTCAAGTAATAGTTCACATGCAATTAAACAATGGAGATCAAGGAAACACAAAGCATTACTGAATAAAAACTTATATTAAAAAGAACTTACAACCAAAGTAACAAAGCAGTTTCAAACCAACCCAATGTAGCAAGGGAGTTAGCAACTCATTACAATTGAAAACTTAAGTCTAAAATGGATTTTGTGGGGAAAAGTATGGATAATTCTAACAATCAGCCATGGACTATTTATACTAAAAAAGACACTTAATTAGGAGTAAATATCCGGCCTAAAACAACCACCTTTAATGCCATAAAGGTGGTGTAAATAGCCGGAGTAAAGCTTCTGACGTTACACCGTAGGGGCGGCCTTCAGGACCCGTAGGGGCGGTTTAGGCAGAATCGGTTGATCTTCTTCAGAACCGCTGGGGCGGCTACAGAACTCCGCTGGGGCGGATCTTTAATGCACTTCAACGTCTGACCTTTCGCCTTTTTGACGTTTCTGATGTCAAGGCACAGGGGCGCCTTAAGGCCAACGCAGGGGCGGTGACACAGACTCTTCACCTTCCAGCTCCCAAGGCGAGGCACAAGCAGGGCGCAATGGGAGGCGCAGGGGAGCTGGTCTTCGTCTCGTCAAGGCAAGTCACCGCAGGGGCGGCTGCAAGGACCCGCAGGGGCAGTAAGGCAGCAGAAGCTTTGCTTCGTGATCGATCTTCACTCCTAAGTGCTTGTAACTCCTTCTTTAGCTTCTTTTGATCTTCTTCTTCTGGACCAAGGAGTTAGTAGCATAAACCGACACTAATACAATAAAAAGACTCTAAAAACTACCCTAATTGATAGTGATTCCATCACCTATCAACTTCCTATTCCTTCTATCTGAGTGACTTGGGAATTTCTTTCTCATCCGGTTGTACTTGTGGCGAAAATTATCTCAACATCTTTACTTCTTTGCCCACCCGTTCTTCGGGTGATTTATAGGGTCATCAGGACGCCCACCAGAGTATAATACTCAATCCAAGGTCTGAATCCATTGTCTCGGGTTGAAAACTCTTCAAGTCCGCTACCGATTTATCATGAGGCGATAATCGCTTCATGATATCACAACTAAAGAATATATGATATCCTTTAGGATACTAACATGCTACACATACACATATATAAAATCTTACACTAAAACCTATCAATATAAGTCTATATATTAACTCGCTTATCATTCCAAGTTGTAGAGATCCACAGAAATCCATTTTGAAAATCTTAGACCCCTTTCGGGTTCTAGTTATTTTATACATTCGGTCTTTTAGAAGATTTCAAGTACGATTGTTGGCAACCCAGAGTTCTGATACCATGTTGTAACACCCCCAAGTTCTTGGTACTCGGGAAGCTACTGGTTAGGACCTCACAATGGGTCCCAACCTTGGTTTAATAACAACTTTACTAGGATCTTACAACAAGGCATAAATGTATTTAAAACAATTTCAAAACATAATATTTTTATTGTATGAATGTACACATGTGACAGCCTTACAAAACATATATATATATATATATATATATATATATATATATATATATATATATATATATATATATATATATATATATATATACACAAAACATGCATGCCGTATGGAAGACTCCCTCGTCCCCATCTAATGAGTACGTGGACCCACCTTACCATCTTTTCCGGATCTCTCTACAACTGTCTATCTCTACAAAAACTTCAACACGTAATAACCGTTAGCTAACAATCCAAATATAAATAGAATAGGATAACACAAACACACTCAAATTAACATAAACACTCATCATGCTAACACACAATCCGGTTATTATCAGTTATCTTAGGTGATTCACCTTATTCTGTTTTAAAGTTGTGGCACGAGAATCTTATGATTTCTCGCCTTTGTTCCTTATCCAACTGGTGATGGTTTGGCACACCTCTACCGGTGGCATCCCCGCAAACCAAGTATGGACTAGTCCCTAAAAAAAACCCATCGTCCTCGGTATAACTAAGCAGAATGCCACCACCCGTTACTCTTAGGCCATATATGTAGGTCGGTCAATAATTTATAATAATAATAATAATAATAATAATAATAATAATAATAATAATAATAATAATAAGTATACTGATACACATATCATTCAAACACCATTATCATTATTCACACTCATATCTAGAAGTTAGCTAAGTAAGCCCAAAGGACTTATCTGAATCAGGTGTCACTCTTTTAAATCTCAACTCGGTATGTTACCGTCCAAACTCAATTGCCTGTCATAAGAGGCAAGCGGATCAAAATACGTTTCATATTCTTAGAAGTCTATAACTTCTAAGATGTACAAACCCATCATAAAAGAAATTACTAAAATACCTTCCTAAGGGTGAATGACCCTTTTACCTCTAGTGTCCAACCCTAGAAATATTCTACGAATATTTCTAAAACTTCCTATGAGGCCCGAAACTCCAATCTAACATCAACATGAGAGCCACTGTTATTGCCTCTGTCGGGGATGGAGAACACGGTCCTGGACGCTAGTCACGCGCATAGCGCTGTGTGTGACGAGGAAGAGAGAGAGGGGCAGGAGAGATATAGGAGCCCTGACTTTCCGATCAAGTAGGAGGGGAAGAGTGGCTACTGTTGCATCTGCTGGGAGCTCGAAGAGGTGGTTTCCATCGGCTTGCGTGAACAAGAAAACCAGAGATTGGCTTGGCGTCGCTGCTAGGGTGGCCGAGGATGGGGACTGAAGACAGAAGGGTCGGCTAGGGCTGGATCTCATGCGTGAACACCGGGGCAATGGCGAAGGATTGTTTGCACATCTACTGCAGAAGGAAAGATGTTAAAGAAGGGAGGAAACGTGGCTTAGTACTGTGTAGAAGGAAGGAAATCTGGCTGCTAAGGTGTGAAGACCGGCGCTGAATGTGGACGTAGGAGTGGGTCACGTGCATATCTTCCTTGCTATACGTGTGGTGTGCAGGCCAAGGGTGTGGAAAGGGAAAGACGGTTACAAGGCTGATGAAGTAAGGCAAAGTGATGGGTTGTGCAAAAACCCTGATGAGCCTGGGTGACATCTATATACAACCGGCCTTGCTGATGGGCTCAAATGGGGAGTCCATGCATGATCTAAAAAGGGTAGCTTCTAGCTTTTATTTTGGTCTCCTTGATGGGCCCATTCCATATAGTATCAAACTTAGAAGAAATTTGTAGGATGTGTATTTTATGTGATTATAATTTCTCACATAAATTGAATAAAATCTCTTCAAGATTATGATAATGATTATCGTGTAAAATATAGAGTTGGTCGAAATCCGGTTTGACCCGGGACCATATGGAAATAAATTTTCGGATATTACATCAGTACCCCCTTCAATTAAGTTTCGTCCCGAAATGTAGAATAAAGAAAATCGTTACGATAACTTTGTATAAATAGAACTGGGCTATCTAACTTTTCTCCCAAAGAATCTTCGCGTTACTTTTCGACAAATAAAAGTATCACTCAAATATCACATGCAAGAAATACATGAAATAACAAATACTTAAAATGTACGGAACCCCGGCTGCCCACTCTTCCGGATCTCTCGGCCGCATTCCTAACCTGCAAGGCAATCTACAACAATCGGTATAAAACTGTTAGCTCATATTCGAAGCATTAGAAACAAGGTGAAGGCGCGTACACACATACAACAACATAACACACAAGATACTCTAAACTCTAAAGCACACAAGTCCAGTTATTATCTTTTTATTATTAAGTCATATCCCGATCTAATTCAACTTAGGTTTTGTGGCACGAGAGTCCCCGAAACTCGCCTCGGTCCGTACTTACCGGCATGGATGGTGCTGATGCATCCGACCATCTACAGACACGGAATAGTCACCAAGAAACTCATAGCTCTTGCGGGAGCTAGACAAGTTTTCACCGCCCGTTATCATACCCTTGGGCCAAAATAATATATAAATGTCGGTGGTCCTATTACCGGTTTATTTGTTATAACGAAAGCAATAAACATACACCACCAAACACGCAATGAATATAATACATAGAATACGAGCTAAGTAACTCCGGAGACTTACCACATCGCAACACTCAACTCACAACACTCTCGCTTCCCTTGGGAAGTAGCCCACAACCTACTCACAAGAAGATAACAATATCAACAACTCGCTCAACTCAAGAAGTCTAGGACTTCTACACAAATGATCTACGCAAGATCATTTGACTCACATTCTAGGTCCGCATCCTAGGATCCTTCATGCTCACATCACACTCAACACAAGGTATAAGTCCTTAGACTTCTAGACTCTATGATCTCACAAACAAAACTCATAACACATACTAGGCTAAACATGCCTAGTCTCAACAACTCAACGGTAACCACTCTATGCTAGGATTCGCATATCCTAGCCCACAACTTCACAACCATAAACTTAGAATCTCACCCTCACAAGCCTCATAAGGAACAACCTTAAACACATCCCATGAACCACTCAAGAACATACAACATCAAACCTTAGGACATATCAAGATCCTCAAACACTCACCTAAGGTACAAGCCACTACTTGGCATTCACAACTACCCTAGGTCCACCCTAGGCATGCCACTAACATATATCAGCCTCTAATCAAAGGAATAAACCAAGAAGGAAGGAGTAGAAAAGCCTACTGTTGAAGAAACGCAGCTGCGGAAACAAGATGGCGCGACTGTGTGCTGAAGGTCACGGCCCCCGCGGCGCCAGTAGCCGCCCCCGCAGCGCCAGGAAATCCCGACGCCGCCCCCGCGGCGCTGCTCACCGCTCTTGCGACTGGCTAGATTCCGCCAAGCGGCGCCTAGTCCCACCCCTGCGGTTTGAGTAGTAGAACATCGTCTTCGACTATGGATCCTTGGCTCTAATGCTTACCTCTTCTTGCTAGGCCTTCTCCAAACACCAACCTCTGATCTTGTACACCTCTCCCCTACCTAATCGAGCTAAGAACAAGCACATGCAACGGATCTAAGGAAAAGGTTCCTTAAAAGCTTTATCCATGGAAATGGATGAAGGGGAGGGGAAGAAGAGATAACTAGCAAAGCAGGAGAAGTAAGGAAGGGGAAGAAGCTTACCAAAACTAACTCAAATCCTTCTCCACCGCTACAACTCACACACAAGAAAGATCTCTAAGAAGAAGGTCGAGAGGAAGCTCAAAGGAGAGAAGGGAAAAGCATAAGCGTGAATGAGGAAGAGTGAAGAGAGAGGGAGGGAAAAGGAGCTGCAAAAAAAGGGATGGGGAGACCCATTGGTCAGCTGCCCCATATGTCCCCTCACTCCATAGACCGAGGGGTCGGAAAGCAAAAGGGGAAAAATGGAAGGTCATGACGGGATTAGGAATGAAATTCCGTCACTCAACATCTCGTACCTGCGGGAAAACTGAGCCGCTAACGAAGGAAGGTCGATAAACCGCTCAAAGATCGGAATAAAAATTCCGGATGTTACAACTAATCCCCCTAAAAACAAGTTTTGTCCC
Source organism: Fagopyrum homotropicum (assembly GCA_033239125.1). NCBI lineage: Eukaryota > Viridiplantae > Streptophyta > Magnoliopsida > Caryophyllales > Polygonaceae > Fagopyrum > Fagopyrum homotropicum. Next base: position 94,248,800 of record BSWB01000002.1, on the reverse strand, counting down.
GAAACTTGCGGACGCAGAATTCTCGGCATAACTAACTCGGTACCCACTCAAAACTTTAACATGCAAACTCCCTAATCGATAACCATCACACACTCGTATAACCGCGTCAAGACCTCGCAAGGCTGCACACATACTCACATGAACCGCCTAACGCATAAAAGCCAACAGCTAACCAATCATACAACACATTCCAGCTCGGGGCACAAAACACATAACTCACACATGCACATAATATCTAACCCAACGGCCATCTCAACATAACTAGATTATCGTAAAAACTCCAACGAGGATACAATCGGACGTCCTCCCGGTAGGCTCATCGGCTCCTCGACTATCACTAGATCATCACAACCAGCATCATGTCTCGAGTCATACGTGTATTCTCTCGACCGTCACACCTGAAACCTGGTGAACATCCTCAACTCTCGGTGGTCATGCCAACCGGTAAACCGCTTCCCAACTCACGCCAAGATATCCAAAAAGGTTCGTAGAACGGAATCTCAACTTCCCTTAAATGCCCAACAAATGACGCCTCGCGTTTGTGATGCCCTTAACTCAACTCATCTTGAATCTGAACCCAAGAGGTCCGTACCACTTATTTGTTCACCCTTCTGGTGACTTAGCTCGGCCATCATTCGCCCTTGGACCAATGCTACTCGAGCGAGGTCGTTTCATACCTGCTCGGGGCTATCCCTCCATATACTTTCCAAATTCCAAGACCGCAGGCTATTACACTTCCATCCATAAAATGCCTTACAAAGGCCATCACAAACGAAATATCTTGACTATCTTAAAACGAAAGCTCAATCACAAAGGGGGTATCATGTCCGCGCTTATCCCTTATCTCGCACACACACTCTTTGTGCGGCATCCAAGATCACAAAAGTCCTCTCGAGTTGACTGAATATACGAGGATAGACTGCCACGAAAGGCCACTAGTATTCTAAGCGGCACAATCCCGGTGCCCATCCATCCCGAGACGAATCATCCATCTCGATCTGAGATCACGATACTCGGTATCCCAAATCATCTTGCTATAACTTAGAGGACTCTACAACTAGCCGACTCATCGGCCTTGTTTCCTAATATGGTGTAAAAACACGTTGTCCGGTCGGTCGATCCATACGACCTAGACTCGTCACCACTGTCACACGGTTTTAAACCGGTAATAACTTCTGTGGAGGTATCTTACCTCTTCCACTGCATAACTCGCGGTGGATGAAGTCCTCTTTCTCGTCTCATGGTGCTGAACTTGACCTGACGACGGTTCACATAAGGGCTATATACTTAGCCACCTCGGCCTTAAGCTTGTCTCGCTAATGTGAACATCCTATACCGGATACCTATTACCAATTCCATGATCTTAACAACGATCAACCCATAAAGGTAACTATGGGGTCTCCTCCTCGGAACCTTCTATTCCGGATCTTTCTCAAAGCCATTCAAAGACCATCTACGACCAAAGTCATTAACCGTCCCTATCCATTGCCTCTGCAAGGTACTCAACTCTTGTTGAGTAAGTATACATACACGTATCATACTCTTATTGTTCATACATGCCTGGCATGTTACTCTGTAGCCAAACCGACATCACCATAAGCACGCGTCCTAAAGCGGCTAACTTTCGACCCTTAGTCGGTCATTCTTGTTACATACCCGCCAATGTGTACGTACACAAGAAACCTATGTTACCTCATACGCAACCCAAGCCCCGCTTGGATGTGTCCATAATATCATACAGCCCCCATACTCGATGTTTGTGTCAAAGAAAACAAAATGGAGGTCACTCACCTCTTTTGCTTCTGTTTAAGCTCCACGGATAAGTCTCGGATCCCATGATCCAATTGTCTTCTTTAAAAGGGAAGAAAGTGTCAAAACCACCCCGCAACTCGGCGATTATGGCCTACCAACTTATAAGCTTTATATCTGATCCGCATCCCTTGAAGGTATTACCGAAACTATCACCTCGTTCTCAACTAATCTAGTGGATATTCACAACCCTCTATGCCTCTTAGGAGGTCACCTCGGATGTCTCAAACCGCCTAGATAACACTAGTTATCCTCTTATCCTGCATAACCGGTATCCTTGTCGTCCCATGTCAAGGTCGTTCCTCTTAATTCTGAGAGTACAACAAGGCATCGTCAAATCCAATCATAAGAATCATTAGTGCAACTCATGTATCATAACTGTCATAACAATCCTTAGGTTAGGGTCCACTTCGGAACCGCCTGAAACAACACAAATTTTGTGACTTCATCGTAACTCGATTCCGAAAACCGATGGATACTTATTTGTGTAAACTCCAACTCATCAATCGCACTTGTGATTTCAAATGGCTTCACTAAATTTGTAGTAACCATATCGGCCCTAAATTCCGCCTTATGAGGGTCCTTTCTTCTCTCCATCCAAATCTGGTGACATCTCAACTCCAAGTCGATCTAATCAAACATCGCAATCGCATGCAACTAGGCTTAACAAGCCATCCAATATAAAGAGGACACCCTTACTCGTCGTTCACCATACACATCTCTTGGAAATCCAAGTACAACTTCCCGACCCATATCTTTCCTAAAAAGTCATACCAGAATGCTCTGAAGGAAACACCATAAGAATTCTCCATTCCTACCACAGAACTTCTGACTCATGATCCCTCAGTTACCACCACCTTAAGCTTAAAACTTACAATGCTATTGTAGCTTCAGTCCTTCGTTTCACACCGTAGCCTTTATGGATCCTTTGATTGAGTCTAACAACTTTGACTCATCACTTGTTCGCATCACTTATCATTCGTTCCTTAAGAACGACATACCATGCATCTCCTTTCCATATCTTCCCATTTTCTTAAAGCAACTCAAGAAAGTTCACTTTCCTCCTGATCCACTACGTCCTTATATCCTGCTCAAACCTTAAAGGTTTCCAATCCGCGCCATTATTCCATACGCCAAATATTGAGACCTAAAAAGGTCACATAAAGGGTCATAGTCATCCCTCCCTGTGAGGTCTATTATTGTCACTTGCTTTAGCCATTCAACGTTATAATGCTCAAGACAATCACGCTTCTGCTGATGTACTTCTTACTATTGACATCTAACCATAGGGAAAACTCCAAGTTTTTGTTACGTTCCTTTATAGTCTCTGCTTAAGGTTATACCTCCCATCTACAACTTCTCAATAGGTAACCCGCACTTCATGCATCCCCGGTCATCATTGATAAGCTTGTGGCTGACCTTCTCTAAGGTCAACGACTTAGCAATCCTCTATACTTTATGTCACTATTCTCATGAAGGCTACCCTCCTTGGGGTGCTCTACCTCAACTCCGTTAGCTCCTTCCACGTTCTATGCTTTCTTCCTTTTCCATAACGTAACCATACTCTTCTAGGCCTCACGTTCCGTATAACTCGCCTTCATTGGCATAACCACACCTCATAACATCTTGTAAACGTGTCTTCTCAAAAAGCTCAAACATTATTTAGCAATTTCTTGCGTATCATTTGGGCATCGTCTTAAGTTTTTCCATAACTAAAGCTCCTTGTTGCGTCACTCCTCTCCTCGGGATCACGTCTACGCACACTTTTGTCTCCTTGGCGTTTCTTAGTCTTATCATCATAACAGAAATCGGTCAACTCCACGTGAATCTTTGCCATACAATTCTTCTCATAACTCTCGAAATTTTGACTCTTCACTTAACGGTACCTCGTAAGCTTAACTTACGGTATCCTACATCTTTCGCACCGGTTCGATCACTCTTCACATCATGACTCTAAAGCTTAGGAGCGTCTAAAAGAAGCTTTACTTCTCATAATGGAACACCGTATCTAACCTTGTGGGAATGCACCCATCTCCTTCTTGATTCACATCTTTAGTTGTCCCTGCGTCTTCTTGAAGAACTTATATACGTTATCTCTATCGGTCTCGTTATCTTTCCATTTGCGACTTCTTGGTAACCACTTCCACATCTTCATGTTACTCCTTTTTCTTGTATGGTCTCCGTTCCGATTTTTCTTAAGTTGTCTCGAGTTTTTGTTTTACTTGGTTGCCCTTCGTTTACGTCATCTCTAATCTTCTTCTTCGACATCCTTTTAAAAAGGCATCCGAGAAAGCCATGGTGTTTGTTAGCACGAAATGCTCAACTCGATACTTGAGCGTACTTCCCCACGTATGAACGTTATCTCAAGCCATAACGTCATCTTAACGGTAATGATATCATACTATCATCTTAACTAAAAGGTCCCATAACTTCATAAGCAACTATATATAATAAGAATCCGTATATAAGACTATATAAGTCTTATGTCCATATTACTACTCATATAACACATCCGGCAATCCATTACAACAATACAAGGTCCAAATATGTATTATAGTCCACATAAATAGCTATGCATATAAATCGCATCCATCATGCAACTACAATCCACATATACTATAGATATCTACATATATATATATATATATATATATATATATATATATATATATATATATATATATATATATATATATATATATAATCCAATAAACTAAGCTGCCGAGATCCGCGGAAGGAGTGGTGGTCCGTACATTCTAACCCCGACTGACTATGCTCGTGATTTTGAAAACGAAATTCATTTTAAAACGTAGAACCCTTGAGGGTTCTATTTCCTTTTATTCGGCCTTTAGAAGATTGTGAGTGCCATTGTTGTCAACCTAAGGCTCTAATACCACTTTGTAACACCTCGAATCCGCGGGACCCGGGAATCCTACAGGCGAGACCTCACAATGGGTCGCGACCCTTAGGCCGACAACAATTACACTGGATCTTGTAACAAGACACAAATAAAGGCCAAAACAAAAATACATTTTTATGAAATGTAATGAAACCCGGAAGCATACAAACAAAAGACTTCAGCCGATAAATAACACCAAAGACCAACGCTACACACGTGATATACAATATACATGAACAATATGCAAACTTGACTCCAACCAAAACTCACTCCTAAGATGTACGGAACCCCGGCTTCCCACTCTTCCAGATCTCTCGGCCGCATTCCTAACCTGCAAGGCAATCTACAACAATTGGTATAAAACCGTTACCTCATATTCGAAGCATTAGAAACAAGGTGAAGACACATACACACATACATCAATATAACACACAAGATACTCTAAAGTGCACAAGTCCGGTTATTATCTTTTTATTATTAATTTGTATTCTGTTCTAATTCAACTTAGGTTTTGTGACACGAGAGTCCCCAAAACTAGCCTCGGTCTCTACTTACCGGCATGGAATGGTACTGATGCATCCGACCGTCTACCAACACGGGATAGTCGCCAAGAACCTCCTAGCTCTCGCGGGAGCTAGACAAGTTGTCATCGCCCGTTATCATACACTTGGGGCAAAATAATATATAAAGGTCGGTGGTCCTACTACCGGTTTATTTGTTATAACGAAAGCAATAAACACACACCACCAAACATGCAACAAATCTAATACATCGAATACGAGCTAAGTAAGTCCGGAGACTTACCTCATCGCCACACTCAACTCACAACACTCTCGCTTCCTTTGGGAAGGAGCCCACAACCTGCTCACAAGAAGATAACTATATCAACAACTCGCTCAATTCAAGAAGTCTAGGACTTTTACACAAATGATCTACGCAAGATCATTTGACTCACATTCTAGGACTGCGCATCCTAGAAACCCTCATGCTCACAAGAAGATAACAATATCAACAAACTGCTCACAAGAATATAACTATGTCATCGGCTGGCTAGATTCCGCCCCCGCGGTGTCTCGTCCCGCCCCCGTGGTTTGACCAGCAGAACGTCGTCTTCTTCGTCTTCGACTGTGGATCCTTGGCTCTAATGGTTTCCTCTTCTTGTTGGGCCTTCTCCAAACACCAACCTCTGATCTTGTACACCTCTCCCCGACCTAATCGAGCTAAGAACAAGCACATGCAATGGATCTAAGGAAAAGCTTCCTCAAAAGATTCATCCATGGCAATGGATGAAGAGGAGGGGAAGAAGAGATAACCAACAAAGAAGGAGAAGTAAGAAAGAGGAAGAATCTTACCAACACTAACTCTGATCCTTCTCCACCACTGCAACTCACACACAAGCAAGATCTGCAAGAAGAAGGTTGAGAGGAAGCTCAAAGGAGAGAAGGGAAAAACATAAGTGTGAATGAGAAAGAGTGAAGAGAGAAGGAGGGAAAAGGACATGCAAAAAAGGGATGGGGAGACCAAAGGGTCAGTTGCCCCATATGTCCCCTCACTCCATAGACCGAGGGGTCGGAAAGCAAAAGGGGAAAAACGGAAGGTCGGGACAGGATTAGGAATAAAATTCCGTCACTCAGCATCTCGTGCCTGTAGGAAAACTAAGCCGCTAAGGCGGGAAGGTCGATAAACCACTCAAAGATCATAATAAAAATACCGGATGTTACACCCAAGAAGATGAAAGATGAAACAAGGAGCTTTGATCGAAAGACTTAAGATAACAACCAATAGGGACGTGAGTGGATGCTAACTAAGGATAGAATATTTGAGAAGATACACTTGCAAACATCATGAAGGAGATGGAGGAGTGGTTAAGCCTATGAAAGTGGGTCGTACGTCACAACAAGGCCGAGAAGGTATAGTTATCTATTTGAAAAAAAGGAAGCACGGAGTGTAGAATGACCTAACGGAGTTAAGGTAGAGTACCTTGGCAGGATAGCCTTCATTAGAATGGTAACATGAAAATATGGAAGAAGGGCAAGTCGTTGACCTTGGAGAGGGTCATCTATGAGTTAATCGGTGACCACCGAGAACGTATAGGTGCGGGTGGTCTACTAGGGAGTGTAGATGAGATATGTAACCAAGTGTGTGGATTACAAAGGAACGGTAACAAGATCTTGGAGTATTTCTTGGGGTTCAATGTCAGTAGTAAGGAGGTTTATCAACGGAAGCACACATGTCATGATCAAGTAGAATTGCAGGAGTTCAAATCACTAAATTTAACAAACCTCCAAGGGAGTGATTGTAACGACCTTGTGCAATCTTCTTAGGTCATGGGATTGGCATATGCGGGAATGTCACAGTTCAGAACTTTTAAGGTTTGATTAGGGTGAATAGAACTAGAAGAACCAAGAGGAAAGTGAGGCTTCTATTGTTGTTGTGCGTAAAGAGGATGCATGGTATGTTTGTTCTAATGAAATGGATGGTATTGTTTCGCAAGCAAAAGCGGAGTCAGATGTTTCAAACACATATGGAAGAGCCATGGTGGCTACGGCATGAAAAAGAGGACCTAGATTAGGGCAACGCTGCAAGATTAGAGTTATGATGTTAGTACTTGGTGAAGTAATGAGTGGATCTTTCAGTGATTGTTGTTGGGGAATTTTGCCTAGCGTTCTCCACGGGCATACTAGTACGGTTGTGATGGTTGTTCATGGAATACCAAGAGATGCTTAAGGTGACCAACAAGAGTAAGAGAAGACCGAAGTTTTGAAGTTTGTTTTCAATATGAGATGTACAAGAAGTACATGAAGAAAGGATGACTATGGTGAAAGCTTACGTAGAATACGAAGAGCTCCTCCCATATGTTGGGATGTTAGGAAAAGCGAAGAAGATAAGATCGATTTGTTATAAGGCATGATTAAGTCTTGTAGCTAGGACATTTGTGACTAAACATATGTGCAAGATGAAGAAATATTATTATCGTCATTCCATCGATGTAAAAAGGGCAATTAAGTTAAAATATTGCTTAACCAAGACTTCAATAGTCAGAAGACCCAAGCAAGTCCCTCGAGTTCATGAGATTAAGGATCTTTGAAAGAGGACGGTCTACATTGTAGCTACAGATGGTACAATACATGTTTTAAAAGGACGTCACCCCAACAGATCGGGGTAGATCATTAGTATCATGAACACTTGTCAAGTTTTAAGACAAGGTTGTGTCGGTCTTGTGTTATGGGATGAAAGAAGGAAAGACAAAAAAACCGAGATATCACGGATTCCAATACGTCAAAATGTGGAATTTTTCCACTAAGGTTGATCTTGGCGCACCTCCGACTTCCAAGGCGCCGTATAGGATGGTAAAGATACGTGAGTCGAAGAAGCATTTGAACGACCAGTTGCAAGGACTTGTTGATACAGGTTCATTAGAACCAAAAGGCATGCAGGAAGATGTTCAAACATAGAGGAAGAGTCCTTACGTCGAGCCAACGACGTAAAACAAAGGCGCTAATTCGGGAGGCAACCCGAAGGAATAAGAAGAGGAGCTTCTGTCAAGAAAGCCGCCCCTACGGCTCTAAAACCCGCCACTGCGGCGACAACCCTGGCCAGCGCCACCCCCGGCGCTGGGCCTGCGTCTGCTCACGTAGGTCACCGCCCCCGTGGTGCCAACCCTACGCCCCTACGGCGGCCACTCTTGACACGCACCCTCAGCTCCGCCCCCGGCGCTGAGGTTGCGTACCCCCTCTCTCTTGTCACCGCCCCCGCAGAGACACACACCGCCCCTGCGGTACAGTTTAGGAAAGAAAAAAAATACACTTCCCAAAAATAACCTACATCTACCACCCTCTCCACTCCCTCTCCATTCACTCTTCGAAACCTAGCCGCCTCACCTCCCACGCCCTTGCGCCCTCCAGCAACTCACCGCCACCACCTCGTCGCGCCCCTGCACCACCTCCGGCAACCTAGTGGCGTCACCCCCTTACCTACATGAACAACCTCCACCACACATAACCCTTCCACTGTCGCTCGACTGCTCCACCTCCGGCGACAGCTGGTGCAAGAGAAGAAAACACCGGAAAAGCCTCATCGCCACCACCTTCGTCGAACAGCCAAATCGCCTTCTACTCTTCGCCCGCACCTGCGCCTGCAGCTCCCGCCCCTGCATCAAACCGCATCTGCGCCCCTTGCAGCCGCCCCTGCGGATATTACGACAGAAGGTTCATCTCTTGATCAAATTGCTGAACTTTCTAACTCTTTCACTTAATCAATTACAAGAGATAGAACCACAAAGGAAATACAAGTTAACGGAAGGTGAGAAGGATCGGTATAGGATTTCTCAAAGCCGGGAGGTGCATGCAACCCGGTTCCTCGATGTTTCCACCTTGGAAAATATAGAAATGTTGGAGAGTATGCAGGAATTTCTAAACAATGTCGGATTGGGGTTTTTTCTGGATAAAGAACGCTCCAACACACCCCGACCTTAGCAGACAGTTTATAGCCACATTCAAAATGGAGATGGAAGACCAATTGTGTATTGGACTTTCATTCAAGTATAACAAGAGGAAGTACACATTGGACTACACCCAAATACAGGAGGCATTAGGGGTGACCATAGCAGCTTCTAATGACTAGATGGAACCCATTCCAACGCCCGATTTGCTGGAATTTTGGCAGGCCGCCACTCGGACTAAGTTTCATGCAAGAGGTGAGTACTCCAACAAATTCACTCACCCTTGTTTAAGGCTCATCTCAAAGGTCTTCATGAGTGTCTTCTGTGGACACAAGAAAGAGAATAAGGTCGCTCTTAAGGACCTTCCACTACTATACGCTTGTCTTCCCAACGAGTTTGTGCCAAATTGGGAATATCTCTTCCTTACCGCTCTTAAGCGGATTAGGAAGAATGAGCCTCATGACATCGTTGGAGGTGGGATCATATCATTACTAGCGGCACAGGTGATGGATCTTCCTCCATCGGAAGAAGGTTTGGAGGCACCCTTATACACCGAAGGATTATTGAGGAGGTGCAGGCTCCTCAAAAGAGACGGGGAGCATCGGTTTTGGGTATCCCTTGCAGATGGGAGTCACATCACATATCTGCCCCGTCGAATCCCATTGGGAGAAGAGCTCTCCGACCTATATGTACCGGCTTACCCCGTCGACTCCCATTGGGAGGTACGCAGCCGGCTCTAGCAAGGCCCACACAACTGATGAGGAGATGCCGACGGCGGGACACGACAATCAGATCATGGAGAGTCTGCAGGCTCAGATGGCATCTTTGACTACACAACACCAGGCATGGCAGACCGAGTACCAACGGTCCATGCTTGAGGAGCAGCAGGCGTGGCAGTCCAGCTTCGCCTCCTCCATGACCACTCACTTTGACCGCCATCAGGATGCTTGGCAGGCGGCTCATCAGTAGCAGTTGGAGACTCAGCAACTAGCTTGACAAGCTAGCTATGAGAGTTCATTTAGAGAGAGGGTGGAGGCTCAGGAGGACCATATTGACACCCTTCACCGCCGGCAGGAGCACTTCTTCTGCCACTTCCCTTACCCATCGGAGGAGGGTCCAGGTGGTCCATCTAGACCACCCCAGTGAGGGGTACATTTCTTTCCCTTCTCCCACATTTATCTTTGACTCATTTTCACTTTGAGGACAAAGTGCACTTCAAGTATGGGGGAGGGACATATCATTGCTCGTACAGTTTATTGTGTTATTTTTGGCATTTGTTTTGCATTGTTGAAATCAGTTTGAAAAAAAAAGAAAGAAAAAAGCCAAAGAAGTGAAAAAAGGCATGAAAAACCTTGGATAAACCAAAAACCCGAAAGGGCGATTTAGGTAAAAAGAAGGTAGTCCGACCAACCTTAGGTTTGTGCAAATTCGGACTTGAGGGATGTGAGTTTAAGTGAGAAGAGAAGAAGAGTGGCAAGGTGAAAATCCGAAAGGGCGCCTTGGCAAGATGAGCGACACCAAGTGTAGGTTTCCCTTCCGGCGTTTTGGCGACATAAGAAGGGGAGTCATAAGGAGGTTGTCCGGGTAGGCCACTCTTGGAGCGATAAGGATGGTAGTATCTCTTTTTCTCACATTTCCTTTCTTGTCCTTCTTTCTTTCTTGGCTTTTCTCTTGTTTTCCATTATTTTTCTGCTCACTCATGCTTCCTAAGGCCTTTGAGTCTAGTTGAGGACATTTGTTTTTACTTGGGACGAGTAAAAGGTCTAAGTATGAGGGAGTTTGATAGGTGATGGAATCACTATCAATTAGGGTAGTTTTTAGAGTCTTTTTATTACATTAGTGTTAGTTTATGCTACTAACTCCTTGGTCCAGAAGAAGAAGATGAAAAGAAGCTAAAGAAGGAGTTACAAGCACTTAGGAGTGAAGATCGATCACGAAGCAAAGCTTCTGCTGCCTTACCGCCCCTGCGGGTCCTTGCAGCTGCCCCTGCGGTGACTTGCCTTGACGAGACGAAGACCATCTCCCCTGTGCCTCCCACTGCGCCCTGCCTGCGCCTCGCCTTGGGAGTTGGAAGGTGAAGAGTCTATGTCACCGCCCCTACGTTGGCCTTAAGGCGCCCTTGCGCCTTGACATCAGAAACGTCAGGAAGGCGAAAGTTCAGACGTTGAAGTGCATTAAAGATCCGCCCCAGAGGAGTTGTATAGCCGCCCCAGCGGTTCTGAAGAAGATCAACCGATTCTTCCTAAACCGCCCCTGCGGTTCCTAAAGGCCGCCCCTGCGGTTTAACGCCAAAAGCTTTACTCCGGTTGTTTACACCACCTTTAAGGCATTTAAGGTGGCTGATTTAGGCCGGCTATTTACTCCTAATTAAGTGTCTTTTGTAGTATAAATAGTCCATGGCTGATTGCTAGAATCATCCATGCTTTTCCCACAAAATCCATTTTAGACTTGAGTTTTTCCATTGTAATGAGTTGCTAACTCCCTTGCTACATTGGATTAGTTTGAAGCTGCTTTGTTACTTTGGTTGTAAGTTCTTTTTAATATAAGTTTTTATTCAGTAATGCTTTGTGTTTCCTTGATCTCCATTGTTTAATTGCATGTTAACTATTACTTGAGATTGATCATCTTAGGTTCTAAAGTGCATGTAAACAACTAGGATTAATAGGTTCCGGGTTCGGGTCTTTAATCTAGTAGCAACTTTAAGTAATAACGGGTTGTAATTACTAAAAGAAAAGGAACACAAATATAAAGATAAGTTTAACGGTTTTAATCTTCTCTTTATATCCCTTAGTCTTTGTTTGAATGCTAACTTGTTATTTGTTCTTGTAGGTTTACAGAACTTTAATAAGTTATGTTATGTTGATGCCGGTTGGCTCAACACATATGTATGATCGAGACGGGAGATTAATTAAGAATTTATAAAAGGAACGCAACAAAGTAGCAATTGCATGCTTAGAATCAACCTAGTGTAGATTCATCCATTATTGTCTTAATTGTCGCATTAATCGTTTTCATAAGTTTTTGTTCATCAATTCAACCAAACCCCCCCCTTTGTGTTACTTGTCATTATAATCTATAATTGCATCTAAAACACCTTAACTCTCTTGGGTTCGACCCCTACTTAATCACTATACTTGTTCTTAGTGCTAAGTCGGGATTTACTGTTCGCTCCAAGCGGTGTGTGCAAGATTTAAATTTATAACCCTAGACTTAAGCTTAAAACAAGGATGCGAACCCGTAGTGTACGGGTCAATCGTAGTAAAAAGCAAGAAATTCCAGGGGTCGATCACAGGGACTCGGTGAAACAAAGTCAATAACGGTAAGCTTCGTGAATACTAACCACAAGAGCAATTAACACAATCAAAGATGAATAAGAAGTCAATAAAGCAAACATGCAATTCTAGGGATTAAAGCTTCTAGTTGTGGTTCCAACTCAAGATCTAAAGATAAGCGGACAAAGCTGAGATTTTTGCAAGGGGAAGGTGTTACTAAAGTGGACTAGATCACCGGATAAGTCTCACTACTCACTAATCCTAAACCGTAACTCCTATTACCGGGTAAGTCTCAAGGAATTAAGATAAAGAACTATAACCTCAAACTAACACACCATCTAAGGGAATAGAATCAACCTTTACCGGGTAAGTCTCAGGCTAACTCACAAACACGGGATGAAAGCACACTCGAACCCCAATAAAGGATAAACCTTTATTACCTACGCTTATGATCGTTGGTACACAAACTAAGGAATTACCGGGTAAGTCTCATCCTAAGCTTGCATTGAACCAGGAAAGGTGTAATAAGAATAGGATTTGGCAAACTCTAACACTTAACTCTCAGTTTTAGGATCAGATAAGTCACCTCGGTCAAAAGAATTCCACCCCGGCCGAGATGTTCATCGACTGAGCGAGATGCTTAGGGTTAAGGTTAAAGACTCGAACTTTCAGGGTCCTACTGGAATCTAAGATTATTCTATCATTGTTTTTCCCACAACCTTCAGCCAATCACCCTAGAATCACACAAGGAAATTAGCCACTCATCATCATTATGAAAGTATTAAATATATGGGAAGAAGGTGAATATTTGAACAAGAAGAATTCAATGAAAAGACTTCAATAACTGAATCAAATATCACAACAAAAGCGTTCCTTGGATATAAATCCAACAAGACAAGACAACAAGGAAGGGAATTAAAGACAATCTTACAAAACCCTCCAAAAAGCTATAAAAGCTATGATCTTCAATCTTCCTTCAACCTTCAAAAAGGTTCTTCGAAACTCCCAACTAGAGTATGGCTGCTGCGATGTATGCGAGATCTCCTCGTAAGCAAGATGTATGTGATATGATAGCGGATTTCCAACTGTATGCGGATGCCGGATTTGTGGAAAATCCAACCCTTTTTATAGGAAAATAACCTTCCAAAGATAAAATATCTTAGAAAGATCTTTTCCCATAAAAATAGGTAAAATATAAGATCTTCTTCCTTCCAGGAGCCAAGCCCAAAAATATAAGATCACCTTCCAAAGATAAAAGATCTCAGCCAAGAATAAAATATTCTCGCCGCGTTCTAGGTGTTCGCCTTGGTCGAGTCGGCGTCTCTGGATCACCTCGGTCGAGATGAATCTCTGGTCAACCGAGGTGAGTCATAACTGAATGTGAAATCTCTAAAAACTGGTCCAAAGTGAATCTTTAATCCATGGCTATGCTCCCTGGATGGTTCCTTATGCTCCTCAATGTAGCTCCAAATGACTCATGACTCCTTTTGCTCCTTTTTGATGCAAAACATACCATTTTACCTGCAATTACAGCAAAACTAGGTGTAGACCTCGATTCCCGCAAAGGTAGATGAAATGGTAATATAATCACATATTATACATGCTAACATGCAGATTATTGAAGATAAAACGTCCAAACAAACCTCAAAATATAGACTATAATTCATGCTATCAAAATACCCCATACTTAGCCCTTGCTTGTCCCCAAGCAAGTTCCGCATATAGAAGACAAGATAGAATGGATTATAAGTCAAGAAAATCAATGAAAAGTCTTTCAAAAACATTTTATGGTGTGTTACAATCATAGATCACTCTAAGAGAATACTTCATGGAATTAAAAACTCAATATGCTCAAAACATTTTATAAATATAGGAAAGTTGTTCATCTTTGCATAAAACTATAGAATGCATAATAAATCATAATTATCAAAATTAATCATGTATAATCCAGTTTAAACCACTAAGTCAATTAACAAGCTCAAGGTCTCAAGGACTTCCCAAAAGAAAAGGTCAAGAAACGTGTAGGGTAGGGATGTATGTAAGGTAATGTGGTGCTAGAATCCAGGAAAAGGATGAACTTCACTTTCACTTTGACTTGCAACATCTTCCACCAATAAGCTTTGCTTATTTCACACTTTTTTTCTTTTTACTTTACTTTTTGGGATGCATGGACAGAGGTGCACAATAACCGAAGCCTAGGAAATCAGCAATCATCAATTTCTTGAGATGCATCAAACCCTTGATGCACATACCATGACCCGTTAGGAATATCGCTCAATCCGATTTTGGCAAGACACAAACACCCGGCTATGTGAATGGTGCCGAGTTACTCATCTTCATGATTGACTTTCCCAAACCTATTATTGCTTTCTAACACTTTCACTTCCAGCCACTTCTCAATTTTAGCTTCACTTGCTTTCATCACTTCGCTTGCTTCCAAATTCCCGGATAGGTAAGGGAGGCAAAATGTATATGAGGGGCTAAGCATGATCAAGAAGAAGAGAGAAGAATGAATTGCCTTGGTCTTTCCAGGAAGAAAGTGAGAGAACTTATCTTGTGGTGTCAACCTTCAAATTCAACATAATTTGGATAAAAACAAAGTATTAAACATGCCAATAATTTCAAACAAAGCATTTAGCAACTTAAACATAATATAAAACCTTTCAAACACATAAAGAATTTAAAACCAGTCAGTAAACAAGATCTTCACTGAGATCATATCCAGATAAGCAACACAAAATCGTTTTCGAAAACTCTCAGTTAACCCACCTCGGTCGAGGTGTTCTTGGTTCAACCGAGGTGAAACGCCTCGTTCGGCCAAGACTGGCTCGGTCGAGGTCAAAAAAATTTTTTAAAACCAATTTTTTTTCAGTTTCGACGTTTTTCTCAATCAAATAACCTGTAGGTATGCATGTAATATCAGATAAACATATAAAGGCAACTGAAGCATCAATATGAAATATCCGATCAAATGTGCGTACATCGAAATCATCAAATAAGTACATCAAAGTCATCACATAAATACAAATACCCCATACTTGGGACACACTGTCCCAGTGGGTCAATATAAGTCTAGAGACAAGAGTACTCACCGGATAAATAGCTGAACTGCATAAAAATATAATAAAGAAAATCCTGCAGCTCATCAGTAGTCCTGATCCGGTGGTGGTGGTGGTGGTACGTACGGATACTGAGTCGGGTCGAACTGATAGCCCATAGTCTGCTGGAACTGTAGCTCCATCATCCTGCGCTGATAGTGTTGCCCCTCTAATATCTGATGAGTCCAGCTGTCAATGTGTCGGTGCTGGGCAGCAAATCTCTCATGCATGTCCACAGTAAGGGCAGCATAAAAATCTATCATCTGATCTGTCAGGTCGTCGATCCGACGATAAACCTCATAATCTCTATGACGGCGTGTCCGACGCCTAGCAGATCTAGCGGGAGGTGTAGCAGGTGCAGGCTCAGTATCCTCCTCATCATCCAAGTCTATGATCGGCGGTGCGCTCGTCCCTACAGTATTTGTCCCTGTATCCATCGGGACTCCACCATCTCTCTCGTCTACAGTGTCCTCATCATCGTCAGCCTCCTCCTCCTCATCCTCAGCTGGGGCTGCTGCTGCCTCCCTATGATCCTCCATCAGTGGAGCCCAAGCTGTCTTCCAATAATGTGGATCGAAAACTGTGAACTGAGCAGACCAGCGGATCCCCTGTGGCGCAGTCCGCTCCCACGGCATAACAACATATGGAGTGGTCAGACCTCGGGGAACTAGAATCCTCCGAGTGATCATCTCCTGCAACCCAAACGGCTTCGGAGCCGCCACCATCGTACATACACTAAGGTCCATCCCATGAAAAGCAGCTATGTGGGTGACTAGACCGCCGCAACAGATATCTCCCTTCGCTTTGGCTTTGATCTTGTGCAGGTCCTCTGCCAAGATCAAGCCAAAGTCTGGGAAACCCCCTGTAACCATACAGTAAAGACTAAAAAGCTCGCCCTGTCGGATCTTCTGGGGCGTCTCAGTACACGCCAGAAGTGTCTCGCTAAATATCCTATGGGCTAATCTGAAGGCAAGGTGGAAGATGATCTTCTCCCAAGAATCTCCAGGGCGCCATCTATCAGCATGCTCAGTAATATGGGCAATCTGCCCCCAGAACTCCCTAGCTACAGATCGGGAGGGGAAGTCAGTGGCGGTGGGCTCAGGAAAGCCGAAAATCTCTCTCCAAACCTCTAAGGGAACTATGAAGTTCCGGTTCATCAACCGGTACTTCACAGACTGCTCTGTGAGAAGGTAGGAAAAGGAGCTAACGAACTCTAGGGTCGGCTCCAAGTAAGCTGGGGCTCGGATCTCAGTAAACTGATCCAGCCCGACTGTGGTGATCATCCGCCTAAGGTCTCCGTCTACCCCTAGGCAATCAAAAGCCGACACGTCCAAAAAACGTGGTGCAATCACTGGACGGCTAGCTATACGCTCATAATCTACCCGACGTCTCTCGTGGATCACCTGGCGGTAAGGTCGGGAAGAAGAGGAAGGAGGGGAGGGTGAGGATCTATCTCTGAGGGCAAGGCGACGATCGGAACTCATTTTTTTTCAGCTACTGTCAGAGTACCTCGGTCGCTGACAATCCTTAAGAATCACCTCGGTCGAGATGCAGTTCGACTGGACCGAGGCGTAACAGCTTTCGATTCAAATCTCAGAAATCCAGTTGTTTTCCCCCAAAACTCACTACAATTGCTTCCTATGGGGTACTTAAGCCTTTTCTCAGCAGATTCAGGGGCAACCAAAGCCCAAATCGAAACGAATGAACGAGTTAGGGTTTCGACTGTTTTTACCTTGTTTCGGTCGATTCGTTCGATTTCTTCGCAGATCTGCACTTGTAATAGGATCCTCTACCCTTCAATCGCAGTTTGGAAGCGGAAATCTTCGAAAACGAGCAAGATTTGGAGGAAGCGAGGTGGAAGAGCGTCGCGGTCGAGTCGAAATAGGTAAAAGTGAAAACAGAAATTTTTTCCTTTTTATACTGTTCCTGGAACTGCTGTCACCTCGGTCGAGATGTCTCGACTGGACCGAGGTGGCACGGACCGAGGTGGTTCTGCAGAAACCCTAGTCGCCTCGGTTGCTCAAGAATCAACTCGGTCGAGGTGCCCTCGACTGGACCGAGGTGTCTCAGTCAAACTTCGTCTTCTCGAATTCTCGAACTTCTGAACTTCCAGTTATGCTCCTTCCTTAGATGTCTCCTGTTATCTGTCTAGGACGCCAAAAACAAACAAAACAAAGCAAAAGAAAACTATCTAAGCTAGACTAGAAAACGGGAAAAGAAAGAAATACCTTGGGTTGCCTCCCAAGAAGCGCTTGATTTAAGGTCGCTAGCTGGACCATAATGCGTCTCAAATGTGATGGGAGGTGCCCTCACCCCATACTTCACCTCCATCGTGGGGTGAAGTAAGTAAATCCATCAAACGCTCCAACAAGTGTAAGTGTTCGTCGGGGAATGAATCGTCTATGGGTGGGTCATCCGTCTCGCGGGAAGATTCCGGTAGCTGGCTGAGGTGATCCGCAACGGAGTTCTCGGATCCCTTCTTATCACGGATCTCTAGGTCAAACTCTTGAAGCAAGAGAATCCATCGAATAAGACGTGGCTTGGCATCTTTCTTTGCTAATAAGTAACGAATGACTGCATGGTCGGTGTAGACAATGACCTTCGCCCCAACTAAGTAGGAACGAAACTTCTCGAAAGCGTATACAACCGCCAACAATTCCTTCTCAGTGGTAGCGTAGTTGCGCTGGGCTACATCTAGCGTCTTGCTAGCATAGTAAATGGCGGTGGTCCGGCCATCCTTCTTCTGTCCAAGCACCGCTCCTACGGCTACATCACTAGCGTCACACATGACCTCAAAGGGCAAGGTCCAATCAGGAGGTTGGATAATGGGAGCGGAGATCAACGCTTCCTTAATCCTGTAAAAAGCATCAAGACACTCCTGCGAAAACTCAAAAACAACATCTTTATTCAAGAGGTTAGTTAGAGGTTTAGAAATCTTAGAGAAGTCCTTGATGAATCTCCTGTAGAAACCTGCATGCCCGAGAAAACTCCTCACACCCTTAATAGAACAAGGAGGAGGGAGCTTCTCAATAGTCTCGATCTTAGCTCGATCGACCTCAATACCTCGATTAGAAACGAGGTGTCCTAGTACAATGCCTTCATTAACCATAAAATGACACTTTTCCCAATTCAGAACAAGGTTAGTGTCTTCACATCTTTTAAGCACTAGAGAAAGGTTAGATAGGCAATCATCAAAAGAGGAACCATATACAGAAAAATCATCCATGAATACCTCCATGATCTCCTCTATGTATTCGGAAAAGATAGCCATCATGCATCGCTGGAAGGTAGCGGGTGCATTGCACAATCCAAATGGCATCCTCCGATAGGCAAATGTCCCCCATGGACAAGTGAAAGTGGTCTTCTCCTGATCATCCGGATGGATAGGAATCTGGAAGAATCCACTATAGCCGTCCAAGTAACAAAAGTGTGAATGCTGGGCCAACCGCTCGAGCATCTGATCGATGAAGGGAAGTGGAAAATGGTCCTTCCGTGTGGCCGTGTTCAGCTTCCTGTAATCAATGCAAACCTTCCAGCCTGTAACGGTCCTAGTTGGGATCAACTCGTTGTTCTTATTCGTCACAACGGTCATCCCTCCTTTCTTCGGAACGACATGCACCGGGCTAACCCACTTGCTGTCTGAGATAGGATAAATAATACCTGCATCCAACAACTTAAGAACTTCCTTCTTCACAACCTCTTTCATGATCGGATTTAACCGTCTTTGAGGTTCCCGTGAAGTCTTATGATTATCTTCCATTAGAATTCTATGCATGTAGAAAGAAGGCTTAATGCCAATAAGATCGTCCGTGGTGTAACCTATAGCCTTTCGATGCTTTCTCAGGACATGCATTAACTTAGACAATTCTGATTCGGAAAGGGAAGCACTAACAATAACGGGATAAGTGGAATCCGGCCCAAGAAAGACATACCTCAAGTGACTAGGGAGTTGTTTAAGCTCCACAACTGGGGGTGTCTTCTGAGGGGGGTCCTTGCTTCCTCTTTCTAGTGGAGTGGATTCAGAAACTGGACTTTCGGAAGTCTCAGTTGACATCATCTCGCCATCGACCTCGGTCGAGGTGCAGAGGCGTTGACCGAGATGTTCTTCAGTCGCCTCGCTCAGTCCAGGAAGTGCCTCGGTCGAGGTACTGCAACTGGAACCGAAACTGGAGATCTTCGTCTCCTGGATTAGCTTCTCAGTTTTAGCTCCTGGATCTTCTTCTTCCAGTGCCTTCAAGCTCCGTATATCTGCATCACAAGAAGCATCTATACCTTCCTCTATTAAACTAAAACTTAGAACTCTTTCAAGTGGATCGGTAATAAGGATAGAGCTCACCAATTCTCTTGATTCTTCTTCATCGTAGATGTTGAAGATATCATCAGTTAGCTGCTCCCCTTTCATGGCTGCAAGTAGTGCGAACTCCACCTCATCGCCACCAATGTTGAATTTCAACTTGGCGTTCTTGCAATCCACATTGCAACCCGAAGTTGCTAGAAATGGCCTCCCGAGAATAATAGGAACAGGATAATCTGCGGGAATGTCAAGTACGACAAAATCTATAGGTAGATAGAAGTTACCTAACTTGACCGGAACGTCCTCCAAGATCCCCACGGGATGGGTGATGGAGCGATCCGCCATATAAAGTCGAATCTTGACCGGCTTGGGCTCTCCAAGTCCGATCTTCGTACATAGCTCCAGCGGAATGATGCTCACGCTGGCACCTAGATCACAAAGGGCTTCACAAGTGACATCCCCAACTTGAATGGGAATGCTAAATGAGCCGGAATCTCTCAACTTAGGTGGCATCTTCTCCTTCATGATCTTAATAAGCTCCGAGGATTTTGATGTCATCCTAACTTCACCAAAGTCTTCCAATTTCCTTTTCCTTGATAGGATCTCCTTTAAGAATTTCCCATAGGCGGGCATTCCTAGAATAGCATCAAGAAAAGGAATGTTAATATGCAGCTTGTTCATCAAGTCAAGGAACTTACCAAAGTGCTTGTCTAGATGTGCTCTGACTCTGGACTGAGGGAATGGAAGTGGTGGTTTGTATGCAGGAGGTGGAACATAAACTTCAGTTTTCCCTTCCGCTTTATGTTGCTCCGCCTCGGTTGGCATCTCGGTCGAGGTGTTCTTCGACTGTATCTGGACCGAGGTGTTCTGCGTCGAACGAGGTACTGGATCTGTAGTTTTAAGTCCACTCCTCGTCGTTATGGCCATGCACTGGCCCTTAGGGTTTCTCTCTGTCTTTGCTAGAAGCTTCCCTGGATCTCTTGGCACTTCATTCGCTCTACTCGCAAGTTGTTGTTCGAAGGACTTTTGGGCCCTCGAAAATGAAGTCATAGAATTCTCCATAGCGCTAAACTTGATCAAGATGACCTCCAGAACTGTGTCTTTCTTTTCTGGCTGAGACGAACTTGATCCTTGCCCTTGGCTCTTTAATGGAGTAGAAGAAGAAGAAGAAGGGGAAGAGAGGAAAGGGTTAGAGGAATTATTAGAGTTGGAGTTAGAATAATGGTTACCAGGATTCTGGTTGTTTTGATTGTTCGTCCTCCAATTGTTGCTATTGGATCCTCTATTGTTGTTGTTGTAGTTGTTGTTATTGTTCTGGGAACCGTTGTTGTTGTTACGGTATCCATTGTTGTTGTTCCTTTGTCCTTGCTCTTCCTTCTTGGTTTGAGCAACCAAGAGTTCCTTCAATTGCTTCACGTCATTCTTCAAAGACGTGAGTTGATTGTTGTTGGATTGAGTCTCTTGAAAGTTGACTCTTTTAATTCCACCTTCAGCTCCTTGGTGGGTGTACTTTTCCATATGCAAGGCTTGCTTTTCAATGAAGTCCCAAGCCTCATCAATCGCCATGTCCATGAAGGTACCGGCAGAGAGTAGTGGGAGATTGAACTGGGTGCTTCCGTCTAGTCCTTTGAAGTAGATCTCCAACAACTCGATCTTTGGAATCCCATGATGTGGGCAATCCAAAAGGATGTCCTTGAACCGCTCCCATGACTTGGACAAGCTCTCCTTGTCCTTCATAATGAAAGCATTGATCTTCCCTCTCATTTCAGCTGTCTTTGAGGGGGGAAAGAATTTGGTTAAGAATTCCGTCGTCATCTCCTCCCATGTGCTAATTTTTCCTGGAGGAAGAGATTGATACCAAGTAAGAGCTCTATCTTTTAAAGAAAAGTAAAAAGGTCTTAGCTTGTAGTTGTTATTTTCAATTCTAGAAGGTCGCAAGGTTTCCATCAAGATCTCGTAGTTTTGAAGATGTTGATGTGGTGATTCCTTCTCCATCCCTCCGAATTGGCATTGGCGAATCATGGATAGAACTTGCGGTCGAAGTTCGTAGTCATGGTCCGCTGGATCTCCTAGGTTGACTCCTGGACGTCTCAGTTGTTGATTAGGGTCCATCCTTTGACCTAGGGTTTGTGGGATTCCTGCAAGAAAAACATCTCGGACTGGCATCCGAGGTGGATGTATCTCGGCTGGGGCGTCTGGTACTCGAACCTGCCTCGGTCGAGGGTCAGCAACTGGAACCTGCCTCGGTCTAGCCTCGGGAACTGGGTCGTCCCTCGGTCGAAGTAGAATCTGGTCTCGTATGATGGCCATTTCTGCTTCGATTACTTCAGTTTTGGTGCGGGTTTCTTCCTTCTCTCGCTGTAGCTCTTCCTGGCTGAGGCGCAGCAGCTCTAACGCCTCCTTTAATTCGGCCTCAAGATCGCGGTTGTCTTGTTGGGCCATCTTCGCTTCTCTTAAGCGTCGCTTGTATGTCTTTTCTAGTTCGGGATTGTAAGGAACGATTTCCTTCCCAGTGCGGGTTCTTCGCATATACCTAAGAAAGAACATGCAAAAGTCACTCAAGTAGAGTGGTTAGATGACACGGGGCAAGTGCCCCAAGAGCAAACCGTACCGGCTCGGTCTAGACCAAGTCCCCGGCAACGGCGCCAAAAACTTGTTCGCTCCAAGCGGTGTGTGCAAGCTTTAAATTTATAACCCTAGACTTAAGCTTAAAACAAGGATGCGAACCCGCAGTGTACGGGTCAATCGTAGTAAAAAGCAAGAAATTCCAGGGTTCGATCACAAGGACTCGGTGAAACAAAGTCAATAACGGTAAGCTTCGTGAATACTAACCACAAGAGCAATTAACACAATCAAAGATGAATAAGAAGTCAATAAAGCAAACATGCAATTCTAGGGATTAAAGCTTCTAGTTGTGGTTCCAACTCAAGATCTAAAGATAAGCGGACAAAGCTGAGATTTTTGCAAGGGGAAGGTGTTACTAAAGTGGACTAGATCACCGGATAAGTCTCACTACTCACTAATCCTAAACCGTAACTCCTATTACCGGGTAAGTCTCAAGGAATTAAGATAAAGAACTATAACCTCAAACTAACACACCATCTAAGGGAATAGAATCAACCTTTACCGGGTAAGTCTCAGGCTAACTCACAAACACGGGATGAAAGCACACTCGAACCCCAATAAAGGATAAACCTTTATTACCTACGCTTATGATCGTTGGTACACAAACTAAGGAATTACCGGGTAAGTCTCATCCTAAGCTTGCATTGAACCAGGAAAGGTGTAATAAGAATAGGATTTGGCAAACTCTAACACTTAACTCTCAGTTTTAGGATCAGATAAGTCACCTCGGTTCGAAGAATTCCACCCCGGCCGAGATGTTCATCGACTGAGCGAGATGCTTAGGGTTAAGGTTAAAGACTCGAACTTTCAGGGTCCTACTGGAATCTAAGATTATTCTATCATTGTTTTTCCCACAACCTTCAGCCAATCACCCTAGAATCACACAAGGAAATTAGCCACTCATCATCATTATGAAAGTATTAAATATATGGGAAGAAGGTGAATATTTGAACAAGAAGAATTCAATGAAAAGACTTCAATAACTGAATCAAATATCACAACAAAAGCGTTCCTTGGATATAAATCCAACAAGACAAGACAACAAGGAAGGGAATTAAAGACAATCTTACAATACCCTCCAAAAAGCTATAAAAGTTATGATCTTCAATCTTCCTTCAACCTTCAAAAAGGTTCTTCGAAACTTCTAACTGGAGTATGGCTGCTGCGATGTATGCGAGATCTCCTCATAAGCAAGATGTATGTGATATGATAGCGGATTTCCAACTGTATGCGGATGCCGGATTTGTGGAAAATCCAACCCTTTTTATAGGAAAATAACCCTCCAAAGATAAAATATCTTAGAAAGATCTTTTCCCATAAAAATAGGTAAAATATAAGATCTTCTTCCTTCCAGGAGTCAAGCCCAAAAATATAAGATCACCTTCCAAAGATAAAAGATCTCAGCCAAGAATAAAATATTCTCGCCGCGTTCTAGGTGTTCGTCTCGGTCGAGTCGGCGTCTCTGGATCACCTCGGTCGAGATGAATCTCTGGTCAACCGAGGTGAGTCATAACTGAATGTGAAATCTCTCAAAACTGGTCCAAAGTGAATCTTTAATCCATGGCTATGCTCCTTGGATGGTTCCTTATGCTCCTCAATGTAGCTCCAAATGACTCATGACTCCTTTTGCTCCTTTTTGATGCAAAACATACCATTTTACCTGCAATTACAGCAAAACTAGGTGTAGACCTCGATTCCCGCAAAGGTAGATGAAATGGTAATATAATCACATATTATACATGCTAACATGCAGATTATTGATGATAAAACGTCCAAACAAACCTCAAAATATAGACTATAATTCATGCTATCATTTACTTTTGATTGGGTATAGACGACCATAGAAATACCTTCGGTCAGCGGGCTACTTCACCACTCCTCATGGTATACGGGAAGCGCACCGCTCCACTTTTGTTGTGTTACACGGGGACAGGGGCGAGAGTCATACGACTTCTCGTGTCACAATCTTAACGAATGGAACTAGTATTGGAATGGCTTAAAAAGAAGATAATATCCGGCTTGTGTGTTTGAGCATGATGTGTGTTTATGTTTGCTTGCTTGTGTATGTGTCTTTACTATCTATCCAATGGAGAGAATGTGAGCTAACGGTTTTATACCGCTTGTAGATGCCTTCCAGGTTTAAGGATGT
This sequence comes from Fagopyrum homotropicum, assembly GCA_033239125.1. Classification (NCBI taxonomy): domain Eukaryota; kingdom Viridiplantae; phylum Streptophyta; class Magnoliopsida; order Caryophyllales; family Polygonaceae; genus Fagopyrum; species Fagopyrum homotropicum. The sequence continues at coordinate 94,224,213 of BSWB01000002.1, read as the reverse complement.
TCTCGAGGAATCCGGAGGAGTGGGCAGCGGGGTCCCCGTACTTCATAGGACGAGTTGGGATTTGAGTCCTTGTGTTGTTGCTATGTTTGTATATTGTTGACATTGTTGTAAGCATGGCTGAAGTCTTTCTTTCTTTAAGTTTTTGGGTATCATAACATTGCATTAACAGTATTTCGGTTCTGGCCTTTATTTGTGCCTTGTTACAAGATCTAGTGAAGTTGTTGTCAAGCTAAGGGGCGGGACCCATTGTGTGGCTTCCGCTCGTAGCATCCCGAGTCTCGCAAATTCGGGGTGTTACAATATGCTATCAAATCCCTAGGTTGACCTCAATGGCACTCCCAATCTTCTAAAAGGCCGAATAGACAAACAAACATAACCCGCAAGGGCTTTGAGTTTTCAAAATGAATTTCGTTTTCAAATCACGAGCATAATCGAGTTTGGGATAGAATGTATATGACCACCACTCCTTCCGCGTATATCAACAGCGTAATTATTGCATTATAGTCATATATGTGGGCTATGTTTTTCAACCTTGTTTTATTGTAATAGATATACTGGAGTTGATATGTTATAGTTTTGTTAGCGTATATATATATATATATATATATATATATATATATATATATATATATATATATATATATATATATATATATATATATATATATATATATATATATATATATATATATATATATATATATATATATATATATATATATATATATATATATATATATATATATATATATATATATATATATATATAGAGAGAGAGAGAGAGAGAGAGAGAGAGAGAGTTTGGCTACCAGGTAAACAACCCTTATAGTGTTCAATAAGAACAAATTGTATCCGTTAGATCGTTAAATAGATGGCTGATATTAGGCGATATTAAAGATAAAAAAAATCATGTTATTAATGAAAGAAGATTCGCCGGACTTGAATCTATATATTTGCCGGTATGGTCACATATATTTGGCGGTATACTCACATATATTCGGTGTTTACACGTTCACACGATAAGAGTTGTTTACATATGAGTCATGATCTATATATATATATATATATATATATATACATACATACATACATACATATGTATTTATATACATATATATATACATACATATATATTTATATACATAAATATACACACATATATATATGCATGTATATATATATATATATGTATATATTTATGTATATAAATATATATATGTATGTATATATATATATATATTTATGTATATAAATATTTATGTATATATATATATATAGAGGATAGATCATATGAGAACAACCTCTAACATGAGAACATGAGAATAAATCGTGACCATCCAATTTTTAAAATTCAATGGTCTAGATTAATGGTAGAAAATGATAAATAGAAAATCAATTAATGTATAATAATTACTCACTCTCATTAAAAGAGAGTGAACCCACTCTCTCTTAATTATTTTTTAAAAATATATATTGTATTATAGGAAACCGTTAGTTAAAAAAATTCACCAGATATCTCCTTCCTCCTCTCTATTATACGTAAACTTCATTAACAGTTCTCCCCAATTCCGTCAAATCAAAAAACGAAACAATGGAAAACTCAAATTGAGTGTGCATTTGCAAATTTATTCAATTCCTTCTCTCTACAACATATGTTCAAGTCGATCATAACAACAGAATTCAACAAGCTGTCATATCCAGTCAAGAAAATCATATCCCGTCAAGAAAGCAGTTTGTTTCTCCATATGCAAATCTAAGTAAGTGTATGTATTCAAATTTACTCTTTGTAATTCAAATCGGTTTGACATAACTCGTGTGAATAACCGATAGAATTGTATAGTTGCATTGTTGAAACTCGTACGAAGAACCGATAGACTAAAAAAATTCGATGTTGATAATAAATCTAATAAACAGATTAACTACGAATTACACACTTGTATCATTTTAGTTTCAGTTGAAAAGATCATTATAATTACGAATAAACAAATTCCAGGTTGATAATAAATATAATAAACAAAGTAACTACGAATAACACAATTGTATCATTTTAGTTTCAGTTGAAAAGATCATTATAATTATGAATAAAATAAATTGACGTCAAATAGAGTATTTGATTTTTCAGGCACAACCAAACAATGGGAGGTTCATAAGTCTAATGCAGTTCAAGAAGGCGAATATATGGATTTCATTTTTCAAAATTTGGAATGTGATGAGGATACCAACATGCATTGAAATGTTGATACCGACAATTGGAAAGAGGTTCAAAGCAATTGAGGATGGAGAAACTTTTTATAAGAGCTATGCATCTACAGTTGGGTTTGATGTTAGAAGGGGAGCTTCTCGTGAGGATACGGATGGAACTATGAAGCATAGGATTTTGATGTGTAGTAGACAAGGATTTGCTGATAGCTCGTCAAGTCAATGTAAGCGACTGCAAGGAAGTTATGTAGTATTTTACATTATTTGAATTCGTAATTATTGAAACCTTTCAGTCCATTTAGGACTTAAGCCTTTTGATTAATAGCTGTTGTTTTATCTTTAAAAATAAATGCTTGTCAACAATATATTATTTCACTTGAAAAACGTTTATAATTACGAATTTTTTGCTTATATACATTGTTAAATCTCACTTTAAAAACGTTTGTAATTACGAATAATCACTATTATGTCAAACACAAGTAAATAATATATTATTGGCATTTTGGTTTTGAAACTTCATAGTGTAAATTATGCAAACATCCACGACACATCGATTAATAACTAGTCAAATCAAAGTAGACATTCACAAAATAAGTCAAACAATAATCCTAAAAAACCATAAAACAGTTAAGTTTGAAGATTTCAAGTTGCTAGTAGTAGAGTACATTAACTAAATGAAGTATATCTAAACGATTTTAGCATTGACCGTTTGTAATTACAAACTTAATGCTTCTATACATTATTATGTCTCACTAAAAAAAACGCTTGTAATTACGAACTTAATGCTTGTATACATTGTTATAGCTCACTTAAAAAACGTTTATAATTACGAATAACTGCTTGTATACATTATAATATCTCACGTAAAAAACGGTTGTAATTACGAATAATCGCTATTATGTCAAACACATATCCTAAAAAAACACACGCCACATGATTAACAATCAGTCAAATCAAAGTAGACATAAATAAAATAAATCCAACAATAGTCCTAAAAAATAAAAAAACACAGCTAAATTTGAAGATGTCAAGTTGCTACTAGTAGATTACATTAAGTCAAGTAAGTCTATCTAAACGATCATCATTATCATCCATTCTTGATGTCCACTCGTCAATCTGTTTAGCACTCATCTCCAAGGCATTCAAAAGGTTCTCCTTAACCTCATTGATCTCACTGGTAAGGATTCGGTGCAGATATTGAACTCTTAATGTCTTTAGACTTTGTACTCTCTGATACTTGAAGCCACATTCCCACTTAGCATCCCCTTTGTATGTTTTCATATGTCTCATAGCATATATTCCAATGTCATCAAATACCCTGTTATCTTTCCACGCCATCTTCAAAACCTTGGCTTCCTCTACCTCTCGTATACTTCCACCCATCACGTCTAATCCAACATCAATAAGGTATAGACCAAAGAGCAACGCCTGAAATTAATGTAACAAACAATGAATAATTACGAATCCAACGATTAAATTGATATTTCAAACTAATCCGTACCAGTCGAGTGACAAAGTAGTTGTAATCAATGTCGGAATCTCTACGAATATCAAGTATTTCAGCCACAACAGTCTTCATATGGAAACACACCACAAAGTGATGCATCTTACAACTCAGTGAGAACATTATCTTGAAACAAATACAAGAAATAAAAAAAACTCAGTAAAAGATTAAAAAATACAATAAATCAACTAACAATATGAGGACTGGCCATGTCAAAATCAGTCAAATCAACACGATCTTCACAAAAGCGAAGGGCAACATCCAAATCGCTAGTAAACTTTTTATATCTGCGGTCAAACCCTATCCCAACTTCTTTCACAACCGGTACATACTATAACAAAAGGTATACATAATTAGTATATACACAATAATTATTCATAGTTAGTTTAGTTTTTTCAAACCAAATATGCGTTCCATATAATTACTGTATTAACATACATAAATAGTCTACACAATAATTATTTGTAGTTAGTTTATGATTTCAAATCTAAAATACACTTCATATTCGCATTATTCATAATTTTTGGAATAGCATAAAACAAAGAGGACATAAACTGAAAACTCATAAAACAATTTAATAACTATGAATCATATCTACAAACTATCATGTTGATAACAAAAAATGCAGCATCAATATCATTCGTAATTATAGAATATATTTTCTCAACATATTCCAACAACATTACTTGAAGGTAACAAAAATTATTCATAATTAACCATCAGATACCCTGTTATCATCAATTCTTGGTGTTGGAATTCGTCGCTTCAGTCGATCTAGGATACTCAATGAAATCGTAACCGTTAAAAGAGAGTTGAAATAAGAATGTTAAAGAAAGTAACCGATCGAAAGTTATTATCAGTTGATTTTATGAAACTACCTCAGATTTGAGCAGAGCGTTCGAGAAATTGAAGGGGCAGAGGCGTCGATTTAGGGTAAGCAGGAGCCCCAACAGCCAGCTTGTAAGGGCACCGGGCGCAGTACAATGCGAGCACAACCGCTAGTTGTGCGGCCACAACCGAGTCGCCGGGCGCAACTCAAGGCAAACGAGTCGCTGGGAGATCCAAATCCACAACGAACAGGTAGCGCCACAACCGCAGATGAGTTGCCGGAATGCTCCTCGCCGTCTAAGTTGCGCCACCAACACCGGAGGTCCCCTGATTCGGCGTCAAAATTCCTCTTCAACCGCCACAGCCCTAAAATCTTCTTTCCGGATGTGCAGCGTGTATGGAGTGAAATTAGGGATTCTAAATTTTGAGATATGGGAAGCGCGTGTGTGTTAATATATTCTTAATAATTACGATATTTACCCTAAATCTCAAGCCTTAATAATAAACAATCCAACGGTCTACGATTGTTCTCATGTTCTCACGTTAGAGGTTGTTCTCATGGGAACCACACCCTATATATATACATATATATAATATATATATATATATATATATTTACATACATATATATTTATATACATAAATATATACATATATATATAAATACATACATATATATTTATATACATAAATATATATATATATATATATATATATATATATGTATATATATATATATGCATATTTACATATACATATGTATATATATATATATACATATACATATATGTATATACATATACATATATATGTACGTATACATATGTGTATATCTATATATATATAAATATATCTATATATCTATATATATAAATATATATATATATACATATACATGTGTGTGTGTATATATATATGTATACATACATATATAGATATATGTATACATATACATATATATATATATATATATATATATATATATATATATGTACCTAAAGGATATTTCCTTTAGTTGAGTTCTTATGATGTGATTATCGCGTCATGATCAAACGTTCGTAGATCTTAAAGAGTATCTATATGAAGATAATAAACTCATACCCTAGATTTGGACATAACATTGTGGCAAACACCCTGGTGACCCCTACCTTCTTCTGAAGGACGGGTGGACAAGAAGATAAGACTTCGAGATGATTTTAACAATAGGAATAATTGGACGAGAAGGAAATCTCAAATCAACTCAGAAATAAGTGGTAAGTAGCCGTCCCAGGGACTTAGAGGAATGAAGACGAGAGATGGAACTCCAAGATGCATGTAAGGATTGACAAGAGCACATAGTGAAGATGACAGAAGGGGAACACAAAATCAAGTAGGGTGGAGTACGACCATGCTTGACAAGTTAAATGACACTACAATTAAAGTGGATGCCTCCCTTGGCAAGTATGATCATGAGAGTCCAAAGAAGGTATGGTGTTGACCCAAATATGAAGGACTAAAGGAGCAAAGATAGACAATTACAATTGAGTTTAAAGACGAAGGATAAATTTCATAACCATTTAGACGGGTTTGCTTCTTCAGAGATACGAGAATTTTAGAAGAAATCAGGACGTAAGTATCAAAGAGACTAGAAGTCTATAATTGAGACAACGGATTTTCAGGAAGGAATTTTTACAAAACAACGCTAGCGAAGGGAGAAGACTGAGTGAGACTGACTTGGGTGGACTCAAGTGTCCACCATGACCTCTCACTCAACACGGAAGTTAAGTTACGGACAACAACTGTTCATATAAAAGAAACCGGAAGTGGATGGATAATTAAGTTCAAAGAATTCTCGAAGAAGCATCTACAAGCTATCGGAGAAGATTTGATAAGCCATATTTGGCATAAGAACAATACAACTAGACTCGGGTAAAGTGATCATATAGAGAGAAATAAAAGTGTAGATTGTGGAAGGAACTAAAGGTGTATAAACGGATAACCTAGATGAGATAACTTTTCACCTAGTATATCCATATCGAAGGAGATGGAAGAAAAGTAAGTCTATGATCTTGTAGAAGATCAACTACAGACTAACTAATAGCAACCGCGAATTTACACGTATGGGTGACTCGTGATGACTGGTTGGAAGATAAGAAGAATAACAATGGATTTATAAAATAATGTCATCGACATGTGGAGGATCTCTAGAAGATATCAACGGCGATAATTGTGAAGTTAAATCAATATAAGTACTAGTACCATTGTTAGTAACAAGAAATGAGTTCAAGCTAGTAACTCTAACTAAGAATTTAAAAAAAAGATTTCGACAGCCGGAAATGACCACCTTAATTCATTAATGATTTAAAGAAAATTGTTGTGCGTAGTTGCTTACCTAGTGACAAAAAAAGGGGTATAAATCACAGTTAATACGAACGAATTGTATAAGAAGAACTAGAGGAGTAAGAAGAAGAAAATGGTTTTGATCATGTTTTACGTCAATCAAGACAGAAGGCGCCTAGCCTTCCACACAAATTAGACTTGTAGTTCTCTTCCGAGATTTATAAAGGAAGCCTTTGTGACTAAAGATGTGACACGAAATAACTGGAGTTATAGAGACAGAGCAAACATGGAGATTATGACGTTAGTGCTCTAGTGAAATGTCTCGTCGAGTTGTGAGGTGATGCTAGATGGAATCTACATCTCGGCTGGAACAAACATGAGAAAGAGTAATGTTGAATGACTTAAGGCGGTTATACGGATCCTGTATCATCCCACTAAGATTATTACCGAAGAGTGTTATATAGGAGTTTAATGAGAAATAGGATATTCTAATATCGTACTAAGCCAAGCTTGATAACCCGGTCATATGTAGATTGAGTAGTAGTTGTAGAACCGTGTACAAATTAGTGTACCTTGTAGTCTTTTTTCGACTGATGCAAGAAGAATTGACGAAAGTATTAAATCTCATCAATGTGGTCCATAAGAATTATACGATGAAGCCTAAAGGTATGTGACCATCATACTTGGCGTAAGGATTTGAAGGATAGTAAAGCGACATAAGTATGGTGGTAGCCTAGTAGACAAGAGTGAGGAACTAGATTTTCAGAGGAAATCACATACATTTGATGTTCCTATACAATGATACGTGGAGATGTTTAACAAAAGTCATACTATTGGGACAATATAACTATAATGGATGAAGCGTAATCTAGACGGATAGCTTAACTAGTGAGAAGAAAATCCATGCATCAAAATGCGAGTCCTACCAACTTTAATTATAGTGTTAGGATAGGAATACCCTTACAAAACCTATTCAATAGTACAACACAATTGAGGATTCAATACCGAATGAGTGGTGATGATCAATTGACAATAGGAGACCAATCTGGACAAGGAAAATGTTACAAGATGAATCATCTGGTGGAAGAATTTAGGAGAAGAGTATATGAAACTACTGCATGCCTAGTATCATAGTTCAATATAGACTCATTGACGAACATCGGGAAATGAAGAGCTAAGTAAGAAGTTCAATTGTCAAATAAAGATTTATAGGCGAATAGGATGTGCCATAAAATGAAGGCCGGAGAGTGGTGGGAAGAAATCCCCAATTGGCACTACTGTTGAGTATCAAGTCAAGGGTCTGATTAGACATAAGTGAATTCCGGTAAATTTCTAGGACCGCACGTTCCAATCCTTCCAAGGAGACGTGACCGGTGAGTTATTATGTTGAGGAGTTCTCTAGACCAATTTTGAAACTCCATGGGGGTCAAGGATCATAGTTTCGACAAATATGGACGGTTTATCTCAAAGTTCTGGACAACCAATACTCACGGCTAGCGTACGAGTCTTCCCTTTACTATAGTAAATCATCTCTAAACTGATGGTCTGTTTGAAGAGGATCTTGCCATTATTAGAAGGGAAGTTGTAGGTGAAAGCTTGGTAAATCATCTTGACTCACAGAAGGCGCCATTATGATTAATGGGTGACAATAAATTGATCCGAGTAGTGCAGCGGAAGCGTGGTGGGTCCATAACCCACCTACTAGGAAACTCAACGTTATTTTATCTATGACCTCAAGTTAAAGAATTAGAAATCTATATGAAAATCTCCACTGAGAGTGTGATTTTGGATTACAACAAGTTGAAAGCCTGACAAGAAGTAGGTGTTAGGTCATTATTTGAGGAACGGTTTGACCGAGTTATATTAGGGAGACAAGATTAAGTGAGTAGTCTTACAATGAGCATTACACTTTGTAAAGTGATGTGAGATGTCTCAAACCATTGTATTAAGAATGGATAGTCAGGATCTTCTGAAAGGTCTGGAGCAAGTGGATTCAACGGAGGGAAAAATGTTTTCCAGTTATTTCGGTAGAGTCACTAAAAGAGCGGGAAGTGGGTTCAGAAAGACAACCATTGATATTTTAAAGCGGATTGAGAAGTTATTTATCGTCTAGCTCTACTACCCGTACTAGAGGGAGTACACCCAATGTTCCACATGACTCGGTTGAGGGAATACCAACTGGATCCGAACCAAGTTATCAGCTATGAGAATCGGATAGTTGAGCCAGAGCATACATTTGTAGAATATCCGGTGGCCATTTGAGAGCATAGTACTAGATGTCTACAATTAAAAGATATACCGATACTGCATATCTAGTGGTCTAGGCGAGGAGCCGATGAGGCTTCCCGAGAGACGGGGGATAACTTTAGGAGTAATTATTCTGAGCTCTTTGCAGAGTAAGCCGCAACCGTAATATCGAAAAGTTAGTACTCGGTGTCGTTCTGTGTAACCTACATGACTATATTTTTAGAATGAGTATTGTATTTTCATGTGTTGCTTGACTATATGATTATTGAGTGGTTCTTGCATGATAGAAAGTTAGAATGAAGATTCTTTCAAAGCATAGTTAGATATTCCGGACCTTTGTATAGAAAGTTATCGAAGTGTTGTTCCTTATTTTAAGTTTTGGGACGAAACTTGTTTTTCGGGGAACTGATGTAACACCCAGAAATTTTTATTTTTTTTCCGATAAACTCCGAGTTACAGGATAACAATTCGTTCTATTAACAATTGTTATTTTTACTTCTTTTTCCTTCCCAATATTACATATATACTTTTTATAAAATAAACAAAGAAAGAGAGAGGGCCCTTCAACTTTGTGACATGAGGGTTTAAACCTAGCCTTCTCATTCCTTCTTCTATCTTGTTCTAAGCTGCTCACCTGCCCCTTTTGTTCTCAACCTCTCAGTGCCGGACTTCAACCCTCAGGCCACCGTCCCTCCTCGTTGTCCCTAGTTCGATCTTCGTTTTTAGACCGTAGAAGACCAGTGTTCAACCCGGATTTTCTACACCGGCCGCCAAAGACATTGGGCGATGTTTCTGTCGATCTGCGTCACCACCGGTCAAGGAAACTTTGTCGCTTCCTTGTCTTTCTTCTTCACTGCAGATCGAAACCCATCCGGCCTCCTACCCTTGTTCTTCTCTCTCCTCTCTTACCTTCTCTCTCCTGATACCCCACCTATTTGTTCCCCTCATCTCTCTTCTTCACGCTCCAGCCAAACCAACCAAGGAGCGATTCCTTCACCCTTTTCTACCTGCTGCCCGCCATCGTTTGCGTCTAATGAGCATTGCCAGACGGAGTCGGACTAGGAGCAATGACCCGCTTGAGATGCCGCCTCACCACTGTTTGAATAAAGTCACCATTTTCGAGCCGCCATTACGAGATCTAAGCCTGAGTCCAGTTGTATCTCGGCTCAAGGGTGATACAAACATCTCGACTGCAGCCGCCAGAAACCAAGGAAGTCGACTCGTTGCCTCGCAAATCACTAGAGGAGGGTGTTACCGCCACCAACCTCCTACTCTGCCACCACCAGTCCTTTCTCGGGCAACAATCTTCTTATTCTTCCGGCCAAGATTGGATCCTACTCTGCAAATCCTATTGCAAAAACATTAGGTGAGATTTTTGTAATTGATTTGGGGTTTGGGATGTTTGTAATTTAATCCTGATTAATGATAATGTATATATGACTGTATGGAATTAGTTGCGTATGAAGGGTCTGTTGAGACTTTGTTGTTGTGTGTTCTAATCTAAGCTGGATGGAATTTCGGTATTTGGAAATTTTGGTAGAGAGAGATTAGATAAGTGGCCAAGTAGCGTAATTTGGAAGTTGAGGGTTTTGTAACTCAAGTGTTTGTGAAGGATATGTACGGTATGAGTGTTGGTGAATTTTATGAGTTATCTGGGAGATTGTTCGCTCCAAAGGGTGTGTGCAAGCTTTAATATTTACAACCAAGAAGTATGCTTGAACAAATATGCGAACCCGCAGTGTACGAGTCAATTGTAATAAAAGCAAGAATTCTAAGGGTCGATCACATGGACTTAGGTGAAACAAAGCACATAATCGGTTGTCAAATTTTGCAAATAAGCAATTAAAGCAATCAAAGATGATGTATAAAGTCAAGTAAGGGAAAATGTGGATTCTAGGGATTAAAGCATCTAGTTGTGGTTCCGACTCAAGATCTCAAAGGATAACGCGGACAAATCTAAGGTTTGCAAAGAAAGGTGTTTCTAAGGTGGGAATAGATCACCGGGTAAGTCTCACTACCCACTATCCCAAACCAAAGCTCCTATTATCGGGTAAGTCTCAAGGTACTAAGGAAAGGAACTATAATCTCAAACCAACACACCACCCAAGGGAATAGAATCAACCTTTACCGGGTAAGTCTCAGGCTGACTCACAAAGATGGGATGAAGGCACACTAAAACCCCAATAATGGATAAACCATTATTACCTACACTCATGATCTTGGGTAAACAAACAAAGGAATCACTGGGTAAGTCTCATCCTAAGCTTGCATTGAACCACGAAAGGTGTAATAAGGATAGGATTTGGCAAACTTAACTCTTAACTCAGATAAGGTTCAAGAAAGGTTCACCTCGTTCAGTCAGATTCAACCCCGGCCGAGATGTTCAATGACTGACCGAGGTGTTCTAGGGTTAAGGTTAAAGACTCGAGCTTTCAAGGTCCTGCTGGGATTAAGATCATTCTATCATCGTCTACCCTACAACTTTCAGCCAATCACCCTAGAATCGCATAAGAAACTTAGCCAACAATCATCATGATAACAATAATCAAATTAATGGGAAAGGAATCAATATTCGAACAAGAAAACCTTAGAAAAAGGGTCTCAATAAATGAATCAAATAACAAACAAACTGCGTTCTTCAATCACAAATCAGCGAAGACAATCAACCAAAAGGACAATCTAAGAAAGTCTTACAAACTCCTTCAAAAGCTGACTCCAACTATGATTCCTTCCTTCCTTGAACTTCAATCCTTCAATACTTCCTTCAATTCTTCCTTCAAACTCTCAGAATATACTCCAGAAACCTCTTGATCCGAAGATGGCTGAATTGTAGAAAATCCAACCCTTTATATAGGAGAATTATCTTCCAAAGATAAAATATCTTAAAAAGATAATTTCCTATAAAATATATTTATATCTCTTAAAATATATCAGCCTAAAATAATATCTTCCTTCCAGAAATCCAGCAAAAAATATAAGATATCTAACTTTCCAAAAATAAAAGATCTCAGCCAAAAATATAGATCTCGCCGGCGACAGGGTGTTCACCTCGGTCGGGACGCTCCTCAAGATCATCTCGGTCTAGGTGGCTTTGTAGTTGACCGAGGTGAATCTCAACTGAATGTTAAATCTCTCGAATCTGGTCCAAAGTCAATTTTCTTAATCATTTCCCTGCTCCCTGAGGTCTTCCTTAAGCTCCAAAATGTAGCTTCAATGACTCCTTTGCTCCCTTAGCTCCATTTCGGTCCAAAACATGCCATTTTACCTACAGTTACATCGAAAATAGGTGTAGACCTTGATTCCCGCAAAGGTAGACAAAACAACAATATAATTAAAGAATATACATCCATACATGCAAATTATAGAAGATAAAACGTCTAAACTAGCCCCAAAATATAGACTATAATACATGCAATCAAAATACCCCATACCTGTCCCTTTCTTATCCCCAAGCAAGTTCCAAATGTTAGATACAAGATAGAATGGATTATAAGTCCGAAAATATTAATGAATAACATTTCAAAACCTTTTGGTGGTGTGCTCCACTCATAGATCACTATAAGAGAATGCTTCATGGCAAATAAAATCAAGACATGATCAAAACATTTTATGAGTATAAGAAAGTTGTTCATCTTTGCATAAAATCATAGAATGCATAATAAATCATAATTATCGAAATCAATCATGTATAATCCAGTTTAAACCACCAAGTCAATCTACAAGCTCGAGGTCTCAAGGGCTTCCAAAAGAGGTCAAGAAACGTGTCAATGTGGGATGTATATAGGGTATGTGGTGCTAGAATCCGGGAAAAGGATCTTACTTCACTTTCTTTGAATCACAACATCTTCCACCAAAAAGCTTTGCTTATTTTACTTTACTTTTTGGGATGCATGGACAGAGGTGCACAATAACCGAAGCTTAGGAAATCAGCAATCATCAAATTCTCGAGATGCCTCAAACCCTTGATGCACATACCATGACCCGTTAGGAATATCGCTCAATCCGAATTTGGCAAGAAACAAACACCCGAATATGTGAATGGTGCCGAGTTACTCATCATCATGATTGACTTCCCCAAACCTAATTGTTTCATTCTAACACTTTCAGTCAACATCTCAACTTCACTTTCACTTGCTTTTCACTTGCTTGCTTGCTTCCAAATTCCCGGATAGGTAAAGGGAGGCAAATATGTATATGAGGGGCTAAAGCATGATCAAGAAGAAGAAGAGAAGAGAATGAATTGCCTTAATCATCCCAGGATGAATGTGATAGAACTCATCATGTGGTGTCAACCTTCAAATCCAACATAATTTTGATAAAAACAAAGTACTAAACATGTTAAAACTTCAAACAAAGCATTTTGCAACTTAAACATATCATAAAACCTTTCAAGCATATAAAGATTTCAAAACCAATCTGCAAACATAATCATCACTGAGGTCATATCTAGAGAAGAAGCACAAAATAATTTCAAAAAACTCTCAGTTAAGAACTTACCTCGGTCGAGGTGTTCTGATGTCATCCAAGGTGTTTGCCTCGTCTAGTCAAGAACATCCCGGTCGAGGTCATAAAAAAAATTTTCAAACCAGTTTTTGACGTTTTTCTCAAACAAAAACCTGTATGCATGCATGTAGTGGTAGATAAACACATAGAGCCAAGCAAAACGGAATAAGATCATAAATATCCGATAGAGTCACACAAACATACACACATAATGTCAAATCATACATCCAAATACCCCATACTTGGGACACATTGTCCCAATGGGTCAAATAAAAGTCTAGAGAAATAGGAAATTCACCGGACCTAGCAGAACTGCATAATAAATAAAGAAAAGAAGATCCATGCAACTCTAATCCTCATCAGCTGGTGGCGGTGGATGTGGATGTGGAACATAAGGGTGTTGGGATGGATCAAAGGAATACCCCATCATCTGTTGAAACTGAATCTCCATCATACGACACTGGTAATGCTGGCTCTCCCCTATCTGATGCATCCAACCATCGGTATATCGACGCTCATTCTCAAAACGCTGGGACATGTCAACCGTCAAGGCTGCGTAAGCATCGACCATCTAATCAGTGAGGTCATCAATCCTCTAGTGGGCCTCAGGATCTCTGAAACTGCAATGTGACCTGCGCTGAGGTGGTGGTGGTGGTGTTGCCTCCTCCTCTGTCGCCTCGTTATGAAGTTCGAAAACTGGAACACTCGGACCGCCGGTATTTGTACCGGTCTCCAAAGCAGCTCCTCCATAATCATACTCCTCATCATCATCAGCAGCGGCATCTCTGGCATCCTATATTTAAGGAAACCATGCAGAAGACCAGTATTGTTGGTCAAAGACGGAGAACTGAGACGACCATAGGATACCTTGTGGAGCCGTCGTTTCCCATGGCATAACGACATATGGCGTGCTAAGACCACGAGGGACGAGGGTTAGCCTCGTGATCATCTCCTGTAATCCCAACGGCTTCGCAGCCGCAACCAATTTACATGCACTCAGATCCAGACCCATGGCATCAGCAATATGGGTCACCAAACCTCCACAACAAATGTCTCCCTTCGACTTGCCCTTTATCCTATGCAAGTCCTCAGCCAACATCCCTCCAAAGTCAAGAACTCCACCTGTAACCATGCAAAATAAACTCAAAAGCTCCCCTTGTCCGATCTTCTTGGGCGTCTCAGTACGCGCCAGAAGAGTCTCGCTGAATATCCGGTGAGCTAGACGGAAGGCGAGGTGGAAGATGATGCGCTCTCTGGAGTCTCCAGGTCTCCATCTATCACTATGCTCCACTACATGGGCAATCTCACCCAAAAAATCTCGAGCTACGGCTCGGGAAGGAATGTCAGTCACGGTGGGGGTAGGGAAGCCAAAGATCTCCCTAAACTGGTCCATCGGCACTATGTAATTCCGGTTCAGCAACCGTTACTTGATGTTGTTACGCTCCGGTACGTGATTAACAGAACTTACAAACTCCATGGTCGGCTCTAAGTAAGCCGGCGCTCGTACCTCAATAAACTCCTCCAGCCCTACCATCGATATCATCTTCCTCAAGTCCTCCGCCATGTGGAGGCACTCGAAGGAAGAAACATCCAAAAATCTCGGTGCAATAATGGGACGCCCGCATATCCTATCGAAGTCAGCCTAGTGACGCTCATGAATCACCGGTATAGTAGGATGAAATGTAGAGCAAGGGGAAGAACTACTGGGTCTATCTCTCAAAACAAGCTAGCGATCAGATCTGCTACTCATGACTTCTAATAGATGAACACCTTAGTTGCTCTGACAATCACCTCGGCCGAGACACAGCCGACTGGACCAAGGCGAAGTGTTGTTCGATCGAACTCTCAGATTTTTCGAGTTATTTCCACTCAAATCACTACCAAATGCTTCCTATGGGGTACTTATATCCTTTTCAGCAATAATGAGTGGCAACCAAAGCCAGATCTGTCCTAAATCAGTGAAAGAAAGAAGAGTTAGGGTTTTCGAATGAAATACCCAGATTCTGCAGATTCGGAGCGTTTTTCTCGCTGTTTGATGCTTGAAAACTGATCCTCTTGCTTTCTCTGGTGAAATCGAACAAAAAATGGTGGAAAACGAGCAAGAAACGAGGAAACGAGGCTAGGGCACCGCCGCGGTCGAGGCTCGACGTAGGAGGAAAATGTGTAGAGAGAGAAAAACCGTCTCGCTTTTTATACCCCTTGCTGAATTTGATTTCACCTCGGTCGAGGTGGTCCTGACCGGACCGAGGTGTCTGACTGGATGTCAGACCTAGTCGCCTCGGTTGCCCCAAGAACAACTCGGTCGAGGTGTTGTGACAGCAACCGAGATGTGTCTTAGTCAAACTTCTGTCCTTCTTGTGTAGCTCCTGAGCTTGGGTTGCCTCCCAAGAAGCGCTTGATTTAAGGTCGCTAGCTGAACCGTACATCATACCTAAACATACTGGAGGGTGTCCTCACCCCATACTTCACCTCCATCATGGGGTGAGATAAAGAAGTCTATCAAACATTCTAGCAAATGCATGTGCTTACCGGAGAATAAATCATCTACGGGTAAGTCGTCCTTCTCGAGTGAGGAGGAAGGTAGCCGGCTGACGTGATCCGCTACAGAATTCTCGGATCCCTTCTTATCGCGAATCTCTAGGTCAAAGTCTTGAACAAAGAGAATCCAACGAATAAGACGCGGTTTCACATCCTTCTTAGCAAGCAAGTAACGAATAGCTGCATGGTCAATGTAAACAATAACTTTCGCTCCCACTAAGTAAGAGTGAAACTTCTCAAAAGTATATATAACCGCCAATAGCTCCTTTTCGGTGGTGGCGTAGTTTAGTTGAGCTTCATCTAGCGTCTTGTTAGCATAGTAAATGGCGTTGGTCCGGCCATCCTTCTTTTGTCCAAGTACCGCACCTACGACTACATCACTCGCATCACACATGATCTCAAAGGGCAAAGTCAAGTCGGGAGGTTGAATGATGGGAGCGGTGATGAACGCTTCCTTTATCCAGTAAAACACATCAAGGCATTCCTGCAAAAACTCAAAAACAATATCCTTATTCAAGAGATTAGTGAGTGGTTTAGAAATCTTCGAGAAATCCTTGATGAACCTCCTGTAGAAACCTGCATGCCCGAGAAAACTCCACACACCCTTAACAGAACAAGGGGGAAGAAGTTTCTCTATAGTCTCGATCTTAGCTCGATTGACCTTAATACCTCGATTGGAAACGAGGTGTCCTAGCACAATTCCTTCACTAACCATAAAGTTACACCTCTCCCAATTCAAAACGAGATTAGTGTCTTCACAACGTTGCAGCACTAGAGAATGGTAAGTCAAACAATTATCAAAAGAGGAACCATATACTGAAAAGTCATCCATGAATACCTCCATGATCTCCTCAATGTACTCGGAGAAGATAGCCATCATATATCATTGAAAGGTAGCGGGTGCGTTACACAATTCGAATGGAATCCTCCTATAAGCGAATGCCCCCCATGGAAAAGTGAAAGTGGTCTTCTCTTGATCATCCGGATGGATAGGAATATGAAAGAAGCCACTATAACCATCTAAATTGAAAAAATGGGAGTGTTGAGCAAACCTTCAAGCATTTGATCGATAAAGGGGAGCGGGAAGTGGTCCTTCCGAGTGGACACGTTCAACTTCCTATAATCAATGCACATCCTCCAGCCCGTAACGGTCCTAGTTGGAATCAACTCGTTGTTCATGTTCGTCACAACGGTCATCCCTCCTTTCTTCAGAACTACATGCATTGGGCTCACCCACTTGCTATTAGATATGGGAAATATGATACCTGTATCCAACAACTTAAGAATCTCTTTCTTCACGACCTCCTTCATGATCGGATTTAACCGTCTTTGAGGTTCCCGTGAAGTCTTATGATCATCTTCCATTAGTATCTTATGCATGAAAAAAGAAGGCTTAATGCCAACAAGATCATCAATAGTATATCCTAGAGCCTTTCGATGTTTCCTCAGGACATGCATCATTTTAGATAATTCAGTTTCAGAAAGGGAAGCACTAACGATAACATGATAAGTAGAATCCGAACCAAGGAAAGCATACCTCAAGTGACTAGGAAATGGTTTAAGCTCCACAACTAGGGGTGCTTTCTGAGGGGGATCCGTGCTTCCTCCTTCCAATGGAGTAGACTTAGATCGAAGAACTGGACCTTCAGAAGTCTCAGTTGACATCATCTCTCTTGTGACCTTGGTCGAGGCCCAAGGTGGGTGACCGAGATGTTCTTCAAATAAGAACACCTCGCTTGGTCCAGAAAGTGCCTCGGTCGAAGTACTGGAACTAGGACCGAAACTTAAATTGCTCTTCTTCCCTTGAGTTAGTCTCTCAATCTTAGCTCCTGGATCTGCTTCCAATGCTTTTAAGCTCCGTATATCTGCATCACAAGAAACATCTATACCTTCCTCCATTAAACTAAAACTAAGAACTCTTTCAAGAGGGTCATTAATTACCAATTCCCTTGATTCTTCTTCATCACAGATGTTGAAGATGTCATCCTCTAGCAGCTCTCCCTTCATTGCAGCAAACAATGCAAATTCCACTTGATCTCCACCGATGTTGAATTTCAACTTGGCGTTCTTACAATCAACGTTGCAACCCGAAGTTGCTAGAAATGGTCTCCCGAGAATGATAGGAACGGGATAATTTGCGGGTATGTCAAGTACAAAAAAATCTATAGGTAAATAGAAGTTACCTAACTTGACGGGAACGTCTTTCAAAATGCCCACGGGATGGGTAATGGAGCGATCCGTCATGTATAGCCTTATCTTCACTGGCTTGGCCTCTCCAAGTCCGATTCTCTCACATAGTTCTAGCGGGATGATACTCACGCTGGCTCTTAGATCATACAATGCCTCATAAGTTACATCCCCAACTTGAATGGGAATGCAAAATGAACCGGGATCTCTCAATTTGAGTGGCATTTTCTCCTTCATGATCTGAATGAGCTCCGAGGACTTAGATGTCATCCTCACTTCTCCAAAATCTTCCAGCTTCCTCTTCCTTGATAGGATTTCTTTCAGAAACTTCCCATAGGCGGGCATCCTTAGAATGGCATCAAGGAAATGGATGTTAATGTGTAGGTTATTCATTAGGTCTAGAAACTTACCAAAATGCTTGTCTAGATGTGCCCTGGCCCTTGACTAAGGGAATGGAAGTGGTGGATTATAAGCAGGTAGTGGAACATAAACTTCAAATTTATCCTCCGCTTTTTGGGACTCGGCTGGCACCTTGACCGAAGTGTTCTTCTAGTCTTGGCTCGACCAAGGTACTAGATTTGAAGTTTTCAGTCCACTTCGCGTCGTTATTGCTATAATCTGTCCCTTAGGGTTACTCTCTGTCCTTGCTGGGAGCTTCCCTGGATCTCTTGGCGCTTCATTCGCCTTGTTAAAGAATTGTTGTTGTAAGGCTTTTTGTGCCTTCGAAAATGAATTCATCGATGTCTCCATAACGTTGTGCTTGATCAAAATTACGTCCAGCACTGCATCCTTCTTTTCTGGCTGGGACGAACTCGATCCAGGCTCCTGGCTTCTCAATGGAGTAGAATAAGAAGAAGAGGAGGGGTTAAAAGCATTATTAGCATGAGAATAAAGGTTACCCGGATTTTGTTGATTTGATCTCCAATTGTTATTGTTGGAGTTTCTATTGTTGTTGTAATTGCTATTCCGTGGCCCTTGATAGTTGTTTCTTCCTTGATATCCTCCATCATGCTCCTTCTTCGTTTGAGCTACTAAAAACTCTTTCAATGCCTTTACTTCATTGCTAAGCGAGGTGAGTTGAGCTCCATTTGATGATGTTTCCCGGAAGCTAACTCTTCTTGCTCCATTCTCGGTTCCTTGATGGAGGTTCTTCTCCATATGTAAAGCTTGCTTTTCAATGAACTCCCAAGCTTCGTCTATCGGCATATCCATGAATGTGCCGGCTGAAAGTAGTTGGAGATAAATTGAGTAGCTTCATCCAACCCCTTGAAGTAGATTTCCAGCAACTCTATCTTTTGAATCCCATGATGTGGGCAATCCAATAGAACATCCTTGAATCTCTTCCATGACTTGGACAAACTATCCTTGTCCTTCATGATAAAAGCATTGATCTTTCCCCTCATTTCAGCGGTCTTAGAGGGAGGAAAGAACTTAGCTAGAAACTCCGTCGTCATCTCTTCCCAAGTGTTGATCTTTCCGGGTGGAAGAGATTGATACCAAGAAAGCGCCTTGTCCTTCAAAGAGAAATAGAAAGGCCTTAGCTTGTAGTTGTTGTTCTCCAGTCTTAAATGTCTCAAGGTCTCCATCAGAATCTCATAGTTTTGCAAATGCTGATGGGGAGACTCGCTCTCTAAACCTCCAAATTGACATTGTTGTATCATGGATAAAACTTGCGGTCGAAGTTCGTAATCATGCTCAGTTGGATCACCTAGGTTGACTCCTGGACGTCTCACTTGCTGATTAGGGTCCTTCCTTTGTCCTAGGGTTTGTGGAAATCCAGCAATAAGAACATCTCGGACAGGCATCCGAGGTGGTAGGTGCACATCGGCCGGGGCAACTAGGACTGGGTCCTGCCTCGGTCGAGGATCTGGGATCGGTCGAGGCAGAAATTGGGCCCTTAGAGCGGCCATATCTGTTTCAATTCCTTCTGTTCTGGCGCGAGTCTCTTCTCTCTCTCGTTGTAGTTCTTCTCTATTGAGGCGTAGCTGTTCCAATGCATCCTTCAATTCGGCTTCAAGATCGCGATCGTCTTGATTGGCCATCTTAGCTTCTCTTAATCTTCGCTTGTAAGTCTTTTCTGGTTCGGGATCATAAGGAACGATTTCCTTTCCAGCACGGGTTCTTCGCATAAACCTAAGAAAAGATTCTGCGAAAACACTCAAGTAGAGTAGTTTAATAGCAACAAGGGCAACTGCCATGAAAGACAACCGAAACCGGCTTGGTCTAGACCAAGTCCCCCGCAACGGCGCCAAAAACTTGTTCGCTCCAAAGGGTGTGTGCAAGGTTTAATATTTATAACCAAGAAGTATGCTTGAACAAATATGCGAACCCGCAGTGTACGAGTCAATTGTAATAAAAGCAAGAATTCCAAGGGTCGATCACATGGACTTAGGTGAAACAAAGCACATAATCGGTTGTCAAATGTTGCAAATAAGCAATTAAAGCAATCAAAGATGATGTATAAAGTCAAGTAAGGGAAAATGTGGATTCTAGGCATTAAAGCATCTAGTTGTGGTTCCGACTCAAGATCTCAAAGGATAACGCGGACAAAGCTAAGGTTTGCAAAGGAAGGTGTTTCTAAGGTGGGAATAGATCACCGGGTAAGTCTCACTACCCACTATCCCAAACCAAAGCTCCTATTATCGGGTAAGTCTCAAGGTACTAAGGAAAGGAACTATAATCTCAAATCAACACACCACCCAAGGGAATAGAATCAACCTTTACCGGGTAAGTCTCAGGCTGACTCACAAAGATGGGATGAAGGCACACTAAAACCCCAATAAAGGATAAACCATTAATACCTACACTCATGATCTTGGGTAAACAAACAAAGGAATCACCGGGTAAGTCTCATCCTAAGCTTGCATTGAACCACGAAAGGTGTAATAAGGATAGGATTTGGCAAACTTAACTCTTAACTCAGATAAGGTTCAAGAAAGGTTCACCTCGTTCAGTCAGATTCAACCCCGGCCGAGATGTTCAATGACTGACCGAGGTGTTCTAGGGTTAAGGTTAAAGACTCGAGCTTTCAGGGTCCTGCTGGGATTAAGATCATTCTATCATCGTCTACCCTACAACTTTCAGCCAATCACCCTAGAATCGCATAAGAAACTTAGCCAACAATCATCATGATAACAATAATCAAATTAATGGGAAAAGAATCAATATTCGAACAAGAAAACCTTAGAAAAAGGGTCTCAATAAATGAATCAAATAACAAACAAACCGCGTTCTTCAATCACAAATCAGCGAAGACAATCAACCAAAAAGACAATCTAAGAAAGTCTTACAAACTCCTTCAAAAGCTAACTCCAACTATGATTCCTTCCTTCCTTGAACTTCAATCCTTCAATACTTCCTTCAATTCTTCCTTCAAACTCTCAGAATATACTCCAGAAACCTCTTGATCCGAAGATGGCTGAATTGTAGAAAATCCAACCCTTTATATAGGAGAATTATCTTCCAAAGATAAAATGTCTTAAAAAGATAATTTCCTATAAAATATATTCATATCTCTTAAAATATATCAGCCTAAAATAATATCTTCCTTCCAGAAATCCAGCAAAAAATATAAGATATCTAACTTTCCAAAAATAAAAGATCTCAGCCAAAAATATAGATCTCGCCGGCGACAGGGTGTTCGCCTTGGTCGGGACGCTCCTCAAGATCACCTCGGTCTAGGTGGATTTGTAGTTGACCGAGGTGAATCTCAACTGAATGTTAAATCTCTCGAATCTGGTCCAAAGTCAATCTTCTTAATCATTTCCCTCCTCCCTGAGGTCTTCCTTAAGCTCCAAAATGTAGCTCCAATGACTCCTTAGCTCCCTTAGCTCCATTTCGGTCCAAAATGTGCCATTTTACCTACAATTACATCAAAAATTGGTGTAGACCTTGATTCCCGCAATGGTAGACAAAACAACAATATAATCAAAGAATATACATCCATACATGCAGATTATTGAAGATAAAACGTCTAAACTAGCCCCAAAATATAGACTACAATACATGCTATCAGAGATGAATGTTGTATATACGAATAGGTGAAGTGAATAGAGGTATACTTGTTGGCTAATGATGAAGATATCCATACGTTGGATGAATAACTTAAGTTAGCTTCTTTGATAGTAATAGATTATAGTCAAGGGTTGGTACGTTTAGGTGTTCCTCGGAACATTTGGGATCTTAGTGCTAGCATTTACTTGACCTTAGTTAGTCTTGATAAGGAGCTTGAAAGTCGGCAAAAAACTTTCAAACTCAGTAGAACATTTCTTTTTAGTGTTGGACATCAGATTTTGGTTTTAGAAGAAGTTTGGAGTCTTTCTAGAACTTTTAGGGTTTTAGGGGTAATCTTCTTTTTGCCAAGCAAGGCTAGTTTAGTATTTCCTGTCAAATGATCATTATTAACTTAGAAGTGAAAACTTCTAAGGTGCTAGATATGCTATTGATACAAGTTTCATGTTATGATCAGGCATTTGAGATTAGACTCATGTGGAGTCAAGGGATATCGTTGATTGAACTTGACCTGGTGCAAGTAAGTCTCCGGACTTACTTAGCTCGCTTTTATGTGTTAGTTGGATGTGTGACGGTGGTGTGTGCTTTATATTTAATTAAACCATGAACCCGGAATAAGATGACTTATATATGGATTATTGGCCCAAGCTCATGCTTATCAGGCGGTGACATCACTGCTCAGCTCCTAAGGGAGACTAAGAGGTTCTTTGTGACTTGGCCATACACGGTATAAAAGAGGTCAACTTCACCACTCCTCGTGGTATACGGGAAGCGCGCCACACCACTGTTGTTGGTTACACGGGGACAGGGGCGAGAGTCATAAGACTTCTCGTGTCACAATCTTAACGAATGAAACTAGTAATGGAATGACTTAAAAAAAAGATAATAACCGGCTTGTGTGCTTGAGCATGATGTGTGTTTATGTTTGCTTGCTTGTGTATGTGCCTTTACTGTCTATCTAATGGGTAGAATGTGAGATAACGGTTTTATACAGCTTGTAGAAGCCTTGCAGGTTTTACGATGTTGCCGAGTGATCCGGAGGAGTGGGCAGCACTAGTACAAATCATAAGTTTCTCGGGACTTTTTTTGCATTACGGTAGGGAGTTTTTGAAGTCCCCTAAAACATTTGGCCGAGAGCTTTTTCTCGGGAGTTTTTGTGCAAGTCCTGAGAAACAAAAATACTCTAGGGAGATTTTTAAAAAAACTCCCGAGAGATGTCTCTCGGGACTTTTTAAAAAAAGTCCCTAGAGATACCTCTCTGGACTTTTTAAAAAAATCCCCTAGAGATATCTCCCAGGACTTTTTCATAATAACTCCCTAGAGACTTCTCGAGAGTTTTAAAAAAAAAACCAACAACCCCACCCATGCATTTATGAGACATTCAATAGAATATATACTATTTACATACTGCTCTTTTATTGAATGCAAAACAGACCTTCAATACAAACTTTGTTGTAGATGGAACAAAAAAGTATGTAAGCTATAACACAAAGAATACTACACTCAAGTAACTTTAAAATTCTACCTTATATAGAATTTAGGAAATGGTGACCACTAACATGCAAGAGTTCCTTGGATGCTTCTTCTCTCGTTGAGTTAACCAAGAAACACTTCATATTTGAAGTGCATCTGCAATGGAACCAATAAGGGTGATTGCTTCAAATCGTGCTTGGTTTTCTATGGTTTTCACGGTGAAGGGGAACAAGCCAATGATCCGCAATTTATAGCTAACTCTTTCAAGCACCGAGTGCATCACTTCCTTGGTAGAGTATAGTTCTTCCTTTGACACCCTTTGCGTTAGAAGGCCTAGTAAACAATTATATCTGCAATACTTATCAATGGAAAATAGAGCCTAATGTTCTAAAATAAAATCAAAAGCTTTAAACCAACACTTAATATTACTTGTTAAAGAAAGCAAAAAAGTAAGAAAAGGAAAATTACCATAAAACAAGACTTGAAAATCTAGCTCCTTGGTAAATTGCTTGTCATCATGCCCTTCTTCACATTATATGAAGCATTTGACTTCTCAAGCCAAAATGTAGACAATATTACAGTTTTATCTGTAAAAATAATTGCACTTTTATCCATTAATGACTTAAAAGGAGCAGGATTAGATGGCCTCAATACATAATAGTAGCTATATTGAATTTTCTGTCACATATTTCTCAATCCCAAACATTGCATAAGGTTTAGAGTACTAACATGTACAGCTTGAGATTTAAGCACATACCATAAGTTCAAACCTTATATTAATTTGTCAGTATAAGTTCAAACCTTATATGGTATCATGTGATGTTTGTAATATAGCATGTACCTTTGATGGAATGATTAGTGATGTAAAAAAAACATAACTTACATCAATAGCTTCTGAATAAGATAATGAATGTGGTTGGTGGTGAGTGAAAAATATTGTCTCCATGCATGTTCATACTCTAAACCTTATGCATAAATGGTACTCTACCATTTATGCCTTGGTAAGAATTGTAGTTGAATATTGTCTTCATGCCTAATTTTAGTCTAAATGCTTAGCCAAACATACCTTAAGCAAATAACAAAGAAAGAATTCCAACAAAAAAAAATCACAAAGAAAGAATGCATGTATGTAATATGATACATGCATAGACAGACTAATTTATCTACAGTGACACAAAGTGAGGTTCCACAGACAAGAAGATACTCACAAGTGTTCTAGGCATCAATAAGAGAATGACAGAGAGTAGATACAAAGATACAACAATGCCAATTCCAGCAATAAAATTTTACAGCAGCCGTCGGTTATCTTCATGGGAACAAAGACATACTTGAGAAGGTTGGTCAACTCAAAGAGCTGACAAGAAAACTGCAAAGATAAATGCTTATTATTATAAGTATATTAGCTTATGAATTTCCATAATTTTAATCTAACCCCATCATGGTCAATTCTTACCAAGGCATAAATGGTAGTCAACATGAAATTGAGCATAGAAGAATCTGGAATATAAGACATCAGTAATTAAGGTTGACCATTGGGTATGCTTAATCTGCAAATACAAGCCTAAAAGTCAAATAGTTCAGTTCAATTATAGCAGCCTAATGCTGCATTCTTTACACAATATCAAGAGCGGCCAAGTATTTTTTTATCACATCAATATTCATTTAGAAGTTTAAACATCAAACTCATGAATAAGAAGCCTTTGAAAGGAACCTGCATCTCAAACGTACAACATAATGATGAGAAAGAATCTTATGAAAAAGTTTAAATGCCACATTTGAGTAATATTTACCTGATCAATGGTTCATACTTCAATCAAAACCAATACATCAGTGGTTCATGCTTCAATCAAAACCAATGCAATGCCAACTACACCCATTTGTTCCTATAGAAGTGAAACTAATCATAAGAATTATGGAGATGGAAGCACTGGACCTACTAGATTGAACTTGATGAGTCCTTAGCATAAATCTCTATTCAAAGCTGAAACTAATCATAAGAAAAACTTTGCAATACAAAATTGCAAGTTCATCTCACATTCAGGTAATGAAGGAACTAGTATCTGCAAATTGGAGCGAATAAAATAGCATCGATTTCATTTCAAATTATGAAAGTGTGACCATTCTTACCTTCTTCTCCATAAGATAATCAGCCCGCTAAGTCCCGCTTGCGGCAAAACACGCAACTACAACAAAACACATGACACCTTCAACATATAGCAATACAAAGAGAATCAAATGATTCGTTAAGAATTAAGACCAAAATAAAAGTACATAAAGGTAAAGATACACACCTTGTTACTTCTACAGTAGAGCAACAAACTGGTCTTCATTGAGCCTTACTTCCTGAAAATCATGGTAAGGGATGAATATCGAGTTCATACTTTTTGGCTTGTGTAAAGATTTCCCGCAATCTATATCTCCCCACCTCAATTGCTTTGCCTGGTTTCCTAATAGAATGGTATTGGACTAGTAACTAATAGAAAGCATTATATTCCCGTCTATCCCTGATCAACCTATATATGGCTATCAACATAAGCTCATAATTTAACCGGCTTGAGCCTTACTCGCTCGGTTATAGAACCAAGATAATTTCAGTTCAATTTTCAGTCCTAATGTTGACTAGTTTCGGTCAAAGGACAATCCAAATATTTTGCTATAGGTCGATCAGATCAATTTGTCCCAACTATAATAGAAATCAACCAAATTTCTAACTTTAATTTCCTTTTTCTCCTTAATTTCACATGGTAATAATGTCAATAATTTCATATGACTAATTCAGTACACAAACATTGCTCTACACCACATAATGCAAACCTTCAACCTACACATGATAACTACAGATTCTAATTGACAACTCAGCCCACATGTATTTACCTTGACTTGATGGTGGCGATGACAACGGCGGACACTCCAAAGAGAAATCGGGGTTTTGTTACCGTCAAGTGCCGATGATGGACTGGATGGAGAGGCCGGCGTGCAGAGGGAAGAGTCGATATTCGATCGAAGATGATAGATTGGATGGAGAAGCCGGCGGGAAGAGAGAAGACTCGATATTCAATCGATTCTCACTTCTCAGCTAAGTCTTTTTAGGTTAGGGTTCTAGTGAGGGAAGACTCGGCATCAGCTTTGTTTCATAATCTCTCGGGACTTTTTTCTAAAAAAACCCTAGAGTGGTTTAACGGTTCTAGTGAGGTAACAAAAAAGTCCCTAGAGATTAATTTACTTTTTTAATAAATAAATTAATAATTGCTTTACGGGAATTATTGTATTAAGTCCCGAGAGTTTTAAATTTATACGGGAGTTTTTTTAATACCCGAGATAATTGTCCTGAGAAACTATGAATTTGTACTAGTGCAGCCGGGGTCCCCATACATCATAGGACGAGTTGGGATTTGAGTCCTTGTGTTATTGTATATTTGTATATTGTTGACATTGTTGTAAGGACGTCTGAAGTCTTTCTTTCTTTAAGTTTTCGGGTATCATAACATTGCATGAAATGTATTTCGGTTTTGGCCTTTATTTGTGTCTTGTTACAAGATCCGGTGAAGTTGTTGTCAGACTAAAGGTCGGGACCAATTGTGTGGCCTCCGCTCGTAGCATCCCGAGTCCCGCAGATTCGGGTGTTACAATATGGTATCAAAGCCTTAGGTTGAGAACAATGGCACTCTCAATCTTCTAAAAGGCCGAATAGACAAACAAACAAAACCCGCGGATTCGGGGTGTTAAGGATGTTTGCTAAATTTCCCAAGTGTTGAAAAACTGCATGTTGATACATTTTTGTGATCCAGATTTGGGTAAGTTAGACTCCTCCTTTATTTCTGATTTTTGGATATGTTGTAGTTGATATTATATAGTATAACATACTGAAATTTGGGAGTATTCCGAGTTATAGTTTAGGAGATATGATTCTCCAAAGTTGGTTCCTCATGCAGTTTTGAGGATTGCTGAAATATTCTAAGTGTTAGAAAAACTGCTTGTGATGCAGTTTTGTGAGGTGGATTTGGAGGGGTTATTGACCTCTGTTGGACGTGATTTTTGGATATGTTGTTGATGGATATATATAGGAGCATGTGGTAAAAGTTGAGAACGATCCATTGGGTTAATCCATATTTAGGATGTTCCAAAGTTGGTTATAAG
The DNA here is from genome assembly GCA_033239125.1 of Fagopyrum homotropicum. Taxonomy (NCBI): domain Eukaryota; kingdom Viridiplantae; phylum Streptophyta; class Magnoliopsida; order Caryophyllales; family Polygonaceae; genus Fagopyrum; species Fagopyrum homotropicum. The sequence goes on along the minus strand of BSWB01000002.1, from coordinate 94,196,267 downwards.
TGTAGTTTGGTTTAGAAGAGTTGTGTTAGGTTTTAAGTGTCGATCTATCTTATGCGTTTATATTCTTCTGAGGATGTTGAGCCTAGAAGTCTAAGGACTTCTAGTTGACTAGAGTGATGTTGTTCTTCTGAGGATGTTGAGCCTAGAAGTCCTTAGTTGACTAGAGTGTTGTTTGATTCGTGTGTCTTGTCTTGAACAGGCATTGTGCGTTTTCCCGAGGGAACTTTAGAGTGTGGTGATCGGTTGCGCTTGGAGATTGGTAAGTCCGCAGACTTACTTAGTTGGCATCTAGTATGAGTGTAATGTGTATGAGTGCTGTTTGTTAGATATGATAAACAACGAAACCGGATTAGGCCGACTTTATTATATTACGTAATTGACCCAAGTGTATGATAACGGGTCGTGACATCACTACCTAGCTCTTGCGAGAGCTATGAGGTTCCCTGCGACCAGCCCAGGCAGGTAGACGGTCAGAGGCATTAGTACCATTCGTCGTTGGTAAACGGGGACAGAGGCGAGGTTTGGGAATCCCTCATGTCACAAAATAAGTATCATTAGTAACGGCTTATCACCTAGCTGAAAATAATAAACGGGCTTAAGTGTTGCATGTTGATTGTCTATGTTGTGTGTGTATATTCTTTTATCGTTATGCTTATGCGTAGAATTGTAATAGCTAGGATTTCCGAATTCTAATTAATGTTGATTAACTTAATCAGTGATAGTAATTGACATATAACTCGCGAAGATTGCGTAAGTATTCAGTATAAGTCCCACCGTTATGTTCCTGGCGTAATTGTGGGCTTATGGTGAAATTTTCACTTTTTCCCCCGGGTAATTATTTTTACCCTCCGGTATTATTTGGAGCATTTGGGAGCCCCAATTAATAAAAATGCAGTTGAGAGAAATGATCAGGACATCGGACATGTCCTAGATATGAAATAACATGGAAAGACAAAACGGACAAAAGAATCGCTATTTCGTTTCTTAACGGCTAAAAAAGACGGATTAGGAATACACGTTTTCCGAGGCAATTGTGGAATAATTATCCCTACAATATTCAAGATCTATTATTCCAATTTCGAGAAGTTTGGAGAAGGGGGTTCAACCCGTTATTGGATCGATAAAAGGATAATTATCGCCTTCGCTAAAGGATAGTTATCGACTTCACTATAAATAGCGGAAAATCGTTTATTTATTCATTTCCTTTCACGTTTCCTCGTAAAAGCTCTACTTCCTCTCAAACTTCAAACTCAGATCTACTCTTCGTTTCTAATCCAATTTCAATTCCGTTTGAGTTTTTGGATTCCTCTCTTCATTCTCTTCATATCGATACCGAGTTTCTACATTTCCGAGCAGATAAGGACCTGGTCGAGCATATATGTCACCAGGACAGTTCCATCGCTCAAATTCCGGTGAATTTGATGTTATACATGCGTAACCTGCGTCGTTGTGATTCTGAATCTTCTTTCAGATCGTCAATCGGATTAGTAACGAATAAGTTATGAATTTATTCGTTTTCCGTACTGCGATTTGGCCTAAATTGACCTTAGGCTTTTCAAAATGGATAATTAGAAATTCCATTATGATCATTATATTATTCTGGTGTTTATGGGTTGTTTGTTTGATGAAATCTGATGACAGGTGGGTTTAGAAATGGCCTGCGGGCAAAATGTTATTCTGGTGAAATTTAATTAATTAATTAAAGGTTAATTAATTAAATTAGGATTAAATTTGAGATTGAGGAATACTGATTAGATGCATGCTAGGTGTCAGAATGAGTTGAGGATCATGATGATGTTATGGATATCGGTTATGGCTTTAAGGTTTAGTATGTGTACGAGTATGATGAGATGTTATGTTGAGGATATGCCTTAGGCATCTATGAATGTGTCGAGGATCTGAGGTTTAGATTTGAGATATAGGTTGGTTGTGGTTAGTGAGATGAGTCTCCTAACCTTTGCAGTATGTGATTGTGTGTGCCTTGCTATAGTAGGCGTTGTTTACTTCCCCAAGGGGAAGCTGTGACGTGGTACAGGTTACGAGTATATCAGGTAAGTCAATAGGACTTACTTAGCGTGCAGTTGTGGATTATATGATTGTGATGGTTGTATGTGTTCATATGATTGTGCATTTATAACCTAAACCGGATTAGGATGACCATTCATTACATTTATTTGGCCCAAGTGTATTATAACGGGTGGTAATCGCCAGTCTCCGCCTGCTGGTTAGGAGGAGGTGCCCTGAAGATGATCTCACAGGAGGGGACGAGTGAAGGTCACCCCCATGCAAAACTCATGTGTTATGTTGGATGGGACGGGGTTCTTGAGGCTCCTCGTGTTGCAAAAGAAATGGAATTAGTAATGGAATAATGTAATGAAAGATAATAAATGAATGTGTGTGGCATTGTATGTTTGAGATGTTGATGTGTGGTTGTGCTATTACCTTCATCTTTTCATTGTTGTAGCTAACGGTTTCATACCGTGTTGTAGTGTTCTGCTGGTTAGGAACACTGCAGAGTGAGCCAGATGGTGTGACAAGCCGAGGACTTCTGTACATTAGGATGCGTTGGATGTGGGATCTTTTGTGGTTGTCGTTTATGTTGTTGTTTTGTACTCGGCTATGAGTTTGTAAACTCTTTCGATGTATCACACTCAGCTTTTATGTATTTGATTTTAATCTACCAGTGCCTTGTTGTAAGATCCAGTGAACTTGTTGTCAGGCTAGTGTCAGGATCCATTATGAGATCCTAGCCCAATGTGACACTCCAAGTCCCTCGGATTTGGGGTGTTACAGAGTTGGTATTAGAGCCTTAGATTGACTACAATGGCACTTGCTATCTGCAATAAAGGTAGAGTGGATAAATAAACAGAACTCACATGGGGTCTGAATTTTCAAAAGGTTTTGGTTTTAAGCGAGTACAGATGTTTTGGGATAGTATGTAGAGAAGTTGTCACCCATCTGAGGATCTCGACACTGTAGATATATATATATCTTTTATGTGCTGATGTGTATGCATGTAATAATGAGTATTATATATATATATATACATACATACATATACATATATATATATATATATATATATATATATATATATATATCGATACATATGGCATATATATAGCCTTATAAGTTTAGGGGCGTATATTCTACAGATGGCTCAAACTAGAGCAGTATCTGTAGTGGGACGAGATAGGGGTACACCCCCTCTTCCTTTAGTAGCGCCAAGTTAGGGACCAGTATCCGCTGTAGTTTTGCCTATGGCAGAGAACGAGTTTGAAGAGGATGATCGTGTCTCCATGAGTAGATTCGAATTTCAAGAGTATATGCAGCAAGTATATGAGGCGGCGATAGCGGGTAGATCTACACCGGATTTACCAACATCTTTGAGATCAACTGAAGCTTATGGATTAGAGAAGAAACAACGGGTTGAATCAGTGAAAGATAAGGTTGGATAACCGGGTTGCAAAGCGAGCCCGACTTGTGGACGTTTGAGTACTTCTCGTTCACACGGACTTCTGGTGAAACGAGGACTTTTTACAATTGTGGGAAGCCTGGACATGTACGACCACATTGTCGAAGATCGCCAGTGACTTGTTTTACCTGTGGTAGACAGGGTCATAGAGCTGTTTTCTGTAAGCAAACTGGAGTGGCATGACGACAGGGTTTTATTTCTACTAGTGTGACGGGAGGTAGTCAGATGACACCTCAGCAGCAGACGCGTGGGCAGCAAAGAATCCCAAACCATTCGCCTACTCAAAAATCCATTTCTACGCTGAGTAGAGGTAAGGGTCGTGGTAGGAGTACCACGGATACTAGAAGAGCTCAAGGTAGAGCCTTTGAGCTGCGCAGTGTAGAGGAGCCACCCGTACTAGTGGCAGGGATGAGACGTATATGTCTCAACTGTGGTTATCCAGATCATGTGCGCTTTGAGTGCCCCATGGCACCGATATCTTGCTTCACCTGTGGTGAACTAGGCCATCTAGCCCTTTTTTGTCAGCAAGGTAGTGTTTCTTCTCATCAAGACCTTCCTCTTTCCGATGCAGAAAGAGTGGAAGTGGAGGCTGTGGCGATGACCTCAGTGATACCTGAGGAGCATATGTCTAAGATTGAGTAATGATATGCAGTAGAGCTTCGGGTGTTAGCTGTTACAGGTACCATTCTTGTTAATGGTTTACCTAGTGGAGTTTTGTTTGTTGTAAGTGCTATGCACCTCTTGTCTTTCAATGCATGTGTTAATAGTTAACTGTGGATACAGTAGAAGATAGATCTTCCTTTATAGGATTACGAGTTACGGGTCTTAGGTACCCACGAGATATGTGGTTGTTCCCTTTGTTCAGGGACTTGTGTATGGCTGGAAGACTTTTTTGTCATGCCTTAGGTGCATGAGAAGGTCTTTATGTGTGTGGTGCACAAATAGATATCATGTTGGCTTAGATAGTAGTAGGAGGACTATTCTAGTCTCTACTAAGATCGACTAAGTAGAGGTTTTCCGAGGTTATGACCTTTGAGGAGGTGAGTTGTCTTTAGTGTCGTATGAGCAGCGAGGTTGATAACACCAAAGGGTGATGTTTTTGTAATGTTGCGCCATGAAGGAAAGAGATAGTTCCACGCTGAAGAGTATTCCAGTGGTATATGATCTTATAGATGTGTTACTGAACCATCTAATCTATCGCCTCAGCAGAATGAGGACTTTGATATCATGTTGAAGTATGGTACGAGATTGGTTGGGAGAAGGCATATGAGGTATATGGCTTGTTGAGTTGTTATAACTTGAAGAAGCAATTTGAAGAGTGGATTGAGATGGGCTTCGTTCGCCCTAGTATATTTATCGCTATGTATTGATGACTTGTCGGATTAACTAAGAGAAGCAATTGTGTTCTCAAGATTTCCATATGCTTAAGATATCATCAATTAAGGATGAGAGAGCAGCGTGGGCATAGGACAACATTCCATACCCGTTATGGACATTACGAGTTGTAGTGATGTCATCTGAGTTGAGGAACGTCCTAGTAGTCGTTATAGGAGTTTATGAATAGTGTCTTCATCTACTTCCTTGATCAGTTGGTGGTAGACCTTATTGATGACGTTTGGTGTACTCTCACAACGGAGAGGAACGTACCGGTTATTTGAGGACGGTTTTGCAGAATCCGAGGGATAGAAGCCAGTGTGCTATGCTCCCTAAATGTGAACTGAGATGCCATAAGTAACCTTCAAGGTCATGTTGTTCCGCCAGTAGGATCATGATTGATGTGACGAGGAGTAAGTATGAAGTCTTATGGATGATACTGATGAACGTTAAGGGAATGCGTAGTTCTCGGCTCAACTGATTGCTACCAACGCTTTGAGGAAGGATTCTATGTGATTGTGCATCCAATTACGAGTCTTCTGAGGAAGACCACCATAAGTGTGTGGTGAAGTAGTATGTCGGAGTTCTGAAGAGTAGAGGAAGCATTTGAACTCTGCTTCTATTGTGTGATAATCAGAAGATTTTGGGAATCACGTGACTACGGTGTTGAGAACGTATGAGGAGAACTGCCCGACTCATGATTTTGAGTTAGTAGTGGTAGTTCAAGTGTCCAGATTTGAAGGCAATATCGGTGTGATATTTCATGTTAGATTCCCACCGATCATAAGAGTTTGAAGCATATTTTTATGCAACATAAGCTGAATGACCGCGAGCATCGTTGATTGGAGTTAATCAAGGAGATTGATCGTGAAGTTTGGTACCATTCTGGCAAGTGGCAAGGAGAATGTGGTAACTGATACCTTGAACAAGAAGACGCCTCGAGAGAAGGCGGTTGTTGGAATTGTTGTACAGCCTCAGTTGCAGAATGATCTAGCTTGGTTAGAGTTGGACCTACAATTGCTGATAAGGACGTTAGTTTGATGTTTTAGGGGTTCTACCTGATTTGTTGGATGAGGTCCAACAAAAGCAGGAGACTTGTCTGACCCTGAGGGAGTTTGATGGAAGGATGTCTCATAGCGAGACACCATAGTTCTTTAACGGAGTAGAAGGAGTATGAGGTGCCACAACTGCGTCTGTATAACCGCTTATGCGGAGTTGAGTGGACAAGATTACAATACACCCATAGTACACCTTCTTTAGTACATCCATGTACGAATAAGAGGTACCCTGAAGTAGTAGATCAGGTTAAAGTGTTGCTGACCTAGAGATGAGCTCATCCACTACTAATGCTGTAATGGAAGTGAGAGGACCTTTCTGTGGACTTGTGATGGGATTGAGACCCAGTAAGAGTTTTGGTGTTATCCACATTAATGGTAACAGATTTACGAAGTTGACACGTTCCATCTCTACTGAGAGACTTGGCCAATGAATGAAATAAAAAAGGAGTACACTAGACAGATGGTGGGACTCCATAAGTGTACCGGGGACGATCGACTATGATTGTAGTAGATGGGTTACTTTAAGGTTTTGATAGCACATTCAGACTGCTTGGGGAACGCGTCTACACTTTATGATTGAGATTTACCTCAGATAGACGGTCAGTCTAAGAGGACCCTCCAGACCGTAGAGAACATGTTGCGAGCTTGTGGGATGGATTGAGAATAGGGACGATCTGTTTATCTCCCACTCGTTGAATTCTTATACCACGACCGTTGGCATGCATCTATAAGGATGGTCCCTATGAGACATTGTGTAGACATAGGTGTCATACACCTTTATGCGGGGATGAGCCTGGCAGTACCAGGTGGTTAGTGCTAGAGCAGATTCAGGATGATATAGCTCGAGTAACGTTAATCTGAGAATGGATGATGGCTGCATAGAGTCACCAGAAGTCGTATGCAAATTGGAGGCGTCGACCTCTACAGTTCAGGGTAGGAGCTCATGTCTGGTTGAGAGTATCTCCGACGTGAGGCGTCAGACGTTATGGCATAAAGGGAAAGCTGAGTCCCCAATAGGTCGGTCCTTTCGAGATACTAGATAGAGTTGGGAGAGTAGTGCACAGATTGGCTTTGCCACCGAAGTTAAAGGGTGTTCAACCTATGTTTCATGTGTCTAAGATGAGGAAGTACATACTAGATCTAAGGCACATTGTGAGTCATGATGATCTAGTGGTTGAGCCGGACCACACTTTTGCAGAACAACCTTTTGCGGTTCTACGAAGAGAGGTGTGAGATGCCTACATTCGAAGGATATTCCTATGATGAGGCTACGCGGGAGACTGAGGATAGTATCCAGGGGCACTATCCAGATTTTTACGCCGGCGCAGATGCACCTGTAGGATCCACGATTAGATTTTGGTGCTATCTTAGTGAGTGTATGTTATACTATGTGCTTATGTGATATGTTGTGTTTTCGTGCTAGCTGTGAGTTGTGCATATGATCTGTTATATCTTGTTTGCTAGTACGAGATAGGTATAGCTGGAGATGGTTCTTTCCTCCATGCTACGGTGTATGTGTTAGGATTAGCAGGAGATGGTTCTTTCCTCTATGTTATCTTTGATGGACATAGTGTGAGTGAAGACGGTTTCCTCCACATAGTTGTGTTACGAGTACGATTGGCTAGATACGGCTTTCCTCCATGCCTTGTGACGTGGTTAGTAGTTGGCTAGAGATGATTTTTCCTCTATGCCTTTGGATAGCGTTATGATCTTGTTGCTGGAGTTGGTGATTCCTCCATGCTGCATTTTGAGGTTATAGAGTGTTATAGGTTGATACGTTTGAACGGAGATATGATACCTACGATAGAGAGAGTGTTTATACCTCGGCGTATAGGTCCGAGAGGATTTGGGAATTGTTCAAGTTTCGGGACGAAACTTTTTTTAAGGGGTGTGTGATGTAATAGCTAGGATTTTCGAATTCTAATTAATGTTGATTAACTTAATCAGTGATAGTAATTGACATATAACTCGCAAAGATTGCATAAGTATTGAGTATAAGTCCCTCCGTTATGTTCCTGGCGTAATTGTAGGCTTATGGTGAAATTTTCACTTTTCCCCCGGGTAATTATTTTTATCCTCCGGTATTATTTGGAGTATTTGGGAGCCCAAAAAATAAAAATGCAGTTGAGAGAAATGATCAGACATCCGGCATGTCCTAGATATGAAATAACATGGAAAGGCAAAACGGACAAAAGAGTCGCTATTTCGTTTCTTAACGGCTAAGAAAGACGGCTTAGGAATACACGTTTTTCGAGGCAATTGTGGAATAATTATCCCTAAAATATTCAAGATCTATTATTCCAATTTCGAGAAGTTTGGAGAAGGGGGTTCAACCCGCCATTGGATCGATAAAAGGATAATTATCGACTTCACTATAAATAGCGGAAAATTGTTTATTTATTCATTTCCTTTCACGTTTCCTCGTAAAAGCTCTGATTTCTCTCAAACTTCAAACTCAGATCTACTCTCCGTTTCTAATCCGATTTCAATTCCGTTTGAGTTTTTGGATTCCTCTCTTCATTCTCTTCATATCGGTACCGAGTTTCTACATTTCCGAGCAAATAAGGACCTGGTCGAGCATATATGTCACCAAGACAGTTCCATCGTTCAGATTCCGGTGAATTTGATGTTGTACATCTGTAGCCTGCATTGTTGTGATTCCGAATCTTCTTTCAGATCGTCAATCGGGTTAGTAACGAATAAGTTATGAATTTATTCGTTTTCCGTACTGCGATTTGGCCTAAATTGACCTTAGGCTTTTCAAAATGGATAATTAGAAATTCCATTATGATCATTATATTATTCTGGTATTTATGGATTGTTTGTTTGATGAAATCTGATGACAGGTGGGTTTAGAAATGGCCTGCGGGCAAAACGTTATTCTAGTGAAATTTAATTAATTAATTAAAGGTTAATTAATTAAATTAGGATTAAATTTGAGATTGAGGAATACGGATTAGATGCATGCTAGGTGTTAGAATGAGTTGAGGATCATGATGAAGTTATGGATATCGGTTATGGCTTTAAGGTTTAGTATGTGTACGAGTATGATGAGATGTTATGTTGAGGATATGCCTTAGGCATCTATGATTGTGTCAAGGATCTGAGGTTTAGATTTGAGATATAGGTTGGTTGTGGTTAGTGAGATGAGTCTCCTAACCTTTGCAGTATGTGATTGTGTGTGCCTTGCTATTGTAGGCGTTGATTACTTCGCCAAGGGGAAGCTGTGACGTGGTACAGGTTACGAGTATATCAGGTAAGTCCATAGGACTTACTTAGCGTGCAGTTGTGGATTGTATGATTGTGATTGTTGTGTGTGTTCATATGATTGTGCATTTATAACCTAAACCGGATTATGATGACCATTCATTACATTTATTTGGGCCAATTGTATTATAACGGGTGGTAACCGCCGGTCTCCGCCTGCTGGTTAGGAGGAGGTGCCCTAAAGATGATCTCACAGGAGGGGACGAGTGAAGGTCACCCCCATGCAAAACTCATGTGTTACGTTGGATGGGACGGGGTTCTTGAGGCTCCTCGTATTGCAAAAGAAGTTGAATTAGTAATGGAAAAATGTAATGAAAGATAATAAATGAGTGTGTGTGGCATTGCATGTTTGAGATGTTGATGTGTGGTTGTGCTATTACCTTCATGCTTTTCATTGCTGTAGCTAACGGTTTCATACCGTGTTGTAGTGTTCTGCAAGTTAGAAATACTGCAGAGTGAGCCAGATGTGTGAGAAGCCGAGGACTTCTGTACATTAGGATGCGTGGGATGTGGGATCTTTTGTGGTTGTGGTTTATGTTGTAGTTTTGTACTCGGCTATAAATTTGTAAACTCTTTTGATGTATCATACTCAGCTTTTATGTATTTGATTTTAATCTACCTGTGCCTTGTTGTAAGATCCAGTGAACTTGTTGTCAGGTTAGGGTCAGGATCCATTGTGAGATCCTAGCCCAATGTGACACTCCAAGTCCCGCGAATTTGGGGTGTTACAAGAATGTTAGCTAACGGTATTATACCGCCTTGTAGATGCCTTGCAGGTTAAGATAGTTGTAGAGAGATCCGGAGGGGGTGGTCAGCCGGGTCCTTGTACTCATTTAGTTGGGGACGGGGATGTCTTATGTTCTTCAAATGCGTCATTTTAGTACCTTTGCGTTGTAAGGTTGATACCTATTCTTCATGTACATATTGTTTAACATTTTCAAATGTTTTAAATACTTCTGTGCCTTGTTGTAAGATCCTAGTAAAATTGTTGTCAAATTAAGGTCGGGACCCATTGTGAAGTCCTAACTAGTAGCTCTCCGAATTTGGGGTGTTACAATATGGTATCAGAGCTCTAGGTTGGCAATAATGACACTTAGAATCTTCTGAAAGACCGAATGTATAAAATAACTGGAACCCAAAAGGGGTCTAAGAATATCAAAACGGATTTTTGTTTTTATACACGCACATAGTCGGGTTGTTGGGTTAGTAGTACTTCGGACCACCATCGCTCTCCGTGGATCTCTGCAACTTGGATCGATAGGAGTTAGTATATAGACTTATTATGATGTGTATTAATGTATGTTATACATATATATATGTGTAGCATGTTACTATCCTAAAGGATATTTTATATCCTTTAGTTGTGATATCATGAAGCGATTATCGCCTCATGATAAATTGGTAGCTGACTTTAAGAGTTTTCAACACGAGACAACGGACTCAGACCTTGGATCGAGTATTATACTCGGAAGGGCGTCCTGGTGACCCTTATTAACCATCCAAAGAATGGGTAGGCAAAGAAAGTAAAGATGTTAAAATAATTTTTCACCCCAAAGACAATCTGATGAGGAAGAAATTCCCGAGTAGAATGGAGTACAAGAATTTTAGAATAAAGGACGTTACGATCGAGGAGGATGCCCCATAGACAATTATGAGCATGAGAGACCAGAAGATTTAGGGTGTCGACCCGGTATGAGGATCTAAGGTGCACGGAACGAAGACCTACAATTGAGTGTAATAGGGAAAAGGTAGACCCCACAAGTGTGGAGAGGTTTTGATCTCCTTAGAGATATAAGAAGTAAGTTTGAAAGAAATCGTGATGCTAGTATCAAAAGAGTGCGGAAGCCCTGTAGCAGGGTCAACGGCGTTCATGAAGGAAATGTTTCCACCCACACCAGCGAAGGAATGTGTATGTGAGAACGGCCTTGGTGGACTCGAGATGTTAGAGATTTGGGCTAAGTCTTCATTGTAACCGTTGAGCCTATCTTGAGACAAGGTGCAATGAGTTGTTCACATGTGTGTCACTATGGTCCAGGTTGCGGGAGGCAAGCCAAGTGACCGGCACTAAGAACAACTAGTATTATAAGGGGAGTCGAATCAAAGCAAGGTGATTCACGACAAGGTCAAGTTGTGCTAGCTTTTAGAAGGCCGATGTTTGGGGCTTTTTAGCGACATTTTATCGGCACACCTTTGGTTCTTAGGCCTTATATTGGCTAAAGAATATGTGGTTAAAAATTGGGAGCAATTCAAGCTCAAATGCTTAGTGAATGTCAATGAAGCAGCTAGTGAGCTTCTTAAGAAGCTACACTAGCTTGAGCTAAGATATTGCGTATTTGAGGATCTTGGAGCTTACCATAGCTATATTAAAGTGAATGAAGCTCATTGGAAGTGTTTGGACCAAGAAAAATAAGCTAGCTCTAAGCTAGCTCCGAGGAGCGGTTTTGGGCTCCCTATGTGGGCCTCGGGCCTCGGGCTTTCTAGGGCTTCAAGGCCCATCTTCCAAGTAACTTCCACGTAACTTCCATAACCGATTTTAACCGCTTTTAACTCCCCAAAACCGTGGCCCCTATGCCTATAAAAGGGAGAGTCATTTGCACTTGATTTCACATTCGTTTTTGTAACAATAAAGCTTTTAGTTCCATTGTATTGACATTGGATATGCCTTCTTATAAGCTTGTTTGAAAACATCAAAAGACCAGTATAGTTCCTTTGAAAACATCAAAGGATAGGCATCCATCTTATTTTGGTTTTGTATTGACAAAACCTAGAAATACCCTTTCTACAAAGTAAGACAAGTACGTCTCTTACTTAGTCTTTGTAACATGTAACGTTTTATCTCACTAAGGTATTTGGATATTCCCGGTGTAGGGGAGAATACACTTTGAAGGAAAATTTATTTATGAATGACTCATTACATTATCCAAGTCAATGGTTTTAACATATAACTACCGGTTTATAAGACGTGCAATTGAACTTAACTTCTATTAGAGTTTTGTCTACTCTTTTTCGGAGATTAGAAACTCTTGGTTGAGTTTTGTCTACTCCTTTGATGACTACAAACTCTTGATTGGGTTTTGTCTACTCCTTTGTGGAGATTACAAACTCTTGGTTGAGTTTTGTCTACTCCTTTGGAGACTACAAACTCTTGATTGGATTTTGTCTACTCCTTTGTGGAGATTACAAACTCTTGGTTGGGTTTTGTCTACTCCTTTGTGGAGATTACAAACCCTTGGTTAATAACTTGTTTTTAGTTCAAGATAATTATATTTATTTGTTTGGAAATTGGGAGAACCGTTTACTCACATAAGTGAGACTACGGCCCATTGGTCTAAAACCGGACACCGAAATTCCAACAATCTTCTAAGTGTATTTATTGTTAATTGTTTTGTAGGATTGGATTGGTCAATAATGAGTAAGACGTTAATGACAGAAATGACTTCTCGTTTTAGGAAGTTGGATAAGTTTGAGGGTGTAGACTTTAGGAGGTGGCAAAAGAAAATGCACTTCCTCTTGACTACACTAAAAGTCGCTTATGTACTCACTACACCTAGACCGGCCGAGCCGGTTGATGATATAGTGGAGGAAATAGAGGTTGTTTGACAAAGGAGCAAATAGGATAATGATGACTACATATGTCGCGGTCATATTCTCAATGGCATGAGTGATGCATTGTTTGATGTCTACCAAAGTGTAGAGTCATCAACGTCAATGTGGGATAAACTGAAGTCTAAGTACATGGCGGAGGATGCTTCATCTCGCAAATTCTTAGTCTCGGATTTTAACTCATATAAAATGGTGGACTCAAGGCCGGTAATGGAACAATACAATGAATTGTGATAACACGATTTATGGGTTAGTTTTAGGTAATCATTTAGATAGAATTCTCGCTCATTCACGCATGGTTTAGCATTGGTCCGAGACATTTTGCACTCAATTCATGTATTTTGTCGAAGATAGATGTCTACACGGACTTGTGCGTGTTTTGTAGGTAATTCGGGAAATTTATGAGCTCAAACGATGCGTTTGAGGATCGTTCATCTAGACGACACACCCTCGGACTCATTAGGACACAAGCTATAGGCTAAGGAGGACTCATGGAACCTTGCCAACACTAGCCATGCACCAAATCACAGCTTAATGATCCAAGGAAAAGTTTCTGCACAGAATCACGGTTCTCTGACAGATCACGGCCGTGGAATCAACCGTGGTTTTTGCCAGATTCTTGTGACAGCTGTGCCACGACTCTCATGGCCAGCTCATGCAAGTTTGTTATAAAAGTGGTCCTTCATGGGTTGTGAGGGGCAGTTGGGAGTAGTTTGGAGCAGCTCATCCATTATCCATTTCTCTCTAACAAATATATTCTCTCAAAAAAGAAGTTTTTCTAGGAAGGAAAGTGTCAAAGAGAAGAAGAAGAGTTCCATTGAAGAGGAAAAGAAGAACACACACACCATTGCCATTCTTGCTAGTTTTTGTAGTGAAGATTTCCGGATTCTATTTCTAGAGTTTTGTGAACCTTTGAACCATCTTTGGAAGGGTTGTAAGTTGTTCTAATTCTATTTTCAGCTTGGTTGTTTTAAAGTTCACTTGTGCATCTTTTTCCCTTCATTATCTTGCAATGAATGTTATGATTTTATGTTTGTTTGTTTTGATTTCCATTATGAATGTTGTAGGCTAAATTGATGTGGTTCTAGAATAAGGAAAGGATGGTTATGGCCAGGGCTATGATAGGATGGACTTAGATTATTCTTTGGATGACTCGTTTGTATGAACGTATCCTCTGTTAGAAATCACGGCCAGTTCTTGTCAAACCACGGCCGTGGTTTAGGTAGAACAAACCGTGATTTTCCTGGTTCGATGGATCTAACCTTAGACTGTTAGAATGTTGAAATCCTAAGTGTTTGTCGAGTTGAATCTATCCTAGGGAGACCTAGTGTTAGCAACTAAGTGTTAGGAGAGACTTACCCGGTAATCCTTACTCTTAGATTCCGAAGATAACAAACCTTAGGTAGTGGTGAGCCTAATAAGCCGCCATTGGATTTAGTGTGCTGGATAGTAGCTTAAAACTAGCCCTTCCGAGACTTACCCGGTGAGGATAGGTTGGATCTTAAGTTAGAAATCCGGTTCGAGTAGAATTCCATCCCTTAGGTTCTTAGAGACTTACCCGGTAATGAGACTTAGGGAATGGACTAGTGGATCATGAGACCTACCCGGTAATTGATCCCAATCTAGAAACAATTAACCCCAACATAGTCAATCCAAGAATGAATAGATAGCTTGAGTCCTATGCCATAACCGGAGCTTCCAATCCCTAGAATCCGTCTTTTTCTCTCTTTGATCTATATCTTGTTTAGTTGTTTATTTGTGTTGATTTATAGTTTAATTGATCGATTACTTGCATGTATTGTGATCTTTGATTGATCACCAAAAACCAACCAAAAACATTTGAGATTTTCGTTTCTTTATTTCTTTCTTCCTTTTCGACCTAGATCTTTACTAAACTCAATCACAATTCGAGTTAATTTCACCTTAGTCTTTGTGTTCGACCTCGGAATACTATCCCTACTACGAACGTCCCGTACACTGCGGGTTCGCTAGGAGTTAGGAGAAATGTAACGAGTATAAATTTAAAACCCAATTGCGCATCACACAATCTTAGCGTAACAAGTTTTTGGCGCCGTTGCCGGGGACTAGGTCTAGATTGAGTCTATTTTGTGATTGTTTCTAGTGTAGATCTTTCTTGTTGCTTTTGATCTCTTTTTGGTTTGTGTCTTTGCTTTTTAGGACATCTATTACTCTTTAGGTGTATGCGAAGATCTCGTGGCAAGGATTTAGCTCCATTCGATCCCGAACCGGAGAAAACCCTTCGATCTAGATCCAAGAACATCCAAAAAGAGAAAGAGATGGCCGGAAGAAACCTCCAAGCCGAGTTGGATGAAGCCTTAGAGCAAATAAGGCTAAGAGATGAGCTCTTGGAGGAAGAAAGGAGACTTGCCAATGAGAGGCAAGAGGAAACTAGGAGGGAGATTGAGGAGATTAGGCAAGCCCTTGTTCAAGGAGAGCTTAATCGCCGACAACCTCCACCTCCTCCACCACAACCGCAGCCGGCGGCTAATGTTAGGGTTGTTCCCATTTCTATTGAGGAGCCACAAACCCTAGGGAGACGTATGTATCCGGCACAAAGAGCACACCGACCGGGTGTGAACCTTGGAGATCCCGCGACCCACAACTATGAGCTCCGCCCTCAAGTTCTACAAATGATCCGGCATAATCAATTTGGAGGGATGGAAGGAGAGTCTCCTCACCAACATTTGATGAACTACGAGATTTTGATGGAGACTCTTAGACCGCCAAGATTGGAAAGCAACAACCATAAGCTAAGGGCTTTCTCCTTCTCTCTTAAGGACAAAGCCTTGGCTTGGTATCAATCTATTCCACAAGGGCGAGTTGGTACTTGGGAGGAGATGACAACCGAGTTTTTGACTAAGTTCTTCCCACCTTCCAAGACTACCGAGTTAAGAGAGAAGATCAATGCCTTCGTGATGAAGGATAGAGAGAGTTTATTCAAGTCTTAGGAGAGGTTCAAAGATCTTCTCCTTGATTGTCCACACCATGGCATACCAAAAATTGAGCTATTGGAGATCTACTTCAAGGGACTTGATGAAGATAGCCAATTCAAGCTCCAATCTCTTTCCGGTGGGACGTTTATGGAGAAGCATGTTGATGAAGTGTGGGAGTTTGTGGAGAAGCAAACTCTAGTAATTGAGAAATACTCCCATAGGAAGAGTGAAGGGAGAAAGGCGGGAGCATATGAGGTGAGTGAAGTCACCATGAGCAATTTCAAGCTTGACGCCATCAACAATGAGTTGAAGTCCTTGAGGGAGTTGTGTGCTACAACTTTGAAGAACCAAGCAACTCCTCAAGTGCTTCCACAAGCCAACTTGTCTTCCAAGGAGGAGGATGTGAATTATATGGGAAGGGGCAACTTCAACAATTACCAAGGCCCAAGGAGTTTTAACAACAACCGGCAATTCAACAATTACCGGCCCAACCACAACCATCCCGGATTTTCATACTCTAACCCGGATGGAGCCTTGAACCCTCCCGCTTCCACAAGCTCGACTCCACCACCAAGAGCTTCACAAGAACCTCCACCCGGTTTCAATCAACCTCCCAAAGATAGAACCGAAATAATATTTGAGCAATTGCTAGGAAGGTTGAGTGGTCTTGAGAGCACCGTGACTTCAATCTCTAAGGCTCAAAAAGTCTTGGAAGCACAAGTGTTCCAAAAGGCGGGTGAAGCACATAGAGATCCGGGAAAGCTTCCCGGAAGGACCGAAGATAACCCAAGAGGCCAAGTGTTGGCTATCACAACAAGGAGTGGGTTGAGTATGAAGGATCCTTTGCCCAAGGACCAAGCTAAGGGAAAGCAAGTAGTGGTAGAAGAGGGAAGAATGCAAGAAGATGGAGGCAAGAGCAAGGATGTAGAACCAACCTATGTGGCACCGCCTCCGTACAAGCCACCACTACCGTTCCCACAATCAAGAGCAAGAGCCCGTTTGGACAATCATTTTGGTAAGTTCCTTGAACTAATGTCCAAATTACATATTAACATTCCGTTCATGGATGCCATTTTAGGAATGCCAGCATATGGCAAGTTTTTGAAGGAAATACTCTCCAAAAAAGGAAGTTGGAGGAGTATGGGGAGATAAGAATGACCAAGAGATCCTCGGAATTGATCCAAACCATGAAGGAAGAGATGCCTCCCAAGCTAAGGGATCCGGGCTCTTTTTGCGTCCGAATAGGAGTGGGAGATGTGAAGTACGAGGCCCTTTGTGATCTTGGAGCGAGTGTAAGCATCATACCGCTTGCACTTTGCAACAAGGTCGGGCTAGGAGAGCCAAAGCCGGTCAAGATGACCCTCTATATGGCGGACCGTTCTATCACTCACCCGGTTGGGATTCTAGAAGACATTCCGGTGCAATTAGGAGGATTCTATATGCCAATTGACTTTGTTGTCTTGGACATTCCGGCGGACTATCCGGTTCCCATCATCTTAGGAAGACCTTTCCTAGCCACCTCCGGATGCCTAGTGGATTGCAAGAACGGGACTCTCTCCTTCAACATTGGAGAAGAGAACGTCTAGTTCAAGTTGTCCACCATGATGAAAGGGCCAACCCTTGATGAGGATGCCTTCAACATAGTCGAGCAAGAAGAGTCTAGAGAGGTTGTGAGCTCGATCTTGATCAAGGATCCCTTGGAGAAGGTTCTCACCTTAAGTATGATGGAGGAAAGTGTTGAGGAGGCTTGCAATGAGGAAATCAAGGCCTTAGAAGCATTGGAAGAGGAGCCAAGAGTTGGATCTGAAAGCCACGAAGAGGTGTTGAATAGCTGCAAGTTCCACGGTCGAGATTTACACTCCACGGCCGTCAAACTTTCTGGACAACTCCGGGAAGCAAGCTTAGCAAGAACCACGGCCGTGGAAGATGAGCAACCCGTGATTTCAGCCGTGGTTTTCCCTGGATCAGCACTTGATAGTGATCAAGCTTCTAGGAGCCTCGGAGGAGCTACATTTGCTTTGAATTCATCTCATCCAACATTGTTTGGATCATCTCCAACCGATAAAGGTCCTCCCTCACTTGAACTTAAACCCCTTCCCTTTCATTTAAAGTATGCATTTCTTGGTGAAAATTCTTCATATCCGGTGATTGTTAATGCATGCTTGAGTGATGATGAACTTGCTAAGTTGTTGCATGAACTGAGATTGCATAGGAAAGCCATTGGTTATACTATCGATGATTTGATTGGCATTAAGCCTTCTTTGTGCATGCATAAGATAATGATGGAAGATAACCACAAACCCTCTATTGAAAATCAAAGGAGATTGAATCCTATAATGAAAGAGGTAGTCAAAAAGGAAATCATCAAATTGCTAGATGCGGGAATTATCTACCCTATCTCGGATAGTAAGTGGGTTAGTCCCGTTCATGTAGTTCCTAAAAAGGGTGGGATGACTGTAGTGACTAATGAGAACAATGAACTAATCCCGACTAGGACGGTTACGGGGTGGAGGATGTGCATTGATTATAGGAAATTGAACATGGCCTCTAGGAAAGATCACTTCCCTCTCCCCTTCATTGACCAAATGCTAGAAAGGTTAGCTCAACACTCTCATTTTTGCTATCTAGATGGTTATAGTGGATTCTTCCAAATCCCTATCCACCCCGATGACCAAGAGAAAACAACCTTTACATGTCCATGGGGTACTTTTGCATATAGGAGAATGCCATTTGGGTTGTGTAATGCACCCGCCACCTTCCAAAGGTGTATGATGGCTATCTTTTCGGAATACATAGAAAATATCATGGAAGTGTTTATGGATGATTTCGCTGTTTATGGTTCTTCCTTTGATAATTGCTTGGCTAACTTGTCATTAGTATTGCAAAGATGTGAGGAGACAAACCTTGTCTTGAATTGGGAAAAATGCCACTTCATGGTAAGTGAAGGCATTGTGTTAGGACACTTGGTGTCCAACCGTGGCATTGAGGTTGATAGGGCCAAAATTGAAACGATAGAGAAGTTGCCGCCACCTACCTCGGTGAAGGGGGTAAAAAGTTTCTTAGGGCATGCCGGTTTTTACCGGAGGTTTATTCAAGACTTCTCTAAAATTTCTAAGCCTCTCACTAACCTACTAATGAAGGATGTTGATTTTGTCTTTTCAAGGATTGTCTTGAAGCTTTTTGTAGGTTGAAAAACGCCTTGATCTCCGCACCTATCATGCAACCTCCGGATTGGAGTCTACCATTTAAGATCATGTGCGATGCGAGCGACGTAGCCGTAGGGGCTGTTTTGCGGCAAAGGAAAGAAGGGCGCACTCATGCCATTTATAATGCTAGCAAGACGCTAGATGATGCCCAACTCAATTATGCTACCACCGAGAAGGAGTTGTTGGCGGTGGTGTATGCATTTGAGAAGTTCCGCTCATACCTTGTTGGAGCGAAGGTCATAGTGTATACGGATCATGCGGCGATCCGTTATATACTTACAAAGAAGGATGCCAAACCAAGGTTGATTCGGTGGATCCTTCTTCTCCAAGAGTTTGATTTAGAGATACGAGATAAGAAGGGATCCGAGAACTCCGTGGCGGATCACCTTAGTAGATTGCCTCCATTGGAGCTTGGAAGAGACAACATTCCAATTGATGACTCATTCCGAGATGAGCAATTGCAAATGATGGAGGAATGCTTGTTACAAGTTTCTAGAGGAAATGAGCCATGGTATTCCGACATTGTGAACTACTTAGTATGTGAGGAAGTGCCTCCCGGATTGACATATGCACAAAGAAAGAAGTTCTTCAACGATGTGAGGCATTACTATTGGAGTGAGCCACTCTTGTTCAAGAGAGGACCGGATGGGATGTTTAGAAGATGCATACCGGAAGATGAAGTGGAGAGTGTGATCCGGCATTGTCACTCCTTACCATGTGGAGGCCATGCTAGCTCACACAAGACGTGTGCAAAGGTATTGCAATCCGGTTTTTATTGGCCTAACTTGTTCAAGGATGTGCAAGGTTTTGTAGCGGCATGTGATGCTTGCCAAAGGACGGGCAACATCTCAAGAAGGAATGAAATGCCCTTGAACAACATCCAAGAAGTGGAGATTTTTGATGTGTGGGGTGTGGACTTCATGGGACCATTCCCTTCTTCATATGGCAATCTCTTCATCCTATTGGCGGTGGATTATGTGTCAAGATGGGTGGAGGCAATCGCCTCTCCTACAAATGATGCCAAGGTGGTGGTGCGGTTCTTCAACTGGGTGATCTTCCCTAGGTTTGGAACACCAAGGGTGATCATTAGTGATGGAGGAAAGCATTTCACAAATAGGAACTTTGGAGCGCTTTTGGCTAAGTATGGGGTGACTCATAAGGTGGCAACACCTTACCATCCCCAAACTAGTGGCCAAGTGGAGATCTCCAACCGGGAGATAAAGGCCATCCTTGAGAAGACGGTGTCTAGAACTAGAAAGGATTGGGCTATGAAGCTCAATGACGCATTGTGGGCATATAGAACCGCCTTCAAGACACCGATCGGCACCACTCCTTACAAGTTAGTCTATGGCAAGTCTTGCCATCTTCCGGTGGAAATGGAGCATAGAGCTTATTGGGCCATTAAGTGGCTAAATTTTGACCTCAAGGAGGCGGGAGAGAAGAGGTTGCTTGATCTAAACGCCCTTGAGGAGATCCGCTTGGATGCTTATGAGAATGCCCGGATTTACAAGGAAAGAACCAAAAGATGGCATGACAAGAAGATCATCCCCAAGGAGTTGAATGAAGGAGATCTTGTCCTTCTCTTCAACTCAAGGCTAAGGCTCTTTCCCGGAAAGCTCAAATCAAGATGGACCGGGCCATATGTGGTGAAGAAGATCTTTTCCCATGGAGCTATTGAGATAGGAGGGGAGCATTGTGGGAATTTCAAGGTGAATGGGCACCGCTTGAAGAAGTATATTCCGGGAGCTCCGGTAGACATGATTGCCCCACTTCACCTTGAATAGACTCCCCCGAGTTTGGTCAAGCTAATGACCTTAAAGAAGCGCTTGGTGGGAGGCAACCCATTGGTAACGTTTTTCTTTTTCGTTTTGTTTTCGTTTTTAGATTTTTCTATCTTTGTGTGTTTTGTCTACTTTGTATGTGTGCTAGAGTAGCATTGGAAGCCTTTCTTGGCATATGAATGATGATGATGAACCCCTCACCAATTATGGGTGGAGCGGACGCGGGACTTGGATGGCTAGCGGTGCCTAGCGCGGGTTCCGAAGCTTTGATGGATGCTTAGAGCTCTCTACCATGGTTGATAGGATCATCCAACATCAATTCATTTGAGAAATCCCGATTACCATAGCAAACCACTTTTACATTGTGAGAACCTTCTTTCACTCTCTTTGCTTGAATACCACATTGGGGACAATGTGTTTCTAAGTATGGGGTGGGGTTTGCATGATCCTTTGCATGATGAGCATCTAGGATAGTTTAATATTTGCACATGTCTTGCATTGTACATACTTAAAATGAAAATCCCATAAAAATCAGATAATTTTTAAAAAAATTTTTTGTGCTTTCTAGGCTTGGATATGATCCTAATGATGAAATCTTGTCTTGTGAATTGGCTATGAATGGCCTTATGTGTTGAATTGATAAAAGCATATGTGGACTTGAACTACTTCTCTTGAAATTCTATGAATGATTTGTGACCATGATGTTTGCCTAGAAAGGATTGAGTAGTGAAAATCGAAATTACATAATAGTTCTTGCATACCATCTAGGAATGAATGAGGCAATTCAATCTTTCTCTACTTCTCATCTTAATCGTGATTGCTTGAGCACCTCAATTGAGATAAATTTGACCTCTTTTAACCCATCCGGGAATAGGAGCATGCTAGTGTGTTGATGTGTGCAAAAAGCAAGTGTGGGGTGAAGTTGTTGATGAAAAGAATATCATGCATAAAATGCTGAATTTGTTGTGAAAGTGTAGCCAAAATATAAGTTTGGGGACATTGGTTTAAATGACAAGTAACTCGATACACTTCACATAATCGGGTGTTGGTGTCTTGCCAAAGTCAAATGAACCGATAGTCCTAACGAGCTTTGGTATGTGTGCCTGGTGTGGATGCACCTCGAAAACTAAGAAAAAACCCGAGGACGGCTAATCACCAAGGTTTCGGCTCTTGTACACCAATGCCATTGTCTTAAAAATAAGTCAAAGAAAAAGAAAAGAAAGAAAAGATAGAGGAAAATATACACTTGGGGGAAGTTGATCGAGGACAAGGATGTGAAGTTAGTTCCGTTCCCGGATTAGCATCACATAACCTAGAAATCCCCAACCAATCACCACATTTCTCGGCCCTTTTATCTCACAAGACCTTATGACCTATTTGCATGTTTGTAAGACTTAGTAGTTTAGATTGGATGTACTCTTTATCTTCTTGACTTCTTCATCTTTACATTTCATGCATACCTTTGAGTTAAGTACAATTGTCTTTCCATGCTTTCATTTGTTTGATGCATGATTGCTTGTCCTTAGCCATGAAACATGACTTTGAAGGTGATCCAATAGTAGAAGCACAAACCCAAAAAGATTTTTGCCATTTTTCTGCATACATAAATCATGTCATCTCTTAATCTATAGTTGGGAATTTGCTCGGGGACGAGCAAACCTTAAGTATGGGGTATTTTGATAACACGATTTATGGGTTAGTTTTAGGTAATCATTTAGATAGAATTCTCGCTCATTCACGCATGGTTTAGCATTGGTTCGAGACATTTTGCACTCAATTCATGTATTTTGTCGAAGATAGATGTCTACACGGACTTGTGCGTGTTTTGTAGGTAATTCGGGAAATTTAGGAGCTAAAACGATGCGTTTGAGGATCGTTCATCTAGACGACACACCCTCGGACTCATTAGGACACAAGCTATAGGCTAAGGAGGACTCATGGAACCTTGCCAACACTAGCCATGCACCAAATCACAGCTTAATGATCCAAGGCAAAGTTTCTGCACAGAATCACGGTTCTCTGACAGATCACGGCCGTGGAATCAACCGTGGTTTTTGCCAGATTCTTGTGACAGCTGTGCCACGACTCTCATGGCCAGCTCATGCAAGTTTGTTATAAAAGTGGTCCTTCATGGGTTGTGAGGGGCAGCTGGGAGTAGTTTGGAGCAGCTCATCCATTATCCATTTCTCTCTAACAAATATATTCTCTCAAAAAAGAAGTTTTTCTAGGAAGGAAAGTGTCAAAGAGAAGAAGAAGAGTTCCATTGAAGAGGAAAAGAAGAACACACACACCATTGCCATTCTTGCTAGTTTTTGTAGTGAAGATTTCCGGATTCTATTTCTAGAGTTTTGTGAACCTTTGAACCATCTTTGGAAGGGTTGTAAGTTGTTCTAATTCTATTTTCAGCTTGGTTGTTTTAAAGTTCACTTGTGCATCTTTTTCCCTTCATTATCTTGCAATGAATGTTATGATTTTATGTTTGTTTGTTTCGATTTCCATTATGAATGTTGTAGGCTAAATTGATGTGGTTCTAGGGTAAGGAAAGGATGGTTATGGTCAGGGCTATGATAGGATGGACTTAGATTATTCTTTGGATGACTCGTTTGTATGAACGTATCCTCTGTTAGAAATCACGGCCAGTTCTTGTCAAACCACGGCCGTGGTTTAGGTAGAACAAACCGTGATTTTCCTGGTTCGATGGATCTAACCTTAGACTGTTAGAATGTTGAAATCCTAAGTGTTTGTCGAGTTGAATCTATCCTAGGGAGACCTAGTGTTAGCAACTAAGTGTTAGGAGAGACTTACCCGGTAATCCTTACTCTTAGATTCCGAAGATAACAAACCTTAGGTAGTGGTGAGCCTAATAAGCCGCCATTGGATTTAGTGTGCTGGATAGTAGCTTAAAACTAGCCCTTCCGAGACTTACCCGGTGAGGATAGGTTGGATCTTAAGTTAGAAATCCGGTTCGAGTAGAATTCCATCCCTTAGGTTCTTAGAGACTTACCCGGTAATGAGACTTAGGGAATGGACTAGTGGATCATGAGACCTACCCGGTAATTGATCCCAATCTAGAAACACTTAACCCCAACATAGTCAATCCAAGAATGAATAGATAGCTTGAGTCCTATGCCATAACCGGAGCTTCCAATCCCTAGAATCCGTCTTTTTCTCTCTTTGATCTATATCTTGTTTAGTTGTTTATTTGTGTTGATTTATAGTTTAATTGATCGATTACTTGCATGTATTGTGATCTTTGATTGATCACCAAAAACCAACCAAAAACATTTGAGATTTTCGTTTCTTTATTTCTTTCTTCCTTTTCGACATAGATCTTTACTAAACTCAATCACAATTCGAGTCAATTTCACCTTAGTCTTTGTGTTCGACCTCGGAATACTATTCCTACGTGGATAAGCTCCCCCCTTGCGGTTTTGTCTTAGCGTTACAAATTGCTTCCCCCTTCGTGGAAGGACTTCCTCCATGTGCTAAAGCACAAGAAGGAAGAACTCCCCCCTTCGTGGAAGGACTTCCTCCATGTGCTAAAGCACAAGAAGGAAGAACTCACGTTGGTGGAACTTGGCTCTCACCTTCAAATTGAATAAGGCCTTAGGGCACAAGAAGGGTGACTCAAGAAGGAGGATAAAACTTCTACTTCCCACGAGGCCAACATGATGGATGACAAGGGCAAAAGGAAGAGGTTCAAAGCAAAGGACAAAGGAAATAAGTCCAAGAAGTCCAAGAACGATAATGTTGACAAGAAACCAAACGGTTCTTGTTGGAAGTGTGGTAAGACTGGCCACTTCAAGCGGGATTGCAAGGTTAAGGAAGATGGATCCAAGAATGGAGGCCAAAGTGGTTAAAACCCCTCAAAACAAGGTGACTCACTTATGAGTCTTGATTCTAACTTTGATATAAATTCTGATTTGAATTATGTGTCATTGACTTTTGAATGTTTGTCCATGTAGGATGATGACCTTGGATGGTGGGTGGACTCGGGTGCAACAACTCATGTTTGCAAAGATCGGCGTTGGTTCATGACATACGTTGTTGCTAACGATGGAGCACTCATGCATATGGGAAATGAGTCTACCACCCCCATTCTAGGAAGAGGACGGGTTGATCTATACTTCACAAGTGACAAGACTCTAGTCTTGTCAAATGTACTACATGCACCGGCCATTAGAAAGAATGTGGTTTCTGGTGGTGTACTCAATAGGCTTAGCTTCAAACAAGTCATAGAAGCCGACCGCTATGTATTATTAAGGAGAGGAACATTTGTAGGCTTTGGCCATTGGAACAATAATATGTTTCTTCTCTCTTTATGTAATAAACTGTCTAATAGTAATATAAACAATAACAGTTTGTTTAAATTGTCTTCTTCTTCTTCTTCTTCCAATTGTGATTTTGTTAAATGGCATGCACAACTTGGACATGTTCATTTTAAGTGTATGAATGACATGACTAAGGATGGTATTTTACCTAAACTTGACTTGCCAAAAGACAAGTGTAAAACGTGCATGTTGACCAAGATAACAAGACTTCCATTTCTTACAGTTGAAAGAGAACAATCAATGCTCGGCTTAGTTCACTCGGATCTAGGCGACTTGCACTCTACTCCTTCATTAGGAAAGAAGAAGTATTACGTAACATTCATAGATGATTACTCTAGGTATTGTTACGTATATCTACTCTTTGCAAAGAGTGATGCCTTAGACAAATTCAATGTATTCAAGAATGAATCTGAGTTGCAACAAGGTACCTTAATAAAAAGACTACGCACGGATTGTGGTGGTGGATTTATGGATAAGGAATATTTCAAGAGTGTCGGGATTATACATGAGACCACG
Source organism: Fagopyrum homotropicum (assembly GCA_033239125.1). Lineage (NCBI taxonomy): Eukaryota > Viridiplantae > Streptophyta > Magnoliopsida > Caryophyllales > Polygonaceae > Fagopyrum > Fagopyrum homotropicum. Next base: position 94,170,702 of record BSWB01000002.1, on the reverse strand, counting down.
GCACCTTACACACCACAATCAAATGGTGTGGCTGAACGAAAGAATCGAGTGCTGAAAGAGATGGTCAATGCCATGTTATCTTACTCAGGTCTTAAGCATTCGTTTTGGGGTGAAGCTATGCTCACAGCAAACTACTTGCTTAATCGTGTTCCAAACAAAAGAAGCAAGAAGACTCCTTATGAAATATGGTTCAAAAGGAAGCCAAACCTACATTACTTACGAGTTTGGGGATGTCGAGCCATAGTAAGGCTCAATGACAACAAACGTAAAACTTTAGGTGAAAAAGGTGTTGAGTGTGTGTTCATTGGCTATGCAGAACACTCTAAAGCTTATAGGTTCTATGTGATAGAACCAAATGACTTCATCTCGGTTAATACCGTAATAGAGTCTAGGGATGCCATCTTTGATGAAGATCGCTTCACCTCGGCTCCTAGGCCTAGGGAAGTGATCAACATGACTTTAGATGAGGAACACCCAAACAAGCATCGTTGGATTCAAGATCAATCCTGGCAAGCGTCCCACGGGCTGGACATGCCAGAGATTGCTCCTATGAGCATTAATTTGTCCCAAAAATTAATTTTCCAAGTGTTCTTGGTTGAAGGGTCAAGGGATAATGAAATGGATCGTCACTCTTACTTTCATATGGATGAGTATCCAAAGACATTTGATGAGGCCATGAAGTCTCAAGATGTTGCCTTTTGGAAGGAAGCAATCCAAGAGGAGATGGACTCCATTATGGGCAATCATACATGGGAGTTGTTCGCTCGAAAGTGTGCGTCACTAGTTTTAAAATTTATATCTAGAACTTAAAGAAAAGCGAACCCGCAGTGTACGGATCAGCTGTAGTAAGGCAAGAAATTCCAGAGTCCAACTCAGGGATTTGGTGAGAATAAAATCGATTTCAATTATCTAACAAAGTGCAAAAGCTTTTGTGATTAATAAAGGAGGTAAATAATTCCAAGGATTCAAGTATCCGACTGCGGCTTTCGATTCAAGACACTTCTAAAGATCAAAGGACAGAGTTGATATTGCCAAGGTTATGTGTTTCAAAAGTAGATATCGTACGATGAAGTTCCGAAACCTATTTGTCTAATCCAAAGGCTCTCTCTATAAGGATTGTTGAGGTTGCAATATAGAAAGATCTAAGGACAAGAATTACACTCAAAATAACTACCCAAAACCCAAGGATGCGACTCTCCAAGGTAAAGATAGAAAGCACACTTAAAACCTTAATAAAGGATGTTGAGTCTATCTATTACCCAAATCTTACAATCTTAATCTATTAAATGTAGAATCAATGATGAAGTCTCTTCACACACTTAAATAGAGGTTAAAAAGGTTAAGCAAGGTTGGGATTTAGGCAAGGATTAACTTTGGTTAAAGAATAAATCAATTAAAGATCGTCAAAAGAATAAATCGACCGGATCATAAGAAAATCGGACGATTTTCCTGAAGAACAGCACGATTTTTCTGTTTGTTGCAAAGTTAAAATGTAAACTCTCAGGGTCCAAATGGTTGAATGAGTTCAGTGTATCATCATCTAAGCCTCAATCATCAACTATTCTCCCCATAATCACAAAGTTTTTAGCCAATCATTTTCGAAATCAAATCAAAATTAAGATTGAATGAATAAATCAAATAAACCCGAATTTTGAATAAAAACTCAATAATCTCTAAATCTGTAAACCAAATTCAAATCCAATCAAAGTATCTCTCACATTACTCAGTAATGTGTTCATAAACCACAAGAATCGCAAAGGAAATAAAGAATCTCACAATAATGATAAAGATTGACTTCCCGGCACTTTCCCTTCAATCCCTTTCCAAGAATCTTCAATCTCTCTCAATTGTGTAAATATTTCCTGCTGCGAGCCCCCGATTTACGTTTCTAGTGTTCCAATGTATACTTCCTTGCTAAAGGGCCGCTTGGCAAAACACTTCTCAAGTCCGAAAGTGATGGGCTTTGACTCGTCTTAATCCTTGGGCCGAAAGAAAAGAAAATCGTGCTAGCCGATTTACAATGAAAACCGCTCGATTTTTAAGAAGGAAAATCGTCCGATTTATATGCAAACTGGCACGATTTTCTGCAATAGAGAATGCTCGTCTTTTGGCTTGTTTCCTTCCTCCCTTTTGTGACTCTTTTACACAGCTCCTTTGCTCTTTGTGATTCCTCTAAAACTCCTTAAGCTTCCTTAATTGCCTTAGATGCTCCTTGCTCTACTTTTCCTTCCAAATCCACCGAATTTACCTACAATTCAACCAAAACTCGTGTAGACCTTTATTTCCGGAATATAAATGAATAAAGCCTAAAAGGTACACAAATTCTCTCTAAATGCAAGGTAAATGGAGGTAAACCTCTACAATATGCATGATTATAATGGTATATAATTCATTTCATCAAAATACCCCATACTTGCCCCTTGCTTGTCCCCAAGCAAGATTCAAACCTAGAATACAAGATGTCATGGATTATATATATGAAAACTAAAAAACCTTTTGTTTAGTAGTGCTTCTTCTTATTGGATCACCCTCAAAGTGATGTTTCAAGACATAGGAAGACAAGGCATGTATCAATGATAATCATATTACGAACTAACTCTCTTTTCCTTCTCAAAAACACAAATAAAAGACATGATAAAGATGTAGAGACAATTAAAATCTAACAAATCTAAGCCATGAAGTCTTAAATACATGCATAAAAGTCTCAAGGTCTTCCAATCAAAGAAAAAGGTCTAAGAAACATGTTAAGGGAGGGAATTCTTTTAAGGAATTGTGGTGCTAATCCGGGAAGGAGGAACAACATAATACCTTCAAGAACTTTGCTTCACCGCACATGCTTTGCATGTAAAAGCTTTGCTTTCTTTGTAATTTACTTTTTGAGAGTATGGACAGCGGTGCACAATAACCGAAGCCTAGGAGATCGGCATTTCTCAATTTCGAGATGCCTCAAACCCTTGATGCATATACCACATCCCGTTAGGACTTGTCGTTCAATCGGACTTTGGCAAGACACAAACACCTGTCTATGTGAATGGTGCCGAGTTACTCATCCTCATGTTCAACGTCCCCAAACCTATAATTTGCTAAACTTTCACTTAACACATTTTTATTGGCCCTCCCACATCAAGCATGCCTTTTTCAATCACCTATCCTAATTCCCGGATGGTAAAAAGGAGGTCAAATATTTCATTGAGGAGCTAGCATAAACAAGATATGAACTAGAGAAGAAGTGAATTGCCTTGGTCATTCTTATATGATGCAAAAGAACTTATAATATAGCTTCGACCATTATCTCATTCGCTTATCAAAACATCAAGATCATATAAACCATTCATGTATTCAAGTAAGAAAACTAAGCTCATTCATGCTATAATTAAAATCTCAACATAACCATGTCATCTTTTTGCCTTTTCCACATCACAATTCTCATCATAGAGGTCATTTCCATCATAAGAGCACAAAAATTTTTGAAAACTCATAATTTTTGAATGAAAGCATGCAAATGTGAATGTCATAGTGGAAAGCAAGTAGTGCAAGAGTTATTACAAGCCAAATCATCAAATGCAATACAAAGTACATAGAGTGCGAAAATGAAGTAAAAGAGATTTTAAGTACCCCCACCCCATACTTAACCTTCACATTGTCCCCAATGTGAAAAATCAAGCACAAGATGGAGAAAAGTACTTACAATGTAAAAAGGAGTGGGAGCTCAATCCTCGGTCGGTGGCGGTGGTGGAGTATATGGGTACATCGGTGCGTTGGGGTCGTAGAAGTGGCCGAACTGATGGTAGTACATGTCTCTCATCTGTCCATCATAGGAGGAGTGTCTAGCATCCGTCTCCCGCCGGTACATCGTGAACTGAGTGTTCAGGGCGCTGTAGTCGGTGTGGAGGGCTTGATAATCTGAGCGCAGATCATGTTAGTCGGTGCGTAAACCTTGGAAACTAGAGACTAAGTCTCTAAAATGTCGGGGGAGTCCATGTCCGCATCTACGTCCTCTATCGTGCCTAGGAGCGTGTGCAAAGGAATGATGGGGTGGCTGCATCTCATCCTCCGTCTCCTCGGTGCCTCGACTAGTCCGGCTAGGTCTTGCACCATGAGTATCGGTATCCATGGCATCCGTGGCATGTCCACTATAAGTGTCACTCTCGAACTCTTGCATGGTCCCCTGGTGTGCTCCGTCCTCATGATCCTCCTCATCCTCAGTGTCACCTGCATCATCATCATAATAACAAGAAGGAGGAGCTACCTCCTCAAGCATGAGTACAAAAGTCTCCTTCCAATTCCTCTTGTTCCGAATGGTGTATTCAGACTTCCACACTATCTCTAATGGCTTCTTTTGTGGATCCTTTGCCCACGGCATGCGCACATGAAGAGTTCCTCTACCTCGAGGAATCAAGACCTGTCTCATTACCAATCTTTGTGATCCTAAAGGCTGGGCACTCTCATCTAAAGTGCAATCTGAAAAATCTAACTCCAATGCCTTTGCCACATGAGTGACAAGGCCTCCAGCACATAGGTCACCCTTTTCCTTGTTGGCTATCTTTCCTAGATAGTCATCAAGCATAGAGGTGATGTCGGGAATGGTGCTACAAGTTATACAATACAAGATAAAAATCTCATCGGCCTTGAGCTTCTGTGGAGTCTCCGTCCGTGCAAACAAGCTCTCACTAAGAATCCTATGCACTACCTTAAAGGAAAGGTTGTACATACTAGTCTCTTTCGAATTCCCGGGTCTCCACTTATTACCACCATACGTTCCCACTGAAATGATTTCCCAAAAGGCACTAGCACTCACTCCTCTCGCGAATATGCCTGTAGAGGAATAGGGAAAACCAAACAAATCCCCAAAGTCATCAATAGTCATGGCATGGTTTTGGTTCATGAGGCGGAAAGAGACCGTCCTCTCTCTAGGATCATGCTCAAACGTACTTAGGAATTCTAGGGTGATCTCGGTGTAAGCATCCTCCCTAATCAGGGCATACTGACTCAGCCCAACTCTATCTAGCATCATGTCCACATCCTCCTGAATAAACAACGAGTCTAAGTCATCTAGCACAATGTATCGAGGAGGGGTGAAGGGACGATCTAAGAGACGTTCGTATCTCTTCTTATGTTTTGAGAGGGGAGGAGGGAGTTTTGGTTTAGCTTGAGAGGGTGGTGGTGGTGGGGGAGGGGCTCTAGAAGAAGATCCCTTCTTATTCCCCACATTTCTAGTGATTCTTTTCAAAGTTTCCATTCTACAAGAAAAAATCGTCCTGTTCTAATGAAAAATCGTCTGATTTTTCTGGGCTAGGTCGATTTTTCTGTCGATTTCAACACAACTCACAACTCTGTAAAGTTTTGAGAAAACTAACACCACACACAGTCTCCTAGGGGTGTTTCTAAGCAAAGCCCTCAATCAATCTCAACAATCAAACAATCTCTAAGCAAGAATCAAAATCGAGCGAAAAACTTAGGTTTCGAATTGAAAAACCTGAATTCCGGATGAATGAGTTATTTGCCAAGCTTGTTGTTGCTAGATCCTTGTTCCTTGTCGAAAGTACTTCAGTTTTAGGCTCAAGAATCGTTCAAAACGATTAAGAAATGAGGAGATGAGAAGGTAGGCGATTTTCGGCTCTTTAGGAGGAATGGAAATCGGGAATGGAGAAGTGTGGAATGAGAGAATCGAGTGGTGAAGGCTTTATATAGGCCGGAGGTTATATGAAGAAAATCGGACGATTTATTGGGTCAATTTATTTGTTGGCCCGATTTTTCATCACTTTCTCAGCTCAAGGAGGAAAATCAACCGATTTTTCATAGGGGGTCGATCTGGGGGACAATTTTTCTCCCTGTTGCCAAAAATCATCTTGCTCTGTTCCTGAATCGAACGATCTATTTTGCGTAGCTCGATTTCTTTCCTTCTTTTCTTTGAAGATTGCAATTTGAACTATTTTGTTTCCCTTTTCTTCATTGATTTCTCAAATTGGACCTAGTTCCTGCGATTTTTGACACAAACAAATCAAGAGTGCATCGAGGAACAAACAAAAGCAAAACAAAAGAAACAAAACAACTAAACTAAGCTATACTAATTGACAAGAATATAAAAGAGTTATACTACCATGAGTTGCCTCCCAAGAAGCGCTTGATTTATCGTCTGTAGCTGGACGGTGTTTATTTTGATGTTCAATGGAGAAGGATAGGAGCTATCTCCTCAACCAGGACTTCCGGTGTGTACTTCTTCAACCGTTGGCCATTTACTTTGAAACTACCGCTTTGTTCACCCCATACTTCAACTGCACCATGGGGAAAAATTCGTTTAATTACATAAGGTCCTGTCCAACAGGATTTAAGCTTACCTGGGAATAGTCGAAGCCTTGAGTTGAATAGAAGAACTTGATCTCCTTCTTTCAAATCCTTTGAGAAGATGTTCTTATCATGCCAACGCTTCGTCCTTTCCTTGTAGATCTTTGCGTTCTCATACGCATTCAGCCGGATCTCGTCTAGCTCGTTGATGTCCAATAGCCGTTTCTCTCCGGCTTCTTTCATGTCAAAGTTGAGCCAATTGACAGCCCAATATGCTTTATGCTCTAGCTCTACAGGAAGATGACAAGATTTACCATAAACAAGGTTATATGGAGTCGTACCTATGGGTGTCTTAAAGGCGGTCCTGTACGCCCATAGTGCATCGCCGAGCTTCATCGACCAATCCTTCCGTGTTTTAGAGACAGTTTTCTATAAAATTCCTTTAATCTCTCTATTTGATATCTCAACTTGTCCGCTAGTTTGCGGATGGTATGGCGTAGCTATCTTATGGGTTACCCCATACTTAGCCAATAGAGTCTCAAATCGACGGGCTGTGAAGTGTGTTCCTCCATCACTAATGATGGTTCGGGGAGTCCCGAACCTTGGGAAGATCGTTCTATTAAAGAACTTCACCACTACCATTGCATCATTAGTAGGAGAAGCGATTGCTTCTACCCATCTTGAGGCATAGTCTACGGCTAGAAGTATGTACTGATTTCCACAAGAGGATGGGAATGGTCCCATAAAGTCTACTCCCCATACATCAAATATCTCCACTTCTTGTATGTTGTTGAGGGGCACCTCATTCCTCTTAGAAATATTACCTGTCCTTTTACAAGCATCACAAGCAACAACATATTTTTGCACATCTTTGAATAAGGTAGGCCAAAAGAAGCCGGAACGAAGTACCTTAGCACAAGTTTTGTGGGAACTAGCATGTCCTCCACAAGGTAGAGAATGACAATGGCGGATGACACTTTCCACTTCATCTTCCGGAATGCATCTCCTATATATACCATCGGGACCTCTTTTGAAGAGAAGAGGTTCGTTCCAATAGAAATGCCGGACGTCCTTAAAGAACTTCTTTCTTTGAGCATACGAAAGTCCTGGGGGAATCTTTTGACAAAAAAGGTAATTTACAATGTCAGCAAACCATGGATCATTACCTTTCGAGAGTGTTGAAGACACTCTTCAATCTCGTGTAGTTGTTCGTCAGGGAATGAGTCGTCTATAGGGAGCTCATTCGCCTCGTTGGTGAGGTGTGGAAGACGACTAAGGTGGTCAGCAACTGAATTTTCCAAGCCGTTCTTGTCACGGATCTCTAGATCAAACTCTTGTAAGAGCAAGATCCATCTTAGAAGCCTTGGCTTCGCATCCTTCTTTGTGAACAAGTAACGGATTGCTGAATGATCCGTATAGACTATAACCTTCGCACCTACAAGATAGGAACGAAATTTTTCAAAAACATAAACTACGGCTAGAAGTTCTTTTTCCGTAGTAGCATAATTCAATTGAGCTTCGTCTAGCGTCTTGCTAGCATAATAGATAGCTTGTGTACGACCATCTTTCTTCTGTCCAAGTACAGCTCCTATAGCGACGTCGCTTGCGTCGCACATAACCTCGAAAGGAAGATTCCAATCGGGTGGTTGGATGATGGGTCCTGAAATCAAAGCCTCTTTGATCCTGCAAAAAGCTTCTAAACACTCTTTCGAAAACTCGAAAGTTGCGTCCTTCATTAAAAGATTAGTTAAGGGTTTTGAAATCTTAGAAAAATCCTTTATGAACCTCCTATAGAAGCCTGCATGTCCTAAAAAGCTTCTAATTCCTTTCACCGAGGATGGTGGAGGTAGTTTCTCAATAGTTTCTATCTTAGCTCTATCAACCTCTATTCCTCTATTTGATATTAAGTGACCTAACACAATTCCTTCGGTGACCATAAAATGACACTTCTCCTAGTTTAAAACTAAGTTAGTGTCTTCACATCTCTTAAGGACTAGTGAAAGGTTAGAGAGACAGTTATCAAAGGAAGAACCATATACCGAAAAGTCATCCATGAATACTTCCATGATATTCTCTACATACTCCAAAAAGATTGCCATCATACACCTTTGAAAGGTGGCTGGAGCGTTACATAAGCCGAATGGCATCCTTCTATAGGCAAACGTACCTCATGGGCACGTGAAGGTCGTCTTCTCTTGATCATCCAGGTGAATGGGAATCTGAAAGAAACCGCTATATCCATCTAGATAACAAAAGTAAGAATGTTGGGCTAACATTTCCAACATTTGATCAATAAAAGGAAGGGGAAAGTGATCCTTCCTGGTGGCCACATTCAGTTTACGGTAGTCCATGCACATTCTCCATCCCGTAACTATCCTTGTGGGAATAAGCTTGTTGTTCTTATTGGCAACAACGGTAATGCCTCCTTTCTTTGGTACTACCTGCACGGGACTCACCCACTTGCTATTGGAAATAGGGAAGATGATTCCTGCATCAAGTAGCTTAAGGATTTCTTTCTTCACGACCTCTTTCATGATCGGATTTAACCGTCTTTGAGGTTGGCGTGAAGGTTTGTAATCCTCTTCCATTAAGATTTTATGCATACATAGAGAAGGTTTAATACCTATCAAGTCATCAATAGTATAGCCTAATGCTCTCCAATGTTGTCTTAGAACATGCATAAGCTTCTCTAGTTCATCATCATTCAGATTTGCACTAACTATAACAGTGTATGTAGAGTTAGGCCCAAGGAATGCATACCTTAAGTGTGTAGGAAGTGGTTTCAATTCCAATGAGGGAGGTGCTTTGATTGATGATCCATGACCATCTAATGTCATGGGAGAAGCCTCTGAAGGTGGGGAAGGTGCACTATTAGAGTTGAGAACAACTGCAGTCAAGTTCGTAGAAACAGGAGAAATCAACGCTAAATCGTCCCCCTCTGAAAAAAATCAGCCGATTTGAGGGGCGATTTTACTTCCTGTTGCCAAAAATCGACTTGCCTCTTCTGAAATCGTGTGATTTATTTTGTGTTGGTCGATTTTTTTCACAGTTTCCGGGGTTGTTTCCAGCTCTTCAAATCGTGCTCCTGGCTCTTCCTCTGCATATTCCAATGCTTTTACCTCATCATCACAATCATGTTTTACTCCTTCCTTCATGATACTCATACTAAGAACCTTTTGAAGTGGATCTTTCATTAGGATCGAACTCACCACTTCTCTAGACTCTTCTTTATCAAAGATGTTAAAAACATCTTCTCTCAAAGCTGGCTCTTTGATTAAAGAGGAGAGTACAAACTCCACTTTCTCTTCACCTATATTTAAGGATAGTTGTCCATTCTTGCAATCTACCATGCATCCGGAGGTTGCAAGGAATGGTCTCCCAAGAATGATGGGAACTGGATAATCTGCAGGGATGTCAAGAATGACAAATTCTATAGGAATGTAAAACTTACCGAGATTTACGGGAATGTCTTCTATTATCCCAACAGGCTTGGTGATGGAACGATCGGCCATGTAAAGCATCATCTTCACCGGTCTAGGTTCTCCTAGACCAACCGCCTTGCACAAAGCAAGTGGTATGATGCTTACACTTGCTCCAAGGTCGCAAAGTGCATCATAAGTAACCTCTCCTAAGGTGATGGGTATGAAAAATGATCCTGGATCACGTAGCTTAGGTGGCATATTCTCTGTCATAATCTTGATGAGTTCGGAAGACTCCGTGCTCATCTTGACTTCTCCAATATCTTCTAACTTCCTCTTGTTAGAGAGGATTTCCTTTAGGAATTTCCCATAAGCTGGCATACCTAAAATTGTATCCATAAAAGGTATATTAATATGCAGCTTACTCATAAGATCAATAAACTTACCGAAGTGTTTATCTAGCCGCGCCCGCGCTCTAGATTGAGGAAAAGGTAGAGGTGGTTTGTAGACGGGAGGAGGAACATAGACATCTTCCTTCTCCTTTTCTTTCCCTTTTCCGGTGGTGGTTTCAACTACTTTAGGTTGAGGATCGGTGGTTGTTACACCACTTCTAGTAGTGATCGCCATAACCCTTCCCGTTGGGTTATTTTTTGTCTTTCCGGGAAGCTTCCCTTGATCTCTCGGGACTTCTCCGGCTTTGCTGAATACTTGGTTTTCTAAAGATTTGTGAGCTTTATCAACCGAAGTTATATAACTCTCCAATCCTTGTAGCTTTCCTAGGATCATCTCCAACATGGGATCGGGCTTCTCCTTCTCCGTCTTGTTCGATCCATTTGATGATTGCTCCTGGCTTTTCAAAGGAGTAGAAGAAGATGGAGATGTTAAAGCTTTTTCAACATGTGAATATGGATTACCTGGATTTTGTTGATTGGATCTCCAATTGTTGTTGTTGGAGTTCCTATTATTATTATTCCAGTTGTTGTTCCGGTAGTCATTCCTATTCCCTTGATTGTTATCCCTCCCCATATGGTTGGCTTCCTGCTCCTTCGCGTTTTGAAGGCTAGTTTTGAAGACTTCCTTCAACTCTTTGATCTCATTGTTGAGGGAGAATATTTGTGTTTGCGCAGCTTGATTCAACTTAGCTCCCGGATCTCCTTGATTCCGGCTATTTGGATCCACCTTCTAGTGGGAATACTTCTCAATCACTTGGGCTTGCTTCCCAATGAAGTCCCAAGCATCATCTTCTCTCATGTCCATGAATGTACCACAAGAGAGAGATTGGAGATTGAATTGTGTTTCCACATCCAACCCCTTATAGTAGATCTCCAACAATTCCAACTTTGAAATGCCATGGTGTGGGCAATCCAATAAGAGATCCTGAAACCTTTCCCAAGATTGAAACAAACTTTCGTTAGGTTTCATAGAAAATGCATTGATCTTACCTCTCAATTCCGCCGTTTTGGATGGCGGAAAGAACTTGGTGAAGAACTCTGAAGATAGATCCTCCCATGTGGCAAGCTTTCCAGCTGGAAGAGCTTGATACCAAGATAGAGCTTTGCCCTTCAAAGAGAAGAAGAACGGTTTGATCTTGTAATTATTGGTGGTAGCCCTCTTCAACTTCAATGTCTCCATGAGAATCTCGAAATTCTGCAAGTGTTGGTGTGGAGATTCGGCACTTGTTCCACCAAATTGACTTTGGCGAACCATGGTGATAACTTGTGGGCTGAAACTGAATTCCTGGATATCCCCAGCTCCGAAATTCACACCTAGACGGCGCGGTTGCTGAATCGGATCCATTCTTTGCCCAAGAGTTCATGGTTCTTCCCCTTCATGAGCAACTCTCACATTTCCAGCGGGAATGCGAGGAACAACCGGTGGTCTAGGGTTGTTATGAACGGGATGAATCACCGGATCTATTTCCTCTAGTTCTGGCATATCAAGATCTTCATCATCGGATGAATCATCTCTAGTGGACTTAGTTGGTTTATTGGCCTTCTTCTTTTTCTTAGCATCATTCAGCTCCAACTTCATGTCCAACATCATAGATTTGAGTTCATCAATTTGGAATTGATGACTCGTTAACTCGTCCAAACAAGCTTTCTCACTCAACCTAAGTTGAAGTTGAGCTTCATCCAACTCAGCTTGGATGTTTCTCTCGTTATTTTAAGCCATCTTCTTTTCCTTCAACTTCCTTCTTAAAGTTTTCTCCAATTCGGGGTCAAAAGGAACTAGATCTTTGGTAGATCTAGTCTTTCGCATATACTTAAAGAATCTGCAAAGATCACTCAAGTAGACAAATCAAATCGCAAGAGCAAGAGCTCTCAAGCTAAACAACCGAAAACCGAATTTGGTCTAGACCAAATCCCCGACAACGGCACCAAAAACTTGTTTGCTCGAAAGTGTGCGTCACTAGTTTTAAAATTTATATCTAGAACTTAAAGCAAAGCGAACCCGCAGTGTACGGATCAGCTGTAGTAAGGCAAGAAATTCCAGAGTCAAATTCAGGGATTTGGTGAGAATAAAATCAATTTCAATTATCTAACAAAGTGCAAAAGCTTTTGTGATTAATAAAGGAGGTAAATGATTCCAAGAATTCAAGTATCCGACTACGGCTTTCGATTCAAGACACTTCTAAAGATCAAAGGACAGAGTTGATATTGCTAAGGTTATGTGTTTCAAAAGTAGATATCGTACGATGAAGTTCAGAAACCTATTTGTCTACCTATTTGTCTAATCCAAAGGCTCTCTCTATAAGGGTTATTGAGGTTGCAATATAGAAAGATCTAAGGACAAGAATTACACTCAAAATAACTACCCAAAACCCAAGGATGCGACTCTCCAAGGTAAAGATAGAAAGCACACTTAAAACCTTAATAAAGGATGTTGAGTCTCTCTATTACCCAAATCTTACAATCTTAATCTATTAAATGTAGAATCAATTATGAAGTCTCTTCACACACTTAAATAGAGGTTAAAAAGGTTAAGCAAGGTTGCGATTTAGGCAAGGATTAACTTTGGTTAAAGAATAAAAAAATTAAAGATCGTCGGAAGAATAAATCGACTGAATCATAAGAAAATCGGACGATTTTCCTGAAGAACAACACAATTTTTCTGTTTGTTGCAAAGTTAAAATCTAAACTCTCAAGGTCCAAATGGTTGAATGAGTTCAGTCTATCATCATCTAAGCCTCAATCATCAACTATTCTCCCCATAATCACAAAGGTTTTAGCCAATAATTTTCGAAATCAAATCAAAATTAAGATTGAATGAATAAATCAAATAAACCCGAATTTTGAATAAAAACTCAATAATCTCCAAATCTGTAAACTAAATTCAAATCCAATCAAAGTATCTCTCAAATTACTCAGTAATGTGTTCACAAACCACAAGAATCGCAAAGGAAATAAAGAATCTCACAATAATGATAAAGATTGACTTCCCGGCACTTTCCCTTCAATCCCTTTCCAAGAATCTTCAATCTCTCTCAATTGTGTAAATATTTCCCGCTGTGAGCCCCCGATTTTCGTTCCTAGGGTTCCAATGTATAGTTCCTTGCTAAAGGGCCGCTTGGCAAAACACTTCTCAAGTCCAAAAGTGATGGGCTTTGAGTCGTCTTAATCCTTGGGCTGAAAGATAAGAAAATCGTGCTAGCCGATTTACAATGAAAACCACTCGATTTTTAAGAAGGAAAATCGTCCGATTTTATGCAAATTGACAGGATTTTCTTAAACAGAGAATGCTCGTCTTTTGGCTTGTTTCCTTCCTCCTTTTTGTGACTCTTTTACACAACTCCTTTCCTCTTTGTGATTCCTCTAAGACTCCTTAAGCTTCTTTAATTGCCATAGATGCTCCTTGCTTCACTTTTCCTTCCAAATCCACCGAATTTACCTACAATTCAACCAAAACTCGTGTAGACCTCTATTTCCAGAATATAAATGAATAAAGCCTAAAAGGTACAGAAATTCTCTCTAAATGCAAGGTAAATGGAGGTAAACCTCTACAATATGCATGATTATAATGGTATATAATTCATGTCATCAGGAGTTAGCCAACCTTTCTTCCGGTTGCAAACCTTTGGGATGCAAATGGATCTTCAAGAGGAAGATGAAAGTTGACGGTTCCATTGACAAGTTTAAAGAACGCTTTGTCATCCAAGGCTTTAGACAAAGGGAAGGTGTCGATTACTTTGACACATATGCTCCGGTGGCTAGGATTACAACCATTGGGTTATTAATAGCTATGGCGGCTATACATAATCTAGTGATTCATCAAATGGATGTCAAGACAGCATTCCCTTAATGGTGACCTAGATGAGGAAGTGTAAATGAGACAACCTGAAGGGTTTGTTTTAAAAGGACAAGAGCACAAAGTATGTCGCTTGGTCAAATCCTTGTATGGACTAAAGCAGGCTCCAAAACAATGGCATCAAAAGTTTGATGATGTCGTATTGTCAAATGGATTTAAGATAAATCAAGCTGACAAGTGTGTCTATAGTAAGTTTGATCATACCGGTTAAGGTGTGATCATATGCTTATACGTTGATGACATGTTGATCTTTGGAACAAACCAAATACAAGTAGATCTCACTAAGGATTTCTTGTCCACTAAGTTATTTATGAAAGACTTAGGTGAGGCCGATGTGATTCTAGTCATAAGAATCAAACGTGATTCCAAAGGCTTAAGCCTTACACAATCACACTACATTGAGAAGATTGTACAACGCTTCCAATGTGATAAAACTACAATTGTTAGTACTCCTATGGACTCAAGTGAGAAGTTGATGCCTAACCAAGGATCAACTGTCTCTCAACTTGAGTATGCACAAGTAATAGGATGTTGCATGTATGCAATGACTAGCACTAGGCTAGATATTGCTTTTGCTATTGGTAAATTGAGTAGGTACACAAGTTGTCCTAGCTCACAACATTGGAAGGCACTAAGGCGTGTGCTTAGGTACCTCAAGGGGACCATGGGTTTTGGCATCTTGTACAGTAAGTATCCTTCAGTGATAGAAGGCTACTCGGATGCGTCATGGATCACTAATCTAGATGATCACTCATCCACCACAGGATGGGTTTTCTTGTTAGGTGGTGGTGCCATTTCATGGGCTTCAAAGAAGCAAACGTGCATCACAACCTCAAACATGGAGTCCGAGTTTGTGGCACTTGCCGTTGCCGGCAAGGAAGCTGAATGGCTAAGAAATTTGATTCTAGAAATTCCTTGATGGCCAAAACCGGTTTCTCCTATCTCGATTCATTGTGATAGTGCAGCTACGTTGGCTAAAGCTTATAGCCAAACGTACAATGGGAAATCAAGACATCTTGGTGTGAGACATAGCTCGGTTAGAGAGCTCATAACTCACGGTATAATATCGGTCAATTTTGTGAGAACACACAATAATCTAGCCGATCACTTAACCAAGAGCTTGGCTAGGGACTTAGTTCAAAAGTCAGCCAAGGGGATGGGGTTAACGACCTAAATTGAAAACGACTTGTCGTGGGACACCCAATTCGCCTATGGCTTGATGCCTTAGCCGAATTCAATGAGGAAAGCCCATTCCAAGAAGTTGTGAGCATAACATGTCCATCCAAGGTAATGCTTTATGCCTATATAATATGTATAGTTTGAAATATGTAATTTCTTAACAACATCTATTGAAAAATTGCAATTATAGGTGCAAGATCAAAAGAGAGTTGGCTACGTGAACGTGAAGTGTCAAGGCTTCTTCAAGGGAGTAGATGGTCGACTAGCCTATATGTTCAATAAAGGATTAGGACACAATAGCCTTTAAATGTGTCATTTATTTGTAAAGGAAATGTAAATTTCGTGTATGTTGCCTTCATGTACTTAAACAAGTTAAGTGGTTCAATCCATTAGGACACCACAATTCTTTAGTGCAGAATGTGTAATTATACTAATTCAATAAATTTAATCGAAAGATATTTATGATTATGCGAATATTTTGTTTGGATGTATGTCTATTAAAAGTTTCTTGACTTTGCTCAAATGGGGGAGGAATGTTGGAGATTTGGGCTAAGTCTTCATTGTAACCGTTGAGCTTGTCTTGAGACAAGGTGCAATGAGTTGTTCACATGTGTGTCACTATGGTCCGAGTTGCGGGAGGCAAGCCAAGTGACCGGCACTAAGAACAACTAGTATTATAAGGGGAGTCGAATCAAAACAAGGTGATTCACGACAAGGTCAAGTTATGCTAGCTTTTAGAAGGCTGACGTTTCGGGCTTTTTAGCCAAATTTTATCGGCACACCTTTGGTTCTTAGGCCTTCTATTGCCTAACGAATATGTGGTTAAAAATTGGGAGCAATCCAAGCTCAAATGCTTAGTGAATGTCAATGAAGTAGTTAGTGAGCTTCTTAAGGAGCTACACTAGCTTGAGCTAAGAAATTGCGTATTTGAGGATCTTGGAGCTTACCCTAGCTATATTAAAGTGAATGAAGCTCATTGGAAGTGTTTGGACCAAGAAAAATAAGCTAGCTCTAAGCTAGCTCTGGGGAGCGGTTTTGGGCTCCCTATGTGGGCCTTGGGCCTCGGGCTTTCTAGGGCTTCAAGGCCCATCTTCTAAGTAACTTCCACGTAACTTCCATAACCGATTTTAACCGCTTTTAACTCCCCAAAACCGTGGCCACCTATGCCTATAAAAGGGAGAGCCATTTGCACTTGATTTCACATTCGTTTTTGCAACAATAAAGCTTTTAGTTCCATTGTATTGACATTGGATAGCCTTCTTATAAGCTTGTTTGCAAAACTCGAAAGACCAGTATAGTTCCTTTGTATTGACAAAGGATAGGCATCCATCTTTGTTTGGTTTTGTATTGAAAAAACCTAGGAATACCCTTTCTACAAAGTAAGACAAGTAAGTCTCTTACTTAGTCTTTGTAACATGTAACGTTTTATCCCACTAAGGTATTTGGATATGCCCGGTGTAGGGGAGAATACACTTAGAAGGAAAATTAATTTATGAATAACTCATTACATTATCCAAGTCAATGGTTTTAATATATAACTACCGGTTTATAAGACGTGCAATTGAACTTAACTTCTATTAGAGTTTTGTCTACTCTTTTTCGGAGATTACAAACTCTTGGTTGAGTTTTGTCTACTCCTTTGGAGACTACAAACTCTTGATTGGGTTTTATCTACTCCTTTGTGGAGATTACAAACTCGTGGTTGAGTTTTGTCTACACCTTTGGAGACTACAAACTCTTGATTGGGTTTTGTCTACTCCTTTGTGAAGATTACAAACTCTTGGTTGGGTTTTGTCTACTCCTTTGTGGAAATTACAAACACTTGGTTAATAACTTGTTTTTAGTTCAAGATAATTATATTTATTTGTTTGGCAATTGGGAGAACCGTCTACTCACATAAGTGAGACTACGGCCCATTGGTATAAAAACGGACACCGAAATTCCAACACGACAGTCCAAGGTAACCCCAATTATCACGAGATCTAAGTCATCAACACAGACGGTCCATGTAATAGGAACTGCAATTGGATGGTAATTAAGGTCATAGGAACTACAAGTAAGATTACAATCTATCGTGGAGGACTTGAAACGGCTATTTATGTAGGATGAATGACACCGTTGGACTCGAGAAGTGAAGTTAGCCCCAAAGGAAACGGAAGAGTGCAAGATTGAACGAACTAAAGAAATATAAAAAGATTAACTGAGAAGATGATGCTCACCAAGAATTTTATGCCAGTAGAGGTATGAGAAGAGTGAGTCCCGGATATCGAGATAAGTCAACTATAGACTGACCGACATCAACGGAGGACGTGCAAGTGTTGTTGGTATTGACGAGTTATGTATCGTTAAGAAGAGACATTTGTGATTGTGGATTTATGAGGTAGCTTTACCGACGCCTTGGAGGATTCCTCAAGAAGGCAACAATAACCTTCTTGGATGAACTAAAGGTATAAAGAGAATCGTGTTAGAGATTTCGTACTGGCTGGTTAAGATTGCACCCCCGGTCGAGTCAGGGAGTTTGAATCCGTCTTAAAAGATTTAAGAAAGTAAATGGAAGGGGTTGTCTTCCAAAGTTATCTTATTTCATTAAGGCAAGTATGGAAAGTACTTGACACTTCATCCGGTTAGAAGTTATGGTATAATTGGAAGAAAGAGTTTTGAGATTAATCATTTTGGACTCCCAGAAAATGTCCTTATGATTTATGAGTGACAACAGAATTATCAAAGTAGCGCAACGGAAGCGTGGTGAGTCCTAACCCACAAAGCAGGAAGCTCAATGGTACAGAAAAATGACGTGTCGAGTTAAGATGATGATAGTTGATGAAGTGCGTTTTGTTGAGAACAAACAGGAGATGGGTTATGCGGAGTGACTATAAATTTTGTTGAAGAATTGTACCACCGTCAAGGTACAGGGGAAGGTACATACATGTAGAAGTTATGGAAAGAGATCAGTACCCTATTATGGATCCTAGTGAAACATGACAACTTCGTCTCATGTCGACAAATAAGTAGTTTTGGGAATTAATACCTAAAAGAGTATTCTAGAGTGTATTTCCATTGGAGGAAGAAAATAATTAACGATATTATAAAGGTATTGTGCAGGGTCTGCACTAGGAAGCTCAAGGTGAGTAACTATCAGACTGAATCGAAAGTTATATAAGAAAATAAGCTATGGGAGTATACTTGCAACCCAGTAACCGTGCAGAGTGAAAGCATAATCTCGGAGTAGAGTATATGTGGAATTTTATATCGGAACGGAGTCGAGTTGCGTTTTGAGTTAGAGGGATATTCTTGGTCCGGTAAACGTGGTGGATATAAGAGTGCAATGTTGATGGTGTGTTAGCATTTATTGAGTAGTAATGATCAAACGACGGTGATGTGAGATCACCTTGTGTTTAGCGTTGTCATTGTGGACACATTCTATGTCACCTAAGATCTTCGATACTGGGTAAGAAGTTTGAGTTGAGTTAGAGATCTATAAAATAATATGATAACGTCGATAGAGCGTAGAGTTGCCCACCTGATTTTTTATTGTTAAGTTATATCAAGCTTAAGACCAAAAATAAACAGATGATGAGTCTTTAATCGAGGAACGATACAGCTGAATCATATTAGGACAACAAGACCAAGTGAGTTGTTTTAAGCATTTAGTGAAGTGTCGGGAGAAGTATAAGTGTGATATCCTATATCGGATACTCGGAACCTTTTTAGAAGACCAGGAGGAAAGGAAGTGGAATAAATTATCCTCAAAAAGGAATTGGAGGTGAGTTGTGTAAGAAAACTATGTGAGATTTTCAAGCGGTCTAGAAGCGAGGAATGGATGAGTATTCCTTTCCCTACTGGAAAGTGTAACCCCAGTTTTATACGGATTCAGTTGGA
Organism: Fagopyrum homotropicum; assembly: GCA_033239125.1. Lineage (NCBI taxonomy): Eukaryota > Viridiplantae > Streptophyta > Magnoliopsida > Caryophyllales > Polygonaceae > Fagopyrum > Fagopyrum homotropicum. The sequence continues at coordinate 94,151,635 of BSWB01000002.1, read as the reverse complement.
GAGATACCTACCCGACACGAGTTAGGTCATCAGATTAGAAGATCGGACAGTTGTGCCGAATGATACCGGTGAGATATCCGGTAACCAGCCTAGAACGTGGTAGCAAGCGCATGTGATGTAAGTACATGAAAAGATTTCAGAGTTAGGGGTTTTATGAAAAGCCGACGAGGCTACCGGGAATATTGTGGATAGTATGAGACGTAACCTTTCATAGATCTAAGTTGAGTTAGTTGTAACCTCGGAAGCGAAGAGAAGAGTTAAGGTTTGACCTTGTATTTGTGTGATATTGTTTGACTACTTGTTAATTTATGCTTGAGTCTTAGTCAATGATGTGTGTTTTATTGGTGACCTTGATGTGTGGGATACTTAGATGTGGAAACGACGAGAATTCTGGTGTAGTGATTAGACACACTGGACTTGTACCTTGATGTGCCTTGAGGACCGACCTTATGATTGACGTATTTTATGTTCCGGGGCGAAACTTATTGTTAAGGGGGGATTAATGTAATACCCGGAAACTTTTTCTTTTGATCTCTTTAGAAACAAATCAGAATTTGACCGATTGTGACGATTGTGACTTTTGTCGGGGCTTTATTACTTTTGTATGGACTCCGCCTTTATGTTGTCTTCTTTTAAGTTTCGGGACGAAACTTATTTTTAGGGGGGAACTGATGTAACATCCGAAATTTTTACTTCCGAGTTATTCCGAAGCAAACCGGACCTTGACCAGTTTTCGGATTCTCCCGACTTCTTACTATATCCTATGTGACACCAGATTCTTATCCTTTGATCGTTTTTATCATTTTAGGTGAGGACCTTACTCACATAAAATACACAAGTCAATCTACCTTCTTTATTCTTTAAAATGGACCCATTCGGGCCCATCTGCAGCATGCCTTCCGGGCCTTTACAAAGCTGAGTATTTTGGGCCTTTGTAACCCTACCATCTGGGCCCGTCATGGACAACTAGCTGGGACGTGAGCTCTCCCTTCTATCCTATGTGTACGCCTTACTCTCTCACGCCATCAACTCCTATGTAACCCTAGCCTCGCTTCTCCGGTTCCGTGCATGACAACAACGCAGCCATGGATGTTGGCTTCCTCCTCCCCTCTACTCCTCCATCGTGCCATCCTTCACACAGCAACAGACGAGCCTTTTTCTCCATCTTTGCAGTGCACAAGCTCGAGTCATCTTTGGAATCCAACAGCCTTGCGTTCTCTCCAACAAACCACGTTAGCAACGACGCCCGAATGGTTCATGTCTTCCCTTTTTTGTCAACTCTAACACCGGTGCTAATGGTGGCTTGCCCTCCTCTTCTGTCGACTCCAGCAGACGGTAATACCGTCGAGCGCTGATCCGCAACAGAAGCAGACAACAACGCAGCAAACAGGAGTTTGCGAGGGCGTTCCAGATCCAAACCGGTGGGGCGGCAGCCGAGATCCGTTGGGGCGGCAGTCCAGACCCGCTGGGGGCGGCAGCCCAGATCCGTTGGGGCGGAAGCTGCAGAAGTTCACGTCTTCCTCCTTCCTCCCTTCTGGTGCACGTGAGTTTGTCGAGTTTCGATTGTCGAGTAAGGACCTTACTTCTCTTCACTTCCGTACCCCCTCAATATATGTGCTGATTAGAATCCCGTTGGGATCTTGGAACAGTTCACAACAGCCCTAGAAGATGGCTTGCTGAGCGGATGCGTTTTCCGAGTTTTCAGAGTTGACGAGCAGTCAACTTTGGGTCCAGATTTGAGTAAGTTATACTCCTCCTTTACTGTTGAATTTTGGATATCTTATAGATAAGATTTTATAGTAGAACATATCAAAATTTGGGATAAATCCAGCAAGTGGTTTATGAGTTATGATATTTCAAAGTTGAGACAGTGTGCAGTTTTGTTGAATGTTTGCTGAATTTCCCAAGTGTTGGAAAATTGTATATCGATACAGTTTTGAGACCCATCTTTGGGTAAGTTATACTCATCCTTTACTTCTGATTTTTGGATATGTTGTAGTTGGTACTATAAAGTATAACATACTGAAATTTGGGAGTATTCTGAGTTATAGTTTAGGAGATATGATTCTCTAAAGTTGGTTCCTCATGCAGTTTTGAGGATTGCTGAAATATTCTAAGTGTTGGAAAAACAGCTTGTGATGCGGTTTTGTGAGGTAGATTTGGAGGGGTTATTGACCTCTGTTGGACGTGATTTTTGGATATGTTGTTGATGGATATATATAGGAGCATGTGGTAAAAGTTAAGAACGATCCGTTTGGTTAATCCAGATTTAGGATGTTTCGAAGTTGGGTATAAATATAGTTTGGTTTGGAAGAGTTGTGTTAGGTTTTAAGTGTCGATCTATCTTATGCGTTTATGTTCTTGTGAGGATGCTGAGCCTAAAAGTGTAAGGACTTCTAGTTGACTAGAGTGATGTTGTTCTTGTGAGGATGTTGAGCCTAGAAGTGTAAGGACTTCTAGTTGACTATAGTGTTGTTTGATTTGTGTGCCTTGTCTTGAATAGGCGTTGCGCGTTTTCCCGAGGGAACTTGAGAGTGTGGTGATCGGTTGCGCTTGGAGACTGGTAAGTCCACGGACTTACTTAGTTGGCTTCTAGTATGGGTGTAATGTGTATGAGTTTTGTTTGTTAGTTATGATAAACAATGAAACCGGATTAGGCCGACTTTATTATATTACGTAATTAACCCAAGTGTATGATAACGGGTCGTGACATCACTGCCTAGCTCTTGCGAGAGCTAGAAGGTTCCTTGGGACCAGCCCCGGCAAGTAGACAAATGCATTAGTACCATTCCTCGTTGGTAAACGGGGACAAGGGCGAGGTTTGGGAATCCCTCGTGTCACAAAATAAGTATCATTAGTAACGGCTTATCACCTAGGTGAAGATAATAAACGGACTTCAGTGTTGCATGTTGATTGTATATGTTGTGTGTGTATGTGCTTTTACCGTTATGCTTATGCGTAGAATGTTAGCTAACGGTATTATACCGCCTTGTAGATACCTTGCAGGTTACGACAGTTTTAGAGAGATCCGGAGGGGGTGGTCAGTCTGGTCCATGTACTCATTTAGTTGGGGACGGGGATGTCTTCTGTTCTTCATATGCGTCATTTTAGTACCTTTGCTTTGTAAGGCTGATACCTATTCTTCATGTATATATTGTTTAACATTTTCAAATGTTTTAAATACTTTTGTGCCTTGTTGTAAGATCCTAATAAAATTGTTGTCAAACTAAGGTCGGGACCCATTGTGAGGTCCTAACCAGTAGCTCCCCGAGTTCTGAGAATTTGGGGTGTTACACTTTTGATGTCACGTGAGTACCCTCTCCCCCGAGCTTATGATCTTACCTCGATCTAGTTATGTTTGGTAGTATCATGCTAGGTTGGATCTAGCATAACCTGGAGTGAACGCCAAGTAGTGGCTTTGGACCTTAGGTGAGTGTTTGAGGATTGTGAGATGTTGTAAGGCTTGACATGTTGATTTTATCTTGTGAGGTTGTTTATGGCTTTAAGTTGTATGTTGAGCTTGTGAGAATTTAGGTGTTGAGGTTGTATGATTGTTGAGGTTGTGGACTAGTACGTGAGTATCCTAGCATAGAGTGCTAGAGTCGAGATCATCGAGACTAGGAACGAGTTGTCCTAACATGTGAGTTGTACAACCTTGGGGCTAGAAATCTAAAGACTTCTAGCATGAGAGATAGATGTTGATTTTGTGCCTCATTTGGTCAGGCTGAGAGTATCTTCCTGCCGGAAGCGTGGTGCGTTATATTTTCGGGTTGAGCATTTGTGACAGGTAAGTCTACGGACTTACTTAGCTTGTATTCTTCGTATTAATTTCGATGCATATTTGGTGGTGTGTGTTTTATTGTTTATGTTATAAAAACGAAACCGGAAATAGGATTACCGACTTTATATTATTTTGGCCCAAGTGTATGATAACGGGTACTGACATCATCTGCCTAGCTCTTGCGAGAGTCTAGGAGATTCTCGGTGACTAGCCCGTGCGGGTAGACGGTCGGATCCATCAGTACCATTCCTTGCCGGTAAGTAGGGACCGAGGTGAGTTTTGGGAGATTCTCGTGTCACAAAAGCAGTTGAATTAGAACGGGATATGACTTAATAATAAAAAGATAATAAACCAGATTTGCGTGCTTTGGATTATTTTGTGTGTTTATCTTGATTTACGTGTCTTTGTGCCATCACCTTGATTCTAATGCCTTGAATATTAGCTAACGGTTTTATACCGATGTTGTAGTTACCTTGCAGGTTAGGAATGCGGCCGAGAGATCCGGAAGAGTGGACAGTCGGGGTTCCGTACATTTTAGGAGGGGTTTGGTTGGAGTCATGTTTGTAGTTTTGTATATTGTATCATTGTATGCCACGTGTATGGTGTTTGGTCTTTGGAGTTGTTTTTCGGCTGAAGGCCATTATTTGTTTTCTTTCGGGTTCCTTTCATTGCATAAAACTGTATTTCGATTTTGGCCATTATTTGTGCCTTGTTGCAAGATCCGGTGAAATAGTTGTCAGGCTAAGGGTCAGGACCCATTGTGAGGTCTCCTCCCGTAGCATCCTGAGTCTCGCGGAGTCGGGGTGTTTACAGTATTTGTTCATATTAGGGTTTTATAGGTTTATATATGGTTTCTAATATGTGTTTTGTTATGGTTTGTGGTATGTTTTGTTTCGTCTTTATATTTACATGAGATTTCTAATATTAGTTTTTAGTGCACTTGTGTCAAGTTTTAGCTTTTTTGGTATGTTACTGGTTTTAGGTTTCTGGTATGTCTTATGGTATTAGTTTCTGCTATGTGATGTTTATTTGTTTCCGATATACCTATCTATTGTGTTTCTGGTATTTGTTTTTATATGGTTTATAGTATATGCTTTGTTCTTTGTTTATATTACATGAGTTGTCTGGTATGTGTTTATGGTTTGTGTTTGTGGTAATTTGTTGTCTAGTATGAGTTGTTGATATGTTTCCTATTTTTATTTATATGATTTGTCTGGTATGTATGCTTTCTATTTTGAGTTTCATATGAAGTTTTAATATTACTTTATGGTATTGAATGTTGATGTGAATATTGATATTATTTTCCGGTATGTTTACAGGCAGAGGAAGAAATGCCTACTGATGGACATGAAGAGTCCTTTGTAAGTTGAATGTTTGATATGAGTTTCTGGTTTCTTGTTGTAATATGTTTTTCTGGTATTAACAAACTCGTTTCATTTACTAGCTGATGTACAGGTTTGATGATAACCTGAAATATGAGACAACACAGAAAATTGTGTTGTCTCGTGTAAATTTAATCAATCTTATACTTGAAGGCTTGGATGTCAATGGGCAACAAATGTTCAAAAGTTGTATATTTTCGGGCATAATCTCTTTCTGTACAAATCTTAAGCTTTCCTACCAATTACTACACTTCATGATTCTGCAGACCGCAAACACTCTATGTGGTTTGCAATAAACAAAACTCTTCTTAGGTATTTATAACTACATACCCTTTTAAGTTTGGTACCTTCATTCCACTTTCTATTGTTTATGTGTTTCTTTCTTTTTATGAATATTTTGGTTTATAAGGTTTGGCTTAAGCGAGTTTGCTAAAATTACCGGCCTTGAGTGTCGGTACAGTGCTTACAAGGAAGAGGACAATGTTGACATGAAGTAGTTGGTCGGCATTCCCAAATGTCTGTTGGGAACTTTGGAGGGTAAGTATTCAGAGCTTCGTAAGACTGATGAACGCAAATATAAGATGGCTCTGATCCTCTTTGTTGAATGTTTTTTGCTTGGGAATGATAACAAGAAGACGGTTTCCAATCTCACTCTTTCCTTGGTCAAGGACATGGAAGCATTTAATTCCTTCCCATGGGGGCGCCTTGTGTTCTCTAAGACACTTGAGAGCCGTCAGGAGTGCGAGCCAACTAAGTATCGAAAATCAGGAAATTACTGTCTTTCTGGTTTTCCTTTGGCACTCCAGGCATGATTGGTTTATGTTGTTTCTGGTATGGTTTTAATTGTATACTTTCTCTAGTACTAGTTTACTGTCTATCTGGTTTTATGATATGTTTTTCTGGTTTCATTTTTGGGTATGAGAGTTTGTTATTAGTTTGATATTAATATGATATTCTGGTATGCTCTATTCATGTGTTTCCTATGTATAATTTACAGGTTCACATCCTTGAACCAATCCCCAAACTGGCATCGTTGTTTGCCAGATGTGTTGATGAAGAAACAACCCCACTTTGTATTAAGTGGGTTTCATCATGCAAGGGGAAGATGAAATGCAACTTCCAAACCATTAAAGATACGGTGTCAACCTTGACCCAAGATGACATCAAAACCATCCCACTGTCCCCAAATGATCCAGAAAATGAGGATGACCGCAAGTGGTGGGGGATGAGAACATTGGTGAAGATGGATATCTATTTCATCTTTTCAAGGTTGGGTTCCACAATGTACGGGTAAGCAGGCCCAGAGGTTCTAGTGTCAAGGTTATCATGGATGCCACAAAGAAGGAGGAATCCACAAAGAAGGAGGAATCCAGTAGTGATGACTTTGTTGCTCCTCCTCGTCCTTCTCGTCGTCTTCTTTTGAGGTTGTAAAGACCAGAAAAAATTGTAAAGAAAGAAGATGCCCCAAAGAAGAGGAAAAATGAAGGGGGGAGTAAAAGGTATTTCAATATATTTTATACTCTATCTTTTAAGTATGTGGCATTAGTTTCTGGTATGTTAATCTAGTATGATTTGGTGATGTGTGTTCTGTTTATATTGGTTTGATTTGTCTATTGTGATTTTCTGGTATGTGTTTTGGTTTAGTTTTCTAGTATGATTTTTTGTTTAGTTTTCTGGTATGAGTTTGTGGTTCAGTGTTTTGGTATGAATGCTTTCTTACTTTCTGGTATGAGTCTAGTGTTAGATTCTAGTATGTATTTTTTTTTATTTTTGGTATCAGTGTTGTTATATTTTTGGGTATGTTTTTTTTATCTATTTCTTGTGTACATTGTTATGTTTTGTCTAGTTTGAGTTTCTGGTATGTTTGTCATTTAGTTAATAATGTTTTTTTATGGCCGCATCTAAGAAAATTAAGAGAGAGGAGATTGTTGAGGAGACTAAATGGTAAATAGTTGCATACCAATTAATATTATCATACCAGAATTATCATATTTTTAATTATTTATTCTATTGTTTTAGCCAAGAAGAAATTATGGTAGTGTCTAGTCCCCCTAAGATTGTGATTGCACCGTGTAGCCCTGTTGGGATGGTTGATCCTCCAGAAATGGATATCAATCTCCCTACAGAAGTTGTGGTTGCACCACCTCTGACTGATCCCACCCCCACTATTGCTACCTTAAACAAGTAAATGAGAGTTTACATACCAAAATTTATTACTTTCAAAGCTTATTTGATACCGCATATGTAATCTTGTATTATGTGAATGTATAGGGAGCCTGTTTGGGTGGAGGATTTGAGGAAACAACTACAAACCAAAATTAGTTGATTTCTGAGTTGAAGAAGAAGTTTGAAGAGCAAGATGAAACAATCAACCAAGTGCTTTTGAGGTAGAAGGAACATACCGTCGCCCAACACCGAATAGGAGGGCAATGTTTCCGGATCCTCAGTAAGCTTGCAAGGATGGCCCCTTCTTCTAAAGGCACTCAACTGTCCAAGAAACCCCCACGTCCAACTGATGATGCTAAACTAGAAATTCTTGGGGTTTCAAGTTTAGAAGAGACACCATCCCCAGAAAAGCCCCAGCCCCACTCACAAGCCAAGGAAGAAGTTGAAGTTGATAAGCCAAAAGAAGAGGCTGTTGAAGAGGTATAAAACACTACTATACTTCATGTGTTTTGTTTCCGTGCACATTCGTTAAGGTTTTTCTTATGTTGTGAATCTGGTACAAAAACCAAAACCAGACATTGTTGCTAAAGGGAAAGCAAAAGTCAAAGAACCGAGGAGAATGGGTTTATATGAAAAGAAACCTAGAGACCTTGTCGTATCTCCCTATGTTGTCCCATTAAAGATCCTTAAGGCACCGAAGCATAATTTTTTGAGCAAGAAGGAAAGAGACGTATTTTATTCTTAGTACCTTGACTCGACTAAAGAAGATTCTTTAATTGGATATCATCATGAACCAAACAAGAAACACTTCAATCTGATACTCCAAAAAACTGGAAGGTTGTGGGATTATGTAAGTTAACACTATCCTTACTTTTATTCAACTTAATAACTTTTGGATATGTTTCTGGTATGCCTTTCTAGTAAGAGCTATTGATGTGTTTTTGGTATGAGCTTGGGTCCACAATTTGTTTAATTATTTTCTGGTATGTTATGTTGAAATGCTTTTTGGTAAGAGCTAGTTGTATTAGAGTCTGGTATGACATTGATTTGTTGATGTGTGTTTTGGTTTTATGGTATTATCTATTTCATTAGTTTTCTGGTATGAGATTCTTGCATATTGGTTTTGATCTATGTGATCAGTTATGATGATTTATATGCCAAAAATTATCATGTGACTTCTTGAGATGATTTATTGCTTGATCTTTCTGGTATTTGTTTATGTTTTGGGGTTCTGTTATGTGGGCTTTCATGTTTGTGTATCTTGTTATGATGGTTTTGATCTTTTTGGTATTTGTTGACTTAGGATGATTGTTTTCATTTATTGAGTTCTGGTATGAGATCTTGTTGAATTTCTGGTATGGATTCATTGTATTATTTTCTGATATTGAAGTTTTAGTTTTTTTCCTAATTTACAACAACTTGATGAAATGCTTGTCTACCTCTAAAAAGTTGTGGATGATCATCTTAAGGTTTATGGTCGTGTTGCCATTCTTCCTGAAATATTTCTATCATATTTCAATGATGATGTCTATCAAGAATTTTTAGCGGTCATCTAGGCAAGGGAGGTGGAGTTCGATTTTGGTGACATAATTATAAACTATATATTTGGATTTGAACCCCCAACCTTCGCCAAGAACTTATACAATGTCGATACCATGTACACTACCATGAACACTGGGGTAAACATTGGATAGCAGTTCAGATTGATTTTATTAAATGGTGTGTAACAGTATACGACTCAATTGTGGATTGTATGTCCGATGGGGACTTGAAGGATTTGCAGACCCCATTCCTTGTTATGTATCCTCACGTTCTGAAACTTCTTGGACATTTTGAGAGGTTTGGCGACAATCTTGATAAGCCGCTGGCGTATGTTCGAAAGACAGCGAAAGAGGTTCCATAAAACAACCCAAGGTAATTTATACAATACTACTCATATGTTTCTAGTATGTTCATTAGTATGTTGGTTTGGAAAAATACTTATATAATCTATTGTTGAATGGCATTGGAAGTTGTGGTGTATTCACTATCAAGAACATCCAGTACTTGTCATTTGGACGAACTGATTTGTTGCTTATACGTCAAGACTACGTCCAGCTTTCAGATAACAGTTTTGTGTTATTATATACAATAGGGAGTGAGTGAAGCCCTACGAGTCGCTTTGAAACTGTAACTAGCCTTTATGTTGTTGTTTAATTGACTATGATGTAATTGTGTGTTTGTGTAGCATTAATATGTACATTATAAACAAATTTTTTGGTATTGACTCTATTGTAACAATCATTCAGGTTTTATTGACTCTTTTTTAATCTAATCTTGTTGATGACTATTTTCTGGTATGATTTTTGTCATTAGTTTTTTGGTATATGTTAACGGTATGGTATTCTTGTATGTTGGTTTTCATTTATGTGATTCTAGTATGATGATTTATTTACAAGAAATGTTTATGTTGCGATTTGGGTTCTGGGATGATGATGGGTTTTCATTTATGTGCCTATGGTATGAGTATATATGATATTTTGCTTATGGTTTATGACTCTGGTATGATGGGTTTTCATTTATCTGATTTTGGTATGATGATTTCTTTACCATATATTATCATGTGATAATGTGAGATGATTTATTCCTTGAGATATCTGGTATTTGCTTTTGTTTTATGATTCTGGTATGATTGGTTTTAATTTATGTGCCTCTGGTATGAGTATTTACTAACCAAAATTGTTCATTTTGTGATTTTATGGTATGATTTATTTCATTAGCATTTCTGGTATATGTTTATGGTATTGTATTCTGGTATATTTGTTTTCATTTATGTGATTCTAGTATTATTCTTTGTATACCAGAAATGTTCAATTTGTGATTTTATTGTATGAGCTTTTTGGTATGGGTATCTGGTTTGATGGTATTGATGTATTGGATTCTTGTATGAGTTTTTGATAGAGTTTTTGTTATTATCTACTGTTATGCTTCTGGTATGAGGATTTTTACACATAAAACAAACATATACTAATATAATAACCGTTTTGTACAATCTCATATGAACAGAAATGTAACGTCCGGAATTTTTATTCCGATCCTTGAGCGGTTAATCGACCTTCCCGTGTTAGCGGCTGAATTTTCCCGCAGGCACGAGGTGTTGAATAACGGGAATTATCCGAATCTCATTCCGACCTTCCGTTATCCCGCCTTTTTGCTTTTGGACCTTTCGTTGCTTGCACCAAGGAGACAAGGAGGTCAGCTGACCCCTTGTTCCTCTCACCCTTGGCAGCTTGGTTTTTCCTTCTCTCCTCACACTTCTTTCACGTTGGTTTCTTTTCTCTCCTTCCCTTCTCTTGAGCTATCTTTCCTTTTCTCTCTTTGGATCTCTTGGATGGTGGCCATTAGTGGGAAGCTCTTGGATCCAGTTTGGTAAGCTTCTCTTCCTTTTCCTCTTCTCCTTCCTTGCTAGAGATCATTTTCTTCTTCTCTCCTTCTCCATTGCCATGGATGAAGCTTTGGAAGTGGGTTCTTCTTGATCTTTGCATGCATGTGTTCTAAGCTCGATTAGGTTGTCAGGGAGAACCTTGATTCAGTAGATGATGATTGGAGAAGACCCAACAAGAGAAGGAGGTCATTGGAGCTCAAGATCCACAATCGAAGACGAGGAAGACGAACTTCTGCAGTTCGACCGCGAGGGCGGATCTTCAAAGCCGCAGGGGCGGCCATTGCACTGAACCGTAGGGGCGGCCAGCCTGGGCCGTAGGAGAGGCCTCTGGCTCAGCCAGCACGCCCTTGCGGTCTTCTTTTCCCTTTCGCGATTGTTCTTCCTTCTTCCGAGTCCGTGCCTTTGCGTGGTGAGTGCCCTCCCTTGAGCTTGTCTTATTTGATGATCCTAGAGAGTGTTATGATAGTATCATGATAGGTTTGGACCTAGGATGAATGAGAATGCCATGTAGTGGCTTTTGCGACCTTAGGCAAGTGTGATGTGCATGTTGGACTTCATAGACTTTTAGGTTGTTCTTGGTTGTTGAGTATGAGCATATGAGAGTTAGTAGGCTGTTGAGAGATCTCTACATGCTTTGAGTGAGATGTGAGTGTGATAGATTCTAGGATGCGGTCCTAGAATGAGAGTCAAACGATCTTGCGTAGATCGTTTATGTGAGATGTCTTTTACTTTTAATTTGAGCGAGTTGTTAATGTATATCCTCTTATGAGCAGGTTGTGGGCTTCTTCCCAAGGGAAGCAAGAGTGTTGTGAGTTGAGTGTGATGACGAGGTAAGTCTTCGGACTTACTTAGCTTGTATTCTTCGTATTAGACTCGATGTGTGCTTGGTGGTGTGTGTTTTAGTATTGTTATTTTATAACCACGAAACAGGAAACACGACGACCTTTATATATGTATATTTGGCTCAAGTGTATGATAACGGGTGGTGACAACATTGCCTAGCTCTTGCGGAGAGCTAGGGGCTTCTCGGTGACTAGCTCGGGCAAGTAGACGGCCAGATGCATCAGTGTCATTCGTTAACGGTGAGTAGGAACCGAGGCAAGATCATGCGGTGATTCTCGTGTCACAATCGAAAGTTGAATTAGTAACGGGATTTGACTTAATAAATAAAAAGATAATGAACCGGACTTGTGTGTTTTGATCATGTTGAGTATTTTGTTTATTTACGTGTGCTTGTGCCATCACCTTGTTTCAAATACCTTGAATATTAGCTAACGGTTTTAAACCGATTGTGTAGATGCCTTGTAGGTTAGGGATGCCGCCGAGTGAGGTGGAGGAGTGGGCAGCTGGGGTCTCCACACATTATAGGACGGGGACATTTTGGGGTTATGTCTTTGTGTTGTTAGTTGCGGTTTAGGTTGTACGTTTTAGATTATCGTTTTGGAGTTGTGTTGTTTTGAGGACTCGGCTGAGTTTCCAAGTTGTACCTTTCTTTTCGAATTGTTTGCATTGCATTAAAACGATTTCGATATTTGCCTTTATGTTTGTCATGTTTGAAAGATCCGGTGAAATTGTTGTCAGGCTAAGGGTCGGGACCCATTATGAGGTCCCAACCTGTAGCGCCCCGAGTCCCGCGGAATCGGGGTGTTACAAGAAAATCATAATCTGTATTTTTGGTATGTGTCTTCATTCCTTCACCAGTGCTTGATTTCGGCAAGTCTTTTTGTTATGGCCTACCATGCCACAACAGTTGCATTTCTTCTTCTTGTTCCCTTCCCCCTGATCCCCGTATCCTAGCTTTAGGCAATCTTTCAATTCTCTTCCGCTTTATAGGAGGGTTGCATTCAATAGATGCAATGCAACTTGGAATATCTAAATTTTCATCATCAACGATTGGGTATATTGTCTCCGCGTATGCTGTTCTCCAATATTCAACGCTGTAATATTTCTTTACCAGAGAAGCCGGATTCATTTTCACCGTCTTTGATGCAGCTATGGCATGAACACACGGTATTTCCTCAGTATCAAATTCCTTGCAAGTGCAACTCCTATCCACTAAACAAACAACTTCCCTTTCTTGGTTCCATTTTACCTCAAACAATAGCCTTTTTTCATCAAGCACATAGCATCCATACTTTGTTGTCTCCCCATATTTAGCTTGTATTAGAGCATCGACGTTTGGTGTTGCCAATTATGTACATGATGCAGCCTTTTCTCTTCGCGTTGCAAACCATCTACCCACCAACTGCCTGATAACATCAATGACGGCAAGCACCGGATAATCTCTTCCATCACACAATACACTTTTAATACATTCTACATTGTTGCTTGTCATAATGTTGTAACGTTTGGTGGGGCAAAAAGCTTGGGACCATGCAGCAAATTCAATCTCATCCAACAGCTCCGCAACTACTTCCTTTTCCTACACATCATTTTTTAGTTACACATGAAGTTATATACAATACCAAAAAAGTCATACCTAACACATAACATGTTTCATACCAGAAAAAAAAAAGTAATACCATAATCATTGTTCAATACCAAAAACATATCATGTATGGTACCAGAAATGAGCTCAAAATTCATACTATAATTGATCAGAAAATTCATACAACAAACATAACATTTGTTCATACCAGAGTCATTCATACTAGAGTTATTATTAATGTGAGCTAAGGCACAATACCAGAAATAACCCACCAGAAATGAAATACCAACAACATAATATGATTGCATACCAGAAAATAATATAAACCAGAATAAACATACCATCTTTATATATTCGAACAGTTCTAGGCACTTATCCTTTCTGTAACACCTAGCTGCATCCAAGAACATTTGTTGAACTATATTTTTTGTTAAATTTTTCTTGATGTTCTCTTTTAAGTGGTACATGCAAACTCCGTGGGATGCTTTTGTGTAGTGCTTAGCTATACCATTCATTATTGACATGTGTCTATCAGATACAAATAGTTGTTCCTCACTGTCATCGCCAAACTTGTGTATATTATAGAAGAAGAAATCATACGAGTCATCACATTCACGGTCAACAATCGCAAATGCTAGCGGGTATATTTGTTGGTTTGCGTCTTGAGTTGTTGCAAGCAATAACACCCCACCATATTGTCCTTTCAAAAATGTTCCGTCCACTGAAATAACCTTAAACAACAATAGTTTCTGGTATACCAGAAAAGGATAATACTCATACCAAAAACTTCATTATTTGAATATAATTCACTATACTAGAAACTAGGCACGTACACAAACCAGAAATTATCTTACCAGAAACACATTTATATAACAATACCAAACACTGAATACACGAACTAGAAATGAACATACCAGAAACATAACTCTAATGCTTACTAGATAAGGCTACTACATATTTGAATACCAGAGGCATAATTTAGAATACCAGATAATTCTTACCAAAAACTAATTAATTCATACATAATTCAGAATACCAGAGGCATAGCTTTAATACATACCAGAAAAAGGAAAATACCTTTCTCATTACTGCATATCCTTTGATTGATTGTCCCAAAGCAAAGAACACATATTTGAATTTATTTTCATCATCCAATTGCAGCGCTACAATAGTGTTCGGATTAGCCTCTTACAATCGATGCAAGTACACTAAGACACCCTTGTAGTTCTCTTCATTTGTGCCTCTTATATTGTCCCTCACGGCCTCTTGTGCCCTCCAACATTTCCAGTAACTAGCTTCTAAACAATGCTCATTTCTCAAGCTTCCACTAATTTTCTTAGGATCGGGGAGTTTGTGTGTATTAGCATACCTGGATCACATAAACAATATCACTTTAATGCAATTCATACCAAAAACAAAGAAACCAATATACAATTGAATATTATATGTGATAATAAGCAATGGACTTACATTTTTGCAACTATTTCAGGAATGACAAGATATGATGCCTTTCTGTGATAATTTCTTCTTGTATGGAATGAACAAATGTGCCCTCTAGTATACTTTATTAGTGTAAACACTTTTGATTTTTTTATTTTTGAGAACCGCACGCGCCACTTACAATCTTTGTCTAGACATCGGGCAAGAACAGCAAGCTTGGTAGACTTTGTTATTTTGTATTGTGTACATTCAGCAAAAGCATGCAAACACAATGCATTTTGCATGCGGTTTTATATTTGAACTTTTGACCAACCTTAAGACCCTATTTAGTTGCTTCAGGTTCGACTTCAGTGATTGCACAGCTATTTTCTGTTTCTATTTCATTCACACTAGGAGCAACAACAATGGCAGTACATGGAAGATGTTCATTAACTTCTTCAATTTCTAGTATAAGAATTTTATACTTTAATCTCACACACATTGGCAAATTCCAGCATGGTTGAGTTGATTGACTAGTTTCGACAAAATCCTCGAAATCTTCTACAGTCTCAATATCAAACGGTTGAAATGCTTCATTTAAAGTATTCTTGTATGTAAGTTCGACATTGTGTAACGTCTCATCTACTTGAAAACCTTTTGCAATGAAAACCCGTATTTTTGGTATGCTAACAGGATCTCTTACAATGATGGGTTTGCTCGCTACCTTATCCCCCATAATATGTTCAGACATTTTCCACATATTTCCATTCTCGTCTATAGTAAACCACAATTTGTATAGGAGCCATGCCTAACAAGTTTTGTATATACGATGAAAAAACTACCATAAGCATACCAGAAATGAGAAGAATGCATAACACCACAAATAGAGCATGTTACATACCAGAAATGAGCATACCAGAAATACTAAAAATAAGATAATACCATAAATGATCATGTATACAAACCAGAAATTCACATACCATAAACACAATTTTGAAACAATACCAGAAACACAATTATCAATCAAATACCAGATAATAATGATACCAGGAATATTATTATTCAAATATAATTCACATACCAGAAAGACAATTATCAAACAATTACCAAAAACACATATCTCATTCATACCAGAAAAATAATATACCAGAAACATTAGTATTCAAATATAATTTACATACTAGAAACATTATTATCAAACAAATACTAGAAATATTATTATTCAAATATAATTCACATACCAGAAAGACTATTACTAAACAAATACCAGAAACACAATTCTCATTCATACTAGAAAAAAGATTATACCAGAACTCATTCATTCATACCAGAATAAAGAAAATATATCAGCAACACAATTCATACCAAAATCATTAATCAAATTGATACTAGCAACACAATCTCAATCATACCAGAATAGAGAAAATTCAAAGGTAATGCACAACACCTAAAATTAAAAACATAACACTCACTCATTCATACCAGAAACATAATTGTCTTTGATTTGAATTTCAAAGAATACCAAATCTAATAATGCCTTATACCAAAATTAAGAGAATCTGATCAAAGTTTCAAAATGGTGAACATAATACGAGAATAAAAATGATAAGATGGCGAGAGAGAGAGTAGAAGATGACGAGAGAGATACCTGGTTATATCGATAGAGATTTCTAGTGTTTGATGTGTTGAATCACAGCATCGATTGTCTGATATGAGTTTCAGGTTATTTGGATCTTCGATTGCACACCAGAGAATATTAGATCGATGACGATTGTGAGAGAGAACATAGAGGAATAGATCGATTGTGATTCTAGATAAGAAGAAGAAGATTGCCAAAATGAGAGAAGAAGATTGTGGGATCGATGTGTTTCGTTTCAACGTAACGGAAAAGAGAGAGAAGAAGGAAATTACCTAATTTTATGGTAAGCAATTGCCTTTTCCACAGTAAATGGGTTTTGGGGTATATCTTGTTAATGGAAAACATATAAAAGCCTAGTTTCTTCTATAGTTTCTCAAAAAGGGCTAGTTACCTAATTTGTTCTTATTTATAAATCTTTATTTTTAAACTATTTTTAAATCACGGAATATTTTGTTATCAGTCTGATCTATTTACGATTAGCTACTAAGTTTGATAGTTTTAGAACTTGTATAAATAGGAAGTCCAAAGAGTATACAAACAATACATTTCTTGACCTTTTGGTTAAGTTCAAGTACAATTATTATGTGGAATTGTTACCCTATAATTATCAGGGTCTTAATGTTTTCCCCTGAAGTTTTATTTTTTGGAAAGTTTTTTCTTTTTTTAAAGGATTATCAACCTAATATATTTACGTTAAATTTTTTAAGGAATTTTTTTATCTCACGAAGTATGCAAAAAATACATTCCTTGACCTTAGGATAACGATCAAGTATAATTATTATTTATATCGGATAAATATATGCTACGTGGGATCGTTATCCTACAATTATCTAGGTCGTAGTACTAAGGTTGATGGTTTTAGAGTGAATTTTGCCGCACGTTTAGTAAAGACTGGATTTTACATGTATATGACAACTTGTCACATGAACCCATGACGGAGCCATATATCCCTTCAAATGGAAGCATACTAAAAGTTCAAATGGAAACATACTAAAAGAGAATACCGTTTTCATGACGTGGCACAACGTGGAAGCAGTATTGAAATTAAACTCCCACAATTTTTTAGCCAATAAATCTTTAATTTTTTAAATTAATATTTTAAGTTAGAGAATCTTTATTTATTAAACTAACAATATGTTATTGGAAATATTCACATAACTTTTTTTTTCTAAACAATCTATTTTTGGGACAATAAATCTTTATTGTTAAACTATTTTTTAAGTTAAGGAATCTTTTATTATCAGTCTGATCTATTTACGTTAAATTTTATAAGGGATTTTGTTATCCCACGTCGATTAGCTACTAAGGTTGATGGTTTTAGAACTTGTATTTTTTTTTTATCAAGAAGGTAAGAGGCTCGATTACACCAAATATTATTGGTGTATCGAGAGGCCGACAAACGGCAAACGGGCAAACCGTCATGCAAATAGAAAAACCAAAAAAGGAAACAATACAATCACCACAAGCAAAGACCGAAAAAAAATGAGAAAGATCTAAAAATCGGAACAACCTCACCTTTGGAGAAGACGCGGAACACTCGAGGTTGGCAAAACATAGAGAGGGCACGGGCTAGATGAACTGGCACGGTGTCTCACCGCTGGGAAGCAAGATGGTAGAAACCTTTTTAGGGGATGTCATACCTCCTGCAGAAATGTGGATCCCACGACGTTGCCCCCACCTAGATGGAGGATCTTCGGAGACCTCGAACACAACCACGATCACAATCAACACGATCAACAGGGGCATGTGACTACGGCATCTTCCAAGACAATCGTTTAGGTCACCCTCGTGAAACATCTTCAAAAAAGAAAGTCATCCCAGAATTTTTGGAAGGATGAAATATGGATTCTAAAAGCTTGGAATAATTTATTTATTTATTTCAAAAGCTAACTTTTTCTTGCTTATTCATAACATTAATATTGAGTAATTTTGTGGGTAATTTGTGGTTGTTCTTGACTAGATGGATCATAGTTCTAAATTATAACAGTGGTTCATATCTTCTTTGAAGAACTTTGTTCTTTGGATTCACGTTTGATCATACTGCCTCCAAAAAATGAAAAATAAATATTCTTTCAAAGCCCTTTTTTTTGTAATAACAGTAGTCGATGGATGCTTTCACATAAATCAATAAACATACAACCAAATTTGATTTGATCATTCAACTAATTATTCACAAGGAAAGGAATTGTTCTAGTTTTCATTATTCTTAATCTTAGTGGACTCGATCCTTGCATTGATCATTACTAACTTTTTTTCATCCTGTCATCAACCATAAACAGTGACATACACTTTCTAGATCCAAGGACATTCCTTTCGAAATGTAAAACTGGGCATATGAATTAATCTTTCTTTCATCTTTTTTAAAGCTCTGAAACTACTTCCTTCATTGGTCTTACAATAATTGTTGGATATGAGATTCAATTTAATTTCCTTTGATACCAAAGGCCACACCTTTAACTCCACATATAATTTAGTATAGTTATCATCAACACAGTTGAAGCTGATAAAGAGACGCAAAAACCTCCCTGAAAGTCTTGAGGAATAGTGATTGTCGAAGCTCACCAGACCTTGGAGGAGCCTACGTTTACTTGGATTATTGCGTATTGATCACTTTTATGCTTTGATTCCACTAGTTGATCATCCACTGAAGAAACAATAGTCCTCGTTCCTGCATACCAAACACTCACCATGTACACAACAGTAAGTATTCTTGGTATTAAAATAAGTTTAAGATACTCATCCCTTTGACAAATTGGAGAAAGGGATAGACAGATTCTCGTTACAATAGTCCTTGTTCTATTGGATTGAGTCGAAATTAATGACCATATGGAGACCCGAACACTAGATTTCGCATCCTTATCACACCAAAGGGAAGTTGTTCTTTCAATAGAGTTGTTATTCATAATTATGAGAGCTACTTTTTGTAACACCCCGTTTATTGGGAACGTTTCGGTTTTTTTTATCATGTCCAGCTTTTATCGATATTTTTAATAGCTTATATATTTTTCCGAGTATTTTACGTCATAAAATTAAATTATATGGGTATATATGTATACATACACCGATATATCTTATTACTCGTTTAAATTATCATATAATCTCGGAAAATAAATTGCGAAAATGATTTTTGTACATCAAAGTATAATTTTTGCGAATTTATTTATATATTAGATTCGTATATATTTTCCGTATTTTATTTTACGAGGAAAGTTCGGAAAAATTCTCCGATCCGAAAATCCCGTTCCGAATGATTTTTAATCTAATCTATCATATTATTTCTTTTTTTTTCCTTTTCTCTCTTTTTCTTTTCTTCTTTTCTTTTTCCCTGTTTTCTTTCTTCTCTATTTCCGGGCTGGTGAGCCGCCTATCACTCCCCGACCTCTCATTCTCCGACTCCTCGCTCCCCCTGCAGTCTACAACCTGCAACCCGACCCATCGTTCCCTCTAGCCTCACCTACACCCAGCAACACTCGACCTCTCTCACCTGTGCAACTACTCCATCTCCCGCGGACCTCTCCATCGACCCTTTTCTTTTGTCTCTGTATCATCTGTTATCCCACACCACTAAACTGTCTTTGTTCAAGCTCTGCCAGGAAGCAAGCTCGTTGTGCCTTCCTCCCGCCTTCTCCGGAGCAACCTATGCCATCTATCGCGCCTCTCGAAGCCAGACTAAGCCGGGACCGCTTCCGGAAATTAAAGCCACGCCGGATGAGCCCAGCTTCCATGCCTTTGCCTTGCCGGAGCCATCGAAGGCCAAGCCGGCCAACCTCATGTGATCCTTCCCTGTGCCAATCGACCGAGCAAGCAAGCAGCCTTGGGCTGCTCTTCCTTTCTGTTGTAGCTTGGGGTGGACGGAGACCACACCACCGGAAATCAAATCAGATCCCCTTTCTCCCCTATCGATCTTCCTGGAAGGTTGAAACTCCCCGCCAGTATTGCAGCCGACGGACCCCACCGCCCTCGCCGCCAGGGGGTGCGTCTCCCCTCTTCCGTCCTTGCTGCTGGAGCCGCTGCAGTGCCTCCTGGAAGAGCCAGCCGCCATCCTGCCTTCCTTTTCCCTAGCTCGCGTGTGACCTAGCAGGAAGAAGAACCCTTTTTGGGTTATTTTTAATCAGCCCCTCTATTTTGGTATAATTACAAAATATACCTAATGTTTTGTTATTACAGTTTTGACCCATATTTATGGGTTGTTTCATTTATGCCCTCTACAGAATATTAATTACACGTATTGACCCGGTTTTACAAATTATCAATTATGCCCTTGTTGGATTAATTTTGGATTATGACCCTAAGGATTTTAATTGTGGTTTATGACCAAGTTCCTATGTTCGTATAGATTTCCCGGAAAATGTATTGTGGGTTTTTAATGTTGGCTTTTGAAAACGAGTTTTACCTCAAATTAATTATATCGTATATATTACTATCAAATTTAGCGTACAAGCTAAATTTCCTTAACTTTGGTTTAGGTCCGGAAGCGGCCGTTATAAACCAACGAATCCAATCTCGACGTCCGTAGATCATCTTCACCCTTGGATCGTGTGTGAGTACCTTCTTCCTCGATTTAGTTATGTTTGGTGGTAGAATCATGCTAGGTTGGATCTAGTATAACTTAGGGAAAATGCCAAGTAGTGGCTTGGAACCTTAGGTTCGTATTTGAGGATGGTTTGAACGTTCTAAGGATTGAGGTGTGTATGCTATCATGTGAGCTTTGTTGAGATTGTGAGTATGTGTTTATTGAGATTGTGGTGTTAGGATGGAAGTATCCTAGCATGTGGCTATAGATGAGATCTTGTGAGTTTTTGAGGGATGTGAGTGTATCCTAAATTATGAGAGTGTCGACCTAATAAGATCATATTGGACTAATAGTTTAAGGAATCCTAGTTTGTGTGAGTGGTTGTTGATTACCGTGCCTTGTCTTGAACAGGCTTTGATTATATTCCTTCGGAGAGTGATATCGGTTTCGGTTAGCTTTGGGAAGAGGTAAGTCCTCGGACTTACTTAGCCGCTTCTATGCCTTATTTGGATGTATATGGTGGTGTGTGTTTACCGCTTTTAAGCATGAAAATGGATTAGGGTTTACTTGACCTTATTTATTGGCCCATCGTTACTACTATTATTATTATCGGGCGGTGACATCACCGCTCAGTTTCCCGAGGGAGACTGGGGGGATCTCTACGACCAGGCCATACACGGTATACGGGCGGGCTTCTTCATCACTCCCTCAGGGTATACGGGTTGGGCGCCGCCACACTCCTGTTGGTTACACGGGGACAGAGGCGAGAGTTATAAGACTCCCGTGTCACACTTGAACGAATGAATTAGATATGGAATAACCTAAAAAGATAATAAGTAACGGATGTGTATGTTTATGAGCATGTTGTGTGTTTGTGTTCCTATGTGTGTTTTGTTCGCCCCTAGAGGTGTGTGCAAATAAGTTTTAAATTTATAAAACTAGAATCAAGCAGCGAACCCGCAGTGTACGGATCGATATAGTTAAGCAAGAATTCCAGAGTATCGAACACAGGGATTTGGGGGAAACGAACTCGATTGCAGATTATCAAGCAAGTAAATGTGAGAGTTTTGCAAATTATTGGGAAAACAACAATCCTAAAGATCCAGGTATCTAATTGTGGCAATCGATTCAAGATATACTAAATGATATAAAGACAGAGTTGAGATATGCAAAGGTATACTAATGTAAGGTAATCGTACGGTGAAGTTCCAAAAACCTTATATAACTCACCTACAAGACACTCTCTATACAGGTTGTTGAGGCTCAATATAGAAGGGTTCTAGAGGCGAGAATTAGTGTCAAATACCCAAACTTATAATCCAAGGATCAAGACTAACTTAACCGATTGAGGTTGTTGAGGCTCACAATCGAGGTAGAGGTTGTTGAGGCTTCACTACCACCTAGAAAAGACAAGTCTAAACTAAGCTAAAGCAAATCTTTAACTTTAGATTAAAGTAAAAGCAGATTCGTAGACTTAAGGGAAATCACGGTTAGTTCTTGAGGTTCCACGGCCGTGGACTCAAGAACAGACCGTAATTTAGGGCTGTCGGCGACAATTCTCTAACTCTCAGGGTCTAATCTATTTGCGATCGATCTATCATCATCTAAACCACAACTATCAACCCTTCACCTTAGAATTGTTTAGAGCTTTTAGCCAATAACAGTCATATTGATATCAATTCAAGAATTAAAAGATAAAAAGATGAAAACTTTCAAGAACTTTCAATAATCTTCAATTCAATCTCAAAGTCACAAAGAGAATAAGCAATGTCAAAAGATTCACAATAGAACAAATAATCGTAACCCTAGGAAAGAAAAGAAAACGGGATGTCAATCCGTTTTCCAAATCGAACCTAATCAAGAAGAGAGATCTTCTTGCAAAATCTTCCAAGAACTACGATCTTCCGCAAATCCGGAGATCTCAACAGCAATCTCCACCAAAAGTGCGAGACTAGAGGAATTCCAAAAACGAACTTCGATCTCTTCAAAGAGATGTCAATTGCTTCCAAGCAAGCTAAGCAAAACGTCTTCGTGTCTAAGCGGCGAAGAATGAGGGCAAACGGGTAGCGAAGGTGTGCCAAGATCGTAGCTAAGGTCGTTAGCGAAGGTGACGGAATCTTGCTTCGTCCGTCTTTTTATAGTGTAGGGCAAAATGTCGGCCCGGCCCAATCTTTAAAAGATCGTGGCTTCAAAGTGTGGCGAAAAGATTCGCCAAGATCACGGTCGTGGAAGTGTTCCACGACCGTAATTTAGGGCGTGGAAACAATTACGGTTTACAACATATGTTCCACGGCCGTGTAATCCCCTGGAATGAACATGGATTTCTGACTCCAAATCCACGGCCGTAATTCTGAACGTGGTTTGTGATACGGCCGTATTTTAGGGCGTAATTTAGGGCAAGAACGTGATTCTTCCCTAAACTCGTGCATTCCTCAAACTAAGACTCCAAATTGCTTCCAAAGAGTGTCCTCAATCTATGGACATATCAACTCAACTCTCCTTTGCTCGTTTCCGTTCGGAAATAGCTCCAAATCACCTATAATCAACATAGAACTAGTGTAGACATCCATATCGACAATATAGGTAATACTAGCTCTCATATGCACAAAGTTCAATCAAAGACTATCAATATGAATCAAATACGTTTAGAAAACGTGCCTAAAATATCACAATATTTCATGCTAACAAATAACCCCATACTTAACACTTGCTTGTCCCTAAGCAAGGTCTTTCAAAAAGCTTTAAACAAGAGTTAGGATGAAATATGTGTACCTTCTTTTGGATGAATGTGACTTCTAAAGAATAGATCATTCTCAAACCTTGCTTCAATCGTTTTTCAAACTTTCACACACTTAATCAAAGAGTAAAAAGCAAAGAAAATTCATGAACCAACTTAACTTCTAAACAGGCATTATAACCTTCAAACATTAACAAAATCAATCTCAAGAAACTTCAATTTAGATCACCAAGTCATATAACATTCTTTTGATCTTAAGGACTTCCAAAGAAAAGGTCTAGAATATGGAAGGAAAGGGAAAACTTTAAGGGGAAGTGGTGCATAAATCCGGGAAAGTGGACAACTACCTTCTTCTTCTTATGCGGTTCCCGCAACACTTCAACTTAGAGCTTCGCTCTCTTCTTTTTCGACTTTACTTTTGGAGTTATGGATAGAGGTGCACAAAAACCGAAGCCTAGGAGATCGGCGTTTCTCAATTTTTTTTTTTTTTTTCAAGAGATGCCTCAAACCCTTAGCGCACATACCATAATCCGCTAGGAATATCGCTCAATCCAACTTTGGCAAGACACAAACACCCGGCTATGTGAATGGTGCCGAGTTACTCATCGTCATGATTGACTTCCCCAAACCTATAATTTCTTTCTATTCAATTGATTGCAAATAATTGCTCTCATGGCCCTCCCACATCAAACATGCCTTTTTCTCATTCACTTCTCCAAATTCCCGGATAGGTAAGGGAGGCTAATATTTCAATGAGGAGCTAGATGATCAAAGAAAGAAGAAAGAAAGTATCGAATTGCCTTAATCATTTCAACAAGAAGTATAGGAACTTATGATGTGATTTCAACTTCAATTTTCTAGCATGATTTAGGTAACATCTTCACATTATAAAACTTGCAAAAGAGGTAAAATTCATTCATTCAAGTTCTTTTTTATGCAATGCAATAAGGAAACGTGTAACACATAATGAAGATGCAACGATAGTCTCAAATGAAGCAAACATAGAGAGTAGAGTTATTACAAACATTTAGTACATCCCACCCCATACTTAGGACGAACATTGTCCCTAATGTTCAAAAGAAAGAACAAAAGAAAGAAAAGAAAAAGGAAACTCACAAATGGTGGCGGGAATGTCTAAAACAACGATCATGCATCAATCACTGCGGCGCCGGCGGGGGTGGGAATGGAGAGAAACTCGGATCATAGAACCGCCCAAACTGCTGGCGGTAGACGTCCCTCATCATGTGGTCAAGGTCGTCCAAGCGTCCATCTCTAGCATCCGCCCGGATCTCTAGCGCTCCGACTCTCTCCGAAAGTCCGGTAGCCCAATCCGGCATCTGCTCGTACCATCCCGGGGCGTGAATGTACCATGATGGAGCATCGGATGGTGCTGGTGCTGGTGGCGGTGGTGGTGCTGCTGGCTGCGCCATGGACCAAGGAGGGGGGGTGTCGTACCAAGTGGGAGGTGTAGTCATCCACGTGGGCCTCTCACTCATGCTGGCACGGCGAGATGACGAGCCTGAAGCTCTAGCTGGACGTGGAGAGCGCCTAGGTACATCCGGGGCCGCCTCCGGCTGATCCGGAAACGTGCCGAACTGCTGCTCCGCTCCTCCACCACTCTCGTACTGATCTCCCATGTCCTCCTCATCCACAACCGGTGGTGGAACGTAAGGGGGAGCCACTAGCCTGTTCGCATGCATCGCAGCGAACGTCTCCTTCCAATTGTGGCATCCCGCCACAATGGAATACTCCGGCAGCCACTCAATCCCTCTACCCGTCCTAGTCTCCCAAGGCATGCCCGCATAAGGCGGACCTCCATGTGTGGGGAAGATGAGTCCCCTAACCATAAAAGCATGTGGCCCTAAGGGAACCGCCGGTATACGGGTGCAAGCAGAAAAATCAACACCGAACGTCCTAGCAATGTGGGTCACTATCCCACCATATCCAATGTTCCCCTTCTTCTTGTTCTTCAGTTTACTCATTGTAGCCGCCAAAAGAGTGGCACAATCTACACGGCGACCGTAAAGCATACAATAGAGCAAGAATAGCTCATCCGTCTTGATCTTTTGGGGCGTCTCCGTCCTAGGAAAGAGACACTCCGAAAGAACACGGTGAGCTATCTTCAAGGCTAGATGGTACATCAATCTAGCCTTGGTATCGGCGGGTTGCCAACGGTCCTCGTCGGCGTAAATCATGGCTACTTCCTCCCAAAAATCCTTGGGGTAAACTCCGCTCGGAAATCGACCGTTATAGGTCTCATGGAACCCGAAAATGGTCCCAAACTCGACAATGCTCAAATGATAGTCTCGTTCCATGAGACGGAAGGAGACGGTCCTATCTACGTGGCTGTGCTCGAAGGACGTCACAACCTCCCGGGTAATCTCCTCGTAGGCGTCTTCACGAATGTTCGTGAAGACAAGCAACCCGGCTCTATCCAAGAGCCATGTAAGATCATCTACTATGTTGAGAGGATGTAGATCCTCCAACAACAAGTACCTAGGACCTATCACTGTCCTCTTCGTGATCCTCTCAAATGCATCAAGGTGGTTCTCATGTATGGTAGGGATGCTAGGGTGAGGGGGTGAAGATGGAGGTGAAGGTGAGGATGGTAGTGAGGGAGATGAGGGTGGTGGTGCCCTAGAGGTGGAGGGATTGCCCTTTCTTTTCTTGTTTTGCTCTCCCTTTTTCTCTTTTATCCTTCCCGACATTCTCCTCACAAAGTCCATTTTTCAGAAAAATTACGGTCTGTTCTTGGGAAATTACGGCCGTGGTTTACCCAGAGACCGTGGTTCGTCTCAAAAACTCGTGAATCTCAGCAAATTCACCAACAATCACCACAACAAGCAGTCCTAATCTAATTCCTTCCGGTTTTTATCAGTTCTTCCTAAAAAACAATAGCAAAAACGAACCAAATCCGCGAAAATCAAGAAGAAAGAAATAACCTCTTTTTCGGATTGAAAAATCCAAAATGCGTGTTTGTTGATCGATTTCCACTCGATTTGTTGCTTGGATTCTGTTCGTGGTTGGATTTGCTGCAGTTTAGGACGAAGAATCGTTGAAAACGATTAGAAAACGAGGAATTGAGAGAGGTGGAGGGTTTTCGGTTTCTAGGTCGTGGAAATGGGGAAAATTTTGGTTAAGTTTGTGAAGAATGTGGGTTTTATAGTGGCCGGCAAAATTTCCAAAAATTACGGTCTGTCGGGGTGTTCCACGGCCGTGGAAGTGTACGGACCCGTGGTTTTGGTGATTTTTCAAAGGCTTTTGAGAATTACGGCCACTGTAGCTATGACGACCGTAATTTAGACCGTGGAACCTTGTGTAAAGCTTCAAAGTCCGAATTTTGTCACTTTTCTTCGACATTATCTTCCCTTTCTCCTTTTCCATCGATCCTACAACCAAAAACACGAACATACCGGAAGAAATCGAGGCAAAATAAAGCAAAAACGTCTACTCTAAACTAGTCTATGAATTGAAGACAAAAATAAAAATGCAATACCTTGGGTTGCCTCCCAAGAAGCGCTTTGTTTAAGGTCCGTAGCTAGACCATTCTCGCACTTATTCGAGTGCGGTAGGCGCAAACTCCTCAGCTTGGAGTTCCGGCGTGTACTTCTTGAGTCGTTGGCCGTTCACCTTAAAACTTCCGCTAGCTTCACCCCATACTTCAACTGCACCATGGGGGAAAATGCGCTTAATTAGAAAAGGTCCGGTCCAACGGGATTTAAGCTTACCTGGAAAGAGGCGAAGTCTTGAATTGAAGAGGAGAACTTGATCTCCTTCTTTGAAGTCCTTTGGAATGATATGCTTATCATGCCAACGCTTTGCCCTTTCCTTGTAGATCTTAGCGTTCTCATAGGCGTTCAAGCGAAGTTCATCCAGCTTGTTGATGTCTAGGAGACGCTTCTCTCCCGCTTCTTTCATGCCGAAATTCAGCCACTTGATAGCCCAAAACGCTTTGTGCTCCAGCTCTACCGGCAAATGACAAGACTTCCCATACACAAGGTTGTATGGTGTGGTTCCTATGGGAGTCTTGTATGCAGTCCGGTACGCCCATAATGCATCATCTAGCTTCAAGGACCAATCCTTCCTAGTCCTTGAAACCGTCTTCTCTAGAATTCCCTTGATCTCCCTATTTGAGATCTCAACTTGTCCACTCGTTTGTGGATGGTAAGGGGTGGCAATCTTGTGAGTAACCCCATACTTAGCTAGAAGAGCTTCAAAGCGACGGGCTATGAAGTGAGAACCTCCATCACTAATGATTGTCCTTGGCGTTCCAAATCGCGGAAAGATGGTCTTGTTGAAGAACTTAACCACCACCATGGCATCATTTGTGGGAGAGGCAATTGCTTCCACCCATCTAGAAACGTAGTCCACCGCCAATAGTATGTATTGGTTTCCACAGGAAGATGGGAATGGTCCCATGAAATCGACTCCCCAAACGTCGAAAATCTCCACCTCTTGGATGTTGTTGAGGGGCATCTCGTTCCTTCTAGAAATATTGCCTGTTCTTTGACAAGCATCGCAGCAAGAAACAAAGGATTGCACATCTCTAAATAAAGTAGGCCAATAGAATCCAGATTGCAATACCTTTGCGCTAGTCTTGTTCGAACTAGCGTGTCCTCCACAAGGTAGTGAATGACAATGGCGGATGACACTTTGCATCTCATCTTACGGCACACATCGCCGAATGATGCCATCCGGACCTCTCTTGAAGAGGAGAGGCTCGTTCCAATAGTATTCCCGGACGTCCTTAAAGAACTTCTTCCTTTGTGCGTAGGATAGTCCGGGCGGTATCTCCTGGCAAACCAAATAGTTAACAAAGTCAGCAAAGCATGGTTCGTTACCTTTGGAGATCTCGTTGATGCACTCCTCTATGATGTGTAGATGTTCGTCTGGAAAGGAGTCATCAATGGGTAGATGGTCGTCCTCTAGATGTGTGAGGCGACTCAAATGATCCGCAACAGAATTTTCTGAACCTTTCTTGTCGCGGATCTCAAGATCGAATTCTTGTAGGAGAAGAATCCATCTAATTAGCCTTGGCTTCGCGTCTTTCTTTGCAAGGAGGTACCGGATCGCAGCATGATCCGTGTAGACAATCACCTTTGCACCTACAAGATAAGAGCGAAACTTGTCAATAGCGTAGACAATGGCTAGAAACTCTTTTTCTGTAGTGGCGTAGTTGAGCTGACCTTCGTCTAGCGTCTTGCTAGCGTAGTATATGGCATGGGTTCGCCCTTCCTTTCGTTGCCCAAGAACAGCTCCAATAGCTACGTCACTAGCATCGCACATAATCTCGAAGGGGAGAGTCCAATCCGGGGGTTGGATAATAGGTGCTGAAATTAGAGCTTGCCGAATGGTGTTGAACGCATCTAAACATTCCTGCGAAAACTCAAAAACCGCATCCTTCATCAATAGATTAGTGAGAGGTTTTGATATCTTAGAAAAATCTTTAATGAAACGTCTATAAAATCCAGCATGTCCTAGGAAACTTCTTATCCCTTTCACCGAAATTGGGGGAGGAAGTTTCTCTATGGTCTCTATCTTAGCTTTGTCTACCTCTATCCCTCTACTAGAGACTAAGTGACCTAATACGATTCCTTCCTTAACCATGAATTGACACTTCTCCCAATTAAGAACTAGGTTAGTGTCTTCACAACGTTGTAAAACAAGAGAAAGGTTAGAAAGACAATCGTTAAAAGAGGAACCGTATACGGAGAAGTCGTCCATGAAGACTTCCATAATTTCCTCTACGTACTCGGAGAATATGGCCATCATGCACCGTTGAAAGGTGGCTGGGGCGTTGCAAAGCCCGAACGGCATTCTCCTATAAGCGAACGTACCCCAAGGGCACGTGAACGTGGTCTTCTCCTGATCGTCTGGGTGTATCGGAATCTGAAAGAAACCACTATAACCGTCAAGGTAGCAAAAATGTGAATGTTGTGCTAACCTTTCAAGCATTTGATCGATGAATGGCAATGGAAAGTGGTCCTTCCGCGTCGCGTTGTTGAGCTTGCGGTAGTCTATACACATTCGCCATCCAGTCACGGTTCGGGTAGGAATGAGTTCGTTGTTCTTGTTGGTGATGACCGTCATTCCTCCCTTCTTCGGAACTACTTGAACTGGACTCACCCATTTGCTATCGGAGATAGGATAGATGATACCTGCATCAAGAAGTTTAAGGATTTCCTTCTTGACAACCTCCTTCATGGTCGGATTCAACCGCCTTTGAGGTTGTCTTGAAGTTCTAAAATCCTCCTCCATTAGTATCTTATGCATACATAGGGAGGGTTTAATTCCTACTAAGTCCTCGATAGTGTAACCTATGGCTTTTCTATGTTTCCTAAGGACTGTCATGAGTTGTTCATGTTCATCTATGCTTAGTTCGGAACTAACAATGACCGGAAAGGTAGAATTAGATCCAAGAAAAGCGTACCTTAGATGAGTAGGAAGTGGTTTGAGATCCATCGCTTTCGGAGCTTCCAATGGTCCTTGAGGAGCATCCGACGTTTCCTTAGAAGTTTCTAAGGTTGTGGAGTGGTTTAGAGAAGAATCAGAAGAAGTTGAAGATGTAAGCCGATCACCCTCTTCCACGGTCAGAATTACGGCCTCTCCATGTATTCCACGGCCGTGTAATCCTCTGGAATGGAGGTCGATTTTGGTTGTGAAATCCACGGTCGTGGAATACAGGGTATGACCGTGGATTCTTACATTCTCAGCCTCATCGTGGAGTTTTTCAAATTCCACTTCATGCATCTCTTCTTGTGCTTCTAAGGCTTCAATTTCCTCTTTGCACTCTTCTTCTTCCCCTACATTGGTTAGACTCATAGTGATAACTTTTTGTAAAGGATCGTTGAAGAGAATCGCACTTACCTCCTCCCTAGACAAACCTTCTTCATCTTGGATATCGTAAATATCCTCATCGAAGATTGGCTCCTTTACTAGAGTGGAAAGAACGAACTCTACTTTCTCTTCTCCAATATCAAAAGCGAGTCTCCCATTCTTGCAATCAACCATGCAGCCGGAAGTTGCAAGAAACGGTCTTCCGAGTATGATCGGGACCGGACTATCTGCAGGAATGTCAAGCACGACGAAATCAATAGGGACAAAAAATTTACCTAGCTTGACCGGGACGTCTTCTACAATACCGACGGGGCGAGTGATGGATCGATCCGCCATGTATAACGTCATCTTGACCGGTTTAGGATCGCCTAAACCGATCTTCCTACACAATGCAAGCGGTATGATGCTCACACTTGCTCCCAAGTCACATAAAGCGTCATATGTGACTTCTCCCACTCCAATGGGAATGCAAAATGACCCCGGATCTTTCAACTTTGGGGGCATTTTCTCCTTCATAGTCTTGATGAGATCCGAAGAATCCGAACTCATCTTGACCTCACCGAAATCTTCTAGCTTCCTCTTGTTAGAGAGGAGCTCCTTCAAGAACTTGCCATAAGCCGGCATACCTACAATAGCATCAATGAAGGGTATATTAATATGCAGCTTGCTCATGAATTCTATGAACTTACCGAATTGTTTATCTAGGCGCGCTCGCGCTCTAGATTGAGGAAATGGTAGGGGAGGTTTGTAAACTGGAGGAGGAACATAGACATCTTCCTTCTCCTTCCCCTTTCCTTTGTCCTTCTCTACGGGGACTTCAACGAACGTAGGCTGCGGATCGGTGGTGGTCACTCCGCTCCTAGTTGTAATCGCCATTACCCTTCCCTTAGGGTTGTCCTCCGTCTTTCCTGGAAGTTTCCCTTGATTTCTAGGGACTTCCTCCGCGTGGTTGAACAATTGGTTTTCCAAAACTTTTTGAGCTTTGTCAACCTTAGAGACTTGATCATCAACCTTGATGAGGCGGTTCTCCAACCCTTGAAGCTTTCCCAAGATTGTCTCCAACATGGGATCGGACTTCTCCTTTCCCGCATTGTTTCCTCCATTTGATGATTTCCCCTGGCTTTTCAAAGGAGTAGAGGAAGAGGAGGGTGGAGTTAGTGAATTAGAATTGGAAGGATAGGAGTTACCAGAATTTTGTTGATTGGAGCGCCAATTGTTGTTGTTTGAACTTCGATTGTTGTTCCAATTGTTGTTGTTCCGGTTGTTGTTGTTTCCATTCCAGTTGTTATTCCGGTTATTGTTCCGGTTATTGTTGTTGCGGTTGGAGTTATCACCGCCATTGTTGTTTCCCAAATAGCCAACATCCTTCTCTTGTTGCTTTGGGAAGTTGGTCTTGATAGTCTCCTTCAACTCTTTGATCTCATTGTTGAGGGAGAAAATCTGATTTTGAGCTTCATGTGTGAGCTTCGCTCCTTGCTCCACACGATTTCCCTCCGCTTTCCGGTGGGAATACTTCTCTATGACTCTTGCTTGCTTCTCAATGAAGTCCCAAGCGTCATCTTCTCTCATGTCCATGAACGTTCCGCATGAGAGGGATTGGAGGTTGAATTGCGTTCCCGCATACAACCCTTTGTAGTAGATTTCCAACAAGGCAAGTTTGGATATGCCATGATGAGGGCAATCCAAGAGTAAATCCTGAAAACTTTCCCAAGATTGAAACAAACTTTCGTTAGGTCTCATGGAAAAAGCATTAATCTTACCTCTAAGTTCCGCCGTTTTGGATGGCGGAAAGAATTTGGTGAGAAACTCCGCGGAAAGGTCTTCCCACATGTCTAGTTTCCCATTGGGAAGAGCTTGATACCATGACAACGCTTTCCCTTTCAAAGAGAAAAAGAAAGGTTTGAGCTTATAGCTATTGGTAGTAGCGTTCTTCGGTCTCATTGTCTCCATCATACACTCAAAGTTTTGCAAGTGTTGGTGTGGAGATTCGGCACTTGTACCGCCAAATTGGCTTTGGCGAACAAGAGTGATAACTTGAGGGTTAAAGCTGAACCCTTGCACATCTTCAGCATCAAATTTCACACCCAAGCGGCGTGGTTGTTGTGTTGGATCCATCCGCTGGCCAAGAGTTCTTGGCTCATTATCCACACGTTCGACTTTCACATTCCTAGGTGGAATGCGGCGATTAGTAGCTCCTTGTGGATGGAAAGGATTCATATTGATCGTGGGATCAATCTCTTCTAACGGCGGCATGGAAGAGTCACTATCATCAGCGGATGAGTGGCTTTTTCTTCTAGACCTTGATCTCCTTTTTGAGGACTTCTTGCCTACCTTATTCTCAAGGTCGCTCATCTTTATCCTCATTTGGACGATCATGTCTTGTAGACCGTTAACTTGAGATTGATGACGATCCATCTCATCTTGGCGGAGAGTTTCATTCCATCGGAGTTGAGATTCCTTCTCCGCCAACTCCGTTTGAAGATCACGTTCGTGTTCTTCGGCCATCTTCTTTTCCTTGCGCTTTTGCCTCAAGGTTTTCTCTAGCTCTTGGTCAAGAGGTAAGAGATCTTCGGTGTTCCTAGACCTGCGCATGCACTCAAAGAGATATCAAATAACGAGAGCAAGCTCCCAAGCTTGACAACTGGCTACCGGATTCGGTCTAAACCAAATCCCCGGCAACGGCGCCAAAAACTTGTTCGCCTCTAGAGGTGTGTGCAAATAAGTTTTAAATTTATAAAACTAGAATCAAGCAGCGAACCCGCAGTGTACGGATCGATATAGTTAAGCAAGAATTCCAGAGTATCGAACACAGGGATTTGGGGGAAACGAACTCGATTGCAGATTATCAAGCAAGTAAATGTGAGAGTTTTGCAAATTATTGGGAAAACAACAATCCTAAAGATCCAGGTATCTAATTGTGGCAATCGATTCAAGATATACTAAATGATATAAAGACAGAGTTGAGATATGCAAAGGTATACTAATGTAAGGTAATCGTACGGTGAAGTTCCAAAAACCTTATATAACTCACCTACAAGACACTCTCTATACAGGTTGTTGAGGCTCAATATAGAAGGGTTCTAGAGGCGAGAATTAGTGTCAAATACCCAAACTTATAATCCAAGGATCAAGACTAACTTAACCGATTGAGGTTGTTGAGGCTCACAATCGAGGTAGAGGTTATTGAGGCTTCACTACCACCTAGAAAAGACAAGTCTAAACTAAGCTAAAGCAAATCTTTAACTTTAGATTAAAGTAAAAGCAGATTCGTAGACTTAAGGGAAATCACGGTTAGTTCTTGAGGTTCCACGGCCGTGGACTCAAGAACAGACCGTAATTTAGGGAGAAAATCTGATTTTGAGCTTCATGTGTGAGCTTCGCTCCTTGCTCCACACGATTTCCCTCCGCTTTCCGGTGGGAATACTTCTCTATGACTCTTGCTTGCTTCTCAATGAAGTCCCAAGCGTCATCTTCTCTCATGTCCATGAACGTTCCGCATGAGAGGGATTGGAGGTTGAATTGCGTTCCCGCATACAACCCTTTGTAGTAGATTTCCAACAAGGCAAGTTTGGATATGCCATGATGAGGGCAATCCAAGAGTAAATCCTGAAAACTTTCCCAAGATTGAAACAAACTTTCGTTAGGTCTCATGGAAAAAGCATTAATCTTACCTCTAAGTTCCGCCGTTTTGGATGGCGGAAAGAATTTGGTGAGAAACTCCGCGGAAAGGTCTTCCCACATGTCTAGTTTCCCATTGGGAAGAGCTTGATACCATGACAACGCTTTCCCTTTCAAAGAGAAAAAGAAAGGTTTGAGCTTATAGCTATTGGTAGTAGCGTTCTTCGGTCTCATTGTCTCCATCATACACTCAAAGTTTTGCAAGTGTTGGTGTGGAGATTCGGCACTTGTACCGCCAAATTGGCTTTGGCGAACAAGAGTGATAACTTGAGGGTTAAAGCTGAACCCTTGCACATCTTCAGCATCAAATTTCACACCCAAGCGGCGTGGTTGTTGTGTTGGATCCATCCGCTGGCCAAGAGTTCTTGGCTCATTATCCACACGTTCGACTTTCACATTCCTAGGTGGAATGCGGCGATTAGTAGCTCCTTGTGGATGGAAAGGATTCATATTGATCGTGGGATCAATCTCTTCTAACGGCGGCATGGAAGAGTCACTATCATCAGCGGATGAGTGGCTTTTTCTTCTAGACCTTGATCTCCTTTTTGAGGACTTCTTGCCTACCTTATTCTCAAGGTCGCTCATCTTTATCCTCATTTGGACGATCATGTCTTGTAGACCGTTAACTTGAGATTGATGACGATCCATCTCATCTTGGCGGAGAGTTTCATTCCATCGGAGTTGAGATTCCTTCTCCGCCAACTCCGTTTGAAGATCACGTTCGTGTTCTTCGGCCATCTTCTTTTCCTTGCGCTTTTGCCTCAAGGTTTTCTCTAGCTCTTGGTCAAGAGGTAAGAGATCTTCGGTGTTCCTAGACCTGCGCATGCACTCAAAGAGATATCAAATAACGAGAGCAAGCTCCCAAGCTTGACAACCGGCTACCGGATTCGGTCTAAACCAAATCCCCGGCAACGGCGCCAAAAACTTGTTCGCCTCTAGAGGTGTGTGCAAATAAGTTTTAAATTTATAAAACTAGAATCAAGCAGCGAACCCGCAGTGTACGGATCGATATAGTTAAGCAAGAATTCCAGAGTATCGAACACAGGGATTTGGGGGAAACGAACTCGATTGCAGATTATCAAGCAAGTAAATGTGAGAGTTTTGCAAATTATTGGGAAAACAACAATCCTAAAGATCCAGGTATCTAATTGTGGCAATCGATTCAAGATATACTAAATGATATAAAGACAGAGTTGAGATATGCAAAGGTATACTAATGTAAGGTAATCGTACGGTGAAGTTCCAAAAACCTTATATAACTCACCTACAAGACACTCTCTATACAGGTTGTTGAGGCTCAATATAGAAGGGTTCTAGAGGCGAGAATTAGTGTCAAATACCCAAACTTATAATCCAAGGATCAAGACTAACTTAACCGATTGAGGTTGTTGAGGCTCACAATCGAGGTAGAGGTTATTGAGGCTTCACTACCACCTAGAAAAGACAAGTCTAAACTAAGCTAAAGCAAATCTTTAACTTTAGATTAAAGTAAAAGCAGATTCGTAGACTTAAGGGAAATCACGGTTAGTTCTTGAGGTTCCACGGCCGTGGACTCAAGAACAGACCGTAATTTAGGGTTGTCGGCGACAATTCTCTAACTCTCAGGGTCTAATCTATTTGCGATCGATCTATCATCATCTAAACCACAACTATCAACCCTTCACCTTAGAATTGTTTAGAGCTTTTAGCCAATAACAGTCATATTGATATCAATTCAAGAATTAAAAGATAAAAAGATGAAAACTTTCAAGAACTTTCAATAATCTTCAATTCAATCTCAAAGTCACAAAGAGAATAAGCAATGTCAAAAGATTCACAATAGAACAAATAATCGTAACCCTAGGAAAGAAAAGAAAACGGGATGTCAATCCGTTTTCCAAATCGAACCTAATCAAGAAGAGAGATCTTCTTGCAAAATCTTCCAAGAACTACGATCTTCCGCAAATTCGGAGATCTCAACAGCAATCTCCACCAAAAGTGCGAGACTAGAGGAATTCCAAAAACGAACTTCGATCTCTTCAAAGAGATGTCAATTGCTTCCAAGCAAGCTAAGCAAAACGTCTTCGTGTCTAAGCGGCGAAGAATGAGGGCAAACGGGTAGCGAAGGTGTGCCAAGATCGTAGCTAAGGTCGTTAGCGAAGGTGACGGAATCTTGCTTCGTCCGTCTTTTTATAGTGTAGGGCAAAATGTCGGCCCGACCCAATCTTTAAAAGATCGTGGCTTCAAAGTGTGGCGAAAAGATTCGCCAAGATCACGGTCGTGGAAGTGTTCCACGACCGTAATTTAGGGCGTGGAAACAATTACGGTTTGCAACATATGTTCCACGGCCGTGTAATCCCCTGGAATGAACATGGATTTCTGACTCCAAATCCACGGCCGTAATTCTGAACGTGGTTTGTGATACGGCCGTATTTTAGGGCGTAATTTAGGGCAAGAACGTGATTCTTCCCTAAACTCGTGCATTCCTCAAACTAAGACTCCAAATTGCTTCCAAAGAGTGTCCTCAATCTATGGACATATCAACTCAACTCTCCTTTGCTCGTTTCCGTTCGGAAATAGCTCCAAATCACCTATAATCAACATAGAACTAGTGTAGACATCCATATCGACAATATAGGTAATACTAGCTCTCATATGCACAAAGTTCAATCAAAGACTATCAATATGAATCAAATACGTTTAGAAAACGTGCCTAAAATATCACAATATTTCATGCTAACATATTTGTGCCATATTATCTTTATAATGCCTAGAATGTGAGCTAACAGTTTTATACCGATTGTTGTAGTTGATGTGCAGGATAAGATGTGGCCGAGTGATCCGGAGGAGTGGGCAGCCGGGGTTTTGTACATCTTAGGTTGAGTTGGGTTTTGGAGTCCTTGTGTTGTTGTTATTGTATATTGTGTTGATGTTGTTGTAAGGACGGCTGAAGTCTTTCCTTTCTTTTATTTTCGGGTTTCATAACTTTGTATAAAAATGTATTTCGGTTTTGGCCTTTATTTGTGACTTGTTGCAAGATCCGGTGAAATTGTTGTCAGGCTAAGGGTCGGGACCCATTGTGAGGCCCCAACCCGTAGCATCCCGAGTCCCGCGGATTCGAGGTGTTACAAAAGTGGTATCAGAGCCCTAGGTTGACAACAATGACACTCGCAATCTTCGAAAGGCCGAATAAAAAAATAAACAGAACCCTCAAGGGTTTTGAGTTTTAAAGAAATGAATTTCGTTTTCAAATCATGTGCATGAGTCAGTTGGGGTAGAATGTACGGGACCACCACTTCCTCCGTGGACCTCGGCGACGTAGTTATTGATAATTATATTATGTATATATATATGTGTATATATGTAGATATGTATATGTGGACTTAGGATGTTTTGGACTATACTTGTATGTTGAATTGTAAATTGTTTATGAACTGATTACGTTTATAGTAGTAGCATGAAGTTTATATCTTTATATATATATATTTATATATATATATTTATAAATATATGGTATACTAATATCATATTAGTGATAGTGGACCTTATAGCTAAGATGATAGAAAGCTATCACGCCCCCTCGGACAATGCCTTTTGGCTTAGGATAGTATACATACGAAGATGAGTATGCTCAAGTTATCAAGTTGAGCATCGAGTTTTCACAAGCACCCCGGTGATTTCCTGGACTCCTTTAAGAGGACGTCGAAGAAGAAGACTAGAGATGACGTAGCCAAAGGACAAACAAATAAAAGAGAACCTCGTGTCGACTTAAGCGGAACCAAGATGGAGACTATACCCATATAAAGCGTCATGAAGACATGATCATGGTATCAATGAAACAATGAAGGAGCATCAATAAGGAAACTAGAGACAACGAACGTAATATTTTTCCAAGTGGGGTGTCGATGAACTAAAAATGCGAATCAAGTAAAGAGGACTATACTCTCGCTCGAGAATAAAATTGGCGTTTTAAGTAAGACAAGTTTTCAATAGACGCTCCTAAGTATGAGAGTCAAGATGAAAAGAGTGGTCCAAGAATTTTGGAAAGATTGACGAGAACCGGAAGTTAAGCTTACGGAGGTACCGGAGGGTGTAGTGACGATCAGTGCGAGATTCTAAGCGAGTGACTTATTTAGAAGTTTGAGAGTTACGAGGAGGAACACATGGTGAAAATTCACATAGTGGAATTATCGTTGGAGTCAATCGATTTCCGTCATTGTGATGAGACTGAGCAACTCTAAGAAGGAGGAAGTGTGTGCAGATGATGATCTTCGGAAGATAAAAGAGGAAACAAGGAGCTGGATCGAAGAACTTAAGTTATCAACCAAGAAGGATGCGAGTGGAGGCTAATTAATGTCAAAATATTTAAGGAGTGCATTTGCAAAACAGTATGAAGAGCGGTTAAGCCTATAAAGGTGGGACATATGACACGAGAGAGCTGGGTAGGTATGGTTATCTTACAGAAGCGGAAGGAAGAGAGGAGCATAGAAAGAACTAACGGAGTTGAAGCAAAGTAAAATGAGCTAGTGAAGTTAAGACAAAGTACCCCGAGAGGGTATCCTTTCAGGAGTATGGTAGCATGGAAGTATGGTAGGATGGTAAGTCGTTAACTTCGGAGAAGGTCAAATACAAGTTAATCGGTGACAACTGAGAACGCACAAGTGCGGGTTGTCTATTGGTGTGTGCAGACGGGAAGAGTAAACAAGACTATGGGAACATATAGGATCGGGAACAAGAGCTTTAAGTATTCGCGGTGGATCAATGTCAATAGTAAGGAGATACATCCATGGACGCACAATTGTCTTAAATCAAATAATGTTGAACGAGTTCAAGTAAGTAGTTATAACAAGACCTCAAAGGAGGAGATTGTAACTATCTTACGCGACCTTCTTAAGTCATGGGATTGACATATGGAGGAACACCACGGTTTACAACTTTTAAGGTTTGAGCATGGTAAGGGGAGCTAGTGGATCAAACGTAAGATGAGACTTCCATTGTAGTTGTACATAGAATACCGATAAATACATAAGATGACCAACAATAGTAAGGGAAGGCTGAAGTTTTAAAGTTTGAAGTCGATGTGAGATGTACAAGAAGTACATGAAAAGATTGAGGATAGAACATCTACGGTCGCTTGGACGTTACATAAGAAAAGGGAGTAAGTTCTACACCTACTCGACGTAATGATGCAAGCTTTGGTAGAATCCGAAGAAGGTAATACTAATATATTATAAGGCGTGAATAAGTCCTGCAGTTAGGACCTTCATGACTTCACATAAGAAACCTTAAAAAGATTATTAGAACAAGTCTCCTGAGTTCCGGAGATGAAGGATCTTTGAAAGAGGACGGTGAACATTGTAACTAAAGAAGTATTAAACCACGTGTCCGATGGACGTCACCTCAACAGATCGGGGTGGACCACTTGACAAATGTTAAGACAAGATTGTGTCGATATCTTACGATATGTGATGGGAGAAGAAAAGCTGGAACCCGAGATAGAACGGATTCAATTGCATTGGGAGGTGGATTACCATTAAGAAGATTTGAACTTCACGTTGGAAGTGTATCTTGAACTCTTGATTTGAAGTTCATGTTGGAAGTGTATCTTGAACTCTTGATTTGAAGTTCATATTCGAATATATCTTGAACTCTCGATTTAAAGTTCATGTTGGGATATATCTTGAATTCTTGATTTGAAGTATTATAGAGGACACCAGTCTGTGAAGAGAGAAGTTGTATAACACCGATTATGATGTCCTCCAGATGACAGCGAAGTATTGAATGGGACGAAGATTTGATAATAGAGTTTTGAGAGTTAAAGAGGAGATTTATTGGTACCACTGTTTCGATTTGCTCTGAGGAATGATGGGTATGAAGTGTACAAGTAATTCTTCAAGATAAGGTCTTGATCGAGTATTGCAGAGCAATGTAAAAGTAATAGCATACGTGCCTTGTTAATAGAAGTAGTATGGAGTAAAGTGCTTCCTTTGTTACTTGGAACATACAACAAGCATTGAGGAAATGTAACATCAAAGTTTTGTTTGACAAGAACCAAATCCAATGGTATAAATTAGAAGTTCGATCGTCTTTGTTAGAGACAAGCAAAGAAGAAATATAGTGGAAATGTTGCATTGAGAAAGACCCGAGAGTAGTGAGCATTCACCCGGTGTTTCATGTATACCAATCTAGGAAGTACATGTATGACTCGAGAAGTTTTGCTGGTCTTGATGAGTTAGTGGCGTCGTAGAACAAATGAGGCTAATAGGAAGTCGGAGGATAGTATCTTTAGTTGAGTTTTACGTTGAGCTAGTAGCGTTGATAGAATCGGC
Organism: Fagopyrum homotropicum; assembly: GCA_033239125.1. NCBI lineage: Eukaryota > Viridiplantae > Streptophyta > Magnoliopsida > Caryophyllales > Polygonaceae > Fagopyrum > Fagopyrum homotropicum. Next base: position 94,111,323 of record BSWB01000002.1, on the reverse strand, counting down.
GGGTTAGACCTAGTACTTTCCCTGGTTGAGTTATGTGCTTGTGTGATGTATGTGTAGTTTGTGCCCCATGCAGGAATGTGCTATATGACATGATATATCTTGCGGTGGTAGTTTGAGTAGGTTTTGTATATCGATTGGAAGGTTTCAACTTTCTTAGAGTGAGAGTTCATACCTCGACCTTAGAGATCGAGAAGTTCAACTTATAGCAATTTTCGGGACGAAACTTGTTTTTAGGGGGATCTAATATAACACCCCGTTTATTGGGAACGTTTCCGTTTTTTTATCATGTCCAGCTTTTATCGATATTTTTAATAGCTTATATATTTTTCCGAGTATTTTACGTCGTAAAATTAAATTCTATGGGTATATATGTATACATACACCGATATATCTTATTACTCGTTTAAATTATCATATAATCTCGGAAAATAAATTGCGAGAATGACTTTTGTACATCAAAGTATAATTTTTGCGAATTTATTTATATATCAGATCCGCATATATTTTCCGTATTTTATTTTACGAGGAAAGTTCGGAAAAATTCTCCGATCCGAAAATCCCGTTCCGAATGATTTTTAATCTAATCTATCATATTATTTCTTTTTTTTCCTTTTCTCTCTTTTTCTTTTCTTCTTTTCTTTTTCCCTGTTTTCTTTCTTCTCTGTTTCCGGGCTGGTGAGCCGCCTATCGTTCCCTCTAGCCTCACCTACAACCTGCAAGCCGACCCATCGTTCCCTCTAACCTCACCTACACCCAGCAACACTCGACCTCTCTCACCTGTGCAACTACTCCATCTCCCGCGGACCTCTCCATCGACCCTTTTCTTTTGTCTTTGTATCCTCTGTTATCCCACACCACTAAACTGTCTTTGTTCAAGCTCCGCCAGGAATCAAGCTCGTTGTGCCTTCCTCCCGCCTTCTCCGGAGCAACATGTGCCACCTATCGCGCCTCTCGAAGCCAGACTAAGCCGGGACCGCTTCCGGAAATTAAAGCCACGCCGGATGAGCCCAGCTTCCATGCCTTTGCCTTGCTAGAGCCACCGAAGGCCAAGCCGGCCAACCTCATGTGATCCTTCCCTGTGCCAATCGACCGAGCAAGCAAGAAGCCTCGGGTTGCTCTTCCTTTCTGTTGTAGCTTGGGGTGGACGGAGACCACACCACCGGAAATCAAATCAGATCCCCTTTCTCCCCTATCGATCTTCCTGGAAGGTTGAAACTCCCCGCCAGCATTGCAGCCGACGGACCCCACCGCCCTCGCCGCCAGGGGGTGCGTCTCCCCTCTTCTGTCCTTGCTGCCGGAGCCGCTGCAGTGCCTCCTGGAAGAGCCAGCCGCCATCCTGCCTTCCTTTTCCCCAGCTCGCGTGTGACCTAGCAGGAAGAAGAACCCTTTTTGGGTTATTTTTAATCAGCCCCTCTATTTTGGTATAATTACAGAATATACCTAATGTTTTGTTATTACAGTTTTGACCCATATTTATGGGTTGTTTCATTTATGCCCTCTACAGAAAATTAATTACACGTATTGACCCGGTTTTACAAATTATCAATTATGCCCTTGTTGGATTAATTTTGGATTATGACCCTAAGGATTTTAATTGTGGTTTATGACCAAGTTCCTATGTTCGTATAGATTTCCTGGAAAATGTATTGTGGGTTTTTAATGTTGGCTTTTGAAAACGAGTTTTACCTCAAATTAACTATATCGTATATATTACTATCAAATTTAGCGTACAAGTTAAATTTCCTTAACTTTGGTTTAGGTCCGGAAGCGGCCGTTATAAACCAACGAATCCAATCTCGACATCCGTAGATCATCTGCACCCTTGGATCGTGTGTGAGTACCTTCTTCCTCGATTTAGTTATGTTTGGTGGTAGGATCATGCTAGGTTGGATCTAGTATAACTTAAGGAAAATGCCAAGTAGTGGCTTGGAACCTTAGGTTCGTATTTGAGGATGGTTTGAACGTTCTAAGGATTGAGGTGTGTATGTTATCATGTGAGCTTTGTTGAGATTGTGAGTATGTGTTTATTGAGATTGTGGAGTTAGGATGGAAGTATCCTAGCATGTGGCTATAGATGAGATCTTGTGAGTTTTTGAGGGCTGTGAGTGTATCCTAAATTATGAGAGTGTCGACCTAATAAGATCACATTGGACTAATAGTTTAAGGAATCCTAGTTTATGTGAGTGGTTGTTGATTACCGTGCCTTGTCTTGAACAGGCTTTGATTATATTCCTTCAGAGAGTGATATCGGTTTCGGTTAGCTTTGGGAAGAGGTAAGTCCTCGGACTTACTTAGCCGCTTCTATGCCTTATTTGGATGTATATGGTGGTGTGTGTTTACCGCTTTTAAGCATGAAAATGGATTAGGATTTACTTGACCTTATTTATTGGCCCATCGTTACTACTATTATTATTATCGGGCGGTGACATCACCGCTCAGTTTCCCGAGGGAGACTGGGGGGATCTCTGCGACCAGGCCATACACGGTATACGGGCGGGCTTCTTCATCACTCCCTCAGGGTTTACGGGTTGGGCGCCGCCACACTCCTGTTGGTTACACGGGGACAGAGGCGAGAGTTATAAGACTCTCGTGTCACACTTGAATGAATGAATTAGATATGGAATAACCTAAAAAGATAATAAGTAACGGATGTGTATGTTTATGAGCATGTTGTGTGTTTGTGTTCCTATGTCTGTTTGTGCCATATTATCTTTATAATGCCTAGAATGTGAGCTAACAGTTTTATACCGATTGTTGTAGTTGATGTGCAGGATAGGATGTGGCCGAGTGATCCGGAAGAGTGGGTAGCCGGGGTTCTGTACATCTTAGGTTGAGTTGCGGCGCCGCCACACTCCTATTGGTTACACGGGGACCGAGGCGAGAGTTATAAGACTCTCGTGTCACACTTGAATGAATGAATTAGATATGGAATAACCTAAAAAGATAATAAGTAACGGATGTGTATGTTTATGAGCATGTTGTGTGTTTGTGTTCCTATGTGTGTTTGTGCCATATTATCTTTATAATGCCTAGAATGTGAGCTAACAGTTTTATACCGATTGTTGTAGTTGATGTGCAGGATAGGATGTGGCCGAGTGATCCGGAGGAGTGGGCAGCCGGGGTTCCGTACATCTTAGGTTGAGTTGGGTTTTGGAGTCCTTGTGTTGTTGTTATTGTATATTGTGTTGATGTTGTTGTAAGGACGGCTGAAGTCTTTCCTTTCTTTTATTTTCGGGTGTCATAACTTTGCATAAAAATGTATTTCGGTTTTGGCCTTTTTTTGTTCCTTGTTGCAAGATCCGGTAAAATTGTTGTCAGGCTAAGGGTCGGGACCCATTGTGAGGCCCCAACCCGTAGCATCCCGAGTCCCGCGGATTCGGGGTGTTACACTTTTGTTCTTGTAATGTAAAAGAAATTAATACTCACCTTACCCCTGAGGGAGAGTATGTCGCTTTGCCTTGAATTGAGTTGTTCCTTATTTGACTCCAGTATCCAAACTCCTTCTCTTCTCGAAATCAGCCAGTTTTGGAATTGGATCTAGATTTGACCAGAGTGTTACGGTGAGCAAGGACCGAAGTCATAAGCTGACATGTGCAGGAAAGCCATGGAACCGTTATCACCCAGGCTGAAGACGTCTTATCTAGAGGCACCGAAAATAGGACCATCACCCCCGAGGAAGGACACCCGACGGCCCACCGCTCCTTCATCGTCAGCCACTCAAAGAGAAACAGCCGATATGCTAACGGGTCTGAATCAAAACCTTTGTCTTTTTTCCTTCTGGTCTTAATGTTTTCTTGACCTTTTGGTTAAGTGTAGGTTAGAACTTGTATAAATAGATAGTCTAAAGAGTATACAAATAATACATTTCTTGACCTTTTGGTTATGTTCAAGTACAATTATTATGTGGGATTGTTAACCTACACTTATCAGGGTCTTAATGTTTTCCCCTGAAATTTTATTTTTTTTTTATAAAGGATTATCAGCCTAATCTATTTACGTTAAATTTTTTGAGGGATTTTGTTATCTCACAGTTATTCATATCGGATTAATATATGTTACTTGGGATCATTACCCTATAATTATCTAGGTCGTAATGTTTTCCCTAAAATATATATTAAGTTATCCCTATTACGTAATCGATATGGGATATTCCCTATTAAGTAATCGATGTGGGATGTCCCACGTCGATTAACTACTAAGGTTGATGGTACTAAGGTTGATGGTTTTAGAGTTGATTTTGCCGGCACGTTTAGTAAAGAGTGGAGTTTGCATGTATATGACAACTTGTCACATGAACCTATGATGTGTCATACATCCCTTAAAATAAAAATATACTAAAAGGGAACACCATTTTTTATGACGTGGCACACTAGGGAAGCAGTATTAAAATGGAGCTCCCATAATGTTTTGGCTAATAAATTTTATTTTTTAAACTATTATTTTAAGAAAGAGAAACTTTAATTATTAAACTAACAATTTGTTATTGGAAAAATTCACATAACTTTTTTTTGTTCCAATCAATCTATTTTTTTGGACAATGAATTTTTATTTTTAAACTATTTTTTAAGCTAAGGATTCTTTTGTTATCACTGTGATCTATTTACGGTAATTTTTTTGAGAGATTTTGTTATGCCTCATCGATTAACTACTAAGGTTGATGGTTTTAGAACTTGTATAAATATGGAGTCTAAAGAGTATACAAATAATACATTTCTTGACCTTTTGGTAAAGTTCAAGTACAATTATTATTCATATCGGAGTAATTTGTATTACGTGGGATTATTATCCTACAATTATCATCGTTTTAATGTTTTTCCCTACAATATATATTAAGTGATTGTGTCCCTGAAGTTCTATTTTTTGGGACAATTTTTTCTTTTTTACAGGATTATCAACCTAATCTATTTACGTTAAATTTTAAGTAATCTATATTAAGTAATCGATGTGGGGCAATATCCAACATCGATTATCAAGGAAGAACGAGACTTTGAGAACTTGTATAAATAGACAAAAAATGGTGAAAATCAAGTATAATATTTATTCTTATCGAATTAATATTTGTGTGTGGGTCGTTGTGCATGTGGGTCACAATGGACCGTTGACCTATTAAATTTGTAATTGATATTTTATCAATATAATAAATATACAATAAATTTTAAACTTTTATTAACAAATATACGTGTAGGCCACATATATAAACTATTTATATCTACATATATTTATATATACGTATATACTTTATATGTAACACCCCGAATCTGCGTGACTCGGGAATGCTACGGGTCCCGACCCTTAGCATGACAGCAATTTCACCGGATCTTGCAACAAGACACAAATAAAGGCCAAAACAAAATTACATTTTTATGCAATGTAATGAAACTCGGAATCATACAAATAAAAGACTTCAGCCGATAAACAACACCAAAGACCAATGCCACACACGTGACATAAATAGACATGAACAATATACAAACTCGAATCCAACCAAAATCCACTCCTAAAATGTACGGAACCCCGGCTGCCCACTCTTTCGGATCTCTCGGCCACATTCCTAACCTGCAAGGCAATATACAACAATCGGTATAAAACCGTTAGCTCATATTCGAAGCATTAGAAACAAGGTGAAGGCACATACATCAACATAACGCACAAGATACTCTAAAGCACACAAGTCCGGTTATTATCTTGTTATTATTAAGCCATATCCAGTTCTAATTCAACTTAGGTTTGTGACACGAGAGTTCCCAAAACTCACCTCGGTCCCTACTTACCGGCATGGAATGGTACTAATGCATCTGACCGTCTACCAGCACGGGATAGTTGCCAAGAACCTCCTAGTTCTCGCGGGAGCTAGACAAGTTGTCACCGCCCGTTATCATACACTTGTAACATCCGGAATTTTATTCCGGGTGTTGAGAGATTTATCGACCTTCCCGTAGGAGTGGCTCAGTTTTTCCGCAGGCACGATGTGCTGAGTGCCGGATTTTATTCCAAAAATCCCGTACCGACCCTTTGTTGAGTGCGTGACCCTTCCTTTTGGGGAACCGACCGCTTGTTCCCTAAGTGACCCCTCGTTCTCCTTGGGCATGAGATGACCTTTTCTCCTTCTTCTCCCTTTGGCTTGGAAGCTCTTCTTGATGATCTCCCCTCTCTTCTTCTTGTTTTGATGTCTAGCAGTGTGGTATTCTACAGATTGGAGTTGTAAGTGTAAACCCTTCTCTCCCTTTTCATTTCTTCATCTTCATCTTCCTCCTTGGGCTTCAATGGTGGAAGCAATGGATTCATCTTATTTCTTCCCCTTTGGCTTGGATGTGCTTGGATCGAGTTTGAATGGAGTTACATGATGACTATTGACTGTGTGTGGATGTTCTGGAGCCAAGAAAGGGAGCTAGGAGGCCATGGCACCTCAAGGAATCAACGAAGAAGCCATCGTAGATCGCACACTGAAGTTTGACCGCATCTGCGGCTGGACAGTGCCGCGGGGGCGGCCAGTGCATTGAGCCGTAAGGGCGGCCAGCCTGAGCCGCAGGGGCGGCCCAGTGAGCCGTAGGGGCGGCTACTGGCTCTGTCAACCTTCCCTTGCGATCTTCTTCCTCCTTACACGGCTTTTCTTCCTTCTTCCGCACCCGTGTCCTTGCCCGGTGAGTACCCTCCTTCGCGTACGTGTACATGGTTGATCCTAAGGAGTGTTAATGCTAGAAGCATGCTAGGATTAAACCTAGGTTAGTTGGAATCTCATCTAGTGGCTTGTGGACCTTAGCCGAGTTTCTGAAGTTTTTGGAATGATCTATAGCTTGATGGCCGCATGTTTTTGAGTTGGTTCATGGGATGAGGGTACGGCTGCCTTGTGAGGTTTTGTGAGGGTTTAGATGGTGAGTAGATGGTTGTGAGATTGTGAGCTAGGATGTGCATATAGTTGTTACCGTTGCCTTTGTTAAGACTAGGATCATTTGTCCTAGTATGGGTTATGGTTATGATCTTGCGAGATCATCGGGTCTAGAAGTCTAAGGACTTCTAGCTTATGACAGTGGTATTGATTTGATCCTTGTTATGATCAGGCGATGAGTATTCCAACGGAAGTGAGATCGGTTTTTAGCTAGCTTTGAGATGAGGTAAGTCCTCGGACTTACTTAGCCGCTTTTATGCATTATTTGGATAGGTGATGGTGGTGTGTGTTTAATTGCTTATGATCATGAAACCGGATTAGGACAACTTGGTTATATATATTGTTGGCCCATTGTTTATTATTATTATTATCGGGAGGTGACATTACTGTCCAGCTCCCGAGGGAGACTGAGCGGTACTCTGCAACCAGGCCATACATGGTATACGGGCAGCTTCTTCGCCACTCCACATGGTATACGGGTTGAGCTCCGCATTACTCCTGTTGGTTACACGGGGACAGAGGCGAGAGTTATAAGACTCTCGTGTCACACTTTAAACGAATGGAACTTGTAATGGAATAACTTAAAAATAGGATAAGAACCGGATATGTGTGTATGAGCATGATGTGTGTTATGTGTTCTTATGTGTGTGCTTGTGCCCTTGCTATCTTTATATTGCCTAGAATGTGAGCTAACGGTTTCATACCGATTGTTGTAGTTGATGTGCAGGTTAGGTATGGCCGAGTGATCCGGTGGAGTGGGCAGTCGGGCTTCCGTACATCATAGGTCGAGTTTGGGGGTTTGAGTCCGTGTATTGTGTTGTATTTTGTGTATTATGTAACTCCCCGAATCCACGGGACTTGGAGCGCTACGGGCAGAGACCTCACAATGGGTTCCGACCCTTACCTTGACAACAATTTCACCGGATCTTTCCAACATGGCACAAATAAAGGAAAATACCAAAATCATTTTAATGCAATGCAAACAATCTCGAAAAGAAAGACACAAATTGGAACCTCAACCGAGTCCTTAAAACGAAACAACTCCAAAACATAAATCCATAAGGTACAACGTAAACAAAAACGACATAAACATATAACCATCCCCGTCCTATAATGTACGGAGACCCCGGCTATCCACTCTTCCTTCTCACTCGGCGGCATCCCTAGCTTGTAGGGAAACTACAACAATATCGGTATATAACCGTTAGCTAGAGGCATTAGAATCATGGTATTGCCACACACACACACACACATAAGGCATCATAAACACACAACATGCTCCAAAACACACAAGCCGATTATTATCTTTCCAATTACGTCATCCCATTACTAATTCCGTTTATGGTGTGATACGAGAATCTTAACAATATCTCCCTCGTCCCCTTTCACCATACGGGTTTGTACTTGATGCGGATCAGCATCACCCGTTGGACTAGTCGCAAGGCAGCTCCCACTCATCCCCATGTTGTAGAGGACAAGCGGTCACCGCTCGTTATCATACACTTGGGCCAATATACATATACACAAGGTTGTCCTAGTTCCAATTTCGTTTGTTATATAAACACAATCAAACATAATTAAACACACGCAACCAATCATACATCGATGCAAATACAAAGAAGCTAGTTAAGTTAGTTCGGAGACTTACCTGTCACAAAGCTAAACCCGCTAAATCCCGTACTCAGTTTCCCGCAGGAATGTAACTCAACCCTAGCATGCTAGGTCCAACTCCTAATCCCGAAGATCATCCTATGATCGTACCGAAAGATCACAATACTCATGACCATCCAACATCTATATACGGTTCAAGGGCACTACTTGGCATTTCCACTAAGTTATGCTAGATCCATCCTAGCATGCTCTACTAATACTAAACATAACTAGATCGAGGAAAAAGGTAACTCACATGAAATCAAAAGACGGTAGACGGTCTATGGATGTCGACTTGGACTCGTTAGGTCTTTATCGGGGCGCTTCCGAACCTAACACCAAAACTAGACAAATTTAGCTCATACGCTAAATTTGATCGGAAGATATAATATATATATATATATATATATATATATATATATATATATATATATATATAATTCTAAGAAAATCCCGGTTTCAAATGGCCACGTTAAATCCCGCAAAAACCCTTCCGGTTAAAATATGAAATTCTAGGAACTTGGTCGTAAAACCGCAATTGATACTTTGAGCCATAAATTGAATTTAAATCCACTAAGGCGTAAAATAAAGCATTTCAAAATAAGAATATCTCGTAATCAAAATCCAAGGTTCCAAACCGCTAATCCATTTCCGGGACAAAATACGTAACGTCACAAACATGCATCATAAATCCGCAATCAACTTTTCGGGCCGTAATTACGGACACAAGAACTTGAGCCGTTTCCGAAAACCGTAAAATAAATATTCAAGAACCTTGGACAATTTTCCAAAATTAAATCAGCAGGGGTATATTTGCAATAAACCAGAAAACAGAGTCAAAACTGTAAATATGAAGTTCTGGTCCCTTTTTGTGAATATACCAAAAATCCAAGAGCCCCGATTTAATTATGCAAGAAAGGTTTCTACATCTTGATACTCATGGTCGTTGTGAAGGAGAAGCAGGGCGGCGGTGGGAAGGCAGCATTGGAAGCTGAAGGGCTCAAGCACGGCGACGACGGCTCTCCTGGCGGCGAGGTTTCTTGTTGTTGTGTTCCCGGTGGTTGACGGCTCCGACGGCTTCCTCGTGGTGCAGAACATTGAAGGCAGAAGCAGTGACTCTCCCCAATGTTTCCTGTGTTCGGGCAACAGCAAGAAGAGAGGCAAGGGTTTGAGAGGGAGAGCCCGTTGCCAATAGGAGGAGGAGGGGGTCTTGCTTGCAAATTTAGGGCAAGGAGGCCGCGGCAGATAGGGGCTTGATGGTGCTATTGCAGAAGGAGATAGATCGATGGAGGCTTGAAATGTTGTTGTCCTATGGTCCTCGATCCGGCATCGGCGAAGCAAGGTGTTGTTGGGAGTGTACATGGAAAGGTTCGTAGTGGTGAGCAAGGTGATGCCTGGGTGTGGTCGGAGGTGCAGCAAAGAGGTGGTGGGTGTCATCGTGTTGAGGAGAGTCAGACAGAGTGTTGAGGGAGATGTAATGAGAGGCTGAGGGAGTGAGCAAAAGGAGCAAAAGGGTTGTCGTCAGATGCATAGGCGTGGTCCATGGGTCGGGTACTCGAGTGCAAGGTTCACCAAGGGGGCTGCAGGGCAAAAGCGGCATCAATAGCAAGGGGGCGATTTAGACTTATTAGGGAGAAGGATAGAGAACCGGGTGAGGAAGAAAAAAAAGAAAGAAAATATATAAAGAAAGAAAAAGCAAAAGAGATCATAACTCAATGAAAGCATTCGGAACGGGATTTCCAAATCGGAAAACTTCTCCGACTTTTCCGAAAATAATAATATGAACGTACGCGAACGTATCGTAAATACAAATATACTCGGAAAAGATATTTTACGTCGTAAAATAGTTTTAATAAAATACTTAATCTAATAAAATATCAATAGAAGTCGGAACAAATTAATATTGAAAACGTGCCAAAAAATTGGGGCGTTACATCAAATCCCCCTAAAAACAAGTTTCGTCCCGAAACTTGATACACGTTGAACTTCTCGGTCTCGAAGGCCGAGGTATGAACTCTCAAACTAAGAAGGTTTAAACCTTCTAATCTAAACACACAATCTACTCAAATTACCACCTCAGCATATATCAGGTTGTATAGCACATACCCGCACAGGGCACAAACTATACATAACATCACACATGCACATAACTCAACCTAGGAAAGAACTAGGTCTAACCCGTCGATTCTATCGATACCACTTGATCAACGTAAAACTCAACCTAAGATACTATGCCATGTCCTCCCCGTAGCCTCATCGACTCCTCGTCTACCACTAGATCATCACGACTAACATCATAACTCGAGTAATGTATATTCTCCCTTGACTGGTACGATAGAAACATCAGAAAATACTCTCCACTCTTGGTGGCAACACCAATCTATAAACACATCCTACTTGTCCTCATCTCTCAAAAAGGTTCGTAAAACGGTAACTTAACTTTCTTCTCGGGTCTTTTTCAATGCAACATTTCCATTGTGTTTCTCTTTGATTTTCTCTAACAAAGAAGATTGAATTTCCATTTTACACCATTGGCTTTGGTTCTTGTCAAACAAAACTTTAATGTTACGTTTCCTCAATTCTTGTTGCAATTCCAAGTAACGAAGGAAATACTTTAGTTCACACCGCTTCTACTAACGAGGCACATATGTTATTTTTAACACCTCAAATCCACGGGACTCGGGATGTCACATTGGGCTAGGATCTCGCAATGGATCATGACCCCAGCCTGACAACAAGTTCACTGGACCTTACAACATGGCACTGACAAATATAAAACAAATACGTAAAACTGTATAAAATTGTACAACCAAAAGGTATACGAGATCATAGCCGAGTGTAAAGCATGATCGTCACACAAGAGGTAAACCAAACATCATCCTCACGCAGGAAGGAAACATAAAATATCCCCAAAACCATAACCACCTAATGTACGAGAGTCCTCGGCCTGTCACCCTACCAGATCACTCAGCAGCTCGCCTATCCTGCAAGGCATCTACAACATGGTATCAAACCATTGGCTAACCATACGTATATAAGGTAATGCATAAGCACAAGCACAAGTCATGAAAGATAAACACATAATAATGCTATCATACATTTACCCATTTTATTATCTTCATATAATAGTCATTCACTCAAATCGTGTATATATATATATGAAAACATGGGAGTGGATTGCGCCCTTCCCGTAAACCATATCTAGCCTGACTGTAGAGAATCTCCAAGACTCCACGGCGGGATGAAAGGGAAAGGTTATCACGCCCACTACAATGGGCGGTCACTAAAACATAGATTGGTAATAATAAACTATCACATGCTATCAAGCATATATCACACACCACTCATACAAGCACCCAATATAAGGATGGTAGCTAAGTAAGTCCTACAAACTTACCTTAACCTCGTACAATCACAACCACAATCAACCTCCAATCCTGATAGGAACGCTGCCTAATAACAAGGCATAGAGATGTATCAATCTCCTATTAATCAAAGGTATCACACCTAGACCCAAGGGATCCATAGGATCATCCCCAACCTAAACCTAGCATGATACTACACACTCACAAGGCATACAGGGCATAACATGACCATAACATCGTCAACACACTAACAACTATACCTAGCATGATACTACACACTCATACTAGGAAAGAAAGGGACAATGCCATCCATAGGCAAGCCCAGAAGCAAGACACACCTGCAAAACCAAGAGCAAGATAATGCTGGTGCAGGTGGGTACAGGGGCGGCTCCAAGGTGGCGCAGGGGCGGCTGGTGTGCAGAATGCACACTTTCAGCTCCTCTTCACACCTTCTTCAGCCAGCAGCCAAGCACATACATATACATGCATACATGTTCGCTCCAAATGGTGTGTGCAAGCTTTAAATTTATAACCCTAGATGTATGCCTAAAACAAGGATGCGAACCCGCAGTGTACGGGTCAATCGTAGTAAAAGCAAGAAATTCTGGGGTGTCGATCTCAAGGACTTAGGTGAAACCTAAGCAAGTATAGGTAGTCTATGTAATTACTAACCACAAAAGCGATTAAAGCAATCAAAGATGATAAAAAGTCAATTAAGGAAATATGCAATTCTAGGGATTAAAGCATCTAGTTGTGTTTCCAACTCAAGATCTCAAGATAAAGCGGACAAAGCTGAGATTTTGCAAAGGGAAGGTGTTACTAAAGTGGAATAGATCACCGGGTAAGTCTCACTACTCACTAATCCCAAACCGTAACTCCTATTACCGGGTAAGTCTCAAGGAATTAAGGAAAAGAACTATAACCTCAAACCAACACACCACCTAAGGGAATAGAATCAACCTTTACCGGGTAAGTCTCAGGCTAACTCACAAAGATGGGATGAAGGCACACTCAAACCCCAATAAAGGATAAACCTTTATTACCTACACTTATGATCTTGGGTAAACAAACAAAGGAATTACCGGGTAAGTCTCATCCTAAGCTTGCATTGAACCAGGAAAGGTGTAATAAGAATAGGATTTGGCAAACTCTAACACTTAACTCTCAGTTTCGGATCAGAAAGGTCACCTCGGTCAGACGAATTCCACCCAGGCCGAGATGTTCATCGACTGAACGAGATACTCTAGGGTTAAGGATAAAGACTCGAGCTTTCAAGGTCCTACTGGAATTTAAGATTATTCTATCATTGTTTTTCCCACAACCTTCAGCCAATCACCCTAGAATCACACAAAGAAATTAGCCACTCATCATCATGAAAGCAATAATCAAATATAAGGGAAGAAGGTGAATAATTGAACACAAAAACCTTAAGAAAAAGGCTTTAATAACTGAATCAATTATCAAACAAACAAGCGTTCCTTGGATCACAATCCAATAAGACAATCAACAAGAAGGGAGTCTAAGAGAATCTTACAAAACCCTTCACAAAAGCTATAAAAGCTATCAACTTCCTTCCTTCAACCTTCCACCACTATAATGACAGCGGGATTTCCGGTGATGCGCAGGTAGTAGCGGGTGTCCGAATTGTGGAAAATCCAGCCCTTTATATAGGAAAACAACCCTCCTAAGATAAAATATCTTGAAAAGATATTTTCCTAATAAAATATATCTATCTCTCATAAATAAATCCCTAAAATATATGATCTTCCTTCCAGAAATCCAGCCTAAAAATATAGGATCTATCCTTCCAAAAATAAAAGATCTCAGCCAAGAATAAAAATATATCTCGCCGTGTCCAAGGTGTTCGCCTCGGTCGGGACGCTCCTCTGGATCACCTCGGTCGAGATGGTACTGTAGTCAATCGAGGTGACTCTAAATTGAATGTGAAATCTCTCAAATTTGGTCCAAAGTAAATCTCTAATCCAATTCCATGCTTCCTGGATTCTTCCTTAAGCTCCTGAATGTAGCTCCGATGACTCCTTAGCTCCTTTAGCTCCATTTTAGTCCAAAATGTGTCATTTTACCTACGATTACAACGAAACTTGGTGTAGACCTTGATTCCCGTAAAGGTAGATGAAACGACGATATAATCACATAATATACATCCAAACATGCAGATTATTGAAGATAAAACGTCTAAACAGGTCCCAAAATATAGACTATAATTCATGCTATCAAAATACCCCATACTTGTCCCTTGCTTGTCCCCAAGCAAGTTCCAAATCTAAAATACAAGATAGAATGGATTATTAGTCATAAAGATCAATGAAAAGTATTTCAAAACATTTTCAATGGTGTGATACAATCAAAGATCACTCTAAGAGATTGCTTCATGGAATTTAAAATCTAGATATACTCAAAACATTTTATAAATATAAGAAAGTTGTTCATCTTTGCATAAAATCATAGAATGCATAATAAATCATAATCATCGAAATTAATCATGTACAATCCAATTTAAACCACTAAGTCAATCAACAAGCTCGAGGTCTCAAGGTCTTTTCAAGAGAAGTCAAGAAACGTGTGAGGGTGGGATGTATATAGGGAATGTGGTGCTAGAATCCGGGAAAAGGATCTTTAATGTACTTGCTTTGAACTTCAACATCTTCCACCAATAAACTTTGCTTATTTTTACTTTACTTTACTTTTTGGGATGCATGGACAGAGGTGCACAATAACCGAAGCCTAGGAGATCAGCAGTCATCAATTTCTTGAGATGCATCAAACCCTTGATGCACATACCATGACCCGTTAGGAATATCGCTCAATCCGACTTTGGCAAGACACAAACACCCGGCTATGTGAATGGTGCCGAGTTACTCATCATCATGATTGACTTCCCCAAACCTATTTGTTTCTTTCTAACTTTCAGTCAACATCTCAACTTTTCTTTCACTTGCTTTTCACTTGCTTGCTTCCAAATTCCCGGATAGGTAAAGGGAGGCAAATATGTATATGAGGGGCTAAGCATGATCAAGAAGAAGAAGAGAAGAGAATGAATCGCCTTAATCATCCCAGGAAGAAAGTGATAGAACTCATCACGTGGTGTCAACCTTCAATTCAACATAATTTGGATAAAAACAAAGTATTAAACATGTCACAAATTTCAAACAAAGCATTTAGCAACTTAAACATATCATAAAACCTTTCAAACATATAAAGATTTCAAAACCAGTCAGCAAACAAAATCATCACTGAGGTCATATCCAGATAAGAAGCACAAAAATTGTTTCGAAAACTCTCTCAGTTAAGCCACCTCGGTCAAGATGTTCTAAGTCAACCGAGGTACTGTACCTCGATTGGTCAGAGTCACATCGGTCGAGGTCAATAAAAAAAAATTTTCAAACCAGTTTCTGACGTTTTTCTCAATCAAATAACCTGTATGCATGCATGTAATCTCAGATAAACACATAGAGCAAGATAAAACAATAAATATCCATCAAGAGTCATACAAGCGTACACATAAGTCATATAAATACATACCCGCATATCCCATACTTGGGACACATTGTCCCAATGGGTCAAATAAGTCTAAGAAAACAGAGTACTCACCGGATAAAGCTGAGCTGCATAATAAATAAAGAAAAGAAATCCTACAAGCTCTAATCCTCTAGTCCCAATCCGGTGGTGGTGGTGGTGGCACGTACGGGTACTGAGATGGGTCAAACGGGTAACCCATGATATGCTAAAACTGAATCTCAGCCATCCTGTGCTGGTAGTGCAGTCTCTCCTGCATCTCTCTCATGTCTAGGGATAAGGCGGCGTAGGAATCTATTATTTGATCCGTCAGATCATCGATCTGGCGGTGAGCGACTGGATCCCTCTGTCTGCGTACCCTACGCCTGGCAGGGCGTGCTAGTGCTGTAGTTGGCTCCTCCTCTGTCTCCTCGTCGTCTAGATCGACGACCGGCACACTAGTCCCAGTTGTATCTGTACCTGTGTCCATGGCAGCACCGCCATCCTCATCCTCATCAGCCTCCTCCTCAACAGCCTCATCATCCTCTTGCTCCTGAGCTGCTGCTACTGCATCTCTAGCGTCCTCCATAAGCGGAATCCATGCGGTGTGCCAGTAATGCGGGTCATAGACGGAGAACTGAGCTGACCATCTAATACCTTGAGGTGCAGTCTGCTCCTAGGGTATCGCCACATATGGCGTAGTAAGTCCGCAAGGAACCAATATCCTCCTAGTGATCATCTCCTACAGCCCAAGCGGCTTGGAAGCCGCCACCATAGTACATGCACTCAGATCAAGGTCCATGTAACTCACAATGTGAGTCACTATACCTTCGCAGTACATGTCTCCCTTCGCCTTCGCCTTGATCTTGTGCAAATCCTCCGCCAACATCACTCCAAAATCCAAAACTCCTCCGGTAACCATGCAGTAAAGACTCAGCAGCTCACCCTGTCTAATCTTCTGGGGCGTCTCAATACGCGTCAGAAGAGTCTCGCTGAAGATCCGGTGAGCAAGTCTAAAAGCTAGGTGGAAGATAATCCGCTCCTTGGAATCTCCAGGTCTCCACCTGTCAGCGTGCTCAACTACATGAGCTATCTGTCCCCAAAACTCTCGAGCCACGGCTCGAGAAGGAAATCAGCAACTGTGGGGGCTGGGAAGCCGAAAATGTCCCTCCAGTGGTCCAAGGAACTAGATAATTCCGGTTCATCAACCGGTACTTGATAGCACGCTCAGTAGGCAAATAAGTGACGGAGCTAACAAACTCCAAGGTCGGCTCAAGATAGGCTGGAGCTCTAATCTCAGTAAACTACTCTAGCCCCACCATAGATATCATCCGCCTCATATCATCAACCACATGGAGGCAGTCGAATGCAGAAATGTCCAGAAACCGTGGTGCAACAACTGGACGTGCCGCTATACGGTCATAGTCTACCTGGTGACGCTCATAGATCACCGGTATAGAGCATCGTGAAGAAGAAGAAGAAGGAGAAGGAGAAGATCTATCCCTCAAAACCAGCTGCCTGTCAGAACTCATCTTTGTATCTCACTGTCAGACCACCTCGGTCACTCTGACAACTCTCAAGAACACCTCGGCCGAGGCACAGGCCGACTGGACCGAGGCGAAGTGCTGCTCGATCGTAACTCTCAAAAATCCAGTTCTTTTCCCCCAATATCACTACCAAAGGTTCCTATGGGGTACTTAATCCTTTTCCAGCACAATGCAAGGGCAACCAAAGCCCAAATTGATCAAAAACAGTGAAGAAAGGAGAGTTAGGGTTTTTTTTTCGAATTACCCAGATTTGGTCGATTTGGAGCGTTTTTGTTGCAGATTGTTGCTTGAAAACCGATCCTCTACCCTTTCCTTGCAGTTTGGAAGCGAGAATCGTCGAAAACGAGCGAGAATCAGCGAACGAGGTGATTTGGGGCGTTTCGGTCGAGAGGGTGAGAGAGGGAAGAGAGAGAAATCTCAGCCCCCTTTTATACACTTTTCTGGAACTGCTGTCACCTCGGTCGAGATGGTCTCGACTGGACCGAGGTGGTACGGACCGAGGTGGATCTTCAGTAACCCTAGTTGGCTCGGTTGCTCAAGAATCATCTCGGTTGAGGTGCTGTGACAGCAACCGAGATGTGTCTCAGTCAAACTCCGTCTTCTTAAATTCTCAAACTTCTGTCCTTCCAATGTTGCTCGTGGGTTGTATTCCTTCCTTAGATGTCTCATGTTGTCTGTCTAAGACGCCAAAAACAAAGCAAAGCAAAGCAAAAACAAACTATCTAAAGCTAGACTAGAAAAAGGGAAAAGAAAGCAATACCTTGGGTTGCCTCCCAAGAAGCGCTTGATTTAAGGTCGCTATCTGGACCGTACGGCATCCCTCAAACAAGGTATAGTGGTGCAACCTCCTCAACCGGGACTTCCGGTTTGTATTTCTTAAGTCTATGACCATTGACCTTGAAGCTTCCACTTGTTTCTCCCCAAATCTCAACTGCACCATAAGGGAAAACATGTTTCACAACATAAGGTCCTGTCCATCTAGATTTCAACTTACCTGGAAAGAGGCGGAGGCGGGAGTTGAAGAGTAGAACTAAGTCTTCTTCTTTGAGCTCCTTAGGGATGATACGCTTGTCATGCCATTTCTTCGTCCTTTCTTTATAGATCTCGGCATTCTCATAAGCGTTCAAACGCAGCTCCTCCGGCTCATTGATATCCAATAGCCGCTTCTCACCGGCTTCCTTGATGTCGAAGTTCAACCATTTGATTGCCCAATATGCCTTGTGTTCTAACTCAACGGGCAAATGATAAGACTTCCCATATACCAAATTATAAGGGGTGGTACCAATTGGAGTCTTGAATGCGGTCCTGTAAGCCCAAAGAGCGTCGTCCAACTTTATGGACCAATCCTTCCTCGTCCTAGAGACGGTCATCTCCAAGATTGCTTTAATTTCTCTATTTGAGATCTCGACCTGTCCACTAGTTTGAGGGTGATAAGGGGTTACTACCTTGTGGGTCACCCCATACTTCGATAGAAGTGCTTGAAACTTCCGGTTGATGAAATGCGTCCCTCCATCGCTGATGATGATGCGTGGAGTCCCAAAACGTGGAAAGATAGTCCTGTTAAAAAACTTCACAACCACAATGGCGTCATTAGTGGGAGAGGCAATGGCTTCAACCCATCTAGAGACATAGTCGACAGCTAGGAGAATGTAGAGGTTTCCTCCGGATGATGGGAAAGGTCCCATGAAATCTACTCCCCATACATCAAAGATCTCAACCTCTTGTATGTTATTGAGTGGCATCTCGTTCCTCCTAGATAAGTTCCATGTTCTTTGGCATGCATCACAAGAAACAACAAACGATTGCACATCCTTAAATAATGTAGGCCAAAAGAAACCGGAACGGAATACCTTGGCGCACGTTTGTGAGTGCTAGCATGCCCTCCACAAATAAGTGAGTGACAATGCCATATGACACTATTAACTTCATCTTCCGGAATGCATCTTTGAAGCATCACATCCGGACCTCTCTTGAATAGCAGCGGTTCATCCCAATAGTAATGGCGTACATCCTTGAAGAATTTCTTCCTTTGAGTGTACGTCTATCCGGGTGGTATTTATTGGCAAACAAGATAATTAACAATGTCAGCATACCAAGGTCCTTTATTATCAGAAATTTGGTGGAGAGAGTTTTCCACCAACTGAGGATGAATGTCAGAAAAGGGAGTAAGAGGTTTGTTATTCTCAGTCGACATCATCTCGCTTTCGACCTCGGTCGAGGTCCAGAGAGGGTGACCAAGATGTTCTTCAGTCAAGAACACCTCGCTTGGTCCAGAAAGTGCCTCGGTCGAGGTACTGCAACTGGGACCGAAACTGGAGATCTTCTTCTCCTGAATTAGTTTCTCAAATTTATCTCCTGGATCTTCTTCTAGCGCCTTTAAGCTCCGTATATCTGCATCACAAGAAACATCTATACCTTCCTCCATTAAGCTAAAGCTAATAACTTTTTCAAGTGGATCTTTAATAAGGATAGAGCTCGCCAATTCTCTTGATTCTTCTTCATCATAAATGTTGAAGATATCATCTCCTAGCTGCCCTCCTTTCATTGCCGCAAGCAATGGAAATTCCACTTCATCTCCGCCAATGTTGAATTTCAACTTGGCGTTCTTATAATCCACATTGCAACCCGAAGTTGCTAGAAACAGCCTCCCGAGAATGATAGGAACGGGATAATCTGCGGGAATGTCAAGTACAACAAAGTCTATAGGTAAATATAAGTTACCTAACTTAACCGGAACGTCTTCCAAAATGCCCACGGGATGGGTAATGGAGCGGTCCGCCATGTATAATCGTATCTTCACCGGCTTGGGCTCTCCAAGTTCGATCTTCACACATAGCTCCAGCGGAATGATGCTCACGTTGGCTCCTAGATCACACAATGCATCACAAGTGACATCCCCAACTTGAATGGGAATGCAAAATGAGCCGGGATCTCTTAATTTGGGTGGCATCTTCTCCTTCATGATTTGAATGAGCTCCGAGAATTTAGATGTCATCCTTACTTCACCAAAGTCTTCCAACTTCCTCTTCCTTAATAGAATTTCTTTCAAGAACTTCCCATAGGCGGGCATCCCTAGAATAGCATCAAGGAAAGGGATATTAATATGTAGTTTATTCATCAAGTCAAGGAACTTACCAAAATGCTTGTCTAGATGTGCTCTGGCCCTTGACTGGGGGAATGGAAGTGGTGGTTTATATGCAGGAGGTGGAACATAAACTTCAGTTTTGTCCGACGCTCTCTGTGGCTCAACCTCGGTTGGCACCTCGGCTGAAGTGTTCTTCGACTGTGCTTGGACCGAGGTGTTCTTCGTCTGTACTGGCATCGACCGAGGCACTAGATCTGCAGTCTTCAGTCCACTTCTCGTCGTTATTGCCATGATCTGTCCCTTAGGGTTGCTTTCCGTCCTTGCTGGAAGCTTCCCTGGATCTCTTGGCGCTTCATTAGCCTTGTTAAAGAATTGTTGTTCTAAGGTTTTTTGTGCCTTCGAAAATGAAGTCATGGATGTCTCCATAGAGTTAAGCTTGATCAAGATGGCCTCTAGTACCGCATCTTTCTTTTCCGGCTGGGACGAACTTGATCCTTGCTCCTGGCTCTTCAATGGAGTAGAAGAAGAAGAGGGAGAGAGGAAAGGATTAGAGGAGTCATTCGAATTCGAGTTAGAGTAAGGGTTACCCGAATTTTGGTTGTTTGCCCTCCAATTATTGTTGTTGGATCCTCTATTGTTGTTGTAGTTGTTGTTCCAGGAACCGTTGTTATTGTTCCGGTAACCGTTGTTCCTTGAAGTTTGATATCCTTCCTCCTCTTTCTTTGTTTGAGCAACCAAAGGTCTTTCAATTGCTTCACATCATTCTTCAAAGAGGTGAGTTGATCATTGTTTGGTGGAGCTTCTTGAAAGTTGACTCTTTTAACTCCACCTTCAGCTCCTTGGTGGGAGTATTTCTCCATGTGCAAAGCTTGCTTCTCTATGAACTCTCAAGCTTCTTCAATCGGCATGTCCATGAACGTGCCGGCGGATAGTAGTTGAAGGTTGAACTGGGTGTTTCCGTCCAATCCCTTGAAGTATATCTCCAACAACTCTATCTTTGGAATCCCATGATGTGGGCAATCCAAAAGGATGTCTTTAAATCTCTCCCATGACTTGGACAAACTCTCTTTGTCCTTCATGATGAATGCATTGATCTTCCCTCGCATTTTAGCGGTTTTAGAGGGGGGAAAGAACTTAGTCAAGAACTCCGTCGTCATCTCCTCCCAAGTATTGATTTTTCCTGGAGGAAGAGATTGATACCAAGTAAGCACTCTATCTTTCAAAGAGAAGTAGAAAGGCCTTAGCTTGTAATTGTTGTTTTCCAGCCTTGAAGGTCTCAAGGTCTCCATCAAGATCTCATAGTTTTGTAGATGTTGATGCGGAGATTGCCTCTCTAGCCCTCCAAACTGGCATTGGCGAATCATGGAAAGAACTTGCGGTCGAAGCTAATAATCATGATCCGCTGGATCACCTAGGTTGACTCCAGGACGCCTCGGTTGCTGGTTGGGGTCCATCCTCTGCCCTAGGGTCTGTGGAATACCTGCAAAAAGAGCATCTCGGACTGGCATTCGAGGTGGAAGTATCTCGGCCGGGGCACCTGGAGCTGGGTCCTGCCTCGGTCGAGGAACTAGAGCTGGTCGAGGTAGATATTGGTCCCGTAAAGTCGTCATATCTGCTTCGATCGCTTCCGTTCTTGCGCGAGTTTCTTCCTTTTCCTTTCGCAATTCTTCTTTGTTGAGGCGTAGTTGTTCCAATGCCTCCTTCAATTCGGCCTCAAATCCTCTCGGATCATATGCCGAGGTATAACTCTCTCTATCGGAGGCATCACATCTCCGTTCAATAGGTCACATCCTATAATAATCTATAACCTCAAACATAAACATGGAGGAATCACCAACTCCAGAAATCAGGGCCATAACGCTACCCGAAAGGCATAGAGGAAACACATCTCTAGCCAGATCATACTCAGATATAAAGCATGGAGGAAAAACATCTCCAACGGGACTATGTCCATCAAGGTAGCATGGAGGAAAGAACCATCTCCAGCTATAATCATAAATCACGCTAGCACATCAAGATCCGATAAGATCATACATCGCATCATAGCTAGCATAAAATAAATACATCATGGCATATAAACACATAAACACATAATCACATAATCACATACTCACCAAGATAGCACTAAGATCTACTCGGTGATCCTATAGGTGCATCTATCTCAGCATAAAAATATGGATAGTTCCTCTGGATACTATCCTCAATCTCCCATGTAGCCTCCTCAGGTCCTCGTCTCGACCACTGTATCCCCAACATGAGAATGTCCTTCGAACGTAGGCGTCTCATACCTCGCTCTAGGACTGGAATCGGGGGCTCAGCAAACGTGTGGTCCGGATCAACCACCAAATCATCATAACTCACAACGTGCCTCGAATCTGGTATATACTCCCTCAACTGAGACACATTAAATACAGGATGAACACCCTCTAACCTCGGAGGCAATGCTAATCTGTAGGCTGCCCTCCCAACTCTATCCAGTATCTCAAAAGGACCGACATATCGGGGACTTAGTTTCCCCTTTATGCCAAAACGTATGATGCCTCGCGTCGGAGATACTCTCAGCCAGATATGAGCTCCCACTCTGAACTCTAGAGGTCGACGCCTCCTGTCTGCATATGACTTCTGGCGACTCTGTATAGTCAACATCCTCTTTCTAATCAGCGCTACTCGAGCCATATCATCTTGAATTTGCTCTGAAGCTATACCACTGATACTACTAGGCTCATCCCAGCATAATGGTGTACGGTATCTACGCCCATACAGTGCCTCATATGGAGTCATCTCAATAGATGTATGCCAACTGTTGCTGTATGAGAACTCAACTAATGGGAGGTAATCTGACCATCCTTGTCCCCAATCCAACACACAAGCTCGCAGCATGTCCTCAAGGGTCTGGATGGTTCTCTTTGACTGGCCATCAGTCTGGGGGTGAAACATAGTCGTGAAGTTTAGACTCGTCCCCAAAGCAGTCTGAATCTACTGCCAAAACCTCAAGGTAAACCGTCCATCTTGATCAGAGATGATCGTCCTCGGTACATCATGGAGTCTCACTATGTGTCTAGCGTACTCCTCAGCCAATCTGCTCACTGCCCAAGTCTCTCTAATAGGAATGAAGCGTGCCGTCTTCGTCAGTCTATCAACAACAACCCAGATAGCATCAAAACTCCTATTGGCCCTCAATCTAGTCACAAAGTCCATGGAGATGTCCTCCCACTTCCACTGCGACACTGGCAGTGGATGAAGCTCACCTCCAGGTCTGCAATGCTCTATTTTGACCTGCTGACAGGTCGCACACAATGCCACAAATCTGGCTATATCGGGTTTCAGCCCTCCCCACCAATATGATCGTCTCACATCATGGTTCATCTTACTCGTACCTTGATGTACTAAGTAAGGTTTACAGTGAGCCTCTTGTAATATCCTCTGTCTTAGATGTGCATCAGCAGGTACACAAACGCGGTCATGGCACCTCATCACTCCATCTGCTCCTATGGAGAATTGTGGTGCCTCCCCACGAGACATCCTCTCTCTGATCCTCATCAGGGTCGGATAGGTCCCTTGCTGATGCGCCCTTGACCCCTATGTCCCAACATGAGGAAGACGAGGCACTCCGGGTTCGCTCCGATGGTCCGCTCACCCGTTCACGTGCTAAGGCAATCGCCCAAGCTACCGGCTCCATCATTAGCCGCACCATTGCTTGTCACGGACCCATTGGATGCAAACCGTGTCTCTACGCCACAATGACTTGAAGCTTGTCAAGCCGGCACCATTCCGGCGCATTTTCCGCATTTTCCGTAATTTAGCGTTTTGTAATAATAAGTCTTTTTATTTTCGGAATATTAATTTCCGGGACTTTATTTCCGGGTATTAATTTTCCGAATTTAAGATTAGACTTTTGGTTTCGGAATTTAATTCGGAAACTTAATTCCGAACTTAAATTCTCAACCTTTCATTTTTAGGTGTTTCATTCCGGAACTTAAATTCCGACTTTATTTCCGTCATTTAATTTCCGACTCTTTGTATAGCCTTCATCCACTATATAAGGGGATGCTTGGCTCATTTGTAAAGCATGTTCAATTTGATTAAGTAAAGAGAAGTATTTTCCTCCAACTTACTTGAGCATCAATCCCTCTTCCAATCCTCTCAAAGTTCTTCTTTTGGATCTTCGATCCAAACTCAACCATCTTCGAGGGTTCTTCAAGAACCAACTCAACCGACCCACTTCAAGGTTTGATCGATCAATCTAGATCGACTCAATCATACAACTTCCGCCTCCATCTCTAAGCTTCCGCAACCCATCTTCAATTGCATTCGCACTTCAACTAAGGAGTAGTTGAGCTTCAGCTTGATCTAGATCCGGAATACTTCATTGACGTGTCCAAGGACGCATCAAATTGGCATCAGAGCAAAGGGATCTAAGCTAAGTTATCTTTACTCTTGTTTTTGTGCGTTATTATATTCATCCTTTTTGCCTTTTGTTCATCACCATCTTCATCTTGTTCTTCGCATCTTCATCCACGTTCTTGAAAAAAAAAAAATTTTTTCTCGATCCATTTTGCAAAGCAAATTTAGGAGATTTTTGGTTTGCCATCAAACCATTAATCAACAAAACATTTTTCCTTACCCAATCCGACATTTTTTTTTAATCAATTTCACCATTTTCTTGGGATTTTTTTGTTGACAAAATCGGATATCACGCCTTTTGATATTCCAAAAACCAAAAACAAAGCAAAAACTCTTCAAAAAAACGGATTTGTTTCAAAGAAAAGTGGATTCATCTCTTGCATTCCAAAGGTTGCATTCAAAAGTTTCAAAAAGAAACAATTTCACAAAAACAAAAGTAAAAGACGTCCGGCAAACCGGTCCATCCGAAAAATCGGATTTTTGAAAAGGTCAAAGACCAAAGCAAGTAAAACTTGCCGATAAACGATCCGTCCATTTCCTACCTCTCCATTTTCTTACAAGTTGCAAATTTTCTCTTGAATTTGTGTGCAATTTGGTTCAAATTTGTTGGATTTGCCTTCCTTGCCTAACCGCCAAACGGCTTTCCCAAAGGTAGAACCTTAACGCACTTGAACTTGGGTAACGTTGACTTATCTTGTCACCTTGCTCATTTGATTGCTTGCAATTTGTGTCCAATCTTGGAGTTATGACTAACGTCACAATGGAAAATTCTCAGGAATCTAGTGAAAGGCATGAGATCACTACTTTGACCGAAGAAAATGCCTCCCTTAGGCAAGAGCTTGAAACTTTGAAGGCCCAAATGCTTGCACTTACGACCGCTCCACCGAATCCAAATGGAACCTTGGTCGATGCTTCCACATCCGATGGACGTCGCAAAGGAAAAGGTATCTTGGGAGCCGAACCATCTAACGGTCGACGGCTTGCCTCCGTCATTGAAAACCACGGTCCCTCCCAACATGACGGTCATGAGTCCCACAATGAAGGTGACGAGAACCCTGACCCTTCTCCAAATGATTTGCTATATGTTGACACGGAGAACAGGCACAAGCGTTATGAGCACAACCGACGTAAGTATGGCACTTCCCCTCCTCCATCTAGTGCCCAGCGCACCAACCGTCCCTCCCGGATTGATGACCGGTACCATCATCAAACAAATGACCGCTCTCAACGTCCCGAGAATGATCGGTCCGGACAACGCCGCCAACGGCATAGCCGGCAACCGATGTATCATGATTATGAAGAGTATGATGAACGAGATGACTTTGACGAGTTCTCCGACGATGAGTCGGACTTGGAACGGGTGGCACATGTCCGTCCATGGCACCCACCCATCCGAGAGCCTTTTGAGAACCAGGATCGAGGAGAAGAATGGTTGCCTCCTCCTAACCCACAAAGGCGTGCACCACATAATCATGGGCGCCAAAGGCATAACGATGGCCACCGGCGAGCCCATCACGAAGACGCCTATATAGCACCACCCCGACCGGATCCCTACCGAGCTCGTAGGGAAGGTAAGGTTAAATTTCCGGTATTTCATGGTGAATATGATCCTTGTGCATTTCTTGATTGGGCACAGGATATGAAAAGAGCTCTCAAGCATTGCCATTATGAAGAGTATGAGAAAATCGAAGCGGCGACACTTTACTTTGAAGGTGATGCAAAATCGTGGTGGAACCGGTACGAGACCAACCGTGAGAACCGAGGATGGGCACCGGTTGCGACATTTGATCAATTGATCTATGTCATGACTAAGAAGTACGTGCCCGACGACTTTAAAAACGACATGCGGTTGCAAATTGCCGAATTCCAACAAGGAAGCCTTACTCCGGTGGCTTACTTAGCCAAGCTGGAGGACATGCATATGAAGGCCGGCATCTCGGCCTCCGCCTCCGCCCTTCGAACCAAATTCATGAGCGGCCTTAATCCGTCAATCCGGTGCCCCCTCGAGATTGTCCCATACAAGGACTTGGGAGCCTTATGTCATGCCGCCATGAAACTTCACAAGCAACAACTAGAAACGCCTCGATACTCAAGGTATAACTCTTCCACTAGTCAATACTCTTATACCACTAATTCTCGTTCTCGAGATGTTTCTAGTCCCCAAGATTCCGGAGCCGCAAAAGGATCACCACGGATGAGTCAACCCACCCGGCAAGCGGCTACCGAGAAACCACCATACCGTGGCAACGTTGCTCCACCACAAACGCCTCCGGGCCGACCCCAACAAGGAACTCAAACGGTGGCCCGCCCAAGAGAACCCGTGTGTTTCAAATGTAGCGGGTTTGGTCATGTCCAACGTGATTGCCCGAACACCAAGCGGGTGATGTTTGCCAATTCATCATATTACGATGGCGAAGAGGATTATAATGGTGATATCCTCTTCGAAGATGACCAAGATGCCGACCCATACTATGGCATGGAGCCATGTGACGACCAACTTGCTTGCGGTCCGGCACAACTAGGTAAGTTTGCTCTTGTCTCTCGTCGCATTCTTGCTATAAAAGAGCATCTCCCTATTGACCAACGCGAGAATCTCTTCCACTCTCGTTGCTTGGTCAATGACACTAGTCTCTCTCTTATCATCGATGGGGGTTCGTGTTGTAATATTATCAACGAAAAAGTGGTGAAACACTTTAAGTTGCCTACAACCCCCCACCCACAACCTTACGGACTCCAATGGATTTCCGATAAGGCAAGTGACACCGTCACACAACAAGCGTGGGTGACGTTTTCTATTGGCACCTATGTTGATAAGGTCCTTTGTGATGTTATCAAAATGGACGCCACACATGTATTGTTGGGACGACCATGGCAATTTGACCGTAAAACTTTTCATGATGGTTATCTCAACCGTTATATATTCCAATACAATGGAAAACGGATCACACTTTTGCCTATGACTCCACAAGAAATTTTAGTTGACTATGCAGAACGAAAGAGGCAACAAGTGATCGATGACACCACTACACCGCCGGCCACATCGGACCCTTCTCGTCGTTCTCCCGATGTTGTGGATGTTCCTACTTCCGGTTCCCGTAATTCCGGCCATAAGGGTAATGCTACCAAAGCAAGAGGTAGTAAGAGCATTGTCCCGACACATGCACCTCCGGTTCCTACCATTCAAGGGCGATGTGAGCCCCGAATTCTTTTGGCCCGACGACATGACTTGACACCGGTCATGGAAGGTAAGTTTCCTTGTTTCTTACTTGTCCCTTTTTGTTTATCTATTTCCCATGACCCTAGTAATGTGCCACACGAGGTGTCCTTGTTGTTGTCCGAATTTCAGGACATCTTGACCGACAAACTACCACCCGGATTGCCACCAATCCGAGGAATTGAGCACCAAATCGATTTGGTGCCCGGCGCATCTTTGCCCAACCGTGCCGCTTACCGTGCAAGTCCGGAGGAGACCAAGGAGCTACAACGCCAAGTCCAAGAGCTCCTAGACCGGGGCTATGTCCGTGAGTCCTTGTCCCCATGTGCCGTGCCGGTCATACTTGTGCCCAAGAAAGACGGATCTTGGCGGATGTGTGTAGATTGCCGAGCCATCAATCAAATCACCGTCAAGTATCGCCATCCGATCCCGCGCCTTGATGATATGTTGGACGAGCTCCATGGCGCCACTATCTTCTCCAAGATCGATCTCCGGAGCGGATATCATCAAATCCGCATGGCCGAAGGTGATGAATGGAAGACGGCTTTCAAGACGAAGCATGGCCTCTACGAGTGGCTTGTCATGCCATTTGGCCTCTCCAACGCACCATCCACCTTCATGCGCCTCATGAATCACGTCTTGCGCAAATTTATGGGTATTTTCGTAGTAGTTTACTTTGATGATATCCTTGTCTTTAGTAAGTCTTTGGATGCCCACATCGAGCACCTTCGCCAAGTGCTCGAGTGCCTTAGACAAGAGCAATTATATGTCAATTTGGAGAAATGTGTCTTTTGCTCGGACACTACAATTTTTCTTGGCTATGTCGTGTCTAAGGACGGACTACGAGTGGACGAATCAAAAGTTCGCGCCATTCGGGAGTGGCCTACTCCTACTACGGCCACCATGGTTCGAGCCTTTCTCGGCTTAGCGGGTTTCTATCGACGCTTTGTCAAGGACTTTAGCTCGATAGCGGCACCGCTACACGAGCTTACTAATAAAGGTGTCACATTTGAGTGGCGTGACACCCATGCTCGAGCGTTTGAGTCGCTCAAAGACCGTCTTTGTAATGCGCCACTACTCCAACTCCCAAACTTTTCGAAAACCTTCGAGGTGGAGTGTGACGCATCTAATGTAGGCATTGGGGGGGTTCTCCTACAAGAGAATCGGCCCATTGCTTACTTTAGCGAAAAACTTTCCGGTCCCTCACTCAACTATCCAACCTATGACAAGGAACTATATGCTTTAGTTCGTTGTCTCAAAACATGGCAACACTACTTGTGGCCGAAGGAGTTCGTGATTCATTCGGATCATGCGGCTCTTTCGTATCTCAAGGGTCAAACTACTTTGAGTCGGCGCCATGCTAGTTGGGTAGAGTTTCTTGAGACCTTTCCTTATGTTATTCGACATAAGAAAGGTAAAGAGAATGTGGTAGCCGACGCCCTTTCTCGCCGATATATCCTTCTTGTGCATATGGACGCCAAGATCCATGGCTTTGCTCTTATCAAAGAGTTATATGCCACGGATCTTGACTTCAAGGATATATTTGCTCAATGCCTTGACCTCCGAGAGCATGAGTCTTTCTTTATTAACGATGGCTACTTATTCCGTGCGGGCAAACTTTGTATCCCGCGCTCGAGTATTCGTCATTTGTTGATAAAGGAGGCCCATGAGGGTCGTGGTCACTTCGGTGCTACCAAGACTCTCGCCGCTCTACAAGAGCACTTCTTTTGGCCCCGGATGCGCAAGCATGTGACACGGTTTTGCACAAGTTGCATCACATGTCACCATGCAAAATCGCGCCAAGGTCCGGATGGATTGTATTCTCCTTTGCCTATACCAATGGGACCTTGGGAGGATCTTTCTATGGACTTTGTGGTTGGCCTACCCATGTCAAAACGAGGCAAAGACTCCATTTTTGTGGTAGTTGATCGTTTCTCGAAAATGGCACATTTTATTGCATGTAAGAGCACACAAAATGCTAGTGAAGTAGCTACCCTTTTCTTTGACAATGTTGTGCGCTTACATGGCATACCGCGTTCCATCCTTAGTGATCGGGACGTAAAGTTTGTGAGCCATTTTTGGAGAACCTTATAGGGGAAACTTGGAACCAACTTGTTGTTTTCAAGTAGCTATCATCCCCAAACCGATGGTCAAACGGAGGTGACCAATCGGACTCTCGGCGCTCTACTTAGAGCGACCCTTAGGAACAACCCACGCAAGTGGGAGGACTTACTTTCGATTGTGGAGTTTTCTTATAACAGGTCTCGACACTCGGCAACAAAGTTTTTACCCTTTGAAGTTGTCTATGACCTTAATCCACACACTCCGATGGACTTCACTCCGCGTCCACTCAAAGACGGAGAACACATCACCGGAGCAAGTCGTGCCGCTCACATCATTGAGCTTCATGAGCGGACTAGGACACAACTTCAACGGCGTGCCGATCAACTTGCCACACAACGCAACAAAGGGCGCCGTCCAATGTCATTCGAGCCCGGTGATCTAGTTTGGCTCCACTTAAGGAAGGAGCGTTTTCCATCCCGCCGCAAAGGCAAGCTCTCGGACCGCGGTGATGGACCATTCCGCATCTTATCCCGCCATGGCCCGAATGCTTACAAGTTGGAGCTTCCGGACGACTATGGCGTGCACCCGACGTTCAATGTCAAGGAACTTGCACCATACATTGAGCCCCTATTTGACGAAGGTGAAACGGGGACGTTTCACATCCAAGATGGGGGGACTGATGCGCCCTTGACCCCTATGTCCCAACATGAGGAAGACGAGGCACTCCGGGTTCGCTCCGATGGTCCGCTCACCCGTTCACGTGCTAAGGCAATTGCCCAAGCTACCGGCTCCATCATTAGCCGCACCATTGCTTGTCACGGACCCATTGGATGCAAACCGTGTCTCTACGCCACAATGACTTGAAGCTTGTCAAGCCGGCACCATTCCGGCGCATTTTCCGCATTTTCCGTAATTTAGCGTTTTGTAATAATAAGTCTTTTTATTTTCGGAATATTAATTTCCGGGACTTTATTTCCGGGTATTAATTTTCCGAATTTAAGATTAGACTTTTGGTTTCGGAATTTAATTCGGAAACTTAATTCCGAACTTAAATTCTCAACCTTTCATTTTTAGGTGTTTCATTCCGGAACTTAAATTCCGACTTTATTTCCGTCATTTAATTTCCGACTCTTTGTATAGCCTTCATCCACTATATAAGGGGATGCTTGGCTCATTTGTAAAGCATGTTCAATTTGATTAAGTAAAGAGAAGTATTTTCCTCCAACTTACTTGAGCATCAATCCCTCTTCCAATCCTCTCAAAGTTCTTCTTTTGGATCTTCGATCCAAACTCAACCATCTTCGAGGGTTCTTCAAGAACCAACTCAACCGACCCACTTCAAGGTTTGATCGATCAATCTAGATCGACTCAATCATACAACTTCCGCCTCCATCTCTAAGCTTCCGCAACCCATCTTCAATTGCATTCGCACTTCAACTAAGGAGTAGTTGAGCTTCAGCTTGATCTAGATCCGGAATACTTCATTGACGTGTCCAAGGACGCATCACTTGCTTTTGTTGGATCTCATCCAAAAAACCAGGTAGAACCTCTATAGCGTACAACTGGGCATCCTTATCAGGAAACTGAATGTCCATCTCTAGCCAAGCTAGATCCCTCTAAAGTTGAGGCTAAACTGTCAATTTGGCAATTGCCTTCTCTCGAGGTCTCTTCCTACTTTGGGCCTCGACGACAACATTTGCCTTCCCTGGGTGATACAAAATCTCAAGGTCAAAGTCCTTGATCAACTCGAGCCATCGATGCTGGCGGTTATTCAACTCCCGCTGTGTAAAAATGTACTTCAAACTCTTATGGTCTGTGAAGATTTGACATGTAGCACCATACAGGTAATGTCTCCAGATCTTCAATGCATGAACTACCGCTGCTAACTCTAAATCATGAGTTGGGTAGTTCTTCTCATACGTCTTCAACTGTCTAGATGCATAAGCAATCACTCTGCCCCTCTGCATCAACACACATCCCAAACCTAGCTTGGTTGCATCACTGTAAATCATAAAATTATGAGAACCCTCTGGTTGTGCTAAGATAGGAGCAGAAGAAGTCAAACGCCTCTTCAACTCCTCAAAACTCTAGGCGCACTCCTTAGACAATATAAATCTGGTAGTCTTCCTCAGTAGACTCGTCAGTGGACGGGCAATCACAGAAAATCCCTCCACAAAGCGTCGGTAATAACCGGCTAGGCCAAGAAAGCTACGCACTTCCTTGACGTTCATCGGTGTCGTCCATGCTGCAACAGACTCGATCTTCTCCGGATCAACCATGATCCCATCAGCGGAGACGATATGACCCAAAAAGGCTACCTCTGACATCCAGAACTCGCACTTAGAGAGCTTAGCATACAACTATCTATCCCTAAAAATCTGGAAAACCGTCCTCAGATGACCGGCATGCTCCTCTCTGCTACGAGAGTACACCAGAATGTCATCAATGAAGACCGCCACAAACTGATCAAGGAAGTCGATGATGATACTATTCATCAACTCCATGAAAACTGTTGGGGCATTCGTAAGCCCAAATGGCATCACTACAAACTCGGAGTGTCCATAACGGGTACGAAATGCCGTCTAGTGTATATCCTACTCCCTCACCCTCAACTTGTGGTATAGTGAGCGTAAGTCAATCCGGGAGAACACTATTGCTCCCTGAAGCTGATCAAGCACATCATCAATATGAGGCAGTGGATACTTGTTCTTGATGGTCACCTTGTTCAGCTCTTTGTAATCGATACACAATCTCAATGATCCGTCCTTCTTCCGCACAAAGAGGACAGGTGCTCCCCATGGGGATACGCTAGGGTGGATGAAGCCCTTCTCAGCCAACTCCTCGAGTTGCTTCTTCATCTCCAATATCTCAATAGGCTCCATACGATATGGGGCCTTCGAGATCGGTCTCGTGCCAAGCTCCAACTAAATGCAAAAGTCCACAGTCCTTTGAGGCGGCAAGTTAGACGGCACAACAAACACGTGTGCAAACTCACAGATCATTGGGATATCCTCCAATGTTGGACTCTCTCCATCCTTCATGGCATAACACCAGAAGGCATCACATACCTGTGCTATTAGCCTCGCTGCTCGTACGGCACTGATGATAGAACCCGTATTTCCAATGTCCTAACCTCGGAAGACCTCTATCTGACCTACCTCGGTAGAGACTGTCACAGTCCTCCTACCTACATCTAACACCGCACGGTGTCTACGCATCCAATCTATACCTAATATGACTTCTTCATGCATCAATGGCATGACTAAGAAGTCCACAAGAAAGACACGAGTCCCTAAACAAAGGGGACACCTACGTATCTCGCGGGTTCCTTTGACCCTACTACCATCAGGTAACCCTATAGTAAAGGGTATCCCCTCTATAGTAGCTAAACCCAGACGCTCAACACATACATCAGAAATAAAGGAATGTGCAACACCTGTATCAAATAAAACTCTAACAGGTAAATCATGAAGCAAAATGGTACTTGTAGCGGCCGGTGTAGGTGGCTCCTCTGCACTTCTCAGCTCAAAGACTCTACCCTAAGTTCCTCTGGTGTCAGTGGTACTCCCACCATGACCTCTACCTCTACTCGGCCCGGGAGCAAATCCCTGAGTAGAAGGACGATTTGGGACTCTTTGTTGCCCCTATGTCTGCTGCTGAGGTGGTCTCTGTCCACCTCCTGTCACGCTGGCAGGGGAAGAACCCTATTGTGATGCAATCCCACCCCGCCTATAGAAGGTGGATCTGTGTCCCATCCCGCCACAGGTGAAACATGGCGGCCTCGTACACTCTGGTCGCATATGTCTAGGATCACCATAGTTGAAACACTGTCATCCCTTATCTACAGTCAATGCAGATGAGGGGTAACCTTGACGTCTCTAGCTCCTCCCGGAACTAGAAGCTCCTCCAACGCCACTGGTCTGTCCAGTACGCTACCTCTTCTCAAACCGTCCCGTCTGAGAAGCCCTCCTCTAACTGGCTTCTCTCGCTCATAAGCAGAAGCCCGGTCCTGGTAATCTCCAAGGACTCACAATGAAATCCCGGCATATAGGAGCGTGTACTCTCCCTCAGCCGGCGGGAGAACAGGTACACATGATGGTCCTCAGAAGATGCAGCTGGACCCAACAATGCTAACTTTGTGTGGAAGCGGTTGATGGCATCTACAATCGGCACATCCTCAAAGTCTGCCTCCACGAAGTCCTGTAGCTTCTCCCTCCTCAGTGAGGCAGGGCAGAACTGCTCTTTAATCATACTCCTCATCTGATTGTAGCTAGTTTTTCGGGCTCGTACGGTCCTCCACCACTGATGAAGAGGGTCACGGAATAGAGTCTGAACTAACTCGTTCCGTCTGTCCTCTAGACATCTGATGGACTCTAAGGCGGAATCCACATGTCCAATCCAGACCTCTGTCTCCAATCCCAGCTTCCTAGAGAAAGGTGGTACGCCCAACTGATGGAATGCCTTCAACCAGGTGTCTGGTCGAGGCCCTCTATACTCCTTTGGAGCTTGAGCAATCTCAACAGCACGTGCCGGAATAACTGGCGCCTGAGTGGCTCCGTGGGACATCTTAGAAGATCCCTCTTGCACTGGTAGATCTGGGGCCCGTCTGCCCACTCTGGAAGCCTCCTCAACACGTCGGAAATAGTCACGAAACTCTGGCCCCCTCATGGAGACACGATCCGAGTCATCTGACTGGACTCGGTGTGAATGTTGTCTCATAGATCCACCACTCCTCGTCTTTGGGACGACACTCTCAGCAATCTCCTCATGAACCTCCTCTACCACAGGTGGATCAGCAGCGGGAACTAGTCCCTATCCTATCTCGCCCAGAGGAAAAGGTGGTCTACCCCTACCCCGGCCTACATTAGAAGCAGCTCTAGGCGAGCCATCTACGGGGTATGCACACCTAACTTATAAGGCTCTATATAGGCCATATGTATAGATATATATATATATATATAACACATACACATAGTCCATAGTACCTATATATATACATATCTATGCTACAGAGATCCATGGCAAATGTGACGACTCATCGTACATCTTATCCCAAAACAACACTTTTAAAACCAAAATCTTTTGAAAACATCAGACCCCTTTCGGGTTTTGTTTATTTTATCAATCAAACCTCATTGCAGGTAGCAAGTGCCACTATTGTCAACCTAAGGCTCTGATACCAACTCTGTAACACCCCAAATCCGCGGGACTCGGGATGCCACATTGGGCTAGGATCTCATAATGGATCTTGACCCCATCCTGACAACAAGTTCACTGGACCTTACAACATTGCACTGACTAATATAAAACAAATACATAAAATTGTATAAAACTATACAACCAAAAGGTATACAAGATCATAGCCGAGTATAAAGCATGATCCTCACACAGAAGGTAAACCAAACATCATCCTCACGCAAGAGGGAAATATAAAACATCCCCAAAACCATAACCACCTAATGTACGAGAGTCCTCGGCCTGTCACCCTGCCAGATCACTCAGTAGCTCGCCTATCCGGCAAGGCATCTACAACATGGTATCAAACCATTGGCTAACCATACGTATATAAGGTAATGCATAAGCACAAGCACAAGTCATGAAAGATAAACACATAATCATGCTATAACACATTTACCCATTTTATTATCTTCATATAATAGTCATTCACTCAAATCGTGTATATATATATATATATGAAAATGTGTGACACGAGGAACGTATCATCCCCGCCTCCGAGTGCTATAGCCAGCTGGAGTGGTATCGGTCACACAACTCGTGTACCCTATGGGAGTGGATTGCGCCCTTCTCGTAAACCAGATCTAGCCTGACTGTAGAGAACCTCCCAGACTCCACGGCGGGATGAAAGGGAAAGGTTATCACGGCCACTACAATGGGCGGTCACTAAAACATAGATTGGTAATAATCAACTATCACATGCTATTAAGCATATATCACACACCACTCATACAAGCACCCAATATAAGTATGGTAGCTAAGTAAGTCCTACGGACTTACCTCAACCTCGTGCAATCACAACCACGATCAACCTCCAATCTTGAGAGAGACACTGCCTAATAACAAGACATAGAGATATATCAAACTCCTATTAATCAAAGGGGTCATACCTAGACCCAAGGGATCCATAGGATCATCCTCAACCTAAACCTCACAACCTATTAATCCTCAAAGCCATACAAGGCATAACATGATCATAACATCATCAACACACTCTCAACTATACCTAGCATATTACTACACACTCACACTAGGAAAGGAAGGGATAATGCCATCCATAGGCAAGCCCAGAAGCAAGACACACCTGCAGAACCAAGAGCAGGACAAGGCTGGTGTAGGTGGGCACCGGGGCGGATGCAAGGTGGAGCAGGGGCGGCAACTGGCCGGCGCTGGGGCGGCTCCAAGGTGGCGCAGGGGCGGCTGGTGTGCAGAATGCACACTTTCAGCTCCTCTTCACTTCTTCACTTGAACCTCTTCACACCTTCTTCAGCCAAAAGCCAAGCACATACATATATATACATGCATACATCAAATGAAGCCTATGAAGGTTGCCACAAGATCAATTTTGTGGAATCCTAAGCTAGGAAGGAAGAAAAGAAGAAAGAATGAAGAAGGAAGAAAGAAAGGAGAAGAAGATGAAGATCTTACCAAGTTGTAACTTAATCAGGGGAAGAACCACACCTCAACCTCAAGGCTGGCTAACACAAGCACAACAACATCCTCAATCATCAACCACAAACAAAGCCACTCAAAAACTCTTCAAAACTCTCACAAGATCAAAGAAGAACAAGATGGAGATCCAAAGAAGGAAGGAGAAGAAGATGGACGTGAGGGAGAAGATGAAGTTGTAAGAAGATGAAGCAAACCCTCATCTGTAAGCGAGGGAGGCTTATACAGGAAGTCAGCCCAAAAGCACGAGTCAAAAGTCAACAAAGTCGGCTGCAGCACACCCTAAACCGCAGGGGCGGCTCAGGGAGGCGTAGGTGCAGACCAGGCAAACTACAGGGGAGGCCTTTGGCACACGCATGAGCGGTTTAGGCCAAAATTGTACCCTCAACACTCACTCTCAGCTCCTCCAGACTAAGGCTCTTACATTATTACTCTTACATCTTTTTCTCAATACGCAGTCAAGACTTTGTCTTGGAGAATCACTTGTACACTTCAAACTCACTATACCTCGAGGTGATTTCAAAATAGTGGCACCAATGAATTCCCTCTTAAATCTCAATAACTTCATTGATAAATTTCGTCCCATTCATTACTTCATTGTCATCCAAAGTAGGTTAGCCATTAATGGTGTTACTTGGAGAATCTCTCCACAAATCCGGTAATGACCGACACATCCAAGAAAATTTGTAACTTCTTTCACGTCCTTCGGGGGTTCCCATCCCGATACAACTTGTCATACAACTTCTCTCTTCTTCGAGAGTAGACCAAATATCTTATCCGGGGTATTAGTAAGCCCATATGGAATCACTACAACTCATAGTGACCATGGTTTGTCCGTAATGCCGTATTTACAATATCCCAGTCTCGGATTCTCAATTAATGACAATCTGACCTTAAACCATTCTTAGAGAGACTACCGACCCTTGTAACTGGTCGAGTAGAGAATCTATCCGTGGTGAGGGACTTGTTCTTCATTGTTATATTGTTCAGATCACGGTAATCGATGTACAAACGGAGATAATCGTCTCACTTTTTGCAAACTGGTATTCTCCATAACAAGTTCAAATCAAGAGTTTAAGATATACTCCAGTATGAACTTTAAATCAAGAGTTTAAGATAACGTCTGGTGTTCTCTATGGCATTTCACTAATTCTTATGGAATCTTATCACTAAGTTCTTGCATTTGCGCCATCACTTGCTTCTACGACTCATGTCTTTGCACAAGTGTTATACCATACAGCGCCCTAGACATCGGAATTAAATCAAGTTCGACCTTAGTGGAAATATCCACATTTTGAGGTATTGGAATCCGTGATATCTTGGGTTCCATCTTTTCTCTCCACGTCTCATATTGTAATAACCGACACAATTTTGTCTTATCACTTTACAAGTGGTCATGACACAATTGATCTACCTCGATCTATTGAGGTGACGTCTTTAGGACTCGTGTATTGTCCAATCTTCAGTTATGACCGTGTCTATTCTCTTTCAAGGGTCCTTCTTCTCTCGAATCCGTATTGTTCCATCCTTTTTCACCTTGAAGGCTTGGTCGTAATAACCTTTTAAGAACACATACTTATGTGTTGCCATAAGCGTCCTAGCTGTAGGGCATAACCACGTTGACTAGAGGTATTTCTATGGTCGTCTATACCCAATCAAAAGTAAATCCCGACTTAGCACTAAGAACAAGTATAGTGATTAAATAAGGGTCGAACCCAAGAGAGTTGAGGTGTTTTAGATGCAATTATCGATTATAATGACAAGTGACACAAAAGGGGGGGTTTGGTTGAATTGATTCACAAAAACTAATGAAAACGATTAATGCGACAAGTAAGACAATAATGGGTGAATCTACACTAGGTAGATTCTAAGCATGCAATTGCTACTTTGGTGTATTCCTTTTACAAGTTTTTAAGTAATCTCCCGTCTCGATCGTACATATGTGTTGAGCCAACCGGCATCAACACAACTTAACCTATTAAAGTTCCATAAACCTACAAGAACAAATAATAAGTTAGCATTCAAACAAAGACTAAGGGATATAAAGAGAAGATTAAAACCGTTAAACTTATCGTTATATTTGTGTTCCTTTTCTTTAAGTAATTACAACCCGTTATTACTTAAAGTTGCTACTAGATTAAAGACCCGAACCCGGAACCTATTAATCCTAGTTGTTTACATGCACTTTAGAACCTAAGGTGATCAATCTCAAGTAATAGTTAACATGCAATTAAACAATGAAGATCAAGGAAACACAAAGCATTACTGAATAGAAACTTATATTAAAAGAACTTACAACCAAAGTAACAAAGCAGCTTCAAACCAATCCAATGTAGCAAGGGAGTTAGCAACTCATTACAATGGAAAACTCAAGTCTAAAATGGATTTTTGTGAGGGAAAGCATGGATAATTCTAGCAATCAGCCATGGATTATTTATACTACAAAAGACACTAAATTAGGAGTAAATAGCCGGCCTAAAACAGCCACCTTTAATGCCATAAAGGTGGTGTAAACAGCCGGAGTAAAGCTTTTGGCGTTACACCGCAGGGGCGGCCTTCAGGACCCGCAGGGGCGGTTTAGGCAGAATTGGTTGATCTTCTTCATAACCGCTGGGGCGGCTTACACAGCTCTGCTGGGGCGGATCTTTAATGCACTTCAACGTCTGACCTTTCGCCTTCCTGACGTTTCTGATGTTAAGGCGCAGGGGCGCCTCAAGGCCAACGCAGGGGCGGTGACACAGACTCTTCGCTTTCCAGCTCCCAAGGCGAGGCGTAGGCAGGGCGTAGTGGGGGGCGCAAGGGAGCTGGCCTTCGTCTTGTCAAGGCAAGTCACTGCAGGGGCGCCGATGGGTGGCGCAGGGGCGGTGACCTGCATCTTGGCTGGCACTGGTGAAGGTGCTGGGAGCGCTTCAGTGGGAAGTGTCACCCGCTGGGGCGGCTGCAAGGGCCCGCGGGGCGGTGGAGCAACAGAAACTTTGCTTCTTGATCGATCTTTGCTCCTAAGTGCTTATAACTCCTTCCTTAGCTTCTTTTGATCTTCTTCTTCTAGACCCAGGAGTTAGTAGCATAAACCGACACTAATGCAATAAAAATACTCTAAAAACTATCCTAAATGATAGTGATTTCATCACCTATCAAACTCCCCCATACTTAGACCTTTTACTCGTCCTGAGTAAAGCAAATGACAGCAATTAGACTCAAGGTCTCAGGAAGCAAAGGAAAGAAAGAGAAATAATGGAAAACAAGAGAAAAACCAAGAAAGAAAGAAAGGAAAAGAGAGAAAATGTGAGAAAAAGAAAAACTACCATCCTTATCGCTCCAAGAGTGGCCTACCCGTTATGTCGCCAAAACACCGGAAGGGAAACCTACACTCGGTGTCGCTCATCTTGCCAAGGCGCCCTTTCGGGTTTTCACCTTGCCACTCTTCTTCTTTTCTCTCTTAAGCTCACATTCCTCAAGTCCAATTTTACACGAACCTAAGGTTGGTCGGACTACCTTCTTTTTACCTAAACCGCCCTTTTGGGTTTTCGGTTTATCCAAGGATTGTCATGCCTTTTTCATTTCTTTGGCTTTTTTTTTCTTTTCTTTTTTTTTCAAATTGATTTCAATAATGCAAAACAAAATGTCAAAAACAACTAAAAAATTGTACAAGCAATGATATATATCCCTCCCCCATACTTGAAGTGCACTTTGTCCTCAAAGTGAAAATGAGTCAAAGATAAATGTGGGAGAAGGGAAAGAAATGTACCCCTCACTGGGGTGGTCCAGATGGACCACCAGGACCCTTCTCCGGCGGGTAAGGGAAATGGCGGAAGAAGTGCTCCTGCCGGCGGTGAAAGGTGTCAATCCGGTCCTCCTGAGCCTCCATCCTCTCTCGAAATGAAGTCTCATAGCTAGCCTGCCAAGCTAGCTGCTGAGTCTCCAACTGCTGCCGATGAGCCGCCTGCCAATCATCTTGTCGGCGGTCAAAGTGGGTGGTCATGGAGGAGGCGAAGCTGGACTGTCACGCCTGCTGCTGCTCAAGCATGGACCGCTGATACTCTGTCTGCCATGCCTGGTGCTGTATAGTCAAAGCAGCCATTTGAGCTGCAGACTCTCCATGGTCTGCCTGTCGTGTCCCGCCGTCGGCATAACCTCATCAGTGTCGTGGGCCCTGCTAGAGCCGGCTGCGTACCTCCCAACAATATCAACCTGAGGTCGTCTCGGAGGGACAGGGTCAGCCGGGACATATAGGTCGGAGGGCTCTTCTCCCAATGGGAGTCGGCGGGGCAAATATGTGAGATGACTCCCATCTGCAAGGGAGATCCAGAAACGATGTCCCCCATTTATCTTGAGGAGCCTGCACCTCCTCAATAACCCCTAATTGTATAAGGGTGCCTCCAAACCTTCTTCCAATGGAGGAAGATCCATCACCCGTGCAGCTAGTAGTGAAATGATACCTCCTCCCACTATCTCATTCCTCCTAATCCGCTTTAGAGCGGTGAAGAAGAGATATGCCCAATCCGGCACAAATTCGTTGGAGAGACAAGCATATAGCAGTGAAAGGTCCTTAAGAGCGACCTTATTCTCTTCCTTGTGTCCACAGAAGACACTCATGAAGACCTTGGAGATGAGTCTTAAACAGGGGTGAGTGAATTTGTTGGAGTACTCACCCCCTGCGTGAAACTCTGACCTAGTAGCGGCCTGCCAAAACTCCAACAGATCCGGTGTCGGAATGGGTTCCATCCAGTCATCGGAAGCTGCAATGGTCACTCCCAATGCCTCTTGTATTTGAGTGTAATCCAATGTGTATTTCCTCTTGTTGTACTTGAATGAAACTCCTATACACAATTGGTCTTCCGTCTCTATTTTGAATGTTGCTATGAACTGTCTGGTGAGGTCGGGGTGTGTTGGAGCGCTCTTTATCAGAAAATCACCTAACCCGGCATTGTTAAGGAATTCCTGCATACTTTCCAACATCCCTAGATTTTCCAAGGTGGAAGCATCAAGGAACCGGCACTAGTACAAATACCCCACCTAGACCACGGTTATATTGTACATGGGAACACGGTTACAGAAGCGTGGTTAACGGGAGCGAGGTCCGGACGTTCGGACCACGTTAAACGCCACCGTGATATTTTTTTCGGACCCCGGTTTTTTAATAACTGGGGTAATTTTTGGACCCCGGTTATTATAAAATAACCGGGGTATTTTTCGGACCCCGGTTATTATAAAATTACCGTGGTTTGAAAATTACTACGGTTATTTCATAACAACTAGGGTAATTTTCGGACCCCGGTTATTATAGAATAACCGTAGTATTTTTCAGAACTCGGTTTTTATAATAACCGGGGTATTTTTCTACCGGTTTTCAAATTTTCAAAATCTTTCCCATGTTCATACATATAACCGTGGTAATTTTTAACCGTAATTTGTTGTTTTTAATATGAAAATAGGTAATTTAACACTTGTTTAAATTACACAATATACGTATTGTACGTAACTGAAATTATTCATCAGAAAATAAATAATATTAAGCTAATATGCTTAAGCAAAATTATCATGTAATTAATATTCCAATTATATAATCCGAAAGTAACATCAAAAAATAAACTAAATTTCTATCGTTCTTCGTTTCGAAAGTAGCTTATATATCTTCACAAAAGATAACAAACACTTTTTACCAATTGTCTCTACATGGGAAACTAAGCTTAGACAAGTCACTCAATGTCGATGCATTCTTGAATGAGAGGCTCCACAAACTCGAGCCACTCCTTGTGCAATTCATGAAGATGGTCTTTATCATACGACTTCGACTTCGGTGATCCTTTAAAGTACTAAAAAATTAAAGATTAAACAAAAGTAAGCAACAATATATAACAACAATTATACATTTCGATATCCTTGTGAATGATGGTAGCTTTTTACCTTCAAGACTTGTTGCGACAGATTCACATAGCTTTTTAGCTATCTCCTCAGCCTACAAGTTTCAATAGCAGCGTCTTTTATCATTTAAAATTTATATGGTTAAAAGGAAAAAATGAAACACGAAAAACTGCATGTCTCTTCATTCAAATGAAAAGAATAAAAAGATCAATCTTGAAAAGAAACGAGAAAACATAAATATATATATATATATAAGTATAAATTCAAACTGCTCCTAGAGTTTTACATCGAAACCCAAAAAGCCAAACAAACCTTTCCCTTATGAGCAGCAGCAGGAATACATTCTTTTTTACAAGTGTTGGCTCCTCAAACCCAAGTCTGTAAATTGATTGCAAGGTCAAGCAAGATCTTGTACAAATAATATGATAACCACAACACCTTGTTACTTTAAGCAATATCTTGTACAAAGAGTATGATAAACCTTGTTACTTTAAGCACACATAAGTATATAACCACAACAACCTGTAATGAGACTTCAAGACAGGAATCATCTTGCTTACCATGGATTTCATGAGAAATTAAGGTGGCGGATAAACATTTAGAAGCCTACTATTTATAAGTCATAACTTATGTGAAAACTATAGCACTAACCATCTGTGAAAACTATAGCACTAACCATCAGCTAAATCGTTGTTAGTGGACTCTCGACTTGTTTTCTTCGCCTCCTATTTCTTCTTCTTCTTCCTCTTATCCTCCTTCCTTGTGCTATCTAAGGAGTCAAAACACCTTCTTTGCTATCATCATCACCTTCAACTTCAATTTCAGTGGCTTCTACTATTTTCAACTCCTTCAGCTCTTGAGAATCTCCTGAACTTTTCTTTCCGCTCCATTTCCCTATATTAGGATTTCGAAATTGTACTCGGATGCATCAATCTCTTCAAGTGACAAAAAACCTACATTCAACCAAACACATTAAAAGAGAGAACCACACACGAATTCCAGATACCATAACAATAATTATAGCAAACTAGACATCTGAAATTTTGCATAAATATGGAACACAGTTCATTACTCATGACTCTCTTTCATTGCCCTCTTCAGCTAAATCACAACCTCTCTTTCATTAACAAGAAAATTGATTGATACTTGAAAGTAATTATAGCAAGTTGTTTAAAAATCAAATTGGGCATACTAGCAAGACAGCAAAGTAATTGTTTATAAAACTGTAAATTGCAGGGCCATCTCACAAAATTCATCACTCTTAAGTTAAAAAATTCAGCTAAGTCACAAACTGTTTAAAATTCAACGCTAACTCACAAACTCACTTCCATTAACAAGAAGATTGATTGGTACTTGCAAGTAATTATAACAAGCTATTTATAAAATCAAATTGGACATATAGCAAGACAACAAAGTAATTGTTTAAAAAATTGTAAATTGCAGGGCCATCTCACAAACTTCATCACTCTTAACTTTAAAAATTCAGCTAAGCCACAAACTGTTTAAAATTCAGCTAAGTCACAAACTCACTTCCATTAACAAGAAGATTGATTGATACTTGCAAGTAATTATAGTAAGCTGTTTAAAAATCA
This sequence comes from Fagopyrum homotropicum, assembly GCA_033239125.1. Classification (NCBI taxonomy): domain Eukaryota; kingdom Viridiplantae; phylum Streptophyta; class Magnoliopsida; order Caryophyllales; family Polygonaceae; genus Fagopyrum; species Fagopyrum homotropicum. Next base: position 94,067,451 of record BSWB01000002.1, on the reverse strand, counting down.
AATCGGGCATACTAGCAAGACAACAATAATTGCTTGGTTGTAAACCAAAATTTAAGTTAAAATTTTAGAAAGTAAAAATTTTCAGATTCTATTTCAGAAAGTTAAAATTTTTCAGATTCTATTTCAGAAATTTAAAAATAATCAGCTTCTCTTTCCATCGGATACTGGACTATTCTAACAACTGAACAATTTTCAATAATCGTGTAACATATTCAGCATAAAAAAGTTACCGATCAGACGGTTTACAAACTAATATTGTGTCATCGAATAATGGACTCGCCTGATAACATAAAGTGGGTGCAACTATGAAGTATGCTAGACTCGTGAAGTTGATATCATAGGGAAGTTCATTGGTTTTGTCAGATAAGCTGTCATCCTAGCAATCATGATAACCATTATATGAAGAGTCAATAATTAGTCAGAAACAATCTTCATATTTCAAGTACTGTACAAAATAGGAAGATGCTACAAAGGAGGGAAATTTTTCACTATTTTACTGAATGGAAGTACGGTATATATACCTGAATTGATGACCTGACAATGGTTCTTAGATCGAAATTTGTATGAGCATAAGATACTAATTTTAACCAGATGACACAAGCAAACAACATTAACGTAACACCGGAGGTAACAACAGAATCACACCTGCAAGGACACCGAAGGAATGATAAATACAACTTCGCTATACCAACAAATATAGGATATAAACCTTAATATAATATTGAGTCCAGTGAAGTTCACATCATTCTCATAAATGATATCCTACCTCAGGAAGAACTGATATTAAGCAACATGAAGATATCAGACATCAGAAAGAAATTAATTGGAATATGATTCGTACTTTTGTATTGACATTTCCTATTTTCATAGAATTATCATCAGCCACATTCTATTATGGTATTACAAGACATAAATCTCATAGAGGCATATGATTCGTACTTTTGATATAACAAATAATACACACAATGTTCCGCCTTTGAGATAGAGCATAAATAGATCCTTTGGTAGTGTAATGTTTTTCCTCCACAGTTCCTCATTATACTTTTCATAGACCAAATACAACAAACTCCATTGTGTATAAATATTAGGAAACAAAATCGTAACAAGGGATCCAAAGAAAGTTCAGAAACATAGCCATGCATTGTGTAGGCCTCTATGACTTGGGTTACAATTGGTCAAGCAGATTTGATTTACATAGCGAGGAAGCATGTCTAGGTGAGATTTTATTTGCTTGTATCCAAAGATTAGCTACACCAGTAAAGAAATTTGAGCACAAATACATACAATTTCATCTATGCTTACACAAATCAGGTAAATATTGTAGACATTATGCGGATTAAATTCAGACAAAGCTGATTGAGTTTTCCCAAGAGATGCCAAAAATCCTGAAGACGAAGGATTATTACTAAAGTATTCCTAAGGTTCCTTTTGTATTGGTGTAAAGGTTCGTTGTTGGCATGGACCTTAGATTAAAAATTGTATACGACCACAGGGACTGCTGATTATAAGGTCATAGTTTGGACAAATTGGGATGATCATCTAAAGTGACATTCTCAAGATCTAAGTCGATGCCTTTGGGTTTCATCTCCTTAGTCATATTTATATAAAAGTTTTGTTTTTACCTTGTTTTCTAGAATGGCTTGGAACAACACATCAGCTTTAAAAGAAGGTAAAAGGAAGAAACAAGCTAATTAGTACCTATAACTTAAAGTTTGGTAAACAGACAAATCTAAGAGCATACCCTCTCTTTGCTTCCCATGGTGGCAAACAACCGAGAATCGCTACTCCCGAAGGAACAAGATAGAGGATTGAAGAGAATAGTAGACATGGAAGAGCTCATCACCTCCTCTTTCTCCTTCTCACCTACAAAGATTGGAATAGCAAGGTTTAATCCACAAAATGTCAATGGATGACATTAGACTAAAATATGACAGGTAATTGCAAAGAGAAGATACCATAAATAATTACACTATATATCCAATACAGGGAGAGATGGAGAATCGCCCGCTGCTCCCCTCCCCTCGCCAAAGCGCTCATTCACCTCCTACCAGCATCAAGCAATAACTTGAAAAATCAACATCATAAACATAAGCAAATTTGATGCTAAGGAAGATCTACAACCAAGATTTTTCATGTTTTAGATTAGTTTCAACATATAAAGAAGAAATCCAGGAGCAACTTCACACATTTCGATGTTTAGCTTATAATTTCTTCTATTGACACTATAATACGAATTCAATACCCAAAAGAGAGGAATTTTCCAAATTTATGAACTATCCATGGCTATAAATCGACAATTGTAGCTAAAATTAGAAACACCCATCACAAGAAATGAGAAAATCAGTAGAATTACCCGGTCCTGAAGAATTGAGCAACACACGGATGAACTCAAGGAAGAACCCTAATTTTGTTCCAAGTGAAGGGAGAAGAAGAAAGGATTCGGTCCACTCGGCACGACAATATTACTTAATCTAGGGATAAAGTAGAGAGTGGAAAGTAGAAGAACAACCCACAAACCCAATTGTTGGTGCTGTCGACAAGTCCAATTTTAGTAGGGTATTTGAACGATTAGGGCTATCAGATGGCTGAGAGAGTCGGGAGATCGACATCGACGACATGGATAGACCGATTAGGGATTTAGATCTATAGTCTATAGAGTGTTTTTTTATCACGGTTATTAAAAAAACCGGGTCCGAAATTGTTCTATACCACGGTTAGTTCATATAACCGGGGTCCAAAATTAATATATCCCGGTTAGTTCATATAACCGGGGTCCGAAATTTTTTTAAAAAAAATAAATTTTAATTAAACTCGGTTATACATATAATCGTGGTCCAAAAATACCTTTCATTACGGTTCTTTCAAACCGCTCCAATATAAGCGAGGTCTAGGGAGGGTATTTGTACTAGTGCGGGTTACATGCACCTCCCGGCTTTGAGCAATCTTGTACCGGTCCTTCTCACCTTCCGTCAACTTATATTTCCTTTGTGGTTCCATCTCTTGCAATTGATCAAGTAAAAAGTTAGAAAGTTCAGCAATTTGATCAAGAGGCAAACCTTCTGTCGTGATTTATGCAGGGGCGGCTGTAATAGGCGCAGGGGCGGCTCGACGTAGGGGCGGGAGCTTGCAAGCGCAGGGGCGGTCGAAGAGCAGAAGGGCGATTTGGTCGTTCGACGAAGGTGGTGGCGATTGTGCTTTTCTAACGTCTTCCTTGTTGTCGCAGACGTTGCCGGAGGTGGGACAGGGGAGTGGGGAGAAGGGCGAGTGTATGTGGTGGAGATTGTTTCTGTTTGCAGAAAAGGGTGGCGTTGTTGGGTTGTCGGAGGTGGCGCAGGGGGCGCGTTGAGGTGGTGGTGAGGTGCTGGAGGGCGCAAGGGCGTAGGAGGGTGAGCGGCTAGGTTTTGCAGAGTGAATGGAGAGGGAGTGGGGAAGGTGGTAGATGTAGGTTATTCTTGGGAAGTGTTTTTTTTTTCCTTGACTGTACCGCAGGGGCGGTGTGTGTCGCCGCGGGGGCGGTGACAAGAGAGGGGCACGCAGCCTCAGCGCCGGGGGCGGAGCTGAGGGTGCGTGTCAAGGGTGGCCACCGCAGGGGCGTTGGGTTGGCACCACGGGGGCGGTGACCAACGTGAGCAGACGCAGGTCCAGCGTCGGGGGTGGCGCTGGCCAGGGGTGTCGCCGCAGGGGCAGGACTTAGAGCCGCAAGGGCGGTTTTCTTAACAAAAGCTCCTCTTCTTATTCCTTCGGGTTGCCTCCCGAATTAGCGCCTTTGTTTTACGTCATTGGCTCGACATAAGGACTCTTCCTCTATGTTTGGACCTCTTCCTGCATGCCTTTTGGGTTTATAACCGTTTGCGACGGTAATCCTCCGGAGGCCCTAGTTTCAATTCTTGTAATGGCTTCCGCCATTTGACCAACTTGCTTCTCAAGGTTCTTGATGCTTGATTCTGTTGTTTGGAGATGACTAGCAAAGTGTTTAGTCAAAACCTGCAACATATCTTCAGTTGAGTGATACTTACCTTGGCGGGGCTGTTGTTGTTGGTTTTGTTGATCCCTCCAACTTAAATTATGTTAGTCACGCCAATTTGGCATGAAATTCTGTGTATAGGGATTGTTCCTAGGTCTTTGCTGTTGTGGTTGTCCATAGCCCATTGCGTTTACTTCAGCATCGTCATCTTGAACTTGTGGACACATGTCCGTTGGATGATATGGGTCAACACAAACTCCACAAGCTTTTAGTTGTTGCGGTGTTCCCATAAGTGTTAGCCTCTTCACCATTTCCTTTAGTTCCGCTAGCTCGGTGGAAATCTCGTTCTTCCCGGAACTCACGGCATTAACTCCTTTCTTAGCCGGGGTCCTTCCAAAGTTCCGAGTCTCTTCCGCTAGTTCCTGTATCTTTTCCAAAGCAAGGTCAGGAGTAGAGTTAAGAATATTACCTCCGCAAGCCGCATCGACGATCCTCCTTTCATTGTCTAGCAAGCCATTGTACAAGTACAAGACTAGATCTTGAGTTGAATATCCATGGAAAGGACAGCTGGATCGGAGACGTGCAAACCTTTCGAAGTACTCATAGAGAGTTTCGGTTGCCTCTTGCTCGATGTTGCTTATAGCTTTCTTCAAGCTATTGGCCTTTTTAGCTGGAAAGTATTTCTCCAAAAACGCTTTGTGAAGGTTTTCCCAAGTGTCAATGCTCCCGGATGGAAGGTGGTAATACCAATCATCCGCCGAATCCTTGAGTGTGAAGCTGAATGCCCTCATCTTGATTTGTTCTTCGGTAATGTTGGCCGGCTTTATGCTCATACACACGGTGTGGAACTTCCCAAGGTGCTTGATGGGGTCTTCACCACTTAGCCCATGGAAGGATGGAAGTAAGTGAATAAGGCCCGGTTTGAGCTCAAAGTTGACTCCTTCCCCTTTGCCGGTATAGCGACCGCAAGAGGGTTTTGAGCCAAAGTGGGTTGCGTAAGTTGACGAAGAGTACGGTCAGCCATCTCTTGTTGTAGTTGTCGTTGTCTTTGTTGCCGGATGTGCGTTCTCTCAATTTCTGGATCAAAAGAAGCAAAGCCGGAATTAGTAGCACGGGTTTGAACCATAAAATGGTTCAAACCAATAATCAATAATAACAATAAAACGCAAAAACTCCCCGACAACGGCGCCAAAATTTGACTAGAGGTATTTCTATGGTCGTCTATACCCAATCAAAAGTAAATCCCGACTTAGCACTAAGAACAAGTATAGTGATTAAGTAAGGTCGAACCCAAGAGAGTTGAGGTGTTTTAGATGCAATTATCAATTATAATGACAAGTGACACAAAAGGGGGGGGGTTTGGTTAAATGATTCACAAAAACTAATGAAAACGATTAATGCGACAAGTAAGACGATAATGGGTGAATCTACACTAGGTTGATTCTAAGCATGCAATTGCTACTTTGGTGTATTCCTTTTACAAGTTTTTAAGTAATCTCCCGTCTCGATCGTACATATGTGTTGAGCAAACCAGCATCAACACAACTTAACCTATTAAAGTTCCGTAAACCTACAAGAACAAATAATAAGTTAGCATTCAAACAAAGACTAAGGGATATAAAGAGAAGATTAAAACCGTTAAACTTATCTTTATATTTGTGTTCCTTTTCTTTAAGTAATTACAACCCGTTATTACTTAAAGTTGCTACTAGATTAAAGACTCAAACCCGGAACCTATTAATCCTAGTTGTTTACATGCACTTTAGAACCTAAGGTGATCAATCTCAAGTTATAGTTAACATGCATTTAAACAATGAAGATCAAGGAAACACAAAGCATTACTGAATAGAAACTTATATTAAAAGAACTTACAACCAAAGTAACAAAGCAGCTTCAAACCAACCCAATGTAACAAGGGAGTTAGCAACTCATTACAATGGAAAACTCAAGTCTAAAATGGATTTTTGTGAGGGAAAGCATGGATAATTCTAGCAATCAGCCATGGACTATTTATACTACAAAAGACACTAAATTAGGAGTAAATAGCCGGCCTAAAACAGCACCTTTAATGCCATAAAGGTGGTGTAAACAGCCGGAGTAAAGCTTCTGGCGTTACACCGTAGGGGCGGTTTAGGCAGAATCGGTTGATCTTCTTCATAACCGCTGGGGTGGCTTACACAGCTCCGTTGGGGCGGATCTTTAATGCACCTCAACGTCTGACCTTTCGCCTTCTTGACGTTTCTGATGTTAAGGTGCAGGGGCGCCTCAAGGCCAATGCATGGGCGGTGACACAGACTCTTCGCCTTCCAGCTCCCAAGGCGAGGCGCAGGCAGGGCGCAGTGGGAGGCGCAGGGGAGCTGGCCTTCGTCCTGTCATGGCAAGTCACCGCAGGGGCGCCGATGGGTGGCATAGGGGCGGTGACCTGCATCTTGGCTGGCACTGGTGAAGGTGCTGGGAGCGCTTCAGTGGGAAGTGTCACCCGCTGGGGCGGCTGCAAGGGCCCGCGGGGGCGGTGGAGCAACAGAAACTTTGCTTCTTGATCGATCTTTGCTCCTAAGTGCTTATAACTCCTTTCTTAGCTTCTTTTGATCTTCTTCTTCTGGACCAAGGAGTTAGTAGCATAAACCGACACTAATGCAATAAAAAGACTCTAGAAACTACCCTAAATGATAGTGATTCCATCACCTATCACACGTCTTATAACAAATCGATCTTATCTTCTTCGCTCTCCCGGACATCCCAACATGTTGGGGGAGTTCTTCGTATTCCACCTAATCTTTCATCATTCCTTCGAGTAGATGTAGAACTACTTTATTTCTTTATGTAACGTCAATCCGACCGTAGAGGTTCTAACGTCAATCTTTCATATACTTCTTGTACACATCATGTCGACATCAAACTTCAAAACTTCGGTCTTCTCTTACTCTGGTTGGTCACCTTATGCATCTCTCGGTATCCCATAAACAACTTCACAACCGTACCAGTATGCCCCGTGGAAATGCTAGAAGAAATTCCCCTCCAAAATCACTGAAATATCCTACTCATTACTTCTCTAGTGCTGACATCATAAAATTTAAGCCTACAACGTTGCCCTAATTTAAGTCTTCCCTTTCACGCCATAACCACCATGGCTCTTCTGTGTGAGTTTGAAACATCTGACTCAACTTGCTTGCGAGAACATACCATCCATTTCATTAGAATAAGCATATCATGCATCCCCTTTACACACCACACAATAGAAGCCTCACTTTCCCCTTGGTTCTTCTAGTTTTCTTAACCCTAATAAAACTTTAAAAGTTCTGATCCGGGTCATTCCCCATACTCCAATCCCATGACCTAAAAAGGTCGCATATGATCATTACAATCACTCCCCGGGAGGTTGGTTATAGTCATATGCTTGAATCCATCATTGCTACTTAATTATAACATTTGCACTTCCGTTGATATAACTTCTTGTTGCTGACATTGAACCACCAAAAATATTCTAAGTTCTTGTTACCGTTCTTTTATGATTCCACCACCTGGGTTACTCTTCCCATCCACACTCATCCATAGACAACCCGCACTTGTGCGTTCTTAGTTGTCACCGATTAGCTTGTATCTGATCTTCTCCGAAGTTAACAACTTACCATTCTACTACACTTTCCATGTTACCACTCTTATGAAGGCTACCCTCCTCGGGGTACTCTACCTTAATCTCCACGTGGTCCTTTCACTCTTCACACCCTCCATTAACTCTTTCTACGCTCCACGCTTCCTTCCACTTCTCTAAGATAACTATACCTTCCCGACTCTTTCGTGTCATATGACCCACCTTCACAGGCTTAACCGTTCTTCATAATGATTATAAAAGCACTTCTCAATTATTCTTGCATTAATTATCCTCCACTCGCATTCCTCTCGTTGGTATCATAAGTCTTCCTATCCAAGCTCCTTGTTCATCTTTTATCTTCTGGAGATCCTCATCCTTACACACTTCCTCCTCTGTGTTGCTCAGTCTCATTACAATGTCGGAAAATGACTGACTCCACCAAGCGATTCTACCATATGAACCTTCACCATGTAGTCCTCCTCGTAACTCTCGTATTTCCGAAGGAGTCTCCCGCTTAAACTCTCACAAAATCGTCACTTCGCTTCCTACTATCTCTGCACGCTTAACTTACGGTTTTCGTCAACCTTTCACAATTGTTTAGCCATTCTTTTCATCTTGACTCCCATACTCAGGAGCGCCTATTGAAAACTCGTCTTACTTAGAACGCCACTTTTTATCCTCGAGCAAGAATGTAGTCCTCTTTACTTGATTCACATCTTTAGTTCCTCGACAGCGCACTTGGAATAATCTCACTTTCTTTGTCTCTAGTTGCTTCATTGTTGTTCAATTGTTGCTTCCTTTGGAAACCACCACTTATCTCTTCTTGCCGCTTCCTTCCTTGTATGACTTCCTTCTCAGTTTTGCTTAAGCTATCTCGAGGTTCTCTTCCACTTGTTTGTCCTTTGGTTACATCATCTCTGCTCTTTTGCTACGATGTCCTTTAAAGGAGTCCGAGAAATCACCGGGGTGCTCGCTAAAACATGATGTTCAACTCGATAACTTGAGCGTGCTCATCATCATATGTATACTATCCTAAGCCAAACGGCATTGTCAAAAGGGCGAGGATAGCTTTCTATCATCTTAATTATAAGGTCTCGTGTATCTATATGCTACTATATAACAAATGTCTATATATAGGACTATATAAATCCTATGTCCAAATTACTACTAACTATAACTCATGTACATGATTTTGAAAACGAAAAGTTAGAACCCGTGGGGGTTCTATTTATTCCTCATTCGGCCTTTAGAAGATTGCGAGTGCCATTGTTGTAAACCTGGGGCCCAGATACCACTTTGTAACTCCCCGAATCCGCGGGACTCGGAGCACTATGGGCGGAGACCTCACAATGGGTTCCGACCTTAGCTTGACAACAATTTCACCGGATCTTTCCAACATGGCACAAATAAAGGCAAATACCGAAATGATTTTAATGCAATGAAACAATATCGAAAAGAAAGATACAAATTGGAAACTCAACCGAGTCCTCAAAACGAAACAACTCCAAAACATAAATCCATAAGGTACAACGTAAACAAAAACGACATAAACATATAACCATCCCCATCCTATAATGTACGGAGACCCCGGCTGTCCACCCCTCCACCTCACTCGGCGGCATCCCTAACCTGCAGGGCAACTACAACAATATCGGTATAAAACTGTTAGCCAGCATTCAAGGCATTAGAACATGGTATTGGCACACACACACATAAGGCATCATAAACACACAACATGCTCCAAAACACACAAGCCGGTTTATTATCTTTCCAATTACGTCATCCCATTACTAATTCCGTTTATGGTGTGACACGAGAATCTTAACGATCTCGCCCTTGTCCCCTTTCACTATACGGCTTTGTACTTGATGCGGATCAGCATCACCCATTGGACTGATCACAAGGCACCTCCCATTCATCCCCATTTTGGACTGGACAAGTGATCACCGCCCGTTATCATACACTTGGGCCAATATACATATACACAAGGTCGTCCTAGTTCCGGTTTCGTTTGTTATATAAACACAATCAAACATAATTAAACACACGCAATCAATCACACATCGATGCTAATACAAAGAAGCTAGCTAAGTAAGTCTAGAGACTTACATGTCCCAAAGCTAAACCTCCTAAATCCCGTACTCAGTTTCCCGCAGGAATGTAACTCAACGCCTGATCAGACAAGGCACACAATCAATAACTAACCAATAAGCTAGAAGTCCTCGGGCTTCTAGTCTCCCAAACCTATACGAGGTTACAACCCTAGCATGCTAGGTCCAACTCCTAATCCTGAAGATCATCCTATGATCGTACCGAAACATCACAATACTCATAACCATCTAACATCTATATACGGTTCAAGGCCACTACTTGGCAGTTCCACTAAGTTATGCTAGATTCATCTTAGCATGCTCTACTAATACTAAACATAACTCGATCAAGGAAAAAGGTAACTCATATGACGTCAAAAGACGGAAGACGGTCTATGGATGTCGACTTGGACTCGTTAGGTCTTTATCAGGGCGCTTCCAAAACTAACACCAAAACTAGACAAATTTAGCTTGTACGCTAAATTTGATCGGAAGATATATATATATATATATATATATATATATATATATATATATATATATATATATATATAATTCTAAGAAAATCCCAGTTTCAAATGGCCACGTTAAATTCCGCAAAAACCCTTCCGGTTAAAACATAAAATTCTAGAAACTTGGTTGTAAAACCGCAATTGATACTTTGAGCGATAAATTAAATTTAAATCCACTAAGGCGTAAAATAAAGCATTTCAAAATAAGAATATCTCGTAATCAAAATCCAAGGTTCCAAACCGCTAATCCATTTCCGGGACAAAATACGTAACGTCACAAACATGCATCATAAATCCGCAATCAAATTTCCGGGCCGTAATTACGGACTCAAGAACTTAAGCCGTTTCCAAAACCCGTAAAATAAATATTCAAGAACCTTGGACAATTTTCCAAAATTAAATCAGCAGGGGTATTTTTGCAATAAACCGGAAACTAGAGTCAAAACTGTAAAGCGGTAGGGCTCAGGCAGGGCGGTGATACTCATGGTCGTTGTGAAGGAGAAGCAAGGCGGCGGTGGGAAGGCAACACTGGAAGCGGCAGGGCTCAGGTAGGGCAACGACGGCTCTCCGGACCGCGAGGTTGCCGGTTGTTGTGTTCCGGGTGGTTGACGACTCCGACGGCTTCCTCGTGGTGTAGAACATTGAAGGTAGAAGTAGTGACTCTCCCCCTTGTTTCCTGTGTTCGGGCAACAACAAGAAGAGAGGCGAGGGTTAAGAGGGAGAGGTCGTTGCCAATGGGGGAGCAAAGAGGGGTCTTGCTTGCAATTCTGGGCGAGGAGGCCGTGGTAGATAGGGGCTTGACGGTGTTGTTGCAGAAGGAGATATATCAATGGAGGAGGCTCGAAAGGCTATTGTCTTGTGATCCTCGATCCGGCGTTGGTGAAGTAAGGTGTTGCACTGAATGTACAGGGAAAGGTTCGTAGTAGTGAGCAACGTGACACTTGGGTATGGTCGGAGGTGCAGGAAAGAGGTGGTGGGTGTCACTGTGTTAACGAGAATTAGAAAGGGTGTTGAGGGAGATGAAATGAGAGGCTGAGGGAGTGAGCAAAAGGAGCAGAGGGGTTGTCGTCGGATGCATAGGCGTGATCGAGGGGTCGGGTACTCGAGTGCAAGGTTCACCAAGGGGGTTGCAAGGCAGAAGCGGCAGCAATAGCGAGTGGGGCGATTTAGACTCATCAGGGCGAAGAAAAGAGAACCGGGTGGGGAAGAAAAAAAAAGAAAGAAAATATATAAAGAAAGAAAAAGCAAAAGAGACCATAACTCAATGAAAGCATTCGGAACGGGATTTCCAAATCGGAAAACTTCTCCGACTTTTTCGAAAATAATAATATGAACGTACGTGAACGTATCATAAATAAAAATATACTCGGAAAAGATATTTTACGTCGTAAAATACTTTTAATAATATATGTAATGTAATAAAATATCGATAGAAGCCGGAACAAATAAATATCAAAAACGCGCCAAAAATTTGGGGCGTTACATATTGTTGGCGTTGTTGTATAGACGGCTGATGTCTTTCCTTTCTTGATGTATTCGGGAATCATATTATTGCATTAAAATTATTTTTGGTTTTGGCCTTTATTTGTGCCTTGTTGGAAAGGTCCGGTGAAATTGTTGTCAAGCTAAGGGTTGGGACCCATTGTGAGGTCTCGCCCATAGCATTCCGATATCCATCAGATTCGGGGTGTTACAAAGTGGTATTAGAGTCCTAGGTTGACAACAATGGCACTCGCAATCTTCTAAAAGGCCGAATAGACCAATAAACAACACCCGCAAAGGTTTTGAGTTTCTAAAATGAATTTCGTTTTCAAACCACGAGCAGAGTCAGTTGGGGTAGAATGTACGGGACCACCACTTACTTCGTGGACCTTGGCGACATAGTTATTGGTTATTATATTATATATATATATATATATATATATATATATATATATATATATATATATAGATATGTACTTGTGGACTTAGGATGCTTTGGACTATAGTTGTTTATGTGGATTATCGTTACGCATGATGGACATGGTATGATATAGTGGTGGCATGGCCCTTTTATTGATATGAGTTTTTACATACGTCATGATAACATCATATTAGGGTTTGGACCTTGTGGTATGATAGTGGACTTCTTGGAGTTGATATGTTGGTAGTAATATGGACACAAGGCTTATATCTTATATATATATATATATATATATATATATATATATATATATATATATATATATATATATATATATATGCTTTTTATATATAGTAGCGTATGGAGATATAGGACCTTATAGTTAAGATGATAGTTGACATCATTGCCTTGGACAACCCCGTTGGACTTAGAATAGTATGCATGCGAGGACGAGGCGACTCATGTATCGAGTTGAACATCACGTGTTGGCGAGCACCTTTACATGTCATGAGATTCCTTTTGAGAATGCCAAAGCAACCATGAGAAGGTTGTTGAAGGTATCGCCGCAAGGAAGAACAAGTAAAAGGAAAACTCGAAATAACTTGAGAGAAATCGAGATGGAATCGATACCAGCAAGAAAGTAACATGGAGATGGGAAGCGGTTTTGAAGAAACAATGATTGAGGGAAGATGAAAGCAACTAAAGACAACCAAACTATGGTGAAGTCCAAGAGGCGTGGCGATAAACAAAGGAAGTGGATTAAGTGTATAGGATGGCAAAAGTGGTGATCCAATTAAGGCAAGTTTTCACTAGACACTCCTAAGCACGGAAGTCGAGATGAGAAGTATATTCCACAAATGACAAAAGGAATAAGAGACCCGTAAGTTAATCTTACAGGGGGTACCAAAAGATGAAGTGTCAAGTTTCCTAGGATACCGGCGGATGGACTTCTTCGGACTTACGAGAACTACGAGAAGAATGGCGATGTGAGGATTCACATAGTAGAATTTCCTTGGTGAAATCCCGTTAGTGGAGTGTACCGATGTCCATCATGATGATAAGGCTAAGAAATGACAAGAGGAAAGAAGTGTAAGTAGACGTTGATCCCGAGAGGATGAGACACGCAACAGGATGCTTTCTATTATGAAAGGACTTAAGTTACCAACCCAAGAGAAGTGTGAACGGACGCTATCTAAACATTAGAGATGTTTGCAAAAAGGTGCTCTTGAAGGACTTCATGGGAAAGTGTTAAAGTTTATTAAGGTGAGTCATATGACCCAACAAGGTCAAGAAGCATGTAGTTGTCTATGAAAGAAGAAGGAGCCTAAGAGTATAGACTGATCTAAGAGAGTTAAGGTAAGAGTACCCGAGGAGGGTAGCCTTCGTGCTTATGATAACATGAAAATTTTGGAAGGAAGTTAGTCGATGACCTGAAGGAGGTCAACTATAAAGTGACGGTGGCAATCAAGAACGCACATGTGCGGGATTGCCTAATGACGGGTATGTAAGGGAAGAGTAAACAAGATTGTGGAATATAGTGGATCGGTGTTAAGAGTTGGTGTGTGTCCGGCGGTTCAATGCCAATGGTAAGTAGGTGTATCAAGTAAGGCGCTTGTGTCTTGGTCATATAACGTGAAGAGGTTAAAGCAAGTAACCATAACCAACCTCCCAGGGAGGGATTGTAAAGACCTTACACGGCCTTTGCGGTCATGGGATTGACATGTGAGGGAACGGCGTGGATGTAGACCTTCAAGGTTTGAGCATGATTAGAAGGGAGGTGAGGCTTTCCTTTGTTGCCTTACGCAAATGAGAATGTATAGCAGGAAGGTGCATGATATTCTCTCCTTATGAAACAGTTGATGCGTTATCGCGAACAAGAGATGAGTCAGAGTCTCTTGACTCACCCGAGGGAGCCATGTCACTATGGTGTGTATTTAAGGACCGAGATTATAGTGACGTTATAAGCTTTAAGCTTAAGATGGTGGTACTTGAGAATTTACGAATTGGGAGTTGCGGTAGTTTCGAATGGGGAATTTCTTCAGGTTTTTCCCCACAAGGCTTGTTTACGGTTTTTTAGGGAAAGAACAAGACGGAAATGTGGTACTTCGATTATCGAGAGATGTGTATGGTCAATGACAAGTAGAGGTATCTTCTCCATAGAAGGGAAGACTAGTTGCGTATGATTGCTATGTTTTATAAGATCGTCTTGAAGTCGAGATACCACTAGATTTGGGTGGAATAAAGAAAGGACCATCGAAAGACCGCGTTCGGGCCGATTTGGTCACTACATGTTGTAGTGAAGCCTTTTGGACTCACGAGTGCGAGTGGTGAGTTTGAGTTGTTAATGGTGTGCATTTATCAAGTTTTTGAAGCGGATTGCAGTATCGACGTTCGTTTTGTGGTTTCGAGTGGTTCCAATTTAAACCCTAAGCTTATGCTAGTGTTGTAGACTGGTAGGAGTTGTGGTATGAGGTGGAACGTGACCTAACGGTTTATGACATCTATTGATATGCGAGATGTACGAGTGGTTCTTCGAGTTCTCATTTGTTGAGAACGGCTTGTTATACTCTTGGGATTGAGAGGAACAAGCGTGACACGAGAAGACGGTGATATGGGTTATGCAAGTAAGAGGATAAGCAAAGTTGTCTAAGCAAGATAGGATGTCCGAGGTTACTTCCTAAGGGCCGTAGCGATGTTGATAGTAACAAGTTGATCCAATGAGGGCGAGGTGATAGTTTAAGTCATACCTCCAAGGTACGTAGAGGAGTTATGCAACATATTAGTTGGTGGACCATAATCGTCGAGTCGCGGGATGATTTTGACACTTCCTCCTTTCTAAGGAAGTCGATTAGATTGTGGAGACGGAGACGTGCCATGGAGCTTCATTAGAAGCAGCAGAGGTGAGTGACCTCCATTCTGATCTCTTTAACACAAACAATGAGTCATAGGGACAGTATGTCATGATGAATACGTCCAAGTGGAGCTTAGGATACGTGTGAAGCAAGGAGAGAGTTTTCGCATACGTGTTAGACGATTGTGGACATATAAAGAGAATGACCGAGGGAGGGTCAAGAGTTAGGCGCTTAAATGCGCGCACTTAAGATGATGACCTTTTAAGTGACGAGCGACATGTTAGTTGTGTACGGACGATAATAGTATGATATGTGTGTATATTGTTCTAAAAGGGTTTATTACCCACCAGAGGTGATGGTTAAAGTTGGTTCAAGACTGCGGTCTTATGATTTTGATATCATTCGTGGTAGGTGTATGCGATCACCAAACCCTTAATAAGTGGACGCTCTGAGAGGAAGTAGCAACTTAACTAACGGTTCAGCCTCAGTTGTTAACGAAGATGATAAGTGAAGGGATCGGACAGAATCGTGAGATTTGAAAGGCTTCGAGAAAGATCCGGGATAGAAGGTCCCGAGGAGAGACCCCATAGTTACCTCTATGGGATGACGGTTTTGTGGAGGCGCCAGGAGCGTCTATGTGTACTTATAGCGGAGAGCTGAGATAGAGCCTCCAAGATACTCGCACTACCCTTACTAGTTCATCCTGGTGCTGGTAAGATGTATCCGGATTGGCGATGTTTACATTGGTGAGACGGCCTTAAGGCCGAGGTGGCTATGTACATAGCCATTATGCGACCCGTCGTCAGGTCAAGTTCGACCACCATAAGTTGGGAAAGAGGACTTCATCCACCACAAGTTACGTAGTGGGAGTGGAAGGATACCTCCAAAGAGGTTATTACCGGTTAGAGACTATGTAACGGTAGTGACGGGTTTGGGTCATTATGGACCGACCGATGGAGATATCGCGTTTTACACTCTATTGGGAAACAGGGCCGATGAGTCGGCTAGTTGCGGGATATGATAAGCCATAGTGAGATCACCTGGGGTACCAAGTACCATCATTTGGTTTGAGATGAACGATTCATCTAGAGATGGTTGGGCATCGGGATAGTGCCGCTTAAGGGCCCACTTGTCTTCATGACAGTTTTCGTTCTCAAACATATGGTCGGTTAGAGAGGGCTTTTCAAGCCTTAAAGGATGTATTGGAAGCCTCAGAGCTAGAGTGGGGAAAAGTGCGATCCGAACACTTTCCGGGATTGAGTTCAAGCGTTAAGTCGCAAGGAGGTATGTACGGACCCTTGAGTTCGGATTTGAGACGAGTCAAGTTGAGAGTATCACGGACGCGAGGCGTCATACGTGTGGGTCATTAGAAGGGAGTTGGGTTCCAATATATCGGACCTTTTTGGAGTTATTGACGAGATTTGGGAAGTGGGATACCGGTTGACATGGCCACCGAGAGTGGAGGATGTTCACCAGATTTTAGGTGTGACGATCGATGGAATACATATATGGCTCGGGATATGATGTCAGTTGTGATGATCTAGTGATAGATGAGGAGCTGATGAGGCTACCGGGAGGACGTGACATAGTATTTTCGTCGGAGTCTTATGATGATCTAGTTACGTCAAGTTGGCCGATAGGTTAGATTCTACGTGCATATGCGAGTTTACGTGTTTTGTACCCCGAGCCGGGGTGTGTTGTATGAATGGTTAGCTTTTGTCTTATTATGCATAATGCGGTTCATGCGAGTAGGTGTGTAGACCTTGCGAAGTCTTGACGTCATTACATGAGTGTGTTGTGGTTATCAAGTAGAAAGTTGGCACGTTAAGGTTTTGAGTAGTTACCGAGTTATTATACCGAGAGTTTTGCGTTAGCAAGTTTCGGGACGAAAGTTGCTTTTTAGGGGGCTTAGTTGTAACATCCGAAATTTTATTCCGGGTGTTGAGAAGTTTATCGACCTTCCCGCAGGCGCGGCTCAGTTTTTCCGCAAGTATGAGGTGTTGAGTGCCGGATTTAATTCCCAAAATCCCGTACGACCCTTCGTTGGGTGCGTGACCCTTTGTTTTGGGGAACCGACCCCTCATTCCCTAGGTGACCCCTCGTTCTTCTTGGACATGAGATGACCTTTGCACCTCTCTCTCCTCCTACTTCACTTTCACGTGAAAAATCTCTCTCCCTTTTCTCCTTCTTCTCTCTTTGGCTCGGAAGCTCTTCTTGATGATCTCCCCTCTCTTCTTCTTGTTTTGATGTCCAGCAGTGTGGTGTTCTACAAATCTGGATTTGTAAGTGTAAGCCCTTCTCTCCCTTTTCATTTCTTCTTCTTCATCTTCCTCCTTGTGCTTCAATAGTGGAAGCCATGGATTCATCTTGTTTCTTCCCCTTTGGCTTGCATGTGCTTGGATCAAGTTTGAATGGAGTTGCATGATGACGATTGAGTGTGTGTGGATGTTCTAGAGCCAAGCAAGGGAGCTAGGAGGCCATGGTACCTCAAGGAATCAACGAAGAAGCCATCGCAGATCACACACTGGAGTTCGACGCACCCGCGGCTGGACAGCGCCGCGGGGGTGGCCAGTGCACTAAGCCGCAACGGTGGCCACTGGCTCTGTCAGCCTTCCCTTGGGGTCTTCTTCCTCCTTTCACGGTTGTTCTTCCTTCTTCCGCACCCGTGTCCTTGCCCGGTGAGTACCCTCCTTCGAGTACGTGTACATGGTTGACCCTAGGGAGTGTTTATGCTAGAAGCATGCTAGGATTGGACCTAGGTTAGTTGGAATGCCATGTAGTGGCTTGTGGACCTTAGCCGAATTTGTGAGATTTTCGGAATGATCTATGGCTTGATGGTAGCATGTTTCTGAGTTGGTTCATGGGATGAGGGTATGGCTGCCTTGTGAGGCTTTGTGAGGGTTTAGATGGTGAGTACATGGTTGTGAGATTGTGAGCTAGGATGTGCATATAGTTGTTACCGTTGCCTTTGTTGAGACTATGATCGTTTGTCCTAGTATGGGTTATGGTTATGATCTTGCGAGATCATCGGGTCTAGAAGTCTAAGGACTTCTAGCTTATGAGAGTGGTATTGATTTGCTCCTTGTTATGTGTTAGCATGAAATTTATTTTGGTTGTTTTTCCCTCATTATAGTGTACATGGATAAAGTTTAGAAGCAAATGCTAGCTTGTTCATCTATTTTATCTATATGGAAGTCTACACTAGCTTTGTGTTGATTATAGGTGAATAGGAGCTAAATCGAAGCAATTGAGAGAGAAAATGGAGTAATCGATCATGTTCGAGGATTAGGAGACACATCAAGGAAGCTAAGGAAGAAGCTAGGATGAAGAATGTCACGACACCAAGGAAACTACAAGCAATATACACTTCCACGCCCTGAATTACGGCCATAGAGAAGTCCACGCTCTAAACCACGGCCGTGGATCTTGGTATCATGAGCGTGGAGCACTCCAGTAGGTTACACGGCCTAAATTACGGTCGTGGAAGTCACAAGACACCGTAATCCTTTTCCACGCTCTAAACCACGGTCGTGGAATGTTATGAGACCGTGATTTAGGCGATCTTTTGGCGAGTCTTTATTTGCCACGTCATTTACGTATTGGGCTTGGACGGTAACTTTTCCTCGTCTTATAAAAAGGCCAAAAAAGGGAGTTTCGAGCATCTTCACTTAGTGTTGGAAGAACATTTGCTTAGGGTTAAGATTGACGATCGCCAAGATTTGCGATAGGACCGGCAAGTTGAAGATCGGAGATTGCTTGTGGCGGAAGTTTAGCCTTTTCTTAGGTTTTGATATTGAAGACGGATTGACATCCCGTTCTTCGTTCTTGCCTAAGATTATTGTGAGGTTTTGTGTTACATATTCTAGATCCATTAACATTGCTTCTTGTGTTTTGGATTTGAGAGTGAGTTTGAGTTTTATTGAGGTTTTCGAAGGTTGTCATCTTTTATTCTCTTTAATTTGAATATTGATATCATGACAATGATTTTTGGCTAAAACCCTTTAGCAATTCTAAGGTGAAGGGTTGATAGTTGTGACTTAGTTGATGATAGATCGATCGTAATTTGATTGGACCTTGAGAGTTAGAGAAATATTGTCGACAAACTTAAATCACGGTCTGTTCTAGGGTTTCCACGGCCGTGATTCTCAGGAACTACCCGTGATTTACTTCAGTTTACGAGCCTTGCTTTTACTTTAATCCAAAGTTAAAGATTTGCTTTAACTTAGTCTTGGCTTTCCTTTTCTAAGTAGTAGTGAGACTCAACATCCTCTATTTCGGTTTCGAGTGTCAAAACCTTAACCGTTTGAGTTTATCTTGATCATTGTGTTACAAGTTTGGGTATTTGAGATCAATTCTAGTCTTTAGATCTTTTCTATACTGCAGGCTCAACAACCTTTATAGAGAGTTCTTTCGGTTAGACATATAAGGTTTTGGAACTTCACCGTACATTACCTTACCTTAGTATACCTTTGCAATTCTCTACTCTGTCCTTGAATCGATTGCCACAATTGGATACCTGGATCTTTAGGGTTGTTGTTTTCCCCAATATTTGCAAAGCTTTATACATTACTTGCTCGATTACTTGAAACTGATTTTGTTTCACCAACTCCCTGTGATCGATACTCTGGAATACTTGCTAATCTACGCCGATCCGTACACTGTGGGTTCGCTTGCTTTTATTCTAGTTTTATAAGTTTAAGACTTGATTGCACGCACATTTTAGAGTAAACAAGTTTTTGGCGCCGTTCTCGGGGAGTTGGTCAAGACCAAACTTCGGTTTTCGGTTGTCGAGCTTGGGAGCTTTGCTCTTGTTATTTGACATCTCTTTCGAGTGCTATTTGCAGGTTCTCTTAGGTATATGCGAAGGTCTAGATCTAACAAAGACCTCTTACCTTTTGATCCGGAACTTGAGAAAACTCTTAGGAAGAAAGCTAAGGAAAGAAAGATGACTGAAAATAGAGAAAGAGATTACCAAGCGGAGTTAGAGGAGTCTCAATCTCAATATAGGTTGAGTGAGAAGGCTCGTAAGGAAGATGCGGAGCGTCATCAATTCCAAATTGATGAACTCAAAGCTATGATATTGGACATGAAGTTGGAACAAAATGGTGCTAAGAAAAAGAAGGTCAAGAAGCCAACTAAGTCCATTAGAGTGGAATCATCCGATGATGAAGAGTTCGATCCGGATATGCCACCACTAGAGGAGATTGATCCACTGATCAATCCAGTCTGGAATGATCCAATACCAGCCGCCATTCCTCGCGTCCCAACTGGGGGTGCGAGAGCCGCTCGTGTAGATGAGGAGCCAAGAACTCTTGGCCAAAGGATGGATCCGATTCAGCAACCACGCCGTCTAGGTGTGAACTTCGATGCTGAAGATATTCAGGGGTTTAGCTTTAACCCACAAGTTATAACCATCGTTCGCCAAAGCCAATTTGGAGGAACGAGTGCTAAATCTCAACATCAACATTTACAGAATTTTGAGATTCTAATGGAGACAATGAAGCCAAAGAATGCAACCACCAACAACTACAAGATCAAGCCATTCTTCTTCTCTTTGAAAGGGAAAGCTTTATCTTGGTATCAAGCTCTTCCAAATGGAAGACTCAACACATGGGAGGATCTATCTTCGGAGTTCCTAACCAAGTTCTTTCCGCCATCCAAGACAGCGGAGTTGAGAGGTAAAATCAATGCTTTTTCTATGAGATCTAATGAAAGTTTGTTTCAGTCTTGGGAAAGGTTTCAGGATCTATTATTGGATTCCCCACACCATGGTATTTCCAAGTTAGATTTATTGGAGATATACTACAAGGGGCTGGATGTGGAAACACAATTCAAGCTCCAATCCCTTTCATGTGGCACATTCATGGACATGAGGGAAGATGACACTTGGGACTTCATTGAGAAGCAAGCCCGAGTCATTGAGAAGTACTCTCACCCGAAGGTGGAAGCTAACCGAGTAGAGCAGGGAGCGAAGCTAACACAAGCTGCGCAAACTCAAATCTTTTCTCTCAACACCGAGATTAAAGAATTGAAGGAAGTCATCAAAGCTGGCTTTCAAAAGCCTAAGGAGCAAGATGTTGGTTATTTAGGAAACAACAATAACCATCATGGGAATGAGAACACCAATCGCAACGCCGGAATAACAACCGGAATAATTGGAACAACAACAACCGGAACAATAATTGGAACAACAATAGGAATTCAAACAACAATTGGCGTTCCAACCAACAACAAAATTTCAATAATTCTTATCCCAATTCAGGAAATGCACTAACACCACCATCTTCTTCTTCCATTCCTTTGAAAATCCAGGGGCAAGGATCTAATAATCCAAGCACATCGGGGAAAGAAAAGCCCGGTCCCATGCTAGAAACGATCTTGGGAAAGCTTCAAGGGCTGGAAAATCACATCACTAAGGTTGATAAAGCTCAAAAGGTTTTAGAAAGTCAAATGTTCAGCAATATTGAGGAAGTTCCTAGAAACCAAGGAAAACTTCTAGGAAAGACGGAGGACAACCCAAAGGGAAGGGTGATGGCTATCACAACTAGGAGCGAAGTAACAACCACCGACCCACAGCCTAAGTTTGTTGAAGTTCCCATCGAAAAGGAGAAGGAAAAGGGGAAGGAGAAGGAAGACATATACATTCCTCCTCCAGCATACAAACCTCCCCTACCATTCCCACAATCTAGAGCAAGAGCGCATCTAGACAAGCAGTTCGGTAAGTTCATTGAACTCATGAGCAAACTGCACATTAATATACCTTTCATTGATGCAATTGTAGGTATGCCCGCTTATGGGAAGTTCTTAAAGGATATCCTCTCTAACAAGAGGAAGCTGAAAGACTTTGGAGAAGTCAAGATGAGTTTGGAATCATCGGATCTCATCAAAACGATGAAGGAAAAGATGCCCCAAAAGCTAAAGGATCCGGGGTCATTTTGTGTTCCAATTGGAGTAGGAGAAGCCACATATGATGCATTATGTGACTTAGGAGCAAGCGTTGGCATCATTCCGCTTGCCTTATGCAGGAAGATCAGTTTAGGTGAACCTAAACCGGTGAAGATGACGTTATACATGGCGGATCGATCCATAACTCGTCCCGTCGGTATCATTAAAGACGTCCCGGTCAAGCTTGGTAAGTTCTATGTTCCAATAGATTTTGTTGTGCTTGACATTCCTACAAATAGTCCGGTCCCGATCATACTCGGAAGGCCGTTTCTTACAACTTCCGGTTGTATGGTAGATTGCAAGAATGCTAGACTTGCCTTCGACATAGGAGAAGAGAAGGTAGAGTTTGTTCTATCTACTTTGGTGAAAGAGCCAACTCTTGGAGAAGATATATTCAATACCTATGACGAGGAGGCATCTAGAGAGGAAGTAAGCTCGATTCTATTCAATGACCCATTGCAAAAGGTTATCACTATGAGCATTATGGAGAAGGGAGAAGAAGAGGATTGCAATGAGGAAATTGAAGCTTTGGAGGAGCTAAAGGAAGTGTATGAAGAAGAGTTTGAAAAACTCTACGATGGCTTAGAGGATGTGAGGAATCACGGTCAGTTGTGCTATTCCACGGCCGTGGTTTCCACCAACATGACCGTAATCAGCTATTCAGAGGACTCCAGTAAGTTACACGGCCAAAACCACGGCCGTGGAACTACCAGAGGTGCCGTAATTGACTTCCACGCCCTAAACCACGGCCGTGGAAGTAACAGTGGAAATTCCGAGAAAAATTACGTCCTCTCCACCAATGTTCTTGAGTCTTCTTCAACCACTCCTACACCATTAGGGACTTCTAAGGAAGCATTGGACACTCCTCAAGAGCCATTAGAGACTCCAATGGTGATGGAATTGAAGCCACTTCCCACGCATCTAAGGTACGCATTTCTAGGAACTAATTCTACTTTTCCGGTAATTGTTAGTTCCGATCTAAGTGAAGATGAACATAGTAAGCTTATGGTTGTTCTAAGGAAACATAAGAAAGCCTTAGGTTATACTATAGAGGATCTTGTAGGAATTAAACCTTCATTATGTATGCATAAGATCCTAATGGAAGAAGATTTTAGACCTTCGCGACAACCTCAACGACGGTTAAACCCGATCATGAAGGAGGTTGTCAAAAAGGAGATTCTTAAACTACTTGATGCAGGTATCATCTACCCTATCTCCGATAGCAAGTGGGTGAGCCCCGTACAGGTTGTTCCAAAGAAAGGAGGAATGACGGTTATCGTCAATAAGAACAATGAGCTCATTCCTACAAGGACCGTGACTGGATGGAGGATGTGCATTGATTACCGGATGTTAAACAATGCAACTAGGAAGGATCACTTCCCGTTACCCTTCATCGATCAAATGCTTGAAAGGTTAGCACAACATTCTCATTTTTGCTATCTTGACGGTTATAGTGGTTTCTTTCAGATTCCGATCCATCCGGACGATCAAGAGAAGACCACATTCACGTGCCCGTGGGGTACGTTCGCTTATAGGAGGATGCCGTTCGGGCTTTGCAACGCCCCAGCCACCTTCCAAAGGTGCATGATGGCAATCTTTTCCGAATATGTAGAGGAAATCATGGAGGTTTTCATGGATGACTTTTCTATTTATGGTTCCTCTTTCGATAATTGTCTTTCTAACCTCTCTCTCTTGTGTTACAAAGGTGTGAAGACACTAACCTAGTTCTTAACTGGGAGATATGTCAATTCATGGTGAAGGAAGGCATTGTACTCGGACACTTGATCTCTAATAGAGGAATTGAAGTAGATAAGGCTAAGATAGAGACCATAGAAAAGGTCCCTCCTCCATCTTCGGTGAAGGGGATAAGAAGATTTTAGGACATGCTGGATTTCATAGACGTTTTATAAAGGACTTTTCTAAGATATCAAAACCGCTTCTTAATCTATTGATGAAAGATGTAGTTTTTGATTTCTTGCAGGATTGTTTAGACGCCTTTCATAAGATCCGGGAAGCTCTAATCTCAGTCCCGATCATCCAACCTCCGGACTGGAATCTTCCATTCGAGGTTATGTGTGATGCGAGTGACGTAGCTATAGGAGTTGTGCTTGGGCAAAAGAAGGAAGGCCGAACCCATGCTATTTATTATGCTAACAAGACGCTAGATGAAGCGCAGCTTAACTACGCCACAACAGAAAAAGAATTTCTAGCTATTGTTTATGCTTTTGAAAATTTTCGCTCTTATCTTATAGGTGCAAAGGTGATTGCATACACGGATCATGTTGCAATCCGGTATCTACTTGCAAAGAAGGATGCGAAACCAAGACTGATTAGATGGATTCTTCTCCTACAAGAATTCGATCTAGAGATCCGTGACAAAAAGGGCTCGGAAAATTCTGTTGCGGATCATTTGAGTCGTCTACCACATCTAGAAGACGAGAGCTTACCTATAGATGACTCCTTTCCGGACGAGCATTTACACATCATAGAGGAGTGCATCGACAAAATAACTAAAGGTAATGAACCATGATTTGCTGATTTTGTTAACTATTTGGTTTGTCAGGAATTACCTCCCGGACTATCCTATGCACAAAGGAAGAAGTTCTTTAAGGATGTCCGGGAATACTTTTGGAATGAACCTCTAGTCTTCAAGAGAGGTCCTGACGGCATCATTAGGAGATGTGTGCCGGAAGACGAGATGCAAAGCGTCATCCGCCATTGTCATTCACTACCTTGTGGAGGACACGCTAGCTCAAACAAGACTAGCGCTAAGGTATTGCAAATCTGGATTTTTTTGGCCTACTTTATTTAAAGATGTGCAAACCTTTGTTTCTTGTTGCGATGCTTGTCAAAGAACAGGAAACATATCTAGGAGAAACGAGATGCATCTCAACAACATTCAGGAAGTAGAGATCTTCGACGTTTGGGGAGTAGACTTCATGGGACCCTTCCCATCATCTTGTGCAAACCAATACATACTTCTAGCTGTAGATTATGTTTCGAGATGGGTTGAAGCAATTGCCTCTCCAACTAATGATGCCATGGTTGTAGTAAAGTTCTTTAATAGAATTATCTTCCCAAGGTTTGGGACACCACGGACCATCATTAGTGACGGAGGCTCTCACTTCATTGCCCGGCGATTCGAAGCTCTACTAGCTAAGTATGGGGTAACTCACAAGATCGCCACCCCTTATCATTCACAAACGAGTGAACAAGTGGAGATTTTGAATAGGAAGATCAAGAGAATCCTAGAGAAAACAGTTCCGAAGACAAGGAAGGATTGGTCTTTGAAACTAGATGATACGTTGTCGGCATATAGGACTGCATACAAGACTCCCATAGGAACGACACCATACAACCTTGTGTATGGGAAGTCTTGTCACTTACCGGTGGAGCTGAAACATAAAGTGTATTGGGCGGTTAAGTGGTTGAACTTCAGCATGAAAGAAGCGGGTGAGAAGCGCCTCTTGGACCTTAATGAGCTTGAAGAACTTTGCTTAAATGCTTATGAGAACGCTAAGATCTATAAGGAAAGAGCAAAGCGTTGGCATGATAAGCATATCATTCCAAAGGACTTCAAAGAAGGAGATCAAGTTCTCCTCTTCAATTCGAGACTTCGCCTCTTTCCAGGTAAGCTTAAATCTCATTGGACTGGACCTTATCTAATCAAACATGTTTTCCCCATGGTGTAGTTGAAGTATGGGGTGAAAAGAGCGGAAGTTTTAAGGTGAACGGTCAACGACTCAAGAAGTATACACCGGAGCTCCAAGCTAAGGAATTCACACCTACCACATTCGAATAGATGCAGGTACGGACCTTAAACAAGCGCTTCTTGGAAGGCAACCCAAGGTATTGCACTTATGCTTTTGTTTTTCATTCTTAGAATAGATTAGTTTAGTCGTTTTTGCTTTGTTTTGCCCTCGATACCTCCCGGTATGTTGTGTTTTTGGATGTAGGAACAATGGAATAGGCAATGGGAAGAGAAAAGGTTAGAAGGAATTGACGAAACTTGGATTTTGGCACAATACACAGAGTTTCACGCCCTAAACCACGGTCGTGGAAGCTACAATGACCGTGATTCTTCCAAAATCTGAGAAAAAGCACCAAAACCACGGGTCCGTACAAATCCACGGCCGTGGAACACCCCGAGTGACCGTGATTTTCCAAAATTTTTACGGCCACTATATAAACCATCTTCCTTCACAAAAACACCACAATTTTCCATATCACACCCCTATTTCACGACCGGGACGCCGAAACCACTCCCACTCTCTCAAATCTTCGTTCGGAATTCGTTTCAAACGATTCTTGATCCTAAAGTGAAGCATTTTCGACCCTCTACAAGATCCAATCAACAATCGGACTGAACAATCATTGTAGGAGACGGAATTTGGATTTTAAGAATCCAAAACCTAGGTTTTTCTCCTCTTTCTCTACTTTGTCGATTTGGCTCAATTCTTGCAAGATTTTTTAGGATAACTGATTGGAATTGGATTGAAATTAGTCTAGGATTGTGTCTGCTGAATTTGGTGTGATTTGGTTGAAATTTGTGAAAAACAGAACCAAACCACGGTCTCTGGGCGAACCACGGCCGTGGAATTTGTAGAACAGGCCGTAATTTTCCCTAGTTAGACAAAATGTTTACGAGAAGATCTGGAAGGAATAAGAAAAGGAAAGATGATAGTTCTTCCTCTTCCCAAGCCCCTCCTAGTGAACCACCATCACCCCCACCTCCTAGAATTCCAACCATCCATGAGGATTACCTCGATGCCTTAGAAAGGATCGAGAAGAGAGTGGTCATAGGACCGCGCTACTTAGTGCTTGAAGAGCTAGAGCCGCTGAATGTAGTGAATGACTTGACATGGCTTTTAGATAGAGTTGGTTTGATAGTCTTCTCCGCTATTCGAGAAGACGCTTATGAGGCGATTACTAGAGAGTTCGTCATCTCCTTTGAGCATAGCGCCATGGATAGGACGGTGTCTTTTCGGTTGATGGAGGAGAAATATCAGTTCTCAATCTTGCAGTTTGGAGCCTTTTTTGGGTTTCAAGAGACCTTCAATGGTCGTTTTCCTAGCGGTGTATACACTAAGGACTTTTGGGAGGAGATAGATATGATCTATGCTAGTGAGGATCATTGGCAACCGGCCGACACCAAAGCTAAGCTCATTTACCACTTAGCTTTGAAGATAGCCCATAGGGTCCTTTCCGAATGCCTTTTCCCTAGGACCAAAACCCCTCAGAAGATCAAGACTGACGAGCTCTTCCTCCTCTATTCTATACTTCATGGTAGACTTGCTGATTGTGCTACCCTCCTAGCCTCTACCATGAGCAAGCTCAAGAACAAGAGAGCCGGTAACATAGGATACGGTGGTATGGTTACACACATAGCTAGGCAGCTTGGGATAGACTTTTCTGCCTGTACTAGGATAGCAGCGAGACCTTTGGGTCTCAATAGCTTGATGACGAGAGGTATCATCTTTCCTAGGCACCGCGGTCCACCTACCGCCGGTATGCCTTGGAAAGAGAGAGGAGGTAGAGGCATCCCGTGGCTTCCTGAGTATTCCATTATGGCCGGATGCCATAACTGGAAGCAGACCTTCGCTGCTATGCATGCGAATAGGCTAGTGGCACCTCCTTATGTACCCGATGAGGTTCCGGCTGTAGATGTTGAGGAGGAGATAGGAGGAGATGATGGTTTTGAGGGAGGAGGTGATGAGCAGGATTTTGGCACTTTTCCGGATCAGCCGGCACACTTCCCTGACCCTCCTAGACGTTCACCACGACCCACCGGACCTTCTGGAGCCTCTTCCTCTCGCCGTGCTAGCGTGAGTGAGAGGCCGACTTGGATGGACGCTCCTCCCGCTTGGTACGGAGCGCAGCCAGAGTGGATGGGAGCTCCACCACCTTGGTATAGTCAGGCACCAGCAGCACCATCAGCACCGACTCCACAGGACGCACCGGCATGGTACGGCCAGTCACCGACTTGGTATGAGCAACTACTGGCATGGGCCAACGACCTATCCAGGAGGGTGGGAGACTTAGAGATTCATCGGGACACACGGGCTGAAGAGCATGACATGATGATGACATACATATACCGCCAGCAGTTTGGGCGGAACTTCAGCCCCGACTTCCGTTCATTTCCACCACCGCCTCCTCCGCAGTGATGAGTTACGATGATTGACTGTTTCAGCCGCCCCACCGCCGTCTAGTGAGTTCATTTTGCTTTTCTTCTTTTCTTTATTTCTTTTTGAACATTGAGGACAATGTATGTTCTAAGTATGGGGTGGAGTGTGACTATGTGATGTAATAACTCTACTATATTTGCTTGCTTCTATCCATAACACTATGCATATTTCATTTCCATAGTCACACGTTTCATTATTGCATTGCATGAAAAAGTTTGAAAAACCCATAAAAATTTGAAAATTTTGAAAAATTTTGAAAATGTTCTTGTGCTTCTAAGTTTAGAGATGACTCCTATGATAGCTCTCACTTGTGGAATGAGTTTTTGATGACAATTATATGCTTAAACGGAATAATGAATTGAAAAGAGATTGAATGTGTTGTTTATCCTTTCTTGCAAGTTTCATAATGTGAAAGTTTTATCTAAATCATATTGAGAAATTAAGGTTGAAATCACATGATGAGTTCTTATACTTCTTTATGAGATGATTAAGGCAATTCGATTTTTCTTACTTCTTTCTTTGATCATTTAGCCCCTCAATAAAATTAATTACCTCCCTTACCTATCCAGGAATTTGGAGGAGTTGAGTTTTGGCATGTTTGATGTGGGAGGGCCATGAAAGCATTTTTGCATTCAAAGAATATAACTAATAGGTTTGGGGAAGTCAATCTTGATGATTAGTAACTCGGCACCATTCACATAGTCGGGTGTTTGTGTCTTGCCAAAGTCGGATTGAGCGATATTCCTAACGAATTATGGTATGTGCATCAAGGGTTTGAGGCATCTCGAAATTGAGAAACGCCGATCTCCTAGGCTTCGGTTTTTGTGCACCTTTGTCCATCTTTCCAAAAGTAAAGTCGAAAAATAATGTGAAAAAGAAGAGAGCAAAGCTCTAAGTCGATGGTGTTGCAATTCAAAGTAAAAAGAAAAAGAGTTGGGTTATTCATTTTCCCGGATTCATGCACCACATCCCTTATAAGTTTCCCTCCCTTCCGCATTCTAGACTTTACTTGAAAGTCCTTAAGATCAAAAGAATGTTATTTGACTTGGTGATCTAAATTGAAGTTTCACATGCTTGATTTTGACAATACTTGAAGGTTATGATGTTTGTCTTGAAGTTTATACGATTTATGACGTTTCTTTGCTTTACATTCTTTGGTTTATGTATGTGAGCGTTTCAAGGATGAATGAAGCAAGGTTTGAGGATGATCTATTGACTAGAAGCACATTCACCTAAAGGATGGTTTTGTTTTGAGTTTGCATATATATTTCATTCTAACTTTTATTCTAAGCTTTTAAAAACCTTGCTTGGGGACAAGCAAGTGACAAGTATGGGGTATTTTGTTAGCATGAAATATAGCGATATTCTAGGCACTTATTTTGGTTGTTTTTCCCTCATTATAGTGTACATGGATAAAGTTTAGAAGCAAATGCTAGCTTGTTCATCTATTTTGTCTATATGGAAGTCTACACTAGCTTTGTGTTGATTATAGGTGAATAGGAGCTAAATCGGAGCAATTGAGAGAGAAAAGGGAGTAATCGATCATGTTCGAGGATTAGGAGACACATCAAGGAAGCTAAGGAAGAAGCTAGGATGAAGAATGTCACGACACAAAGGAAACTACAAGCAATATACACTTCCACGCCCTGAATTACGGCTGTAGAGAATTCCACGCTCTAAACCACGGTCGTGGATCTTGGCATCATGAGCGTGGAGTATCCCGGTAGGTTACACGGCCTAAATTACGGTCGTGGAAGTCACAAGACACCGTAATCCTTTTCCACGCTCTAAACCACGGTCGTGGAATGTTATGAGACCGTGATTTAGGCGATCTTTTGGCGAGTCTTTATTTGCCACGTCATTTACGTATTGGGCTTGGACGGTAACTTTTCCTTGTCTTATAAAAAAGCCAGAAAAGGGAGTTTCGAGCATCTTCTCTTAGTGTTGGAAGAACCTTTGCTTAGGGTTAAGATTGACGATTGCCAAGAGTTGCGATAGGACCGACAAGTTGAAGATTGGAGATTGCTTGTGGCGGAAGTTTAGCCTTTTCTTAGGTTTTGATATTGAAGACGGATTGACATCCCGTTCTTCGTTCTTGCCTAAGATTATTGTGAGGTTTTGTGTTACATATTCTAGATCCATTAACGTTGCTTCTTGTGTTTTGGATTTGAGAGTGAGTTTGAGTTTTATTGAGGTTTTTGAAGGTTTTCATCTTTTATTCTCTTTAATTTGAATATTGATATCATGACAACGATTGTTGGCTAAAACCCTTTAGCAATTCTAAGGTGAAGGGTGATAGTTGTGGCTTAGTTGATGATAGATCGATCGTAATTTGATTGGACCCTGAGAGTTAGAGAAATATTGTCGACGAACCTAAATCACGGCCTGTTCTAGGGTTTCCACGGCCGTGATTCTCAGGAACTACCCGTGATTTACTTCAGTTTACGAGCCTTGCTTTTACTTTAATCCAAAGTTAAAGATTTGCTTTAACTTAGTCTTGGCTTTCCTTTTCTAAGTAGTAGTGAGACTCAACATCCTCTATTTCGGTTTCGAGTGTCACAACCTTAACCGTTTGAGTTTATCTTGATCCTTGGGTTACAAGTTTGGGTATTTGAGATCAATTCTAGTCTTTAGATCCTTTCTATACTGCAGCCTCAACAACCTTTATAGAGAGTTCTTTTGGTTAGACATATAAGGTTTTGAAACTTTACCGTACATTACCTTACCTTAGTATACCTTTGCAATTCTCTACTCTGTCCTTATATCTATAGTATGTCTTGAATCGATTGCCACAATTGGATACCTGGATCTTTAGGGTTGCTGTTTTCCCCAATATTTGCAAAGCTTTATACATTACTTGCTCGATTACTTGAAACTGATTTTGTTTCACCAACTCCCTGTGATCGATACTCTGGAATACTTGCTAATCTACGCCGATCCGTACACTGCGGGTTTGCTTGCTTTTATTCTAGTTTTATAAATTTAAGACTTGATTGCACGCACGTTTTAGGGCGAACATTATGATCCGGCGATGAGTATTCCTACGGGAAGTGAGATCGGTTTTTAGCTAGCTTTGAGACAAGGTAAGTCCTCGGACTTACTTAGGCGCTTTTATGCATTATTTGGATAGGTGATGGTGGTGTGTGTTTAATTGCTTATGATCATGAAACCGGATTAGGACAAGTTGGTTATATATATTGTTGGCCCATTGTTTATTATTATTGTTGGCCCATTGTTTACTTGCCTATGATCTTCGCCACTCCACATGGTATACGGGTTGAGCTCCACATCACTCCTATTGGTTACATGGGGACAGAGGCAAGAGTTATAAGACTCCCGTGTCACACTTTAAACGAATGGAACTTGTAATGGAATAACTTAAAAAGAGGATAAGAACCGGATATGTATGTATATAAGCATGATGTGTGTTATGTGTACTTATGTGTGTGTTTGTGCCCTTGTTATCTTTATAATGCCTAGAATGTGAGCTAACAGTTTCATACCGATTTTTGTAGTTGATGTGCATGTTAGGTGTGGTCGAGTGATCCGGAGGAGTGGGCAGCCGGGATTCCGTATATCATAGGTCGAGTTTGGGGGTTTGAGTCTGTGTATTGCGTTGTATTTTGTGTATTGTTGGTGTTGTTTTATAGACGGCTGATTTTTTTCCTTTCTTGATGTATTCGGGAATCATATCATTGCATTAAAATTATTTTCGGTTTTGGCCTTTATTTGTGTCTTGTTGGAAATGTCCGGTGAAATTGTTGTCAAGCTAAGGGTCGGGACTCATTGTGAGATCTCGCCCGTAGCATTCCGATATCCAGTGGATTCGGAGTGTTACAACACTTGGGCTAAAATAATACATATAAAGGTCGGTGGTCCTATTACCGGTTTAGTTGTTATAACGAAAACATTAAAACACACACCACCAAACACGCAACAAATCTAATACATAAAATACGAGCTAAGTCCGGAGACTTACCTCATCGCCACACTCAACTCACAACCCTCTCGCTTCCCTTGGGAAGGAGTCCACAACCTGCTCACAAGAACATAATTGTATCAACAACTCACCCAACTCAAGAAGTCTAAGACTTCTACACAAATGATCTACGCAAGATCATTTGACTCACATTCTAGGACTGCATCCTAGAATCTCTCATGCTCACATCACACTCAACACAAGCTAGAAGTCCTTAGACTTCTAGACCCTATGATCTCGCATGATCATAACCAATAACACATACTAGGATAAACATGCCTAGTCTCAACAACCTCAACGGTAACAACACTAGGCTAGGATACGCATATCCTAGCCCATAACCTCACAACCACAACGTACACTCTCAACCTGACAAGGCTCACAAGGAACAACCTTATACTCATCCCACGAGTCAACTCAGAACATACATAAACAAACCTTAGAACATATCAAGATCCTCGAACACTCACCTAAGATGCAAGCCACTACTTGGCATTCTCATCTATCTTAGGTCCACACTAGCATGATACTATCATAACACTCTCTAAGATCATCTAAGAATACATACTCAAGGTAGGGAACTCACCAAGCAAAGACACGGGCTCAGAAGGAGGAAGAACATCCGTGAAAGGGAGAAGAAGACCGCAAGGGTGGGCTGACAGAGCCAGTGGCCGCCCCTGCGGCCTAGGCTGGCCGCCCCTACGGCTCAGGGTTCGACCGCCTCCACGGCTCTGAAGTAGACGACACGAATATCCCTGTAGAGCATGTATATAAACTATTTATATCTATATACTTTACTGAAGTAGACGACACGAATGTTGACGTGGTGTCCCCACGTGTTTTTCTTGGATTAAATCTTTTTATTAAATCACAAATTAAGTCAATAAATCTTTTTTACTAAACCATAATTATTTTGTAAAATATGGATTCTGCTATCCCACGTCGATTATCAAGGAAAAATGACACTTTGATAAATTGTATAAATAAACATAGAAAGTTTGAAGATTAATGTTATCTTCTGAGTTTACACTTATTTCGTTTTCTATCAATAATATCAAGCGAACATAACTTTTGAGTTTTACACTTATATCAAGTTTATCTTCTTCTTCTTTTCCATAATTGGACGGTCGCGTATGTGCTCGAGGTTTCACGATAAAGTTATCTTCTGTATTTGTATTATATTATATCTACACAATTTTATTTGTTTTTTAAATTAGTTATTTCGAATATATTTTTGCATAGATATTGTGTATTTTTTGAACACTTCTGGCTTGATATGCCACCAGATGTAGTCATATTTATACGACAAACTAGGTCAACAATTATGTTGTTATTATTTCTCCTATAAGCGTATACTTTATTACATAAAAATTCGTAATCAAATTAACAAAATATAATAAGAAAAATACATCTACAAAAATTACTTATACAAAAAAAATAACAAAAAATATATTTTCAAATACCCGTACACGGTATTAAACTAGTTAAGTTAAAAACTAAAATGGAGCTAATAGAAAGCTTCTCACATTCCTGGAAAAAAAATTAAAATCTACACTATTATAAAAGGGAGACTTTTTCTAATGAATAGTAAGTTTCCAATATTTACCTTTTTATTTTATTTATATTTTTTCTCCCTATTTCACCTTGAGTAATAAGTTAGAAAATGCTGCATTATTGGGCTTTCTGGCCACCAACGGCCCTTTGGGCTACTGACCTATTGCTCTGTTCTCAAGCTTTCAAAAGTCTTTGCAAACGTGGCATGAAAATAGCGTTTATGAGACACGCTGAAATCATCTCTTCTTCCTCCTTCCACGTTCAACGCTTCTTCGTTGATGTGTCATCTTTTCCGTCACGATTGCTATGTGTCGTTTCAATCCTTTGCCAACGCTCTATCTCACTCAATAGCCTCATTTCCTTCCTTTCTTGTTTTGCTTTTAAAGGGCGTTACTTACCCTCTCCAGTTCTTTGGGGACAACGATTTTAGGGGTTATTGCGTAAATGTTTCGTATTTATTTGATTGTTTTCTTGATTTCCTCACTTCATTCCCTGATCTTTGCTTTGTCATTCAATCTTACTTGCAGAAGTTGTCCAAAGAAGACGAATCCATCGTAGCAGCCGACACCACTATCACCACAAACAACGATGAAGGTTTTGATGGCTCGTTTGCGACTGAATCGACATTATTCTGCTGCAAAGTTCAAATTCATGGCAAGAGTTAAGTACACTGTACAACGAAGTCATTCCGGTAGAAAACACCAATCTGGTACTCTTCTTTCACTACTTCTTTCTTCATCTCTCAATTTTTATCATTGCTTTCTCTATTTCCGTCAAATTGCCCTAATTCTCCCGACACCCGCTTCTGCTTCAACCTTGATTTCCCCAATTTTACTTTTACTTCCTAGAAACCCTAATTTGTTCTGAATTTTGCTTTTGTTTCCCCGTTCATTCGAACTGTAAACCCTACTCCCTATTTCCTCTTCAATTTCTCAACTTATTATTTGTTGATGAATTTATGTTCCCTGCCTTCATTTATGATGTTAAGTGGAACTTTTCCTTGTATCTTTTCATATTTTTTTTTTATGATTTTTGTGCTCATACTCATAATAGCATAAATGGATAAAGTAATTTGAGGCAACTATATTACCTTTGTTGTTCTTCATTGCACATCAAGGAATCTCATATATGCTCTTTTGTTGCGTCTATGTTGGTTCATATAGATGAGTTAAAACCTTCAATTACTGGATTCCAAGTACGTTTTATTAGATACTCGTGTATGGGTAGGTTTGTTGTTGACTGATCTTATAACCCATTCAAGGTCAAAGAGTTTAGCAACCATTTTCCTTCATATGTCACCCGTTGGGAAGCTGAACCCTTGGTCGCTCTTCAAGAGGTATGCCTTTATTTTTTATGGATAGATTACCAGCTTGAGGAAGTTGTCATATTATATGTGTACGTCAAATTGAAAATTTCATCAGATGGGTGCTTGCAAGAAAAGGGATTCAGGCATAAAATCCCAACTTTATGGAAGATGACACGAGTGTTTATACAGACAGCCAATACAAGAAAGGAAGTAAAAAAAAAAGAAAGAAAAGAAGTGAGTCCTCTCAATTCTTTTTCTTACCTGTCCAAGCAAGAAGGTAACATGATTGCATGAATATTAATAAAGCAACATCAGTTCATATAAACCTAGTAAATTGCACAAATCATTCATACTTTCTTATTAACTCTTCAGAACCTTATTATTTATTATTAGTTTATATCTATATAAAAGGATAAAAAGACAGCTCAACCACCACTAATGCTCTCAACTGCTCCTGTTTGGTAAAATTGTGTTATCTATAGAGAAAGATAAAGAATACAACTTAATCTTCATCACATTGTGGTCCTCAAACTTTCTACTTTCCCTTTAGCAGTTTAACTTCTACCTATTGTAATTAATATCAACCTGTTCTTGTCAATAATGTTGTTGATTGATTAGTTTTCTTTTCTTTTTCAGGTAAATTTATATGGAGATATATATTGGTGATGCTCAAGGTTCTTCTCTTAATCCCCAAGTGTTGGGTTTGCTTTGGCTGTCAATCTTGGCAATCTTTTGTTTATTTACATGTTTACTGACACAGAGTCCAAACAAGCTTCGGCTTAAATCTTGCTGCTGTTACGCACTCATCTTCTCTTATACATATATAACCTACTGAACTCATGATGATTGTTCATGTATAGGTAAGTGAGTCACATTATCCTCCATGATCTCCCCAATTGTCAACCCTTGTCCTTCCTATCACTAAGTGGGCCCTGCCATGTCATCCGAAGACGATTTCCTTGCCAATCTACACATCATTTGGGCCCTTTGTATGTTCCATGTTGGTCGATTTATATTTAAATGCAACCAATAAAAGTTATTATCTAAATTACTGATAACATTTTTCTCAGACAATTATCTATGTTTTCATCTCACCTATAACAATTTTCTTAGACAATTATCTATCATCTCACCTGTTGCTTATATGTTCTCTTCTTAGTGTTTCTAACCTCTGAACATTTGATCTAGCTTCATTTTTATGCTCTAAATTTATTAAAAGTTTTTTCAAATATATTGAATTAGACTGATGGGTTTGAGAAAATTGAAATTTCTTTGGCTTCAAGAGGGTTGGCGTTTATAATTTAGCGACCTCATTTGAGGTTGTAGTTGAGGTGTTAGATGAAATCTCTAAGAGAGAGTGATATTAGTAGACGTGAAAACTACAGGGTATGTCAAATGTTATTATGATTTTGATGTTTGATTTGTCTTTTTGGAATGTTACGAGACTCTTGTTTGGGTGATGTAATCGAGCTTTGCTTCTTACTGGTGTATACATTAGTATTACAATCTTACAGCGTAACTAATTTCAAGTTCAACTTCACTGAATTTTTTACCGAAACCAATTTCAAGTTCAGCTTCCCTTAATTTTTTTACCGAAAACTTGTAACTAAATACAATGCGACTTATTTTATAAAATTGCATTTACCACACAACTGCAAGACTCCCTCAGAATTAGTATATACGAGCTCTATTACTTCTCTACCACAACAACATATTTATTTGCTCCGTTATTATTCTTCATTTCAGGGGTATGAAACATAAAATTTAACACGTCTTTCTAATAAAAAAATCTTTCAAATTCAATTACACGTTTTAAACTCGCGGCGCGGGCCACGCGCCGTCCAACCTAGTAAAAAGAAAAGCAATTCTGTTTTCACCAAAAAAAAAAAGAAAAGCAATTCTGTATTTTTAATAATATAAAAAAGATATTAGAAAAGCAATTGGAGGAGCGGAGTCTCAAAATTCAAAACTCAGCCCCGCCTCCATGAAAACACTCATTTTCCGTCCCCTGTCAAGCTCGCATTTTCGATTCTGCCTCTATGTCCCTCTTCCAACAATTCTCTGAAACTCAGGATTTATAGAAGTCTTCGTGTTTTAAATAGAGATTCAGAAACGCTTCTAATTAAGGTTTGCAAGTTCCAATCCCCAAATTCGCTGCAATATGCATGTCAAGGAAGTCTGCCTTGAAGGCTTTAAATCCTACGCCACTCGAACCGTCGTTTCTGGATTTGACCCCCACTTCAACGCTATCACCGGTCTAAACGGCTCAGGCAAGTCCAACATCCTTGATTCCATCTGCTTCGTCCTCGGAATCACCAACTTGCAACAGGTTAGGGCTTCCAACCTCCAAGAGCTCGTCTACAAGCAGGGCCAGGCTGGCATCACTAAGGCTACCGTTTCTGTTGTTTTTGATAACTCTGATCGTACTCGGAGCCCCCTTGGCTACGAGGATTCCGCTGAAATCACCGTTACTCGTCAGGTCTCGTTTTCTTTGCTCGTTTTTGTTTCAAAGTTTTAGTTTTTCTAGTGACTTAGCTGCACGGTTGATTGGTGACCTTTCATTATTGTCTGAGATGGAATTTTTGAAATTTGGCTCTACTAACCTTGCTGTGCGGGAGTTTGGTGTTTTGGGGGCATGTTTCTGGAGGATGTTTCGTGGCCTTATAACTGCTTAGATGGAGGAAATTGATTTTTAAGTAAACATAATCAACCAAGTTTATTTTTTGCTGGGGCAGAAGAGAGTTGTTCTTTTGCAAGTTCATGCCTAGTTGTTTTAGTCAAAGTTCATCTCTCTGCTTGTCATGTTCTTATGGGGCATTAATTTTTGAAGGATTTGTTCTGGTTGCTCGGTTGTTTCTTTTGGATATCAAGTGGATCTGGAGATATATTATTGCGTGGAATGTAATATGTGCTCGAAATGGGGAACATTTTAGTGAGTTGAGTCAGTTAGAGTGTGACTTGCCAAATATATAAGCTTTAGCTTCTTCCATCGTAATTATGTAGGTCAATAGCTTATTTTAGTTTGTAGATTTTGGTAGGCATAATCTCTTATCGCGTGATGAGACTTGATTCTTCAAGGCTGAATATTACGTTTGATCTTTTGATTTGAGATCTAAGAACCAAAATCTTTTGATCACCGATTCTGCTACCAAAGATATAAGTTTTATTGAATGAATAATGCTTAAAACATAGGATGTGAGACCTTATATAACCTTCTATGCTAACCACTCCTACTAGAGATAGACTATTAATAAGATGAGATAAATTATTACTAATATTAAACTATTATCAATTTTCCTTATTACGCCAAACACAAGTCAACAAGGACTTATCCATATTAGCTGGCCTTGTAAATCGGAATCCTATGATCCTCGCACCCTTTTAGACAAGGGTTGTCCGACTCCACAAGCTTTAAAAATAGATAATGTGCCAGTATATCTGTAACACTCTCCCAAGTAGCTTCATCCGCATGGATCCTTCCCACTGAATCAACCATTCTTGAGACGAAGCATTCACTGGCTTTCTTGTATTTAAGATTTTGGTTCAAAACCAAGTTTTGTGGTCTGGCTAAATATGCCCACTTTATCGCCTTGGCTCATCCTTATACAATTCGTGATGTCACTGAAGTCTTTCTCTACGATGTGGTTCGACTTCACGCTCCTCCTCGTTCCATAGTTAGTGATAGAGATCCAATATTCATTGGCAAATTTTGGGAGAATGATTTTGCCTAGCAAGAACGCCATTGTGTCGCAATTCCTCTTATCACCTGTAGTTGGATGGCTAGAATCTTTGATTGTTATTTACACTGCTTTGCAGGAGAAAACCCTCGTTGTGTTTACATTGTTTGCCTTGGGACTTACCCTTCAAGGATCAATATTACATTTGATCTTTTGAGTAGCGATTCAAAAAGTTTTTGTTGAATAGGGAAATTGATCTTATGTAAACCCATTTAATAGTCTAGTTTGATTATCGGTGCAAAGTTTTATGAAGGAAAATGACCATTTCCTTTCGATTCTTTGTAATATCTTAACCACATTCTGTGGTCTTTTAACAGAAAAATCTTAATTGGTTAGAGATTCAACTACCAAAGATTGAAGTTTTGTTGAATAGGGACATTGTTCTAACATAAAGTATAAACCCATTTTAATAGTTTGATTATCAGTGCAAAATTTATGCAGTAAAATGACCATTTCCCTTCTATTCTTTTAATATCTTAACCACATTCTGTGGTCTTTTAATAGAAAAATCTTAATTGGTATATGTTAGCTGAAAATATACAGATGTTGGCTAACTGACATAATTGGAAAAGAGGGTAATTAAATGCAAAATTCACGGGCGGTGGTAAAATGTTAACCAGCTAGTGATGAAGGGTGGTTTAAAATTTATTATTGAGAACAAGTCGGTGTAATCGGTAACATCCCCCTCCCTCTTTGATTCCCCTTATTCTGTCCAAGTTATTTTTTTGTGGGCATTGGTGATGTTTTCTTTCGGGTATATAGCTTTATCTTTATGTATGTCATCTTTGTGTTTCTTTTTAGTTTCTGCAGATTGTGGTTGGTGGAAGAAACAAGTATCTAATTAATGGGCATCTTGCTCAGCCAAGTCGAGTCCAAAACCTGTTCCATTCTGTGCAGCTCAATGTAAACAATCCACATTTTCTTATTATGCAAGGTCGCATAACAAAGGTTTTAAATATGAAACCTCCTGAAATTTTATCCATGCTTGAAGAGGCTGCTGGAACAAGAATGTATGAGACGAAGAAAGAGGCAGCTCTGAAGACACTTGAAAAGAAGCAGAGTAAAGTTGATGAGATTGATAAACTTCTTGACCAGGAAATACTTCCTGCACTTGAAAAATTGAGAAAGGAAAGGATGCAATATATGCAATGGGCAAATGGAAATGCAGAATTAGACCGTCTCAAAAGGTTTTGTATTGCATTTGAGTATGTACAAGCAGAAAGAGTTAAAGAAAGGGCAGCTTTTGAGCTGGAGGGTTTAAAGGCTAAGATTGCTGAGGTTGATACTGAGGCACAAAGGATGAATGAGGAAATTCAGCACATGGAGGCAAAAATATCTCAGTTGACAGCTGAAAAAGAAGCCAACATTGGTGGGGAAGCTAAAACCTTGTCTCATGAAGTAGATAAATTGTCCGAAAACCTTGTTAGAGAAACCTCTGCTCTAAAAAATAAAGAGGACACTCTGAAAACTGAAGTTGAAAATGCCAATAAGGTAGGTGCAATGTTTTCTGCTTGCCTGAACTCTGGTGCGAAATATCATGTTCTTTTTCTGAGAGTTTTTTCCCTCCCTTTTAAGTTATCACTTTCTCTTACTTGCTACAGTGCACTACTAAGCCGACTATAATTGCTTTTCTTCAATTTTCTTATCTTGCCAGATGGAGAAAAGCATTGAAGAATTGAAAGAGTCCGAAGAAGAAAGGGCAGCTGCAGTTAAAAGGGCTGAGAATGAAGCTGCTGATCTTAAGAAACGAGTTGAGCATCTTTCCAAGGATTTAGAAGAGCATGAAAAGGAACATCAGGTAACTTCTGCTACGTGTTAAGCATCATAGCACAGTATTGATTATACACAGCCAATGTGTGTATGTGAAAGATGTAACAACTGAATGAACAGGGAGTGTTGGCTGGAAAGAGTAATCAGAATGAGGACAAATGTCTTGAGGAACAGTTAGCTGATGCTAAAGTAGCTGTTGGGAATGCAGAAACCAAGCTAAAACAGCTGAAGATGAAAATAAGCCATGATGAGAAGGAGCTGAAAGAGAAGAAGAACCAATTAAAGTCAAAGCATAAAGAAGCTGCAAATGATCAAAAGGAGCTTCTTGTTAGGAAAAAGAATATCGAAAATGACAAAAAACTGTTAGCATCTTTAGCTTTCAAAGAGGAAGATAACCAACAGATGGAAGAGTTACAGCAGGTTGTATATCAGTCTCAGTCTCTATGTGCCTGTTGCATGTCCAAGACTCCCAAGTCCATTAGTTTTAAACATGATAAACTTTTAATTGTTTTCTGTTTCTGCCTCTTGTTGTGACTGTTAGGCACGTATAGCTGAAATGGAATTGGTGCAGAAATTGAAGGACAGAATCAGGATTCTCTCAGCTCAGCTATCAAATGTTCAGTTCAATTATTCTGACCCTGCTAAGAATTTTGATAGGTCAAGGGTGAAAGGAGTTGTTGCAAAGCTCATTAGAGTAAAGGATAACTCCGCAATGACTGCTCTAGAGGTATGAAGTGCTGGGTTTTCTTTTGAGGGTATTCTTCTTTTGTAACAAATTTTCCTCTTCTGCTTGACTATAAAAATCACAAGCAGGTTGTGGCTGGTGGTCGATTATTTAACGTAGTTGTAGACACTGAAAATACTGGAAAGCAGCTCTTGCAAAATGGCAATCTCCAGAGAAGAGTTACAATTATACCTTTGAACAAAATTCAGGCCTATGTCGTTTATCCTGATAAGCAAAGAGCTGCTGCTAAGATGGTCAGTCTCAATATGAATCTTCACGCGGTATCAGCCAAGCCTTTTTTGCTAAAAAATGCTATGTACTTCTTCAGGTTGGTGCAGAGAATGCAAAATTGGCTCTTTCTTTGGTTGAATATGATGAAGAGCTCAAGGTATCATTATGCCGAGATATGATGAATCGTATGGCTAATATATAATTGCTCCCATGTGTTACTTTATACTGCTGGGCAATAAGTTCCACAAAAACGCACTATAGGATTTTGGACTCTGCCTTCTGGAATTGTCTTATATTCATGTATAAATTGCAGGCTTTCCTGTTAACTTGAAAGTTATTGTCACTAGCTGGGCTGATTTTTATATGAACTTCGTGACAAGGTTTTAATGCCTTGGTCCTACAGATATCAGAAGCTCAAACACGTGATAGAAAATAGTGTGCTTTAGTTGAAATTTTCTTTTAAACGTGAACATGGCTTGCATTCACAACCAAAACTGCTGAGATTCAATTAACATGCGTTGGACATTAGGATTTATTTTTTGGACATCTTTCACTCAAAGTCTCATCTAGCAGTTTCACAATAATAAATGTGCTAGAAGTTGACGTCCATAATCTGTCTGTCTGTACCCATATTCAGGCATTGTGAATGCCAGATTATAAGCTGTTTTTCGATGAAGAATATTTTTTTTGCCCTCTCACTATTTAGTGTTTAGGCCCACTGGTTTTCAATGGAAGACTAAGCTGTTTTTCGTTATAAAATATATTTTCGCCCTCATACTATTTAGTGTTTGGGCCCACTGGTTTCCAATGGAAGACAATCTATAAATAGATAGCGTAGCAAAGCCTAATTCATTTCTATATCGATGCAAGATTCTTTAATATAAAACAAATATATAGATCATGCACTTCATTACATATGGACAAATACTTCCTAAGTTAGGTTCTAGTCTCAGAATTTGGAATTGCAATGCAGAGAGCAATGGAGTATGTTTTTGGATCAACCTTCGTCTGCAAAACTAGGGAAGCTGCAGTGAAGGTATGCATGTCTACTTTTGGTATCTTGATAAATTTCCCTGACAGAAACATTTAATTTACCACAAGTAATATTTCACTGAAGAAAGATGTTAAAACTCACTTTGCTAATAACTCTGGATCTGGATATGTTTTAGGATATTCCTGGTGGACTTTTGTGCTAATAAAATGTCTTGCCATTCTTTGGTGTAGAATTGAAGAAGCTATCACGTGGTAATGGTTTCTTGAACAAATTTTCTCTAGTATGTTTTTGATAGTGGGACGTGATAGCTTCTTCAATTTGCACTAATTTATTTTTTATTATTTTGTAAATTTATTTGAACATATTTTTAATCTTTATAAGTTTTTGTTTCATTTAGGAGTGTGCATAAGTCCAGACCGAGACCGGACCATTATGGTCCAGTCCAATATGATTCCGTCCCAGTCCGGATTGCAAAGACTGAACCAATTATGGTTTTCTTCAACTAAAATTAAATATTCTCTTAATTTAGGATCTTGTTTGTTTGGCTTAACAAAAAATTCATGTTTTGGGTTTGTTTGTTTCAGTAAATTTTATTTTTCTAATGTATATTGAATGTTAGTTTGTTTTTGGTCTAATTTGGTTCTGTATACGTATATAACTTATTAATATTACAGTCCAACTAGGCCCACGGTCCAATTATGGCCCTTGAACGGACTGTAAACCGATAGAAACATGGACAGTAATTTTCGGCCAGATCATTTTTGCACAACCACTTGTTTCGGTAGACCATGACGCCTTAGGTGCAACTATATCCTTCTGCTACATCAATGATTGATACGATTCTGAAAAATACGGTGTTTATCATATAATTTGATTGAAAATGCCAAATGATATTGGATGATAAAACATTACCTTTCGTAAATTTCAAATCAACATTTAGGAGGAGAAACCATGGGTCACCATATAGAGAGTAAGAGTCTTATCACTTTGGCACGAGAAGTAAACTCATTGTCATTATCATGCAAGTTCGCCACACTTCCCCACCATGTAAAGTATAGAGTCATGGATTTTTTCTCGTCTGCTATTTCTGAAGACTTACTGAAAAATTGAGTTTTTTTTTTATCTGTTTGGGCATATAATGTTTTACAGGTCGCTTTTAATCAAGATAGAGGTGTTGATGTTAGGGAGCCATGTGTTACTCTTGAAGGTGATATATTTCAACCAAGTGGTCTTCTGACTGGTGGTAGTCGCAGGTAGGCTGTAGGTTGTGTACATGAATGTGTTACGAGCAGAAGACAGCATTTTATTAATATTTATCCTTTATTTTAGTTTGTCACAGATAAACCTTTCCCGAGAATGATAAGTCTGTTACTTATTCTTATCTTCAAAATATATAGAAATCAAGGAATGTTTCTAGTCCTTTTGTTTTTAATTTTTTGTGCAAGAAAATTTGCTGATATACAAGATTTGAAAATGTAACTGCTATTGCTACTTGATTCCCCTTTTGTAATATCATTGTCAGTTATAGATACTGAGATAGCAGGTTAATGTTGCAGGGGCCGTGGTGATTTGCTTAGGCAGCTTTGTGAGTTGGCAGATGCTGAATCAGATCTATCTGTTCACCAGAAGAAGTTATCTGATATTGAAGTCGAGGTTAGTTTATGCACATCCTCACCTATGTACTTCAGCATCCCTCATGCGCTGGGTCCATTAGAATTCAATTTATTTTACATATTCTGATGATGTTTCAAGATTTTCTGTTTAACAATGATTATGATTCAATATGCATATAGATGTCTTGAGTTTTATTTATTCATTATGAACTTGTTGTAGTTCCACAAAAACAAGGTGCAATTTAAACAAGATTTGTGAAATAGAGTAGTCTTTGCAAGTAAATGTAGACTGTTTTTGAAATTTGGATAGCTGTTAATTAAAAATTTATATCACCCCAAATGAAGCAAGATTCAGTAAAGTAACATTAAAGCTGGAAATGATTGCACCCTGCTTCTTAATATCGCTACATTAAAGCTAGAAATATTAATTGTTTCAAGTTCCTGTCCAGTTGTGCCAGTCTTTGGTTCTGATGTTTTATCTCAGGGACTAAATTCTTCATTTGCAGATTGCGAGATTACTTCCCCTTCAAAAACAGTTTACTAAGGTGAACGATGATTTAAAGCTGAAGGAATATGAACTTGAGCTATTTCAACGGCGATTAGAACAAAAT
The DNA here is from genome assembly GCA_033239125.1 of Fagopyrum homotropicum. Classification (NCBI taxonomy): domain Eukaryota; kingdom Viridiplantae; phylum Streptophyta; class Magnoliopsida; order Caryophyllales; family Polygonaceae; genus Fagopyrum; species Fagopyrum homotropicum. The sequence continues at coordinate 94,022,886 of BSWB01000002.1, read as the reverse complement.
GAGCATCATAAGGTCTCTTCTGGATGTATCTGTCGTGCTTAATTTCTGGTTGTTGTAAGTTTAGTGAAGTCATTAATTTGATTTTTTTTCCCCCAGCTTGCAGAGACTGTTAAGAAAATTGAGCAAGATCTTGAAGATGCCAAATCTGCTCTCAAGGAGAAGCAACTTCAATATGAGAAAAGTCTTGAAAAAGTGTTGTCGACTGAAAAATCAATTAAAGACTATGATAGTAACCGGACTAGTAGGCTCAAGAGTTTAGAAAATAAAATTAAGTTGTCCAAAACTCAGATGCAGTCAGCTTCAAAGGAGCTAAAGGTGTGTTATTAAGTATGCAACCACTAGTCTACGTAATTATCTATATAAAATGTCTTCTGCTCCAACACTCTGATTGAGCACTGTAGCCTTCTTTCTGGCTGTATCTCTTACTTTATTGCACACACAATCTCTGGATTAGTAACCTACTTCAATTCATTTCTACTTAAAAATATTGAATGCTCTTCACCAGTGGATGTGACTTTATTGAAGCTGAATTACAGTCGTATCCTATGAACTGTAATACTCTGTCTCCGTTTAAGTGTGACATCTGCATTTCTCTAATGAGAACTAAATATATATATATATATATATATATATATATATATATATATATATATATATATATATATATATATATATATATGTATGTATGGCTTATGTCTCATGATATTCTGGTGATATATTGTTTGATTCCTAACGTAAATTATGTTGTATATGTGCATCCTATTGATAGGGCCATGAAAATGAAAGAGAAAAGCTTGTTATGCAAGTGGAAGCAGTTTGCGAGGAACGTATATCCTTGGAGAAACAACTTGAACTTCTGCAAACTCAAATTGAGTACCTTAACTCTGAAGTTAAAGAACAACGTGACAAGGTTTATGTCTCATCCTGTCTCCTAAATCTGTAACTTGAAGAATATGGATTTGCTTTTTCTGATAGATCATGTATAGGTGTATAAACTGAAGCAAAGTCATGATCAAGCTCAATCTGATCTGAATTCAGTCCGTGCAAAGATGAAAGCATGTGACTCAGAAATTACTGGCATTGTAAAAGAGCAACACAAGTTTCAAAATAAGTTGACTGAAGCCGGATTGGAGAGGAAGAAGTTGGAAAATGAGGTATCTGCTACTTGGCCTAGTATTGTTCAACTTGTTGGTACCTTTTGCTTAACGTGGATAAGAGAAATGATAGCTTGCTACTTATTTTTTTCCCCATGTTTTCTTTCATATTTGTAGGTGAAAAGGATGGAAACAGAAGAGACGAATTGCTCCCAGATGGTTGACAGGTTATTTCAAAAGCATGCATGGATAACATCAGAAAAACAGCTGTTTGGAAGAAGTGGAACTGATTATGATTTTGCATCTCGTAACCCTATTAAAGCCAGACAGGAACTAGAAAGATTGCAAACCGAGCAAACAAGGTGAAATAATAAAATTCCATTTTTATGAAATCAGCGTTCTATACATCATTAGTCTTTATATGCAGACCGCTGTTCATACGTTGTCATGGTAATTTAATGAAAATTCTGCATGGAAGACTCACATGTAGTGTTTAAGTGTGGTTCAACTCCTGACATGATTCATTATGTAACCTAATCTTTATATGCTGTTAGAATCCTGTTAAGTGCTACTTCAAAAGCCAAGGCTATTGTGTAATTAAAAAGTCAAAAAACAATTCATCAAAGACTCACATGTAGTGTTTAAGGATGGAGACACACAGCACCCAAGTCTCCACCTTGAAATTAGGGTTTTAACGCTTTTCAAAACTCGTTCTTTTTATTAAGTGGTTACAGACCTTTTTCTGAATTGCTATCTTCTTCAATTAAAAAAAGAGAGTACATGATTGGTAGGGAAATGGTGATTAAAGACTGGGGCACATGCCAATTACACAAACAACTGTCCACCAAATGGAATTTGCAGTGCCTCGGGATTGCACGCAGAATTAACATCCATAACATTTTTTTTATTAATATCAAATTTTTTCTTCAGCTTAGAGAAGAGGGTAAATAAGAAAGTTATGACAATGTTTGAGAAAGCAGAAGATGAGTACAGTGATTTGATTTCAAGGAAGAACATCATTGAGGTCTGCTTTTTCTGTGCTTTATGATTTGTTTTTGAGTTAGCTTTACTGGAAGATGGACTTAGTACTTTTTATTTCCTCAAACAGAATGATAAGGCAAAAATAAAGAGTGTCATTGAAGAGCTTGATGAAAAGAAGAAGGAAACACTTAGAGTTACCTGGGTGAAAGTTAACAGGTACTATAGTCCATGTTTTCTTACAAGTATTTTTAGCTGGCTGTTTTGCTAGATATCTAGCATCTTCGTATTATCAGATTCACTGTTCAAAAATTTTGATCTCCAGTGATTTTGGATCCATCTTCTCAACATTACTACCTGGCACAACAGCAAAGTTAGATCCTCCTGAGGGTGGCAGTTTCTTAGATGGGCTTGAGGTTCGAGTTGCATTTGGAGGTGTCTGGAAACAGTCTCTGTCTGAACTTAGTGGAGGGCAGAGGTCCTTACTGGCACTGTCTTTGATATTGGCATTGCTTCTGTTCAAACCCGCACCACTTTATATACTTGATGAGGTAGGTAGACATGGCCTTCAATTGTAACTGTTTTGCGTTTGATTCATGATCTGCAACTGGCGTGATAATATTTTTGTGTCTTCCTTATAAATATTGAGGGACTTGTTATTGAAATACTCACTTGTATAAAGGGATGAGACTGAGAGCCATGTTGGGTCCGTAAGACGGTTTTGAGCAGCTGATGAAGATATATCTCTATTTAGAATCTTAATACAAATATTCATGTGTATTGTTTTGTAGGTTGATGCTGCTCTAGATCTGAGTCACACACAAAATATCGGTAGGATGATCAAAGCTCACTTTCCACACTCACAGGTTTGACTGCCTACTCAGATTTGATTCGAGTATGCATAACTTCCTTTTCAATGTCTAATTAAGAGAGAAGTGAATATATGTGTAAGGAAAATGTTACTAAATCTAACAATGAAGAGAAATGATAGCTTGCAAACTTTATGGTCTGTTGGATGAAGTTTGATAATCGTTTATGAAATGGATTAAAAAAGCTTTGATTGATATTGGTGCAAGAAATGAGTTGTATTTGTATATAATGTGAACCAAATGGCCTGGCAGTTCATTGTGGTATCTCTCAAGGAAGGAATGTTCAACAACGCTAATGTCCTTTTCCGCACAAAGTTTGTGGATGGGGTTTCCACCGTTCAAAGAAGTGTCACCAACACACGCAAGTGATTCTCCTTTTTGGTAAGCGATGGACTGAATTCTTAGCATTTTGACATTCAAATATAGACTAGCAAACAAAGACAGAGTATGGTATGGCTCTTTATGTTTTTTCAAGGATTGTTCTCTCTTTTGGCATCTTTTTATTAGGTGGTTCAGCTCCAAACTGTCCGTTTTGTGTGCGTTTCGAGTTGGAATTTCAACATCTCCTTGGAAGCCCGCCGTCTTCAAAGTTGTAGTTGCACAACCTCAAGTCTAAACCGAATGTATGTGTATGTACTTCAAAGATACGCTCTGTTGTCCAAGGCCGTCTAGATGGCGTTTGGATGGCGGTCGGCTGTCCTGTTTTAGGCCAAAATGTTTTTTTGGCTGTATGGGTGGACATAAATCTTGTAAATCCTGGTCTCATCCTGATTTCGGTGAAATTTGATCCAAAAATAGCAATCCTGTACCGAACTTGTCTTGCCAAAAATATATAGAATGTGATTTGGATTTCGTTGTCCCGCTAGACCTATCTTGTATGTACTAAACATTTAATTTAAAATATAAATAAATCCCTTGTGCCCCGGCCCTTGTTCGGATAAAGCTTAAATCCTTAAGTTTAAGAAATTAGTTACATATCTATTTTCTAATTTTGCATGCCCAAATTGACAAATAGCAAAATGATCCAAATTCATTTGTGATTTGTTATAATTTGGTCTTTTTTTTAAAAAATTTTGGACGCTTAAAAAAGTTAAATCATATTTTGATAACAATATGTAACATATTATTATGGAATATTGAAAAATTTAATGTCTTTCGTTTCAAGTATGATATACACGAATATTTTTATGAGTAAATCGGAAAGTTTAAACATTATAAATAGTTATAGATCAAGCGGGATTGGTCTCATCCTAATATATAATAGCCGGGTTGAGACGTGGGATGACCTCAATCCTGTCCCGTCCCGTGCCCACTCTAGTTGGTTGGACGGGTTTTGAAAAAATGGGTTATCAGTGTGGTGGGTAAGATGTTCCCCCCCCCCAAACCCTCTCTTCAAAATTAGGGATTCAATGAAGAAAACAATCCCGACTCTTTACTTAGACAAGTGACTCTCTCCACTCTTATCTACGATTGGCGAGTGCTCAGTCCTTCATTCATTTATACCTCCGACGACATCGCTCTGATTGCTTTGTCCTTCCGGCGACGAACTCGCTTAGACTTCTCCAGCGGCAGTTCTCCCGGATTCTCTCTCAAATTCTTCATCACAACTCTCACTTGAATGTTCAAGTGCTCATTGCTTAAGTCCGTCAGTCCCTCCGGTCTGCTTCTTCTCCAACGAGTTTTGAATCTTTTATTTTATTATATTTCTTTCGCTTCTCCTCCAATTCTCTCTCCATCTTTGTTTTTCAATTTTTCTTATGAATGTCATCTCATTTTTTCGGTTCATTATATATATGAATGTCTTGATCAAATTGTGATGGCTGATTGGATTGCTTAGTTAAATGAGTATGACAGTCCCTATGATTCTCACTCTAACTCTATCAATCTATTTGTTGAATTAGTCGGTTATGTCGATATGTAATAGTGATACAACTCAAATTAACATCTTTTGCCATCATCATTTTGTTTACTTTCCTTCCTCTTTTTAATAACATATCTTATTGGTCTATTTTCTTCCTATTTGTATTTCAGAGATATATTAGTCGGTTTATGCTATTGTAGGTATTTAGTGGTTGTAGAGCTTAATGTGAGCTATCTACAACGGAATGACCTCATACACACTAAGGATCTCCCTACGGTCAAATAAGTCAAGGCTAAGACAAAAATGACTTACTTCCAAGACTGAAGTGAAGAACACATCGGAAAACGCGCATGAGTGATCAATAAGCAATAAGGTCAATCGGCCTTGTGGAGATCTCTCCTGCATGTGACCGGCAAATGACCTCCAGTCAAAGAGCTAACGTCAAGGACTACGTTTGGACCAAACCTACCAATCTGGCCCCAATAAGGCCGATTGGCCCTATAGAGTGACGACCCACTTTAACGACATTTATCCTTCTCTTTAAATTCCTTTTGTTTGGGTTGAATTTCCAGTGCGCTCACTTGGACGTTTTTGTCTTTTAGATTGATCTTATCTTGTTAGCAACAAGTTGCTGGTAAATTCATAGAAAAATAAAGAGAAAATAGCTTAACCAATACTCATCTTTTAGGCTGACTAAACTTTAGTACCCTGTCGTTTAAACTATCAGAACGGTACCTCACCTATTGAGTCCGACCAAAGATTGGTATCTAAATTATTGTTCACACGTTAAGTAAAAGGGTTAAGACAGTTGCAATGAGGCCTACAAGACATATTTATTCAACAAGAAACAAAAGGGAAAGTTCTAAGAGCAAAGTTGTTGTGTTAACTTAACGTATGAAAAGTAATATTGATACTAATATTTGGTCGGGCTCAATAGCTGGTGTACCGTTCTGATAGTTTAAACGATGGAGTACTAAAGTTTAGTCAGCCTAAAAGATGGGGTAATGTTTGAACAATTTTCTCTAAAATAAAAAGAGATGCCTATACCTGGACTCAATATTTTCGGCTACAAACCAACAATTCAACGTCCAAAAACAAAAGAAGAGCCAAGCTACACATGCCCGACCACATCTTGTGTGACATTTCAAAACCAAATGAGCACATTACAAGAGGTATAAAACAAAGAATGAGGCTACTTCGCTCATGGTCCAATCAAGCCGTCACCATATCACTTTGTGTGTTCTTAAAGGCGTGTTCATCATGATCCTTCCATACCTGGCGCTCATGGCGTTTGCCTAGTTAGCCTTCGGCCACCATCCACCTTCCTCCATGACTCGACAATGGCTTGCTTCTCCGCCGCGGCTTGAAGCTTCCTTATTGTCCTACGTTGAGCCTTTGTCAAGACCAACATGTATTCTTCATCTTCCGGTTCATCCTTTACATGGTTAGTCATGTCCTCAAATCCTTCATCCTCGGATACACCATCATCCCTGGACTCAAAGACCCTGGCGCTTGACTCCTCGTCATCACTACTTGCCGTGACATCCCCTATGTCATTCTCCTCACTTGAGTCGGTGTCAGATGCATCAATCATCTCATCCCTACCTTCAACCGCAGCCATCACGTTCTTACTTTTGTCGACACTCTTATCCGGTACTATCTTTGGAGACACCTCCTTATGACCTTCCACTTCAGCAAGCATCTTTGCAGTACTCACATTATTAGGCTTGCCCTTTTCTTGATGTGCATCTATCATTTCTTCTACTAGTTGCCTTGTGCTCATACTACCTTGACCATCCATGTCCTTTGGCACCTCTCCAGCACTCATGCTAATCACCTTCCCTTGCACAAGGTTCTCCTTAGCAAAAACCGGCTTACGGCTTTGTCTAGTCTTGGCCCCTACATCCCTCCACTTCTCATTGAATGATCATTCCTCATCCTTGTGGTCACATTAAAGACATCTCCAACAATATGTAGGCTTATTTTTATACAAAAAAGTACAATCCAAAGAAACCCCATATCGAAGTCTAAAGATACCCCCTAATGATATCATAAGAAAAGTTTGCCTCGACTAGAACACGGGCATAAGAGCCCCTCATCCTATCTTCCGTGACATGGTCCATAAATAAAGGTTTCCCTCGCAATGATCCAATCCCCCAAGCACTCCGGATGTCTAAAACTCATTAGGCAACCCAGTGATTCGGACCGACAAAGGCATGGTAGCTATATCCTTCTGGTTGAAGGCAAACTTATCCGGCACATGTTTGAGCAACAAAGGCCGATTATGTATGATGAAATAGGGACCACCCATTAGTGCATTATAACGATCTTCATCATTCAAAAAACTGAATATCATCCACCCCACCTCAAATTAGAATTTAACCTTAACTTCCCATGTCTTCATCAATTCATTAATAGCAAAATAACCCGGGTAGAATCCCACATATTGGCCAAGCAATGTACTTCCCCATACAAGGTGTTTTAGCATTGCTTCCAAACACTTGATAGCAATTCGGTTAGAGGTAGGCGGAGTGTACTCAAGTTTCCCTCCCACTCCAGGGTTCATGAAAACTTTAGCCGGCGTGTTGCGTCACGCAGGCTTGGATGTCACTCTAGGTGCATTCTTGGACAATGCTAGGAACTCCGCAACCAGCTTGCCGGCCACTATTTTTATGTTAGTTTTTCTTCCTATAAATAAGACTTTTAGCCATTAGATTTTAATAGTTTTCTTTTTGCGATTTATGAGTTTTTGCCGCCAATGTTTTTCCTTAACGTCGAACGCCCCTATTGATTGTCTGACTATTTTTGAGTCTTTAATAAAACATTTGTGTTTTGTTTAGGTATGTCTGACTAATTCTCATATTTTCTAGGGTTCAGAGATCCCTACTACATTGATCTATGATGTTGGATTGATTCTATAGTATTGGATGCATGTTTGTATGAGTTATGGTAGTTATTGAATTATTCCTTGCAAATACGAGAGCTGAGTTTGTAATCTTCCTTTGCTATATATGTTCTTCAAGATGTTAATTGCAAAATGCAAGAGATGAGTCACTCATGCCTCCATCCTGATTTCGATGTGAAGTATAGCCGTTGTCTTGGGTACATGACAATCAATGAAGTGACAACCATTGTTGCATGTCAGGCAAAGGCCTAACCATGTGACAATCGGACGAAGTTGTTTTGCGGATAACTAGACTTACATTCAATTGTGAATTGTTAATTGAGATCTATCTTATATGCATGTTGTGGTGATTTGGATTCTGGAATTGCTTTATAATTTAATTGTTTGCTTATTACGTATTCTCATACCTTCAAATTAATGGTTCTCGTTCTGATAAAAATACAATCTTTCCATCTCTTTCTCTCTTACTATTTTACGTCGTTTTTCCAAAGAGGTCGATCGATATCACCCATTAACATCTTTCTCTCTTTCTACTTCGATTTTTTTTTTTGTTTTTTATTTGTTTATTTCTAATCAAAGTTTATGCCCTTGACCAACCGACTCTATTGAGGCTTGTTCGCTTCAAAACGTGTGTGTGTATGAAGGAAAATAGCTTTAAATTTATACCGAGAATAAAACACATAAGCGAACCCGCAGTGTACGGATCGATCGCAGTAAAAGCAAATATTATAGGGTCAATCATAGAGATTGTGGTGAAACCAACTGGTAAGCTAGAAAATTTGGCAAATAACGATGACTGAAAATATAAAGCAAAGATAAGAATATATGTAATAATTGGGATAATGCAGATTCTAGAGATCAAGATATCAAACTAGGATTTTCGATTTAAGACTTCTAAAGATCTATGGATAGAGTTGGGATTGCAAAGGAAAGGTGTTTCGAAAGCGGGATAGATCACGGGGGAGGTCTCACTATCCGTTATTCCAAACCATAAAACTTATCACCGGGTAAGTCTTAAAGCTTCAAGGGAAATGAATGATAGTCTCAAACCAACCACTCAACCTAAGGGAATAGAATTAACCATCACCGGGTAACTCTGAAGTTAACTTACAAAGGCAAGAGGAAGGCAAACTCAAACCTAATAAAGGATAAACCTTTATTACCTAGAACTCATCATCTTTGGCAACCAAGCAAGGAGATCACCGGCTAAGACTCTTCCTAAGCTTGGATATAGGTTAGGAAGGTTCAACAAGGCTAGGGTTTACGCAATCTTTAACCAAAACTTTAGGATAAAGCATGATAGGTACGACAAAGGTTCAATCTCAAAGGTTGTCGTTGTACAGGTTGTCAATCCGTTTCCTAGCTGTAATCCAAGGGCTTTCTTGCTGCAATGTAGTATCTAATCTCCATGTGATGTTGTCATGTGATCTCCTTGAAGCCGTCTATCTTATAGAATGAAGTTAGGGTTTGAAAGTTTGCTTTTTGGGTTGAATTTCAAAACCACGGCCAAGCCCGAAGAGGATCTCGGCCGAGATTTATTGTCCTCAACCAAGATTTCTTCTGTGAGGTGTGCGATTTCCTGATCTCTCTTATATCTTCCAAAACTTGACTTCATCCTTCTTTTAGGTTCTAGAATGCTCCTATGTGGTCCGTCTTGATCTATTTTCCATAAATACTCCATTTCCGATCCAATTTGCGCCAATTCACCTACAATTGTCATAAAACTTGTGTAGATCTCGATTCTAACATAATATGTGAATATAAACCATAATTGCCATGAATGTATGTCTATGCATGCAAAATAGGGGGAAAAACTAGCTATATGCACATCTAGACTAAGGTCACATTTCATGTGATCAGGTATACTACTTCTTGGTTGCCTTGTGGATCCTTTTCAATTGGAGGGGCGAATATATTGTTGTTGGAAAATATATTCAGTTAGAATTTAAAGGATATGATAAGATCTCGCCTACTAGATAAGATCTCAACAATAATATCTTGTAAATCTCCTTCCTTTGTAAATATGCAGCGGGGTATTATTAGATTTGACTCAAATCCATTAAATATAATCTTGAACTAGGTAAAGAAAAATTTACAAAACTTGGGGAACAAGTGACGTAAATATCCCAACTTTATGCTCAAAATTTTGAACAAAATTTCCGTAAGGTCGGGAGAGGTTTCATTCAAGGTTAGTGGATGGCTTTGTGTTTGGCTATGTCGTTTCTCTCTTGCAAAAGACACAAGTCAACACACTTTAAACTCGAATAATCTCGCAAAGATAATCGCAACTAGAAAAGACTTAATTTTTATATGACTCAAAGAAGACTCAAATAAAAATGACTCAAACTTGAGAGACAGACTTCAATCGACTAAGCTCTGATACCACTTTGATGCGGGGTTGAAGCCGCAATTTCCGATCTTGATTGAAAGTCCACGAAGTGCCTCAAAGAAGGAATCTCGATCAAGAATCTCGGGTGAGATTCTGTTGTTTGAACGAGATTTATGTAACTTCAAAACCAAAGAACGTGAGTTTGAATGGATTGATAATGGATAGATAAGAAGATGATTATATGGAATGAAATTAATGGAAAATGAAAACTCCACCTTGCGTATATATTTGATTATGTGATGATGGAAGACTTAACACAAATGAGCGGTTTTTATACTAACAAATATCGATTTTATTTCTAGATTGCTTGGTTTGTTTTGGTGTTTGTCTAAATGTATGTAGGCCTTGGAAAGCATTTCAAGGGATGAATGGAGGCCTTGAAATCGGATACAAGGGGAAGGCATAGAGATTGAAGAGTATTTCAAAGGCTCAACACGAAGCCTTGAAGCAAGATTCAAAGGATATGACGGTTGGAAGGAATTCAAATCTCTAACAACCAAATCTATCAAGGATCAAGAGAAGATCTTCCAAGTAGATTCGCCCAACTAGAAGATCTAGACTAAAAAGATTTGGCCCAACAGAAAGGATCTTGCAAAGATCCTCAACGAGGCGCAAGACTTCTTCTCAATGGGTATTAAAAGATCTTGAAGATCTTCAGCTAAAGATTCTCAACAAAACCTGAAGATATCGATGCTTGAATGACAAAGATCTTCAACAACGTGAGAAGATTACGGAGAAGAAGAATCCACGTGCTTTAAGGAGATGAAGAAGATAAAGTAAATCTACAACGGCTATTTCATCTCAACCACGAAGCGTTTTCTATGGAGAAGAAGGAACATCAACAACGGTCATCTTCCCAACGGATAGAAGATTTCTCCATCGAAGACTATAAATGAATATGTCGGCTGAAGAAGAACAACAACAAGCTTACACAGAAATATCTAAAGTCATCAAGCGATCCAAAGCATCTTCATTCGATCCAAGAAGTTTTTCTTCCTCTTTATTTGCAAAAGCTTTATTCCTTAGAGAGAGAAAAACACGAGATGTAACACCCCAAATCCGCGCGACTTGGAGTGTCACATTGGGCTAGGATCTCACAATGGATCCTGACCCTAGCCTGACAACAAGTTCACTGGATCTTACAACAAGGCACAAGTAGATTAAAATCAAATACATAAAAGCTGAGTATAATACATCAAAAGAGTTTACAAACTCATAGCCGAGTACAAAACAACAACATAAACCACAACCACAAAAGATCCCACATCCCACACATCCTAATGTACAGAAGTCCTCGGCTTGTCACACCATCTGGCTTACTCTGCAGTATTCCTAACCTGCAGAACACTACAACACGGTATGAAACCGTTAGCTACAACAATAAAAAGCATGAAGGTAATAGCACAACCACACATCAACATCTCAAACATGCAATGCCACACACATTCATTTATTATCTTTCATTACGTTATTCCATTACTAATTCAACTTCTTTTGTAACACGAGGAGCCTCAAGAACCCCGTCCCATCCAACGTAACACAGGAGTTTTGCATTGGGGTGACCTTCACTCGTCCCCTCTTGTGAGATCATCTTCAGGGCACCTCCTCCTAACCAGCTAGCGGAGACCGGCAGTTACCGCCCGTTATAATACACTTGGGCCAAATAAATGTAATGAATGGTCATCCTAGTCCGGTTTAGGTTATAAATGCACAATCATATGAACACACAACCATCACAATCATACAATCCACAACTGCACGCTAAGTAAGTCCTATGGACTTACCTGATATACTCGTAACCTATACCACGTCACAACTTCCCATTGGGGAAGTAATCAACGCCTGCAATAGCAAGGCACACACAATCACATACTGCAAAGGTTAGGAGACTCGTCTCACTAACCACAACCAACCTATATCTCAAATCTAAACCTCAGATCCTCAACACATTCATAAATGCCTAAGGCATATCCTCAACATAACATCTCATCATACTCGTACACATACTAATCCTTAAAGCCATAACCGATATCCATAACATCATCATGATCCTTAAATCATTCTGACACCTAGCATGCATCTAATCAGTATTCCTAAATCTCAAATTTAATCCTAATTTAATTAATTAACCTTTAATTAATTAATTAAATTTCACCGGAATAACGTTTTGCCCGCAGGCCATTTCTAAACCCACCTATCATCAGATTTCATCAACAAACAACCCATAAACACCAGAATAATATAATGATCATAATGGAAATTCTAATTATCCATTTTGAAAAGCCTAAGGTCGATTTAGGCCAAATCGCAGTACGGAAAACGAATAAATTCATAACTTATTCGTTACTAACCCGATTGACAATATGAAAGAAGATTCGGAATCACAACGACGCAGGCTACGCATGTACAACATCAAATTCACCGGAATTTGAGCGACGGAACTGTCCTAGTGACATATATGCTAGACCAAGTCTTCATCTGCTCGGAAATGCAGAAGCTCGGTACCGATATGAAGAGAATAAAGAGAGGAATCCAAAAACTCAAACGGAATTGAAATCGGATTAGAAACGGAGAGTAGATTTGAGTTTGAAGTTTGAGAGAAATTAGAGCTTTGACGAGGAAACGTGACAGGAAATAAATTAATAAACGATTTCCCGCTATTTATAGTGAAGTCGATAATTATCCTTTAGCGAAGTCGATAATTATCCTTTTATCGATCCAATGGCGGGTTGAACCCCCTTCTCCAAACTTCTCGAAATTGGAATAATAGATCTTGAGTATTGTAGGGATAATTATTCCACAATTGCTGATAGCATGAATTATTGTCTATATTTTGGGGTTTGTTTAGACGTTTTATCTTCAATAATCAGCATGTTTGGATGTATATTATGTGATTATACTGTCGTTTCATCTACCTTTGCGAGAATCGAGGTCTACACCTAGTTTTGTTGTAATCGTAGGTAAAATGGCACGTTTTGCATCAAAAAGGAGCAAAAGGAGCTATGAAGTCATTGGAGCTACATTCAGGAACTTAAGGAAACATCCAGGAAGCATGGCCATGGATTAGAGATTCACTTTGGACCAGATTTGAGAGATTTCACATTCAGTTGTGATTCACCTCGGTTGACTACAGAGTCACCTCGACCGAGGTGATCCAGACGAGTCGACTCGACCGAGGCGAATACCTGGGACGCGGCGAGAATATTTATTCTTGGCTGAGATCTTTTATCTTTGGAAAGAGGATTTTATATTTTTGGGCTGGATTCCTGGAAGGAAGAAGATAAGTTTGCCCATATATTTTACCTATTTTTATGAGAAGAGATCTTTCTAAGATATCTTATCTTTGGAGAGTAATTTTCCTATAAAAAGGGTTGGATTTTCCACAAATCGAAAGCATGCTATACCACCGATTGTGTTTAGACATCCGCTGCAGCCATACTCCAGTTGGAAGATTTGAAGAACCTTTTTGAAGGTTGAAGGAAGAAAGTCTATAGCTTTTATAGCTTTTTGAAGGGTTTTTGTAAGATCATCTTAGATTCCCTTCTTTGTTGATTGTCTTGTTGGATTTTAATCCAAGGAACGCTTGTTGTTTTGATAATTGATTCAGTTATTGAAGCCTTTCTCTTAAGGTTTTCTTGTTCAATTATTCTCTTTCTTCCCATATATTTGATTATTACTTTCATGATGATGAGTAGCTAATCTCTTTGTGTGATTCTAGGGTGATTGGCTGAAGGTTATGGGAAAAACAATGATAGAATAATCTTAATCACAGTAGGACCCTGAAAGCTCGAGTCTTTACCTTAACCCTAAGCATCTCGCTCAGTCGATGAACATCTCGGCCAGGGTGGAACTTGGCTGACCGAGGTGACTTATCTGATCCGAAACTGAGAGTTAAGTGTTAGAGTTTGCCAAATCCTATTCTTATTACACCTTTCCTGGTTCAATGCAAGCCTAGGATGAGACTTACCCGGTAATTCCTTTGTTTGTTTACCAATGATCATAAGTGTAGGTAATAAAGGTTTATCCTTTATTGGGGTTTGAGTGTGCTTTCATCCCATCTTTGTGAGTTAGCCTGAGACTTACCCGGTAAAGGTTGATTCTATTCCCTTAGGTGGTGTGTTAGTTTGAGGTTGTAGTTCTTTATCTTAATTCCTTGAGACTTATCCGGTAATAGGAGTTACAATTTGGGATTAGTGAGTAGTGAGACTTACCCGGTGATCTATTCCACTTTAGTAACACCTTCCCTTTGCAAAAATCTCAGCTTTGTCCGCTTATCTTTAGATCTTGAGTTGGAACCACAACTAGATGCTTTAATCCCTAGAATTGCATATTTCCTTTATTAACTTTTTATCATCTTTGATTGTTTTAATTGCTTTTGTGGTTAGTAATTACAAAGCTTACCTATTCCGACTTTGTTTCACTAAGTCCCTGTGATCGACCCCTGGAATTCCTTGCTTTTACTACGATTGACCCGTACACTGCGGGTTTGCATCCTTGTTTTAAGCTTACATCTAGGGTTATAAATTTAAACCTTGCACACACCGTTTGGAGCGAACAAGTTTTTGGTGCTGTTGCCGGGGACTTGGTCTAGACCGAGCCGGTTGCGGTACGCTTTTGGGGCACTTGCCCCCGTGTCTACTAACCACTCTACTTGAGTGACTTTCGCAGGTTCTTTTCTTAGGTCTATGCGAAGAACCCCCGCTGGGAAGGAAATCATTCCTTACGATCCCGAACCAGAAAAGACATATAAACGACGCTTAAGAGAAGCGAAGATGGCCAACCAAGACGATCGCGATCTTGAGACCGAATTGAAGGATGCGTTAGAACAGCTACGCCTCAACAGGGAAGAACTGAGGCAGGAGAAAGAAGAAACTCGCACCAGGACTGAAGCGATCGAAGCAGATATGGCAGCCTTACGAGACCAGTATCTACTTCGACCGAGGGAAGACCCAGTTCCCGATCCTCGACCGATGCAAGATCTAGTTCCAGACCCTCGATCGAGGCAGGTCCCAGCACCTGTTGCCCCGGCCGATGTACTTCCACCTCGGATACCAGTCCGAGGCGCTCTTTTTGCAGGAATCCCGCAAACCCTAGGACAAAGGATGGACCCCAATCAACAACTGAGGCATCCTGGAGTTAACCTAGGAGATCCGCCGGACCATGACTACTAACTTCGACCGCAAGTTCTTTCCATGATTCGCCAATGCCAGTTTGGAGGGCTAGAGAAGGAATCTCCGCATCAACATCTACAAAACTATGAGACCTTGATGGAGACCTTGAGACCCTCAAGAATAGAAAACAACAACTACAAGCTAAGATCTTTTTACTTTTCTTTAAAAGTTAGAGCTCTTACTTGGTATCAATCTCTTCCTCTAGGAAAAATCAGCACTTGGGAGGAGATGACTACGGAATTCTTGACTAAATTCTTTCCCCCCTCTAAGACCGCTGAAATGAGAGGGAAGATTAATGCATTCATCATGAAGGACAAGGAGAGCTTGTCCAAGTCATGAGAGAGGTTTAAAGACATTCTTTTGGATTACCCACATCATGGGATTCCAAAGATAGAGTTGTTGGAGATATACTTCAAGGAACTGGACGGAAGCACGCAGTTCAACCTCCAACTACTATCCGCCGGTATATTTATGGACATGGCGATTGACGAAGCTTGGGACTTTATAGAGAAGCAAGCTTTGCATATGGAGAAATATTCCCACCAAGGAGCTGAAGGTGGAGTTAAAAGAGTTAACTTTCAAGATGCTCCGCCTAACAACAATCAACTCACGTCTTTGAAGAATGACGTGAAGCAATTGAAAGAACTCTTGGTTGCTCAAACCAAGAAGGAAGATCAAGGATCAAGGAACAACAACAATGGATACCGTAACAACAACAACGGTTCCCGGAACAACAACTACAACAACAATAGAGGATCCAACAACAATAATTGGAGGGCGAACAACCAAAATCCGGGTAACAATCATTCTAACTCCAATTCTAACGATTCCTCTAACCCTTTCCTCTCTTCCCCTTCTTCTTCTTCTACTCCATTAAAGAGCCAGGGGCAAGGATCAAGTTCGTCCCAGCCGGAAAAGAAAGATGCGGTGCTGGAGGCTATCTTGATCAAGCTTAGTGCTATGGAGACATCTATGACTTCATTTTCGAAGGCCCAAAAAGCCTTTGAACGACAACTTGCTAGTAGGGCGAATGAAACGCCAAGAGATCCAGGGAAGCTTCCAGAAAGAACGGAAAGCAACCCTAAGGGTCAGATTATGGCCATAACGACGAGGAGTGGACTGAAGACTGCAGATCTAGTGCCTCGGTCGGTGCCAGTACCGACGAAGACCACCTCGGTCCAGGTGCAGTCGAAGAACACTTCGGCCGAGATGCCAACCGAGGTGGAGCCACAGAAAGCGGAGGGGAAAACTGAAGTTTATGTTCCACCTCCTGCATATAAACCACCACTTCCATTCCCCCAATCAAGAGCCAGAGCACATCTAGACAAGCACTTTGGTAAGTTCCTTGACTTGATGAATAAACTACACATTAATATTCCTTTCCTTGATGCTATTTTAGGGATGCCCGCCTATGGGAAGTTCTTAAAAGAAATCCTATCAAGGAAGAGGAAAATGGAAGACTTTGGTGAAGTAAGGATGACATCTAAATCCTCGGAGCTTATACAAATCATGAAGGAGAAGATGCCACCCAAATTGAGAGATCCCGGCTCATTTTGTATTCCCATTCAAGTTGGGGATGTCACTTGTGAAGCCTTATGTGATCTAGGTGCCAACGTGAGCATCATTCCGCTGGAGCTATGTGTTAAGATCGGACTTGGAGAGCCTAAGCCGGTGAAGATTCGATTATACATGGCGGACCGCTCCATTACCCATCCCGTGGGAATTTTGGAAGACGTTCCGGTTAAGTTAGGTAACTTCTATTTACCTATAGACTTTGTTGTGCTTAATATTCCCGCAGATTATCCTGTTCCTATCATTCTCGGGAGGCCATTTCTAGCAACTTCGGGTTGCAATGTGGATTGTAAGAACGCCAAGTTGAAATTCAACATTGGTGGAGATGAAGTGGAGTTTGCATTACTTGCGGCCATGAAGGGAGAGCAGCTAGGAGATGATATCTTCAACATCTATGATGAAGAAGAATCAAGAGAATTTGTGAGCTCTATCCTTACTAAAGATCCACTCGAGAAAGTTATTAGTTTTAGTTTAATGGAGGAAGGTATAGATGCCTCTTGTGATGCAGATATACGGAGCTTAAAAGCACTAGAAGAAGATCCAGGAGCTAAAACTGAGAAACTAATCCAGGAGACGAAGATCTCCAGTTTCGGTTCCAGTTGCAGTACCTCGACCGAGGCACTTCCTGGACCAAGCGAGGCGACTGAAGAACATCTCGGTCAACACCTCTGCGCCTCGACCGAGGTCGAAGGCGAGATGATGTCAACTGAGACTACTGAAAATAACAAACTTCTTACTTCTTTCTCTGACATTAATCCTCAGTTGGTGGAACATTCTCTCCACCAACTTTCTGATAATAAAGGACCTTGGTATGCTGATATTGTAAACTATCTTGTTTGCCAGGAAATACCACCCGGATTGACGTACGCTCAAAGGAAGAAATTCTTCAAAGACGTACGCCATTACTACTGGGATGAACCGCTGCTATTCAAGCGCGGGCCGGATGGGATGCTTCGAAGATGCATTCTGGAAGATGAAGTTAATAGCGTCATACGGCATTGTCATTCACTTCCTTGTGGAGGACATGCTAGCGCCAACAAGACATGCGCTAAGGTATTACGTTCCGGTTTCTTTTGGCCTACATTATTTAAAGATGTCCAATCGTTTGTTGTCTCTTGTGATGCATGACAAAGAACAGGGAACTTATCTAGGAGGAACGAAATGCCACTTAATAACATCCAAGAGGTGGAAATCTTTGATGTATGGGGGATAGACTTCATGGGACCTTTCCCATCCTCCGGAGGAAACCTCTATATTCTTCTAGCAGTTGATTACGTCTCTAGATGGGTTGAAGCCATGGCTTCTCCCACTAATGACGCTAAGGTGGTTGTGAAGTTCTTTTACAGGACTATCTTTCCACGTTTTGGAACTCCACGTATCATCATCAGCGATGGAGGGACGCATTTCATCAACCGGAAGTTTAAGGCACTTCTATCGAAGTATGGGGTGACCCACAAGGTAGCAACCCCTTATCACCCTCAAACTAGCGGACAGGTCGAGATCTCGAATAGAGAAATTAAAGAAATTTTGGAGAAGACCGTCTCTAGGACGAGGAAGGATTGGTCCATGAAATTGGACGACGCTCTTTGGGCCTACAGGACCGCATTTAAGACTCCCATTGGTACCACCCCTTATAATTTGGTATATGGGAAGTCTTGTCATTTGCCCGTTGAGTTAGAACACAAAGCATATTGGGCGATCAAATGGCTGAACTTCGACATCAAGGAAGCCGGCGAGAAGCGGCTATTGGACATCAATGAGCTGGAGGAGCTGCGTTTGAACGCTTATGAGAATGCCAAAATCTATAAAGAAAGGACGAAGAGATGGCATGACAAGCGTATCATCCCTAAGGAGCTTAAAGAAGGAGACTTAGTTCTACTCTTCAACTCCCGCCTCCACCTCTTTCCAAGTAAGTTGAAATCTAGATGGACTGGACCTTATGTTGTGAAACATGTTTTTCCTCATGGTGCAGTTGAGATATGGCGCGAAACGAGTGGAAGCTTCAAGGTCAATGGTCATAGACTTAAGAAATACAAACCGGAAGTTCCGGTTGAGGAGGTTGCACTACTATACCTCGTATGAGAGATGCCGTACGGTCCAACTAGCGACCTTAAATCAAGCGCTTCTTGGGAGGCAACCCAAGGTATTGCTTTCTTTTCCCTTTTTCTAGTCTAGCTTAGATAGTTTGCTTTTGCTTTGCTTTGTTTTGTTTTTGGTGTCCTAGACAGACAACAGGTGACATCTAAGGAAGGAATACAAACCAGGAGCACAAATGGAAGGACAGAATATCGAGAATTTGAGAAGACGGAGTTTGACTGAGGCACATCTCGGTTACTGTCACAGCACCTCGACCGAGATGATTCTTGAGCAACCGAGGCGACTAGGGTTTCTGAAGATCCACCTCGGTCCGTACCACCTCGGTCCAGTCGAGACCACCTCGACCGAGGTGACAGCAGTTCCAGAAAAGGGTATAAAAAGGGGGCTGAAAATTCTCTTTCCTCCTTTACCTTCTCCTCGACCGCGGCACGCTCTTCGCCTCGCTTCGCCAATCTTTGCTCGTTTTCGACGATTCTCGCTTCCAAACCGCTAAGAAAGGGTAGAGGATCACAGTGCAAGTGCTAATCTGCAAGAAAAACGAACCGAATCGACCGAATAGAGGTAAAATCAGAAAAACCCTAACCTCGCTCCTCTCCACTGTTTTCCTTCAAATTGGGCTTTGGTTGCCCCTGCATTTGCTGAAAAACAGATTAAGTACCCCATAGGAACCTGTTGTAGTGATTTTGGGGGAAAAGAACTGGATTTTTGAGGAAATCAGTCGCACAGTTTTTCGCCTCGGTCCAGTCGGCCTGTGCCTCGGTCGAGGTGTTCTATAGAGTTGTCAGGCCGACCGAGGTGGTCTGACAGGTTTCAGAAAAGATGAGTTCAGATAGACAGCTGGTCCTGAGGGACAGATCCTCTCCTTCCCCTTCTTCTTCTTCCTCCAGACCTACTAGACCGGTGATCCACGAGAGACACCAGGTTGACTACGACCGCATAGCGGCCAGTCCAGTGATTGCACCTCGCTTCCTGGATATTTCTGCATTTGATTGTCTCCATGTGGATGGAGATTTGAGACGTATGATTTCTATGGTGGGGCTAGATCAGTTCACTGAGATCCGCGCTCCCGCCTACTTAGAGCCGACTATGGAGTTTGTCAGCTCCTTCACCTACCTAACCACAGAGCGTTATGTGAAGTACCGGTCGATGAACCGGAACTTCTTAGTTCCTTTAGAGTACTGGCGAGACATCTTTGGTTTCCCGGCCCCGACTGCTGATGATTTTCCCTCCCGAGCTGTAGCTAGGGAGTTCTGGGGACAGATTGCTCACGTAGTTGAGCACGCAGATAGATGGCGCCCTGGAGACTCCAGGGAGCGTATTATATTTCACCTAGCTTTTAGGTTAGCTCACAGGATTTTCAGTGAGACTCTTCTGGCGCGTACTGAGACACCCCAGAAGGTCAGACAGGGGGAGCTGTTCAGCCTATACTGCATGGTGAATGGAGGGATTCTAGACTTTGGCTTGATGCTGGCAGAGGACCTGCATAAGATCAAGGCCAAGGCGAAGGGCGATATCTACTGCGGAGGCATTGTGACTCACATAGCGAGTTACCAGGATATGGATCTCAGCGCATGTACCATGGTGGCGGTTGCCAAGCCGCTAGGACTTCAAGAGATGATTACTCGGAGGATACTGGTTCCCCGAGGACTCACTACGCCATACGTAGCTATGCCATGGGAGCCTACTGCACCACAGGGGATCAGATGGTCACCCCAGTTCTCAGTGTATGATCCACACTATTGGTAGACTGCTTGGATCCCACTGATGGATGATGCGAGAGAGGCAGCAGCTGCACCAGCTAAGGAGGATGAGCAGACGACTGATGATGATGATGATAGGGATGGTGGAGTTCCTATGGATACAGGGACTGATACTGCTGGGACGAGTGCGCCGGTCATCGATTTGGATGATGACGAGACTGAGGCTGAGCCGGCTGCATCACTAGTACGCCACCCTAGGCATAGGGTACGCCGACAGAGAGATCCAGATGCTCACCGTCGGATTGATGATCTGACGGATCAGATGATAGACTCCTATGCTGCCCTGACTGTGGACATCTAGGAGAGGTTTGACGCCCAACACCGAGAGATTGACCGCTGGACTCATCAGATGCTAGAGGGCCAGCACTATCAGCGCCGGATGATGAGAATCTAGTTTCAGCAGACTATGGGTTATCCATTTGACCCATCCCAGTATCCGTACGCGCCACCACCACCACCACCACCACCACCACCGGATCGTGATTATTGAGAGCCTGTAGGATTTTCTTTCTTATTTATTATGCAGCTCAGCTATGTCCGGTGAGTACTTTATTTTCTTTAGACTTATTTTGACCCACTGGGATAGTGTGTTCCAAGTATGGGGTATTGATGTATTTTATGACTTATGTGTTGTATGACTTGACATTATAGGATATTTATGCTCTATTTTGCTTTATGTGCTTATCTGAGACTACATGCATGCATACAAGTTATTTGATTGACAAAAACGTCAAAAACTGGTTTAGAAAATTTTTTTTGACCTCGACTGGGATGGTTCTGGCCAAACGAGGTACTTCACCTCGGTTGACTTAGAACACCTCGACCGAGGTGGTTTAACTAAGAATTTTCGAAAACGTTTTGTACTTCTTATCTGGATATGATCTCAGTGAAGATTTGGTTTAGTGACTGGTTTTGAAATCTTTATATGTTTGAAAGGTTTTATGATATGTTTAAGTTGCTAAATGCTTTGTTTGAAATTTTTGGCATGTTTAATACTTTGTTTTTATCCAAATTATGTTGAATTTGAAGGTTGACACCACATTATGAGTTCTCTCACTTTCTTCCTGGAAAGACCAAGGCAATTCATTCTTCTCTCTTCTTCTTCTTGATCATGCTTAGCCCCTCATATACATTTTTGCCTCCCTTTACCTATCCGGGAATTTGGAAGCAAGCAAAGTGGTGAAAGCAAGTGAAGTAAAAGTTGAGAAGTTGGCTGGAAGTGAAAGTGTTAGAAAGAAATGAATAGGTTTGGGGAAGTCAATCATGATGATGAGTAACTCGGCACCATTCACATAGCCGGGTTTTTGTGTCTTGCCAAAGTCGGATTGAGCGATATTCCTAACGGGTCATGGTATGTGCATCAAGGGTTTGATGCATCTCAAGAAATTGATGATTGCTGATTTCCTAGGCTTCGGTTATTGTGCACCTCTGTCCATGCATCCCAAAAAGTAAAGTAAAAAAGGAAAAAGTGTGAAATAAGCAAAGCTTATTGGTGGAAGATGTTAAAGTTCAAGTAAAGTGAAGAAAGATCCTATTCCCGGATTCTAGCACCACATTACGTTATATACATCCCTACCCTACACGTTTCTTGACCTTTCTTTTAGGAATCCCTTGAGACCTCGAGCTTGTTGATTAACTTAGTGGTTTAAACTGGATTATGCATGATTAATTTCGATAATTATGATTTATTATGCATTCTATAATTTTATGCAAAGATGAACAACTTTCTTATATTTATAAAATATTTTAAACATATTTTGATTTTAAATTCCATGAAGTATTCTCTTAGAGTGATCTATGATTGTAGCACACCATTACAATGTTTTTGAAAGATTTTTTTTCATTGATCTTTATGACTCATAATCCATTCTATCTTGTACTTTATATGCGGAACTTGCTTGGGGACAAGCAAGGGCTAAGTATGGGGTATTTTGATAGCATAAATTATTGTCTATATTTTGGAGTTTGTTTAGACGTTTTATCTTCAATAATCTGCATGTTTGGATGTATATTATTTGATTATACTGTCGTTTCATCTACCTTTGCGAGAATCGAGGCATACACCTAGTTTTGTTGTAATCGTAGCTAAAATGGCACGTTTTGCATCAAAAAGGAGCAAAAGGAGCTATGGAGTCATTGGAGCTACATTCAGGAGCTTAAGGAAACATCCAGGAAGCATGGCCATAGATTAGAGATTCACTTTGGACCAGATTTGAGAGATTTCACATTCAGTTGTGATTCACCTCGGTTGAGTACAGAGTCACCTCGACCGAGGTGATCCAGACGAGTCGACTCGACCGAGGCGAACACCTGGGACGCGGCGAGAATATTTTATTCTTGGCTGAGATCTTTTATCTTTGGAAAGAGGATCTAATATTTTTGGGCTGGATTCCTGGAAGGAAGAAGATAAGTTTGCCCATATATTTTACCTATTTTTATGAGAAGAGATCTTTCTAAGATATCTTATCTTTGGAGAGTAATTTTCCTATAAAAAGGGTTGGATTTTCCACAAATCGAAAGCATGCTATACCACCGATTGTGTTTGGACATCCGCTGCAGCCATACTCTAGTTGGGAGATTTGAAGAACATTTTTGAAGGTTGAAAGAAGAAAGTCTATAGCTTTTATAGCTTTTTGAAGGGTTTTTGTAAGATCATCTTAGATTCCCTTCTTTGTTGATTGTCTTGTTGGATTTTAATCCAAGGAACGCTTGTTGTTTTGATAATTAATTCAGTTATTGAAGCCTTTCTCTTAAGGTTTTCTTGTTCAATTATTCTCTTTCTTCCCATATATTTGATTATTACTTTCATGATGATGAGTGGCTAATCTCTTTGTGTGATTCTAGGGTGATTGGCTGAAGGTTGTGGGACAAACGATGATAGAATAATCTTAATCACAATAGGACCCTGAAAGCTCGAGTCTTTACCTTAACCCTAAGCATCTCGCTCAGTCGATGAACATCTCGGCCGGGGTGGAATTTGGCTGACCGAGGTGACTTATCTGATCCGAAACTGAGAGTTAAGTGTTAGAGTTTACCAAATCCTATTCTTATTACACCTTTCCTGGTTCAATGCAAGCCTAGGATGAGACTTACCCGGTAATTCCTTTGTTTGTTTACCAATGATCATAAGTGTAGGTAATAAAGGTTTATCCTTTATTGGGGTTTGAGTGTGCTTTCATTCCATCTTTGTGAGTTAGCCTGAGACTTACCCGGTAAAGGTTGATTCTATTCCCTTAGGTGGTGTGTTAGTTTGAGGTTGTAGTTCTTTATCTTAATTCCTTGAGGCTTACCCGGTAATAGGAGTCACGGTTTGGGATTAGTGAGTAGTGAGACTTACCCGGTGATCTATTCCACTTTAGTAACACCTTCCCTTTGCAAAAACCTCAGCTTTGTCCGCTTATCTTTAGATCTTGAGTTGGAACCACAACTAGATGCTTTAATCCCTAGAATTGCATATTTCCTTTATTGACTTTTTATCATCTTTGATTGTTTTAATTGCTTTTGTGGTTAGTAATTACAAAGCTTACCTATTCCGACTTTGTTTCACTAAGTCCCTGTGATCGACCCCTGGAATTCCTTGCTTTTACTATGATTGACCCGTACACTGCGGGTTCGCATCCTTGTTTTAAGCTTACATCTAGGGTTATAAATTTAAACCTTGCACACACCGTTTGGAGCGAACAAGTTTTTGGCGCCGTTGCCGGGGACTTGGTCTAGACCGACCCGGTTGCGGTACGCTTTTGGGGCACTTGCCCCCGTGTCTACTAACCACTCTACTTGAGTGACTTTCGTAGGTTCTTTTCTTAGGTATATGCGAAGAACCCGCGCTGGGAAGGAAATTGTTCCTTACGATCCCAAACCAGAAAAAACATATAAACGACGCTTAAGAGAAGCGAAGATGGCCAACCAAGACGATCGCGATCTTGAGACCGAATTGAAGGATGCGTTAGAACAGCTACGCCTCAGCAGGGAAGAACTGAGGCAGGAGAAAGAAGAAACTCGCACCAGGACTGGTATCCGATTTACTTCCACCTCGGATACCAGTCCGAGGCGCTTTTTTTTTGCAAGAATCCCGCAAAACCTAGGGCAAAGGATGGATGATAACGTGATTTATGACGTTAGTATAGGCATACATTTAGATAGTTTCTCCCGTTATTTATGCACGGTTTGACATTAGTTCACGACGTTTACACTCATTTCGTGCATATTTCTAGAAAAGACGTCTACACGACCTTTTGTCGGTGTTGTAGGTATTTCGGGGGTCTTTTGGACATTAACCGACGCATTCGAGGGTCAAGCCTCATGGTGGTTGTTACGCTAAGATCGTGTGATGTGTTTACGCAATAAGCTTTAAATTTATACTCGCTTCACTAGTCCCGCATCAAACTCCTATTACCGGGTAGGTCTCAAGGGGTTAAAGTAGGGAATTCTACACAAACCGGATACTACTTAAGGGGTAACCCTCTCCTTACCGGGTAAGTCTCGGAATAAAGAAGTCTCAAGCAATAATCCTAGCACACTAGATCCAATAGCGGCTTATGAGGCTCACTACTACCTAGTATTCATCATCTTAGGTATCTAAGGTCGGAATTCATCGGGTAGATCTCTTCCCTCACTTAGATTGATAGCATTAGGTGATCCTAAGCTAAATTAGGCTTAATAAACACTAGGATTTAAACAACCAAACATCCTAACATACAGATTCATCATTTAAAGAGCAACAGGAAAATAAATCGGGCTGTTCTACAGCTAAATCGGCCGATCTGGCTGATGATCAGGCCGATTTTTCTCTCTGGTTAAGGTTTTGTTCAATCAAATCATCCTAAACTAACATATAAGTCCATCCTATCATCACCCAAGCCATAACCATCAACCCATCACTCCAGAATCACAATAAACTAGCCAATAGTATGCATATCAAGGTCCAAAATCATCATACAAGCATACATGGTTCTCATAGATGAATAATGAAAGATAAGCAAGTAAAATCAATAAATCTCAGCTGAATCTAAGTTGTAGCAAGACTTACAAACTCTAAAATGAAGATCCAAAACGTTCCTAACAATCCTTGCAATAGTTCTTCAATCCAAGACTCCAAAAATAACTCAAGATCACTCAAAACCTCACTATCACTCTTAGAATCGTGTTCTCCTTCTTCCTTCAATCCTTGGGAGTTTTTCTTCTCCTCCCAATCTTCCTCCGATGGATGAGCTGTCAATGAGAGAATGTGGGAGAGGAGAGATGCCCAGCAACAGCTTGCAGGACCACTTATATTCTCCACCAAGAGCAAGGCCGAATCAAGAGATCGTGGGACACGTGGCTTAAGCTGTCAAAGGCAGGAAAATCGACCCAGAGGAATAAATCGGCCGATTTTCCTGGCAGTTGGTCCGATTTTCTTCAGCAGAAGCATGCTATGATCGTCTAGCCATGAGTTGCTCTATTGCTTGCACCAATAGTGGTCTTTGTGTCCTTTGTTGCTCCAATTATGCTCCTTCAAAGCTTTGGATGTGTACCACCATGAGGCTTGACCCTCGAATGTATCGATTAATGTCCAATAGATCCCCGAATTACCTACAAAACCGATAAAAGGTCGTGTAGACGTCTTTTCTAGAAATATGCATGAATTGAGCGAAAACGTCATGAACCAATGTCAAACCGTGCATGAATAACGGGAAAAACTATCTAATTAAGTGCCTAAACTATCGTCATAAATCACGTTATCAAAATACCCCATACTTAAGATTTGCTCGTCCCCGAGCAAGATCCAACTATAGACTAAGAGATGACATGATTTATGTATGCAGAAAAACAAAATCTTTTTGGAATTGTGCTTCTAGCATTGGATCACCTTCATAGTCATGTTCATAGCGATGGACAAGCAATAATGCATGAAATAAATGAAGGCATGGAAAGACAATTATACTTAACTAGAAGTCATGCATGAGAGGTGAAAATGAAGAAGTCAAGATGATCATGAGCATGTCCAATCTAGATCACTAAGCCTTACACACATGCATTTAGGTCATTAGGACTTAGGAAAGAAAGGGCTAAGAAACGTTGTGATTAGGTGGGAATTTTTAAGTCATGTGATGCTAATCCGGGAAAGGAACTAACTCCACAATTTTGTTTTTGCTCAACTACCCAACAAGTGTATAATTTTCTCCATCTTTTCTTTTTCACTTATTTTTGAGACAATGGCATTGGTGTACAAAAGCCGAAACCTTGGTGATTAGTCGTCATCGGGCTTTTTCTATTTTTCGAGGTGCATCCACACCGGGCACACATACCAAAGCTCGTTCGGACTATCGGTTTATTTGACTTTGGCAAGGCACCAACACCCGATTATGTGAATGGTGCCGAGTTACTCGTCATTTAAACCAACGTCCCCAAACCTATATTTTTGTCTACACTTTCACAACAAATTCAGCACTTCATTCACAACATTCTTTCATCAACAACTTCGCCCCACACTTGCTTTTCACACACATCAACACACTAGCATGCTCCTATTCCCGGATGGGTCAAAAGAGGTCAAATTTTTCATCAATTGAGGTGCTCAAACGACGTGATCAAGATGAGAAGAAGAGAAAGATGAATTGCCTTAATCACTCCTAAATGATGTGCAAGAACTAGCATGTAATTTCGACTTTCAATCCTCAATCCAGTCAAGACAAGCATCATAATCACAAATCATTCAATTCATGGGATTCAAGATAAGTACTTCAAGTCCACATATGCATTCATCTATTCAACACATAAGGCCATCCATAGCCAATTCACAAGACAATTTCATCATAAGGGTCATTCCCAAGCTTAGAAGCACTAAAAAAAATTTTAATTTTCTAATTTTTTTTTGGATTTTTCGAAATATGTATGTACAATGCAAGACATAATGAAACATGTGACAATATTAAACTCTCCTAGATGCTAATCATGCAAGTGATCATGAAAACCCCACCCCATACTTAGAAACACATTGTCCCCAATGTGTAAACTGAATAAAGAAGTGAAAGAGAGTCCCCACAATGTAAAATTGGTGATGCTTTGGTATTTCGGTTCACATCGAATGATGATGGTGGATGATCGATCAAGGATGGTAGAGAGCTCTTGATGTTCATTATGGTGTCGGAACCCGCGCTTGGCACCGCAAGCCGTCCAAGTTCCACGTCCGCTCCACCCATGCTTGATTGGAGATCATCACTTTCCTTTACAGAGGAAAAATCGCCCCAACTGCCCAGGAAAATCGGCCGATCTGCTGAAGAACAGGCCGATTTTTCTGGGTGATTTCCCCCTCGTCCATGTGCTTGGATCTTGTACCTTCAACAGTTCCATGAGGCCTTCACACGACCTCCAGCATCTCATCACACATGACAACAACAAGATCTAGCACCCAAAAACACAAAAGAAAAACAAAGCACACCAAAAAAAACAAAAGCAAAAACAAAGACGAAAGAGAAAAGGGAAAGAGTTGTTACCCTTGGGTTGCCTCCCAAGAAGCGCTTCTTTTAGGTCATTAGCTTGACCAAACTCAGAGGATGTGTCAATCCACCTCGAATACCATGGTTTGCTTGAGGAGTCCAAGCAACCATCGCTTTCCGGCATCCATGATGACAAGCAAAGGCCACTTGATGCCCAAATAAGCTTTAAGTTCTCTCTTCACCGGTGAGTAGTAGAGTCCTTCATCACCGCTCCCTTGATGATAGTATGGAGTTGCAACCATAGGTGCCACCCCATACTTAGAGAATTGGCACTCCGCGGTCACACCGGTGAGATGCTTGCCATCCTCATCCTCTATAATCCGAAGAAAGCCGGTTCTTGGAAAGAATTCTTCATTGAGGTGCTTCATAACCATCATGGATCCATCATGCTTGCCTCCATCATTCAACATGGGAGACTCCTTAGGAAAGGGACTCCAATCTTCGTGTGTACTCCGGGCAAGCAAGAAAGGATTGGAAGGAGTTGAAGTTAACTTAGGGCTCTCCTCGTGAGCTCTTCAAGTGTGGTTCCGGGGTTGATGGCAAGGATGTCCGGGGGTGAGAATACTTCATTGCACTCCTCCAAAGGTGAAGGAAGTGGAGGTAAGCCTTGAAGGATGGTAGGATCTCCTAGCATAAGAGCATGCCTAATCTCCTCAATCTCCCTCCTCATTTGTTCTTCTCTTTCGACATTCAATCTTCTTTCATCCTTCAGGGCCAAATCCCTTAGCCTCACTTGATCCCAAGCTTTATCCAAATCTTCTTGAAGGTCTCTATTGGTTATGGTTGAATCGGGTAATTCTTGGATCTCCTCATGGTGAACCTCCTCTTGTTGAAATACTTCCGCTTCAAGCACCATGCGGGCACTCGAAATGGAAGTAAGGTTGCTCTCTAGATCATCCATCTTCCTTAACATTTCTTCTAGCATTGATTCCACTCGGTCATTGTGAGGTTGATGGTGAGGTTCTATATAAGGCAATGTAGTCATGTGAGCTTGATTATGGGACTCATGATAGGCATTAAACTCCTCCTAATACTCAAACTCATCATGGAGAGGTCCTAGATCTTGGCTTTCCATCCACTCCTCATACTCCATGTTGTCAAGGTCGTCTTGGAAGTACAATCCGTCCATGGCAAACATGAAAAGGCAAAGACAAAAACAACACAAGATACAAAGTAACAAGAAAGATAAACACTAAAAGCAATCACAAAAATGACTCAATCTAGACCTAGTCCCCGGCAACGGCGCCAAAAGCTTGTTACGCTAAGATCATGTGATGTGTGTACGCAATAAGCTTTAAATTTATACTCGTTATATTTATCCTAACTCCTAGCGAACCCGCAGTGTACGAGACGTTTGTAGTAGGGATAGTATTTCGAGGTCGAACACAAAGACTAAGGTGAAATCGAGTCAAACAATGGTCATAGATAGTGTGGATCTAATCAACGAAAAGGTCAAGGAACAAAGAAATGAAAATCTCGATATTTTTGGTTGGTTTTTGTGGTGATCAAGCAAGGATCACAAATCAAGCAAGACAATAAAACAATCTAACAACTCAACTAGCAAACAAACAAGTAACTCAAAACACAAGTATATGATCAAGAGAGAAAAGTGGATTCTAGAGGTCAAGATTTCCGGTTATGGCATTGGGCTCAAGGTTCTAAGGATTCTAAGGACAAGCTGCGGTGTTGGGGAAGAGTGTTTCACTAATGGAAGTAATTACCGGGTAGGTCTCTCGCTTCACTAGTCCCGCATCAAACTCCTATTACCGGGTAGGTCTCAAGGGGTTAAAGTAGGGAATTCTACACAAACCGGATACTACTTAAGGGGTAACCCTCTCCTTACCGGGTAAGTCTCGGAATAGGGAAGTCTCAAGCAATAATCCTAGCACACTAGATCCAATAGCGGCTTATGAGGCTCACTACTACCTAGTATTCATCATCTTAGGTATCTAAGGTCGGAATTCATCGGGTAGATCTCTTCCCTCATTTAGATTGATAGCATTAGGTGATCCTAAGCTAAATTAGGCTTAATAAACACTAGGATTTAAACAACCAAACACCCTAACATACAGATTCATCATTTAAAGAGCAACAGGAAAATAAATCGGGCTGTTCTACAGCTAAATCGGCCGATCTGGCTGATGATCAGGCCGATTTTTCTCTCTGGTTAAGGTTTTGTTCAATCAAATCATCCTAAACTAACATATAAGTCCATCCTATCATCACCCAAGCCATAAACATCAACCCATCACTCCAGAATCACAATAAACTAGCCAATAGTATGCATATCAAGGTCCAAAATCATCACACAAGCATACATGGTTCTCATAGATGAATAATGAAAGATAAGCAAGTAAAATCAATAAATCTCAGCTGAATCTAAGTTGTAGCAAGACTTACAAACTCTAAAATGAAGTTCCAAAACGTTCCTAACAATCCTTGCAATAGTTCTTCAATCCAAGACTCCAAAAATAACTCAAGATCACTCAAAACCTCACTATCACTCTTAGAATCGTGTTCTCCTTCTTCCTTCAATCCTTGGGAGTTTTTCTTCTCCTCCCAATCTTCCTCCGATGGATGAGCTGTCAATGAGAGAATGTGGGAGAGGAGAGATGCCCAGCAACAGCTTGCAGGACCACTTATATTCTCCACCAAGAGCAAGGCCGGATCAAGAGATCGTGGGACACGTGGCTTAAGCTGTCAAAGGCAGGAAAATCGACCCAGAGGAATAAATCGGCCGATTTTCCTGGCAGTTGGTCCGATTTTCTTCAGCAGAAGCATGCTATGATCGTCTAGCCATGAGTTGCTCCATTGCTTGCACCAATAGTGGTCTTTGTGTCCTTTGTTGCTCCAATTATGCTCCTTCAAAGCTTTGGATGTGTACCACCATGAGGCTTGACCCTCGAATGTATCGATTAATGTCCAATAGATCCCCGAATTACCTACAAAACCGATAAAAGGTCGTGTAGACGTCTTTTCTAGAAATATGCATGAATTGAGCGAAAACGTCATGAACCAATGTCAAACCGTGCATGAATAACGGGAAAAACTATCTAATTAAGTGCCTAAACTATCGTCATAAATCACGTTATCAAAATACCCCATACTTAAGATTTGCTCGTCCCCGAGCAAGATCCAACTATAGACTAAGAGATGACATGATTTATGTATGCAGAAAAACAAAATCTTTTTGGAATTGTGCTTCTAGCATTGGATCACCTTCATAGTCATGTTCATAGCGATGGACAAGCAATAATGCATGAAATAAATGAAGGCATGGAAAGACAATTATACTTAACTAGAAGTCATGCATGAGAGGTGAAAATGAAGAAGTCAAGATGATCATGAGCATGTCCAATCTAGATCACTAAGCCTTACACACATGCATTTAGGTCATTAGGACTTAGGAAAGAAAGGGCTAAGAAACGTTGTGATTAGGTGGGAATTTTTAAGTCATGTGATGCTAATCCGGGAAAGAAACTAACTCCACAATTTTGTTTTTGCTCAACTACCCAACAAGTGTATAATTTTCTCCATCTTTTCTTTTTCACTTATTTTTGAGACAATGGCATTGGTGTACAAAAGCCGAAACCTTGGTGATTAGTCGTCCTCGGGCTTTTTCTATTTTTCGAGGTGCATCCACACTGGGCACACATACCAAAGCTCGTTCGGACTATCGGTTTATTTGACTTTGGCAAGGCACCAACACCCGATTATGTGAATGGTGCCGAGTTACTCGTCATTTAAACCAACGTCCCCAAACCTATATTTTTGTCTACACTTTCACAACAAATTCAGCACTTCATTCACAACATTCTTTCATCAACAACTTCACCCCACACTTGCTTTTCACACACATCAACACACTAGCATGCTCCTATTCCCGGATGGGTCAAAAGAGGTCAAATTTTTCATCAATTGAGGTGCTCAAACGACGTGATCAAGATGAGAAGTAGAGAAAGATGAATTGCCTTAATCACTCCTAAATGATGTGCAAGAACTAGCATGTAATTTCGACTTTCAATCCTCAATCCAGTCAAGACAAGCATCATAATCACAAATCATTCAATTCATGGGATTCAAGATAAGTACTTCAAGTCCACATATGCATTCATCTATTCAACACATAAGGCCATCCATAGCTAATTCACAAGACAATTTCATCATAAGGGTCATTCCTAAGCTTAGAAGCACTAAAAAAATTTTTAATTTTCTAATTTTTTTTTGGATTTTTCGAAATATATATGTACAATGCAAGACATAATGAAACATGTGACAATATTAAACTATCCTAGATGCTAATCATGCAAGTGATCATGAAAACCCCACCCCATACTTAGAAACACATTGTCCCCAATGTGCAAACTGAATAAAGAAGTGAAAGAGAGTCCCCACAATATAAAATTGGTGATGCTTTGGTATTTCGGTTCACATCGAATGATGATGGTGGATGATCGATCAAGGATGGTAGAGAGCTCTTGATGTTCATTATGGTGTCGGAACCCGCGCTTGGCACCGCAAGCCGTCCAAGTTCCACGTCCGCTCCACCCATGCTTGATTGGAGATCATCACTTTCCTTTACAGAGGAAAAATCGCCCCAACTGCCCAGGAAAATCGGCCGATCTGCTGAAGAACAGGCCGATTTTTGTGGGTGATTTCCCCCTCGTCCATGTGCTTGGATCTTGTACCTTCAACAGTTCCATGAGGCCTTCACACGATCTCCAACATCTCATCACACATGACAACAACAAGATCTAGCACCCAAAAACACAAAAGAAAAACAAAGCACACCAAAAAAAACAAAAGCAAAAACAAAGACGAAAGAGAAAAGGGAAAGAGTTGTTACCCTTGGGTTGCCTCCCAAGAAGCGCTTCTTTTAGGTCATTAGCTTGACCAAACTCAAAGGATGTGTCAATCCACCTCGAATACCATGGTTTGCTTGAGGAGTCCAAGCAACCATCGCTTTCCGGCATCCATGATGACAAGCAAGGGCCACTTGATGCCCAAATAAGCTTTAAGTTCTCTCTTCACCGGTGAGTAGTAGAGTCCTTCATCACCGCTCCCTTGATGATAGTATGGAGTTGCAACCATAGGTGCCACCCCATACTTAGAGAATTGGCACTCCGCGGTCACACCGGTGAGATGCTTGCCATCCTCATCCTCTATAATCCGAAGAAAGCCGGTTCTTGGAAAGAATTCTTCATTGAGGTGCTTCATAACCATCATGGATCCATCATGCTTGCCTCCATCATTCAACATGGGAGACTCCTTAGGAAAGGGACTCCAATCTTCGTGTGTACTCCGGGCAAGCAAGAAAGGATTGGAAGGAGTTGAAGTTAACTTAGGGCTCTCCTCGTGAGCTCTTCAAGTGTTGTTCCGGGGTTGATGGTAAGGATGTCCGGGGGTGAGAACACTTCATTGCACTCCTCCAAAGGTGAAGGAGGTGGAGGTAAGCCTTGAAGGATGGTAGGATCTCCTAGCATAAGAGCATGCCTAATCTCCTCAATCTCCCTCCTCATTTGTTCTTTTCTTTCGACATTCAATCTTCTTTCATCCTTCAGGGCCAAATCCCTTAGCCTCACTTGATCCCAAGCTTTATCCAAATCTTCTTGAAGGTCTCTATTGGTTATGGTTGAATCGGGTAATTCTTGGATCTCCTCATGGTGAACCTCCTCTTGTTGAAATACTTCCGCTTCAAGCACCATGCGGGCACTCGAAATGGAAGTAAGGTTGCTCTCTAGATCATCCATCTTCCTTAATATTTCTTCTAGCATTGATTCCACTCGGTCATTGTGAGGTTGATGGTGAGGTTCCACATAAGGCAATGTAGTCATGTGAGCTTGATCATGGGACTCATGATAGGCATTAAACTCCTCCCAATACTCAAACTCATCATGAAGAGGTCCTAGATCTTGGCTTTCAATCCACTCCTCATACTCCATGTTGTCAAGGTCGTCTTGGAAGTACAATCCGTCCATGGCAAACATGAAAAGGCAAAGACAAAAACAACACAAGATACAAAGTAACAAGAAAGATAAACACTAAAAGCAATCACAAAAATGACTCAATCTAGACCTAGTCCCCGGCAACGGCGCCAAAAGCTTGTTACGCTAAGATCATGTGATGTGTGTACGCAATAAGCTTTAAATTTATACTCGTTATATTTATCCTAACTCCTAGCGAACCCGCAGTGTACGGGACGTTTGTAGTAGGGATAGTATTCCGATGTCGAACACAAAGACTAAGGTGAAATCGAGTCAAACAATGGTCATAGATAGTGTGGATCTAATAAAAGAAAAGGTCAAGGAACAAAGAAATGAAAATCTCGATATTTTTGGTTGGTTTTTGTGGTGATCAAGCAAGGATCACAAATCAAGCAAGACAATAAAACAATCTAACAACTCAACTAGCAAACAAACAAGTAACTCAAAACACAAGTATATGATCAAGAGAGAAAAGTGGATTCTAGAGGTCAAGATTTCCGGTTATGGCATTGGGCTCAAGGTTCTAAGGATTCTAAGGACAAGCTGCGGTGTTGGGGAAGAGTGTTTCACTAATGGAAGTAATTACTGGGTAGGTCTCTCGCTTCACTAGTCCCGCATCAAACTCCTATTACCGGGTAGGTCTCAAGGGGTTAAAGTAGGGAATTCTACACAAAACGGATACTACTTAAGGGGTAACCCTCTCCTTACCGGGTAAGTCTCGGAATAGGGAAGTCTCAAGCAATAATCCAAGCACACTAGATCCAATAGCGGCTTATGAGGCTCACTACTACCTAGTATTCATCATCTTAGGTATCTAAGGTCGGAATTCATCGGGTAGATCTCTTCCCTCACTTAGATTGATAGCATTAGGTGATCCTAAGCTAAATTAGGCTTAATAAACACTAGGATTTAAACAACCAAACACCCTAACATACAGATTCATCATTTAAAGAGCAACAGGAAAATAAATCGGGCTGTTCTACAGCTAAATCGGCCGATCTGGCTGATGATCAGGCCGATTTTTCTCTCTGGTTAAGGTTTTGTTCAATCAAATCATCCTAAACTAACATATAAGTCCATCCTATCATCACCCAAGCCATAACCATCAACCCATCAGTCCAGAATCACAATAAACTAGCCAATAGTATGCATACAAAGGTCCAAAATCATCATACAAGCATACATGGTTCTCATAGATGAATAATGAAAGATAAGCAAGTAAAATCAATAAATCTCAGCTGAATCTAAGTTGTAGCAAGACTTACAAACTCTAAATGAAGATCCAAAACGTTCCTAACAATCCTTGCAATAGTTCTTCAATCCAAGACTCCAAAAATAACTCAAGATCACTCAAAACCTCACTATCACTCTTAGAATCGTGTTCTCCTTCTTCCTTCAATCCTTGGGAGTTTTTCTTCTCCTCCCAATCTTCCTCCGATGGATGAGCTGTCAATGAGAGAATGTGGGAGAGGAGAGATGCCCAGCAACAGCTTGCAGGACCACTTATATTCTCCACCAAGAGTAAGGCCGGATCAAGAGATCGTGGGACACGTGACTTAAGCTGTCAAAGGCAGAAAAATCGACCCAGAGGAATAAATCGGCCGATTTTCCTGGCAGTTGGTCCGATTTTCTTCAGCAGAAGCATGCTATGATCGTCTAGCCATGAGTTGCTCCATTGCTTGCACCAATAGTGGTCTTTGTGTCCTTTGTTGCTCCAATTATGCTCCTTCAAAGCTTTGGATGTGTACCACCATGAGGCTTGACCCTCGAATGTATCGATTAATGTCCAATAGATCCCCGAATTACCTACAAAACCGATAAAAGGTCGTGCAGACGTCTTTTCTAGAAATATGCATGAATTGAGCGAAAACGTCATGAACCAATGTCAAACCGTGCATGAATAACGGGAAAAAATATCTAATTATGTGCCTAAACTATCTTCATAAATCACGTTATCAAAATACCCATCCAAAGCTTTGAAGGAGCATAATTGGAGCAACAAAGGACACAAAGACCACCATTGGTGCAAGCAATGGAGCAACTCATGGCTAGACGATCATAACATGTTTTTGTTGAAGAAAATCGGACCATCAATCAGGAAAATCGGCCGATTTTCCTGACTGGGTCGATTTTTTGGCCTTTAACAACTTAAGCCACGTGTCCCACGATCTCTTGGTCCGGCCTTGCTCTTGGTGGAGAATATAAGTGGGCCTGCAAGCTGTTGCTGAGCATTCCCCCTCTCCCACATTCTCTCATTCACAGCTGATTCCATTGGAAGCAAGACTTGGAGGAGGGGAAAACTCTCTCAAATTGAAGGAAGAAGAAGAACACCAAACATAGAGTGATAGTGAGGTTTTGAGTGATTTTGAGTGATTTTCGGAGTCTTTGATTGAGGAACCATTGTAAGGATCGTTAGGAACGTTTTGGAACTTCATTTGAACGGTTGTAAGTCTTACTAAAACTTAGATTCAGCTGAGGATTATTGTTTTTACTTGCTTATCTTTCATCATCCATCTATGAGAACCATGTATGCTTGTATGATGATTTTGGATCTTGATATGCATATTATTGACTAGTTTATTGTGATTCTGGAGTGATGGATTGATGGTTATGGCTTGGGTGATGATAGGATGGACTTATATGTTAGTTTAGGATGATTTGTATGCACGAAACCTAACCCAGGAAGAAAAATCGGCCTGTTCTTCAGGTAAATTGGCCGATTTTTCCATGATCCACCCGATTTTCTTCTCTGTTGATCTTTAATTGATGAATCTGTATGTTAGGGTGTTTTGTTGTTGAAATCCTAGTCTTTATTAAGCTCAATTTAGCTTAGGATCACCTAATGCTATCAACCTAAGTGAGGGAAGAGATCTACCCGATGATTTCCGATCTTAGATACCTAAGATGATGAATTCTAGGTAGTAGTGAGCCTCACAAGCCGCTATTGGATTGAGTGTGCTAGGATTATTGCTTGAGACTTCCCTATTCCGAGACTTACCCGGTAAGGAGAGGGTTGCCCCCTTAAGTAGAGTCCGGTTTGTGTAGAATTCCCTACTTTAACCCCTTGAGACCTACCCGGTAATATGAGTTTGATGCGGGATTAGTGAAGTGAGAGACCTACCCGGTAATTGCTTCCATTAGTAAAACGCCCTTTCCCAACATCGCAGCCTTGTCCTAGAATCTTTAGAACCTTGAGTCCAATGCCATAACCGGAAATCTTGACCTCTAGAATCCATTTTTCTCTCTTTGATCACATATTTGAGTTTGTGTTACTTGTTTGTTTTGCTAGCTTGAGTTGTTAGTTTGATCTATTACTTTGCATGAATTGTGATCTTGATTGATCATCTAAAAACCAAACCAAAAAACATTGAGATTTTCGTTTCTTTATTCCCTTCTTCTTTCTTAGACTAGTTCTACACTATCTATGTTCACTTGTTGATATGATTTCACCTTAGTCTTCGAGTTCGACCTCGGAATACTATCCTTGCTACAAAACGACCCATACACTGTGGGTTCGCTAGGAGTTAGGAGAAATATATCGAGTATAAATTTAAGGCTTTTGCGCATCTATTCCTAGAAGTAACAAGTTTTTGGCGCCGTTACCGGGGACTAGGTCCAGATTGAGTCTATTTTGTGATTGTTTATAGTGTAGATCTTTCTTGTTGCTTTTGATCTCTCTTTGGTTTGTGTCTTTGCTTTTCAGGACATCTCTTAATCTTTAGGTGTATGCGAAGATCTCGTGGCAAGGATTTAGCTCCATTCGATCCCGAACTGGAGAAAACCCTTAGATCTACATCCAAGAGCATTAAAAGGGAAAAGAGATGGCCGGAAGAGATCTCCAAGCTGAATTGGATGAGGCTTTAGAGCAAATAAGGCTAAGAGATGAGCTCTTGGAGGAAGAAAGGAGACTTGCCAATGAGAGGCAAGAAGCAACTAGGAGGGAGATTGATGAGATTAGGCAAGCCCTTGTACAAGGAGAGCTTAATCGTTAACAACCTCCACCTCCTCCACCACCACAACCGCAGCCGGCGGCGAATGTTAGGGTTGTGCCCATTGCTATTGAAGAGCCACAAACATTAGGGAGACGTATGGATCCAACACAAAGAGCACACCGTCCGGGTGTGAACTTAGGAGATCCCGCAACCCACAACTACGAGCTCCGTCCTCAAGTTCTACAAATGATCCGGCATAATCAATTTGGAGGGATGGAAGGAGAGTCTCCTCATCAAAACTTGATGAACTATGAGATTTTGATGGAGACTCTTAGACCGCCTAGATTGGAGAGCAACAACCATAAGC
Organism: Fagopyrum homotropicum; assembly: GCA_033239125.1. Lineage (NCBI taxonomy): Eukaryota > Viridiplantae > Streptophyta > Magnoliopsida > Caryophyllales > Polygonaceae > Fagopyrum > Fagopyrum homotropicum. Next base: position 93,984,429 of record BSWB01000002.1, on the reverse strand, counting down.
TTAGGGCTTTCTCCTTCTCTCTAAAGGACAAAGCCTTAGCTTGGTATCAATCTATTCCACAAGGGCGAGTTGGTACTTGGGAGGAGATGACAACCGAGTTTTTGACTAAGTTCTTCCCACCTTCCAAGACTACCGAATTAAGAAGGAAGATCAATGCCTTCGTGATGAAGGATAGGGAGAGTTTGTTCAAGTCTTGGGAGAGGTTCAAAGACCTTCTCCTAGATTGTCCACACTATGGTATACCAAAAATTGAGCTATTGGAGATCTACTTCAAAGGACTTGATGAAGATAGCCAATTCAAGCTCCAATCTCTTTCCGGTGGGACTTTCATGGAAAAGCATGTGGATGAAGCTTGGGAGTTTGTAGAGAAACAAGCTCTAGTGATTGAGAAATACTCCCATAGGAAGAGTGAAGGGAGAAAGGCGGGAGCATATTAGGTGAGTGAAGTCACCATGAGTAATTTCAAGCTTGACGCCATCAACAACGAGCTAAAGTCTTTGAGGGAGTTGTGTGCTACAACTTTGAAGAACCAAGCAACTCCCCAAGTGCAAGTGCAAGCTAATTTGTCTTCCAAGGAGGAAGATGTGAATTACATGGGAAGGGGCAATTACAACAACTACCAAGGCCCAAGGAACTTCAACAACAACCGGCAATTCAACAATTACCGGCCTAACCACAACCATCCCGGGTTTTCCTATTCTAACCCGGATGGAGCCTTGAACACTCCCGCTTCCACAAGCACAACTCCACCACCAAAAGCTTCACAAGAACCTCCACCCGGATTTACTCAACCTCCAAAGGATAGAACCGAAATGATGTTTGAGCAATTGCTTGGAAGGTTGAGTGGTCTTGAGAGCATGGTGACTTCTATTTCTAAAGCTCAAAAGGTTTTAGAAGCACAAGTATTCCAAAAGGCGGGTGAAGCTCATAGAGATCCGGGAAAGCTTCCCGGAAGATCCGAAGATAACCCAAGAGGCCAAGTGTTGGCTATTACTACAAGGAGCGGGTTAAGCATGAAGGATCCCTTACCTAAGGGAAATGACAAAGGGAAGCAAGTGGTGAATGAAGAAGAGCAATTGCAAGAAGATGGAGGGAAGAGCAAGGATGTTGAGCCAACATATGTGGCACCGCCTCCATACAAGCCACCACTACCGTTCCCACAATCACGAGCTAGAGCTCGCTTGGACAATCACTTTGGTAAATTCCTTGAACTTATGTCTAAATTGCATATTAACATTCCGTTCATGGATGCTATTTTAGGTATGCCGGTGTATGGCAAGTTCTTGAAGGAAATACTCTCCAACAAGAGGAAGTTGGAGGAGTATGGGGAAGTAAGGATGACAAAGAGATCCTCGGAGTTGATTCAAACGATGAAGGAGGAGATGCCTCCTAAGATAGGAGACCTGGGATCCTTTTGTGTGCCAATCGGAGTGGGAGAAGTGAAGTATGACGCCCTATGTGATCTTGGGGCAAGTGTAAGCATCATCCCGCTTGCACTTTGCAACAAGGTTGGGCTAGGAGAGCGAAGGCCGGTCAAGATGACCCTTTACATGGCGGTCCGCTCAATCACTCATCCAGTTGGAATCTTGGAAGACATTCCGGTGCAACTAGGGAAGTTCTATGTGCCCATAGACTTCGTTGTCTTGGATATCCCGGCGGATTATCCGGTTCCTATCATCTTGGGGAGACCTTTCCTAGCTACTTTCGGATGTTTGGTGGATTGCAAGAATGGGGTTCTCTCTTTCAACATTGGGGAAGAGAACATCAAGTTTAATTTGTCCATAATGGTGAAAGGGCCAACTCTAGGTGAAGATGTCTTCAACATTGTTGAGGGAGAGGAGTCTAGAGAGGTTGTGAGCTCAATCTTGTTTAAGGATCCACTTGAGAAGGTTCTTAGCTCAAGCTTGATGGAGGAAGGAGTTGAGGAGAGTAAGAATGAAGTAATCAAGGCCTTGAATGCTTTGGACGAGCTACCAAGTGTTGGATTTGAAGTCCTAAAGGAAGAGAAAATCACCCAGAAAAATCGGACTGGGGGGGCCAGATCGGCCGATTTTTGGACTTATACTGAAGTTTCGTCCAGTTCTGCAAATACAGAAACTCAGATCGACCTACCCTCAGGAAAATCGGCCGATTTTTCTGACTGGGCCGATTTTCCTGAGTCTTTTCAGCATCAACCAATTGATTATGAGCAATCATCAAGGGACTTAGGGGAGGCTTCTATGGCTTTGCAATCATCTCAACCTACATTGTATGGATCGTCTCCAACCGAAAAAGGTCCTCCTCAACTTGATCTTAAACCTCTTCCTTCTCATTTAAAGTATGCTTTCCTTGGTTCAAATTCTACTTATCCGGTGATTGTGAATGCATCTTTGAATGACGATGAGCTTAATAGATTGTTGAATGAATTGAAACTGCATAGAAAGGCAATAGGATACACCATTGATGACCTTGTTGGCATTAAGCCCTCTTTGTGCATGTATAAGATAATGATGGAAGATAACCATAAACCCTCTATTGAACATCAAAGAAGATTGAATCCTATAATGAAAGAGGTAGTTAAGAAGGAGATCATAAAGTTCCTAGATGCGGGAATCATTTACCCTATTCCGGATAGTAAATGGGTTAGTCCCGTACATGTGGTTCCTAAGAAGGGTGGGATGACCGTAGTAACTAATGAGAACAATGAACTAATCCCAACAAGGACGGTTACGGGATGGAGGATGTGTATTGATTATAGGAAGCTTAACATGGCCTCTAGGAAAGATCACTTCCCCCTTCCCTTTATTGACCAAATGCTAGAGAGGTTAGCTCAACATTCTCATTTTTGCTACTTAGATGGCTATAGTGGATTCTTCCAAATCCCTATCCACCCCGATGACCAAGAGAAAACAACTTTTACATGTCCATGGGGAACTTTTGCATATAGGAGAATGCCATTTGGGTTGTGTAACACACCCGCCACCTTTCAAAGGTGTATGATGGCCATATTTTCTGAATATATTGAGAATATCATGGAGGTGTTTATGGATGATTTTTCCGTTTATGGATCTTCCTTTGATGATTGCTTAGCTAACTTGTCATTAGTACTTAAGAGATGTGAGGAGACAAATCTTGTCTTGAATTGGGAAAAATGCCACTTTATGGTAAGTGAAGGTATTGTGTTGGGACACTTGGTGTCCAACCGTGGCATTGAGGTTGATAGGGCCAAGATTAAAACGATAGAGAAGTTGCCACCACCTACCTCGGTGAAGGGGGTAAGGAGTTTCTTAGGGCATGCCGGTTTCTACCGGAGGTTTATAAAAGACTTCTCTAAAATTTCTAAGCCTCTTACTAACCTACTAATGAAAGATATTGAGTTTGTTTTCTCCAAGGATTGCCTTGAGGCGTTTTGTAGGTTGAAGAACGCCTTGATCTCCGCACCTATCATGCCACCTCCGGATTGGAGTCTACCGTTTGAGATCATGTGTGATGCAAGTGATGTAGCCGTTGGGGCTGTTTTAGGACAAAGGAAAGATGGGCGTACACATGCCATCTATTATGCTAGAAAGACGCTAGATGATGCCCAACTTAACTATGCCACAACCGAGAAAGAGTTGCTAGCGGTGGTTTATGCCTTTGAGAAGTTTCGGTCATACCTTGTTGGAGCGAAGGTCATTGTTTATACGGATCATGCTGCGATCCGTTATCTCCTTACAAAGAAGGATGCCAAGCCTAGGTTGATTCGGTGGATCCTTCTCCTTCAAGAATTTGATTTGGAGACCCGGGACAAGAAGGGGTCCGAAAATTCAGTGGCGGATCACCTTAGTAGACTCCCACCATTAGAGCTTGAGAGAGATGACATCCCGATTGATGACTCATTCCAGGATGAGCAATTGCAAATGGTGGAGGAGTGCTTGTTCCAAGTGTCTAGAGGAAGTGAACCATGGTATGCCGACATTGTGAACTACCTAGTGTGTGAGGAAGTGCCTCCCGGTTTGTCATATGCCCAAAGGAAGAAGTTCTTCAAGGATGTGAGGCACTACTATTGGAGTGAACCACTTTTGTTCAAAAGAGGGCCGGATGGAGTGTTTAGAAGATGCATACCGGAGGATGAGGTGGAGAGTGTGATCCGCCATTGTCATTCCTTGCCATGTGGAGGGCATGCTAGCTCACTCAAGGCATGTGCTAAGGTGTTGCAATCGGGCTTCTTTTGGCCAAGTTTGTTCAAGGATGTACAAAGCTTTGTGGTAGCTTGTGATGCTTGCCAAAGGACGGGCAACATCTCAAAGAGGAATGAGATGCCTTTGAACAACATATAAGAGGTAGAGATATTTGATGTGTGGGGTGTGGACTTAATGGGACCATTTCCTTCTTCATGTGGCAACCTCTACATCCTATTGGCGGTAGATTATGTTTCGAGGTGGGTGGAGGCAATCGCCTCTCCCACAATTGATGCAAGGTTGTAGTGCGGTTCTTCAACCGAGTGATCTTCCCTAGGTTTGGAACACCAAGGGTGATCATAAGTGATGGAGGAAAGCACTTCACTATTAGGAACTTTGGAACACTTTTGGCTAAGTATGGGGTGACCCATAAGGTGGCAACACCTTACCATCCCCAAACTAGTGGCCAAGTGGAGATCTCCAACCGGGAGATAAAAGGGATACTTGAGAAGACGGTCTCTAGGACGAGAAAAGATTGGGCTATGAAGCTCGATGATGCCTTGTGGGCTTATAGGACCGCTTTCAAGACACCAATTGGCACCACTCCTTACAAGTTAGTCTATGGCAAGTCTTGCCACCTTCCGGTGGAGATGGAGCATAGAGCATATTGGGCCATAAGGTGGCTGAATTTTGACCTCAAGGAGGCCGGTGAGAAGCGGTTGCTAGACATGAATGCCCTTGAGGAGATCCGGTTGGATGCTTATGAGAATGCCCGGATTTACAAGGAGAGGACCAAGCGTTGGCATGACAAGCGCCTCATCCCAAAAGAGTTGAGTGAGGGTGACTTAGTGCTTCTCTTCAACTCGAGGTTGCGGCTCTTCCCCGGGAAGCTCAAGTCAAGATGGACGGGTCCCTATGTTGTGAAGAAGGTCTTTCCTCATGGAGCGGTAGAGATAGGAGGAGATCATTGTGGCAATTTCAAGGTGAATGGGCACCGTTTGAAGAAGTACATCCCAGAAGCCCCGGTGGAAGTGATTGCCCCACTTCACCTTGAGTGAAACGCTCCTGAATTTGGTCAAGCTAATGACCTTAAAGAAGCGCTTAATGGGAGGCAACCCATTGGTACATATTTTTCCCTTTCGTTTTTTCTTATTTTTGTTTGATCTTACTCTTGGTGTGCTTTGTTTTTCTTTTGTGTTTTTGAGTGCTAGATCTTGTTGATTGTCATGTGTGATGAGATGTTGGAAGTCATGTGAAAACCTCATGGAACTGTTGAAGGTACAAGATCCAAGCACAAGGACGAGGAGGAAATAACGCAGAAAAATCGGCCTGTACTTCAGCCAGATCGGCCGATTTACTGGGCAGTTGGGGCGATTTTTCCTCTGTAAAGGAAAGTGATGATCTCCAATCAAGCATGGGTGGAGCGGACGTGGAACTTGGACGGCTTGCGGTGCCAAGCGCGGGTTCCGACACGATAATGAACATCGAGAACTCTCTACCATCCTTGATCGATCATCCACCACCATCATTCGATGTGAACCGAAATACCAAAGCATCACCAATTTTACATTGTGAGGACTCTCTTTCACTTCTTTGTTTAGTTTTCACATTGGGGACAATGTGTTTCTAAGTATGGGGTGGGGTTTTCATGATCACTTGCATGATTAGCATCTAGGATAGTTTAATATTGTCACACGTTTCATTATGTCTTGCATTGTACATACATATTTCGAAAAATAAAAAAAATCAGAAAATTTTAAAAATTTTAGTGCTTCTAAGCTTGGGAATGACCCTTATGATGAAATTGTCTTGTGAATTGGCTATGGATGGCCTTATGTGTTGAATAGATGAACGCATATGTGGACTTGAAGTACTTATCTTGAATCCCATGTGTGAATTGTGATCATGAATGTTTGCCTTGATTGGATTGAGGATTGATAGTCGAAATTACATGCTAGTTCTTGCACATCATTTAGGAGTGATTAAGGCAATTCATCTTTCTCTACTTCTCATCTTGATCATGTTGTTTGAGCACCTCAATTGATGAAAAATTTGACCTCTTTTGACCCATCCGGGAATAGGAGCATGCTAGTGTGTTGATGTGTGTGAAAAGCAAGTGTGGGGTGAAGTTGTTGATGAATGAATGATGTGAATGAAGTGCTGAATTTGTTGTGAAAAGTGTAGAAAAACAATATAGGTTTGGGGACGTTGGTTTAAATGACAAGTAACTCGGCACACTTCACATAATCGGGTGTTGGTGCCTTGCCAAAGTCAAATAAACCGATAGTCCTAACGAGCTTTGGTATGTGTGCCCGGTGTGGATGAACCTCGAAAAATAGAAAAAGCCCGAGGATGGCTAATCACCAAGGTTTCGGCTTTTGTACACCAATGCCATTGTCTCAAAAATAAGTGAAAAAGAAAAGAAAACAAAGAAAAGATGGAGAAAATTTTACACTTATTGGGAAGTTGAGAAAAAACAAAATTGTGGAGTTAGTTCCTTTCCCGGATTAGCATCACATGACCTAAAAAACTCCCACCTAATTACAACGTTTCTTAGCCTCTTCTTTCCTAAGTCCTTGTGACCTAAATGCATGTGTGTAAGACTTAGTGATCTAGATTGGACATACTCATGATCATCTTGACTTCTTCATTTTCACCTCTCATGCATGCTTTCTAGTTAAGTATAATTGTCTTTCCATGCCTTCATTCATTTGATACATGATTGATTATCCATTGCCATAAAACATGACTATGAAGGTGATCCAATGCTAGATGCACAATTCTAAAAAGAGTTTGCTGTTTTTCTGCATGCATAAATCATGTCATCTCTTAGTCTATAGTTGGATCTTGCTCGAGGACGAGCAAACCTTAAGTATGGGGTATTTTGATAACGTGATTTATGACGTTAGTATAGGCATACATTTATATAGTTTCTCCCGTTATTCATGCACGGTTTGACATTAGTTCACGACGTTTACACTCATTTCGTGCATATTTCTAGAAAAGACGTCTACACGACCTTTTGTCGGTGTTGTAGGTATTTCGGGGGTCTTTTGGACATTAACCGACGCATTCGAGGGTCAAGCCTCATGGTGGTACACATCCAAAGCTTTGAAGGAGCATAATTGGAGCAACAAAGGACACAAAGACCACCATTGGTGCAAGCAATGGAGCAACTCATGGCTAGACGATCATAACATGTTTCTGTTGAAGAAAATCGGACCATCACTCAGGAAAATCGGCCGATTTTCCTGACTGGGTCGATTTTTTGGCCTTTAACAGCTTAAGCCACGTGTCCCACGATCTCTTGGTCCGGCCTTGCTCTTGGTGGAGAATATAAGTGGGCCTGCAAGCTGTTGCTGAGCATTCCTCCTCTCCCACATTCTCTCATTCACAACTGATTCCATTGGAAGCAAGACTTGGAGGAGGGGAAAACTCTCTCAAATTGAAGGAAGAAGAAGAACACCAAACATAGAGTGATAGTGAGGTTTTGAGTGATTTTGAGTGATTTTCGGAGTCTTTGATTGAGGAACCATTGTAAGGATCGTTAGGAACGTTTTGGAACTTCATTTGAACGGTTGTAAGTCTTACTAAAACTTAGATTCAGGTGAGGATTATTGTTTTTACTTGCTTATCTTTCATCATCCATCTATGAGAACCATGTATGCTTGTATGATGATTTTGGATCTTGATTTGCATATTATTGGCTAGTTTATTGTGATTCTGGAGTGATGGATTGATGGTTATGGCTTGGGTGATGATAGGATGGACTTATATGTTAGTTTAGGATGATTTGTATGCACGAAACCTAACCCAGGAAGAAAAATCGGCCTGTTCTTCAGGTAATTCGGCCGATTTTTCCATGATCCACCCGATTTTCTTCTCTGTTGATCTTTAATTGATGAATCTGTATGTTAGGGTGTTAGGTTGTTGAAATCCTAGTGTTTATTAAGCTCAATTTAGCTTAGGATCACCTAATGCTATCAACCTAAGTGAGGGAAGAGATCTACCCGATGATTTCCGATCTTAGATACCTAAGATGATGAATTCTAGGTAGTAGTGAGTCTCACAAGCCGCTATTGGATTGAGTGTGCTAGGATTATTGCTTGAGACTTCCCTATTCCAAGACTTACCCGGTAAGGAGAGGGTTGCCCCCTTAAGTAGAGTCCGGTTTGTGTAGAATTCCCTACTTTAACCCCTTGAGACCTACCCGGTAATAGGAGTTTGATGCGGGATTAGTGAAGTGAGAGACCTACCCGGTAATTGCTTCCATTAGTGAAACGCCCTTTCCCAACATCGCAGCCTTGTCCTAGAATCTTTAGAACCTTGAGTCCAATACCATAACCGGAAATCTTGACCTCTAGAATCCATTTTTCTCTCTTTGATCACATATTTGAGTTTGTGTTACTTGTTTGTTTTGCTAGCTTGAGTTGTTAGTTTGATCTATTACTTTGCATGAATTGTGATCTTGATTGATCATCTAAAAACCAAACCAAAAAACATTGAGATTTTCGTTTCTTTATTCCCTTCTTCTTTCTTAGACTAGTTCAACACTATCTATGCTCACTTGTTGATTCGATTTCACCTTAGTCTTCGAGTTCGACCTCGGAATACTATCCTCGCTACAAAACGACCCATACACTGTGGGTTCGCTAGGAGTTAGGAGAAATATATCGAGTATAAATTTAAGGCTTTTGCTCATCTATTCCTAGACGTAACAATGGACCCCAATCAACAACTGAGGCGTCCTGGAGTTAACCTAGGAGATCCGGCGGACCATGACTACAAACTTCGACCGCAAGTTCTTTCCATGATTCGCCAATGCCAGTTTGGAGGGCTAGAGACGGAATCTCCGCATCAACATCTGCTATTTATAGTGAAGTCGATAATTATCCTTTAGCGAAGTCGATAATTATCCTTTTATCGATCCAATGGCGGGTTGAACCCCCTTCTCCAAACTTCTCGAAATTGGAATAATAGATCTTGAGTATTGTAGGGATAATTATTCCACAATTGCCTCGGAAAACGTGTATTCCTAAGCCATATTTCTTAGCCGTTAAGAAACGAAATAGCGACTCTTTTGTCCGTTTTGTCTTTCCATGTTATTTCATATCTAGGACATGTCCGATGTCCTGATCATTTCTCTCAACTGCATTTTTATTAATTGGAGCTCCCAAATGCTCCAAATAATACCGGAGGGTAAAAATAATTACTGGGGGAAAAAGTAAAAATTTCACCATAAGCCCAAAATTACGCCAGGAACATAACGGTGGGACTTATACTCAACACCTACGCAATCTTCGCGGGTTATATGTCAATTACTATCACTGATTAAGTTAATCAACATTAATTAGAATTCGGAAATCCTAGCTATTACATCATACACCCCTTAAGAAAAAGTTTCGTCCCAAAACTTGAACAATTCCCAAATCCTCTCGGATACGCCGAGGTATAAACACTCTCTCTATCGGAGGTATCACATCTCTCTTCAAACGTATCAACCTATAACACTCTATAACCTCAAAACACGGCATGGAGGAATCACCAACTCCAACAACAAGATCATAACGCTATCCAAAGGCATAGAGGAAAAATCATCTCTAGCCAACTACTAACCACGTCCCAAGGCATGGAGGAAAGCCGTCTCCAGCCAATCGTACCCGTAACACAACTATGTGGAGGAAAACCGTCTCCACTCACACTATGTCCATCAAAGATAGCATGGAGGAAAGAACCATCTCCTACTAATCCTAACACCTACACCGTAGCATGGAGGAAATAACCATCTCCAGCTATACCTATCTCGTACTAGCAAACAAGATCTAACAGATCATATGCACAACTCACAACTAGCACGAAAACACAACATATCACATAAGCACATAGCATAACATACACTCCCTAAGCACCAAAATCTAATCATGGATCCTACATGTGCATCTGTCCCGGCGTAAAAATCTGGATAGTTCCCCTGGATACTATCCTCAGTCTCCCGCGTAGCCTCATCATAGGAATATCCTTCGAATGCATGTGTCTCACACCTCTCTGCCTAGAACCGCAAAAGGTTGTTCAGCAAAAGTGTGATCCGGCTCAACAACTAGATCATCATGACTCACAATGTGCCTCAGATCTGGTATGTACTTCCTCAGCCGAGACACATGAAACATAGGGTGAACACCCTCTAACTTCGATGGTAAAGCCAATCCGTACACTGCTCTTCCAACTCTATCCAGTATCTCGAAAGGACGACCTATCGGGGACTCAACTTTCCCTTTATGCCATAACGTCTGACGCCTCACGTCGGAGATACTCTCAACCAGACATGAGCTCCTACCCTGAACTCTAGAGGTCGACGCCTCCAATCTGCATACGACTTCTGGCGACTCTGTGCAACCATCATCCTTTCTCTGATTAACGTTACTCGAGCTATATCATCCTGAATTTGCTCTGGCGCTAACCCACTGGTACTGCCAGGCTCATCCCCGCATAAAGGTGTATGACACCTATGTCTAAACAATGTCTCATAGGGACCATCCCTATAGATGCATGTCAACGGTCGTGGTATAAGAATTCAACGAGTGGGAGATAAATAGATCGTCCCCGGTACACTTATGGAGTCCCACCATCTGTCTAGTGTACTCCTTTGTTATTTCATTCACTGGCCACGTCTCTCAGTAGAGATGGAACGTGTCGACTTCGTAAATCTGTTACCAATAATCTGGATAACACCAAAACTCTTACTGGGTCTCAATCCTATCACAAGTCCACAGAAAGATCCTCACTTCCACTACAGCACTGGTAGTGGATGAGCTCATCTGCAGGTCAGTAACACTTTAACGTGATCTACTACTTCAGGGTACCTCTTATTCGTACATGGATGTACTAAAGAAGGTGTACTTTGGGTGTACTGTAATCTTCTCCACTCAACTCCGCATAAGCGGTTATACAGACGCAGTTGCGGCACCTCATACTCCTTCTGCTCCGTTAAAGAACTGTGGTGTCTCGCCATGAGACATCATTCCATCAAATTCCCTCAAGGTCAGGCAAGTCCCCTGCTTTTGTTGGACGTCATCCAACAAATCAGGTAGAACCCCTAAAACATGAAACTAACGTCCTTATCAACAGTTGTAGGTCCAACTCTAACCAAGCTAGATCATTCTGCAACCGAGGCTGTACAACAATTCCAACAATCGCCTTCTCTCGAGGCGTCTTCTAGTTCAAGGTATCAGTTACCACATTCTCCTTGCCAGAATGGTACCAAACATCACGATCAAACTCATTGATCAACTCCAATCAACGACGCTGGCGGTTATTCAGCTTATGTTGCATAAAAATATGCTTCAAACTCTTATGATCGGTGGGAATCTAACATGAAATATGACACCGATATTGCCTTCAAATCTGGACACTTGAACTACCACTACTAACTCAAAATCATGAGTCGGGCAGTTCTCCTCATACGTTCTCAGCACCGTAGTCACGTGATTCCCAAAATCTTCTGATTATCACCGAATAGAAGCAGAGTTCAAATGCTTCCTCTACTCTTCAGAACTTCGACATACTACTTCAACCACACACTTATGGTGGTCTTCCTCAGAAGATTCGTAATTGGATGCACAATCACATAAAATCCTTCCTCAAAGCGTTGGTAGCAATCGGCTGGGCCGAGAACTACGCATTCCCTTAATGTTCAGCAACATCATCCACAAGGCATCATACTCACTCCCCGTCACATCAACTATGACCCTGCTGGCAGAACAACATGACCTTGAAGGTTACTTCTGGCATCTCAATTCACATTTAGGGAGCATAGCACACTGGCTTTTATCCCTCAGATTCTGCAAAACCGTCCTCAAATAACCGGTACGTTCCTCTCCGTTATGAGAGTACACCAAACGTCATCAATAAGGTCTACCACCAACTGATCAAGGAAGTAGATGAAGACACTGTCCATCAACTCCTATAACGACTACTAGGACGTTCCTCAACTCAGATGACAACACTACAACTCGTAATGTCCATAACGGGTATGGAATGCTGTCTTATGCCCACACTGCTCTCTCATCCTTAGCTGATGATATCCTAAGCATACGGAAATCTTAAAAACACAATTGCTTCTCTTAGTTGATCCAACAAGTCGTCCATACGTAGCAATGAACGTGCTAGGGCGAACGGAGCCTATCTCAAACCACTCTTCAAATTGCTTCTTCAATTTCTAACAACTCAACAAGCCATATACCTCATAGGCCTTCTCCCAACCAGTCTCGTACCATACTTCAACACAATATCAAAGTCCTCATTCCGCTGAGGCGATAGATTAGACGGTTCAGTAACACGTCTATAAGATCATATACCACTGAAATACTCTTCAGTGTGGAGCTATATCTTTCCTTCATGGCACAACATTAAAAAAAACATCACCCTCTGGTGTTATCAACCTCGCTGCTCATACGACACTAAAGACAACTCACCTCCTCAAAGGTCATAACCTCGGAAAACCTCTACTTAGTCGATCTCAGTAGAGACTATAATAGTCCTCCTACTACTATCTAAACCAACATGATATCTATTCGTCCACCACACATATAAAGACCTTCTCATGCACCTAAGGCATGACAAAGAAGTCTTCAAGCCATACACAAGTCCCTGAACAAAGGGAACAACCACATATCTCGCGTGTACCTAAGACCCGTAACTCGTAATCCTATAAAGCAAGATCTATCTTATATTGTATGCATAGTTAACTATTAACACATGCATCGAAAGACAAGAGGTGCATAACACTCACAACAAACAAAACTCCACTAGGTAAACCATTAACAAGAATGGTACTTGTAACAGCTAACGCCCGAAGCTCTACTGCATATCATTACTCAATCTCAAACCTATGCTCCTCAGGTATCACTGAGGTCATCGTCATAGCCTCCACTTCTACTCTTTCTGCATCGGAAAGAGGAAGGTCTTGATGAGAAGAAACACTACCTTGCTGACAGAAAGGGGCCTGATGGCCTAGTTCACCACAAGTGAAGCAAGCTATCGGTTCCATGGGGCACTCAAAGCGCACATGATTTGGAGAACCACAGTTGAGACATATACGTCTCATCCCTGCCACTAGTACGGGTGGCTCCTCTGCACTGCCCAGCTGAAAGGCTCTACCTTGAGCTCTTCTAGTATCAGTGGTACTCCTACCACGACCCTTACCTCTACTCAGCCTAGGAACGGATTCCTGAGTAGTCGAATGATCTGGAATTCTCTTCTGCCCCCGCGTCTGCTGCTGAGGTGTCTTCTGACCACCTCCCATCACACTAGTAGAAATAAAACTCTGTCGTGATGCCACTTCAGTTTGCTTACAAAAGACAGTTCTATGACCCTGTCTACCACAGGTAAAGCAAGTCACTGGCGATCTTGGACACTATGGTCGTACATGTCCAGGCTTCCCACAATTTTAACAAGTCCTCGGTTCACCTGAAGTCCGTGTGAAACGAGAAGTACTCAAACGTCCACAAGTCGGGCTTGGTTTACAACCCGAATATCCAACCTCGTCTTCTGCTAATTCAACCCGTTGTTTCTTCTTTAATCCAGAAGCTTCAGTTGATCTCACAGATGTTGGTAAATCCGGTGTAGATCTACCCGCTATCGCCGCCTCATATACTTGCTGCATATACTCTTGAAACTCGAATCTACTCATGGAGACACGATCAACCTCTTCAAACTCGTTCTCTGCCATAGGCAACACAACATCGGATACTGGTCCCTGACTTGGCGCTACTGAAGGAAGAGGGGGTGTACCCCTATCTCGTCCCACTACAGATACTGCTCTAGTCTGAGCCATCTGTAGAATATATGACCCTAAACTTATGAGGCTATATATATGCCATATGTATCGATATATATATATATATAATACTCATTATTACATGCATACACATCAGCACATAAAATATATATATATATATATATATATATATATATATATATATATATATATATATATAGAGTTTGACTCCCATGTAAACAACCCATATAGTGTTCAATGAGAACAAATTATATCCGTTAGATCGTTAAATAGATGGCTGAGATTAGACGATATTAAAGGATAAAAAAAATCATGTTTTTAATGGAAGAAGATTTGCCGGACCTGAATCTATATATTCGGCGGTATAGTCACATATATTCGGCGGTATACTCACATATATTCGGTGTTTACACGTTCACATGATAAGAGCGGTTTACATATGAGTCATGATCTATATATATATATATCAACACTGTCGAGATCTTTAGATGGGTGACGATTTCTTTACATACTATCCCAAAACATCCATACTCGCTTAAAACAATAACCTTTTGAAAAGTCAGACCCCATGTGGGTTCTGTTTATTTATCCACTCTACCTTTATGCAGATAGCAAGTGCCATTGTTGTCAACCTAAGGCTCTGATACCAACTCTGTAACACCCCAAATCCGCGGGACTTGGAGTGTCACATTGGGCTAGGATCTCACAATAAATCCTGACCCTAGCTTGACAACAAGTTCACTAGATCTTACAATAAGGCACAAGTAGATTAAAATCAAATACATAAAAGTTGAGTATGATACATCAAAAGAGTTTACAAACTCATAGCCGAGTACAAAACAACAACATAAACCACAACCACAACAGATCTCACATCCCACGCATCCTAATGTACAGAAGTCCTCGGCTTGTCACACCATCTGGCTCACTCTGCAGTATTCCTAACCTGCAAAACACTACAACACGGTATGAAACCGTTAGCTACATCAATGAAAAGCATGAAGGTAATAGCACAACCACACATCAACATCTCAAACATGCAAAGCCACACACATTCATTTATTATCTTTCATTACGTTATTCCATTACTAATTCAACTTCTTTTGTAACACGAGGAGCCTCAAGAACCCCGTCCCATCCAATGTAACACTGGAGTTTTGCATGGGGGTGACCTTCACTCGTCCCCTCCTGTGAGATCATCTTCAGGGCACCTCCTCCTAACCAGCAGGCGGAGACCGGCGGTTACCGCCCGTTATAATACACTTGGGCCAAATAAATGTAATGAATGGTCATCCTAGTCCGGTTTAGGTTATAAATGCACAATCATATGAACACACACAACCATCACAATCATACAATCCACAACTGCACGCTAAGTAAGTCTTATGGACTTACCTGATATACTCGTAACCTGTACCACGTCACAGCTTCCCCTTGGGGAAGTAATAAACGCCAGCAATAGCAAGGCACACACAATCACATACTGCAAAGGTTAGGAGACTCGTCTCACTAACCACAACCAACCTATATCTCAAATCTAAACCTCAGATCCTCAACACATTCATAAATGCCTAAGACATATCCTCAACATAACATCTCATCATACTCGTACACATACTAATCCTTAAAGCCATAACCGATATCCATAACATCATCATGATCCTAAAATCATTTTGATACCTTGCATGCATCTAATCAGTATTCCTATATCTCAAATTTAATCCAAATTTAATTAATTAACCTTTAATTAATTAATTAAATTTCACCACAATAACGTTTTGCCCGCAAACCATTTCTAAACCCACCTATCATCAGATTTCATCAACAAACAACCCATAAACACCAGAATAATATAATGATCATAATGGAATTTCTAATTATCCATTTTGAAAAGCCTAAGGTTGATTTAGGCCAAATCGCAGTACGGAAAACGAATAAATTCATAACTTATTCGTTACTAACCCGATTGACGATCTGAAAGAAGATTCGGAATAACAACGACGCAGGCTACCCATGTACAACATCAAATTCACCGGAATCTGAGCGATGGAACTGTCTTGGTGACATATATGCTCGACCAGGTCTTCATCTGCTCGGAAATGTAGAAACTCGGTACCGATATGAAGAGAATGAAGAGAGGAATCCAAAAACTCAAACGGAATTGAAATCGGATTAGAAACGGAGAGTAGATATGAGTTTGAAGTTTGAGAGAAATCAGGAAACGTGAAAGGAAATGAATTACTAAACGATTTTCCGCTATTTATAGTGAAGTCGATAATTATCCTTTAGCGAAGTCGATAATTATCCTTTAGCGAAGTCGATAATTATCCTTTAGCGAAGTCGATAATTATCCTTTAGCGAAGTCGATAATTATCCTTTTATTGATCTTATGGCGGGTTGAACCCCCTTCTCCAACTTCTCGAAATTGGAATAATAGATCTTGAATATTGTAGGGATAATTATTCCACAATTTCCTCGGAAAACGTGTATTCCTAAGCCGTCTTTCTTAGCAGTTAAGAAACGAAATAGCGACTCTTTTGTCCGTTTTGCCTTTCCATGTTATTTCATATCTAGGACATGTCCGATGTCCTGATCATTTCTCTCAACTGCATTTTATTAATTGGAGCTCCCAAATGCTCCAAATAATACCGGAGGGTAAAATATAATTACCCGGGGGAAAAAGTGAAAATTTCACCATAAGCCAAAAATTACGCCAGGAATATAACGGTGGGACTTATACTCAACACTTACGCAATCTTCGCGAGTTATATGTCAATTACTATCACTGATTAAGTTAATCAACATTAATTAGAATTCGGAAATCCTAGCTTACACGAGAGCTCCATTAGAATATCAAAAGAGTGTTATACTCGAGCGTGTGTTACTTTGTGATAACATGAAATATGACCATATTTTAGGCACTTGTTTTGATTGTTTTTCCCTTTTAGTTATGTACATGGAAGAGAGTTTGAAGCATTTATGAGCACATTCACCTATTTTGTCGATATAGAGATCTACACAAGTTTTGTTGTGTTTTTAGGTGAATAAAGGCTTGGATTGGAGCATATATGAGAGAATAGGAGTATTTGATCACGCTAGGCATCAAGAGGATGCATTGGAGAAGCTAAGGAAGGAGCATGATTAGAGAACTTTACGAAACAAAGGCTTTTTACAAAGGAATTTGACAAATCACGACCAAACCAAGAGAACCACGACCTTGGTTTTAGCATTGAGGGCGTGGAAAGTTATGTCGAGAGCAACAAAAAGGTTCCACAACCAGAACCGCGACCGTGGAAATTTACACTAGACCGTGATTCTTATAACGGTTGCCACGTGTTATATTTGCCACGTCAGTGATGGTTATCGGGCTTTTCGTAACCCTACTTGATCCCTATAAGAAGGTTGAAGAAAGGAGAAATTGGGGACTCGCATTGACGGCTGCATACACTATATTTCATTGGAGATTGATTGAGGAAGATTCCATTGCGTACAGGGAAGATCCCGAGAAGGACGCATTTCGAGATTGCGTACTTAGGAAGATCTTAGGGTTTACATTCGAAGGCGGATTGACATCCCGTTTTTCATTGTTCCTAGAGATTGTTGTGAGGATTTCTGTTCCCTATTCCGCTTTCATTGAACACATATACTTATTGTTTGTTTTCGGGATTGATTATTCGATTGTTATTGAGTTTTCGGAGTTTTACCCTTTTTCCTCTTTTAAACTTGATTTTTGATTTAATGATGATGGTTATTGACTAAAACCCTTTAGCAATTATAAGGT
This sequence comes from Fagopyrum homotropicum, assembly GCA_033239125.1. Classification (NCBI taxonomy): domain Eukaryota; kingdom Viridiplantae; phylum Streptophyta; class Magnoliopsida; order Caryophyllales; family Polygonaceae; genus Fagopyrum; species Fagopyrum homotropicum. The sequence continues at coordinate 93,966,713 of BSWB01000002.1, read as the reverse complement.
GAAGGGTTGATAGTTGTGGCTTAGATAATGATAGATTGAACTTAAACAGATTGGACCCTGAGAGTTGCGAGAAACCTCGTCGTCGAGGATTTCCATGGTCTGTTCTTGAGTTCCACGACCGTGGTTCTTCAAGATCCAGCCATGGTTTCCTCTGTCGTATGTCCTTTGCTTTTGCTTTGATCCAAAGTTAAAGGTTTGCTTTGACCTAGCCTTGGTTTACCTTTTCTAGGTAGTAGTGAGACTCAACATCCTCTATTTCGGTTTCGAGTGTTACAACCTTAACCGTTTTGGCTTGTCTTTGATTCCCTTGGGTTTGGGCATGAGTATTTGAGAGTAATTCTTATACTTTGATCCTTTATATAATGCAGCCTCAACAACCTTTATAGAGAGAGCCTTTGGGTGAGATATATGGGTTTGGAACTTCACCGTACATAACCTTACATTAGATATACCTTTGCAATCCCGACTCTCTCCTTACATCTATAGAATATCTTGAATCAATTGCCATAATTTGATACTTGGATCTTTAGAATTATTGTTTTCCCAATATATTTGCAAAGCTTCTATATTTTCTTCCTTGACAACTTTGCAAACTGAATTTGTTCCCCCCCAAATCCCTGAGTTCGATACTCTGGAATTCTTGTTTTACTACGCCGATCCGTACACTGCGGGTTCGCTTTTGCTTAATTTCAGTTTTATAAATTTTAGGACTTTGCGACGCACACTTTTGAGTGAACAAGTTTTTGGTGCCGTTGCCGGGGATTTGGTTTAGGCCAAATTCGGCTCTCGGTTGTCGAGCTTGGGTGTTTTTCTCTTGTTATTTGATTTTTCTTTTTGAGTGATTTTGCAGAATTTTAGGTGTATGCAAAGGTCTAGATCCACGAAAGACCTTGTTCCTTTTAATCCCAAACTTGAGAAGACTTTGAAGCGAAAGTTAAGGGAGAAAAGGATGGCTGAACATAACGAGAGGAATAACCAACAAGAGTTGGAAGAGGCTAGAGCTCAACTGAATAAAAGTGAAAGACTACGTCTTGAGGAGCAAGTTGTTGCTCGGGCTGATCGAGAGAGTAATCAAGCTCAAATTGAGTAGCTTAGGGCGATGATTCTACAAATGCAATTAGATAAAAGCGCCAGATGTAAGAAAGCTAATTCAAATAGATCCATTAGAGTTGAATCATCCGACGATGATGACATGCCGGACCTAGAGGATATTGATCCAATAATCCATCCAATTTGTGAAAATCCTAGAGAATATGTTTATCCTTGCATTCCCGCTAGAGATGTGAGAGCCGCTGATGGCGGGGATGAACAACGAACCCTTGGGCAACAGATGGATCCAATTCAGCAACCACGCCGTTTAGGTGTAAATTTCGGAGGTGAAGACATGCAGGATTTTGGGTTTAGCCCGCAAGTTATTACCATGGTTCGCCAAAGTCAATTTGGTGGAACGGATGCTGAATCTCCACACCAACACTAACAAAATTTCGAGATTCTTATGGAGACAATGAAGCCGAAGAAAGCTGCCAACAACAATTACAAGATAATACCGTTCTTCTTCTCTTTGAAGGACAAAGCTTTGTCTTGGTACCAAGCTCTTCCGGCTGAAAGACTTAACACATGGGAGGATTTGACTTCAGAATTCCTCACCAAGTTCTTTCTGCCATCCAAGACGGCGGAGATGAGAGGTAAGATTAATGCTATTTACATGAAACCTAACGAAAATTTGTTTAAATCTTGGGAAAGGTTTCAAGATCTTCTATTGGATTGCCCACATCACGGCATTTCAAAGATGGAATTATTAGAGATCTTCTACAAGGGGCTGGATGTGGAAACGCAATTCATGCTTCAATCCCTTTCTTGTGGAACTTTCATGGACATGAGAGAGGATGACGCTTGGGACTTCATTGAGAAGCAAGCCCAAGTAATTGAGAGGTATTCCTATAGGAAAGTCGATGATGGGAACCGAAATTCAGGAGATCCAGGAGCAAAGTTAACTCATGTTGCGCAAACTCAAATATTTTCCCTCAATAATGAGATCAAGGAGTTGAAGGAAGTCATAAAAACTAGCCTTCAAAGAACGAAGGAGCAAGATGCTGGCTACCTAGGAAGGGACAATAACCAAGGCAATAGGAACAACTACCGGAACAATAACTGGAATAACAACAACAGGAACTCCAACAATAACATTTGGAGATCTAACCAACAAAACCCCGGTAATCCCTATTCATATGCTGGAAATGCACTAACACCTCCATCTTCTTCTACTCCTTTGAAAAGTGTTACGCTAAGATCGTAATGCGCAAATGGGTTTTAAATTTATAACTTGAACTAATTCCTAACTACCTAGCGAAACCCGCAGTGTACGGGACGTTTGTAGAAGGGTTAGTATTCCGAGGTCGAACACAAAGACTAAGGTGAAATTGATTCAAATTGTGATTGAATTTAGTAAAGATCTAAGTTGAAAGAAAGGAAAGAAATAAAGAAAAGAAAATCTCAAATGCTTTTGGTTGGTTTTTGGTGATCAATCAAAGATCACAATTCATGCAAAGTAAACAATCAAACTAAACTAAGAATCAACACAAATAAACAAGCTAAACAAGATAATGATCAAAGAAAGAAAAGACGGATTCTAGGGGTTGGAAGTTCCGGTTATGGGATAGGACTCAAGTTATCTATTCATTCCTTGGATTAACTATGATATGTTGGGATTAAGTGTTTCTTAAAATGGGATCAATTACCGGGTAGGTCTCATGTTCCAACTAGTCCACTCCTAAGGTCTCATTACCGGGTAAGTCTCCAAGAACCTAAGGATAGGAATTCTACACAAACCGGATTGTTAATTAGAGGTCTAACCTATCCTTACCGGGTAGGTCTTGGAAAGGAAAGTCCTAAACAACTATCCTAGCACAACTTAATTCAATGGCGGCTTATTAGGCTCACCACTACCTAAGGGTTGTTATCTTTAGAATCTAAGAGCAAGGATTACCGGGTAAGTCTCTCCTAACACTTAGTCACTACACTAGGTTACCCTAGGGTAGGTCAAACTCAACAAACACTTAGGATTTCAACATTCTATAGATCTAAGGCAAGATCCTTCGAACTAGGGAAAATCATAGTTTGTTCTACCTAAACCACGGCCGTGGTCAGACAAGAACTACCCGTGATTTCTAACAGCAGCTACGTTCATAAACACAAGTCATCCAAAGGTAAATCTAAGTCCGTCCTATCATAGCCCTAGCCATAATCATCCCTTTCTTACCCTAGAACCACATCAATTTAGCCTACAACATTCATAATAGAAATCGAAACAAACAAACATAAAATCATAACATCCATTGCAAGATAATGAAGGAAAAGAGATGGACAAGTGAACTAAAACAAACCAAGCTGAAAATAGAATTAGAACAACTTACAATCCTTCCAAAGGAAGGTTCAATGATTCATACAACTCTTAGAAATAAAATCCGGAACTCTTCACTACAAAACTATCAAGTGTGTTGATGGTGTGTGTTCTTCTTCTCCTCTTCAATGGAGCTCTCCTTCTTCTCTTTGACACTTTCCTTCCTAGAAAAACTTCTTTTTGTGAGAATATTTCTTGTTAGAGAGAAATGGATAATGGATGAGCTACTCCCCAACTCCCCAGCTGCCTCTCACAGCCCATGAAGGACCACTTTTATAACAAACTTGCATGAGCTGGCCATGAGAGTCGTGGCACAGCTGTCACAAGAATCTGGCAAAATCCACGGTTGATTCCACGGCCGTGGAGTGTCAGAGAACCGTGATTCTGTGCAGAAACTTCGCTTTGGATCATTAAGCTATGGTTTGGTGCATGGCAAGTGTTGGCAAGGCTCCATGAGTCCTCCTTAGCCTTTAACTTGTGTCCTAATGAGTCCGAGGGTATGTCATCTAGATGAACGATCCTCAAACGTGTCGTTTTGCTCCTAAATCTCCCGAAATACCTATAAAACGAGCACAAGTCCGTGTAGACGTCTATCTCGGCAAAATACATGAATTGAGTGCAAAACGTCGTGAACTAGTGCTAACCCATGCATGAATGAGTGAGAAATCTATCTAAATTGTTACCCAAAACTAAGTCATAAATCGTGTTATCAAAATACCCCATACTTAAGGTTTGCTCGTCCCCGAGCAAATTCCCAACTATAGACTAAGAGATGACATGATTTATGTATGCAGAAAAATGGCAAAATCTTTTTGGGTTTGTGCTTCTATTTTTGGATCACCTTCAAAGTCATGTTTCATGGCGAAGGACAAGCAATCATGCATCAAACAAATGAAAGCATGGAAAGACAATTGTACTTAACTAAAAAGTATGCATGAAATGTAAAGATGAAGAAGTCAAGAAGTCCAAGAGTACATCCAATCTAAATCACTAAGTCTTACAAACATGCAAATAGGTCATAAGGTCTTGTGAGATAAAAGGGCCAAGAAATGTAGTGATTTGGGTGGGGATTTCTAGATTATGTGATGCTAATCCGGGAATGGAACTAACTCCACATCCTTGTCCTCGATCAACTTCCCTCAAGTGTATATTTTCCTCTATCTTTTCTTTCTTTTCTTTTTCTTTGACTTGTTTTTGAGACAATGGCATTGGTGTACAAAAGCCGAAACCTTGGTGATTAGCCGTCCTCGGGCTTTTTCTTAGTTTTCGAGGTGCATCCACACCGGGCACACATACCAAAGCTCGTTAGGACTATTGGTTCATTTGGCTTTGGCAAGGCACCAACACCCGATTATGTGAAGTGTACCGAGTTACTTGTCATTTAAACCAATGTCCCCAAACCTATATTATTGGCTACACTTTTCACAACAAATTCAGCATTTTATGCATGATGTTCTTTTCATCAACAACTTCACCTTACACTTGCTTTTCGCACACATCAACACACTAGCATGCTCCTATTCCCGGATTGGTTTAAAGAGGTCAATTTTATCTCAATTGAGGTGCTCAAGCAATCATGATTAAGATGAGAAGTAGAGAAAGATTGAATTGCCTCATTCATTCCTAGATGGTATGCAAGAACTATCATGTAATTTTGATCTTTACTACTCAATCCTTTCTAGGCAAACATCATGGTCACAAATCATTCATAGAATTTCAAGAGAAGTAGTTTAAGTCCACATATGCGTTCATTAATCCTAACACATGAGGCCATCCATAGCCAATTCACAAGACAAGATTCATCATTAGGATCATATCCAAGCCTAGAAAGCACAAAATTTTTTTAAATTTTCTGAATTTTTATGGGATTTTCGATTTAAGTATGTACAATGCAACACACTAGCATGCTCCTATTCCCGGATTGGTTTAAAGAGGTCAATCCTAACACATGAGGCCATCCAAAGGATCATGCAAACCCCACCCCATACTTAGAAACACATTGTCCCCAATGTGGTATACAAGTAAAGAGAGTGAAAGAAGGTTCTCACAATGTAAAAATGGTTTGTTATGGTATTTGGGATTGCTCAATAGTGAATTGACGTTTGATGATCCTATCAACCATGGTAGAGAGCTCTAAACATCCATCAAAGCTTCGGGACCCGCGCTAGGCACCGCTAGCCGTCCAAGTTCCGCGTCCGCTCCACCCATAATTGATGAGGGTTTCATCATCACCATTCCTATGTCAAGCAAGGCTTCCAATGCCACTAATGTTCTAGCACACACACAAAGTAGACAAAACACACACAAAGATAGAAAAATCTAGAAACAAAAGCAAATTAAGAAAAGAAAAACGTTACCAATGGGTTGCCTCCCACCAAGCGCTTCTTTAAGGTCATTAGCTTGACCAAACTCGGGGGGCGTCTACTCAAGGTGAAGTGGGGCAATTATTTCCACCGGAGCTCGCGGGATATACTTCTTCAACCGGTGCCCATTCACCTTAAAGTTCCCACAATGTTCCCCTCCTATCTCAATGGCTCCATGGGAAAAAATCTTCTTTACTACATATGGCCCGGTCCATCTTGATTTGAGCTTTTCGGGAAAGAGCCTTAGCCTTGAGTTGAAGAGAAGGACAAGATCTCCTTCACTCAACTCCTTGGGGATGATCCTCTTGTCATGCCATCTTTTGGTTCTCTCTTTGTAAATCCGGGCATTCTCATAAGCGTCCAACCGGATCTCCTCGAGGGCATTCAATTCAAGCAATCTCTTTTCTCCCGCCGCCTTGAGATCAAAGTTTAGCCTCTTAATGGCCCAATAAGCTCTATGCTCCATCTCTACCGGAAGATGGCAAGACTTGCCATAGACCAACTTGTAGGGAGTGGTGCCAATCGGTGTCTTGAAGGCGGTTCTATATGCCCATAAGGCATCATTGAGCCTCATAGCCCAATCCTTTCTAGTCCTAGACACCGTCTTCTCAAGGATGGCCTAGATCTCTCGGTTGGAAATCTCCACTTGGCCACTAGTTTGGGGATGGTAAGGTGTTGCCACCTTGTGAGTCACCCCATACTTGGCCAAAAGCGCCCCAAAATTCCTATTGGTGAAGTGCTTTCCTCCATCACTAATAATCACCCTTGGTGTTCCAAACCTAGGGAAGATCACCCGGTTGAAGAACCGCACCACCACCTTGGCATCATTTGTAGGAGAGGCGATTGCCTCCACCCATCTTGACACATAGTCCACCGCCAATAGGATGAAAAGATTTCCACATGAAGAAGGGAATGGTCCCATGAAGTCCACACCCCACACATCAAATATTTCGACTTCTTGGATGTTGTTCAAGGGCATTTCATTCCTTCTTGAGATGTTGCCCGTCCTTTGGCAAGCATCACATGCCGCTACAAAACCTTGCACATCTTTAAACAAGTTAGGCCAATAAAAACCGGATTGCAATACCTTTGCACACGTCTTGTGTGAGCTAGCATGGCCTCCACATGGTAAGGAGTGACAATGCCGGATCACACTCTCTACTTCATCTTCCGGTATGCATCTTCTAAACATCCCATCCGGGCCTTTCTTGAACAAGAGTGACTCACTCCAATAGTAGTGCCTCACATCGTTGAAGAACTTCTTTCTTTGTGCATATGTCAACCCGGGAGGCACTTCCTCACACACTAAGTAGTTCACAATGTCGGCATACCATGGCTCATTTCCTCTAGACACTTGGAACAAGCATTCCTCCACCATTTGCAATTGCTCATCTCGGAATGAGTCATCAATTGGAATGTCATCTCTTCCAAGCTCTAACGGAGGCAATCTACTAAGGTGATTGTTAGCATGAAATATTGTGATATTTTAGGCACGTTTTCTAAACGTATTTGATTCATATTGATAGTCTTTGATTGAACTTTATGCATATGTGAGCTAGTATTACCTATATTGTCGATATGGATGTCTACACTAGTTCTATGTTGATTATAGGTGATTTGGAGCTATTTCCGAACGGAAACGAGCAAAGGAGAGTTGAGTTGATTTGTCCATAGATTGAGGACACTCTTTGGAAGCAATTTGGAGTCTTAGTTTGAGGAATGCACGAGTTTAGGGAAGAATCACGTTCTTGCCCTAAATTACGCCCTAAAATACGGCCGTATCACAAACCACGTTCAGAATTACGGCCGTGGATTTGAAGTCAGAAATCCATGTTCATTCCAGGGGATTACACGGCCGTGGAACATATGTTGCAAACCGTATTTGTTTCCACGCTCTAAATTACGGTCGTGGAACACTTCCACGACCGTGATCTTGGCAAATCTTTTCGCCACACTTTGAAGCCACGATCTTTTAAAGATTGGGCCGGGCCGACATTTTGCCCTACACTATAAAAAGACGGACGAAGCAAGATTTCGTCACCTTGGCTACTATCTTCGCACACCTTCGCTACCCGTTTGCCCTCATTGATCGCCGCTTAGACGCGAAGACGCTTTGCTTAGCTTGCTTGGAAGCAATTGACATCTCTTTGAAGAGATCGAAGTTCGTGTTTGGAATTCCTCTAATCTCACACTTTTGGTGGAGATTGCTGTTGAGATCTCCGGATTTGCGGAAGATCGTAGTTCTTGGAAGATTTTGCAAGAAGATCTCTCTTCTTGATTAGGTTCGATTTGGAAAACGGATTGACATCCCGTTTTCTTTTCTTTCCTAGGGTTACGATTATTTGTTCTATTGTGAATCTTTTGACATTGCTTATTCTCTTTGTGACTTTGAGATTGAATTGAAGATTATTGAAAGTTCTTGAAAGTTTTCATCTTTTTATCTTTTAATTCTTGAATTGATATCAATATGACTGTTATTGGCTAAAAACCCTAAACAATTCTAAGGTGAAGGGTTGATAGTTGTGGCTTAGATGATGATAGATCGATCGCAAATAGATTAGACCCTGAGAGTTAGAGAATTATCGCCGACAGCCCTAAATTACGGTCTGTTCTTGAGTCCACGGCCGTGGAACCTCAAGAACTAACCGTGATTTCCCTTAAGTCTACAAATCTACTTTTACTTTAATCTAAAGCTAAAGATTTGCTTTAGCTTAGTTTAGACTTGTCTTTTCTAGGTGGTAGTGAAGCCTCAACAACCTCTACCTCGATTGTGAGTGTCACAACCTCAATCGGTTAAGTTAGTCTTGATCCTTGGATTATAAGTTTGGGTATTTGACACCAATTCCCGTCTCTAGAATCTTTCTATATTGAGCCTCAACAACCTGTATAGAGAGTGCCTTGTAGGTGGGTTATATAAGGTTCTTGGAACTTCACCGTACGATTACCTTACATTAGTATACCTTTGCATATCTCAACTCTGTCTTTACATCATTAAGTATATCTTGAATCGATTGCCACAACTGGACACCTGGATCTTTAGGATTGTTGTTTTCCCAATATTTGCAAAACTCCTATATTTATTTGCTTGATAACCTGCAATCGAGTTCGTTCCCCCCAAATCCCTGTGTTCGATACTCTGGAATTCTTGCTTAACTATATCGATCCGTACACTGCGGGTTCGCTGCTTGATTCTAGTTTTATAAATTTAAAGCTTATTTGCACACACCTCTAGGGGCGAACAAGTTTTTGGTGCCGTTGCAGGGGATTTGGTTTAGACCGAATCCGGTAGCCGGTTGTCAAGCTTGGGAGCTTGCTCTCGTTATTTGATATCTCTTTGAGTGCATGCGCAGGTCTAGGAACACCGCAGATCTCTTACCTCTTGACCAAGAGCTAGAGAAAACCTTGAGGCAAAAGTGCAAGGAAAAGAAGATGGCCGAAGAACACGAACGTGATCTTCAAACGGAGTTGGCGGAGAAGGAAGCTCAACTCCGATGGAATGAGACTCTCCGCCAGGATGAGATGGATCGTCATCAATCTCAAGTTAACGGTCTACAAGACATGATCGTCCAAATGAGGATAAAGATGAGCGACCTTGAGGATAAGGTAAGCAAGAAGTCCCTAAGAAGGAGATCAAGGTCTAGAAGAAAAAGCCACTCATCCGCTGATGATAGTGACTCTTCCATGCCACCGTTAGAAGAGATTGATCCCACGATCAATATGAATCCTTTCCATCCACAAGGAGCTGCTAATCGCCGCATTCCACCTAGGAATGTGAGAGTCGAACGTGTGGATAATGAGCCAAGAACTCTTGGCCAGCGGATGGATCCAACACAACAACCACGCCGCTTGGGTGTGAAATTTGATGCTGAAGATGTGCAAGGGTTTAGCTTTAACCCTCAAGTTATCACTCTTGTTCGCCAAAGCCAATTTGGCGGTACAAGTGCCGAATCTCCACACCAACACTTGCAAAACTTTGAGTGTATGATGGAGACGATGAGACCGAAGAACGCTACTACCAACACCTATAAGCTCAAGCCTTTCTTTTTCTCTTTGAAAGGGAAAGCGTTGTCTTGGTATCAAGCTCTTCCCAATGGGAAACTAGACACGTGGGAAGACCTTTCCGCGGAGTTTCTCACTAAATTCTTTCCGCCCTCCAAAACGGCGGAACTTAGAGGTAAGATTAATGCTTTTTCCATGAGACCTAACGAAAGTTTGTTTCAATCGTGGGAAAGGTTTCAGGATTTACTCTTGGATTGCCCTCATCATGGCATATCCAAGCTTGCCTTGCTGGAAATCTACTACAAAGGGCTGGATGCGGGAACGCAATTCAACCTCCAATCCCTCTCATGCGGAACATTCATGGACATGAGAGAAGATGACGCTTGGGACTTCATTGAGAAGCAAGCAAGAGTCATAGAGAAGTATTCCCACCGGAAAGTGGAGGGAAACCGTGTGGAGCAAGGAGCGAAGCTCACACATGAAGCTCAAAATCAGATTTTCTCCCTCAACAATGAGATCAAAGAGTTGAAGGAGGCTATCAAGACCAACTTCCCAAAGCAACAAGGGAAGGATGTTGGTTATTTGGGCAACAACAATGGCGGCAACAACAATAACCGGAATAACAACTGGAATGGAAACAACAACAACCGGAACAGCGATTGGAACAACAATAGGGGTTCAAACAACAACAATTGGCGCTCCAATCAACAAAGTTCCGGTAACTCTTACCCTTCCAACTCAAATTCACTAACTCCACCTCCCTCTTCCTCTACTCCTTCGAAAAGCCAGGGGCAATCATCTAATGGAGGAAACACTTCGGGGAAGGAGAAGTCCGATCCCATGTTGGAAACAATCTTGGGAAAGCTTCAAGGGTTGGAGAACCGCCTCATCAAGGTTGATGATCAAGTCTCTAAGGTTGACAAAGCTCAAAAAGTTTTGGAAAACCAATTGTTCAACCACGCGGAGGAAGTTCCTAGAAATCAAGGGAAACTTCCAGGAAAAACGGAGGACAACCCTAAGGGAAGGGTTATGGCGATTACAACTAGGAGCGGAGTGACTACCACCGATCTGCAGCCTACGTTCGTTGAAGTCCCCGTAGAGAAGGACAAAGGGAAGGGGAAGGAGAAGGAAGATGTCTATGTTCCTCCTCCAGCTTACAAACCTCCCCTACCATTCCCTCAATCTAGAGCGCGAGCACGCCTAGACAAACAATTCGGTAAGTTCATAGAACTCATGAGCAAGCTGCATATTAATATACCCTTCATTGATGCTATTGTACGTATGCCGGCTTATGGCAAGTTCTTGAAGGAGCTTCTCTCTAACAAGAGGAAGCTAGAAGATTTCGGTGAGGTCAAGATGAGTTCGGATTCTTCTGATCTCATCAAGACTATGAAGGAGAAAATGCCCCCAAAGTTGAAGGATCCGGGGTCATTTTGCATTCCCATTGGAGTGGGAGATGTCACATACGACGCTTTATGCGACTTGGGAGAAAGTGTGAGCATCATACCACTTGCATTATGTAGGAAGATCGGTTTAGGAGATCCTAAACCGGTCAAGATGACGTTATACATGGCGGATCGATCCATCACTCGCCCCGTCGGTATTGTAGAAGACGTCCCGGTCAAGTTAGGCAAATTCTTTGTCCCCATTGATTTTGTCGTGCTTGACATTCCTGCAGATAGTCCGGTCCCGATCATACTCGGAAGACCGTTTCTTGCAACTTCCGGCTGCATGGTCGATTGCAAGAATGGAAGACTCGCTTTTGATATTGGAGAAGAGAAAGTAGAGTTCGTTCTTTCCACTCTAGTAAAGGAGCCAATCTTTGATGAGGATATTTACGATATCCAAGATGAAGAAGGTTTGTCTAGGGAGGAGGTAAGTGCGATTCTCTTTAACGATCCTTTACAAAAGGTTATCACTATGAGTCTAACCAATGTAGGGGAAGAAGAAGAGTGCAAAGAGGAAATTGAAGCCTTAGAAGCACAAGAAGAGATACATGAAGTGGAGTTTGAAAAACTCCACGATGAGGCTGAGAATGTAAGAATCCACGGCCATACCTTGTATTCCACGACCGTGGATTTCACAACCAAAATCGACCTTCATTCCAGGGGATTACACGGTCGTGGAACACATGGGGAGGCCGTAATTCTGACCGTGGAAGAGGGTGATCGGCCTACTTCTTCAACTTCTTTTGATTCTTCTCCAAACCACTCAACAACCTTAGAAACTTCTAAGGAAACGTCGGATGCCTCTCAAGCACCATTGGAAGCTCCGAAAGTGATGGAACTCAAACCACTTCCTACTCATCTAAGGTACGCTTTTCTTGGATCTAATTCTACCTTTCCGGTCATTGTTAGCTCCGAACTAAGCATAGATGAACATGAACAGCTCATGATAGTCCTTAGGAAACATAGAAAAGTCATAGGTTACACTATCGAGGACTTAGTAGGAATTAAACCCTCCCTATGTATGCATAAGAGACTAATGGAGGAGGATTTTAGAACTTCAAGACAACCTCAAAGGCGGTTGAATCCGACCATGAAGGAGGTTGTCAAGAAGGAAATTCTTAAACTTCTTGATGCAGGTATCATCTATCCTATCTCCGATAGCAAATGGGTGAGTCCAGTTCAAGTAGTTCCGAAAAAGGGAGGAATGACGGTCATCACCAACAAGAAGAACGAACTCATTCCTACCCGAACCGTGACTGGATGGCGAATGTGCATAGACTACCGCAAGCTCAACAACGCAACGCGGAAGGATCACTTTCCATTGCCATTCATCGATCAAATGCTTGAAAGGTTAGCACAACATACACATTTTTGCTACCTTGACGGTTATAGTGGTTTCTTTCAGATTCCGATACATCCGGACGATCAGGAGAAGACCACATTCACGTGCCCTTGGGGTACGTTCGCTTATAGGAGAATGCCGTTCGGGCTTTGCAACGCCCCAGCCACCTTTCAACGGTGCATGATGGCCATCTTCTCCGAGTACGTAGAGGAAATCATGGAAGTCTTCATGGACGACTTCTCTGTATACGGTTCCTCTTTTAACAATTGCCTCTCTAACCTTTCTCTTGTTTTACAATGTTGTGAAGACACTAACCTAGTTCTTAATTGGGAAAAGTGTCAATTCATGGTTAAGGAAGGAATCGTATTAGGTCACTTAGTCTCTAGTAGAGGGATAGAGGTAGACAAAGCTAAGATAGAGAAAACTTCCTCCCCCAATTTCGGTGAAAGGGATAAGAAGTTTCCTAGGACATGCTGGATTTTATAGACGCTTCATTAAGGACTTTTCTAAGATATCAAAACCTCTCACTAATCTATTGATGAAAGATGCGGTTTTTGAGTTTTCGTAGGAATGTTTAGATGCGTTTAACACCATTCGGCAAGCTCTAATTTCAGCACCTATTATCCAACCCCCGGATTGGACTCTCCCCTTCGAGATTATGTGCGATGCTAGTGACGTAGCCATTGGAGCTGTTCTTGGGCAACGAAAGGAAGGGCGAACCCATGCCATATACTACGCTAGCAAGACGCTAGACGAAGCTCAGCTCAACTACGCCACTACAGAAAAAGAGTTTCTAGCCATTGTCTACGCTATTGACAAGTTTCGCTCTTATCTTGTAGGTGCAAAGGTGATTGTCTACACGGATCATGCTGCGATCCGGTACCTCCTTGCGAAGAAAGACGCGAAGCCAAGGCTAATTAGATGGATTCTTCTCCTACAAGAATTCGATCTTGAGATCCGCGACAAGAAAGGTTCAGAAAATTCTGTTGCGGATCATTTGAGTAGCCTCACACATCTAGAGGACGACCATCTACCCATTGATGACTCCTTTCCGGACGAACACCTACACATCATAGAGGAGTGCATCAACGAGATCTCCAAAGGTAACGAACCATGGTTTGCTGATTTTGTTAACTATTTGGTTTGCCAGGAGATACCACCCGGACTATCCTACGCACAAAGGAAAAAGTTCTTTAAGGACGTCCGGGAATACTATTGGAACGAGCCTCTCCTCTTCAAGAGAGGTCCGGATGGCATCATTCGGCGATGTGTGCCGGAAGACGAGATGCAAAGTGTCATCCGCCATTGTCATTCACTACCTTGTGGAGGACACGCTAGTTCGAACAAGACTAGCGCAAAGGTATTGCAATCTGGATTCTATTGGCCTACTTTATTTAGAGATGTGCAATCCTTTGTCTCTTGCTGCGATGCTTGTCAAAGAACAGGCAATATTTCTAGAAGGAACGAGATGCCCCTCAACAACATCCAAGAGGTGGAGATTTTCGACGTTTGGGGAGTCGATTTCATGGGACCATTCCCATCTTCTTGTGGAAACCAATACATACTATTGGCGGTAGACTACGTTTCTAGATGGGTGGAAGCAATTGCCTCTCCCACAAATGATGCCATGGTGGTGGTTAAGTTCTTCAACAAGACCATCTTTCCGCGATTTGGAACGCCAAGGACAATCATTAGTGATGGAGGTTCTCACTTCATAGCCCGTCGCTTTGAAGCTCTTCTAGCTAAGTATGGGGTTACTCACAAGGTCGCTACCCCTTACCATCCACAAACAAGTGGACAAGTTGAGATCTCAAATAGGGAGATCAAGGGAATTCTAGGGAAGACGGTTTCAAGGACTAGGAAGGATTGGTCCTTGAAGCTAGATGATGCATTATGGGCGTACCGGACTGCATACAAGACTCCCATAGGAACCACACCATACAACCTTGTGTATGGGAAGTCTTGTCATTTGCCGGTAGAGCTGGAGCACAAAGCGTTTTGGGCTATCAAGTGGCTGAATTTCGGCATGAAAGAAGCGGGAGAAAAGCGTCTCCTAGACATCAACAAGCTGGATGAACTTCGCTTGAACGCCTATGAAAACGCTAAGATCTACAAGGAAAGGGCAAAGCGTTGGCATGATAAGCATATCATTCCAAAGGACTTCAAAGAAGGAGATCAAGTTCTCCTCTTCAATTCAAGACTTCGCCTCTTTCCAGGTAAGCTTAAATCCCGTTGGACCGGACCTTTTCTAATCAAACGCATTTCCTCCCATGGTGCAGTTGAAGTATGGGGTGAAGCTAGCGGAAGTTTCAAGGTGAACGGCCAAAGACTCAAGAAGTACACACCGGAACTCCAAGCTGAGGAGTTTGCGCCTACCGCACTCGAATAAGTGCGAGATTGGTCTAGCTACTGACCTTAAACAAAGCGCTTCTTGGGAGGCAACCCAAGCAAATCCAACCACGAACAAGATCCAAGCAACAAACCAAGCGGAAATCCATCAACAAACGCGCATTTCGGGTTTTTCAATCCGAAAACGAGGTTTATTCTCCCTTCTTGAATTTCGCGGATTTGGTTCGTTTTTGCTATAGTTTTTTAGGAAGAACTGACAAAGACTGGAAGGAATTAGATTAGGACTGCTTGTTGTGGTGATTGTTGGTGAATTTGCTGAGATTCGCAAGTTTCTAAGACGAATCACGGTCTCTGGGTAAACCACGGCCGTGGAACCTGAAGAACAGACCGTAATTTTTGCTGAAAAATGGACTTTGTAAGGAGAGTGTCGGGAAGGATAAAAGAGAAAAAGGGAGAGCAAAACAAGAAAAGAAAGGGCAATCCCTCCACCTCTAGGGCACCACCACCCTCATCTCCCTCACTACCATCCTCACCTTCACCTCCATCTTCACCCCCTCACCCTAGCATCCCAACCATACATGAGAACCACCTTGATACATTTGAGAGGATCACGAAGAGGACAGTGATAGGTCCTAGGTATTTGTTGTTGGAGGATCTACATCCTCTCAACATAGTTGGTGATCTTACATGGCTCTTGGATAGAGCCGGGTTACTTGTCTTCACGAACATTCGTGAAGACGCCTACGAGGAGATTACCCGGGAGGTTGTGACGTCCTTCGAGCACAGCCACGTAGATAGGACCGTCTCCTTCCGTCTCATGGAACGAGACTATCATTTGAGCATTGTTGAGTTTGGGACCATTTTCGGGTTCCATGAGACCTATAACGGTCGATTCCCGAGCGGAGTTTACCCTAAGGATTTTTGGGAGGAAGTAGCCATGATTTACGCCGACGAGGACCGTTGGCAACCCGCCGATACCAAGGCTAGATTGATGTACCATCTAGCCTTGAAGATAGCACATCGCGTTCTTTCGGAGTGTCTCTTTCCTAGGACGGAGACGCCCCAAAAGATCAAGACGGATGAGCTATTCTTGCTCTATAGTATGCTATATGGTCGCCGTGCAGATTGTGCCACTCTTTTGGCGGCTACGATGAGTAAACTGAAGAACAAGAAGAAGGGGAACATCGGATATGGTGGGATAGTGACCCACATTGCTAGGACGTTTGGCGTTGATTTTTCTGCTTGTACCCGTATACCGGCGGTTCCCTTAGGGCTACATGCTTTTATGGTTAGGGGACTCATCTTCCCCACACATGGAGGTCCGCCTTATGCGGGCATGCCTTGGGAGACTCGGACGGGTAGAGGGATTGAGTGGCTACCGGAGTATTCCATTGTGGCGGGACGCCACAATTGGAAGGAGACGTTCGCTGCGATGCATGCGAACAGGCTAGTAGCTCCCCCTTACGTTCCACCACCGGTTGTGGAGGAGGAGGACATGGGAGGTCAGTACGAGAGTGGTGGAGGAGCGGAGCATGAGTTTGGCACGTTTCCGGATCAGCCGGAGGCGGCCTCGGATGTACCTAGGCGCTCTCCACGTCCAGCCAGAGCTTCAGGCTCGTCATCTCGCCGCGCTAGCGTGAGTGAGAGGCCCACGTGGATGACTACACCTCCCACTTGGTATGACACACCCCCTCCTTGGTCCACGGCGCAACCAGCAGCACCACCACCGCCACCAGCACCAGCACCATCCGATGCTCCATCATGGTACAGTCACGCCCCGAGATGGTACGAGCAGATGCCGGATTGGGCTACCGGACTTTCGGAGAGAGTTGGAGCACTAGAGATCCGGGCGGATGCTAGAGACGGACGCTTAGACGACCTTGACCACATGATGAGGGACGTCTACCGCCAGCAGTTTGGGCGGTTCTACGATCCGAGTTTCTCTCCATTCCCACCTCCGCCGGCGCCGCAGTGATTGATACATGATCGTTGTCTTAGACATTCCCGCCACCACTTGTGAGTTTCTTTTTCTTTTTTTTCTTTTGTTCTTTCTTTTGAACATTAGGGACAATGTTCGTCCTAAGTATGGGGTGGGATGTACTAAAAGTTTGTAATAACTCTACTCTCTATGTTTGCTTTCATTCGAGACTATCGTTGCATCTTCATTATGTGTTACACGTATCCTTATTGCATTACATGAAAAATGACTTGAAAAAACCCATAAAAATTGAAAAATTTTGAAAATTTTGTGCTTCTAATGAATTGAGATGATTTCCATGATAATCACTACTTGTGAATTGAGCTTGATGACAATTGCATGCTTAAAAGGATTGTGAATTGAAAAGAATTTGAACGAATGAATTTTACCTCTTTTGCAAGTTTTATAATGTGAGAATGTTACCTAAATCATGCTAGAAAATTGAAGTTGAAATCATGTTATAAGTTCCTATACTTCCTTTTGAAATGATTAAGGCAATTCAATACTTCCTTTCTTCTTTCTTTGATCATCTAGCTCCTCATTGAAATATTAGCCTCCCCTACCTATCCGGGAATTTGGAGAAGTGAATGAGAAAAAGGCATGTTTGATGTGGGAGGGCCATGAGAGCAAATAATTGCAATCAATTGAATAGAAAGTAATTATAGGTTTGGGGAAGTCAATCATGACGATGAGTAACTCGGCACCATTCACATAGCCGGGTGTTTGTGTCTTGCCAAAGTCGGATTGAGCGATATTCCTAGCGGATTATGGTATGTGCGCTAAGGGTTTGAGGCATCTCTTGAAAAATTTGAGAAACGCCGATCTCCTAGGCTTCGGTTTTTGTGCACCTCTATCCATAACTCCAAAAGTAAAGTCGAAAAATGAAAAGAAGAGAGCAAAGCTCTAAGTTGAAGTGTTGCGGGAACCGCATAAGAAGAAGAAGGTAGTTGTCCACTTTCCCGGATTTATGCACCACTTTCCCTTAAAGTTTTCCCTTCCCTTCCATGTTCTAAACCTTTTCTTTGGAAGTCCTTAAGATCAAAAGAATGTTATATGACTTGGTGATCTAAATTGAAGTTTCTTGTGATTGATTTTGATAATGTTTGAAGGTTGTAATGCTTGTTTAGAAGTTGAGTTGATTCATGAATTTTCTTTACCTTTTACTATTTGATTAAGTGTGTGAAAGTTTGAAAAAACGATTGAAGCAAGTTTTGAGAATGATCTATTCTTTAGAAGTCACATTCATCCAAAAGAAGGTACACATATTTCATCCTAACTCTTGTTTAAAGCTTTTTGAAAGACCTTGCTTAGGGACAAGCAAGTGTTAAGTATGGGGTTATTTGTTAGCATGAAATATTGTGATATTTTAGGCACGTTTTCTAAACGTATTTGATTCATATTGATAGTCTTTGATTGAACTTTATGCATATGTGAGCTAGTATTACCTATATTGTCGATATGGATGTCTACACTAGTTCTATGTTGATTATAGGTGATTTGGAGCTATTTCCGAACGGAAACGAGCAAAGGAGAGTTGAGTTGATATGTCCATAGATTGAGGACACTCTTTGGAAGCAATTTGGAGTCTTAGTTTAAGGAATGCACGAGTTTAGGGAAGAATCACGTTCTTGCCCTAAATTACGCCCTAAAATACGGCCGTATCACAAACCACGTTCAGAATTACGGCCGTGGATTTGAAGTCAGAAATCCATGTTCATTCCAGGGGATTACACGGCCGTGGAACATATGTTGCAAACCGTATTTGTTTCCACGCTCTAAATTACGGTCGTGGAACACTTCCACAACCGTGATCTTGGCAAATCTTTTCGCCACACTTTGAAGCCACGATCTTTTAAAGATTGGGCCGGGCCGACATTTTGCCCTACACTATAAAAATACGGACGAAGCAAGATTTCGTCACCTTGGCTACTATCTTCGAACACCTTCGCTACCCGTTTGCCCTCATTGATCGCCGCTTAGACGCGAAGACGCTTTGCTTAGCTTGCTTGGAAGCAATTGACATCTCTTTGAAGAGATCGAAGTTCGTGTTTGGAATTCCTCTAATCTCGCACTTTTGGTGGAGATTGCTGTTGAGATCTCCGGATTTGCGGAAGATCGTAGTTCTTGGAAGATTTTGCAAGAAGATCTCTCTTCTTGATTAGGTTCGATTTGGAAAACGGATTGACATCCCGTTTTCTTTTCTTTCCTAGGGTTACGATTATTTGTTCTATTGTGAATCTTTTGACATTGCTTATTCTCTTTGTGACTTTGAGATTGAATTGAAGATTATTGAAAGTTCTTGAAAGTTTTCATCTTTTTATCTTTTAATTTTTGAATTGATATCAATATGACTGTTATTGGCTAAAAACCCTAAACAATTCTAAGGTGAAGGGTTGATAGTTGTGGCTTAGATGATGATAGATCGATCGCAAATAGATTAGACCCTGAGAGTTAGAGAATTGTCGCCGACAGCCCTAAATTACGGTCTGTTCTTGAGTCCACGGCCGTGGAACCTCAAGAACTAACCGTGATTTCCCTTAAGTCTACGAATCTGCTTTTACTTTAATCTAAAGCTAAAGATTTGCTTTAGCTTAGTTTAGACTTGTCTTTTCTAGGTGGTAGTGAAGCCTCAACAACCTCTACCTCGATTGTGAGTGTCACAACCTCAATCGGTTAAGTTAGTCTTGATCCTTGGATTATAAGTTTGGGTATTTGACACCAATTCCCGTCTCTAGAATCTTTCTATATTGAGCCTCAACAACCTGTATAGAGAGTGCCTTGTAGGTGGGTTATATAAGGTTCTTGGAACTTCACCGTACGATTACCTTACATTAGTATACCTTTGCATATCTCAACTCTGTCTTTACATCATTAAGTATATCTTGAATCAATTACCACAACTGGACACCTGGATCTTTAGGATTGTTGTTTTCCCAATATTTGCAAAACTCCTATATTTATTTGCTTGATAACCTGCAATCGAGTTCGTTCCCCCCAAATCCCTGTGTTCGATACTCTGGAATTCTTGCTTAACTATATCGATCCGTACACTGCGGGTTCGCTGCTTGATTCTAGTTTTATAGATTTAAAGCTTATTTGCACACACCTCTAGGGGCGAACAGTGATCCGCCACGGAGTTTTCGGATCCCTTCTTATCTCGTATTTCCAAATCAAACTCTTGAAGAAGAAGGATCTACCGAATCAACCTTGGTTTGGCATCCTTCTTTGTAAGTAGATAACGGATCGCAGCATGATCCGTATAAACTATGACCTTCGCTCCAACAAGGTATGAGCGGAACTTCTCAAATGCATACACCACCGCTAGCAACTCCTTCTCGGTGGTAGCATAATTGAGTTGGGCATCATCTAGCGTCTTGCTAGCATAATAAATAGCATGAGTGCGCCCATCTTTCCTTTGCCCCAAAACAGCCCCTACGGCTACATCGCTTGCATCGCACATGATCTCAAATGGTAGACTCCAATCCGGAGGTTGCATAATAGGTGCGGAGATCAAGGCGTTCTTCAACCTACAAAAAGCCTCAAGACAATCCTTGGAAAAGACAAAATCAACATCCTTCATTAGTAGGTTAGTGAGAGGCTTAGAAATTTTAGAGCAATCTTGGATAAACCTCCGGTAAAAACCGGCATGCCCTAAGAAACTCCTTACCCCCTTCACCGAGGTAGGTGGTGGCAACTTCTCTATCGTTTCAATTTTGGCCCTATCAACCTCAATGCCACGGTTAGACACCAAGTGTCCTAACACAATGCCTTCACTTACCATGAAGTGGCATTTTTCCCAATTCAAGACAAGATTTGTCTCCTCACATCTTTGCAATACCAATGACAAGTTAGCCAAGCAATTATCAAAGGAAGAACCATAAACAGAGAAATCGTCCATAAACACTTCCATGATATTTTCTATGTATTCCGAAAAGATAGCCATCATACACCTTTGGAAGGTGGCGGGTGCATTACACAACCCAAATGGCATTCTCCTATATGCAAAAGTACCCCATGGACATGTAAAGGTCGTTTTCTCTTGGTCATCGGAGTGGATAGGGATTTGGAAGAATCCACTATAGCCATCTAGATAGCAAAAATGAGAATGTTGAGCTAACCTTTCTAGCATTTGGTCAATGAAGGGGAGAGGGAAGTGATCTTTCCTAGATGCCATGTTCAACTTCCTATAATCGATGCACATTCTCCACCCTGTAACCGTCCTAGTCGGAATTAGTTCATTGTTCTCATTAGTTACTACGGTCATCCCACCCTTCTTAGGAACTACATGAATGGGACTAACCCACTTACTATCCGAGATAAGGTAGATAATTCCCGCATCTAGCAACTTAATGATTTCCTTTTTGACTATCTCTTTCATTATAGGATTCAATCTCCTTTGATGTTCAATAGAGGGGTTGTGGTTATCTTCCATCATTATCTTATGCATGCACAAAGAAGGCTTAATGCCAACCAAATCATCAATGGTATAGCCAATGGCTTTCCTATGCAATCTTAGTTCATGCAACAATTTAGCAAGTTCATCATCACTCAAGCATGCATTAACAATCACAGGATATGTAGAGTTTTCACCAAGAAATGCATACTTTAAATGAGAGGGGAGGGGTTTGAGTTCAAGTTGAGGAGGACCTTTATCGGTTGAAGATGATCCAAATAAAGTTGGATGAGATGAATCCAAAGCAAAAGAAGACTCCTCATGGCTCCTAAAAGCTTGACCATCATCAAGGACTGGTCCAGGGAAAACCACGGCTGGAATCACGGATTGCTCAACTTCCACGGTCGTGGTTCTTGCTAAGCTTGCTTCCCGGAGTTGTACAGAAAGTTTGACGGCCGTGGAACTTAAATCTCGACCGTGGAACTTGCAGCTGTTCAACACCTCTTCGTGGCTTTCAAATCCAACTCTTGGCTCCTCTTCCAAGGCTTCCAAGGCCTTGATCTCTTCATTGTAGGCCTCCTCAACACCTTCTTCCATCATACTTAAGGTAAGAACCTTCTCTAAGGGATCCTTGATCAAGATCGAGCTCACAATTTCCCTAGATTCCTCTTGCTCGACTATGTTGAAGAGATCCTCATCAAGGGTTGGCCCTTTCGTCATTGTGGATAACTTGAACTTGACGTTCTCTTCTCCAATGTTGAAGGAGAGAGTTCCATTCTTGCAATCCATTAGGCATCCGGAGGTGGCTAGGAAGGGTCTTCCTAAGATGATGGGAACCGGATAATCCTCCGGAATGTCCAAGACTACAAAATCGATTGGCACGTAGAATCCTCCTAGTTGCACCGGGATTTCTTCTAGGATCCCAACCGGATGAGTGATAGAACGATCCGCCATATAGAGGGTCATCTTGACCGGTTTTGGCTCCCCTAGCCCAACCTTGTTGCAAAGTGCAAGCGGTATGATGCTTACACTCGCTCCAAGATCACAAAGGGCTTCGTACTTCACATCTCCCACTCCTATTGGGACACAAAAAGAGCCCGGATCTCTTAGCTTGGGAGGCATCTCCTCCTTCATTGTTTGGATCAATTCCGAGGATCGCTTGGTCATTCTTATCTCCCCATACTCCTCCAACTTCCTTTTGTTGGAGAGTATTTCCTTCAAAAACTTGCCATATGCCGGCATTCCTAAAATGGCATCCATGAACGGAATGTTAATATGTAATTTGGACATTAGTTCAAGGAACTTACCAAAGTGATTGTCCAAACGAGCTCTTGCTCTTGATTGTGGGAACGGTAGTGGTGGCTTGTATGGAGGCGGTGCCACATAGGTTGGCTCTACATCCTTGCTCTTGCCTCCATCTTCTTGCAACCTTCCCTCTTCTACCACTACTTGCTTTCCCTTAGCATCATCCTTGGGCAAAGGATCTCTCATACTCAACCCACTCCTTGTTGTGATAGCCAACACTTGGCCTCTTGGGTTGTCTTCGGTTCTTCCGGGAAGCTTTCCCGGATCTCTATGGGCTTCACCCGCTTTTTGGAACACTTGTGCTTCCAAAACCTTTTGAGCTTTAGAGATTGAAGTCATCGTGCTCTCAAGACCACTCAACCTTCCAAGCAATTGCTCAAACATTATTTCGGTTCTATCCTTTGGAGGTTGAGTAAATCCGGGTGGAGGTTCTTGTGAAGCTTTTGATGGTGGTGTTGTGCTTGTGGAGGAGGAAGGGTTCAAGGCTCCATCCGGGTTGGAGTAAGAAAATCCGGGATGGTTGTGGTTTGGCCGGTAATTGTTGAATTGCCGGTTGTTGTTGAAGTTTCTTGGGCCTTGGTAGTTGTTGTAATTGCCCCTTACCATATAGTTCACATCCTCCTCCTTGGAAGACAAGTTAGCTTGTGGAAGCACTTGAGGGGTTGCTTGGTTCTTCAAGGTTGTAGCACACAACTCCCTCAAGGACTTCAATTCATTGTTGATGGCGTCAAGCTTGAAATTGCTCATGGTGACTTCACTCACCTCATATGCTCCCGTCTTTCTTCCTTCACTCTTCCTATGGGAGTACTTCTCAATCACTAGAGCTTGCTTCTCCACAAACTCCCAAGCTTCATCTACATGCTTCTCCATAAATGTCCCACCGGAAAGAGATTGGAGCTTGAATTGGCTATCTTCATAAAGTCCTTTGAAGTAGATCTCCAAAAGCTCAATTTTCGGTATGCCATGGTGTGGACAATCAAGGAGAAGATCTTTGAACCTCTTCCAAGACTTGAACAAACTCTCTCTATCCTTCATCACGAAGGCATTGATCTTCCCTCTTAATTCGGTAGTCTTGGAAGGTGGGAAGAACTTAGTCAAAAACTCGGTTGTCATCTCCTCCCAAGTACCAACTCGCCCTTGTGGAATAGATTGATACCAAGCTAAGGCTTTGTCCTTAAGAGAGAAGGAAAAAGCCCTTAGCTTATGGTTGTTGCTCTCCAATCTTGGCGGTCTAAGAGTCTCCATCAAGATCTCATAATTCATCAAATGTTGATGAGGAGACTCTCCTTCCATCCCTCCAAATTGATTATGCCGGATCATTTGTAGAACTTGAGGGCGGAGCTCGTAGTTGTGGGCCGCGGAATCTCCTAAGTTTACACCCGGACGGTGTGCTCTTTGTGCCGGATCCATACGTCTCCCTAGGGTTTGTGGCTCTTCAATGGCAATGGGCACAACCCTAACATTAGCCGCCGGCTGCGGTTGTGGTGGAGGAGGTGGAGGTTGTCGGCGATTAAGCTCTCCTTGAACAAGAGCTTGCCTAATCTCCTCAATCTCCCTCCTACTTTCCTTTTGCCTCTCATTGGCAAGTCTCTTTTCTTCCTCCAAGAGCTCATCTCTTAGCCTTATTTGCTCTAAGGCTTCATCCAACTCAGCTTGGAGATTTCTACTGGCCATCTCTTTCTCTTTTTGGATGTTCTTGGATCTAGATCGAAGGGTTTTCTCTGGTTCGGGATCGAATGGAGCTAAATCCTTGCTACGAGATCTTCGCATACACCTAAAGAGTAATAGATGTCCTGAAAAAGCAAAGACACAAACCAAAAAGAGATCAAAAGCAACAAGAAAGATCTACACTAATAATCAATCACAAAATAGACTCAATCTAGACCTAGTCCCCGGCAACGGCGCCAAAAACTTGTTACGCTAAGATCGTGATGCGCAAATGGGTTTTAAATTTATAACTCGAACTAATTCCTAACTACCTAGCGAAACCCGCAGTGTACGGGACGTTTGTAGAAGGGTTAGTATTCCGAGGTCGAACACAAAGACTAAGGTGAAATTGATTCAAATTGTGATTGAATTTAGTAAAGATCTAAGTTGAAAGAAAGGAAAGAAATAAAGAAAAGAAAATCTCAAATGCTTTTGGTTGGTTTTTGGTGATCAATCAATCAAAGATCACAATCATCGCCCTAAGCTCAAATTGAGGAGCTTAGGGCGATGATTCTACAAATGCAATTAGATAAAAGCGCCAGATGTAAGAAAGCTAATTCAAATAGATCCATTAGAGCTGAATCATCCGACGATGATGACATGCCGGACCTAGAGGATATTGATCCAATAATCCATCCAATTTGTGAAAATCCTAGAGAATATGTTTATCCTTGCATTCCCGCTAGAGATGTGAGAGCCGCTGATGGCGGGGATGAACAACGAAACCTTGGGCAACAGATGGATCCAATTCAGCAACCACGCCGTTTTAGGTGTAAATTTCGGAGGTGAAGACGTGCAGGATTTTGGGTTTAGCCTGCAAGTTATTACCATGGTTCGCCAAAGTCAATTTGGTGGAACGGATGCTGAATCTCCACACCAACACTAACAAAATTTCGAGATTCTTATGGAGACAATGAAGCCGAAGAAAGCTTTCAACAACAATTACAAGATAATACCGTTCTTCTTCTCTTTGAAGGACAAAGCTTTGTCTTGGTACCAAGCTCTTCCGGCTGAAAGACTTAACACATGGGAGGATTTGACTTCAGAATTCCTCACCAAGTTCTTTCTTCCATCCAAGACGGTGGAGATGAGAGGTAAGATTAATGCTATTTACATGAAACCTAACGAAAATTTGTTTAAATCTTGGGAAAGGTTTCAAGATCTTCTATTGGATTGCCCACATCACGGCATTTCAAAGATGGAATTATTGGAGATCTTCTACAAGGGGCTGGATGTGGAAACGCAATTCATGCTTCAATCCCTTTCTTGTGGAACTTTCATGGACATGAGAGAGGATGACGCTTGGGACTTTATTGAGAAGCAAGCCCAAGTAATTGAGAGGTATTCCCTTAGGAAAGTCGATGATGGGAACCGAAATTCAGGAGATCCAGGAGCAAAGTTAACTCATGCTGCGCAAACTCAAATATTTTCCCTCAATAATGAGATCAAAGAGTTGAAGGAAGTCATAAAAACTAGCCTTCAAAGAACGAAGGAGCAAGATGCTGGCTACCTAGGAAGGGACAATAACCAAGGCAATAGGAACAACTACCGGAACAATAACTGGAATAACAACAACAGGAACTCCAACAATAACAATTGGAGATCTAACCAACAAAACCCCGGTAATCCCTATTCATATGCTGGAAATGCACTAACACCTCCATCTTCTTCTACTCCTTTGAAAAGTGTTACGCTAAGATCGTGATGCGCAAATGGGTTTTAAATTTATAACTCGAACTAATTCCTAACTACCTAGCAAAACCCGCAGTGTACGGGACGTTTGTAGAAGGGTTAGTATTCCGAGGTCGAACACAAAGACTAAGGTGAAATTGATTTAAATTGTGATTGAATTTAGTAAAGATCTAAGTTGAAAGAAAGGAAAGAAATAAAGAAAAGAAAATCTCAAATGCTTTTGGTTGGTTTTTGGTGATCAATCAAAGATCACAATTCATGCAAAGTAAACAATCAAACTAAACTAAGAATCAACACAAATAAACAAGCTAAACAAGATAATGATCAAAGAAAGAAAAGACGGATTCTAGGGGTTGGAAGTTCCGGTTATGGCATAGGACTCAAGTTATCTATTCATTCCTTGGATTAACTATGATATGTTGGGATTAAGTGTTTCTTAAAATGGGATAAATTACCGGGTAGGTCTCGTGATCCAACTAGTCCACTCCTAAGGTCTCATTACCGGGTAAGTCTCTAAGAACCTAAGGATAGGAATTCTATACAAACCGGATTGTTAATTAGAGGTCTAACCTATCCTTACCGGGTAGGTCTTGGAAAGGAAAGTCCTAAACAACTATCCTAGCACAACTTAATTCAATGGCGGCTTATTAGGCTCACCACTACCTAAGGGTTGTTATCTTTAGAATCTAAGAGCAAGGATTACCGGGTAAGTCTCTCCTAACACTTAGTCACTACACTAGGTTACCCTAGGGTAGGTCAAACTCAACAAAAACTTAGGATTTCAACATTCTATAGATCTAAGGCAAGATCCTTCGAACCAGGGAAAATCACGGTTTGTTCTACCTAAACCACGGCCGTGGTCAGACAAGAACTACCCGTGATTTCTAACAGCAGCTACGTTCATAAACACAAGTCATCCAAAGGTAAATCTAAGTCCGTCCTATCATAGCCCTAGCCATAACCATCCCTTCCTTACCCTAGAACCACATCAATTTAGCCTACAACATTCATAATAGAAATCGAAAGAAACAAACATAAAATCATAACATCCATTGCAAGATAATGAAGGAAAAGAGATGGACAAGTGAACTAAAATAAACCAAGCTGAAAATAGAATTAGAACAACTTACAATCCTTCCAAAGGAAGGTTCAATGATTCATACTCTTAGAAATAAAATCCGGAACTCTTCACTACAAAACTATCAAGTGTGTTGATGGTGTGTGTTCTTCTTCTCCTCCTCAATGGAGCTCTCCTTCTTCTCTTTGACACTTTCCTTCCTATAAAAACTTCTTTTTGAGAGAATATTTCTTGTTAGAGAGAAATGGATATTGGATGAGCTACTCCCCAACTCCCCAGCTGCCTCTCACAGCCCATGAAGGACCACTTTTATAACAAACTTGCATGAGCTGGCCATGAGAGTCGTGGCACAGCTGTCACAAGAATCTGGCAAAATCCACGGATGATTCCACGGCCGTGGAGTGTCAGAGAACCGTGATTCTGTGCAGAAACTTCGCTTTGGATCATTAAGTTGTGGTTTGGTGCATGGCAAGTGTTGGCAAGGCTCCATGAGTCCTCCTTAGCCTTTAACTTGTGTCCTAATGAGTCCGAGGGTATGTCATCTAGATGAACGATCCTCAAACGTGTCGTTTTGCTCCTAAATCTCCCGAAATACCTATAAAACGCGCACAAGTCCGTGTAGACGTCTATCTCGGCAAAATACATGAATTGAGTGCAAAACGTCGTGAACTAGTGCTAACCCATGCATGAATGAGTGAGAAATCTATCTAAATTGTTACCCAAAACTAAGTCATAAATCGTGTTATCAAAAAGTCAGAGTCAAACTTCAAATAATTCGAGTAAACCGGAGAAGGATAAGCATGATGCTATGCTGGAGACAATCTTGGGAAATCTCCAGGGATTAGCGAATCATATCACTTCGGTTGATAAAGCACAAAAAGCTTTAGAAAACCAAGTTTTCAGCAAGGCTGGAGAAGTTCCTAGAGACCAAGGGAAGCTTTCCGGAAAGACGGAGGACAATCCGAAAGGAAGGGTGATGGCTATTACAACTAGAAGCGGTGTAACAACCACTGACCCACAGCCAATGTTCGTCGAAGTCCCCGTTGATAAAGAGAAAGAAAAGGAGAAGGAGAAGGAAGATGTTTATGTTCCTCCTCCAGCTTATAAACCTCCTCTACCATTCCTGCAATCTAGAGCAAGAGCCCGTCTAGACAAGCAATTCGGTAAGCTTATTGATCTAATGAGAAAACTGCATATTAACATACCCTTCGTTGATGCAATTGTAGGTATGCCCGCTTACGAGAAGTTTTTAAAGGAAATCCTCTCTAACAAGAGGAAGCTGGAAGGTCAAGATGAGTTCAGAATCTTCGGAGCTCATCAAAACAATGACGGAGAAGATGCCCCCAAAGCTGAGAGATCCGGGTCATTTTGTATTCCAATAGGAGTTGGAGAAATCACATACGATGCTCTTTGTGATTTAGGAGCAAGTGTAAGCATCATCCCGCTTGCTTTGTGTAGGAAGGTCGGTTTAGGTGAACCTAAACAGGTAAAGATGACGTTGTACATGGTGGATCGATCCATAACTCGACCCGTAGGAATCATTGAAGATGTCTCGGTCAAGCTCGGTAAGTTCTATATTCCTATAGATTTTGTTGTGCTTGACATTCCTGCAGATTGTCCAGTCCCGATCATACTCGGGAGACCTTTTCTTGCAACTTCCGGCTGTATGGTAGATTGCAAGAATGCTAGGCTAGCCTTCGATATAAGAGAAGAGAAGGTTGAATTTGTTCTCTCAACTTTGGAAAAAGAACTTGTGCTTGGAGAGGATATGTTCAACCTCTATGACGAAGAAGTATCTAGGGAGGAAGTAAGCTCGATCTTATTTAAAGATCCATTGCAAAAGGTCATAACCATGATAATCATGAAAAGAGGAGAAGAAGAGGATTGCAATGTTGTCGTTGATGCTTTGGAGGAGCTAGGAGAAGTGCAAACTGAAGAATTTGAAAAATTGTACGATAGCTCCGAAGGCGTTAGAAATCACGGTCAATCGCTCTTTTCCACGGGCGTGGTTTCACCTATTCCAGCCGTGGAAAGTTATGTCGAGAGCAAATATTTAATTCAAACCATATTCCACGGCCTCCCAGACACAAACCACGGCCGTGAAAGTAACAGTGGCACCGTGGTTCTAGAAAATGCTAACGACGACTCTGTTCTTTCTACAAACACTCATGATTCTTCCTCCAACACCTCCACACCCTTGGAGACTTCCAAGGAGACATCAGCCAACTCTCAAGACACTCCAAAGGTATCAACAACCTTGGAGTTGAAGCCACTTCCCACACATCTTCAGTATGCATTTCTTGGAACTAAATCTATATTTCCCGTTATTGTTAGTTCCGATTTGAGTGAAGATGAACATGAGAAACTTATGGCTGTTTTAAGGAAACATAGGAAAGCTCTAGGCTATACCATAGAGGATCTTGTAGGAATTTAACCATCTTTATGTATGCACAACATTCTAATGGAAGAGGATTACAAGCCTTCACGCCAACCTCAAAGATGGTTGAATCCGATCATGAAAGAGGTCGTGAAGAAGGAAATCCTTAAGTTACTTGACGGAGGTATCATCTATCCTATCTCCGATAGCAAGTGGGTGAGCCCCGTTCAAGTTATCCCAAAGAAGGGAGGAATGACCATTGTGACCAACAAGAACAACGAACTCATTCCAACAAGAAGAGTAACAGGATGGAGGATGTGCATCGATTACCGCAAGCTGAACCATGCAACGAGGAAGGACCACTTCCGCTACCATTCATCGATCAAATGTTTGAGACGTTAGCACAACATTCCTATTTTTGTTACCTTGACGGTTATAGTGGTTTCTTTAAGATTCCGATTCATCCGGATGATCAAGAATTCACGTGTCCATGGGGTACGCTTGCCTATAGGAGGATGCCATTCGGACTTTGTAATGCTCCAGCCACCTTTCAACGGTGTATGATGGCCATCTTCATAGAATATATTGAGGAAATCATGGAGGTTTTTGTGGATGATTTTTCAGTCTTGGTTCCTCATTCAATAATTGTCTTGCTAACCTTTCTCTTGTTTTGCAAAGATGTGAAGACACTAACCTTGTTCTAAATTAAGAGAAGTGTCAATTTATGGTTAGAGAAGGCATTGTGTTAGGGCATTTGATCTCCAATAGAGGGATCGAAGTTGATAAGGCTAAGATCGAGACGATAGAGAAGCTTCCTCCTCCATCTTCGGTGAAGGGGATAAGGAGTTTCCTAGGACATGCCGGATTCTATAGGAGATTCATTAAGGATTTTTCCAAAATTTCTAAACCGCTAACTAATCTATTGATGAAGGATGTTGTTTTTGACTTTTTGCAAGAATGTTTGGATGCTTTTTACAGAATTTGAGAAGCTCTCGTCTCAGCCCCAATAATCCACCCCCGGACTGGAATCTCCCGTTCGAGGTTATGTGTGATGCAAGTTACGTAGCTGTTGGAGCGGTGCTTGGGCAAAAGAAAGACGGCCGCACTCATGCCATATACTATGCTAGCAAGATGCTAGATGAAGCGCAGCTCAACTACGCCACGACAGAGAAGGAATTTCTTGCCGTTGTATATGCTTTTGAAAAGTTTCGTTCTTATCTTGTAGGAGCGAAGGTGATTGTATACACGGACCATACAGCAATACGGTATTTGCTCGCCAAGAAGGATGCAAAGCCAAGGCTGATTAGATGGATTCTCCTTCTTCAAGAATTCGATCTAGAGATTCGCAACAAGAATGGCTCCGAAAGTTCTGTTGCAGATCACTTAAATCGTCTACCACACACCGAAGGCGACGACCTACCCGTCGATGACTCCTTCCCGGACGAACACTTGCATATAATGGAAGAATGCATCGATAAGATTTCTAGAGGTAACGAACCTTGGTTTGCTGATTTTGTAAATTACTTGGTTTTCAGGAAATATCTCCCGGATTATCCTACGCACGAAGAAAGAAGTTCTTTAGGGATGTCCGCCAATACTATTGGAATGAACCTATACTCTTCAAGAGAGGTCCCGACGGCATCATTAGAAGATGTGTGCCGGAAGACGATATTCAAAGTGTCATTCGTCATTTCCATTCACTTCCTTGTGGAGGACACGCTAGTTCGCATAAAACTAGCGCTAAGGTATTACAATCCGGATTCTTTTGGCCTTATTTAAAGATGTGCAAACCTTTGTATCTTGATGCGATGCTTATCAAAGAGCATGAAATATCTCTAGGAGGAATGAGATGCCTCTCAAAAACATTCAAGAGGTGGAGATCTTTGACGTTTGGGGAGTCGATTTCATGGGACCATTCCCATCATCTTGTGGAAAACAATACATACTTCTAGCTGTAGATTATGTTTTGAGATGGATTGAAGATATTGCCTCTCCAACTAACGATGCTATGGTGGTTGTCAAGTTCTTTAATAGAACTATTTTTCCAAGGTTTGGGACACCACGAACCATCATTGGTGACGGAGGTTCACACTTTATTGCCCGACGATTCGAAGCTCTACTAGCTAAGTATGGGGTGGCTCACAAAATTGCCACACCCTATCATCCACAAACAAGTGGACAAGTGGAGATTTCAAATAGAGAGATTAAAGGAATCCTTGAGAAGACGGTGTCAAAAACAAGGAAGGATTGGTCATTGAAGCTGGATGACGCATTGTGGGCGTATAGGACAGCATACAAGACTCCCATCGGCATAACACCTTACAACCTTGTGTATGGAAAGTCTTGCCATCTCCCGTTAGAGTTGGAACATAAGGCGTATTGGACTATAAAGTGGTTGAACTTCAGCATGAAGGGCGAGAAGGGCCTCTTGGACCTTAACGAGCTAGAAGAACTCCGCTTGAATGCCTATGAGAACGCCAAGATTTACAAAGAAAGGGCGAAGCGTTGGCATGATAAGCATATCATTCCAAAGGATCTCAAAGAAGAAGACCTTGTTCTCCTCTTTAATTCTAGACTTCGGCTCTTTCCAGGTAAGCTTAAGTCTTGTTGGACAGGACCTTATGTGATTAAACGTGTTTTCCCCATGGTGCAGTTGAAGTATGGTGTGAGAAGTGCGGAAGTTTCAAGGTGAACAGTCAACAACTCAAGAAGTATTCACTGGAGCTCCAAGATGAGGAAATCGCTCCGATTGTCCTCACTTAAACAAAGGAACAGTCTAGCTACGGACCCAAAACAAAGCGCTTCTTGGGAGGCAACCCAAGGTATTGCATTCTTGTTTTTGTTTTTGTTTCTTTCTTAGATTAGGTTAGTTTAGATGTTTTTGTTTGTTTTTCTTCGATACGTTCCGGTATGTTTGTGTCTTTGAATGCCAGGAATAAGGAATGAGCAAAAGTAGAGAGGAAAAGCCGAAAAAAAATGACGAAACTTGGATTCTTGGCGAAAACAGAGGATTCCACGGCCAAAAAGGAAAAACCACGGCCGTGGTTTGCTAAATTAGGCGGTGGAAAACAAGGTTGTAGCTAAAGAAAATAAAAGCGCCAAAATTCCACGGGTACGTACAAAACCACGGCCGTGGAACACCCCGGTTGGCCGTGGTTTTCAAAATTTCTACGGCCACTATAAAACCCCTCCTTCTTCACAAAATCTCACACCTCTTCCCCTTCCACGCCCCAAACCATGCCGAACCGCCCTCACCCTCGTGATTCTTCATCCGGTGACCGATTCGAACGATTCTTCAACCAAAAGTGAAGCAAATCGTATGCTCTACAAGATCGCAGCAACAAACTGAACAAACAATCGAAAATCGGAAATGAATTTGGATTTTCCCAAATCCAAACCCTAGGTTTTCTCTCTATCTCTTCTTGGTTGAATTTTTTCGTTTTTCTTGCAAATTTCTAGGAGAACTAGACGGAATTGAACTTAGAAATAGTCTAGGAGTGTTGTTGCTGAGTTTGCTGTGAATTTGCTGAATTTTTGTTTAAAGTCGACGAATTCTACGGGTGCCGTACATTTCCACGGCCGTGGTTTTTGAAGGATAGGCCGTGGTTTTTGCTGATTTGTGAGAAAATGTTCGAAACTAGGAAATCCAACAGAACCAAGAAGTCAAAGGGTGATGGGTCTTCTTCCCAACCCCCTCCTGTAGAACCACCAGTCCCTAGAGTCCCCACTATCCATCGCGATTACCTTAGAGCCATGGAAAAGATTTCTAAGCGGAATGTGATAGCTCCTAGGTTCATTGTCATGGAGGAGCTTCAAGAGCTGAATGTGGTTGATGATTTGACTTGGTTACTAGATAGGGCTTGCTTGATTGTGTTCTTCGCCATTAGGGAGGATGCATATGAGGAGATCACAAGGGAGTTTATTACTTCATTTGAGCATGATGCTGTTAACCGAACGGTTTCATTTAGATTGATGAAGCGCAACTACAATTTCTCTATTGTGCAGTTCGGGACGATGTTTGGGATCCATGAGACGTTCAATGGAACGTTTCCTAGAGG
The DNA here is from genome assembly GCA_033239125.1 of Fagopyrum homotropicum. Classification (NCBI taxonomy): domain Eukaryota; kingdom Viridiplantae; phylum Streptophyta; class Magnoliopsida; order Caryophyllales; family Polygonaceae; genus Fagopyrum; species Fagopyrum homotropicum. The sequence continues at coordinate 93,933,224 of BSWB01000002.1, read as the reverse complement.
AGTTAAGACTAAGGAGTTATGGAAAGAGATAGCTATGATAGTCGGTCATGAGGATCGTCGGCAACCGGCCGATTCAAAGGCCAAGCTCATCTACTATCTAGCTATTAAGATAGCCCATAGGATCATTTCAGAATGCCTATTCCCGAGGACCGAGACCCCTCAAAAGGTCAAGGCCGATGAGCTCTTCATCCTGTATTGCATGATTTCCAGTCACTCTCCGGATTGTGCAACCTTGCTCGCCTCCACCCTTAGTAAAGTGAAGAACAAATCAGCCGGAAATATAGGATATGGAGGCATAGTTACACTTATTGCAAACCAGCTAGGAGTTGATTATTCTGCTTGTACGAGGGCAGCTGTTGCGAGACCTTCGGGTCTCAATGGTCTCTTGACTAGAGGACTTTTGTTTCCTCGCCTCCACGGTCCACCTACCGCAGCCATACCTTGGGAGGATAGAGGTGGTAGAGGCATTCCATGGCTCCCAAAGTACTCTCTTAGGCTTAGCCGAGGGAACCGGAAGGTGACCTTTGCTCCTATGCATGCTAACAAGTTAGGAGCTCCTCCTTATGTTCCCGATGAGGTTCTAGTTGTAGCTGCAGTTGATGAGGATGAGGAGACGGGAGGAGGTGACTATCCGGATGCAGGAGGGGATGAGCAGGACTTTGGATCATTCCCGGAGCAGCCAGCGGACATCCCGGAGCCAGCCAGGAGGTCCACTTACCAGCCGAGGCCTTCCGCTTCTTCCTCTTCCCGCCGAGCTAGTGTTAGTGAGCGCCCCACATGGATGGAGAGTGCGCCGGATTGGTACGGCCAGCAACCGGCTTGGATGGGAGCTCCACCACCTTGGACTCAGCAGCCTCCTACATGGTACCAACAGCCGCCAACTTGGGCACAACAACCTCCTTCTTGGTATGACCAGCAACCGGCGTGGACGGGTGATCTTTCTAGGAGGGTGGACGACTTAGAGAGCCGCCAGGGGGAGCATGATATAGAGAGGCAAGAGAACGCAAGGATCCTCCGTGACGTATATCTCCAGCAGTTTGGGCGACCTTTCACCTCCGACTTCTTTCCATACCCACAACCACCTCCTCCACAGTGATTGATGATGGATGTTTCGAGCCACTCCACCGCCTTAGTGAGTTTTCTTTGTTTCTTTTTATTTTCTTTATTTTTCCTAAACATTGAGGACAATGTGTATGTTAAGTATGGGGTGGGATGTGACTCTTGTTTGTAAAAACTTGATACAGTTGCTTCGTTTTATTTCCATGAACACTTGCATCTTTCTTTGATTGTCACACGTTTCTTTATAGCATTTCATTAAAAAGCATTGAAAAACCCATAAAAATTTTGAAATTTTTTGAAACTTATCGTGCTTCTAATATTGGAGATGAGTTCTATGATGAATCTATTTGTGGAATGAATTTTTGATGACATTTGTATGCTTGAATGGAATTATGAATCGTGAAGAAATTGCGTATGTTATTTAACCTTTCTTGCAAGCTTCATAATGTGAAAGTTTTATCTAAATCATATTGAGGAATAAAGATTGAAATCACAATATAATTTCTTGCACTTCTTAATGAGATGATTAAGGCACTTCGATTTTTCTTGCATCTTTCCTTAATCACTTAGCCCCTCAATGAAAATATTTGCCTCCTTTACCTATCCGGGAATTAGGAAGAGTTGATTTTGGCATGTTTGATGTGGGAGGGCCTTGAAAGAAATTTTGTGAATTCAAAGTGTAGAAAAATAGGTTTGGGGAAGTCAATCATGATGATGAGTAACTCGGCAGCATTCACATGGCCGGGTGTTTGTGTCTTGCCAAAGTCGGATTGAGCGATATTCCTAACAGATTATGGTATGTGCATCAAGGGTTTGAGGCATCTCGAAATCGACAAACACCAATCTCCTAGGCTTCGGTTTTTGTGCACCGCTGTCCATATTTCTAAAAAGTAAAGTCGAAAAATTTTGTGCTAAAATAAAGAGCAAAGCTCAAATTGGTGGCTGGTTCAATTTGTAAAAAAAGTTTGTGTTGTTCCTTCTTTCCGGATTTATACACCACATTCCCTTATAAGTTTCACACCTATTCATATTCTTGACCTTGCTTGAAAGTCCTTGAGATCATGAGAATGATGTTTGACTTAGTGATCTAATTTGAAGTTTCACATATTTGATTTTGACAATGCTTGAAGGTTATGATGTTTGTCTTGAAGTTTATGCAATTTATAATGTTTCTTTTGCTTAACATACTTTGATTCATGTATATGGATGTTTTCAAGGAATCATGAAGTAAGATTTGAGAATGATCTATTGATTAGAAGCACAATACCAAAAAGATTGTTTTAACCTTGTTTTGCATTCATATTTCATCTTACCTTGTATTCTAAGCTTTTGAAGACCTTGCTTGGAGAGAAGCAAGCGACAAGTATGGGGTCTTTTGATAGCATGAAATATGACCATATTTTAGGCACTTGTTTTTATTGTTTTTCCCTTTTAGTTGTGTACATGGATGAGAATTTGTAGCATTTATGAGCACATTCACCTATTTTGTCGATATAGAGATCTACACAAGCTTTGTTGTGTTTTTAGGTGAATAAAGGCTTGGATTGGAGCATATATGAGAGAGTAGGAGTATTTTATCATGTTAGGCATCAAGAGGATGCATTGGAGAAGCTAAGGACGGAGCATGATTAGAGAACTTTATGAAACAAAGGCTTTTACAAAGGAATTTGACAAATCACGGCCAAACCAAGAGAACCATGACCGTGGTTTTAGCATAGAGGGCATGTGAAGTCCTGTCGAGAGCAACAGAAAGGTTCCACGATCAAAAACACGACCGTGGGAATTTACACTAGACCGTGATTCTTATAACTGTTGCCACGTGTTATATTTGCCACGTCAGCGACGGTTATCGGGCTTTTCGTAACCCTACTTTTTCCCTATGAGAAGCCTGAAGAAAGGAGAAATTGGGGACTCGCATTGACGGCTGCATACGCTACATTTCATTAGATATTGATTGAGGAAGATTCCATTGCGTACAGGGAAGATCCCGAGAAGGACGCATTTCGAGATTGCGTACTTAGGAAGATCTTAGGGTTTACATTCGAAGGCGGATTGACATCCCGTTCTTCATTGTTCCTATAGATTGTTGTGAGGATTTATGTTCCCTATTCTGCTTTCATTGAACACATATAATTATTGTTTGTTTTCGAGATTGATTATTCGATTGTTATTGAGTTTTCGGAGTTTTACCCTTTTTCCTCTTTTAAATTTGATTTTCGATTTAATGATGATGGTTATTGGCTAAAACCCTTTAGAAATTCTAAGGTGAAGGGTTGATAGTTGTGGCTTAGATAATGATAGATTGAACTTAAACAGATTGGACCCTGAGAGTTGCGAGAAACCTCATCATCGAGGATTTCCACGGTCTGTTCTTGAGTTCCACAGCTGTGGTTCTTCAAGATCCAGCCGTGGTTTCCTCTGTCGTATGTCCTTTGCTTTTTCTTTGATCCAAAGTTAAAGATTTGCTTTAACCTAGCCTTGGTTTACCTTTTCTAGGTAGTAGTGAGACTTAACATCCTCTATTTCGGTTTCAAGTGTCACAACCTTAACCGTTTTGGCTTGTCTTTGATTCCCTTGGGTTTGGGCATGGGTATTGAGAGTAATTCTTATACTTTGATCCTTTCTATACTACAGCCTCAACAACTTTTATAGAGAGAGCCTTTGGGTGAGATATATGGGTTTGGAACTTCATCGTACATAACCTTATATACCTTTGCAATCCCGACTCTGTCCTTACATCTATAGAATATCTTGAATCAATTGCCACAATTTGATAGTTGGATCTTTAGAATTGTTGTTTTCTCAATATATTTGCAAAGCTTCTATATTTTCTTGCTTGACTACTTTGCGAACTGAATTTGTTCCCCCCAAATCCTTGAGTTCGATACTCTGGAATTCTGATTTACTACTCCGATCCGTACACTGCGGGTTCGCTTTTGCTTAATTTCAGTTTTATAATTTTAAGACTTTGCGACGCACACTTTTGAGCGAACACTGTGCCAAGTAACTAGGCTATTATAGCTAGGTTAAGAGTTGGAACTAGATCGTAGCGTTGGCTACAGTGAGAGAAGAAGGGATTTCTTCTAGGTTGTATCTAGGACTCTTTGAAGCTGATAATAGATAGTTAGATCCTACGGGTAAACTCTAGGACGGAGAGTTGACTGTTAGAGCCGAACTTCGTTAACATATCTCCGTGTCGATCTTTTCATTTCCGCCCCATATCTTGCTTTACTATTACTAATGTTGCTTTGCAGGTTTACAAAGTCAAGGCCCTTGAAATCACTTTCAAAGCCCTTGAAATCAAGTTGTGTCACAAAGAGCTCAAATCGACATCAAGGCCTTTGAAATTTGTTTCAAAGCCTTGAGATAGATTTTTGCGAAAAGTTCTCATACTCTATTCAACCGCCCTTCTAGAGTATTTATATCCTTTATATTCACCTTACGATTCTTCAATTGGTATTAGAGTTAGACTCACGTAAATCGATTTAACCATCAGTGAGACTAATCATGAACTTTGTAGGTGATGGAGGATTCTCTCAAGGAAGATCCACATCTCGACCACCAGTCTTCTGTGGCAACAACTTTGCCCATTGGAGAGCACTAATGCAAATGTTTTGTTATTGATCAGGACATGGAACTATGAAGCATTATTCAAAATGGCCCTAAAATCTCAACCACCATAGTTGAAGGAGTCCAAGTCGCAAAGAAGGAAGCCGACTTCACACAAACCGACTTGGATAGTATTTTAAAGAACTACAAGGCCATGAACTTGCTCTAATGTGAATTGGACGCAAATGAATTCAACCGTGTCTCATCATGCAAGAGTGCTAAAGAAATATGGGACAAACTTGTTGTCACATACGAAGGAACAAGTCAAGTCAAGGAAACAAAGATCAATATCTTCCTCAGACAATATGAGCTATTCAAGATGAACTCAAATGAATCAGTCAAAGAAATGTTCACAAGATTTACTGAGATTGTGAACAACTTGGACTCACTTGGAAAAGTCTTCACAAAAGAAGAAAAAGTAAGGAAGGTTCTAAGTAGCTTACCTAAAGCCAAGTGGGGACCAAAGGTGACTACAATTGAAGAAGCTCAAAATCTCACAACTCTTTCTCTTGACGACCTTCTTGGAAAACTCATTACTCACGAGATGGTTCTTGGTGAAGAAGATGGAGAGCTCCCATCCAACACAAAGAACCTAGCACTAAGATCTAAGAAGGATGAAATACCATCAAAAGAGGAAGATAGTGATGATGAAAATGAGAAAGATCCGTTTGCTTTGATCTCTAGGGGTCTCGCGAAGATTCTTCAAATGAAGAAACAGTTTGCAAACAGTAAAGAATATCCACGAACATCAAGACCTCGAGGTAAGTTTTCTAATTCCAACAAGAAAAATAAAGTTCTGACTTGTTTTGAATGTGGTGAAATAGATCATCTCGTAAGGGATTGTCCACAAAAAAAGAGGAACAACTTTAGGAATAATGATCGAAAGAAGAAAGCTATGGTAGCTTCATGGAGTGATTCAGATTCCACAAATGAATCAAAAGACGAAAAAGAACAAGAAAACCTTTGTCTTATGACCGATCATGAAGAAGATCCAAATCACTACGTTGATAACGTTGTAAGTACCATTATGTCCCAACCTGAATCTGATCTCACACAATTCCTTAAACACATAATCATATGTGATAAAGAACATAGGGTAAGGATAAGTTCCTTGAGAGAAAAGCTTCTCAAACCAGAGAAAAGATTAAGTGATATGTCTTTGGAGATTAAAAGTCTTAACAATGAAAAGTTAGACATTGATATCAATATCAAGGCCTTGGAATCAGAAAATACGATTCTCAAGGGCAATCTCTCTTCTCTCCATCGAGAATATATCAATCTAGAGAAAGAAAAGGTTGATCTAACTGTGATGTGTCAAGACCAAAAGGTTGCACTTATTCAATTCACTCATTCGAAAGCTAACCTCAAAAGGATGATGGGTGAACAACAATCTTCCCTTAACTAAAACGGTATAGGCTATCATGTCAGTTTTCCCAGAAAAACAACTACCACTTTTGTCAAGGCTAAAGGAAGTATTCATATGCCCACATGTTTCTATTGTTGTAAAAAGGGTCATGTAAAATCAACATGTTCATATAGAAGAACTGATCCTTACATCATTAGAAACACTTATCCTCTATGTCTAATGAAACATGTTAAGCAAATTTGGGTTCCTAAAGGTACTAGACCACCAAACATGATTGAGCCTGAATATGGATAAAAATATGCCATTTGGTCGACTCGGAAAGGTTGATGTTTGTTGTTTTGCAGGATATCACCAAGCTAAAGGAGGATAAATGGATATTAGATAGTGGTTGCTCACGACAAATGAGTAGAAAAAGCTCACTATTCTCAAATCTAAAGAAGCAATCATTTGGAACCATTACGCTTGGTGATAAAGGAAAGTGTAACATTACTGGCATTGGTAAAATTGGTTATAATTCATCTAACTTCATTGATGATGTATATCTTGTTGACAGTTTGAAGTATAACTTGCTTAGTATCTCTCAAGTATGTGATAAAGGCAACAAGGTGATTTTTGATTCAGAAAAATGTGAAATTCAAGACAGGACATCGGGTGATATTGTGCTTACAACTTCTAGATATAACAATGTTTATTCTATGAGTACTAACCAAGTTTTAGGAACTGAGCTAAAGTGTCTCAAGGCCTTGACTTGGTCATATAAGCATGCATACAACGAAGAAGTTACTTTCAAAGGATTTGGTACGTGGCTTGCCAAACCTAAACTTAAAGGTAGATGAACTATGTAAGGCTTGTACACAAGGTAAACAAACAAGAGGTTCATTCAAACCAAAGAAGTTTGTAAGTTCTTCTCGACCCATTGAAATTTTACATATGGATCTATGTGGTCCTATGCGTGTCAAATCTCCCAAAGGTAAACAATACATCTGTAATAGCTAGGATTTCCGAAGTCTAATTAAGGTTGATTAACTTAATCATTGATAATAATTGACTATAACTCGCGAAGATTGCTGTTCGCTCGAAAGTGTGCGTCAAAGTCTTAAAATTTATAAAACTGAAATTAAGGAAAAGCGAACCCGCTGTGTACGGATCGATGTAGTAAAGCAAGAATTCCAGAGTATCGAACTCAGGGATTTGGGGGGGACAAAATCAGTTGGAAAATTGTCGAGCAATAAAAATTGAAGCTTTTGCAAATAATTGGAAAAACAACGATTCTAAAGATTCAGGTATCCAATTGTGGCAATCGATTCAAGATATTCGAAAGATATAAGGACAGAGTTGGGATTGCAAAGATATATGTAAGGTAGAGAATTGTACGGTGAAGTTCCAAAACCCATATGTCTCACCCAATAAATCTTTCTATAAAGGTTGTTGAGGCTACAGTATAGAAAGGATCAAAGGATAAGAATTACTCTCAAATACCCACACCCAAACCCAAGGGAATCAAACATAAGCCAAAACGGTTAAGGTCGTGACACTCGAAACCGAAGTAGAGGATGTTGAGTCTCACTACTACCTAGAAAAGGTAAGCCAAGGCTTGGTTAAAACAAATATTTAACTGTAGATCAAAACAAAAGCAAAGTACGTACGACAGAGGAAACCACGGCCAGATCTTGAAGAACCACGACTGTGGAACTCAAGAACACACCGTGGAAAGTCTCGACGATGAGGTTTCTCGCAACTCTCAGGGTCCAATCTGTTTTGGTTCAATCTATCATTATCTATGCCACAACTATCAACCCTTCACCTTAGAATCGCTTAAGGGTTTTTAGCCAATAATCATCATAGTAAAATCAACAATCAAATAAGAAAGGAATAAAGAATAGAACTTTGAAACCTTAATGAAAAACACCGAAATCAACCTCAATAAAACCAATAATCAATCAATGTGTTCACTGTATAGGGAATAGAATAAGAATCTCTCACAATACTCAAGGAACAAAGAAGAACGGGATGTCAATCCGCCTTCTATCGAAACCCTAAGATCTTTCTTCAAGTACACAATCTTCAAAATGCGTCCTTCTCCGAATCTTCCCTGTACCCAATATAATCTTCCTAAGCAATGCCCTCGAAATGTGCTGGATGCAAGCCGTACATTTTCCTCCTTTCTTCAGCCTTCTTATAGGGAAAAATAGGGTTACGAAAGCCCAATAACCGCTGCTGACGTGGCAAATATGACACGTGGTGACCGTTACATAAACCACGGCCTAGTGCAAACTTCCACGCCCGTGGAACTAGCCGTGGAACCTCTCTATTGCTCTCGACCTTGTTTCCCACGGTTGGAATTAAAAGAATTTCTAAAACCACGACCGTGGAAAGTCAAAATTGGTCGTGGAATGCTCGAAACATGACTGAATCCTCTTGTTTCCGAAAGCTTTCCACTCCTATCCTTTCCTTGGCTTCTCTAATGCATCTCCTTGATGCCTAGCATGATCAATCGCTCCTACTCACTCCATATATGCTTCAATCCAAGCCTTTATTCACCTAAGAACACAACAAAGATTGTGTAGATCTCTATATCGACAAAATAGGTGAAAGTGCTCATAAATGCTTCAAACTCATATCCATGTACACTAAATAAGGGGTACAACAACCAAAACAAGTGCCTAAAATATGATCATATTTCATGCTATAAAAATACCCCATACTTGTCTCTTGCTTGTCCCCAAGCAAGGTTTTCAAAAGCTTAGAACACAAGGTAGGATGAAATATGAATGCAAAACAAGGTAAAAACAATCTTTTTGGTATTGTGCTTCTAATCAATAGATCATCCTCAAATCTTGCTTCATGTCTCCTTGAGAACTTCTATGTACATAAATCAAGTCATGTCAAGCAAAGGAAACATCATATATTGCATAAACTTCATGACAAACATCATAACCTTAAGCAATGTCAAGATCAATAATGTGAAACACCAATTTAGATGACCAAGTCAAACAAAATTCCATAGATCTTAAGGACTTTCAAGTAAAGGTCAAGAAACGTGAATAGGTGGGAAACTTATTAGGGAATGTGGTGCACAAATCCGGGAAAAAAAGAACAACACAAACTCTTTTCTTTTTGCAAACTTGAACTAACCACCTTTTGAGAGCTTTGCTCTCTTTTTCCAGCACAAAATTCTTTTTCGACTTTACTTTTGGAAATATGGACAGCGGTGCACAAAAGCCGAAGCCTAGGAGATTGGCATTTCTCAATTTCGAGATGCCTCAAACCCTTGATGCACATACCGTAATCCGTTAGGAATACCGCTCAATCCGATTTTGGCAAGACACAAACACCCGGCTATGTGAATGGTGCCGAGTTACTCATCATCATTATTGACTTCCCCAAACCTATTTTTTCTATACTTTAAATGCAAACTTTTGTTTCATGACCCCCCCATATCAAACATGCCAAAATCAACTCTTCCTAATTCCCAGATAGGTAAAGGAGGCAAACATTTTCATTGAGGGGATAGATGAGTGAAGAAAGAAGCAAGAAAAATCGAGGTGCCTTAATCATTTCGTAAAGAAGTGTAGAAACATATATTGTAATTTCAACCTTCATTTCTCAACATGATTTAGATAAAACTTTCACATTATGAAACTTGCAAGAAAGATCAAACAACGCATTCAATTTCTTCACAATTCATAATTCAATTCAAGCACATAAACGTCATCAAAAATTCAATCCACAAGTAGACTCATCATAGAATTCATCTCCATACCAGAAGGCACAATAATTTTAAAAAATTTTCAAAATTTTTATGGGTTTTTCAAAGCTTTTTAGTGCAATGCAATAAAGAAACGTTTGACAATAAAAGAAAAATGCAAGGGTTCATGGAATAAAGCGAAGCGAGTGTATCGAGTTATTACATAAAATGAGAGTCACACCCCACCCCATACTTAACATACACATTGTCCTCAATGTTAGAAAAATAAAGAAAAGAAAAGAAAAGAAGGAAACTCACTAAGGTGGTGGAGTAGCTCAAGCGAAGTGGTCATCTCATCAATCACATAGGAGGCGGTGGTGGTGGGTAAGGGTAGAAGTTGGGGTGGAATGGACGCCCAAATTGCTGGCAGTAGACATCACAGAGGATCCTAGCATTCTCCTTGCGCTCTTCATCATGTTCGTTGAAGCGAGTGTCTAGGTTGTCCATCCTTCTAGTAAGATTGGTCGCCCACCCTGGTTGTTGATTCATCCAAGCAGGAAGCTGCTGCATCCACTCCGGCAGCTGTTGTGTCCAAGCTGGAGGGGCACCCATCCAAGCAGGAGAAGCACCCATCCAATCCGGTGGGCCATCCATCCATGAAGGATGCTCACTAACGCTAGCACGACGTGAGGAGGAAGAAGCGGAAGGCTGCTGATGGTATGTGGACCTCCTAGCTGGCTCTTGAAAGTTTGTTGGCTGCTCCGGGAATGCTCCAAAGTCCTGTTCACCACATCTAACATATGGAAACTCATCTCCACCCATCTCCTCGTCACCATCATCATCAGTTGCAGCGGGTACCTCATCAGGAATGTAAGGTGGAGCTCCTAACCTATTTGCATGCATAGGGACAAAAGTAGCCTTCCAGTTCTGTCGTCTAAGTCTAAGAGAATAGTTGGTAATCCATGGAATGCCTCTACCACCTTTATCTTCCCAAGGCATAGATGCAGTAGGTGGACCTCGGTGGCGGGGAATCAGGAGTCCCCTAGTCATAAGTCCATGAAGCCCTAAAGGCCTCGCAGCAGCTGCCCTCTTACAAGCTGAATAATCGATCCCTAGCTGTTTTGAAATGTGTGTTACCAATCCTCCATAGCCAATGTTCCGTGCTAATTTGTTCTTTACCTTGCTAAGAGTGGAGGCGAGCATGGTAGCACAATCCGGAGAGTGACCGGCAATCATGCAATACAAAATAAAGAGCTCATCAGCCTTGAGCTTCTGTGAGGTCTCGGTCCTCGGAAATAGGCATTCGGAGAGTATCCTATGGGCTATCTTAAGGGCAAGGTGGTAGATAAGATTGGCCTTTGAGTCGGCTGGTTGCAAACGGTCCTCATGACCTACAATCATAGCTATTTCCCCCAAAAACTCCTTTGCTCTGACACCCCTAGGGAACGTTCCATTGAACATTTCATCAAACCCAAACATCGCTCCAAACTGAGCAATAGACAAGTTATAATTGTGCTCCATCAATCGGAAAGATACCGTTCGGTTAACGGCACTATGCTTGAAGGAAGTAATGAACTCCCTCGTAATCTCCTCATAAGCGTCTTCCCTAATACTGTAGAATACAATCAAACCAGCTCTATCCAGCAACCATGTCAAATCCTCAACCACATTCAGCTCCTGGAGTTCGTTCATAACAATGTACCTAGGAGCTATCACCTTGCGTTCTTGGATTTTCTCTATAGCTCCAATATAATCCTCATGGATTGTAGGGACTCTAGGGGTTGGTGGGACTATAGGAGGGGGTTGGGAAGAGGATCCAGGACCCTTTTGCTTCTTGTTCCTATTTGATTTTCTAGTTCCGAATATTTTCTCACCAAAATTCAAAAACCGCGGTCTGTTCTTCAGAAACCACGGCCGTGGAATGGTACAGTAGCCCGTGGAATTGTTCGAGTTCAGCCAAAAACTCAACAAATCAACAACAAATTCAACAATAGTAGTCCTATACTACTTATAAGTTCAATTTCGTTCAATTCTCCTAAAAATCATTAAGAAAAAGGAGTGAAATTAACCAAGGAGGAGATAGAGAGAAAACCTAGGTTTTGGATTTGAGGAAATCCAAATTCTCTTCCGATCGCTGATTGTTCGTGCAGATTGTTGCTGTAATTCTTTGTAGAATCTGATTTGCTTCAAATGGGCTGAAGAATCGCGCAAAACAGTTTCCGAACGAAGAAGCACGGGATTGGGAGCTTTCCGGCGTGGTTTTGGGCGTGGATGGTGTGAGAATTATGAAGAATTTGTGAAGAAGAAGAACTTATATAGGGCCGTAAAAATATGAAAACCACGGCCTATCGGGGTGTTCCACGGCCGTGATTTTGTAGGGCCACCCGTGGTTTCTGGCTCTTTTATTTTAATTAGCTACGACATGCTTTTCCACGGCCCAATTTACCAAATCACGGCCGTGGTTTTGCCTCTTTGGCCGTGGAATCCTCTGTTCTGGCCAAGAATCCAAGTTTAGTCATTCTTTTGGCTTCCTTCACTTCTTTTGCTCGTTTCTTATCCCTGACATCCAAAGACACAAACATACCGGAAGGTATCGACGAAAAACAAACAAAAACAATTAAACTTAGCTAATCTAAGAAAGAAAGCGAAAACAAAAGCAAGAAAGCAATACCTTGGGTTGCCTTCCAAGAAGCGCTTTGTTTTAGGTCTGTAGCTAGACCGTTCCTTAGTGTTTAGGTGAGGACAATCGGAGCGATTTCCTCATTTTGGAGTTCCGTTGAGTACTTCTTGAGTCGTTGACCGTTCACCTTGAAACTTCCGCACTTCTCACCCCATACTTCAACTGCACCATGGGGAAAAACGTGTTTAATTACATAAGGTCCCGTCCAATGAGATTTAAACTTATCTGGAAAGAGTCGAAGTCTAGAATTGAAGAGGAGAACTTGATCTCCTTCCTTAAAGTCCTTCGGGATGATATGCTTATCATGCCAATGCTTTGCCCTTTCTTTGTAGATCTTGGCGTTCTCATAGGCGTTTAAGCGGAGTTCCTCTAGCTCATTAAGATCGAAGAGACGCTTCTCTCCCGTTTCCTTCATGCTGAAGTTCAACCACTTTACAGCCCAATACGCCTTATGTTCCAGCTCCACCGGAGGATGAGAAGACTTCCCATACACAAGATTGTATGGTGTTGTGCCGATGGGAGTCTTGTATGCCGTTCTATACGCCCACAACGTGTCATCTAGCTTCAATGACCAATCTTTCCTTGTCTTTGACACCGTCTTCTCAAGGATTCCTTTGATTTCCCTATTTGAAATCTCCACTTGTCCACTTGTTTGCGGATGGTAGGGTGTGGCGATCTTGTGAGTCACCCCATACTTAGCTAGTAGAGCTTCAAGTTGTCGGGCTATGAAGTGTGAACCTCTGTCACTAATGATGCTTCACAGTGTCCCAAACCTTGGGAAAATAGTTCGGTTAAAGAACTTGACAACCACCATAGCATCGTTAGTTGGAGAGGCAATAGCTTCAACCCATCTCGAAACATAATCTACATCAAGAAGTATGTATTGGTTTCAACAAGATGATGGGAATGGTCCCATGAAATCAACTCCCGAAACGTCAAAGATTTTCACCTCTTGAATGTTGTTGAAAGGCATCTCATTCCTTCTAGAAATATTTCCTGTTCTTTGACAAGCATCACAACAAGCAACAAAGGTTTGCACATTCTTAAATAAAGTAGGCCAAAAGAATCCAGATTGCAATACCTTAGTGCTAGTTTTATGCGAACTAGCGTGTCCTCCGCAAGGAAGTGAATGACAATAACGAATGACACTTTGCATTTTGTCTTCCGGCACACATCTTCTAATGATGCCATCAAGACCTCTCTTGAAGACTAGAGGTTCATTCCAGTAGTATTGACGGACATCCCTAAAGAACTTCTTTCTTTGTGCATAGGATAGTCCGGGAGGTATTTCCTGACAAACCAAATAATTCACAAAATCAGCAAACCAAGGTTCGTTAACTCTAGAAATAAAATCGATGCACTCTTCCATTATATGCAAATGTTCGTCCGGGAAGGAGTCATCGATGGGAAGGTCGTCACTTGTGGCGTGTGGTAGACGACTTAAGTGATCCGCAACAGAATTTTCAGATCCTTTCTTCTCGCGAACTTCTAGATCGAATTCTTGAAGAAGGAGAATCCATCTAATCAGCCTTGGCTTCGCATCTTTCATGGCGAGCAAATACCGAATTGCTGAATGATCCGTATATACAATCACCTTCGCTCCTACAAGATAAGAACGAAATTTTTGAAAAGCATAAACAACGGCAAGAAATTCCTTTTTTGTTGTGACGTAGTTGAGCTGCGCTTCCTCTAGCGTCTTGCTAGCATAGTATATGGCATGAGTGCGGCCGTCTTTCTTTTGCCCAAGCACCACTCCAACAGCTACGTCACTTGCATCACACATAACCTCGAACGGGAGATTCCAGTCCGGGGGTTGGATTATTGGGGTTGAGACGAGAGCTTCTCGAATCCGGTAAGAAACATCCAAACATTCTTGCGAAAAGTCAAAACAACATCCTTCATCAATAGATTAGTTAGCAGTTTAGAAATTTTCGAAATATCCTTAATGAATCTCCTATAGAATCCGGCATGTCCTAGGAAACTCCTTATCCCCTTCACCGAAGATGGAGGAGGAATCTTCTCTATTGTCTCGATCTTAGCCTTATCAACTTCAATTATTCTATTGGAGATCAAATGCCCTAACACAATGCCTTCTCTAACCATAAATTGACACTTCTCCTAATTTAGAACAAGGTTAGTGTCTTCACATCTTTGCAAAACAAGAGAAAGGTTAGCAAGACAATTATGGAACGAGGAACCAAGACTGAAAAATCATCCACAAAAACCTCCATGATTTCCTCAATATATACTGAGAAGATGGCCATCATACACCGTTGAAAGGTGGCTAGAGTGTTACAAAGTCCGAATGGCATCCTCCTATAGGCAAGCTTACCCCATGGGCACGTGAATGTGATCTTCTCTTGATCATCCGGATGAATCGAAATCTGAAAGAAACCACTATAACCGTCAAGTTAACAAAAATAGGAATGTTGTGCTAACCTCTCAAGCATTTGATCGATGAATGGTTGCTAAATTGGGTCCATCCGTTGCCCAAGAGTTCGTGGTTCATCCACGACATTATCAGCTCTCACATCTCTAGCAGGAATGTGAGGATCAACATATGCTCGAGGATTATCACGGGCTGGCGGGTTTAATGGTGGAATATCCTCTAGCTCCGGCATGTCATCATCATCGGATGAATCTGCTCGAGATGATCTAGATGATCTAGCTCTCCTACTCCCGGCGCCTTTATCTAATTTCATTTGTAGAACCATCGCCCTAAGCTCATCCATTTGAGCTTGATACCGCTCTCTATCAGCACGAGCAACAACTTGCTCCTCAAGACGTAGTCTTTCACTTGTATTCAATTGAGCTCTAGTCTCATCAACTCTTGTTGGTTGTTCTTTTCTTTGTGTTCAGCCATCCTTTTCTCCCTTAACTTTTTCTTCAAAGTTTTCTCAGGTTCAGGATCAAAAGGAACGAGGTCTTTCGCTGATCTTGACCTTCGCATACACCTAAAAATTCTGTAAAATCACTCAAATAGATAGGTCAAATAACAAGAGCAAAGCTCCCAAGCTCGACAACCGAGAGCCGAATTTGGCCTAAACCAAATCCCCGGCAACGGCGCCAAAAACTTGTTCGCTTGATAGTGTGCGTCAAAGTCTTAAAATTTATAAAACTGAAATTAAGCAAAAGCGAACCCGCTGTGTACTGATTGGCGTTTTAAAGCAAGAATTCTAGAGTATCGAACTCAGGGAATTGGGGGAACAAAATCAGTTCGCAAATTGTCGAGCAATAAAAATAGAAGCTTTTGCAAATAATTGGGAAAACAACGATTCTAAAGATTCATGTATCCAATTATGGCAATCAATTCAAGATATTCTAAAGAAATAAGGACATATTCTGTATTACAAAGATATATCTAAGGTAGGGAATTGTACGGTGAAGTTCCAAAACCTATATGTCTCACCCAAAGACTCTCTCTATAAAGGTTGTTGAGGCTGCAGTATAGAAAGGATCAAAGGATAAGAATTACTCTCAAATACCCATAGCCAAACCCAAGGGAATCAAAGATAAGCCAAAACGGTTAAGGTCGTGGCACTCGAAACCGAAGTAGAGGATGTTGAGTCTCACTACTACCTAGAAAAGGTAAGCCAAGGCTAGGTTAAAATAAATCTTTAACTTTGGATCAAAGCAAAATCAAAGTACGTACGACAGAGGAAACCACAACAAGATCTTGAAGAACCACGCCTGTGGAACTCAAGAACACGTCGTGGAAAGTCTCGACGATGAGGTTTCTCGCAACTCTCAGGGTCCAATCTGTTTTGGTTCAATCTATCATCATCTATGCCACAACTATCAACCCTTCACCTTAGAATCGCTTAAGTGTTTTTAGCCAATAATCATCATTGTAAAATCAACAATCAAATAAGAAAGGAATAAAGAATAGAACTTTGAAACCTTAATGAAAAACACCAAAATCAACCTCAATAAAACCAATAATCAGGCAATGTGTTCAATGTATAGGGAATAGAATAAGAATCTCTCACAATACTCAAGAAACAAAGAAGAACGGGATGTCAATCCGCCTTCTATCGAAACCCTAAGATCTTTATTCAAGTACGCAATCTTCAAAATGCATCCTTCTCCGAATCTTCCCTGTACGCAATATAATCTTCCTAAGCAATTCCCTCGAAATGCGCTGGATGCAAAAAGAATTTCTAAAACCACGACCGTGGAAAGTCAAAATTGGTCGTGGAATGCTCGAAACATGCATGAATCCTCTTGTTTCTGAAAGCTTTCCACTCCTATCCTTTCCTTGGCTTCTCTAATGCATCTCCTTGATACCTAGCATGATCAATCACTCCTACTCACTCCATATATGCTTCAATCCAAGCCTTTATTCACCTAAGAACACAACAAAGCTTGTGTAGATCTCTATATCGACAAAATAGGTAAAAGTGCTCATAAATGCTTCAAACTCATATCCATTTACACAAAACAAGGGGAAAACAACCAAAACAAGTGCCTAAAATATGATCATATTTCATGCTATCAATTGCGCAAGGGATGAGTATGAGTCCCACTGTTATGTTCCTGGCGTAATTTTGGACGTATGAGGAAATTTTTACATTTTTGTCCGGGTAATTATTTTTACCCTCCGGTATGTAGTTGAGAGAAATGATCAGGACATCGGATATGTCCTAGATATGAAATAACATGGAGGGGCAAAATGGCAAAAAAAAAGTCGCTATTTCGTTTTTTAACGGCTAAGAAAGACGGCTTAGGAATACACGTTTTTCGAGACAATTGTGGAATAATGATCCCTACAATATTCCAGATTTATTATTCCAATTTCGAGAAGTTTGGAGAAGGGGATTCAACCCGCCTTTGGAACGGTTAAAGGATAATTATCGACTTTGCTAAAGGATAATTATCGACTTCTCGAAAGGATAATTATCGTCTTCACTATAAATAGCGGAAAATCCTTTATTAATTCATTTCCTTTCACGTTTCCTCGTAAAAATCTATGATTTCTCTCAACCTTCAAACTAAGATATACTCTGCGTTTGTAATCCGATTTCAATTTCGTTTGAGTTTTTGGAATCCTCTCGCCATTCTCTTCATAAAGGTACTAAGTTTATGCATTTCCGAGTATATAGAGCTCTGGTCGAGCATATATGTCACCAGGACGGTTCCGTCGCTCAGAGTCTGGTGAATTTGATGTTGCCCATGCATAGCCTGTGTCGTTGTGATTCCGAATCTTCTTTCAGATCGTCAATCGGGTTAGTAATGAATAAGTTATGAATTTATTCGCTTTTCGTATTCCAGGTTAGTACAAATTGACCTTAAGTTGGTTAAAATGGATAATTGGAATTTTTATTATGCTCGTTACATTATTCTGGTAATTATGGGCTTTTAGTTTGATGATGATATTATGAGTTTGATATATGCGCTGATGTGGCTTTAAGGTTTAGCATGTTATTCGAGGCTTATAGGATGATGATGATCCTTATGGATCCCTTGGGTCTAGGTATGACCCCTTTAATTGATAGGAAATTGATATATCTCTATGCCTTGTTATTAGGTAGTGTCCCTCTCAAGATTGGAGGTTGATCGTGGTTGAGGTTGTACGAAGTTGAGGTAAGTCCGTAGCACTTACTTAGCTACCATCCTTATATTGGGTGTTTGCATGAGTGGTCCGTGAGTTGATTATTACCGACCTATGTTTTATTGATAGCCCCATTGCATGGCAGTGATAACCCTTCCCTCCATCCTGTAAGGGGTTGGGAGGTTCTTTGATGTCAGGCCACCTGGTATATAGGAAGGGCGCAATCCACTCCCATAGGGTACAGGGATTGTGTGACCGACACTACTTCCAGATGGATAGCAGGCCCAAAGGCGAGGATGATATGGTCCTCGTGTCACATAGTTTCATATACCTATATATATACGTTTTAAGTGAATGACTATTATATAAAGATTATAAAATGGGTAAATGTGTGACAACATGATTATGTGTTTATCTTTCATGACATGTGTTTGTGCTTATGCATTAACTTATATATGTATGGATATCTAACGGTTTCATACCCTGTTGTAGATGCCTTGCAGGATAGGAGAGCTGCAGAGTGATCATCCAGGGTGACAGGCCGAGGACTCTCGTGCATTAGGTTGTTATGGTTTTTTGGATATTTTATATACCTCCTGCGTGAGGATGATGTTTTGTATACCTCTTGTGTGAGGAAGATGTTTTATACTCGGCTATGATCTTCTATACCTTTTGATGTACAGTTTTATGTATTTTTATATATTTGTCAGTTCCATGTTGTAAGGTCCAGTGAACTTGTTGTCAGGCTAAGGTCAGGATCCATTGTGAGATCCTAGTCCTGAAAACTCCACCTTGATTATAAAGTTATACAAGTGTTGATGATGGAAGACTTAAACACAAATGAAGTAGTTTGATATGGTAACAAATGCATTGATTATATATCGAGTTGCTTGGTTTGGTATAGTGGTTTGGATTAAATAAAGTGCAAGTTTTGCAAGAGACTTCAAAGGACCTTGGAAGATCTTGAAAGACAAGGAGTTGAGAGTGTTCAAATGACGAAGGCCTTGAAATGAATTCCAAAGAAACAAAGAAGTCAAGGCCGCACTTTAAAAAGATTTCAAATCACTAAGAAGATCTTCTACGAGATATTTGCTCATACAAGAAGATATGATCAAGTGAAGATCTAAACCGGATATTAAAGAAGATCTTACAAAGATCCTCAACCAAAAAGCACGATGATTTTCTCCTATGGAGTTGAATATTGTTACAACAAATATGAGAAGATCAAGGAGCGAGAGATCAACGTGTTCTCAGGAGATGACGATCTACAATGTCTATCTCATCTCAACCAAGAAGCGATTTTCATGGATAAGAAGACTAATCTCCAAACGGTTATCCTTCCAACGGCTCAGAGTTAGAAGGTTGTAAATGAAGATGGTGATTGAAGAACAAGGACAGAAGCTTACACGAAAACATCAATAGTCTTCAAGCAATCCAAAACATCTTCATTCGATCAAATAGTTTTTCTTTTTCTCTTTCTCTAAAAAGCTTTATCCCCTAGAGAGAGATAAAACTCAAGTGCTCCATTGGCATATCTAAAGAGTGTTATACTCGAGTGTGTGTTACTATGCGAAGTAACTAGGCTATTAGAACAAGGTGAAGAGTTGAAGCTAGATCGTACCATTGACTACAGTGAGAGAAGAAGGGGATTTCCTCTAGTTGGTATCTAGGACTCTTTGAAGCTAATAATAGATAGTTAGATTTTAATGCTATACCCTGGGATGGAGAGTAGGCTATTTAGAGCCGAACTTCGTAAACATATCCTTGTGTCGATCTTTTACATTCCGCACTATATCTTGTTTTATTGTGACTAACTTTGTTTCGCAGGAGTACAAAGTCAAGGCCCTTGAAATGTAACACCCCAAATCCACAGGACTTGGAGTGTTACATTGGGCTAGGATCTCACAATTGATCATGACCCTAGCCTGACAACAAGTTCACACGATCTTACAACAAGGCACGAGTAGGTTAAAATCAAATACATACAAGCTGTATATGATACATCAAAAGAGTTTACAAACACAAAGCAGAGTACAAAACATCAAACATAAACATCTGATACAAAAGATCCCATATCCCATGCATCCTAATGTACAGAAGTCCTCGGCTGGTCACACCATCTGGCTCACTCTGCAGTCTTCCTAACCTGCAAGTTATCTACAACACGGTATACACCGTTAGCTACAATAATGAATAAGCAAGAAGGTAATAGCAAAAACACACATCAACATCTCATACATGCAATGCCACACACATTCATTAATTATCTTTCATTTACGTTATTCCATTAATAATTCAACTTCTTTTGCAACACGAGGAGCCTCAAGAACCTCATCCCATCTAACGTAACACATGAGTTTTGCATGGAGGTGATCATCACTCGTCCCCTCCTGTGAGATCATCTTCAGGGCACCTCCTTTTACCCGCAGGCGGAGGCAAGTGGTCACGACCCGCTATAATACACTTGGGCCATTTAATATAATAAATGGTCATCCTAGTCCGGTTTAGGTTATAAATGCACAATCATATGAACACACACAACCATCACAATCACACAAACTCATAACTAAACGCTAAGTAAGCCCTATGGACTTACCTCATATACTCGTATCCAATACCACGTCACAGCTTCCCCTTGGGGAAGAAATCAACGCCTGCAATAGCAAGGCACACAACATCACAAACTGCAAGGGTTAGGAGACTCGTCTCCATAACCAAAACCAACCTACAACCTCCATCTAACCCTCAAGACCATAACAAGCTCATAGATGTCTACAATATAACTGTTCGCTCCAAATGGTGTGTGCAAGCTTTAAATTTATAACCCAAGATGTATGCTTAAAACAAGGATGCGAACCCGCAGTGTACGGGTCAATTGTAGTAAAAGCAAGAATTCCGGGGTGGCAATCTCAGGGACTTAGGTGAAACAAAACCAATATAGGTAGTCAATATTGCAACTAACTACAAAAGCAATTAAACCAATCAAAAGATGATAATATAGTCAATTAAGGAAATATGCAAATTCTAGGGATTAAAACATCTAGTTGTGGTTCCAACTCAAGATCTCAAGATAAGCGGACAAAACTGAGATTTTTGCAAAGGGAAGGTGTTTCTAAAGTGGAATAGATCACCGGGTAAGTCTCACTACTCACAATCCCAAGCCAAAGAACCTATTACCGGGTAAGTCTCAAGGTACTAGAAAGGAATTATAATCTCTAACCAACACACCAACTAAAGGAATAGAATCAACCTTTACCGGGTAAGTCTCGGGCTAACTCACAAAGATGGAACGAAGGCACACTCAAACCCCAATAAAGGATAAATATTTATTACCTACACTTATGATCTTGGGTAAACAAACCAAGGAATTACCGGGTAAGTCTCATCCTAGGCTTGCATTGAACCAAGAAAGGTGTAATAAGAATAGGATTTGGCAAACTCTAACACTTAACTCTCAGTTTTGGATCAGAAAAGGTCACCTCGGTCAGTCAAGTTCCACCCCAGCCGAGATGTTCATCGACTGATCGAGATGTTCTAAGGTTAAGGATAAAGACTCGAGCTTTCAGGATCTTACTGGAATTTAAGATTATTCTATCATTGTTTTTCCCACAACCTTCAGCCAATCACCCTAGAATCGCACAAAGAAATTAGCCACTCATCATCATGAAAGCAATAATCAAATATACGGGAAATGAATGAATATTTGAACACAAAAACCTTAAGAACAAGGCTTCAATAACTGAATCAAATATCAAACAAATAAGCGTTCCTTGGATAACAAATCCAACAAGACAAATCAACAAGAAGAGAATCTAAGAACGTCTTATCTCCTAAAATAAATCTCTAAAATATATGATCTCCCTTCTAGAAATCCAGCCCAAAAATATAAGATCTCTCCTTCCAAAAATAAATGATCTCAGCCAAATAAAATATATCTCGTCGCGTCAGGATATTAGCCTCGGTCGAGACGCTCCCTTAGATCACCTCGGTCGAGGTGACTCTGTGGTCAACCGAGGTGAATCTAAACTGAATGTGAAATCTCTCAAATCTGGTCCGAAATAAATCTTCTTTGTTAATTCCTTGCTTCCTGAATTCTTCCTTAAAATTCTGAATGTAGCTCCAATGACTCCTTAGCTCTTTTAGCTCCATTTTGATATAAAACGTGCCATTTTACCTACGATTACAACAAAACTTGGTGTAGACCTCAATTCCCGCAAAGGTAGATGAAATGACAATATAATCACATAATATACATTCAAACATGCAGATTATTAAAGATAAAACGTCTAAACAGGCCCCAAAATATAGACTATAATTCATGCTATCAAAATACCCCATACTTGTCCCCAAGCAAGTTCCAAATCTTGAGTATAGGATAGAATGGATTATAAGTCATAAAGATCAATGAAAAGTATTTCAAAACATTTTTGGTGGTGTGCTCCGCTCACAGATCACTCTAAGAGAATGCTTCATGGAGTTTAAAATCAAAACATGCTCAAAACATTTTATAAATATAAGAAAGTTGTTCATCTTTGCATAAAATCATAAAATGCATAATAAATCATAATTTATCGAAATTAATCATGTATAATCCAGTTTAAACCACCAAGTCAGTCAACAAGCTCGAGGTCTCAAGGGCTTTCAAAAGAGAAGTCAAGAAACGTGTGAGGGCGGGATGTATATAGGAATGTGGTGCTAGAATCTGGGAAAAGGATCTTTACTTCACTTCGTTTGAACTTCAACATCTTCCACCAATAAGCTTTGCTTATTTTGACTTTTTTACTTTTTGGGATGCAAGGACAGAGGTCCACAATAACCGAAGCCTAGGAGATCAGCAATCATCAATTTCTCGAGATGCCTCAAACCCTTGATGCACATACCATGACCCGTTAGGAATATCGCTCAATCCGACTTTGGCAAGACACAAACACCCGGCTATGTGAATGGTGCCGAGTTACTCATCATCATGATTGACTTCCCCAAACCTATTTGTTTCGTTCTAACTTTCAGCCAACATCTCAACTTTTTCTTTCACTTGCTTTTCACTTGCTTGCTTCCAAATTCCCGGATAGGTAAAGGGAGGCAAATATGTATATGAGGGGCTAAGCATGATCAAGAAGAAGAAGAGAAGAGAATGAATTGCCTTGGTCTTTCCAGGAAGAGAGTGAGAGAACTCATCATGTGGTGTCAACCTTCAAATTCAACATAATTTGGAAAAACAAAGTATTAAATATGCCAAAATTTCAAACAAAGCACTTAGCAACTTAAACATATTATAAAACCTTTCAAACATATAAAGATTTCAAAACCAATCTACAAACGAAATCTTCATCGAGGTCATATCCAGATAAGAAGCACAAAAATCGTTTCAAAAACTGTTTCAGTTAAACCACCTCGGTCGAGATGTTCTAAGTCAACCGAGGTACTGCACCTCGATTGGTTAGAGTCACTTCGGTCGAGGTCATAAAATTTTTTTTCTTAACCAGTTTTTGACGTTTTTCTCAATCAAATAACCTGTATGCATGCATGTAGTCTCACATAAGCACATAGAGCATAAGAAAATCATAAATATCCGACTCAAGTCATACAAGCATACATAATGTCGAATAATACACATAAATACCCCATACTTGGGACACATTGTCCCAATGGGTCAAGATAAGTCTAAGGAAACAAGAAGAACTCACCGGACATAAGCTGAGCTGCATAATAAATAAAAAAAGAAATCCCTGCGAGCTCTAGTCCTGATCTGCTGGCGGTGGTGGTGGATATGGTATGTACGGATGCTAGGACGGGTTGAATGGATATCCCATCATATGCTGGAACTGGATCTCCATCATCCGGCGCTGGTAGTGCTGACTCTCCAGCATCTGATGAGTCCGGCTATCCATCTCTCGGCGATGGTCATCCAAACATCCACCTAGATCGACGGTCAGGGCTGCGTAGGAGTCAATCATCTGATCTGTCAGATCGTCAATCCGGCGGTGAGCGATGGGATCCCTCTGCCAGCGAACTCTACGCCTGGCAGGACGTGCTGGTGCTGCAGCTGGCTCATCCTCCGTCTCCTCGTCGTCTAGATCGACGATTGGTATACTAGGACCAACTGTATCTGTCCCTGTCTCCATAGCGGCACCGCCATCATCCTCCTCATCAGCCTCCTCCTCATCTTGCTCCTGGGCTGCTGTTGTTGCGTCTCTAGTGTCCTCAATAAGAGGAATCCATGCAGTGGACCAGTACTGAGGGTCGTAAACTGAAAACTGAGACGACCACCTAATACCCTGAGGCGTAGTCAGCTCCTAGGGCATCGCCACGTATGGCGTAGTAAGTCCACGAGGAACCAGAATCCTTCTCGTGATCATCTCCTGCAGACCAAGCGGCTTGGCAGCCGCCACCATAGTACATGCGCTCAGATCAAGGTCCATCACTGTAGCAAGATGAGTCACTAAGCCGCCACAACAGATATCTCCCTTCCCCTTCGCCTTGATCCTGTGAAGATCCTCAGTCAACATCACTCCGAAGTCGGGAACTCCTCCGGTAACCATACAATATAGACCCAGAAGCTCACCCTGTCTAATCTTTTGGGGCGTCTCAGTACGCGCCATAAGTGTCTCGCTAAAAATACGGTGAGCGAGTCTGAAGGCAAGGTGGAAGATGATCCGCTCCCTAGAATCTACAGGTCTCCACCTGTCAGCATGCTCAACTACGTGAGCTATCTGTCCCCAGAACTCTCGAGCCACGGCTCGAGAAGGAAAATCGGAAACTGTGGGGGTCGGGAAGCCGAAGATCTCTCCAATGATCCATCGGGACTAAGTAGTTCCGGTTCAGCAACCGGTACTTGATGGCCCTCTCCTCAGGCAAGTAGGTCACGGAGCTTATAAACTCCAATGTGGGCTCGAGGTAGGCTGGAGCTCTAATCTCCATAAACTGCTCCAGCCCTAACATAGAAATCATCCGCCTGAAGTCATCATCCACATAGAGGCAATCAAAAGCAGCAACATCTAGGAACCGCGGTGTAATCACTGGGCGCGCGGCAATGCGGTCATAATCTACCCGGTGACGCTCATTGTTCACCGGTATGGAACGTCGGGAAGAAGAAGAAGGAGAAGGGGAGGATCCATCCCTCAGAACAAGCTGCCTATTAGATCTGGAACTCATTTTCTCTCACTGTCAGACCACCTCGGTTGCCCTGACAATCCTCAAGAACACCTCGGTCGAGATGCAGGCCGACTAGACCGAGGTGATGCGCTGTTTGATTCCAACTCTCAGAAATCCAGTTATTTTCCCCCAATATCACTACCAATTGTTCCTATGGGGTACTTAAGCCTTTTTCAACAAGAATGATTGGCAACCAAAGCCAATTTCTTCCAAAATCAGTAAAAGACGAGAAGTTAGGGTTTTCGGTTTTGTTACCCCAGATTCGGCTGATTTGGAGCATTTTTGTTGCTGAATGTCGCTTGCAAACTGATCCTCTACTCTTTCCTTGCAGATTGGGAGCAAGAATCATCGAAAATGATCGAGAATCGGGGAGCGAGATGATTTTGTACGCCGCGGTAGAGAAGGTGAGAGAGGGAAGAGAGAGAAATCGATCCCCCTTTTATACCCTTTTCTGAAACAGTTGTCACCTCGGTCGAGGTGGTCCCGACAGGACCGAGGTGATACGGACCGAGGTGGATTTTCATAAACCCTAGTCGCCTCGGTTGCTCAAGAATCATCTCGGTCGAGGTGCTGTGACAGCAACCGAGATGTGTCTCAGTCATACTCCGTCTTCTCGATTTCTCGAACTTCTGTTCTTCCAGTGTTGCTCCTGGGTTGTATTCCTTCCTTAGAGATCACCTGTTGTCTGTCTAGGACGCCAAAAACAAAGCAAAGCAAAGCAAACTATCTATAGCTAGGCTAGAAAAAAATGAAAAGAAAGCAATACCTTGGGTTGCCTCCCAAGAAGCGCTTGATTTAAGGTCGCTAGCTGGACCATACGGTGTCTCCAAACATGCTGGAAGGTATCCTCACCCCATACTTCACCTCCATCACGGGGTGAGATAAGGAAGTCTATCAAACGTTTCAGCAAGTGCAAGTGCTCATCGGGGAACGAATCGTCTATCGGCGGTTCGTCCTTCTCGCGTGAAGAGGGAGCTAGCCGGCTGAGGTGATCCGCAACAGAATTTTCGGATCCCTTCTTACCGCGGATCTCTAGGTCAAACTCTTGAAGCAAGAGAATCCATCGAATAAGACGTGGCTTGGCATCCTTCTTAGCAAGTAAGTAACGAATAGATTCATGGTCAGTGTAAACAATAACTTTTGCCCCTACCATGTAAGAACGAAATTTCTTGAAAGCATATACAACTGCCAATAGTTCTTTTTCTGTGGTGGCGTAGTTACGCTGGGCTTCGTCTAGCGTCTTGCTAGCATAGTAAATGACGGTAGTCCGCCCATCCTTCTTTTGTCCAAGCACCGCTCCTACTGCCACATCACTCGCATCGCACATGATCTCAAAGGGAAATGTCTAGTCCGGGGGTTGGATAATTGGAGCGGAGATCAACGCCTCCTTAATCTTGTAGAATGCATCGAGACATTCGTGCGAAAACTCAAAAACAACATCTTTATTCAAGAGTTTAGTTAGTGGTTTAGAGATCATCGAGAAATCCTTGATGAACCTCCTGTAGAAACTTGCATACCCGAGAAAACTCCGCACACCCTTAACAGAACAAGGGGGAGGAAGTTTCTCTATAGTCTCAATCTTAGCTCGATCGACTTCAATATCTCGACTGGAAACGAGGTGTCCTAGCACGATGCCTTCATTAACCATAAAGTGACACTTCTCCCAATTCAAGACGAGATTAGTGTATTCACATCTTTGTAGCACTAGAGAAAGGTTAGATAGGCAACCATCAAAAGAAGAACCATATACTGAAAAATCATCCATAAATACCTCCATAATCTCCTCTATATACTCGGAGAAGATAGCCATCATGCATCGCTGGAAGGTAGCGGGTGCATTACATAATCCAAATGGCATCCTCCTATAAGCGAATGTCCCCCATGGGCAAGTGAAGGTGGTCTTCTCTTGATCA
This sequence comes from Fagopyrum homotropicum, assembly GCA_033239125.1. Taxonomy (NCBI): domain Eukaryota; kingdom Viridiplantae; phylum Streptophyta; class Magnoliopsida; order Caryophyllales; family Polygonaceae; genus Fagopyrum; species Fagopyrum homotropicum. The sequence goes on along the minus strand of BSWB01000002.1, from coordinate 93,906,203 downwards.
TCCGGATGGATAGGAATCTGAAAGAAGCCACTATAGCCATCTAAATAGCAAAAATGTGAATGCTGGGCCAACCGTTCGAGCATTTGATCGATGATGGGAAGCGGAAAATGGTCCTTCCGAGTGGCCACGTTCAGCTTCCTATAATCGATGCACACCCTCTAGCACGTGACGGTCCTAGTTGGGATTAACTCGTTGTTCTTATTTGTCACAACGGTCATCCCTCCTTTCTTCGGAACTACGTGCACTGGGCTCACACACTTGCTGTCCGAGATAGGAAATATGATACCTGCATCCAACAACTTAAGAATTTCTTTCTTCACAACCTCTTTCATGATCGGATTTAACCGTCTTTGAGGTTTCCGTGAAGTCTCATGATCGTCCTCCATTAGTATTCTATGCATGCAGAAAGAAGGCTTAATGCCAATAAGATCATCAATAGTATAACCCAAAGCCTTTCCATGCTTCCTCAGGACATGCATTAGTTTAGATAATTCAGATTCGGAGAGGGAAGCACTAACGATGACGGGATAAGTAGAATCCGGTCCAAGAAAAACATACCTCAAGTGACTCGGGAGTTGTTTAAGCTCCACGACTGGGGGTGCTTTCTGAGGTAGATCTTTACTTCTTCCTTCCAGTGGAGTAGAGTTAGATCGAAGAACTGGACTTTTAGAAGTCTCAGTTAACATCATCTCGCTTTCGACCTCGGTCGAGGTGCAGAGTGGGTTACCGAGATGTTCTTTAACTAAGAACACCTCGCTTGGTCCTGAAAGTGCCTCGGTCGAGGTACTGCAACTGGGACCGAAACTGGAGATCTTCTTCTCCTGGATTAGTCTTTCAAATTTAGCTCCTGGATCTTCTTCCAGTGCCTTTAAGCTCCGTATCTCTGCATCACAAGAAACATCTATAACTTCCTCATTAAGCTAAAACTAATAACTCTTTCAAGAGGATCATTAATAAGGATAGAGCTCACCAATTGTCTTGATTCTTCTTCATCATAGATGTTGAAGATATCGTCTCCCAGCGGCTCTCCTTTCATTGCAGCAAGCAATGCAAACTCAACTTGATCACCGCCAATGTTGAATTGCAACTTGGCGTTCTTACAATCCACTTGCAACCCGAAGTTGCTAGAAATGGTCTCCCGAGAATGATAGGAACGGGGTAATCTGCGGGAATGTCAACCACAACAAAGTCTATAGGTAAATAGAAGTTACCTAACTTAACCGGAACGTCTTCCAAAATGCCCAAGGGATGGGTAATGGAGCGGTCCGCCATGTACAACCGTATCTTCACCGGCTTGGGCTCTCCAAGTCCGATCCTCACACATAGCTCTAGCAGGATGATGCCTACACTGGCTCCTAGATCACACAACGCCTCACAAGTGACATCCCCAACTTGAATGGGAATGCAAAATGAGCCGGGATCTCTCAACTTGGGTGGCATCTTCTCCTTCATGATTTGAATAAGCTCGGAGGATTTAGATGTCATCCTTACTTCACCAAAGTCTTCCAACTTCCTCTTCCTTGATAGAATTTCTTTCAAGAACTTCCCATAGGCGGGCATCCCTAGAATAGCATCAAGGAAAGGGATGTTAATATGTAGTTTATTCATCAAGTCAAGGAACTTACCAAAATGCTTGTCTAGATGTGCTCTGGCCCTTGATTGGGGGAATGGAAGTGGTGGTTTATATGCAGGAGGTGGGACATAATCTTCAGTTTTGTCCGACACTCTCTGAGGATCAACCTCGGTTGGCACCTCGGCCGAATTGTTTTTCGTTTGTACCTGGACCGAGGTGTTCTTCGTCTGTACTAACATCGACCGAGGTACTGGATCTACAGTTTTCAGTCCACTTCTCGTCGTTATTTCCATGATTTATTCTTTAGGGTTGCTTTCTGTCCTTGCTGGAAGCTTCCCTGGATCTCTTGGCGCTTCATTCGCCTTATTAAAGAATTGTTGTTCTCAGGCTTTTTGTGTCTTCGTAAATAAAGTCATGGACGTCTCCATAGCGGTGAGCTTGATCAAGATAGCCTCCAGCACTGCATCTTTCTTTTCTGGCTGGAGCAAGCTTGATCCAGGCTCCTGGCTCTTCAATGGAGTAGAAGAAGAAGAAGAAAAGAGGAAAGGATTAGAAGAGTTGTTCAAATTGGAGTTAGAGTAAGAGTTACCCGAATTTTGATTGTTTGGCCTCCAATTATTGTTTAGGATCCTCTATTGTTGTTGTAGTTGTTGTTCCGGGAACCGTTGTTGTTGTTCCGGTAACTGTTGTTGTTCCTTGAGTATTGATATCCTTCCTCTTCTTTCTTGGTTTGAGCAACCAAAAGGTCTTTCAATTGCTTCACATCATTCTTTAAAGAGGTGAGTTGATCATTGTTTGATGGAGCTTCTTGGAAGTTGACTCTTTTAACTCCACCTTCAGCTCCTTGATGGGAGTATTTCTCCATGTGCAAAGCTTGTTTCTCTATGAACTCCCAAGCTTCATCAATCGGCATGTCCATGAACGTGCCGGCAGATAGTAGTTGAAGGTTGAACTGGGTGTTTCCGTCCAATCCTTTGAAGTATATCTCCAACAACTCTATCTTTGGAATCCCATGATGTGGGCAATCCAAAAGGATGTCTTTAAATCTCTCCCATGACTTGGACAAACTCTCCATGTCCTTCATGATGAATGCATTGATTTTTCCTCTCATTTCAGCGGTCTTAGAGGGGGGAAAGAATTTATTCAAGAACTCCGTCGTCATCTCCTCCCAAGTGCTGAATTTTCTTGGAGGGAGAGATTGATACCAAGTAAGCGCCCTATCTTTCAAAGAGAAATAGAAAGGCCTTAGCTTGTAATTGTTGTTTTCCAGCCTTGAAGGTCTCAAGGTCTCCATCAAGATCTCATAGTTTTGCAGATGTTGATGCGGAGATTCCCTCTCTAGCCCTCCAAACTGGCATTGGCGAATCATGGAAAGAACTTGCGGTCGAAGCTCACAATCATGCTCCGCTTGATCACCTAGGTTGACTCCTGGACGCCTCAGTTGCTGGTTAGGGTCCATCCTCTGCCCTAGGGTCTGTGGTATACCTGCAAAAAGAACATCTCGGACTGGCATCCGAGGTGGAAGTATCTCGGCCGGGGCAGTTGGAGCTGGGTCCTGCCTCGGTCGAGGGTCTGGAACTGGGTCTTGCCTCGGTCGAGGAGCTGGGTCTGGTCAAGGTAGATATTGGTCCCGTAAAGTCGCCATATCTGCTTCGATCACTTCCGTCCTTGTGCGAGTTTCATCCTTTTCCAGTCGCAGTTCTTCTTTACTGAAGCGTAGTTGTTCCAATGGCTACTTCAATTCGGCTTCAAGATCGCGATTCTCTTGATTGGCCATCTTAGCTTCTTTCAAGCGTCTTTTGTATGTCTTTTCTAGTTTGGGATCGTAAGGAATGATTTCCTTCCCAGCACGGGTTCTTCGCATAAACCTACAAGATAGAACCTGCGAAAGTCACTTAAGTAGAGTGGTTATTAGCAACAGGGGCAAGTGCCCCGAAAGACTACCGCAACCGGCTTGGTCTAGACCAAGTCCCCGGCAACGGCGCCAAAAACTTGTTCGCTCCAAATGGTGTGTGCAAGCTTTAAATTTATAACCCAAGATGTATGCTTAAAACAAGGATGCAAACCCGCAGTGTACGGGTCAATCGTAGTAAAAGCAAGAATTCCGGGGTGTCGATCTCAAGGACTTAGGTGAAACAAAACCAATTTAGATAGTCAATATTGCAACTAACCACAAAAGCAATTAAAGCAATCAAAAGATGATAATATAGTCAATTAAGGAAATATGCAAATTCTAGGGATCAAAGCATCTAGTTGTGGTTCCAACTCAAGATCTCAAGATAAGCGGACAAAGCTGAGATTTTTGCAAAGGGAAGGTGTTATTAAAGTGGAATAGATCACCGGGTAAGTCTCACTACTCACAATCCCAAGCCAAAGAACCTATTACCGGGTAAGTCTCAAGCTACTAAGGAAAGGAATTATAATCTCAAACTAATACACCAACTAAGGGAATAGAATCAACCTTTACCGGGTAAGTCTGAGGCTAACTCACAAAGATGGAACGAAGGCACACTTAAACCCCAATAAAGGATAAATCTTTATTACCGGGTAAGTCTCATCCTAGGCTTGCATTGAACCAGGAAAGGTGTAACAAGAATAGGATTTGGCAAACTCTAAAACTTAACTCTCAGTTTCGGATCAGAAAAGGTCACCTCGATCAGTCAAGTTCTACCCCGGCCGAGATGTTCATCGACTGAACAAGATGTTCTAAGGTTAAGGATAAAGACTCGAGCTTTCAGGATCCTACTGGAATTTAAGATTATTCTATCATTGTTTTTCCCACAACCTTCAGCCAATCACCGTAGAATCACACAAAGAAATTAGCCACTCATCATCATGAAAGCAATAATCAAATATACGGGAAAGGAATGAATATTTGAACACAAAAACCTTAAGAACAAGGCTTCAATAACTGAATCAAATATTAAACAAATAAGCGTTCCTTGGATAACAAATCCAACAAGACAAATCAACAAGAAGAGAATCTAAGAACGTCTTACAAAACCCTTCACAAAAGCTATAACAAGCTATCAATCCTTCCTAGATTGATCTTCAATCTTCCTTCCTTCAAAACCCTAGAGAAAATCCCGTAATTGCTGGATGCTATCAGCCCTCTAAGAATGTATAATCATGGTTGAACTTGTGGAAAATCCAACCCTTTATAGAGGAGAATTATCTTCCAAAGATAAAATATCTTAAAAAGATAAATTCCTAATAAAATATATCTTATCTCCTAAAATAAATCTCTAAAATATATGATCTTCCTTCCAGAAATCCAGCCCAAAAATATAAGATCTCTCCTTCCAAAAATAAAAGATCTCAGCCAAATAAAATATATCTTGCCGCGTCAGGATATTCGCCTCGGTCGAGACGCTCCCTTAGATCACCTCAGTCGAGGTGACTCTGTGGTCAACCGAGGTGAATCTAAACTGAATGTGAAATCTATCAAATCTGGTCCAAAGTAAATCTCCTTTGTTAATTCCTTGCTTCCTGAATTCTTCCTTAAACTCCTGAATGTAGCTCCAATGACTCCTTAGCTCTTTTAGCTCCATTTTGATGTAAAACGTGCCATTTTACCTACGATTACAACGAAACTTGGTGTAGACCTCGATTCCCGCAAAGGTAGATGAAACGAAAATATAATCACATAATATACATTCAAACATGCAGATTATTAAAGATAAAACATCTAAACAGGCCCCAAAATATATACTATAATTAATGCTATCAATAACCTTAACATCAACACGACTGCTTAAGGCACAACTCTATCATACAACTCGTCCTAACCAAGCTAGCCTAGCCAACATCTAAGCCAAGGCCAAAGGAAAGGAAGAAAGGAAGACATACCAACAAGGTATGCACCAACAGAAGCAAGGAACTCCAAGCTGACCTAGTGAGGCGCAGGGGCGGCTCACTCCAGGCGCAGGGGCGGCTCACAGGCAGGCGTAGGGGCAGCCAAAGTCAGGCGCATGGGCGGCTGTCTGTGCAGAATGTTGGCCCCGACTTCTATTCGATCTCTTTTGCGAATCTCTTCACTTCTTCAACAAACCACAACAACACATATATATACATACATACACATATATGATCATCAAAACATCCAGGAAAGGATCCAACACAAGTCTAACTTGTGATCCTAAGCTAGAAAAGGAAGGAAGAAGCAAGAAGAAGAAGAAAGGAAAATGGAGATGAAGGTCTCACCTCAGCAGAATCCTAGACAGCAACCAAGAGCATCTACCCACCTCACAACCTTAGCACCACAACAGCAACACTCAACATCATCCTCAAGATCATCCAAGCTCAAAAACCTTAGCAAACTGTCAACACCTTCTCACAAACTCAAAGGAAGATCAAGAAGAGGAGATGGAGAAGAAAAAGAGCGTAAGGGAGATGAAGAAGCTGGAATGAGGTAAGGAAACCCCTCATCTGAAGGAATGGGAGGCTTATGAAGGAAGCCAGCCGCAAAGCACGGGTCAAAGAGTCAACGAAAGCGGCTGCACCTACACAGAGCCGCAGGGGCGGCTCACCCAAGGCGTAGGGGCGGCCGTCCTGGTCCGTTGGGGCGGCTTACAGGGTCCAACTAGGACTCAGCTAATGCTCAACAAGGCTCCTAGGCTCCAAGGACTAAGGCTCTAACATGAAAGTTGTTTCAAAGCCCTTGAAATCAAAGTTTCACAAAGAACTCAGATCGACATCAAGGCCCTTGAAATTGGTTTCTAGGCCTTGAGATTGGTTTTGCGAAAAGTTCTCATACTCTATTCAACCCCCCTTCTAGAGTATCTTTTATCCTTTTTTATTCACCTATCGGTTCTTCAATTGGTATCAGAGCTATACTCACATATATTGATTTAACCATCAATGAGAGTAATCATGAATCCTATAGGTGATGGACGATTTGCTCAAGGAAGATCCTCATCTCGACCACCACTCTTCTGTGGCAACAACATTGCCCATTGGAGAGCACTCATGCGTATGTTCATTATTGATCAAGACATGGAACTATGGAGCATTATTAAGAATCACCTCAAAGTCCCAACTACAACAGTTGAAGGTGTCCAAGTCCCAAAGAAGGAAGCTGACTTCGCAGAAGCTGACTTGGACAGTGTGTCAAAGAACTACAAAGCAATGAACCTACTCTACTCGGATTAGATGCCAACGAATTCAACCGCATCTCATCATGCAAGAGTGCAAAGGAAATATGGGACAAAATCATTGTCACTTACGAAGGAACAAGTCAAGTCAAGGAAACAAAGATTAGCATCTTCCTCAGATAATACGAGCTATTCAAGATGAATCCAAATGAACCAGTCAAGGAAATGTTCACAAGATTCACTGAGATCGTGAACAACTTGGACTCACTAGGAAAGATCTTCACAAATGAAGAAAAAGTTAGGAAGGTTCTAAGGAGCTTACCTAAAGTCAAGTGGGGACCAAATATGACTGTTGTCGAAGAAGCTCAAAATCTCTCAACTCGTCCTCTTGATGACCTCATTGGAAAACTCATCACACATGAAATGGTTCTTGGTGAAGAAGATGAAGAGCTCTCATCCAACACCAAGAATTTGACATTAAAATCAAGAAAGGATGAATTACCATCAGACGAGGAATAAAGTGATGATGATGAAGAAGAAGATGCAATTGCCATGATCTCTAAGGTTCTCGCGAGAATTCTCAAGTTAAAGAAACAATATGCAAACAACGGAGAATATCCACGAACATCAAAACCTCAAGGAAAGTTTTCTAACTCTAACAAGAAAACTAGAGTGCTGACTTGTTTTGAATGTGCTGAAACAGATCATCTTGTGAAGGATTGTCCACAAAAGAAGATGACCAACATCAAGAAAAATGATCGAAAGAAGAAAGCTACGGTAGCTTCATGGAGTGATTCAGAATCCTCAAATGAATCAGAAGGTGAAAAAGAATAAGCAAACTTGTGTTTTATGGCCGATCATGAAGAAGATTCATATCTATATGTTGACAATGTGGCAAGTACAATTATGTCTCAACCCGAATCTGATCTGAAATAATTCTGTAAAGATATTATTATATGTGACAAGGAACATAGAATAAGGATAAATTCTTTAAAAGAAAAGCTACTTGAACAAGAAAACCAACTAAGTGAGATGTCTCTGGAAATTGAAAATCTTAACACATAAAAAGTGGACCTTAATGACAATATCAAGGCCTTGGAATCGGAAAATGCGATTTTCAAGGACAACCTCTCCTCTCTTCAGCAAAACTATATCGATCTAGAGAAAGAGAAAGTTGATCTAACTTTGACGTGTCAAGACCAGAAGGCTACACTTGTTAATCTTACTCGTTCAAAAGCTAATCTTGAAAGAATAATGAGTGAACAACAGTCATCTCTTAACAGAAATGGTATAGGTTATCATAGGAGCTTTCCTAGAAAACCTATTCCTACTTGATTTTACTGTTGTAAAAAGGGACATGTTAAATCTACATGTCCATATAGAAGAAATGATCCTTATATTATTAGAAACACCTATCCTTTATGTTTAAGGAAACAGGTGAAACAAATCTAGGTTCCTAAAGGTACTAGACCACCAAACATGATCAAACCTAAATATGGACCAAAATATGCCATTTGGTCGACCCGGAAAGGTTGATGTTTGTTGTTTTGCAGGATATCACCAAGGTAAAGGAGCATAAATGGATATTAGATAGTGGTTGCTCAAGACACATGAGTGGAAATAGCTCTTTATTCTCGGATTTAAAGAAGCAATTATCTGGAACCATTACGCTTGGTGATAAAGGAAAGTGTGACATTATTGGCATTGGTAAAATATGTTATAGTTTATCTAACTTCATTGATGATGCATATTTGGTTGACAATTTGAAGTATAATTTGCTTAGCATCTCTCAAATATGTGATAAAGGCAACAAAGTATTGTTTGATTCAGAAAAATGTGGAGTTCAAGACAAAAAGACGGGTGAAGTTGTGCTTACTGCTCTTAGATGTAACAATGTTTATTCTATGACTACCAACAAAGTTTCAGGAACTAAGCTAAAATGTCTAAAAGCCTTGACTGATGATCCAAGGCTTTGGCATAGAAGACTTGGTCAAGTAAGCATGCACACAATGCAGAAGCTAATTACAAAAGATTTGCTACGAGGTTTGCCAAACCTAAACTTCAAGGTAGATGAACTATGTAAGGCTTGTACACAAGGTAAACAAACAAGAGGTTCTTTCAAACCTAAGAAAGTTGTATGTTCTTCTCGACCAATTGAACTCTTACATATGGATCTTTGTTGACCTATGCTTGTCAAATCTCCCAGAGGCAAGCAGTATATCCTTGTTATTGTGGATGATTTCTCTCGGTTCACATGGATTTCTTCCTATGAGAAAAATCTGAAGCATTATTTGAGTTTTCAAAATTATGTAAGGAGTTACAAACGTTGAAAAACCTACCAATTGTTTCTATAAGAAGTGATCATGGAAGAGAATTTGATCAACTAAAGTTTGATTTGTTTTGTGCAAAATATGGTATTTTACATAACTTTTTAGCTCCTAGAACTCCTCAACAGAATGGAGTTGTGGAACGTAAGAACTACACTCTTGAGGATATGTCTAGGACGATGCTTTTAGAAAATAGTTTGCCAAAACGTTTTTGGGCTGAAGTAGTAAACCCTGCAAATTATATTTTGAATAGATGTTTAATTCGCCGTATTTTGAAAAAGACTCCTTATGAACTCCTTAAAGGAAGAAAACCAAACATTTCATATTTCAAACCTTTTGGATGTACGTGCTTTGTTCATAGCAATGGCAAAGATAACCTTGGGAAATTTGATGCACGTAGTGATGAAGAAATATTCATTGGATATGCTTCAAATAGCAAAGCCTATCGTGTCTATAACAAACGTACCAAAATTGTTGAGGAAAGTATCCATGTTATTTTTGATGAAAGTAATGATGGTAATTTGAGTGAGAGTTTTGCAGATCAAAATCTGAATCAACGAGAAGATCACAATTCGGATGAAGATGAAGATCCTAAAGATCAAGAAAAGAATATGCGAGAAAAGATTCAAGATACCGAAGAAAACCCTCAAGACTTTGAATCACACCTTCAAGACCTTGAAACAGAAAACTACGATGTCAAAACTCCGTTTCAAGGGCTTGAAACTCAACTTCAAGGCCTTGAGATAGGATCCAAGGGCAATATATCAACGGTACCTGAATCTAGTCAAGCATATGAGGCTCAACCTTCAGGATCTGCTCCATCTTACAGACGAAAAAAATTTCATCACTCTTCATACCATCCACAAGAGAATGTGATCTTAGATCCAAATGCTTGAGTTCAAACTCGATCTAAAGTGAATAATTTATGTGCTTTCTCCGCGTTCATGTCTCTTATCGAGCCAAAGAATTATGTTCAAGCTCTTCAAGAACCCGATTGGATCATTGCCATGCAAAAAGAACTAAATGAGTTTGAGAGAAACAAGGTTTAGACTCTTACTTCAAGACCAAAGCATCAATCTATCATCGGCACAAAATGGGTCTTTCGAAATAAGTTGGATGAAAGTGGCAAAGTCATACGAAATAAAGCACGACTTGTAGCACAAGTCTATAACCAAGAAGAAGGTATTGATTATGAGGAGACTTTTGCTCCGGTTGCCAGGTTAGAAGCCATAGGTATGCTACTTGCATTTGCATCTTTTATGAGCATAAAACTTTTTCAAACGGATGTAAAATGTGCTTTTCTAAACGGCTTCTTGGAAGAAGAAGTCTACGTTGCTCAACCTCCTGGTTTTGAAAATGATGAATTTCCAGATCACGTTTTTAAATTGGACAAAGCTCTTTATGGTCTTAAGCAAGCTCCTCGAGCTTGGTATGAAAGATTGTCCAAATATCTTCTTGAAAACAAATTCAAAAGAGGTTTGGTTGATAAAACTTTATTTATCAAAACTAGAGGCAACGATATATTAGTAGTACAAATCTATGTTGATGATATATTATTCGGTGCTACTAATGATTCCCTTTGCAAGGAATTTTCAAATATTATGTGCAGGGAATTTGAAATGAGCTTAATGGGTGAGCTAAATTTCTTTTTTGGACTTCAAGTTACACAAGCAAAGAAGGGAATTTTTCTCAACCAAAGCAAGTATACTAAGGACTTGCTTAAGGAGTACAAAATGGATCAATCTAAGGTTGCAAAGACTCCTATGATTTCAACACTTTCGCTTGACCATGAAAAGCCTGGCAAAAGTTTTGTACAAAAAGAGTATCGAGGTATGATCGGTTCATTGTTGTAATTAACTGCTAGTCGACCTAACATTATGTTTAGCGTGTGCATGTGTGCAAGATTTCAAGTTGATCCTAAAGAGTCACACTTGATAGTTGTGAAAAGAATTTTTCGGTATCTCAATGGCACTAAGGATCTAGGGTTATGGTACCCACGTCAAAGCTTGTTTCACCTTGTTGGCTATTCAGATGCAGACTTTGCAGGTTATAAGGTCGATAGGAAAAGCACTTCTGGATGTTGCCAATTCCTAGGGTCATCCCTAATCGGTTGGCACTCCAAGAAGCAAAATTCGGTCGCTCTATCCATAGCCGAAGTTGAATATATAGCTGCGGGAGCCTATTGTGCACAAATTCTATGGATTGCTCAACAACTTCGTGATCTTGGCTTTGACTTGAAAGGTATTCCTATAAAATGTGATAATACTAGTGCTATTTCTATAACAAAAAATCATGTGCACAATTCAATGACTAAGCATATTGATGTAAGGCATCACTTCATACGTGATCATGTTGAGAAAGGTGATGTTTCGATCTCTTTTATATTTACTAACTTGCAGCTTGCAGATATCTTTACCAAGCCTCTTCTTGAGGAACAATTTAATTTTATTAGATTGGAGCTTGATATGTTAAACAAGGAAGCATTAACGTAGGGGGGGGGGTAAATCATTATATTTGTTCCTACATATGCAACCCAATTAATGTTTTCAAGAGCCTTGAAAGGCAATTCAAGGGCCTTGAAACATGTTTCAAAGGGTAAATTAAATTACGGATCTGTTTAAGAATTTATATCTTTTAGATATTTTAATTCTTAATTGTTTTTATGGTTTCTTTTGTTTAAGAATTGAAAAAGATTTGTTGGGTTTTTATTGGAATCTTCTCTGGTCTTTAAAAGGCTTGATTTTCTCAAGGTCTTGTTATTATTTGCATTCGTTTAAAAGGACCAGTTTTTCCTATCTTTTTCATTCTTCTCTTTAACATAAACCCTTTTACAAAACCCCTTGTTTTCTCTCTCAAACATCACCCATGGCACCGAGAAGCAAGAAATCCGCTCCTCAAGCTCCCAAAAAGAAATCTGTTAAGAGCTCCTCAATTGCAAAGGAAGAAATACTTTCTGATGATTTAGACATTTCTCAGACAACCAGTCTTCCTACATCGTGGTTCATAAATATTCAAGCTTCAAGATCTTGGCTTGATGGTTTTCACAATCGACCTCTTTGTATGTGCGATCTGGTGGACACTGAATTTCTCGAAACTCTTCAGATCCCGTGCATAAACAATCTCAAGAGTTCGATAATCTGGAAAATTCTAAACCCTGGAGATTTTGCTTTTCCACGGCTCACGAGGATGTTCTATGTCAATCTCATCACAAAAAGGGACAAAGGAATTATCACTCTTGAATCTTCATTAAAAGGACTCCGATTTCGCTCACTTCTTCTGTTTTAAGTGAGATTTTTGGAATTCCTACATATATTGTGTTCAATCATCCTTCACGACCAGGGAGTGTTCGTATTGCTAAGGAGAAGTTTCTAGTTCCAAATTCAACCTCATGCCAACTTACTCATACTTCTCTAACCTTAGATGCTAAAATCGTGTTTACCATTTTGGTTGATGTATTGTTCCTCGTGCAAACTCAAGAGAATTGTTGACTGACCAATCCCTGGAACTAATTCATGTGATTATGTCTGAGTTAGACATCGATGTACCTAACCTCATTCTCAACCATATGATACATTCAGTCAACTCTAAGCGACATATTCCCCTTCCTTATGGAAACTTGCTGCCTAAGATCTTTGATTATTTCAAATATTGATACATCCTCTGAAGATCGACATTCAATTTCTGGTAAGAATGATGAGAAATTCTTAAAAACACTGGGGATTGAGAAGACTCTCGCAGGCACATGGACTACAAAAGGGAAATGAGCTACTCCAATTCCAACTCAAAAGGTTCCAACATCTCCTACTCCTACTCCAGAAATCAGGTTAGAAGGTTGTTAAAAAGAAATGGTATGTCTGAATCGTGAATTGTCTAATTTCCAGTTTGATACTAAGAGTAGAATGGATGCAAATTTTGAACTGCTATCTACCATAAATGCTAAAGTCAATGAAATGTATTTGATGAATGCTCTTACTCTTACTACTATGGGAAGTATTATGCCCATGCCTGAAGATGTAGCTCAACATACTCAAGAGAAAGTTGATAATATGCTGATGAATTGCAAACGACGTGTATAGAATAAATCTATTTTGTATCCAACTCATATTGAGCCCACTTTTCTCCCAATAGTCGAATATGAAGTGGTTAAGCAACGAAGAGATGAAGAAAAGAAACAACGTTTAGCAGCTGAAATGGATGATTGGAGCCATAAAAAATCTTCATCTAAAGGAAAAAGGCGGTTCTATGAGGAGGATTGAGCTTGATGTTTGAGGGAACTGACTTGTTTTGTGGTTTTGTGGAAATAATCTTTTCTTTGGGTTGTAATGGTTTAAAACTCCCGTTCTTTAACTATTTTTCTCCCTTGTTGAAAGTCAAAGGGGGAGAAATGAATGTGATTCGACATTCGATACTCTGCATCCTGCATTTTAGGTTTTGATATTCATATATGCATCACTAACCTTACAAATACAGGTACGAAAACATTTGTGTTGTGTTCCATCAAGGGGGAGATTGAAAACTCCACCTTGATTATAAAGTTATACAGGTGTTGATGATGGAAGACTTAAACACAAATGAAGTAGTTTGATACGCTAACAAATGAATTGATTATATATCGAGTTGCTTGGTTTGGTATGGTGGTTTGGATTAAATAAAGTGCAGGTTTTGCAAGAGACTTCAAATGACCTAGGAAGATCTTGAAAGACAAGGAGTTGAGAGTGTTCAAACAACGAAGGCCTTAAAATTAATTCCAAGGGAACAAAAAAGTCAAGGCCGCACTTTAAAAAGATTTTAAATCACTAAGAAGATCTTCTACGAGAGATTTGCTCAAACAAGAAGATATGATCAAGTGAAGATCTTAACCGGCCATTAAAGAAGATCTTACAAAGATCCTCAACCGAAAAGCACGAAGATTTTCTCCTCTGGAATAGAATATTGTTACAAAAATATGAGAACATCAAGGAGCGAGAGATCAACGTGTTCTCAAGAGATGAAGATCCACAACGTCTATCTCATCTCAACCAAGAAGCGATCTTCATGGAGAAGAAGAGTGATCTCCAAACGGCCATCTTTCCAATGGCTAGAAGACCTCTCCATAGAAGGTTATAATTGAAGATGGTGATTGAAGAACAAGGATAGAAGCTTACATGGAAACATTAATAGTTTTCAAGCAATCCAAAACATCTTCATTCGATCAAATAGTTTTTCTTTCTCTCTTTCTCTAAAAAGCTTTATCCCCTAGAGAGAGACAAAACTTGAGAGCTCCATTGACATATCTAAAGAGTGTTATACTCGAGTGTGTGTTACTCTGAGAAGTAACTAGGCTATTATAGCAAGGTGAAGAGTTGGAGCTAGATCGTAGCGTTGACTTCAATGAGAGAAGAAGGGGATTTCTTCTAGTTTGTATCTAGGACTCTTTGAAGTTGATAATAGATAGTTAGATCCCAAGGCTATACCCTGGGACGGAGAGTAGGCTATTTAGAGCCGAACTTCGTAAAGATATCCTTGTGTCGATCGTTTACATTCCGCACTATGTCTTGTTTTATTGTGACTAACTTTGTTTTGCAGGATTACAAAGTCAAGGCCCTTGAAAGTTGTTTCAAAGCCCTTGAAATCAAAGTTTCACAAAAACTCAGATTGACATCAAGGCCCTTGAAATTGGTTTCAAGGCCTTGAGATTGGTTTTGCGAAAATTTCTCATACTCTTATCAAATCCCCTTCTAGAGTATCTTTTATCTTTTTTATTCACCTATCGGTTCTTCACTAGCCCAATGTGGCATCCCGAGTCCCGTGGATTCGGGGTGTTATAGAGTTGGTATTAGAGCCTTAGGTTGACAACACTGACACTTGCTACCTGTAATCAGGTCGGATGGATAAAATAAACAGAAGCCGAAAGGGGTATGATGTTTTCAAAAGATTTTGGTTTTAAAAGTTGTTGTTTTGGGATAGAATGTACGAGAAGTCGTCACCTTTTCCATGGATCTCAACAGTGTAGATATGTATATATATTTATTATGGACTATGTGTATGTGTTATATATATATATATATATATATATATATATATATATCTATACATATGGCATATATATAGCCTTATAAGATTAGGTACGTATCCCCTGCAGATGGCTCAAACTAGAGTGACATCTGTAGTGGGATGAGGTAAGGGTAAACCCCCTCTCCCTTCGGTAGTGATAGGTCAGGGACAAGGTTCCACCGTCGATCTGTCTACAATAGAGATTGGACCAGAGGAGACAAATTATGTCATGATTAGTAGATCCGAGTTTCAAGAATATGGATGTCTACGGGAGGAAGCTGCAAGAGTAGGTAGACCTACCTTGGGTTTACCAACATCGGTGGGACCTTCTAAAGCTTTCAGATCAAAGTAGAAACCACGGACTTCTGGTGGGATGAGATCTTGTATCAACTGTGGGGATATTGGACACCTACGACCGGAATGTAAGAGATCTTAAGTGATATGCTTTACATGTGGTAAGTTAGGACATCGAGCAATTTTCCGTCGACAAAATAAGATGCCGCATCAGCAAGTTTCTTCCCATGCTAAGGTTACTAAAGGCGAACGAAGAAGATCGAGTTACCCTTCAGCCACACAGGTTGCTAGGAAGGAACGACCGTGTTTCAACTATGGTGATCAAGGCCATTTACGCTCTGAGTATTCCTTGGGACCGATAGCTTGCTTCACATGTGGTGAACTAGGCCAATTTGGCTCCGTTTTGTCATCAAGGCATTATTCCTTCCCAACGAGGCTCTCCTCTTTCCGGTGCAGAAGGATTAGAGGCAGAGACTATGGAGATGACCTTAGTGATACCTTATGAGCATAGGCCCGAGTTTTGAGTGATGATATGCAGTGGAGCTGCTAGCGTTAGCTGTTATAGGTACCAATTTCGTTAATGGTTTACCTAGTCGAGTTCTGTTTGATATGGGTGCTATGCACTCTTTGCTTTCTGATGCATGCGCTAATAGATTGAGCTTAGATACAGTAGAGAGTAGACCTTCTTTGATGGGGTTACCTGATGATAGTAGGTTCAAAAGTACCCGTGAGATACATGATTGTCCCATTTGTTTAGGGACTTGTGGGTTGCTTATAGACTCCTTTGTCATACCATTGGTGTGTGAGAAAGTCATTTTAGGTATGTATTGGATGCGTAGACACCGTGCGGCATTAGATGTAGGTAGGAGGACTGTGACAGTCTCTACCAAGATAGTTCATATAGAAGCCTTCCAAATTTGGGACCTTGGGAAGACAAGTTCTGTCATTAGTGTTGTACGAGCAGCGAAGTTGATAACTCATGGATGTGATGCCTTCTGGTGTTATGCCATGAAGGATGGAGAGAGCCCAGCATTATAGGATATTCCAGTGGTCTGCGAGTTTACCGACGTGTTTGCTGAGCCGTCTAGTTTGCGGCCTCAAAGGAGTGTGGACTTCCGCAACGAGTTGGAGCCTGGTACGAGACCGATATCGAAGGCCCCATATCGTATGACACCTGTCGAGATGTTGTAGCTGAAGAAGCAACTCGAGGAGTTGGTGAGAAGGGCTTCATCCGCCTGATAACACGATTTATGACTTAGGTTTAGACACTCATTTAGATAGATTTTCCGCTCATTCATGCATGGTCTAGCATTAGTTCACGACGATTGCACTCAAATCATGTATTTTGTCGAGATAGACGTCTACGCGGACTTTTGCTTGCTTTGTAGGTATTTTAGGAGATTTAGGAGCTTAATCGATACATTTTAGGATCGTTCATCAAGATGACACACTTTCGGACTCATTGGAATACAAGCTAAGGGCTAAGGAGGTCTCATGGAACCTTGTCAACACAAGCCATGCACCAAATCGTGACTCAATGATCCAAAGTAAGCTGAAGCATCAAAACCACGGTTACTGGCACTTCCACGGCCGTGGAAACCAACCGTGGTTTTTGCCAGACGGTTGTGACAGCTGTGCCACGATCTCTTGGCCGACTCTAGTAAGGTTGTAGTATAAAAGTGGTCCTGTAAGGCTGAGAAAAAAGAACCCCATCATCCAATCAAATACACGACTCTCTCCCACACTCTCAACAAGAAGATTCTCTCAAGGGAAAGCTTGGAAGAGAGCTACCATTGGAGGAGGAGAAGACCTCCATTGGAGAAGAGGAGAAGAACACACCATTGCTAGTCTTTGATATGTTTTGTAGTGAAGATTACCGGAATCGTTTTCTAGGGTTGTAAGAATCGATTAAACCTTCTTTTGAATGGTTGTGAGTCTTTCTAATCTTACTTTCAGCTTGGTTTTACTAACTTCACTTGTTCATCTCTTTCTCTTCATTATCTTGCAAATGGAAGCCATGATTCTATGTTTGATGATTTCGATTGTTAAGATGTATGTTGTAGGCTAAATAGATGCGATTCTAGGGTAAGGAAAGGATGGTTATGGCTAGGACTATGATAGGATGGACTTAGATTTGCCCTTGGATGATTCATTTGCTTGAACAAAGTCACTGCTATAGTCCACGGTTTGTTCTTGCCAGTCCACGGCCGTGGAAGTGGTAGAACAGCCCGTGGTTTGCCTGGTTCGATGGATCTAAGTTCTAGATTGTTAGAATGTTGAAATCCTAGTGTTTGTTGAGTTAAATCTATCCTAGGGTGACCTAGTGCTAGCAACTAAGTGTTAGAAGAGACCTACCCGGTGATTCTTACTCTTAGATTTCAAAGATGATAAACGCTAGGTAGTGGTGAGCCTCATAAGCCGCCATTGGACTAAGTGTGCTAGGATAGTTGTTTAGGACTTACCCTTCCGAGACTTACCCGGTGAGGATAGGTTAGATTCCTAGGTGACAATCCGGTTTGTGTAGAATTCCATTCCTTAGGCTCTTTGAGACTTACCCGGTGATGAGACCTTAGGATTGGACTAGTGGACCATGAGACCTACCCGGTGAATGATCCCAATCTAGAAACACTCACTCCTAACATATCATAGTAAATACAAGGAATGATTAGATAGCTTGAGTCCTGTCACGCTCAGGATGTGTGTGTGATACGCAATAGGTTTTAAATTTATACTCGTTATATTTCTCCTAACTCCTAGCGAACCCGCAGTGTACGGGACGTTTGTAGTATGGATAGTATTCCGAGGTCGAACACAAAGACTAAGGTGAGATTGATTCGATTAGTGATCAAGTCTAGTGAAGATCTAGTTTAAGAAAAGGGAAAGAAATAAAGGAATGAAAATCTCAATGTTTTTGGTGGGTTTTTTGGTGATCAATCAAGGATCACAAATCATGCGTAATGAACAATCAACTATGCTAACAAATCAAAACAAACAAACAAGCTAAACTCGGGATATAGACCAAAGAGGGAAAAGCGGATTCTAGGGGTTAGAAATTCCGGTTATGGCATAGGACTCAAGCTATCAAATCATTCCTTGGATTAACTATGATATGTTGGGAGTGAGTGTTTCTAGATTGGGATCAATCACCGGGTAGGTCTCATGGTCCACTAGTCCGTTCCTAAGGTCTCATCACCGGGTAAGTCTCAAAGAGCCTAAGGGATGGAATTCTACACAAACCGGATTGTCACCTAGGGATCTAACCTATCCTCACCGGGTAAGTCTCGGAAGGTGTAGTTCTAAACAACTATTCTAGCACACTTAGTCCAATGGCGGCTTATAAGGCTCACCACTGCCTAGAGTTTGTCATCTTTGAAATCTAAGAGTAAGAATCACCGGGTAGGTCTCTTCTAACACTTAGTTGCTTACACTAGGTCACCCTAGGGTAGATTTAACTCAACAAACACTAGGATTTCAACATCCTAACAATCTAAAACTTAGATCCATCGAACCAGGGAAACCACGGGCTGTTCTACACCTTCCACGGCCGTGGAATGGCAAGAACAAACCGTGGACTCCAACAGAGGCTTCGTTCAAGTAAACAAGTCATCCAAAGGTAAATCTAAGTTCATCCTATCATAGTCCTAGCCATAACCATCCTTTCCTTACCTTAGAATCGCATCTATTTATCCTACAACATGCATCATAACAATCGAAATCATCAAGCATAAAATCATGGTTTCCATTTGCAAGATAATGAAGAGAAAGAGATGAACAAGTGAAGCAAACAAAACCAAGCTGAAATTAAGATTAGAAAGACTCACAACCCTTCCAAAGAAGGTTTAATCGATTCTTACAACCCTAGAAAACGATTACGAAATCCTTCACTACAAAACCTATCAAGTGCTAGCAATGGTGTGTTCTCCTCCTTCCTCTCCAATGGAGTTCTTATCCTTCCTTCAATGGTAGCTCTCCTCCTTAGAGAATCTTCTTGTTGAGAGAGTGTATTTTGATTCCCAATTTTATTGGATGATAGGGGATGCCTCTCTCAGCCTTGCTGGACCACTTTTATACTACAACTTTGCAAGAGCTAGCCATGAGATCGTGGCACAGCTGTCACAACCGTCTGGCAAAAACCACGGTTGGTTCCACGGCCGTGGACCCTTCAGTGACCGTGGTTTGGTGCTGCAGCGTAGCCTTGGTTCATTAAGCTTCGATTTGGTGCATGGCTTGTGTTGACAAGGTTCCATGAGTCCTCCTTAGCCTCTAGCTTGCATCCTAATGAGTCCGAGGGTGTGTCACCTTGATGAACGATCCTCAAACGTATCGATTAAGCTCCTAAATCTCCCAAAATACCTACAAAGCAATGCAAAAGTCCGCGTAGACGTCTATCTCGACAAAATACGTGAATTGAGTGCAAACGTCGTGAACTAGTGCTAAACCATGCATGAATGAGTGAAATATCTATCTAAATTATTACCTAAACCCTAGTCATAAATCGTGTTATCAAAAATACCCCATACTTAAGGTTTACTCGTCCCCGAGCAAATTCTCAACTATAGACTAAGAGATGACATGATTTATGTATGCAGAAAAATGGCAAAATCTTTTTGGGTTTGTGCTTCTACTATTGGATCACCTTCATAGTCATGTTTCATGGCAACGAACAAGCAATTATGTATCAAATAAATGAAGGCACGGAAAGACAATTATACTTAACTCGAAAGCATGCATGAAATGTAAAAATGAAGAAGTCAAGATGATCAAGAGCATATCCAATCTAAATTACTAAGTCTTAGGAACATGCAAATAGGTCATAAGGTCTTATGAAATAAAAGGCCAAGAAACGTTGTGATTAGGTGGGAATTTTTTCTAGGCTATGTGATGCTAATCCGGGAATGGAACTAACTCCACAATTTTGTCCTCGATCAACTACCCTCAAGTGTATATTTTCTCCATCTTTTCTATCTTTTCTTTTTCCTTCACTTATTTTTGAGACAATGGCATTGGTGTACAAAAGCCGAAACCTTGGTGATTAGCCATCCTCGGGCTTTTTCTATTTTTCGAGGTGCATCCACACCGGGCACACATACCAAAGCTCGTTAGGAGTATTGGTTTATTTGACTTTGGCAAGGCACAAACACCCGATTATGTGAATGGTGCCGAGTTACTCGTCATTTAAACCAACGTCCCCAAACCTATATTTTTGTCTACACTTTCACAACAATTTCAGCATTTTATTCATGACATTCTTTCATCAAACATCTTCACCCCGCACTTGCTTTTCACTAACATCAATACACTAACATGATCCTATTCCCGGATGGGTCAAAAGAGATCAAATTTATATCAATTGAGGTGCTCAAACATCATGATCAAGATGAGAAGAAGAGAAAGATGAATTGCCTCATTCATTCCTAGATGGTGTGTAAGAACTAGCATGTAATTTCGACTTTCAATATACTCAATCCATTCTAGGAAAACATCATGATCACAAATCATTCATGGGATTCAAGAGAAGTACTTCAAGTCCACATATGCCATTCATAAATTTAACACATAAGGTCATCCATAGCCAATCCACAAGACAAGATTCATCATTAGGGTCATATCCAAGCCTAGAAAGCACACAAATTTTTTAAATTTTTTGATTTTTTTGGATTTTTCGAAATGAGTATATACAATTCAAGACATGTGATAATATTAAACTACCCTAGATGCTAATCATACAAAACATCATGCAAACCCCACCCCATACTTAGAAACACATTGTCCCCAATGTGTAAATGAAGTAAAGAAGAGTGAAAGAAGGTTCTCACAATGTAAAAATGGTTTGCTATGGTATTTGGGATTTCTCAAGTGGATTGATGGTGGATGATCCTATCAACAATGGTAGAGAGCTCTAAGTGTTCATCAAAGTGTCGGGACCCGCGCTAGGCACCGCTAGCCGTCCAAGTTCCGCGTCCGCTCCACCCATAATTGATGAGGGTTTCATCATCATCATTCACATGCCATGCAAGGCTTCCAATGCTACCAAGACTCTAGCACACACACAAAGCACACAAAACACACACAAAAACAGAAAAATCAAAAACAAAAACAAAATGAAAAAGGGAAAACGTTACCAATGGGTTGCCTCCCATCAAGCGCTTCTTTAAGGTCATTAGCTTGACCAAACTCGGGGGCGTCTCATTCTAGGTGAAGTGGGGCAATCATATCCACCGAAACTCCCGGGATATACTTCTTCAACCGGTGCCCATTCACCTTGAAATCTCCACAATGCTCCCCTCCTATCGCAATAGCTCCATGGGGGAAGATCTTCTTCACCACATATGGCCCGGTCCATCTTGATTTTAGCTTGCCCGGGAAAAGCCGCAGCCTTGAGTTGAAAAGAAGGACAAGGTCACCTTCTCTCAACTCCTTCGGAATGAGGCGCTTGTCATGCCACCGTTTGGTTCTCTCCTTGTAGATCCGGGCATTCTCATATGCATCCAACCGGATCTCCTCAAGAGCGTTCATATCAAGCAACCTCTTCTCTCCCGCCTCCTTGAGGTCAAAGTTTTGCCACTTAATGGCTCAATAAGCTCTATGTTCCATCTCTACCGGAAGGTGGCAAGACTTGCCATAGACTAACTTGTAGGAAGTGGTGCCAATTGGTGTCTTGAAAGCGGTTCTATATGCCCACAAGGCATCATTGAGCTTCATAGCCCAATCCTTTCTTGTCCTAGAGACCGTCTTCTCAAGAATTCCCTTTATCTCCCGATTGGAGATCTCCACTTGGCCACTAGTTTGGGGATGGTAAGGTGTTGCCACCTTATGGGTCACCCCATACTTAGCCAAAAGTGCCCCAAAGTTCCTATTAGTGAAGTGCTTCCCTCCATCACTTATGATCACCCTTGGTGTTCCAAACCTAGGGAAGATCACTCGGTTGAAGAACCGCACCACAACCTTGGCATCATTTGTAGGAGAGGCGATTGCCTCCACCCATCTCGAAACATAATCAACCGCCAATAGGATGTAGAGGTTGCGACATGAAGAAGGGAATGGTCCCATGAAGTCCACACCCCACACATCAAATATCTCCACTTTTTGTATGTTGTTCAAGGGCATCTCATTCCTCCTTGAGATGTTGCCCGTTCTTTGGCAAGCTACCACAAAGCTTTGCACATCCTTGAACAAACTCGGCCAAAAGAAGCCCGATTGCAACACCTTTGCACATGTCTTATGTGAGCTAGCATGCCCTCCACATGGCAGGGAATGACAATGGCGGATCACACTCTCCACCTCATCCTCCGGTATGCATCTTCTAAACATTCCATCCGGCCCTCTCTTGAACAAAAGTGGTTCACTCCAATAGTAGTGCCTCACATCTTTGAAGAACTTCTTTCTTTGGGCATATGTCAATCCGGGAGGCACTTCCTCACACACAAGATAGTTCACAATGTCGGCATACCATGGCTCACTTCCTCTAGACACTTGGAACAAGCATTCCTCCACCATTTGCAATTGCTCATCCCGGAATGAGTCATCAATCGTGATGTCATCTCTCTCAAGCTCCAATGGTGGGAGTCTACTAAGATGATCCGCCACAGAGTTCTCGGACCCCTTCTTGTCCCGAATTTCCAAATCAAATTCTTGAAGAAGAAGGATCCACCGAATCAACCTAGGTTTGGCGTCCTTCTTGGTAAGGAGATAACGGATCGCAACATGATCCGTATAAACGATGACCTTCGCTCCAACGAGATATGAGCGGAACTTCTCAAAAGCATACACCACCGCTAGCAACTCCTTCTCGGTGGTAGCATAATTGAGTTGGGAATCATCTAGCGTCTTGCTAGCATAATAAATGGCATGAGTGCGCCCATCTTTCCTTTGCCCCAAAAAAGCCCCAACGGCCACATCACTTGCATCACACATGATCTCAAACGGTAGACTCCAATCCGGAGGTTGCATGATAGGTGCGGAGATCAAGGCATTCTTCAACCTACAAAAAGCCTCAAGGCAATCCTTGGAGAAAACAAACTCAACATCTTTCATTAGTAGGTTAGTAAGAGGCTTAGAAATTTTAGAGAAGTCTTTAATAAACCTCCGGTAGAAACCGGCATGCCCTAAGAAACTCCTTACCCCCATTCACCGAGGTAGGTGGCGGCAACTTCTCTATTGTTTCAATTTTGGCTCTATCAACCTCAATGCCACGGTTGGACACCAAGTGTCCCAACACAATATCTTCACTTACCATGAAGTGGCATTTTTCCCAATTTAAGACAAGATTTGTCTCCTCGCATCTTTTCAATACTAATGACAAGTTAGCTAAGCAATCATCAAAGGAAGAACCATAAACAGAAAAATCATCCATAAACACTTCCATGATGTTTTCAATGTATTCCGAAAAGATAGCCATCATACACCTTTGGAAGGTGGCGGGTGCATTACACAACCCAAATGGCATTCTCCTATAAGCAAAAGTTCCCCATGGACATGTAAATGTGGTTTTCTCTTGGTCATCGGGGTGGATAGGGATTTGGAAGAATCCACTATAGCCATCTAAGTAGCAAAAATGAGAATGTTGAGCTAACCTTTCTAGCATTTGGTCAATGAAAGGGAGAGGGAAGTGATCTTTCCTAGAGGCCATGTTCAATTTCCTATAGTCAATACATATCCTCCATCCCGTAACCGTCCTAGTTGGGATTAGTTCATTGTTCTCATTAGTCACTACGGTCATCCCACCCTTCTTAGGAACTACATGAACGAGACTAACCCACTTACTATCCGAAATAGGGTAGATAATTCCCGCATCTTGCAACTTAATGATCTCTTTCTTGACTACCTCTTTCATTATAGGATTCAATCTTCTTTGATGTTCAATAGAGGGTTTGTGGTTATCTTCCATCAATATCTTATGCATGCACAAAGAGGGTTTATGCCAACTAAATCATCAATAGTATAGCCAATGGCTTTCCTATGCAATCTTAGCTCATGCAACAACTTAGCAAGTTCATCATCATTCAAGCATGCATTCACAATCACCGGATATGTAGAATTATCACCAAGAAAAGCATACTTCAAATGAGAGGGGAGGGGTTTGAGTTGAAGTTTAGGAGGACCTTTATCGAGTGGAGACGATCCAAATAATGTTGGTTGAGATGAATCCAAAGCAAATGAAGACCCTTCAAGGCTCCTTGAAGCTTGATCATCAATGAGGGCTTCTTCTGGGGAAACCACGGTTGGATCCACGGTTCTTGTCACATCCACGACCGTGGAAGTTGCCAAGCTTGCTCGTTGGAGCTTTCCAGAGAGTTCTACGGCCTTTGAACACAGTCCACGCCCGTGGTTCTTACAGGTGCTCAGCATGCCTTCGTGAACCTCAAATTCAGCTCTTGTCTCCTTTTCTAGTGCTTCCAAGGCCTTGATTTCTTCATTGCAAGCCTCCTCAACACCTTCCTCCATCAAGCTTAAGGTAAGAACCTTTTCCAAGGGGTCCTTGATCAAGATTGAGCTCACAACTTCTCTAGACTCCTCTTGCTCGACTATGTTGAATACATCCTCATCAAGGGTTGGCCCTTTCATCATTGTGGATAACTTGAGCTTGATGTTCTCTTCTCCAATATTAAAGGAGAGAGTCCCATTCTTGCAATCCACTAGGCATCCGGAGGTGGCTAGGGAGGGTCTTCCCAAGATGATGGGAACCGGATAGTCCGCCGGAATATCCAAGACAACAAAATCAATCGGCACATAGAACCTTCCTAGTTGCACCGGAATGTCTTCTAAGATCCCAACCGGGTGAGTGATAGAACGGTCCGCCATGTAGAGGGTCATCTTGACCGGTTTTGGCTCTCCTAGCCCAACCTTGTTGCAAAGTGCAAGCGGTATGATGCTTACACTTGCCCCGAGATCACAAAGGGCTTCATATTTCACTTCTCCCACTCCAATTGGGACACAAAAGGAACCCGGATCTCTTAGCTTAGGAGGCATCTCTTCCTTCATTGTTTGGATCAACTCCGAGGACCTCTTTGTCATTC
Source organism: Fagopyrum homotropicum (assembly GCA_033239125.1). Lineage (NCBI taxonomy): Eukaryota > Viridiplantae > Streptophyta > Magnoliopsida > Caryophyllales > Polygonaceae > Fagopyrum > Fagopyrum homotropicum. The sequence continues at coordinate 93,880,867 of BSWB01000002.1, read as the reverse complement.
TTATTTCCCCATACTCTTCCAACTTCCTTTTGTTGGAGAGTATCTCCTTCAAGAACTTACCATATGCCGGCATCCCTAAGATAGCATCCATGAACGGAATATTAATATGCAATTTGGACATAAGTTCAAGGAATTTACCAAAGTGATTGTCCAAGCGAGCTCTTGCTCGTGATTGTGGGAACGGTAGTGGTGGCTTGTATGGAGGCGGTGCCACATATGTTGGCTCAACATCCTTGCTCTTGCCTCCATCTTCTTGCAACATCTCTTCTTCTACCACCACTTGCTTTCCCTTAGCATTTTCCTTGGGCAAAGGGTCCTTCATACTCAGCCCACTCCTCGTTGTAATGGCCAACACTTGGCCTCTTGGGTTGTCTTCGGTCCTTCCGGGAAGCTTTCCCGGATCTCTATGGGCTTCACCCGCCTTTTGGAACACTTGTGCTTCCAACACCTTTTGAGCTTTAGAAATGGAAGTCACCGTGCTCTCAAGACCACTCAACCTTCCAAGCAATTGCTCAAACATCATTTCTGTTCTATCCTTTGGAGGTTGAGTAAATCCGGGTGGAGGCTCTTGTGAAGCTTTTGGTGGTGGAGCTGCGCTTGTGGAAGCGGGAGGGTTCAAGGCTCCATCCGGGTTAGAATAGGAAAACCCGGGATGGTTATGGTTGGGCCGGTAATTGTTGAATTGCCGGTTGTTGTTGAAGTTCCTTGGGCCTTGATAGTTGTTGTAATTGCCCCTTCCCATGTAGTTCACATCCTCCTCCTTAGAAGACAAGTTTGCTTGCACTTGCACTTGAGGGGTTGCTTGATTCTTCAAGACTTGAACAAACTCTCTCTATCCTTCATCACGAAGGCATTGATCTTCCCTCTTAACTCGGTAGTCTTGGAAGGTGGGAAGAACTTAGTCAAAAACTCGGTTGTCATTTCCTCACAAGTACCAACTCGCCCTTGTGGAATAGATTGATACCAAGCTAAGGCTTTATCCTTAAGTGAGAAGGAGAAAGCCCTAAGCTTATGGTTGTTGCTCTCCAATCTAGGCGGTCTAAGAGTTTCCATCAAGATCTCATAATTCATCAAGTGTTGATGAGGAGACTCTCCTTCCATCCCTCCAAATTGATTATGCCAGATCATTTGTAGAACTTGAGGGCGGAGCTCGTAATCATGGGCTGCGGGATCTCCTAAGTTCACACCCGGACGGTGTGCTCTTTGTGCCGGATCCATACGTTGCCCTAACGTTTGTGGCTCTTCCATAGCAATGGGCACAACCCGAATATTAACCTCCGGCTGCGGTTGTGATGGAGGTGGACGAGGTTGTTGACGGTTAAGCTCTCTTTGCACAAGAGCTTGCCTAATCTCCTCAATCTCCCTCCTAGTTGCCTCTTGCCTCTCATTGGCAAGTCTCCTTTATTCTCCAAAGCTTCATCCCTTATCCTAATTTGCTCTAAAGCCTCATCCAACTCAGCTTGGAGATCTCTTCCGGCCATCTCTTTTCCCTTTTTAATGCTCTTGGATCTAGATCTAAGGGTTTTCTCCGGTTCGGGATCGAATGGGGCTAAATCCTTGCCACGAGATCTTCGCATATGCCTAAAGAGTGAGAGATGCCCTGAAAAGCAAAGACACAAACCAAAAAGAGATCAAAAGCAACAAGAAAGACCTACACTATAAACAATCACAAAAAGACTCAATCTAGACCTAGTCCCCGGCAACGACGCCAAAAACTTGTCACGCTCAGGATGTGTGTGTGATACGCAATAGGTTTTAAATTTATACTCGTTATATTTCTCCTAACTCCTAGCGAACCCGCAGTTTACGGGACGTTTGTAGTATGGATAGTATTCCGAGGTCGAACACAAAGACTAAGGTGAGATTGATTTGATTAGTGATCAAGTCTAGTGAAGATCTAGTTTAAGAAAAGGTAAAGAAATAAAGGAATGAAAATCTTAATGTTTTTGGTGGGTTTTTAGGTGATCAATCAAGGATCACAAATCATGCGAAATGAAAAATCAACTATGCTAACAAATCAACACAAACAAACAAGCTAAACTCGGGATATAGACCAAAGAGGGAAAAACGGATTCTAGGGGTTGGAAATTCCGGTTATGGCATAGGACTCAAGCTATCAAATCATTCCTTGGATTAACTATGATATGTTGGGAGTGAGTGTTTCTAGATTGGGATCAATCACCGGGTAGGTCTCATGGTCCACTAGTCCGTTCCTAAGGTCTCATCACCGGGTAAGTCTCAAAGAGCCTAAGGGATGGAATTCTACACAAACCGGATTGTCACCTAGGGATCTAACCTATCCTCACCGGGTAAGTCTCGGAAGGTGTAGTCCTAAACAACTATCCTAGCACACTTAGTACAATGGCGGCTTATAATGCTCACCACTACCTAGAGTTTGTCATCTTTGAAATCTAAGAGTAAGAATCACCGGGTAGGTCTCTTCTAACACTTAGTTGCTAACACTAGGTCACCCTAGGGTAGATTTAACTCAACAAACACTAGGATTTCAACATCCTAACAATCTAAAACTTAGATCCATCGAACCAGGGAAACCACGGGCTGTTCTACACCTTCCACGGCCGTGGAATGGCAAGAACAAACCGTGGACTCCAATAGAGGCTTCGTTCAAGTAAACAAGTCATCCAAAGGTAAATCTAAGTTCATCCTATCATAGTCCTAGCCATAACCATCCTTTCCTTACCCTAGAATCGCATCTATTTAGCCTACAACATGCATCATAACAATCGAAATCATCAAGCATAAAATCATGGTTTCCATTTGCAAGATAATGAAGAGAAAGAGATGAACAAGTGAAGCAAACAAAACCAAGCTGAAATTAAGATTAGAAAGACTCACAACCCTTCCAAAGAAGGTTTAATCGATTCTTACAACCCTAGAAAACGATTACGAAATCCTTCACTACAAAACCTATCAAGTGCTAGTAATGGTGTGTTCTCCTCCTTCCTCTCCAATGGAGCTCTTCTCCTTCCTTCAATGGTAGCTCTCCTCCTTAGAGAATCTTCTTGTTGAGAGAGTGTATTTTGATTCCCAATTTGATTGGATGATAGGGGATGCCTCTCTCAGCCTTGCAGGACCAATTTTATACTATTACTTTGCAAGAGCTGGCCATGAGATCGTGGCACAGCTGTCACAACCGTTTGGCAAAAACCACGGTTGGTTCCATGGCCGTGGACCCTTCAATGACCGTGGTTTGGTGCTTCAGCGTAGCATTGGTTCATTAAGCTTCGATTTGGTGCATGGCTTGTGTTGACAAGGTTCCATGAGTCCTCCTTAGCCTCTAGCTTGCATCCTAATGAGTCCGAGGGTGTGTCACCTTGATGAAAGATCCTCAAATGTATCGATTAAACTCCTAAATCTCCCAAAATACCTACAAAGCAATGCAAAAGTCCGCGTAGACGTCTATCTCGACAAAATACGTGAATTGAGTGCAAACGTCATGAACTAGTGCTAAACCATGCATGAATGAGTGAAATATCTATCTAAATGATTACCTAAACCCTAGTCATAAATCGTGTTATCAAGTCCTATGCCATAACCGGAACTTCCAATCCCTAGAATCCGTTTTCTCTCCTTGATCTCGTATCTCGTGTTTAGCTTGTTTGTTTGTGTTGATTTGTTAGCTTAGTTGATTTCTTATTTCGTATGATTTGTGATCCTTGATTGATCACCTAAAAACCCATCAAAAACATTGAGATTTTCATTTCTTTATTTCTTTCTCTTTCACTAAGCCTAGATCTTCACTAAACTTAATCACTAATCGAATCAAGCTCACCTCAGTCTTTGTGTTCGACCTCGGAATACTATCCCTACTACAAAACGTCCCGTACACTACAGGTTCTCTAGGAGTTAGGAGAAATATAACGAGTTATAAATTTAAGGCTTATTGCGTGCACTATTCCTAGACGTGACAAGTTTTTGGCGCCGTTGCCGGGGACTAGGTCTAGATTGAGTCTTTTTGTGATTATTTATAGTGTAGGTCTTTCTTGTTGCTTTTGATCTCTTTTTGGTTTGTGTCTTTGCTTTTCAGGACATCTCTCACTTCTTAGGTGTATGCGAAGATCTCGTGGCAAGGATTTAGCTCCATTCGATCCCGAACTGGAGAAAACCCTTAGATCTAGATCCAAGAGCATTCGGAAAGGAAAAGAGATGGCCGGAAGAGTTCTCCAAGCTGAGTTGGATGAGGCTTTAGAGCAAATTAGGATAAGGGATGAAGCTTTGGAGAATGAAAGGAGACTTGCCAATGAGAGGCAAGAGGCAACTAGGAGGGAGATTGAGGAGATTAGGCAAGCTCTTGTGCAAAGAGAGCTTAACCGTCAACAACCTCCTCCACCTCCACCACAACCGCAGCCGGCGGTTAATATTCGGGTTGTGCCCATTGCTATGGAAGAGCCACAAACGTTAGGGCAACGTATGGATCCGGCACAAAGAGCACACCGTCCGGGTGTGAACTTAGGAGATCCCGCAGCCCATGATTACGAGCTCCGCCCTCAAGTTCTACAAATGATCCGGTATAATCAATTTGGAGGGATGGAAGGAGAGTCTCCTCATCAACACTTGATGAATTATGAGATCTTGATGGAGACTCTTAGACCGCCTAGATTGGAGAGCAACAACCATAAGCTTAGGGCTTTTTCCTTCTCACTTAAGGATAAAGCCTTGGCTTAGTATCAATCTATTCCACAGGGGCGTGTTAGTACTTGGGAGGAGATGACAACCGAGTTTTTGACTAAGTTCTTCCCACCTTCCAAGACTACCGAATTAAGAGGGAAGATTAATGCCTTCGTGATGAAGGATAGAGAGAGTTTGTTCAAGTCTTGGGTGAGGTTCAAAGATCATCTCCTAGATTGTCCACACCATGGTATACCAAAAATTAAGCTATTGGAGATCTACTTCAAAGGACTTGATGAAGATAGCCAATTCAAGCTCCAATCTCTTTCCGGTGGGACTTTCATGGAAAAGCATGTGGATGAAGCTTGGGAGTTTGTAGAGAAACAAGCTTTAGTGATTGAGAAATACTCCCATAGGAAGAGTGATGGGAGAAAGGCGGGAGCATATGAGGTGAGTGAAGTCACCATGAGTAATTTCAAGCTTGACGTCATCAACAACGAGCTAAAGTCTTTGAGGGAGTTGTGTGCTACAACTTTGAAGAATCAAACTACCCCTCAAGTGCAAGTGCAAGCTAATTTTTTCTTCCAAGGAGGAAGATGTGAATTACATGGGAAGGGGCAATTATAACAACTACCAAAGCCCAAGGAAATTCAACAACAACCGGCAATTTAACAATTACCGGCCCAACCATAACCATCCCGGGTTTTCCTATTCTAACCCGGATGGAGCCTTGAACCCTCCCGCTTCCACAAGCGCAGCTCCACCACCAAAGGCATCTCAAGAACCTCCACCCGGATTTACTCCCCCTCCAAAGGATAGAACCGAAATGATGTTTGAGCAATTGCTCGGGAGGTTGAGTGGTCTTGAGAACACGGTGACTTCCATCTCTAAAGCTCAAAAGGTGTTGGAAGCACAAGTGTTCCAAAAGGCGGGTGAAGCTCATAGAGATCTGGGAAAGCTTCCCGGAAGAACCGAAGACAACCCAAGAGGCCAAGTGTTGGCCATTACAACGAGGAGTGGGTTGAGTATGAAGGATCCCTTGACAAAGGAAAATGCTAAGGGAAAGCAAGTAGTGGTAGAAGAAGAGATATTGCAAGAAGATGGAGGCAAGAGCAAGGATGTTGAGCCCACATATGTGGCACCGCCTCCATACAAGCCACCACTACCATTCCCACAATCACGAGCAAGAGCTCGCTTGGACAAACACTTTGGTAAATTCCTTGAACTTATGTCTAAATTGCATATTAACATTCCGTTCATGGATGCTATTTTAGGAATGCCGGCATATGGAAAGTTTTTGAAGGAAATACTCTCCAACAAAAGGAAGTTGGAGGAGTATGGGGAAGTAAGGATGACTAAGAGGCCCTCGGAATTGATCCAAACCATGAAGGAGAAAATGCCTCCTAAGCTAAGAGATCCCGGTTCCTTTTGTGTGCCAATCGGAGTGGGAGAAGTGAAGTATGAAGCCCTTTGTGATCTTGGGGCAAGTGTAAGCATCATACCGCTTGCACTATGCAACAAGGTTGGGCTAGGAGAGCCAAAACCGGTAAGATGACCCTCTACATGGCGGACCGTTCTATCACTCACCCGGTTGGGATCTTGGAGGACATTCCGGTGCAACTAGGGAAGTTCTATGTGCCGATTGATTTTGTTGTCTTGGACATTCCGGCGGACTATCCGGTTCCCATCATCTTATGGAGACCTTTCCTAGCCACTTTCGGATGCTTGGTAGATTGTAAAAATGGAATTCTCTCCTTCAACATTGGAGAAGAGAATATCAAGTTCAAGCTGTCCACAATGATGAAAGGGCCAACCCTTGATGAAGATGTATTCAACATTGTCAAGCAAGAGGAGTCTAGAGAAATTGTGAGCTCGATCTTGATCAAGGACCCCTTGGAGAAGGTTCTTAACTTAAGTTTGATGGAGGAAGGTGTTGAGGAGGCTTGCAATGAAGAAATCAAAGCCTTAGAAGCATTAGAAAAGGAGAAAAGAGCTGAATTTGAAGGCCACGAGAGCATGCTAAGTACCTGTAAGAACCACGGTCGTGGAAGGAGTTCCACGGCCGTAGAACTCTCTGGAGAGCTCCGAAGAGCAAGCTTAGCACGGTCCACGGCCGTGGATGTGCCAGGACCCCTGGAGTTGCCCGTGGTTTCCCCAGAAGCAGCCCTTGTTGATGATCAAGCTTCAAGGAACCTTGGAGAGCCTTCTTTTGCTTTGGATTCATCTCAACCAACGTTATTTGGATCGTCTCCACTCGATAAAGGTCCTCCTAAACTTGAACTCAAACCCCTCCCCTCTCATTTGAAGTATGCATTTCTTGGTGATAATTCTACATATCCGGTGATTGTGAATGCATGCTTGAATGATGATGAACTTGCTAAGTTGTTGCATGAGCTAAGATTGCATAGGAAAGCCATTGGCTATACTATTGATGATTTAGTTGGCATAAAACCTTCTTTGTGCATGCATAAGATATTGATGGAAGATAACCATAAACCCTCTATTGAACATCAAAGAAGATTGAATCCTATAATGAAAGAGGTAGTCAAGAAAGAGATCATTAAGTTGCTAGATGCGGGAATCATCTACCCTATTTCGGATAGTAAGTGGGTTAGTCCCGTGCATGTAGTTCCTAAGAAGGGTGGGATGACCGTAGTGACTAATGAGAACAATGAACTAATCCCAACTAGGACGGTTACGGGATGGAGGATGTGTATTGACTATAGGAAATTGAACATGGCCTCTAGGAAAGATCACTTCCCCCTCCCTTTCATTGACCAAATGCTAGAAAGGTTAGCTCAACATTCTCACTTTTGCTACCTAGATGGCTATAGTGGATTCTTCCAAATCCCTATCCACCCCGATGACCAAGAGAAAACCACATTTACATGTCCATGGGGAACTTTTGCATATAGGAGAATGCCATTTGGGTTGTGTAATGCACCCGCCACCTTCCAAAGGTGTATGATGGCTATCTTTTCGGAATACATTGAGGATATCATGGAAGTGTTTATGGATGATTTTTCTATTTATGGATCTTCTTTTGATAATTGCCTAGCTAATTTGTCTTTGGTATTGAAAAGATGTGAGGAGACAAATCTTGTCTTGAATTGGGAAAAAAGCCACTTCATGGTAAGTGAAGGTATTGTGTTGGGACACTTGGTGTCCAACCGTGGCATTGAAGTTGATAGGGCCAAGATTGAAACGATAGAGAAGTTGCCACCACCTACCTCGGTGAAGGGGGTAAGGAGTTTCTTAGGGCATGCCGGTTTTTACCGGAGGTTTATTAAAGACTTCTCTAAAATTTCTAAGCCTCTTACTAACCTACTAATGAAAGATGTTGAGTTTGTTTTCTCCAAGGATTGCCTTGAAGCTTTTTGTAGGTTAAAGAATGCTTTGATCTCTGCACCTATCATGCAACCTCCGGATTAGAGTCTACCGTTTGAGATCATGTGTGATGCAAGTGATGTAGCCGTTGGGGCTGTTTTGGGGCAAAGGAAAGATGGGCGCACACATGCCATTTATTATGCTAGCAAGACGCTAGATGATTCCCAACTCAATTATGCTACCACCGAGAAGGAGTTGCTAGCGGTTGTGTATGCATTTGAGAAGTTCCGCTCATATCTTGTTGGAGCGAAGGTCATAGTGTATACGGATCATGCTGCGATCCGTTATCTCCTTACAAAGAAGGATGCCAAGCCTAGGTTGATTCGGTGGATCCTTCTTCTTCAAGAGTTTGATTTGGAAATCCGGGACAAGAAGGGGTCCGAAAATTCTGTGGCGGATCACCTTAGTAGACTCCCACCATTGGAGCTTGAGAGAGATGACATCCCGATTGATGACTCGTTCCGGGATGAGCAATTTCCAATGGTGGAGGAGTACTTGTTCCAAGTGTCTAGAGGAAGTGAGCCATGGTATGCCGACATTGTGAACTATCTAGTGTGTGAGGAAGTGCCTCCCGGTTTGTCATATGCCCAAAGGAAGAAGTTCTTCAAAGATGTGAGGCACTACTATTGGAGTGAACCACTATTGTTCAAGAGAGGGCCGGATGGAGTGTTTAGAAGATGCATACCGGAGGATGAGGTGGAGAGTGTGATCCGCCATTGTCATTCCTTGCCATGTGGAGGGCATGCTAGCTCACACAAGACATGTGCGAAGGTGTTGCAATCGGGCTTCTTTTGGCCAAGTTTGTTCAAGGATGTGCAAAACTTTGTGGTAGCTTGTGATGCTTGCCAAAGGACGGGAAACATCTCAAGGAGGAATGAGATGCCCTTGAACAACATACAAGAAGTGGAAATATTTGATGTGTGGGGTGTGGACTTCATGAGACCATTCCCATCTTCTTGTGGCAACCTCTACATCCTATTGGCGGTTGATTACGTTTCAAGATGGGTGGAGGCAATCGCTTCTCCCACAAATGATGCCAAGGTTGTGGTGCGGTTCTTCAACCGAGTGATCTTTCCTAGGTTTGGAACACCAAGGGTGATCATAAGTGACGGAGGGAAGCACTTCACTAATAGGAACTTTGGGGCACTTTTGGCTAAGTATGGGGTGACTCATAAGGTGGCAACACCTTACCATCCCCAAACTAGTGGCCAAGTAGAGATCTCCATCCGGGAGATAAAGGGAATTCTTGAGAAGACGGTCTCTAGGACGAGAAAGGATTGGGCTATGAAGCTCGATGATGCCTTGTGGGCATATAGAACCGCCTTCAAGACACCAATTGGCACCACACCTTACAAGCTAGTCTATGGCAAGTCTTGCCACCTTCCGGTAGAGATGGAGCATAGAGCTTATTGGGCCATTAAGTGGCTAAATTTTGACCTCAAGGAGGCCGGTGAGAAGAGGTTTCTTGATATGAACGCTCTTGAGGAGATCCGGTTGGATGCCTATGATAATGCCCGGATCTACAAGGAGAGGACCAAACGGTGGCATGACAAGCGCCTCATCCCGAAGGAGTTGAGTGAAGGCGACCTTGTCCTTCTCTTCAACTCAAGGCTGCGGCTCTTCCCCGGAAAGCTAAAATCAAGATGGACCGGGCCATATGTGGTAAAGAAGATCTTCCCCCATGGAGCTATTGAGATAGGAGGGGAGCATTGTGGAGATTTCAAGGTGAATGGGCACCGTTTAAAGAAGTATATCCCGGGATCTCAGGTGGATATGATTGCCCCACATCACCTTGAGTAGAACGCCCCGAGCTTTGGTCAAGATAATGACCTTAAAGAAGCGCTTGATGGGAGGCAACCCATTGGTAACGTTTTCCCTTTTCGTTTTCGTTTTTTGTTTTTGATTTTTCTTTTTTTGTGTGTGTTTGGTGTGTTTTGTGTGTGTGCTAGAGTCTTGGTAGCATTGGAAGCCTTGTATGGCATATGGATGATGATGATGAGTCCCTCATCAATTATGGGTGGAGCGGACGCGAGATTTGGACGGCTAGCGGCGCCTAGCGCGGGTCTCGACGCCATGATGAACATTTAGAGCTCTCTACCATTGTTGATAGGATCATTCACCATCAATCCGCTTGAGAAATCCCAAATACCAAAGCAAACCATTTTTACATTGTGAGAACCTTCTTTCACTCTTCTTTACTTCATTTACACATTGGGGACAATGTGTTTCTAAGTATGGGGTGGGGTTTGCATGATCTTTTGCATGATTAGCATCTAGGGTAGTTTAATATTATCACATGTCTTGCATTGTATATACTCATTTCGGAAAAAAATCCAAAAAATCAGAAAATTTAAAAATTTTTGTGCTTTCTAAAGCTTGGATATGACCCTTATGATGAGATTGTTGTGTGGATTGGCTATGGATGGCCGTATATGTTAAATTGATGAATTGCATATGTGGACTTGAAGTACTTATCTTGAATCCCATGAATGATTTGTGATCATGATGTTTGTCTTGATTGGATTAAGTAATGTAAGTCGAAATTACATGCTAGTTCTTGCACATCATCTAGGAATGAATGAGGCAATTCATCTTTCTCTACTTCTCATCTTGATCATGATGTTTGAACACCTCAATTGATATAAATTTGACCTCTTTTGACCCATCCGGGAATAGGAGCATGCTAGTGTGTTGATGTGTGTGAAAGGCAAGTGTGGGGTGAAGTTGTTGATGAAAAGAATGTTATGAATGAAGTGCTAAATTTGTTGTGAAAGTGTAGACAAAATATAGGTTTGGGGACGTTGGTTTAAATGACGAGTAACTCGACACCATTCACATAATCGGGTGTTTGTGCCTTGCCAAAATCAAATAAACTAATAGTCCTAACGAGCTTTGGTATGTGTGCCCGGTGTAGATGCACCTCGAAAAATAGAAAAAGCCCGAGGACGGCTAATCACCAAGGTTTCGGCTTTTGGACACCAATGCCATTGTCTCAAAAATAAGTGAAAAAGAAAAGAAAAGAAAACAAGAAAAGATGGAGAAAACATACACTTGGGGTAAGTTGATAAAAATGTAAAATTGTGGAGTTAGTTCCATTCCCGGATTAACATCACATAGCCTAGAAAATTCCCACCTAATCACAACATTTCTTGGCCTTCTATTTCACAAGTCCTTGTGACCTACTTGCATGTGTGTAAGACTTAGTGATCTAGATTGGATATGCTCTTAATCATCTTGACTTCTTCATTTTTACATTTCATGCATGCTTTCGAGTTAAGTACAGATGTCTTTCCGTGCTTTCATTTATTTGATACATAATTGCTTGTCCATTGCCATGAAACATGACTATGAAGGTGATCCAATATTAGAAGCACAAATCCAAAAATATTTTGTCATTTTTCTGCATGCATAAATCATGTCATCTCTTAGTCTATAGTTGAGAATTTGCTCGGGGACGAGCAGACCTTAAGTATGGGGTATTTTTGATAACACGATTTATGACTTAGGTTTAGACACTCATTTAGATAGATTTTCCGCTCATTCATGCATGGTCTAGCATTAGTTCACGACGATTGCACTCAAATCATGTATTTTGTCGAGATAGACGTCTACGCGGACTTTTGCTTGCTTTGTAGGTATTTTGGGAGATTTAGGAGCTTAATCGATACGTTTGAGGATCGTTCATCAAGATGACACACTTTCGGACTCATTGGAATACAAGCTAAGGGCTAAGGAGGACTCATGGAACCTTGTCAACACAAGCCATGCACCAAATCGTGACTCAATGATCCAAAACAAGTTGAAGCATCAAAACCACGGTTACTGGCACTTCCACGGCCGTGGAAACCAACCGTGGTTTTTGCCAGACGGTTGTGACAGCTGTGCCACGATCTCTTGGCCGACTCTAGCAAGGTTGTAGTATAAAAGTGGTCCTGCAAGGCTGAGAAAAAAGAGCCCCATCATCCAATCAAATCCACGACTCTCTCCCACACTCTCAACAAGAAGATTCTCTCAAGGGAAAGCTTGGAAGAGAGCTACCATTGGAGGAGGAGAAGAGCTCCATTGGAGAAGAGGAGAAGAACACACCATTGCTAGTCTTTGATAGGTTTTCTAGTGGAGATTATCGGAATCATTTTCTAGGGTTGTAAGAATCGATTAAACCTTCTTTTGAAGGGTTGTGAGTCTTTCTAATCTTACTTTCAGCTTGGTTTTACTAACTTCACTTGTTCATCTCTTTCTCTTCATTATCTTGCAAATGGAAGCCATGATTCTATGTTTGATGATTTCGATTGTTAAGATGTATGTTGTAGGCTAAATAGATGCGATTCTAGGGTAAGGAAAGGATGGTTATGGCTAGAACTATGATAGGATGGACTTAGATTTGCCCTTGGATGATTCATTTGCTTGAACAAAGTCACTGCTATAGTCCACGGTTTGTTCTTGCCAGTCCACGGCCGTGGAAGTGGTAGAACAGCCCGTGGTTTGCCTGGTTCAATGGATCTAAGTTCTAGACTGTTAGAATGTTGAAATCCTATTGTTTGTTGAGTTAAATCTATCCTAGGGTGACCTAGTGTTAGCAACTAAGTGTTAGAAGAGACCTACCCGGTGATTCTTACTCTTAGATTTCAAAGATGATAAACGCTAGGTAGTGGTGAGCCTCATAAGCCGCCATTGGACTAAGTATGCTAGGATAGTTGTTTAGGACTTACCCTTCCGAGACTTACCCGGTGAGGATAGGTTAGATTCCTAGGTGACAATCCGGTTTGTGTAGAATTCCATTCCTTAGGCACTTTGAGACTTACCCGGTGATGAGACCTTAGGATTGGACTAGTGGACCATGAGACCTACCCGGTGAATGATCCCAATCTAGAAACACTCACTCCCAACATATCATAGTAAATCCAAGGAATGATTAGATAGCTTGAGTCCTATGCCATAACCGGAACTTCCAATCCCTAGAATCCGTTTTCTCTCCTTGATCTCGTATCTCGTGTTTAGCTTGTTTGTTTGTGTTGATTTGTTAGCTTAGTTGATTGCTTATTTCGCATGATTTGTGATCCTTGATTGATCACCTAAAAACCCATCAAAAACATTGAGTTTTTCATTTCTTTATTTCTTTCTCTTTCACTAAGCCTAGATCTTCACTAAACTTAATCACTAATCGAATCAATCTCACCTCAGTCTTTGTGTTCGACCTCGGAATACTATCCCTACTACAAAACATCCCGCACACTGCGGGTTCGCTAGGAGTTAGGAGAAATATAACGAGTTATAAATTTAAGGCTTATTGCGTGCACTATTCCTAGACGTGACACCGCCCTAACGTATCCCCGTGGGGAGCACCTGTCCTCTTCGTGCGGCAGTAGGACGGATCGTTGAGATTGTGAATTGACTACAGAGAGCTGAATAAGGTAACCATCAAGAACAAGTATCCCTTGCCTCGTATTGATAATCTGCTTGATTAGCTTCAGGGAGCGACAGTGTTCTCCCGGACCGACTTACGTTCAGGATAACACTAGTTGAGGGTGAGGGAGCAGGATGTGCATAGGACGGCATTTCGGACCCGATATGGACAATACAAGTTTGTAATGATGCCATTTGGGCTTATGAATGCCCCAACGGTTTTCATGGATTTGATGAACAGTATTTTCATCGACTTCCTTGATCAGTTTGTAGTGATCTTCATAGACGATATCCTGGTGTATTCTTGCAGTAAAGAGGAGCATGTCGGTAATCTGAGCACGGTTTTACATATACTGAGGGATAGAGAGTTGTATGCCATGCTCTCTAAGTGTGAGTTCTAGATGTCAAAATTATCTTTCCTAGGTCATATTGTCTCCGCCGATGGGATCATGGTTGATCCGACGAAGATCGAGTCTGTTGCATCATGGACAACACCGACGAATGTCAAGGAAGTGCGTAGCTTTCTTGGCCTACCCGGCTATTACCGATGCTTTGTGGAGGGATTTTTTGTGATTGCCCGTCCACTTACGAGCCTACTGAGGAAGACTACCAGGTTTGTGTGGTCTGAGTAGTGTGCCTAGTGTTTTGAGGAGTTGAAGAGGCATTTGACTTCTGCTCCTATCTTGACACAGCCTGAGGATTCTAAGGATTTTGTAGTTTACAATGATGCATCCAAGCTAGGCTTGGGATGTGTGTTGATTTAGAGGGGCAGAGTGATTGCTTATACGTCTAGACAGCTGAAGACGTGTGAGGAGAACTACCTGACTCATTATTTGGAGTTAGCAGCGGTAGTTCACGCTTTGAAGATATGGAGACATTACCTTTAAGAGTAAGAAGTATATTGTCACGCAACGAGAGTTGAATAACCGCTAGCGTCGATGACTCGAGTTGATCAAGTATTTTGACCTTGAGGATATGCTGCGAGCTTGTGTATTGGATTGGGGACAAGGATGGTCAGATTACCTCCCATTAGTTGAGTTCTCATACAATAACAGCTGACATGCATCGATTGGGATGGCTCCATAAAACAACATAATGGTGTACGACACCATTATGTTGGGATGAGCCTAGGAGTATCAGGTGGTATAGCACCCGAGCAAACTCAGGATGATATGGTTCGAGTAGTGCTGATTAGAGAGAGGTGTTGGCTGCACAGAGTCGCTAGAAGTCATATGCAGATAGGAGACGTCGACCTCTAGAGTTTAGAGTGGGAGTTCATGCCTGGCTAAGAGTATCTCCGACGCGAGGCGTTAGACGTTTTGGCATAAAGGGGAAGTTGAGTCCCCGTTATGTCGGTCCTTTTGAGATACTCAACAAAGTTGGGAGGGAAACATACTGATTATCATTACCTCCGAGGTTAGAGGATGTTCCCTTTGTGTTTCATGTGTCTCAACAAAGGGAGTACATACCAGATCCGAGACACATCGTCAGTTATGATGATTTCGTGGTTGAGCCGGACCACACCTTTGCTGAGCACCCGATTGCTATCCTAGAGTGAGGTATGAGATGCCTACGTTTGAAGGACATTCCCATGTTGAGGATACAGTGGTAGATGCGAGGACTTGAGGAGGCTACATAGGAGACTGAGGAAATTATCTAGAGGAACTATCCATAGTTTTATGCCGAGATAGATGCGCCTAGGGTCGACGAGTAGATCTTAGTGCTATATTGGTGAGTGATGTGATTATTTGATTATGTGCTTATATGCCTTGATGTGTTTATTTTCGTGCTACTGTGATGTGATATATGATCTTATTAGATCTTAATGTGATAGCGTGATTTATGATTATAGCGTGAGATGGTTCTTTCCTCCATGCTATCTGAGTGTGATTAGGATTTAGTTGGAGATGGTTCTTTCCTCCATGCTATTTGAGTTTGATTAGGATTTAGCTGGAGATGGTTCTTTCCTCCATGCTATTTGATGTACATAGTTTCTTTGGAGATGTTTTTCCTCCATGCCTTGGGTTATGAGTATGGTATGGCTTGAGATATGTTTCTTCTATATCATGTGATATGATTATGGCAAGAGATGTGTTTCCTCTATGCCTTGTGATGAGATTATAGGTTGGCTAGAGATGGTTTTCCTCTATTCCTTTGGATAGCGTTATGATCTTGTTGCTGGAGTTGGTGATTCCTCCATGCTATGCTTTGAGGTTATAGAGTGTTATTTTTTATATCTTTGAATGGAGATGTGCTACCTCTGATAGAGACAATGTTTATACCTCGGCGTATGGGTCCGAGAGGATATGAGAATTGTTCAAGTTTCGGGACGAAACTTTTTCTTAAGGGGTGTGTGATGTAATTGCTAGGATTTCCGAATTCTAATTAATGTTGATTAACTTAATAGTTGATAGTAATTGACATATAACTCGCGAAGATTGCGCAAGTAATGAGTATGAGTCCCACTATTATGTTCCTGGCGTAATTTTGGACGTATGGGGAGCTCCAATTAATAAAAATGCAGTTGAGAGAAATGCTCACGACATCAGATATGTCCTAGATATGAAATAACATGGAGAGGCAAAACGGCAAAAAATGTCGCTATATCGTTTCTTAACGGCTAAGAAAGACGGCTTAGGTATATACGTTTTCCGAGGCAGTTGTGGAATAATTATCCCTACAATATTCCAGTTTTATTAGTCCAATTTCGAGAAGTTTGGAGAAGGGGGTTCAACCTACCTTTGAATCGGTTAACGGATAATTACCGACTTCGCTAAATGATAATTATCGTCTTAACTATAAATAGCTGAAAATCCTTTATTAGTTCATTTCCTTTCACATTTCCTCGTAAAAGCTCTGATTTCTCTCAACCTTCAAGCTCAGATATACTCTACGTTTGTAATTCGATTTCAATTCCGTTTGAGTTTTTGGATTCCTCTCGTCATTCTCTTCATAAAGGTACCAAGTTTCTGCATTTCCAAGTATATAGAGATCTGGTCCAACATATATGTCACCAGGACGGTTCTGTCGCTCAGATTCTGGTGAATTTGATGCTGCCATGTGTAGCCTGCGTTGTTATGATTCCGAATCTTCTTTCAGATCGTCAATCGGGTTAGTAATGAATAAGTTATGAATTTATTCGTTTTTCGTATTGTGGGTTAGTATAAATTGACCTTAAGTTTGTTAAAATGGATAATTGGAATTTCCATTATACTCGTTACATTATTCTTGTAATTATGGGCTTTTAGTTTGATGATGATATAATGAGTTGGATATATGCCCTGATCTGGCTTTAAGGTTTAGCATGCTATTCGAGGCTTATAGGATGATTATGATCCTTATTAATCCCTTGGGTCTAGGTGTGATCCCTTTGATTGATAGGAAATTGATATATCTCTATGCCTTGTTATTAGGTGGTGTCCCTCTCAATATTAGAGGTTGATCGTGGTTGAGGTTGTACGAGGTTGAGGTAAGTCCGTAGGACTTACTTAGCTACCATCCTTATATTGGGTGTTTGCATGAGTGGTGTGTGTGTTATATTCTTGATATGATAGCATGCGATGTCGAGTATTACCGACCTAAGTTTTATTGATAGCCCCATTGCGTGGCAATGACAACCCTTCCCTCCATCATGTAAGGGGTTGAGAGGTTCTTTGACGTCAGGCCAACTGATATATAGTAAGGGCACAATCTACTCCCATAGGCTACATGGGTTGTGTGACCGACACTACTTCCAGATGGATAGCAAGCCCAGAGGCGAGGATGATACGGTCCTCGTGGAGCATAGTTTCATATACCTATATATATACGTTTTGAGTGAATGACTATTATATAAATACAATAAAATGGGTAAATGTATGACAACATGATTATGTGTTTATCTTTCATGACTTGTGTTTGTGCTTATGCATTAACTTATATATGTATGGATAGATAACGGTTTCATACTGTGTTGTAGATGCCTTACAAGATAGGAGAGCTGTAGAGTGATTTGGTAGGCCGACATGCCGAGGACTCTCGTGCATTAGGTTGTTATGGTTTTTGGGATATTTTACTTACCTCTTGCGTGAGGATGATGTTTCGTATACCT
This sequence comes from Fagopyrum homotropicum, assembly GCA_033239125.1. NCBI lineage: Eukaryota > Viridiplantae > Streptophyta > Magnoliopsida > Caryophyllales > Polygonaceae > Fagopyrum > Fagopyrum homotropicum. The sequence goes on along the minus strand of BSWB01000002.1, from coordinate 93,863,358 downwards.
GTTGTGTGAGGACGATGCTTTATACTCGGCTATGATCTTCTATATCTTTTGATGTGTATTTGATTTATATCTGTCAGTGTCATGTTCTAAGGTCGAGTGAACTTGTTGTCAGGCTTGGGTCAAGATCCACTGTGAGATCCTATCCCAATGTGGCATCACGAGTTCCGTGGATTCGGGGTGTTACAACATCCTTGTAATTGTGGATGATTTTTCTCGTTTTACATGGATCTCATTGTAACACCCCAAATCCACGGGACTCGGGATGCCACATTGGGCTAGGTTCTCACAATGGATCCGGACTGTAGCCTGACAACAAGTTCACTGGATCTTACAACAAGGCACAAACAGATTAAAACCAAAATACATAAAACTGTATAAGATACATGAAAAGGTTTTACAACATCAAGCCGAGTACAAAAGCAACATCCACAATATCAGATACAAATATCCCATATCCCACGAGCAACCTAATGTACAAAAGTCCTCGGCTAGTCACCCCATCGGGCTCACTCTGCAGTCTTTCTAACCTGCAGATCATCTACAATTCGGTATACACCGTTTGCTACAGTACTGAACAAGAATGAAGGTAATAGCACAAACACATATCCACACATCACACATGCAATACTACACACACATTCATTTATTATCTTCAATTATGTTATTCCATTACTAATTCAACTTATTTTGTAACACGAGGAGCCTAAAGAACCCCGTCCCTTTCCCCGTTAACACAGGGGTTTTGCATGGGTTGATCGTCACTCGTCCCCCCCGTGTTCCTAGCTTCCGGGCACCTCCTCCTACCCTCGAGCGGAGGCAAGTGTTCACGACCCGTTATAATACACACGGGCCATTTAAAGAAAGAAATGGTCATCCTAGGCCGGTTTAGGTTATATATACACAACCATATGATCACACACAACCATTACAATCACACAAATCCACAACTGAACGTGATATCATGTATTATAGTCTATATTTTGGGACTTGTTTAGACATTTTATCTTTAATAATTTGCAAGTTTGAATGTATATTATGTGATTATATTGTCGTTTCATCTACCTTTACGGGAATCGAGGTCTACACCAAGTTTCGTTGTAATAGTAGGTAAAATGGCACATTTTGGATCAAATTGGAGCTAAGGAGAAAATGAGTCATAGGAGCTACATTCTGGAGCTTAAACAGGACTCAGGAAGCAAGAAATTAACAAAGAAGATTTACTGTGGACCAAATTTAAGAGATTTCACATTCAGCTAAAGTTTACCTCGGTCAGCTACAGTGTCACCTCGACCGAGGTGATCTTGTGGACCGTCCCGACCGAGGCGAACACCCTTGCGCGGAGAGATATATTTTATTTGGTTGAGATCTTTTATTTTTGGAAGGAAAGATCTTATATTTTTGGGCTGGATTTTTGCAAGGAAGATCATATATTTAGGAGATCTATTTTAGAGATATGGATATATTTTATTAGGATATTATCTTTTTAAGATAATATTATCTTTGGAAGATAATTCTCCTATAAGGATTGGATTTTCCACAAGTTGAAGAAGGCTTAGAAGCTGAGAATAACCAGCAAAGAGGAGATTTTCTGGAAGCTTTGAAGGAAGGAAGGAAGATTGAAGATCAATCAAGGAAGGATTGATATTTCGGATATAGCTTTTGAGGGGATTTGTAAGACTTTCTTAGATTCCCTTTGGTTTTATTGTTTTGTTGGATTTGTGATCCAAGGAACGCTGATTTGTTTGATATTTCATTCAGTTATTGAAGCCTTGTTCTTAAGGTTTTTGTGTACAAATATTCATTATTTCCCCATATATTTGATTATTGCTTTCATGATGATGAGTGGCTAATTTCCTTGTGCGATTCTAAGGTGATTGGCTGAAAGTTGTGGGAAAAACAATGATAGAATAATCTTAATCCCAGTAGGACCCTGAAAGCTCGAGTCTTTAACCTTAACCCTAGAGTACCTCGTTCAGTCGACGAACATCTCGGCCGGGGTGGAACTTGATTGACCGAGGTGACCTTTTCTAATCCGAAACTGAGAGTTAAGTGTTAGAGTTTGCCAAATCCTATTCTTATTACACCTTTCCTGGTTCAATGCAAGCCTATGATGAGACTTACCCGGTGATTCCTTTGTTTGTTTACCCAAGATCATAAGACTAGGTAATAAAGGTTTATCGTTTATTGGGGTTTGAGTGTGGCTTCGTTCCATCTTTGTGAGTTAGCCTGAGACTTACCCAGTAAAGGTTGATTCTATTCCCTTAGTTGGTGAGTTGGTTTGAGATTATAATTCCTTTCCTTAGTACCTTGAGACTTACCCGGTAATAGGAGCTTTTGGTTTGGGATTAGTGAGTAGTGAGACTTACCCGGTGATGTATTCCACTTTAGAAACACCTTTCCTTTCCAAAATCTCAGCTTTGTCCGCTTATCATGAGATCTTGAGTTGGAACCACAACTGCAGCGCGAGAGGGAGCAAACTCGCACCAGAACTGCAGAGATTGAAGCAGATATGGCTGAGCTCGAGCCCAAATTCTACATCGACCAGACCCTCAACCGAGGCAGGACCCCGCTCCAGTTGCCCCGGCCGAGATACTTCCACCTCGGATGCCTATCCGAGATGTTCTTTTTGCAGGTATCCCACCGAACCTCGGACAAAGGATGGACCCAAACCAGCAAGTGAGGCATCCAGGAGTCAACCTAGGTGATCCAGCGGAGCATGATTATGATGTTCGACCGCAAGTTCTATTCATGATCCGCCAATGCCAGTTTGGAGGTTTAGATAGGGAGTCTCCGCATCAACATTTACAAAACTATGAGATTTTGATGGAGACCTTGAGACCTTCAAGGCTGGAAAATAATAATTACAAGCTAAGGCCTTTTTACTTTTCTTTGAAGGCAGGGCGCTTACATGGTATCAGTCTCTTCCTCCCAGAAAGATCAACACTTGGGAGGAGATGACGACGGAATTCTTAACAAAATTCTTTCCTCCTCCAAAACCGCTGAAATGAGAGGGAAGATCAATGCATTCATCATGAAGGACAAGGAGAGTTTGTCCAAATCATGGGAGAGATTTAAGGATGTTCTATTGGATTGCCCACATCATGGGATTCCAAAGATAGAGTTGATGGAGATATATTTCAAGGGATTGGATAGAGCTACCCAATTCAATCTTCAACAACTATCCGTCGGCACATTCATGGACATGCCGATTGATGAAGCTTGAGAGTTCATTGAGAAACAAGCTTTGTACATGGAGAAATACTCCTAGCAAGGAGCTGAAAATGGAGTTAAGAGAGTTATATTCCAAGAATCTCCATCAAATGATAATCAACTCATCTCCCTCAAGAATGATGTGAAGCAATTGAAGGACCTTTTGGTTGCTCACACCAAGAAAGAGGAGGGAGGATATCAAGGGTCAAGGAACAACAATCATGGTTCCCGGAACAACAATTACAATAACAATAGAGGCTCCAAAAACAACAATTGGAGATCAAACAATCAAAATTCGGGTAACCCTTACTCTAATTCCAATTCTAATAATTCTTTTAATCCCTCTTCTTCTTCTTCTACTCCATTGAAGAGCCAGGAGCCTGGATCAAGTTCGTCCCAGCCAGAGAAGAAAGATGCAGTGCTGGAGGCCATCTTGATCAAGCTCAACTCTATGGAGACGTCCATGACTTCATTTTCGAAGGCACAAAAAGCCTTAGAGCAACAATTCTTTAATAAGGCGAATGAAGCGCCAAGAGATCCAGGGAAGCTCCCAGCAAGGATAGAGAGCAACCCTAAGGGACAGATCATGGAAATAACGACGAGAAGTGGACTGAAAACTGCAGATCCAGTGCCTCGGTCGATGCTAGTGCAGACGAAGAACACCTCGGTCCAGGTACAGACGAAGGACACTTTGGTCGAGGTGCCACCCGAGGTGGAGTCCCAGAAAGCGACGGACAACACTGAAGTTTATGTCCCACCTCCTGCATATAAACCACCACTTCCATTCCCCCAATCAAGGGCTAGAGCACATCTGGACAAGCACTTTGGTAAGTTCCTTGACTTGATGAATAAATTACATATTAACATCCCTTTCCTTGATGCTATTCTAGGGATGCCCGCATATGAGAAGTTCTTAAAAGAGATTCTATCAAGGAAGAGGAAACTGGAAGATTTTGGTGAAGTAAGGATGACATCTAAATCCTCGGAGCTCATTCAAATCATGAAGGAGAAGATGCCACCTAAGTTGAGAGATCCCGGCTCATTTTGCATTCCCATTCAAGTTGGGGATGTTACTTGTGAGGCGTTGTATGATCTAGGAGCCATCGTGAGCATCATCCCACTGGAGCTATGGGTGAAGATCGGACTTGGAGAGCCCAAGCCGGTGAAGATAAGGTTATACATGGCGGACCGCTCCATTACCCATCCCGTGGGCATTTGGGAAGATGTTCCGGTTAAGGTAGGTAACTTCTACTTACCTATAGACTTTGTTGTGCTTCATATAACCGTAGATTATCCCGTTCCAATCATTCTCGGGAGACCATTTCTAGGAACTTCGGGTTGTAATGTGGATTGTAAGAACGCCAAGTTGAAATTCAACATTGGCGGAGATCAAGTGGAGTTTGCATTGCTTGCTACAATGAAAGGAGAGCCGCTGGAGGATGATATCTTCAACATCTATGATGAAGAAGAATCGAGAGAATTGGTGAGCTCGATCTTTATTAATTATCCTCTTGAAAGAGTTATTAGTTTTATCTTAATGGATGAAGGTATAGATGCTTCTTGTGATGCAGATATACGGAGCTTAAAGGTACTGGAAGAAGATCCAAGAGCTAAGATTGAAAGACTAATCCAGGAGAAGAGAATCTCCAGTTTCGGTCCCAGTTACAGTACCTCGACCGAGGCACTTTCTGGACCAAGCGAGGTGTTCTTAACTGAAGAACATCTCGGTCACCTACTCTGGACCTCGACCGAGGTCGCAAGCGAGATGATGTCAACTGAGACTTCTGAAAGTCCAGTTCTTCGATCTAAGTCTACTCCACTGGAAGGAGGAAGCAAGGATCCCCCTCAGAAAGCACCCCCCCAGTTGTGGAGCTTAAATCGCTTCCAAGTCACTTGAGGTATGTTTTCCTTGGACCGGATTCTACTTATCCCGTCATCGTTAGTGCTTCCCTTTCCGAAACTGAATTATCTAAATTGATGCATATCCTGAGAAAACATCAAAAGGATTTGGGTTATACTATTAATGATCTTATTGGTATTAAGCCTTCTTTCTGCATGCATAGAATACTAATGGAGGATGATCATAAGACTTCACGGGAACCTCAAAGACGTGTAAATCCGATCATGAAAGAGGTTGTGAAGAAGGAAAATCTTAAGTTGTTGGATGCAGGTATCATATTTCCTCTCTCGGATAGCAAGTGGGTGAGCCCAGTGCATGAAGTTCCGAAGAAAGGAGGGATGACCGTTGTAACAAATAAGAACAACGAGTTGATCCCAACTAGGACCGTTACGGTCTGGCGGGTATGCATCGATTATAGGAAGCTGAACGTGGCCACTCGGAAGGACCATTTTCCACTTCCTTTCATTGATCAAATGCTCGAACGGTTAGTCCAAGATTCACATTTTTGCTATTTAGATGGTTATAGTGGCTTCTTTCAGATTCCTATCCATCCGGATGATCAAGAGAAGACCACTTTCCCTTGTCCATGGGGGACATTCGCTTATAGGAGGATGCCATTTGGATTATGTAATGCACCCGCTACCTTCCAGTGATGCATGATGGCTATCTTTTCCGAGTACATAGAGGCGATCATGGAGGTATTTATGAATGACTTTTCAGTGTATGGTTCCTCTTTTAATGATTGCCTATCTAACCTTTCTCTAGTTCTACAAAGATGTGAAGACACTAATCTCGTTTTGAATTGGGAGAAGTGTCATTTTATGGTTAATGAAGGCATTGTGCTAGGACACCTCGTTTCCAACCGAGGTATTGAGGTCGATCGAGCTAAGATCGAAACTATCGAGAAACTTCCTCCCCCTTGTTCTGTTAAGGGTGTGCAGAGTTTTCTCGGGCATGCAGGTTTCTATAGGAGGTTCATTAAGGATTTCTCGAAGATTTCTAAACCACTAACTAAACTCTTGAATAAGGATGTTTTTTTTGAGTTTTCGCAGGAATGTCTTGATGCATTTTTCAGGATAAAGGAAGCATTGATCTCCGATCCCATTATCCAACCTCCGGATTGGACCTTGCTCTTTGAGATCATGTGTGATGCGAGTGATGTGGCGGTAGGAGCGGTGCTTGGAGAAAAGAAGGATGGCCGGACCAACGCCATTTACTATGCTAGCAAGACGCTAGATGAAGCCCAACTAAACTACGCCACAACCGAAAAGGAGCTTTTTGCGGTTATATATGCTTTTGAGAAATTTTTCTCTTACTTAGTGGGAGCAAAAGTTATTGTTTACAATGACCATGCAGCTATTCGTTACTTACTTTCTAAGAAGGATGCAAAGCCGCATCTTATTCGATGTATTCTCTTGCTTCAAGAGTTTGACCTAGAGATTCGCGATAAGAAGGGATCCGAAAATTCTGTTACGGATCACCTCAGCAGGCTACCTCCCTCTTCACGCGAGAAGGACGAACCACCCATAAATGATTCATTCCCCGATGAGCACTTGCATTTGCTGGAACGTCTAATAGACTTCTTTATCTCATCCCATGATGAAGGTGAAGTATGGGGTGAGGATACCTTCCAACATGTTTAGGGATACCGTACGGTCCAGCTAGCGACCTTAAATCAAGAGCTTCTTAGGAGGCAACTCAAGGTATTTTCTAGTCTAGCTTTAGATAGTTTGCTTTTGCTTTGCTTTGTTTTGTTTTTGGCGTCCTAGGCAGAAACCAGGTACTTTCTAAGGAAGGATTACAACCCAGGAGAAACACTGGAAGGACAAAAGTTCGAGAAATTGAGAAGACGAAGTATGAATGAGACACATCTCGGTTGCTGTCACAACACCTCGACCGATGCAACAAAAACGTCTCCAATCGACTGAATCTAGGGTAAACGTTCGAAAAACCCTAACTTTCCTATTCTCGCTGATTTCAGTCAAATTTGGCTTTGGTTGACATTTGTTTGTGTTGGAAAAGGCTTAAGTACCACATAGGAACAATTGGTAGTGATATTGGGGGAAAAGAATTGGAAATTTGAGAGATGAAATCACCCAGCCTTTCACCTCGGTCCAGTCGAGCTGTGTCTCGGCCGAGGTGATTCTTCAGCCTTGTCTGACCAACCGAGGTGATCTGTCAGCAGAGAGAATGAGTTCTCATTCTGATCGCCAGATAGTTCTGAGGGATGCTCCTAGTAGATCCTCACCTTCTTATTCTTCTAGACCTTCCATCCTGGTGATTCACGAGTGTCACCAGGCTGACGTTGACCGCATATGCACGCGCCCTGTGATTGCACCGCGTTTTTTTGGATAATTTTGCTTTTGATTGCCTCCATGTAGCTGATGATCTGAGGAGGATGGTTTCCATGGTAGGGCTGGAGTAGTTCATGGAGATTAGAGCTCCAGCCTATCTCGAGCCCACACTAGAGTTGTGAGTTCTGTTACTCACTTGCCTGAGCAGAACAATCAAGTACCGGTTGCGGAACCGGAACTACATAGTTCCCATGGACCAATGGAGAGATATCTTTGGCTTCCCGACTTCCCTTCTCGAGCCCTAGCTCAACAGTTCTTGGGGCAGATTGCCCATGTTGTAGAGCATGCTGATAGGTGGAGACCTGGAGACTCCAAGGAGCGTATCATCTTCCACCTTGCTTTCCGACTAGCCCACCGGATCTTCAGTAAGACCCTTCTGGCGCGTACTGAGACGCCCCGGAAGATTAGACAGGGGGAGCTTCTAAGTCTTTTCTGTATGGTGACTGGGGGAGTGCCTGATTTTAGGGTGATGCTAGCTGAGGATCTGCACCGGATCAAGGCTAAGGGGAAGGGAGATATCTGCTGTGGCGGCCTGGTGACTCATATAGCGACGGTCATGGATCTGGATCTGAGTGCCTTTATATTGGTGGCGGCTGCGAAGCCGTTAGGACTTCAGGAGTTGATCACGAGGAGGATTTTGATTCCTCGTGGACTCACTACACCGTATGTGGCGATGCTTTGGGAGCAGACTGCCCCTCAGGGTATCATGTGGTCGGCCCAGTTCTTAGTCTACGATCCTCAATATTGGTCCGCCGCTTGGATACCCTACATAGAGGATGCTAGAGACGTCACATCAGCTCAGGTACAGGAGGAGGAGGATGAGGATGATGATGGCGGTGCTACCATGGAGACAGGGACAAATACAGCCGGCCCTAGTGTGCCAGTTATCGAGTTAGATAACGAGGCTACAGAGGAGGAGACAGGTGCAACACCATCACGTCCTTCTAGGCCCAAAGTCCATAGGCAGAGGGATCCCATAGCTCATCGACGGATTGACGAGCTGACGGATCAGATGATTGACTCCTACGCCGCCTTGTCAGTGGATATATTGGAGATGAGGGAGAGCCAGCACTACCACTGCCGGATGATGGAGATACAGTTCCAGCATGCCATGGACTACCCTTTTGATCCATCCCAGGATACTTTCGTCCCGTATCCACCACCACCACTACCGGATCAGGATTAGAGCTAGCAGAGATTTCTTTTCTTTATTTATTATGCAGCTCAGCTTATGTCCGGTGAGTACTCTGTTTTTAGACTTATTTTGACCCATTGGGACAATGTGTCCCAAGTTTGGGGTATTGATGTATCTTATTTGACATTATGCATGCTTGTATGACTATGACTTTTTATTTATGATTTTCTTTATGCTCTATGTGCTTGTTTGAGACTAGATGCATGCATACAGGTTATTTGATTGAGAAAAACATCAAAAACTGGTTATGAAAAAAAAACAAAATTTTTTTTTATGACCTCGACTAGGATGATTCTTGCCAAACTAGGTCAAGTACCTCGGTTGACCTAGAACATCTCGACCGAGGCGGTTTAACTAAAGAATTTTCGGAATGATTTTTGTGCTTCCTTTCTTGATATGACCTCAGTGATGATTTTGTTAGCAGATTGGTTTTGAAATCTTTATATGTTTGAAAGATTTTATGATATGTATAAGTTGCTAAATGCTTTGTTTGAAATTTTTGGCATGTTTAATACTTTATTCTTATCAAAATTATGTTGAATTTGAAGGTTGACACCACATGATGAGTTCTATCACTTTCTTCCTAGAATGATTAAGGCAATTCATTCTCTTCTCTTCTTCTTCTTGATCATGCTCAGCCCCTCATATATATATTTGCCTCCCTTTACCTATCCGGGAATTTGGAAGCAAGCAAGTGAAAAGCAAGTGAAAGAAAAGTTGAGATGTTGGCTGGAAGTTAGAAAGAAACAAATAGGTTTGGGGAAGTCAATCATGATGATGAGTAACTCGGCACCATTCACATAGCCGGGTGTTTGTGTCTTGCCAAAGTCGGATTGAGCGATATTCCTAACGGGTCATGGTATGTGCATCAAGGGTTTGAGGCATCTCGAGAAATTGATGATTGCTAATCTTCCAGGCTTCGGTTATTGTGCACCTCTGTCCATGCATCCCAAAAAGTAAAGTAAAAAGTAAATAAGCAAAGCTTATTGCTGGAAGATGTTGAAATTCAAAGCAAGTGAAGTGAAGTGAAGTGAAGATCCTTTTCCCAGATTCTAGCACCACATTCCCTATATACATCCCACCCTCACACGTTTTTTGACCTTCTTTTGGAAGCCCTTGAGACCTCGAGGTTGTTGATTGACTTGGTAGTTTAAACTGGATTATACATGATTAATTTCGATAACTATGATTTATTATGCATCCTATGATTTTATGCAAAGATTAACAACTTTCCTATATTTATAAAATGTTTTGATCATGTTTGGATTTTAAACACCATGAAGCATTCTCTTAGAGTGATCTATGAGTAGAGCACACCACAAAAATGTTTTGAAATACTTTTCATTGATCTTTGTGACTTGTAATTCATTCTATCCTGTACTTAAGATTTGGAACTTGCTTGGGGACATGCAAGGGACAAGTATGGGGTATTTTGATAGCATGTATTATAGTGTATATTTTGGGACTTGTTTAGATGTTTTATCTTCAATAATTTGCATGTTTGAATGTATATTATGTGATTATATTGTCGTTACATCTACCTTTACAGGAATCAAGGTCTACACCAAGTTTCGTTGTAATCGTAGGTAAATGGCACATTTTGGATCAAAATGGAGCTAAGGAGCAAAGGAGTCATAGGAGCTACATTTTGGAGCTTAAAGAGGACTCAGGAAGCAAGGAATTAACAAACAAGATCTACTTTGGACCAAATTTAAGAGATTTCACATTCAGCTGAGGTTCAGCTCGGTCAGCTACAGTGTCACCTCGAACGAGGTGATCTTGAGGAGCGTCCCGACCGAGGCGAACACCCTGGTGCAGCGAGATATATTTTATTTGGCTGAGATCTTTTATTTTTGGAAGGAAAGATCTTATATTTTTTGCGCAGGATTTTTGGAAGGAAGATCATTTATTTAGGAGATCTATTTTAGAGATATGGATATATTTTATTAGGATATTATCTTTTTAAGATATTATCTTTGGAAGATAATTCTCCTATATAAAGGATTGAATTTTCCACAAGTTGAAGAAGGCTTAGAGGGTGAGAATAACTAGCAAAGAGGAGATTTTTTGGAAGCTTTGAAGGAAGGAAGGAAGATTGAAGATCAATCAAGGAAGGATTGATAGTTTGGATATAGCTTTTGAGGGGATTTGTAAGACTTTCTTAGATTCCCTTTGGTTTTATTGTTTTGTTGGATTTGTGATCCAAGAAACGCTGATTTGTTTGATATTTGATTCAGTTATTGAAGCCTTTTTCTTATGGTTTTTGTGTTCAAATATTCATTCTTTCCCCATATATTTGATTATTGCTTTCATGATGATGAGTGGCTAATTTCCTTGTGCGATTCTAGGGTGATTGGCTGAAAGTTGTGGGAAAAACAATGATAGAATAATCTTAATCCCAGTAGGACCCTGAAACCTCGAGTCTTTAACCTTAACCTAGAGTACCTCATTCAGTCGACGAACATCTCAGCCGGGGTGGAACTTGATTGACCGAGGTGACCTTTTCTGATCCGAAACTAAGAGTTAAGTGTTAGAGTTTGCCAAATCCTATTCTTATTACACCTTTCCTGGTTCAATGCAAACCTAGGATGAGACTTACCCGGTGATTCCTTTGTTTGTTTACCCAAGATCATATGTGTAGGTAATAAAGGTTTATCCTTTATTGGGGTTTGAGTGTGCCTTCATTCCATCTTTGTGAGTTAGCCTGAGACTTACCCGGTAAATGTTGATTCTATTCCCTTAGTTGGTGAGTTGGTTTGAGATTATAATTCCTTTCCTTAGTACCTTGAGATTTACCCGGTAATAGGAGATTTTGGTCTGGGATTAGTGAGTAGTGAGACTTACCCGGTGATCTATTTCACTTTAGAAACACATTCCCTTTGCAAAATCTCAGGTTTGTCCGCTTATCTTGAGATCTTGAGTTGGAACCACAACTAGATGCTTTAATCCCTAGAATTTGCATATTTTCTTTAATTGACCTTATTATCATCTTTTTGATTGCTTTAATCGCTTTTGTGGTTATTAGTTACATAGACGACTTATACTTGCTTTGTTTCACCTAAGTCCCTGAGATCCACCGTAGGCTCTGATACCACTTGATGCGCTCTTCGTTGGTTGAACGCGAGGATCCACCGGTGTTGTTTCTTCCGTCCACTTCTTTTTTGATTTTTTTGATTGGGATATGCCAAGCAAGGATCGTCCAGCTCGCACCTTGGATCTCCTTGGCTCGAGATCTTTTCCCTCGGAATCTCATGTCGGGATTGGATCTCCTTTGTCCTCATAGTCTCTCACCGTAAGGATACCACTCGGCCTCTCACCTTGTGGGTTTCGAAACTTTGGCCTCTCACCTTAATTTCTAGGTTTGTTTTTTTCAAAGTAAAAACACAACTTTTGGTTGAAAATCACTCAAATTCGTCTCCTATAAAATGATGTGGGAGAGGTCTTATATGGGCTTAAAATTGAGCACCTAACTCCCAACAATTAAATGTTACAAGCTCAAGAGTTTTGAAATTAAACAATGGAAAAACAAAGGGACTTTCACCACCTACTTTCTCCACCTACTTTTCCACCTACTTTTTTCCACCTACTTTCACATGATTAATACAAAAATTCATGCATAATATATCAATAATATGAGGATGGTATTCTGCATAAAATATGTATTGGTTGGACGTGCATATGTTTTATATAACCATCTTTCATGCCACCATGCATGATCTTGCCCAACAATCCATACAAGTACCGTAGTTGCTGTAATGTAGGGTCATTTTCACCCTCTTCTTCTTGGAATCTCGACTTATCATAAACTACAAAGTTGTAGATCTTGAAAATACCTTTGAAAGTAGTACTTTTGGGTCTTCTAACTCCAAACGCAGCTCCAGATATAGGCATTTTACAAAGAGTGCGTAAATTTGACATCTTAGCCGGATCGAGCGGAATATGACTTAACTTGACCACGCTTGGAGTGAGCATTTTCGGCTTCATCTTGGGGCTCTCGAGGATCACATCACATTGGGCTAGGTTCTCATAATGGATCCTGACCCTAGCCTGACAACAAATTCACTGGATCTTACAACAAGGCACAAACGCATTAAAACCAAAATACATAAAATTGTATAAGATACATGAAAAGGTTTTACAACATCAAGCCGAGTACAAAAACAAAACATCCACAACATCAGATACAAAATATCCCATATCCCACGAGTAACCTAATGTACAGAAGTCCTCGGCTGGTCACCCCATCTGGCTCGCTCTACAGTCTTCCAAACATGCAGATCATCTACAACACGGTATACACCGTTAGCTACAGTAGTAAATTAGAATGAAGGTAATAGCACAAAAACATATCCACACATCACACATGAAATGCCACACACACACATTCATTTATTATCTTCAATTACGTTATTCCGTTACTAATTCAACTTATTTTGTAACACGAGGAGCCTAAAGAACCCCGTCCCTTTCCCCTTTTAACACATGGGTTTTGCATTGGAGTGATCGTCACTCGTCCCCCCTGTGTTACCAGCTTCCGGGCACCTTCTCTTACGTTCGAGCGGAGGCAAGTGGTCATGACCCGTTATAATACACTTGAGCCATTTATAGTAATAAATGGTCATCCTAGCCTGGTTTAGGTTATAAATGCACAACCATATGAACACACACAACCATTATAATCACACAAATCCACAACTGAACGCTAAGTAAGTCTATGGAATTACTTGTAACACTCGTAACCTGTACCACGTCACAGATTCCCCTTGGGGAAGTAATCAACGCTTGAAATAGCAAGGCACACATCATCACATACCAAAGGTTAGGAGACTCGTCTCCGTAATCACAACCAACCTACGACCCCAATCTAAACCTCGAGGTCATAACATGCTCATAAATGCCTAAGGCATAACCTCAACATAAACACAAGTGGCTAAGGCACATATCCATCATATACTAATCATACACACCCTACCCATACTAGCCTAGCCATCAACTAAAGCCAAGGTTAAAGGAAAGGAAAGAAGGAATCATACCAACTAGGTATGCCTTGGACACAACAGCGGATACAAGAGACGAAGGGGGCTGAACCAGTGAGGCGCAGGGGCAGATGGCTCAGGGCGCTGGGGCGGCTCACAGTGAGGCGCATCGGCGGCCTGACTCAGGCGCAAGTGCGGCTGGACAGCAGTGAGCTGAACCCGACTTCTCTTCGATCCTTTTCTCGACTCTCTTAACTTCTTCACCACACAACAACATACCACATACATATACACACATGTATGAACATCAGAACATCCATGAAGATCCACACAAGCTCATACTTGTGAATCCTGGCTAATGAAGAGAGAAAGAAGCAAGGAAAGAAGAAAGAATGAAGATGGAGATGAAGATCTTACCACAACATGACCCTAGGTAACAAAGAAGTGCAACCAACACCACCTCACAACCTTAGTACATCAGCAACAACACTCAGCATCAAGCTCATGATCAAAGCCACAACAAATCTCCCTCAAACTCACACACAAGATCAAGGAGAGATCAAAAGAAGATCAAGGAAGAGGAGAGGAGAAGAAGAGCATACATAAGGAAATGGAGCTGACGAAGATGAGGAAACCCTCATACAGAAGCAACGGAAGGCTTGTAAGGGAAGCCAGCCGCAAAGCACGGGTCAAAGGTCAACGAAAGCGGTTGCAAGAGCTGCAGGGGCGGATCCTGTGAGGCACAGGGGCAGCTGTCTAGACTCATCAAAGGCTCCAAGGCTCCAAGGACTAAGGCTCTTACACTCATTCTTACAGGAAAAATTTGACGCCTTGTTTGAGTTTTCAAAATTATGTAAGGAGTTGCAAACTTTGAAAAACCTACCTATCGTTTCGATAAGAAGTGATGATGGTAGAGAATTTGATCAACTAAAGTTTGATTTGTTTTGTGCAAAATATGGTATTTCACACTACTTTTCAGCTCCTAGAACTCCTCAACAAAACGGGGTTGTGGAACGTAAGAACTACACCCTAGAAGATGTGCCTAGACCATACTTTTAGAAAACAGTTTGCCAAAAAGTTTTTGGGCTTAAGTAGTTAATACTGCTAATTACATCTTGAATAGATTTTTAATCCGCCCTATTTTGAAAAAGACTCCTTATGAACTCATTAAGGGTAGAAAACCTAATATTTTCTATTTTAAACCCTTTGGATGAACGTGATTTGTCCATAACAATGGCAAAGACAACCTTGGTAAATTTGATGCACGTAGTGGCGAAGCAATATTCATTGGATATTCTTCAAATAACAAAGCTTATCGTGTATATAATAAACGTACCAAAATCGTTGAAGAAAGTATTCATGTTGTATTTGATGAAAGCAATGATGGTACTTTGAGTGAAAGCTTTGTAGATCTTAATCTGAATCAACGTGAAGATCACAATTCCGATGGAGAAGAAGATCCTACAACTCAAGAAAAGAATATGCAACAAAAGATTCAAGATACTGGAGAATAATTTTAAGACCTTGAAACGCATCTTCAAGACCTTGAAATAGAAAAATGCGATATCAAAACTCTGTTTCAAGTCCTTGAAACTCAACTTCAAGGCCTTGATATAAGATCCAAGGGCAATACTTCAGCGGTACCTGAATCTAGTCGAGCAAACGAGCCCCAATCTTCAGGATCTTTTCCATCTTACAAAAGGAGGAAGTTTCAACATTCTTGATACCATCCACCAGAGATGTGATCTCAGATCTAAACGCAAGAGTTCAAACTCAATCTAGAGTTAACAACCTATGTGCATTCTCAGCGTTCGTGTCCCTTATGGAGCCCAAGAATTATGTTCAAGCTCTTCAAGAAACCGAGTAGATCATTGTCATGCAAAATGAACTAAATGAGTTTGAGAGAAACAAAGTTTGGACCCTCACATCTAGACCAAAACACCAATCCGTCATTGGCACAAAATGGTTTTTTGAAACAAGTTGGATTGAAATGGAAAGGTCATCCGAAACAAAGCACAACTTGTAGCTCAAGACTATAACAAAGAAGAAGGTATTGATTATGAGGAGACTTTTGCTCCGGTTGCCAGGTTAGAAGCCATACATATTTTACTTGCTTTTGCATCCTTTATGAGCATAAAGTTATTTCAAATGGATGTAAAATAAGCTTTTCTAAACGGCTTCTTAGAAGAAGAAGTCTATGTTGCTCAACCACCTAGTTTTGAAAATGATGAATTTACGAATCATCTTTTTAAATTGGACAAAGCTCTTTATGGTCTTAAGCAAGCTCCTCGAGCTTGGTATGAAAGATTGTCCAAGTATCTTCTTGAAAACAATTTCAAAAGAGCTTTGATTGACAAAACTTTATTTATCAAAATCAGAGGCAACGATATATTAGTAGTTCAAATTTATGTTGATGCTATATTATTCGGTGCTACTAACGATTCTCTATGATATGAATTTTCAGATATTATGTGTAGGGAATTTGAAATAAGCTTAATGTGAGAGTTAAATTTCATTCTTGGACTTCAATTTACACAAGCAAAGAAAGGACTTTTCTTAAGAAGTATAAGATGGATCAATCCAAGGTTGCAAAAACTCCTATCAGTTGCACACTTTCGCTAGACCATGACAAGAATGGCAAAAGTGTTGTACAAAAGGAGTATTGAGGTATGATCGGTTCTTTGATATATCTAACCCCTAGTCGACCTGACATTATGTTTAGTGTGTTCATGTGTGCAAGATTTCAAGCTAATCCTAAAGAATCACACTTGATAGCTGTTAAAAGAATATTTCGGTATCTCAATGGCACTAAGGATTTAGGGTTATGGTACCCACGTCAAAGTTTGTTTCACCTCGTTGGCTATTCAGATGCTGACTTTGTAGGCTATAAGGTCGATAGAAAGAGTACTTTTGGATGTTGCCAATTCTTAGGGTCATCCCTAATCAGTTAGCACTCCAAGAAGCAAAACTCTGTTGCCCTATCCACAGTTGAAGTAGAATACATAGCTGCGGGAACCTGTTGTACACAACTTCTATGGATAACTCAACAACTCCGTGATGTTGGATTTGATTTAAAAGGTATCCCACAGGCACGAGATGTAAGGCATTACTTCATACGTGATCATGCTTGTAACATCCGAAATTTTTATTCCAATCTTTGAGCGGTTTATCGACCTTCCCGCATTAGCGGCTCAGTTTTCCCGTAGGCACGAGATGCTGAGTGACGGGATTTTATTCCTAATCCCGTCCCAACCTTCCATTTTTCCCCTTTTTCTTTCCGACCCCTCTCTCTCTCATCACTCTTCCTCATTCACGCTTATGCTTTTCCCTTCTCTCCTTTGAGCTTCCTCTCAACTATCTTCTTGGAGATCTTGCTTGTGTGTGAGCTGTAGTGGTGGAGAAGGATTTGAGTTAGTTTGTAAGCTTATTCCCCTTCCTTCCTTCTCCTTCTTTGCTGGTTATCTCTTCTTACCCTCCCCTTCATCCATTGCCATGGATGAAGCTTTTGAGGAAGCTTTTCCTTAGATCCGTTGCATATACTTGTTCTTATCTTGATTAGGTTGGAGAGAGGTGTACAAGATCAGAGGTTGGTGTTTGGAGAAGGCCCAAAAAGAAGAGGAAGGCATTAGAGCCAAGGATCCACAATCGAAGACGAAGAAGACGACGTTCTGCTCCTCAAACCGTGGGGGCGGCGTCACGATTTCCAGGCGCCGCGGGGGCCTTGACCTTCAGCACGCAGTCGCGCCTTTTGTTTCCGCGGCTGCGTTTCTTCAACAATAGGCTCTTCTTCTACCTTCTTCTTCATTTCTTCCTCACTCGTGAAGTTATTTCATGTTAGTATCACGCCTAGGATGGACCTAAGGTAGTTGTGAATGCCATCTAGTGTTTGTGAACCTAGGTGCCCTTATGGCTCGATGTATTTTATGGATTTTTGTTTGATGAGCATGTTGGACCTCCTAGGCTAGGTTGCTCTTTCTTGGCTGAGGTTTATGATCATGTGAGGTAGTAGGTTGTTGTGAGGTTCTTTCATATGTTGTGAGTGGTGTGAGTACCATGGATTCTAGGATGCATTCCTAGCTTGAGGGTTAGGTTATCTTGCTTAGATCATTAGAGTGAAGTCTAAGACTTCTTAAGCGTGAGCACATGTTGATACGTGCTTAGATCACTAGAGTAAAGTGTTGTGAGTTGAGTATGGAGACGAGGTAAGTCTCCGGACTTACTTAGCTCGTATTCCTTGTATTAGCATTGATGCGTGTTTGGTGGTGTGTGTTTATTATTTATGATTATAACAACTAAACCGGTAATAGGACCAGCGACTTTATATTATTTTGGCCCAAGTGTATGATAACAAGCAGTGACATCATCTGCCTAGCTCTTGTGAGAGTCTAAGAGGTTCTCGGTGACTAGCCCATGCGGGTAGACAATCGGATGCATCAGTACCATTCCTTGTTGGTAAGTAGGGACCGAGGCGAGATCACGGTGACTCGTGTCACAAACCTAAGTTGAATTAGAGCGGGATACGACCTAATAATAATAAAGATAATAAACCGGATTGGTGTACTTTTGAGTATTTTGTGTGTTTATGATGATTTACTTGTGTTTGTGCCTCTCCCATTGGTTTTAATGCCTTGAATACTAGCTAACGGTTTTAAACCGATTATGCAGATGCCTTGCAGGTTAGGGATGCCGCCGAGTGAGGTGGAGGAGCGGACAACCGAGGTCTCCATACATTATAGGACAGGGACGTTTATGTCTTTTGTTTTTGTGGGTTATGGTTGTATGTTGTAAGGTTGTGGTTTATGATTGGAGTTGTGTCGTTTTGAGGACTCGGCCGAGTTTCCATGTTGTACCTTACCTTTCAGTTTCCTTCCATACATTGTAAAACGCTTTAAGTATTTGCCTTTATTTGTTCCTTGTTGGAAAGGTCCGGTGAAATTATTGTCAGGCTAAGGGTCGGGATCCATTGTGAGGTCTCGGCCGTAGCATCCCGAGTCCCGTGGAATCGGGGTTTTACAAAGTGGTATCAAAGCCCTAAGTTGACAACAATGGCTCTCACAATCTTCTAAAGGCCGAATGAGGAATAAACAGAACCCCATGGGTTTTGTCTTTTCTATTTTAAAATCATATGCATGAGTCTGGTTTGGGTTAGAATGTATGGGACCACCACTCCTTCCGCAAACCTCGGCGATGTAGATTTTTGGATTTGATGTATGTATATATGTTTACATAGTTATATCAATATGACCACAGGAAGTTTTTGATCTATATGTACACAGATATATGTTTGTGATGTGAGGATGTTTGGGGTTGTATGCCTTGGTTGTATATTTGGATTTTGATATATATTTATATATATGTAGATATGTATAGTATATATAGATTGTAGTTGTATGATGGACTTGATATATGTGTATAGTTGTATATGTGGACGATTATATGTTTTGGACCTTATATTGTTGTGATGGAATGCCGGATGCGTCCTATTAGTAATAATAAGGATATAGGACTTATATAGTTCTATATACGTATTCTTATTATATATAGTAGCATATGAAGTTATGGGACCTTTTATCTAAGATGATAATATGATATCATTACCTTGAAGACGACGATGTGGCTTGGAATAACGTTCATACGTGGGGAAGTACGCTCAAGTATCGAGTTGAGTATTTCGTGCTAACAAACACCATGGCGTTCTCGGATTCCTTTTAAAAGGATGTCGAAGAGGAGGATTAGACATGACGTAAACGAAGGACAACCAAGTAAAAGAAAAACTCGAGACAACTTAAGAGAAATCGGAACGGAGACCATACAAGAAAAATGAGTAACATGAAGATGTGGAAGTGGTTGCAAAGAAGTCGCAAATGGAAAGACAATGAGACCAATAGAGATAACGTATATAAGTTCTTCAAGAAAATACGGGGACAACTAAAGATGCGAATCGAGGAGGAGATGGGTGCATTCCCACAAGGTTAGAGATGGTGTTCCATTACGAGAACTAAAGCTTCTTTTAGATGCTCCTTAGCTTTAAAGTCAAGATGTGAAGAGTGATCAAACTGGTGTGAAAGATGTAGGATATCGTAAGTTAAACTTACGAGGTACCGTTAAGTGAAGAGTAAAAAATTACGAGAGTTATGAGAAGAATGGTAAGCCAAGGATTCACGTGGAGTTCACCGATTTCCGTTATGACGATAAGACTAAGAAAAGCCAAGGAGATAAAAGTGTGAGTAAACGTTATCCCGAGAAGAGGAGTGATGCAACAAGGAGCTTACAAGATGTGAGGAGGTGCGGTTAAGCCTATGAAGGCGATTTATACGGAACGTGAGGCCTAGAAGAGTAAGGTTACGTTATGGAAAAGGAAGAAAGTACGGAATGTGGAAGAGCTAACGGAGTTGAGGTGGAGTACCCCAAGGAGGGTAGCCTCGGAAGATTAGGGACACGAAGTATGAAAGAATGGTAAGTCTTCGACCTTAGAGAAGGTCATCCATAAGCTTACCGGTGATGACCGACGACACATAAAATGCGGGTTACCTATTGAGAAGTTATAGACGGGAGGTTAACCTCAAGCGGAGACTATAAAGGAACTGTAACAAAAGCTTGGAGTTTTCCCTATGATTAGATGTCAATAGTAAGAAGTAAATCAAACGAAGGGTGATTGTCTAGAGCAATATAACGTTGAATGGTTAAAGCAAGTGAAGGTAATAAACCTCTCGGAGAGGGATGATAATGCCCTTTTTGTAAACTTTATAGGTCTTGAGTTTTGGCATATGGAGGAATGGATCGGTTTGGAACCTTACAGGTTTAAGCATATAATGACGTAGTGGATCAGAAGGAAAGTGAAGTTTCCCGAGTTGCTTTAAGCAAATGGGAAGATATGGAAAGGAAATTCATGTTATTTCATTCTTAAGGAACGAATGTAAGCGAACAAGATGAGTCAAAGTTTTTACACTCACCCAATGGAGCCATGAAGGCTACAATGTGAAACGAAGAACCAAAGCTATAGTAGCGTTGTAAGCTTTAAGCTTAAGGTGGTGGTACCTGAGGGATCATGAGTCAGAAGTTCCTTGGTAGGAATGGAGAATTCTTTTGGTCTTTCCTTCAAAGCATTCTAGTATGAGTTTTGAGGAAAGATACGAGTCAGAAAGTTGCACTTTGATTTCCAAGAGATGTGTATGGTGAACAACGAGTAAGGGTGTCCTCTTTGTATTGGATGGCTCGTTAAGCCTAGTTGCATGCGATTGCGATGTTTGATTAGATCGACTTGGAGTTGAGATGTCACCATATTTGGATGGAGAGAAGAAAGGACCCTCGTAAGGCGGCATTTAGGGCCAATATGGTTACTACAAGTGTAGTGAAGCCATTTAAAATCACAAGTGCGATTGATGAGTTGGAGTTTACACAAATGAGTATCCATCAGTTTTCAGAATCAAGTTACAATGAAGTCGTGCAATTTGTGTTGTTCCAGGCTGTTCCAAGGTGGACCCCTACCTAGGATTGTTATGACAATTATGAAGAGTTGCACGAATGCTTCTTATGGTTAGATTTGGCGATGCCTTGTTGTACTCTCAGAAATGAGAGGGACGAGCTTGACTTGGGATGACAAGGAAACCGGTTATGTAGGATAAGAGGATACACAGAATTATCTAAGCTGGTGCGGACGTCCGAGGTGACCTCCTAAGAGACATAGCGGGATGAGTATATCTAGTAGATCAGATGAGAACGAGGTGACAGTTTCGGTAAAACCTTCAAGGTACGTGGAGAGATATGAAGCTTATAAGTTGGTGGGCCATAACCACCGAGTTGCCGGATGATTTGGACACTTTCTTCCCTTCTAAAGAAGTCAATGGGTCGTGGGATCCGAGACCTATCCGTGGAGTTTTAACAGAAGGAGAAGAGGGGAGTGACCTCCATTCCTTTTTCTTTGACACAAGCATCGAGTTATGGGTACTCTATGACATTATTGGATACATCCAAGCGGGGCTTGGAATGCGTATGAAGTATGAAGAGAGGTTTCGTGTGTACATGGACAATTGTTGGTATGCAAGAAGAATGACCGACTAAGGGTCGAAAGTTAGCCGCTTGAGGGCGCGTGCTTATGGTGATGTCGGTTTGACCACGGGTAACATGCTAGGAATGCATGAACAATAAGAGTATGTGACCGACGGTATTTCTATGGTTGTCTATACCCAATCAAAAGTAAATCCCGACTTAGCACAAAGAACAAGTATAGTGATTAATTAAGGGTCGAACCAAAAGAGTTAAGGTGTTTTAGATGCGATTATCGATTATAGTGACAAGTAACACTAGGGGAGGGGGGTTTGATTGAATTGATGCACAAAAACTTATAAAAACGATTAATGCGACAAGTAAGACAATAATGGATGAATCTACACTAGGTTGATTCTAAGCATGCAACTGCTATTTTGGTGAGTTCCCTTTACAAGTTTTCAAGTAATCTCCCACCTCGATCATATATATGTGTTGAGCCAACCGGCATCAACACAACTTAACAGGTTAGAGTTCCGTAAACCTACAAGAACAAATAACAAGTTAGCTTTCAAACAAAGACTAAGGGATATAAAGAGAAGATTAAAACCGTTAAATTATCTTTATATTTGTGTTCCTTTTCTTTAAGTAATCACAACCCGTTATTACTTAAAGTTGCTACTAGAATAAAGACCCGAACCCGGAACCTATTAATCCTAGTTGTTTGCATGCACTTTAGAACCTAAGGTGATCAATCTCAAGCAATAGTACACATGCAATTAGACAATGGAGATATAGGAGACACAAAATATTACTGAATGAAAACTTATATTATAAAGAACTTACAACCAAAGTAACGATGCAGCTTCAAACCAACCCAATGTAGCAAGGGAGTTAGCAACTCATTACAAAGGTAGCAAGACAATCTAAGTGGATATTTTGTTGGCTAACAAGATGACAAGATGGATGATTCTAACAATCAACCAAGGACTATTTATACTACAAAAGGCACTAAATAGGAGTAAATAGCCGGCCCAAAACAACCACCTTTAATGCCATAAAGGTGGTGTAAACATCCGGAGTAAAGCTTCTGACGTTAAGCCGCAGGGGCGCCCTTCAGCTCCATAGGGGCGGTGAAGGCAAAAACGCTTGATCTTCTTCAAGGCCGCAGGGGCAGCTAGGCAATTCCGCTGGGGCGGATCTTCAATGCTCTTCAAACGTCTAACCCTTCGACTTCCTGACGTTTATGATGCCAAGCCGCCGGGGCATCCTATGTCGACGCAGGGGCGGTGACACAGCCTTTTTGCCTTCCAGCTCCCAGGTTGAGGCGCAGGCAGGGGCGCAGTGAGAGACGCAGGGGAGCTGGTCTTCATTTTTTCACGGCAGGCCACCGCAAGGGTGCCAAGGAGTGGCGCAGGGGCGGTGACACACTTCATGGTTGGCGTTGGTGAAGGCGCAGGGAGCGCTCCGGTGTAAGGCGTCACCCGCAGGGGCGGTGGCAGGGCTCCGCAGGAGCGGTAAGGCAACAGAAGCTTTGCTTCATGAACGATCTTCACTCCTAAGTGCTTATAACTCCTTCCTTGGCTTCTTTTAGTCTTCTTCTTCTGGACTATGGAGTTAGTAGCATAAACCGACACAAATGCAATAAAAAGACTCTAAAAACTATCATAAATGATAGTGATTCCATCACCTATCAAAATCCCCCATACTTAGACCTTTTACTCGTCCCGAGTAAAACAAATGACAGCAACTAGACTCAAAGGCCTCATAAAGCATGGTTAAGCAAGAAAAGACAATGAAAACAAGAAAAACCAAGAAAGAAAGAATGAAAAGAGAGGAAAAATGAGAACAAGAGAGAAATTGCCATCCTTATTGCTCCAAGAGTGGCCTACCCTGACAACCTCCTTATGACTCCCCTTCTTATGTCGCCAAACGCCGGAAGGGAAACCTACACTCGGTGTCGCTCATTTTGCCAAGGCGCCCTTTTGGGTTTTCACCTTGCCACTCTTCTTCTTTTCTCACTTGAACTCACTTCCCTCAAGTCCAATTTTGCACCAACCTAAGTTGGTCGGACTACCTTCTTTTTGCCTAAACCGCCCTTTTTGGTTTTCGGTTTATCCAAGGTTTTTCATGCCTTTATTCATTCTCTTTGGCTTTTTTTTTTGTGAATTTCAATCTGAATTCAAAAGATGCAAAACAAAATCAAAACAACTCAATGAACTGTACAAGCAATGATATATCCCTCCCCCATACTTGAAGTACACTTTGTCCTCAAAGTGGAAATGAGTCAAAGATAAATATGGGAGAAGGGAAAAAAAATGTACCCCTCAGTGGGGTGGTCCGGATAGGCCACCTGGACCCTCCTCCGGTGGGTAAGGAAAATGGCGGAAGAAGTGCTCTTGCCGGCGGTAGATGTCATCTATGCGGTCCTGTTGGGCTGTCATTCGGCGGTCAAAAGAGGTCTCAAAACTGGCCTGCCAAGCCAGCTGTTGAGCCTCCAGCTGTTGCTGCTGGGCTGCTTGCCTGGCCACCTGCCTCTGGTCAAAGTGGGAGGTCATGGAGGGGGCAAAGCTCGTCTGCTAGCTTTGCTGCTGCTCCAGTAGAGTCTTCTGGTAGTCGGTCTGCCAGCTCCGGTGCTGAGTGGTCATAGCCGCCATGTGAGCCTGAAGGCTCGCAGGGTTGGGTCCTCCTCTGGTGCCGCAGTGGGCATCTCCTCGTCGTCGTCGAGAATGGGCAGGTGCTCCTCCTGTTGAGCCCGGCTGGAGCTGGCAGCATACTTCTCCACAATGGCCACTAGTGGCCTCCTTGGCACGAAAGGATCTGTTGGAATGTAGAGCTCGGAGAGCTCACCTCCTAATAGTAAAGGCCGGGGGAGGTAGGAGAGGTGACTCCCATCTGTAAGGGAGATCCAAAATAGGTTCTCCCCGTCCCGCCGGAGGAGCTTGCACCACCTGAGCATCCCCTCTGTGTAAAGAGGAGCCTACAGCCCGTCCTCTAGCCCGGACAGGTCCATCACCTGTGAGGCCATCAAGTAAATCACCCCACCGCTGACAATGTCCCTCGGCTCGTTCCTCCTAATCCGCTTCAAAGCGGCAAGGAAGAGGTACGGCCAATCCATCATCTTCTCGCTCTTTGGAAGGCATGAATAGAGTAGTGGGAGGTCCTTGAGGGCGACCTTGTTTTCCTCTTTGGGTCCACAGAAGACACTCATCAGGATCTTGGAGAGGAGCCTCAAGGAGGGGTGAGTGAGCTTGTTGGAGTACTCACCCCCAGCATGGAACTCTGACCCGGTAGCCGCCTGCCAGAACTCACACAAATCCGGGGTAGGGACTGTCTCCCACCAGCTCTAGGAGGGGTTTAAAGTTACCCCAAAGGCCCCCTGTAGCTGGAGGTAGTCTAGTGTGTATTTCACCTTGTTGAACTTGAAGGTGAGGCCGGTACACACATGATCCTCCTTCTCCATTGTAAAAGTGGAGATGAACTGTGTGCTGAGCTCGGGATATGTTGGAGCACTCCTCTGTAGGAATTCTCCGAGCCCAACATTTGCCAAAAAAGCTTGCATGCTCTCCAGCATGCCTAGTTTCTCCATAGTTGGAATATGCAAAAATCGAGTTGCATACACAACTCGATCCTACACAATCCTATAACGCTCCTTCTCTGTCTTGGAGATCTTGTATTCCCTTGGTGCTTCCATTCTTGAGGATAATTGAAGCAAAAGATTAGTTAATGTTTAAACAAGGGAGAGAAATTGACCTTTCTGGTGTGATTTCCGCAGGGGCGGCTGTGCAGGCGCAGGGGCGGCAAGGTGTAGGTGCGGGTGCTTCCAGCCGCAGGGGCGGGAGAAGTGCAGAGGCGATTTCTTGGGAGTGATGGAAGTGGTGTTGCTGAGGCTGCTCCGGTGACGTCCTTGGTACTTTAGTCGTCGCCGGCGGTATAAATGGAGTGGAATGTGTGAAGTTAGTGAGGATGAAGGTCGTAGGACTGTTAGAGAGTAAGGGGGTAGTGGGAGAGGGTGGCGCAGGAGCGTTGCATCTGGTGGCTGTTTGTCGGAGGCGGAGGAGGGGCGTCGATGAGGTGGTTGGTGAGCAAAGGGCGCAGGGGCGTGAGAGTGGTTTGAGGGAGAGGGCTTTTGGAGGGTTCGTGTGTTTGGTGAAGAGGGTTGGTGGGTGGTGTGTGGTAGGTGTAGCATTTTTGAGATCCACTTTTTTTTCTTTTCTGGGTAAACCCGCAGGGGCGGGAGTGTGTCACCGCGGGGGAGGTGACAAGGGAGAGGGGTCACGCAGGCTCAGCGCCGGGGCGGCGCCGAGGATGTGTGTCAAGAATGGCCGCCGCAGGGGCGTAGGGGTGTCACCACGGGGGCGGTGACAAGCATGTCACAGACGCAGGCCTAGCGCCGGGTGCGGCACTGGGTATGAGTGTCACCGCAGGGGTAGGGACAAAAACCGCGGGGGCGGTTTTCTTGACAGAAGCTCCTCTTCTTATTCCTTCGGGTTGCCTCCCAAGTAGCGCCTTTGTGTTACGTCGTTGGCTCGACGTAAGACATTTACTTTTCTTGACTCTGCTTCCTCTAGCACCATCTCGTCAATTGGATCGTTCTTGACTCCTTTAAGGTAAAACTTTAGCCTTTGTCCGTTTACCTTGAACACCTTGTGCGTTTGGGGATCATAGAGATCCACAACCCCGTGAGGGTACACTTCGGCTACTATGAACGGCCCTGTCCATCTCGAATGCAACTTACTTGCAAAGAGTTTCAAACGTGATTGAAAGAGAAGTACCTTATTACCTACCTTGAAGTTCTTCTTGATAATGGTCCGGTCATGCCATGCTTTGGTCTTTTCTTTTTATGTGGTAGCATGGTCATATGCATCTAGCCTCAGTTCCTCTAACTCTTGCATTTGGAGCTTCCGGAATTCTCCCACTTCCTCTATGTTCATGTTGCACTTCTTTACTGCCTACCAAGCTTTGTGCTCTAACTCCACCGTTAGGTGGCAAGCTTTCCCAAACACGAGCCTAAAAGGGGACATCCCGATAGGAGTTTTGTAGGCTGCCCGATATGCCCATAGGGCGTCATTTAGCCTTGCACTCCAATCCTTCCGCCCGGGAGAAACCGTCTTTTCAAGGATGGTCTTTATTTCCCGGTTGGAGACCTCAACTTGGCCGTTTGTTTGTGGAAGATAAACTGTTGATACTCTTTGGTGAACGTGGTACTTCTTAAGGAGAGCCGTGATCGTCTTGTTGCAAAAATGGGTACCCCTATCACTGATTAAGGCTTTTGGGATTCCAAATCTTGCAAAGATATGTTCCTTCAGAAAAGCTGCAACTACTTTTGAATCATCAGTTTTGGTGGCCTTTGCTTCCACCCACTTGGAAACATAGTCCACCGCAAGCAAAATATATGTGTTCCCGAATGACGTAGGAAACGGCCCCATGAAATCAATTCCCCAAACATCAAATATTTCACAAAATATAAGAGAGGATTGGGGCATTTCATGTCTCCTTGAAAGATTTCCTACCCTTTGGCATCTATCACACACTTTGCAAAATGCAAAAGCGTCTCGAAATGTGTGGCCAAAAGAAACCGGCATCCAAAACTTTTCTTGCAGTTTTGTTTGCCCCAAAGTGCCCCCCATATGCTTCAGAACGACTAAAAGTTAGGACGGATTGTACCTCATTGTCCGGAATGCAACGACGGATCACTTGGTCACTACAATGCTTCCAAAGGTAAGGATCGTCCCAAACATAGTGTCGAGCTCCAGTCTTTACCTTCTCTCGTTGTGCCTTGGTGAAGTCTGGAGGATACTTCTTCCTGACAATGAAGTTCACAATGTCAGCAAACTAGGGCTTAAAAGTTTGGAGCTTAAGACAAACCTCTTTCGACAATTCCGCAGGGGCGCCTAGACTGAGCCGTAGGGGCGGCTGGTGTGAGGCGCGGGGGCGGTTACACAACAGAGAGTTGTGTAGAATGTATTGTCTGGAAAACTTCCGGCTATCTCTCTTTTTTCTGGATCTTCCTCCTCTTGCACTAGTCTGCTCAAATGATCGGCCACCAGGTTCTCAGCCCCCTTCTTGTCCCTTATCTCTAGGTTAAACACACTTAGAAGAAGCACCCATCGGATCAATCGTGGCTTTGACTCCTTCTTTGCCATGAGGTACCTAAGAGCTGCATTGTCAGTGAAGATAATTACCTTTACCCCAAGTAGGTACTGCCAGAATTTCTCAAGGGCAAAAACCACTTCTAACATCTCCTTCTCTGTGGTAGAGTAATTCCTTTGCGCTCTATTGAGCGTCATAGACACATAATGGATTACATGGGAGGCCCGTCCGTCTTTTTGTCCTAAGACAGCTCCGACGGCGTAGTCACTAGCGTCACACATGATTTCAAAAGGTTTCTCCCAATCCGGGGAACGGATTATTGGTGCGGTGGTGAGACATGCCTTCAAAGTGTCGAAAGCTTTCTTGCAATCCTCATCCACTATGAAGGTGACATCTTTCTTGAGCAATTCACACATGGATGCCGAGATTTTTGAGAAATCTTTGGTGAACCGTCGGTAGAAACCTACATGACCATGAAAAGATCGGATTTCCCGAACATTAGTAGGATAAGGTAAATTTTGAATAACATCAACCTTTGCCTTATCTACCTCTATCCCTTTTAATAACTAAATTGTTTTTAACACAATTTTCAAGAACAAGTTTCAAATGCCCTAAACATGCGTCAAAACTATCTCCATGGACGGTAAAATCATCCATGAAGACTTCAATGAAATTTTCTATGTATTCGGAGAAAATACTTATCATGCACCGTTGGAAAGTTCCTGGTGCGTTGCAAAGTCCAAATGCATTATGCGATATGCGAAAGTGCCAAATGGGCAAGTGAACGTCGTCTTCTCTTAATCCTCTGGTGCGATGGCTATTTGGAAATAGCCCGAATATCCATCCTGGAAACAGTAGTACTGATGACCTGCAAGACATTCCAACATTTGATCAATAAAAGATAATGGAAAATGGTCTTTTCGTGTTACCTTATTGAGCTTGCGGTAGTCAATGCAAACTCTCCATCCGGTTTGTGTTTTGCTTCGGACCATCTCTCCATGTTGATTTTCCACCATAGTGATGTCTCCCTTATTTGGAACTACTTGGGTCGGGCTAACCCAAGTGCTATCCGAGATAGGAAAGATAATATCCGCTTGGAGGAGCTTCAACACTTCCTTTTTGATCACATCCATCATTGGCGGGTTCAACCTCCTTTGAAGTTGCCTAGAGGGCTTGGCTTCGTCCTCAAGTAGAATCCTATGCCTGCAAGTGGAAGGACTTATCCCTTTTATATCCGCAATAGTCCATCTAAGGGCCGTCATGTGCTCTTTTAGTACTTTCACCAACTTGTCTTCTTGTCCGGTGGTCAACTTGTTGGAGATAATCACCGGCAAGGTATAGTGTTCGCCAAATTGGAGATGGGAAAGGTATTCTATTTCAGGTGCCTGCACTATGGACGGAACAAGCTTCTTGCTTGGGGTTAGTAAAGTGGGCCCAATGGCCAAATTGGAGATATGTAGCCTTTTATGCCCATCTAATTGGGCTAGGACCTCTTTCATGCTAGATGTTAACACATAATCTGATTTGAAACCATCAATGTCATGCTCAATCACATTTCTCAATTCATCCACGTCAGAGTTATCAAAAACATCTTGCACAAAAGGTTCAACAATATCAATAGCACAGAGAGAATGATCATCACTAGGAAATCTCATTGCATCATAGATGTCAAATTCCACTACTTTTCCATCAAACTCCATGGTCAATTTACCACTAACATAATCAATTTTAGTCCTACCCGTTTTCTGAAATGGTCTACCTAACAGAATGGGTGCAGCATGTGAATCATTTTCCATATCCATTACAAAGAAATCAACAGGAAATATTAGGTTGTCTACCATTACTAATACATCTTCAATTATCCCTTTCGGGTACATATTAGATCTATCAGCAAGTTGTACTACAATCCTAGTTTCCATTAATGGCCCAAGGCCAAGTGATTTGTAAATCGAATATGGTAAAACATTGATAGAAGCACCGAGATCAAGCATTGCTTTGTCAAAAAAGGTTTCCCCTATAACACAAGGAATGCTTACCATGCCCGGATCGCCGCACTTCTTGGGCATTCTCCATTGGAAAACTGCCGACACATGCTCACTCACTTGCTCTTTCTGTTTCACCTTTAGCTTCTGATTCCTCTTGATAGTGCAAAGTTCCTTCAAAAAACGAGCATACTTAGGGATACTTTTCACCAACTTAAGGAGGGGAATGTTTACCTCGCATTTGGAGAAAGTCTCGAAGAGATCCTTGTCCTCAATGATTCTTCTCTCCTTCAAAGCCTCAGGAAAAGGAGTTGGTGGCTTCTCGGAGTACAGTGGCGGAAAGTTAGGCCGGACGTAGGTATCCTTTTCAACAGGACCCTCGGTTGTGTTTTCTGTAGGGGCGTCAGCGTGGAAGCGCAGGGGCGGCTCAGGGGTTGTCACCGCAGGGGCGGAGACATCCAGCCGCAGGGGCGCCGTCCGTTCTGTGTTGGGTGCAGTTGTAGCCGCAGGGGCGGCTGTGGGTGCAGGAAAATCGAGAAAAGGTTTGCTTTGTGATTCTTTTGCTGGTTTTTATTGTATTTACTTCCCACTCCTTAATGTTAGGGCACTAACATTCTCCTTGGGGTTTGTAAATGTCTGGGAAGGCAATCCTCCGAAAAGCCTTGATTCGGTCCTTAAAATAGCTTCCGCCATTTGACTAACCTGTTGCTCAAGGTTCTTGATGCTAGATTTTGTTGTTTTAACATGAGTAGCAAAGTGTTTAGTCAAAACCTGCAACATTTCTTCAGTTGAGTGATACTTACCTTGGCGGGGCTGTTGTTGTTGGTTTTGTTGATCCCTCCAACGAAAATTCTGTTGGTCACGCCAATTTGGCATGAAATTCTGTGCATTGGGATCGTTCCTAGGTCTTTGCTGCTGTGATTGTCCATAACCCATTGCGTTTACCTCAGCATCGTCATCCTGGACTTATGGACACATGTCCGTTGGATGATACGGGTCAGCACAAACTCCACAAGCTTTGAGCTGCTGCAGTGTTCCCATAAGTGTTAGCCTCTTCACCATTTCCTTCAATTCCGCAAGCTCGGTGGAAATCTCACTCTTCCCGGAACTCACAACATGAATTCCTTTCTTAGCCGGGGTCCTTCCAAAGTTCCATGTACCTTCCGCTAGTTCCTGTATCTTTTCCAAAGCAAGGTCAGGAGTAGAGTTAAGAATATTACCTCCGCAAGCCGCATCGACGATCCTCCTTTCATTGTCTAAGATGCCATTGTACAAGTACAATACTATATCTTGAGTTGAATATCCGTGAAAACGACAGCTGGATCGGAGGCGTGCAAACCTTTCGAAGTACTCGTAGAGAGTTTCGTTTGCCTCTTGCTCGATGTTGCTTATAGCTTTCTTCAAGCTATCGGCCTTCTTAGCTGGAAAGTATTTCTCCAAGAACGCCTTGTGAAGGTTCTCCCAAGTGTCGATACTCCCGGATGGAAGGTGGTAATACCAATCATCAGCCGAATCTTTGAGTGTGAAGCCGAATGCCCTCATCTTGATTTGTTCTTTGGTAATGTTGGCCGGCTTCATGCTCATACATACGGTATGGAACTTCCCAAGGTGCTTGATGGGGTCTTCACCACTTAGCCCATGGAAGGATGAGAGCAAGTGAATGAGGCCCGGTTTGAGCTCAAAGTTGACTCCTTCCCCTAGTGCCGGTATAGTGACCGCAAGAGGGTTTCGAGCCAAGGTGGGCTGCGTAAGTTGACGAAGAGTACGGTCAGCCATCTCTTGTTGAAGTTGTTGTTGTCTTCGTTGCCGGATGTGCATCCTCTCAATTTCTGGATCAAAAGAAGCAAAGCCGGAGTTAGTAGCACGGGGCTGAACCATAAAAATGGTTCAAACCAATAATCAATAATAACAATAAAACACTAAAACTCCCTGGCAACGGCGCCAAAATTTGACCGACGATATTTCTATGGTCATCTATACCCAATCAAAAGTAAATTCCGAGTTAGCACTAAGAACAAGTATAGTGATTAAGTAAGGGTCGAACCCAAGAGAGTTAAGGTGTTTTAGATGCGATTATCGATTATAGTGACAAGTAACACAAGGGGGGTGGGGGGTTGGTTGAATTGATGCACAAAAACTTATGAAAAAGATTAATGCGACAAGTAAGACAATAATAGATGAATCTACACTAGGTTGATTCTAAGCATGCAATTGCTATTTTGGTGAGTTCCCTTTACAAGTTTTCAATTAATCTCCCGTCTCGATCATATATATGTGTTGAGCCAACCGGCATCAACACAACTTTATTGTTTAGAGTTCCGTAAACCTACAAGAACAAATAACAAGTTAGCTTTCAAACAAAGACTAAGGGATATAAAGAAAAGATTAAAACCATTAAACTTATCTTTATATTTGTGTTCCTTTTCTTTAAGTAATCACAACCCGTTATTACTTAAAGTTGCTACTAGATTAAAGACCCGAACCCGAAACCTATTAATCCTAGTTGTTTGCATGCACTTTAGAACCAAAGGTGATCAATCTCAAGCAACAGTAAACATGCAATTAGACAATGGAGATCAAGGAGACAGAAAGAATTACTAAATGAAAACTTATATTATAAAGAACTTACAACCAAAGTAACAATACAGCTTCAAACCAACAAGATGACAAGATGGATGATTCTAGCAACTCATTACAAAGGTAGCATGACAATCTAAGTGGATAATTTGTTGGCTAACAAGATGACAAGATGGATGATTCTAGCAATCAACCAAAGACTATTTATACTACAAAAGGCACTGAATAGGAGTAAATGGCCGGCCCAAAACAACCACCTTTAATGCCATAAAGATGATGTAAATAGCCGGAGTAAAGCTTCTGACGTTAAGCCGTAGGGGCGCCCTTCAGCTCCTCCGGGGTGGTGATGGCAAAAACGCTTGATCTTCTTTAAGGCCGCAGGGGCAGCTAGGCAATTCTGTTGGGGCGGATCTTCAATGCTCTTCAAACGTCTGACCCTTCGATTTCCTGACGTTCCTGATGCCAAGCCGCCGGGGCGTCCCTATGTCGACGCAGTGGCGGTGACACAACCTCTTCACCTTCCAGCTCCTAGGTTGAGGCGCAAGCAGGGGCGTAGTGAGAGATGCAGTGGAGCTGGTCTTCATTTCTTCAGGCAGGTCACCGCAGGGGCGCCAAGGAGTGGCGCAGGGGCGGTGACACATTTCATGGTTGGCGCTGGTGAAGGCGCAGGGAGCGCTCTGGTGTAAGGCGTCACCCGCAGGGGCGGTGAGGCAACAAAAGCTTTGCTTCATGAACGATCTTCACTCCAAAGTGCTTATAACTCCTTCCTTAGCTTCTTTTAGTCTTCTTCTTCTGGACTAAGGAGTTAGTAGCATAAACCGACACAAATGCAATAAAAAGACTCTAAAAACTATCCTAAATGATAGTGATTCCATCACCTATCAGTATGATACGTGTATGTATACTCACTCAGTAAGAGTTGAGTACCCAATAGAGGCGATGGTTGAGAATGGTTAAGGAATTTGGTCGTAAATGGTATTTGGATGGTTCGGAGAAAGATCTGAGATAGAAGGTTCCGAGGAGAGACCCCATAGTTACCTTTACAGGTTGATGGTTTGTTATGACCATGGCGTTATTAAGAGGTATCCGATCTAGGATGTTTGCATTAGGGAGACGGGATTAAGGCCAAGGTGGCTAAGTACATACCCCCTATGTGAACCGTCATCAAGTCAAGCTGAGCACCATATGACGAATAAGAAGACTTCATCCACCTCGGGTTATGTGATAACACGATTTATGACGTTAGTTTAGGCATCCATTTAGATAGTTTTTCCCATTATTCATGCATAATTTGGCATTAGTTCATGACGTTTACGTTTAATTCATGCATATTGTCGAGATAGACGTCTACACGAACTGTTGTTGGTTTTGTAGGTATTTTGGGAGCTTTTGGAGCTTAATCGATACATTCGAGGATCATTCCTCGTGATGACACACTTCCGGACTCATTTAGAAGCAAGCAAGGAGCTAAGGAGAACACATAGGACCTTGTTGGTGCATGCCTTGCACCAACTCGTGGCCAACTATCCAAAGGAAGCTGAACCACCAAAACCACGGCCTAGAGGCCATTTCCATGCCCGTCGTTTTGGCCGTGGTTTTCTCTGGACAGTTGTCCCACGATCTCCATAACCGACTCTTGCTCTTGGTGGAGAATATAAGTAGTCCTGCAAGCTGTTGCTAGAGGATCCTCTCCCACACTCTCTCATTACACACCATTCCATTGGAGGCTACTCTTGGAGAGGAAGAGAACACTCTCATTTTGGAGAAGAAGAAGAACAATACTAGTTTTAGAGTTTTCATAGCTTTTGAGTGGTTATTGAGTGAGCTTGTTGAAGACATTTGCAAGGATTTGTAAGGAACGATTTAGACCTTCTTTTAAAGGGTTGTAAGTCTTTCTTAAACATATATTCAGCTTGGTTTACTTGTGTTACTTGTTTCTCTTCTCTTTCATTTCATTTTCTTGCTATGGAAGCCAGGAATGTTTGTTTGTTGAGTTTGAATGTTAAAATGCTTGTTGTTGGCTAAATAGTTGTGATTTTAGGGTAATGGAATGATGGTTATGGCTTGGACTATGATAGAATAGACTTGAGTGTACTGTTGGATGATTTGCTTGCTCGAACCTAACCACTGTTGAGAATCACGGCCTGTTCTTGCCTAACCACGGCCGTGGTTTTGGATTATCACCCCGTAATTTTCTCTGTTGTGCTTGTATTGATAAATCTGAATGTTAGGATGTTAGATTGTTGAAATCGTAGTGTTTGTTAAGCTTAATCTAGCCTATGGTGACGTAATGCTAGCAAACTAAATGAGAGGAGAGACCTACCCGGTGATTCTTGAACTTAGGTACCAAAGATGATGAACTATAGGTAGTAGTGAGCCTCACAAGCCGCTATTGGACTGAATGTACTAGGATTGATGTTTAGGACTTGCCTTCCCGAGACTTACCCTGTAAGGAGAGGTTAGACCCCTAGATAGCAATCCGGTTTGTGTAGAATTCCCAACCTTAGGCTCCTAGAGACTTACCCGGTGATAGGACCTAAGTTGCGGGATTAGTGGATCATGAGACCTACCCGGTGATTGATCCCGTTTGAGAAACATTCCTTCCCAACATACCATAGCTAGTCCAAGGTTGACTATATGCTTGAGTCCAAAGCCATAACCGGAAGTCCTAACCCCTAGAATCCGTTTTTCTCTCTTTGATCACATATCTCGTGTTTGTGTTGCTTATTTGTGTTGCTAGCTAGATTTGTTAGTTTGTTTTATAATCTTGCATCAATTGTGATCTTGTTTGATCACCACAAAACCAACCCAAAAACATTATGATTTTCATTTCTTTATTCCTTTCTCTTTTCTTAGACTAGATTTGCACTATCCATAATCACCTATTTGATTCGATTTCACCTTAGTCTTTGTGTTCGACGTCGGAATATTATCCTTGCTACAAAACGACCCATACACTGTGGGTTCCATAGAAGTTAGGAAAATATATCGAGTTATAAATTTAAGACTTTTGGGCTACACGTTTCTAGCGTAACAAGTTTTTGGCGACGTTGCCGGGGACTAGGTCTAGATTGAATCATTGTTTGTGATTGTTTATAGTGTAGGTCTTTCTTGTTTCTTTTGATCTTGTTTGGTTTGTGTCTTTGAATTTTCGGGACATCTCTTACTTCTTAGGTGCATGCGAAGATCTCGTGGCAAGGATTTAGCTCCATTCGATCCCGAACCGGAGAAAACCCTTAAAGCTAGATCTAAGAACATTAAGAAGAAGAAGGAGATGGCCGGAAGAGATCTTCAAGCTGAGTTAAATAAGGCCTTAGAACAACTTAGGCTAAGGGATGAAACCTTGGAGAATGAGAGGAGACTTGCCAATGAGAGGCAAGAAGCAACTAGGAGGGAAATTGAAGAGATTAGGCAAGCTCTTATACAAAGGGAGCTTAATCGTCAACAACCTCCTCCTCCACCACCACAACCAGCGGTTAATGTTCGGTTCGAGCCGATCATCATTGAGGAGCCACAAACGTTAGGGCAACATATGGATCCAGCCCAAAGAGTGCACCATCCGGGTGTAAACTTAGGAGATCCCGCAGCCCATGATTATGAGCTCCGCCCTCAAGTGCTACAAATGATCCGGCACAATCAATTTGGAGGGATGGAAGGAGAGTCTCCTCATCAACACTTGATGAATTATGAGATCTTGATGGAGAATCTAAGTCCGCCTAGATTGGAGAACAACAACCACAAGCTTAAGGCTTTTTCCTTCTCACTTAAGGATAAGGCTTTGGCTTGGTACCAATCCATTCTACTAGGACGTGTGAGTACTTGGGAGGAGATGACAACCGAGTTCTTGACAAAGTTCTTCCTACCTTCCAAGACAACCGAGCTAAGAGGGAAGATCAATGCCTTCGTGATGAAGGATAGAGAGAGCCTATTCAAGTCTTGGGAGAGGTTCAAAGACCTCCTCCTAGATTGTCCACACCGTGGGATACCGAAGATAGAGCTATTGGAGATTTATTTCAAGGGGCTTGATGAGGATAGCCAATTCAAGCTCCAATCTCTTTCTGGAAGAACATTCATGGAAAAGAATGTGGATGAGGCTTGGGAGTTTGTAGAGAAGCAAGCCTTGGTGATAGAGAAGTACACCGATAGGAAGAGTGATGGGAGGAAACCGGGAGTATACGAAGTGAGTGAAGTCACCATGAGCAACTACAAACTCGATGCAATCAACAACGAGCTTAAGTCTTTGAGGGAGTTGTGTGCCACAACCTTAAAGAATCAAGCAAGTCCTCAAGTGCAAGTGCAAGCCAACTTGGCTTCTAAATAGGAGGATGTTAACTACATGGGAAGGGTAACTTCAACAATTATCAAGGCCCTAGGAACTTCAACAACAGCGGCCGGCAATACAACAATTACCGGCCTAATAACAACCATCCCGGGTTCTCCTATTCCAACCCGGATGGTGTCTTGAACCCTCCTGTTCGCTCCAAACGGTGTGTGCAAGCTTTAAATTTATAACCCTAGACTTAAGCTTAAAACAAGGATGCGAACCCGTAGTGTACGGGTCAATCGTAGTAAAAGCAAGAAAATTCCAGGGGTCGATCACAGGGACTCGGTGAAACAAAGTCAATACGGTGTGCTAATGTCAATACTAACCACAAAGAGCAATTAACACAATCAAAGATGAATAAGAAGTCAAATAAGCAAACATGCAATTCTAGGGATTAAAGCATCTAGTTGTGGTTCCAACTCAAGATCTATAGATAAACGGACAAAGCTGAGATTTTTGCGTGGGGAAGGTGTTACTAAAGTGGAGTAGATCACCGGGTAAGTCTCACTACACACTAATCCTAAACCGCAATTCCTATTACCGGGTAAGTCTCAAGGAATCAAGATAAAGAACTATAACCTCAAACTAACACACCATCTAAGGGAATAGAATCAACCTTTACCGGGTAAGTCTCAGGCTAACTCACAAAGATGGGATGGAAGCACACTCAAACCCCAATAAAGGGTAAACCTTTATTACCTACACTTATGATCGTTGGTACACAAACTAAGGAATTACCGGGTAAGTCTCATCCTAAGCTTGCTTTGAACCAGGAAAGGTGTAATAAGAATAGGATTTGGCAAACTCTAACACTTAACTCTCAGTTATGGATCAAATAAGTCACCTCGGTCAGCCAGTTTCCACCTCGGCCGAAATGTTCATCAACCGAACGAGATGCTTAGGGTTAAGGTTAAAGACTCGAACTTTCAGGGTCCTACTGGAATCTAAGATTATTCTATCATCGTTTTTCCCACAACCTTCAGCCAATCACCCTAGAATCACACAAGGAAATTAGCCACTCATCATCATAATGAAAGTATTAAAATTTATGGGAAGAAGGTGAATATTTGAACAAAGAAGAATTTAATGAAAAGACTTCAATAACTGAATCAAATATCACAACAAAGCGTTCCTTGGATAACAATCTAAAAAGGCAAGACAATAATTAAGGGAATTGAAGACAATCTTACAAAACCCTTCAATAAAGCTATAAAAGCTATGGACTTCAATCTTCCTTCAACCCTCAAAAAGGTTCTTCAACTCTCCCAACTTGGAGTATGCTGCTGCTGCGTAAACGACTCTCTTGCGCTGATAGCGGATGTATGCGGGCTCTAAGCACGATCGGATTTGTGGAAAATCCAACCCTTTTTATAGGAAAATAACCCTCCAAAGATAATCAATCTTAGAAAGATATTCTCCCATAAATATAGGTAAA
This sequence comes from Fagopyrum homotropicum, assembly GCA_033239125.1. Classification (NCBI taxonomy): domain Eukaryota; kingdom Viridiplantae; phylum Streptophyta; class Magnoliopsida; order Caryophyllales; family Polygonaceae; genus Fagopyrum; species Fagopyrum homotropicum. The sequence continues at coordinate 93,825,326 of BSWB01000002.1, read as the reverse complement.
ATATATGATTCTGCATATCTCCTTCCTTCCAAGAGCCCAGCCCAAAAATACAAGATTACTTTCCAAGTTTAAAAGATCTCCTTCAAGAATAAAATATTCTCGCCGCGTCCTAGGTGTTCGCCTCGGTCGAGTCGGCGTCTCTGGATCACCTCGGTCGAGGTGAATCTGTGGTCAACCGAGGTGACTCACAACTGAATGTGAAATCTCTCAAAACTGGTCCAAAGTAAATCTTTAATCCATGGCTATGCTCCCTGGATGTAGCTCCAAATGACTAATGACTCCTTTTGCTCCTTTTTGATGCAAAACGTACCAAATTACCTGCAATTACAACGAAACTAGGTGTAGACCTCGATTCTCGCAAAGGTAGATGAAATGGTAGTAAAATCACATAATGTACATACAAACATGCAGATTATGAAAGATAAAACGTCCAAACAAACCCCAAAATATAGACTATAATTCATGCTATCAAAATACCCCATACTTAGCCCTTGCTTGTCCCCAAGCAAGTTCTGCATATAGAAGACAAGATAGAATGGATTATAAGTCAAGAAAATCAATGAAAAAGTCTTCCAAAAACATTTTATGGTGTGCAACTATCATAGATCACTCTAAGAGAATACTTCATGGAATTTAAAAACTCAATATGCTCAAAACATTTTATAAATATAGGAAAGTTGTTCATCTTTGCATAAAATCATAGAATGCATAATAAGTCATAATTATCAAAATTAATCATGTATAATCCAGTTTAAACCGCTAAGTCAATCAACAAGCTCAAGGTCTCAAGGGCTTCCCAAAAGAAAAGGTCAAGAAACGTGTAGGGTAGGGATGTATGTAAGGTAATGTGGTGCTAGAATCCGGGAAAAGGGATGAACTTCACTTCCACTTTGACTTGCAACATCTTCCACCAATAAGCTTTGCTTATTTCGCACTTTTCTTTTACTTTACTTTTTGGGATGCATGGACAGAGGTGCACAATAACCGAAGCCTAGGAAATCAGCAGTCATCAATTTCTTGAGATGCATCAAACCCTTGATGCACATACCATGACCCGTTAGGAATATCGCTCAATCCGACTTTGGCAAGACACAAACACCCGGCTATGTGAATGGTGCCGAGTTACTCATCTTCATGATTGACTTCCCCAAACCTATTATTACTTTCTAACACTTTCACTTCCAGCCAACTTCTCAACTTTAACTTCACTTGCTTTCACCACTTCGCTTGCTTCCAAATTCCCGGATAGGTAAAGGGAGGCAAAATGTATATGAGGGGCTAAGCATGATCAAGAAGAAGAAGAAGAAGAGGAAGAGAATGAATTGCCTTGGTCTTTCCAAGAAGAAAGTGAGAGAACTTAACCTGCGGTGTCAACCTTCAAATTCAACATAATTTGGATAAAAACAAAGTATTAAACATGCCAATAATTTCAAACAAAGCATTTAGCAACTTAAGCATATTATAAAACCTTTCAAATACATAAAGAACTTAAAACCAGTCAGTAAACAAGATCTTCACTGAGATCATATCCAGATAAGCAACACGAAAAATCGTTTTCGAAAACTCTCAGTTAACCCACCTCGGTCGAGGTATTCTTGGTTCAACCGAGGTGAAGCACCTCGTTTGGCCAGAACTGACTCGGTCGAGGTCAAAAAAAATTTTTTAAAACCATTTTTTTCAGTTTCGACGTTTTTCACAATCAAATAACCTGTATGCATGTATGTAATCTCAGATAAACATATAGAAGCGAAAGTGAAGCATAATAAGATCATAAGTATCCATCAAAGTAGCATACAATCATCCATAGTCAAATAACATATCCGCATACCCCATACTTAGGACACACTGTCCCAGTGGGTTAAAATAAGTCTAAGGACAGGATACTCACCGAACATAGCTAAACTGCATGAAGAAGTAAGAAACAGCTCCCAGATAAGACCATCTCGGTTGGCGAAGTACATCTCGGTCGAGGTGTTCTGACATTACCCGAGATGTATCTCAGTAAAGCTCGTTTCCTCAACTTCCCGAAATTTCGTTCTTCCAGTGTAGCCCCTGAACTGTGATCCTTCCTTTTGGAATACCTGGTTGTTGTCTAGAGGAAACAAAAACAAAGCAACTATCTAAACTAAACTAGAAAAGGGAGAAGAAAGCAATACCTTGGGTTGCCTCCCAAGAAGCGCTTGGTTTAAGGTCGCTAGCTGGACCATACGGCATGGGATTACTCAATGCACTTCGAATGTCGTGGAGTGCTCATCACATCCGTAAAAATCTTCCAAGAAGGTTCCGGTTCCTAACTTCACCGGCAAATGGTAAGATCTCCCACGTACAAGCTTGTACGGTTTGATTCTCACCGGAATCCTTCTAGCTTTCCTGCACTTCAATGGGACATAATCTAGCCTTGCGTCCCATCCTTTCCTGGATCGAGAAAACAGTTTCTCGAGAATTATAGCAGCTTCCCCATCTATAGCTTGGGGATGGTACAGGGTCCTGAGCATGCGAGGGACCCCATACTTGAACAAGAGACTCTTCATCACCTTAGCGGTGTAGTGCTTGCCAACTCCACTCCTCATGATCCGAGAAGCTTCTTCTTCCAACAATTTCAAGGAAGACTTCATCTTGATCTTTGGAGGTTTATTCGGAAGAGACCTCCAACTCTCCGGTGCTTTCCTGAAAAATCTAGAAATATTAATAGGGAATTCAAATGAAGTAGGAGAATGTACCTTGCAAAGTTCTCCAAAGCTCGGATCAGTTTTCATGTTAGGTTGATAACCAACACATGAAATCTCTCTCAACTCAGTTGATCTTTCTTCCACCTTGGTCACAATCTCAGTAATTTGACCAAGGTTCTCTGCATCTTCTGCTTCCAGTTCTGCAGATTCTTCCATCTCGGCCGAGATCTCTTCCACTTCGACCGAGGTCTCGGCAGTTGGATCGAGATCTTCCACATCCTCCGCTTCCACAAAAGCTTCAGGAGAAACTTCCGGTTCGACCAAAGGAATGCTTGGAACGTGCAACACTTCCTTATGCTCCTCTTTCGGCTTAGCATAGGATAGAGTGCTTTCCTTGAGCTCCTCCACCTTCTTCATCAACTTCTCCAATCTTGATTCGAGAGAGTCTTCCGGAGGTTGCTCACAAATCTTCTTAGGGACATTCAGTTCATCCCACTTCGCAAGTTCACGCTGAATGACCTCTTCTCTTTCCCATTCATTGCTGAACCAATAGAAGGAGTACTTCTCCTCCAAGTATTCATAATGGTCCGCCCTAGCACTTTGCCTTGCTATCCAGGCTGGATCAAATGTAGTCATCGGAAATCCTGAAAACTACAAAACTCATAGAAAGAGTAGTTAGTAGCAACAGGGGCAAGTGCCCCGAAAGCAAACCGCAACCGGCTCGGTCTAGACCAAGTCCCCGGCAACGGCGCCAAAAACTTGTTCTTTGGCGAAACTCTGTTCCGTTGCCGGAACGAGAGCTTTGTATGTACCTAAGAACACAAACCTGCAAGAACACTCAAGCAAAAAGATCAGTAGAAAAAGAAAGAACAGTCCCCGGCAACGGCGCCAAAAACTTGTTCTTTGGCGAAACTCTGTTCCGTTGCCGGAACAAGAACTTCGTATGTACCTAAGAACAAACCTGCAAGAACACTCAAGAAAAGTGGTTAGTAGACACGGGGGAAAGTGCCCCAAAGAGCAAACCGTACCGGCTCGGTCTAGACCAAGTCCCCGGCAACGGCGCCAAAAACTTGTTCGCTCCAAACGGTGTGTGCAAGCTTTAAATTTATAACCCTAGACTTAAGCTTAAAACAAGGATGCGAACCCGCAGTGTACGGGTCAATCGTAGTAAAAGCAAGAAAATTCCAGGGGTCGATCACAGGGACTCGGTGAAACAAAGTCAATACGGTGTGCTAATGTCAATACTAACCACAAAGAGCAATTAACACAATCAAAGATGAATAAGAAGTCAAATAAGCAAACATGCAATTCTAGGGATTAAAGCATCTAGTTGTGGATCCAACTCAAGATCTATAGATAAACGGACAAAGCTGAGATTTTTGCGTGGGGAAGGTGTTACTAAAGTGGAGTAGATCACCGGGTAAGTCTCACTACACACTAATCCTAAACCGCAATTCCTATTACCGGGTAAGTCTCAAGGAATCAAGATAAAGAACTATAACCTCAAACTAACACACCATCTAAGGGAAAAGAATCAACCTTTACCGGGTAAGTCTCAGGCTAACTCACAAAGATGGGATAGAAGCACACTCAAACCCCAATAAAGGGTAAACCTTTATTACCTACACTTATGATCGTTGGTACACAAACTAAGGAATTACCGGGTAAGTCTCATCCTAAGCTTGCTTTGAAGCAGGAAAGGTGTAATAAGAATAGGATCTGGCAAACTCTAACACTTAACTCTCAGTTATGGATCAGATAAGTCACCTCGGTCAGCCAGTTTCCACCCCGGCCGAGGTGTTCATCGACTGAACGAGATGCTTAGGGTTAAGGTTAAAGACTCGAACTTTCAGGGTCCTACTGGAATCTAAGATTATTCTATCATCGTTTTTCCCACAACCTTCAGCCAATCACCCTAGAATCACACAAGGAAATTAGCCACTCATCATCATAATGAAAGTATTAAAATTTATGGGAAGAAGGTGAATATTTAAACAAAGAAGAATTTAATGAAAAGACTTCAATAACTGAATCAAATATCACAACAAAGCGTTCCTTGGATAACAATCCAAAAAGGCAAGACAACAATTAAGGGAATTGAAGACAATCTTACAAAACCCTTCAATAAAGCTATAAAAGCTATGGACTTCAATCTTCCTTCGACCTTCAAAAAGGTTCTTCAACTCTCCCAACTTGGAGTAGGCTGCTGCTGCGTGTTTTTCGATGTAAGCGGGCTCTTTTGCGGGCTCTAAGCACGATCGGATTTGTGGAAAATCCAACCCTTTTTATAGGAAAATAACCCTCCAAAGATAATCAATCTTAGAAAGATATTCTCCCATAAATATAGGTAAAATATATGATTCTGCATATCTCTTTCCTTCCAAGAGCCCAGCCCAAAAATATAAGATTACTTTCCAAGTTTAAAAGATCTCCTTCAAGAATAAAATATTCTCGCCGCGTCCTAGGTGTTCGCCTCGGTCGAGTCGGCGTCTCTGGATCACCTCGGTCGAGGTGAATCTTTGGTCAACCGAGGTGACTCACAACTGAATGTGAAATCTCTCAAAACTGGTCCAAAGTAAATCTTTAATCCATGGCTATGCTCCCTGGATGTAGCTCCAAATGACTAATGACTCCTTTTGCTCCTTTTTGATGCAAAACGTACCAAATTACCTGCAATTACAACGAAACTAGGTGTAGACCTCGATTCTCGCAAAGGTAGATGAAATGGTAGTAAAATCACATAATGTACATACAAAGATGCAGATTATGAAAGATAAAACGACCAAACAAACCCCAAAATATAGACTATAATTCATGCTATCACCTCCCGCTTCCACAAGCGCAGCCCCAGCACTTAAGGCTTCAGAAGAGCCTCCACCCGGTTTTGCTCAACCTCCAAAGGATAGAACCGAAATGATGTTTGAACAATTGCTTGGAAGGTTGAGTGGACTTGAGAGCACGGTGACTTCCATTTCTAAAGCTCAAAAGGTGCTAGAAGCACAAGTGTTCCAAAGTGCGGGTGAAGCACAAAGGGATCCGGGAAAGCTTCCCGGAAGGACCGAGGACAACCCAAGAGGCCAAGTGTTGGCCATTACAACAAGGAGTGGGTTGAGCAAGAAAGATCCCTTACCTAAGGGGAATGACAAGGGAAAGCAAGTAGTAGTGGAAGAAGAACCGATGCAAGAAGAAGGAGGCATGAGCAAAGATGATGAGCCAACATGTGTGGCACCACCTCCATACAAACCACCACTACCATTCCCACAATCACGAGCAAGAGCTCGCTTGGACAAACATTTCAGTAAATTCCTTGAACTAATGTCTAAATTGCATATTAACATTCCATTCATGGATGCTATTCTAGGTATGCCGGCCTATGGAAAGTTTTTGAAGGAGATACTCTCCAACAAGAGGAAGTTGGAGGAGTATGGAGAAGTGCGAATGACAAAGAGATCTTCCGAGTTGATTCAAACTATGAGGGAGGAGATGCCTCCTAAACTAAGATATCCGGAATCTTTTTGTGTGCCAATTGGGGTTGGAGAATTGCAATATGAAGCCCTATGTGATCTTGGTGCAAGTGTAAGCATTATCCCGCTTGCACTTTGCAACAAGGTTGGGCTAGGAGAGCCAAAGCCGGTCAAGATGACCCTCTACATGGCGGATCATTCAATCACTCATCCTGTAGGAATCCTAGAGGACATACCGGTTCAGCTTGGGAAGTTCTATGTGCCAATCGATTTCGTTGTTTTGGACATCCCGGCGGACTACTCGGTTCCTATCATTTTGGGAAGGCCATTTTTAGCCACATCCGGATATTTAGTGGATTCCAAAAATTGAATCCTCTCCTTCAACATAGGAGAAGAAAATATTAAGTTTAAGCTATCCACAATGATGAAAGGGCCAGCCCTTGGTGAAGATGTCTTCAACATTGTCGAGCAAGAGGATTCTAGAGAAGTTGTGAGCTCGATCTTGATCAAGGACCCTCTTGAGAATGTTCTTAGCTTGAGTTTGATGGAGGAAGGAATTGAGGATGATTTCAATGGAGAAATCAAGGGTTTGGATGCATTGGAAAAAGAGACAAGTGTTGAATTTGAAGAACACGAAGTTGTGCTGAATCACTGTAGGAACCACGGCTAGAGGGCAAGAACCACGGCCGTAATTTTACCCGTGGAACTCTCTGGAATGCCCAAATGTGCTAGATCTTCCAATTCCATGCCCGTGGTTGTGCCAGAGGTCGTGGTTTTGCCCGTGGTTTCCCCAGAAAGTGCCTTAGTTGTTGATTAAGCTTTAAGGAGTCTTGGAGAGTCTTCCATGGCTTTGGAATCATCTCAACCTACATTGTATGGATCGTCTCCACCCGATAAAGGTCCTCCAAAACTTGAACTTAAGCCTCTCCCTTCTCATTTAAAGTATGCTTTCCTTGGTGCAAATTCTACTTATCCGGTGATTGTGAATGCTTCTTTGAATGATGATGAGCTTGATAGATTGTTGTATGAGTTGAGATTGCATAGGAAAGCGATTGGTTACACCATTGATGACTTAGTTGGCATTAAACCTTCCTTGTGCATGCATAAAATCTTGATGGAAGATAATCATAAACCTTCAATTGAACCTCAAAGAAGATTGAACCCTATAATGAAAGAGGTAGTCAAGAAGGAGATCCTTAAGTTGCTAGATGCGGGAATCATTTTCCCGATTTCGGATATTAAATGGGTTAGTCCCGTTCATGTTGTTCCTAAGAAGGGTGGTATGACCGTAGTAACTAATGAGAACAATGAACTAATCCCTACTAGGACGGTTACAGGGTGGAGAATGTGTATTGACTATAGGAAGCTAAATGTTGCCTCTAGGAAAGATCACTTCACTCTTCCCTTTATTGACCAAATCCTAGAGAGATTAGCTCAACTTTCACATTTTTGCTACCTAGATGGCTATAGTGGGTTCTTTCAAATCCCTATTCACCCGGATGACCAAGAGAAAACAACATTTACATGTCCTTGGGGAACATTTGCATATAGGAGAATGCCATTTGGGTTGTGTAATGCACCCGCCACCTTTCAAAGGTGTATGATGGCTATCTTTTCTGAATATATTGAGAACATTATGGAAGTGTTTATGGATGATTTCTCGGTGTATGGATCTTCATTTGATGATTTCTTGGCTAACTTGTCTTTGGTGTTAAAGCGATGTGAGGAAACTAACCTTGTGTTGAATTGGGAGAAATGACACTTCATGGTGAGTGAAGGCATTGTATTGGGGCATTTGGTTTCCCAACGAGGCATTGAGGTTGATAGAGCAAAGATAGACACGATAGAGAAGCTGCCATCACCTACCTCGGTAAAGGGGGTAAGGAGTTTCTTAGGGCATGCCGGTTTTTACCGGAGGTTTATAAAAGATTTCTCTAAAATTTCTAAGCCTCTCACTAACCTACTAATGAAAGATGTTGAGTTTGTTTTCTCCAAGGATTGCCTTGAAGCGTTTTGTAGGTTGAAGAATGCCTTGATCTCCGCCCTTATCATGCAACCTCCGGATTGGAGCCTTCCATTTGAGATAATGTGTGATGCAAGTGATGTGGCCGTTGGGGCTGTTTTGGGACAAAAGAAAGATGGGCTTACACATGCCATCTATTATGCTAGCAAGACGCTAGATGATGCCCAACTCAACTATGCCGCAACTGTTAGCATGAAATATTGTGATATTTTAGGCACGTTTTCTAAGTGTATTTCATCTACTTTGGTATTCATTGATAAATCATTGAAGCAATTGTGAGTTAGTTTATCTATTTTGTCGATATAGAGGTCTACATAAGCTTTGTGTTGATTGTAGGCAATTAAGAGCTAATTCCGAACGGATTGAGAGAGAATGGAGATAGATTGAGCATGTCCAAGGATTTAGGACATCACTAGGAGCTAAGCGAGGTGCTAACTTGAAGAATAGAACAAGACTAAGGAGAATTACGAGCTACATCTATTCCACGCTCTAAAGTACGACCGTATTAGAGTCCACGCTCTAATCCACGGCCGTGGAACCTTGGCAAGAGAAGCGTGGTGCATTCCAGCAGCTTAAACGGCCGTGGAGGGTTGTGACAAACCGTGACCCAATTCCACGCTCTAAATTACGGGCGTGAAACCCTTCCACGACCGTGATCTTGACGATCTTTTACGCAATATTTTATAAGCCACAATCTTCTACGCAATGGGTCGGGCTCATATTTTATCTTACCCTATAAAAGGACGGAAGAAGAGAGATTCCGTCACCTCCGCTTACCCTAGTTTTACGCTTCGCTTAGATCGTCGTTGAGAGATTTGCGCTTTGCCCTATTGAGATTTCCGGGTTGACGGAAAGAGTGAAGATTTGGAAGATTGTTCGTAAGGAGATTACGCTTTATCCTTAGGTTTGATTAGAAGACGGATTGACATCCCGTTCTTCGTTCTTATCTAAGATTGTGATTGTTTGTGTTATTCTGAATCTTTTTACACCATTGTTCTTGATTTGTGGATTTGAGATTGACTTGAGATTTATTCAAGGTTTTCGGAAGTTTTCATCTTTCATTCTTTTAAATCTTGAATTTGATATCAATATGACTGTTGTTGGCTAAAACCCTTTAGCAATTCTGAGGTGAAGGGTTGATAGTTGTGCCTTAGATGATGATAGATCGATCGTAAACAGATTGGACCCTGAGAGTTAGAGAGAATCGCCGACGAACATAATCCACGGTCTGTTCTTGAGCTTCCACGGCTGTGGAACTCAAGAACTACCCGTAATTTTGTGTCAGTTACGAACCTTGCTTTTACTTTAATCCAAAGTTAAATATTTGCTTTAACTTAGTCTTGGCTTGCCCTTTTCTAGGTGGTAGTGAAGCCTCAACAACCTCTACCTCGATTCTGAGTGTCACAACCTTAATCGGTTTAGTTAGTCTTGATCCTTGGATTATAAGTTTGGGTATTTGATGTTAATTCTTGCCTTTAGATTCTTTCTATACTGAAGCCTCAACAACCTTTATAGAGAGCATCTTTAGGTGGGTTATATAAGGTTTTTGGAACTTCACCGTACAATTACTTTACATTCGTATACATTTCCAAACCTCAGCACTGTCCTTATATCTTTAGTATATCTTGAATCGATTGCCACAGCTGGATTCCTGGATCCTTAGGATTGTTGTTTTCCCAATAATTTGAAAAGCTTCATACATTTTCTTGCTTGATAATCTATAACTGGATTTAACCCCCCAAATCCCTGTGTTCGATACTCTGGAATTCTTGCTTAACTATATCGATCCGTACACTGCGGGTTCGCTTGCTTGATTTCTAGTTTTATAATTAAAGCTTATTTGCACGCATGCTAAGTGGCGAACAAGTTTTTGGTGCCGTTGCCGGGGATTTGGTTTAGGCCGAATTCGGTTATCGGTTGTCAAGCTTGGGAGCTTCTCCCTTGTTATTTGATATCTTTTCGAGTGTATGCGCAGGTCTAGAAATAAAGAAGACCTCTTACCTCTTGATCAAGAACTTGAGAGGACTTTGAGGAGAAAGCTTAAGGAAAGGAAAATGGCTGAAGAAAAAGAACGTGATCTCCAATCGGAGTTAGCGGAAAAGGAAGCTCAACTCCAATGGAGTGAGAAGACTCGTAGGGAAGAAACGGATCGTCATCAAATGAAGGTTGATGATCTAACGGACATGATGTTCCAAATGAGGTTGGAAATAAACAACCTCAAGGAGAAAAAGAAAAGGAGGAGACCGGGAAGATCGGTTAGAGCTAACTCATCCAATGAGGATAGCGACTCCTCCATGCCACCACTAGAGGAAATTGATCCCACGATCAATGTGAACCCATTCTTTCCACGGCCAGCTGCAAATTGCCGTGTTCTACCTAGGAATGCGAGGGTCAAACGTGTGGATGAGGAGCCAAGAACTCTTGGCCAAAGGATGGATCCAACGCAGCAACCACGCCGTTTAGGTGTGAACTTTGATGCTGACGATGTACAAGGGTTTAGCTTCAACCCTCAAGTTATTACCATTGTTCGCCAAAACCAATTTGGTGGAACAAGTGCTGAATCTCCACACCAACATCTACAAAACTTTTAGATTATGATGGAGACAATGAAGCCTAAGAACGCAACCACCAACAGCTAAAAACTCAAACCTTTCTTCTTCTCCTTGAAGGGGAAAGCATTGTCTTGGTATCAAGCTCTTCCAAGTGGAAAGCTTGAGACATGGGAGGATCTTTCTGCGGAGTTCCTCACTAAGTTCTTTCCGCCATCCAAAACGGCGGAGCTAAGAGGAAAGATTAATACATTTTCTATGACATCTAACGAAAGTTTGTTTCAATCTTGGGAAAGATTTCAGGATTTGCTATTGGATTGCCCTCATCATGGCATATCCAAGCTTGCATTATTGGAGATATACTATAAGGGGCTGGATGTGGAGACACAATTCAAGCTCCAATCCCTCTCATGTGGTACATTCATGGACATGAGGGAAGATGACGCTTGGGACTTCATTGAGAAGCAAGCGCGAGTCATAGAGAAGTATTCTCACCGGAAAGTGGAGGGGAATCGTGTGGATCAAGGAGCAAAACTAATACACGAAGCTCAAACTCAAATCTTTTTTTCTCAACAACGAGATTAAAGAGTTGAAGGAAGCTATCAAGACCAACTTTCCAAAGCAACAAGGAAAAGATGTGGGTTATTTAGGCAATAACAATAACCACAACGGTGGTGAGAATACAAACCGCAACAACAACAACAACAACCGGAACAACAACCGGAATAATTGGAACAACAACAACAACCGGAACAACAATTGGAACAACAATAGGGGTTCAAATAACAACAATTGGCGCTCCAATCAACAAAATTCCGGTAATTCTTATCCTTCCAATTCAGGAAATTCACTAACTCCACCTTCCTCTTCTTCCACCCCTTTGAAAATCCAGGGGCAAACATCTAATGGTGGAAGCACTTCGGAGAAAGAGAAGCCCGATCCCATGTTGGAGACAATTTTGGGGAAGCTTCAAGAGTTGGAGACTCGCATTATCAAGGTTGATGATCATATAACAAAGGTTGATAAAGCCCAAAAGGTTTTAGAAAACCAAATGTTCAGCCATGCGGAGGAAGTTCCTAGGAATCAAGGTAAACTTCCAGGAAAAATGGAGGACAACCCAAAAGGAAGGGTGATGGCAATCACAACTAGGAGCGGGGTGACAACTACCGACCCGCAGCCTAAGTTTGTAGAAGTCCCCATTGAGCAAGAGAAAGGAAAGGGGAAGGAGAAGGAAGATGTCTACGTTCCTCCTCCAGCTTACAAACCTCCCCTACCATTCCCTCAATCTAGAGCGAGAGCGCGTCTAGATAAACAATTCGGTAAGTTTATAGAACTCATGAGCAAATTGCATATTAATATACCTTTCATTGTTGCTATTGTAGGTATGCCAGCATATGCTAAGTTCCTAAAGGAGATCCTCTCTAACAAGAGAAAGCTAGAGGATTTCGGTGAGGTTAAGATGAGTTCGGATTCTTCGGACCTCATCAAGACCATGAAAGAGAAGATGCCCCCAAAGCTAAAGGATCCGGGGTCATTTTGTATTCCCATAGGAGTGGGAGATGTCACATATGATGCATTATGTGACTTGGGAGCAAGTGTGAGCATCATCCCACTTGCATTATGTAGGAAGATCGGTTTAGGCGACCCTAAACCGGTGAAGATGACGTTGTACATGGCGGATCGATCAAATAACTCGTCCCGTAGGTATTGTTGAAGACGTCCCGGTCAAGCTAGGTAAATTCTATGTTCCAATAGATTTTGTTGTGCTTGACATTCTTGCAGATAGTCCGGTCCCGATCATTCTCGGAAGACCGTTTCTTGCAACATCCGGCTGCATAGTCGATTGCAAGAATGCTAGACTCGCCTTTGACATAGGAGAAGAGAAGGTAGAGTTCGTTCTTTCCACTCTAGTGAAGGAACCAATCTATGATGAGGATATATTCAATATCTAAGATGAAGAAGGGTTGTCTAGAGAGGAGGTAAGTGCTATTCTCTTCAAAGATCCTTTGCAAAAGGTTATTTCTATGAGCCTAATAAATGTAGGGGATGAAGAAGATTGTAGTGAGGCAATTGAAGCCTTAGAAGCACAAGAAGAAGTGTGTGAAGAGGAGTTTGAGAAACTCCACGACGTGGCAGAAACGTACGGATCCACGATCATACACTATATTCCACGGCCGTGGATTTCACCAACAAAAGCGTGGCTCACTCCAGAGGGTTACACGGTCGTGGAGAGAACAGAGCAACCGTATTTCCTTTCCACGCCCAAAATCACGGCCGTGGAGGATGCAGAGAGGCCGTAATTTTGGGTGATTCCGAAGGCAATTGTGTCTCTTCCTCAACTTCTCTTGAGTCTTCTCCAACACCTTCTACATCCTTAGACACTTCTAAGGAACCATCAGATATTCCTCAAGAGCCATTGGAGACTCCTAAAGCTATGGAACTAAAGTCGCTTCCTACACATCTAAGGTACGCATCTCTTGGACCTAATTCTACCTATCCGGTAATTGTTAGTTCCGATTTAAGCATAGATGAACATAGTAAGCTTATGGTTGTCCTTAGGAAACATAGGAAAGCTTAGGATATACTATAGAGGATTTAGTTGGAATTAAACCTTCTCTATGCATGCACAAGATCTTAATGGAAGAGGACTTTAGGACTTCGCGAAAACCTCAAAGGCGGTTGAATCCGACCATGAAGGAGGTTGTCAAGAAGGAAATTCTTAAACTTCTTGATGTAGGTCTCATCTACCCTATCTCCGATTGCAAGTGGGTGAGTCCGGTACAAGTAGTTCCGAAGAAGGGAGGAATAACGGTCATCACCAACAAAAATAACGAACTCATTCCTACCCGAACCGTAACAGGATGGCGGATGTGTATAGACTACCGCAAGCTAAACAACACGACGAGGAAGGATCACTTCCCACTACCCTTCATCGACCAAATGCTTGAAAGGTTAGCGCAACATTCGCACTTTTGTTATCTTGACGGTTATAGTGGTTTCTTTCAGATTCCGATACACCCGGATGATCAAGAGAAGACCACATTCACGTGCCCGTGGGGTACGTTTGCCTATAGGAGGATGCCGTTCGGGCTTTGCAACGCCCCAGCCACCTTTCAAAGGTGCATGATGGCCATCTTCTCCGAATATATAGAGGAAATCATGGAGGAATGCTTAGATGCATTTAACATGATTCGGGAAGCTCTAATTTCAGCCCTATTATCCAACCTCCGGATTGGAATTTTCCCTTTGAGGTTATGTGCGATTCAAGTGACGTAGCTATAGGAGTTGTTCTTGGAAAAAGAAAGGAAGGGAGAACCCATGCTATCTACTACGCTAGCAAGACGCTAGATGAAGCGCAGCTCAACTACGCCATTACGGAAAAGGAATTTTTAGCCATTGTTTATGCAATTGACAAATTTCGCTCTTATCTTGTAGGTGCAAAGGTGATTGTATACACGGATCATGCTGCGATCCGGTACCTCCTTGTAAAGAAGGATGCAAAGCCAAGGCTAATTAGATGGATTCTTCTCCTACAAGAATTCGATCCAGAGATCCGTGACAAGAAGGGTTCGGAAAATTCTGTTGCGGATCATTTGAGTCGCCTAACGCATCTAGAGGACGACCACCTACCTATAGATGACTCCTTCCCGGAGGAAAATTTTCATATCATAGAGGAGTGCATCGATGTGATCTCCAAAGGTAACGAACCATGGTTTGCTGATTTTGTTAACTATTTGGTTTATCAGGAGATACCACCCGGATTATCCTACGCACAAAGAAAGAAGTTCTTTAAGGATGTTCGGGAATACTTTTGGAATGAACCTCTCCTCTTTAAGAGAGGTCCGGATGTCATCATTCGGCGATGTGTGCCGGAAGATGAGATGCAAAGTGTCATCCGCCATTGTCATTCACTACCTTGTGGAGGACATGCTAGTTCGAATAAGACTAGCGCTAAGGTATTGCAATCTGGATTCTTTTGGCCTACTCTATTTAAAGATGTGCAAACCTTTGTTTCCTACTACGATGCTTGTCAAAGAACAGGAAATATCTCTAGGAGGAATGAGATGCCTCTCAACAACATCCAAGAGGTGGAGATCTTTGACGTTTGGGTAGTAGACTTCTTGGGACCATTCCCATCATCTTGTGGTAACCAATACATACTTTTAGCGGTTGATTATGTTTCAAGATGGGTTGAAGCGATTGCCTCTCCCACCAATGATGCCATGGTAGTGGTTAAGTTCTTTAACAAGACCATTTTCCCGCGATTTGGAACACCACAGACCATCATTAGTGATGGAGGCTCTCACTTCATTGCCCGGCTCTTTGAAGCTCTTTTAGCTAAGTATGGGGTGACTCACAAGATCGCCACCCCTTATCATCCACAAACTAGTGGACAAGTTGAGATCTCAAACCGGGAGATCAAAGAAATCCTACAGAAGACGGTTTCAAGGACAAGGAAGGATTGATCCTCGAAGCTAGATTATGCATTGTGGGCATACCGGACTACATACAAGACTCCCATCGGAACTACACCATACAACCTTGTGTATGGGAAGTCTTGTCATTTACCGGTAGAGTTGGAGCACAAGGCGTTTTGGGAAATCAAGTGGTTGAATTTCACCATGAAGGAAGCGGGAGAGAAGCGTCTCTTGGACCTAACTGAGCTTGAAGAACTTCGCTTGAACCCTTACGAAAATGCCCAGATTTACAAAGAAAGAGCAAAGCGTTGGCATGATAAGCATATCATTCCAAAGGACTTCAAAGAGGGAGATCAAGTTCTCCTCTTCAATCAAGGCTTCGTCTCTTTCCAGGTAAGCTTAAATCTCGTTGGACCGGACCTTTTCTAATCAAACGTATTTTTCCCCATGGTGTAGTTGAAGTATGGGGTGAAACGGGCGGAATCTTTAAGGTGAACGGTCAACGACTCAAGAAGTATACTCCGGAACTCCAAGCTGAAGAGTTCGCGCCCACCGCACTCGAATAAGTGCGAATTTGGTCTAGCTACGGACCTTAAACAAAGCGCTTCTTGGGAGGCAACCCAAGGTATTACATTGTCGTTTGTGTTTTTGATTCATAGATTAGTTTAGTTTAGACGTTTTTGCTTTGTTTTGCCTTCGATACCTTCCGGTATGTTCGTGTTTTTGGATGTAGGAACAGTGGAAAAGGAAAGGGGAAGAGAAAGTTTGAAGAAAAGTGATGAAACTTGGACTTTGGAGCATTACAGAGAGTTCCACGGCCTAAAGCACGGCCGTGACAGCTACAGTGACCGTAATTTTCAAAAGTCTAAGAAAAATCACCAAAACCACGGCTCCGTACATTTCCACGGCCGTGGAACCCCCCCGATAGACCGTGATTTTCAAAAAATTTTACGGCCACTATATAAACCACGTTTCTTCACAAAACACAAACTAAAAACCCCTTCCACGCCCTATTTCGCTGATTCCACGCCCTTCCTCTCAAATCTTCATACGTTAATCGTTTTTAACGATTCTTTGACCTAAACTGAAGCAAATCCGATCACCAACAAGATCCAAGCAACAATTCGAGCGGCAATTCACCGGAGAAGCCACAATTCGGATTATAAAATCCGAAAACCTAGGTTTTTGGCTCTTTCTCTCTCTTTGTCGATTCGGCTTTGTTTTTTATAGAATTTGTAGGAGAACTGATTGGAATTGGAAGAAATTAGTCTAGGACTGATTGATTGCTAAGTTTGGTGAATTGTTGCTGTGTTTTGAGAATTTTCGAGACGAACCACAGTCACTGTACGTTCCACGGCCGTGGAAAGCCAAGAACAGACCGTGGTTTTTGACAGATTATGGATTTTGTGAGGAGAGTGTCCGGTAGGAACAAGGACAAGAATAAGGATAAGGATAAGAACAAGAAAAGGAAGAGCAACCCCTCTTCCTCTTCTAGAGCACCACCCCTTCATCCCCTTCATCTCCTTCACCTCCATCATCACCATCACCACCTCGCCCTAGGATCCCTACCATCCATGAGGATCATCTCGATGCTTTAGAGAGGATCCATAAGAGAGCGGTCATAGGACCTAGGTACCTATTGCTTGAGGAGTTAGAGCCTCTACATGTGGTAGGAGACATCACTTGGCTCCTAAATAGAGCCGGCTTAGTCATCTCCTCCGCTATTCGGGAAGATGCTTATGAGGAGATTACGAGGGAGTTTGTAGTTTCCTTCGAGCATAGCCATGTTGACAGGACAGTTTCTTTCCAGCTTATGGAAAGAAACTATAATTTCTCCATCATGGAGTTTGGAGCCTTCTTCGGGTTCCACGAGACCTTCAATGGTCGTTTCCCCAGTGGCGTGTACGCCAAGGATTTCTGGGAAGAGATCGCTATGATCTACGCCAGCGAGGACCGCTGGCAACCAGCTGATACCAAGGCTAGGTTGATGTATCACCTAGCCTTGAAGATTGCTCACAGGGTACTTTCTGAGTGTCTCTTCCCTAGGACGGAGACGCCTCAAAAGATCAAGACAGATGAGCTTTCCCTTCTCTACTGTATGCTATACGGTAGACCTGCTGATTGTGCCACCCTCTTAGCTGCTACTATGAGAAAGCTAAAGAATAAGAGGGTTGACAACATTGGATATGGTGGAATGGTCACCCACCTTGCTCGACAGTTAGGGGTAGATTTCTCTGCTTGCACACGTATTGCTGCTACACCCCTAGGACTACATAGCCTCATGACTAGAGGCATCATCTTCCCTACCCATAGAGGTCCACCATACGATGCTATGCCATGGGAGAGTAGGACCGGGAGAGGTATAGAGTGGCTCCCTGAGTATTCCATTATGGCTGGACGCCATAACTGGAAGGCGACGTTCGCTGCTATGCATGCGAACAGCTTGGTAGCCCCTCCTTATGTTCCCCATCACCAGTTGTAGAGGAGGAGGATATGAGAGGAGGAGATGATTATGAGGGAGGAGGAGGAGCTGAGCAGGACTTTGGTACATTCCCGGATCAGCCGGATGCAGTTCCCGATATGCCTAGGCGTTCTCCCCGCCCTGCTAGAGCATCTGGCTCTTCCTCTCGCCGTGCTAGTGTGAGCGAGAGGCCGACTTGGATGGCAGATCCTCCTGCTTGGTATAGGACGCAGCCGGATTGGATGGGAGCTCCACCGCCTTGGCATTCACAGCCGCCTCCAGCACCAGCACCTTCAGATGCACCGGCGTGGTACAGCCAGCCGCCTGGCTGGTACGAGCAGTTGCCAGAGTGGGCTACCGACCTTTCCAGCAGGGTTGGAGCTTTGGAGATCCGTGCTGATGCTAGGGATGCACGAGTGGACGATCTGGACCACATGATGAGAGACGTTTACCGCCAACAGTTCGGGCGGTACTATGTTCCCAGCTTCTCCCCGTTTCCGCCTCCACCGCAGTGACGACTTTGATGATCGACAGCTTTAGCCGCTCCACCACCATTTTGTGATTTCTTTTTTTCTTTCTTTCTTTTCTTCTTTTTCTTTTCTTTGAACATTAGGGACAATGTTTGTTCCAAGTATGGGGTGGGGTGTGACTAATAGTTTGTAATAACTCTTACTCACTTTGTATGCTTTATCGAGACTATCTTGCATGTTTCATTCTATTGCTACACATTTCATTATTGCATTGCATGAAAAAGAGTTTGAAAAACCCATAAAAATTGAAAAATTTTGAAAATTTTGTGCTTCTAAAGATAGAGATGATTTCTATGATAATCACCACTTGTGAATTGAGTTTTGATGACAATCGCATGCTTAAACAAATAGTGAATTGAAAAGAAATTGAATGAGTTGATTATTCCTCTTTTGCAAGTTTCATAATATGATGAATGTTACTTAAATCATGTTGAGAAATTAAGGTTGAAATCACATAATAAGTTCTTATGCTTCTTTTGAGATGATTAAGGCAATTCGATTTTCTTTATTCTTTCTTTGATCATTTAGCCCCTCAATGAAATAATGACCTCCTTTACCTATCCGGGAATTTGGAGGAGTTGAATGAAAAAGGCATGTTTGATGTGGGAGGGCCATGAAAGCAATATTTTGCATTCAAAGGAATAGAAAGAAGTTATAGGTTTGGGGAAGTCAATCATGATGATGAGTAACTCTGCACCATTCACATAGCCGGGTGTTTGTGTCTTGCCATAGTCGGATTGAGCGATATTCCCAGCGGATTATGGTATGTGCGCTAAGGGTTTGAGGCATCTCGTAAAAATGAGAAACGCCAATCTCCTAGGCTTCGGTTTTTGTGCACCTCTATCCACAACTCCAAAAGTAAAGTCGAAAAATGAAAAGAAGAGAGCGAAGCTCTAAGTTGAAAGTGCTGCGGAAACCGCAAGAGAAGAAGAAAAGAGTAGTTATCCACTTTCCCGGATTCATGCACCACATTCCTTAAAGTTTTCCTTCCCTTTCCACATTCTAGACCTTATTTGAAAGTCCTTAAGATCAAGAGAATGTTATATGACTTGGTGATCTAAATTGAAGTTTCTTTTGATTGATTTTGATAATGTTTGAAGGTTATGATGTTTACATGGAAGTTTGATTAATTCATGAGCTTTCTTTACTCTTTACTCCTTGATTATGCGTATGAAAGTCTTAAAAACGAATGAAGCAAGATTTGAGAATGATCTATTGATTAGAAAGCACATTCATCTAAAAGAAGTTTTGCTTTGAGAAGGTACACATATTTCATCCTAACTTGTGTTTTAAAGCTTTTGAAAGACCTTGCTTAGGGACAAGCAAGTGGCAAGTATGGGGTTATTTGTTAGCATGAAATATTGTGATATTTTAGGCAAGTTTTCTAAGTGTATTTCATCTACTTTGGTATTCATTGATAAAGCATTGAAGCAACTGTGAGTTAGTTTATCTATTTTGTCGATATAGAGGTCTACATAAGCTTTGTGTTGATTGTAGGCAATTAAGAGCTAATTCCGAACGGATTGAGAGAGAATGGAGATAGATTGAGCATGTCCAAGGATTGAGGACATCACTAGGAGCTAAGGAAGGTGCTAACTTGAAGAATAGCACAAGACTAAGGAGAATTACGAGCTACATCTATTCCACGCTCTAAAGTACGACCGTATTAGAGTCCACGCTCTAATCCACGGCCGTGGAACCTTGGCAAGAGAAGCGTGGTGCATTCCAGCAGCTTACACGGCCGTGGAGGGTTGTGACAAACCGTGACCCAATTCCACGCTCTAAATTACGGGCGTGGAACCCTTCCATGACCGTGATCTTGACGATCTTTTACGCAATATTTTATAAGCCGCAATCTTCTACGCAATGGGCCGGGCTCATATTTTATCTTACCCTATAAAAGGACGGAAGAAGAGAGATTCCGTCACCTCCGCTTACCCTAGATTTATGCTTCGCTTAGATCATCGTTGAGAGATTTGCGCTTTGCCCTATTGAGATTTCCGGGTTGACGGAAAGAGTGAAGATTTGGAAGATTATTCGTAAGGAGATTACGCTTTATCCTTAGGTTTGATTAGAAGACGAATTGACATCCCGTTCTTCGTTCTTATCTAAGATTATGATTGTTTGTGTTATTCTGAATCTTTTTACACCATTTTTCTTGATTTGTGGATTTGAGATTGACTTGAGATTTATTCAAGGTTTTCGGAAGTTTTTGTCACGCTAGGAAATAGCACAAAAAGCTTTACATTTATAAACTCGAACTAAAATCCTAAACTACCTAGCGAAACCCGCAGTGTACGGATCGTTATGTAGAAAGGTAAGTATTCCGAGGTCGAACTCAAAGACTAAGGTGAAATCGAGTCAAGCAATGATCAAAAATAGTGTAAATCTAGGCTAAGACAAGATGAGGAACAAAGAAAATGGAAAACTCAATGTTTTTGTTAGTTTTTATGGTCATCAAGCAAGGGTCATAACTCATGCAAAGCAATAAATCAAACCAAACCAAAAATCAGCACAAATAAACGAGTCAAACGTGATATTGATCAAGAGAAAGGGAAGACGGATTCTAGGGGTTGGAAATTCCGGTTACGGCATAAAACTCAAGTTATCTATTCATTCTTTGGATTGATTATGATATGTTGTGATTAAGTGTTCCTAAAATGGGATCAATTACCGGGTAAGTCTCATGATCCAACTAACCCACACCTAAGGTCTCATTACCGGTTAAGTCTCTAAGAACCTAAGGGTAGGAATTTAACACAAACCAGATTGTTTAATTAGGGATCTAACCTATCCTCACCGGGTAAGTCTCGGAAAGGGAAGTCCTAATCAACTATCCTAGCACATTTAATCCAATGGCGGCTTATTAGGCTCATCATTACCTAAGGTTTTGCTATTTTAGATTCTAAGGGCAAGGATTACCGGGTAAGTCTCTCCTAACACTTAGTCGCTACACTAGGACACCCTAGGGTAGGTTAAACTCAGCAAAAACTTAGGGTTTCAACAATTTTATGAACCTAAGGTAAGATCCTTGGAACCAGGAAGAACCACGGTTTGTTCTACAGAAACCACGACCGTGGTTCTTCAAGAACTACCCGTGATTCCTAACAGTAGCTACGTTCATAAACAAAATCATCCAAAGGTAAATCTAAGTTCATCCTATCATAGATCTAGCCATAACCATCCTTTCCTTACCCTAGAATCACATCAATCTAGCCTACAACATTCATATTAGAAATCAAAACAAACAAGCATAGATTCATAACCTCCATTGCAAGAAAATGAGAGAAAGAAGATGAACAAATGAACTTCAAACACAATCTAAATCTGAAGATGAAATTAGAACGACTTACAACCCTTCCAAAGGAAGGTTCAAGAGTTCAAAAACTTCTAGAAATAAATCCGAAAATACAAGAGCTAAGTGTGTCTTCTCCTCTCCTCTTCAATGGCAATGGCTCCTTCCTTCTTCTTCTTGCACTTTCCTCCCTAGAAAAAGTCCTTCTTCTTCTTGGAATATATTTTGTCAAGGAAAAAAATGGAGAATATGTGAGCTGCTCTCAAACTACCCAAATCCCAGCTGCCTTCAAACAACCCATCTTTGGACCACTTTTATAACAAATTCTTCATGAGCTGGCCATGAGAGTCGTGGCACAGCTGTCACGAGAATCTGGCAAAATCCACGGTCATTTCCACGGCCGTGGTTCTTCAGGAACCCGTGATTCTATGCAGAAAGTTCGCCTTGGATCATTGAGCTGTGGTTTGGTGCATGACTAGAGTTGGCAAGGTTCCATGAGTCCTCCTAGCTCTTTGTTTGTATGTTATAATGAGTCGGGGGATGTGTCATCTAAATGAACGATCCCTTGACGCATCGTTTTAGCTCTAAACTTCCCGAAATACCTACAAAACGCACACAAGTCCGTGTAGACGTCTATCTCGACAAAATACATGTTTTAAGTGCAAAACGTATTGGACTAGTGCTAGATCATGCATGATTGAGCGGGAATTCTATCTAAAAGTTACCCTAAAACTATGCTATAAATCGTGTTATCAAAATACCTCATACTTAAGGTTTGCTCGTCCCCGAGCAAATTCCCAACTATAGACTAAGAGATGACATGATCTATGTATGCAGAAAAGTGCAAAAATCTTTTTGGTTTTTGTGCTTCTACTATTGGATCACCTTCATAGTCATGATCAATGGCAATTTGATAAGCAATTATGTATCAAACAATAAGGGCATGGAAAGACAATTGTACTTAACTCAAAAGCATGCATGAGATGGGAGGACGAAGATGTCAAGAAGATCAAGAGTCCATCCAATCTAGATTACTAAGTCTTACAAACATGCAAGTAGGTCATAAGGGCTTGTGACATAAAAGGCTAAGAAACGTTTCAATTGGGGAGGGGAATTTTCTAGGTATGTGATGCTAATCCGGGAATGGAACTAACTTCACTTCCTTGTCCTCGATCAACTTCCCCCAAGTGTATATTTTTCCCTATCTTGCTTTCTTTTTTTTTCTTTTTCTTTGAATCATTTTTGAGACAATGGCATTGGTGTACAATAGCCGAAACCTCGGTGATTAGCCATCCTCGGGCTTTTTCTCGTTTTCGAGGTGCATCCACACCGGGCACACATACCAAAGCTCGTTAGGGCTATTAGTTTATTTGACTTTGGCAAGGCACCAACACCCGATTATGTGAAGTGTACCGAGTTACTTATCATTTAAACCAACGCCCCCAAACCTATTTTGGCTACACTTTCACAATAATTTCAGCATTCATTTCACGACATTCTTTTCATTACATCTTCACCCCGTACTTGCTTTTACACATTCAAACACACTAGCATGCTCCTATTCCCGGATGGGTTTAAAGAAGGTTGAATTTATATCAATTGAGGTGCTCAAGCAATCATGATCAAGATGAGAAGTAGAGAAAGATGAAATGCCTTATTCATTCCTAGATGGTATGCAAGAACTATCGTGTAATTTCGACTTTCAATACTCAATCCATTCTAGGCAATCATCATGATCTCAAGTCATTCATGGAATTCAAGAGAAGTAGTTCAAGTCCACATATGCATTATTAATCCAACACATAAGGCCATTCATAGCCAATCACAAGACAAGTTTCATCATTAGGATCATATCCAAGCCTAGAAAGCACAAAAAATTTTTAAATTTTCTGATTTTTATGAGATTTTCGTTTTAAATTTGTACCATGCAAGACATGTGCAAAATATTAACCTATCCTAGATGCTCATCATGCAAAAGATCATGCAAACCCCACCCCATACTTAGAAACACATTGTCCCCAATGTGGTATTCAAGTAAAGAGAGTGAAAGAAGGTTCTCACAATGTAAAAGCGTTTGCTATGGTATTTGGGAATTCTCAAGTGACTTGATGTTGGATGATCCTATCAACCATGGTAGAGAGCTCTCAAACATCCTTTAAAGCCTCGGGATCCGCGCTAGGCACCGCTAGCCGTCCAAATCCCGCGTCCGCTCCACCCATAATTGGTGAGGGGTTCATCACCATCATTCACATGTCAAGAAAGGCTTCCAATGCCACTAATGCTTCTAGCGCACACGAAAGTAGACAAAACACACACAAAGCACACAAAAACAGAAAAATCTAAGTAAAAATGAAAAGGGAAAAATGTTACCAATGGGTTGCCTCCCACCAAGCGCTTCTTTAAGGTCATTAGCTTGACCAAACTCGGGAGCGTCTATTCGAGGTGAAGCGGGGCAATCATGTCTACCGGAGCTCCCGGAATATACTTCTTCAAGCGATGCCCATTCACCTTGAAATTTCCACAATGCTCCCCTCCTATTTCAATAGCTCCATGGGGAAAGATCTTCTTCACCACATATGGCCCGGTCCATCTTG
This sequence comes from Fagopyrum homotropicum, assembly GCA_033239125.1. Classification (NCBI taxonomy): domain Eukaryota; kingdom Viridiplantae; phylum Streptophyta; class Magnoliopsida; order Caryophyllales; family Polygonaceae; genus Fagopyrum; species Fagopyrum homotropicum. Next base: position 93,801,323 of record BSWB01000002.1, on the reverse strand, counting down.
ACTTGAGCTTTCCGGGAAAGAGCCTTAGCCTCGAGTTGAAGAGAAGGACAAGATCTCCTTCACTCAACTCCTTTGGGACAATCCTCTTGTCATGCCATCTCTTGGTTCTCTCCTTGTAGATCCGGGCATTCTCATAGGCTTCCAACCGGAGCTCCTCAAGGGCATTGATATCAAGCAATCTCTTCTCTCCCGCTTCCTTGAGATCAAAATTCAGCCACTTAATGGCCCAATAAGCTCTATGCTCCATTTCCACCGGAAGATGGCAAGACTTGCCATAGACCAACTTGTAGGGAGTGGTACCGATAGGTGTCTTGAAGGCGGTTCTATATGCCCATAGTGCGTCATCGAGCTTCATAGCCCAATCTTTCCTTGTTCTAGACACCGTCTTCTCTAGGATGGCCTTTATCTCTCGATTGGAGATCTCCACTTGACCACTAGTTTGGGGGTGGTAAGGTGTTGCCACCTTATGAGTCACCCCATACTTAGCCAAAAGTGCTCCAAAATTCCTATTTGTGAAGTGCCTCCCTCCATCACTAATGATCACTCTTGGTGTTCCAAACCTAGGGAAGATCACTCGGTTGAAGAACCGCACCACCACCTTGGCATCATTTGTAGGAGAGGCGATGACCTCTACCCATCTTGACACATAGTCCACCGCCAATAGGATGTAGAGATTTCCACATGAAGAAGGGAATGGTCCCATGAAGTCTACACCCCACACATCAAAAATCTCGACTTCTTGGATGTTATTCAAGGGCATTTCATTCCTTCTTGAAATATTTCCCGTCCTTTGGCAAGCATCACATGCCGCTACAAAACCTTGCACATCTCTAAACAAGTTAGGCCAATAAAAACCGGATTGCAATACCTTGGCACACGTTTTGTGTGAGCTAGCATGGCCTCCACATGGTAAGGAGTGACAATGCCGGATCACACTTTCCACTTCATCTTCTGGTATGCATCTCCTAAGCACCCCATCCGGGCCTCTCTTGAATAGAAGAGGCTCACTCCAATAGTAATGCCTTACATCGTTGAAGAACTTTTTCCTTTGTGCATATGTTAATCCGGGAGGCACTTCCTCACACACCAAGTAGTTCACAATGTCGGCATACCATGGCTCACTTCCTCTAGCCACGTGGGACAAGCATTCTTCCATCATTTGCAATTGTTCGTCCCGGAATGAATCATCTATCGGGATGTTGTCTTTCCCAAGCTCCAATGGTGGGAGTCTACTAAGGTGATCCGCCACGGAGTTCTCGGATCCCTTCTTATCTCGTATCTCCAAATCAAACTCTTGAAGAAGAAGGATCCACCGAATCAACCTTGGTTTGGCATCTTTCTTTGTAAGTAGATAACGGATCGCCGCATGATCAGTATAAACTATGACCTTCACTCCAACAAGGTATGAGCGGAATTTCTCAAATGCATACACCACCGCTAACAACTCCTTCTCGGTAGTAGCATAATTGAGTTGGGCATCATCTAGCGTCTTGCTAGCATAGTAAATAACATGAGTACGCCCTTCTTTCCTTTGCCCCAAAACGGCCCCAACGGCCACATCACTTGCATCGCACATAATCTCAAATGGTAGACTCCAATCCGGAGGTTGCATGATAGGTGCGGAGATCAAGGCGTTCTTCAACCTACAAAACGCTTCAAGACAATCTTTGGAAAAGACAAAATCAACATCTTTCATTAGTAGGTTAGTGAGAGGCTTAGAAATTTTAGAGAAATCTTGAATGAACCTCCGGTAGAAACCGGCATGCCCTAAAAAACTCCTTACCCCCTTCACCGAGGTAGGTGGTGGCAACTTCTCTATCGTTTCAATCTTAGCCCTATCAACCTCAATGCCACGGTTAGACACCAAGTGTCCTAACACAATACCTTCACTTACCATGAAGTGGCATTTTTCCCAATTTAAGACAAGATTTGTCTCTTCACATCTTTGCAACACTAATGACAAATTAGCCAAGCAATCATCGAAAGAAGAACCATAAACAGAGAAATCATCCATGAACACTTCCATGATATTTTCTATGTATTCCGAAAAGATGGCCATCATACACCTTTGAAAGGTGGCGGGTGCATTACACAACCCAAATGGCATTCTCCTATATGCAAAGGTACCCCATGGACATGTAAACGTTGTTTTCTCTTGGTCATCGGGGTGGATAGGGATTTGAAAGAATCCACTATATCCATCTAAATAGCAAAAATGAGAGTGTTGAGCTAACCTTTCTAGCATTTGGTCAATGAAGGGGAGAGGGAAATGATCTTTCCTGGAGGCCAAGTTTAACTTCCTATAATCTATGCACATCCTCCATCCCGTGACCGTCCTAGTTGGTATTAGTTCATTATTCTCATTAGTTACTACCGTCATTCCACCTTTCTTAGGTACTACATGAACGGGACTAACCCACTTACTATCCGAGATAGGGTAGATAATCCCCGCATCTAGCAACTTAATGATTTCCTTTTTGACCACCTCTTTCATTATAGGATTCAATCTTCTTTGATGTTCTATAGAGGGTTTGTGGTTATCTTCCATCATTATCTTATGCATGCACAAAGATGGCTTAATGCCAACCAAATCATCAATAGTGTATCCAATGGCTTTCCTATGCAATCTTAGTTCATGCAGCAATTTAGCAAGTTCATCATCACTCAAGCATGCATTAACAATCACAGGATATGTAGAATTATCACCAAGGAATGCATACTTTAAATGAGAGGGGAGGGGTTTGAGTTCAAGCGAGGGAGGACCTTTATCGGTTGAAGACGATCCAAATAAGATTGGATGAGATGAATCCAAGGCAAAAGAAGACTCTCCTTGGCTCCTAAAAACTTGATCACCATCAAAAGTTGATTCAGGAGAAACCACGGTTGGAAACACGGCTTGTTCATCTTCCACGGCCGTGGTTCTTGCCAAGCTTGCTTCTCGGAGTTGTCCAGAGAGTTTGACGGCCGTGGAACCTAAATCTCGACCGTGGAAATTGCAGCTGTTCACAATTTCTTCATGGCTCCCAAATCCAACTCTCGGCTCCTCTTCCAAAGCCTCCAAGGCCTTGATCTCTTCATTGCATTCCTCCTCAATGTCCTCCTCCATCATACTCAAGGTAAGAACCTTCTCCAAGGGGTCCTTGATCAAGATCGAGCTTACAACTTCTCTAGATTCTTCTTGCTCGACAATGTTGAAGATATCTTCATCAAGGGTTGGCCCTTTCATCATTGTGGACAGCTTGAACTTGATGTTCTCCTCTCCAATGTTGAAGGAGAGAGTCCCGTTCTTACAATCCACCAAGCATCCGGAAGTGGCTAGGAAGGGCCTTCCTAGAATGATAGGAACCGGATAATCCGCCGGAATGTCCAACACTACAAAGTCGATGGGTACATAGAATCCTCCCAATTGCACCGGAATGTCCTCTAGAATCCCAACCGGATGAGTAATAGAGCGGTCCGCCATATAGAGGGTCATTTTGACCGGCTTCGGCTCTCCTAGCCCGACCTTGTTGCTAAGTGCAAGCGGTATGATGCTTACACTTGCCCCAAGATCACAAAGGGCCTCGTACTTCACGTCTCCTACTCCGATTGGCACACAAAAGGATCCCGGATCTCTTAGCTTGGGAGGCATCTCCTCATTCATCGTTTGAATCAACTCCGGGGATCTCTTCGTCATTCTTATCTCCCCATACTCCTCCAACTTCCTCTTGTTGGAGAGTATTTCCTTCAAGAACTTGCCATATGCCGGCATCCCTAAAATAGCATCCATGAACGGAATGTTAATATGCAATTTAGACATAAGTTCAAGGAATTTACCAAAGTGATTGTCCAAGCGAGCTCTTGCTCGTGATTGAGGGAACGGTAGTGGTGGCTTGTATGGAGGCGGTGCCACATAGGTTGGCTCTACATCTTTGCTCTTGCCTCCATCTCCTTGCAAAGTTTCTTCTTCATTTACCACTTGCTTCCCTTTAGCATTCTCCTTAGGCAAAGGATCCTTCATGCTTAACCCACTTCTTGTTGTAATGGCCAACACTTGTCCCTTTGGGTTTTCTTCGGTCCTTCCGGGAAGCTTTCCCGGATCTCTATGGGTTTCACCCGCCTTTTGGAACACTTGTGCTTCCAACACTTTTTGAGCTTTGGAAATGGAAGTCACCGTGCTCTCAAGACCGCTCAACCTTCCTAACAATTGCTCAAACATCATTTCGGTTCTATCCTTTGGAGGTTGAGTGAATCCGGGTGGAGGTTCTTGTGAAGCTCTTGGTGGTGGAGTTGTGCTTGTAGAAACGGGAGGGTTTAAGGCTCCATCCGGGTTAGAGTAAGAAAACCCGGGATGGTTATGGTTGGGCCGGTAATTGTTGAATTGCCGGTTGTTGTTGAAGTTCCTTGGGCCTTGGTAGTTGTTGTAGTTGCCCCTTCCCATATAGTTCACATCCTCCTCTTTGGAAGATAGGTTGGCTTATGGAAGCACTTGAGGGGTTGCTTGGTTTTTCAAAGTTGTAGCACACAACTCCCTCAAGGATTTCAACTCATTGTTGATGGCGTCGAGCTTGAAGTTGCTCATGGTGACCTCACTCACCTCATATGCTCCCGCCTTTCTCCCTTCACTCTTCCTATGGGAGTACTTCTCAATCACTAGAGCTTGCTTCTCCACAAACTCCCAAGCATCATCTACATGCTTCTCCATGAAAGTTCCACCGGAAAGGGATTGAAGCTTGAATTGGCTATCTTCATCAAGTCCTTTGAAGTAGATCTCCAATAGCTCAATCTTCGGTATACCATGGTGTGGGCAATCTAGGAGAAGGTCTTTGAATCTCTCCCAAGACTTGAACAAACTTTCTCTATCCCTCATCACAAAGGCATTGATCATTCCCCTTAATTCGGTAGTCTTGGAAGGTGGGAAGAACTTAGTCAAAAACTCGGTTGTCATCTCCTCTCAAGTACCAACTCGCCCTTGCAGAATAGATTGATACCAAGCTAAGGCCTTGTCCTTAAGAGAGAAGGAGAAAGCCCTTAGCTTATGGTTGTTGCTCTCCAATCTCGGCGGTCTAAGAGTCTCCATCAAGATCTCGTAATTCATCAAATGTTGGTGAGGAGACTCTCCTTCCATCCCTCCAAATTGGTTATGCCGGATCATTTGTAGAACTTGAGGGCGGAGCTCGTAATCATGGGCTGCGGGATCTCCTAAGTTCACACCCGGGCGGTGTGCTCTTTGTGCCGGATCCATACGTTGCCCCAACGTTTGTGGCTCATCCATAGCAATGGGCACAACCCTAACGTTCACCGCCGGCTGCGGTTGTGGTGGAGGTGGAGGAGGTTGTTGACGGTTAAGCTCCCTTTGCACAAGTGCTTGCCTAATCTCCTCAATCTCCCTCCTAGTTGCCTCTTGCCTCTCATTGGCAAGTCTCCTTTCTTCCTCCAAGAGCTCATCTCTTAGCCTAATTTGCTCTAAGGCTTCATCCAACTCAGCTTGGAGGTTCCTACCGGCCATCTCTTTCTCTTTTCGAATGCTCTTGGATCTAGATCTAAGGGTTTTCTCTGGTTCGGGATCGAATGGAGCTAAATCCTTGCCACGAGATCTTCGCATACACCTAAAGAGTAAGAGATGTCCTGAAAAGCAAAGACACACACCAAAGAGAGATCAAAAGCAACAAGAAAGATCTACACTACCAACAATCACGAAATGACTCAATCTAGACCTAGTCCCCGACAACGGCGCCAAAAACTTGTCACGCTAGGAAATAGCACAAAAAGCTTTACATTTATAAACTCGAACTAAAATCCTAAACTACCTAGCGAAACCCGCAGTGTACGGATCGTTATGTAGAAAGGTAAGTATTCCGAGGTCGAACTCAAAGACTAAGGTGAAATCGAGTCAAGCAATGATCAAAAATAGTGTAAATCTAGGCTAAGACAAGATGAGGAACAAAGAAAATGGAAAACTCAATGTTTTTGTTAGTTTTTATGGTCATCAAGCAAGGGTCATAACTCATGCAAAGCAATAAATCAAACCAAACCAAAAATCAGCACAAATAAACGAGTCAAACGTGATATTGATCAAGAGAAAGGGAAGACGGATTCTAGGGGTTGGAAATTCCGGTTACGGCATAAAACTCAAGTTATCTATTCATTCTTTGGATTGATTATGATATGTTGGGATTAAGTGTTCCTAAAATGGGATCAATTACCGGGTAAGTCTCATGATCCAACTAACCCACACCTAAGGTCTCATTACCGGTTAAGTCTCTAAGAACCTAAGGGTAGGAATTTAACACAAACCGGATTGTTTAATTAGGGATCTAACCTATCCTCACCGGGTAAGTCTCGGAAAGGGAAGTCCTAATCAACTATCCTAGCACATTTAATCCAATGGCGGCTTATTAGGCTCATCATTACCTAAGGTTTTGCTATTTTAGATTCTAAGGGCAAGGATTACCGGGTAAGTCTCTCCTAACACTTAGTCGCTACACTAGGACACCCTAGGGTAGGTTAAACTCAGCAAAAACTTAGGGTTTCAACAATTTTATGAACCTAAGGTAAGATCCTTCGAACCAGGAAGAACCACGGTTTGTTCTACAGAAACCACGACCGTGGTTCTTCAAGAACTACCCGTGATTCCTAACAGTAGCTACGTTCATAAACAAAATCATCCAAAGGTAAATCTAAGTTCGTCCTATCATAGATCTAGCCATAACCATCCTTTCCTTACCCTAGAATCACATCAATCTAGCCTACAACATTCATATTAGAAATCAAAACAAACAAGCATAGATTCATAACCTCCATTGCAAGAAAAATGAGAGAAAGAAGATGAACAAATGAACTTCAAACACAATCTAAATCTGAAGATGAAATTAGAACGACTTACAACCCTTCCAAAGGAAGGTTCAAGAGTTCAAAAACTTCTAGAAATAAATCCGAAAATACAAGAGCTAAGTGTGTCTTCTCCTCTCCTCTTCAATGGCAATGGCTCCTTCCTTCTTCTTCTTGCACTTTCCTCCCTAGAAAAAGTCCTTCTTCTTCTTGGAATATATTTTGTCAAGGAAAAAAATGGAGAATATGTGAGCTGCTCTCAAACTACCCAAATCCCAGCTGCCTTCAAACAACCCATCTTTGGACCACTTTTATAACAAATTCTTCATGAGCTGGCCATGAGAGTCGTGGCACAGCTGTCACGAGAATCTGGCAAAATCCACGGTCATTTCCACGGCCGTGGTTCTTCAGGAACCCGTGATTCTATGCAGAAAGTTCGCCTTGGATCATTGAGCTGTGGTTTGGTGCATGACTAGAGTTGGCAAGGTTCCATGAGTCCTCCTAGCTCTTTGTTTGTATGTTATAATGAGTCGGGGGATGTGTCATCTAAATGAACGATCCCTTGACGCATCGTTTTAGCTCTAAACTTCCCGAAATACCTACAAAACGCACACAAGTCCGTGTAGACGTCTATCTCGACAAAATACATGTTTTAAGTGCAAAACGTATTGGACTAGTGCTAGATCATGCATGATTGAGCGGGAATTCTATCTAAAAGTTACCCTAAAACTATGCTATAAATCGTGTTATCAGTTTTCATCTTTCATTCTTTTAAATCTTGAATTTGATATCAATATGACTGTTGTTGGCTAAAACCCTTTAGCAATTCTGAGGTGAAGGGTTGATAGTTGTGGCTTAGATGATGATAGATCGATTGTAAACAGATTGGACCCTGAGAGTTAGAGAGAATCGCCGACGAACCTAATCCACGGTCTGTTCTTGAGCTTCCACGGCCGTGGAACTCAAGAACTACCCGTAATTTTGTGTCAGTTACGAACCTTGCTTTTACTTTAATCCAAAGTTAAAGATTTGCTTTAACTTAGTCTTGGCTTGCCCTTTTCTAGGTGGTAGTGAAGCCTCAACAACCTCTACCTCGATTCTGAGTGTCACAACCTTAATCGGTTTAGTTAGTCTTGATCCTTGGATTATAAGTTTGGGTATTTGACGTTAATTCTTGCCTTTAGATTCTTTCTATACTGAAGCCTCAACAACCTTTAAAGAGAGCATCTTTAGGTGGGTTATATAAGGTTTTTGGAACTTCACCGTACAATTACTTTACATTTGTGTACATTTCCAAACCTCAACTCTGTCCTTATATCTTTATTATATCTTGAATCGATTGCCACAGCTGGATTCCTGGATCTTTAGGATTGTTGTTTTCCCAATAATTTGAAAAGCTTCATACATTTACTTGCTTGATAATCTATAACTGGATTTAACCCCCCAAATCCCTGTGTTCGATACTCTGGAATTCTTGCTTAACTATATCGATCCGTACACTGCGGGTTCGCTTGCTTCATTTCTAGTTTTATAATTACAGCTTATTTGCACGCACGCTAAGTGGCGAACAGCAACCGAGAAGGAGTTGCTAGCGGTGGTGTACGCCTTTGAGAAGCTCCGGTCATATCTTGTGGGAGCCAAGATCATTGTGTACATGGATCATGCTGCGATCCGTTATCTCCTCACAAAGAAGGATGCCATGCCTCGCTTGATTCGTTGGATCCTTCTCCTCCAAGAGTTTGACGTGGAAATTCGGGAAAAGAAGGGTTTAGAAAATTCAGTGGCGGACCATCTTAATAGGCTACCACCATTGGAGATTGAGAGAGATGATATCCCGATTGATGACTCGTTCCGGGATGAGCAATTGCAAATGATGGAGGAGTGCCTACTTCAAGTGTCTAGAGGGAGTGAGCCATAGTATGCGGACATAGTGAACTACCTTGTGTGTGAAGAGGTGCCACCCGGTTTGTCATATGCCCAAAGGAAAAAGTTCTTCAATGATGTGAGGCATTACTATTGGAGCGTGCCTCTTTTGTTCAAGAGAGGACCGGATGGAGTCTTTAGGAGGTGCATTTCGGAGGATGAGGTGGAGAGTGTGATCCTCCATTGTCACTCCTTGCCATGTGGAGGCCAAGCTAGCTCACACAAGACGTGTGCAAAGGTATTGCAATCCGGTTTTTATTGGCTTAACTTGTTTAGGGATGTGCAGAATTTTGTAGTGGCATGTGACACTTGACATAGGACGGGCAACATCTCAAGGAGGGATGAGATGCCCTTGAACAACATACAAGAGGTTGAGATATGTGATATTTGGGGTGTGGACTTCATGGGGCCATTTCCCTCTACATGTGGCAACCTATACATTCTCTTGGTGGTGGACTATGTGTCGAGATGGGTGGAGGCAATCGCCTCTCCCACGAATGATGCCAAGGTTGTGGTGCGGTTCTTCAACCGAGTCATCTTCCCTAGGTTTGGAACACCAAGAGTGATCATAAGTGATGGAGGGAAGCATTTCACCAATAGGAACTTTGGGACGGGGTGACTCATAAGGTGGCAACACCTTACCATCCCCAAACTAGTGGCCAAGTGGAGATCTCCAACCGGGAGATAAAGGGGGATACTTGAGAAGACGGTTTCTAGGACAAGAAACGATTGGCTATGAAGCTGGATGATGCTTTGTGGGCTTATAGAACCGCCTTCAAGACACCGATTGGCACCACTCCCTACAAGATAGTTTATGGAAAGTCTTGCCACCTTCTGGTGGAGATGGAGCATAGGGCGTATTGGGTCATAAGGTGGCTGAATTTTGACCTCAAGGAAGCCGGTGAGAAGAGGTTGAGATCCGGTTGGATGCCTATGAAAACGCCCGGATTTACAGGGAAAGGACCAAGCGTTGGCATGACAAACATCTCATCCGAAGGAGTTGAGTCAAGGTGACTTAGTCCTTCTCTTCAACTCAAGGCTGCGGCTCTTCCACGGAAAACTAAAGTCAAGATGGACGGGTCTTTATGTGGTGAAGAAGGTCTTTCCCCATGGAGCGGTTGAGATAGGAGGGGAGCATTGTGGAGATTTTAAGGTGAATGGGCACCGTTTGAAGAAGTATATCCCGGAAGCTCCGGTAGATATGATTGCCCCACTTCACCTTGAGTGAAACGCCCCCGAATTTGGTCAAGCTATTGACATTAAAGAAGCGCTTAATGGGAGGCAACCCAGTGGTACATATCTTTCCCTTTTCGTTTTAGTTTTCATTTTCAATTTTTGCTTTTGTCTTTGTTTTCGTGTGTTTGTGTGTTTTGTGTTTGAGTGCTAGAGTCTAGGTAGCATGTAAGCCTTGCAAGCCATTAGGATGATGATGATTCCGCATTAAACGTGGGTGGAGCGGACGTGGGACTTGGACGGCTAGCGGTGCTTAGCGCAAGTCCCAACGCCATAATGAACATCGAGATCTCTCTACCACCTTTGATTGATCATCCACCATCACTTCACATGAGTGACCAAAATACCAAAGCAACACCATTTTTACATTGTGAGGACTCTCTTTCACCCTTCTTTACATGATTTGCACATTGGGGACAATGTGTTTCTAAGTATGGGGTGGGGTTTTCATGATCACTTGCATGATTGCATCTAGGATAGTTTCATATTGTCACATGTTTCACTAGCTTTTGCATTGTACATATATATTTCGAAAATTCCAAAATAAAAAAAATCAGAAAATTTAAAAAAATTTTAGTGCTTCTAAGTTTGGGTATGACCCTTATGATGAGATTGTCTTGTGAATTGGGTATGGATGGCCTTGTGTGTTGAATGGATGTATGCATATGTGGACTTGAAATACTTATCTTTAATCCCATGTATGAATTGTGATTATGATGTTTGCCTTGATTGGATTGAGGATTGATGGTCGAAATTACATGCTAGTTATTGCACATCATCTAGGAATGAGTAAGGCAATTCATCTTTCTCTACTTCTCACCTTGATCATGTTGTTTGAGCAACTCAATTGATATGAAAATTTGTCCTCTTTTGACCCATCCGGGAATAGGAGCATGCTAGTGTGTTGAGTGTGTAAAAAGCAAGTGTGGGGTGAAGTTGTTGATGAATGGATGTTGTGAATGAAGTGCTGAATTTGTTGTGAATGAAGTGCTGAATTTGTTGTGAAAAGTGTAGAAAAAAATATAGGTTTGGGGACTTTGGTTTTGATGACGACTAACTCGGCACCATTCACATAATCGGGTGTTTGTGCCTTGCCAAATTCGGATAAACCGAATGTCCTAACGAGCCTTGGTATGTGTGCCCGGTGTGAGGCACTTTAGAAAAATCCTGAGGTCCGCTAATCACCAAGGTTACGGCTTTTGTACACCAATGTCATTGTCTCAAAAATAAGTGAAAGAAAAAGAAAGTGAAAAAGAAAAGAAAACAAAGAAAAGATGGAGAAAAATATACACTTGTGGGGAAGTTGATCAAAAATGAAATTGTGGAGTTAGTTCCTTTCCCGGATTAGCATCACATGACCTAAAAATTCCCACCTATTCACAACGTTTCTTGGGCTCTTCTTTCCTAAGCCCTTGTGACCTATTTGCATGTGTGTAAGACTTAGTGATCTAGATTGGATATACTCATGATCATCTTGACTTCTTCATTTTCACCTTGCATGCATACTTTCGAGTTAAGTATAATTGTCTTTCCATGCCTTCATTCGTTTGATGCATGATTGCTTGTCCATTGCCATGAAACATGACTATGAAGGTGATCCATCTTATGAAGCACAATTCCAACAAGATTTTATAGTTGGACCTTGCTCCGGGACGAGCAAATCTTAAGTATGGGGTATTTTGATAACACGATTGATGACGTTAGTTTAGGCATCCATTTAGATAGTTTTTCCCATTATTCATGCATAGTTTGGCATTAGTTCATGACGTTTACGTATAATTCATGCATATTGTCGAGATAGACGTCTACACGAACTATTGTTAGTTTTGTAGGTATTTTTGGAGCTTTGGGAGCTTAATCGATACATTCGAGGATCATTCCTTGTGATGATACACGTCCGGACTCATTTAGAAGCAAGCTAGGAGCTAAGGAGAACACATAGGACCTTGTTGGTGCATGCCTTGTACCAACTCGTGGCTTAACGATCCAAAGGAATCTGAACCACCAAAACCACGGCCCAGAGGCCATTTCCACGCCCGTGGTTTTGGTCGTGGTTTTCTCTGGACAACTGTTGCAGCTGTCCCACGATCTCCATAACCGACTCTTGCTCTTGGTGGAGAATATAAGTGGTCCTACAAGCTGTTTCTAGGGGATCCTCTCCCACACTCTCTCATTACACACCATTCCATTGGAGGCTACTCTTGGAGAGGAAGAAAACACTCTCATTTTAGAGAAGAAGAAGAACAACACCAGTTTTAGAGTTTTCATAGCTTTTGAGTGGTTTTTGATTGAGCTTGTTGAAGACATTTGCAAGGATTTGTAAGGAACGATTTAGACCTTCTTTTGAAGGGTTGTGAGTCTTTCTTAAACATATATTCAGCTTGGTTTACTTGTGTTACTTGTTTCTCTTCTCTTTCATTTCATTTTCTTGCTATGGAAGCCATGCATGTTTGCTTGTTGAGTTTGAATGTTAAAATGCTTGTTGTTGGCTAAATAGTTGTGATTTTAGGGTAATGGAATGATGGTTATGGCTTGGACTATGATAGAATAGACTTGAGTGTACTCTTGGATGATTTGCTTGCTCAAACCGAACCACTATTGAGAAGTACGGCCTGTTCTTGCCTAACCACGGCTGTGGTTTTGGATTATCACCACGTAATTTTCTCTATTATGCTTGTATTGATAAATCTGAATGTTAGGATGTTAGATTATTGAAATCCTAGTGTTTGTTAAGCTTAATCTAGCCTAGGGTGACCTAATGCTGACAAACTAAGTGAGAGGAGAGACTTACCCAGTGATTCTTGATCATAGGTACCAAAGATGATGAACTATAGGTAGTAGTGAGCCTCACAAGCCGCTATTAGACTGAATGTGCTAGACTTGCCTTCCAAAGACTTACCCGGTAAGGAGAGGTTAGACCCTGTTCGCCACTTAGCGTGCGTGCAATCAAGCTTTAAATTTATAAAACTAGAATAAAAGCAAGAGAACCCGCAGTGTACGGATCGACGTAGATTAGCAAGAATTCCAGAGTATCGAACACAGGGATTTGGGGAGAAACAAATTCAGTTCGCAAATTGTCAAGCAAGAAATGTAATAAGCTTTGCAAATATTGGGGAAAACAGCAACCCTAAAGATCCAGGTGTCTAATTGTGGCAATCGATTCAAGATATACTAAAGAACTACAGACAGAGTTAAGAGTTGCAAAGGTATGCTAAGGTAAAGCAATGTACGGTGAAGTTCCAAGGCTTTATATGACTTATCTAGAAATACTCTCTATAAAGGTTGTTGTTTTCCCCAATATTTGCAAAGCTTATTACATTTCTTGCTTGACAATTTGGGAACTGAATTTGTTTCTCCCCAAATCCCTGTGTTCGATACTCTGGAATTCTTGCTAATCTACGTCGATCCATACACTGCGGGTTCGCTTGCTTTTATTCTAGTTTTATAAATTTAAAGCTTGATTGCACGCACGCTAAGTGGCGAACAAGTTTTTGGCGCCGTTGCCGGGGATTTGGTTTAGGCCGAATTCGGTTATCGGTTGTCAAGCTTGGGAGCTTTGCTCTTGTTATTTGATATCTCTTTTGAGTGTTCTTGCAGATTTTCCAATGGATGGAAGCAGCTATGAGATGGCGAGGAACGAAATAAGGGGTCTCAAAGATGAGCTTGATGAAATTTGGAGGCAAAGGCTTAGGGACGAAGCTTTGGAAGAAGAGAATTGGAGAGCAATACAATTAGCTAGGTTGGAGCAATATAAATATTTACAATATATATTTCAGTGCATCAACTTTAGTAACAAAAGAGAAAGAGAAGAGGCTATTGAGAATGAGCTTGCAGATTGGGATAAGCTTCATATCCCTCAAAAGGTTTATGAGCAACCTATTGAAGATCTGTTTCAATCAACGTGTGAAAAGCTGTTGAAGAAGCTGGATGACATGGAAAGCAACTTATCCTATGTTATCAAAGCTAAGGCGGAGAAGAAGTGCGACGAAGAACTCCAAGTTTCGATCGTTCCTCCGCTCGATTTTGAAGCTCCTCTTGAAGTTCTCATTGAAGAAGAGGAAGAAGTGGAGAACCTTGGCCAAATTACTGAAACTGTGGCCAAGGTTGAAGAAGATCCAGCTAAGTTGGGAGATATTTCATGTGTGGATCATCATCCCAACATGAAACTTTTCCCAAGCCTTGATGAACTTTACAAGGTACATTCTCTTACTTCTTTTGAAATTCCTATTAAGATTTCTAATTTTTTTAGGAATGCACCGGAGAGTTGGAGGTCTCTTCCAAAAGAACCTCCTAAGGTGAAGATGAAACCTCCATCAAAATTGTTGAAAGTAGATGCTCCTTGGACTACAAGGAGTAAATTTGGCAAACGCTTCAACGCCAATGCCAATAAGTGTTTTTTTTTCAAGTATGGGGTCATTCACATGACGAAGACCATACATCATCCCCAAGCTGGAGATGGGGAAGCTAAGAGAATTCTCGAGAAACTGATTTCTCGATCTAGGAAAGGATGGGATGCAAGGCTGAATTATGTCCCATTAAAGCATTGGAAAGCTAGGAGGATTCCGGTGAGAATCAAACCGTACAAGCTTGTACGTGGGAGATCTTACCACTTGCCGGTGAAATTAGGAACCGGAGATTTTTTGGAAGAGTTTGATGTGATGGATTTGAAGAGCAATCCAAGATGTTCAAGGTGCATTGAGTCATCTATGGAGATTGGTCTAGCTAAGGACCTAAAACAAAGCGCTTCTTGGGAGGCAACCCAAGGTAATGCATCATTTTCCCCTTTTCTTCTCCTTAGATTAGATTAGATTAGAGTAGTTGTTTTTGTTTGTTTTTCTTCGATACCTTCCGGTATGTTTGTGTTTTTGGATGTCAGGAATAAGCAAGAGAAGATGAGAAAAGTCGAAAAGAATGAAAAAACTTGGATTTTTGGCGAGCAACAGAAAGTTCCACGGCCAAAGAGGAAAAACCACGGCCGTGGTTTGCTAAATTGGACCGTGGAATGCTTTGTCGAGAGCAACAGAAAGTTCCACGGCCAAAACCACGGCCAAAACCACGGCCGTGGAAATTCCCGACCCGGAATTTTTTTTTTTTTTTTTTTTTTTTTTTTTTTTCGGAAAAATTCTCGGCGGAAAGACGTTCCCCTTCTTCGTTCTTTGACAATGATTGGAATATTCAGAATTCCCTATTAAGCTTCTATAGATTCCCACCACCATCGCCCGATTGATGATTCACCTTGCCTGATTCGCCATCTTACATTGTGAGTATCCTTTTCCATCTTTTCTTTTCTACACATTGGGGACAATGTGAGTTTTAAGTATGGGGTGGAGGTATTTGCAATACCATTTGCATGTTTTATGTCTTGCATCATATGATTATGAAAATTTTGAAAAATTTTAAAATTTTTGTGCTTCTAAAATGGATATGATCTCTATGATGAACATTGTTTTGTGGAATAGCTATGATGATTTTGATATGCTTGAATTGATTTATGACATATGTGGGATTTGAATACTTTGATAGAACTTCATGCATGTTTGATAATTC
Source organism: Fagopyrum homotropicum (assembly GCA_033239125.1). Classification (NCBI taxonomy): domain Eukaryota; kingdom Viridiplantae; phylum Streptophyta; class Magnoliopsida; order Caryophyllales; family Polygonaceae; genus Fagopyrum; species Fagopyrum homotropicum. The sequence continues at coordinate 93,785,810 of BSWB01000002.1, read as the reverse complement.
GCTTTCATTCTAAATCATGTTGGTGTTGAAGGTTGAAACCGCATATAAGTTCTTACACTTCTTATTGAAATGATTAAGGCACTTCAATTTTCTTACTTCTTTCTTTGATCACTTAGCCCCTCAATGAATATAATTGCCTCTTACCTATCCGGGAACTAGGAAGAGTTGAATTTTGGCATGTTTGATGTGGGAGGGCCATGAAAGCAAATGCTTGCATTCAAAGAATAGAAAAAACTTGTAGGTTTGGGGAAGTCAATCATGACGATGAGTAACTCGACACCATTCACATAGCTGGGTGTTTGTGTCTTGCCAAAGTCGGATTGAGCGATATTCCTAGCGGATTATGGTATGTGCGCTAAGGGTTTGAGGCATCTCATAAAAATTGAGAAACGCCAATCTCCTAGGCTTCGGTTTTTGTGCACCTCTATCCATAACTCCAAAAGTAAAGTCGAAAAATGAAAGGAAGAGAGCGAAGCTCTAAGTTGAAAGTGTTGCGGAAACCGCAAGAGAAGAAGAAAAGAGTAGTTATCCACTTTCCCGGATACATGCACCACATCCCTTATAAGTTTCCCTCCTTTCCGCATTCTTGACCTTACTTGAAAGTCCTTAAGATCATTGGAATGTGTTTGGCTTTGTGGTCTAAATTGGATTCCTCATGATTGATTTTGATATATTGCAAGTTATGATGCATGTTATGATTTTTCTTACAAAGTATGATTATCCTTTCCATGCTATATTTCCTTTCGACCATATGATGATTATCATTAGTTATGAAGCAACTATTTGAGGGTGATCTGTGGATAGAAGCACAACCAAAATATTGTGGTTTTTCTTTATTTTTGCATATTCATAATCCATATCATCTTGTATTTTAAGTTTGAACCTTGCTTGGGGACAAGCAAGATGCAAGTATGGGGTATTTTGATGACATGAATTATGACCTATTTTTAGGCATGTATTTATATAGATTTTCTCTTTATTTTGCATGCATAGACATACATTCATGACATTTATGGTTATATTCACTTACTTTGCAAGAATAGAGGTCTACACAGAGTTTTATTGCATTTATAGGTAATTTGGCGAATTATGGAGCAAAATAGCATATTTAAGGATTAAGCCTTGAAGCGGGACAAAAAGGAGCAATAAAAGGAATTTAGGACGCGGCCCAAAGTATCTTCTGATACCGCCTGACGCGCCAAAGTATTCTCTGATACCTGCTGACCCGGCCCAAAGTATCTTCTGATACCGCCTGACGCGCCAAAGTATTCTCTCATACCTGCTGACGCAGCCCAAAGTATCTTCTGATACCAGCGGATTCGACTTCTTTTCAGCCCAAATATTTAGGGTTTTATCTTTAAACCCTAGGTTTATCCCTACATAAATCGAGGAGCCTTCAACATTGAAAGGGAGTCAATTTCTCCAAAGGGAGACTAGAGGGAGTCAATTTCTCCAAAGGGAGACTAGAGGGAGTCAATTTCTCCAAAGGGAGACTAGAGGGAGTCAATTTTCTCCAAAGGGAGAGTAGAGGGAGTCAAATTCTCCAAAGGAAGATTTAGAAGGACGGTGACAGCCCCGGGACTTGGAGTTAAATTTTCCAAAGGATACTTAGAGAGGCAGACTTGGAGGTCTTGCTATTTGGAGGGAAGATTTGGGGAAGGACGCACTTCTCTTTTTGCGAAGTTGGAAGATCTTAGGGTTTCATTTGAAGGCGGATTGACATCCCGTTCTTCTTTGTTCCTTGAGATTTGTGAGAGATTCTTATTCTATCCTACATCTATTGAACGCAAGTTACTTTTGAGTTTTATTGACATTGGTTTTGTGTTTGTTATTGAAATTTCAAGGTTTTACCTTTTCTCCCTTTCATATTTGATTATTGATATCATAATGATGATTATTGGCTAAAAACCTTTAGCAATTCTAAGGTGAAGGGTTGATAGTTGTGGCTTAGATAATGATAGATCGATTGTAATTTGATTAGACCTTGAGAGTTAGAGAAATATCCTCGACACCCTAAATCACGGCCCGCTCTTAGGTTTCCACGGCCGTGATTCTCAAGAACTACCCGTGATTTACTTCAGTTTACGAACCTTGCTTTTACTTTAATCCAAAGTTAAAGATTTGCTTTAACTTAGTCTTGGCTTGCCTTTTCTAGGTAGTAGTGAAGCCTCAACAACCTCTACTTCGATTTCGAGTGTCACAACCTTAATCGGTTTAGTTAGTCTTGATCCTTGGATTACAAGTTTGGGTATTTGATATTAATTCTCATTTTTAGAACCTTTCTATATTGAAGCCTCAACAACCTTTATAGAGAGTGTCTTCTAGGTGAGTCATATAAGGTTTTTGGAACTTCACCGTACGACTTGTTCGCCCTAAAACGTGCGTGCAATCAAGCTTTAAATTTATAAAACTAGAATCAAGCAAGCGAACCCGCAGTGTACGGATCGACGTAGTTAAGCAAGAATTCCAGAGTATCGAACACAGGGATTTGGGGGGAACAAATTCAATTGTAAAGTTGTCAAGCAATAAAAGGTTAAGCTTTGCAAATGTATTGGGAAAACAGCAATCCTAAAGATCCAAGTATCCAGCTGTGGCAATCGATTCAAGATATACTAATGATATAAGGACAGAGTTGAGGTATGCAAAGGTATGCTAATGAGGTACGCAAAGGTATGCTAATGTAAGGTAATCGTACGGTGAAGTTCCAAAAACCTTATATGACTCACCTACAAGACACTCTCTATAAAGGTTGTTGAGTCTTCAATATAGAAAGGTTCTAAAGATGAGAATTAATATCAAATACCCAAACTTGTAATCCAAGGATCAAGACTAACTAAACCGATTAAGGTTGTGACACTTGAAATCGAAGTAGAGGTTGTTGAGGCTTCACTACTACCTAGAAAAGGCAAGCCAAGACTAAGTTAAAGCAAATCTTTAACTTTGGATTAAAGTAAAAGCAAGGTTCGTAAACTGAAGTAAATCACGGGTAGTTCTTGAGAATCACGGCCGTGGAAACCTAAGAGCAGGCCGTGATTTAGGGTGTTGAGGATATTTCTCTAACTCTCATTACGATCGATCTATCATTATCTAAGCCACAACTATCAACCCTTCACCTTAGAATTGCTAAAGGTTTTTAGCCAATAATCATCATTATGATATCAATAATCAAATATGAAAGGGAGAAAGGTAAAACCTTGAAATCTCAATAACAAACACAAAACCAATGTCAATAAAACTCCAATAGATGTAGGATAGAATAAAAATCTCTCACAAATCTCAAGGAACAAAGAAGAACGGTATGTCAATCTGCCTTCAAATGAAACCCTAAGATCTTCCAACTTCGCAAAAACGGAAGTGCGTCATTCCCCAAATCTTCCCTCCAAATAGCAAGACCTCCAAGTCTGTCTCTCTAAGTATCCTTTGGAGAGCTTAAGTCCAAGTCCCGGGGTTGTCACCGTCCTTCTAAATCTTCCTTTGGAGAATTTGACTCCCTCTACTCTCCCTTTGGAGAAAATTGACTCCCTCTAGTCTCCCTTTGGAGAAATTGACTCCCTCTAGTCTCCCTTTGGAGAAATTGACTCCCCTTCAATGTTGAAGGCTCCTCGATTTATGTAGGGATAAACCTCGATTTATGTAGGGATAAACCTAGGGTTTAAAGATAAAACCCTAAATATTTGGGCTGAAAAGAAGTCGAATCCGCTGGTATCAGAAGATACTCTGGGCCACGTTAGCAGGTATTAGAGAATACTTTGGCGCGTCAGGCGGTATCAGAAGATACTTTGGGCCGGGTCAGCAGGTATCAGAGAATACTTTGGCGCGTCAGGCGGTATCAGAAGATACTTTGGGCCGCGTCCTAAATTCCTTTTATTGCTCCTTTTTGTCCCGCTTCAAGGCTTAATCCTTAAATATGCTATTTTGCTCCATAATTCGCCAAATTACCTACAAATGCAATAAAACTCTGTGTAGACCTCTATTCTTGCAAAGTAGGTGAATATAACCATAAATGCCATGAATGTATGTCTATGCATGCAAAATAAAGGGAAAATCTATATAAATACATGCCTAAAAATAGGTCATAATTCATGTCATCAGACCCCTAGATAGCAATCCGGTTTGTGTAGATTTCCCAACGTTAGGCTCCTAGAGACTTACACGGTGATAGGACCTTAGTTGCGGGATTAGTGGATCATGAGACCTACCAGGTGATTGATCCCATTTGAGAAACATTCTTTCCCAACATATCACACCTAGTCCAAGGTTGATTAGAAGCTTGAGTCCAAATCCATAACCGGAAGTCCTAACTCCTAGAATCCGCTTTTCTCTCTTTGATTACATATCTCGTGTTTGTGTTGCTTATTTGTGTTGCTAGCTAGATTTGTTAGTTTGTTGTATAATCTTTCATCAATTGTGATCTTGTTTGATCACCACAAAACCAACCCAAAAACATTATGATTTTCATTTCTTTATTCCTTTCTCTTTTCTTAGACTAGATTTGCACTATCCGTAATCACCTATTTGATTCGATTTCACCTTACTCTTTGTGTTCGACCTCGGAATACTATCCTTGCTACAAAATGACCCATACACTGTGGGTTCGCTAGGAGTTAAGAAAATATATCGAGTTATAAATTTAAGACTTTTGGGCTACACATTTCTAGCATAACATTATGCAGTGGGAGAGTTAAGATACCTCCACATAAGTTATTACCGGTTTGAAACCGTGTGACAATGGTGATGAGTCTAGTTTGTATGGACCGAACGACGGGGATAATGTGTTTTTTCACCCTATCGGGAAACAAAGCCGATGAGTCGGCTAGTTGTGGCTCCTTTTAGTGATAGTGAAATTTATTAAGGACACCGAGTACCTTTATCTCCGATCGAGATGAATGATTCATATCGGGATGGTTCAGCAGCGGGATCGTGCCGCTTAGAGGACCAGTTGTGTAAGAGACTTAGTTGTGAGGTGATGAGAAAGGTTGTTGAGTGTGCTAAAGCTGGCTTAAACCGCCCCTGTGTGTGGCAGAGGCCGCCCCTACGGCTTGCCTGGTCCGCCCCTGCGGCCACCATGATCCGCCCCAACGGTTTATGGTGTGTTGCGGCCAAATTTGTTGACTCCTGACCCGGGCTTTACCCCTACCTTCCTCTATAAGTTTCCTCTCTCCTGATGAGGGTTTCATCTCCTTTGCAACTTCATCATCTCCCTCACGTTCTTCTTTCCTCTCCTTCCTCCTTTGAATCTTCTTCTTGCTATCCTTTGATTCTGTGAGAGTTTTGGAACAGAGTTGATGCTTGGTTGATTTTGATGATGATAGTTGATGCTACTGTGCCTTTGGTGAGCCAGCCTTGAGCTTGTGGTGAGGATCCTTCTTCTGTTAGGTTATAGCTTGGTGAGTTCTTTCCCCTTTTTCTTCTTTCTTTCTTCTTTTCTTTCCTTCTTTCTTCTTTTCTTCCTTCCTAGCTTAGATTCCACAAGTTTGATCTTGTGGCAGCCTTCATAGTCTTGGTTTGATGCATATATGTATGTATATGTCTATACAAGACTGCTGGCTGAAGAAGGTGTGAAGAGGATTGAGTGAAGAAGCAAAGAGAAGCCGGAAGTGTGCATTCTACACACCAGCCGCCCCTACGCCACCTTGAGACCGCCCCAACGCCGGCCAGTCGCCACCTCTGTGCCACCTTGGGCCGCCCCAACGCTGGCCAATCGCCGCTCCTAGGCCACCTTAGGGCGGCCTCTGCGCCTCCCTGTACCACCTTTGCTTTGCTCTTCATTTGCAAGTGTGTCTTGATTCTCGGCTTGCCTATGGATGGCATTGCCCCTTCGTTTCCTAGTATGAGTGTGTAGTATCATGCTAGGTACAGTTGAGAGTGTGTTGATGATGTTATGATCATGTTATGCCTTGTACTGCTTTGAGGATTAGTAGGTTGTGAGGCTTAGGTTGAGGATGATCATATGGATCCCTTGGATCTAGGTGTGACCCCTTTGAGTGATAGGAGATTGATATATCTCTATGCCTTATTATTAGGCAGTGTGCCTCACGGGATTTGGAGGTTGACCGTTGTTGAGTTTGTACGAGGTTTAGGTAAGTCCGTAGGACTTACTTATCTACCATCCTTATATTGGGTGTTTGCATGAGTGGTGTGTGTGATATATGCTTGATATGATAGTGATAGCATGTGCTATAGTCTATATTTTGGGACTTGTTTAGACGTTTTATCTTCATAAATCTGCGTGTATGAATGTATATTATGTGATTATATTGTTGTTACATCTACTTTTATGGGAATCGAGGTCTACACCTAGTTTCGTTGTAAGCGTAGGTAAAATGGCACGTTTTGGACTAAAATGGAGCTAAGGAGCTAAGAAGTCATTGGAGCTACATTTTGGAGCTTAAGGAAGAACTCAGGAGGCATGGAAATGATGAAGAAAATTTACTTTGGACCAGATTTAAGAGATTTCACCTTCAGCTGAGATTCACCTCGGTCAGCTACAGTGGCACCTCGACCGAGGTGATCTAGAGGAGCGCCTCGACTGAGGAAAATACTTTAACGCGGCGAGATATATTTTATTTGGCTGAGATCTTTTATTTTTGGAAGGAGAGATCTTATATTTTTTGGCTGGATTTCTGGAAGGAAGATAATATATTGGAAGATCTATTTTAGAGATATGGATATATTTTTAGGATATTATCTTTTTAAGATATTATTATCTTTGGGAGATAATTCTCCTATATAAAGGGTTGGATTTTCCACAAGTTCAAGGATGCTTGGAGGCTGAAAATAACCAGCAAAGGGAGGATTTTCTGGAAGCTTTGAAGGAAGGAAAGAAGATTGAAGATCAATCAAGGAAGGATTGATAGTTCAGATATAGCTTTTGAGGGGATTTGTGAGACTTTCTTAGATTCCCTTTTGTTTGATTGTCTTGTTGGATTTGTGATCCAAGGAATGCTGATTTGTTTGATATTTGATTCAGTTATTGAAGCCTTGTTCTTAAGGTTTTTGTGTTCAAATATTCATTCTCTTCCCATATATTTGATTATTGCTTTCATGATGATGAGTGGCTAATTTCCTTGTGTGATTCTAGGGTGATTGGCTTAAAGTTATGGGAAAGACGATGATAGAATAATCTTAATCCCAGTAGGGCCCTGAAAGCTCGAGTCTTTAACCTTAAACCTAGAACATCTCGTTCAGTCGATGAACATCTCAGCCGGGGTGGAATTTGACTGACCAAGGTGACCTTTTCTGATCCGTAACTGAGAGTTAAGTGTTAGAGTTTGCCAAATCTTATTCTTGTTACACCTTTCCTGGTTCAATGCAAGCCTAGGATGAGACTTACCCGGTGATTCCTTAGTTTGTTTACCCAAGATCATAAGTGTAGGTAATAAAGGTTTATCCTTTATTGGGGTTTGAGTGAGCCTTCATTCCATCTTTGTGAGTTAGCCTGAGACTTACCCGGTAAAGGTTGATTCTATTCCCTTAATTGCTGTGTTGGTTTGAGATTGTAATTCCTTTCCTTAGTGCCTTGAGACTCACCCGGTAATAGGAGCTTTTGGTTTGGAGTTCGTGAGTAGTGAGACTTACCCGGTGATCTATTCCACTTTAGAAACACTTTCCCTTTGCAAAATCTCAGCTTTGTCCGCTTATCTTGAGATTTTGAGTTGGAACCACAACTAGATGCTTTAATCCCTAGAATTTGCATATTTCCTTTAATTGACCTTATTATCATCTCTTTTATTGATTTAATCGCTTTTGTGGTTATTAGTTGCATTGACAACCTATACTTGCTTAGGTTTCACCTAAGTCCTTGAGATCGACACCCCGGAAGTCATGCTTTTTACTGTAATTGATCCATACACTACGGGTTCGCATCCTTGTTTTAAGCATATTTCTTGGGATATAATTTAAAGCTTGCACACACCATTTGGAGCGAACAGATACCATGTGATGTCGATGATTACCGACCTGTGTTTTTTTGATAGCCCTATAGTGTAGTGACAACCCTTCCCTTCATCCTGTAAGGAGCTAAGGGGTTCTCTATGCTCATGCCATCTCATATACAGGAAGGGTGAAATCCAGTCCCATAGGGTACACGGGTTGTGTGACCGACACTACTTCCAGATGGACGTTAGGCCTAGAGGCGGGGATGTATCGGTCCTCGTGTCACATAATTTCACATATCTATATACATACGATTTGAGTAAATGACTATTATATAAAGATAATAAAATGGGTAAATGAGTGATAGCATGATTATGGGTTTATCTTTCATGACTTTTGTTTGTGTTTATGCATTACCTTATTACTTAATGGTTTCATACCATGTTGTAGATGCCTTCCAAGATAGGTGAGCTGCAGAGTGATCTGGTAGGGTGACAGGCCGAGGACTCTCGTACATCAGGTTGTTATGGTTTGGGGATGTTTTATGTTTGCCTCCCGTGTGAAGATGATGTTTTGTTTACCTCCTGTGTTAGGATTATGGTTTATTCTCGGCTATGATCTTGTTTACCTTTTGGTTGTATAGTTTATACAGTTTTATGTATTTGTTTTATATCAGTCGGTGCCATGTTGTAAGGTCTCGTGAACTTGTTGTCAGACTAGGGTCAAGATCCACTGTGAGATCCTAGCCCAATGTAGCATCCCGAGTCCCGTGGATTTGGGTGTTACAAAGTTGGTACCAGAGCCATAGGTTGACAAAAATGGCACTTGCTACCTGCAATGAGGTCAGATAGATAAAATAAACAGAACCTGAAAGGGATATGACGTTTTCAAAAGTTTTTGGTTTTAAAAGTGTTGTTTTCGGATAGAATGTACGAGATGTCGTCACCTCTGCCATGGATCTCTGCAGTATAGATATGCACATGTATATGTAATGTGGACTATGTGTGTGTATATACATATATATAGCCTTATAAGTTAGGTGTGCATACCCGCATTTGGCTCGGACTAGTGTTGCTTCCGGTGTAGGCCGGGGTAGAGGTAGACCACCCTTTCCTCCGGGTGTGGTAGGTCAGGGACCAGTTCCGGGTGTGGTAGGTATGGATGAATGGATGTATATTCTTTGACTATATTGTTGTTTTGTCTACCCTTGCAGGAATCGAGGTCTACTCCTAGTTTCGTTGTAATTGTAGGGAAAATAACACGTTTTGGACCAAAATGGAGCTAAGGAAGCTAAGGAGTCCTTGGAGCTACATTCTGGATCATTGAAGAGTTATAAGAAGATCTAAGAAAGCATGTAAATGATTTAGAAGATTAATTTTGGTCCAGATTAGAGAGTTACACTTTCAGCTGAGACTCACCTCGGTCAGCTATAGTACCACCTCGACCGAGGTGATCTTGAGGAGCGTTTGGACAGAGGCGAACTGATGACGGGACAACGAGATCTTTATCTTTGGCTGAGATGTTTTATTTTTGGAAAGTGAATATTACATATTTTTGGCTGGATTTCTGGAAGGAAGATAATATTATTGGCTGATATATTTTGGAAGATATGGATATATTTTCTAGGAAATTATCTTTTTAAGATATATTATCTTTGGAAGATAATTCTCCTATATAAAGGGTTGGTTTTTCTACAATTCAGCCATCCTGAAATCTACGGATCACCCATTCTCTGAAGGAAGTTTGAAAGAAGTTTGAAGGAAGTTTTGAAGGTTGAAGTTCAAGGAAGGAAGGAATAAAGTTAAAGTTGGCTTTTGAAGGAAGTTTGTAAGACTTTCTTAGTTGGTTTGGTTTTGTTGTCTTTTCTGATTTGTGATTGAGGAACGCTGATTGTTGTTTGTTTGATTCATTCAGTTATTGAGACCTTTCTGTTAAGGTTTTCTTGTTGGAATATTGGTTCCTTTCTTATAAACTTGATTATTGTTATCATGATGATTGTTGGCTAAGTTCTTTATGCGATTCTAGGGTGATTGGCAGAAAGTTGTGGGAAATACAATGGTAGAATGATCTTAACCCCAGCGGACCCTGAAAGCTCGAGTCTTTACCTTAACCGACGAACACCTCGGTCAGTCATTGACCATCTTGGCCGGGATGGAATATAACTGAACGAGGTGAACCTTTCTAGAACCTTATCTGAGTTACGAGTTTATGTTTGTCAAATTCTATCCTTGTTACTCCTTTCCTGGTTCAACGCAAACCTAGGATGAGGCTTACCCAAGATCATGAGTGTTAGGTAATAAAGGTTTATCCTTTATTGGGGTTTGAATTTGCCTTCATCCCATCTTTGAGAGTTAGCCTGAGACTTACCCGGTAAAGGTTGATTCTATCCCATTGGGTGGTGTGTTGGTTTGAGATTATAGTTCCTTTCCTTAGTACCTTGAGACTTACCCGGTGAGAGGATCTTTGGTTTTGGGTAGTGAGACTTACCCGGTGATCTATTCTTACCTTAGAAACACCTTCCCTTTGCAAGCCTCATCTTTATTCACGTTATATTTTGAGATCTTGACTCGGAACCACAACTGGATGCTTTAATCTCTAGAATCCGCATTCCCTTTATTAGACTTTTATATCATCTTTAATAGCTTTGTTGTGTTGCTTGTGGTTATTTGACAACGTGAATTACCGAACTTTGTTTCACCATAGTCCCTATGATCGACCCCTGAAATTCTTGCTTTTATTACAATTGATCCGTACACTGTGGGTTCGCATATTGTTCAAGCATACTTCTTGGATTATAAAATATTAAAGCTTGCACACACCTTTTGGAGCGAACAAGTTTTTGGCGCCGTTGCCGGGAACTTGGTCTAGACCAAGTTCGGTTTTGGTTGTGTTTCGGGGCTATTGCCCTTGCTGCTATTGACTAGTGTTTTCCCAGGATCTTATCTTAGGTTTATGCAAAGAACTCGTGCTGGAAAGGAAATCGTTCCTTATGATCCCGAACCAGAAAAGACCTGCAAGAGAAGATTGAAAGAAGCTAAGATGGCCAATCAAGACAATCTCGATCTTGAAGCCAAATTGAAGGAGACATTGGAACAGCTACACCTCAATAAGGAAGAACTGAAGCAAGAGAAAGAAGATACTCGCGCAAGAACAGAAGGAATTGAAGTAGATGTGGCCACTCTAAGGCCAGTTTCTGCCTCGACCGATCCTAGATCCTTGACCGAGGCAAGACCCAGTCCCAGTTGCCCCGGCCGAGATGCACCCACCATCTCGGATGCCAGTCCACGATGTTCTTTTTGCTGGAGTTCCACGAACCCTAGGACAGAGGATGGGCTCCCATAAGCAAGTTAGGCGTCCAGGAATCAACCTAGGTGATCCAGCTAAGATTGATTATGAACTTCGACCGCAAGTTCTAACCATGATTCGACAATGTCAATTTGGATGTTTGGAGAGAGAGTCTCCACACCAACATTTGCAAAATTATGAGATTCTGATGGAGACATTAAGACCATCAAGAGTGGAGAATAACAACTAGAAGTTGAGGCCTTTCTATTTCTCTTTAAAAGACAAGGCTCTTGCTTGGTATCAAGCTCTTCCGGCTGGAAAAATCAACACTTCGGAAGAGATGACGACGGAATTTCTACTTAAGTTCTTTCCCCCTTCTATAAGACAGCTGAATTGAGGGGAAAGATCAATGCTTTTATTATGAAGGACAAAGAGAGTTTGTCCAAGTTATGGGAGAGACTTGAGGATCTTTTGTTGGATTGCTCACATCATGGGATTCCAAAGATCGAGTTGCTGGAAATTTACTTCAAGGGTTTGGATGGAAATACTCAATTAAAGCTCCAATTACTTTCCGCCAGCACCTTCATGGATATGCCGATAGATGAAGCTTGGGATTTCATTGAAAAGCAAGCTTTACACATGGAGAAGTACTCTCATCAAAGAGCTGAAGATGGAGCAAGGAGAGTTAGCTTTCAAGACACGTCATCAAATGAAGCTCAACTCACCTCGCTTAGTAATGAAGTGAAAGTATTGAAGGAGATTTTAGTATCTCAAACGAAGGAGCAAGATGGTGGATACGAAGGAAGAAACAACTATCAAGGGCCACGGAACAACAACAATTACAACAACAACAATAGAAAATCCAACAACAACAATTAGAGATCTAATCAACAAACTTCCGGTAACCCTTATTCTCATGCCGATAATGCTCTTAATGCCCCCTTTTCTTCTTCTACCCCATTGAGAAGCTAAGAGCCTGCATCAAGCTCATCCCAGCCACCAAAGAAAGATATTGTGCTGGAGGCAATTTTGATCAAGCTCAACGCTATGGAGACATCAATGAATTCATTTTCGAAAGAACAAAAAGCCTTAGAGCAACAATTCTTCAACAAGGAGAATTAAGAGCCAAGAGATCCAGGGAAGCTCCCAACAAGGACAGAAAGCAACCCCAAAGGAAAAATCATGGCAATTACAACACGCAGTGGGTTGAAGACTACAGATTCAGTACCTTGGTCGAGTCACAACTAGAAAGCGAGAGATAAATATGAAGTTTATATTCCAACTCCTGCTTATAAACCACCACTTCCATTCCCTCAGTGAAGGGCGAGGGCACATCTAGACAAGCACTTTGGTAAGTTTCTAGACCTTATGAGTAAGCTACATATTAACATCATTTTCATTGATGTCATTCTAGGGATGCCCGCCTATGAGAAGTTTTTGAAAGAGATCTTATAAAGGACGAAGAAGCTGGAGGATTTTGGTGAAGTAAGGATGACATCTAAGTCTTGGGAGCTCATTCAAATCATGAAGGAGAAGATGCCACCTAAATTGAGGGATCCCGGTTCATTTTGCATTCTCATTCAAGTTGGGGATGTCACTTATGATGCGCTTTGTGATCAAGGAGCCAACGTGAGGATTATTCCGCTGGAGCTTTGTGAGAAATTCGGACTTGGAGAGCCCAGGCCGGTGAAAATGACATCACACATGGCGGATCGCTCCATTACCCGTCTCGTGGGTATTTTGGAAGACGTTCCCATCAAGTTAGGTAACTTCTACATACCTATAGACTTTGTCATAATTGATATTTGCCGCAGATTATCCCATCCCTATCATTCTCGGGAGGCCATTTCTGGCAACTTCGGGTTGCAACGTGGATTGTAAGAACGCCAAGTTGAAATTCAACATTGGTGGCGATCATGTGGAGTTTGCATTTCTTGCTATAATGAAGGAGAGCCGCTGGAGGATGACATCTTCAACATCTATGACGAAGAAGAATCTAGAGAATTGGTGAGGTCTATCCTTATTAAAGATCCTCTTGAAAAAGTTCTTTGTTTTAATTTAATGGAGGAAGGTATAAATGTCTCTTGTAATGCAGATGTACGAAGCTTGAAGGCATTAGAATCAGATCTAGGAGCTAGATTTGATAAACTGATTCAGGAGAAGGAAAGCACGTTAGGTTTCGGTTCCAGTTCTAGTACCTCGACCGAGGCACCTTCTGGACCAAGTGAGGTGTTCTTATCTGAAGAACATTTCGGTCAACTGAGACTTCTGAAAGTTCAGTTCTTCGATCTAAGTCCACTTCACGGGAAGGAGGAGGCATAGATCCACCTCAGAAAGTACCCCCAATCCTGGAGCTTAAACCACTCCCGAGTAACTTGAGGTATGCTTTCCTTGGTCCGGATTCTAATTATCCCGTTATCGTTAGTGCTTCCCCTTCTGAAACTGAATTATCTAAACTGATGCATGTTTTGAGGAAACATCAAAAGGCTTTGGGTTATACTATTGATGATCTTGTTGGTATTAAGCCTTCTTTTTGCATGCATAAGATACTAATGGAGGATGATCATAAGACTTCACGGGAACCTCAAAGACGGTTAAATCCGATCATGAAAGAGGTTGTGAAGAAGGAGATTCTTAAGTTGTTGGATGCAGGTATCATATTTCCCATATCGGATAGCAAATGGGTGAGCCCGGTGCATGTAGTTCCCAAGAAAGGAGGGATGACCATTGTGACGAATAATAACAATGAGTTGATTCCAACTAGGACCTTTATGGGCTGGAGTATGGGCATTGATTATAGGAAGCTGAACGTGGCCACTCAGAAGGACCATTTCCCGCTTCTCTTCATCGACCAAATGCTCGAACAGTTAGGTCAACGCTCCCATTTTTGCTATTTAGATGGATATAGTGGCTTCTTTCAGATTCCTATCCATCCGGATGATCAAGAGAAGACCACTTTCACTTGTCCATGGGGGATATTCGCTTATCAGAGGATGCCATTCGGATTGTGTAATGCACCTGCTACCTTTCAGCGTTGTATGATGACTATCTTTTCCGAGTACATTGAGATCATGGAGGTATTTATGGATGACTTTTCGGTATATGGTTCCTCTTTTGATAATTTTTGGCTAACCTTTCTCTAGTGCTACAACGTTATGAAGACACTAATCTTGTTTTGAATTGGGAGAAGTGTCACTTTATGGTTAGCGAAGGAATTGTTCTAGGACACCTTGTTTCCAACCGAGATATTAAGGTCGATCGAGCTAAAATCGAGACTATTGAGAAACTTCCTCCCCCTTGTTCTATTAAGGGTTTGCGGAGTTTTCTCGGGAATGTAGGTTTCTACAGGAGGTTCGTCAAGGATTTCTCCAAAATCTGTAAACCACTCACTAATCTCTTGAATAAGGATGTTGTTTTTGAGTTTTCGCAAGAATGCCTTGATGCTTTTTATAGGATAAAGGAAGCGTTGATTACCGCTCCCATCATTCAACCTCCCGACTGGACCTTACCCTTTGAGATTATGTGTGATGCTAGTGATGTGGCCGTAGAAGCGGTACTTGGACAAAAGAAGGATGGCCGGACCAACGCCATTTACTATGCTAGCAAGACGCAAGATGAAGCTCAACTGAACTACACCACCACTGAAAAGGAGCTTTTGGCAGTTGTTTATGCTTTTGATAAATTTTTCTCTTACTTAGTGGGAGCGAAAGTTATTGTTTACACGGACCATGCAGCTATTCGTTACTTGCTTGCTAAGAAGGATGCAAAGCCGCGCCTCATTCGTTGGATTCTCTTTCTACAAGAATTTGACCTAGAGATTCGCGATAAGAAGGGATCCGAGAATTCTGTTGCGGATCACCTCAACCGGCTACCTTCCTCCTCGCTCGAGAATGATGACTTACCCATAGATGATTCGTTTCCCGATGCGCACTTGCATTTGTTGGAACATTGGATAGAATCCTTTGTTTCATCCCATAATGAAGATGAAGTATGGGGTGAGGACACCTTCCAACATGTTTGAGGATGACGTACGGTCCAGCTAGCGACCTTAAATTAAACGCTTCTTGGGAGGCAATCCAATGTATTGCTTTCTTTCCCCTTTTATAGCTTAGTTTAGATACTTTGCTTCGTTTTGTTTTTGCGTCCTCCTAGACAGGAATCAGGTACTCTAAAAGAAGAAATTACAACTCTGGAGCTACATGGAAGGACAAATGTTCGAGAAATTCAGAAGATGGAGTTCGACTGAGATACATTTCGGTTGCTATCACAACACCTCGACCGAGGTGTTCTCCGTCAACCGAGGTGTCTAGGTCTAACAACCACCGCCAGCTGACGAAGACTGAGAGCTTCATAGATTTATTTTCTATATTTATTATGCAGTTCAGCTAAGTCCGGTGAGTATTTTGTTCTTAGACTTATATTTGACCCATTGGGACAATGTATCCCAAGTATGGAGTATTTGGATGTATTACTTGACTTATGTGTTTGGCTTGTATGACTCTCCTGGATATTATGACCTTATTCTGTTTTACTTGGCTCTATGTGTTTATCTGTCATTACATGCATACATACAGGTTTTTGTTTGAGAAAAACTGGTTTGAAAAAAACATTTTATGACCTCGACCGAGACGTTCATGGCCGATCGAGGATGAACACCTCGGATGACGCCAGAACACCTCGACCGAGATGAGCTTTTAACTGAAAGGTTTTCGAACGTTTTGTGCTTCTTCACTGGATATGACCTCAACGATGATTCTGTTTGCAGATTGGTTTTGAAATCTTTATATGCTTGAAAGGTTTTATGATATGCTTAAGTTGCGAAATGCTTTGTTTGAAATTTTTAGCATGTTTAATACTTTGTTTTTATCATAATTATGTTGGATTTGAAGGTTGACACCACATGATGAGTTCTATCACATTCTTCCTGGGATGATTAAGGCAATTCATTCTCTTCTTCCTCTTCTTTTTGATCATACTATGCCCCTCTTATACATATTTTACTCCCTTTACCTATCCGGGAATTTGGAAGCAAATGAAGAAAAGCAAGTGAAAGTGAAGTTGAGATGTTGGCTGAAAGTGTTAGAAATCAACAATTAGGTTTGGGGAAGTCAATCTTGATGATGAGTAACTCGGCACCATTCACATAGCGGGGTGTTTGTGTCTTGCGAAAGTCGGATTGAGCGATATTCCTAACGGGTCATGGTAGGTGCATCAAGGGTTTGAGGCATCTCAAGAAATTGATGATTGCTGATCTCCTAGGCTTTGGTTATTGTGCACCTATCTCCATGCATCCCAAAAAGTAAAGTAAAGTAAATTAAGCAAAGCTTATTGGTGGAAGATATTGTGATTCAAAGAAAGTGAAGAAAAGATCATTTTCCCGGATTCTAGCACCACATTACCCAATATACATCCCAACTGACAGGTTTCTTGATCTCTTTTGGAAGCCCTTGAGACCTCGAGTATGTTGATTGACCTAGTGGTTTAAACTGGATTATACATGATTGATTTCAATAAATATGATTTATTATGCATTCTATGATTTTATGCAAAGATGAACAACTTTCTTATATTTATAAAATGTTTTGATCATATTTTGATTTCATGTGGCATGAAGCACTCTTATTAGGGTGATCTATGAGTGGAGCATACCACAAAAGGTTTTGAAATATTTTTCATTGATCTTTCTGACTTATAATACATTCTATCTTATATCTAAGATTTGGATCTTGCTTGGGGACAAGCAAGGGACAAGTATGGGGTATTTTGATAGCATACATTATAGTCTATATTTTGGGATTTGTATAGACGTTTTATATTCATAAATCTGCATGTATGGATGTATATTCTTTGATTATATTGTTGTTTTGTCTACCTTTGCGGGAATCGAGGTCTACACCTAGTTTCGTTGTAATTGTAGAGAAAATAGCACGTTTTGGACCAAAATGGAGCTAAGGAAGCTAACGAGTCATTGGAGCTACATTCTAGAGCATTAAAGAGTTATAAGAAGATCTCAAGAAGCATGAAAATGATTTAGAAGATTGATTTTGGACCAGATTAGAGAGTTACACTTTCAGCTGAGACTCACCTCGGTCAGCTATAGTACCACCTCGACCGAGGTGATCTTGAGGAGCGTCTGGACCGAGGCGAACTGATAACGGGACAACGAGATCTTTTTTTTTCGCTGAGATCTTTTATTTTTGGAAAGTGAATATCACATAATTTTGGATGGATTTCTGGTAGGAAGATAATATTATTGGTTGATATATTTTGGTAGATATGAACATTTTTTCTAGGAAATTATCTTTTTAAGATATCTTATCTTTGGAAGATAATTCTCTTATATAAAGGGTTGAATTTTCTACAATTCAGCCATCCTGAAATGTACGGATCACCCATTCTCTGAAGGGAGTTTGAAGGAAGTTTGAAGGAAGTTTTGAAGGAAGGAATCAAGTTGAAGTTGGCTTTTGAAGGATGTTTGTACGACTTTCTTAGTTGGTTTCGTTTTGTTGTCTTTTCTGATTTGTGATTGAGGAACGCTGATTGTTGTTTGTTTGATTCATTCAGTTATTGAGACCTTTGTGTTAAGGTTTTCTTGTTTGAATATTGGTTCATTTCGTATAAACTTGATTATTGTTATCATGATGATTGTTGGCTAAGTTCTTTATGCGATTCTAGGGTGATTGGCTGAAAGTTGTGGGAAAGACGATGATAGAATGATCTTAACCCCAACGGACCCTAAAAGCTCGAGCCTTTACCTTAACCGACGAACACCTCGGTTAGCCATTGAACATCTCGGCCGTGATGGAATATAACTGAACGAGGTGAACCTTTTTAGAACCTTATATGAGTTAAGAGTTTATGTTTGCCAAATCCTATCCTTGTTACACCTTTCCTAGTTCAACGCAAACCTAGGATGAGACTTACCCGGTGATTCCATTGTTTGTATACCAAAGATCATGAGTGTTAAGTAATAAAGGTTTATCCTTTATTGGGGTTTGAGTGTGCCTTCATCCCATCTTTGAGTGTTAGCCTGAGACTTACCCGGTAAAGGTTGATTCTACCCCCTTGGGTGGTGTGTTGGTTTGAGATTATAGTTCCTTTCCTTAGTACCTTGAGACTTACCCGGTGAGAGGATCTTTGGTTTGGGATAGTGAGTAGTGAGACTTACCCGGTGATCTATTCCTACCATAGAAACACCAAACCTCAGCTTTGTCCACGTTATCTTTTGCGATCTTGAGTCGGAACCACAACTGGATGCTTTAATCTCTAGAATCCGCATTCCTTTTATCTGACTTTTATATCATCTTTGATAGCTTTGCTTTGTTGCTTGTGGTTATTTGACAACCTGAATTACCGAACTTTTTTCAGCATAGTCCATGTGATCGACCCCTCGAATTCTTGCTTTTATTACAATTGATACGTACATTACGGGTTTGCATATTGTTCAAGCATACATCTTGGGTTATAAATATTAAAGCTTGCACACCCTTTTAGAGCGAACAAGGAGGTTCATGAGGAGATTGTTGAGAGTGTCTTCCTAGAGACGAGTGGTGGATCTAGGAGACAACAGTTACACCGAATCTAGTCAGATGACTCGGATCGTTTCTCCATGAGGGGGCCAGAGTTTCGTGATTACATCAGATGGGCAGAGAAGGCTGCCAAAGCGGGCAGACAGGACCCTAATCTACTAGGGTATGAGGGATCTTCTGAGATGTCCCAAGGAGCCACTCAGGTGCCAGCTATGCCGGCACGTGCTGGTGAGACTGTTAGAGATCTAGAGGAGTATAGAGGGCCTCGACCAGATAACTGGTTGAAGGCATTCCATCAGTAGGGCGTACAACCTTTCTTTGAAAAGGTGAGGTTAGAGACAGAGGTTTGGATAGGGCATGTGGACTCATCTCTTGAGTATATGAGATGTCCCAAGGATAGGCAAATAGAGGTAGTACAAACTCTATTCCGAGATCATGCTCATTAGTGGTGGAGGATTGTACGAGCCCGAGCCACTAGATACGATCATATAAGGAGTATGATTACAGAGCAGTTCTGCCCTACCTCACTGAGGAGGGAGAAGCTGCAGGACTTCGTGGAGGCAGGCTTTGAGGATGTGCCGCTTCCAGTTAGAGTTGGCATTGTTGGGTCCAACTGCACCTTCTGAAGACCAACACGTGTATTTATTCTCCCGTCGATTGAGGGAGAGTACATGCTCTTATATGGCAAGATTCCATTGTGAGTCCTTGACTAATTACCTAGACCGGGCATCAGCTTATGAGCGTGAGAGGGCTAGTCAGAGGAGGGCTTCTTAGACAGGACGGTCTGAGAAAAGGCCGTATATTGGGCAGACCAGTGGTGTTGAAGGAGCTTCTGGTTTTGGGCAGAGCAAGAGACGTCAAGGTTACCCCTCATCTGCATTGCCTACAGAGAATGGACGATATTGCTTCAACTGTGGTGATCTTGGACATATATGACCAGAGTGTACGAGACCTGTTACGCTAAAGATGTGAAACACAAAAGTCTTACAATTTATAACTCGATATATTCTCCTAACTCCTAGCGAACCCACAGTGTATGGGTCGTTTTGTAGCAAGGATATTATTCCGAGGTCAAACACGAAGACTAAGGTGAAATCAAATCAAACAAGGGATCATGGATAATGCAAATCTATTCTAAGAAAAGAGAAAGAAATAAAGAAATGAAAATCATGATATTTTTGGTTGGGTTTTTGTGGTGATCAAGCAAAGATCACAAATCATGCAAGATTATAAATCAAACAAACAACTCAAACTAGCAACACAAACAAGCAACACAAACACAAGAAGTGAGATCAAATTAAGAAAAGTGGATTATAGGGATTGGGACTTACGGTTATGGCATTGGACTCAAGCTTCTAATCCACCTTGGACAAGCTGCGGTATGTTAGGAAAGGGTGTTTCTCCAATGGGATCAATCACCGGGTAGGTCTCATGGTCAACGAATCCCGCACCTTAGGTCCTATTACCGGGTAGGTCTCTAGGAACCTAAGGTTGGGAATTCTACACAAACCGGATTGCTATCTAGGGGTCAAACCTCTCCTTACTGGGTAAGTCTCGGGAAGGCAAGTCCTAAGCAACAATCCTAGCACACTCAGTCCAATAGCAGCTTGCGAGGCTCACTACTACCTAGAGTTCATCATCTTTGGTATCTAAGATCGGGAATTACCGGGTAAATCTCTTCCCTCACTTAGTTTGCTAGCATTAGGTCACCCAAGGCTAGATAAGGCTTAACAAACACTAGGGTTTCAACAATCTAACATTCTAACATTCAGATTCATCAATATAAGCACGACAGGGCAAAACCACGGGCTGATCATACACATCTACGGCCGTGGTTTATGAGGAACAAGTCGTGGTTTAGATCGGGGGTTAGGTTTCGAGCAAGCAAGTCATCAAAAGGTACATTCAAGTCTATTATATAATTATCCAAGCCATAACCTTTTGCCCATAACCCTAGAATCACAATTACTTAGCCAATAACATCCATCTAAAGATCCAAACTCATCATGCAAGCATACATGTTTTCCATAGCAATAAAGTGAAATACGAGTGAAAAGAAACAAGTAAACTTAGCTGAATATGAGTTTAAACAAGACTTACAACCATTAAAATGCAGCTTCAAATAGTTTCTTACAACACTTCCAAATGATTCTCCACAAAAATCACTAAAAACCTCTCAAAGTCTCACTCTAGATCTAGTGTTTGATGATGTTCTTCTGTCCAAAATGAGAGTGTTTTGTTGTTCTTATTTCCTTCCCACAGTGGATGATGAGAGAGAGTCCAAAAGCCAGCCTCCAAGCTCTCCCAAGTACACACTCCACCAAGAAAATCAAAGGTCGGGCAAAGAAATCGTGTGACAAGTGTCAAAGCTGTCAGACAGAAACCATGGGCAAAACCACGGGCGTGGAAAGGCCCTCTGGGCCGTGATAATGCACCAGAAACCCTCCTTGGATCACCAAGTCATGAATTGGTGCAAGGCATGCACCAATAAGGTCTTTTGTGTTCTCCTTTGCACCTAGCTTGCTCCTTAAAGAGTCCGGATGTGTGCCATTACGAGGAATGATCCTCGAATGTATCGATTAATTCCTAAAGCTCCCCAAAATACCTACAAAACCGACAAAAGCTTGTGTAGACGTCTATTTTGACAATGTGGATGAATTAAGCGTAAACGTCACAAACTAATGCCAAACCATGCATGAATAACGGGAAAAACTACCTAAATGAATGCCTATACTAACGTCATAAGTCATGTCATCAAGACCACCAGTGACTTGCTACACTTGTGGTAGACCACATCATATAGCTGCTTCTGTAGGCAGGGTAGAGTTGTATCACAACAAGGTTCTTCTCCTTCCAGTGTGACGGGAGGTGGTCAGAAGACACCTCAACAGCAGACACAAGGATAACAGAGAGCCCCAGATCATCCTTCTACTCAGGGATTTGCTCCCGGGACGATTAGAGGTAGAGGTCGTGGTGGGAGTACCACTGACACCAAAGGAGATCAAGGTAGAGTCTTTGCGCTAAGGAGTGCAGAGGAGCCGCCTGCACCGGCCGCTACAGGTACCATTCTGCTTCATGTTTTACCTATTAGAGTTTTATTTGATACGGGTGCTACACATTCCTTTATTTTTTATGTATGTGTGGAGCGTCTAGCTTTAGCTACTATGGAGGGGATACCCTTTACTATAGGGTTACCTGATGGTAGTAGGGTCAGAGGTACCCATGACATACGTAGTTGTCCCCTTCGTTTAGGGACTCATGTGTTGCTTGTGGACTTCTTAGTCATGCCATTGATGCATGAAGAGATCATTTTAGGTATAGATTGGATGCATAGACACCGTGCGATGTTGGATGTAGGTAGGAGGACTGTGACAGTGTTTACCAAGATAGGTCAAATAGAAGTTGGTCGCGCAAAAGTGTGTGCATCAAAGTCTTAAATTTATATCCAAAACTTAAGCAAAAGCGAACCCACAGTGCACAGATCAGCTGTAGAAAAGCAATAAAATTCCAGAGTCGAACTCAGGGATTTGATGAGAATAAAATCGGTTCAAATACTGTGTGGCAAGAGATAAAAGGTTTTGTAAAGATGTAAGAGACAAATGATTCCAAGGATTCAAGTATCTGACTGTAGCTTTCGATTCAAGACACTCTAAAGATCAAATGACAGAGTTGGCGTTGCCAAGGTTATGTGTTTCGAAGAAAGGACTAATGTACGGTGAAGTTCCACTACTCACTTATCCCAACTTAGAAGCTTTGAACCAGAAGGATGTTGAGTCTCATCAAGAAGAGTACTCAAGGTAAGGATAAACACTCAAACCACTCACTAAAACCCAAGGATATGACTCTCGAAGGTAAAGGTGAAAGGCACACTCAAACCTTAATAGAGGATGTTGAGTCTCTCTATTACCCGAATCTTGTAAAAATTGGTTACCAAGTGAAGAATCAATGATGAAGTCTCTTCTTACACTCGGATAAGGGTTAAAAAGGTTGAGCAAGACTAGGATTTAGGCAAGGTTTAACTTTGGTTAAAGGATAAAACATTAAGGAACGTCAGACTAGAAAAATCGTGTTGTTCTAAGAGAAACTCGGTCGATTTTTCTGAAGAACAGTCCCATTTTTCCCAATCGCAAAGGTTAAATCTCAACTCTCAGAGCCCAAATGGTTAAATGAGTTCAGTCTATCGTTATCTATGCCTCAATCATCAACTATTCTCCCAAAATCACAAGGTTTTTAGCCAATCATTTTCATTTTTAAATCGAAATCAAGATTGAATAAAGAAAACCAAATAAAAACCAAACTTCGCATAAAACATGACAAATATCCAAAATCTGGAATCAATCCTTCAAATTTTCAATAAAATCTCTCAAAGCACTCAATAGAATGTGTTCACAAATCACAATAACGAACAATAATCAAAGATCTCACAACTTTGTTGAATCTTGAACTCTATCTTCCTTTCGTCCATCCTTTCTCTCCAAGAATCTCCAATGCTCTATCATATGCCGTCAATCTCCAATCTGTGGACGTTCTCTTTTTTATCTCCTAGGGTTCCAACAAAACCCAAATTATTAATGGGCTGGAAGACATATCCCTCTTCTGGCCCAAATACTTTGCGCTTTCGAACGTTAAATTTTTTGGACGTTACAAGTAAAAATCGACTGATTCACTATATAACTCATCCGATTTTTCTACAGGAAAATCGTTCGAGTTAAGAGACAAAACACCCAATTTTCTACAATAAAAAGTGCTCATCTTTGGGCTTGTTTTCCACCTTCTTGTGTGACTCTTCCTTTGCACTTTCCTTACTCCTCATGACTCCTCAAAGGTCCCTTATACTTCCTTAGCATCCCGAGCTATTCCTTGCTCCATTATTACTTACAAATCCATCGTTTTCACATACAATTCAATCAAAACTCGTGTAGACCTCTATTTCCGAGATAAATATGATACAAAGCTTAAAGGCACACAAATCTCTTTGAATGTACGAATTGATGTAAAACATTCACAATATACGTGAATATAATGGCATATAATTCATGTCATCAAAATACCCCATACTTGCCTCTTGCTTGTCCCCAAGCAAAGTTCAAATCTAGAACATAAGATGTCATGGATTATATGATGCGAAAAACTCAAAAACCTTTTGAAATGTGCTTTTTCTTTTGGATCACCCTCAAAGTAATGTTTCAAGGCATAGAAAAACAAAGTATGCATCAATAATAACCGTACCATGGACAAATCATCATATCTTACTCAAATACATGGATAAGGGACATGATAAAGATGTAGAGATAAGCAAAATCAAACAAATCTAAGTCATGAAGTCTTAAACATGTGCACAAAGGTCTCAAGGTCTTCCAATCAAAAAGAGGCCAAAGAAACGTGTTAAGTGTGGGAAATTTTAAGGTAATGTGGTGCTAATCCGAGAAAGAGGAATAACACAACAAGAGCATTAAGAACACAACTTCACCAACACATGTTTTGCATGTAACATTTATTTTCTTTTGCTTTACTTTTTGAGAATATGGACAGCGGTGCACAAAAACCGAAGCCTAGGAGATCGGTGGCTCTCAATTTTCGAGATGCCTCAAACCCTTGATGCACATACCATATCCCGTTAGGACTTGTCGTTCATTCGGACTTTGGCAAGACACAAACACCCGGCTATGTGAATGGTGTCGAGTTACTCAACCTCATGTTCAACGTCCCCAAACCTATTTTCGCTAAACTTTTACTTAACCCTTTTACAATGACCCTCCCACATCAAACATGCCTTACATAACCACTTATCCTAATTCCCGGATGGTCAAAAGGAGGTCACAATTTTAATTGAGGAGCTAGCATGAACAAGATGTAAAGGAAAATAGGCGAATTGCCTTGGTCATTCCAACATGATGCATAAGAACTTATAATATAGCTTCGATCATTATTTCATTCTCTTATCAAGTCATCAACATCATATAAATCATACATGTATTCAAATAAGACAATCAAATCCATGCATGTCACCATTAAAATCTCAACATTGCTAAGTCATCTTTTGCCTTTTTTCACATCACAATCATCATTATAGAGGTCATTTCCATCGTAAGAAGCATAAAAATTTCGAAATTTTCATAAATTTTTGAAGAAAAATATGCAATGCAAATGTCATAGTGCAAATGATAATGCAAGAGTTATTACAAACTAAGTCATAAGGTGCAATGTAGATGATAGCATGTATTATAGTGTATATTCTGGGATTGGTTTGGACGTTTTATCTTCATAAATCTGCATGTATGAATGTATATTCTTTGATTATATTGTTTTTTTGTCTACCTTTGTTGGAATCGAGGTCTACATCTAGTTTCGTTGTAATTGTAGGAAAATGGCATGTTTTGGACCGAAATGGAGCTAAGGAAGCTAAGGAGTCATTGGAGCTACATTCTGGGGCATTAAAGAGTTATATGAAGATATCAGGAAGCATGGAAATGATTGAGAAGATTGATTTTGGACTAGATTAGAGAGATTCATTGTAAGCTGAGACTCACCTCGGTCAGCTATAGTACCACTTCGACCGAGGTGATCTTCAGGAGCGTCTGGACCGAGGCGAAGTGATGACCGGATGCGATATCTTTATTTTTAGCTGAGATCTTCTATTTTTGGACAGTAAATATAACATATTTTTGGCTGGATTTCTGGAAGGAAGATATCTTTTTGGCTGATATATTTTGGAAGTTATGGAGCTATATTTTAAGGAAATTATCGTTTTAAGATATTTTATCTTTGGAAGATAATTCTCCTATATATATGGGTGATTTTAGGGATATCAGCTATCTCTGATATTCCGGATCAGAGAAGCATAGTTCTCTAGAGTTGAAGGAAGTTTGAAGGTTGAAGATCAAGGAAGGAAGGAATCAAGTTTGAAGTTTGCTTTGAAGGAAGTTTGTAAGACATTCTTAGTTGGTTGAGGAACGCTGATTGTTTGTTTGTTTGATTCAGTTATTGAGACCTTTGTGTTAAGATTTTCCTGTTTGAATATTGAATTCTTTCTCACATATTTGATTATTGTTATCATGATGATTGTTGGCTAAGTTCTTTATGCGATTCTAGGGTGATTGGCTGAAGGTTGTGGGAAAGACAATGAAAGAATGAGCCTTTATCCTAGTGGACCCTGAAAGCTCGAGCCTTTACCTTAACCGACGAACACCTCGGTCAGTCATATAACATCTCGGCTGGGATTGGATATAACTGAACGAGGCGAGCCTTTTACTGATCCTTATCTGAGTTGAGGTTTTAGTTTGCCAAATCTTATCCTTGTTATACCTTTCCTGGTTCAACACAAGCCTAGGATGAGACTTATCCGGTGATTCCTTTGTTTGTTTACCCAAGATCATGAGTGTAGGTAATAAAGGTTTATCCTTTATTGGGGTTTGAGTGTGCCTTCATCCCATCTTTGAGAGTTAGCCTCAGACTTACCTGGTAAAGGTTGATTCTATCCCTTTGGGTGGTATGTTTGTTTGAGATTATAGTTCCTTTCCTCAGTAACTTGAGACTTACTAGTGATATGAATTATATGCCATTCTAATCATACATATTGTGGAGGTTTTACCTCAATTTAACTTGTATTTTGAGAGATTTGTGTACCTTTAAGGTTTATTTCATTTATATTCCAAAAATAGAGGTCTACACGAGTTTTGGTTGAATTATAGGTTAATTCGGTGGAATTGGAAGCAAAAGTGGAGCAAAGAGCATCTAAGGCCAATAAGGAACTTAAGGAGTCTTATAGGAGTCATAAAAGAGCAAAGGAAGTGTGTAAAAGAGTCACAAAAAGAAGGAAGGAAACAAGTCAAGAGACGAGGACTTTCTGTTGAAGAAAATCGAGCCAATTGCACAATAAATCGGACGATTTTCATCATAGAAATCGAACGGTTTTTATTGCATTAAATCGCACGATTTTCTTCAGCTTTCGACTAAATATATTATGACCCAAAGCCCATCACTTGTGGGCTTGAGAAGTGATATGCCAAGTGGCCCATTAGCGAGAAAGTATACATTGGAACCCTAGGAATGAAAATCGGGGGTTCACAGCGTGAAAGATTTACATGATTTTGCGGGATTGAAGGTTCTTGGAGAGAGGATTGAAGGAAAAGAAAAAAGAAGATAATATTCAACAAGTTTGTGAGATCTTTTGTTTCCCTTCTGATTCTTGTGATTTTTGAACGCATTGTTGAGTGTTTTGAGAGATTCTTTGAAATGTTTTGAGATTTGATTATAGATTCGGAAATTATTTGGTTTTTATTCAAAGTTCGAGTTTTATTTGGTTTTATTCATTCAATCTTGATTTTGATTTGAATATGAAAATGGTTGGCTAAAAACCTTGTGATTCTGGGGAGAATAGTTGATGATTGAGGCTTAGATGATGATAGACTGAACTTATTTAACCATTTGGATCCTGAGAGTTGAGATTTAGCTTTGTGACAACAGGAAAATCGACCTGTTCTTGGTGAGTCGACCGATTTAATGAAGAACAGGGCGATTTATTCCTTTCACGATCTTTAATTGATTCATCCTTTAACAAAAGTTAACCCTTGCCTAAATCCTAACCTTGCTTAATCTTTTTAACCCCTATTCAAGTGTGAGAAGAGACTTCATCATTGATTCTTCACTTGATAGCTATAGTTTACAAGATTTGGGTAATACAGAGAGACAAAAGATCTTCACTTGATAGCTATAGTTTACAAGAATTGGGTAATATAGAGAGACAAAAGATCTCACAAACTTCTTGAATATTATCTTCTTTTTTTAACCCCTATTCAAGTGTGAGAAGAGACTTCATCTAGGTGTGAATCTTGGAGAGCAAGATGATCATGACTTTGGGATGCGTCCACAAGTCATCACTATGATCCGCCAAAATCAGTTTGGTGGAACGGAAGCTGAATCTCCACATCAACACTTACAAAACTTTGAGATTCTCATGGAAACTTTGAAACCTCAAAGGGTGAACAACAACAACTACAAGTTGAGACCGTTCTTCTTCTTTTTGATGGACAAGGCCGTAGCTTGGTATCAAGCCCTTCCGGCTGCAAAGCTTAACACATGGGAGGACTTGACTTCGGAGTTTCTCACTAAGTTCTTTCCACCATCCAAAACGGCGGAATTGAGAGATAAGATAAATGCATTTTCTATGAAACCTAACGAAAGCTTGGTTAAATCTTGGGAAAGGTTTCAAGATCTTCTGTTGGATTGCCCACACCATGGCATTTCAAAGCTGAAATTGTTAGAGATCTACTACAAGGGATTAGATGTGGAGACATAATTCAAACTCCAATCTCTTTCTTGTGGTACATTCATGGACATGAGAGAAGATGACGCGTGTGACTTTATTGAGAAGCAAACCCAATTGATTGAGAAGTATTCCCATAGGAAGATGGATGTTGGGAATCGGAACTCGGGAGATCCAGGAGCTAAATTAACTCAAGCTGCACAAACTCAAATATTTTCCCTCAACAATGAGATCTAGGAGTTGAAGGAAGTCATAAAAGCCGGCCTTCAAAGGACGAAGGAGCAAGACGTTGGCTACCTAGGGAGGGATAATAACCAGGGCAATAGGAACAACTACCGGAACAATAATTGGAACAACAACAGGAACTCCAACAACAACAATTGGAGATCCAACCAACAAAACTCCGGTAATCCCTATTCACAAAATGCAAATTCACTAACACCTCTATCTTCTTCTACTCCTTTGAAAAGCAAGGGTCAAACATCGAATAGCTCGGGCAAGCCGGAGAAGGATAAGCATGATGCTATGTTAGAGACAATCTTGGCAAAGCTCCAAGGATTAGAGAATCACATAACTTTGGTTGATAAGGTACAAAAAGCCTTAGAAAATCAAGTGTTCAGCAAAGCCGGAGAAGTTCCTAGAGATCAAGGGAAGCTTCCCGGAATGACAGAGGATAACCCAAAGGGGTGAGTAATGGCGATTACTACCAGGAGTGGTGTAACAACCACCGATCCACAACCCAAACTAGTTAAAACCCCCGCTGAAAAAGAAAAGGAGAAGGAAAAAGAGAAGGAAGATGTCTATGTTCCTCCTCCCGCTTACAAACCACCTCTACCTTTTCCCCAATCTAGAGCAAGAGCGCGTCTAGATAAATACTTCGGTAAGTTCATTGATCTTATGAGTAAGCTGCACATTAATATACCTTTTATGGATGCAATTTTGGGTATGCCGGCTTACGGGAAGTTCCTAAAGGAAATCCTCTCTAACAAGAGGAAACTAGAAGATATCGGTGAAGTCAAGATGATAACGGAGTCATCCGAACTTATCAAGACTATGACAGAAAACATGCCACCCAAGATGCGTGATCCAGGATCATTTTGCATACCATCACCCTTGGAGAACTCACTTATGATGCACTTTGTGACCTTGGAGCAAGCGTAAGCATCATATCACTTGCTCTATGCAAGGAGGTTGGTCTAGGAGAGCCTAGACCGGGAAAGATGACACTTTACATGGCCGATCGTTCCATCACTAGGCCTGCTTGAATCATAGAGGACATACCCGTGAAACTTGGTAAGTTTTACATTCCTATAGACTTTGTCGTTCTTGACATTCCTGCAGATTATCCAGTTCCCATCATACTTGGGAGACCATTCCATGCAACCTCCGGTTGTATGGTTGATTGCAAGAATGGACAACTATCATTAAATATAGGGGAAGAGAAAGTGGAATTTGTGTTCTCCTCCTTAATCAAAGAGCCATCTTTGAGAGAAGATGTTTTTAACATCTTTGATGAAGAAGAGTCTAGAGAAGTGGTGAGTTCAATCTTGATTAAAGATCCACTTTAAAAGGTTCTTAGCATGAGTATCATTGAGAAAGAAGTGGAACATGATTGTGATGATGAGATTAGAGTATTGGAAGATGCAAAGGAAGAGCCAGAGACAAGATTTGAAGATCTGAAAAGAACCCCGAAATCTGTTGGAAAAATCGACCCACACAAAGAAAATCACTCGATTTGTGATAATGCAAGTCGATTTTTAAAAACAGAAAGAAAAATCAGACCAAAAATCGACCGATTTACGTCAGGGGAGGTCGATTTTTCGGCAATTTCTCCAACTTCTACGAACTCGATTGTAGAAGTTCTTAACTATAATAGCACACTTCCTCCACCTTCTGAGGCTTCTCCAATGACACTAGATGACCATGAATCATCAACCAAGGCACCACCTTTATTGGAGTTGAAACTAGTTCCTACACATTTAAGGTATGCATTCCTTGGGCCTAACTCAACATATCCTGTCATAGTTAGTGCAAATTTGAATGATGATGAACTTGAGAAGCTTATGAATGTTCTGAAACAACATAAGAAAGCATTAGGATATACTATTGATGATTTAGTTGGCATTAAACCTTCTCTATGTATGCATAAGATCTTTATGGAAGAGGATTACAAACCTTCACGTCAACCTAAAAGACGGTTAAATCAGATCATGAAAGAGGTCGGGAAGAAAGAAATCCATAAGCAACTTGATGCATGTATCTTCTTTCCTATTTCCGATAGCAAATGGGTGATCCTCGTACAAGTGGTACCAAAGAAACGAGGCATTACCATTGTTGCAAACAAGAACAACGAGCTTATTCCCACAAGGACAGTTACGGGATGGAGAATATGCATCGACTACCGTAACCTGAATGTTTCCACCAGGAAGGACCATTTCCCCCTTCCTTTCATTGATCAAATGTTGGAAAGGTTAGCCCAACACTCTTACTTTTGTTATCTAGATGGATATAGTGGTTTCTTTCAGATTCCCATTCACCCGGATGATCAAGAGAAGACAACTTTTACGTGCCCTTGGGGTATGTTTGCCTATAGAAGAATGTCATTTGGTTTATGCAACGCTCCAACCACCTTCTAAAGGTGTATGATGACAATCTTTTCAGAGTATGTAGAGAACATCATGGAAGTATTCATGGACTACTTTTCGGTATATGGTTCTTCCTTTCATAACTGTCTCTCTAACCTTTCCCTTGTCCTTAAGAGATGTGAAGACACTAACCTAGTCTTAAACTGGGAGAAGTGTCATTTTATGGTCACCGAATGACTTGTGTTAGGTCACTTGATTTAGAATAGAGGAATAGAGGTTGATGGAGCTAAGATTGAAACTATTGAGAAGCTACCTCCTCCAGCTTCGGTGAAAGGAGTTAGAAGCTTTTTAGGACATGCAGGTTTCTATAGGAGGTTCATAAAGGATTTTTCTACGATTTCAAAACCTTTGACTAATGTTTTTATGAAGGACATAACTTTCGAGTTCTCGAAAAAATGTTTAGATGCCTTTTGTAGGATCAAAGAAGCTTTGATTTCAGCTCCTATCATCCAACCACCGGATTGGACTTATCCTTTCGAGATTATGTGCGACGTAAGTGACGTAGCTATAGGATCTGTACTTGGACAGAAGAAAGATGGTCGCACTCACGCCATCTACTATGCTAGCAAGACGATAGATGAAGCTCAACTGAATTACGCTACCACGGAGAAGGAGCTTCTAGTTGTAGTTTATGCATTTGAGATGTTTCATTCCTATCTTGTAGGTGCAAAAGTGATAGTCTACACGGATCATTAAGCAATCCGTTACTTGTTCACGAAGAAGGATGCGAAGCCTGGGCTTCTAAGATGGATCCCGCTCTTACAAGAGTTCGATCTAGAGATCCGTGACAAGAAGGGCTCGGAAAATTCAGTTGCCGATCACCTTAGTCGTCTTCCACACCTCACCGATGAGACGGATGAGCTTCCTATTGACGACTCATTTCCCGACGAACAGGTCCACGAGATTGAAGAATGTCTTCAACAAATCTCGAAAGGTAATGATCCATGGTTTGCTAACATTGTCAATTACCTTATTTGTTACGAACTCCCACCCGGACTTTCATATGCCCAAAGGAAGAAGTTCTTTAGAGATGTCCGACACTTCTATTGCAATGAACCTCTACTCTTCAAGAGAGGTCCCGATGGTGTGTACAAGAGATGTTCCGGAGGATGAGATGGAAAGCGTTATCCTCCATTGACATTCTTTTCCTTGTTTAGGACATGCTAGTTCCCACAAGACATGTGCTAAGATACTCCAATCTGGTTTCTTTTGGCCTACCTTATTTAAAGATGTGCAGAACTATATTGTTGCTTGTGATACTTATCAAAGGACAGGTAATATTTCAAAGAGGAATGAGATGCCCCTCAACAACATACAAGAAGTAGAGATATTCGATGTATGGGGAGTGGACTTCATGGGACCATTCCCATCATCTTGTGGAAACCAATACATAATTTTAGCCGTAGACTATGTCTCAAGATGGGTAGAAGCAATCGTTTCTCCCACTAATGATGCAATGTTAGTGGTGAAGTTCTTCAATAGAACGATCTTCCCACGGTTCAGGACTCCACGAACCATCATTAGTGATGGAGGAACGCACTTCACAGCCTGTCGATTTGAGGCTATATTAGCTAAGTATTGGGTGACCCATAAGATTGCCACACCATATCATCCGTAAACAAGCGGACAAGTTGAGATATCTAATAGAGAGATCAAAGGAATTGTAGAGAAGAATGTCTCTAGAACAAGAAAGGATTGGGCAATGAAGCTAGATGATGCATTATGGGAATACAAGACCGCTTTTAAGACACCCATAGGCACAACACCATACAACCTTATGTATGGGAAGTCTTGCCACCTTCCTATAGAGCTAGAGCATAAAGCATATTGGCACGTCAAGTGGCTCAACTTCAGCATGAAAGAAGCCGGAGAGAAGCGGCTATTGGACATCAATGAGTTAGAGGAGATCCGGCTGAATGCGTACGAGAAAGCAAGGATCTAAATGGAAAGAACAAAGCGGTGGCATGATAAGCATATCATCCCAAAGGACTTGAAGGAAGGAGATCAAGGTCTTCTATTCAACTCAAGGCTTCGACTCTTTCCAGGTAAGCTTAAATCTCGTTGGACAGGACCTTATGTAATTAAACGCGTTTTCCCCCTTGGTGTAGTTGAAGTATGGGGTGAACAAAGTGGACGTTTCAAGGTCAATGGCCAACGGTTGAAGAAGTACATTCTGGAAGTTCCGGTTAAGGACATAGCTCCTATCCTCCTCCATTGAACACCTAAACAAGAAGCGTCCAACTAAAGACGTTAAATCAAGCGCTTCTTGGGAGGCAACCCATGGTAGTGTAGTTCCTTTCCCATCTTTTCATCTTAGAATAGTTTAGGTTAGTTGTTTGTTTGCTTTTGCTTTAGCTTTGTTTGTTCCTCGATACGCTCTCGGTTTGTTTGTGTCATAGATTGCAAGAACTAGGTGAAAGTTTGAAGAATTGATGGAGAAAGTTGCAATAAGTTAGGTCAAATACAGTTTTCAAGGAGAAGAAGGAGGTAAATCGACTTACCACAAGTTGATCGATCGATTCAGGTTGCTAGGCAAGTCAATTTTTGGCAACAGAAAGATAAATCGACTAAAAAATCGACCCCCCAGAAATAAATCGGTCGATTTCCTTGCTTAACCTGTGAAAGGGGTGAAAAATCAGACCGACAAATAAATCGACCCTAAAAATGGGTCGATTTCCTTTCTATTTTGGCCAGCCTATATAAAGCCTTCTCCACTCGATTCTCTCATTCCAACACTTAACCAAAATCGTCCCTCTTGCTCCAAAAATGCCGAAAATTGCCTACCCTCTCATCTCCCCAATTTGTAATCGTTTTGAACTATTCTTGAGCCTAAACTTAAGCATTTTCAACAAGGAACAAGGATCTAGCAACAACAAGCTTGGAAAACTACTCATTCTTCCGGAATTCAGGTTTTTTCGATCCAAAACCTAAGTAATTCGTTCGATCTTGAATCTTGTTTAGAAGTTGATAGATTATTGAATTTGATTGAGGGCTTTGGTTAGAAACATCCCTAGGAAGCTTTGTGTGGTGTTGGATTGCTCAGAACTTTACAGATTTGTGATTTGTGTGTGAAATCGTGAGAAATATCGACTAAACCAAGAAAAATTGTCCAATTTTTGCCAAGAACAGGTCGATTTTTGTGTATAGAATGGAGACTTTGAAGAGAATAACTAGGAATGCAGGAAAGAAGAAGAAGGGTTCTTCTATAGGGCACCTCCCCCACCACCACCACCTTCCCTAGCTAAGCCAAACCTTCCACCTCCCCTTTCCAAACATAAGAAGAGATATGAACGTCTCTTAGATCGCCCCTTCACCCCTCCTCTTTACATAGTGCTTGATGATTTGAATACGTGGTTTGTGAGGGAAGATATTGATATGATGCTGGAAAGGATAGGGTTGAGTCAGTTTGTGCTTATCCGGGAAGATGCTTACACCGATATCACCCATGAGTTCCTTAGTACATTTGAGTACGATCCTAGAGATAGGAGTGTCACTTTCCGGCTCATGAATGAGGACCATAACATGTCTATACCTGCCTTTGGAGATCTATTTGGTTTTCCTGATTCCTCTGCAGGCACATTTCCACGGGGTGTGAGCGCTAGCGCTTTTTAGGAGAGTATCTCCGTTGGAGAAGCAGAAAGAGATAAGTGGCGGCCGGGAAACTCAAAGGAAGCAAGTATGTACGATCTCTCCTTCAAGATCGCCGACAGGATCTTTAGTGAGTCCTTGTTTGCTAGGACTGAGACGCCACAGAAGCTGAAGGCGGATGAGCTATATCTTCTCCATTGTATGACCACCGGTACCATTCCGGACATCGCCACAATGCTTGTTGACTATCTCGGGAAGATAGCCAACAAGTTGAAGGGCGATCTTTGTGCTGGAGGCCTTGTCACTCATGTGGCAAAGGCGTTAGAGCTTGATTATTCAGATTGCAGCTTAGCGGAGAGCGCCCGTCCTCTTGATTCATAGCGATTAATGGCAAGACAAATTGTAGTTCCTCGTGGCATGGGAACATTACATGTACCAATGCCATGGGGAAAGGATCCGTCCAAGAAGCCGGCTGAGATCGAGTGGAAGTCCGAGTACACCATTCGAAATAGGAGGAACTGGAAGGAGACCTTCAAGCTTATGTTTGACGAGATGGCCCTTCCACCTGTTTATTTTGACGATGATAAGGAGGGAGACGATGATGATGATGAGGAGGATTTTGATGACGGAGCTACAACCTACCAGGGATCTATGCTAGAGTTTGAGAGTGATACATACAACGGCCATGCTACGGACGCTACGGACACTGACACCCATGGTGCTGGACCTAGCAAGATGAGTAGAGGCACCGAGGAGACTGAGGATGAGATGCAGCCACCCCGTCATTCTTTTGCACATGCTCCCAGCCGTGGTAGAGAACATGGGCGCGGATCTAGGCTCCACCGACATATTGGAGCATTGATTTCTGGTTTTCAGGGTCTACGTACCGACTATCAGGGTCTTTGCAATGACTATCAGGCCCTCCACACCGACTACCACACCTTGAACACTCAATTCACCGAGTACCGTTAGGAGACGGATGCTAGACACTCTTCCTACGATGGCCAGATGAGGGACATGTATTATCATCGGTTTGGCCACTTGTATGATCCCAGCGCTCCGAGATATCCATATCCACTTCCGCCACCAACTGAGGATTGAGTTTCCACTCTATTTTACATTGTAAGTATTTTTCTCCATCTTATGCTTGACTTCTCACATTGGGGACAATGTGAAGGTTAAGTATGGGGTGAGGGTACTTAAAATCTCTTTCATCTTTTCGCACTTTGTGTTGCACTTGATGATTTGGTTTGTAATAACTCTTGCACTATTTGCTTTCCACTATGACATTCACATTTGCATGCTTTCATTCGAAATTTGTGAGTTTTTCAAAAATTTTAGTGCTTCTTATGATGGAAATGACCTCTATGATGAGAATTGTGATGTGGAAAAGGCAAAAGATAACTTAGATATGTTGAGATTTTAATTGTAACATCAATGACCTTGATTGTCTTACTTGAATGCATGAATAGTTCATATGATCTTGATGTCTTGATAGGAGAATGAAATAATGATCGAAGCTATATTATAAGTTCTTTTGCATCATATGGGAATGACCAAGGCAATTCGCTTCTTTTCTTGTTCATATCTTATTCATGCTAGCTCCTCAATGAAATATTTGACCTCCTTTTGACCATCCGGGAATTAGGATAAGTAGTTGTAAAAGGTATGATTGATGATGGAGGGCCATTGTCAAAGTGTTAAGTGAAAGTTTAGCAAATTATAGGTTTGGGGACGTTGAACACGAGGATGAGTAACTCGGAACCATTCACATTCCCGGGTGTTTGTGTCTTGCCAAAGTCCGATTGAATGACAAGTCCTAACGGGATAGGTATGTGCATCAAGGGTTTGAGGCATCTCGAAAATTGAGAAACGCCAATCTCCTAGGATTCGGTTTTTGTGCACCGCTGTCCATACTCTCAAAAAGTAAAGTAAAAGAAAAGCAAAAATTTTACATGCAAAGCATGTGTGGTGAAGTTGTTCTCTAAAGCTTTTATTGTGTTGTTCCTCTTTCCCGGATTAACATCACATTACCTAAAAGATTTACCACCCTTAACATGTTTATTTGACCTTTTTCCTTGATTTGAAGACCTTAAGACCATTGTGCACATGTTTAACGCTTCATGGCTTAAATTTGTTTTATCTTTACATCTTTACAATGTCCTTTATTTGTGTCTTTGAGAAAGAAAGGATGGTTTGTTCATGATATGGTTATTATTGATGCATACTTTGTCTTCCTATGTCTATAAACATCACTTTGAGGGTGATCCAATAAGAAGAAGCACTTTTCAAAATATTTTTGAGTTTTTCGCATCATATAATCCATGACATCTTGTATTCTAGGTTTGAACCTTGCTTGGGGACAAGCAAGAGGCAAGCATGGGGTATTTTGATGACATGAATTATATGCCATTATAATCATGCATATTGTGGAGGTTTTACCTCAATTTACCTTGTATTTGGAGAGATTTGTGTACCTTTAAGGTTTATTTCATATATATTTCGGAAATAGAGGTCTACACGAGTTTTGGTTGCATTATAGGTGAATTCGGTGGAATTGGAAGCAAAATTGGAGCAAAGAACATTTAAGGCCAATAAGGAACTTAAGGGGTCTTAGAGGAGTCATAAAAGAGCAAAGGAAGTGTGTAAAAGAGTCACAAAAGGAAAGAACGAAACAAGTCAAGAGACGGGGACTTTCTGTTGAAGAAAATCGAGCCAATTTCACAATAAATCGGACGATTTTCTTCATAGAAATCGAACGGTTTTTATTGCATTGAATCGCACGATTTTCTTCAGCTTTCGACTAAAAATATTACGACCCAAATCCCATCACTTGTGGGCTTGAGAAGTGATATGCCAAGCGGCCCATTAGCGAGAAAGTATACATTGGAACCCTAGGAATCAAAATCGGGGGTTCGCAGCGGGAAATATTTACAGGATTTTGCGGGATTGAAGGTTCGTGGAGAGAGGATTGAAGGAAAAGAAACAAGAAGTCAATATTCAAGAAGTTTGTGAGATCTTTTGTTTCCCTTCTGATTCTTGTGATTTGTGAACACATTGTTAAGTGTTTTGAGAGATTCTTTGATAGGTTTTGAGATTTGATTACAGATTCAGAAATTATTTGGTTTTTATTCAAAGTTGGAGTTTTATTTGGTTTTATTCATTCAATCTTGATTTTGATTTGAATATGAAAATGGTTGGCTAAAAACCTTGTGATTCTGGGGAGAATAGTTGATGATTGAGGTTTAGATGATGATAGACTGAACTTATTTAACCATTTGGATCCTGAGAGTTGAGATTTAACTTTGCGACAAATGGAAAATCGACCTGTTCTTGGTGAGATCGACCGATATAATGAAGAACAAGGCGATTTATTCCTCTAACGATCTTTAATTGATTCATCCTTTAACAAAAGTTAACTCTTGCCTAAATCCTAACCTTGCTTAATCTTTTTGACCCCTATTCAAGTGTGAGAAGAGACTTCATCATTGATTCTTCACTTAATAGCTATAGTTTACAAGATTTGGGTAATAGAGAGACTCAACATCCTCTATTAAGGTTTGAGTGTGCTTTCCATCTTTACCTTTGAGAGTCGTATTCTATGGGTTTTCGGTGTTTAGTTTGAGTGTAATTCTTATCCTTAGATCTTTCTATACTGCATCATCAACAACCCTTATAGAGAGAGCCTTTGGATTAGATATATAGGTTTTGGAACTTCGCGGTACGATACCTTCCTTTGAAACACATAACCTTGGCAAAGCCAACTCTATCCTTTGATCTTTAGAAATGTCTTGAATCGAGAGCCGCAGTCGGATACTTGAATCCTTTGAATCAGTTGTCTCCATATTAATCACAAAAGCTTTTACACTTTTCCAGATAATTTGAAATCGATTTTATTCTCACTAAATCCCTGAGTTCGACTCTGAAATTTCTTGGCTTACTATAGCTGATCCGTACACTACGGGTTCGCTTTTGCATAAGTTCTAGATATAAATTTAAGACTTTGACGCACACACTTTCGAGCGAACACTTACCCGGTGAGAGGAGCTTTGGTATGGGATATTGAGTAGTGACACTTACCCGATGATCTATTCCCACCTTAGAAATACCTTCCCTTTGCAAACCTTAACTTTGTCCACGTTATCTTTTGACATCTTGAGTCGGAACCACAACTGGACGCTTTAATCCCTAGAATCCGCATTCTCTTTATCTGAGTTTTATATCAACTTTGATAGCTTTGCTTTGTTGCGTGTTTGTAATTGACAACCTGAATTACCGATTTTTGTTTCACCATAGTCCCTGTGTTCTACCTTGAAATTCTTGCTTTTATTACAATCGATCCGTACACTAGGGGTTCGCTATTTGCAATTATTCTTGGTATAAATATTAAATCTTGCACAAACCTTTTGGAACGAACAAGTTTTTTGCGCCGTTGCCGGGGAATTGGTGAAGACCAAGTTCGGTTTCGGTTGTCTTTCGAGCTATTGCCCTTGTTTCTTTTGACCACTTTACTTGAGTGATTTCACAGGATCTTTCCTTAGGTTTATGCGAAGAACTCGTGCAGGAAAGGAAATCGTTGCTTACGATCCCGAACTAGAAAAGATCTACAAGAGAAGATTGAAAGAAGCTAAGATGGCCGATCAAGACAATCGCGATCTTGAGGCCAAATTGAAGGAGACATTGGAACAATTGCGCCTCAGTAATGAAGAACTACAGCGAGAGAGAGACGAAACTCGTGCAAGAACAGAAGGAATTGAAGCTGATATGGCCGCTCTAAGGGCTCAATTTCCACCTCGACCGATCCCAAATCCTCGACCAAGGCAAGACCCAATACTAGTTGCCCCGACCGAGATACACCCACCCCCTCGGATGCCAGTCCGAGATGTTCTTTTTGTTGGAGTTCCACGAACCCTAGGACAGAGGATGGACCCCAATCAACAAGTCAAGCGTCCAGGAGTCAACCTAGGTGATCCAGTTGAGCATGATTATGAACTTAGACCTCAAGTTTTAACCATGATTCGACAATGTCAATTTGGAGGTTTGAAGAGAGAGTCTCCGCGTCAGCATTTACAAAATTATGAGATTCTGATGGAGACTTTGAGACCTTCAAGAGTAGAGAATAACAATTAAAAGTTGAGGCTTTCTATTTCTCTTTGTAAGACAAGGCGCTTGCTTGGTATCAATCTCTTCCGGCTGGAAAAATCAACACTTGGGAAGAGATGACGACGGAGTTTCTTACTAAGTTCTTTCCCCCTTCTAAGACCGCTAAATTGAGGGGCAAGATCAATGCTTTTATTATGAAGGACAAAGAGAGTTTGTCCAAGTCATGGGAGAGATTCAAGGATCTTTTGTTGGATTGCCCATATCATGGGATTCCAAAGATCGAGTTGCTTGAAATATATTTCAAGGGTTTGGATGGAGATACTCAATTCAAACTCCAACTACTTTCCGCCGGCACTTTCATGGATATGCCGATAGATGAAGCTTGGGATTTCATTGAAAAGCAAGCTTTACACATGGAGAAGTATTCCCATCAAAGAGTTAAAGATGGAGCAAGGAGAGTTAGCATCAAAGACACATCATCAAATGGAGCTCAACTCACCTCGCTTAGCAATGAAGTGAAAGCATTGAAAGAGCTTTCAGTAGCTCAAACAAAGAAGGAGCAAGATGGTGGATACCAAAGAAGAAACAAATATCAAGGGCCGCAGAACAACAATAACTACAACAACAACAGAAACTCCAACAACAACAATTGGAGATCTAATCAACAAAATTCCGGTGACCCTTATTTTCATGCTGAAAATGCTCTTAATGCCCCTCTTCTTCGTCTACTCCATTGAGAAGCCCAGAGCCTGCATCAAGCTCGTCCTAGCCACCAAAGAAACGAGATGATGTGCTGGAGGTAATTTTGATCAAGTTGAACGCTATGGAGAAGTTTATGAATTTATTTTCAAAGGCACAAAAAGCCTTAGAACAACAATTTTTCAACAAGGCGAATGAAGCGCCAAGAGATCCAGGGAAGCTCCCAGCAAGGACAAAAAGCAACCCTAAAGGACAGATCATGGCTATTACAACACGCAGTGGATTGAAGACTGCAGATCCAGTACATCGGTCGAGCCCCGACCAGATGAGGAACACCTCGGACCAAGATCAGACGAGGAACACCTCGGTCGAGGTGCCAACCGAGATGGAGCCCCAGAAAGCAAAAGAAAAATATGAATTTTATGTTCCACCTTCTACTTACAAACCACCACTCCCGTTCCCTCAGTTAAGGGTGAGGGCACATCTAGACAAGCACTTTGGAAGTTTCTAGACCTTATAAATCTGCTACATATTAATATCCCTTTCATTGATGTCATTCTAGGGATGCCCGCCTATGGGAAGTTTCTGAAAGAGATTCTATCAAGGAAGAGGAAGTTGGAGGATTTTGGTGAAGTAAGAATGACATCTAGATCTTCAGAGCTCATTTAAATCATGAAGGAGAATATGCCACCTAACTTGAGAGATCCCGGTTCATTTTGCATTCCCATTCAAGTTGGGGATGTAACTAATGATGGACTTTGTGATCTAAGAGCCACCATGAGCATCATTCCGCTGGACCTATGTGAGAAAGTCAGACTTGTAGAGCCCAAGCCCATAAAGATGATGTTATACATGACGGATCGCTCCATTACCCATCCCGTTAGTATTTTAGAGGACGATCCTATCAAGTTAGGTAATTTCTACATACCTATAGACTTTGTTGTGCTTGATAATCCCGCCGATTATCCCATTCCTATCATTCTCGAGACGACTTTTCTAGCAACTTCAGGTTGCAACGTTGATTGTAAGAATGCCAAGTTGAAATTCAATATTGGCGGATTTCATGTGGAGATTGCATTACTTGCTGCAATGAAGGGAGAGCCGTTGGAGGATGACATCTTCAACATTTATGATGAAGAAGAATCTAGGGAATTGGTGAGCTCTATCCTTATTAAAGATCCTCTTGAAAAAGTTCTTAGTTTTAGTTTAATGGTGGAAGGTATAGATGTCTCTTGTGATGCAGATGTGCGAAGCTTGAAGGCATGGGAAGCAGATCCAGGAGCTAAATTTAATAAACTAATTTGGGAGAAAAAAAGCACATTTCGGTTCCAATTCTAGTACCTCGACCGAGACACTTTTTGGAGCAAGCGAGGTGATCTTATTTGAGGAACATTTCGGTCACCCGACTCGGGTCCCGACCGAGATAGCAGGCGAGATTTTGTCAACTAAGGACGACAAACTTTCTGTTTCATTCTCTGAGGGTCACATACAGTTGGTTTGGCACTAGCTTCGCCTAGTTTTTGATGGTAAACAGCCTTGGTATGCTGAAATCGTCAATTACCTTGTTTGTCAAGAAATACCACCCGAATTGACGTACGCTCAAAGGAAGAAGTTCTTCAAGGATCTACGCCATTACTACAGGAATGAACCTCTACTGTTCAAAAGAGGTCTGGATGGGATGCTTCGACGATGCATTTCGGAGGATGACGTTTCTAGTGTCATACGACATTGCCACTCGCTTCCTTGTTGAGGACATGCTAGCGCTCACAAAACATGCGCTAAGGTATTACGCTCTGGTTTCATTTGGCCTACATTATTTAAGGATGTGCAAGCGTTTGTTGTCTCTTACGATGCATTCCAAAGAACAAGGAACTTGTCAAGAAGGAACAAGATGCCACTCACCAATATTCAGGAGGTTGAGATTTTTGATGTATAGGGAGTTGATTTCATGGGACCTTTTCCGTCATCCGCGGGGAACCTTTACATCCTCTTAGTTGTTGATTACGTTTCCAGATGGGTAGAAGCCATTGCCTTTCCCACTAATGACGCCATGGTGGTTGTGAAGTTCTTCAATAGAACTACCTTTCCATGTTTTGGGACACCGTGCATCATCATTAGTGATGGAGGAACACATTTCATCAA
Source organism: Fagopyrum homotropicum (assembly GCA_033239125.1). Lineage (NCBI taxonomy): Eukaryota > Viridiplantae > Streptophyta > Magnoliopsida > Caryophyllales > Polygonaceae > Fagopyrum > Fagopyrum homotropicum. The sequence goes on along the minus strand of BSWB01000002.1, from coordinate 93,743,679 downwards.
CCGGAAGTTCATGGCAATTTTGTCGAAGTATGGGGTAACCCATAAGGTAGCAACCTCTTATCACCCTCAAACTAGTGGGCAGGTTGAAATCTCGAATAGAGAAATCAAGGCAATTTTGGAGAAGACCGTTTCAAAGACAAGGAAGGATTGGTCCATGAAGTTGGACGATGCTCTTTGGGCTTATAGGACCGCATTCAAGACTCCCATTGGTACCACTACTTACAATTGGGTATGTGGGAAATCTTGTCATCTACCCGTTGAGCTGGAACACAAGGCATATTGGGCAATCAAGTGGTTAAATTTCGACATCAAGGAAGCCGGAGAGAAGAGACTTTTATACATTAATGAGCTTGAGGAGTTGCGCTTAAACGCCTATGAGAATGCCAAGATCTACAAGGAAAGAACAAAGAGATGGCATGAAAAGCATATCCTTCCCAAGGAGCTCCAAGAAGGAGATCTTGTTCTACTCTTTAACTCCCGCCTCTGCCTCTTTTTAGGTAAGTTGAAATCTAGATGGACAGGACCTTACGTTGTGAAAACTGTTTTTTCTCTATGGTGCAGTTGAAATATGGGGCGAAACTAGCGAAAGCTTTAAGGTCAACGGTCATAGGCTGAAGAAGTACCGACCGGAAGTCCCGGCTGAGGAGATTGAACCGTTATACCTTGTTTGATGATGACGTACGGTCCAACTAGAGACCTTAAACCAAGCGCTTCTTGGGAGGCAACCCAAGATACTGCTTTCTTTTCCTTTTTCTAGCTTAGTTTAGATAGTTTGCTTCGTTTGTTTTTGCATCTTCTAGAAAGGAACTAGGTACTTTCTATGAAAGGATTACAACACAGGAGCTACACTGGAATGAGAGAAGTTTGAGAAATTGAGAAGACGGAGCTTGACTGAGACACATCTCAGGTGCAGTCACAGGACCTCGACCGAGATGTTCTTGGTCAACCAGGGAGACTAGGTCTGACACCTCGGTCCACTCAGGAACATCTCGACCGAGGTGTAATCAAATTTAGTGAGGGATATAAAAGGTGAGACGGTTTCTCACTCCACTTATCCTTTCTACGACCGACCTCGACCGCGGCCCTTACTCTCCTCAAACACTGAATTCTTGCTCGTTTTCAACGTTTCTTGGCTCGAATTTACCGGAGGAAGCAAGAGATTCAGTTTCCAAGCATCAAACAGCAAGGAAAAGGCTCCAATCTGCAAAATCTGGGGTATTTCGTTCCAAATCCTAACTCTTCCCTTCTTTTGACGATTTTTAGTTGATCTGGCTTTGGTTTCCATAATTTGTTGCCGAAAAGGATATAAGTACCCCTTAGGAAGCTTTTGGTAGTGTTTTGGGGGAAAGGCTTACATATTCAGGATTTGCGTTCGAACAGCAGTTCGCCTCGGTCCAGTCGACTATGTCTCGGCCGAGGTGTTCTTAGGGCAACCGAGGTGTTCTTCATCCAGAAAAATGAGTAACAGATCTGATCGTCAATTGACCTTGAAAGACAAGCCTAGCAGTTCACACCAGTCTTCCCCTTCCTCTACTTCTCACGTTTCCATTCCGGTGATCCACGAGCGACACTAGAAGGACTATGATCGCATTTGTGGCTGCCCGATCGTTTCCCCGCGTTTTCTTGATGTTTCTGCCTTTGAGTGCCTTCATCTGGCGGAGGACTTGAGGAAGATGATCTCCATGGTTGGATTGGAGGATTTCAAGGATATCAAAGCGCCCGCTTATCTGGAGCCGACGATGGAGTTTGTGAGTTCGGTGACTTACGTGCCGGAGCGTCAAGGAATCAAGTACCGGCTGCTGAACAGAAACTATGCAGTTCCTATGGATCAGTTCAGGGAGATGACCTACGCAAGATAAAGGGGAAGTCAAATGGCGATATCTGTTGTGGTGGGCTGGTGATCCACATCGCCACTTCCATGGGCTTGGACTTATCAGCTTGTACACTTGTCGCGGCTGCAAATCCACTGGGAATGCAGGAGATGATCACCAGACGCATTCTAGTTCCTCGTGGCCTTGGCAGCCCTACGTTTCCGTGCCATGGGAGACGACAGATCCACAGGGCATTATGTGGTCATCTCAGTTTTTTGTTTTTGATCATCAGTATTGGTCAGCTGCTAGGTTCCTATATATGTAGGATGTTGGAGATGCAACTGATGATGATGATGAGGAGTATGATGGAGGAGCTGCTATGGAGACCGGTACTGACACCGACGGGCCTAGTGTTCCCGTTATTGACCTTGATGACAAGGCTACAGAGGATGAGAGAGCAGCACCACCACGACCACCTCAGCGTAGATCCCGCCACCGTATAGATCCCAAGGCCCTTCGACAGATTGATGAGTTGATTGATAAGATGATTGATTCCTAGGTGGCTATGACGATAGACATCTCCCAGCGCTTTGCTGATGAGCGCCGACACACTGATGGAGGGATGCATCGTATAGAGGAGAGCCAGCATTATCAGCGCCAGATGATGGAGATCTAGTTTCAGCACATGATGGACTATCCCTTCGATCCATCCCAGCATCCCTTCATTCCACATCCACCACCGCTTGCTTACGAGGATTAGAGCTTCGTGGATTTTCTTTATTTATTATGTGGTTCAGCTAGGTTCGGTGAGTATTTTGTTCCTTATACTTATATTTGACCCATTGGGACAATGTATCTCAAGTATGGGGTATTTAGATGTATTACTTGACTTATGTGTTTGGCTTGTATGACTCTTGGATATTATTGTTTATTTGGCTATATGTGCTTATCTGTCATTACAAGCATACCTACACGTTTCTGTTTGAGAAAACGTCAAAAAGCTGTTTGAAAAAAAATATTTTATGCCTCGACCGAGACGTTCATGTCCGATCGAAGATGAACACCTCGGATGGCGCCAAAACACCTCAACCGAGATGGTTCTTAACTGAAGGTTTTTTCGAAACATTTTCTACTTCTTCTCTGGATATGACCTCGATGATGATTCTGTTTGCATATTGGATTTGAAATCATTATATGCTCGAAAAATTTTATGATATGTTTAAGTTGAAAAATGCTTTGTTTGTAGTTTTAGCATGTTTAATACTTTGTTTTTATCAAAATTATGTTGGATTTGAAGGTTGACACAACATGATGAGTTCTATCACATTCTTCCTGAGATGACTAAGGCAATTCACTCTTTTCTTCTTCTTCTTCTTCTTGACCATGCTTTAGCCCCACATATACATATTTTCCTCCCTTTTCCTATCCGGGAATTTCTATGCAACTGACGAAAAGCAAAGGAAGTGAAGTTAAGACCTTGGTTGAAAGTGTTAGAAAGAAACAATTAGGTTTGGGGGCGTTGATCATGATGATGAGTAACTCGACACCATTCACATAGCCGGGTGTTCGTGTCTTGCCAAAGTCGGATTGATCGATAGTCCTAACGGGTCATGGTATGTACATCAAGGATTTGAGGCATCTCGAGAAATTGATGATTGCTGATCTCCTAGGCTTCGGTTATTGCGCACCTCTGTCCATGCATCCCAAAAAGTAAGTAAAGTAAAATAAGCAAATCTTATTGGTAGAAGATGTTGAGATTCAAAGAAAGTGAAGATAAGATCCTATTCCCGGATTCTAGCACCACATTACCCTAATTAAATCCCACCCTTACACGTTTCTTGACCTCTTTTGAAAGCCCTTCAGACCTCGAGCTTGTTGATTGACTTGGTGGTTTAAACTGGATTATACATGATTGTTTTTGATAAATATGATTTATCATGCATTCTATAATTTTATGTAAAGATGAACAACTTTCTTATATTTATAAAATGTTTTGATCATGTCTTGATTTTATTTGTCATGAAGCATTCTCTTAGGGTGATCTATGAGTGGAGCACACCACCAAAATGTTTTGAATTGTTTTTCATTGATCTTTTTGATGACTTATAATCCATTCTATCTTGTATCTAAGATTTGGATCTTCCTTGGGGACAAGCAAGGGACAAGTATGTGGTATTTTGATAGCATGTATTATAGTCTATATTTTGGGATTGGTTTGGACGTTTTATCTTCATAAATCTACATGTATGAATGTATATTCTTTGATTATATTGTTGTTTTGTATACCATTGCTGGATTCGGGGTCTACATCTAGTTTCGTTGTAATTGTAGGGAAAATGGCACGTTTTATACCGAAATGGAGCTAAGGAAACTAAGGAGTCATTGGAGCTACATTCTGGAGCATTGAGAATTTATAAGAGGATCTCAAGAAGTATGGAAATGATTTAGAAGATTGATTTTGGACCAGATTAGAGATATTCACTCTCAGCTGAGACTCACCTCAGTTAGCTACAATACCACCTTGATCGAGGTGATCTTCAGGAGTGTCTAGACCGAGGCGAAGTGATGACCGAACGTGAGATCTTTACTTTTGCCTGAGATCTTCTATTTTTGAAAATGAATATCACATATTTTTGGCTGGATTTCTGGAAAGAAGATATTTTTTTGGCTGATATATTTTGGAAGATATGGAGATATATTTAAAGGAAATTATCTTTTTAAGATATTTTATCTTTGTAAGATAATTATCCTATTTAAATGGTTGGATTTACTGCAATTCAGCATTCCTTGGATCATCTCCGGATCACGCATTATGTGAAGGAAGTTTTGAAGGTTGAAGTTCAAGGAAGGAAGGAATCTAGTTGAAGTTGTCCTTGAAGGAAGTTTGTAAGATTTTCTTAGTTGGTTTGGTTTTGTTGTCTTTTCTGATTTGTGATTAAGGAACGCTGATTGTTTGTTTGTTTGGTTAAGTTATTGAAACCTTTGAGTTAAGGTTTTCTTGTTTGAATATTGATTCCTTTCTCATATATTTGATTATTGTTATCATGATGATTGTTGGCTAAGTTCTTTATGCGATTCTAGGGTGATTGGCTGAAGGTTGTGGGAAAGACGATCAAAGAATTAGCCTTTATCCCAGTGGACCTTGAAAGCTCGAGCCTTTACCTTAACCGGCGAACACCTCGGTCAGTCATAGAACATCTCGGCTGGGATGGGATATAACTGAACGAGGCGAGCCCTTTCCTCATCCTTATCTGAGTTGAGGTTTCAATTTTCCAAATCCTATCCTTGTTATACCTTTCCTGGTTCAACGCAAGCCTAGGATGAGACTTACCCGGTGATTCCTTTGTTTGTTTACCCAAGATCATGAGTGTAGGTAATAAATGTATATCCTTTATTGGAGTTTGAGTGTGCCTTCATCCCATCTTTGAGAGTTAGCCTTAGACTTACCCGGTAAAGGTTGATTCTATCCCCTTGGGTGGTGTGTTGGTTTGAGATTATAGTTCCTTTTCTTAGTACCTTGAGACTTACCCGGTGAGAGGATCTTTGGGTTTGGGATAGTGAGTAGGAAAACTTACCCAGTGATCTATTCCCGCCTTAGAAACACCTTCCCTCAGCAAACCTTAGCTTTTTCCACGTTATCTTTTAAGATCTTGAGTCGGAACCACAACCGGACGCTTTAATCACTAAAATCGCATTCTCTTTATCTAACTTTTATATTGCTTTGTTGTGTGTTTATTATTGACAACCTGAATTAGTAATCTTTGTTTCACCATAGTCCCTATTACAATTGATCCGTACACTATGGGTTCTCTATTTGCAATTATTTTTGGTATAAATATTAAAGCTTGCACACACCTTTTGGAGCAAACAATAGAGTACGTAAGTACAATAATAGGAAAGAGATTGTAAGTACCCCCCACCCCATAGTTAACCTTCATATTGTCCCTAATGTGTGAAGTTAAGCACAAGATGGAGACAGATACTTACAATGTAAAATGGAGTGGAATCTCAATCCTCAACTGGCGGTGGTCGTGGTGGGTATGTATACCTATGAGCTCCATGGTCATAGAAGGCACCAAAGGTATGGTAGTACATGTCTCTCATCTGTCCATCATAGGAGGAGTGCCGTGCATCTGTCATTTGACGGTACTCAGTGAACTAGGTGTCCAACGCCTTGTAGTCGGTGTGAAGGGCCTGATAATCACTATGAAGGCCTTGGTAGTCAGGGTGCAAACCCCGAATACTAGCAACCAATCCTCCAATCTGTTGTTGGAGTCCAGATCCACTACGTCCGTGTCGTCTCCCACGGCTGGGTGCGTGAGAAAAGGAATGTCGTGTAGCCGGTATCTCATCCTCGGTCTCCTCCTCACCTCCACCGGTCCTGTTAGGTCCAGCGTCATGTGTATCTGTGTCCATAGTATCTATAGCATGGCTGATGTATGTGTCGCTCTCAAACTCTAGCATAGAAGGATGGTATGCTGCATCTCCCTCATCATAATCATCCTCCTCCTCCTAATCCTCATCCTCATCATAATACAGAATTGGAGGGGCTGCCCCGTCAAAATAGTTCTCAAACGTCTCCTTCCAGTTGCTTATATTCCTAATAGTATACACGGATTTCCACACTATCTCCGTTGGCTTCTTCGCCCATGGCATGCCCACATATAGAGTGCCCATACCTCTAGGAATCAAAACCTGTCTAGCAACCAATTTCTGCGAACCAAGGGGGGGTTCAATCTCAGCTAAAGTACAATCCGAGAAGTTCAACTCCAATGCCTTTTCCACATGAGTGACAAGGCCTCCAGCGCATATGTCTCCTTTTTTCTTGTTGGCTATCTTCCCAAGATAGTCAACCAGCATAATGGTTATGTCTGGGATGATACTTGTGGTCATGCGGTAGAGGATGTAGAGCTCATCCACCTTGGTCTTTTGTAGTGTCTCTGTTCATGCAAACAAAGACTTAGTGAGGATCCAGTGAGCTATCTTGAGGACAAGTTATACATGCTCTTCTCCTTACAGTTCCGCGGTCTCCATCTGTCATTTCCGGCCTCTCTTATTGAGATGATTTCCCAGAAAGCACTAGCCCTTACTCATCTCGGGAATATCCCTCCAAAAGATGATGGAAAGCCAAACAAGTCTCCAAACGCAGGGATGGACATCTCATGAACCTTATCCATAAGCCGAAAGGAAACTTTCCTATCTCTAGGATCATGCTCGAACGTGCTAAGTAACTCTAGGGTGATCTTAGCATAAGCATCCTCTCTAATAAGCTGAAACTGATTCAGCCCTGTTCTCTCCAACATCCAATCAATATCCTCTCTCATAAACAATGCATCTAAGTCATCCAACACAACATAGCGAGGAGAGATAATAGGTCAAGCCACAAGGCGTTCATCCCTCTTCTTATGCTTGGAAGTGGGAGGAGAAAGGTTTGGTCATGCTAGGGGAGGTGGTTGTGGTGGTGGAGGGACCCTAGAAGAAGATCATTTCTTCTTGGTTAGGTTCCTAGTGGTTGTTCTTACGGCTTCCATTTTCAGAACAAAAAAACCGGGTTGTTCTTCCCAAAAAACGGCCGATTTTTCTTGCTAGGGTCGATTTTTTCTTTGATTTCAACCAAACTCACAAAACTCTAACCAAAGCAACACCTCAAACAGCTTCCTAGGGTTGTTTCTAAGGAAAACCCCTCAACAAACACAACAATCCAACAACTTTAAAGTACGAATCAAGATCGAGCGAAAAACTAGGTTTTGGATGGAAAAACTTGATTTCAGGACGATTGAGCAGTTTGCCACGTTTGTTGTTGCTTGATCCTTCTTTGTCGTTGCAAGGGCTTTAATTTAGACTCTAGAATCGTGAACAATGGTTACCAAATGAGGAGATTAGAGGAGGGGCGTTTCGGCCTTGAGGAGGTGTAAGTGCTCGGAAATTTGGTAAGTGTGGAATGAGGAAGAAGAGTGGTGAAGGCTTTATATAGTCTGGCCATTATCAAAGAAAATCGGCAGATTTTCTAGCCCGATTTTTCCATCCGTTCGATTTATTTCCCTTGTTGCTCTCTATAAACGAAAATCGACCGATTTTTCTATGGTGAGTCGATTTTTCAGTCGATTTTTCTCTTTGTTGTCAAAAATCGACTTGCTTTGAAGCCTTCATACCCCTCAATCGATCGATTTACTTATGGTAAGTTGATTTGTTGTCCTTTTCTCCTTGGAAAACAAATCTAAGCACACTTGCATCAACGTTTTCCACCAATACTTCAAGATTGTACGTAGTTCCTGCGATCTATGACACAAACAAACCGAGAGAGCATCGAGGAAAACAAAAACAAAGCAAAAAACAAACAACTAAGCTAACTATCCTATGTTACACTAAAGCAAAACGAAAGAAAAAGGCTAGACCTACCATGGGTTGCCTCCCAAGAAGCGCTTCGTTTAAAGTCTTTAGCTAGACGTTTCTCTTTTGATGATCAATGGAGAAGAATAGGAGCAATCTCCTCAACCGGAGCTTCTGGTGTGTACTTCTTCAATCGTTGTCCGTTTACTTTGAAACTTCCACACTTTTCACCCCATACTTCAACTGGAAAGAGTAGAAGTCTCTAGTTGAATAGAAGAACGAGATCTCCTTCCTTTAAGTCCTTTGGAATGATATGCTTACCGTGCCACTTCTTCGTTCTTTCCTTGTAGAACCTTGCGTTCTCGTACGCATTCAGGCGGATGATAGCGCGATTTATGACTTAGTTTTAGGTAATCATTTAGATAGATTTCTCACTCATTCATGCATGGTTTAGCACTAGTTCATGACGTTTTGCACTCAATTCATGTATTTTGCCGAGATAGACGTCTACACGGACTTGTGCGTGTTTTATAGGTATTTCGGGAAATTTAGGAGCAAAATGATACGTTTGAGGATCGTTCATCTAGATGACACACCCTCGGACTCATTAGGACACAAGCTAAAGGCTATGGAGGACTCATGGAGCCTTGCCAACACTTGCCATGCACCAAACCACAACTTAATGATCCAAGGCGAAGTTTTTGCACAAAATCACGGTTCTCTGACACTCCACGGCCGTGTAATCAACCGTGGATTTTGCCAGATTCTTGTGATAGCTGTGCCACGACTCTCATGGCCAGCTCATGCAAGTTTGTTATAAAAGTGGTCCTTCATGGGCTGTGAGAGGCAGCTTGGAGCAGCTCATCCACTATCCATTTTCTCTCTAACAAAAATATTCTCTCAACAAGAAGTTTTTCTAGGAAGGAAAGTGTCAAAGAGAAGAAGAAGAGCTCCATTGAAGAGGAGGAGAAGAAGTCACACCATTGCCACACCTTGATAGATTTTTGTAGTGAAGAATTCCGGATTTTATTTCTAAGAGTTGTATGAATCATTGAACCTTCCTTTGGAAGGATTGTAAGTTGCTCTAATTCTATTTTCAGCTTGATTTGTTTTAAGTTCACTAGTTCATCTCTTTTCCTTCATCATTTGCAATGGATGTTATGATTTTATGTTTGTTTGTTTCGATTTCTATTATGAACGTTGTAGGCTAAATTGATGTGGTTCTATGGTAAGGAAAGGATGGTTATGGCTAGGGCTATGATAGGACGGACTTAGATTACCTTTGGATGACTTGTGTGTATGAACATAGCTGTTGTTAGAAATCACGGGTAGTTCTTGTCTGACCACGGCCGTGGTTTAGGTAGAACAAACCGTGATTTTCCCTGGTTCGAAGGATCTTGTCTTAGATCTATAAAATGTTGAAATCCTAGGTGTTTGTTGAGTTTAATCTATCCTAGGGTAACCTAGTGTTAGTAACTAATTGTTAGGAGAGACTTACCCGGTAATCCTTGCTCTTAGATCCTAAAGATAACAAACCTTAGGTAGTGGTGAGCCTAATAAGCCGCCATTGGATTAGATGTGCTAGGATAGTTGTTTAGGACTTTCCTTTCCAAGACTTACCCGGTAAGGATAGGTTAGACCCCTAATTAACAATCCGGTTTGTGTAGAATTCCTATCCTTAGGTTCTTAGAGACTTACCCGGTAATGAGACCTTAGGAGTGGACTAGTTGGACCATGAGACCTACCCGGTAATTGATCCCAATTTAGAAACACTTAATCCCAAAATATCATAGTTAATCCAAGGAATGAATAGATAACTTGAGTCCTATGCCATAACCGGAACTTCCAACCCCTAGAATCCGTCTTTTCTTTCCTTGATCATTATCTTGTTTAGCTTGTTTATTTGTGTTGATTCTTAGTTTAGTTTGATTGTTTACTTTGCATGAATTGTGATCTTCGATTGATCACCAAAAACCAACCAAAAATATTTGAGATTTTCTTTTCTTTATTTCTTTCTTTTCTTTCAACCTAGATCTTTACTAAACTCAATCACAATTCGAATCAATTTCACCTTAGTCTTTGTGTTCGACCTCGGAATACTATCCCTTCTACAAACGTCCCGTACACTGCGGGTGTCGCTAGGTAGTTAGGATTTAGTTCGAGTTATAAATTTAAAACCCATTTGCGCATCACGATCTTAGCGTAACAAGTTTTTGGCGCCGTTGCCGGGGACTAGATCTAGTTTGAGTCTATTTTGTGATTGTTTCTAGTATAGATCTTTCTTGTTGCTTTTGATCTCTTTTTGGTTTGTGTCTTTGCTTTTCAGGACATCTATTACTCTTTAGGTGTATGCGAAGATCTCGTGGCAAGGATTTAGCTCCATTCGATCCCGAACCGGAGAAAACCCTTCGATCTAGATCCAAGAGCATCCGAAAAGAGAAAGAGATGGCCGGAAGAAACCTCCAAGCTGAGTTGGATGAAGCCTTAGAACAAATAAGGCTAAGAGATGAAGTCTTGGAGGAAGAAAGGAGACTTGCCAATGAGAGACAAGAGGAAACTAGGAGGGAGATTGAGGAGATTAGGCAAGCCCTTGTTCAAGGAGAACTTAATCGCCGACAACCTCCACCTCCTCCACCACAACCGCAGCCGGCGGATAATGTTAGGGTTGTGCCCATTGCCATTGAAGAGCCACAAACCCTAGGGAGACGTATGGATCTGGCAACAAGAGCACACCGACCGGGTGTGAACTTAGGAGATCCCGCAGCCCACAACTATGAGCTCCGCCCTCAAGTTCTACAAATGATCCGGCATAATCAATTTGGAGGGATGGAAGGAGAGTCTCCTCATCAACATTTGATGAATTATGAGATCTTGATGGAGACTCTTAGGCCGCCAAGATTGGAGAGCAACAACCATAAGCTTAGGGCTTTTTCCTTCTCTCTTAAGGCTAAAGCCTTAGCTTGGTATCAATCTATTCTACAAGGGCGAGTTGGTACTTGGGAGGAGATGACAACCGAGTTTTTGACTAAGTTCTTCCCACCTTCCAAGACTACCGAGTTAAGAGGGAAGATCAATGCCTTCGTGATGAAGGATAGAGAGAGTTTATTCATGTCTTGGGAGAGGTTCAAAGATCTTCTCCTTGATTGTCCACACCATGGCATACCGAAAATTGAGCTATTGGAGATCTACTTCAAAGGACTTGATGAAGATAGCCAATTCAAGCTCCAATCTCTTTCCGGTGGGACATTTATGGAGAAGCATGTGGATGAAGCTTGGGAGTTTGTGGAGAAGCAAGCTCTAGTGATTGAGAAATACTCCCATAGGAAGAGTGAAGGAAGAAAGGCGGGAGCATATGAGGTGAGTGAAGTCACCATGAGCAATTTCAAGCTTGACGCCATCAACAACGAGTTGAAGTCCTTGAGTGAGTTGTGTGCTACAACTTTGAAGAACCAAGCAACTCCTCAAGTGTTTCCACAAGCCAACTTGTCTTCCAAGGAGGAGGATTTAAATTACATGGGAAAGGGCAACTTCAACAATTACCAAGGCCCAAGGAGTTTTAACAACAACCGGCAATTCAACAATTACCGGCCCAACCACAACCATCCCGGATTTTCTTACTCTAACCCGGATGGAGCCTTGAACCCTTCCTCCTCCACGAGCACAACACCACCATCAAGAGCTTCACAAGAACCTCCACCCGGATTTACTCAACCTCCAAAGGATAGAACCGAAATAATGTTTGAGCAATTGCTTGGAAGGTTGAGTGGTCTTGAGAGCACGGTGACTTCAATTTCTAAGGCTCAAAAAGTTTTGGAAGCACAAGTGTTCCAAAAGGTGGGTGAAGCCCATAGAGATCCGGGAAAGCTTCCCGGAAGGACCGAAGACAACCCAAGAGGCCAAGTGTGGCTATTACAACAAGGAGTGGTTGAGTATGAGAGATCCTTTGCCCAAGGATAATGCTAAGGGAAAGCAAGTAGTGGTAGAAGAGGGAATGTTGCAAGAGGATGGAGATAAGAGCAAGGATGTAGAGCCAACCTATGTGGCACCGCCTCCATACAAGCCACCACTACCGTTCCCACAGTCAAGAGCAAGAGCTCGTTTGGACAATCACTTTGGTAAGTTCCTTGAACTAATGTACAAATTACATATTAACATTCCGTTCATGGATGCTATTTTAGGAATGCCGGCATATGGCAAATTTTTGAAGGAAATACTCTCCAACAAAAAGAAGTTGGAGGAGTATGGGGAGATAAGAATGACCAAGAGATCCTCGGAATTGATCCAAACAATGAAGGAGGAGATGCCTCCCAAGCTAAGAGATCCGGGCTCTTTTTGTGTCCCAATTGGAGTGGGAGATGTGAAGTACGAAGCCCTTTGTGATCTTGGAGCGAGTGTAAGCATCATACCGCTTGCACTTTGCAACAAAGTCGGGCTAGGAGAGCCGAAACCGGTCAAGATGACCCTCTATATGGCGGATCGTTCTATCACTCATCCGGTTGTGATCTTAGAGGACATCCCGGTGCAACTAGGAGGATTCTATGTGCCAATTGATTTTGTGGTCTTGGACATTCCGGCGGATTATCCGGTTCCCAACATCTTAGGAAGACCCTTCCTAGCCACCTCCGGATGCCTAGTGGATTGCAAGAATGGAACTCTCGCCTTCAACATTGGAGAAGAGAACATCAAGTTCAAGTTCTCCACAATGACGAAGGGGCCAGCCCTTGATGAGGATCTCTTCAACATAGTCGAGCAAGAGGAATCTAGGGAAGTTGTGAGCTCGATCTTGATCAAGGATCCCTTGGAGAAGGTTCTTACCTTAAGTATGATGGAGGAAGGTGTTGAGGAGGCTTGCAATGAAGAGATCAAGGCCTTGGAAGCATTGGAAGAGGAGCCAAGAGTTGGATTTGAAAGCCACGAAGAGGTGTTGAACAGCTGCAAGTTCCACGGTCGAGATTTAAGTTCCACGGCCGTCAAACTTTCTGGACAACTCCGGGAAGCAAGCTTAGCAAGAACCACGGTCGTGGAAGTTGAACAAACCATGATTCCAGCCGTGGTTTTCCCTGGACAAGTCCTTGATGATGGTCAAGCTTTTAGGAGCCATGAGGAGTCTTCATTTGCTTTGGGTTCATCTCATCCAACCTTATTTGGATCATCTTCAACCGATAAAGGTCCTCCTCAACTTGAACTCAAACCCCTCCCCTCTCATTTAAAGTATGCATTTCTTGGTGAAAACTCTACATATCCTGTGATTGTTAATGCATGCTTGAGTGATGATGAACTTGCTAAGTTGTTGCATGAACTAAGATTGCATAGGAAAGCCATTGGCTATACTATTGATGATTTGGTTGGCATTAAGCCTTCTTTGTGCATGCATAAGATAATGATGGAAGATAACCACAAACCCTCTATTGAACATCAAAGGAGATTGAATCCTATAATGAAAGAGGTAGTCAAAAAGGAAATCATTAAGTTGCTAGATGCGGGAATTATCTACCCTATCTCGGATAGTAAGTGGGTTAGTCCCGTTCATGTAGTTCCTAAGAAGGGTGGGATGACCGTAGTAACTAATGAGAACAATGAACTAATCCCGACTAGGACGGTTACGGGGTGGAGGATGTGCATTGATTATAGGAAATTGAACATGGCCTCTAGGAAAGATCACTTCCCTCTCCCCTTCATTGACCAAATGCTAGAAAGGTTAGCTCAACACTCTCATTTTTGTTATCTAGATGGCTATAGTGGATTCTTCCAAATCCCTATCCACCCCGATGACCAAGAGAAAACAACCTTTACATGTCCATGGGGTACCTTTGCATATAGGAGAATGCCATTTGGGTTGTGTAATGCACCCGCCACCTTCCAAAGGTGTATGATGGCTATCTTTTCGGAATACATAGAAAATATCATGGAAGTGTTTATGGATGATTTCTCTGTTTATGGTTCTTCCTTTGATAATTGCTTGGCTAACTTGTGATTGGTATTGCAAAGATGTGAGGAGACAAATCTTGTCTTGAATTGGGAAAAGTGCCACTTCATGGTAAGTGAAGGCATTGTGTTAGGACACTTGGTGTCTAACCGTGGCATTGAGGTTGATAGGGCCAAAATTGAAACGATAGAGAAGTTGCCACCACATACCTCGGTGAAGGGGGTAAGGAGTTTCTTAGGGCATGCCGGTTTTTACCGGAGGTTTATCCAAGATTTCTCTAAAATTTCTAAGCCTCTCACTAACCTACTAATGAAGGATGTTGATTTTGTCTTTTCCAAGGATTGTCTTGAGGCTTTTTGTAGGTTGAAGAACGCCTTGATCTCCGCACCTATCATGCAACCTCCGGATTGGAGTCTACCATTTGAGATCATGTGCGATGCAAGCGATGTAGCCGTTGGAGCTGTTTTGGGGCAAAGGAAAGAAGGGCGCACTCATGCTATTTATTATGCTAGCAAGACGCTAGATGATGCCCAACTCAATTATGCTACCACCGAGAAGGAGTTGTTGGCGGTGGTGTATGCATTTGAGAAGTTCCGCTCATACCTTGTTGGAGCGAAGGTCATAGTTTATACGGATCATGCTGCGATCCGTTATCTACTTATCAAGAAGGATGCCAAACCAAGGTTGATTCGGTGGATCCTTCTTCTTCAAGAGTTTGATTTGGAAATACGAGATAAGAAGGGATCCGAGAACTCCGTTCCCGCAAAAATATACAAAACAACAATATATCAAAGAATATACATTTATACATGCAGATTTATGAAGATAAAACGTCCAAACCAATTCCAAAATATAGACTATTATACATGCTATCAAAATAACCCATACTTGTCCCTTGCTTGTCCCCAAGCAAGATCCAAATCTTAGATACAAGATAGAATGGATTATTAGTCATCAAAAAGATCAATGAAAAACATTTGAAAACATTTTGGTGGTGTGCTCCACTCATAGATCACACTAAGAGAATGCTTCATGGCAAATAAAATCAAGACATGATCAAAATATTTTATGAATATAAGAAAGTTTTTCATCTTTGCATAAAATCATAGAATGCATAATAAATTATATTTATCGAAATCAATCATGTATAATTCAGTTTAATCCACCAAGTCAATCAACAAGATCGAGGTCAAAAGGGCTTCCAAAAGAGGTCAAGAAACGTGTATGGGTGGGATGTATATAGGGTATGTGGTGCTAGAATCTGGGAATAGGATCTTCCTTCACTTTCTTTGAATCTCAACATCTTCCACCAATAAGCTTTGCTTATTTTTTACTTTACTTTACTTTTTGGGAACATGGACAGAGGTGCACATTAACCGAAGCCTAGGAGATCAGCAATCATCAATTTCTCGAGATGCCTCAAACCCTTGATGCACATACCATGATTCGTTAGGACTATCGATCAATCCGACTTTGGCAAGACACAAACACCCGGCTATGTGAATGGCGCCGATTTACTCATCATCAAGTTGAACGCCCCAAACCTAATTGTTTCTTTCTAACACTTTCAATCAAGATCTCAACTTCACTTTCACTTGCTTTTCTTCACTTGCATCCAAATTCCCGGATAGGTAAAGGGACGCAAATATGTATATGAGGGGATAAAGCATGGTCAAGAAGAAGAAGAGAAGAGAATGAATTGCCTTAGTCATCCCAGGAAGAATGTGATAAAACTCATCATGTGGTATCAACCTTCAAATCCAACATAATTTTGATAAAAACAAAGTATTAAACATGCTACAACTTCAAACAAAGCATTTTGCAACTTAAACATATCATAAAACCTTTCGAGCATATTAAGATTTCAAAACCAATCTGCAAACAGAATCATCATCGAGGTCATATCTAGAGAAGAAGCACAAAACGTTTCGAAAAACCATTCAGTTAAGAACCATCTCGGTCGAGGTGTTCTGGCGTCATCCGAAGTGTTCATCCTCGATCGGCCATGAACGTCTTTGTCGAGGCATAAAAAAAATTTCAAACTAGTTTTTGACGTTTTTCTCAAACAGAAACATGTATATATGCATGTAATGACAGATAAGCACATAAAGCCAAATAAGCAATAATATCCATAAGAGTCATACAAGCCAAGTAGCATATAGGTCACATAAATACATTCAAATACCCCACACTTGGGACACATTGTCCCAATCGGTCAAATTTAAGTCTAAAATCAGAATACTCACCGGACCTAACTGAACTGCATAATAAATCAAAAAAATCCAAGAAGCTTTATTCCTCGTCAGTTGGCTGTGCTGGATGCGGAATGTAGGGATACTGGGTCGGATCGAAAGGATAACCCATCATCTGCTGGAACTGGATCTCCATCATCTGGCGTTGGTAATGCCGGCTTTCCTCTATATGATGCATCCATCCATAAGTGTGTCGGCGCTCATCCGCAAAGCGCTAGGAGATATCAACTTTCATAGCCGTGTAGGAATCAATCATCTTATCAGTCAGCTCATCAATTCGTCGGTGGGCCTCGGGATCTCTACGGCGGCGGGATCTGTGTTGAGGTGGTGGTGGTGGTGTTGCTGCTCTCTCATCCTCCTTCGCCTCGTCATCAAGGTCAACAACGGGAACACTAGGGCCACCGGTGCCAGTACCGGTCTCCATGGCCGCTCCTCCATCATATCCCCCATCATCATCATTATCATCATCATCATCATCATCATCATCGTCAGTTGCATCTCCAGCATCCTACATATATGGGAACCAAGCAGCAGACCAATACTGATAATCAAACACAGAAAACTGAGATGACCACATAATGCCATGTGGAGTTGTCATCTCCCATGGCATGGCAACGTAGGGTGTGAGAAGGCCACGAGGAACTAGAATACGGTGGGCGATCATCTCCTGTAGTCCCAGCGGCTTCGCAGCCGCAACAAGTGTACAACTAGATAAGTCCAAGTCCATAGAAGTGGAGATGTGGGTCACCAACCCACCACAAAAGATATCGCCCTTCGACTTCCCCTTAATCTTGTGTAGATCATCTGCCAGCATGGCAGCAAAGTCTGGCACTCCTCCGGTCACCATACAGAATAAACTCAGAAGCTCCCCTGGACGAACCATCCGGGACGTCTCAATATGCGCCAGAACAGTTTCACTGAAGATCCTGTGAGCAAGGCGGAAAGCAAGATGGAAAATAATACGGTCTCCGGAATCTCCGGACCGCCACCTGTCACTATGGTCCGTCACGTGGGCTATCTCGCGCCAGAAACTCCGAGCAACCGCTTGGGAAGGAAAATTTGTCACTGTAGGTGTAGAGAAGCCGAAAACTCCCTGAACTGATCCATAGGAACTGCGTAGTTCCTGTTCAGCAGCCGGTACTTGATTCCTTGACGCTCCGGCACGTCAGTCACCGAACTCAATGTCGGCTCCAGATAAGCTGGCACTCTAATATCCATGAACTCCTACAAACCAACCATGGAGATAATCTTCTTCAAGTCCTCCATCACATGGAGGCACTCGAAGGAATAAAATTGAAGAAAACCCGAGATGTCTCTCAGTCAAGCTCCGTCATCTCAATTTCTCGAACTCCTGTCCTTCTAGTGTAGCTCCTGAGTTGTAATCCTTCGTTATAGAGTACCTGGTTCCTGTCTAGAGGACGCAAAAACAAAACAAGGCAAACTATCTAAAACTAAGCTAGAAAAGGGAAAAGAATGTAATACCTTGGGTTGCCTCCCAAGAAGCGCTTGGTTTAAGGTCGCTAGCTGGACCATACCTCATCGTCAAACATGCTGGAAGGTGTCCTCACCCCATACTTCATCTTCATCATGGGGTGAAACAAATGATTCCATCCAATATTCCAACAAATGCAAGTGCTCATCGGGAAATGAATCGTCAATGGGTAGGTCATCCTTCTCGAGTGAGGTGGGAGGCAACCGGCTGAGGTGATTTGCAACAGAATTCTTGGATCCTTTCTTATCGCGAATCTCTAGGTCAAACTCTTGAAGCAAGAGAATCCAACGAATAAGGCGCGGTTTTGCATCTTTCTTAGCAAACAAGTAACGAATAGCTGCATAGTCAGTGTAAACAATAACTTTCGCTCCCACTAAGTAAGAGCGAAACTTCTCAAAAGCATAAACAACTACCAAAATCTCCTTTTCGCTGGTTTCGTAGTTCAATTGAGCTTCATCTAGCGTCTTGCTAGCATAGTAAATGACGTTGGTCCAGCCATCCTTCTTTTTTCCAAGTACCGCTCCTACGGCCACATAACTAGCATAACACATAATTTCAAAGGGCAAGGTCCAATCGGGAGGTTGAATGATGGGAGCGGTAATCAACGCTTCCATTATCCTGTAAAAAGCATCAAGGCATTCTTGCGAAAGCTCAAAAACAGCATTCTTACTCAAAAGATTAGTGAGCGGTTTAGAGATTTTGGAGAAATCCTTGATGAACCTCTTGTAGAAACCTACATCCCCGAGAAAACTCCGCAGACCCTTAACAGAACAAGGGGGAGGAAGTTTCTCAATAGTCTCGATCTTATCTCGATCAACCTCAATAACTCGGTTGGAAAAGAGGTGTCCTAGAACAATCACATCGCTAACCATAAAATGACACTTCTCCCAATTCAAAACAAGATTAGTGTCTTCACAACGTTGTAGCACTAGAGAAAGGTTAGCCAAACAGTTATCAATAGAGGAACCATATACCGAAAAGTCATCCATGAATACCTCCATGATCTCCTCTATATACTCGGAAAAGATAGCCATCATACAATGTTGAAAAGTAGCAGGTGCGTTACAAAATCCGAATGGCATCCTCCGATAAGCGAATGTCCCCCATGGACAAGTGAAAGTGGTCTTCTCTTGATCATCCGGATGGATAGGAATCTGAAAGAAGCCACTATAACCATCTAAATAGCAAAATGGAAGTGTTCAGCTAACAATTCAAGCATTTGGTCGATAATGGGAAGTAGGAAATGGTCCTTTCGAGTGGCCACGTTCAGCTTCCTATAATCAATGCACATCCTCCAGTCCGTAACGGTCCTAGTTGGAATCAACTCGTTGTTCTTGTTTGTTACAACGGTCATCCCTCCTTTCTTGGGAACTACATGCACCGGGCTCACCCACTTTTGATCCGATATGGAAAAAAATATGATACCTGAATCCAACAACTTAAGAATCTCCTTCTTCACAACCTCTTTCATGATCGGATTTAACCGTCTTTGAGATTCCCGTGAAGTCTTATGATCATCCTCCAATAGTATCTTATCCATACAACAAGAAGGCTTAATACCAACAAGATCATCAATAGTATAACCGAAAGCCCTTCTACAAGATGGAGGGAAGGGTTGTCACTGCCACACAATGGGGATATCAATAAAACATAGGTCGGTAATAATCGACATCATATGCGATTATATCAAGGATATAACTCACGCACCACTAATGCAAACACCCAATATAAGGATGGTAGCTAAGTAAGTCCTACGGACTTACTCAACCTCGTATAACCTCAACCACGATCAACCTCTAAAATTGAGAGGGACACTGCCTAATAACAAGGCATAGAGATATATCAATCTCCTATCAATCAAAAGGGTCACACCTAGACCCAAGCGATCCATAGGATCATCCTCAACCTAAGCCTCATAACCTACTAATCCTTAAAGCCATACAAGGCATAACATGATCATAACATCATCATCACAATCTCATCTATACCTAGCATGATACTACACAATCATACTAGGAAAGGAAGGGACAACTTCATCCTTAGGCAAGCCCATAAGCAAGACACATTTGCAGAACAAGAGCAAAGCAAGGCTGGAATGCAGGGAGTCACAGGGGCGGCCCTGGGTAGCGAAGGGGTTGTGACTGGCCGGCCCTGGGGCGGCCCTGGGTATCGCAGGGGCTGTGACTGGCAGGACCTGGGGCGGCCCTGGAGTGGTTCAGGCTGGTGTGCAGAATGCACACTTTCAGCTCCTCTTCACTTCTTCACTCGAACCTCTTCACACCTTCTTCATCCAGCAGCCCCACACATACATATGCATACATCAAGAGAAGATTGAAAGAAGCTAAGATGGCCGATCAAGACAATCGCGATCTTGAAGCCAAATTGAAGGAGGCATTGGAACAACTACACATCAATAGAGAAGAACTACA
The DNA here is from genome assembly GCA_033239125.1 of Fagopyrum homotropicum. Lineage (NCBI taxonomy): Eukaryota > Viridiplantae > Streptophyta > Magnoliopsida > Caryophyllales > Polygonaceae > Fagopyrum > Fagopyrum homotropicum. Next base: position 93,723,439 of record BSWB01000002.1, on the reverse strand, counting down.
GCGAGAGAGAGAAGAGACTCGCTCAAGAACTGAAGTAATTGAAGCAGATATGGCCGCTCTAAGGGCTCAGTTTCTGCCTCGACCGATACCAGATCCTCGACCGAGGCAAGACCCAACCCCAGTTGCACCGGACGAGATACACCTACCACCTCGGATGCCTATCCGAGATGTTCTTTTTGTTGTTGCTCCACGAACCCTAGGTCAGAGAATGGACCCCGATCAACAAGTGAGGCGTCTAGGAGTCAACTTAGGAGATCCAGCTGAGAATGATTATGAACTTCGACCGCAAGTTCTAACCATGATTCTACAATGTCAATTTGGAGGTTTGGAGAGAGAGTATCCACACCAATATTTGCAAAACTATGAGATTCTGATGGAGACTTTAATGCCATCAAGAGTGGAGAATAATAGCTACAAGTTGAGACCTTTCTATATCTCTTTGAAAGACAAGGCGCTTGCTTGGTATCAAGCTCTTCCGGCTGGAAAAATCAACACTTGGGAAGAGATGACGACGAAGTTTCTTACTAAGATCTTTCCCCCTTCTAACACCGCTGAATTGAGGGGAAAGATCAATGATTTTATTATGAAGGAGAAAGAGAGTTTGTCCAAGTCATGGGAGAGATTCAAGGATCTTTTGTTGGATTTCCCACATCATGGGATTCCAAAGATCGAGCTGCTGGAAATTCACTTCAAGGGTTTGGATTGAGATACTCAATTCAAACTCCAATTACTTTCCGCCGGCACCTTCATAGATATGCCGATATATGAAGCTTGGGATTTCATTGAAAAGCAAGCTTTGCACATGGAAAAGTACTCCCATCAACGAGTTGAAGATGGAGCAAGGAGAGTTAGCTTCCAACACACATCATCCAATAGAGCTCAACTCACCTCGCTTAGCAATGAAGTGAAACTATTGAAGGAGCTTTTAGTAGCTCAAACAAAGAAGGAGCAAGACGGTGGCTACCAAGGAAGAAACAACTATCAAGGGCTGCGGAACAACAATTACAACAACAACAACAACAGCAACTCCAACAACAAAAATTGGAGATCTAATCAACAAAATTCCGGTAACCCCTATTCTCATGCTGAAAATGGTTTTAATGCCCCCTCTTTCTCTTCTACTCCATTGAGAAGCCAAGAGCCTGCACCAAGTTCGTCCCAACCACCAAAGAAAGATGTTGTGTTGGAGGCAATTTTGATCAAGCTCAACGCTATGGAGACGTCTATGAATTCATCTTCGAAGGCACAAAAAGTCTTAGAGAAACAATTCTTCAACAAGGCGAATGAAGCGCCAAGAGATCCAGGGAAGCTCCCAGCAAGGACAGAGAGCAACCCTAAAAGACAGATCATGGCAATTACAACGTGCAGTGGATTTAAGACTGCAGATCTAGTACCTCGGTAGAGCCACGACCAGATGAACATCTCTGTCGAGGTGCCAACCGAGATGGAGCCCTAGAAAGCGAAAGATAAATCTGAAGTTTATGTTCCACGTCCTGCTTATAAACCATTACTTCCATTCCCTCAGTCAAGGGCGATGGCACATCTAGACAAACACTTTGGTAAGTTTCTAGAACTTATGAATAAAATACATATTAACATCCCTTTCATTGATGTCATTCTAGGGATGCCCGCCTATGGGAAGTTTCTAAATGAGAGTCTATCAAGGAAAAGGATACTGGAGGATTTTGGTGAAGTAAGGATGACATCTAGGTCTTCGGAGCTCATTCAAATCATGAAGGAGAAGATGCCACCTAAATTGAGAGATCCCGGTTCAATTTGGATTCCCATTGAAGTTGGGGATGTAACCTATGATGCATTATGTGATCTAGGAGCAAGCGTGAGCATCATCCCGTTGGAGCTTTGTGAGAAAGTCGGACTTGGAGAGCCCAAGCCCGTTAAGATGACGTTATACATGGCAGATCGCTCCATTACCCGTCCTGTGGGTATTTTCAAAGACGTTCCCATCAAGTTAGGTAATTTCTACATACTTATAGACGTTGTTGTGCTTGATATTCCTGTAGATTATCCCATCCCTATCATTCTCGGGAGACCATTTCTAGGAACTTCGGGTTGCAACGTGGACTGTAAGAACGCCAAGTTGAAATTCAACATTGGTGGAGATCATGTGGAGTTTGCATTGTTTTCTTCAATGAAGGGAGAGTCGCTGGAGGATGACATCTTCAACATCTATGAAGAAGAAGAATCTAGAGAATTGGTGAGCTCTATCCTTATTAAAGATCCTCTTGAAAAAGTTCTTAGTTTTAGTTTACTAGAGGAAGGTATAAATGTCTCTTATGATGCAGATTGTACGAAGCTTGAAAGCATTGGAAGCAGATCAGGAGCTAGATTTGATAAATTGATTCAAGAGAAGGAAAGCACGAAGGTTTCGGTTCCAGTTCCAGTACCTCGACCGAGGCACTTTTTGGAGCAAGCGAGGTGTTCTTATCTGAAGCACATTTCGGTCAACCACCTCGGAACAATACCGAGGTTGCAAGCGAGATGATGTCGACTGAGACTTCTGAAGCTACAATTCTTCGATCTAAGTCCACTTCACTGGAAGGAGGAAGCACAGACCCACCTCAGAAAGCACCCCCAGTCGTGGAGCTTAAACCGCTTCAGAGTCCCTTGAGGTATGCTTTCCTTCGTTCGGATTCTACTTATCCCGTTATCGTTAGTGCTTCCCTTTCTGAAACTGAATTATCTAAACTAATGCATGTTCCGAGGAAACATCGAAAGGCTTTGAGTTATACTATTGATGATCTTGTTGGCATTAAGCCTTCTTTTTGCATGCATAAGATACTAATGGAGGACGATCATAAGACTTCACGGGAACCTCAAAGACGGTTAAATCCAATCATGAAAGAGGTTGTGAAGAAGGACACCTCTTGCTTCAAGAGTTTGACCTAGATATTCTCGATAAGAAGGGATCCGAGAATTTTGTTGCAGATCACCTCAGCCGGCTACTTCTCTCCTCGCTCGAGAAGGATGACCTACCCATAGATGATTCGTTTCCCGATGAGCACTAGTGTTTGTTGGAACATTGGATAGAATCCTTTGTTTCACCCCATGATGAAGATGAAGTATGGGATGAGGATACCTTCCAGCATGTTTGAGGATGATGTACGGTCAAGCTAGCGCCCATAAACTAAAGGCTTCTTGAGGATGACGTACGGTCAACCTCAGGCGGCTACTTCTTGGGAGGAACCAAGTACTTTCTAAGAAAGGATTACAACTCAGGAGCTATACTGGAAGGACAGAAGTTCGAGAAATTGAGAAGACGGAGCTTGACTTTGACACATCTCGGTTGTTGTCACAACACCTCGACCGAGATGTTCTTGGTCAACCGAGGCGCCTAGGTCTGACATCCAGTTTGACACCTCGGTCCGCTCGGGACCACCTCGACCAAGGTGTAATCAAATTCAGCGAGGGGTATAAAAGGCACGACGGTTTCTCACTCTACCACTTTTTCTCTCTACTCTCACCTCGACCGCAGCGACCCCCTACTCCCAAATTCTCGATTCTTGTTTGTTTTCCACGTTTCTTGGCTTGATTTCACCGGAGGAATCAAGAGATTCAGTTTCCAAGCATCAATAAGCAAGGAAAACGCTTCAATCTGCAAAATCTAGGGTATTTTGTTCCAAACCCTAAATCCTTCCTTCTTTTGACGATTTTGAGCAGATTTGGCTTTGGTTGCCACTTTTGTTGTTGAAAAAGATATAAGTACCCCTTAGGAACCTTTTGGTAGTGATTTAGGGGGAAAAGCTTACAGATTCAGAGAGTGCGTTCGAACAGTAGTTCGCCTCAGTCCAGTCGATTGTGTCTCGGCCTAGGTGTTCTTCATCCACAAACATGAGCAACAAATCTGATCGTCAGTTGCCCTTGAGGGACAGGCCTAGCAGTTCCCACCAGTCTTCCCCTTCCTCTACTTCTCAGTTTTTCATTCCTGTGATCCACGAGCGTCACTAGAAGGATTATGATCGTATTTGCGGGCATCCGATAGTTGCCCCGTGTTTTCTTCATGTTGATGCCTTCGAGTGCCGCCATGTGGTGGAGGACTTGAAGAAGATGATCTCCATGGTTGGTCTTGAGGAGTTCAGAGATATTAGAGCACTGGCTTATCTGGAGCCGACAATGGAGTTTGTTAGTTATGTGACATACGTGCCGGAGCACAATGGAATCAAGTACAAGCTGCTGAACAAGAACTATGTGGTTCCTATGGATCAGTTTAGGGAGATTTTCGGCTTCCCTACACCGACTGTGACTGATTTACCCTCTTGAGCGGTCGCTCGGAGTTTCTATAGCGAGATAAGCCATATGAAGGACCATAGTGATATGTGGAGGCCCGGAGATTCCCGGGAGCGTATTATCTTTCATCTTGCTTTCCGCCTTGCTCACAGGATTTTCAGTGAGAATCTTCTGGCGCGTACTGAGACGCCCCACAAGATCCATGAGGGGGAGTTGTTGAGTTTGTTCTGTATGGTGATTAGAGGAGTGCCAGACTTTGCTACCATGCTGGTAGATGATTTGCACAGGATCAAAGGCTAGTCCAAAGGCGATATCTGTTGTGGTGGGTTGGTGACCCACACTGTCACTTCTATGGGTTTAGATCTTTCAGCTTGTACACTTGTCGCGGCTGCGAAGCCGCTGGGACTACAGAAGATGATCACCCGACGTATTCTTGTTCCTCGTGGCCTTGGCATGCCTTATGTTGCTATGACATGGGAGAAGACTACACCACAAGGGATCATGTGGTCATCTCAATTTTCTATATTTGATCAATAGTACTAGTCAGGTGCTTGGTTCCCATATATGTAGGATGTTGGAGATGCAGCTGATGATGATGATGACGAGGGGTATGATAGAGGAGCTGCCATGGAGACCGGTACTGATACCGGTGGCCCTAGTGTTCCCGTTGTCGATCTTGATGATGAGGCGACAGAGGATGAGAGAGCAGTACCACCACCACCGCAACCTCAGTGCAGATCCTGCCGATTTAGAGATCCTGAGGATCACTAGAGGATTGATGATCTCACTGACCAGATGATAGATGCATATGCAGCTTTGACGGTTGACATTCATCAGCGCTTCGATTATGAGCGCCGACATATCGAGCGATGGACGCATCAGATGTTGGAGAGCCAACACTTCACTAGATGGATAATGGAGATCCAGTATCAGCAGGTTTTGGGCTATCCTTTTGATCCGACCCTGCACCCTTACATTCCACATCCACCACCGCCGGCTAACGAGGATTAGAGCTTCATGGATTTCTTATTTATTTATTATGTAATTCAGCTATTTCCAGTGAGTACTTTATTTCCTTAGACTTATATTTGACCCATTGGGACAATGTGTCCCAAGTATGGGGTATTTGGATGTATTATTTGACTTATTTGCTTCGATGGTTGAATGACTCTTATGGATATTATTGTTTATTTGGCTCTATGTGCTTATTCTGTCATTACATTCATACATACAAGTTTCTGTTTGAGAAAAACGTCGACAACTGGTTTGAAACAAAAAATTTTATGACCTCGACCGAGACGTTCATGGCCGATTGAGGATGAACACCTCGGATGACGCCAAAACACCTCGACTGAGATGGCTTAATTGAAAGGTTTTCGAAAAGTTTTGTGCTTCTTTTCTGGATATGAGCTCGATGATGATTTAGATTGCAGATTGGTTTTTGAAATCTTTATATGCTCGAAAGTTTTTATGATATGTTTAAGTTGCAAAATGCTTTGTTTGAAGTTCTAGCATGTTTAATACTTTGTTTTTATCAAAATTATGTTGGATTTGAAGGTTGACACCGCATGGTGAGTTCTATCACATTCTTCTTGGGTTGATTAAGGCAATTCATTCTCTCTTCTTCTTCTTGACCATGCTTAGCCCCTCATATACATATTTACCTCCCTTTACCTATCCGGGAATTTGGAAGCAAGTGAAGAAAAGCAATTGAAGTGAAGTTGAGATGTTGGTTGAAAGTGTTAGAAAGAAACAATTAGGTTTGGGGAGGTCAATCATGATGATGAGTAACTCGGCATCATTCACATAGCCGGGTGTTTGTGTCTTGCTAAAGTCGGATAGAGTGATATTCCTAACGGGTCATGGTATGTGCATCAAGGGTTTGAGGCATCTCGAGAAATTGATGATTGCTGATGTCCTAGGTTTCGGTTATTGTGCACCTCTGTCCATGCATCCCAAAGAGTAAAGTAAAATAAGCAAAGCTTATTGGTGGAAGGTGTTGTGATACAAAAAAAAGAAAGTGAAGAAAGATCCTATTCCCGGATTATAGCACCACATACCCTATATACATCCCACCCTGACACATTTCTTGACCTCTTTTGGAAGCCCTTGAGACCTCGAGCTTGTTGATTTACTTGGTGGTTTAAACTGGATTATACATAATTGATTTTGATAAATATGATTTATTATGCATTCTATGATTTTATGCAAAGATGAACAACTTTCTTATATTTATAAAATGTTGTGATCATGTCTTGATTTTATTTGCCATGAAGCATTTTTTTAGGGTGATCTATGAGTGGAACACACATCAAAAGGTTTTGAAATGTTTTTCATTGATCTTTCCGACTTATAATCCATTCTATCTTGTATCCAAGATTTGGATGTTGCTTGGGGACAACCAAGGGACAAGTATTAGGTATTTTGATAGCATGTATTATTGTCTATATTTTGGGATTAGTTTAGACGTTTTATCTTCATAAATCTGCATGTATGGATGTATATTCTTTGATTATATTGTTGTTTTTTCTATCTTTGCGTGAATCAAGGTCTACACCTAGTTTCCTTATAATTGTAGGGAAAATGGCACGTTTTGGACTGAAATGGAGCTAAGGAAGCTAAGGAGTCATTGGAGCTACTTTCTGGAGCATTAAGGAGCTATAAGAAAGCATGAAAATGATTTAGAAGATTGATTTTTTACCAAATTAGAGAGTTATACTTTCAGTTGAGACTCACCTCGGTCAGCTACAATACCACCTCGACCGAGGTGAACTTGAGGAGCGTCTGGACCGAGGCGAACTGATGACCGGACAACGAGATCTTTATTTTTGGCTGAGATCTTTTATTTCTGGAAAATGAATATCACATATTTTTGGCTAGATTTTTGGAAGGAAGATATATTTTTGGCTGATTTATTTTGGAAGAAATGGAGATATATTTTAAGGAAATTATCTTTTTAAGATATTTTATCTTTGGAAGATAATTCTCCTATATAAAGGGTTGGATTTTCTGCAATTCAGCCATCCTTGGATAATTTCCGGATCACCTATTCTCTGAAGGAAGTTGAAGGAAGTTTTGAAGGTTGAAGTTCAAGGAAGGAAGGAATCAAGTTTGAAGTTGGCATTGAAAGAAGTTTGTAAGACTTTTTAGTTGGTTTTGTTTTGTTGTCTTTTCTGATTTGTGATTGAGGAACGCTGATTGTTTGTTTGTTTGATTCATTGAGTTATTGAGACCTTTGTGTTAAGGTTTTCTTGTTTGAAATTGATTCCTTTCTTATAAATTTGATTATTGTTATCATGATGATTGTTGGCTAAGTTCTTTATGCAATTCTAGGGTGAATGGCTGAAAGTTGTGGGAAAGACGATGATAGAATGATCCTTTATCCCAGTGAACCCTGAAAGCTTGAGGCCTTACCTTATCCGACGATCACCTCGGTCAGTCATTGAACATCTCGGTCGGGATGGAATATAACTGAACGAGGTGAACCTTTCCTGAACCTTTTCAGAATTAAGAGTTTCAATTTGCCAAATCATATCCTTGTTATACCTTTCTTGGTTCAACAGAAGCCTAGGATGAGACTTACCCGGTAATTCCTTTGCTTGTTTACCCAAGATCTTGAGTGTAGGTAATAAAGGTTTATCTTTTACTGGGGTTTGAGTGTGCCTTCATCCCATCTTTGAGAGTTAGCCTGAGACTTACCCGGTAAAGGTTGATTCTTTCCCCTTGGGTGGTGTGTTGGTTTGAGCTTATAGTTTCATTCCTTAGTACCTTGAGACTTACCCGGTAAAAAGATCTTTGGTTTGGGATAGTGAGTAGTGAGACTTGTAACAGCCCAAATTCTGAGAACTCGGGGAGCTACTGGTTAGGACCTCACAATGGGTCCCGACCTTAGTTTGACAACAATTTCACTAGGATTTTACAACAAGGCACAAAAGTATTTAAAACATTTAAAAACTTTAAACAATATACACATGAAGAATATGTACCAGCCTTACAAAGCAAAGGTACCAAAACGACAGATAAGAAGAACAGAAGACATCCCAGTCCTCAACTAAATAATTACGTGGACCCGGCTGACCATTCCCTCCGGATCTCTCTACAACTGTCTTAACCTGCAAGGAATCTACAAGCGGTATAAAACCGTTAGCTAACATTCTATGCATAAGTATAAAGGTAAAAGCACAAACACACAACAGACACAATCAACATGCAACACTCAATCCTTTTATTATCTTTAATTAGGTGATAGGTTATTACTAATGATACTTATTTTGTGACACGAGGGATTCCCAAACCTCGCCCTTGTCCCCGTTTACCAACGCGGAATGGTACTAATGCATTTGACCGTCTACCTGACTGGGTTGGTCGCAGGGAACCTCCTAGACTCTCGCAAGAGCTAGGTAAATGATGTCACAACCCGTTATCATACACTTGGGTCAATTACATAATATAATAAAGTTGGCCTAATCCGGTTTCGTTGTTTATCATAACTAACAAACACCACTCATACACATTACACTCATACAAGAAGCCAGCTAAGTAAGTCTGTGGACTTACCTGAATCAGATCTCGACTCTCTTAATCACAACTCAATCTGTAACTATATAACTCGGTTGCCTGTCTAAGGAGGCAAGTGTGTCAGCACACTTTCTAGGTAATTAGAAGTCTAAGACTTCTAAGGTAGTAGATTTTATTAGAACAGAATTTAATACAGTACCAATTTATGGTAAAATGACTATTTTACCCTTGGTCCCGAAACTTCCAAAAATTCCATAATTCATGTCTAAACTCTTATTTGAGACTAAAGAGTCATATTCTAACTCCTAAAGATGTGTTTGGTTACAAACTGGCAATTTACCCATTTTCCTATTTTCGGAAAGATCGTTAAGGTCCAACTTCGGCTTCAAATATAAAATTTGAATAATCTTATAAAAATTCTGAAATAATTCCCTAGATCATCTATGATATCTCATCTACTCCTAGGAGCAAGAATTTCTTAAAACAGTTCACCCTTCACTTCTACAAAAATTTCCAAAGTTGGTTACAACACTTGAAGTTTCCTATACTTAGCCAAAATCTGAGTACACTTTGAAAAATCATAACTCCTAAACCACTCGCTGGATTTATCCCAAATTTTGATATGTTCTACTATAATATGTCAACTATATCATATCCAAAATTCAAGTCCAACAGAGATCAAAAGCCTATTCAAAACTATCTCCCAAAACAGCATCCCATGCTGTTTTTCTCAACTCAGCACACTTATAAAAACTGCATGAGGAGTCAACTTTGCAACATATTAACTCCCAAACTGTAACTCCGATTCTTCCCAAATTTTAGTATGATCTACTATGTACTACTGAATACAAAATATCAAAAATTCAGCAACAAAGGAGGAGTATAACCTACTCAAATCTTGCCCCGAAGTTGATTGTTTTCCACTTCGGAAAACTCAGAAAAACGCATGAATCTGTACAGCTCTCCTATAGTTGTTCTTAGTAGGTTTAAAGACGAAACTGGTCCATGTTAGGCAAGGAAAGAAGCAGACTGAAGTGTAGTGTAGCAAGGGGTACAAGCCTTACCCGATTCCGAGACTCGAAGGCATGAAGATGGCACGAATTATGTTGCTGTTGTCCCTATGGCGCATCTGCTGCGAGTAGAACCCGCACTCTAGGGCTGGCATTGTTGTATCGTTGTTGCTGTGTGAATGGAAGCTGGAGAGAAAGGTCTGCTGATCAACTAAATGTGTATGTGTGTAGATCCAAGCAGCACTCGTTAGATCCAAGCCAACAGACATCCGAAGAGTACTCACCAATGATAGACACGAGGGAAAAGAAGGAGTCACTACTCACCCGTGGATCAGTCGACGGACGTTCCTGGACTGGAAGAGGTCGACATTCTTGCTGCCGCCGATGTACAGAGGGATCAAAGGCTTTGATGGCGCCTAGACTGAAGATCAACGAGAAGGGTGAGGGAGATGAGTCATCTGCACTGGCTGGGACACGAAGAGGGAAGCGAGGCCAATGGTTCTTCTGCAGAAGGTAAGATGGGGAGAATGGAGCGCTGAAAGTGGACAGAAGAGGGAAACATGGTTCACGGCTGAAACGGTCTTTATTCTGCGTAAATCCAAGAGTAGATACAGAAGGTCTTCATTCACTCAGCAGCTGTTACATATGGAAAGGAGGGAGTGGGAAGGCCGGCTGTTCCAATCAGCTTCATGGGCTGCAAGGTAAGGAGCAGCAGGCCCGTCTTTTCCTTGGGCTGCTGAAGGCGGGGCTGGCTGGGCAATAGTAGGTCCGGTGTGGGCTGGAGCAAGGCCAGAAGATGGGCTGAAGCTGCTGGGTCAAGCAATCCGGGCTGGGCTGCAATAAAACAAGAGAGAAAGATGGGCTGAAATAAGAGTCAAAATTATGTGGGCTGAGTTTGTCAAAACTTGTCAAAAACTCGTCATGGCTTTGTCAGGCCCATGCATGACTTCGTCATAGAGTTGTCGGGCTTCGTCATGACCTCGTCTCAGCTCTGTCATGGTCTCGTCAAAACTTTGTCACATTCTCGTCTCAGCCTTGTCATGATCTCGTCTAAAGTCGTCGTTAAGGATTAATTATAAGAATTAGGGTTTGATATAATTCTATCATTTTATGTGAATTAAATTCTACATAAAATGATAAATAATTATAAGAATTAGGGTTTGATATAATTCTATCATTTTATGTGAATTAAATTCTACATAAAATGATAAAGTTTGTGAAGAAAGAAATACTATATAGAATGGGAACCGTTGACGGCTCGAAGTCCGAATTGATTCGAAATTAAACGGAATAAAATTTTCGGATATTACAAGACTTACCCGGTGATCTATTCCCACCTTAGAAACACCTTCCCTGTCAAACCTCAGCTTTGTCCATGTTATCTTTTGAGATCTTGAGTCGGAACCACAATTGGATGCTTTAATCTCTAGAATCCGCATTCCCTTTTACTTGACTTTTATATCATCTTTGATATCGTTGATTTCTTGCGTGTTTTGTTATTTGACAACCTAAATTACCGAGCTTTGTTTCACTATAGTCCTTGTGATCGACCCCTGAAATATTTGTTGTTATTACAATTGATCCGTACACTGCGGGTTCGCATATTGTTCAAGCATATATCTTGGGTTATAAATATTATAGTTTGCACACACCTTTTGGAGCGAACATGTATGATTGCTTAGCTTTTGACTTTTATACGAGACGCAGTTCATGCGAGAATGTGTTTAGGCCATGCAAGGTCTTGAAGCGGTTACACGAATGTGTTTGGTTATCGAGTAGGGAGTTGGCACATTACGGTTTTGAGTGGTTACCGAGTTAGTTATGCCGAGTGTTCTACTTTAGCAAGTTTCGGGACGAAAGTTGTTTTTAAGGAGATTAGTTGTAAAATCCAAAATTTTTATTCTGATCTTTGAGCAGTTTATCGACCTTCCCGCGTTAGCGCCTCAGTTTTCAGATAGGCATGAAATGCTGAGTGACGGGATTTTATTCCTAATCCCGTCCCGACCTTTTGTTTTTCCCCTTTTTCTTTTCGACCCCTCGGTGTATGGAGGGAGGGGACATATGGGGCAGGTTGTTCGCTCCAAAAGGTGTGTGCAAGCTTTAATATTTATACCAAGAATAATTACAAATAGCGAACCCGCAGTGTACGGATCGATTGTAATAAAAGCAAGAATTTCAGGGTCGAACATAGGGACTATGGTGAAACAAAGATCGATAATTCAAGTTGTCAATAACAAACACGCAACAGGGCAAAGCTATCGAAGATGATATAATAGTCAGATAAAGAAAATGCGGATTCTAGAGATCAAAGCATCGAGTCGTGGTTCCGACTTAATTTCTCAAAGGATAACGTGGACAAAGATGAGGTTTGCAAAGGGAAGGTGTTTCTAAGGTGGGAATAGATCACCGGGTAAGTCTCACTACTCACTATCCCAAACCCAAAGATCCTCTCACCAGGTAAGTCTCAAGGTACTAAGGAAAGGAACTATAATTTCAAACCAACACACCACCCAAGGGGATAAAACTAACCTTTACTGGGTAAGTCTCAGGCTAACTCTCAAATATGGGATGAAGGCACACTCAACCCCCAATAAAGGATAAACCTATATTACCTACACTCATGATCTTGGGAAAACAAACAAAGGAATCACCAGGTAAGTCTCATCCTAGGCTTGTGTTAAACAAGGAAAGGTATAACAAGGATAAAATTTGGCAAACTAAAACCTCAACTCAGGGAAGGAATCAGAAAAGGTTCACCTCGTTCAGTTATATTCCATTCCGGCCGAGATGTTCAATGACTGACCGAGGTGTTCGTCGGTTAAGGTAAAGGCTAGAGCTTTTAGGGTACACTGGGGTTAAGATCATTCTATCATCATCTTTCCCACAACTTTTAGCGAATCATCCTAGAATCGCATAAAGAACTTAGCCAACAATCATCATGATAACAATAATCAAATATATAAGAAAGGAATCAATATTCAAACAAGAAAACCTTAACACAAAGGTGTCAATAACTTAATCAAACAAACAACAATCAACGTTCCTCAATCACAAATCAGAAAAGACAACAAAACCAAACCAAACTAAGAAAATCTTACAACCTTCCTTCAAAGCCAACTTCAAAACTTGATTCCTTCCTTCCTTGAACTTCAACCTTCAAACTTCCTTAAAAACTTCCTTCAAATTTGGAGAACTACTGCTCCTCTGATCCGGAATTTCCGAGATAGTTGATCTCTATAAAATCAACCCATATATATATGAGAATTATCTTCCAAAGATAAAATATCTTAAAAAGATAATTTCCTTAAAATATATCACCATATCTTCCAAAATATATCAGCCAATAAGATATCTTACTTCCAGAAATCCAGCCAAAAATATGTGATATTCACTTTCCAAAAAATACAAGATCTCAGCCAAAAATAATGATCTCGCGTCCGGTCATCACTTCGCCTCGGTCTAGACGCTCCTGAAGATCACCTCGGTCGAGTTGGTACTGCAGCTGACTAAGGTGAGTCTCAACTGAGAGTGAATCTCTCTAATCTGGTTCAAAATCAATCTTCTAAATTATTTCCATGCTTCCTGAGATCTTCTTATAACTCCTCAATGCTCCAGAATGTACCTCCAATGATTCCTTTGCTTCCTTAGCTCCATTTCGGTCCAAAACGTGCCATTTTCCCTATAATCACAACGAAACTAGGTGTAGACCTCGATTCCCGCAAAGGTAGACAAAACAACAATATAATCAAAGATTATACATCCATACATGCAGATTATGAAGATAAAACATCCAGACCAATCCCAAAAATATAGACTATTATACATGCTATCACAGGTGACCCTTGGGTCACCCCACCCCTTTTTGCAACTCCTTTTCCCTTCCTCTCTCTTCGCTCTTCCTCATACACGCTTATGCTTTTCCATTCTCTCCTTTGAGCTTCCTCTTAACCTTCTTCTTGGAGATCTTGCTTGTGTGTGAGCTGTAGTGGTTGAGAAGGATCTGAGTTAGTTTTGGTAAGCTTATTCCCCTTCCTTCCTTGTCCTTCTTTTCTAGTTATCTTTCTTCGCCTCCCCTTCATCCATTGCCATGGATGAAGCTTTTGAGGAAGCTTTTCCTTAGATCCGTTGCATGTGCTTGTTCTTAGCTCGATTAGGTCGGGGAGAGGTGTACAAGATCATAGGTTGGTGTTTGGAGAAGGCCTAGTAAGAACATGAAGGCATTAGAGCCAAGGATCCACAGTTGAAGACAAAGAAGACGACGCTCTGCTGCTCAAACCGCGGGGGCGGGACCAGGCGCCGTGGGGGAGGAATATAGCCAGCCGCAGGGGCGGTGAGCAGCGCCGCGGGGGCGTCAGGATTTCAAAGCGCCACGGGGGCAGCTACTAGCGCCGCGGGGGTCGTGACCTTCAGCACCCAGTCGCGCCTTATGGCTCGATGTATTTGACAGATTTGTGTTTGATGAACATGTTGGACCTCCTAGGCTAGGTTGCTCCTTCTTGGCTGAGGTTTATGATCATGTGAGATAGTAGGTTGTTGTGATATTCTTTCATATGTTGTGAGTGCTGTGAGTACCATGGATTCTAGGATGCATTCCTAGCTTGAGGGTTAGGTGATCTTGCTTAGATCACTAGAGTGAAGTCTAAGACTTCTTGAGCGTGAGCACATGCTGGTACGTACTTTCTTGTGAGCATGTTGTGGGCTTCTTCCCAAGGGAAGCTAGAGTATTGTGAGTTGAGTGTGGAGACGGGGTATGTCTCCGGACTTACTTACCTCGTATTCCTTGTATTAGCATTGATGCGTGTTTGGTGGTGTGTGTTTATTGTTTATGATTATACCAACTAAACCGGTAATAGGACCACCGACTTTATATAATTTTGGCTCAAGTGTGTGATAAAGGGCGGTAACATCATCTGCCTAGCTCTTGCGAGAGTCTAGGAGGTTCTCGGCTACTAGCCCGTGTGGGTAGACGGTCGGATGCATCAATACCCTTCCATGCGGGTAAGTAGGGACCGAGGCGAGATCACGGTGATCTCGTGTCACAAACCTAAGTTGAATTAGAACGGGATATTACCTAATAATAATAAAGATAATAATCCGGATTGGTGTGTTTTTGAGTATTTTGTTTGCTTATGATGATTTACTAATGTTTGTGTCTTTCCCTTTGGTTCTAATGCCTTGAATATTAGCTAACGATTTTAAACTGATTATGTAGATGCCTTGCAGGTTAAGGATGCCGCCGAGTGAGGTGGAGGAGTGGACAGTCGGGGTCTCCGTACATTATAGGACGGGGACGTTTATGTCTTTTGTTGTTGTGGGTTATGGTTGTATTTTGTACGGTTTTGGGTTATGTTTCGAGTTGTGTCGTTTGAGGACTCGGTTGAGTTTCCACATTGTACCTTCTCTTTTAAGTTTCCTCACATACATTGTAAAACCCTTTAAGTATTTGCCTTTATTTGTGCCTTGTTGGAAAAGTCCGGTGAAATTGTTGACAAGCTAAGGGTCGGGATCCATTGTGAGGTCTCACCGGTAGCATCCCGAGTCCCGTGGAATCGGGGTGTTACAATGTTGAGAAAGGTGATTTTTCGATATCTTTTACATCAACGGACTTGCAGCTTGCATGTATATTTACTAAGCCTCTACCTGAAGATCAATTCAATTTTATTAAATTAGAGCTTGGTATGTTGAACAAGGAAGCATTAACATAGGAGGAGTAAATCATTTTATTTTCTCCTTTGTATGCAGCCCATTCTTCAATTTCAAGGGCCTTGAAATGCAATTCAAGGGCCTTGAAATGGAATCCAAGGGCAAAATTAAAATTCACGGATCTATTTAGGGGTTAATATCTTCACATATTTTGATCTCTAAATTATTATAAAGAAGGATTTTTAAAATGATTTCAAAAGTCCTTATTTTCATATTCAAAGAATGTTTGAAAAGTGGTTACAAAATTTATGGAAAGAATTCTAATCAAAATCCGTTCTCCCAAGATTTTGATTCTTTCAAGATATTATTGAACCGACGATGATGTGAATTCTTTCCTTAAATACCACCTCTCTCCCCTCTTTAACTTCTTCCGCTTCAACTCCCTTTGCAAAATCTATGCTTTACTCTTTCTTTTTCCAAAAACTGTTTCAACTTCTCTCAAACATCTTTCATGGCTTCAAAGAGATCTTCCATGGATGAGGCGTCATCGTCTGCCACCAAACGTCAAAGGATTGTTCACCTCTCCTCTGATTCTAGCTCTGACTCTTCATCTCCCATGGACGATGTTGATATTTGCACAAGGACAGGTTTCCCATCTACCTAGTTCAGTAGCCATATTGCCGTTGGCAAATGGCTCGATGGATTCAAAGACAAAGAGTTTTGCATGTGTGAGTTGGTGAACCGGGAACTCTTTCTGTCGTTCGGCCTTCCCTACATCACTATGCTTCAATCGAATTCCATCTGGCTGATCTTAAATCCGGGGGAAACAGCTTACCCAAGGTTGACAATACTTTTCTTCGTCAATCATACCGCTCGAAGGGAAAAAGGCGAGCTAATACTTGAATTTGTTGTCAAAGGTAAGCATATTGTTATTTCCTCTCCGATTATTGCTTAGATTCTAGGGCTTCCCACTTTTAATTCTTTTAACCATCCTCCACATACCAAAACTGTTCACCTGGCCAAAGAGCGATTTCTTCTGCCCAATTCTCCACCACAACCCACCTTAACTTGTCTGACTCTTGAGGCTAGAATAGTGTGCGCTATTCTTGTGAGATGTGTTGTCCCTCGAATTAAAAATCGGGATGTGCTAACCCACCAATTGTTTGCCTTTATGTATCATTTGTTAAATGGGCTTGATGTTGACCTCCCTGGAATTATTCTAAATCACATGCTCCACATGATAAACTCTCCTAGTAGTATCCCCTTCACTATGCCAACCTGCTTCCAAAAATATTCCGTTATTTCTCTGTTAATTTGATTGATGAGGAAAAATGCTATATTGGTGGAGAATTGGATGAATATTTCTTTGACATCATAGGCATTAAGAAAACACAAACAAGTGAATGGATTCTGAAAGACCAACCAGCTTGGACATTTTCCACAGTACAATACTTGAAGCAGTGGAGATTGGTCTGGATTCAATGAGACATGAGTTGCTAAAATTCAAATCCGAGATAACTGATCAATTGGATGAATAACAGGATTTGCTAGGTATCCTAAACTAAAAGATAAATTAGATGTTTCATGTGAACGGCCTCTCTTTAACATCTGCAAGCAGTATCAAGCCAATAACTGAGGATGATGCCAAAGCGACTACAAAGCAGGCTGAAGAGGTTATGCACCAATGCTACAAGATTGTGAAAGAAAGCCCAATTCACCAACTAGCTTCTGAGGATCTAGATAAACTACAAATTTAGGAATTTGGTATAGTCAAGAAATACAAGAACGCAAAGGATAAACGGCGTTTGGACGAGTCCTTCACACACCTTGACTTGAAAATTCCTCAACTTCGCTGGAGAAAGAAGTGCCTCGATGAAATCCGTGGGAAAGGACGTCTGAATCCACACTGGTACCAGGAGTGAAGCATCAAAGCCTTGATATGGATATCAAGGCCCTGGCATTGATTTCAAAGCTCTTTGGTTTTGATTTCAAGGCCTTGATGAATGTTTGAGAGACTACCGTTTTTTATTTGTGTGGTTTTTGGAAATACTCTTTTTATGGGTTTGTAATTGCTTTAAAACTCCCGTGCTTTAACTGTTTTTCTCCATTGTTGAAAGACAAAGGGGGAGAAATAATTGATCCGACATTTAGATATTTCTGCATTCTGCATTTAAGTTTTGTTTGATATTATTACATATGCATGACTAACCCTAAAATGCAGGTACGATATTTGTGTTGTCTTCCATCAAGGGGGAGATTTAAAACTCCACCTTGAGTATATATTTGATTATGTGATGATGGAAGACTTAACACAAATGAGCGGTTTTTATACTAACACATATCGATTTAATTTCTAGATTGCTTGGTTTGTTTTGGTATTTTTCTAAATGCATGCAGGCGTTGGAAAGCATTTCAAGGGATGAATGGAGGCCTTGAAATCGGATACAAGGTACAAGCAGAGAGATTGAAGAGTATTTCAAAGGTTCAACACGAAACCTTGAAACAAGATTCAAAAGATATGATGGCTGGAAGCAATTCATATCTCTAACAACCAAATCTATCAAGGATAAAGAGAGGATCTTCCAAGTAGATTCTCCCAACTAAAAGATCTCGACTAAAAATATTTGGCCCAAGAAAAAGGATCTTGCAAAGATCCTCAACGAGGCGCAAGACTTCTTCTCAAAGGGTATTAAAAGATCTTGAAGATCTTCAGCAAAAGATTCTCAACAAAAGCTGAAGATCTCGATGCTTGAACGACAAATATCTTCAAAAGCGTGAGAAGATTACGGAGAAGAAGAATCAACGTGCTTTAAGGAGATGAAGAAGATAAGGAAAATCTATAACGGTTATTTAATCTCAACCAAGAAGCGTTTTCTATGGAGAAGAAGGAACATCAACAACGGTCATCTTCCCAACAGCTAGAAGATTTCTCCATCGAAGACTAGAAATGAAGATGTCGACTGAAGAAGAACAACAAGCTTACACGGAAATATCTAAAATCTTCAAGCGATCCAAATCATCTTGATTCGATCCAAGAAGTTTTTCTTCCTCTTTATTTGCAAAAGCTTTATTCATTAGAGAGAGAAAAACACGAGAGCTCCATTGGAATATCAAAAGAGTGTTATACTCGAGTGTGTGTTACTCTGCGAAGAAACTAGGCTATTATAGCTAGGTTAAGAGTTGGAACTAAATCGTAGCGTTGGATACAGTGAGAGAAGAAGGGATTTCTTCTAGGTTGTATCTAGGACTCTTTGAAGCTGATAATGGATAGTTATATCCTACGGGTAAACCCTAGGACGGAGAGTAGGCTGTTAGAGTTGAACTTTGTAAACATACCTCCGTGTTGATCTTTCATTTCCGCATCATATATTGCTTTACTATGACTAACGTTGCTTTGTAGGTTTACAAAGTAAAGGCCCTTGAAATCACTTTCAAAGCCCTTGAAATCAAGTTGTGTCACAAAGAGCTCAAATCGACATCAAGGCCTTTGAAATCAGTTTCAAAGCCTTGAGATAGATTTTTGAGAAATGTTCTTGATAAGCATGAAATATGACATTAGTTTAGGCACGTTTTTAGGTAGTTTTTCCCCTTCTTTTGTGTACATGGATATGAGTTTGAAGCATATATGAGCACTTTCACCTATTATGTTGGTATAGAGATCTACACAAGCTTTGTTGTGATTATAGGTGAATAAAGGCTTGGTTGGATTGGAGCATAATTGGAGCATGTGAGCACTTTTGGTCATGCTAGACATCAAGGGGATGCATTAGAGTAGCTAAGGAAGGAGCATGATTGGAAAGCTTTGAAGAACAACGGATTGTACGTCATTTTTAGGGATTCCACGGCCGTGGTTTTGGTAATTAATTTAATTAAGGTGGTGGAAGATTATGTCGTAGGCACCCACGGTTAAAACCATGGCCGTGGAAATATGAGGAGACCGTGGTTTTCAAAGATTCGCAACGTGTCATTTTTGCCACGTTAGCATCCGTTACGGGACTTACATAACCCTAGTTTTTCCTATACAAAGGCTGAAGAAAGAGGAAAAAGGGTTCCGCGCTTGACTATTCGCAAGGTTACGCATTGAGATCTTCATCTACACGTTGGAGGAGATTTTGGAGAAGATCTTGAGAAAGACGCACTTTCCTATTCGGAGTTGGAAGATCTTAGGGTTTCACTTTGAAGGCGGAATTACATCCCGTTCTTCTTGTTCTTTAAGATTTGTGAGAGGTTTCTGACTCTATATTGTATTCATTGAACGTAAGCACAATTTTTGAATTGATTGAGATTGGTTTTGCATTCATTATTGAGTTTTCAAGGTTCTATCTTTTCTTTCTTTTAATCTTGATTCTTGATTTGATGACAATGATTGTTGGCTAAAACCCTTCAGCGATTATAAGGTGAAGGGTTGATAGTTTTGGTATAGATGATGATAGATTGAACCAAAACAGATTGGACCCTGAGAGTTGCGAGAAACCTCGCCATCGTACATTTCCACGACCTGTTCTTGAGTTCCACGGCCGTGGTTCTTCAAAATTTGACCGTGGTTTTCCCCTGTTTGACGTGTCTTGCTTTTTCTTTGATCCAAAGTTAAAGATTGGCCCTAACCTAGCCTTGGTTTACCTTTTCTAGGTAGTAGTTAGACTCAACACCCTCTATTTGGGTTACGAGTGTCAAAACATTAACCTTTTTGGCTTATCTTTGATTCCTTGGGTTTGGGCATGGGTATTTGAGAGTTTAATCTTGTCCTTCGATCCTCTTTATCACGAGACTCAGCATCCTTTATTGAGAGAGCCTTTGGGTAAGATATATGGGTTTTGAAACTTCACCGTACAACACCCTATCTTAGATCTATACCCTTGCAATCCTATCTTTGTCCTTATATCTTTAGAAAATCATGAATCGATTGCCAGAATTGGATGCCTAAATCTTTAGAATCGTTGTTTTAGCATTAATCTTTACAAATGCTTATTTATTTGTGAGACGATTTTACAAACTAAATTTGATCCCCCAAATCCATAAGTTTGACTATGGAATTCTTGCTTTACTATATCGATCCATACACTGCAGGTTCGCTTTGCTTGATTTCACAT
This sequence comes from Fagopyrum homotropicum, assembly GCA_033239125.1. Classification (NCBI taxonomy): domain Eukaryota; kingdom Viridiplantae; phylum Streptophyta; class Magnoliopsida; order Caryophyllales; family Polygonaceae; genus Fagopyrum; species Fagopyrum homotropicum. The sequence continues at coordinate 93,702,933 of BSWB01000002.1, read as the reverse complement.
TTTATAAATTTAAGACTTTGCACGCACACTTTTGAGCGAACAAGTTTTTGGCGCCGTTGTCGGGGATTTGGTTTAGGTCAAATTCAATTTTCGGTTGTCTAGCTTGGGAGCTTTTGATCTTGTAATATGATCTAGCTACCTTAGTGATTTTGTATATTTCTCTTTAGGTATATGCAAAGGTCTCGATTTGATAAAGACCTCGTTACTTTTGACCCTGAACCGGAGAAGACTCGCAAGAAACGGTTAAGGGGAGAAAAATGGCTAAACACAATGAAAAGAACCTTCAAGCCGAGTTGGATGAAACTCGAGCTCTCCTTAATGCAAGTGAAAGAAGACTTCTTGAGGAAAAAGCTATAGTTCGTGGTGATAGAGAGCGAATGCAAGCTCAAATGGAGGAAATCCGGGCAATGGTACAACAAGCAAACTTGGAGAAAGCCACCAATTCTAAGAAAGACGAATCATCCGATGATGATATGCCTGAGCTGGAAGATATACCACCTAATCCACCACTTAATCCTCGTGTTCCTGTTAGAGATGCGAGAGTTGCTCCAATCGTGGCTGAACCGCGAACTCTTGGGCAACGTATGGATCCGAATCAGCAACCGCGCCATTTGGGTGTGAATCTTGGAGATCCAGATGAGCATGACTATGGGTTTTGCCCTCAAGTCATTACTATGATCCACTAAAGTCAGTTTGGTGGAATGGAAACTAAATCTCCAAATCAACATTTGCAGAATTATGAGATTTTTATGGAGACTTTGAAGCCTCAAAGAGCAATCAACAACAACTATAAGTTGAGACCTTTCTTTTTCTCTTTAAAAGACAAGGCCTTAGCCTGGTATCAATCTCTTCCAACTAGAAGAGTTAACACATGGGAGGAGATGGCTTCAAAATTCATCACTGAAAACTCCACCTTGATTATAAAGTTATACAGATGTTGATGATGGAAGGCTTAAACACAAATGAAGTAGTTTGATACACTTGCCAATGAATTGTTTATATATCGAGTTGCTTGGTTTGGTATGGTTGTTTGGATTAAATGAAGTGCAGGTTTTGCAAGAGACTTCAAAAGACCTTGGAAGATTGGAGTACAAAGGCCTTGAAATAAATTCCAATGAAACGAAGAAGTCAAGGGCGCACGTTCAAAGTCTTCAAATTACTAAGAAGATCTTCCACGAGAGATTTGCTCAAACAAGAATATTTAAGAAGATATGATCAAGTGAAGATCCCAACCGACCATCAAAGAAGATCTTACAAAGATCCTTAAACAAAAGAACGAAGATTCTCTCGTCTAGATTTGAAGATTGCTACAACAAAAATGAAAAGGTCAAGGAGCGAGAGATCAACGTGTTCTCAAGAGATGAAGATCCACAACGTCTATCTCATCTCAACCAAGAAGAGATCTTCATGGAGAAGAAGAATAATCGTCAAACGGTCATCTTTCCAACGGCTAGAAGACTTCTCCATAGAAGGGTATAAATGAAGATGGCGATTGAAGAACAAGGACACAAGCTTACACAGAAATATCCATAGTTTTCAAGCGATCCAAAATCATCTTCATTCGATCAATAGTTTTTCTCTATCTTTTTCGAAAAAGCTTTATCCCCTACAGAGAGATAAAACTCGAGATCTCCATTGGCATATCTAAAGAGTGTTATACTTGAGTGTGTGTTACTCTACGAAGTAACTAGGCTATTATAGCAAGGTGAAGAGTTGGAGCTAGATCGTAGCATTGGATATAGTGAGAGAAGAAGGGGCTTTCTTCTAATTTGTATCTAGGACTCTTTGAAGATGATAATAGATAGTTAGATCGTAAGGCTATATACCCTGAGACGGAGAGTAGGCTATTTAAAGCCGAACTTCGTAAACATATCCTTGTGTCGATCTTTTACATTCCGCACTATATCTTGTTTATTGTGACTAACTTTGTTTTGCAGGAGTTCAAAGTCAAGGCTCTTGATAGTTGTTTCAAAGCCCTTGAAATCAAATTTTCACAAAGAACTGAGATCGACATCAAGGCCCTTGAAATTGATTTCAAGGCCTTGAGATTGGTTTTGCGAAAAGTTTTCATACTCTATTCAATTCCCCTTCTAGAGTATATTTATCCTTTACATTCACCTAACGGTTCTTCACTCACCAAGTTCTTTCCACCATCCAAGACGGCGGAATTGAGAGGTAAAATCAATGTCTTTTCTATGAAACCTAATGAAAGGTTGTTTAAATCTTGGGAAAGGTTCAAGGACCTTCTATTGAATTGCCCTCACCATGGCATTTTCAAAGCTGGAGTTGTTGGAGATTTACTATACAGGATTGGATGTGGAAACTCAATTCAAACTTCAATCTTTTTCATGCGGAACTTTTATGGAAATGAGAGATGATGATGCTTGGGACTTTATTGAATAGCAAGCTCTAGTGATTGAGAAGTAATCCCATAGGAAGACTGAAGGTGGGACTCGAGATTCCGGAGATCTGGGAGCAAGGTTGAATCAAGCAGTCCAAGTTCAAAATTTCTCTCTCAATAATGAGATCAAGGAGTTGAAAGAACTCTTGAAGCCCAACATGCTATCGAAAAAAGAGCAGGAGGTTGGCTATCTAGGAAGAGATAACAATAGGAACAACAACCGGAACAACCATTGGAACAACACCAACAACAAGAACTTCAACAACAATTGGAGATCCAATCAGCATAATCCCGGTAATCCTTATTCCCATGCTGAAAATGCAGTAGCATCTCCTTCTTCTTCTACCCCTTTGAAAAGTTAGGGACAAGCTTCATCGAGTTCAAGCCAACATGAGAAGGACAAGTTTGATTGGATGATGGAAAATTTTTTGGGGAAGATACAAGTAATAGAGAATCACATCACTTCGATTTCTAAAGCACAAAAAGCTTTGGAGAATCAAGTGTTTAGCAAAGCCGGAGAAGTTCCTAGAGATCAAGGGAAGCTTCCCAGAAAAATGGAGGACAACCCAAAAGGGAGGGTGATGGCAATTACTAAAAGAAGTGGTGTAACAACCACCGATCCACAGCCCACATTCGTTGAGGTTCCCGTTGAGAAGGAGAAAGAGGATGTCTAAGTACCTCCTCCAGCTTATAAACCTCCTTTGCCATTCCTGCAATCTAGGGCGAGAGAGTGTCTAGAAAATCATTTTGGTAAGTTTGTTGATCTCATGAGCAAACTGATTAGCATACCTTTTCTTGATGCAATTTTAGGTATGCCCGCTTATGGAAAGTTCTTGAAGGAGATCCTCTCTAACAAGAGGAAGCTTGTAGATTTTGGTGATTTAAGATGAGTTCGGAGTCATCGGAGCTCATCAAAATAATGACGGAAAAGATGCCCCCAAATCTGCAAGATCCGGGGTCATTTGCCATACCAATAGGAGTGGGAGAAGTCACATATGATGCACTTTGTGACTTGGGAGCAAGTGTGAGCATCATTCTACTTGCTTTGTGTGAGAAGGTTGGTTTAGGTGAACCTAAACCGGTGAAGATGACATTGTATATGGTTGATCGATCCATTACTTGACCCGTTGGCATAGTTAAAGACGTTCCAATTAAGCTTGGTAAGTTCTATATTCCTATAGACTTTGTTGTGCTTGACATTCCTGCAGATTGTCCGGTCCCAATCATACTTGGGAGACCTTTTCTTGCAACTTCCGGCTGTATGGTTGATTGCAAGAACGCTAAATTAGCCTTTGACATTGGAGATGAGAAAGTTGAATTTGTACTCTCAGCTTTGACAAAAGAACCAGCACTTCGAGAGGATATTTTCAACATATATGATCAAGAGGATTCTAGAGAGGAAGTGAGTTCGATCTTGTTCAAAGATCCGTTACAAAAGGTTATAACCATGAGCATCATGGAAACGGGAGCGGAAGAGGATTGTAACCTTGAAGTTGAGGCTTTGGAAGAGTTAGAAGATGTGCAAATTGAAAAATTCAAAGAATTGCACGATAGTTCCGAAAATACCCGAAACCACGGGTCATCGGTGTTTTCCATGTAACACCCCGAATCCGCGGGACTCAGGATGCTACATTGGGCTAGGATCTCACAATAGATCCTGACCCTAGCCTGAAAACAAGTTCACTGGACCTTACAACATGGCACTAACACATATAATACAAATGGATAAAACTGTATAAACTGTACAACCAAAAGGTAACAACATCATAGCCGAGTATAAACAACAACATCCTCACACATGAGGTAACAAAAGATCATCCTCACGCAGGAGGGAAACATAAACAACCCCAAAAGACCACAACCTTCCTATGTACGAGAGGTCCTCGGCCTGCCACCCTGCTAGATCACTAAGCAGCACGCCTATCCTGTAGGGAACCTACAACATGGTAATAAAAAAATTAACTAACCATACATATATGAGGTAATGCATAACCACAAACACAATCATAGAAAGATAAACACATCAGCATGCTATCACACATTTACCCATTTATCATCTTTATATAATAGTCATTTACTCAAATCGTGTATATATAGATATATGAAAGTATGTGACACGAGGACCCGTACATCCTCGCCTCTGAGCCTGATAGCCAATTGTATTAGTATCGGTCACATAATTTGTGTACCCTATGGGAGTGGATTGTGCCCTTCTTGTAAAGTCAGTCTGGCCTGACGTAGGAGAACCTCCCAGACTCCACGGCGGGATGAAAAGGAAAGGTTATTACAGCCACGCATACGGGGCAATCAATAAAACATAGGTTGGTAATAACGACATCTCAAGCTATCATAGCAAACATATAACGCACACACTACTCATGCAAACACCCAATATAAGGATGGTAGCTAAGTAAGTCCTACGGACTTACCTCAACCTCGTACAAAGCTCAACCACAACTCGATCACCTCAACACTAGAGGGACAACACAACCTATAAATAGGGCATAAAGAGATATATCAACCTCTTATCAACACATGGGTCACACCTATACCCAAAGGGATCTATAGGATCATCCTCAACCTAACCTCACAACCTAATAGATCTCAAAGGCCATACATGGCATATACCGATCATAACATCATCAAGACACCTCCTCACACATCTAGCATGAACCTATTCACTCACACTAGGAAAGGAGGAAACAAAGGCATCCTAAAGCAAGCCTAGAAGCAACACACACCTGCAAATCAAGGCCAACACAAGGCTGCACTGCAGGTGGCCGCAGGGGCGGTTCCAGGTGGCGATCGGGCAAATCTTGGCCGTCGCAGGGGCGGCTGCAAGTGGCGTAGGGGCGGCTGGACAGCAGGGGACACCAAGTCAGCCCCTTCTTCAGTTCTTCCTTTGATTCCTTCACTCCTTCTTCATCCAACACACATACATACAGAATCACACATATATATACATCAACATATGCCAATCATGGTTGGAACAAGATCCAAACCTAAGGAAATCTAAGCTAGAAGAAGAGAAGAGGAGAGAAGAAGAAAGAATGAAGGAAGGAATCCATGAAAGCTTACCAAGCTGAACCAAAATCAGAGCAGAACACCATCAACACCTCAAGGTTGGCTCAAGCACAAGCACAGCAGCCACAACCATCATCACTCAACAACAAAACCATCCATAACTCTCATAAACTCAACAAAACCTCAAGGAAGATCAAGAAGAGATCCAAAGGAAGAAGAGAGAAGAAGAAGAACGTGAGAGAGATGGAACAGGAGAGAGAGAATGAGGTAAACCCTCTCCTGGAAGAGAAGAAGAGATTATAAAGGGATGAAGAGGTCAAAAGCAAGGGCTCAAGTCAAAGAAGACGGCTGCAACCCGCCATAAACCGCAAGGGCGGTTGGCCTGGCCGCAGGGGCGGGTCACAGGCCCGCAGTGGCGGCCAGCCAGGGCGCTGGGGCGGCCCTCTACAGCTCCAAAGACTCACAGCAATTGTGTCTCAGCTGAGGTGCAGGTGCGGGATCTCTCGAAGACTAAGGCTCTTACACCTCACCCCCCTAAAAATAAGTTTCGTCCCGAAACTTGCAAAACCTCAAATCCTCTTGGACCCATAAGCCAAGGTATAACTCTCTCTCTCTATCGGAGGTATCACATCTCCGCTCAAAAGGTCATAACCTATAACAATCTATAACCTCAAACACCAACATGGAGGAATCATCAACTCCAGAAAACAGGGCCATAATGCTACCCAAAGGCTTATAGGAATCACATCTCTCGCCATACCACATCACAAGGCCTAGAGGAAGCACATCTCTAGCCAAATCATAATCATACCCAACGTATGGAGGAATAACATCTCCAATGAAATTATGTCCATCAAGTTAGCATGGAGGAAAGAACCATCTCCAGCTAAGTCCTAATCATGCTCAGATAGCATGGAGGAAAGAACCATCTCCAGTAATAATCATACCTCACGCTAGCACATTAAGATTTAATAAGATCATAAATCACGTCATAGCTAGCATGGAATAAACTCATCAAGGCATGTAAGCACATAAGCACATAATCATATACTCACCAAGATAGTACTAAGATCTACTTATCGACCCTAGGTGCATCTACTTAGTATAAAACTCTGGATAGTTCCTCTGGATACTATCCTCAGTCTCCCATGTAGCCTCCTCAGGTCCTCGTCTAGACCACGGTATCCTCAACATAGGAATGTCCTTCAAAACGTAGGCGTCTCACACCTCGCTCTAGGACTGCAATAGGATGCTCAACAAAAGTGTGGTCCGACTCAACCACCAAGTCATCATAACTCACAATGTACCTCGGATCTGGTATATACTCCCTCAGCTGACACATGGAACACAAGGTGAACACCCTCTAATGTCTGAGGCAAAGCTAATCTGTAGGCTGCCCTCCCGACTCTATCCAGTATCTCAAAAGGACCGACATATCGGGGACTTAGCTTCCCCTTTATGCCAAAACGTCTGACGCCACACGTCGGAGATACTCTCAGCCACACATGAGCTCCCACTCTGAACTCTAAAGGTCAACGCCTCTTGTCTGCATATGACTTCTGGCGACTCTATGCAGCCAGCATCCTCTCTTTGATTAGCGCTACTCAATACATATCATTTGGAATCTTCTCTGGCGCTATCCCACTGATACTGCTAGGCTCATCCCAACATAAAGGTGTACGGCACGTACGTTCTTACAGTGCCTCATAAGGAGTCATCCCAATAGATGCATACTAGTTGTTGTTGTATGAGAACTCAACTAGTGTGAGGTAATCAGACCATCCCTGTCCCCAACCCAACACACAAGCTCGCAGCATATCCTCAAGGGTCTAGATGGTCCTCTCTGACTGGCCATCTGTCAAAGGGTGAAATTCAGTCGTGAAGTGTAGACTCATTCCCAAAGGAGTCTGAATCTACTGCCAAAATCTCAAGGTAAACCATCCATCTCGATCAAAGATGATCGTCCTCGGTACACCATGGAGTCTCACTATCTGTCTAGTGTACTTTTCATCCAATCTACTCACTGACCACGTCTCTTTGATAGGAATGAAACGTGCCATCTTCGTCATCCTGTCAACAACAACCCATATAGCGTCAAAACTCCTACTGGGTCTCAAACCAGTCAAAAGGTTCATGGAGACGTCCTCCCACTTCCACTGCGGTACTAGCAGTGGATGGAGATCACCTCTATCTCTGCAATGCTCGATCTTGACCTGCTGATAGGTCGCACACAGTGCCACAAATCTGGCTACATTAGGCTTCAGCCCTCCCCACCAATATGAGCGTCTCACATCATGGTACATCTTACACATACCTAGATGTACTGAGTAAGGTATACAGTAAGCCTCCTGTAAGATCCTTTGTCTCAACTCTACATCAGCAAGTACATAGATACGGTCATGACGCCTCATCACTCCATCTATTCCAATGGAGAATTGTGGTGCCTCTCCACGAGACATCCTCTCTCTGATCCTAATCAAGGTCGGGCAGGTCCCTTGCTTCTGCTGGATCTCATCCAACAGACCAGGTAAAACCTATAAAGCATACAACAGGGCATCCTCATTAGGAAGTTGGATGTCCAGCTCTAGCCAAGCTAGATCCCTCTGAAGCTGAGGCTTAAATGTCAGTCTCACAATCGCCTTCTCTCGAGGCGTCTTCCTGCTCAAGGCGTCAGCTACAACATTCGCCTTCCCCGGATGGTACAAAATCTCAAGGTCAAAGTCCTTGATCAACTCAAGCCATCGACATTGGCGGTTATTCAACTCCCGCTGCATAAAAATATACTACAGACTATTATGGTCTGGTAAGATCTGACATGTGGCACCATACAGGTAATGTCTCCAGATCTTCAAAGCATGAACTACCACTGCCAACTCCAGATCGTGAGTCGGGTAGTTCTCCTCATACGTCTTCAGCTGTCTAGATGCATAAGCAATCACTCTGCCTCTCTGAATCAATACACATCCCAAGCCTAGCTTGGATGCATCACTGTACAACACAAAATCATCATAACCCTCTGGTTGTGCCAAGACAGGAGTAGAAGTCAAATGCCTCTTCAACTCCTCAAGTCTCTAGTCACACTGATCGGTCCACACGAATCTGGTAGTCTTCCTCAAAAGACTCCTCAGTGGACGTGCAATCATAGAAAATCCCTCCACAAAGCGTCGGTAATATCCGGCTAGGCCAAGAAAGCTACGCACTTCCTTGACGTACGTCAGTGTCGTCCATGAAGCAATAGACTCGATCTTCACTGGATCAACCATGATCCCATCGGCGGAGATGATGTGTCCAAGAAAAGCAACCTCAGACATCCAAAACTTGCACTTAGAAAGCTTGCCATACAGCTCTCTGTCCCTCAAAATCTGCAAAATCTTCCTCAAATGACCGGCATGCTCCTCTCTGCTACGTGAGTATACCAAAATGTAATCAATGAAGACCACCACAAACTAATCTAGGAAGTCGATGAAGAAACTGTTCATCAACGCCATGATGACTGTTGGGGCATTCGTCAGCCCAAATGGAATCACTACAAATTCGTAGTGTCCATAACGGGTACGAAATGCCGTCTTGCGCACATCCTGCTCTCTCACCCTCAACTGGTGATATCCTGAGCGTAAATCAATCCAGGAGAATAATGTCTCTCCTTGAAGTTGATCAAGTAGTGTAAGAGCCTAGTTGCTGAGAGTGTGAGCTGGGGACCTGATTTTAGCCTGAACCGCCCTTGTGTGACTTAGTGGCCACCCTTGCGGTTTGCGTGGGCTGCACTTGCGCCTCACAGGGTCCGCCCCTACGGCTCTGTGTGGCTGCAGCCGTCTTTGTTGATCCTTTGACCCGTGCTTTACCCTTTACCTCCCTTTATACGCTTCTTCTCTCTTCTTCTGATGAGGGTTCTTCATCTTCGGCTCCATCTCTCTCCCTACGTTCTTCTTTTCCTCTCATCTCTCCTTGGATCATCTTTGATCTTTTCTTGAAGTTTTGTTGAGTTTGAGAGCTTATGCTTGGTTTTGCTTGATGATTGTTGATGGTTGTTGTTGTTGTGCCTTATGAGCCCGCTTGAGGTTGTGGTGGTGTTGTGTTTTATCTTCTGGAGATCAACTTGGTAAGCTTCTATGGATCCCTTTGGGTCTAGGATCCCTTTGGGTCTAGGTGTGACCCTTGTGTTGATAGGAGGTTGATATATCTCTTTATGCATTGTTTATAGGTTGTGTTATCCCTCCAGTGTAGAGGTGATCGTGGTTGAGGTTGATCAAGGTTGAGGTAAGTACGTAGGACTTACTTAGCTATCATCCTTATATTAGGTGTTTGCATGAGTGGTGTCTGCGTTATATGTTTTCTATGCTAGCATGAGATGTCATTTATACCGACCTATGTTTTATTGATTGCCCCGTTGCGTGGCTGTGATAACCTTTTCCTTTATTCCCGCCGTGGTGTCTGGGAGGTTCTTTGATGTCAGGCCAGACTGGCTTTACAGAAAGGGTGCAATCCACTCCCATAGGGTACACAAATTGTGTGACCGATACTCGTATAGCTGGCTATCAGGCTCAGAGGCGAGGATGTATCGGTCCTCGTGTCACATATTTTCATCTATCTATATATACACGATTTGAGTGAATAACTATTATATAAAGATGATAAATGGGTAAATGTATGATAGCATATTGATGTGTTTACCTTTCCATGAATGTGTTTGTGCTTATGCATTACCTCTTGTGTGAGGACGTTGTTGTTACCTTTTGGTTGTACAGTTTATTTAGTTTTATGCATTTGTTTTATATGTGTCAGTGCCATGTTGTAAGGTCCAGTGAACTTGTTGTCAGGCTAGGGTCAGGATCCATTGTGAGATACTCGCCCAATGTGGCATCCTTAGTCCCGCGGATTTGGGGTATTACAAGTAGATCATCAATATGAGGCAGTGGATACTTGTTTTTTATGGTCACCTTGTTCAACTCTTTGTAATCGATACACAGTCTCAACGATCAGTCCTTCTTCCGCACAAAGAGAACAGGTACTCCTTAGGGGGATACGCTAGGGCGAATGAAACCCTTCCCAGCTAGCTTCTCGAGTTGCTTCTTGTAATACCCCGAATCTGCGGGACTCGGGATGTCACATTGGGCTAGGATCTCACAATGGATCCTAAACCTAGCCTGACAACAAGTTCACTGGACCTTACAACATGGCACTGACACATATAAAACAAATACATAAAACAATATAAACTGTACACCCCAAAGTAAATAACAACATAGCCGAGTATATGAAACGACAACCTCACACAGGAGGTACAAAAGAACATCCTCACACAGGAGGGAAACACAACAAACCCAAACTAACCACCTAATGTACGAGAGTCCTCGGCCTGTCACCCTACCAGATCACTCAACAACGCCTAACCTGTAAACATCTACAACACGGTATGAAACCGTTAGCTAACCATACATATATAAGGTAATGCATAAGCACAAACACAATCATGGAAGATAAACACATCAATATGCTTTCACACATTTACCCATTTTATCTTCTTTATATAGTAGTCCATCACTCAAATCGTATATATATACATATATGAAAATATGTGACACAAGGACCGATACATCCCCGCCTCTGAGTGCAATGTCCAGCTGTACGAGTATCGGTCACACAATCCGTGAACCCTATGGGAGTGGATTGCGCCCTTCCTGTAAACCAGTCTGGCCCGACATCAGAGAACCTCCCAGACTCCACGGCGGGATGAAAGGGAAAGGTTATCAGAGCCACGTAGTGGGGCAGTCAATAGAACATAGGTCGATAAAAACGACAACTCATGCTATCATAGCAAACATATAAAGCACACACCACTCATGCAAACACCCAATATAGGAATGGTAGCTAAGTAAGTCCTACGGACTTACCTCAACCTCGTACAATCACAACCACGATCAACCTCCAATCCTGAGAGGGACACTGCCTAATAACAAGGTATAAAGAGATATCAATACTCCTATCAATCAAAAAGGTCACATCTAGACCCAAGAGATCCATAAGGATCATAATCAATCTATAAGCCTCACAGCCAACTAAACCTTGATATCTCAACATAACTCACAATTCCTCAAATCTCAAGGTAGTATCTAATCAACATTCCCCAGTCTCAATTCTAATCCTAATTTAATTAATTAACCTTTAATTAATTAATTAGATTTCGCCAGAATAACATTTTGCCCGCAGGCAATTTCTAAAACCCCTGTCATCAGATTTCATCAAACAAACAACCCATAATCACCAGAATAATATAACGACCATAATGGAATTTCTAATTGTCCTATTTGACAAGCCTAAAGTTAATTTAGGTCAAATCACAGTACGGAAAACAAATAAATTCATAACTTATTCGTTACTAACCCGATTGACGATCTGAAAGAAGATTCGGAATCACAATGGCGCAGGCTACGCATGGACAACATCAAATTCATCGGAATCTGAGCGACAGAACCGTTCTGGTGACATATATGTTCGACCAGCCCTCCATATACTCGGAAATGCACAAACTCGGTACCGTTATGAAGAGAATGAAGAGAGGAATCTAAAAATTCAAACGGAATTGAAATCTGATTAGAAACGGAGAGTAGATCTGAGTTTGAAGGTTGAGAGAAATCAGAGCTTTTACGAGGAAACGTGAAAGGAAATGAATTAATATAGGATTTTCCACTATTTATAGTGAAGACGATAATTATCCTTTAGTAAAGTCGATAATTATCCTTTAACCGATCCAAAGGCGGGTCGAACCTCTTTCTCCAAACTTATCGAGATTGGAACATTAAATCTGGAATATTGTAGGGATAATTATTCCACAACTGTCTCGGAAAACGTGTATTCCTAAGCCGTCTTTCTTAGCCGTTAAGAAACGAAATAGCGACTCTTTTGGCCGTTTTGCCTCTCCATGTTATTTCATATCTTGGACATATCCGATGTCCTGATCATTTCTCTCAACTGCATTTTTATTAATTGGAGCTCCCAAATGCTCCAAATAATACCGGAGGGTAAAAATAATTACCCGGGGGAAAAGTAAAAATTTCCCCGAATGTCCAAAATTACGCCAAGAACAACAACGGTGGGACTCTTACTCATCACTTGCGAAATCTTCGCGAGTTATATGTCAATTACTATCAACGATTAAGTTAATCAACATTAATTAGAATTCAGAAATCCTAGCTATTACATCACACACCCCTTAAAAAAAAGTTTCTTCCCGAAACTTGAACAATTCCCAAATCCTCTCGGACCCATACGCCGAGGTATAACTCTCACTCTTTCTATCGGAGGTATAACATCTCCGTTCAAAAGATCAGAACCTATAACAATCTATAACCTCAAGTATAAACATGGAGGAATCATCATCTCCAAGAAACAGGGCCATAACGCTACCCAAAGGCATAGAGAAATCACGTCTCTCGCCATACCACATCACAAGGCATAGAAAAAGCACATCTCTAGCCAACCCATAAACATATATATCGCATGGAGGAATCACATCTCCACTGAACTATGTCCATCAAGGTAGCATGGAGGAAAGAACCGTCTCCAGCTGAATCCTAATCCCACTCAAATAGCATGGAGGAAAGAACCATCTCCCACTATAAATATAATCATAACGTGGAGGAAGTAATCATCTCCAGCTATAGCATACATCACGCTAGCACATCAAGATCTACTAAGATCATAAATCACATCACAACTAGCATGAAATAACACATCAAGGCATATAAGCACATAAGCACATCATTCATCAAGATAGCGCTAAGATCTACTCGTGCTCCCACAAATGGGTTTGTCCCAACATATACTCTGGATAGTTCCTCAGGACACTATCCTCAGTCTCTCACATAGCCTCTTCATGTCTTCATCTTGACCATCATATCCTCAATATGGGAATGTCTTTCGAATGCAAGCGTTTCATATCTCATTCCAAGAATGTAATCGAATGCTCAACAAAAGTGTTGTTGGACTCAACCACCAAATCATCGTAACTCACAAGGTGTCTCGAGTCTGGTATATAGTTCCTCAGTTGAGACATATGAAACACTGGGTGGATATCCTCTAATCTCAGAGGCAAAGCTAAACATCATGCTACCTTCTCCGTACTGGTCGATCTCAAATAAACCATCATATTGGAAACTCAGTTCCCTTTCCATATTAACACGTCTAACGTCTCGCAGCTGACATACTTACAGCCGGACATGAACTCTCGCTTGAACTTTAGAGGTTAACGCCTCTTGTCTACATATGATATCTGGCGACTCTGTACAACCAGCATTCTTCCTTCAATCAACGTTACTTGAACTATAAAATCCTGAATCTGGTCAGGTGTTATTCCACTACTACTGCTAGATCACTTCTAGCATCAGGATATACGACATCTATGTCTATATATATTGCCTCATAGGGCCATCCCAGAAAGATGCACGTCCTTCATTGTTATATAATAAACTCATTAATGGAAGGTAATATAACCATCCACGTTTCCCATTCAAGTTACAACTTATAATAGATCTTTAAGGTCTAGATGATCCTCTCTAACTGACCATCTGTTAGGAGGTGAAGTGTAGTCATGAGGTACAGACTCGTCCCCAAAGTAGTCTGAATCTGCTGCCTAAAATCTCAAAGTAAAAACATCCATCTCGATCAGAAATGATCGTTCTCGGTATACCATGGAGTCTCACTATCTATCTAGTGTACTCCTCAGCCAGTTCATTCACTAGCTACGTCCTTCTGATAGAAATGAAACGTGCCGGTTTCATTAATTTTTTACCAACAATCCAGATAACATAAATCTTCTACTGGGTCACAATCCCATAAAAAAGTCCATAGAGATGTCCTCCCAAATTCTACTACTGCATTGGTAGTGGGTGGGGCTTATCTCTAGCTCGGAAATACTCTATTTGGACCTGCTAATAGGTCACACACTGTATCACAAATTTGGTTATATCGACTTCATACAATATAGTTGTCTCATCTCGTGGTCCATCTTACTCGTATCTGAATATACTGAATAAGGCGTACAGTGGGTATACTGTAATATTCTCTGTCTCCATCTACATCAGCAGGTACACAAAAGTGGTCATGACTCTTCATCAGTCCATCTACTCCCATGGAGAACTATGGTGCCTCAGTAGGAGACATCCTTTCTCTAAACTTTGTCAAGGCCGGGCAGGTCTCCTACTTCTGTTGGACCTCATCCAACAAACCAGGTAGAACCTCTGCGGTATAATTGGGTATCCTCATCAAGGAACTGATTGTCCAACTCTAGCCAAGCTAGATCTCTCTAAAGCTGAGGCTGAACTATTAGTCTCACAATCATCTTCTTTGGAGCGTCTTTCCATTCAAGTTATCGGCGACAACATTCAACTTCTCTGAATGATATGGAATCTTCAAGTCAAAGTCTTGATCAACTTAAGCTCTTAAGACTGGTGGTTATTCAACCCTTGTTGCATAAAATATACTTCAGATTTCTATGATCTATAGAAATCTGACATGAAGATCACACCGGTACGGTCTTCAAAACTTAAAGGCTTGAACTACCACTACTAAATCTAAATCATGAGTCGGGTAGTTCTCATCATACGTTCTCAGCTGTAAACACACATATCAATAACCCTACTCCTTTATAGTAATACACATCTCAGACTTAGTTGGGATTTATCACCGTAAATCACGGGATCCCAAAAATCTTCTAACTACAACATAATGGAAGCAGAGGTCAAATTCCTTCTCAACTCTTTAGAACTTAGACACACTGCTTTCATCACGTAGTTATGGTGGTCTTCTCAAAAGACTCGCAAGTGAATACGTAATCATATAAAATCCTTCCTCAAAGCATTGGTAGCAATTGGCTGAGCCGAGAAAACTACGTATTCCTTAATGTTCATCAGTATCTCCCATGTTACAACATACTTAATTCTCGCCAGATCAACCATGATCCCACTGGCGGAGACAACATGGCCTAAAAAGGCTACCACTGGCATCTCAACTTACACTTAGAGAGTGTAGCATACAACCCTCTATCTCTCAAAATCTGCAGAACGGTCCTCAAACGATCGGTCTACTATTCTCTGCCATGAGAGTATACCAACATGTCATCAATGAAGTCCACCACCAACTAATCAAGGAATTCGATGAAGATATTGTTCATCAACTCCATAAAAACTACTAAAACATTCGTCAACTCAAATGACATCACTACAAACTCGTAGTGTCCATAATGGGTATGGGATGCTATCTCATACACATGCTGCTCTCTCATCCATGACTAGGGATATCTTGAGTACAAAGGAATCCTGAAAACACAATTGCTTCTTGAAGCTAACTCATCAGGTCGTCAATACGGAACATGGAACCCACTAGGGTAAAAGAAGCCCGTTTTAGTCAACTTTTCAAGTTATCAGTACAATATCTCAACAAGCACCATATAGTGTGGCTTTCCCATTCAATCTTGTATCATACTTCAACTCGATAACAATGTCCACACTCCGCTGAGGTGGTAACTAGATGGTTCAGTAATACGTCTATAAACTCATAAACAATTGGAATACCTTCCAATATTGGACTATCTCGCTTCTTCATGGTATAACACTAGAAGGCGTCATATCCCTGTGTTATCGGCTCGCTGCTCGTACAGTCCTGATGACAAACTCGTCTCTTCAAAGGTCTTAACCTTAGAAGACATCTATTTACCATCTCAGTAAAGACTATAATAGTCTTACTATTAATATCTAACACCGCATGATATCTATTCATCCAATCCATACACATAAAGACTTCCTTATGCACCTAGGACATGACAAAGAAGTCTACAAGCCATACACAAGTCCCGGAATAAGGGAACAACCACATATCTCGCGGGTACCTCAGACCCCTAACTGGTAATCTTGTAAAGGAAAGTCCACCTTGAATGATCTTATTCTGAGAGGGAACTTGTAAAGGCAATGCCTTGCCCTGTCGACAAAACTTCGCTCTATGCCCTGCTTTACCACACGTAAAGCATATTATGGGCGCCTTTGGGCACACAACTCGCCGGTGTCCAAACTTCCCGCAATTAAAACACTGTAGTTCCGTGCCAGTCATCTTCATGGCCAAAGGACCACTTGGTTGTCCTGGTATCTGACTTGGTTCACCATTCATCATCTTTGCTTCTCCACTAACTGATTCAATCCGTTGCTTCTTCTCTGATCTAGAAGCTTCAGTTGATCTCATAGATGTTGGTAAATCCGGTGTAGGTCTACCCACTATCACCGCCTCATATACTTGCTGCATATACTCTTGAAACTCGGATCTACTCATGGAGACTCGATCAGCCTCTTCAAATTCGTTCTCTCCATAGGCGAAACAACAACGAAAATTGGTCCCTGAGTTATCACCACTTGAGGAAGAGGAGGTGTACCCCTACCTCGTCCCACTACAGGTACTACTCTAGTCTGAGCCACTGTAGGATATACGCACCTAATCTTATAAAGCTATATATATGCCATAGGTATCGATATGTATATAATACATCCACATAATCCATAGTACGCACAGATATATATACATATCTACGGTGTAGAGATCCACGGCAGAGGTGACGACTTCTCGTACATTCTATCCCAAAACCACACTTAAAACCAAAACCTTTGAAAACGTCAGATCCCATGTGGGCTCTGTTTATTTTACCTATCAAACCTCATTGCAGGTAACAAGTGCCATTGTTGTCAACTTGGGCTCTGATACCAACTTTGTAATACCCCGAATATGCGGGACTCGGGATGTCACATTGGGCTAGGATCTCACAATGGATCCTAACCCTAGCCTGACAACAAGTTCACTGGACCTTACAACATGGCACTGACACATATAAAACAAATACATAAAACAATATAAACTGTACACCCCAAAGTAAACAACAACATAGCCGAGTATATAAAACGACAACCTCACACAGGAGGTACAAAAGAACATCCTCACAAAGGAGGGAAACACAAAAAACCCAAACTAACCACCTAATGTACGAGAGTCCTCGGCCTGTCACCCTGCCAGATCACTCAGCAACGCCTAACCTGTAAACATCTACAACACGGTATGAAACCGTTAGCTAACCATACATATATAAGGTAATGCATAAGCACAAACACAATCATGGAAGATAAACACATCAACATGCTTTCACACATTTACCCATTTTATCTTCTTTATATAGTAGTCCATCACTCAAATCGTATATATATACATATATGAAAATATGTGACACGAGGACCGATACATCCCCGCCTCTGAGTGCAATGTCCATCTGTACGAGTATTGGTCACACAATCCGTGTACCCTATGGGAGTGGATTGCGCCTTTCCTGTAAACCAGTCTGGCCCGACATCAGAGAACCTCCCAGACTCCACGGCGGGATGAAAGGGAAAGGTTATCACAACCACGTAGTGGGGCAGTCAATAGAACATAGGTTGATAAAAACGACAACTCATGCTATCATAGCAAACATATAAAGCACACACCACTCATGCAAACACCCAATATAGGGATGGTAGCTAAGTAAGTCCTACGGACTTACCTCAACCTCGTACAATCACAACCACGATCAACCTCCAATCCTGAGAGGGACACTGCCTAATAACAAGGCATAAAGAGATATCAATACTCCTATCAATCAAAAAGGTCACATCTAGACCCAAGGGATCCATAAGGATCATAATCAATCGATAAGCCTCACAGCCAACTAAACCTCGATATCTCAACATAACTCACAATTCCTCAAATCTCAAGGTAGTATCTAATCAACATTCCCCAGTCTCATTTCTAATCCTAATTTAATTAATTAACCTTTAATTAATTAATTAGATTTCGCCAGAATAACATTTTGCCCGCAGGCAATTTCTAAAACCCCTGTCATCAGATTTCATCAAACAAACAACCCATAATCACCAGAATAATATAACGACCATAATGGAATTTCTAATTGTCCTATTTGACAAGCCTAAATTCAATTTAGGTCAAATCCCAGTACGGAAAACGAATAAATTCATAACTTATTCGTTACTAACCCGATTGACGATCTGAAAGAAGATTCGGAATCACAACGGCGCAGGCTACGCATGGAAACATCAAATTCATCGGAATCTGAGCGACAGAACCGTTCTGGTGACATATATGTTCGACCAGCCCTCCATATACTCGGAAATGCACAATTTCGGTACCGTTATGAAGAGAATGAAGAGAGGAATCTAAAAATTCAAACGGAATTGAAATCGGATTAGAAACGGAGAGTAGATATGAGTTTGAAGGTTGAGAGAAATCAGAGATTTTACGAGGAAACGTGAAGGAAATGAATTAATATAGGATTTTCCGCTATTTATAGTGAAGACGATAATTATCCTTTAGTAAACTCGATAATTATCCTTTAATCGATCCAAAGGCGGGTCGAACCTCTTTCGCCAAACTTATCGAGATTGGAACATTAAATCTGGAATATTGTAGGGATAATTATTCCACAACTGCCTCGGAAAATGTGTATTCCTAAGCCGTCTTTCTTAGCCGTTAAAAAACGAAATAGCGACTATTTTGGCCGTTTTGCCTCTCCATGTTATTTCATATCTTGGACATATCCGATGTCCTGATCATTTCTCTCAACTGCGTTTTTATTAATTGGAACTCCCAAATGCTCCAAATAATACCGGAGGGTAAAAATAATTACCTGGGGGAAAAAGTAAAAATTTCCCCAAATGTCCAAAATTACGCCAAGAACAACAACGGTGGGACTCTTACTCATCACTTGCGAAATCTTCGCGAGTTATATGTCAATTACTATCAACGATTAAGTTAATCAACATTAATTAGAATTCAGAAATCCTAGCTATTACACTTCTTCAACTCCAACATCTCGATAGACGTCATACTATATGGGGCCTTCGAGATGGGTCTTGTACCAGGCTCCAACTCGATACTGAAATCCACACTCCTCTGAGGCGGCAAGCTCGACGGCTCAGCAAACACGTTTACAAACTCGCAGACCTCTAGTATGTCCTCCAATGTTGGACTCTCTCCATCCTTCATGGCATAGCACTAGAAGCCATCACATTCATGTGCTATCAGTCTAGCTGCTCATACGGCACTGATGACAGAAGTTGTCTTCCTAAGGTCCCAACCTCAGAAGACCTCAATATGACCTAATATGACTTCTTCATGCATCAAAGGCATGACTAAGAAGTCAACAAGCAACACACAAGTCCCTAAACGAAGGGGACAACTACGTATCTAACGGGTACCTATGATCCGGCTACCATTAGGTAACCCTATAGTAAAGGGTATCCCCTCTATAGTAGCTAAACTCAGACGCTCAACACATGTATCAGAAATAAAGAAATGTGTATCACCCGTATCAAACAAAACTCTAACAGGTAAATCATGATGCAGAATGGTACATGTAGCAGCCGGTGCAGGCGGCTCCTCTGCACTCCTCAGCTCAAAGGCTCTACCCTGAGCTCCTCTAGTGTCAGTGGTACTCCAACCACGACCTCTACCTCTACTTGGCCCGGGAGCAGATCCCTAAGTAGAAGGACAATCTGGAACCCTCTGTTGTCCATGTGTTTGCTGCTGAGGTGTCCTCTAACCACCTTCTGCTACACTGGCAGGGGAAGAACCCTGTTGTAATGCAACGCCACCCTGCCTACAGAAGGCAGCACAATGACCTGGTCTACCACAAGTAAAGCAAGTCACTGGTGGCCTCGTACACTCCGGTCGTATGTGTCCAAGATCACCACAGTTGAAGCATTGTCGTCCCTTATCTACAGTCAAAGTCTGACGTCTTTGATCTTGTCTAGAACCAGAAGCTCCTCCAACTCCACTAGTCTGCCCAGTGCGCTGCCTCTTTTCAGACCGGCCTATCTGAGAAGCCCTCCTTTGACAAGCTTGCTCTCTCTCATAAGCAGAAGCCCGTTCCTGATAATCGGCCAAGGACTCACAATGGAATCCCGCCATATATGATCATGTGCTCTCCCTTATTTGACGGGAGAACAGGTACACATGTTGGTCCTCAGATGCTACAGTTGGACCCAGCAAAGCTAACTCAGTGTAGAAGCGGTTGATAGCGTCTGCAATCGGCACATCCTCAAAGCCGGCCTCCATAAAATCCTACAGCTTCTCCGTCCTTAGTGAGGCAGGGCAGAACTGCTCTTTGATCATACTCCTCATGCGATCATAGATGGTGGCTCTGGCTCGTACAGTCCTCCACCACTAGTGTGCAAGGTCATGGAATAGAGAATGAACTAGCTCTATCCGTCTATCCTCAAGACATCTGATAGACTCTAAAGCTGAGTCTACATGTCCTATCCACACCTCGGTCTCCAACCCTACCTTTCCAAATAAAGGTGGTACGCCCATCTGACGGAATGCCTTCAACCAGGTATCTGGTCGAGGCCCTATGGTCTCCTTTAGAACTCGAACAGTCTCAATAACACGTGTTGGCATAGCTGGCACTTGTGTGGCTCCCTGATACATCTCATAAGATCCCTCATGCCCTGGTAGATCTGGGGGCCGTCTGCTAGCTCTAGCAGCCCCCTCTACAGGCCTAATGTACTCTCTAAACTCTGGCCCTCTCATAGAGACACGATCCGAGTCATCAGACTGGCCTCGATGTGAAGGTTGTCTCCTAGATCCACCACTCCTCGTCTCTAGGACGACACTCTCAACAACTTCCTCATGTAACCTCCTCCACTACTGGTGGATCAGCAGCGGGAACTAGTCCCTCTCCTATCACGCCTGGAGGAAGAGGTGGTTTGCCTCTACCTCCGCCTACAGCAGGAGTAGCTCTAGTCTGAGCCATCTGCGGGGTAAGCACACCTAAGTTATAAGGCTCTATATAGGCCATATGTATAGGTATATATATATATAACACATATACAAACATAATCCACTATACATATATACATATCTATACTATAGAGATCCATAGCAGAGGTGGCGACTTCTCGTACATTCTAACCCAAAACCATACTTTAAAACCAAAAATCTTTTTCAAAACGTCAGACCCCTTTCGGGTTCTATTTATTTTACCTATGAAACCTCATTGCAGGTAGCAAGTTCCATTGTTGTCAACCTAAGGCTATGATACCAACTCTATAACACCCCGAATCCGCGGGACTCGGGATGCCACATTGGGCTAGGATCTCACAATGGATCTTGACCCTAGCCTAACAACAAGTTCACTGGACCTTACAACAGGGCATTGACATATATAAAACAAATGCATAAAACTGTATAAACTGTACAACCAAAAGGTAACAACATCATAGCCGAGTATAAACAACAACATCCTCACACAGGAGGTAACAAAAGATCATCCTCACGCAGGAGGGAAACATAAACAACCCCAAAAGACCACAACCATCCTATGTACGAGAGGTCCTCGGCCTGCCACCCTGCTAAATCACTCAACAGCACGCCTATCATGTAGGGCATCTACAATATGGTAATAAACCATGAGCTAACCATACATATATGAGGTAAAGCATAAGCACAAACACAATTGTAGAAAGATAAACACATTAGCATGCTATCACACATTTACCCATTTAACATCTTTATACAATAGTCATTTACTCAAATCGTGTATATATAGATACATGAAAGTATGTGACACGAGCACCGATACATCCTCGCCTCTGAGCCTGATAGCCAGTTGTACAAGTATCGGTCACACAATCCGTGTACCCTATGGGAGTGGATTGCGCCCTTCCTGTAAAGTCATTCTGGCTTGACGACAGATAACCTCCCAGACTCCACGGCGGGATGAAAGGGAAAGGTTATCACAGCCACGCAACGGGCCAATCAATAAAACATAGCTCGGTAATAGTGACATCTCATGTTATCATAGCAAACATATAATGCACACACCACTCATGCAAACACCCAATATAAGGATGGTAGCTAAGTAAGTCCTACGGACTTACCTCAACCACAACTTGATCACCTCAACACTAGAGGGACAACACAACCTATAAACAGGGCATAAAGAGATATATCAACCTCCTACCAACACATGGGTCACACCTTCACCCAAATGGATCTATAGGATCATCCTCAACCTAACCTCACAACCTAATAGACCTCAAAGGCCATACATGACATATACCGATCATAACGTCATCAAGACACCTCCTCACACATCCAGCATGAACCTATACACTCACACTAGGAAAGGAGGAAACAAAGGCATCCTAAAGCAAGCGTAGAAGCAACACACACCTGCAAAGCAAGGCCAACACAAGGCTGGACTGCAGGTGGCCACAAGGGAGGTTCTAGGTGGCGTTGGGGCAGATCTTGGTTGGCGTAGGGGCGGCTACAAGTGGCGCAGGGGCGGCTGGAGAGTACGGGACACCAAGTCAGGCCCTTCTTCATTTCTTCCTTCGATTCCTTCACTCCTTCTACATCCAACACACATACATATAGAATCACAGATATATATACATTAACATATGCCAATAATGGCTAGAACAAGATCCAAACCTAAGGAAATCTAAGCTAGAAGAAGAGAAGAGGAGAGAAGAAGAGAGAATGAAGGAAGGAAGCCATGAAAGCTTAGCAAGCTGAACCCAAATCAGAGCAGAACACCATCAACACCTCAAGGCTGGCTCAAGCACAAGCACAACAGCCACAACCATCATCACTCAGCAACAAAACCATCCATAACTCTCATAAACTCAACAAAACCTCAAGGAAGATCAAGAAGAGATCCAAAGGAAGAAGAGAGGAGAAGAAGAACGTGAGAGAGATGGAATATGAGAGAGAATGAGGTAAACCCTCTTCTGGAAGAGAAGAAGAGATTATAAATGGATGAAGAGGTCAAAAGCAAGGGCTCGGGTCAAAGAAGACGGCTGCAGCCCGCCATAAACCGCAGGGCCGGCTGTCCTGGCAGCAGGGGCGGCCCACAGGCCCGTGGGGGCGGCCAGCCAGGGCGTAGGGGTGGCCCTCTACAGCTACAAAGACTCACAGCAGCTGCATCTCAGCTGAGGCGTAGGTGCGGGATCTCTCGAAGACTAAGGCTCTTGCATTCCATGGGCTTGGTTTCATTAATTCTACCCGTGGAAACATATGTCGAGAGCAACTATTCAAAGTACGCAAGGAATCACGGCCAAAAATTAACTTTCCACGGCCGTGGAAGTTACAGTGGTGTCGTGGATTCTGAAAGTTCTAAGGAAGGTTCCGTTCTTTCTACAAACGTTCTTGCTCCTATTTCTACCACTTCCACACCCTTGGAGACATCAAAGGAGAATCCGGACATCCTTCACAACGTACCAAAGGCATCTAAAACCTTGGAATAGAAGCCTCGTCCCGCACATCTAAGGTACGCTTTTCTTGGATATAAATCTACGTTTCCCATTATAGTTAGTTCTAATTTAAGTGAAGACGAACATGATAGGCTTATGATTGTTTTGAAAAAACATAGGAAAGCCTTAGGTTACACTATAGAGGATCTTGTAGGGATTAAACCATCACTATGTATGCACAAGATACTAATGGAAGAGGATTATAAGCCTTCATTGCAACCTCAACGACGGTTAAATCTGATCATGAAAGAGGTCATGAAGAAGGAAATCCTTAAATTGCTTGATGCATGTATCGTATTCCTAATTTCCGATAGCAAGTGGGTGAGTCCAGTCCAAGTAGTCCCAAAGAAGGGAGGAATGACCATTGTGGCTAACAAGAACAACGAACTCATTCCAACAAGAACGGTGACGGGATGGAGAATGTGTATAGACTATTGCAAGGTGAATAATGTGACGAGGAAGGATCACTTCCCGCTGCCCTTCATTGATCAAATGCTTGAGAGGTTAGCGCAACATTAGGATTTTTGTTATCTTGATGGTTATAGTGGTTTCTTTCAGATTCCGATCGATCCAGACGATCAAGAGAACACTAAATTCATGTTCCCATGGGGTACTTTCGCTTAGAGGAGGATGCCATTCGGATTATGCAACGCTCCAGCCACCTTTCATAAGTGTGTGATGGCCATCTTCTCGGAGTCCATTGAGGAAATCATGGAGGTTTTTATGGATGATTTTTCTGTTTATGGTTCCTATTTTGATAATTGTCTTGCTAACCTATCTCTAGTTCTACAAAGATGTGAAGATACTAACCTAGTTTTAAATTAGGAGAAATGTCATTTATGGTTAGTGAAGGCATAGTTTTAGGGCATTTGATCTCTAATAGAGGAATTGAAGTTGATAAAGCTAAGATTGAAACAATAGAAAATCTTCCTTCTCCGTCTTCGGTGAAGGGGATTAGAAGTTTTCTAGAACATGTTGGATTCTATAGGAGGTTCATTAAGGATTTTTCGAAAATTTCTAAACCGTTGACTAATCTATTGATGAAGGATGCAGTTTTTGAATTTTCCAAAGAGTGTTTAGATGCTTTCCACGGGATCAGAGAAGCATTAATCTCAGGCCCAATAATTCAGCCTCCAGATTGGAGTCTTTCATTTGAGTTCATGTGTGATGCATGTGACGTAGCGGTGGGAGCGGTGCTTGGTCAAAAGAAAGATGGACGCATTCATGTCATCTACTATGCTAGTAAAACGCTAGATGAAGCTCATCTCAACCCATGATGATCTTCCTATCGATGACTCTTTCCCGGACGAACAATTGCATCTAATGAAAGAGTGCATTGATCATATTTCTAAAGGTAACGAACATTGGTTTGCTGATTTTGTAAATTATTTGGTTTGTGAGGAAATACCTCCCGAACTATACTATGCTCAAAGGAAGAAGTTCTTTAAGGATGTCCGCCAATACTATTGGAATGAACCTCTAATCTTCAACAGAGGTCCAGATGGCATCATTAGAAGATGTGTACCTGAAGACGAAATGCAAAGTGTCATTCGTCATTGTCATTCTCTTCCTTGTGGAGGGCATGCTAGTTCTCACAAGACTTGTGCTAAGGTATTGCAATCCGGTTTCTATTGGCCTACATTATTTAATGATGTGCAAACCTTTGTTGCTTGTTGCGATACTTGTCAAAGAACAGGGAACATATCTAGAAGGAATGAAATGCCTTTAAACAATATTCAAGAAGTGGAGATCTTCGACGTTTGGGGAGTTGACTTCATGGGACCATTCCCATCATCTTGTGGTAATCAATACATACTTCTAGCTGTAGATTACGTTTCAAGATCGGTTGAAGCTATTGCTTCTCCAACTAATGATGCGATGGTGATTGTCAAGTTCTTTAATCGAACTATTTTCCCAAGGTTTAGGACACCCCAAACCATCATTAGTGACGGAGGATCACACTTCATTTGCAGTCGATTTGAGGCTCTACTAGCTAATTATGGGGTAACTCAAAAGATCGTCACCCCTTACCATCCGCAAACAAGTGGGCAAGTGGAGATTTCCAATAGAGAAATCAAGGAAATTCTGGAGAAAACGGTGTCCAGAACAAGGAAGGATTGGGCGTTAAAGTTAGATCACGCACTATGGGCGTATAGAACGGCATACAAGACTCCCATTGGTACAACACCATACAATCTTGTGTATGGAAAGTGTTGTCATCTTCCGGTGGAATTGGAACACAAGGCGTATTGGGATGTCAAGTGGTTGAACTTTTGCATGAAGGAAGCGGGAGAGAAACGTCTCTTAGACCTCAATGAGTTAGAAGAACTCCGCTTGAATGCATATGAGAACGTCAAGATTTACAAAGAGAGAGCGAAGCGTTGACATGATAAACACATCATTCCGAAGGACTTCAAAGATGGAGACCTTGTTCTTCTCTTCAATTCGAGACTTCGACTCTTTCCAAGTAAGCTTAAATCTCGTTGAACAGGACCTTATGTTATTAAACACATTTTCCCCCATGGTGCAGTTGAAGTATGGGGTGAGAAATGCAGAAGCTTCAAGGTGAATGGCCAACGACTCAAGAAATACTCACCGGAACTTCAAACTAAGGAGATAGCACCAATTCTCCTCACTTAAACGCAAAGGAATGGTCTAGCTACGGACCTAAAACAAAGAGCTTCTTGGGAGGCTACCCAAGGTATTGCATTCTTTTTTCCCTTTTTCGTAGAATAGATTAGCTAGTTTGTTTTTGTTTTTCGTTGGTATCTTTCCGGTATGTCTTGTGTCTTTGGATGTCAAGCTTGAAGAACAACCAAGAGAAGTGACGAAAACAAAAGGAACGGCGAATTTTGGATCTTTGGCAAAAATTCAAGATTCCACGGGTTTAAATAGGAAACCACGGCCGTGGTTTCTAAATTTTTGGCCGTGGAGAACTAGGTCGAGACCAGCCACACCTTTCCACGTCCAAAACCACGGCCATGGAAGTAATAGGTCGCCGTGGTTTTCGAAATTTGACAGAGGCTATATAAAGCATTCTTCTTCACAATCCCACACCATTTTTCCCCTTCTTCCACGCCTCTCTTCCACGCTATCACCCCTCACCACCAAATCCTTGTTCGGTGACCGTTTCGCACGATTCTTCGTTCCAAATTGAAGTAAACTCCATCCTATTGCTGATTGTGACAACAAACAACACAAACAATCAGCAATCGAGTTAGATTTTAAATTTCTTCAAATCCAAAACCTAGGTTTTTCTCTATCTCTATCATTGGTTGATTTCTTTTGATTTCTTCAAAGATTTATAGGAGAACTGAACGGAATTAAACATAGATGTAAGATCCCAATTTTTTACCTTCACCGCCCCCGCGGTGAAGAAGGCCGCCCCAGCGGCCTTGAGGTCTGTCACCACCCCCGCGGTGACAATGGGCTGCCCCAGTGGCTGAGGCGATCCGTCCCTACGGATGCGCTGCAGATCGCACCCGATCTGTTTTCGTTCGTTTTATCTTCCTTCCATAGATAGAATATCCGATCTTCTATCTATAGGCCAGCTTCCTTATCTTTTTCCTAACCCTAGACGTCCTTCCTTTTTATCTTTTCCGCCTCTCCTATATATTCCCGTCTTTTCTTCTTTTCCCCATTTCTTGCTTACGTCTTCTACAACCCTAGAGTGTTGCAGCCTTGCCCTGTGTTCTTGCTGAATGTATAAGTTCTTCCTCCCTTGTTCTTCATCACGTTCATGTGTTGTTGCATCCTGCTTATCTTCTGTTTCGTTTCCCTCTCCGTTTTCTATTTTCTACCTCTCCAAGAATCAAGTTTGATCATTGATTCTTGTGGAGCATTCCATTGATGATCCTTTGATGTTCACAGGCTCCCTTGGTTGAGTTGTGAAGTGTGAGAGTGTTGGAAGAACAAGCTTTGGCCTTGTCGTGATTCTACTGTCTTTGAGAAGTCGACAATGCCTCTACACCGTATACTACAAAAAATAATTCAATTAGCCACGGATGTTGGCGACGGTAAAAAAGCTATTTGTCGACGCCAATCATCAATGGCGACAGCGAAAGGGGGCGAAGCCAGAACAGGCGACGCGATTTTTTTCGCCACGGTTGTTTACCGTCGCTAATATATTTTGTGATGGCTAGGTGACGGATATTGGCCATCGTAAATATTCATGTCGGCAAAAGCCGTCGCCATCTAGTGTGTCGCAATTTGTAAAATTGGTGCGGATTTTTGAGTTTTGGCGACGGCAGTAGCCGTCACAAAATTTCTCTTTTCTCATAGACATCAATTCCTCCATTTTTAATTATGAAACAGATTAGAAGCTAATTTGCTGAATTAAGGGTATGAAACAAACAAAGGAAAATCAATTTCCTAATTAAAACCATGTTGATCTTCAACCCTATTTTCCTATACAAATTTTCTACCACCAAATTTTGCAAGCAGATTTCTAGTACTATAGTTTTTGCATCTTTCATCATACCCTAATTGCCACTTTCTTCAGGAGCTTGTAAGAAGATTACAAGTGTTATTGACTAATAAAACCCCATTAACATAAAACTGGAAGCTAATTTGATTTCCACTATCAACTTCCACATTCAGATATGCTATTCAAGGATGGTTGTCATGCTTTTGATTTTGCTGTTTTACCATTTGCGGCTCCAACTGTCCTTGATCCCTGCCTCTCTTGTTTATTAGCCTGAACATTCAAGTCAAATTAAGATTTTATTTCTCAGCTTCATCTTATTTTGTAACAACAAATTTACATGTTAATCACCTCTTGATTCTTGTCAGGCTGAATCTTCTGGCTGTTTTCTTAATATCATTCAAAGCATCCCCTTCATCTGCTAATGTAATTCCATTCTTCTTCAGCTTAGCTTGTTTCTTTGCCACCAAACCCTTCATAACCTCTATATTGAACAAAAAAAACCCAAAAAGCAGGATTTCAATCCACCAAACCCTTCATAACCTCATACGTCCTGATCGATGTCAGAGACATATATTATGCGCCTAAAGATTTCTTCCATGTGGTCTCGGGAAGCTCTACCATTCAGTCTCTTTCTTCCCTAGTTGAAGTTACTTTTCTTCTAGCACAAATGCATATAAAAAAAATTAAAGTGAGGTAATGAAATAAACCCTTAACTACATATCAATCTCAAGGCATTACCAAATTATATACTCATGTTCAGCAATTTTAAAATAAAGTTCTGTATTCAGAAAAATCAGAATTGAAATTTTGGAAAAACAAATAGATCGGAATCAAAACAATAAAAAAAGCTTTTTTATTACGTCTTCATGCTACAACATGTTAATTGCCTACGGTATGACAAATATTTGATGATTCAAATAAATATAATTATAATGAAAGAAATTTTATTTATCAATTTAATATATAATTCTTTCCTCAATTTGGATGGGAGGGGAACAAGTATTGTTCAGCTCAGCTTGATTCTTCAACCACAAAATAAAGAGACAACATCACTTGTTATATCACAAAAATATATGTGATGATTCAAATAAACAACACTCTATGTGGCTAGGGTATGACAAATATTAGAAGATTCAAAATTCACTCAAGACTAGAAACCTCTCTAATTTGATTCAAGGAAAAAAAACTAAACAATGCACATTCCAATTAAATTACAGTGCACAACATAAAAGAGTAAATACATCATAAAATACCTCTTCAGCTGGTGAAAGAAATTTATCCATATCTCCAGGGCCATCATCAAAGCCCAATGCCACCATTCCGAGGGCAAAGCATGCTAACTATGAAGTTTGAGACCTAATTAATACTTGGTGTGCTAAGACAGTATAGTTACAAAAATCAATTATATATAATTCCAAAAATATAAAGGTATCCAAGCAATGATCATGCATTTTGTTGGAAGACCTAATGAATACTTGATGTGCATAACTATGAAGTTTGAGACAAACAAGCTTACTTTGAGATTGCAGAAGCTGCTTGCACCAAGGAACGTTACAGAAAAGTTCATTTATGATGTAGTGATAGTGATAGTTACCCTAGAGAAGAAGTTACCCTAGAGAAGAAGCAAACGTTATGAAATACTAAACTAATGCGCAAACAAACAGCAGCACATAAAGTGCCGTGTACCTAAATAAAGAATGAAAAATCAGTTACAAAGTGTTCAACAAGAAGAAACTCTAGGATCATGAATAGTTTTTCATGGCTGAATTCCCTAGATTTGGTTGACATTTAACAAATAAAATTATACCCTCTTTTCTATTCTTAAATATATTGAAGCACTTGGAATCATCAATCATCTTCCTACCAAAGCACAATTACTCTTTTGAAAAGTATATTTTGTATTAGTGGGACAGCAAAGAGGAGAGAATAGGATTGGGCAAGTGAATTTGGACTGCTTAGAAGCTAGAACATAGCAAGGGATTTACTTCAGGTCATAAACATGATAAAAATAAGCTAAGTGCTATAAAATGCTGTAAATTACTTATATTTCTAGCATCTACATCTTTCATATCTAGATCAGTGGTCACCAAGATGAATTTTACTTTGGTGTTGGTAAGATACCCATACCTAAGCAAGCTAACATCAAATTGGTATAACTAAAATCCCAAGCAAGGAAATTTTACATTCCATAACACTAAGACAATCAAACCAAGTAGAAGAGGGAGACGAGAATGGAAAGACTTACACTTAATAGTTTTTTTTGGATAAAGCAAACCAAGATATATTTCATTAAGCATAGGTCCAGATTTCTTTGGATTATTCACTGAAAATACACAAAGCAACCAAGTCAATTTGAAACATTCTCAAATTGAGTGTTAATAGATCAACCCAAGATTGCATAGCAGAAGAATACAATTTTAGCAAAAGAAAACAGATAAGGGGCCTTTGAATTGCCTGTATCTTTGTGTTTGAGAAACTTGAAATTTTAAATTAGAGATTAAACCAATACCTTGATGTCTAAGCTTTTGAAAATTTTTAGCATTAGTCATCTTCAGATTTGAATTTGTCACAAATGCCAAAGATGCAGCCTACAAGGGCAAAACAATTTGGGTCAGAAACTAAGTAAACAAGCTTGCAGTAGTCCTTAATAGGATCTATCATGTAATTGACATGATCAACCACTGTTAAGACAAATCTATTTCCATGAACTATTTCATTCAATTACAATAATTAGTTGTTCCAATACGCCTAAATTTGTATTAACATAGCTATTTTTGGTCAAATGGAATAAGACTGTTATAATCCCTACCGATATTCCACATGTCTAGGATTTAATTTCAAGCTCATTGCACAAGTGCATAATGAAGACATTGCATCTGAAATACCATGACTAATGTTGTCAAGTAAACCATGTCAACAGGTTTAGCAGTAGAAAGTGATTATCCTAGGAGATTGAATTTAGATAAGGAGTGAGAGGACTTATTTGGATCGAGCTCGAATCCATAGGCGAACAAGGAAGAAATCATTAGATTGAAATACTGAAGACTAAAAACAATATCAGAAAGCAAACGTTATAGACAATACGAAGAAATAGGAAAAATCAAAGAAACCGTAACCTGAAGGATGTGAGAACTACCGCCAGCAACAACAGCGATCTCGAACAAAGAAAAAAAACAGGCTAAGAATACCGAGTATAACAGGATAACCGGTGTCACGCTAGGAAATAGCACAAAAAGCTTTACATTTATAAACTCGAACTAAAATCCTAAACTACCTAGCGAAACCCGCAGTGTACGGGTCGTTTTGTAGAAAGGAAAGTATTCCGAGGTCGAACACAAGGACTGAGGTGAAACTAAGTCATTCAGTGATCGAAGATAGTGTGAATCTAGACTAAGATAAGATGAGGAATAAAGAAATGAAAATCTCAATGTTTTTGGGAGGTTTTTAGGTGATCAATCAAGGATCACAAATCATGCGGAATAAACAATCAACTATGCTAACAATTCAACGCAAGCAAACAAGACAAACACAAGATATGGATCAAATAGAAGAAAGCGGATTCTAGGGGTTGGAAAGTCCGGTTATGGCATAGACTCAAGCTATCTAAACATTCCTTGGATTAACTATGATATGTTGGGAGTAAGCATTTCTAGATTGGGATCAATTACCGGGTAGGTCTCATGGTCCACTAGTCCATTCCTAAGGTCTCATCACCGGGTAAGTCTCTAAGAACCTAAGGGACGGAATTCTACACAAACCGGATTGTCGCCTAGAGATCTAACCTATCCTTACCGGGTAAGTCTCGGAAGGGTTAGTCCTAAACAATTATCCTACTACACTTAATCCAATGGCGGCTTATGAGGCTCACCACTACCTAGGGTTTGTCATCTTTGAGATCTAAGAGCAAGGATTACCGGATAAGTCTCTCCTAACACTTAGTTGCTAACACTAGGTCACCCTAGGATAGATTGACTCAACAAACACTTAGGATTTCAACATTCTAACAATCTAAGACTAGATCCATCGAACTAGGTAAGATTACGGTTTGTTCTACCTTTCCATGGCCGTGGAGTGGCAAGAACTGGCCATGATTCCTAACAGAAACTACGTTCATGCACACAAGTCATCCAAAGGTAAATCTAAGTCCATCCTATCATAGCCCTAGCCACAACCATCCTTTCCTTACCCTAGAATCACATCTATTTAGCCTAAAACATTCATAATAGAAATCGAAACAATCAAACATAAAATCATGGCATCCATTTGCAAGATGATGAAGAGAAAGAGATGAACAAGTGAACTAAAACAAAACCAAGCTGAAAATGGAATTAGAATAACTCACAACCCTTCTTAAAGAAGGTTCAAATGGTTCATACAACTCAAGAAATCGATTCCGAAATTCTTCACTACAAAGCTATCAAGTCTATCAATGGTGTGCTCTTCTCCTCCTCCAATGAAACTCTTCTCCAATGGTAGCTTCCTTCTACCTCCTTCTTCCCAAAGAATCTTCTTGTTGAGAGAATATTTTTATTAGAGGATAGTGGATAATGGAGAGCTGCTCCAAGATGATTCTCTCAGCCAATGCAGGACCACTTTTATACTACAACTTTGCAAGAGCTGGCCAAGAGATCGTGGCACAGCTGTCACGAAAACCTGGCAAAATCCACGGTTGAAACCACGGCCGTGGTTTACCAGTGAACCGTGATTTTGTGCTTCAGCTTTGCCTTTGATCATTAAGCTTCGATTTGGCGCATGGCTTGTGTTGGCAAGGTTCCATGAGCCCTCCCTAGCCTTTAGCTTGCATCCTAATGAGTCTGAGGGTGTGTCATCTTGATGAACGATCCTCAAACGTATCGTTTTAGCTCCTAAATCTCCCAAAATACCTACAAAGCAATGCACAAGTCCGTGTAGACGTCTATCTCGACATAATACGTGAATTGAGTGCAAACGTCGTGAACTAGTGCTAAACCATGCATGATTGAGCGGGAAATCTATCTAAATGATTACCTAAACCTAAGTCATAAATCGTGTTATCAACCGGAGGTTCAAAGATCAATAAGATTGAATTGAAGATGAAGAATGAAAGAAAGAAAATCATACCTTGAAGAGGAAGAAGAAGATCGGTGAAAGAAGAAGACCGGTTAAGACGAAGAGAAGAATACCAACCTACTTAGGTATGTGAATCGAAAAAATTTTGTTGTCACCTCCATCAAAAATATGGTGGCGACTTGAAGACCGAAGAAGAAACCGAAAGAGACGGACCTGTCGGTTGGGCGTAGGGTTCTTACCTCCAAAAGTGTAGTGTTTTAGAAAGGGAAGAGGACGGTGCAATGAAACCCTAAACAGAAACGGGTTGGACATAGATGCAAGGGCAGTTGTGAAAAATTATATACGGCCCTAATTTTTCCTTTAACTTCACCCTCTCTTCCTTTCTAGTTTTCTTCTTTTAATTTTTTTAACCTTTAATATTTTAAAGGTTATAACGGTTTTATCTTAATTTATCGAATGGAAACTTTAAATTTTCAACAATTTTAAGAAATTTTTTAAAATATTTTTAAGAAATTTTTTTATATTTTTAAGAACTTTTTTTATATTTTTAAGAATTATAAATATTTTTTTTTAAAAAAAAATTCGTATGCCGCCAAAAAATTTGGTATTGGCGTCAGCGACATAAGCCATCGCCAATGATCCCTTATATTAGCCACGGTAAAGATTGGCCGACGCCAATTGCATGACCATTAGTGACGGCTGTATACCACAGACACCAATAGTTGGTACTTTGCAACGTTGATGTTGTCGTCGCCAAATAAAGACCAATGGCGATGACAATTATAGTAAAAAGCAAGAATTTCAGGGGTCGATCACAGGAACTTAGGTGAAACAAAGCAAGTATAGGTTGTCAATATTGCAAATAACCACAAAAGCGATTAAAACAATCAAAGATGATAATAAGGTTAATAAGGGGAATATGCAAATTCTAGGGATTAAAGCACTCAGTTGTGGTTCCAACTCAAGATCTCAAGATAAGTGGACAAAGCTGAGATTTTGCAAAGGGAAGGTGTTTCTAAAGTGGAATAGATCACCGGGTAAGTCTCACTACTCACTAACTCCAAACCAAAAGCTCCTATTACCGGGTAAGTCTCAAGGTACTAAGGAAAGGAATTATAATCTCAAACCAACACACCAACTAAGGGAATAGAATCAACCTTTACCGGGTAAGTCTCAGGCTAACTCACAAAGATGGAATGAAGGCACACTCAAACCCCAATAAAGGATAAACCTTTATTACCTACACTTATGATCTTGGGTAAACAAACAAAGGAATTACCGGGTAAGTCTCATCCTAAACTTGTATTGAACCAGGAAACGTCTAATAAGAATAAGATTTGGCAAACTCTAACACTTAACTCTCAGTTTCGGATCAAAAGGTCACCTCGGTCAGTCAAATTCCACCCCGGCCGAGATGTTCGTCGACTGAACGAGATGTTCTAGGGTTAAGAATAAAGACCCGAGCTTTCAGGGTCCTACTGGGATTAAGATTATTCTATCATCGTCTTTCCCACAACTTTTAGCCAATCACCCTAGAATCGCACAAGGAAATTAGCCACTCATCATCATTAAAGTTATAATCAAATATTTGAGAAGGGAATGAATATTTGAACACAAAATCCTTAAGAACAAGGCTTCAATATCTGAATCAAATATCAAACAAATAAGCGTTCCTCAATCACAAATCACACAAGACAACAAACCAAAGGGATTCTAAGAAAGTCTTACAAATCCCTTTAAAAAGCTATAACAAGCTATCAATTCTTCCTTAATTGATCTTCAATCTTCAAACTTCCTTTAAAGCTACCTTCAAAACTCCAGAAAATCCCTTAATTGTTGGATGCTCTCAGCCTCTAAGCATCCTTTAACTTGTGGAAAATTGAATCCTTTATATAGGAGAATTATCTTCCAAAGACAATAATATCTTAAAAAGATAATTGCCTAATAAAATATATCCATATCTCAAAAATAGATCTCCCAAATATATGATCTTCCTTCCAGAAATCCAGCCCAAAAATATAAGATCTCTCCTTCCAAAAATAAAAGGTCTCAGCCAAATAAAATATATCTCGCAGCGTCAGAGTATTCGCCTCGATCGGGGCGCTCCTCAAAATCACCTCGATCGAGGTGGTACTGTAGCTGACCGAGGTGAATCTCAGCTGAATGTGAAATCTCTCAAATCTGGTCCAAAGTAAATCTTCTTTGTTAATTCCATGCTTCCTGAGTTTTCTTTTAAGCTCCTAAATGTAGCTCCAATGACTCATTTGCTCCTTAGCTCCATTTTGATGCAAAACGTGCCATTTTACCTATATTTACAACGAAACTTGGTGTAGTCCTCGATTCCCGTAAAGGTATATGAAACGACAATATAATCACATAATATACATTCAACCATGCAGATTATTGAAGATAAAACGTCTAAACAAGTCCCAAAATATAGACTATAATACATGTTATCAAAATACCCCATACTTGTCCCTTGCTTGTCCCCAAGAAAGTTCCAAATCTCAAGTACAAGATAGAATGGATTATAAGTCATAAAGATCAATGAAAAGTGTTTCAAAACATTTTATTGGTGTGCTCCACTCATAGACCACTCTAAGAGAATGCTTCGTTGTAATTAAAATCAAAATATGATCAAAACATTTTATAAATACAAGAAAGTTGTTCATCTTTGCATAAAATCATAGAATGCATAATAAATCATAATTATCGAAATTAATCATGTATAATCCAGTTTAAACCACCAAGTCAATCAACAAGCTCGAGGTCTCAAGGGCTTTCCAAATGAAAGGTCAAGAAACGTGTGAGGGTGGGATGTATATAGGGAATGTGGTGCTAGAATCCAGGAAAGGATCTTCACTTTACTTGCTTTTGAACTTCAACATCTTCCACCAATAAGCTTTGCTTATTTACTTTTTACTTTACTTTTTGGGATGCATGGGAAGAGGTGCACAATAACCGAAGCCTAGGAAATCAGCAATCATCAATTTCTCGAGATGCCTCAAACCCTTGATGCACATACCATGACCCGTTAGGAATATCGCTCAATCTAACTTTGGCAAGACACAAACACCCGGCTATGTGAATGGTGTCGAGTTACTCATCTTCATGATTGACTTCTCCAAACCTATTTGTTTCTTTTTAACTTCCAGCCAACATCTCAACTTTTCTTTCACTTGCTTTTCACTTGCTTTTCTTAACCTGTTTTTGACGTTTTTCTCAATCAAACAACCTATATGCATGCATGTAGTCTCAGATAAACACATAGAGCATAATGAAAATCATAAATATCCGAACCGAGTCATACAAGCATACACATAAGTCATATAAATACATCCAAAATACCCCATACTTGGGAAACATTGTCCCAATGGGTCAAAATAAGTCTGAAAGAAAGTACTTACCGGACATAAGCTGAGCTGCATAATAAATAAATAAAATAAATCCCTGCAAGCTCTAGTCCTGATCTGCTGGTGGTGGTGGTGGTGATGGATATGGCACGTACGGATGCTGGGAAGGATCAAAAGGGTAGCCCATAGTGTGCTGGAACTGTATATCCAACATCCGGCGCTAGTAGTGATTGCTCTCCCTCATCTCTAACATGTCCAAGGATAGGGCGGCGTAAGAGTCGATCATCTGATCCGTCAGCTCATCTATCCGTCCGTGAGCTACGGGATCTCGTTGTCTGCGGACTCTGCGCCTGACAGGACGTGATGGTGGTGCAGCTGCCTCCTCCTCAGTCTCCTCATCGTCTAGATCGACACCTGGTATATTGGGACCGGCTGTGTCCGTCCCTGTCTCCATGGCAGCACCGCCATCGTCCTCCTCATCCTCATCCTCCTACACCTGAGTTGTTGCGTCTCTAGCATCCTCAATGTAAGGTATCCACGCAGTGGACCAGTACTGAGGGTCGTAGACCGAGAGCTGAGACGACCATCTAATACCCTGACGGGCAGTCTGCTCCCAATGCATTGCCACATATGGCGTAATAAGTCCACGAGGAACTAGAATCCTCCTGGTGATCATCTCCTGCAACCCTAGCGGCTTGGCAGCCGCCACTAGTGTACATGCACTCAAATCCAGCCCCATCTCAGTAGCTAAGTGAGTCACTAAGCCACCATAGCAAATGTCCCCCTTCGCCTTAGCCTTGATCCGGTGAAGATCCTCAGCTAGCATCGCACCAAAATCAGGCACACCCCAGTCACCATGCAAAATAAACTCAAAAGCTCCCCCTGTCGAACCTTCTGGGGCATCTCAGTACGCGCCAAAAGTGTCTCGCTGAATATACGGTGGGCGAGTCTGAAAGCAAGGTGGAAAATAATCCTCTCCCTGGAGTCTCCAGGTCTCCACCTATCAGCATGCTCAACTACATGAGCTATCTGTCCCCAAAACTGTCAAGCTACAACTCGAGAAGGGAAATTGGAAACTGTGGGGGTCGGGAAGCCGAAGATGTCTCTCCACTGATCCATCGGTACTAAGTAATTCCAGTTCAGCAACCGGTACTTGATGGCTCTCTCCTCGGGCAGGTGAGTCACACAGCTCACAAACTCTAGTATAGGCTCGAGGTAGGCTGGAGCTCGGATCTCCATGAACTGCTCTAGCCCAACCATCGAGACCATTCGTCTCAAATCATCAACATTATCGAAACAGTCAAAAGCAGAAATGTCTAAAAACCGCGGCGTAATCACAGGGCGCATACATATGCGGTCGTAATCAGCCTGGTGACGCTCATGTATCACCGGTATGGAAGGTCGAGAGGAAGAAGAAGAAGGGGATGATCTATCTCTCAGGACAATCTGGCGATCTGATCTGGAACTCATTTTCTCTGTCTGACAGCTCACCTCGGTTGCTTGTCAGATCTCGAGAATCACCCCGGCCGAGGCGCAGTCGACTGGACCGAATGGCGAAACTGTTCGATTCCAACTCTCGGAATTTCAGTTCTTTTCCCCCGATTTCACTACAGATTATTCCTAAGGGGTACTTAATCCTTTTCCAACAGAGATCTATGGCAACCAAAGCCACCAAATTCCGAAATCAGTTAAGCGAAGAAGGAGTTAGGTTTTCGACTTTTTACCCCGGATTCGGTCGATTCGAGGCGTTCTTGTTGCAGATTGTTGCTTGCAATTGGTCCCCCTAGCCTTTCCTCGTAGAATGGGAGCAAGAATCGTCGAAAGCGGTCGAGAAACGAAGCAAACGAGATTAGGGCGCACCGCGGTCGAGGGGAAAGATGGGAGGGAAAGAGGAAAAAGTGTTCCCCTTTTATACCCCTCGCCGATTTTGCTGTCACCTCGGTCGAGGTGGTCCCGACTGAACCGAGTTGTTTGGACCGAGGTGCTTTGTTGTCAGCCCTAGTCTCCTCGGTTGCTCAAGAATCAACTCGGTCGAGGTACTGTGACTGCAACCGAGATGTGTCTCAGTCAAACTTCGTCTTCTCAATTTCTCGAACTTTTGTCCTTCTAGTGTTGCTCCTGGGTTGTATTCCTTCCTTAGAAAGTACCTGGTTTCTGTCTAGGACGCGAAAAACAAAGCAAAGAGAAGCAAAAGCAAACTATCTAAAGCTATTCTTGAAAAGGGAAAAGAAAGCAATACCTTGGGTTGCCTCCCAAGAAGCGGTTGGTTTAAGGTCGCTAGCTGGACCGTACGGTATCCCTAAACATGCTGGAAGGTGTCCTCACCCCATACTTCACCTTCATCACGGGGTGAGATAAAGAAGTCTATCAAACGTTCCATCAAATACAAGTGCTCATCGGGGAATGAATCGTCTATGGGTGGTTCATCCCTCTTGCACGAAGAGGGAGATAGCCGACTGAGGTGATCTGCAACAGAATTTTGGGATCCCTTCTTATCGCGGATCTCTAGGTGAAACTCTTGAAGCAAGAGAATCCATCGAATAAGACGTGGCTTAGCATCCTTCTTAGCAAGTAAGTAACGAATAGCTGCATGATCAGTGTAAACAATAACTTTCGCTCCCACTAAGTAAGAGCGAAATTTCTCAAAAGCATATACAACCACCAATAGCTCCTTTTTGGTGGTGGCGTAGTTACGCTGGGCTTCGTCTAGCGTCTTGTTAGCATAGTAAATGGCGGTGGTCCGGCTATCCTTCTTTTGTCCAAGCACCGCTCCTACCGCCACATCACTCGCATCCCACATGATCTCAAAGGGCAAGGTCCAATCCGGAGGTTGGATAATGGGAGCGGAGATCAACGCTTCCTTGATCCTATAAAATGCATCAAGACATTCCTGCGAAAACTCAAAAACAACATCCTTATTCAAGAGTTTAGTTAGTGGTTTAGAAATCTTCGAGAAGTCCTTGATGAATCTCCTATAGAAACCTGCATGCCTGAAAAAACTCCGCACACCCTTAACAGAACAAGGGGGAGGAAGTTTCTCAATATTCTCGATCTTAGCTCGATCGACCTCAATACCTCGGTTGGAAACGAGGTGTCCTAGCACAATGCCTTCATTAACCATAAAATGACACTTCTCCCAATTCAGAACGAGATTAGTGTCTTCACATCTTTGTAGAACTAGAGAAAGGTTAGATAGGCAATCATCAAAAGAGGAACCATATACTGAAAAATCATCCATAAATACCTCCATGATCTCCTCTATATACTCGGAAAAGATAGCCATCATGCATCGCTGGAAGGTAGCGGGTGCATTACACAATCCAAATGGCATCCTCCTATAAGCGAATGTCCCCCATGGACAAGTGAAAGTGGTCTTCTCTTGATCATCCGGTTGGATAGGAATCTGAAAGAAGCCACTATAACCATCTAAATAGCAAAAATGTGAATGCTAGGCTAACCATTCGAGCATTTGATCGATGAAGGGAAGTGGAAAGTGGTCCTTCCGAGTGGCCACGTTCAGCTTCCTATAATCGATGCACACCCTCCAGCCCGTGACGGTCCTAGTTGGGATCAACTCGTTGTTCTTATTCGTCACAACAGTCATCCCTCCTTTCTTCGGAACTACATGCACTAGGCTCACCCACTTGCTATCCGAGATAGGAAATATGATACCTGCATCCAACAACTTAAGAATTTCTTTCTTTACAATCTCTTTCATGATCGGGTTTAACCGTCTTTGAGGTTCCCGTGAAGTCTTATGATCGTCCTCCATTAGTATTCTTTGCATGCAGAAAGAGGGCTTAATACCAATAAGATCATCAATAGTATAACCCAAAGCCTTTTGATGTTTTCTCATGACATGCATTAGTTTAGATAATTCAGTTTCAGAAAGGGAAGCACTAACAATAACGGGATAAGTAGAATCTGGTCCAAGAAAAGCATACCTCAAGTGACTTGGAAGTT
The DNA here is from genome assembly GCA_033239125.1 of Fagopyrum homotropicum. Lineage (NCBI taxonomy): Eukaryota > Viridiplantae > Streptophyta > Magnoliopsida > Caryophyllales > Polygonaceae > Fagopyrum > Fagopyrum homotropicum. The sequence goes on along the minus strand of BSWB01000002.1, from coordinate 93,662,379 downwards.
GTTTAAGCTCCACAACTAGGGGTGCTTTCTGAGGGGGATCCTTTCTTCTTCCTTCCAGTGGAGTAGACTTAGATCGAAGAATAGGACTTTCAGAAGTCTCAATTGACATCATCTCGCTTTCGAATTCGGTCGAGGTCTAGAGTGGGTGACCGAGATGTTGTTCAGTCAAGAACACCTCGCTTGGTCCAGAAAGTGTCTCGGTCGAGGTACTGCAACTAGGACCGAAACTGGAGATCTTCTTCTCCTGGATTAGTTTTTCAATCTTAGCTCCTGGATCTTCTTCCAGTGCCTTTAAGCTCCGTATATCTGCATCACAAGAAGCATCTATACCTTCCTCCATTAAGCTAAAACTAATAATTCTTTCAAGAGGGTCATTAATAAGGATAGAGCTCACCAATTCTCTTGATTCCTCTTCATCATAGATGTTGAAGATATCATCCTCCAGCAGCTCTCCTTTCATTGCAGCAAGCAATGCGAACTCCACTTGATCTCCGCCAATGTTGAATTGCAACTTGGCGTTCTTACAATCCACATTGTAACCCGAAGTTGCTAGAAATGGTCTCCCGAGAATGATAGGAACGGGATAATCTGCGGGAATATCAAGAACAACATAGTCTATAGATAAATAGAAGTTACCTAACTTAACCGGGACGTCTTCCAAAATGCCCACGGGATGGGTAATGGAGCGGTCCGCCATTTATAATCTTATCTTCACCGGCTTGGGCTCTCCAAGTCCGATCTTCACACATAGCTCCAGCGGGATGATGCTCACGCTGGCTCCTAGAACACACAAGGCTTCACAAGTCACATCCCCAACTTGAATGGGAATGCAAAATGAGCCGGGATCTCTTAACTTGGGTGGCATCTTTTCCTTCATGATTTGAATGAGCTCCGAGGATTTAGATGTCATCCTTACTTCACCAAAATCTTCCAGCTTCCTCTTCCTTGATAGAATCTCTTTTAAGAACTTCCCATATGCGGGCAACCCTAGAATAGCATCAAGGAAAGGGATGTTATTATGTAGTTTATTCATCAAGTCAAGGAACTTACCAAAGTGCTTGTCTAGATGTGCTTTGGCTATTGACTGGGGGAATGGAAGTGGTGGTTTATATGCAGGAGGTGGGACATAAAGTTCATTTTTGTCCGACTCTTTCTGTGACTCCACCTCGGATGGTACCTCGGCCGAAGTGTTCTTCGACTGTACATGGACCGAGGTGTTCTTCACTGGCGTCGACCGAGGCACTGGATCTGCAGTTTTTAATCCACTTCTCATCGTTATTGCCATGATTTGTCCCTTGGGGTTGCTCTCTATCCTTGCTGGGAGCTTCCCTGGGTCTCTTTGCGCTTCATACGCCTTATTAAAGAATTGTTGTTCTAAGGCTTTTTGTGCCTTTGAAAATGAAGTCATGGACGTCTCCATAGCACTGAGCTTGATCAAGATAGCCTCTAGCACTGAATCTTTCTTCTCTGGCTGGGGCGAGCTTGATCTAGGCTCATGGCTCTTCAATGGAGTAGAAGAAGAAGAGAGGAAAGGATTAGAAGAATTATTTGAATTGGAGTTAGAGTAAGGGTTACCCGAATTTTGATTTTGATTGTTAGGCCTCCAATTGTTGTTGTTGGACCCTCTATTGTTGTTGTAGTTGTTATTCCAGGAACCATTGTTGTAGTTGTTGTTCCGGGAACCATTGTTGTTCCTTGAGCCTTGATATCCTTCCTCTTCCTTTTTGGTGTGAGCAACCAAAAGATCCTTCAATTGCTTCACATCATTCTTGAGGGAGGTGAGTTGATTATCATTTGATGGAGTTTCTTGGAAGTTGACTCTCTTAACTCCATTTTCAGCTCCTTGGTGGGAGTACTTTTCCATGTGCAAAGCTTGTTTCTCAATGAACTCCCAAGCTTCATCAATCGGTATGTCCAAGAATGTGCCGGCGGATAGTAGTTGAAGGCTGAATTGGGTAGCTCCATCCAATCCCTTGAAGTAAATCTCCAACAACTCTATCTTTGGAATCCCATGATGTGGGTAATCCAAAAGAACATCTTTAAATCTTTCCCATAACTTGGACAGACTCTCCTTGTCCTTCATGATGAATGGATTGACATTCCCTCTTATTTAAGCAGTTTTGGAGGGGGGAAAGAATTTTGTCAAGAACTCCGTCGTCATCTCCTCCCAAGTGTTGATCTTTCCCGGGGGAAGAGACTGGTACCAAGTAAGCGCCCTGTCTTTCAAAGAAAAGTAAAAAGGCCTTAACTTGTAATTATTATTTTCCACTCTTGAAGGCTTCAAGGTCTCCATCAAAATCTCATAGGTTTGTAAATGTTGATGCGGAGACTCCCTTTCTAAATCTCCAAACTGGCATTGGCGGATCATGGAAAGAACTTGCGGTCGAAGTACATAATCATGCTCCGCTGGATCACCTAGGTTGACTCGTGGACGCCTCACTTGCTGGTTTGGGTCCATCCTCTGCCCTAGGGTTTGTGGAATACCTGCAAAAAGAACATCTCGGACTGGCATCCGAGGTGGAAGTATCTCGGCTGCGGCAATTGGAGCGGGGTCCTCCCTCGGTCGAGGGTCTGGTCGAGGCAAAATCTGAGCTCGTGACTCAACCATATCTGCTGCAATCTCTGCAGCTCTGGTGCGATTTTCCTCCCTTTCACGCTGCAATTCCTCCCTGTTGAGGCGCAGCTGTTCCATTGCCTCATTCAATTCGGCCTCAAGATCGCGATCGTCTCGATTGGCCATTTTCGCTTCTCTCAAGCGTCTCTTATATGTCTTTTCTGGTTCGGGATCGTAAGGAACGATTTCCTTCCCAGCACGGGTTCTTCGCATAAACCTAAAAATAAGAACCTGCGAAAGTCACACAAGTAGAGTGGTTAGTAGCAACAGGGGAAATAGCCCCGAAAGACACCCGTAGCCGGCTCGGTCTAGACCAAGTCCCCGGCAACGGCGCCAAAAACTTGTACGCCCCAAATGGTGTGTGCAAGCTTTAAATTTATCACCCAAGAAGTATGCTTAAAACAGGATGCAAACCCGCAGTGTATGGGTCAATTATAGTAAAAAGCAAGAATTTCAGGGGTCGATTACAGAGACTTAGGTGAAACAAAGCAAGTATAGGTTGTCAATAATGCAAATAACCACAAAAGCGATTAAAACAATCAAAGATGATAATAAGGTTAATAAGGGGAATATGCAAATTCTAGGGATTAAAGCATCCAGTTGTAGTTCCAACTCAACATCTCAAGATAAGCGGACAAAGGTGAGATTTTGCAAAGGGAAGGCGTTTCTAAAGTGGAATAGATCACCGGGTAAGTCTCACTACTCACTAACTCCAAACCAAAAGCTCCTATTACCGGGTAAGTCTCAAGGTACTAAGGAAAGGAATTATAATCTCAAACCAACACACCAACTAAGGGAATAGAATCAACCTTTACCGGGAAAGTCTCAGGCTAACTCACAAAGATGGAATGAAGGCACACTCAAACCCCAATAAAGGATAAACCTTTATTACCTACACTTATGATCTTGGGTAAACAAACAAAGGAATTACCGGGTAAGTCTCATCCTAAACTTGTATTGAACCAGGAAACGTGTAATAAGAATAAGATTTGGCAAACTCTAACACTTAACTCTCAGTTTCGGATCAAAAGGTCACCTCGGTCAGTCAAATTCCACCCCGGCCGAGATGTTCTTCGACTGAACGAGATGTTCTAGGGTTAAGAATAAAGACCCGAGCTTTCAAGGTCCTACTGGGATTAAGATTATTCTATCATCGTCTTTCCCACAACTTTCAGCCAATCACCCTAGAAATCGCACAAGGAAATTAGCCACTCATCATCATTAAAGTTATAATCAAATATTTGAGAAGGGAATGAATATTTGAACACAAAATACTTAAGAACAAGGCTTCAATATCTGAATCAAATATCAAACAAATAAGCGTTCCTCAATCACAAATCACACAAGACAACAAACCAAAGGGATTCTAAGAAAGTCTTACAAATCCCTTTAAAAAGCTATAACAAGCTATCAATTCTTCCTTGATTGATCTTCAATCTTCAAACTTCCTTTAAAGCTTCCTTCAAAACTCTAGAAAATCCCTTAATTGCTGGATGCTCTCAGCCTCTAAGCATCCTTTAACTTGTGGAAAAGCCAATCCTTTATATAGGAGAATTATCTTCCAAAGACAATAATATCTTAAAAAGATATTTTCCTAATAAAATATCCATATCTCAAAAATAGATCTCCCAAATATATGATCTTCCTTCCAGAAATCCAGCCCAAAAATATAAGATCTCTCCTTCCAAAAATAAAAGGTCTCAGCCAAATAAAATATATCTCGCCGCGTCAGAGTATTCGCCTCGGTCGGGGCGCTCCTCAAAATCACCTCGGTCGAGGTGGTACTGTAGATGACCGAGGTGAATCTCAGCTGAATGTGAAATCTCTCAAATCTAGTCCAAAGTAAATCTGCTTTGTTAATTCCATGCTTCTTGAGTTTTCTTTTAAGCTCCTAAATGTAGCTTCAATGACTCCTTTGCTCCTTAGCTCCATTTTGATGCAAAACGTGCCATTTTACCTATATTTACAACGAAACTTGGTGTAGACCTCGATTCCCGTAAAGGTAGATGAAACGACAATATAATCACATAATATACATTCAAACATGCAAATTATTGAAGATAAAACGTCTAAACAAGTTCCAAAATATAGACTATAATACATGTTATCATGCCTAGAACTTGGGGTGTTATAATATGGTATCAAAGCTCTAGGTTGACAACAATGGCACTCGAAATCTTCTAAGGGGTCTAACGTTTTCAAAACGGGGTTTTGTTTTGAACTTGTCGGTTTGGGATAGATGTACGGGAGACCACCACTACCTCCGCGGATCTCAGCAGTGTAGTTCTTATATGTTGCCCTTTATGTGCTTTTCTTGGTTTTTTGTTGTAGTTGTAGCGTGGCCTTATATCTATATATAGTCTTATATATTTATCCTTATAGCAGATGGCACGCACTAGAGCTACCGTTGCTATAGGGCGAGGAAGGGGTCGACCACCACTTCCACCTGCCGTTCGTGGACGAGGACGTGCATGAAGACCACAACTAGCTAGAGGTAGGGGCCAAGCCCCAGTTGCTGATCCGCCTATCGCTGAGGCGTTTGCTAAGGAGGTTGCTGAGAGTGTTGTTCTTGAGGTTGGGAACGGGACCACGGCTAGGTCCATAGCACAGAGAGGCCATCGACAAAGTCCGCTCGAGTGTCCATAGAAGCTTCTGCATATCGCGACTATGTGCAGAGAGTTGAGGAGGCTATCAAGACTGGAGGACCAGTACCAGTGCCGCCAGTTCCTGCGAGATCAACTGAGGTTTCGTAGAGAGTTACACAGGTTGTTGCCCTGCCTGCTAGAGTTGTTGAGGTTGCTAGAGCGCCGGCTGAGGCAAAGGAGCCGAAGCCCGACTGTTGGTTGAAAGATTTCGACCAGCTGAAGGTTCCCACTTTCATGGGAAAGATAGGATTAGAGGTGTATTAGTGGCTAGGATAGGTGGATTCTGCTATGGAGGTGATCGGTTGTCCAGATGGACGTCGAGTCAACATAACACAAATGTTGCTGAAGGATCAGGCTCATTCCTAGTGGAGGACAGCTCGTTGTAAGGTCACTAGTTATGAGTAGATGAAGACGGTGATCAGGGATCGCTACTGCCCTGCAACTATGAGAAGAGACCGTCTTCAGGATTTCCTTGAGGCTAGATTCGAGGATTTGCCTATTGTTGAGATCATCAACAAGTTTCAGGATGAGCTGTCTTTGTTGGGTCCGTCCGCACCACGTGAGGATCAACATGTTATTCGCCCTAAAACGTGTGTGCAATCAAATCTTAAATTTATAAAACTAGAATAAAAGCAAGCGAACCCGCAGTGTACGGATCGACGTAGATTAGCAAATAATCCAGAGTATCGATCACAGGGATTTGGTAAAACAAAACTCAGTCTCAAGTTATCGAGCAATTAAAAGGTAAAGCTTTGCAAATATTGGAAAAACAGCAACCCTAAAGATCCAGGTATCTAATTGTGGCAATCTATTCAAGATATACTAAAGAACTAAAGACAAAGTTAAGAGTTGCAAAGGTATGCTAAAGTAAAGCAATGTACGGTGAAGTTCCAAGACTTTATATGACTTATCTAAAGACACTCTCTATAAAGGTTGTTGAGGCTTCAGTATAGAAAGGATCTATGGACAAGAATTAATCTCAAATACCCAAACTTGTAACCCAAGGATCAAGACGAACTAAAACGATTAAGGTTGTGACACTCGAAATCTAAATAGAGGATTATGAGTCTCACTACTACCTAGAAAAGGGTAAACCAAGACTAGATTAAAGCTAATCTTTAACCTTGGATCAAAGTAAAAGCAAAGCTCGTAAACTAGGGTAAATCACGGTCAGATCTTGAGAACCACGGCCGTGGAACTCCAAGAACAGGCCGTGATTTGGGTTCGTCGACGATATTTCTCTAACTCTCAGGGTCCAATCAATTTACGATCGATCTATCATTATCTAAGCCACAACTATTGTTCACGCTAGGATGTAGCACAAAAAGCTTTACATTTATAACTCGAACTAAATCCTAAACTACCTAGCGAAACCCGCAGTGTACGGGACGTTTGTAGTAGGGATAGTATTCCGAGGTCGAACACAAAGACTAAGGTGAGATTGATTCGGTTTATGATAGAGTTTAGTGAAGATTTAGGTTAAGAAAAGAAAGTAATAAAGAAATGAAAATCTCAATTGTTTTTGGTTGGTTTTTAGGTGATCAATCAAAGATCACAATTCATGCAAAGTAAACAATCAACTAACACTAACAAATCAACTCGAACGAACAAGCTAAAAGCGAGATATAGATCAAAGAAAGAAAAGACGGATTCTAGGGTTTGGAAGTTCCGGTTATGGCATAGGACTCAAGCTATCTATTCGTTCCTTGGATTAACTATGTCGGGGTTAAGTGTTTCTAAATTGGGATCAATCACCGGGTAGGTCTCATGGTCCGCTAGTCCATTCCCGAGGTCTCATCACCGGGTAAGTCTCTAAGAACCTAAGGAACGGAGTTTTACTCAAACCGGATTGTTATCTAAAGATCCAACCTATCCTCACCGGGTAAGTCTCGGAAGGGTTAGTCCTAAGCTACCATCCAGCACACTTAATCCAATGGCGGCTTATTAGGCTCACCACTACCTAAGGTTTGTTATCTTTGGAATCTAAGAGTAAGGATCACCGGGTAAGTCTCTCCTAACACTTAGTTGCTAACACTAGGTCACCCTAGGATAGATTTAACTCAACAAACACTTAGGATTTCAACATTCTAACAATTTAAGACTAGATCCACCGAACCAGGGAAGATCACGGTTTGTTCTACCTTTCCACGGCCGTGGTTTGGCAAGAACTACCCTTGATTCCTAACAGCAGCTACGTTTATGCACACAAGTCATCCAAAGGCAAATCTAAGTCCATCCTATCATAGTCCTAGCCATAACCATCCTTTCCTCACCCTAGAACCACATCTATTTAGCCTATAACATTCATAATAGAAATCGAAACAATCAAACATAAAATCATGACATCCATTTGCAAGATAATGAAGAAAAAGAGATGAACAAGTGAACTAAAACCAAACCAAGCTGAAAATGGAATTAGAAATAACTCACAACCCTTCTTAAAGAAGGTTCCAATGGTTCATACAACTCTAGAAATTGAATCCGAAATTCTTCACTACAAAAACTATCAAGGTATGGTAATGGTGTGTGTTCTTCTTCTCCTCTTCAATGGAGCTCTTCTTCTTCCTTTTTGACACTTTCCTTCCTAGAAAGACTTGTTGTTGAGAGAGTATTTTTGATTGGAAGATTTGGATAATGGAGGGCTGCTCCAAGATACCCTTCTCAGCCAATGAAGGACCACTTTTATAACAAATTTTGCATGAGCTGGCCATGAGAGTCGTGGCACAGCTGTCACAAGAATCTGGCAAAATCCACGGGTAGAACCACGGTCGTGGTCTTGGTCTAGACCGTGGTTTGCTCCAGAAGCTTCGCCTTGGATCATTAAACTGTGATTTGGTGCATGGCTTGTGTTGGCAAGGCTCCATGAGTCTTCCTTAGCCTCTAGTTTGCATCCTAATGAGCCCGGAGGTGTGTCATCTCGAGGATTGATTCTCGAATGCATCAATTAAGCTCCTAAATCTCCCAAAATACCTATAAAACACGCACACAAGTCCGTGTAGACGTCTATCTCGACAAAATACATGAATTTAGTTCAAAACGTCGTGAACTAGTGTTAAACCATGCATGGATGAGTGAGAAATCTATCTAAATGATTACCTAAAACTAAGTCATAAATCGTGTTATCAACTATCAACCCTTCACCTTAGAGTTGCTAAAGGATTTTAGCTAATAACCATCATTATCAATTCAATAATCAAGTTTAAAGAGAAAATGGATGAAATCCTCAAAAACTCAATGACTATTCAAATAACCAATCTCAAATCCAATAACAAATATTTGTATCGAATGAATGGAGAAAAAGGGAATAGAAATTCTCACAACAATCTAGAGAAACAAAGAAGAACGGGATGTCAATCCGCCTTCTATCGAAACCCTAAGATCTTTCTCCAAGTACGCAATCTTCAAATGCGTCCTTCCCTGTATGCAATATAATCTTCCTAAGCAATGCCCTCACTGGATGCAAGCCGTCCTCAACTTCTCCCTAACATCGAAGCTCCAAGTCCTGGGGTTGTTACCGTCCCAAGTCTTTTGGAGATTTTGGCTCCCTTCAGTCTCCCTTTGAAGAATTTGACTCTCTTTGGAGAAATTGACTCTCTTTGGAGAAATTGACTCCCCTTCAATGTTGAAGGCTCTCCCAATAACTCCCATTTAGCTCATTTCCGCCTACATTCAACACAAAGCTAGTGTAGACATCTATATCGACAATAATAGAGGAACAAGCTAACAACTGCTCTTAAACTTCATCCATGTACACAATAATGAGAGAAAAACAACCAAAATAAGTGCCTAAAATATCGCAATATTTCATGCTAACAAAATACCCCATACTTGTCACTTGCTTGTCCCCAAGCAAGGTCTTTGAAAGCACTAAAATATAAGTTAGAATAAAATATGCATGCAATCTCAAAACAAAAACATTCTTTAGGTAAATGTGATTCTAGTCAATAGATTATCCTCAAACCTTGCTTGCTTCATCCTTGAAACACTTATATACATAAACCAAAGAATGTAAAGCAAAGAAACATCATGAATCGCTTAAAATTTGAGACAAACATCATAACCTTCAAGTATTGTCAAAATCAAGCATAAGAAACTTCAATTTAGATCACGAAGTCAAATAACATTCTTTTGATCTTAAGGACTTTCAAGCAAGGTCTAGAATGCGGAATGGAGGGAAACTTATAAAGTATGTGGTGCATGAATCCGGAAAAAAGAATAATCCAACTCTTTTTCTTTTTACTTTGAATTGCAACACCATCAACTTTGAGCTTTGCTCTCTTCTTTTTCACATTATTTTTCGACGTGCACAAAAACCGAAGCCTAGGAGATCGGCGTTTCTCAATTTCGAGATGTCTCAAACCCTTGATGCACATACCATAATTCGTTAGGAATATCGCTCAATCCGACTTTGGCAAGACACAAACACCCGGCTATATGATGGTGCCGAGTTACTCATCGTCATTATTGACTTCCCCAAACCTATTAATTCTATTCTTTGAATGCACAAATTTGCTTTCATGGCCCTCCCACATCAAACATGACAAATATCAACTCCTCTAAATTCCCGGATAGGTAAGGGAGGTAATTACTTTCATTGTGGGGCTAAGTGATCAAAGAAAGAAGAAAGAAAATCGAATTGCCTTAATCATTTCAATAAGAAGTATAAGAACTCATCATGTGATTTCAACCTCAATTTCTCAATATGATTTAGATAGAACTTTCACATTATGAAACTTGCAAGAAAGGATAAATAACACATTCAATTTCTTTTCAATTCATTATTCCGTTTAAGCATAGAATCGTCATCAAAACTAATTCCACAAGTATGAACTATCATAGAAGTCATCTCTAATCTTAGAAGCACAAGAACTCTTTCAAAATTTTCCAAAATTTTCAAATTTTTATGGGTTTTTCAAACTTTTTCATGCAATGCAATAATGAAACGTGTGACTATGAAAATGAAACATGCAAAGTGTTATGGATAGAAGCAAGCAAATGTAGTAGAGTTATTACAACACATAGTCACACCCCACCCCATACTTAGAACATACATTGTCCTCAATGTTTGAAAAATAAATAAAGAAAAGAAGAAAAGGAAAATGAACTCACTAAAGACGGTGGTGGGGCGGCTGAACTGTCAATCCTCGAAGCTCATCACTGTGGTGGTGGTGGTGGTGGGAATGGGTGGAACTCTAAGCTAAAATGTCGCCCAAACTGCTGGCGGTAAATGTCTCTCATCATCCGATCATGCTCATCAGCTCGTAAATCTCGAGTGTCCTGGCAGATCTCCAAGTCACCGACTCGCCTAGAAAGGTCGGTAGCCCACTCCGGTAGCTGCTCATACCAGGCCGGTGGCTGGCCGTACCATGCCGGTGCGTCCTGTGGATTCGGTGTCGCCGGTGCTGTTGGTGCCTGACTGTACCATGGTGGTGGAGCTCCCATCCACTCTGGTTGTGCTCCGTACCAAGTGGGCGGAGTATCTATCCATGTCGGCCTCTCACTCACGATTGCACGGCGAGAGGAAGAGGCTCCTAAATGTCCAGCTGGTCGTGGTGAACGCCTGGCAGGGTCAGGGAAGTGTGCCGGATGATCCAGGAAAGTACCAAAGTCCTTCTCCTCACCTCCTCCCTCAAAACCATCACCTCCTCCTATCTCCTCCTCAACATCTGTAGCCGGTACCTCATCGGGGACGTAGGGAGGTGCTACTAACCTATTCGCATGCATAACAGCGATGGTCTGCTTCCAAATATGGCGTCCAGCCATAATGGAATACTCAGGGAGCCACGGAATGCCTCTACCTCCTCTCTCCTCCCATGCCATACCGGCGGTAGGTGGACCACGGTGCCTAGGGAATATGATACCCCTTGTCATCAAACTATTGAGACTTAGAGGTCTCGCTGCAATCCTAGTACAAGCAGGGAAATCTATCCCCAACTTCCTTGCAATGTGGGTAACCATACCACCATATCCAATGTTGTTGGCTCTCTTATTCTTGAGCTTACTCATGGTGGAGGCTAAGAGGGTAGCACAGTGAGCAGTTCTACCGTGCAACATAGAGTAAAGAAGGAACAGCTCATCTGTCTTAATCTTCTGAGGGGTCTCGGTCCTAGGGAAAAGACACTCAAAAAGGACTCTATGGGCTATCTTCAAGGCTAAGTGATAGATGAGCTTAGCCTTGGTATTAGCTAGCTTCCAGCGGTCCTCGCTGGCATAGATCATGGTTATATCCTCCCAGAAGTCCTTAGCCTATACACCGCTAGGAAAGCGACCATTGAAGGTCTCTTGGAACCCAAAGAAGGCTCTGAACTCTAAGATCGAGAACTCGTAGTTCTCCTCCATCAGCCTAAAGGAAACTGCCCTATCCATAGCATTATGCTCAAAAGAGATCACAAACTCCCTAGTAATCTCCTCATATGCGTCTTCCCTAATGGCGGTGAAGACGATCAAGCCGGCTTTATCTAGAAGCCAAGTCAGGTCATTCACCACATTCAGCGGCTCTAACTCCTCAAGAACTAAGTAGCGCGGTCCTATGACCGGCCTCTTCTCAATCCTTTCTAAGGCATCGAGGTAATCCTCATGGATTGTTGGAATTCTAGGAGGTGGGGTTGATGGTGGCTCACTAGGGGGTACTTGGGAGGAGGAGGAAGTGTCACCTTTTCTTTTCTTGCTCCTAGTCGACATTCTCCTTACAAAATCCATCTCAAAGAGAAAATCACGGCCTGTTCTACAGAAACCACGGCCGTGGAACCTACAGAGACCGTGGTTCGGCTCTATTCTGCTCAAATCTCAACAAATCAATCACCAAACTCAGCAAAGCCTGTCCTAGACTAATTTCAATCTCAATCCTATGCAATGTCTCTAAGTTCTTGAGAGAAATAGACCCGAATTGACAAAGTAGAGAAATAGAAGAAAAACCTAGGTTTTTGGATCTTTGAATCCAAATTCCGTCTTTTGCAGGGATTGTCCACTTGATTTGTCGATTGGATCTTGTAGATGATCGGAAATGCTTCACTTTGTCACCAAGAATCGTTCGAAACGCTTTCCGAACGAAGAATTGCGAGATGGGGAGGATTTTCGGACTTTAGGTCGTGGAAGAGGGGCGTGGAATTGGGGAATGGGGTGTTTTTGTGAAGGAAGATGGTTTATATAGTGGCCGTAAAATTTTTGGAAAATCACGGTCACTCGGGGTGTTCCATGGCCGTGGTTTTGTACGGAACCGTGGTTTTGGTGATTTTTCTTAGACTTTTGCAAATTACGGTCACTATAGCTTCCACGACCGTGGTTTAGGGTGTGGAACTCTCTGTAATGTGCCAAAATCCAAGTTTCGTCAATTCCTTCTAACTTTTTCCTTTCCATTGCCTATTCTATTGTCCCTACATCCAAAAACACGATATACCGGGAGGTATCGAAGGCAAAAACAAAGCAAAAATGACTAAACTAATCTAATCTAAGAATGATAAACAAAAGCATAAGTGCAATACCTTGGGTTGCCTCCCAAGAAGCGCTTGTTTAAGGTCCGTAGCTAGACTGTACCTGCGTCTATTCGAGAGCGGTAGGCGCGAATTCCTCAGCTTGGAGTTCCGGTGAATACTTCTTGAGTCGTTGACCGTTCACCTTAAAGCTTCCACCCTTTTCACCCCATACTTCAACTGCGCCATGGGGAAAAATATGTTTGATTAGATAAGGTCCAGTCCAACAAGATTTAAGCTTACCTGGAAAGAGACGAAGTCTTGAATTGAAGAGGAGAACTTGATCTCCTTCTTTGAGGTCCTTTGGAATGATATGCTTATCATGCCAACGCTTCGCTCTCTCCTTATAGATCTTGGCGTTCTCATAAGCGTTTAAGCAAAGTTCTTCAAGCTCATTAAGGTCCAAAAGGCGCTTCTCGCCCGCTTCCTTCATGTTGAAGTTCAACCACTTAACCGCCCAATACGCTTTATGTTCCAGCTCCACCGGTAAGTGACAAGACTTCCCATACACAAGGTTGTATGGTGTCGTTCCTATGGGAGTCTTGTATGCAGTCCGGTATGCCCACAATGCATCATCTAGCTTCAAATACCAATCTTTCCTTATCTTCGAAACTGTTTTCTCTAGATTCCTTTAATCTCCCGATTCGAAATCTCCACTTGTCCACTCGTTTGTGGATGATAAGGGGTGGTGATCTTGTGAGTCACCCCATACTTAGCTAATAGAGCTTCGAATCTTCGGGCAATAAAGTGAGAGCCTCCATCACTAATGATAGTCCGTGGTGTCCCAAACCTTGGGAAGATAGTTCTATTGAAGAACTTAACTACAACCATGGCATCATTAGCTGGAGAGGCAATTGCTTCAACCCATCTCGAAACATAATCTACAGCTAGAAGTATGTATTGGTTTCCACAAGATGACGGGAAAGGTCCCATGAAGTCTACTCCCCAAACGTCAAAGATCTCTACCTCCTGAATATTGTTAAGAGGCATTTTGTTTCTCCTAGATATGTTCCCTGTTCCTTGACAAGCATCGCAGCAGGAAACAAAGGTTTGCACATCTTTAAATAAAGTAGGCCAAAAAAATCCAGATTGCAATACCTTAGCGCTAGTCTTGTTCGAGCTAGCGTGTCCTCCATAAGGTAGTGAATGACAATGAAGGATGACACTTTGCATCTCGTCTTCCAGCACACATCTTCGAATGATGCCGTCAGGACCTCTCTTGAAGAGTAGAGGTTCGTTCCAAAAGTATTCCCGAACATCCTTAAAGAAATTCTTCCTTTGTGCATAGGATAGTCCAGGTGGTATTTCCTGACAAACCAAATAGTTAACAAAATCAGCAAACCATGGTTTGTTACCTTTAGTTATCTTGTCGATGGACTCCTCTATGATGTGTAAATGCTCATCCGGAAAGGAGTCATCTATAGGTAGATCGTCGTCCTCTAGATGTGGTAGACGACTCAAATGATCCGCAACAAAATTTTCCGAACCCTTCTTGTCACGGATCTCTAGATCGAATTCTTGTAGGAGAAGAATCCATCTAATCAACCTTGGTTTCACATCCTTCTTTGCAAGTAGATACCGGATCGCAGCATGATCCGTGTATACAATCACCTTTGCACCTACAAGATAAGAACGAAACTTTTCAAATGCATAAACAATTGCTAGAAATTCCTTTTCAGTAGTGGCGTAGTTAAGTTGCGCTTCGTCTAGCGTCTTGCTAGCGTAGTAGATAGCGTGGGTTCGGCCTTCCTTCTTTTTCCCAAGCACAGCTCCTATAGCTACGTCACTTGCATCACACATAACCTTGAATGGAAGATTCCGATCCGGGCGTTGAATGATTGGGGCTGAGATTAGAGCTTCCCGAATCTTATGAAACGCATCTAAGCACTCTTGTGAGAAATCAAAAACTGCATCCTTCATCAATAGATTAGTAAGCGGTTTTGATATCTTATAGAAATCCTTTATAAAACGTCTATAAAATCCAGCATGTCCTAGAAAGCTTCTTATCCCCTTCACCGAAGATGGAGGAGGGAGCTTTTTTATGGTTTCTATCTTAGCCTTATCTACCTCAATCCCTCTACTAGAGATCAAGTGTCCGAGTACAATGCCTTCCTTCACCATAAATTGACACTTCTCCCAATTAAGAACTAGGTTAGTGTCTTCACACCTTTGTAGCACAAGAGAAAGGTTAGAGAGACAATTATCGAAAGAGGAACCATAAACAGAAAAGTCATCCATGAAAACCTCCATGATCTCCTCTATGTACTCCGAGAAGATAGCCATCATGCACCTTTGGAAGGTGGCTGGGGCGTTGCAAAGCCCGAATGGCATTCTCCTATGAGCGAACTTACCCCATGGGCACGTGAATGTGGTCTTCTCTTGATCGTCCGGATGAATCGGGCACTATAACCGTCAAGATAGCAAAAATGAGAGTGTTGTGCTAACCTTTCAAGCATTTGGTCAATGAAGGGTAACGGGAAGTGATCCTTTCTATTTGCAATGTTTAGCTTCCGGTAATCAATGCACATCATCCATCCAGTCACGGTCCTTGTAAGAATGAGCTCATTGTTCTTATTGGTGATGACCGTCATTCCTCCCTTCTTGGGAACAACCTGTACGGGACTCACCCACTTGCTATCGGAAATAGGGTAGATGATACGTGCATCAAGTAGTTTAAGAATTTCCTTCTTGACAACCTCCTTCATGGTCGGATTTAACCGCCTTTGAGGTTGTCGTGAAGTTCTAAAGTCTTCTTCCATTAGGATCTTATGCATGCATAATGAAGGCTTAATTCCTACTAGATCCTCTATAGTGTAACCTAAGGCTTTGCTATGTTTCCCTAGAACAACCATAAGCTTACTATGTTCATCTTCACTTAGATCGGAACTAACAATTACCGGAAATGTAGAATTAGATCCTAGAAATGCGTACCTTAGATGTGTGGGAAGCGGTTTCAATTCCATCATTATCGGAGTCTCTAGTGGCTCTTGAGTAGTGTCCAATGCTTCCTTAGAAGTCTCTAAGGGTATAGAAGTTGTTGAAGAAGACTCAAGAGCATTGGTGGAAAGAACGTAATTGTTTTCAGATTCTCCCAAAATTACGGCACCTTTGTTTCCTCCACGGCCGTGGTTTAGGGCGTGGAAGTCAATTACGGCACCTCTGATAGTTCCACGGCCGTGGTTTTGGCCGTGTAACTTACTGGAGTCCTCTGAATAGCTAATTACGGTCATGTTGGTGGGAACCACGGCCGTGGAATAGCACGACTGGCCGTGATTCCTCACGTTTTCTGACCCATCGTAGAGTTTTTCAAACTCTTCTTCATGCACTTCCTTTAGCACCTTTAAAGCTTCAATTTGCTCATTGCATTCCTCTTCTTCTCCTTTCTCCATAATGCTCATAGTGATCACCTTTTGCAATGGATTCTTGAATAGAATCGAGCTTACTTCCTCTCTAGATGCCTCTTCGTCATGGATGTTAAACATATCTTTTTCAAGAGCTGGCGCTTTCACCAAAGTGGAAAGAACAAACTCTACTTTTTCCTCTCCTATGTCGAAGGTGGGTCTAGCATTCTTGCAATCCACCATACAACCGGATGTTGCAAGAAACGGTCTTCCGAGTATGATCGGGACCGGACTATCTGCAAGAATGTCAAGCACAACAAAGTCTATTGGAACATAGAACTTACCAAGCTTGACCGGGACGTCCTCAATGATACCGACGGGATGAGTTATGGATCAATCCGCCATGTATAATGTCATCTTCACTGGTTTAGGTTCGCCTAAACCGATCTTCCTGCATAAGGCAAGCGGAATGATGTTAACGCTTGCTCCTAAATCACATAATGCATCATATGTGACATCTCCTACTCCGATAGGAACACAAAATGACCCCGGATCCTTCAGCTTTGGGGGTATTTTTACCTTCATCGTTATGATGAGATCCGACGATTCCGAACTCATCTTAACTTCTCCAAAGTCTTCCAGTTTCCTCTTGTTAGAGAGGATCTCCTTTAAGAACTTTCCATAAGCTGGCATACCTACAATTGCATCAATGAAAGGTATATTAATATGTAGTTTGCTCATGAGTTCAATGAACTTACCGAATTGCTTGTCTAGACGCGCTCTTGCTCTAGATTGTGGAAATGGTAGGGGAGGTTTGTAAGCTGGAGGAGGAATGTAGATGTCTTCCTTCTCTTTCTCCTTTTCTTTCTCCTTTTCGACGGAAACTTCAACAAACTTAGGTTGCGGGTCGGTGGTTGTTGCTCCGCTCCTAGTTGTGATAGCCATCACCCTTCCTTTCGGGTTATCCTCCGTCTTTCCTGGAAGTTTTCCTTGGTTTCTAGGAACTTCCTCAGCATTGCTGAACATTTGGTTTTCTAAAACCTTTTTTGCTTTATCAACCTTAGTCATGTGACTCTCTAGCCCTTGAAGCTTTCCCAAGATCGTCTCCAGCATGGGATCGGGCTTCTCTTTCCCCGAAGTGCTTCCACTATTAGATGTTTGCCCCTGGCTTTTCAAAGGAATGGAAGAAGAAGATGGTGGAGTTAGTAAATTTCCTGAATTGGAATAAGAATTACCGGAATTTTGTTGTTGGTTGGAACGACAATTGTTGTTGTTTGAATTCCTATTGTTGTTCCAATTGTTGTTCCGGTTGTTGTTGTTCCAATTGTTCCGGTTGTTGTTCCAGCTGTTGCGATTGGTATTCTCATTCCCATTATGGTTATTGTTGTTTCCTAAATAACCAACACTTTTCTCCTTAGGCTTTTGAAAGCTAGCTTTGATGACTTCTTTCAATTCTTAATCTCGGTATTGAGAGAAAAGATTTGAGTTTGAGCAGCTTGTGTTAGCTTCACTCCTTGCTCCACTTGGTTAGCTTCCGCCTTCCGATGAGAGTATTTCTCAATGACTCGGGCTTGCTTCTCAATGAAGTCCCAAGTGTCATCTTCTCTCATGTCCATGAATGAGCCACGTGAAAGTGATTGGAGCTTGAATTGTGTTTCCACATCTAGCCCCTTGTAGTATATTTCCAACAATCCCAATTTTGAAATGCCATGGTGTGGGCAATCCAATAGTAAATCCTGAAATCTTTCCCAAGACTGAAACAAACTTTTATTAGATCTCATAGAAAAATCATTGATTTTACCTCTCAACTCCGTTGTTTTGGATGGCGGAAAGAACTTGGTAAGGAACTCCGAAGATAGATCCTCCCATGTGTTGAGTCTTCTATTTGGAAGAGCTTGTTACCAAGATAAAGCTTTCCCTTTCAAAGAGAAGAAGAATGGCTTGATCTTGTAATTGTTGGTGGTTGCTTTCTTCGGCTTCATTGTCTCCACCATAATCTCAAAATTCTGTAAATATTGATGTGGAGATTCAACACTCGTTCCTCCAAACTGATTTTGGCGAACGATGGTAATAACTTGTGGGTTAAAAGCTAAACCCCTAAATATCGTCAACATCAAAGTTCACACCTAGACGGCGTGGTTGCTGAATCGGATCCATCCTTTGGCCAAGAGTTCTTGGCTCTTCATCTACACGAGCGGCTCTCGCACCCCTAGCTCGGACACGAGGGATAGCGGCTGGTATTGGATTAATCCGGACTGGATTGATCGTTGGATCAATTTCCTCTAGTGGTGGCATATCCGGATCGAATTCCTCATCATCGGATGATTCCACTCTAATGGACTTAGTTGGCTTCTTGACCTTCTTCTTCTTTTTAGAATCATTCAGCTCCAACTTCATGTCCAACATCATAGCTCTAAGTTCATTAATTTGGAATTGATGACTTGTTTCCGCATCTATACGTGCTTTCTCACTCAACCTAAGTTGACGTTGAGATTCGTCTAATTCCGCTTGGACATCTCTATCTTTATTTTCAGCCATCTTTCTTTCCTTGGCTTTCTTCCTAAGAGTTTTCTCAAGTTCCGGATCAAAAGGTACAAGGTCTTTGTTGGATCTAGACCTGCGCATATACCTAAAAGAACCTTCAAATAACACTCACAAGAGATATCAAATAACAAGAGAAAAGCTCTCAAGCTCGACAACCGAAAACCGAAGTTTGGTTTAGACCAAATTCCCGGCAACGGTGCCAAAAACTTATTCGCCCTAAAACGTGCGTGCAATCAAGTCTTAAATGTATAAAACTAGAATAAAAGAAAGTGAACCCGCAGTGTACGGATCGACGTAGATTAGCAAATATTCCAGAGTATCGATCACAGGGATTTGGTGAAACAAAACCCAGTCTCAAGTTATCGAGCAATTAAAAGGTAAAGCTTTGCAAATATTGGAAAAGCAGCAACCCTAAAGATCCAGGTATCTAATTGTGGCAATCTATTCAAGATATACTAAAGAACTAAAGACAAAGTTAAGAGTTGTAAAGGTATGCTAAAGTAAAGCAATGTACAGTGAAGTTCCAAGACTTTATATGACTTATCTAAAGACACTCTCTATAAAGGTGGTTGAGGCTTCAGTATAGAAAGGATCTATGGACAAGAATTAATCTCAAATACCCAAACTTGTAACCCAAGGATCAAGACGAACTAAAACGATTAAGGTTGTGACACTCGAAATCGAAATAGAGGATGATGAGTCTCACTACTACCTAGAAAAGGGTAAACCAAGACTAGATTAAATCTAATCTTTAACCTTGGATCAAAGTAAAAGCAAAGCTCGTAAACTAGGGTAAATCACGGTCAGATCTTGAGAACCACGGGCGTGGAACTCCAAGAACAGGCCGTGATTTGGGTTCGTCGACGATATTTCTCTAACTGTCAAGGTCCAATCAATTTACGATCGATTTATCATTATCTAAGCCACAACTATCAACCCTTCACCTTAGAATTACTAAAGGATTTCAGCTAATAACCATCATCATCAATTCAATAATCAAGTTTAAAGAGAAAATGGATGAAAACCTCAAAAACTCAATGACTATTCAAATAACCAATCTCAAATTCAATAACAAATGTTTGTATCGAATGAATGGAGAAAAAGGGAATAGAAATCCTCACAACAATCTAGAGAAATAAAGAAGAACGGGATGTCAATCCGCCTTCTATCGAAACCCTAAAATCTTTCTCCAAGTACGCAATCTTCAAATGCGTCCTTCCTTGTACGCAATATAATCTTCCTAAGCAATGCCCTCACTGGATGCAAGCCGTCCTCAACTTCTCCCTAACGTCAAAGCTCCAAGTCCTAGGGTTGTCACCGTCCCAAGTCTTTTGGAGATTTTAGCTCCCTTCAGTCTCCAACTTCAGTCTCCCTTTGGAGAATTTGACTCCCTTTGGAGAAATTGACTCCCCTTCAATGTTGAAGGCTCTCCCAATAACTCCCATTTAGCTCCTTTTTGCCTACATTCAACACAAAGCTAGTGTAGACATCCATATCGACAATAATAGAGGAACAAGCTAACAACTGCTCTTAAAGTTCATCCATGTACACAATAATGAGAGAAAAACAACCAAAATAAGTGCCTAAAATATCGCAATATTTCATGCTAACACATGTGTATATGTTCTCCCGGGGGTTGAGGGAGTCTACACGCTCTTATCTTGCTGGTTTCCGTTGTGATTCTTTGACGAATTATCAGGATAGAGCTTCTGCTTATGAGAGAGACCGACCGGGTCCGAGGAGGGTTTCTCAAACAAGAGGTCCTGAGAAAAGATAGAAGACAGGATCAGTCAGTGCTGGAACTGGAGCAGTTGGATTCTGGGCGTAGTCAGACGCTGGGGCATTTTGGTTTCCAACAGAGTTCTGACAAAGAATGGCAGTGTCACAACTGCGGAGGAGCTGGACACATCCGAGTTGATTGCAAGAAGCCAATAGTGACTTCTTTTCTTGTGGCAAGCCCGGACACATAGCTGCGTTTTGCCGTCAAGGCAAGGCGCTATCTCAGCACAGTTTCAATATCATCCACAACAGCAGCAGAGAGTTTCTGGTTCTACTGCTCCTCAAGGTTCCACTCCGGGACAGGGTAGAGGTAGATGACGTGTTGGTGGATCTACAGACACCAAAGATGCATCAGCCAAAGTGTATGAGTTGAGGAGTGTTGTAGACCCGATAGCGCTAGCAGCCACATGTACCATTCATATTAATTGTTTTCCTATCATAGTTCTTTTTGATATCAGTGCTACACATTCTTTTATATTTGATGCATGTGTAGATAGATTGTCCTTAGTTATTGTAGAAGGTAGACCCTTCTTTATAGGATTACCCGATGGGGGTAAGATTCAAGGTACACGAGAGGTTCGCGATTGCCCTATTAGATTGGGAGGTCGCGATTGGCCAGCTGACTTCTTCGTTATGTACTTAGTACATGAAGAAGTTATTCTGGGTATGGATTGGATGGATCGACATCGAGCAGTTCTGGACATCGGGAAGAGGACAGTGACGGTAACTATAGATGCGCGCAACGTTGATATCTTTCGAGGATGGGATCTCGGGAAGACTAGTACAATCATCAGTGCAGTACGAACTGCGAGACTTATCAGTCACGGTTGCAAGGCTTTTTGGTGTTATGCCATGACGGGTAGTACGAGTCCGACTTTGGAGGAGATTTCAATAGCTTGCGAGTTTGTTGACGTCTTGTTAGCATGAAATATTGTGATATTTTAGGCACGTTTTCTAAGTGTATTTGATCCATATTGATAGTCATTGATTGAGCATTGATGCATTTGTGAGCTAGTTTGTCTATAATGTCGATATAGAGATCTACACAAGCTTTATGTTGATTATAGGTGATTAAGAGCTATTTCCGAACGGAATGGAGCAAGGATGGATTTGATTGAGCATGTCCATGAATTGAGGACATTCCTAGGAGCTAAGGGAGTGCCAACTTGAAGGATGCACGAGACTAAGGAAGAACCACGTTCTAGCCCTAAACCACGCTCTAAAATATGGCCGTACTACATTCCACGTTCAAGTCCACGGCCGTGGAACCATGGCAAGGGAAGCGTGGTTCATTCCAGCAACTTCTACGGCCGTGGAGAAGTTGTGTCAAACCGTGTTGATTTCCACGCTCTAAATTACGGCCGTGGAACCCTTCCACGACCGTGATCTTGGCGATCTTTTTCGCCACACTTTAAGCCACGATCTCCTATGCAATTGGGCCGGGCCGATATTTTATCTTACACTATAAAAGGACGGACGAAGAGAGATTTCGTCACCTTCGCTTACGCATAGACGCATCTTACGCTTGCGCTTGGAATTGCCCTAATTTCGAATTTGGCGGAGATTGTGTTTGAGAGATTTGCACTTTGTCATCGGGATTTCCGGATTGACGGAAGATCGAAGATTCGGAAGATTGTTCGCAAGGAGATTCCGCCTCTCGCTTAGGTTTGATTTAGAAGACGGATTGACATCCCGTTCTTCCTTCTTATCTAAGATTGTGATTGTTTGTGTTATTCCGAATCTATTGACGATATTGTTCTTGACTTGTGGATTTGAGATTAGTTTGAAAGTTATTGAAGGTTTTCGGAAGTTTTCATCTTTCAATCTCTTAAACCTTGAATTTGATATCAATATGACTATTGTTGGCTAAAAACCCTTAACAATTCTAGGGTAAAGGGTTGATAGTTGTGGCTTAGATGATGATAGATCGATCGTAAACAGATTGGACCTTGAGAGTTAGAGAGAATCGACGACAACCCTAATCCACGGTCTGTTCTTGAGCTTCCACGGCCGTGGAACTCAAGAACTAGCCGTAATTTTGTGTTAAGTTACGAACTTGCTTTTACTTTAATTCAAAGTTAAAGATTTGCTTTAACTTAGTCTTGGCTTGCCTTTTCTAGGTGGTAGTGAAGCCTCAACAACCTCTACCTCGATTATGAGTGTCATAACCTTAATCGGTTTAGTTAGTCTTGATCTTTGGATTACAAGTTTGGGTATTTGACATTAATCCTCACCTTTAGAACCTTTCTATACTGAAGCCTCAACAACCTTTAAAGAGAGTGTCTTTTAGGTGAGTCATATAAGATTTTTGGAACTTCACCGTACGATTACCTTACATTAGCATACCTTTGCATACCTCAACTCTGTCCTTACATCATTAGTATATCTTGAATCGATTGCCACAGCTGGATATCTGGATCTTTAGGATTGTTGTTTTCCCAATACTTGAAAAGCTTCTTACATTTATTTGCTTGATAACCTATAATTGAATTTGTTCCCCCCAAATCCCTGTGTTCGATACTCTGGAATTCTTGCTCAACTATATCGATCCGTACACTGCGGGTTCGCTTGCTTGATTTCTAGTTTTATAATTAAAGCTTATTTGCACGCACGCTAAGTGGCGAACACGTATTTGGAGAGACATTAGGTTTACCTCCACAGAGGAGTGTAGACTTTGGCATTGAGCTAGAGCCCGGTATGAGACCGGTCTCTAAGGCTCCTTATGGTATGGCGTCTATCGGGATGCTTGAGTTGAAGAAGCAGTTTGAGGAGTTACCAGAGAAGGGCTTCATCCGCCCTAGTGTATCGCCCTGGGGCACACCAGTTCTCTTCGTCAGGAAGAAAGACGGGTCAATGAGGTTATGTATTGACTACCGAGAGCTAAACAAGGTGACGATCAAGAATAAGTACCCATTTCCCCGTATCGACGATCTTTTGGATCAGTTGCATGGAGCGTCAGTGTTTTTGAGTATCCATTTGAGATCTGGATATCACCAACTAAGGGTGAGAGAGCAGGACATAGCCAAGACGGCATTTCGGACCAAATATGGACACTAGAGTTTGTAGTGATGCCATTTGGGCATACGAACGCGCCCGCAGTCTTCATCGAGTTGATGAGTAGCATCTTCATGGACTTCCTAGACTAGTTTTTAGTTGTCTTCGTAGATGACATTCTGGTATACTCTCGTAGTAGAGAAGAGCATGCATGACACTTGAGGATTGTTCTCCAGGTCTTATAGGATAAAGAGTTGTACGTCAAGCTCTCTAAGTGTGAATTTTGGATGTCCGAGGTAGCATTCCTTGTTCACATCGTTTCAGCTGAAGGGATCGAGGTAGATCCGGCGAAGATCAAGTCAATAGCATCTTGGCCGCCTCCTAAGAACCTCAAGGAAGTACGCAGCTTCTTAGGCTTGGCGGGCTACTACCGGCGTTTTGTTAAGGGCTTTTCAATTATCGCCCGACCGCTCACTTCCTTGTTGAGGAAGTCTACGAGGTTCGTATGGTCCAAGCCGTGCCTGCAGAGCTTTGAGGAGGTGAAGAAGAGGTTGACCTCTGCTTCTATCCTAGCTCAGCCAAAGGGCATTGAGGATTTTATGGTTTACAGCAATGCATCCAAGGTGGACTTGGGATGTGTTCTGATGCAGAGGGATAAGGTGATTGCTTACGCGTCTCGATAGTTGAAGACGTACAAGGAGAATTTCCCTACCCATGATCTTGAGTTGGCTGTTGTGGTTCATGCTTAGAAGATTTGGAGACATTATTTATACGGAGCTACGTGTCAGATATTCACAAACCACAAGAGTCTAAAGTATATATTCACTCAACGGGAGTTGAATAACCGCCAACACATATGGTTGGAGTTGATCAGAGATTTTGATCTTGAGATCTTATACCACCCGGGGAAGGCTAATGTGGTAGCCGATGCCCTCAGTAGGAAGACTCGCCGGGAGATGGCGATCGCTAGGCTGACAGCCCAGCAACAGGTACAACAAGACCTTGCGTGGTTAGAGATGGATATCCACTTTCCGGATTCCGATAGCCAGTTGTCCACCTTGGAGATAGTATTTGATCTGTTGGCCGAGATCCGACAGAAACAAGAGAGTTGCCCAACTTTGACACAGATCTGAGATCGGGTGTCGCGAGGAGAAGCACCACAGTTTGCAGTAGGTGCTGATGGGATCTTGAGACATCATTAGCGTGTTTGTGTGCCTTCAGATCGAGAGTTGAGACCGAGGATCCTTCAAGAGGCTCACTCTTCACCTTACTCAGTGCACCCTGGCGCGAATAAGATGTATCAGGATATCAAGCGCTCTTTTTGGTGGGGAGGTCTGAAGTTAGACGTCACGAGATATGTAGCTCAGTGTGCGACCTATCAGCAGGTCAAGATCGAGCATCATAGACCAGGAGGCGAGCTACACCCACTTCTTGTTCCTCAATGGAAGTGGGAGGACATCTCTATGGATTTCGTTACCGGTTTGAGACCAAGTCGTGGTTTCGTTGCTATCTGGGTCATAGTAGATC
Source organism: Fagopyrum homotropicum (assembly GCA_033239125.1). Classification (NCBI taxonomy): domain Eukaryota; kingdom Viridiplantae; phylum Streptophyta; class Magnoliopsida; order Caryophyllales; family Polygonaceae; genus Fagopyrum; species Fagopyrum homotropicum. The sequence goes on along the minus strand of BSWB01000002.1, from coordinate 93,637,466 downwards.
GACTGACAAAGACCGCACGTTTCATCTATATCAAGGAAACGTGGCCGGTGAGTCGATTGGTAGAGGAGTTCACTAGGCAGATAGTGAGTCTTCATGGAGTACCTAGGACTATAGTCTTTGGCAGAGACAAACGGTTCACTTCGAGGTTCTGGCAGCAGGTGCATGCCGCCCTAGGTACGAGTCTACAGTTCACGACTGCTTATCATCCTCAGATTGATGGTCAGTCCGAGCGGACCATCCAGACTCCGGAGGACATATTGCGAGCCTACGTGTTAGACTGGGGACAAGTGTGGCCAGATCATCTTCCCTTAGTGGAGTTTTCGTATAACAAGTGAGATCCTAAATGAGCCAAAGGATCTCTTTTAATATGAATAAAAAGTAACAAGTGAGATCCTAAATGGAAAAGAAGGTTGGGCCAAATAAAATTGGGTGGTTGATTAGAATCATTTAAGCTTTTCTTTTTTGTTTTATTTCAACAAGGAAAATGAAGGCTGGGCAAAGCCCAAATGGTAGCAAAATACCAGTTGTGGACAGCCCAAAGCAAAAGCATGTAAACCTTGCAACAGCCATCACTTTCTAAATTTCTCGCATCTCGCCCATCCGTCACTGCCGTCTATCGCCGCCGTCCATCGCCGTCTCGATCACCGGTAAGTCTTCAATGGGTTATTCTGTTCTTCACATCTTTTATTCGGTATCCACTTCTTCTATTCATGGTGTTCTTATTATACTCTTCTTCAGATCTTAATCTCATCATCTTCTTCAACGGGGTTCTTCAGTTCTTCTTCTGTTCATTGGTAATTGGTAAGTCTTCTACTCTCTAAAATTCTAAATACGGATTAACATTAAACTCATACCTATATTAAGCAACAACTGAATGGGGATGTAGGGTATTGAGAATGTGAGATAGATTAACCTATTCTTCTTACTTTACTGTATGTATACAAATTAGTTCTTCTTCTTCTTACTTTACTGTATGTATACAAATTAGTAAATATCAATGTGAGACAGATTACCCTATTCTTCTTACTTTAATAGTTTATTGAGAATGTGAGATAGATTACCTATTCTTCTTACTTTACTGTATATATACAAATTATTAAATATCATTGTTATAGTAATTAGTGAAAATTGCAAGGGAGGTTATCTTAAATTTATTCTCTCCCTTCTTTCATTTGTTTCTAATCAAAATTGCCAGTCAACTTCATTTAGATTTATATATGATGCAATTTTCACATACCTATATTAATCTCCTGACCTAACTAAACCAAAGTTTTTTTTTAACAGAAATCTTGTTCACAAGCAGAAGCATCAGAAACATTAGATGCTTGTTTTGCCCCAACATTGAAGAACTCAGTATAAGTAAGTACTGAAAATAGTGAAACACTGAGATTGTGAGACACTAAGACTGATTAACTATCCTATTGCAAATTGAGACAGATTTTTGTATTCAATTTTTCTATTAGCCCCATTGCAAACTGAGACAAATTAAGTTGATTTTTGTAGTTTTTTTGTTGTATGTGAGACACTGAGACTGAATTAACAAACCTATTACAGACTGTGAGACACTTAGACTGATTAAGTAATTTATTTGTTTACCTTGCAAAATGCAAACTAAGACAGATTTCTATAGTTTTTTTTCTGCGTATTAGCTCATTGCATCAGGTTTGTGTAATAGCTCACTGCATCAGGTTTGTGTTTGCAACCTTTCTCTCTAATATTATAAGTTGACATCCTACTTTATTAAGCACAAAGTATATTTCTTATCTTCTTGTGTAATAGAATTCATTCTAGGGCCTTTGTCAGTTTACTTTTTCTGTACCAAATTACCCACTCTTCCATCATTTTGAAAATTAAACTGAAACTTGAGGATTGAGATTTCGGGTTTGGAAAATTGGAGTTATCTTATTCTTTTCAATTTTAACTAAAACCATTTCAAAGTCATTCTTGGGGTGTAGATCCAAGTTTGTGCTACATGTTGGAGAACTATGGCATTGCCATGTGAACCGTGTTAATGTAATTTTAGTACATTAAGTATGTTTGTTTCTAGAGTTTTTTGAAGCAAACATTACCGTGATATAGCTGTTTGAACCTAAAAAGTTTGGTTACATAAATATATCTCCTTAATGGGTGGGGGAAAATAGTTTATGGCAATTAATTATGCTGGTATACTAAGAATGAGCTTGTGATATACTTTTCTTCCTGAACTATGCTTGCTGTTTATGGAAAGTTTCAAGCACTGGAACTGCTTAATATCATCCAATTCAGACCCCCTGATGCTTTTATGAATTGCTCGCAGGTTGTATCTAACATGAAATACAGTGTGCTAGTAGATTTTGACATATTGTCATATATTTTTTATGTTGTTAGGATTTGAATCCGATGATGCTTGTTTTAATCAAAAGGCTGAAGATATACTCAAAAGCACCCCATCTGAGAAAGACGGGGTCTACTATTTTTCTGAACGAGGTGATCGTTTAATTGATCTTGCTTCTTCCCGGGATAAACTTTGGCAGGTTTGTGTTATGTTGTCAGTATTGATGCTACTTGGCACCTTAATTATTATTAACAATTATCCATCTCTCTTCATGCGGAAATGTATGTCTAAAAAATAAAATTATCTCTTTATATACATAAATGTAATGCCTTAAATTCCCAATTAAGCTATTTTGGCAATGAAGTTGAGCTTAATGAAGCATGGGAAATGATACAAAAGTTATTGAGAAGGGGTTGGAAATACAACCAAAACCTTGAAGAACAAGCTGCACAACTTCATATGTTGACTGGCTGGTTCCACATCGTTGAGGTCAATGATTTTGTGTTAATTACATACTATGGGTTTTTTTACCGCAGCTACTTGTTGGATTGTGACTCTTCAGCCTTCAAGCTAAGCTGAAGAAGAATGGAATTGAATTAGCAGATGAAGGGGATGCTTTTAAGGATATTAAGAAAACAGCCAGAAGATTCATCCTGACAAGAATCAAAATGTGATTAACTTGTAACTCTGTTATTACAAAATAAAATTAAATTGAGAAATAATATCCTTAATTTGACTTGAATATTCAGGCTAATAAACAAGAAAGACAGAGATCAAGGTCAGTTGGACCTGCGAATGGTAACAAGCAAAATCAAAAGCATGGCAACCTTCCTTGAATAGCATATCTGAAGGTGGAAGTTGATAGTAAAAATCAAATTAGCTTCCAATTTTATGTTAATGTGGTTTTATTAGTCATGAGCACTTGTACTCTTTTTATACGCTCCTGAAGAAAGTGGAAATTAGGTTTTGAGGAAAGTTGCAAAAAATGTAGTACTAGAAATCTACTTGTAAGATTTGGTGGTAGAAAATTTGTATAGAAAACAGTGTTTGAAGATTAACATGGTTTTAATCAGTAAGCTGATTTTTCTTTGTTTGTTTCATACCCTAAGTTCAGCAAATTAGCTTCTAATCTGTTTGATAATTAAAAATGGAGGAATTGATGTTGAATTAGGAGAAAAGAGGAAAATATGATAGTACAAGCACACAATGAGCCCAGGTTTCAGAAAAGACAAATGAATTACAAAGACTATTGACTTATTGACCATGTAATATTCAAACAAGTTTTGCAAATCTTGTTGATCTTGTACCAATTTCCCACAAAATTTAAGATTTGCAACGGCTACTGCCATTGCCCAAATTCAAAATTTGGCTCTAAATTTACATTTGGCGGCACACGGGACGGCGACGGCTATGACCGATGCCAAATAGTTGCGACGGATGGTTACCGTCGCCTAGCCGTCGCAAATTATTTTGGCTACGGTAAAATGCCGTCGCAAAAAAATTTGCGTAGCCTGTTCTGGCATCGATTCCTTCTGCCGTCGCCAAGCCGTCGTCATTGATGATTGACGTCGGCAAATAGCTTTTCTGCCGTCGCCAACAAGCGTGGCTAATTGAATTATTTTTTGTAGTGATGCACCTATAGCGTAGTTATGTGTTTCGGTTTTCCCTTTTGTTGAGTTGCGTACGCTGTTGTGACATTTTGAGTTACGTGCCCCGAGTGGGAATATATGAGTTATGTTCAGTTTTGTGTGTTTTTATGTGATCGTTTGGCTTTTGCAAGGTTCGGGACGAAACTTCTTTTTAGGGGGATTTGATGTAAGACCCCAGTTTTTTACCTTCACCGCCCCCGCGGTGAAGAAGGCCGCCCCAGCGGCCTTGAGGTCTATCACCGCCCCGGCGGTGACAATGGGCCGCCCCAGTGGCTGAAGCGATCCGCCCCTATGGATGCGCTGTAGATCGCGCCCGATCTGTTTTCATTCGTTTATCTTCCTTCCATAGATATAATATCCGATCTTCTATCTATGGGCCGGCTTCCTTATCTTTTTCCTAACCCTATACATCCTTCCTTTTTATCTTTTCCGCCTCTCCTATATATTCCCGTCTTTTTTTCTTTTCCCCATTTCTTGCTTACGTCTTCTTCAACCCTAGAGTGCTGCAACCTTGCCCTGTGTTCTTGTTGAACGTGTAAGTTCTTCCTCCCTTGTTCTTCATCACGTTGATATGCTGCTGCACCTTGCTTCTCTTCTGTTTCGTTTCCCTCTTCATTTTCTCTTTTCTTCCTCTCTAAGAATCTAATTTGATCCTTGATTCTTGTGGAGCGTTCTGTTGATGATCCTTTGATGTTCACAGGATCCCTTGGTTGAGTTGTGAAGTGTGAGAGTGTTGGAAGAACAAGTTTTGGCCTTGTCGTGGTACTACTATCGTCGAGAAGCCGACAGTGCCTATGCACCGTATCCGCCCCCGCGCCTCTACAGTGCCGTCCCCGCGTCAGTCCGCTCCTGCGCATGTCCAGTCGCCCCTGTAGTTTCCTCTACAGTAGCTCCCGTCTTTGGTGAGCTGCTTCCTTCCTTGCTTTCCTCGTTCCTGTCCTGGTTTCTTATGGTTATTCCTTGACCCTTGAGTATACTGTAAGACTAGGGTTGAGCCCTTAGCTTGTGGAGATCTCAAAGAGATCATTGAGACTAGAAGTTATAGACTTCTAGCAACCATTCCGTTCCTGATTCGTGATGCTTGTGTGTGTGAACAAGCTTTCTTGAGGGAAACTGAGCCGTTACTGAGTTGTTTTTTGAGCTTTGAGTTACCTTCGAGTGAGGTAAGTCCCTTGGACTTACTTAGCTTCATTCCGTGTATTGGTTTGAGAGTTTTGGCTTGTTTGTGTTGTTTATCATGTTTATAACGGATAACCGAAATAGGACTCACCCTTGATAACCTTAACTGGCCCAAGCGTATGATAACTAGGCGGTGACCACTTGTCTAGTTCTTCAGGAGACTAGAATGTGCTCTTGCAACCCAGACTCGTAGGTAACGAATAGTACTGATCTATTCCTATTGGTAGATGGAAGCGAGGGCGAGTTTCGGGAGATTCTCGTGTGATAAAAGAACTTTACCTTATGTGTGTTTATGCCTTTACGTTCATGTTGATATCTAGAATGTTAGCTAATGATTTATACCGTCGTTGTAGATGTTTCGTAGGTTCAGGATGTTGCTGAGTGATCCGAACGGTGTGGTCAGCCGGGGTTCCCGTACATTATAGGAAGCGATCGGGTTTATGTTTATGTTGTTGCTTTTACCTTCTACTTGAACTCGGTTGCGAGTCTTTTACGCTTTCTTTTGCTTAAACCTTTGGTTTATATTGAGTTTTGGTTTTCATTCGTTTGTGCCTTGTTGTAAGATCCGTTTTGTTGTTGCTACTCTGAGGGTCGGGACCCATTGTGCGGTCCAAACCCGTAGTGCTTCGAGTTCCCGGAACTTGGGGTGTTACAATAGAAATAGTCTAAAGCTATTGTTGCTGAGATTGCTGCGGAATTTTTGGTATTTTGTGAAAGATCGTGGGATTCCAGGGCCTTCCGTACAATTCCACGGGCGTGGTTTGCCAAGAACAAGCCGTGATTTTTGTGAAAATGTTTGGAACTCGTAAATCCAAACGAAAGAAAACCACCAAAAGTGCTAGCTCCTCTTCCCAACCCGCTCCCGCTCCTCAACCGGTCCCTAGGATCCCTACAATCCATGAGGAGCACAATAAAGACTACGATAGAATCTAACAACGCAAGGTTATTGCCCCTAGGTACATTGTCCTTGAGGAATTTGTGGATATTCATGTTATTAATAACCTTAAGTTGATAATTGTTAGGGCTGGTCTTGCTACATTCGTTGACATTAGGTAGGACGCTTATGAGGAGATTACTATGGAGTTCTTGAGCTCATTTGATCATAGTGCCGTGAATCGAACGGTTTCTTTCCATTTGATGAACCACACCGACCACCTATCCATAGTGTAGTTTGGAGCTTTGTTTGACTTTCGGGAGACTTATAATGGGACATTTCCTAGGAGCTCTCGCGTTTGAGAGTTTTGGGAAGAGATAGCCACGGTGGTAGATTCCGAGGACTGTTGGCAACCTGCAAATTCAAATTCGAAGCTGATTTACAACCTATCCTTTAAGGTAGCCCATAGGATCCTATCCGAGTGCTTGTTTCCTAGATCGGAAACCCCACAAAAGCTCAAGGCTGACGAGCGTTACATTCTCTACTATATGGCAGCCGGTATCACTTCGGATTGTGCCACCCTGCTTGCTGCCACCCTTAGTAAGATCAAGAATAAAGCCAAAGGGAGCATTGGATATGGAGGGATGGTTACACACATTGCAAAGAAGTTGGGGATTGATTTTTCTACTTGTGAGTTAGCGGCATCTGCGAGGCCTCTAGGGCTTCAAGATTTTATGACTAGGGGGATCTTGATTCCCCGCCACCGAGGTCCTCCACACGTCTTCATGCCTTGGGAAGGCAAAGGAGGACGGGGCATCCCTTGGAGTGCCGATTACACCATCCGAGACCGGCAGAACTAGAAAGCAACTTTGTCCCGATGCATGCCAATCTCCTTGGAGCTCCTTCCTATTATCCCGAGGATGAGCCTACAACAGCTGATGAGGAGGGTGATGAGGAGATGGGAGGAGATGAGTAACAGGATGCTGCAGCTGCTGAGCAGTCTTTTGGAGGTTTTCTGGATCAGTCGGCGGACTTCCAGAAGCCACCTAGGAGGTCTACTTATCAACAGCGTCCTTCTGCTTCCTCTTCTTCCCGGCGTTCGAGTGTTAGTGAGAGACCTACTTGGATGGATGCACCACCAGCTTGGATGGGAGCTCCGCTGGAGTGGATGACACAGAGGCCGGGATGGATGGATGAGCAGCCTGGATGGGTCACCGGACTCATGGATCGGATGAAGGACCTTGAGACCCGTTTTGATGCAGTTGAGGAGGAGCGCCGCGACAATGCAAGGATCCTTCAAGATGTCTACAAGCAGCAGTTTGGGCATCCATACGACCCAAACTTCTTCCCATTTCCACCACCACCGCCGCCCATGTGATGAGTCGGTTTGTTTGAGTGCTTCATAGAATATGTGATTTCTTTGTTCTTTTTCTTTTTCTTTTATCGCACATAAGGGACAATGTGTAGTTCAAGTATGGGGTGGATTATGATTCTCATGTGTTGTAATAATTTGACATTATGCTTCGCTTCTTATCTATGAACATTTTCACCTTTTATTTCTTGTCAAATGTTTCATATTTGTCTTGCATTTTTAAGCTTTGAAAAACCCATAAAATTTTGAAAATTTTCGAAAAATATTGTGCTTTTAGGATTGGAAAAGACCTCAATGATAATATTTCTTGTGGATTGAATTTTTGATGATTTTTATGTGCTTGAGATGAGTTGTGAATTGTGGAGAAATTGAGTATATTGTTTGACCTTCTTGCAAGTTTCATAATGTGAAAATTCTTGTCTAAATCATGTTGAGGAATGAAAGTTGAAATTGCATTACAAGTTCTTACACTTCTTTTTAAATAATTAAGGCTCTTCAATTTTTCTTGCTTCTTCTTTATCCATTTAGCTCCTCAATAATTGTTTGCCTCCTTTACCTATCCGGGATTTAGGAAGTGTGTAATGTATGGCATGATTGATGTGGGAGGGTCTTGAAAAATGTTCATTCAAAGTATAGAAAAATAAGTTTGGGGACGTTGAACATGAGGATGAGTAACTCGGCACCATTCACATAGCCGGGTATTTGTGTCTTCCCAAAGTCCGAATGAACAATATTCCTAACGGGATATGATATGTGCTCCAAGGGTTTGAGACATCTCGAAAAATTGAGAATAGCTAATTTCCTAGACTTGGGTTTTTCTTCAACTCTGTCCATACTCTCAAAAAGTAAAGTAAAAGAAAGTTTGCATGCAAAGCATGTTTGGAAAGCAATGTTTTTCTATCTTGTGTTGTGTAGTTCCTTTTTCCCAGATATCGCACCACATTATCTTATAAAAGTCCTACCCATTCATGTTTCTTGACCTTTACTTGAAAGTCCTTAAGATCTTATGGTTGTTGTTTGACTTAGTGATCTAAATCGGATTTCCACATGATTGATTTTGACATTATTTTGGGTTATGATATTTGTCTTGGAGCTTTTGTGATGTATGATGTTTCTTTTGCATGACATGACTCATTTTGTGTACATAGAGGTTTTCAAGGAAACATGAAGTGAGATTTGAGAGCGATCCATTGAATAGAAGCACAATACCAAAAAAATTGTTTTTCCCTTGTTTTTCATTCATATTTCATCCTACCTTGTGTTCTAGATTTTGAAAACCTTGCTTGGGGACAAGTAAGAGACAAGTATGGGGTATTTTGATAAGCATGAAATATGACATTAGTTTAGGCACGTTTTTAGGTAGTTTTTCCCCTTCTTTGTGTACATGGATATCAGTTTGAAGCTTATATGAGCACTTTCACCTATAATGTTGGTATAGAGATATCTACACAAGCTTTCTTGTGATTATAGGTGAATAAAGGCTTGTATTGGAGCATAATTGGAGCATGTGAGCACTTTTGGTCATGCTAGACATCAAGGGGATGCATGGAGTAGCTAATGAAGGAGCATGATTGGAAAGCTTCGAAAAACAAAGGATTGTACGTCATTTTTAGGGATTCCACGACCAAGTACATGAAACCACAGCCGTGGTTTTGGTAATTAATTTAATTAAGGTGGTGGAAGATCATGTCATAGGCACCCACGGTTAAAACCACGGCTGTGGAAATTTGAGGAGACCGTGGTTTTCAAAGATTCTCCACGTGTCAATTTTTATCACGTCAGCATCCGTTACAGGCCTTTCGTAACCCTAGTTTTTCCTATAAAAAGGCTGAAGAAAGAGGAAAAGGGGTTCCGTGCTTGACTATTCGAGAGGTTATGCATTGAGATCTTCATTTACACGTTGGAGGAGATTTTGGAGAAGATCTTGATAAAGACGCACTTTCCTATTCGGAGTTGGAAGATCTTAGGGTTTCACTTTGAAGGCAGATTGACATCCCGTTCTTCTTGTTCTTTAAGATTTGTGAGAGATTTCTGACTCTATTTTGTATTCATTGAACGCAAGCACGGTTTTTGAATTGATTGAGATCGATTTTGCATTCATTATTGAGTTTTCAAGGTTCTCTCTTTTCTTTCTTTTAATCTTGACTATTGATTTGATGACAATGATTGTTGGCTAAAACCCTTAAGCGATTCTAAGGTGAAAGGTTGATAGTTGTGGCATAGATGATGATAGATTGAACCAAATCAGATTGGACCCTGAGAGTTGTGAGAAACCTCGTTGTCGTACCTTTCCACGGCATGTTCTTGAGTTCCACGGCCATGGTTCTTCAAGATTTGACCGTGGTTTTCCCCTGTTTGATGTGTTTTGCTTTTTATTTGATCCAAATTTAATGATTGGCCCTAACCTAGTCTTCGTTTACCTTTTTTAGGTAGTAGTGAGACTAAACACCCTCTACTTAGGTTGCGAGTGTCACAACCTTAACCTTTTTGCCTTATCTTTGATTCCCTTGGGTTTGGGCATGGATATTTGAGAGTTTAATCTTGTCCTTCGATCCTCTTTATAAAGAGACTCAACATCCTTTATTGAGAGAGCCTTTGGGTAAGATATATGGGTTGTGGAACTTCACCGTACAACACCCTATCTTAGATCTATACCTTTGCAATCCTAACTTTGTCCTTATATCTTTAGAACATCTTGAATTGATTGCCACAATTGGATGTCTGAATCTTTAGAATCGTTGTTTTCCCATTAACCTTTACAAAAGCTTATTTACTTGCCATACGATTTTACGAAATAAATTTGATCCCCCAAATCCTTGAGTTCGACTCTGGAATTCTTGCTTTACTATACCGATCCGTACACTGCAGGTTCGCTTTGCTTGATTTCAGATTTTATAAATTTAAGACTTTACACACACACTTTTGAGCGAACAATTCCCATACTCTATTCAACCCCCCTTCTAGGGTATTTATATCCTTTATATTCACCTTACGATTCTTCAAAAAATATAGGAAGATACGAACCAAGATATTCCCGCAAAGGACCTTGACCAATTATGTGTCAAAACCCCTTAACTAAGAGCTTACCTTAACCCTTATTTCTTTAACCTTACACAAGCCTTATAAGTAAGACAAGCACAAGGAGAGACTAGAATTGACCAGGAGCGCCAACCTTTAAGAATATTAACACACACAAGCTCAACCTAGCAAGGACTCGCAACAATTTAATCAAGGCTCTCTCTTTGATTGAATAGGAATGAATAAAACACAAACTTCATAAGCGAAGGAGCGAGTTCACACAATATAGTGGAAATATTAATCAAATCAAATCTACCGAATAATCTCACCCTCTAAGGCTATTTATAGGTGACATCTTCCTAAAAAGATAAAATCTATAACCAAAAGATAATCCTAAAAGATAGAATCAACAAATACCTTTATAATGTTTTAGAGCCTTACAAGTATTAAAATAATTAAAGTTATATATAACTAATAAGATCACAACTTAATCTTGTAACTTGACAAGAGAAAAATCTTGGTCAATATTTGTAGAAATCTCGGTGTGAGATTTTGGTCCTCGGGGCCGAGATTTCTTCTCTAGAACTCTTTCTTCATCCTAGCCACCTTCTATGTTTTCTTGATCATATTGGTCCTTGTATGGTCCTTCCACAATAGCCAACAATGTCACTAAAGAAGACTTAAATATGAAGGAGGTCTCTTTGAGTGCACATATTGCCAATATGCTAACGACTTTCTCATGGATGGTCTTTGCCCTTGCTCTAGTGATAGCTCCTTCCATGGTGGGACTCAAAGATTATGTGGTTGTATTATCCTTCAATGCCTTGACCCTTGATCTAGTGATTCGTCCTTGAGTTGGTGTCGAGGATGGTCCCTCATCATATGTTAAGCATGAGATTGTTAATGAAAGTTTGAGGTGCATAAAGTGTTGTATACCTTGCACTACCATGACTTTATTGATAAATTCTTTCTTTCAAACCTTAATCTTTCACCGTTATTCATGAGGAAGCGAGTGAGTTTTATTGTAGGATTAAGAGTTGAGGATATCAAGAAGAAGAATGCACACGAAGTCTATGTGCTAAGAATGCCGGAGGAATATGGTGAAGGGAGTACTACCATGATTAGGACAGAACACGACATAAGAAAGCAAATTTTCACTCCAAGAGAGAAATCTCGGCCAAAATTCAGAAATCTCGGCCGAGATTCCTACCCGACATTGTCCACTGTCGAAGATTATTTCGATTTTGGTCTACGATAATCTCACCCAATCCCTTCAAGGTTTTTTTCTGACCTTAAGGAAGGGTTATCTAAGGAGCCTCCACCCCTTAACGTTGTTCCTAGATGTTTGGATCGAGACTTACTCATATTAAAGGAAGCTCCATGGGAGGACAATTGTGCGAGCTTATTTGAGGAGTTAGCTAGATCAAAGAAAGGGAGAAACTACACCTTTGAGATTGTATTGCTAACTCCTATTGATTGTGCTTACTCTAGGAGTTGTGATCCATATTTAGCTTTAAACTATCGTGACATTGTAAATAAATTGTTTTCCATAACTTTCTTTGATCTTATATCGTTACCTTTACTCGAGAGAGTAAAGTTGATTGCAGGAAAACAAGAGGACATTATTAAGAAGATGCATGAGGAATCATGCAAATAACTAAGGGACAATAAAGATTATCTGTGGATAAGGCTCATCAAGTTCGCAAGGAAATACCATTTGAAACAAGAGATCCAGCTTGGTTGCACCTAGGAGAAGGAAAGCTCCAAGAATACATCCACTTTTCATCATTCAAGACGAGTTGTGGACTCACAGTAAAAATATCGGCCCCAGCCATAGAATCTCACCCGAGATTTGAGGATCGAGACCAAGATTTACCACTATTGTATGTTATGGTGAAAAATTTTAAGCCCCGAGTATTACATAGTTCAAGAGACCTTCCAAGAGAGTCACAAAACTCATAGATTTCACCAGCCAGACATCTGAGTCTGTTTGTTTTGATAAATGTAAATACTAGTGTGCATATTGAGAGAGAACATATAAGGAAGGAGAAGTTGATATCTTCATCCCATAGAGTTGATCAAATCCAAAAGTTACCATACTTGAGTGATTGTGTGATTAGTGATGATCAAGGCTATGATTCGAGGTCGGATCATTTTCAAGAAGTTGAGTATGATGTGGGACCATCCTTGATAGCTCCTACATTACATGGAACCATCACTAAGTCAAGAGTAGGAGACACTCACGGAGAGGTGGCTAGCAAGCTTCAAACATGGGAGGGTCCGGTAGAATGGAGAATTACATAAAAGAAGAAAAATCTTGAACAACAGTCTAAAATCTCACCCGAGATTTACAAGTCAAGACCAAGATTCCCTTCTATTGCGTGTTATAGAGTAGAATCTTGATCTGAAGATTATTTCCCTATACTTATCTTTTGTTATTTTAATAACTTTAAGCTCTCAAACAATCTAAAGGTATTTTTTGGTTTTAATCCTCTTGTACAATTATTTTAGTATTTTATTTTTTAGAGGAATATCTCCTATAAATAGCCTTAGAGGACGAAATTATTGTAAGCTTAGTTTGAATATTGATTTCCACATTGTTGTGAGATACTTGTGACTTTGCTCATGGAGTTTTGCATTTTATCATTTCTATTCAATCAAAAAGGGAGCTTTTGGTTGAATCGTTGTGAATCCTTGCTACGTTATTCTTGTGTGTGTTAATCTTGTTGAAGATTGGTGCTACTAGTCAAACTAGTCTCTCCTTGCGGTTGTGTTATTTAGAAGACTTGTGTAAGGTTGAAAAAGGAAGGGTTGAAGGTGATTCTTTGTTAAGGGTTTTGACACCTAATTTGTCAAGGTTCTTTGCAAGTCTTATAATTAATCCGATCTTCCTATACTTATCATATTTGATTCTATTAATCATCTTCTTATTTTTCACTAACATCCATAATTCTGCATTCTGAGTTTACAAAAATATCGGCTTGTTCTTACCAATATCTCGCCCGAGATTTGCTTAAGTTACTGCTATTTGCCTCTATTGTTCAATCCGTGGACTTTCAATCTAGATCGGTAACTGCGGCTTCAAACCCGCATAAACTTAGTGTTGTACATGTTTTTTTTATAATGTTGTGGATAGACAACATTTATTTTTGAATGTATTGTGTGCTTCTAGAAGCATCAACTTTGGTTCTACTTGTGTACAATCAAACAACCGATCAAAGAAACAAGGAAAAAACTCCGACATATGGTCCTTAGTCAAAGCAAGGAGAAATCAAGAAATGGGCGGTTACTCACCTTCCTTCAAAAAACATATATCCAACGATACTTGGACCACTAAAACTTATATAAACAATATACCAATCGAGAAAACATCAAAAAAGAAGAAAAAAAATCAAAACCGACACAAAATAGTTTTCATAAACGAAAATCGCTTTCTGAACGATATGGGGTATCCGTAAAAGAATTTTTGGACAAATATAAACTTAACATGCAAAAATGAACACATTCAAATGATAATGTTAACGGAAACAAAAACAAGTATAGAAATGATGAAACCATTGGAAAACGCAGGTTTTGACAAAATATATTTCATCCCGGCTATAGGATTTTTCTGGAGTAATTTGTTTACTCTGGAAGGAATATCACCTAAAGGATGAAAAATTAAGATAATAAAAACAAACAAGAGATTTTTAACTATTAAATATACAGACCTCGTAACAACCTTTGAAATAACTATCTATTTCATCTACGCACCACCAAATGAATTATATAAGTATGAATTCTGGCTCAACTGACAACGGAAGTGACCTCAACGAGACAACTAACTCTAAGAGCCTTAGTCTTTGGAGCCTAGTTGAGCTATAGTGTGCCTTGTCTTGACCTTGCTGGCCGCCTCTGCGCACCATCTGGGCCGCCCCAGCGGCTAGGCGCCCCTGCGCCTTAGGCTAGCCGCCCTTGCGGCTCTGTATGTGTGCAGCCGCTTTCGTTGACTCTTGACTTGTGCTTTGCGGTTGGCTTCTCTTATAAGCTTGCCTTTACTTCAGATGAGAGGTTTCTTCACCTCATTCCAGTCTCTTCATCCACTCTACGTTCTTCATCTTCTCCTCTCTTCTTCCTTGATCTTCTTTGCTTCTCTTGATCTTGTGTGAGTGAGTTCTTGTGAGTTTGAGTGTGGATTTGGCCTTGGATGCTCTTGAGGATGTTGCTGAAGGTTGTTGATGTTGTGTTGAGGTGATAGACGTGTTGATGCTTCATAGTTGCAGCTTAGGGCTTGTGTGGTAAGCTCTTATTCTTCATCTCTCTTCCTTCCTTCTTTCTTGCTTCTTTCTTCTTCCTTCTAGCTTAGGATCACAAGCTGAGCTTGTGTGGACCCTTTCCTAGCCTTTTGATGATCATATATGTGTATATATGTGTATATGTTGTTGTGGTATGTTGAAGACGTCAAGAGAGTCGAGAAAGGGATCGAAGAGAAGTCGGGGCCAACATTCTGCACAGACAGCCACCCCTATGCCTGGTATGAGCCGCCCCTATGCCTGTCTGTGAGCCGCCCTTTCGCTTTGGTGATCCGCCCCTGCGCCTCACTGGATCAGCTTGTGTTCCTTGCTCTTGTTGGTGCATACCTGGTTGGTATGTCTTCCTTCCTTCCTTTCATTTGGCCTTGTCTTAGTTGATAGCTAGGTTAGGGTGGTTAGGATGAGTTGTATGATAGAGATGTGCCTTAGGCACTTGTGTTGATGTTAAGGTTATGTTGTAGGCATATGTGAGCTTGTTATGACCTTGAGTTTTAGATTGAGGTTATAGGTTGGTTATGGTTATGGAGACGAGTATCCTAACCCATGTAGTGTATGATGTTGTGTCACTTGCTATTGCAGGCGTTGATTCCTTCCCCAAAGGGAAGCTGTGACGTGGTATTGGATACGAGTGTATGAGGTAAGTCCATAGGACTAACTTAGCATTCAGTTATGGATTTGTGTGATTGTGATGGTTGTGTGTGTTCATATGATTGTGCATTTACAACCTAAACCGGACTAGGATGACCATTTATTACATTTAAATAGCCCAAGTGTAATATATCGGGCGGTAACCACTTGCCAAAAGCTTGCCAAGAGTGGAAGGAGGTGCTCGGAAACCAGTAGCTCAGGGGGGAGGTAGATCCCCATGCAACACCTGGGTTAAAGGGGGAAGAGACGAGGTTCTTTAGGCTCCTCGTGTTACAAAAGAAGTTGAATTAGTAATGGAATAACGTAATAAAAGATAATAAATGAATGTGTGTGACATTGCATGTATGAGATGTTGGTGTGTGTTTGTGCTATTACCTTCATGCTTATCTATTGTTGTAGCTAACGGTGTATACCGTGTTGTAGATGATCTGCAGGTTAGGAAGACTGCAGAGTGAGCCAGATGGTGTGACCAGCCGAGGACTTTTGTACATTAGGGTTGCGTGGGATATGGGATCTTTTGTATCAGATGTTTATGTTGTTGTTGTTGTTGTTTTGTACTCGGCTTTGTGTTTGTAAACCCTTTTATTGTATCTTATACAATTTTATGTATTTGGTTTTAATCTACTTGTGCCTTATTGTAAGATCCATTGAACTTGTTGTCAAGCTAGGGTCACGATCCATTGTGAGATCCTAGCCCAATGTGACACTCCGAGTCCCGCGGATTTGGGTGTTACAGAGTTGGTATCAGAGCCTTAGGTTGACAACAATGGCACTTGCTATCTGCAATAAAGGTAGAGTGGATAACTAAACAGATGCCACATGGGGTCTAACTTTTTCAAAGGTTTTGGTTTTAAAGCGAGTATAGATGTTTTGGGATAGTATGTACAGAAGCCGTCACCCATCTGAGGATCTCGACACTATAAATATATATATATATATATATCTTTTATGTGATGATGTGTATTCATGTATTATTAAGTACTATATATATATATATCTATACATATGGCCTATATAGAGCCTTATACGTTAGGTGTGCGTACCCCGCAAATGGCTCGGACTAGAGCTACTGCTGCTGCAGGCAGAGGTAGAGGTAGACCACCTCTTCCTCTAGGAGGGATAAGATAGGGACCAGCTCCCGCTGCAGATCCACCAGTGGTAGAGGAGGCTCTTGAGGAGGTTGCTGAGAGCGTAGTTCCAGCTACGAGGAGTGGTGGGTCCAGGAGGCAGCATGCCCATCCAGGCCAGTCTGATGGCTCAAATCGTGTCTCTATGTGCGGATCAGAGTTCAGAGAGTATCTTAGGCATTTTGAGGAGGCTATTAGAGCGGGCAGACGAGCCCCAGATCTGCCAGGGCATGAGGGATCATTTGAGAGATCCCATAGAGCTACTCAGGTGCCAGGTGCACCAGTTCGTGTAGTTGAGCCAGCTCGAGTTGTGAAGGAGACCAGAGGGCCTCGACCAGATACCTGGTTGAAGGCATTTCACCAGCAGGGAGTACCACACTTCTCTAGGGAGATCGGCCTAGAGACTGAGGTGTGGATTGGGCATGTAGACTCAGCTTTAGAGTCTATTCGATGCCCTGAGGACAAACAGATAGAGCTAGTACAGTCTCTATTCCGTGAACTGGCACACCAGTGGTGGAGGACAATTAGAGCACGAGTTACCACCTATGAGCAGATGAGGACTATGTTGAGAGAGCAGTTCTGCCCTGCCTCACTGAGGAGGGAGAAACTGCAGGACTTCGAGGAGGCAGGTTTTGAGGACGTACCCATTACAGATGCTATTCGCCGCTTCCAGACGGAGTTACCATTGTTGGGTCCAGCTGCACCATCTGAGGACCAGCATGTGTACCTTTTTGCCTGTCGTTTGAGGGAGAGCACACGCTCATACATGGCGGGACTTCACTGTGACTCATTGGCAGACTACCAGGATCGGGCCTCTGACTATGAGAGAGACAGCTAGTCAGAGGATGACTTCTCAGACAGGACGGTCTGAGAAGAGACAACGTACAACACCGACTAGTGCAGGAGCATCTGGATACGGGCGAGGTCAGACTCAAGGCCGCTCGAGTGTTCCAAATGTCTGCACAGATAGTTGAGAGAGGCCAGAAGTGTTACAACTGTGGGGCCTATGGGCATGTGAGGACTTATTGCCCTAGAGCACCACTGACTTGCTTCTCGTGTGGGAAGCCAGGACATAGGGCTACGTTTTGCCGTCAGGGCAAGGCGTCATCACAGCAGGGTTCTTCCCCTGCAGGTGCAGTAGGAGGAGGGCAGAGACTGCCTCCGCATCAGACATAGGGACAACAGAGAGTCCCAGACACGCCTGCTACTCAAGGGTCAGCTCCAAGACCGAGTAGAGGTAGAGGTAGAGAGGCTGGTACTAGTGATAGCCGAAGAGCTCGGGGCAGAGTTTTTAAGCTGAGGAGTGCTGAGGAGCCGCCAGCACCCACTGCTATAGGTACCATTCTGTTACATGGTTTACCTGTTAGAGTTTTGTTTGATACGGGTGCTACACATTCATTTATTTCTACTGCTTGTGTTGAGCGTTTGAGTCTATCTACCAAAGAGGGAGCACCCTTTACTATAGGGTTACCTGATGGTAGTAGGGTCAGAGGTACCCAGGAGATACGTAGTTGTCCCCTACGCTTAGGGACTCGTGTACTACTTGTTGACTTCTTATTCATGCCTTTGATGCATGAAGAAGTCATATTAGGTATGGATTGGATGCGTAGACACTGTGCGGTGTTAGTTGTGGGTAAGAGGACTGTTACAGTCTCTACCGACTTAGGTCCGATAGAGGTCTTCCGGGTTTGGGACCTTGGGAAGACAGGATCTATCATCAGTGCCGTACGAGCAGCTAGACTGATTGCACAGGGATGTGATGCCTTCTGGTGCTACGCCATGAAGGATGGATAGAATTCAGCTTTGGAGGACATACCCGTGGTTTGTGAGTTCACAGACATTTTTGCAGAGCCGTCTAGTCTGCCACCTCAGAGGAGCGTAGATTTTGGTATTGACTTGGAGCCTAGCACGAGACCCATCTCGAAGGCCCCATACCGTATGGCACCTATCGAGATGTTGGAGCTGAAGAAGCAACTCGAGGAGTTGGTTGAGAAGGGCTTCATACGCCCTAGCGTTTCACCATGGGGTGCACATGTCCTCTTCATGCGGAAGAAGGACGAATCGTTGAGATTGTGTATAGATTACAAAGAGCTGAACAAGGTGACCATCAAGAACAGGTATCCACTACCTCGTATTGATGATCTACTTGATCAGCTGCAGGGAGCGACAGTCTTCTCCAGGACCGACTTGCATTCTGGATATCAGCAGCTGAGGGTGAGAGAGCAAGATGTGCACAAGACGGCATTTCGTACCTGTTATGGACACTACGAGTTTGTATTGATGCCATTTGGGCTGACGAATGCCCCAACAGTATTCATGGTGTTGATGAACAACATCTTCATCGACTTCCTGGATCAGTTTGTGGTGATCTTCATTGATGAAATTCTGGTGTACTCTCGTAGCAGAGAGGAGCATGCTGGGCATTTGAGGACGGTTTTGCAGATTTTGAGGGATAGAGAGTTGTACGCCAAGCTCTCTAACTGTGAGTTCTGGATGTTTGAGGTTGCATTTCTCGGACACATCGTCTCCGCTGACGGAATTATGGTAGACCCGGCGAAGATCGAGTCTGTTGCTGCATGGACGACACCGACGAACGTCAAGGAAGTGCGTAGCTTTCTTGGCTTAGCCGGTTATTACAGACGCTTTGTGGAGGGATTTTCTGTGATTGCCCGTCTACTGACGAGTCTTTTGAGGAAGACTACAAGATTTGTATGGACTGACCAGTGCGCTCAGAGTTTTGAGGAGTGGAAGAGGCGTTTGACTTCTGCTCCTGTCTTGGCACAGCTAGAGGGTTCTGATGATTTTGTGGTCTATAGTGATGCATCCAAGCTAGGCTTGGGATGTGTGTTGATGCAGAGAGGCAGAGTGATTGCATATGCGTCTTGACAGTTGAAGACGTATGAGGAGAACTACCCGACTCATGATCTGGAGTTGGCTGCGATAGTTCATGCATTGAAGATCTGGAGACATTACCTGTATGGTGCTACATGTCAGATCTTCACAGACCATTAGAGTCTGAAGTACATTTTCACGCAACAAGAATTGAATAACCGCCAGCGTCGATGGCTTGAGTTGATCAAGGACTTTGACCTTGAGATTTTGTATCATCCTGGCAAGGCGAATGTGGTAGCTGACGCCTTGAGCAAGAAGACGCCTCGAGAGAAGGCGATTGCCAGACTTACTATACAGCCTCAACTTCAGAGGGATTTAGCCTGGCTAGAGATGGACATCCAGTTTCCTGATGAGGATGCCCAATTGTTTGCTTTAGAGGTTCTACCTGGTCTTTTGGATGAGATCCAACAAAAGCAGAGGATCTGCCCGACCTTGACGAGGATCAGTGATAGGATGTCTCGCGGAGAGGCATCCCAGTTCACTATTGGGGCAAATGGAGTTATGAGACGACATGATCGTATCTATGTTCCTGCAGATGCAGAGCTAAGACAGCGGATACTACAGGAGGCCCACTGTACACCTTACTCAGTACACCTTGGTACGAGTAAGATGTACCATGATGTGAGACGTTCATTTTGGTGGGGAGGGCTGAAGTCCGATGTAGCCAGATTTGTTGCTTAGTGTGCGACCTGTCAACAGGTCAAGATATAGCATTTTAGGCCTGGAGGTGAGCTCCATCCGCTGCCAGTGCCGCAGTGGAAGTGGGAGGACGTCTCCATGGATTTTGTGACCAGGTTGAGGGTCAGCAGGAGCTTTGATGCCATCTGGATGATCGTTGATAGATTGACGTAGACGGCATGTTTCATTCCCATCAGAGAGACGTGGCCCGTGAGCAGATTGGTTGAGGAGTACATTAGACAGATAGTGAGAGTCCATGGGGTACCGAGGACGATCGTTACTGATCATGATGGATGATTCACATCGAGATTCTAGCAGCAGATTCAGACTGCTTTGGGGACGAGTCTACACTTCACGACTACGTTTCACCCCCAGACAGATGGTCAGTCCGAGAGGACCATCCAAACCTTAGAGGACATGCTGCGAGCTTGTGTGTTGGATTGGGGACAAGGATGGTCTGATTACCTCCCACTCGTTGAGTTCTCATACAACAACAGCTGACATGCATCTATAGGGATGGCTCCTTATGAGGCATTGTATGGACGTAGATGTCGTACACATTTATGTTAGGATGAGCCTAGTTGTATTAGTGGGATAGCGCCAGAGAAGATTCAGGATGATATGGCTCGAGTAGCGTTGATTAGAGAGAGGATGCTGGTTGCACAGAGTCGTTAGAAGTCGTATGCAGACAAGAGGCGTCGACCTCTAGAGTTTAAGGTAGGAGCTCATGTCTGGTTGAGAGTATCTCCGATGCGAGGCGTCAGACGTTTTGGCATAAAGGGGAAGCTGAGTCCCCGATATGTCGGTCCTTTCAAGATACTAGATAGAGTCGGGAGGGCAGCCTACAGATTAGCATTGCCTCCGAGGTTAGAGGGTGTTTATCTTGTATTTCATGTGTCTCAGCTGAGGGAGTATATACCATATCCGAGGCACATCGTGAGTTATGATGATCTGGTGGTTGAGCCAGACCATACGTTTGCAGAGCATCCCATTGCAGTCCTAGAGCGAGGAGTGAGACGCCTGCATTCGAAGGACATTCCTATGCTGAGGATACAGTGGTCTAGACAAGGACCTGATGAGGCTACCTGGAAGACAAAGGATAGTATCCAGAGGAACTAGCCAGAGTTTTATGCTGAGTTAGATACACCCGTAGGATCCACGAGTAGATCTTAGTGTCTTCTTGGTGAGTGCATGTTATATGCTTATGTGATACGCTATGTTTTCGTGCTAGTTGTGATACGTGCATATGATCTGTTAGATCTTATTTGCTAGTACGAGATAGTTATAGCTGGAGATGGTTATTTCCTCCATGTTATGGTATGTGTGTTAGGATTAGCTGGAGATGGTTCTTTCCTCCATGCTACCTTGATGGAGATAGTGTGAGTGGAGATAGTTTTCCTCCACATAGTAGTGTTATGTGTACGTTGTGGTTGGAGACGGTTTTCCTCCATGCTAGTGTGATGTGGTTGACTAGAGATGATCTTCCTCTAGACCTTGTGTAGAGTTGTTATCCAGGAGTTGTGATTCCTCCATGTTGTGTTGAGGATATAGAACGTTATAGGTTGTGACTTGATGTTCTTGAGGAGAGAGTTATACATCGGCTTATGGGTCCGAGAGGTTTTGGGATTTTGCAAGTTTCGGGACGAAACTTGTTTTCAGGGGGGTGAGATGTAAGAGCCTTAGTCTTTGGAGCCTAGTTGAGCTATAGTGTGCCTTGTCTTGACCCTGTTGGCCGCCTCTGCGCACCATCTGGGCCGCCCCAGCGGCTAGGCGCCCCTGTGCCTTAGGCTAGCCGCCCCTGCGGCTCTGTGTGTGTGCAGCCGCTTTCGTTGACTTTTGACTTGTGCTTTGCGGCTGACTTCTCTTATAAGCTTGCCTTTACTTCAGATGAGAGGTTTCTTCACCTCATTCTAGTCTGTTCATCCTCTTTACGTTCTTCATCTTCTCCTCTCTTCTTCCTTGATCTTCTTTGCTTCTCTTGATCTTGTGTGAGTGAGTTCTTGTGAGTTTGAGTGTGGCTTTGGCCTTCGATGCTCTTGAGGATGTTGCTGAAGGTTGTTGATGTTGTGTTGAGGTGATAGACGTGTTGATGCTCCATAGTTGCAGCTTAGGGCTTGTGTGGTAAGCTCTTCTTCTTCATCTCTCTTCCTTCCTTCTTTCTTCTTCCTTCTAGCTTAGGATCACAAGTTGAGCTTGTGTGGACCCTTTCTTAGCCTTTTGATGATCATATATGTGTATATATGTGTATATTTTGTTGTGGTATGTTGAAGACGTGAAGAGAGTCGAGAAAGGGATCGAAGAGAAGTCGGAGCCAACATTCTGCACAAACAACGGCCCCTGCGCCTGGTGTGAGCCGCCCCTGCGCCTCACTGGATCAGCTTGTGTTCCTTGCTCTTGTTGGTGCATACCTGGTTGGTATGTCTTCCTTCCTTCCTTCCTTTCCTTTGGCCTTGGCTTAGTTGACAGCTAGGTTAGGGTGGTTAGGATGAGTTGTATGATAGAGATGTGCCTTAGGCACTTGTGTTGATGTTGAGGTTATGCTGTAGGCATATGTGAGCTTGTTATGATCTTGAGATTTAGATTGAGGTTGTAGGTTGGTTATGGTTATGGAGACTAGTCTCCTAACCCTTGCAGTGTATGATGTTGTGTGCCTTGCTATTGCAGGCGTTGATTCCTTCCCCAAATGGAAGTTGTGACGTGGTATTGGATACGAGTGTATAAGGTAAGTCCATAGGACTTACTTAGCGTTCAGTTATGGATTTGTGTGATTGTGATGGTTGTGTGTGTTCATATGATTGTGCATTTACAACCTAAACCGGACTAGGATGACCATTTATTACATTTAAATGGCCCAAGTGTATTATAATGGGCGGTAACCACTTGCCAGAAGCTCGCCGAGAGTGGAAGGAGGTGCTCGGAAGCTAGTAGCTCAGGGGGGGAGGTAGATCTCCATGCAACACCTGGGTTAAAGGGGGAAGAGACGGGGTTCTTTAGGCTCCTCGTGTTACAAAAGAAGTTGAATTAGTAATGGAATAACGTAATAAAAGATAATAAATGAATGTGTGTGACATTGCATGTATGAGATGTTGATGTGTGTTTGTGCTATTACCTTCATGCTTATCTATTGTTGTAGCTAACGGTGTATACCGTGTTGTAGATGATCTGCAGGTTAGGAAGACTACAAAGTGAGCCAGATGGTGTGACCAGCTGGGGACTTCTATACATTAGGATGTGTGGGTTGAGATCTTTTGTATCAGATGTTTATGTTGTTGTTGTTGTTTTGTACTCGGCTTTGAGTTTGTAAACTCTTTTGATGTATCGTATACAGCTTTTATGTATTTGGTTTTACTCTACTTGTGCCTTCTTGTAAGATCTAGTGAACTTGTTGTCAGACTAGGGTCAGGATCCATTGTGAGATCCTAGCCCAATGTCGCATCCCGAGTCCCGCGAAATCGGGGTGTTACACTAACATTAATTATTGGAGATTAAAATAAACTATTAGAACACACAAACAAATAAAAGGGAGAGTTCCGCTTCCAAATAACAAACTAGATAGACTACAATATTTTGCTCAACCTTGTAACATCACTAGTCTCCCTCGCAAAGGAATTGAGTTCACAAAGAAAAGGAAAAAGGAAGGCTACGTCAACACTTATGAAAGACTTGATAGAATTACGACTTCTTTTGAAATCATCCAAAAATATTCACAAGTCCATACTAGATATCATGCATTTGCATCTGCATATAAACATACATTTAAGAGCTCAGTATCCGGGAACTCATATGTTCAACTTGGAGAAAAAGGCAAGTCTACTTAGCAAAAGTTAAAACAATGGAGTCTTGTTAAGTTTGAGAACATAAATAAACATCTAAAAATAGTTGATGAAGAAATCAAATCTCTACAAAAACATACATTTAATAGCATTAATCAATTGCAAAATGAAAAGATTAATAGACTTATCAAAAAGTGGGAATGTATACTAGACTATCAACACAAATATTGAGTACAATGAGCTAAAACCAATAATTTAAGATTGGTGATAAACACACGAAGTTTCACCATAAAAAGCTATTGAATGAAAGAATAAAAAGATTATCGCCACAATTACTAAAACTCAATGGCATAATTTTATCAAAAGAAGACGAGATAAACAAAAATTTTTTTAAACGAGTTTCAATGTCGTTTTAAAACTTTAGTATTAGATAATCATAACCTTTAGAAATAATTAGAAGTAATCCAACAAGAAATAAATGAAAATGAGAGCCATGAGCTAACTAAACCCTTCTCTACGAGAGAAATAAAATGCGCAATCTTTGATATTAGGTGTCAGAAATTACCGGATCCGGATGGCATGACAGCTGGTTTCTATCAGAGATATCGACACATTATTGGATCAGTGGTAAATAGGGTGGTAAAAAGTTTCTATAGAACTGACAAGATCGTTAAACAAATTAATCACACATTTATAGCTCTTATTTCAAAAATAGACAACCCAATCACTACTTCCCACTATGAATCAATTAGATTATGCTCGACATTCTAAAAAATCATTGCTAAAATACTAGCAAAGAGGCTAAGCTCAGTCCTCCCGAAACTAATTCATCCACTACAAGACGCTTTTACTCAAAATAGAGTAATAAATGATAATGTTCTTATTGCCCATGAAATCTTTCATGGCTTTAGAATTAAGAAAGGAAAATAAGGTTTTGTGACAATCAAACTAGACATAGAAAAGGCTTATGAAAAAAAACTAGCAATGATAATCCAAAATCTATTGGCTTTCCAATTACAAGCAGCAGAACAGTCATTTCGTTTTTAGCCTTTGCGGACGATATCATCATTTTCACAAAGACTTCTACAAATGCAAATAACAAAATATTAGCAGTCCTAACAAACTATTGTGCAGTCTTTGGTTAAGTAATCAACTACCACAAATCGGCCTTCCAAAGTACTACAAATGTTAATTCTACCAACAAAAGAAGAATCCGATCACAATTAGGCCTCATGGCCTCAAGAAACTTAGAACAATATCTCAGATGTCCAATAATCAACGGATGAGTGAATAAAGACATCTTTAATACTGTTATTCAAAAATCAAAACAACTTACAAAATAAAAAGTTGTATCTCTATCACAAGAGGGAAGAACAACCTTAATAAAAGCAAATGTCAATGCAAACCCAAGTTATGTAATGCAAGTATTTATGCTACCAACAAATATCCATAAAGAACTAGATCAGATTAATAAAAAAAATTTCTGGAATAAAGGACTGAATTTCCACCCACTAATAAGTTGGGATAAAATATATAAACCTAGATCACTTCGGAGAACTGGAATTAGGAAAGAGGAAGATATGAATAAAACTCTCAAAATGAAATTATTATGGAAAATAATAGCAGAAGCACACAATATATTGGGTTGTTTATGAGAAATGATAGTTCTCTACCAAATCTACATTGGAAATGATCGAAAAACGTAGAATCGGTGTAACCACGACAAAACAAGCATTTGAGAAATTAACATAATGCTCAAAATTAAAAGCTATGTATGGAAACTATCACTTGATGGGATCCCAACAAAAAAACAAGGCAAACAAAATATTTCAGTAGTAATGCACTGCGTATTTTGTAACCACCACAAATAAAGTGCAAAATATCTCTTCTTTAATTGTCTGTATACTCTTCAATCTATTGACAATGATAAATTACAACTTGCATTCATAATAGTGATATAATATATCGAAAAATAATTGAGATTGTCATGGAAATAAAAGGAACTACCTTACCAATAGAACTAAGATAACTAGTGGTAAATTGATGCTAAGTTTGACTTACCCAAAATCAAGTAATTTTTAACAAACAGAAGACTCCTCAAGACTTGAAACATCTAGTATGAAACCAAATAAATGAATGAGTTGTCTAGTAATAACACAAAACTATATCTTATCAAAAAAAAAAACACAAAACTATAGAACCGAAAGATGTGAAGCCAACTTTGTCCTCGTAGAAGAAGAAGAAGAAGAAGAATAAGAAAGGTTTGCTCCTCGAGAGGGATCCAAAAGGCGGCAAGTTTGGAGTTTTCAACTATTAAGAGATTAATTTACTTAAACACATTTGAATACCACAATGAAATTTCAGATATTTTATTCATTCTTTCTGGCTTTACACAACCTGACGTTTGCCTCGACCCTGCCGCATGAAGTTGAAGAACTCAATGCTAGGAGTGTCAATGGGTCGGATTTGGGTCGAGGAGTACCATATTCATCCCCATCCCCGTTTAATATAATGCCCCCCGTCCCCACCCCCATCCCCATCCCCGTTCGAGTATTGTCCTCATTCCCCGTACCCGTCGGATATTCGTCCCTATCGGGGAATCCCTTTCCCGTTTAATTTCTTCATTTTAAAACTTTATGGTTTTTCCCACTAAACATCCCCATCCCCGTTTAACTTTTAGGAAATTGACAAAAAAAACATTGACTCGAATAATAAATGTGAAATTAGACCATAAAATACAAAATTGTTACTTTGTTTAACTATATAAATAAATAAAAACACGAGAAAAAAAAAAGAAAGAAGAAAATTTAAAAAAAAAGAATTTGGCAAAGTAAAGTTACACCGTCTATATATTAGTTTTCGTTCGTTCAAATAGGATCGAGACTCGTAGTACAAACTTGTATAAACTAAAATATTTATATCTTACTAACATTTAGATTACGATCTTAAGATAAAGTGTTATATTA
The DNA here is from genome assembly GCA_033239125.1 of Fagopyrum homotropicum. NCBI lineage: Eukaryota > Viridiplantae > Streptophyta > Magnoliopsida > Caryophyllales > Polygonaceae > Fagopyrum > Fagopyrum homotropicum. The sequence goes on along the minus strand of BSWB01000002.1, from coordinate 93,610,684 downwards.
TTTTATCATTTTAATTTTACGGTTTAAGATTTTAGGTTGCACATTAAAACACGTATATAAAAGAGTAAGACACATAAAAAAACACAGCATGTAGTGGGATGTACATTTGATCATCATGATTTGACGTTCATGACGTATTTAAAAATTTCACGAGCTGTTATCTCATATGATCGAAAACCAAATTAATATAGATTAGCAATTGTATAATTTACACATATAATTATCAAATAAATATTTAACGTTAAAATACATTTTGTGTAAATAAGAACGAGTAATCTTACAAAAATTTATATAACTTAAAATTATAGTAAACATCTAATTTTGAATTAATCATGAAACTACAAAGAAATTGTGATATAAATACAACAATTTGTTTATGTATGTATCCCAACAAATTCCACGTCAGGAATCTCATTGGGTTACCCGTCGGGAATCCCATCATGTTCGGGTTCGAATCGAGGAGCGAGGCGGATAACCCGTCCCCATTCCTAAGCGATAAACTCCGTCCCGTTTAAAATCTCCATTCCCGTTCCCATGATAATAATACCGGCGAAATTGGGATAATCCCAAACCATTTTCACTCGATGCTTGTGTTCGAGAGGGGGAACTCCTCTAGTCTTACCTTTGTATTAAAAAAAACAAACGTGCAGTCTACTCTCGTTGAATCAAAACCCTGACACGGTGGAAGCATCTGGAAAGTGCTGCAGATCCCTTACTGGTTCGTGTTAGGGCAATCAATTGCATCTTCCTTTAACGCTCGATTCTCTATTTTCACTTCATATCTGCTTTGATTTTGTAGCAGGAATCCAGATCAAGGTAATCTGTAATTACAGATCACAGCAATGACGGACGATAAGAGACAAACATTGCATTATGTCAAGTTGACCAAACAGCATACTCCATTGGAGGAGATCAAACCGGGTGAACTCAACCAGCCCATTCCCGCATCCCAGGTGATCGTCTCTTTCTCCTTGTCTCTGAAAAAAAAGAAGCATCTAGCTTTGGTTTCGAGATGTATACACACATTTGTTCGATTTCTTCGTAGGTCTATCAGTACATCTGTCCTTTAGTTATGTTATGCTATTAGGTAAATGTTTAATGTCAAGAGATCAGTGCCTCTATTCTTGGGAGTCTGATGCACTTCATTTGTGTGCTTACTCATGAAAAACCCGACTTTTTGTCTGCTGTATTGTTGAGCCTTTACTCTTGCTCTGAGGACATGACTCCTTAGAAGGTTGGATCTTCTAGTCATGTCAAACATGGGCGTTTCAAGTTTTCCCGCGATTCTCTGTGGTATTTGAAGGATCATATGTCAACATAGATGCCATATTTTGATGCTATAGATTTCCGATGCCTTAAATTGTTGGCATTATCGGTTCATAGTGATCCTGCAGGTACTATAGACCTTTGACTTGATAAGAAAATTTGATCAACACATGTGTTGTCTGATGAAAGAATGGCTTGACAAGATTCTTTATTGTTTTCTTTTGGTGTTCCATGACACTAATCTTTTGAAGCCTCAAGTTGTCAGTGTAAGGCTCAAGCTAATAGTTCTTTATATGCATTGTGATGGGTGCATGAACAGTTGGCTGTTCGTAAATGTACTGAATGTGGGCAGCTTTTACCTGAAAGCTTTGAGCCTCCAGCTGATGAACCTTGGAGTAGTGGAATTTTTGGCTGTGCTGAAGATACAGGAAGTTGTAAGTTGCTAGAGACTTATCCTTTGTGCATCTTTAATCACATAAGGTTTGAATGATGACTTTCACCACTTACCTGTGTATCCAACACCTGCAATTTGTTTCATTTCAAGTCATGTTTTATCACTAGGCATGAGCTATGTTGACTATGGCTAATAAAATTCTCCCATGCAAACCTAATGAAAAAGAAGAAAATTGAACAAAAGAACGCTCTTGAACACATGCTCTCAGAAAAACTTAAATTCAACCCTGATCTTCATTACTCGTCTACTCTTCTCCACCCAGATCCCAATTGCCTTAATCAATCCAAGCATAATCTTTGCTCTTTGAATGATATTTCTCTCAAATCCATGGTTTCATAATCCAAATAACCCCAGATAAAGTCTGTAGTCTGTACAAACCCAAAAAAACATCTGAAACCCCACTCTGCTGCTCCTCTGCTCTTCTATCATCTCCATCGAGCCACCATTAAACCGTTAAATACTGAGCCCCCTTGCTGGCTCCTCCACGGGGCCAATTTTCTCCGATTCAAATCAAGAGCAAGCTAATTTATCTTCGACTCACCTTATAAACCATACCCTCCAAATTTCTAGCCCCGTGAACCACTCGAGAACATAAGAATGTGGAAAGAAAGAAAGAAAGAAAGAAAGAAAGAAAGAAAGAGATAACAACTCGATCGAGAATTCTAGAAAGCACGGAGGGTTCTTCTTGCCATCTCTTTGAAAACGCCTAATGTATTTTTAAGCTTAGGACTCCAAAGAACTCAAAGTTTTTAGGCCTCGTTTGGTATATTTCTCGTGGAATCAGGAATCGGAATTAGTCATACCAATCCTCCGTGTTCGGTAAGACTTGAAATCGGAATGTAAATGACTTCGTGGAATGATTCCCTCCAACTCTAAAAAATAACTTGATTTCAAATTTATAACTACATTTATATATTTTCATTATACATATATTATTATACTTGCTTTTTAATTTTACAAAATAAAAAATAACATTTAAAAAAAATAGATTCTATAGAGGAAAAAAAAACTTTTTTTACAAAAAACTATTAAATTAAATAATTGGCTAATATACTGATATTTCGGTCACAATGATATCATCAAAAAGTGCTCGAAAACAATATAATTGATTGAACTAGAAAAATAGATTTTATAGAAGAAATTATATTCCTATTTATTAAAGTTAATATTTTTGGTTCATGCTTTATTTTAAGTCATTAGTTGGTCTTCACTTTTTTTAAATTTGGATTAAAAAATAACCTATATTGACATTATAAACTTACACACGTATATCATCAAATATCATATGACTTCTAGTTCTATAATTCATTTAAAATCAAATAACATGTTTCGATATCCTTCATTTCAACGTCATACCAAACACAAAGTATAAGGAATGATTGATTTCAATTATTTATTCCGTTCTGATTCCTGATTCCAATCTCATTCCTACTGTCATACCAAAGGAGCCGTTAATGCAGTGAGGACGTCTAGCACCAATTCAAGATCAAGGTAATGTTTGGGCAATCATTATGTTTTCTTTTCCGGTTTAGTTTTCTTTTTCTTTATGTTGTGTAGGGCTTTTTGAACTAATTTTTAGAGATCTATTGAACATTTGACTAAACTTAATCATGTACAAATTAATCCAAGGGCTGTCTCCTTTTGGATTTTAATGATCATTGTTGTTACAGTTGTTGAAGCTAGGGTTTTAAATGAACAAAGATATCTTTTGTCCATTCGCAAGTTGTACACCATTTACAATAGTTTGTTTCGACCAGCTCCGGGTCAAATTAGGTCAACAACCACCCCACTCCCCCAAGATGTTGAAGTTGTGCTTGCATTACAAGAGAAGCACAATAGAAACTTGGTATTATTCGGAATAATTATATGAATAATAAAAATATGAACAGTAAAGAGGAAAATTTAAATAATAATAAAGATGTGTGTTTTTATAAGACGTTCTTTCTCTATTTTTTTAACCATGTTTTTCTTTGGTGGGTTCGTGGTTTCTTGTTCAGTTGATTTTTGTGAATTGTTTGAGTCATGCCTGAGTCAAACATCTTGGGGGAGTGGGGTGGTTGTGTGCATCCTAATGACTCTTTTTGGTATTGTTCGAAATATTTATACGAACAATAAATATATGAATAGTAAACAGGAAAAAGATGTAGAATTATAAAGTTGTTAGTGTCTTTTTATACCACATGTTCTTTCTCTTTTCTTGAACAAAGTTTTGAACAATTTCTTCTATGAATCTTTTGTGTGGAATTTTTGGGTTTTCTTTGAAATGTTTCTTTGGTGGGTTCGTGATTATTGTTCTTCTATTGATTTTGGTGAATGGTTTCAGTCATGTCTAAGTCTAGGTCATGGTTGTGTGCTTCCTGACGGCTCCTTTTGATGATGCTTCCCTAGAGTCTTGTCTTTCACCTTTAATTTCTCCAAGAGATCAAATCCTGTTGTACTTGCATTCCGATCAAGTCCTGTTTTACGTGTATTCCCACGGTGCTATTCTGTTAGTATTTGGCTTGGCCCTAGATTTATCTTTGGAAAGTCTTTCTCATAATTGTCTTTGACCAATTGATGTCCTCCATCACCTTTGCTCCAAATTTTGATTTTCGTTGTATTGCTAGTTTGTGGGTTTGGTTGATGGTTTGTTTAGTTGACAGTTGATCCGCCCACCCAGTCTTTTGGCCTCTCGATTCACCATTCTCCTAGTGTTTTTTGGTGATCGAATCACTTTTCAGAATAATACAGAGCTATGAAGACTTTGAGAGAAAGAACAATTTGTATGAAACACATAAAAGATAATCTATGTTTTGCTTAGTGCAACTTGTGAAATCCTTGCTATTTAAGTGGATTTATTGAGTAGATATATTTCCTACTAAAAGTTAGAGGAAAGTTTAAAAATCTGGCTGAAAATATTGACAGCCAACAATACAGTTAAAATATAGTATCGCAATTTCTAGGAAAGAACAACACTTGTTGGGCTAGAAATAATATTTTTGCAAACTGGAATGAGTACCAATTTGCATGTTTGCTAAATGTTTCTAAAGACATGTGTCTAATTATCATTTTACAGGTTGGAAGGGGCTTTTCTGCCCGTGTGTTCTGTTTGGTGAGAATGTTGCAAAGCTGAGAGATGACACCCCATGGACTACACCATGCATGTGCCATGCTGTTTGTGTTGAGGGTGGTATGGCTCTGGCAGTGGCTACATCAATCTTTTATGGTGTTGACCCAGGGACATCATTTCTCATCTGTGAGAGCCTGTTCTTTGCCTGGTGGATGTGTGGAATTTACACTGGTCTTGTTCGTCAAATCTTACAAAGAAAATATCACCTCAAGGTGATTCAATTCATTTACATGCTTATTCATAAGTCTATAAGAGAATTCAGTTTGGAGTTTTGATTATCCTAGTTTGGCAAGTTTGCTGCAAAATCCTTTCCCTCTAGTTTATAACTCAGTCTGCTTATAGATTAGAGGTTTTCTACACTCACTTGTTTTTAATCCACATATATACCTTTTGGAAGTAGAGAAGGTGTAAGGGAGGTATAAAAGTAAGATTCTGAAACTATGTTCCCGTCTCTCCATTCTTCGTAGGTATGTCATATGCATAGCTGTGTATTTCTCATCAAACAATGGCCTGATAAACGTGTCACTTTGTTTTGGTCAGTGAGATCAGAGCGAGCACAGCTACCTCTTCATCCACAATAGTTCATCACTTCTACCAGTACCACTTTATATATTGCTATGTTCTTGACAAACCTTCCAGTTACTTTTGAGTTATGCACTAGTCTGATTAATTATCGGTATGCCTTTCAATATAAAAGATTCTGAATTATTTTTCTGATGTTTTGGAAATTGTATGATGTCAACTTTGCAGAACTCTCCATGTGACCCGTGTCTAGTTCACTGCTGCTGCCATTGGTGTGCCTTGTGCCAGGAGCATAGGGAGATGAAGGTGCGTCTTTCTGATGACGCTATCATCGCCCTGACTGTCGTCAATCCTCCGCTGACCCAGGAAATGACTGACGATGTCATGCCTACCTTGACAACTAAGGATGACAATGACCATTGAGCAGAGCGCCAGCTTAAGGTGCAGGCTTTGTATGTAAGGAGCAAAGTGGGGATAGTATTTCATATCATCATGATGCAGATGGACTTGTTAAATTCTTTTTCGTGAAGTTGGTTGAAAATAGGGGAAATACCCCTTGGATTTGGTCTTAGTAAATTTTACACCAAAAGTTCTTGAAGAGGCTTCCCCTTCGATCAGCACTCTCTGCAGTGACACATTTCAGGGTTTTAGATTTACACTTCCATTGTGCGTTAGATGGATCCAATCCTAAAAACACTATGATGCCCCAAATTTGTTAGAACATGGATAATGGATAATGGATATCTATCATGTCAGGAAGGCAACGGTGCTAAGTGCAGGGTTGATTGTGTTCTTGGGCCCAATTTTTGCTTTGCCGGTAAATGAGATCGTTGATAGTTGAGACGCTCACTAACACATTACGTAGCAAACAAGCACATTATGTAGCAAACACATTACGTAGCAAACAAGCACATTATGTAGCAAACAAGGAAATTGTAACACCCCAAATATTTGGAACTCGGGAGCTACTGGTTAAAATCTCACATGGATCCTGACCTTGGTTTTACAACTTTATTAGGATCTTACAACAAGGTACAAATGTAATTCAACTCTTTGAAAATATCAAATGGTATTTGTATGAATGAACAGCCCATGACAGCCTTACAAAACATAAATATATTAATAACATGTATGCCGAACGGAGGACTCCTGGTCCCCATCTAATGAGTACGTGGACCCGGCTGACCAACCGTCCCGGATCTCTCTGCAACTGTCTATCTCTACAAAATCTACAACACGGATAAACCGTTAACTAACAATCCAAATATAAGTAGAATAAGAATAGCACAAACATAACTCAGGCAAAATAAAACAATCATCATGCTGGCACACAAACCGGTTTTTATCTGATAACTTAGGTGATTCACTTTATTCTGTTTTTAAAGTTGTGGCACGAGAAATCTTAAGATTTCTCGCCTCCGTTCCTTCTCCAACTGGTGATGGTTTGACACATCTCCGCCGGTGGCGTCCCCGCAAACCAAGTATGGACTAGTCCCTAAAGAAACCCCAAGTCTCTCTCGGGCTTACTAGGTAGAATGTCACCGCTTGTTACTCTTAGGCCAAAATATAGGTCGGTATTACGTAAAGAATAATTATACTTCTAAACATATAAGTCAAACACCACTATCATCATTCACACCAATATCTAGAAGTTAGTTAAGTAAGCCCAAAGGACTTACCTGAATCGAGTCACAACTCTCGCTATCTCGAAACCCGATTCGCAACGTAAGAACTCAACCGCCTGATATAAAAGGAAAGTGGATCAATAATGTATCCTCCTTTCTTAGAAGTCTACAACTTCTAAGATACACACGCTCATCAAGAGAAATTACTAAAATACACTCATAAGGGTAAAAATACTATTTTACCCCTGGGTCTCATAAGGGTAAAAATAATATTCTTAGAATATTTTTAAACTTTCTATGAAGCCCATAACCACAATCTAACACTCACAAGAAAGATCTAGCTAAGTTGGAAGATTTTTATCAACTTTTAACTCTCATGAGAAACTCTCTAGGATCCTACTTTGTCCCCTCTTAAGATACTCATACAAAAATTCAAAAATCCCAAATAAAATATCTAACAATTCTATGCAATGCACTTTACTCACTAGAAGAAACAAAACTCAAAAAGAATCCATAACCAATCCTACACAAAAATCTCAAGTGACTCCTCAACACAAAATCTCTCATACTTAACAAAAAATCTGCAACTTTACTAAACTACCTAACAAGCCTACTTTGGAAACTTGCAAAACTAGATCCAACCGTTGGATCGAACTCTACTTTTGATACATTCAACTATGCATTTCTCTCTACAATTTACCAAAATTTGAACGGTGAATTATTAATTTCAAGCAACGAAACATGGATTCAAAGAGGGTTGCGTAACCCAGTTTTCTGGAAATAAAAAAATAAGGGCTGAAAGAGGTCATGAGTTCGATTCTCGCCAACAACATGTTTGGTTTCTGGATCTAGCCTACACGTCTCAGGTTCGATTCCTGGAAAGGACAATAATATACTAAATCACTCCTTTTATTTCTCACGTATACATGAATCAAAAGGAATCAAGTACTACCTACTGGACGGCATTGTAGACGACGCAAGGCAAAAAATCATGTGCGGCCGGCTTGCTGTTGTCATGGCTTGCGTGTGAGGGTGAAGATCTGGGTCCAAAGCGCCGACCATGAGGACCATCCCTACCCGTGTCCTTGCACAGAAGGTTAAGGAAAAGTAGCCTAAGCCATGATCGCTAATTAGGATAGGAAACTAAGGGGACGGGAAGGAACTCGATACCTGTGATGTCGTCACTACAAGGAGGAAGAAGATGGTCCTGCTAGGAGTGTGTCGGAGTGAAGAGGGTGGAACTGGACGGATACAAAGCTCCCGTGTGACTCCCGCCTGGACTGTTGTTGCGCGAAAGGCACAAAGCAGACTGATATGACATGCCGGATTCAGTCTTTCTCGGGCAAGGAGTTAGAGGCAGATCGCGATTCGATGTTCTTGATGTGCACAAGTGACGAGTCTGATGTGCCGCTTGTCCGAGTCTAGAAGAGGCGAAGGGTGCAAAGAGAGAAGCCTGAAGGCAAAAGGTCGGCTAGGGTTTAGCGAGGATGTATACATTCGTGAAAGGGAAAGAGAGGTGACTCCGGATGCTGAAGGAAGGTACGCAATTGTGTGTCCCTAGCAGCGAGATGCTCGCTCCAGATGGGGCAATCAGGACGCCATGATTTGTTGAAGGAAGGGTGTCGATGGGCGTGAATGGTTGGGAATCGACGGATCTTCAGCATAAGGCAACAACGTGATCCTAGTGTAAGAGGCTTAGTCTTTGGAGCCTAGGAGCCTTGCTGAGCCCTAGATGACCCTGGCAGCCGCCCCTGCGGATCCTGTTAGCCGCCCCTGCGCCTCAGGAGGCCGCCCCTTCGCCTTGCCTGATCCGCCCCTGCGGGTTTGTGCGGCTGCAGCCACCTTTGTTGACCTCTTGACTTTGCTTTCGGTTAGCTTCCTATATAAGCTTTCCAATCCTTCAGATGAGGGGTTTCTTCACCTCATTCCAGCTTCTTCATCCTTCTTACGCTCTTCTTCTCCTTCCTCTTCTCTTCTTTGATCTTCTTGATCTTGTGAGAGAGCTTTTGAGAGTTTGTTGGTGGCTTTGGCCTTGGATGATCTTGAGCTTGTTGCTAAGAGTTGTTGTTGTTGTTGTTGTTGTTGTTGTGTTGAGGTGTTGTAGGATGATGTTGATGTGGTTCTCCATGGCTGCTTAAGTTTCTGGTTGTGGTAAGCCAGCTCTTCTTCTTTCCTTTCTTTCTTTCTTCTTCTTTGCTTCTTTCTTCCTTTCCTAATTAGGATCACAATCTAAGCTTGGGTGGATCCTTTCTTGGCTATTCCGATGTTCATACATGTGTATATATGTATGTGTGTTGATGTGGTATGATGGAGAAGTGAAGGGAGTCGAGAAAGGGATCGAAGAGAAGTCGGGACCAAGCCTCTGCACAGACAGCCGCCCCTGCGCCTGCACTAGGCCGCCCCTGTGCCTGCTATGGACCGCCCCTGCGCCTGGAGTGAGCCGCCCTGCGCCTCTTTGGGTCAGCCTTGAGTTCTTTGCTTCTGTTGGTGCATTTAGGGCATACCTTGTTAGTATGTTTCCTTCCTTCCTTTCCTTTGGCCTTGGCTTAGATGTTGGCTAGGCTAGCTTGGTTAGGATGAGTTGTATGATGGGGATGTGTCTTAGGCACTTGTGTTTATGTTGAGGATATGCCTTAGGCAATTGTGAGCATGCTATGATCTTGAGGTTTAGATTGAGGTTGTAGGTTGGTTATGGTTACGGAGACGAGTCTCCTAACCCTTGTAGTATGTGATGTTGTGTGCCTTGCTATTGCATGCGTTGATTACTTCCCCAAGGGAAAATGTGACGTGGTATTGGATACGAGTATTATAGGTAAGTCCATAGAACTTACTTAGCGTTCAGTGTGGGTTTGTGAGATTGTAATGGTTGTGTGTGTTCATATGATTGTGCATTTATAACCTAAACCGGATTAGGATGACCATTTATTACATTTAAATGGCCCAAATGTATTATAACGGGTCGTGACCACTTGCCTCCGCCTGTTGGTAGGAGGAGGTGCCCTGAAGATGATCTCACGGGGGGGGGGGGGGGGGGCGAGTGATGATCACCCCCATGCAAAACCCTTGTGTTATGTTGGAAGGGACGATGTTCTTGAGGCTTCTCGTGTTACAAAATAAGTTGAATTAGTAATGGAGTAACGTAATTGAAAGATAATAAATAAATAAATGTGTGTGGCATTGACCTTCATACTTATTCATTACTGTAGCTAACGGTGTATACCGTGTTATAGATGATCTGCAGGTTAGGAAGACTATAGAGTGAGCCAGATGGGGTGACCAGTCGAGGACTTCTGTACATTAGGGTTTGCGTGGGATATGGGATCTTTTGTATCAGATGTTTATGGATGTTGTTTTGTACTAGGTTTTGTGTTTGTAAACCCTTTTATTGTATCTTATACAATTTTGTGTATTTGGTTTTAATCTACTTGTGCATTGTTGTAAGATCCACTGAACTTGTTGTCAGGCTAGGGTCAAGATCCATTGTGAGATCCTAGCCCAATGTGACACTCCGAGTCCCGCGGATTCGGGGTGTTACAGAGTTGGTATTAGAACCTTAGGTTGACAATAATGACACTTGCTATCTGCAATAAAGGTAGAGTGGATAAATAAACAAAACCCACATGGGGTCTGACTTTTAAAAAGGTTTTGGTTTTAATATGAATAGAGATGTTTTGGGATTGTATGTACAGAAGCCGTCACCCATATGAGGATCTCGACGGTATATATATATATATATATATATATATATATATATATATATATATATAGATATCTTCTATGTGCTCATGTGTATGCATGTACTATTAAGTATTATATATATATACATATACATATATATATATATATATATATATATATATATATATATATATATATATGGCCTATATAGAGCCTTATACGTTAGGTGTGCATACCCCGTAGATGGCTCGGACTAGAGCTACTGATGTTGTAGGTCGAGGTAGAGGTAGACCACCTCTTCCTCCAAGAGGGATAGGACAAGGACCAGCTCCCGCTGCAGATCCACCAGTGGTGGAGGAGGCTTCTGAGGAGATTGCTGAGAGTGTTGTTCCAGACGAGGAGTGGTCGGTCCATGAGACAGCAAACCCATCAAGCCTAGTCTGATGACTCTGATCGTGTCTCCATGGGTGGACCAGAGTTCAGAGAGTATCTCAGGCATTTTGAGGAGGCCATCAGAGCAGGCAGACAAGCCCCAGATCTAGCAGGGCATGAGGGATCATTTGAGAGATCCCATGGAGCTACTTAGGTGCCAACTATGCCGGCACGTGTTATTGAGGTTGCTCGAGCTGTAGGGAAGACCAGAGGGCCTCGAACAGATGCCTGGTTGAAGGCATTTCATCAGCAGGGAGTACCACACTTTTCAGGAGAGATTGGATTGCAGACCGAGGTTTAGATTGGGCATCTAGACTCAACTTTAGAGTCTATTCGATGCCCTGAGGACAGACGGATAGAGCTAGTACAGTCTCTATTCCATGACCTGACACACCAATGGTGGAGGACAGTTAGAGCACGAGTTACCAGCTATGAGCAAATGAGGACCTTGCTGAGGGAGCAATTCTGCCCTGCCTCACTGAGGAGGGAGAAGCTGCAGGACTTCGTGGAGGCGGGTTTTGAGGACGTACCCATTACAGATGTTATTAACCGCTTCTAGACTGAGTTAGCATTGTTGGGTCCAGCTGCACCATTTGAGGACCAGCATGTGTATCTGTTCTCCCGTCGTCTGAGGGAGAGCACACGTTCATACATGGCGGGATTCAACTGTGATTCCTTGATAGACTACCAGGATCGGGCCTCTGCCTATGAGAGAGAGAGAGAGAGCTACCCAGAGGAGGACTTTTCAGACGGAACGGTCTGAGAAGAGACAGCGCATAGGACAGACTGGTGCAGGAGTATCAGGATACGGGCGAGGCCAGTCTCAAGGCCGCTCGAGTGGTCTAGTGTCTCCACAGATGACTGAGAGAGGCCGACAGTGTTACAACTGCGGGGCCTATGGACATATGAGGGCTGACTGCCCGAGAGCACCACTGACTTGCTTCTCGTGTGGGAAGCCGGGACACAGAGCTACGTTTTGCCGTTAGGGCAAGACGTTATCACAGTTAGGTTCTTCCCCTGTGTTCGCCTCAAATTTTGCGTGCAAATAAGCTTTAAATTTATAAAACTGAAATCAAAGCAAGCAAACCAGCAGTGTACGGATCGGCGTAGTAAAGCAAGAATTCCAAAGTATCGAACTCGGGGATTTGGGGGATCAAGTTCAGTTCACAAATTATCGAGCAAGTAAAGTATAGAAGTTTTGCAATTATTGGGAAAACAACAATTCTAAAGATCCAAGTATCCAATTGTGGCAATCGATTCAAGATATTCTATAGATATAAGGACATAGTCAGGATTGCAAAGGTATATCTAAGGTAAGGTTATGTACGACGAAGTTCCAAAACCCTATATGTCCCATCCAAGGACTCTCTATAAAGGTTGTTGAAGCTGCAGTATAGAAAGGATCAAAGGACAAGAATTACTCTCAAATACCCATGCCCAAACCTAAGGAATCAAAGACAAGCCAAAACGGTTAAGGTTGTGACACTCGAAACCGAAATAGAGGATGTTAAGTCTCACTACTACCTAGAAAAGGTAAGTCAAGGTTAGGTTAAAGCAAATCTTTAAGTTTGGATTAAAGCAAAAGCAAAGGACGTACGACAAAGGAAACTACGGCTAGATCTTGAAGAACCACGGCCGTGGAACTCAAGAACAGACCATGGAAAAGGTTGTCGATGAGGTTTCTCGCAACTCTCAGGGTCCAATCTGTTTACGCTCAATCTATCATCATCTATGCCATAACTATCAACCCTTCACCTTAGTATTGCTAAAGGGTTTTAGCCAATAACCATCATCATTGAATCAAATATCAAATATAAAAGAGAAAAAGGTAAAACCCTCGAAAACTCAATAACAATCGAAATCAATCTCAAATCCGAACAACCAAAATATGTGTTTAATGAATGCGGAATAGGGAATAGAAATCCTCACAACAATCTTAAGGAACAACGTAGAACGGAGTGTCAATCCGCCTCCAAATATAAACCCTAAGAAAATCTCGAAGTACACAATCTTCAAATCGCATCTTTCTCATAATCTTCTCAAGCAACGATCCAAAATCTCTCTCTTCGGGTATAAACCGTCGTAAATGCAAGCCTATGCGACCGTCCCATTTTCTCCTGCCTTCAGCCTTCTTATAGGGAAAAATAGGGTTACGAGAAAGCCCAATAACTATTGCTGTCGTGGCAAATATGACACGTCATAACGTCATGGAAATCACGGTCTAGTGTAATAAACCACGGTCGCGGTTTAGGGCGTGGAACTTTCTGTTGCTCTTCAAAATCACCTTCCACGAAATCAATGCATAACCACGGTCGTGGTTTAGGTCGTGGAACTCAAAAGCCTTTGAAAGCCTTTGTTTCGTAAAGTTCTCAAATCATGCTCCTTTCTTAGCTTCTCCAAAGCATCTCCTTGACATCTAGCATGATCTAATACTACGTTCTCTTCATATATGCTCCAATTCAAGCCCTTATTCACCTATAAACATAACAAAGCTTGTGTAGATCTCTATATCGACAAAATAGGTGAATGTGCTCATAAATGCTTCAAACTCATATCCATGTACACATCTAGAAGGGAAAAACAATCAAAACAAGTTCCTAAAATATAGTCATATTTCATGCTATCAAAATACCTCATACTTGTCGCTTGCTTGTCCCCAAGCAAGGTTTTCAAAAGCTTAGAACGTAAGGTAGAATGAAATATGAATGCAAAACGAAACAAACAACAATCTTTTTGATAATGTGCTTCTAATCAATAGATCATCCTCAAATCTTGCTTCATGCCTCCTTGAAAACGTTCATATACATAAACCAAAATATGTAAGGCAAAGGAAACATCATAAATTGCATAAACTTCAAGACAAGCATCATAACCTTCAAGTATTGTCAAAATCAAACATGTGGAACTTCATTTAGATCACCAAGTCAAATAACATTCTTATGATCTCAAGGACTTTCAAGTAAGGTCAAAAATATGAAAAGGCTGGAAAACTTGTAAAGGAATGTGGTGTATGAATCCGGAATAAAGGAATAGCAGAAACTCTTTTCTTTTCGCCAATTGAACTAACCACCAACTTAGAGCTTTGCTCTTTACTTTTTGCACATAATTTTTCGACTTTACTTTTGGAAGTATGGACAACGGTGCACAAAAACCGAAGCCTAGGAGATTGGCGTTTCTCAATTTCGAGATGCCTCAAACCCTTGATGCACATACCATAATCCGTTAGGAATATCGCTCAATCCGACTTTGGCAAGACACAAACACCCGGCTATGTGAATGGTGCCGAGTTACTCATCATCATGATTGACTTCTCCAAACCTACTTTTCTATACTTTGAATTCAAACAATTGCTTTCATGGCCCTCCCACATCAAATATGCCAAAATCAACTCTTCCTAAATCCCGGATAGGTAAAGGAGGCTGATACGCCCCCGGATGGCGATGCCATCCGTGTTTCCGGCTAGAAGGACCCGCACATCTTGAAGATCTTCAAGTGTTCGAAGATCTTCAACCGTTCTTCGAAGAACACTTGAAGGTCTTCAAAATGTGCGGGTCCTTCTAGCCGGAAACACGGATGGCATCGCCATCCGGGGGCGTATCAGAGGCAAGTATTTTCATTGAGGGGCTAAATGATCAAAGAAAGAAGCAAGAAAATTGTGGTGCCTTAATCATCTCATAAAGAAGTATAAGAACTTATATTGTGAATTCAACCTTCATTCCTCAATATGATTTAGATAAAACTTTCACATTATGAAACTTGCAAGAAAGATTAAACAACATACTCAATTTCTTCACAATTCATAATTCAATTCAAGCATACAAAAGTCATCAAAAACTAATTCCACAAGTAGATTCATCATACAAATCATCTCTAATCTTATAAGCACAATAATTTTCAAAATTTTCATGGGTTTTTCAAAGCTTTTCAATGCAATGCAATAATGAAACGTGTGACAAATAAAAGAAAGATGCAAGTGTTCATGGAATTAAAAGCAAGCAAGTATATCGAGTTATTACAAACGAGAGTCACACCCCATGCCATACTTAACATACACATTGTCCTCAATGTTCAAGAATAATAAAGAAAAGAAAAGAAACAAAGAAAACTCACTAATGGTGGTAGAGTGGCTCAAAGCATCCATCAACGATCACTGTGAAGGAGGTGGTGGATATGGAAAGAAGTTGGAGCTGAAGGGACGCCCAAACTGCTGGCGGTATACGTCATGTAAGATCCTAGCGTTCTCCTATCGCTCCACATCATGCACCTTCTGGTGGATCTCCAAGTCTCCCATCCTCCTGGAAAGGTCGGTCGCCCATGCCGGCTGCTGCTCATATCATGCGGGAGGCTGTTGTAACCACTCCGGCTGCTGCTGTTGAATAGGCGTCGGTGCAACTGGTGGCTGATCATACCAAGGAGGTGGAGCTCCCATCCAAGATAGTTGTTGTCCATACCAAGAAGGTGGAGCTTCCATTCAAGTCGGGCGCTCACTAACACTAGCCCAACGTGAGGAAGAAGAACCGGAAGGTCTCGGCTAATGGGGAGATCTCCTAGGTGGCTCCGGGAAGTCAACTGGCTGCTCCGGGAATGATCCAAAGTCATGCTCATCCCCTCTTGCATCCGGATGGTCTCCTCCTCCCATCTCTTTATCATCATCAACTGCAGCCTCAACTGGAACCTCATCTGGCACATAAGGAGGAGCTACTAACCTATTGGCATGCATCAGAACAAAGGTCTCCTTCCATTTATGGCGGCCAAGCATGAGAGAGTACTCCGGAAGCCATGGAATGCCTCTACCACCTCTTTCCTCCCAAGGCATAGCTGCGGTAGGTGGACCACGGTGGCGAGGAAAGATAAGTCCTCTAGTCATGAGGCCATTGAGACCCAAAGGTCTCGCAGCTATCCTAGTGCAAGCGGAGTAATCAATGTTCAGCTGGTTGGCAATATGTGTCACCATACCCCTATATCCTATGTTCCTGGCCGATTTGTTCTTCACCTTACTAAGGGTAGAGGCAAGCAAAGTGGAACAATCTGGGGGATGACCGGTAAGCATGCTATAGAGAATGAAGATCTCGTCGGCTTTGATCTTTTGAGGTGTTTCGGTCCTAGGGAAGAGACATTCCGATAGGATCCTATGAGCTATCTTCATGGCTAAGTGGTAGATGAGCTTGGCCTTAGAATTGGCCGGTTGCCAACGGTCCTCGGAAGATTAAATCATGGCTATCTCTCTCCAAAAGTCTTTAGCTCTCACTTCTCTAGGAAACCTTCCATTGAAGCTCTCTTGAAACCCAAACATGGTTCCAAATTGCACTATGGTGAACTCGTAGTTACGCTCCATCAACCTAAATGACACCGTTCGGCTAACGGCGCTATGCTCGAAGGAAGTTATGAACTTCCTTGTGATCTCTTCATAAGCATCCTCCCTAATGGCGGAGAATATGATCAATCCGGCTCTATCTAATAGCGAAGTCAAGTCATTAACAACATTTAGCTCTTCAAGATCCTCTAAAGCAATGTACCTAGGTCCTATCACGCCTCTCTTAAAAATTTTATCCATGGCCCTTTCATAATCTTCATGGATTGTGGGAATCCTAGGGGATGGTGGTGATAGCATGAATTATAGTCTATATTTTGGGACTTGTTTAGACATTTTATCTTCAATAATCTGCATGTTTGGATGTATATTATGTGATTATATTGTCATTTCATCTATCTTTGCGGGAATCGAGGTCTACACCAAGTTTTATTGTAATCGTAGGTAAAATGGCACGTTTTGCATCAAAATGGAGCTAAAGGAGCTAAGGAGTCATAGGAGCTACATTCGGGAGCTTAAGGAAAAACCCAGGAAGCATGGAAATGGATTAAAGATTTACTTTGGACCAGATTTGAGAGATTTCACATTCAGTTTAGAGTCACCTCGGTCAGCTACAGTACCACCTCGACCGAGGTGATCTTGAGGAGCGCCCCGACCGAGGCGAACACTCTAACGCGGCGAGATATATTTTATTTGGTTGAGATCTTTTATTTTTGGAAGGAGAGATCTTATATTTTTGGGCTGGATTTCTGGAAGGAAGGTCATATACTTTAGAGATCTATTTATGAGATATGAATATATTTTATTAGGAAATTATCTTTTTAAGATATTTTATCTTTGGAAGATAATTCTCCTATATAAAGGGTTGGATTTTCCACAAGTTCAACCATGCTTACATGCTTAGAGGCTGATAGCATCCAACAAATAAGGGATTTTCTCCAGAGTTTTGAAGGAAGGAAGATTGAAGGTCAATCTAGGAAGGATTGATAGCTTATTATAGCTTTTGTGAAGGGATTTGTAAGACTTTCTTAGATTCCCTTCTTGTTGCTTTTCTTGTTGGATTTGTTATCCAAGGAACGCTTGTTTGTTTGATATTTGATTCAGTTATTGAAGCCTTGTTCTTAAGGTTTTTGTGTTCAAATATTCATTCCCTTCCCATATATTTGATTATTGCTTTCATGATGATGAGTGGCTAATTTTTTTTGTGCGATTCTAGGGTGATTGGCTGAAGGTTGTGGGAAAAACAATGATAGAATAATTCTTAAATTCCAGTAGGACCCTGAAAGTTCGAGTCTTTATCCTTAACCTTAGAACATCTCGTTCAGTCGACGAACATCTCGGCCGGGGTGAAACTTGACTGACCGAGGTGACATTTTCTGATCCGAAACTGAGAGTAAAGTGTTAGAGTTTGCCAAATCCTATTCTTATTACACCTTTCCTGGTTCAATGCAAGCCTAGGATGAGACTTACCCGGTAATTCCTTTGTTTGTTTACCTAAGATCATAAGTGTAGGTAATAAAGGTTTATCCTTTATTGGGATTCGAGTGTGCCTTCATCCCATCTTTGTCAGTTAGCCTGAGACTTACCCGGTAAAGGTTGATTCTATTCCCTTAGTTGATGTGTTGGTTTAGATTATAATTCCTTTCCTTAGTATCTTGAGACTTACCCGGTGATAGGTTCTTTGGCTTGGGATTGTGAGTAGTGAGACTTACCCGGTGATCTACTCCACTTTAGTAACACCTTCCCTTTGCAAAACCTCATCTTTGTCCGCTTATCTTGAGATCTTGAGTTGGAACCACAATTAGACGCTTTAATCCATAGAATTTGCATATTTCCTTAATTGACTATATTATCATCTTTTGATTGCTTTAATTGCTTTTGTGGTTAGTTGCAATATACACAACCTATACTTGCTTTGTTTCACCTAAGTCTCTGAGATCGACACCCCGGAATTCTTGCTTTTACTACGATTGACCCGTACACTGCGGGTTCGCATCCTTGTTTTAAGCATACATCTTGGGTTATAAATTTAAAGCTTGCACACACCATTTGGAGCGAACAAGTTTTTGGCGCCGTTGCCGGGGATTGTGGGAATCCTAGGGGATGGTGGTGATGGTGGTTCATTGGGAGGGGGTTGGGAAGAAGAAGAAGACTCATCACCCTTTTGCTTCTTGTTTCTACTAGACTTCCTCCTAAACATTTTCTCTCAAAACAGAAAAAACCACGGTTTGTTCTTGGCAAAACCACGGCCGTTGAAATGTAAGGACCCGTGGAATTCTCTAAAATTCCTCAAAAACTTAGCAAATGCACATCAAACTCGGCAATTTCAGCCCTAAACTACTTCTAATTCAAATTTCGTTCAGTTCTCCTAGAAATTTGCAAGAAAAACGAACCAAATCAACCAAGAAGAGAAAGAGAGAAAACCTAGGGTTTTGATTTGAAAAAAATCCAAAATCCTTCCCAAATGTTGATTGTTTGCTGAGTTTGTTGATGGGATCTTGTAGAGGATTCGATTTGCTCCACTTTTGGTTGAAGAATTGTTCGAATCGGTCTCCGGATGAAGAATTACGAGAAGGGGCGATTTCCGGTGACTAGGCGTGGTTTAGGTCGTGGTTTTTGGTAGAAGAGTGATTTTTTATGAAGGAGAGGGAAATATATGGTGGCCGTAAAATTTTGGAAAACCACGGCCAGTCGGGGTGTTCCACGGCCGTGATTTTGTACGGACGACCGTGGAACTCTATGATCTGTGCCAAAAATCCAAGTTTCGTCGGCTTTTCTTCTCTTCTCTTGCCCATTCCTTATTTCTGGCATCCAAAAACACAACATACCGGAAGGTATTGAGGGGAAAACAAACCAAAAACGACATCTAACCTAAATGTTCGCCTCAAAGTGTGCGTGCAAATAAGTTTTAAATTTATAAAACTGAAATCAAAGCAAGCGAACCCGCAGTGTACAGATCGGCGTAGTAAAGCAAGAATTCCAGAGTATCGAACTCAGGTATTTGGGGGATCAAATTCAGTTCACAAATTATCGAGCAAGTAAGGTAAAGAAGCTTTGCAAATATTGGGAAAACACCAATCCTAAAGATCCAAGTTTTCAATTGTTGCAATCGATTCAAGATATTCTAAAGATATAAGGACAAAGTCGGGATTGCAAAGGTATAACTAATATCAGGTTATGTACGGTGAAGTTCCAAAACCTATATATCACCCCCAAGGACACTCTCTATAAAGGTTGTTGAGACTGCAATATAGAAAGGATCTAAGGACAAGATTACTCTCAAATACCCATGCCCAAACCCAAGGAATCAAAGATAAACTAAAACGGTTAAGGTTGTAACACTCGAAACCGAAATAGAGGATGTTAAGTCTCACTACTACCTAGAAAAGGCAAGTCAAAGCTAGGTTAAAGCAAATCTTTAACTTTGGATCAAAGCAAAAGCAAAGGACGTACAACAGAGGAAATTACGGCTAGATCTTGAAGAACCACGGCCGTGGTTTTCAAGAACAGACCGTGGAAAAGGCTGTCGACGAGGTATCTCGCACTCTCAAGGTCCAATCTGTTTACGATCGATCTATAATTTTCTAAGCCACAACTATCAACCCTTGATCTTAGAATTGCTAAAGGGTTTTAGCCAACAATCATTGTCATTGAATCAAATATCAAATATGAAAGAGAAAAATGTAAAAACCCTCGAAAACTCAATAAACAATCACAATCAATCTCAAATTCGAACAACAAGGTATTGTGTTTAATCAATGCAGAATAGGGAATATCAATCTTCACAACAATCTTAAGGAACAACGAATGACGGAGTGTCAATTCGTCTCCAAACGTAAACCCTAAGATGATCTCAAAGTACACAATCTTCAAATCGCGTCTTTCTCAAGCCACGATCCAAAATCTCCAAATAGCCGTCAAATGTAAGCGTATGAAAACCTATGTGTGGAACTGTAAGCAAAGGTCCCCTTTTTCTCCCGTCTTCAGCCTTCTTATAGGGAAACATAGTTTTACGAGAAAAGCTCAATAACCGTCGCTGACGTGGCAGATACGACACTTCATAACGTCATGGAAATCACGGCCTAGTGCAACATTCCTCGGCCGTGGTTTAGGGCGTGGAATCCTCTGATGTGCTCCAAAATCACTCTCCACGAACTCAATGCATAACCACGGTCATGGTTTAGGTCGTGGAACTCTCTGGCCTTCGTGAAAGCCTTTGTTTTGCAAACTTCTTCAATCATGCTCCTTCCTTATCTTCTCCAAAGCATATCCTTGACATCTAGCATGATCAAATACTCCTATCCCTCCGCATTAAGCTCCAATTCAAGCCTTTATTCACCTATAAACATAACAAAGCTCGTGTAGATCTCTATATCGACAAAATAGGTGAATGTGCTCATAAATGTTTCGAACTCATATCCATGTACACATCTAAGAGGGAAAAACAATCAAAACAAGTGCCTAAAATATAGTCATATTTCATGCTATCACTAAACTAACCTAAGAAAGAAAGCAAGAAAACAAAAACGATAATCCAATACCTTGGGTTGCCTTCCAAGATGTGCTTTGTTTTGGGTCCGTAGCTAGACCGTTCCTATGTTCAAATGAGGACAATCGGAGTGATTTCCTCAGCTTGGAGCTCCGGTGAGTATTTCTTAAGTCGTTGACCATTCACGTTGAAACTTCCGCACTTCTCACCCCATACTTCAACTGCGCCATGGGGAAAACACGTTTAATCACAGAAGGTCCAGTCCAACGAGATTTAAGCTTACCTGGAAAGAGTCGAAGTCGAGAATTGAAGAGGAGAACTTGATCTCCTTCTTTCAGGTCTTTTGGAATGATATGCTTATCATGTCAACGCTTCACCCTTTCCTTGTAGATCTTGGCGTTCTCATAGGCGTTCAAGCGGAGTTCTTCTAGCTCGTTAAGGTTTAAGAGGCGCTTCTCGCCCGCTTCCTTCATGCTGAAGTTCAACCACTTCACAACCCAATACGCCTTGTGTTCCAGCTCTACCGAGAGATGACAAGACTTCCCATACACAAGGTTGTATGGTGTTGTGCCGATGAGAGTCTTGTATGCTGTCCTATACGCCCATAATACGTCATCTAGCTTTAAAGACCAATCTTTCCTTGTTTTTGACACCGTCTTCTCAAGGATGCCTTTGATCTCTCTATTTGAAATCTCCACTTGTCCACTTGTTTGCGGATGGTAGGGAGTGACGATCTTGTGAGTCACCCCATACTTAGCTAGTAGAGCTTCGAATCGTCGGGCTATGAAGTGTGAACCTCCGTCACTAATGATGGTTTGTGGTGTCCCAAACCTTGGGAAAATAGTTATATTAAAGAACTTGACAACCACCATAGCATCGTTAGTTGGAGAGGCAATAGCTTCAACCCATCTCGAAACATAATCTACAACGAGAAGTATGTATTGGTTTCCGCAAGATGATGGGAATGGTCCCATGAAATCAACTCCCCAAACGTCAAAGTATCCACCTCTTGAATGTTGTTGAGAGGCATCTCGTTTCTCCTAAAAATATTTCCTGTTCTTTGACAAGCATCGCAACAAGAAACAAAAGTTTGCACATCCTTAAATAAAGTAGGCCAAAAGAATCCAGAATGCAATACCTTAGCGCTAGTTTTATGGGAACTAGCATGTCCTCCAGAAGGAAGTGAATAACAATGACGAATGACACTTTGCATTTCGTCTTCCGGCACACATCTTCTAATGATGCCGTCGGGACCTCTCTTGAAGAGTAGAGGTTCATTCCAATAGTATTGGTGGACATCCCTAAAGAACTTATTTCTTTGTGCATAGGATAGTCCGGGAGGTATTTCCTGACAATTCAAGTAATTTACAAAATCAGCAAACCAAGGTTCGTTACCTCTAGTAATCTTATCGATACACTCTTCCATGATGTATAAGTGCTCATCCGGGAAGGAGTCATCGATGGGTAGGTTGTCGCCGTCGGTGTGTGGTAGACGACTTAGGTGATCCGCAACAAAATTTTCGGAACCTTTCTTGTCCCAAATCTCTAGATCGAATTCTTGAAGAAGAAGAATCCATCTAATCAGTCTTGGCTTTGCATCCTTCTTGGCAAGCAAATACCGTATTGCTGAGTGGTCCGTGTATACAATCACCTTCGCTCTTACAAGATAAGAACAAAACTTTTCAAAAGCATATACAACGGCTAAAAATTCTTTTTCAGTTGTGGCGTAGTTGAGTTGCGCTTCATCTAGCATCTTGCTAGCATAGCAGATGGCATGAGCGCGGCCTTCCTTATTTTGTCCAAGCACCGCTCCAATAGCTATGTCACTTGCATCACACATAACCTCGAATGGAAGATTCCAATCCAGAGGTTGGATTATCGGGGCTGAGATGAGGGTTTCTCTAATCTTATAGAAGGCATCTAAACATTTCTTGCAAAAAATCAAAAACAGCATCCTTCATCAATAGATTAGTTAGTGGTTTCGAAATTTTCGAGAAGTCTTTGATGAATCTCCTATAAAACCCTGCATATCCTAGGAAACTTCTTATCCCCTTCACCGAAGATGGAGGAGGAAACTTCTCTATCGTCTCTATCTTAGCCTTGTCAACTTCGATCCCTCTATTAGAGATCAAATGTCCTAGCACAATGCCTTCCTTAACCATGAATTGACACTTCTCCCAATTTAGAATAAGGTTAGTGTCTTCACATCTTTGCAAAACAAGAGAAAGGTTAGCAAGAAAATTGTCAAATGAGGAACCATAAACTGAAAAATCGTCCATAAAAACCTCTATGATTTCCTCAATATATTCCGAGAAGATGGCCATCACACACCTTTGAAAGGTGGCTGGAGCGTTACAATGTCCAAATCGCATCCTCCTATAAGCAAACGTACCCCATGGGCACGTGAATGTGGTCTTCTCTTGATTGTCCGGGTGAATCGGAATCTGAAAGAAACCACTATAACCGTCAAGATAACAAAAGTAGGAGTGTTGTGCTAACCTTTCAAGCATTTGATCTATGAATGGTAGCGGGAAGTGATCCTTCCTAGTTGCATTGTTCAGCTTGCGGTAGTCAATGCACATCCTCCAACCCGTCACGGTTCTCGTTGGAATGAGTTTGTTGTTCTTGTTGGTCACAACGGTCATTCCTCCCTTCTTGGGAACGACTTGAACGGGGCTCACCCACTTGCTATCGGAGATAAGATAGATGATATCTGTGTCAAGTAACTTAAGGATTTCCTTCTTCACGACCTCTTTCATGACCGGGTTTAACCATCTTTGAGGTTGTCGTGAAGGCTTGTAATCCTCCTCCATTAGAATCTTGTGCATACATAAAGATGGTTTAATTCCTACAAGATCCTCTAAGGTATAGCCTAAAGCTTTCCTTTGTTTCCTCAAAACATCCATAAGTTTCTCATGTTCATCTTCCTTTAAATCAGAACTAACAATAACGGGAAAGGTAGAATTAGTTCCAAGAAAAGCACACCGAAGATGTGTGGGAAGCGGCTTCAATTCCAAAGCTATTGATGCCTTTGATGTGTCTTGAGGTGTGCTCGATGCTTCCTTAGAAGTCTCTAAGGATGTGGGAGTAGTGGAAGAAGACTCAAGAGTGGTTGTAGGAAAGACGGAATTGTTCTCAGAATTTCCCAAAACCACGGCACACCTGTTACTTCCATAGCCGTGGTTTAGGGCGTGGAAGTCTCTAATGTTCTCGAAATAACACTCTACGGGTTGGATTTGTGAAACCACGGCTGTGGAATAGCATGACTGGCCGTGGTTTCTTCTGTTTTCCGAGTCATCATAGAATTTCTTGAACTCTTCATCTTGTACCTCTTTTAGCTCCTCCAAAGCTTTAATCTCAGCATTGCAATCCTCTTCTTCTCCCTTTTCCATGATGCTCATGGTTATGAACTTTTGCAATGGATCTTTAAACAAGATCGAACTTACTTCCTCTCTAGACGCCTCTTTGTCATAGATGTTGAACATATCCTCTCCAAGTGCAAGTTCTTTCACCAAGGTTGAGAGAACAAATTCAACCTTCTCTTCTCCTATATCGAAGGCTAATCTAGCATTCTTGCAATCCACCATACAACCGGAGGTTGCAAGAAATGGTCTCCCGAGTATGATCGGGACCGGACAATCTACAGGAATGTCAAGCACAACAAAATCTATTGGAATATAGAACTTACCGAACTTGATTGGAACGTCTTCAATGATATCTACAGGTCGAGTTATGGACTGATCCACCATGTACAATGTCATCTTCACCGGTTTAGGTAACCTAAACCGAGCTTCCTACACAAAGCAAGCGGGATGATGCTTATGCTTGCTCCTAAGTCACAAAGAGCAACGTATGTGACTTCACCACCTCCTATTGGAATACAAAATGACCTCGGATCCCTCGGCTTTGGGGGCATTTTCTCCGTCATTGTTTTGATGAGCTCCGAAGATTTTAAACTCATCTTCACTTCTCCAAAGTCTTCCAGCTTCCTCTTGTTAGAGAGGATCTCTTTTAAGAACTTCCCGTAAGCAAGCATACCTACAACTGCATCGATAAAAGGTATGTTAATATGCATTTTGCTCATTAGATCAATGGACTTACCGAATTGCTTGTCTAGACGCGCTCTTGCTCTAGATTGCGGGAACGGTATAGGAGGTTTGTAAGCTGGAGGAGGAACATAGACATCTTCCTTCTCCTTCTCTTTATCTTTTCCTTTCTCAGCGGGGACTTCTACAAACTTGGGTTGCGGATCGGTGGTTGTTACACCACTCCTAGTAGTAATCGCCATCACCCTTCCTTTCGGGTTGTCCTCCGTCTTTCCGGGAAGCTTCCCTTGATCTCTAGGAACTTCTCCGGCTTTGCTGAACACTTGTTTTTCTAAGGCTTTTTGTTCCTTATCAACCGAAGTGATGTGATTCTCTAGTCCTTGGAGCTTTCCTAAGATTGTCTCCATCATAGTATCATGCTTATCCTTCTCCGGCTTGCCCGAGCCATTCGATGTTTGACCCTTGCTTTTCAAAGGAGTAGAAGAAGATGGAGGTGTTAGTGAATTGTCATTTTTCGAATAGGAATTACCGGAGTTTTGTTGGTTGGATCTCCAATTGTTGTTGTTGGAGTTCCTATTGTTGTTGTTGTTCCAGTTATTGTTCCGGTAGTTGTTCCTATTGTCATGGTTGTTATCCCTCCCTAGGTAGCCAACTTTATGCTCATTCGTCTTTTGAAGGCCAGCTCTTATGACTTCCTTCAACTCCTTGATTTCATTGTTGAGGGAAAATATTTGAGCTTGTGCAGCTTGAGTCAACTTAGCTCCCGGATCTCCTTGGTTCCGATTGCTAGGATCTACCTTTCGATGGGAATACTTCTCAATCACTTGGGCTTGCTTCTCAATGAAGCCACAAGCATCATCTTCTCTCATGTCCATGAATGTACCACAAGATAGAGATTGGAGTTTGAATTGTGTCTCTATATCTAATCCTTTGTAGTAGATCTCCAACAATTTCAGCTTTGAAATGCCATGGTGTGGGCAATCCAATAGAAGATCCTGAAACCTTTCCCAAGATTGAAACAAACTTTCGTTAGGTTTCATAGAAAAAGCATTAATCTTACCTCTCAACTCCGCCGTCTTGGATGGCGGAAAGAACTTGGTGAGGAAATCCAAAGATAAATCCTCCCATGTGTTAAGTCTTCCAGTTGGAAGAGCTTGATACCAAGACAAAGCCTTGTCCTTCAAAGAGAAGAAAAACGGTTTTATCTTGTAGTTGTTGTTGACAGCCCTCTTCGGCTTCAATGTCTCCATAAGAATCTCGAAATTCTGTAAGTGTTGGTGTGGAGATTCAGCACTCGTTCCACCAAATTGGCTTTGGTGAACCATGGTAATAACTTGCGGGCTAAACCCGAAATCCTGGACGTCTTCACCTCCGAAATTCACACCTAAACGGCGTGGTTGCTGAATTGGATCCATCCGTTGTCCAAGGGTTCGTGGTTTATCCCCTCCATCAGCGGCTCTCACACGGGACTGCGAGGATCAACATGTGGTCTAGGATTGTCACGAACTGGATGGATTATTGGTGCAATATCCTCTAGGTCCGGCATGTCATCATCGTCGGATGATTCATCAATAGATTTCTTAGCTTTCTTCTTCTTCTTAGCATCATTTCTCTCTACTTTCATGTCTAGAATCATTGCTCGAAACTCATCTATTTGAAACTGATTGCGTTCCTTTTCCTCCAAGCGAGCCTTCTCGCTCAAAAGGAGTTGAGTTCGAGTTTCATCCAACTCCTCTTGGATGTTTCTCTCATTATTTTCATCCATCTTTTTCTCTTTCAACTTTCTTCTCAAAGTTTTCTCAAGTTCGGGATCAAAAGGAACTAGATCTTTGGTAGATCTAGTCTTTCGCATATACCTAAAGAATCTGCAAAAATCACTCAAAAAGACTAATCAAATCACAAGAGCAAAAGCTCCCAAGCTCGACAACCGAGAGCCGAATTTGGCTTAAACCAAATCCCCGGCAATGGCGCCAAAAACTTGTTCGCCTTAAAGTGTGTGTGCAAATAAGCTTTAAATTTATAAAACTGAAATCAAAGCAAACGAACCCGCAATGTACGGATCTGCGTAGTAAAGCAAGAATTCCAGAGTATCAAACTTAGGGATTTGGGGGATCAAATTCAGTTCATAACTTATCGAGCAAGTAAAGTATATAAGCTTTGCAATTATTGGGAAAACAACAATTCTAAAGATCCAATTATCCAATTGTCGCAATCGTTTTAAGATATTCTATAGATATAAGGACAGAGTCGGGATTGCAAAAGTATATCTAAGGTAAGGTTATGTACGGCGAAGTTCCAAAATCCTATATGTCCCATCCAAGGACTCTCTCTATAAAGGTTGTTGAGGCTGCAGTATAGAAAGGATCAAAGGACAAGAAATACTCTCAAATACCCATGCCCAAACCCAATGAATCAAAGACAAGCCAAAACGGTTAAGGTTGTGACACTCGAAGCCGAAATAGAGGATGTTAAGTCTCACTACTACCTACAAATGGTAAGCCAAGGCTAGGTTAAAGCAAATCTTTAACTTTGAATTAAAGCAAAAGCAAAGGACGTACGACAGAGGAAACTACGGCTAGATCTTGAAGAACCACGGTCGTGGAACTCAAGAACAGACCGTGGAAAAGGTGGTCGACGACGTTTCTCGTAACTCTCAGGGTCCAATCTGTTTACGCTCAATCTATCATCATCTATGCCACAACTATCAACCCTTCACCTTAGAATTGCTAAAAGGTTTTAGCCAATAACCATCATCATTGAATCAAATATCAAATATAAAAGAGAAAAGAGAAAAAGGTAAAACTCTCGAAAACTCAATAACAATCGAAATCAATCTCAAATTCGAACAATCAAAGTATGTGTTTAATGAATGCGGAATAGGAAATAGAAATCCTCACAACAATCATAAGGAACAACGAAGAACGGAGTGTCAATCCGTCTCCAAATGTAAACCCTAAGAAAATCTCGAAGTACACAATCTTCAAATCGCGTCTTTCTCAGAATCTTCTCAAGCAACGATCCAAAATCTCTCTCTTCGGGTATAAACCGTCGTAAATGCAAGCCTATGCGACCGTCCCATTTTCTCCTGCCTTCAGCCTTCTTATAGGGAAAAATAGGGTCACGAGAAAGCCCAATAACTATTGTTGTCGTGGCAAATATGACACGTCATAACGTCATGGAAATCACGGTCTAGTGTAATAAACCACGGTCGTGGTTTAGGGCGTGGAACTTTCTGTTGCTCTTCAAAATCACCTTCCACGAACTCGATGCATAACCACGGTCGTGGTTTAGGTTGTGGAACTCAAAAGCCTTTGTGAAAGCCTTTGTTTCGTAAAGTTCTCAAATCATGCTCCTTCCTTAGCTTTTCCAAAGCATCTCCTTGACATCTAGCATGATCTAATACTCCGTTCTCTTCATATATGCTCCAATTCAAGCCCTTATTTACCTATAAACATAACAAAGCTTGTGTAGATCTCTATATCGACAAAATAAGTGAATGTGCTCATAAATGCTTCAAACTCAAATCCATGTACACATCTACAAGGGAAAAATAATCAAAACAAGTGCCTAAAATATAGTCATATTTCATGCTATCACCTTGCAAGTGCAATAGGAGGTGGGCAGAGACCGCCTCAGCATCAGGCACATGGACAGTAGAGAGTTAGTCATGCCCTTGATGCATGAAGAAGTCATTCTAGGTATAGATTAGATGCGTAGACACCGGGCGGTGTTAAATGTGGGTAAGAACTTTGTTACAGTCTCTACCGACATAGGTCCGATAGAGGTCTTCCGGGGTTGGGACCTTAGGAAGACGGATCTGTTATCAGTGTCGTACGAGCAGCTAGACTGATAGCACAGGGATGTGATGCCTTCTGGTGTTATGTCATGAAGGTAGCCTAGCTTTGGAGGACATACCAGTGGTCTGTGAGTTTACAGATATGTTTGTCGTCTAGCTTACCGCCTCAGAGGAGCGTAGACTTTGGCATCGAGTTGGAGCCTGGTATGAGAGCCATCTCGAAGGCTCCATATCGTATGGCACCTGCCGAGATGTTGGAGCTGAAGAAGCAACTCGAGGAGTTGGATGAGAAGGGCTTCATACGCCCTAGCGTATCATCATGGGGTGCACCTGTCCTCTTCGTGCGAAAGAAGGACGGATCGTTGAGATTGTGTATAGACTACAGAGAGCTGAACAAGGTGACCATCAAGAACAAGTACCCACTGCCTCGTATTGATGATCTACTTGATCAGCTTCAGGGAGCGACATTTTTCTCTCGGATCGACTTGCGTTCAGGATATCACCAGCTGAGGGTGAGAGAGCAAGACGTGCACAGGACGGCATTTCGTACCCGTTATGGACACTACAAGTTTGTAGTGATGCCATTTGGGTTGACGAATGCCCCAACAGTTTTCATGGAGTTGATGAACAGTATCTTCATCGACTTTTTGGATCAGTTTGTGGTGGTCTTTATTGATGATATTTTGGTGTACTCTCGTAGTAGAGAGGAGCATGCTGGACATCTGTGGACAGTCTTCCAGATTTTGAGGGATAGAGAGTTGTATGCCAAGCTCTCTAAGTGCGAGTTCTGGATGTCTGAGGTTGCTTTCCTTGGACATATCGTCTCCACCGACGGGATTATGGTTGACCCAGCGAAGATTGAGTCTGTTGCTGCATGGACGACACCGACGAACGTTAAGGAAGTGCGTAGCTTTCTTGGCTTAGCCGATTATTGATAGCATGAATTATAGTCTATATTTTGGGGTTTGTTTTGACGTTTTATCTTTCATAATCTGCATGTTTGTATGTACATTATGTGATTTTACTACCATTTCATCTACCTTTGCGAGAATCGAGGTCTACACCTAGTTTCGTTGTAATTGTAGGTAATTTGGTACGTTTTGCATCAAAAAGGAGCAAAAGGAGTCATGAGTCATTTAGAGCTACATCCAGGAAGCATAGCCATGGATTAAAGATTTACTTTGGACCAGTTTTGAGATATTTCACATTCAGTTATGACTCACCTCGGTTGATCAGAGGTTCACCTCGACCGAGGTGATCCAGAGAGGCCGACTCGACCGAGGCGAATACCTAGGACGCGGCGAGAATATTTTATTCTTGGCTGAGATCTTTTAAAATTGGAAAGTGATCTTATATTTTTGGGCTTGGCTCCTGGAAGGAAGGAGATATGCAGAATCATATATTTTACCTATATTTATGGGAAAATATCTTTCTAAGATTTATTATCTTTGGAGGGTTATTTTCCTATAAAAAGGGTTGGATTTCCACAATTCCAAAAGGCGGCTTAGACCGAAAAATCAAGACGGCATACAATCCGCTATCAGCACAAGAGAGTTATTACGCAGCAGCAGCCTACTCCAAGTTGGGAGAGTTGAAGAACCTTTTTGAAGGTTGAAGGAAGATTGAAGTCCATAGCTTTTATAGCTTTATTGAAGAGTTTTGTAAGATTGTCTTCAATTCCCTCAATTGTTGTCTTGTCTTTTTGGATTGTTATCCAAGGAACGCTTTGTTGTGATATTTGATTCAGTTATTGAAGTCTTTTCGTTAAATTCTTCTTTGTTCAAATATTCACCTTCTTCCCATATATTTTAATACTTTCATTATGATGATGAGTGGCTAATTTCCTTGTGTGATTCTAGGGTGATTGGCTGAAGGTTGTGGGAAAAACGATGATAGAATAATCTTAGATTCCAGTAGGATCCTGAAAGTTCGAGTCTTTAACCTTAACCCTAAGCATCTCGTTCAGTCGATGAACATCTCGGCCGGGGTGGAAACTGGCTGACCGAGGTGACTTATCTGGTCCATAACTGAGAGTTAAGTGTTAGAGTTTGCCAAATCCTATTCTTATTACACCTTTCCTGGTCCAAAGCAAGCTTAGGATGAGACTTACCCGGTAATTCCTTAGTTTGTGTACCAACGATCATAAGTGTAGGTAATAAAGGTTTATCCTTTATTGGGGTTTGAGTGTGCTTCCATCCCATCTTTGTGAGTTAGCCTGAGACTTACCCGGTAAAGGTTGATTCTATTCCCTTAGATGGTGTGTCAGTTTGAGGTTATAGTTCTTTATCTTGATTCCTTGAGACTTACCCGGTAATAGGAGTTACGGTTTAGGATTAGTGTGTAGTGAGACTTACCCGGTGATCTACTCCACTTTAGAAACACCTTCCCCACGCAAAAATCTCAGCTTTGTCCGCTTATCTATAGATCTTGAGTTGGAACCACAACTAGATGCTTTAATCCCTAGAATTGCATGTTTGCTTTATTGACTTCTTATTCATCTTTGATTGTGTTAATCGCTCTTGTGGTTAGTATTGACATTAGCACACCGTATTGACTTTGTTTCACCGAGTCCCTGTGATCGACCCCTGGAATTTTCTTGCTTTTACTACGATTGACCCGTACACTGCGGGTTCGCATCCTTGTTTTAAGCTTAAGTCTAGGGTTATAAATTTAAAGCTTGCACACACCGTTTGGAGCGAACAAGTTTTTGGCGCCGTTGCCGGGGACTTGGTCTAGACAGAGCCGGTACGGTTTGCTCTTGGGGCGATTGCCCCGTTTCATCTAACCACTCTACTTGAGTGACTTTTGCAGGTTCTTTCTTAGGTATATGCGAAGAACCCGCACTGGGAAGGAAATTGTTCCTTACGATCCCGAACCAGAAAAGACATACAAGCGACGCTTAAGAGAAGCGAAGATGGCCCAACAAGACAATCGCGATCTTGCGGCCCAATTGAAAGAGGCGTTAGAGCTGCTACGCCTCAGCAAGGAAGAACTCAGGCAAGAGAAAGAAGAGAATAGCACCAGGACTGCAGCAATCGAAGCTGAGATAGTAGTAATACGAGAACAGATTCTACCTCGACCGAGGGAAGATCCTCCTGTTGATCCTCGACCGATGCAGGATCCAGTAGCTGATCTTCGACCGAGGTAGATTCCAGTACCTGATGCCCCGGCCGATGTACTTCCACCTCGGATGCCAGTCCGAGAAGTTCTTCTTGCAGGAATCCCACAAACCCTAGGTCAAAGGATGGACCCTAATCAACAACTGAGGCGTCCAGGAGTTAACCTAGGAGATCCAGCAGATCATGACTATGAACTTCGACCGCAAGTTCTAGCCATGATTCGCCAATGCCAATTCGGAGGGCTAGAGAAGGAGTCGCCGCATCAACATCTTCAAAATTACGAGATCTTGATGGAAACCTTGCGACCTCCCAGAATTGAGAATAACAACTACAAGCTAAGACCTTTTTACTTTTCTTTAAAAGATAGAGCTCTTACTTGGTATCAATCTCTTCCTCCAGGAAAGATTAGCACATGGGAGGAGATGACTACGGAATTCTTGACCAAATTCTTTCCCCTCTCAAAGACCGCTGAAATGAGAGGGAAGATCAATGCTTTCATCATGAAGGACAAGGAGAGCTTGTCCAAATCTTGGGAGCGGTTCAAGGATATCCTCTTGGATTGCCCACATCATGGGATTCCAAAGATCGAGTTGTTGGAGATCTACTTCAAAGGGCTGGACGGAAGCACCCAGTTCAATCTCCAACTACTTTCCGCCGGTACCTTCATGGACATGGCGATTGATGAGGCTTGGGACTTCATTGAGAAGCAAGCCTTGCACATGGAGAAATATACCCACCAAGGAGCTGAAGGTGGAGTTAAAAGAGTCAACTTTCAAGAGACTCAATCCAACAACAATCAACTCGCGTCTTTGACGAATGACGTGAAGCAATTGAAGGAGCTCTTGATGGCTCAAACTAAGAAGGAAGAACAAGGGCAAAGGAACAACAACAATAACGGGTATCGTAACAACAACAACGGTCCCCGAAACAACAACTACAACAACAACAATAGAGGATCCAATAGCAACAACTGGAGGGCGAATAACCAAAATCACGGTAACAATCATTCAAATTCCAATTCTAATGATTCCTCTAACCCTTTCCTCTCTCCCCCTTCTTCTTCTTCTTCTACTCCATTGAAAAGCCAAGGGCAAGGATCAAGCTCGTCTCAGCCAGAAAAGAAAGACGCAGTTCTGGAGGCAATCTTGATCAAGCTTAGCGCTATGAGAATTCTATGACTTCATTTTCAAGGGCCCAAAAGTCCTTCGAACAACAACTTGCTAATAGGGCGAATGAAGCGCCAAGAGATCCAGGGAAGCTTCCAGCAAAGACGGAAACTAACCCTAAAGGCCAGTGCATGGCCATAACGACGAGGAGTGGACTTAAAACTGCAGATCCATTACCTCGCTCGACGCAGACCACCTCGGTCCAGCTCCAGTCGAAGAACACCTCGACCGAGATGCCAACCGAGGCGGAGCAACAGAAAGCAGGAGGGACGACAGAAACTTATGTTCCACCTCCTGCATATAAACCACCACTTCCATTTCCTCAGTCCAGAGCCAGAGCACATCTAGACAAGCACTTCGGTAAGTTTCTTGACTTGATGAATAAGCTACATATTAATATTCCTTTCCTTGATGCTATTTTAGGTATGCCTGCCTATGGGAAGTTCTTAAAAGAAATCTTATCAAGGAAGAGGAAGCTGGAGGATGTTGGTGAAGTTAGGATGACATCTAAATCTTCGGAGCTTATCAAAATCATGAAGGAAAAGATGCCACCTAAATCCCGGCTCGTTTTGCATTCCCATTCAAGTTGGGGATGTCACTTGTGAAGCCCTTTGTGATCTAGGAGCCAGCGTGAGCATCATCCCGCTGGAGCTATGCACGAAGATCGGTCTTGGAGAGCCCAAGCCGGTCAAGATTCGACTTTACATGGCGGATCGCTCCATTACCCATCCCGTGGGCATCTTGGAGGACGTTCCGGTCAAGTTAGGTAACTTCTATCTACCCATAGATTTTGTCGTACTTGACATTCCCGCAGATTATCCTGTTCCTATTATTCTCGGGAGGCCATTTCTAGCAACTTCGGGTTGCAATGTGGATTGCAAGAACGCCAAGTTGAAATTCAACGTTGGTGGCGATGAGGTGGAGTTCGCACTACTTGCAGCCATGAAAGGGGAGCAACTAACTGATGATATCTTCAACATCTACGATGAAGAAGAATCAAGAGAATTGGTGAGCTCTATCCTTATTACCGATCCACTCGAAAGAGTTATTAGCTTCAGTTTAATGGAGGAAGGTATAGATGCTTCTTGTGATGCAGATATACGGAGCTTGAAGGCACTGGAAGAGGATCCAGGAGCTAAGACTGAGAAGCTAATCCAGGAGACGAAGATCTCCAGTCTCGGATCCAGTAGCAGTACCTCGACCGAGGCACTTTCTGGACTGAGCGAGGCGACCGAAGAACATCTCGGTCAACGCCTATGCGCCTCGACCGAGGTCGATGGCGAGATGATTCAAACTGAGACTTCATCGAGTCCAGTTTCTGATACCACTCCACTGGAAAGAGGAAGCATGGATTCCCCCCAGAAAGCACCCCCAGTCGTGGAGCTTAAACAGCTCCCCAGTCACTTGAGGTATATCTTTCTTGGACCGAATTCTACTTATCCCGTTATTGTTAGTGCTTCCCTTTCCGAATCTGAGTTGTCTAAGTTAATGCATGTCCTGAGAAAGCATCGAAAAGCCATAGGTTACACCACGGATGATCTTATTGGCATTAAACCTTCTTTCTGCATGCATAGAATTTTAATGGAAGATAATCATAAGACTTCACGGGAACCTCAAAGACGGTTAAATCCGATCATGAAAGAGGTTGTGAAGAAGGAAGTTCTTAAGTTGTTGGATGCAGGTATTATTTATCCTATCTCGGACAGCAAGTGGGTTAGCCCGGTGCATGTCGTTCCGAAGAAAGGAGGGATGACCGTTGTGACGAATAAGAACAACGAGTTGATCCCAACGAGGACCGTTACGGGCTGGAGAGGTTGCATCGATTATAGGAAGCTGAACACGACAACTCGTAAGGATCATTTTCCGCTCCCCTTCATCGATCAAATGCTCGAACGGTTGGCCCAGCATTCACACTTTTGCTACTTGGACGGCTATAGTGGGTTCTTCCAGATTCCTATCCATCCGGATGATCAGGAGAAGACCACTTTCACTTGTCCTTGGGGGACGTTCGCCTATCGGAGGATGCCATTCGGATTGTGCAATGCGCCCGCTACCTTCCAGCGATGCATGATGGCTATCTTCTCCGAGTACATAGAGGAGATCATGGAGGTATTCATGGATGACTTTTCTGTATATGGTTCCTCTTTTGATGATTGCCTATCTAACCTTTCTCTATTGCTTAAAAGATGTGAAGACACTAACCTTGTTCTAAATTGGGAGAAGTGTCATTTTATGGTTAATGAAGGCATTGTGCTAGGACACCTCGTTTCTAATCGAGGTATTGAGGTCGATCGAGCTAAGATCGAAACTATTGAGAAACTCCCTCCTCCTTGTTCTGTTAAAGGTGTGAGGAGTTTTCTCGGGCATGCAGGTTTCTACAGGAGATTCATCAAGGACTTCTCTAAAATTTCTAAACCTCTAACTAACCTCTTGAATAAAGATGTTGTTTTTGAGTTTTCGCAGGAGTGTCTTGATGCTTTTTACAGGATTAAGGAAGCGTTGATCTCCGCTCCCATTATCCAGCCTCCTGATTGGACCTTGCCCTTTGAGGTCATGTGTGACGCTAGTGATGTAGCCGTAGGAGCGGTGCTTGGACAGAAGAAAGATGGACGGACCACCGCCATTTATTATGCTAGCAAGACGCTAGATGAAGCACAACGCAACTACGCTACCACCGAGAAAGAGCTATTGGCGGTTGTATATGCTTTCGAGAAGTTTCGTTCCTATCTAGTAGGGGCGAAGGTCATTGTCTACACCGACCACGCAGCCATTCGTTACTTGTTGGCTAAGAAAGACGCCAAGCCGCGCCTTATTCGATGGATTCTCTTGCTTCAAGAGTTTGACCTAGAGATCCGCGATAAGAAGGGATCCGAGAACTCAGTTGCGGATCACCTCAGCCGGCTACCGGAATCTTCCCGCGAGACGGATAACCCACCCATAGACGATTCATTCCCCGATGAGCACTTACACGTGTTGGAACGGTTGATGGATCTACTTACTTCACCCCACGATGGAGGTGAAGTATGGGGTGAGGGAACCTCCTACCTCATTTGAGACGCATCATGGTCCAGCTAGCGACCTTAAATCAAGCGCTTCTTGGGAGGCAACCCAAGGTATTGCTTTCTTTTCCCGTTTTCTAGTCTAGCTTAGATAGTTTTTGTTTTTGCTTTGCTTTGCTTTGTTTTTGGCGTTCTGGACAGACAACAGGGAATATCTAAGGAAGGAGCACAACTGGAAGGACAGAAGTTCGAGAATTCGAGAAGACGAAGTTTGACTGAGACACCTCGGTCCAGTCGAGGCCGCCTCGACCGAGTTGATTCTTGAGCAACCGAGGCGACTAGGGTTTCTGCAGAACCACCTCGGTCCATACCACCTCGGTCCAGTCGAGACCATCTCGACCGAGGTGACAGCAGATCCAGTAACAGTATAAAAAGGGGAAAAATTACTTTTCACATTTTTTTTACCCTCCTCGACCGCGGCGACAGCTATACCTCGCTTCCTTCGTTTCTCGCTCGTTTTCGAAGATTTCCGCTTCCAAACTGCAATTAAAGGGTAGAGGAATCGATTGCAACTGCAGATCTGCAAGAAATTCGAGTGAATCGGCCGGAACGAGGTAAAAACGATCGAAACCCTAACTCGTTCGTTTACTTCGATTTGGGCTTTGGTTGCCCTTGAATCTGTTGAGAAAGGATTTAAGTACCCCTTAGGAAGCAATTGTAGTGATTTTAGGGGGAAAAGAACTGAATTTCTGAGAGTTGGAATCGCGACTGTCTTCGCCTCGGTCCAGTTGACCTGCACCTCGACCGAGGTGATTCTTGGAGATTGTCAGTCGACCGAGGTAGCCTGACAGTGTTGATTGAAGATGAGTTCTGACAGGTTATTAGCCCTTAGAGATAGATCCTCTCCTTCCCCTTCTTCTTCTGCACCCAGACCTTCTATCCCGGTGATCCACGAGAGGCACCTGGTAGATTATGAGCGTATTGCTAGCCGTCCAGTGATCGCACCTAGATTTCTGGACATTTCTGCTTTTGACTGTCTCCACGTTGATGGAGAGCTTAGGAGGATGATCACCACAGTGGGGCTGGATTAGTTTACTGAGATCCGAGCCCTAGCTTACTTAGAGCCGACCCTTGAGTTTGTTAGCTCCTTCACTTACCTCCCCACAGAGAGGGCTGTGAAGTACCGGTTGATGAACCGGAACTTCTTAGTACCCCTGGACCACTGGAGAGACATCTTTGGCTTCCCTGCCCCCACTGCTGTAGACTTCCCGACCCGAGCCGTAGCTAGAGAGTTCTGGGGTCAGATTGCTTATGTTGTGGAGTATGCAGATAGGTGGCGCCCTGGTGATTCCAGGGAGAAGCTTATCTTCCATCTAGCTTTTCGATTAGCCCACAGGATCTTCAGCGAGACACTTCTGGCGCGTATTGAGACGCCCCAGAAGGTCCGACAGGGGGAGCTCTTTGCTTTATACTGCATGGTTACAGGTGGATTCCCCGACTTTGGATTGATGCTGGCAGAGGATCTGCACAGGATCAAGGCCAAAGGGAAGGGAGATATATGCTGTGGTGGGATAGTGACCCATATCGCTACTTATCAGGATATGGATCTGAGTAGGTGTACTATGGTGGCGGCTGCCAAGCCGCTCGGACTACAGGAGATGATCACTCGGAGGATTCTGGTTCCCCGAGGATTGACTACACCCTACGTCGCTATGCCATGGGAGCTGACTGCGCCACAGGGGATCCGCTGGTCTGCACAGTTCACAGTCTTTGATCCGCATTACTAGCAGACAGCATGGGCTCCACTGATGGAGGATTACAGAGAGGCAGCAGCTGCCCCTGCTGAGGCTGAGGAGGATGACGACGACGATGAGAAGACGATGGACGAGAGAGATGGTGGAGTCCCGATGGATACAGGGACGGATACTGCAGGCACGAGCGCACCACCGATCATCGATTTGGATGATGAGGAGGATACTGAGCCAGCACCTGTTGCACCTCCTGCTAGATCTGCTAGGCGTCGGACACGCCGCCATAGAGATTCTAAGGTTCATCGCCGGATCGACGACCTGACAGATCAGATGATAGACTCTTATGCTGCCCTTACAGTGGACATGCATGAGAGATTTGCTGCCCAGGACCGACGCATCGACCACTGGACTCACCAGATGTTTGAGGAGCAGCACTATCAGCGCAGGATGATGGAGCTACAGTTCCAGCAGACTATGGGCTATCCATTCGACCCGGCTCAGTATCCGTATGCGCCACCACCACCACCACCGGATCAGGATTATTGAGGAGCTGCAGGATTTTCCTTATTATATTTTTATGCAGTTCAGCTATTTATCCGGTGAGTTCTCTCATGTTTAGACTTTTTTTATTTGACCCACTGGGACAGTGTGTCCCAAGTATGGGGTGTTTGTACTTATATGACTACTTGATGTATTCGACTACTTTTGATGTATTACATTTCATCGGATATTCTATTTATGCTTCACTTCTGCATTTATATGATTATCTGATATTACATGCATACCTACAGGTTATTTAATTGAGAAAAACGTCGAAACTGAAATAAAACTGGTTTTAAAAAAAAAAAAAAAAATTTTGACCTCGACCGGGGAGAGTCTTGGCCAAACGAGGCATTTCACCTCGGTTGAACCAAGAACACCTCGACCGAGGTGTGTTAACTGAGAGTTTTCGAAAACGATTTTGTGTTACTTATCTGGATATGATCTCAGTGAAGATCTTGTTTACTGACTGGTTTTGAATTCTTTATGTGTTTGAAAGGTTTTATAATATGTTTAAGTTGCTAAATGCTTTGTTTAAAATTATTGGCATGTTTAATACTTTGTTTTTATCCAAATTATGTTGACTTTGAAGGTTGACACCGCATGTTAAGTTCTCTCACTTTCTTCTTGGAAAGACCAAGGCAATTCATTCTCTTCTTCTTCTTCTTCTTGATCATGCTTAGCCCCTCATATACATTTTGCCTCCCTTTACCTATCCGGGAATTTGGAAGAAATTGAAGTGGTGAAAGCAAGTGAAGTAAAGTTTGAGAAGTGGGGTGGAAGTGAAAGTTTAGAAAGTAATAATAGGTTTGGGGAAGTCAATCATGAAGATGAGTAACTCGGCACCATTCACATAGCCGGGTGTTTGTGTCTTGCCAAAGTCGGATTGAGCGATATTCCTAACGGGTCATGGTATGTGCATCAAGGGTTTGATGCATCTCAAGAAATTGATGATTGCTAATCTCCCAGGCTTCGGTTATTGTGCACCTCTGTCCATGCATCCCAAAAAGTAAAGTAAAAAGAAAAAGTGTGAGATAAGCAAAGCTTATTGGTGGAAGATGTTGCAAGTCAAAGTGAAAGTGAAGTTCATCCTTTTCCCGGATTCTAGCACCACATTACCTTACATACATCCCTACCCTACACGTTTCTTGACCTTTCTTTTGGGAAGCCCTTGAGACCTTGAGCTTGTTGATTGACTTAGCGGTTTAAACTGGATTATACATGATTAACTTTGATAACTATGATTTATTATGCATTCTATGATTTTATGCAAAGATGAACAACTTTCCTATATTTATAAAATGTTTTGATCATATTGAGTTTTTAAATTCCAGGAAGTACTCTCTTAGAGTGATCTATGATAGTTGCACACCATAAAATATTTTTGGAAGACTTTTTCATTGATTTTCTTGACTTATAATCCATTCTATCTTGTCTTCTATATGCAGAACTTGCTTGGGGACAAACAAGGGCTAAGTATGGGTATTTTGATAGCATGAATTATAGT
Source organism: Fagopyrum homotropicum (assembly GCA_033239125.1). Classification (NCBI taxonomy): domain Eukaryota; kingdom Viridiplantae; phylum Streptophyta; class Magnoliopsida; order Caryophyllales; family Polygonaceae; genus Fagopyrum; species Fagopyrum homotropicum. Next base: position 93,570,874 of record BSWB01000002.1, on the reverse strand, counting down.
CTATATTTTGGGGTTTGTTTTGACGTTTTATCTTTCATAATCTGCATGTTTGTATGTACATTATGTGATTTTACTACCATTTCATCTACCTTTGCGAGAATCGAGGTCTACACCTAGTTTCGTTGTAATTGCAGGTAATTTGGTACATTTTGCATCAAAAAGGAGCAAAAGGAGTCATGAGTCATTTAGAGCTACATCCAAGAAGCATAGCCATGGATTAAAGATTTACTTTGGACCAGTTTTGAGATATTTCACATTCAGTTATGACTCACCTCGGTTGATCAGAGGTTCACCTCGACCGAGGTGATCCAGAGAGGCCGACTTGACCGAGGCGAATACCTAGGACGCGGCGAGAATATTTTATTCTTGGCTGAGATCTTTTAAAATTGGAAAGTGATCTTATATTTTTGGGCTTGGCTCCTGGAAGGAAAGAGATATGCAGAATCATATATTTTACCTATATTTATGGGAAAATATCTTTCTAAGATTTATTATCTTTGGAGGGTTATTTTCCTATAAAAAGGGTTGGATTTCCACAATTCCAAAAGGCGGCTTAGACCGAAAAATCAAGACGGCATACGATACGCTATCAGCACAAGAGAGTTATTACGCAGCAGCAGCCTACTCCAAGTTGGGAGAGTTGAAGAACCTTTTTGAAGGTTGAAGGAAGATTGAAGTCCATAGCTTTTATAGCTTTATTGAAGGGTTTTGTAAGATTGTCTTCAATTCCCTCAATTGTTGTCTTGTCTTTTTGGATTGTTATCCAAGGAACGCTTTGTTGTGATATTTGATTCAGTTATTGAAGTCTTTTCGTTAAATTCTTCTTTGTTCAAATATTCACCTTCTTCCCATATATTTTAATACTTTCATTATGATGATGAGTGGCTAATTTCCTTGTGTGATTCTAGGGTGATTGGCTGAAGGTTGTGGGAAAAACGATGATAGAATAATCTTAGATTCCAGTAGGATCCTGAAAGTTCGAATCTTTAACCTTAACCCTAAGCATCTCGTTCAGTCGATGAACATCTCGGCCGGGGTGGAAACTGGCTGACCGAGGTGACTTATCTGGTCCATAACTGAGAGTTAAGTGTTAGAGTTTGCCAAATCCTATTCTTATTACACCTTTCCTGGTCCAAAGCAAGCTTAGGATGAGACTTACCCGGTAATTCCTTAGTTTGTGTACCAACGATCATAAGTGTAGGTAATAAAGGTTTATCCTTTATTGGGGTTTGAGTGTGCTTCCATCCCATCTTTGTGAGTTAGCCTGAGACTTACCCGGTAAAGGTTGATTCTATTACCTTAGATGGTGTGTCAGTTTGAGGTTATAGTTCTTTATCTTGATTCCTTGAGACTTACCCGGTAATAGGAGTTACGGTTTAGGATTAATGTGTAGTGAGACTTACCCGGTGATCTACTCCACTTTAGAAACACCTTCCCCACGCAAAAATCTCAGCTTTGTCCGCTTATCTATAGATCTTGAGTTGGAACCACAACTAGATGCTTTAATCCCTAGAATTGCATGTTTGCTTTATTGACTTTTTATTCATCTTTGATTGTGTTAATCGCTCTTGTGGTTAGTATTGACATTAGCACACCGTATTGACTTTGTTTCACCGAGTCCCTGTGATCGACCCCTGGAATTTTCTTGCTTTTACTACGATTGACCCGTACACTGCGGGTTCGCATCCTTGTTTTAAGCTTAAGTCTAGGGTTATAAATTTAAAGCTTGCACACACCGTTTGGAGCGAACAATTATTATAGACGCTTTGTGGAGGGATTTTCTGTGATTGCCCGTCCACGGACGAGTCTTCTGAGGAAGACTACCAGATTTGTATGGACCGACCAGTGCGCTCAGAGTTTTGAGGAGTGGAAGAGGCGTTTGACTTCTGCTCCTGTCTTGGCACAACTAGAGGGTTCTGATGATTTTATGGTCTACAATGATGCATCCAAGCTAGGCTTGGGATGTGTGTTGATGCAGAGAGGCAGAGTGATTGCATATGCGTCTTGACAGTTGAAGACGTATGAGGAGAACTACCCGACTCATGATCTGGAGTTGGCTGCGGTAGTTCATGCATTGAAGATCTGGAGACATTACCTGTATGGTGCTACATGTCAGATCTTCACAGACCATTAGAGTCTGAAGTACATTTTCACGCAACAGGAATTGAATAACCGCCAGCGTCGATGGCTTGAGTTGATCAAGGACTTTGACCTTGAGATTTTGTATCATCCTGGCAAGGAGAATGTGGTAGCTGACGCCTTGAGCAAGAAGACGCCTCGAGAGAAGGCGATTGCCAGACTTACTATACAGCCTCAACTTCAGAGGGATCTAGCCTGGCTAGAGATGGACATCCAGTTTCCTGATGAGGATGCCCAGTTGTTTGCTTTAGAGGTTCTACCTGGTCTTTTGGATGAGATCCAACAAAAGCAGAGGATCTGCCCGACCTTGACGAGGATCAGTGAGAGGCAGAGTGATTGCATATGATGCATCCAAGCTAGGCTTCTACTCTTGTCCTGGCACAACCAGAGGGTTCTGATGACTTCGTGGTCTACAGTGATGCATCCAAGCTAGGCTTGGGATATGTGTTGATGCAGAGAGGCAGAGTGATTGCATATGCGTCTCGATAGTTGAAGACGTATGAGGAGAACTACCCGACTCATGATTTAGAGTTGGCAGTGGTAGTTCATGCTTTGAAGATCTAGGAGACATTACTTGTATGGTGCTACTTGCCAGATCTTCACAGACCATAAGAGTCTGAAGTACATTTTCACGCAGCGGGAATTGAATAACCGCCAGCGTCGGTGGCTTGAGTTGATCAAGGACTTTGACCTTGAGATTCTGTATCAACCTAGAAGGCGAATGTTGTAGCCGATGTCTTGAGCAGGAAGACGCCTCGAGAGAAGGCGATTGCCAGATTGACAATACAGCCTCAGCTTCAGAGGGATCTAGCTTGGATAGAGATGGACTTCCCTTTCCTAATAAGGATGCCCAATGGTTCGCTTTAGAGGTTCTACTTGGTTTGTTGGATGAGATCCAACAAAAGCAGGGGACCTGCCCGACCTTGACGAGGATCAAAGAGAGGATTGTCTCGTGGAGAGGCACCATAGTTTTCCATTGGAGCAGATGGAGTTATGAGGCGTCATGACCGTATTTGTGTGCTTGCAGATGCAGAGTTGAGACAGCGGATCTTACAAGAGGCTCAATGTACACCTTACTCAGTACATCCAGGTACGAGTAAGATGTACCATGATGTAAGACGTTCATATTGGTGGGGAGGGCTGAAACCCGACGTAGTCAGATTTGTGGCTCAACGTGCGACCTGTCAGCAGGTCAAGATAGAGCATTTCAGACCGGGATGTGAGCTCCATCCACTGCCAGTACCGCAGTGGAAGTGGGAGGATGTCTCCATGGATTTTGTGACAGTATTGAGGACCAGTAGGAGCATTGATGCCATCTGGGTGATTGTGGATAGACTGACGAAGACAACACGTTTTATTCCCATCAAAGAGATATGGCCGGTGAGCAGATTGGCTGAGGAGTATACTAGACAAATAGTGAGATTCCATGGTGTACCGAGGACAATCGTCTCTGATCGAGATGGACGGTTCACTTCGAGATTCTAGCAACAGATTCAAACTGCTTTGGGGACGAGTCTACACTTCACGACTGCGTTTCACCCCCAGAAAGATGGTCAGTCAAAGAGGACCATCCAGACCTTAGAGGACATGCTGCAAGCTTGTGTGTTGGATTGGGGACAGGGATGGTCTGATTACCTCCCACTCGTTGAGTTCTCATACAACAACAACTAGCATGCATCTATAGGGATGGCTCCTTATGAGGCACTGTATGGACGTAGGTGTCGTACGCCTTTATGTTGGGACGAGCCTAGCAGTAACAGTGGGATAGCGCCAGAGCATATTCAGGATGATATGGCTCGAGTAGCGCTGATCAGAGAGAGGATGGTGGCTGCACAGAGTCGCCAGAAGTCGTATGCAGATAGGAGGCGTCGACCTCTAGAGTTCAGGGTAGGAGCTCATGTCTGGTTGAGAGTATCTCCGACGCGAGGCGTCAGACGTTTTGGCATAAAGGGGAAGTTGAGTCCCCGATATGTCGGTCCTTTTGAGATACTAGATAGAGTCGGGAGGGCAGCCTACAGATTAGCTTTGCCTCCGCGGTTAGAGGGTATTCATCATGTGTTACATGTGTCTCAGTTGAGGGAGTATATACCATATCCGAGGCACATTGTGAGTTATGATGATCTGGTGGTTGAGCCGGACCACACCTTTGCAGAGCATCCCATCGCAATCCTAGAGCGAGGTGTGAGACGCCTGCGTTCGAAGAACATTCCTATGCTGAGGATACAGTGGTCTAGACGAGGACCGGATGAGGCTACATGGGAGACTGAGGATAGTATCCAGAGGAACTATCTACAGTTTTAATGTCGAGATAGATGCACCAGTAGGATCCTCGAGTAGATCTTAGTGCCATCTTGGTGAGTGCATGTTATGTTATGTGCTTATGTGATATGTTGTGTTTTCGTGCTAGTTGTGATATATGCATATGATTTGTAGATCCTGTTTGCTAGCGCGAGATAGGTATAGTTGGAGATGGTTCATTCCTCTATGTTATGGTGTGTGTGTGTGTTAGGATTAGTAGGAGATGGATCTTTTCTCCATGCTATCTTTGATGGACATAGCGTGAGTGGAGACGGTTTTCCTCCACATAGTAGTGTTATGTGTACGTTTTGGATGGAGATGGCTTTCCTCCATGCCAATGTGATGTGGTTAGTGTTTGGCTAGAGATGATCTTCCTCTAGGCCTTGCTTAGAGTTGATGATAGTGTTGCTGGAGTGATGATTCCTTCAGGCCGTGTTTGAAAATATAGAATGTTATAGGTTACGATGATACCTCTGAGAGGAAGAGTTATACCTCGGCTTATTGGTCCGAGAGGATTTAGGATCTTGCAAGTTTTGGGACGAAACTTGTTTTTAGGGGGGTGTGATGTAAGAGCCTTAGCATTTGGAGCCTAGGAGCCTTGCTGAGCCCTAGCTGACCGTGGCAGGCGCCCCTGCGGATCCTGTTAGCCGCCCCTGCGCCACAGGAGGGCCACCCCTTCGCCTTGCTTGATCCGCCCCTGCGGGTTTGTGCGGCTACAACCACCTTTGTTGCCCTCTTGACTTTGCTTTCGGTTAGCTTCCTATATGAGCTTTCTAATCTTTCAGATGAGGGGTTTCTTCACCTCATTCCAGCTTCTTCATCCTTCTTACGCTCTTCTTCTCCGTCATCTACTCTTCTTTGATCTTCTTAATCTTGTGAGAGAGCTTTTGAGAGTTTGTTGGTGGCTTTGGCCTTGGATGATCTTGAGCTTGTTGCTGAGAGCTGTTGTTGTTGTGTTGAGGTGTTGTAGGATGATGTTGATGTGGTTCTCCATGGCTGCTTAGGTTTCTGGTTGTGGTAAGCCAGCTCTTCTTCTTTCCTTTCTTTTTGTCTTCTTCTTTGCTTCTTTCTTCCTTTCCTAGCTTAGGATCACAAGTTGAGCTTGTATGGATCATTTTCTGGCTATTCTGATGTTCATACATGTGTATATATGTATGTGTGTTGTTGTGATATGACGGAGAAGTGAAGGGAGTAGAGAAAGGGATCGAAGAGAAGTCGGGGCCAAGCCTGTGCACAGACAGCCGCCCCTGCACCTACACTAGGCCACCCCTGCGCTTGTTGTGGACCGGCCTTGCGCCTGGAGTGAGCCGCCCCTGCGCCTCACTGAGTCAGCCTTGAGTTCTTTGCCTCTGTTGGTGCATTCAGGGCATACCTTGTTGGTATGTTTTCTTCCTTCCTTCCTTTCCTTTGGCCTTGGCTTAGATGTTGGCTAGGCTAGCTTGGTTAGGATGAGTTGTATGATAGAGATGTGTCTTAGGCACTTGTGTTTATGTTGAGGATATGCCTTAGGCAATTGTGAGCATGCTATGATCTTGAGGTTTAGATTGAGGTTGTAGGTTGGTTATGGTTACGGAGACGAGTCTCCTAACCCTTGCAGTATGTGATGTTGTGTGTCTTGCTATTGCAGACGTTGATTACTTCCCCAAGGGGAAATTGTGACGTGGTATTGGATACGAGTATTACAGGTAAGTCCATAGGATTTACTTAGCATTTAGTGTTGGTTTGTGTGATTGTAATGGTTGTGTGTGTTCATATAATTGTACATTTATAACCTAAACCGGACTAGGATGACCATTTGTTACATTTAAATGGCTCAAGTGTATTATAACGGGTCGTGACCACTTGCCTCCTCCTGCTGGTAGGAGGAGGTGCCCTCAAGATGATCTCACGGGGGGGGGGGGGGGAGGGGGGGACGAGTGATGATCACCCCATGCAAAACCTCTGTGTTACGTTGGAAGGAACGAGGTTCTTGAGGCTCTTCGTGTTACAAAATAAGTTGAATTAGTAATGGAATAACGTAATTGAAAGATAATAAATAAATAAATGTGTGTGGCATTGCATGTATTAGATATGGATGTGTGTTTGTGCTATTACCTTCATACTTATTCATTACTGTAGCTAACGGTGTATACCGTGTTGTAGATGATCTGCAGGTTAGGAAGACTGCAGAGTGAGCCAAATGGGGGACCAGCCGAGGACTTCTGTACATTAGGGTTGTGTGGGATATGAGATCTTTTGTATCAGATGTTTATGGATGTTGTTTTGTACTCGGCTTTGTGTTTGTAAACCCTTTTGTTGTATCTTATACAGTTTTATGTATTTGGTTTTAATCTACCTGCGCCTTATTGTAAGATCCAGTGAACTTGTTATCAGGCTAGGGTCAGAATGGATTGTGAGATCCTAGCCCAATGTGACACTCCGAATCCCGCGGATTCGGGATGTTACACCTAGGGCGAGATCTTCTCCTTGACTAGAAGCATAACCGGCCACGAACTGTTGTGGGTAGAAGGAAAGAAGCCCTGAAGGTGGACGTGAAGGAGGCCAGGTGCGGCTGTCGTACGTGAGTGGAAGCAGTCCAAAGGAGGCTGGTGGGCTCCTTGCATGGGCCTTGTCCTTGACCTTGTCATGACATAGCCTTGGGCTTGTCTAACGGGCCCGGAAGGCCTTTGTTGAGTGTTGGCAAAAGTTTTTCAGAAAAATAACCTCATGGCCTTTAGTCTTGCAAGAATTAAACTCTAAAGAAGATAGATATATTTCATGTGTGTAAAAATTTCACATAAAATAATAAAATGTGTTGATTTATAAAACTAAGGATATGTAAGAAGATTGAAACTTCACATAAAATTATAGAAGTTGATAAAAGAGCATTTTATGTGTTTAACTCTTCACATAAGATGACAAGATTTATGTTGACTCGGAATTTACAGGAAATTAAATTTCCGGGTATTACAGAAATATTACCAGCGAAGATCCGGGCACACTCTAAAACCCTTTGTGAAATTTAACACCACAGTTATAATATGCAGCTCATCACATGAACAGTATTTTGACAACCTTGTTCTTTGCATATCCATTTTTCTTTCATATTCGAAATACATACCTAGAGATTGATGATAGATATAGTTTCAGAGCAAATCTTGTCGCATAAAAGCTCAAGGCTTGAGATATCTAGTGCAGATATCAAACTATCCCGATGGCCACACAGTTACGTTCTTGTTTACCAGCTGTAAAATTGAGCAGCTCATTCTAAAAATCAAGTAGAATACTATCTATGGTTTTGAGCTGCTCCAACTCCTTCCCATAAGCAATCCCAGTGTCAACATAGCACAACTGAGGGGGACATAAACACATATCAGCAAACCTAAAGGGTAAGAACAGAATATGCACAGTATTTACTTGTTTCAATTACGGTGGACCTGATATTGAGGCTTCTTCTTGAGTGTGTGAACTCCTCTTTTCATTAGCGTCTGCCACCCAGCATTTGCCTTCAGTGATCTCTCAAGTTCAATTGTTCTCTGTAAGAAGAAGGGCACAAGTGAATCAAGTAATCCACTGCATTAACACAATAGCACCAAACTCACTAGCTGCTTGTCAAAATTTCTGTACTCAGCAGTTTGAACCCTCACCATTCATCTACTTATGTACTACACAGCCATAAATCACTATCTAAAGCTGTTTATATTCAAGAAATATATATTAGGAAAACAGTCCAAGTTCACAAATAGGAAAGAAAAATTAATAAGATGCATACATGTCCAGGGTCTAAGATAAGCAAATTGTAGTGTTTGACCCCATTCTTCTGCTGCTTCACTTGGATCCCCACTATGGTTCTTGAGTGGCCATCATGCTGAAAGTATAGGGGCCTGAACAATATTACTGTTACAATAACATCATTTGAATACTATAAAGCTTACGACTCAAAAAACTACTCACATCTTATTCGTAACAGAAACACGCTGTTTAAGACTGTGAGTAGGACTACGGTTAGAAAAGTAGTTCCAAACCCAATCAACGAGAATCTGATATCCTTTACCCTCGTTTGCAACGCTAACATCCCGCTTACGCTTCTGACTGTTATCTGTATTAGTCAACCTACTGCTTCTAACAAATTTATCCATCGGCCCATATGCCTTGAGTGCATTGTTGGCAACATCAAAATCCACCACTCTTGCCCTAAAACCAAATGAGCGAAACAATGCAGCACATTCAGTTGTTCCTATCCACTTTTTTGTCCCATGAACTCTCCCGTCAAAATGAGTTGAGCCAACCACATCAAAACCCTTACTCCAAGAAACTTCCAGCCATCTCTGCAGTGACACAATGTCAGGCACAAATCCACAGCCACCAAAGAGAACCTCCTTTGCTTCAGGTCTATGCATAAGAAGGTAAGAGCTAGCCATCTGGATGTTACGCCACCCGCAACCCCAACCTGAATCCTCGTTAGTGCTCTCAAAATGATCAATATATCCTGACAGAATGCATGTAGAGTACTCATTTTCTGATTCCAAACATTTCTTTAGTAAACCCAATAATCCACCTTCGATCTTATGGAAGAATGATCTGCACTGTAATTCTGATGCTCTACAAGCTTCAGCAGGTTCATTGTTTCCCCTACAACTGCTGGTACTATTATAAGAAGGAGCTGCTGCATAGTCATACACAACCGGGTCATTTTCAAATTGCAGATTCGCATACTAGTTCTGCCATTTTATCACACAGTGCCCCTCGTATTAATTCTTTCAGCCTATTACAGCGACACAAGCAGAAATGCAGGATAAGAACAAGCATTTTGAGTTATAAATCGTTCTGATGAAGAAGATGGTAAAATAACACCAAGCACAATATTTAGAAACTAATCCTCTCCTCTCCAAATTTAAGTAATGTTGATAGCCGAAACAAATAAGTTTTGAAATTTTTGGAGGTCAAACTTCAAATCTGCAATGTTCAATAAAAAAAACAAACTTCCGTAACGAAGGAAAAAGAAAGTAAAGAATATCATAGTTACCGACGGTTTTAAGAGGACTGGGAGGAGCGAGAGCTAATTGCTTGGCCAGTTCCAAATCCCTAGAGAGACGATCCTCTTCAAAATGTCCATTTGCGTGCCTTAAAAATTTGAAAACAAAAAATCATTCCAAATTCAACGGACATCGAATCTATACAACAAAGAATACAACGACAATCAAACGTTCAGCATGGGGAAACTAGTCAGATTCCGTTTACCGCTATCCATATGAAATTTGAAACTGCAAGGAAAGAGAAACATAGAGAAGACAGAATAGAATACCTTTCGAGCTCAGAGGGTGGAACTGGGAGCTCGCAGATTGGGCAACAGGGAAAATCCATAGCAGGCGGCAGGCCGGGATGGAGATTGTAACGCGGTTCCCCGAAACCCAAACGGGGCTTTTTATCTTTTTTTATTTTTTTTATCATTCTACCCGTCTTCTAATTTGTTTTTAATAAAAACTAGTTTAGGACGCGGTGTCTTGAGCGGATATTTGTAAGATAGATTTTTTAATTGTTGAATATTATAATCAAATAACAAGTATAAGAGTATGAGCTGAACAAATGAAAGAAAAATGAGAGTTGAATTCCTATAAACCGGGAATGATTTATATGTAAACGGAGAGATACGTGGTTGAAGAGTCGGTTGTAGATAAACTTCATCGATGTTCTTTTTTCTTCTACTTTTTTTCTAAGGTGCCAAAGCCGGTGACAAAATCGTTCGCCATTGTTGAATTTCGCACACTAAAATAAGATAAAATTATGACCAATAAAGAAGTAAATCTGTAAATATATGAGAAGACTATGGAAGAAGACGATAAAAAATTGGAATAATTTGAAAGACGATCAAAGAGTTATGAATCCGAAGGGTTACGATTAAAGAAGATGAATCTAAAATCGGATGTCTTATAAGAACGTGTGAGATTGATGAATACAAAATAGTTAGCTTGTTCATATATATATAATGGATTTGAAGACTTAAAAATTATGTAGCTTAATAAACAACATATTATTACATGTGAATTAGAGGAGAGTAGACGAACACACTAAGATGAGAGCGAAGTAGTTAGTCTAATGGAAAATAGTAATAGAGAAGTTACACGTGAATAGAATACCGGATTAGAAATCGATGAGAATATTGACCGCGGATCTATTATTTATATAAGGTTCGAAATATATATTTTTTAAATACTAATTTAACAAAATTTGATTTGGGCTATTAGGTTGTTTTGTAATACTTTAAAGAAATTATTGATAAGATCGATCTGATTTGGGTTGTTAAGTCCGGAATACTTTTTTTAAAATTCTAATTTAAGGAAATACAATATAATATGTTATGTCTGGATTATTTTTTTTAAAAAAAATAGAGCAATATAAACATATTAATGATAAGATTGATTTGTTTAACTTGAAATCGTTCTGTTATGTTAACTAATAAGATCCGTTTGAAAATATTTGTTACTGATATAATTTTACTTAAAAAAATCGATCTGTTTAAAAATTTTAACAGTATAAAATTTTTAATATTAACAAAATTTGATTTGGGTTATTAGGTTGTTTTGTAATATTTTAAAAAAATTATTGATAAGATCGATCTGATTTGGGTTGTTAGGTCCGAAATACTTTTTTTTTAATTTTAATTTAAAGAAATACAATATAATATGTTATGTCCGGATTTATTTTTTTTTTAAAAAATAGAACAATATAAACATATTAATGATAAGATCGATTTGTTTAAATTTAAATTGTTTTGTTATGTTAACTAATAAAATCCGTTAGAAAATATGTGTTACTGATATAGTTTTACTTAAGAAAATCGACCTATTTAAAAAATATAAGAGTATAAAACTTTTAATATTAAAATTTTAAAAAAATTGTATAAGAAATTTTTTTTTTGTATATATCAACAAATTTGGTATGTATAAAAAATATATAACTATTTCATATATAATAAATAACGATACTTTAAAAAAAATATATATGTAAAATAATATTTGTTAAAAATAAAAAAGGATCCGTATAAACAAAAATAATTTAAAAAATTGATTTTGGCTGTTAGTTTGTTTAAATAAAATCTGTATAAAAAAATATGTATAAACAAAAAAAAGATATGTCTTGATTGATCGAGCAGTTAAAAAAAAGATCGATAACCAATCTACTTAAAGAAAAAATCGATATTTTACGTTGATCGATAGTCATTCCGCAAAAAAAATAGAACAATTAAAAATAGTGAAAAGAGAAAACTAATGGATCTAAGAAAAACTAATGGATCGAAATAATAGTCAATTAAAGAAAACGATGAACACACTGAAATGAAATTGGTGAAGATATTCTTATTCTAAAGGAAGAGTAATTAAGTAGCTTAATGAATAACATATTGTACCTGTGAATTAGAGGAGACAATGCGGGCGTATGTATAGTAGACGAACACACTAAAATGAGAACATTAATGAAGTAGTTAGTCTAATGGAAAATAAAATTGGAGAATCAAGTTACACGTGAATATAATCTAATTTATTTATTATTATACATACTAAAAGAGAGTACGAATTTTGTTGATGTGGCGCGATGTGGAAGCATTATTGAAATGGAGCTCCCACATTTTTTTGGCCAATAAATCTGTATTTTGTAAACTAAATTTTTAAGCTAGAGAATCTTTATTTATTAAACTAACAATCTGTTATTGAAAAATTTTACTTAACTTTTTTTTTTGTTCCAACCAATCTATTTTGTGGGACAATAAATCTTTATTTTTAAATTATTTTTTAAGCCAGAGAATCTTTTGTTATGAGTCTAATGTAAGAGCCTTAGTCTTTAGGAGCTAAGTTGTGCTGAGTTTGGGTTGAGCCGCCTCTGCGCCTCAGGAGGGCCGCCCCTGCGCCTTGCTTGGTCCGCCCCTGCGGGTTTGTGCGGCTGCAACCACTCTTGTTGACCTCTTGACCCGTGCTTTACTCTTTCCTTCCTTTATAAGTTTCTTCTCTCTCCTTCCTGATGAGGGTTACCTCATTTGCAACTCCATCTCATTCTTCACGTTCTTCGTCTCCTCTTCCTCGTTTGGATCTCTTCTTGATCTTTGTTTGAGCTTGTGTCAGTTTGAGAGCTTATGAGCTTGGGTTGTTGTGGTTGATGCTTGTTGATGTTGTTGTGCTTGTGATTGAGCCAACCTTGAGGTGTTGGTGAGGTTCTTTCCTCTGCATAGGTTCTTCTTGGTGAGTTCATTTCCCATCTCTTCCTATCTTTCTTCTTTCTTTCTTCTTTCCTTCTTTCCTCCCTTTCTAGCTTAAGTTCCACAAGTTGGATCTTGTGGCAGCCTTGATTGGCTTCATTTGATGTATATATGTATGTATATGTATGTGTATGGGTGCTGGATGAAGAAGGAGTGGAGAGATCGAGTGAATAAGCAAGGAGAAGCTGAAGGTGTGCCCTCTGCACACCAACCGCCCCTGCGTCACCTTGGACCGTCCCAGCGCCGGCTAACAGCCGCCCCTGCGCCACCTCCTAGCCGCCCTTGCGGCCACCTGCACCAGCCTTACCTTGCTTTTGGTTCTGCAAGTGTGTCTTGCTTCTAGGCTTGCCTATGGATGGCATTGCCTCTTCCTTTCCTATTATGAGAGTATAGTACCATGTTAGGTGTAGAAGTGAGTGTGTTGGTGATGGTATGATCATGTTATGCCTTATACGGCTTTCGAAGATTATAGGTTGCGAGGTTTAGGTTGAGGATGATCCTATGGATCTCTTGGGTCTAGGTGTGACCCCTTTGATGATAGGAGATTTACATATCTCTATGTCTTGTTATTGGGAAGTGTACCTTTCAAGATTGGAGGTTGATCGTGGTTGAGTATTATACAAGGTTGAGGTAAGTCCGTAGGACTTACTTAGCTACCATTCTGATATTGGGTGTTTGCATGAGTGGTGTGTGTGTTATATGTTTGTTATGATAGCATGTGATGTCGATTATTACCAACCTATGTTTTATTTATCGCCCCGTATGCATGGTTGTGATAATCTTTCCATTTCATACCGCCGAGGAGTCTGGGTGGTTCTCAGACGTCATGCCACCTGGTATACAAGAAGGGTGCAATCCACTCCCATAGGGTACACGGGTTGTGTGACCGACTCTACTTCCAGATGGCTAGTAGGCCTAGAGGTGAGGATAATAAGTTCCTCGCGTCACATAGTTTCATCTATCTATATATACACGATTTGAGTGAATGAGTATTATATAAAGATAATAAATGGGTAAATTTGTGATAACATCCTGATGTGTTTATCTTTCATTATTGTGCTTGTGCTTATGCATTACCTTATATATGTATGGTTAGCTAATGGTTTTATACCATTTTGTAGATGCCTTACAAGATAGACGTGTTGTTGAGTGATCTAGCAGGGTGGCAGGCCGAGGACCACTCGTACATAGGATGGTTATGGCTTTTGGGGTTGTTTATGTTTCCCTCCTGCGTGAGGATGATGTTTGTTTACCTGTGTGAGGATGTTGTTTTATACTTGCCTATGATCTTGTTTACCCTTTTGGTTGTACAGTTTATACAGCTTTATATATTTGTTTTAGAGTGATGTTAATCGTGACCGCCTTCGAGGGCAGCGGAGGCGCCTTCCGAGTGCGCATGGGCGCTCGCTCACTCGCAAGGCGCATGCGCGCAGGTGGGCGCGCATGCGTAGCCCGCCTGCGCGAGGCCCACTGCGCATGCGCAGCCCACCAGCGCGCCAACCCTATATAAGGGCAAGACGCGCGGAGGCGGGCTGCACCCTCCCTTGCCCTTGTTTTTTCCTAGCCGCCGCGCCCTTCCTTTGCCGTCGTTGTTTCTTCTCTTCTTCGATCCATTTTTTCTCTTCTTCGATAAGTCCAACAATGGTGAGAGATTCAGATGTCGGGAGTTCTAGGAGTAGACCACTTGTGGATCGATTTGAGGTTAGTTAATATTGTTTTTCTTATCGTTTATTTATTTTTTGCATTAGACTTGAAACTAGTTAGTTTAGTTAGGTTTGGTTAGTTAGGAATAATTGAAATTGGATTATTTTCAATAGTTACTAGTATTGTTATCGATCTTATGATTGTTATAATAGCGCAATGTAATATATATGTATATATATAATATTTTAATATTATAATAGAAAAAATAAAGATGTGAATTTATATTTTAGTTAGAGGTTAGTTAGGAATAATTGAAATCGGATTATTTCGAGAGTTACTAGGTATGTTATCGATTTAAAGATTATAATAATAGCACAATTTAATATATATATATATATATATATATATATATATATATATATATATATATATATATATATATTTTATAATATTATATTAGAAAAAATAAAAATTTGAGTTTAAAAAATATTCAGCTTGTGATGAGGAACATTAAAGAGAAGAGGAAGAGGGCGACGAGATTAGTCACAACATCCGCCCGTCGAGAGGCTATAACTCGACGAGCTAGACTTGCCTCAGCATCCGTTCAGGCACCTGTAGATGCACCTGTAGAGGCATCAGTTCACGCACCTGTGGATGCACCTGTAGAGGCATCAGTTCATGCACTTGTAGATGCATCAGTTCATGCACCCACAGAGACTTTTGGCGAGGAGGATGTCGTACCTGTTACACTTACTACTAATTACGACACGTAGGAGTCAGGGCACGGTATGTCTCATTTGGATGATATATTGGAGGATGAGCATGAGGAGATACCAGTTGAGGTAGAGCAGCAATAGCAAGACATACCACAGTAGAGGGAGAAGGACAACTTACCTGAGCATGTACCTGTTGAGGAGCAGGTAGAGGAGGACGGACCTCCTTTATTGACAGGCTATGCTGACCACAAAGCTAGCGCTATATGGGCCGGTATGGATTCCTCCGTGATTAGAGTTGTTAGGAGACTCGACACATTTAGTAGATTACGTGAGTGGCGACGAGATCTAGATGACCCATTTTCATGGTTTGGCTTGGCTAGACGCAGCGGAGTCACTAATTTGGAGGACGTACAATTTGGCAGCATCGATCATTGTTTGATTACGGCGTTTGTCGTGAGGTGGCACCTAGAGACAAACACATTTCACATGCCATGGGGGGAGATGGGTATAGCGTTGCACGATGTTCAGGTTATTATGGGACTACCTGTTGATGGAGATGCATTACTGACTTCCGTAAATGATAGTGTCCGACATGATTGGTTGGTTCATCGTCTTGGGTTATCACCAGCAGAGGCTAGACATCATACTAGACAACTATTCTGCGAGACTGTTAGGAGTAGAGCCGCTCAGATGTTGGACCTTCCAAAGCCTCTACATGACGCTATTGCATTTGCTTATCTGTTATTGTTCATATCATCGATTTTGGTAGTCGACAAGTCTACCAACGGGATGCGAGGATGGCTTATTGATCTAGTATGAGATCATGTGAGGACAGAGGCGTATGCTTGGGGCACCGGGACCCTTGCTTTTCTTTGTAGATGTTTAGGGGACATCACCAAGAAGAAGGTGACGATGATGGCAGGATGTACTACACTTTTACAGGTGTGGTTTTATAAATATTTTTCTTTACAAAACGTAACTTTATTGTTAAGATTAAAATCAATAAAAAATTTTGTACAGCTTTGGATTTACGCATATTTCCCATCATTGGGATGTGCATCTGTGGAGGATCCGGATTTGCTAGGTCATGCACGGTGGTCTTCGAGACTTTCTGTCCCGAAGACTCCGTCTATTAGCGCAGAGAGGCTACACGCATTACGAGCTCAATTGGACCAGATGAGGGCGGAGGATGTGTGTTTTACCCCGTATGATGATCGTGTGCTTGATTTTGGGGTAGAGTTTGGTGTTTCTCGGTATCGAGGTATCATACGGATATTCGACATAGAGGAGGCGCACATGCCGAACCGGTTCTTGCGACAGTTTGGGTACGTACAGACCGTTCCTCTACCCCGGATCCCACCCGTTCATGAGGTACGTCCGGCAAACGGACGTGGATTTAGGCTTTCATATCCTCTCACATATGATCGTTGGGCAGCCCGCCATCTGGAGGAGACCCGATTTTCACTAGTTGGATTGATACCAGCTACCTCTCCATGGCTCGTCGATGATGCGTACATGTCTTGGTATACGGTCCATTGCCATCCGTACATCTTGCTGACGTTCATTGCACTCCAGTTACCTATAAACCGTCCCCCACCTGTTCCGGTTTCATTGGCTAGAGTACGTTTGTTTGTAACCCTTAATTTACACTTTATTTTATTTACAATTATTTTAACATTCTATTTTTTGTATTGCAGCGTCTTCACATTCTTGTAGGTCGTCTACGAGAGATGCAACCTCGCGGTCTTCCGTATTCTGCTGAGGAGGTAGATTCCATGATAGAGGAGGCAGTTAGACGTAGGCCTCCTGTGGCTCCATCTCAGGTCCGGGCTTCACAGCATGCTCAAGGACATTTGTAGTTGTAGTTTTATGTTTTTATGTTTATTTTGGATGGATATTACACATGGGTTGTGTTTATTTTGCTTTTATTACACTTGAGTGTATGTTTTTTTTATTTTTATTACACTTGAGAGTATGTTTATTTTGTTTTTATTACACCTAAGTTTCAATCAACTATATAAAACGACTAAAACATGATGACAACCAATATATCAAAACGGCTAAAACATGATGTCAACAACATATGATAACGTCTAAAACATGATTACAAGCCAATTTCTGAAAACGGCTAGAGATATCCTACAGTAGTGTCTTCAACTCCCGATGTCCGACGAAGCTCCTCACGATGTGCTATCCTTGCAATAAACGGCGCATCCCATCCATCAACACTTGGGTCGTGGTATTGTTTCCAATATTCACTCAACAACGGTAAAGGGGCATCATCTTTTAACCATACCTACAAATATGAAATTACAGAAAATGGTTAGGGAATATTGAGTTTAAATACAATAAATTGAATGAAAGTAAAACGTCGACCTACCGGCACAAAGTGTGTGTTGTTATATATAAACGTTATTGAAAAAATGACCGTAGGGGCCTCTTGGTTAGGAGTGGTGGTAGTCATAGGTAGGAATATCGCTGGAATGTTCCCTAGAACAACCAATGCAATCTTATAGTAGGTGGCTGTTGCACATGTGATAATCAGTATTTCCATCCAATTTTGTTCTGGACACGGAGACTTACTCGTCCAATAAACGTTTTGAATGACTTGGTCCAACTGATTGAGGATGATACACTGCAAAGATTAACAAGTAAGATTACGTTAAATCATGGATTATAATTAAAACTTAAATATAACCGGAATAATAATTACCTTCGAATACAATGTTCTTCTCGAATTTAACTCTACAACCATATCCCACTGTATTATCAAGTAATCTTCATCCGAGAATCCCAAAACTATGGAAATAATAATTATTACCTTCGAATCCAATTTTATCGTTCATGTGCCGAAATGATGATGTAGGTCAGTCCATGCTCGAACGATTGCCTCTTGTACGGGTCAAGCCAAGTCATCTCGAGATAGGTCATTAACCTCGGAGATGATTGCCAATAGTCTCTCATTTCCAACAAACAGCGTTGGTAGCTTCCATTGGATCTCGACTCGAACAAGGCATTACAATGGGATATGAAGACGGCTTCCGCTTCCTTATTGCGCAAAACAAGGGCCGCTCTGTTAACAATGTTGCACTTTATGTGAAACGTGCACAATATATGCTTCACATCGAGAAATACTACACCCAGGGCGCTTATAAGACCAAGATCACAATCATTGGTGATCTTTATTCTCCTGTGCCATGAACACAAAAGCAATTGCGAATGTCTTCTTGGTGCTAGTGATGCCAACGATCTCCAACAATGGCATATTGTATCTAAAAGTAATAGAAAACAACGATTGAGTTACAATTTCTAAGAAAAAGATGATTGAATGTAGGAAATAAAGTAAAAATGTGCCTTGAATTGAAACTTACTTGTTTGTCTTATATGTCGAGTCCATCACAATAACATAGGGAAACATGATGAGCAAATGCCTCGAGTCGGGATGTGAGATAAGGAAATCAATCACCCCATTGGAATCTTGACTTCTCCGAGTGTTTACATAATATCCACGTTCCCTCAACGTGTGAAGTGCTTGTTGTAATGAACCTCTTCCTTCGGCTTATTCCATTCTAATCTTCAAACCGGTGTTGTAAACTTGACGGATAGAGGTGACATTGTCGGGATCCTCTAATTGCACGGATTTTAATATATGTCTCGGTTTTAAGCCAGAATTCAACTCACGCTCCACCTTTCGGCTTTTCTTGGGAGTCATACGTCCAACATATGCATGACCTCTTAACACCGAAGGAATTATATGGTTGGGGATTCCTCATACAACCCTCACAGTCCACTTTTCCTCTTCAATTTGGGTTCCTACAAGCTCAAACAAACACATACACTTCTTCGAGTTTTTTTTTCCGGCTAGAACTTGGAACATGATCGGGATCTACGTCTTTTTCTTTTCTAGGTCCTCCGTGTCTATCACAACCCAATTGTAGGATACGAAAACCCCTTCTATCGAACCATGATTTTTTAATGACCAACACCATATTCATTGCGTTTTCCACATACCGATCCCACCCCAATAAGTTCTCTCTATCTGCAAAATATCCATGAAGCTTAAATTTTGACGAATAATCGGTACCGAGAGCACGAGAATATTCCATAAGATCCTAAATAAAAAAACATAGAGTATTGTTTTAAAAATACACATCATTTTATTCTTAAATGTCTAAACTACAATTCCGATTCTCTATTCTATAATGTCTAAACTACATATCCGATTCTCTATTCTAAAATGTCTAAACTACAATTCCGATTCTCTATTCTTAAATGTCTAAAACTACAATTCCGATTCTCTATTCATAAATGTCTAAAACTACAATTCCGATTCTCTATTCTAACATTGCTAATTCTATAATTTCGATTCTCTATTCTAACATTGCTAATTCTACAATTCCGACTAAATAAAACGACATAAAGTAAAATATAAATGAGTTTGTACACTTACTTCAAGTTGTGCGAGAATTTCTTCTAGATCACTGTATTTTTCAACATCGAACGGCCTAATAGATCTTTCACCGTCGGATTCTACATCTACTTCTTCGAAAAACGACGATATTTTAACGGATTTCTTTGTTTACGTTGTTGAGGTTTGGATGTAAGTGAATAATACGATGACTTCACGTGTTATTACATAGGCTCGAAAATCTACAACGGCTATAATTTAACCGCTATAATCCAACGACAAATTTTTAAAACTTGTAACGGGCAGAAGGAGGTAGAGTCCGCCTCCGCCTCCTTCTGCGCGCGGGCGGACTCTGCCTCTATCAAGGCGCGAGTCTGCCTGATTAGTAGCCTTGTTGTTTTATATCTGTCAGTGCCATGTTGTAAGGTCCAGTGAACTTGTTGTTAGGCTAGGGTCAGGATCCATTGTGAGATCCTAGCCCAATGTGACACTCCGAATCCCGCGGATTTGGGGTGTTACAGAGTTGGTATCAGAGCCTTAGGTTGACAACAATGGAACTTGCTACCTGCAATGAGGTGTTGGTGGAGCATCTAGCTTTGGACGGAGTGAGAGACGTCAGAGTTACCCCTCATCTGCATTGACCGCAGATAAGGGACGATAGTGTTACAATTGTGGTGATCGTGGACATTTGAGGCCTGAGTGTACCAGACCAGTTGTGACTTGTTTCACGTGTGGTAGACTAGGTCATAGAGTTGCCTTATGTAGGAAGGGTGGAGTTGCATCACATCAGGGTTCTTCTCCTGCTAGTGTGACGGGAGGTGGTCAAAGGACACCTCAGCAACATACACGGGGACCATAGAGAGTCCCATATCGTCCTTCTACTCAGGGATCTGCTCTCGGGCCGAGTAGAGGTAGAGGTCGTGATGGGAGTACCACTAACACTAGAGGAGCTCAGGGGTAGAGTCTTTGAGCTGGGGAGTGTAGAGGAGCTGCCTGCACCGGCTGCTATAGGTACCATTCTGCTTCATGGTTTACCTGTTCAAGTTTTATTTGATACAGGTGTTACGCATTCCTCTATTTCTGATGTATGTGTTGAGCATCTGAGTTTAGCTACTATAGAGGGGATACCCTTTACTATAGGGTTACTTGATGGTAATAGGGTCAGAGGTACCCGTGAGATACGTAGTTGTCCCCTTCGCTTAGGGAATCGTGTGATACTTGTTGACTTCTTAGTCATGCCATTGATGCATGAAGAGGTCATATTAGGTATGGAATGGATACATACACACATCTTTGCAGGGATCCTTGGACATTCTCACTTTTTATTTTGAATTTTTTAGGCAAGCCATAGAGTGGAGAAGAGGAGGAAGAAGACTCCATTGAAGAGGAGAAGAAGAAGAAGAACACACATTTTCATAGACTTAGAGTGAGTTTTTGAGAGACGTGTAGTGAGGAAAGTTGTAGAGATTGTTGAGCTCGATTTGAAGCTACCTTTGGATGGTTGTAATCTTATTCTAAACTTATTAGTCAGCCTGTTCTTGGTTTATATTGCTTCTCTTACCTTCATCTAGCTATGGCATGCATGTTTGTTGTTTTAATGATGAATGAACTTGAGATGTTTGTTGTTGGCTAAGTAGCATGTGATTCTAGGGAGATGGATGAAAGACTATGGCTAGGATAATGATAGATTGGACTTAGATGTATCTTAGGATAGTTGTATGCTCGAAATCCCTAGCTCAGTTTGCAATCTCAGCCTGTTCTTCAACCATTTCGGCCGAGATGTTCTTGATCCACCCGAGTTGTGTGAGCTGTTCTTCCTATAGTGTTATATCTTCATGTTAGGGAGTTTGAGAGTTGATATCCTAGTGTTTATTGATCCTAATCTAGAATTAGGGTGACCTATGTTAGTGATAGCATGAATTATAGTCTATATTTTGGGGTTTGTTTAGACGTTTTATCTTCAATAATCTGCATGTTTGTATGTATATTATGTGATTATATTACCATTTCATCTACCTTTGCGGGAATCGAGGTCTACACCTAGTTTTGTTGTAATCGTAGGTAAAATGGCACGTTTTACATCAAAAAGGAGCAAAAGGAGCTATGGAGTCATTGGAGCTACATTCAGGAACATAAGGAAACATCCAGGAAGCATAGCCATGGATTAAAGATTCACTTTGGACCAGATTTGAGAGATTTCACATTCAGTTGTGACTCTCCTCGGTTGACTACAGAGTCACCTCGACCAAGGTGATCCTGGGAAGTCGACTCGACCGAGGCGAACACCTGGGACGCGGCGAGAATATTTTATTCTTGGCTGAGATCTTTTATCTTTGGAAAGAGATCTTATATTTTTGGGCTTGGCTCCTGGAAGGATGAAGATATGCTAGATCATATATTTTACCTATTTTTATGGGAAGAGATCTTTCTAAGATATCTTATCTTTGGAGAGTAATTTTCCTATAAAAAGGGTCGGATTTCCCACAAATCCGACACGCCGCATACCACAGACATCCTGCATACATCCGTTATTACCCCACATACACCGCAGCGTGTTTAGAGCATTCCCCATTGTAGGGAGATTTGAAGAACCTTTTTGAAGGTTGAAGGAAGAAAGTCTATAGCTTTTATAGCTTTTGAAGGGCTTTTGTAAGATCATCTTAGATTCCCTTCTTGTTTGTTGTCTTGTTGGATTTCTATCCAAGGAACGCTTGTGTTTTATAATTGATTCAGTTATTGAAGCCTTTCTCTTGAGGTTTTCTTGTTCAATTATTCTCTTTCTTCCCATATATTTGATTATTACTTTCATGATGATGAGTGGCTAATCTCTTTGTGTGATTCTAGGGTGATTGGCTGAAGGTTGTGGGAAAAACAATGATAGAAT
This sequence comes from Fagopyrum homotropicum, assembly GCA_033239125.1. Taxonomy (NCBI): domain Eukaryota; kingdom Viridiplantae; phylum Streptophyta; class Magnoliopsida; order Caryophyllales; family Polygonaceae; genus Fagopyrum; species Fagopyrum homotropicum. The sequence goes on along the minus strand of BSWB01000002.1, from coordinate 93,548,558 downwards.
AATCTTAATCACAGTAGGATCCTGAAAGTTCGAGTCTTTACCTTAACCCTAAGCATCTCGCTCAGTCGATGAACATCTCGGCCGGGGTGGAATTTGGCTGACCGAGGTGACTTATCTGATCCGAGACTGAGAGTTAAGTGTTAGAGTTTGCCAAATCCTATTCTTATTACACCTTTCCTGGTTCAATGCAAGCCTAGGATGAGACTTACCCGGTAATTCCTTAGTTTGTTTACCCAAGATCATAAGTGTAGGTAATAAAGGTTTATCCTTTATTGGGGTTTGAGTGTGCTTTCATCCCATCTTTGTGAGTTAGCCTGAGACTTACCCGGTAAAGGTTGATTCTATTCCCTTAGATGGTGTGTTAGTTTGAGGTTATAATTCTTTATCTTAATTCCTTGAGACTTACCCGGTAATAGGAGTTACGGTTTTGGGATTAGTGAATAGTGAGACTTACCCGGTGATCTATTCCACTTTAGAAACACCTTCCCTATGCAAAAACCTCAGCTTTGTCCGCTTATCTTTAGATCTTGAGTTGGAACCACAACTAGATGCTTTAATCTCTAGAATTGCATATTTCCTTTATTGACTTTTTATCATCTTTGATTGTTTTAATTGCTTGTGGTTAGTAATTGCTAAAGCTTACCGTTATCGACTTTGTTTCACTAAGTCCCTGTGATCGACCCCTGGAATTCCTTACTTTTTACTACGATTGACCCGTACACTACGGGTTCGCATCCTTGTTTTAAGCTTACGTCTAGGGTTATAAATTTAAAGCTTGCACACACCGTTTGGAGCGAACAGTTAGTAAACTAGGTGAGGGATGAGATTTACCCGGCAATTCCCGCTCTTAGGTATAGAAGATGACAAACATCAGGTAGTAGTGAGTCTCAACAACCTTTATTGGATTGAGTGTGCTAGGATTGTTGTTTTGGACTTGCCTTCCCGAGACTTACCCGGTAGGAGAGGCTTTGCCCCTAGGTAGTAATCCGGTTTGTGTAGAGTTCCTAACCTTAGGTTCCTAGAGACTTACCCGATAATAGGGCTTTAGGTGCGGGATTAGTGGACCATGAGAACTACCCGGTGATTGATCCCATTAGAGAAATATTCTTTCCCGACATACCGCAGCTTGTTCCTAAGTTGATTAAAAGCTTGAGTCCATGCCATAACCGGACATCCGAATCTCTAGAATCCGTTTTCTATACATTGATCTTATATCTTGTGGTTGATTTGTTGATTGGTTGACATTGTTGCTTCATTGTGATCTTTTCTTGATCACCGCAAATACCCATAAAAAACATATGAGTTTCATTTCTTTGTTTCCATCTCTTTTCTTATCTTAGACTTGAACTATTCTTGATCATTGCATAACTCAATTTCGCCTCGGTCTTTGTGTTCAACCTCGGAATGCATCCCTTTCTACTCTACGACCCATACACTGTGGGTTTCACTAGGTAGTTTAGGAGATATTATCGAGTTTATAAATATAAGGCTTTTAAGTGGTACAAATCTAGCATAACAAGTTTTTGACGCCGTTGCCGGAGACTGGGTTAAGATTGAATCATTGTGTGTGATTGTTTATAGTTTAGGTCTTTCTTGTGCTTGTGATCTTGTTTGGTTTGTGTCTTTGATTTTTCAGGAAATCTCCCACTCCTTAGGTGCATGTGAAGATTTTGTGACAAGGATTTAGCTCCATTCAATCCCGAACTAGAGAAAACCCTTAGAACAAGATCCAAAGGTGCTAAGAAGAAGAAAGAGATGGCCGAAGTAAACCTTAGGGCTGAGTTGGTTGAAGCTTTAGAGCAATTGAGACTTAGGGATGAAACTTTGGAAAATGAGAGGAGACTTGCAAACAAGAGGCAAGAAGCTATTAGGAGGGAGATTGATGAAATTAGGCAACTTTGGAGCAATTGGAGCTTAATCTTCGTCAACCACCACCTCCACCACCGCCTCAACCAGCGGCACATGTTTGGTTTGAGCCAATTATTATTGAGGAGCCACAAATACTTGGCCAACGCATGGATCCGGCTCAAAGGGTACACCGTCCGAGTGTCAATTTAGGAGATCCCGCACCTCACGACTACGAGCTCCGCCCTCAAGTGCTAGAAATGATTAGACACAACCAATTTGGAGGGATGGAAGGAGAGTCACCTCATCAACACTTGATGAATTACGAGATTTTGATGGAGACTCTAAGACCACCTAGATTAGAGAACAGCAACCATAAGCTTAGGGCTTTTTCTTTCTCACTTAAGGATAAAGCCTTGGCTTGATACCAATCCATACCACAAGGACGAGTGGCCATTTGGGAGGAGATGACAATCGAGTTCTTGACAAAATTCTTCCCGCCTTCCAAGACAACTGAACTAAGAGGGAAGATAAATGCCTTCACCATGAAGGATAGAGAGATCCTATTCATATATTGGGAGAGATTCAAGGATCTCCTCTTAGATTGTCCACACCATGGAATCCCGAAGATAGAGCTTTTGGAGATTTACTTCAAGGGGCTTGATGAGGATAGCCAATTCAAGCTCCAATCACTTTCCAGTGGTACATTTATGGAGAAGAATGTGGATGAGGCTTGGGAGTTTGTGGAGAAACAATCATTGGTGATAGAGAAATACTCCCATAGAAAGAGTGATGGTAGAAGACCGGGAGCTTATGAAGTGAGTGAAGTGACCATGAGCAACTTCAAGCTTGATGCCATCAACAATGAGTTAAAGTCCTTGAGAGAGTTGTGTGCTACAACTTTGAAGAATCAAGCAACTCATCAAGTACAAGTGCAAGCTCAAGCAAATTTGGCTTCTAAGGAGGAAGATTTGAATTATATGGGGAGAAGTAACTTCAATGGAGGCTATCAAGGCCCTTGGAACTTCAACAACAACCGAAATTTCAACAACTACCGCCCCAACCACAACCATCCCGGGTTCTCATACTCTAACCCAGATGATGCCTTAAACCCTCCCACTTCAACAAGCCAAGCACCACCACCAAGGGCTTCACAAGAGCCACCACCCGGTTTTGCTCAACCTCCAAAGGATAGGACCGAAATAATGTTTAAACAACTCCTTGGAAGGTTGAATGATCTTGAGAGTACCGTCACATCAATAACCAAGGCTCAAAAGGTGCTACAAGCACTAGTTTTCCAAAAGGCGGGAGAGACACAAAGAGATCCGGGGAAGCTTCTCGGTAGAACCAAAGAAAACCCAAGAGGGCAAGTGTTGGCAATTACCACTAGGAGTGGATTAAGCACAAATGATCCCTTGCCCAATGTAAGATCCTAGATTTCACCTTCACCGCCCCCGCTGTGTAGGAGGCCACCCCAACGGCCTTGGTGTCTGTCACCGCCCCCACGGTGACAAGGGGCCGCCCCGCGGCCGGTCGCCCCTGTGGCTGAGGCAATCCGCCCCTGCGGATACGCTGCAGATCATGCCCGATCTATTTTCGTCCGTTTTATCTTCCTTCCATAGATTGAATATCCGATCTTCTATCTTATGGGCCGGCTTCCTTATATTCTTCTTTACCCTAAACGTCCTTTCCATCTATCTTTCCCGCCGCTTCTATATATTCCCGTATTTTCTTCTTTTTCCTGTTTCTTGCTTACGTCTTCTCCAACCCTAGAGCGCCGCAGCCTTGCTTCATGTGATCTTGCTGAACGTGTAAGTTCTTCCTCCATTGTTCTTCATCACGTTCATTTGCTGCTGCACCTTGCTTCTCTTCTGTTCCGTTTCTCCCTTCGTTTTCTCTTTTCTTCTTCTCCAAGAATCAAGTTTGATCCTTGATTCTTGTGGAGCATTCCGTTGATGATCCTTTGATATTCACAGGCTCCCTTGGTTGAGTTATGAAGTGTGTAAGTGTTGGAAGAGCAAGCTTTGGCCTTTGTCGTGGTTCTGCTGTCGTAGAGAAGTCGATAGATGCTTTTGTCGAGGATCCACCCCCGCGCCTGCACAGAGCCACCCCTGCGCCTTTGTCATATGCCGTCCTTGCGCCTTTGCCTAGACGCCCCCCCCCCCCCGCGGCTTCTCCGCAGTCTTCCCGTCTTTGGTGAGCTGTTTTCCTTCCTTGTTTTCCTCGTTCCTTTCCTAAGCTCTTCTGGATGTTATTGTCCCTTGTTGATCTGTAAGACTAGGGTTTGTGACTCTAGCTTGTGTAGATCTCTTAGAGATGATGGAGATTAGAAGTTATAGACTTCTAGCATTCGTTTCGGTTCCTGATTCGTGATTGTTGAGCAGGCTTCCCTTTGCTCCTTTCTTGAGGCTTTTCTGAGTGTTTGCTGAGTGTTGAGATTACCTTCGAGTGAGGTAAGTCCCTTGGACTTACTTAGCTTCATTCCGCATATTGGTTTGATTGTATTGACATGTTTGTGTTGTTTATTATTGTTATAATTGATAACCGGAATAGGATTGACCTTGTTATACCTTAATTGGCCCAAGTGTATTTTAACCGGGCTGTTACCGCTTGTCCAATTCAGAATGGGAAAACTGGGAGGTGCTCTCGCGACCAGTACAACAGGTGACCGAAGGATGCATACGTTCTATTCCTGTTGGTGAAAGGTAACAGAGGTGAGGTCGTAGTGATTCTCGTGTAACATCCATAAGTTGAATTAGTAATTGGATAACATAATGAAAGACTATAACCGGCTGAGTGTGAGCATGCTATGTGTTTACTTTACCTTATGTGTGTTTGTGCCTTTACCGTCTTTCTGATATCTAGAATGTTAGCTAAGGGTTTATACCAATGTTATAGATATTCCACAGGTTCAGGATGTTGTTGAGTGATCCGGATGGTGTGGACAGTCGGGGTTCCCGTACATTATAGGACGGGATCGGGTTTATGTGTATGTTGTTGCTTTTTCTTTTGTTTTGAACTTGGCTGCGAGTCTTTTAAGTTTTCCTTTGTTTAAACCTTTGGTTTTGTATTGAGTTTTGGTTTTCATTTGTCTGTGCGTTGTTGTAAGATCCACTGTGTTGTTGCTACTTTGATGGTCGGGACCCATTGTGAGGTCCTAGCCCGTAACGCTTTGAATTCCTAGAAATTGGGGTGTTATAATATGGTATGAGAGCTCTAGGTTGGCAACAATGGCACTCGAAATCTTCTAAAGGTCGGATAGATAAATAAATAGAACCCGCAAGGGGTCTACGTTTTCAAAAGGGGATTTTTTTTAAACTTGTCGGTCTGGTCCACCTGCTGTCCGTGGATGAGGACGTGCAGGAAGACCTCCACTAGCTAGAGGTTGGGGCCATGCCCCAATTGTTGATTCGCCTATCGCTGAGGCGTTCGTGAAAGAAGTTGCCGAGAGCGTTGTTCCTAAGGCTAGAAACGGGGCCCCCGCTAGCTCCGGAGCATAGAGAGCACCATCGACTGAGTTTGGACGGGTATCCATCAGAGTCTCTACATACCGTGACTATTTGTAGAGAGTTGAGGAGGCTATCAGGATTGGAGGACCCACACCAGCACCGCTTGTTCCTACGAGATCAACTGAGGTTTCGTAGAGAGTTACACAAATTGTTCCCCGCCTACTAGAGTTGTTGAGGTTGTTAGAGCGCCGACTGAGGCGAGCGAGCCGAAGCCCGACAGTTGGTTGAAGGCTTTTGACCACTTGAAGGTTCCCTATTTCATAGGGAAGAATGGATCGGATGTGGAGTAGTGGCTAGGGCAGTTGGATTCTGCTATGGAGGCTATTAGTTGCCTAGCGGGACGTAGGGTCAACATAGCTCAAATGTTATTGAAGGATCAAGCTCAATCCTAGTGGAGGACCATACACAGTAAGGTTACCAGCTATGAGCAGATGAAGATGGTGATCAGGGATCGTTACTGCCCTGGAGCTATGAGGAGGGATCGTCTTCAAAACTTCCTCGAGGCTGGATTCGAGGATTTGCCTATTGTTGAGATCATCAACAAGTTTTAGAAGGAGCTATCTTTGTTGGCTCCGTCTGCACCACCTGAGGATCAACATGTTTATTTGTTCTCTCGAAGATTGAGAGAGTTGATGTTCGCTCCAAACGATGTGTGCAAGCTTTAAATTTATAACCCTAGACGAAAGCTTAAAACAAGGATGCGAACCCGCAGTGTACGGGTCAATCGTAGTAAAAAGCAAGGAATTCCAGGGGTCGATCACAGGGACTTAGTGAAACAAAGTCCAATCATGGTATACTTATGTAAATACTAACCACAAGAGCAATTAAAACAATCAAAGATGAATAAGAAGTCAATAAAGGAAATATGCGATTCTAGGGATTAAAGCATCTAGTTGTGGTTCCAACTCAAGATCTAAAGATAAGCGGACAAAGCTGAGATTTTTGCATGGGGAAGGTATTACTATGGTGGAATAGATCACCGGGTAAGTCTCACTACTCACTAATCCTAAACCGTAACTCCTATTACCGGGTAAGTCTCAAGGAATCAAGATAAAGAACTATATCCTCAAACTAACACACCATCTAAGGGAATAGAATCAACCTTTACCGGGTAAGTCTCAGGCTAACTCACAAAGATGGGATGGAAGCACACTCTAACCCCAATAAAGGATAAACCTTTATTACCTACACTTATGATCGTTGGTACACAAACAAAGGAATTACCGGGTAAGTCTCATCCTAGGCTTGCATTGAACCAGGAAAGGTGTAATAAGAATAGGATTTGGCAAACTCTAACACTTAACTCTCAGTTTCGGATTAGATAAGTCACCTCGGTCAACATAATTCCACCCCGGCTGAGATGTTCATCGACTGAGCGAGATGCTTAGGGTTAAGGTAAAGACTCGAACTTTCAGGGTCCTACTGGAATCTAAGATTATTCTATCATTGTTTTTCCCACAACCTTCAGCCAATCACCCTAGAATCACACAAGGAAATTAGCCACTCATCATCATGACAGTATTAATCAAATATATGGGAAGAAGGTGAATATTTGAACAAGAAGAATTTAATGAAAAGACTTCAATAACTGAATCAAATATCACAACAAAGCGTTCCTTGGATATAAATCCAACAAAGGAAGACAACAAGGAAGGGAATCTAAGATGATCTTACAAAACCCTTCAAAAGCTATAAAAGCTACAATCTTCCTTCTTCAACCTTCAAAAAGGTTCTTCAAATCTCCCAACTGGAGTATGGCTGCTGCGTGCTATCGGTGTATAAACCATGATCGGTGGTATAGCATGATCTTCGATTTGTGAAAATCCAACCCTTTTTATAGGAAAATAATCCTCCAAAGATAAGATATCTTAGAAAAGATCTCTTTCCATAAAAATAGGTAAAATATATCATCTAGTATATCTTCTTCCTTCCAAGAGCCAAGCCCAAAAATATAGGATCACTTTCCAAAGATAAAAGATCTCAGCCAAGAATAAAATATCCTCGCCGCGTCCTAGGTATTCGCCTCGGTCGAGTCGACTTCCCTGGATCACCTCGGTCGAGATGAATCTGTGGTCAACCGAGGTGAGTCATAACTGAATGTGAAATCTCTCAAAACTGGTCCAAAGTGAATCTCAAATCCATGGCTATGCTTCCTGGATGGTTCCTTATGTTCATCAATGTAGCTCCAATGACTCCATAGCTCCTTTTGCTCCTTCTTGATGCAAAACGTGCCATTTTACCTACGATTACAACAAAACTAGGTGTAGACCTCGATTCCCGCAAAGGTAGATGAAATGGTAATATAATCACATAATATACATACAAACATGCAGATTATGAAAGATAAAACGTCTAAACAAACCCCAAAATATAGACTATAATTCATGCTATCAAAATACCCCATACTTAGCCCTTGCTTGTCCCCAAGCAAGTTCCGCATATAAAAAAACAAGATAGAATGGATTATAAGTCAATAAAATCAATGGAAAGTCTTCCAAAAACATTTTTATGGTGTGCTACAATCATAGATCACTCTAAGAGAATACCTCATGGAATTTAAAATCAAAACATGATCAAAACATTTTATAAGTATAGAAAAGTTGTTCATCTTTGCATAAAATCATAGAATGCATAATAAATCATAATTATCAAAATTAATCATGTATAATCCAGTTTAAACCACTAAGTCAATCAACAAGCTCAAGGTCTCAAGGGCTTCCCAAAAGAAAGGTCAAGAAACGTGTAGGGTAGGGATGTATGTAAGGTAATGTGGTGCTAGAATCCGAGAAAAGGATGAACTTCACTTCACTTTGACTTGCAACATCTTCCACCAATAAGCTTTGCTTATTTCACACTTTTTCTTTTACTTTACTTTTTGGGATGCATGGACAGAGGTGCACAATAACCGAAGCCTAGGAAATCCACAATCATCAATTTCTTGAGATGCATCAAACCCTTGATGCACATACCATGACCCGTTAGGAATATCGCTCAATCCGACTTTGGCAAGACACAAACACCCGGCTATGTAAATGGTGCCGAGTTACTCATCTTCATGATTGACTTCCCCAAACCTAAGATTACTTTCTAACACTTTCACTTCCAGCCAACTTCTCAACTTTACTTCACTTGCTTTCACCACTTCGCTTGCTTCCAAATTCCCGGATAGGTAAAGGTAGGCAAAATGTATATGAGGGGCTAAGCATGATCAAGAAGAAGAAGAGAGAAGAATGAATTGCCTTGGTCTTTCCAGGAAGAAGGTGAGAGAACTCATAACGTGGTGTCAACCTTCAAATTCAACATAATTTAGATAAAAACAAAGTATTAAACATGCCAATAATTTCAAACAAAGCATTTAGCAACTTAAACATATTATAAAACCTTTCAAACACATAAAGAATTTAAAACCAGTCAGTAAACAGGATCTTCACCGAGATCATATCCAGATAAATAGCACAAAAATCGTTTCGAAAACTCTCAGTTAACCCACCTCGGTCGAGGTGTTCTTAGGTCAACCGAGGTGAAACGCCTCGTTCGACCAGAACTGCCCCGGTCGAGGTCCAAAAATTTTTTTTTAAAAACCCAGTTTTTTTTCAGTTTCGACGTTTTTCTCAATCAAATAACCTGTATGTATGCATGCAATCTCAGATAAACATATAGAAGCAAAAGTGAAGCATAAAATATCAATATCCGATCAAGTGAAGTCATACATCAAATGTCAAATAATACATCACATAAACACCCCATACTTGGGACACACCGTCCCAGTGGGTCAAAATAAGTCTAAAGGATAAAAATACTCACCGGATAATAAGCTGAACTGCATAAAAATAAGAAAAGAAAATCCTGCAGCTCTTAGTAGTCACGATCCGGTGGTGGTGGTGGTGGCACATACGGATACTGGGACGGGTCAAACGGATAACCCATGATGTGCTCAAACTAGATCTGGGCCATCATGTGCTGGTAATGCTGCCGCTCCTGCATCTCGCGGATATCCAGTGACAAAGCAGCATATGAATCAATAACCTGATCCGTCAGGTCGTCGATCCGACGATGAGCCTCTGGATCTCTATGATGGTGTGTCCTACGCCTAGCAGGTCTAGCAGGTGATGCAGCAGGTGCAGGCTCAGTGTCCTCATCATCCAGATCTATAACTGGTGCGCTCGGTCCTGCAGTATCCGTCCCTGTATCCATCGGGACTCCACCCTCTCTCTCATCAACTGTCTCCTCATCATCTGCCTCCTCCTCAGCTGGGGCAGCTGCTGCCTCTCTATAACCCTCCATCAGTGGAACCCAAGCGGTCTGCCAATAATGTGGGTCAAAAACAGTGAACTGGGCAGACCACCTGATCCCCTGTGGCGCAGTCAGCTCCCACGGCATAGCCACGTACGGAGTAGTCAGACCTCGGGGAACCAGAATCCGCTGAGTGATCATCTCCTGCAGCCCAAGCGGCTTGGCAGCCGCCACCATCGTTCAAGCACTGAGATCCATGTCCTGATAACCAGCTATATGGGTGACAAGCCCTCCGCAACAGATGTCTCCCTTCGCTTTGGCCTTGATCTTGTGCAAATCCTCTGCCAACATCAAGCCAAAGTCCGGGATACCTCCAGTAACCATGCAGTACAAACTGAAAAGCTCTCCCTGTCGGATCTTCTGGGGCGTCTCAGTACGCACCAGAAGTGTCTCGCTGAATATCCGGTGGGCTAACCTAAACGCTAAATGGAAGATGACCTTCTCCCTGGAATCTCCAGGGCACCATCTATCTACATGCTCAACAATATGGGCAATCTGCCCCCAAAACTCCCTAGCTACTGATCGGGACGGGAAGTGATAACAAGATTTATGACTTAGGATTAGGTAATCATTTAGGTAGATTTCTCACTCATTCATGCACGTTTTGGCATTGGTTCATGACGTCTTCGCTCAATTCATGCACATTTCTAGAAAAGGCGTCTACACTACCTTTTATCGGTTTTGTAGGTAATTCGGGGATCTATTGGACGTTAATCGATACATTTGAGGGCCAAGCCTCATGATGATACACATCCAAAGCCTTGGAGGAGCATAATTGGAGCAACAAAGGACACAAAGATCACTATTGGTGCAAGCAATGGAGCAACTCATGGCTAGACGATCATAGCATGCTTCTGCTGAAGAAAATCGGACCAACTGCCAGGAAAATCGGCCGATTTAATCCACTGGGTCGATTTTTGGGCCTTTGATAGCTTAAGCCACGTGTCCCACGATCTCTTGTCCGGCCTTGCTCTTGGTGGAGAATATAAGTGGTTCTGCAGGTTGTTGCTGAGGATCCTCTCCCACATTCTCTCATTCACATCTCATCCATTGGAGGCAAGGGAATTGGAGGAGAAGAAAAACTCTCAAGGATCGAAGGAAGAAGAAGAACACCATTCTAGGAGTGATAGTGAGGTTTTGAGTGACTTTTGAGTGATTTTTGTAATCTTGGATTGAAGAACTATTGCAAGGATTGTTAGGAACGTTTTGAATCTTCATTTAAGAGTTTGTAAGTCTTGCTACAACTTGGATTCAGTTGAGATTTATTGATTTTACTTGCTTATCTTTCATTATCCATCTATGAACACCATGTATGCTTGTATGATGATTTTGGATCTTGATATGCATATTATTGGCTAGTTTATTGTGACTCTGGAGTGATGGATTGATGGCTATGGCTAGGGTGATGATAGAATGGACTTATATGTTAGTTTTGGATGATTTGTATGCATGAAACCCAAACCAGTGAGAAAAATCGCCCTATTCATGACCAGATCGGCCGATTTAGCTGTAGAACAGCCCGATTTATTCTCCTGTTGCTCTTTAAATGATGAATCTGAATGTTAGGGTGTTTGGTTGTTTAAATCCTAGTGTTTATTAAGCCTACTTTAGCTTAGGATCACCTAATGCTATCAATCTAAGTGAGGGAAGAGATCTACCCGATGATTTCCGACCTTAGATACCTAGGATGATGAACTCTAGGTAGTAGTGAGCCTCATAAGCCGCTATTGGATCGAGTGTGCTAGGATCATTGCTTGAGACTCCCCTATTCCGAGACTTACCCGGTAAGGAGAGGGTTGCCCCTTAAGTAGTATCCGGTTTGTGCGGAATTCCTTATTTTAACCCCTTGAGACCTACCCGGTGATAGGAGTTTGATGTGGGACTAGTGAAGTGAGAGACCTACCCGGTGATTGCTTCCGTTAGTGAAACACTTTCCCCAACACCGCAGCTTGTCCTTAAAATCTTTAGAACCTTGAGTCCAATGCCATAACCGGAAATCTTGACCTCTAGATTCCACTTTTCTCTCTTGATCGTATACTTGTGTTTTGAGTTACTTGTTTGATTGCTAGTTGAGTTGTTAGCTTGTTTAATTGTCTTTCTTGATTTGTGATCCTTGTTTGATCGCTACAAAAACCAACCAAAAATATCATCATTTTCATTTCTTTGTTCCTTGACTTTTTCTTTGATTAGATCAACACTATCTATGACCATTGTTTGACTCGATTTCACCTTAGTCTTTGTGTTCGACCTCGGAATACTATTCCTACTACAAACGTCCCGTACACTGCGGGTTCGCTAGGAGTTAGGATAAATATAACGAGTATAAATTTAAAGCTTCTTGCGTACACACATCACACGATCTTAGCGTAACAGAAGTCAACAGCTGTGGGCTTCGGAAAGCCAAAAATATCTCTCCAGTACTCGAGTGGCACTAAGAAGTTCCGGTTCATCAACCGGTACTTCACAGACTGCTCTGTGGGAAGGTAGGTGAAGGAGCTAATGAACTCTAAGGTCGGCTCCAAATAGGCTGGGGCCCGGATCTCAGTAAACTGATCCAGCCCAACTGTAGAAATCATCCTCCTAAGGTCTCCGTCTACCTGGAGGCAATCAAAAGCGGACACGTCCAGGAAGTGAGGTGCAATCACTGGACGGCCAGAAATACGGTCATAATTGACCTGGTGTCTCTCATGGATCACCGGTCGATAGGGTCGGGAAGAAGAGGAAGAAGGGGAAGGTGAGGATCTATCCCTAAGGACAAGGCATCGGTCAGAACTCATTTTCAGTCACTGTTAGGTCACCTCAGTCAACTGACAACACTCAAGAATCACCTCGGCCGAGGCACAGCTCGACTGGACCGAGGCGAAAAACTGGATTCTAATTCCTTCTGAAAATTCAGTTCTTTTCCCCCAAAATCACTACAACTACTTCCTATAGGGTACTTAAGCCTTTCCTCAACAAATGCAAGGGCAACCAAAGCCCAAATCGAAGCGAAAAAGCGAGGTAGGGTTTCAGTTTCGTTTTTACCTTGTTCGGCCGAATCGGTTCGATTCTCTTGCAGATCGATGTTGCACTGGGATCCTCTAAGTCTCAATCGCAGTTTGGAGACAGAAATCTTCGAAAACGAGCAGAAATCGAAGGAGGCGAGGTGAACTGTCGCCGCGGTCGAGGAAGGGTGAGATGGAAGAGAGAGAAATCTTCGCCCCCTTTTATACCCTTTTCTGGAACTGCTGTCACCTCGGTCGAGATGGTCTCGACTGGACCGAGGTGGTACGGACCGAGGTGGTTCTTCAGAAAACCCTAGTCGCCTCGGTTGCTCAAGAATCATCTCGGTCGAGGTGCTCTGACAGCAACCGAGATGCCTCAGTCAAACTCCGTTTTCTCAAATTCTCGAACTTTTGTCCTTCCAGTTATGCTCCTTCCTTAGATGTCTCCTGTTATCTGTCTAGAACGCCAAAAACAAAACAAAGCAAAGCAAAAGCACAAACTATCTAAGCTAGACTAGAAAAGGAAAAGAAAGCAATACCTTCGGTTGCCTCCCAAGAAGCGCTTGGTTTAAGGTCGCTAGCTGGACCATGATGCGTCTCAGACGTGATGGGAGGTGCCCTCACACCATACTTCACCTCCATCATGGGGTGAAGTAAGTAAATCTATCAAACGCTCCAACAAGTGTAAGTGCTCATCGGGGAATAAATCGTCTATGGGCGGGTCGTCCTTCTCACGTGAAGATGCAGGTAGCCGGCTGAGGTGATCCGCAACAGAATTCTCGGATCCCTTCTTATCGCGGATCTCCAAATCAAACTCTTGAAGCAAGAGAATCCATCGAATAAGGCGTGGCTTGGCATCTTTCTTAGCCAACAAGTAACGAATGACTGCATGGTCGGTGTAGACAATGACTTTCGCCCCAACTAAACTAAATAGGAATGAAATTTCTCGAAAGCATATACAACCGCCAATAATTCCTTCTCGGTGGTAGCGTAGTTGCGTTGTGCTACATCTAGCGTCTTGCTAGCATAATAAATGGAGGTGGTCCGGCCATCCTTCTTTTGTCCAAGCACCGCTCCTACGGCTACATCACTAGCATCGCACATGATCTCAAAGGGCAAGGTCCAATCCGGAGGTTGGATAATGGGAGCGGAGATCAACGCTTCCTTAATCCTGTAGAAAGCATCAAGATACTCCTACGAAAACTCAAAAACAACATCTTTATTCAAGAGGTTAGTTAGAGGTTTAGAAATCTTAGAGAAGTCCTTGATGAATCTCCTGTAGAAACCTGCATGCCCGAGAAAACTCCTCACACCTTTAACAGAACAAGGGGGAGGGAGTTTCTCAATAGTCTCGATCTTAGCACGATCGACCTCAATGCCTCGATTAGAAACGAGGTGTCCTAGCACAATGCCTTCACTAACCATAAAATGACACTTTTCCCAATTCAAGACGAGATTAGTGTCTTCACATCTTTTAAGCACTAGCGAAAGGTTAGATAAGCAATCATCAAAAAAGGAACCATATACATAAAAATCATCCATAAATACCTCCATGATCTCCTCTATGTACTCGGAAAAGATAGCCATCATGCATCGTTGGAAGGTAGCGGGTGCATTACACAATCCAAATGGCATCCTCCTATAAGCAAATGTCCCCCATGGACAAGTGAGTGGTCTTCTCCTGATCATCCGGATGGATAGGAATCTGGAAGAATCCACTATAACCGTCTAAGTAGAAAAAGTGTGAATGCTGGGCCAACCGCTCGAGCATTTGATCAATGAAGGGAAGTGGAAAATGGTCCTTCCGTGTGCCCGTATTCAGCTTCCTATAATCGATGCAAACCCTCCAGCCTGTAACGGTCCTGGTCGGGATCAACTTGTTGTTGTTGTTCGTCACAACGGTCATCCCTCCTTTCTTCGGAACTACATGCACCAGGCTAACCCACTTGCTGTCCGAGATAGGATAAATAATACCTGCATCCAACAACTTAAGAATTTCCTTCTTCACAACCTCTTTCATGATCGGATTTAACTGTCTTTGAGGTTCCCGTGAAGTCTTATGATCATCCTCCATTAGAGTTCTATGCATGCAGAAAGAAGGCTTAATGCCAATAAGATCATCAATAGTGTAACCCAAAGCCTTTTGATGCTTTCTCAGGACATACATGAGTTTAGACAATTCAGTTTCGGAAAAGGAAGCACTAACAATAACGGGGTAAGTGGAATCCGGTCCAAGAAAGACATACCTCAAGTTATTTGGGAGTTGTTTTAGCTCCACAACTGGGGGTGCTTTCTGAGGGGGATCCTTGCTTCCTCCTTCCAGTGGATTAGATCCAGAAACTGGACTTTCGGAAGTCTCAGTTGAAGTCGTCTCGCCTTCAACCTCGGTCGAGGTACAGAGGCGTTGACCGAGGTGTTCTTCAGTCGCCTCGCTCAGTCCAGAAAGTGCCTCGGTCGAGGTACTGCAATTGGAACTGAAACTGGAGATCTTCGTCTCCTGGGTTAGCTTCACAGTTTTAGCTCTTGGATCCTCTTCCAGCGCTTTTAAGCTCCGTATATCTGCATCACAAGAAGCATCTATACCTTCCACAATTAAACTGAAGCTAATAACTCTTTCAAGTGGATCGTTAGTAAGGATAGAGCTCACCAATTCTCTTGATTCTTCCTCATCGTAGATGTTGAAGATATCATCGCTCAGCTGCTCCCCTTTCATGGTTGCAAGTAGTGCGAACTCCACCTCATCGCCGCCAATGTTGAATTTCAACTTGGCGTTCTTGCAATCCACGTTGCAACCCGAAGTTGCTAGAAATGGCGTCCCGAGAATAATAGGAACAGGATAATCTGCGGGAATGTCAAGTACAACAAAATCTATAGGTAGATAGAAGTTACCTAACTTGACTGGAACGTCCTCCAAGATGCCCACGGGATGGGTGATGGAGCGATCCACCATATAAAGTCGAATCTTGACCGGCTTGGGCTCTCCAAGTCCGATCTTCACACATAGCTCCAGCGGAATGATGCTCACGCTGGCTCCTAGATCACAAAGGGCTTCACAAGTGACATCCCCAACTTGAATGGGAATGCAAAACGAGCCGGGATCTCTCAACTTAGGTGGCATCTTCTCCTTCATGATTTGTATGAGCTCCGAGGATTTAGATGTCATCCTAACTTCACCAAAGTCTTCCAGTTTCCTCTTCCTTGATAGGATCTCCTTCAAGAACTTCCCATAGGCGGGCATTCCTAGAATAGCATCAAGGAAAGGAATTTTAATATGCAGCTTATTCATCAAGTCAAGGAACTTACCAAAGTGCTTGTCTAGATGTGCTCTAGCTCTTGACTGGGGGAATGGAAGTGGTGGTTTGTATGTAGGAGGTGGAACATAAACTTCAGTTTTCCCCTCCGCTTTCTGTGGCTCCACCTCGGTTGGTATCTCGGCCGAAGTGTTCTTCGACTGCATCTGGACCGAGGTGGTTTTCGTCGGTACTGGCACCGACCGAGGCACTGGATCTGCAGTTTTCAGTCCACTCCTCGTAGTTATGGCCATGATCTGGCCCTTAGGGTTGCTTTCCGTCCTTGTTGGAAGCTTCCCTGGATCTCTTGGCGCTTCATTCGCCCTACTTGCAAGTTGTTGTTCAAAGGCTTTTTGGGCCTTCGAGAATGAAGTCATAGAAGTCTCCATAGCGTTGAGCTTGATCAAGATAGCCTCCAGAACTGTGTCTTTCTTTTCTGGCTGAGACGAACTCGATCCTTGCCCCTGGCTCTTTAATGGAGTAGAAGAAGAAGAAGGGGAAGAGAGGAAAGGGTTAGAGGAATCGTTAGAGTTGGAGTTTGAATGATTGTTACCAGAATTTTAGTTGTTCGCCCTCTAGTTGTTGCTATTGGATCCTCTATTGTTGTTATTGTAGTTGTTGTTCCGGGAACCGTTGTTGTTGTTACGGTATCCGTTGTTGTTGTTATTCCTTTGTCCTTGCTCTTCTTTCTTGGTTTGAGCAACCAAGAGTTCCTTCAATTGCTTCACGTCATTCTTCAAAGACGTGAGTTGATTGTTGTTGGGCTGAGTTTCCTGGAAGTTAACTCTTTTAACTCCACCTTCAGCTCCTTGGTGGGTGTACTTCTCCATATGCAAGGCTTGCTTCTCGATGAAGTCCCAAGCTTCGTCAATCGCCATGTCCATGAAGGTACCGGCGGAGAGTAGTTGGAGATTGAACTGGGTGCTTCCGTCCAGTCCTTTGAAGTATATCTCCAATAATTCTAACTTTGGAATCCCATGATGTGGGCAATCCAAAAGAATGTCCTTGAACCGCTCCCATGACTTGGACAAGCTCTTCTTGTCCTTCATAATGAAAGCATTGATCTTCCCTCTCATTTCAGCTGTCTTTGAGGGGGGAAAGAATTTGGTCAAGAATTCCGTCGTCATCTCATCCCATGTGCTAATTTTTCCTGGAGGAAGAGATTGATACCAAGTAAGAGCTCTATCTTTTAAAGAAAAGTAAAAAGGTCTTAGCTTGTAGTTGTTATTTTCAATCCTTGAGGGTCTCAAGGTCTCCATCAAGATCTCGTAGTTTTGAAGATGTTGATGTGGTGATTCCTTCTCCATCCCTCCGAATTGGCATTGACGAATCATGGATAGAACTTGCGGTCGAAGTTCGTAGTCATGGTCAGCTGGATCTCCTAGGTTAACTCCTGGACGCCTCAGTTGTTGATTAGGGTCCATTTTTGACCTAGGGTTCGTGGGATTCCTGCAAGAAGAACATCTCGGACTGGCATCCGAGGTGGAAGTACCTCGGCCGGGGCGTCAGGTACTGGAACCTGCCTCGGTCGAGGGTCAGCAACTGGGACCTGCCTCGGTCCAGCATCGGGAACTAGGTCTTCCCTCGGTCGAAGTAGAATCTGGTCTCGTATGACGGCCATCTCTGCTTCGATTGCTTTAGTCTTGGTGAGAGTTTCTTCCTTCTCTCGCCTCAGTTCTTCCCTGCTGAGGCATAGCAACTCTAACGCCTCTTTCAACTCGGCCTCAAGATCGTGGTTGTCTTGTTGGGCCATCTTCGCTTCTCTTAAGCGTCGCTTGTATGTCTTTTCTGGTTCGGGATCGTAAGGAACGATTTCCTTCCCAGTGCGGGTTCTTCGCATATACCTAAGAAAGAACCTGCAAAAGTCACTCAAGTAGAGTGGTTAGTAGACACGGGGGCAAATGCCCAAAGAGCAAACCGTAACCGGCTCGGTCTAGACCAAGTCCCCGACAACGGCGCCAAAAACTTGTTCGCTCCAAACGGTGTGTGCAAGCTTTAAATTTATAACCCTAGACGAAAGCTTAAAACAAGGATGAGAACCCGCAGTGTACGGGTCAATCGTAGTAAAAAGCAAGGAATTCCAGGGGTCGATCACAGGGACTTAGTGAAACAAAGTCCAATCACGGTATGCTTATGTAAATACTAACCACAAGAGCAATTAAAACAATCAAAGATGAATAAGAAGTCAATAAAGGAAATATGCGATTCTAGGGATTAAAGCATCTAGTTGTGGTTCCAACTCAAGATCTAAAGATAAGCGGACAAAGCTGAGATTTTTGCATGGGGAAGGTGTTACTATGGTGGAATAGATCACCGGGTAAGTCTCACTACTCACTAATCCTAAACCGTAACTCCTATTACCGGGTAAGTCTCAAGGAATCAAGATAAAGAACTATATCCTCAAACTAACACACCATCTAAGGGAATAGAATCAACCTTTACCGGGTAAGTCTCAGGCTAACTCACAAAGATGGGATGGAAGCACACTCAAACCCCAATAAAGGATAAACCTTTATTACCTACACTTATGATCGTTGGTACACAAACAAAGGAATTACCGGGTAAGTCTCATCCTAGGCTTGCATTGAACCAGGAAAGGTGTAATAAGAATAGGATTTGGCAAACTCTAACACTTAACTCTCAGTTTCGGATCAGATAAGTCATCTCGGTCAGCAGAATTCCACCCTGGCCGAGATGTTCATCGACTGAGCGAGATGCTTAGGATTAAGGTAAAGACTCGAACTTTCAGGGTCCTACTGGAATCTAAGATTATTCTATCATTGTTTTTCCCACAACCTTCAGCCAATCACCCTAGAATCACACAAGGAAATTAGCCACTCATCATCATGAAAGTATTAATCAAATATATGGGAAGAAGGTGAATATTTGAACAAGAAGAATTTAATGAAAAGACTTCAATAACTGAATCAAATATCACAACAAAGCATTCCTTGGATATAAATCCAACAAAGGAAGACAACAAGGAAGGGAATCTAAGATGATCTTACAAAACCCTTCAAAAGCTATAAAAGCTACAATCTTCCTTCTTCAACCTTCAAAAAGGTTCTTCAAATCTCCCAACTAGAGTATGGCTGCTGCGTGCTATCGGTGTATAAACCCTGATCGGTGGTATAGCATGATCTTCGATTTGTGAAAATCCAACCCTTTTTATAGGAAAATAATCCTCCAAAGATAAGATATCTTAGAAATGATCTATTTCCATAAAAATAGGTAAAATATATCATCTAGTATATCTTCTTCCTTCCAGGAGCCAAGCCCAAAAATATAGGATCACTTTCCAAAGATAAAAGATCTCAGCCAAGAATAAAATATCCTCGCCGCGTCCTAGGTATTCGCCTCGGTCGAGTCGACTTCCCTGGATCACCTCGGTCGAGATGAATCTGTGGTCAACCGAGGTGAGTCATAACTGAATGTGAAATCTCTCAAAGCTGGTCCAAAGTGAATCTCAAATCCATGGCTATGCTTCCTGGATGGTTCCTTATGTTCCTCAATGTAGCTCCAATGACTCCATAGCTCCTTTTGCTCCTTCTTGATGCAAAACGTGCCATTTTACCTACGATTACAACAAAACTAGGTGTAGACCTCGATTCCCGCAAAGGTAGATGAAATGGTAATATAATCACATAATATACATACAAACATGAAGATTATGAAAGATAAAACGTCTAAACAAACCCCAATATATAGACTATAATTCATGCTATCAGTTGACACGCTCTTATATTGTTGAATTCCGTTGTGATTCTTTGACGAACTATCAAGATAGAGCATCTGCTTACGAGAGAGACCGACCGGGTCAGAGGAGAGCTTCTCAAACAAGAGGTCCTGAGAACAGACAGAGGACTGTACCTGGAGCTTCTAGATTTGGGCGTAGCCAGACGCCGGGACGTTCTGGTTTCCAGTAGTCTGTACAGAGTTCCGATAGAGGACGACAATGCTTTAACTACGGAGGTGTCGGATATATGAGAGCTGATTGCAAGAAGGCTGCTGTGACTTGCTACTCCTGTGGCAAGCCCGGACATAGAGCTGCGTTCTTCCGTCAGGGCAAGGCACCATCTCAGCAGGGATCTTCACCTGCTAGCGTTGGACAAAGACCTCAGTACCAACAGCAACAACAAAGAGTTCCTGGTTCTACCACTCCTCAAGGTTCCACTCCGGGTCAGGGCAGAGGACGAGGAGGTGGTACTTCTGACACAAGAGGTGCTTCAGCTAGAGTCTATAATATGAGGAGTGCAGTGAAGCTGACCGCTCCAGCGACCACATGTACCATTCATATTAATGGTTTTCCTGTTAGAGTTCTTCTCGATACCGGTGCTACGCATTTTCTTATATCTGATGCATGTGTAGATAGATTGGCGTTAGTTACCGTTGAGGGTAGACCCTTCTTCATAGGATTACCCGATGGGGGTAAGATTAGAGATACCCGAGAGGTTCGCGATTGCCCTATTATATTGGGAGATCGCGATTGGCCAGCTGACTTCTTCGTAATGTATTTAGTACATGAAGAAGTTGTCCAGGGCATGGATTGGATGGATTGACATCGAGCAGTTCTGGACATCGGCAAGAGGATAGTGACGGTAACTATAGATGCAGACAATGTTGAGATCTTCAAAGGATGGGATCTAGGGAAGACCGGTAATGTCATTAGTGCAGTCCGAGCTGCGAAACTTATCGGACAGGTTGTGAGTCTTTTTAGTGCTATGCCATGAAGGATAGTATGAGCTCAACTTTGGAGGATATTCTAGTAACTTGCGAGTTTTCAGATGTCTTCGGAGAGCCATCAGGTTTACCTCCACAGAGGAGTGTAGACTTTGGCATTGGTCTAGAGCCTGGTATGAGACCGATCTCTAAGGCTCCTTACCGTATGGTGCCTATCGAGATGATTGAGTTGAAGAAGTATCTCGTGGAGTTTGCAGAGAAGTGTTTCATCCACCCTAGTGTAACTCTTTGGGGCGCACCAATACTCTTCGTCAAGAAGAAAGACGGGTCAATGAGGTTATGTATCGACTACCGGGAGCTGAACAAGGTGACGATCAAGAATAAGTACCCATTACCCCGTATCGACGATCTTTTGGATCAGTTAAATGGAGCTTCAGTGTTTTCACGGATCGACGTGAGATGTGGATATCACCAACTGAGGGTGAGAGAACAAGACATAGCCAAGATGGCATTTTGGACCAGATATGGACACTACGAGTTTGTAGTGATGTCATTCGGGCTTACGAACGCGCCTGCAGTTTTCATGGAGTTGATAAATAACATCTTCATCGACTTCCTAGACCAGTTTGTAGTTGTCTTCATAGACGAGATTCTGGTGTACTCTCGCAGTAGAGAGGAGTTTGCATGACACTTAAGGATTGTATTCCAAGTCCTGCAAGATATAGAGCTTTACGCTAAGCTCTCTAAGTGTGAGTTTTGGATGTCCGAGGTAACATTCCTTGGTCACATCGTTTCAGCTGAAGGGATCAAGGTAGATCCAGTAAAGATCGAGTCAGTAGCATCATGACCGCCTCCTAAGAACGTCAAGGAGGTACGTAGCTTCTTAGGATTGGTGGGCTACTACCGTCGCTTTGTTGAGGGCTTTTCAGTTATCACCCGACCGCTCACTTCCTTGGTGAGGAAGTCTACGAGGTTCGTATGGTCCGAGCCGTGCCTGTAGAGCTTTGAGGAGCTGATGAAGAGGTTGACCTCTTCTCCTATCTTAGCTCAGCCAGAGGGCTTTGAGGATTTTGTGGTTTACAGCGATGCATCCAAGCTAGGCTTGGGATGTATTCTGATGTAGAGGGGTAAGGTGATTGCTTACGCGTCTAGACAGCTGAAGACGTATGAGGAGAATTACCCTACCCATGATCTGAAGTTGGCTGTTGTGGTTCACGCCTTGAAGATTATTTGAGAGGCATTATTTGTACGTAGCTACGTGTCATATGTTCACGGATCATAAGAGTTTGAATTATATATTCACTCAACGGGATTTGATTGACCGCCAGAGGAGATGGCTAGAGTTGATCAAGGATTTTGATCTTGAGATCTTATACCACCCGGGGAAGGCTAATGTGGTAGCTGATGCCCTTAGTAGGAAGACTCCTCAAGAGATCGCTAGGCTGGCAGCGCAGCCACAGTTACAGTGAGACCTTGCATGGCTAGAGATGGATATCCACTTTCCGGATTCCGATAGCCGGTTGTCCACCTTGGAGATGGTAGATGACTTGTTGGCTGAGATCTGATAGAAGCAGGAGGGTTGTCCAGTGTTCACCCAAAAGAGTGCGTGCAAATAAGTTTTAAATTTATAAAACTGAAATTAAAGCAAGCGAACCCGCAGTGTACGGATCGGCGTAGTAAGGCAAGAATTCCAGAGTATCGAACTCAAAGATTTGGTGAAACAAAATCAGTTTTGAATAATCGAGCAATCAAAAGTATAGAAGCTTTGCAAATAATTGGGAAAACAACAATCCTAAAGATCCAAGTATCCAATTGTGGAAATCGATTCAAGATATTCTATAGATATAAGGACAGAGTTGAGATTGCAAAGGTATAACTAAGGTAAGGTTGAGTACGGTGAAGTTCCAAAACCTTATATGTCTAACCCAAGGACTCTCTCTATAAAGGTTGTTGAGGTTGTAGTATAGAAATGATCTAAAGGTAAGAATTAATCTCAAATACCCATGCCCAAACCCAAGGAATCAAAGATAAACTAAAACGGTTAAGGTTGTGACACTCGAAACCGAAATAGAGGGTGTTGAGTCTCACTACTACCTAGGAAAGGCAAGCCAAGGCTAGGTTAAAGCAAATCTTTAACTTTGGATTAAAGCAAAAGCAAAGGTCGTAAAACAGAGAAAATCACGGCTAGATCTTGAGATTCCACGGCCGTGGAACTCAAGAACATACCGTAATTTAGGGTGTCGACGAGTTTTCTCACACTCTCAGGGTCCAATCTGTATATGATCGATCTATCATCATCTAAGCCACAACCATCAACCCTTCACCTTAGAATTGCTAAAGGGTTTTAGCCAATAATCATAGTCATTGAATCAAATACAATTTAAGAAGAAAGAAAGATAAAATTCCTCGAAAACTCAATAACCAATCAAAGTCAATCTCAAATCCGAACAATAAAGTAGTATGTTTAATGAATTTAGAATATGGAACAAGAATCCTCACAGCAATCTTAGGGAACAATGAAGAACGGAGTGTCAATCCGTCTCCGAAAGCAAAACCCTAAGAAAATCTCCAAAGTACGCAATCTTCAATATCACGTCTTTCACAAGCCACACTTCAAAATCTCCGATCTTTCGTCTCAACTCTTCACCGAATTGCAAGCGAAGGTCAAAATGAAACCCTAAGCGACCGTCCTCGAAACTCCCTTCTCAAGCCTTCTTATAGAGCGAAATAGGGTTACGAGAAAAGCCCAATAACCGTCACTGACGTGGCAAACATGACATGTCACTTCGTCATGGAAATCACGGCCTAGTGCAAGTTTCTACGGCCGTGGGCGTGGAACTTTCTGTTGTGCTCCAAAATCACTCTCCACGATCTCACTGCATAACCACGGTCGTGGTTTAGGTCGTGGAACTCCCTAGCCTTCGTTTTGCCTTTGTTTCGTGATGTTCTTCACTCATGCTCCTTCCTTAGCTCCTCCAAAGCATCTCCTTGCCATCTAACATGATCAAATACTCCTATCCTTCCACATTGTGCTCCAATTTAAGCCATTATTCACCTATAAACAAAACAAAGCTAGTGTAGATCTCTATATCGACAAAATAGGTGAAAGTGCTCATAAATGCTTCAAACTCATATTCATGTACACATAAAAGAGGGAAAAACAACTAAAACAAGTGCCCAAAATATAGTGATATTTCATGCTAACAAAATACCCCATACTTGTCGCTTGCTTGTCCCCAAGCAAGGTTTTCAAAAGCTTAGAACATAAGATAGAATGAAATATGAATGCAAAACAAAACAATCTTTTCGGTAATGTGCTTCTAATCAATAGATCATCCTCAAATCTCGCTTCATTCGTCCTTGAAAATGTTCATACATATAAACCAAAATATGCAAAGCAAAGGAACATCATAAATTGCCTAAACTTCAAGACAAGCATCATAACCTTCAAGCATTGTCAAAATCAAGCATGTGAAACTTCTATTTAGATCACCAAGTCAAATAGCATTCTTATGATCTCAAGGACTTTCAAGTAAGGTCAAGAATACGGAAAGGGTGGGAAACTTGTAAAGGAATGTGGTGTATGAATCCGGGAAGAAGGAACAACACAAACTCTTTTATTTTCACCATTTGAACTAACCACCAACTTAGAGCTTTGCTCTAGACTTTTTGCACATAATTTTTTGACTTTACTTTTGGAGTTATGGACAGCGGTGCACAAAAACCGAAACCTAGGAGATTGGCGTTTCTCAAATTTGAGATGCTTCAAACCCTTGATGCACATACCATAATCCGTTAGGAATATCGCTCTATTCGAATTTGGCAAGACACAAACACCCGGCTATGTGAATGGTGCTGAGTTACTCATCATCATGATTGACTTCCCCAAACCTATTTTCCTACAGTTTGAATTCAAAAAATTGCTTTCATGGCCCTCCCACATCAAACATGCCAAAATCAACTCTTCCTAAATACGGGATAGGTAAAGGAGGCAAATATTTTCATTGAGGGGCTAAATGATCAAATAAAGAAGTAAGAGAATCGAGGTGCCTTAGTCATCTCATAAAGAAGTATAAGAACTTATATTGTGATTTCAACCTTCATTTCTCAATATGATTTAGATAAAAAATTTCACATTATGAAACTTGCAAGAAAGGATAAACAACATACTCAATCTCTTCACAATTCGTAATTAAATTCAAGCATACAATTGTCATCAAAAACTCATTCCACAAGTAGATTTATCATGGAAATCATCTCTAATCTTAGAAGCACAAAAATTTTCAAAATTTTCAAAATTTTCAAATTTTTATCGGTTTTTCAAAGCCTTTTTCATGCAATGCAATAATGAAACGTGTGACAATGAAAAGAAACATGCAAGTGTTCATAGACATAAGCAAAACAAAGTGAATTGAGTTATTACAAACAAGAGTCACACCCCACCCCATACTTGACATACACATTGTCCTCAATGTTCAGAAGAAATATAGAAAGAAAAGAAACAAAGGGAACTCACTAATGGCGGTGGATCGGCTCTAACCGGTGGATCATCTCATCATCACTATGAAGGAGGTGGCGGGAATGGATAGAAGTCGGAGATGAAAGGCCGCCCAAACTGCTGGTGGTAAACGTCCCTCAAGATCCGGGCGTTATTCTGGCGCTCCATGTCATGAGCCTGTTGATGGACCTCCAAGTCTCCTACTCTCCTCGAAAGGTCATCCGCCCAATCTGGTAGGTGCGAATACCAAGCTGGCGGCTGCCCATACCATGAAGGCGCGTCCTGAGGAAGAGTCTGTGCCACCGGTGGATGATCATACCATGGAGGAGGAGCTCCATCCATGACGGCTGCGCTCCATACCAAGTAGGTGGAGTCTCCATCCACGTCGGCCTCTCACTCACACTAGCCCGGCGTGAGGAAGAAGAACTAGAAGGTCTAGAAGAGCGGGGGGATCTCCTAGGCGGCTCCGGGAAGTCGGCCAGCTGATCCGGGAATGTTCCAAAGTCATGCTCAGCGCCTCCTGCATCCTGATCATCTCCTCCTCCCATCTCCTCATCATCATCCTCAGCTGGAACCTCATCAGGCACGTATGGAGGAGCTACTAGTCTATTGGCATGCATTTGTACGAAAGTCTCCTTCCAGTTGTGACGGCCTAGCATGTTAGAGTACTCTGGAAGCCATGGAATGCCCCTACCACCTCTCTCCTCCCAAGGCATGGCTGCGGTAGGTGAAGCACGGTGGCGGGGGAAGATGATACCTCTAGTAATGAGTCCATTGAGACCCAAGGGTCTCGCCGCTATCCTAGTGCAAGCGGAGTAGTCTATTCCCAACTGGTTGGCGATGTGAGTCACCATATCCCCAATAACCTATATTCCTGGTCCTTTTGTTCTTCAACTTACTAATGGTAGAGGCGAGTAGGGTGGCACAATCTGCGGAAGTACCGGTGAGCATGCAATAGAGGAGGAAAAGTTCATCGGTCTTAATCTTTTGTGGTGTTTCGGTCCTAGGGAAAAGGCATTCCGAAAGGACTCTATGGGCTATCTTCAAGGCTAAGTGGTATATGAGTTTAGCCTTAGTGTCGGCCGGTTTCTAACGATCCTCACTAGCATAGATCATAGCAATATCTTCCCAAAAGTCTTTGGCATACACTCCCCCGGGAAACCTTCCATTGAAACTCTCAAGAAACCCAAAGAAGGTTCCAAACTGAACTATGGAGAACTCATAGTTTTGCTCCATCAACCTAAAAGACACCGTTCGGTTAACGGCGCTATGCTCAAAGGAAGTTACAAACTCCCTTGTTATCTCCTCATAAGCATCTTCCCTAATGACGAAGAAGATGATCAATCCGGCTCTATCCAAAAGCCCAAGTCAAATCATTCACTACATTGAGCTCTTCAAGCTCCTCTAGGACAAGGTACCTAGGTCCTATTATCGGTCTCTTTGAAATCTTTTCCATGGCTCCTTCATAATCCTCATGGATTCTAGGGATTCTAGGAGGTGGTGGTGATGGTGGTTCACTAGGGGGGTTGGGAAGAAGAGGAACTATCACGTTTTTGCTTCTTGTTTCTACTTGACTTCCGTCTAAACATTTTCACTCAAGAAAGAAAATTCCACGGTATGTTCTTGGAATTCCACGACCATGGAAATGTACGGACCCGTGGATTTGCTCTGTCTCTCTCAAAATTCAGCAGATTCACACCAAATTCAATAATCACGCCCCTAGACTAATTCTAAATCCAATTTCGTCCAGTTCTCCTATAATCTTGCAAGGAAATTGAACCAAATTGACCAAGAAGAGAATAGAGTATAAAACCTAGGTTTAGATTTGAAAAAATCCAAAATTCTTCTCCAATGTGGATTGTTCACTTAGTTTGATGCTTGGATCTTGTAGATGATTGAAAATGCTCCACTTTTGGTTGAAGAATCGATTGAATGGGACTCCGGATGAAGAATTACGGTATGAGAGAAGTGGCCGGCGATTTTGGGCGTGGTTCTGGGCGTGGAAGGTGAGGATGGATGTGTTTTTGAGAAGGAAGGAAGGTTATATAGTCCCCGTATTTTTTTGGAAAATCACGGTCACTCGAGGCGTTCCACGGCCGTGGTTTTGTACGGACACCGTGGCATTTCCGATTTGTGTTAAAATTTGGAAAATTACGGCCATCTGTTACTTCCACGGCCGTGGTTTTGGGCGTGGAAGTCTCTTTTGTGTGCCAAAAGTCCAAGTTTCGTCAATTCTTTCCAACTTTTTCTTCCTTCCTTTGCTTATTCTTTATTCCTACATCCAAAAACATAACATACCGGGAGGTATCTAGGGGGAAAAACAAAACAAAAACAACTAAACTAAACTAATCTAAGAAATAAAAATAAAAACGCAAATGCAATACCTTGGGTTGCCTCCCAAGAAGCGCTTTGTTTTGGGTCCGTAGCTAGACCGTTCTTGAGTTTATTCGAAGACAATCGGAGTGATTTCCTCAGCTTGGAGCTCCAGTGAATACTTCTTAAGTCGTTGGCCATTCACCTTAAAACTTCCACACTTTTCACCCCGTACTTCAACTACGCCATGGGGAAAAACACGTTTAATCAAATAAGGTCCAGTCCAACGAGATTTAAGCTTACCTGGAAAAAGCCGAAGTCTCGAATTCAAGAGGAGAACTTGATCTCCTTCTTTGAGGTCCTTTGGAATGATATGCTTATCATGCCAACGCTTCGCCCTTTCTTTGTAAATCTTTGCGTTCTCATAGGCGTTTAAGCGGAGTTCTTCAAGCTCGTTAAGGTCCAAGAGGCGCTTCTCGCCCGCTTCCTTTATGCCGAAGTTCAACCACTTCACAGCCCAGTACGCGTTGTATTCTAGCTCCACCGGGAGATGACAAGACTTTCCATACATAAGGTTGTATGGTGTTGTACCTATGGGAGTCTTGTATGCAGTCCTATACGCCCATAACGCATCATCTAGTTTCAAAGACCAATCCTTCCTTGTCTTTGACATCGTCTTCTCAAGGATGCCCTTGATCTCTCTATTTGAAATTTCCACTTGCCCACTTGTTTGTGGATGGTAGGGAGTGGCGATCTTGTGAGTCACCCCATACTTAGCTAGTAGATCTTCGAATCGTCGGGCAATGAAGTGTGAACCTCCGTCACTAATGATGGTTCGTGGTGTCCCAAACCTTGGGGAAATAGTTCTATTAAAGAACTTGACAACAACCATGGCATCATTAGTTGGAGATGCAATGGCTTCAACCCATCTCGAAACATAATCTACAGCGAGAAGTATGTATTGGTTTCCGCAAGATGATGGGAAAGGTCCCATGAAGTCGACTCCCCAAACGTCGAAGATTTTCACCTCCTGAATGTTGTTGAGAGGCATCTCGTTTCTCCTTGAGATATTTCCTGTTCTTTGACAAGCATCGCAACAAGAAACAAAGGTTTGCACATCCTTAAATAAAGTAGGCCAAAAGAATCCGGATTGCAATACCTTAGCGCTAGTTTTATTGGAATTAGCGTGTCCTCCACAAGGAAGTGAATGACAATGACGAATGACACTTTGCATTTTGTCTTCCGGCACACATCTCCTAATGATGCTGTCGGGACCTCTCTTGAAGAGTAGAGGTTCATTCCAAAAGTATTGCCGGACATCCCTAAAGAACTTCTTTCTTTGTGCATAGGATAGTCCGGGAGGTATTTCCTGACAAACCAAGTAATTTACAAAATCAGCAAATCAAGTTTCGTTACCTCTAGAGATCTTGTCGATGCACTCTTCCATGATGTGTAAGTGTTCGTCCGGGAAGGAGTCATCAATGGGTAGATCGTCGTCTTTGATGTGTAATAGATGACTCAAGTGATCCGCAACAGAATTTTCTGAGCCTTTCTTGTCGCGGATCTCTAGATCGAATTCTTGTAGGAGAAGAATCCATCTAATCAGCCTCAGTTTTGCATCTTTCTTGGCGAGCAAATACCGGATTGTTAAATGGTCCGTGTATACAATCACCTTCGCTCCTACAAGATAAGAACAAAACTTTTCAAATGCATATACAATGGCTAAAAGTTCTTTCTCCGTTGTGGCGTAGTTGAGTTGCGCTTCATCTAGCGTCTTGCTAGCATAGTAGATGGCATGAGTGCGGCCTTCCTTCTTTTGCCCAAGCACCGCTCCAACAACTACGTCACTTGCGTCACACATAACCTCGAACGGGAGATTCTAGTCCAGAGGTTGGATAATCGGGGATGATATGAGAGCTACCCGGATCTTATAGAAGACGTCGAAACAATCCTGCGAAAAATCAAAAACTGCATCCTTCATCAATAAATTAGTTAGCGGTTTCGAAATCTTAGAAAAGTCCTTGATGAATCTTCTGTAAAATCCAGCATGTCCTAGGAAACTTCTTATCCTCTTCACTGAAGATGGAGGAGGAAGTTTCTCTATAGTCTCTATCTTAGCTTTGTCAATTTCGATCCCTCTATTAGAGATCAAGTGTCCTAGTACAATGCCATCCTTGACCATGAATTGACACTTCTCCCAATTAAGAACTAGGTTTGTGTCTTCACACCTTTGCAACACAAGAGAAAGGTTAGAAAGACAATTGTCAAATGAGGAACCATAAACTGAAAAGTCATCCATAAAAACCTCTATGATTTCCTCAATATACTCCGAGAAGATGGTCATCATACACCTTTGAAAGGTGGCTGGAGCGTTGCAAAGTCCGAATGCCATCCTCCTATAAGAAAACGTACCCCATGGGCACGTGAATGCGGTCTTCTCTTGATTGTCCAGGTGGATCGGAATCTGGAAGAAACCACTATAACCGTCAAGATAACAGAAGTAGGAGTGTTGTGCGAACCTCTCAAGCATTTGATCTATGAATGGTAGCGGGAAGTGATCCTTCCTAGTTGCATTGTTCACCTTGCGATAGTCAATGCACATGCTCCATCCCGTCACGGTTCTTGTAGGAATGAGCTCATTGTTCTTGTTGGTGATAACCGTCATTCCTCCTTTCTTCGGGACAACTTGAACGGGGCTCACCCACTTGCTATCGGAGATAGGATAGATGATACCTGCATCAAGTAACTTAAGAATTTCCTTCTTAACAACCTCCTTCATGATCGGATTTAACCGTCTTTGAGGTTGTCGTGAAGGCTTGAAATCCTCCTCCATTAGAACCTTGTGCATGCATAAAGATGGTTTAATTCCTACAAGATCCTCTATGGTATAACCTAAGGCTTTCTTATGTTTCCTTAGAACAACCATTAGTTTATCATGTTCATCTTCATTTAAATCGGAACTAACAATAATGGGAAAGTAGAATTAATTCCAAGAAATGCATACCGAAGATGTGTGGGAAGTGGCTTCAATTCCATAACTATTGATGCCTTTGATGAGTCTTGAGGTGTGTCCGATGCTTCCTTAGAAGTCTCTAAGGGTGTAGGAGTGATTGAAGAAGACTCAAGAGTAGTTGTGGAAAGAACGAAGTTGTTCTCAGAATTTCCCAAAATTACGGCACCACTGTTACTTCCACGGCCGTGGTTTAGGGCGTGAAACTCTCTGTTGTGCTCGTAATAGCAGTTTCCAGCCAGTTTTGGTGAAACCAAGGCCGTGGAATAGCACGACTGACCGTGATTTCTCACATTTTCTGAGCCATCGTATAATTTCTCAAACTCTTCCTCTTGTACTTCCTTTAGCTCTTCTAAGGCTTCAATCTCAACATTGTAATCCTCTTCCTCTCCCTTTTCCATGATGCTCATGGTTATGACCTTTTACAATGGATATTTGAATAAGATCGAGCTCACTTCCTCTCTAGACGTTTCTTCGTCATAGATGTTGAACATATCCTCTCCAAGTGCTGGCTCTTTCACTAAAGTTGAGAGAACAAACTCAACCTTCTCTTCTCCTATGTCGAAGGCTAGTCTATCATTCTTGCAATCCACAATACAACCGGAGGTTGCAAGAAACGGTCTTTCGAGTATGATCGGGACCGGACAATCTGCAGGAATGTCAAGCACAACAAAGTCTATTGGAATATAAAACTTACCGAGCTTGACTGGGACGTCTTCAATGATACCGACGGGACGAGTTATGGATCGATCCACCATGTACAATCTGCAAGAATGTCAAGCACAACAAAGCAAGCGGAATGATACTTACGCTTGCTCCTAAGTAACAAAGAGCGTTGTATGTGAATTCTCCTACTCCAATTGGAATGTTGATAGCATGTATTATAGTCTATATATTGGGACTTGTTTAGACGTTTTATCTTCAATAATCTGCATGTTTGGATGTATACTATGTGATTATATTGTTGTTTCACCTACCTTTACGGGAATCGAGGTCTACACCAAGTTTCGTTGTAATCGTAGGTAAAATGGCATGTTTTGGACTAAAATGGAGCTAAAGAGCTAAGGAGTCCTAGGAGCTGCATTCAGGAGCTTAAAAGAGAACTCAAGAAGCAAGGAATTAACAAAAAAGATTTACTTTGGACCAGATTTAAGAGATTTCACATTCAGCTGAGATTCACCTCGGTCAGCTACAGTACCACCTCGACCGAGGTGATCTAGAGGTGCGCCCCGACCGAGGCGAACACCCTGGCACAGGCGAGATATATTTTATTTGGCTGAGATCTTTTATTTTTAGAAGGAGAGATCTTATATTTTTGGGCTGGATTTCTGGAAGGAAGATCATATATTTGGGAGATCTATTTTAGAGATAAGATATATTTTATTAGGATATTATCTTTTTAAGATATTATTATCTTTGGAAGATAATTCTCCTATATAAAGGGTTGGATTTTCCATAAATTCAGCAACCCGCTATCCCCGCTACACCACATTCTACACTGCAGTTAGTAAGGGTTTTCGGAAGGAAGTTTGAAGGAAGGAAGTTCATAGCTTTGTGATAGCTTTTGAGGGGATTTGTAAGACCATCTTAGATTCCCTTTTGTTTTATTGTCTTGTTGGATTTGTGATCCAAGGAACGCTGATTTGTTTGATATTTGATTCAGTTATTGAAGCCTTGTTCTTAAGGTTTTTGTGTTCAAATATTCATTACCTTCCCATATATTTGATTATTGCTTTCATGATGATGAGTGGATAGTTTCCTTGTGCGATTCTAGGGTGATTGGCTGAAAGTTGTGGGAAAGACGATGATAGAATAATCTTAATCCCAGTAGGACCCTGAAAGCTCGAGTCTTTAACCTTAACCCTAGAACACCACGTTCAGTCGATGAACATCTCGGCCGGGGTGGAACTTGACTAACCGAGGTGACCTTTTCTGATCCGTAACTGAGATTTAAGTGTTAGAGTTTGCCAAATCCTATTCTTATTACACCTTTCGTGATTCAATGCAAGCATAGGATGAGACTTACCCGGTGATTCCTTAGTTTGTTTACCCAAGATCATAAGTGTAGGTAATAACGGTTTATCCTTTTTTTGGGTTTGAGTGTGCCTTCATCCCTTCTTTGTGAGTTAGCCTGAGACTTACCCGGTAAAGGTTAATTCTATTCCCTTAGTTGGTGTGTTGGTTTGAGATTATAATTCATTTTCTCAGTACCTTGAGACTTACCCGGTAATAGGAGCTTTGGTTTGGGATAGTGAGTAGTGAGACTTACCCGGTGATCTATTCCCACTTTGAAACACCTTCTCTTTGCAAAATCTCAGCTTTGTCCGCTTATCTTGAGATCTTGAGTTGGAACCACAACTAGATGCTTAAATCCCTAGAATTTGCATATTCCCTTTAATTAACCTTATTATCATCTTTGATTTGCTTTAATCGCTTTTGTGGTTATTAGTTGCATTGACAACCTATACTTGCTTTGTTTCACCTAAGTCCCTGAGATCGACACCCCGGAATTCTTGCTTTTTACTATAATTGATCCGTACACTACGGGTTCGCATCCTTGTTTTAAGGATATTTCTTGGGATATAAATTTAAAGCTTGCACACACCGTTTGGAGCGAACAAGTTTTTGGCGCCGTTGTCGGGGACTTGGTCTTGACCAAGCCGGTTGCGGTAGTCTTTCGGGGCAATTGCCCTTGTTGCTACTAACCACTCTACTTGAGTGACTTTCACAGGTTCTTTTTCTTAGGTTTATGCAAAAAACCGTGCTGGGAAGGAAATCGTTCCTTACGATCCCGAACCAGAAAAGACATACAAAAGACGCTTGAAAGAAGCGAAAATGGCCAACCAAGACAATCGTGATCTTGAGGCCGAATTGAAGGAGGCGATGGAACAATTGCGTCTCAATAGGGAAGAACTGCAGCACAAATGGGAGGAAACTCGCACCAGAGCTGCAAAGATTGAAGCAGATATGGCTGAGCTACGAGCTCAGATTCTGCATCGGCCAGACCCTCGACCGAGGCAGGAACCTGCTCCAGTTGCCGCGGCCGAGATACTTCCACCTCGGATGCCTGTCCGAGATGGTCTTTTGTAGGTATTCCACAGACCCTAGGACAAA
Source organism: Fagopyrum homotropicum (assembly GCA_033239125.1). Taxonomy (NCBI): domain Eukaryota; kingdom Viridiplantae; phylum Streptophyta; class Magnoliopsida; order Caryophyllales; family Polygonaceae; genus Fagopyrum; species Fagopyrum homotropicum. The sequence goes on along the minus strand of BSWB01000002.1, from coordinate 93,515,022 downwards.
GGATGGACCCAAACCAGTAAGTGAGGCATCCAAGAGTCAACCTAGGTGATCCAGCGGAGCATGATTACGAACTTCGACCTCAAGTTCTATCCATGATCCGCCAATGCCAATTTGGAGGTTTAGAGAGGGAATCTCCACATCAACATTTACAAAACTATGAGATTTTGATGGAGACCTTGAGATTTTCAAGGCTGGAAAATAATAATTAGAAGCTAAGGCGTTTTTACTTTTCTTTGAAGGACAGGACGCTTACTTGGTATCAGTCTCTTCCTCCCGGAAAGATCAACACTTTGGAGGAGATGACGACGGAGTTCTTAACAAAATTCTTTCCCCCCTCTAAAACCGCTGAAATGAGAGGGAAGATCAATGCATTTATCATGAAGGACAAGGAGAGTTTGTCCAAGTCATGGGAGAGGTTTAAAGATGTTCTTTTGGATTGCCCACACCATGGGATTCCAAAGATAGAGTTGTTGGAGATTTATTTCAAGGGATTGGATGGAGCTACACAATTCAACCTTCAACTACTATCCGCCGGCACATTCATGGATATGCCGATTGATGAAGCTTGGGAATTCATTGAGAAGCAAGCTTTGCACATGGAAAAATACTCCCACCAAGGAGCTGAAAATGGAGTTAAGAGAGTCAACTTCCAGGAAGCTCCATCAAATAATAATCAACTCACCTCCCTCAAGAATGATGTGAAGGACCTTTTGGTTACTCACACCAAGAAGGAAGAGGGAGGATATCAAGGGTCAAGGAACAACAATCAAGGTTCCCGGAACTACAACTACAACAACAATAGAGGCTCCAACAGCAACAATTGGAGATCCAACAATCAAAATCCGGGTAACCCTTATTCTAATTCAAATTCTAATAATTCTTCTAACCCTTTCTCTTCTTCTTCTTCTTCTACTCCATTGAAGAGCCAGGAGCCTGGATCAAGTTCGTCCCAGCCAGAAAAGAAAGATACAGTGATGGAGGCCATCTTGATCAAGCTCAACGCTATGGAGACATCCATGACTTCATTTTTGAAGGCACAAAAAGCCTTAGAGCAACAATTCTTTAATAAGGCGAATGAAGTGCCGAGAGATCCAGGGAAGCTCCCAGCAAGGACAGAGAGCAACCCCAAGGGACAAATAATGGCAATAACGACGAGAAGTGGACTGAAAACTGCAGATCCAGTGCCTCGGTCGATGCCAATGCAGATGAAGAACACCTCGGTCCAGGTACAAACGAAGAAAACTTCGGTCGAGGTACCATCCGAGGTGGAGTCCCAGAAAGTGACGGACAAAACTGAAGTTTATGTCCCAGAAAGTTTATGTCCCAGAAACTGAAGTTTAGGTCGAGGAATCAGACATTTTGACCATCGAGAGTATGAAGCTGTAAATAAATACAAGAACACCTGAAGTATGACAGAAGAGTGGATGAGCCATGTAACACCTCAAGTTCTGGGAACTCGAAACGTTAAGGGCTAGGAGAACACAATGGGTCCCGACCCTCAGAGTAGCAACAACACAATAGATCTTACAACAAGACACAAACAAATGAAAACCAAAACTCAATATAAAACCAAAGATTTAAACCAAGGAAAGCTTAAAAGACTCACAACAGAGTTCGAAACAAAAGGGAAAGCAAAAACATAAACATAAACCTAAACCCGTCCTATAATGTATGGGAACCCCGACTCACCACACCATCCGGATTGCTCAGCAGCATCCTGAACCTGTGGAACATCTACAACATCGGTATAAACCGATAACTAACATTCTAAATATCAGAAAGAATGTAAAGGCACAAACGCACATAAAGTAAAGTAAACACATAACATGCTCACACAACAACCGGTTATTATATTTCATTATGTTATCCAATTACTAATTCAACTTAAGGTTGTTACACGAGAATCACTACGATCTCGCCTCGGTCCCCTTTCACCAACAAGAATAGAACGTATGCATCCTTTTGTCACCTGCTGGACTGGTCGCGAGAACACCTCCCAATTTACCTATTTTGAACTGGACAAGTGGTAACTGCCCGGTTATAATACACTTGGGCCAATTAAGGTATAACAAGGTCGATCTTATTCCGGTTAACAGTCATAACATGATAAATAGCACAATCAAGCCAATACAATCAAACCAATATGCGGAATGAAGCTAAGTAAATCCAAGGGATTTACCTCACTCGAAGGTAAACTCAAAGCTCAATAACAACTTAGTTTCCCTCAGGAAAGGAGAAAGGAAAGCCTGTTCACACAAGCATCATGAATCCGGAACGAAACGGTTGCTAGAAGTCTATAACTTCTATTCTCAATGATCTCTAAGAGATCTCCACAAGCTAAGGGATCAACCTTAGTCTTACAGAACACTCATAGTCAAGGAACATCCATAAGAATCAAGGAAAGGAACGAGGAAAGCAAGCAAGGAAGCAACTCACAAGAATGGGAGTTACTGGAGATAAACCGCAGGGGCGGTCGGACAAGGCGCAGAGGCGGAAATCCGCAAGGGCGGCACAACAGAGGCGCGGGGGCGGAAAACGTGACAATCACACTATCGGGGTTTTTCTCGATAGAAACCCCGATAGAAGATCGGATATTCTATCTATGGAAGGAAGATAAAACGAACGAAAATAGATCGGGCACGATCTACAGCGTATCCGCAAGGGCGGATCGCCTCAGCTGCTGGGGCGGCCGGCCACAGGGGCGCCCCCTTGTCACTGCGGGGGCGGTGACAAACACCATGGCCGCTGGAGTGGCCTCCTTCACCACGGGGCGATGAAGGTGAAAACTGGGATCTTACATCAGATCCCCCTAAAAAGAAGTTTTGTCCCGAAACTTACAACAACCCAAAATAACACACAAAAACAACATGGAAACGCTGAACATAACTCATATATTCCACTCGGGGCATGTGACTCAAAACATTTCAAAAGCGTACGCAACTCAACAAAAGGAAAAACTGAAACATACAAATACGCTATAGGTGCATCAAGCTGAGCATAAAACTCCGGATAGTTCCTCTAGATACTATCCTCTATCTCCCAAGCCGCCTCATTAGCTCCTCGCATCGACCAATGAATCTTCCTCATCGGTATGTCCTTCAAACGCAAGCGTCTCGTACTACACTCTTTGACAACTACCGGATGTTGAACGAACGTATGATCTGGCTCAACCACTAGATCCTTATGAATGACGATGTATCTTGGGTCCGGTATATACTCCCGTAATTGAGACACATGGAAGACGGGGTGAACACTCTCTAGCCTTGGTGGCAAAGAAAGTCTGTATGTTGCCTCTCCAACTCGCTCCAGAATCTTGAACGGTCCGACGTATCTAGGACTCAACTTCCCCTTGACACCGAAACGTCTAACGCCTAGTGTCGGGGATACTCTCAACCAAACCTGAGTTTAAACTCTGAACTCTAGAAGTCTGTGCCTTTTATCTGCATATGACTTATGTCGACTCTATGCTGCTAACATCCGCTCACGGATCACCGCTACTCTTGGACATTAATCGATATATTAAAGGGTCAAGCCTCATGGTGGTACATATCCAATGCTTTGAAGGAACGTAATTGGAGCAAAGAAGGACACAAGGACTCTTATTGGTGCAAGACTTTGAGCAACTCATGGCTAGATGATCATAACAAGCTCCTGCTGAAGAAAATCGACCTAACACTAAGGAAAATCGGTCGATTTCATTCAGGCTGGGTCGATTTTTTGGCCCATGACAGCATTTGACATTTGTCTCATTTCTTTTATTTCCGACCTTTGCTTTTCTTGTTGGAGTGTGCCTTTGGATGTGCAGCCTGGAATTTTTGCAGGGGATTCCATTATTGTTGGGAGACTTGGAGAAGAAAGAAAAACACTCTCATTTGAAGGGAGAAGAACATCATCCAAACTTAGATCTAGAGTGATTTTGAGTGACTTTGAGTGATTTTCAGAGACTTTTGTGGAGAAACCTTTGGAAGCGTTGTAAGGAACGATTTGGATCTTCTTTTGAAGGATTGTAAGTCTTGTTTAACTCATATTCAGCTAAGATTTCTTGCTTTTACTTGCTTTTCTTTCACCATCTAGCTATGAAAACCATGTATGCTTGTATGATGATTTTAGATCTTGAAATACATGTCATTGGCTAAGTTATTGTGATTCTAGGGTGATGGATTGATGGTTATGGCTTGGGTGATGATAGAATGGACTTGTATGTTAGTTTAGGATGATTTGTATGCACAAAACCTAACCCAGACACAAAAATCGACCTGGTCATGCTCCAGATCGTCCGATTTTTTTCATGATCCACCCGATTTTTCTCTCTGTTGCTCTTTAATTGATGAATCTGTATTTTAGGATGTTAGGTTGTTGAAATCCTAGTGTTTGTTAAGCATAATATAGCTTAGGGTGACCTAAAGCTAGCAAACTAAGTGAGGGAAGAGAGTTACCCGGTGATTCCCGATCTTAGATACCGAAGATGATGAACTCTAGGTAGTAGTGATCCTCACAAGCCGCTATTGGACTGATTGTGCTAGGATTGTTGCTTGAGACTTGCCTTTTCCGAGACTTACCCGGTAAGGAGAGGTTTGCCCCTTAAGTAGTGTCCGGTTTTGTGTAGAATTCCCAACCTTAGCTCCTTGAGACTTACCCGGTAATAGGAGTTTGGTGCGGGATTAGTGGAGCGTGAGACTTACCCGGTAATTGCTCCCATTATAGAAACACCCTTTCCCAACACCGCAGCCTTGTCCTTAGATCTTTAGAAGCTTGAGTCCAATGCCATAACCGGAAATCTTGATCTCTAGAATCCGCTTTTCTCACTTTGATCTCATACCTTATGTTTGTGTGGTTTAGTTGTGTTGTTAGTTTGATTGATAACCATTGCATGATTGTGATCCTTGATTGATCACCATAAAAACCCAACCAAAATATCATGATTTTCATTTCTTTATTCCTTTCTCTTTTCTTAGACTAGATTTGCACTATCCATGATCACTTGTATGATTTGATTTCACCTTAGTCTTCGTGTTCGACCTCGGAGTACTATCCTTGCTACAAAATGACCCATACACTGTGGGTTCGCTAGGAGTTAGGAGAATATATCGAGTTATAAATTGTAAGGCTTTTGTGTGGTACATTTCTAGCGTAACACTCCTCAGCTAATCAACTTACCGGCCACGTTTCCTTGATCGGAATGAAACGTGCGTCTTTGTCAGTCGATCTACTATGACCCAGATAGCATCAAAACCACGACTTGGTCTCACAATGGTCACAAAATCCATCGAGATGTCCTCGCACTTCCACTGAGGAACAAGGAGTGGGTGTAGCTCGCCTCCTGGTCGATGATGCTCGATCCCTGCTGATAGGTCGCACACTGAGCTACATATCTCGCGACATCCGGCTTCAAACCTCCCCACCAGTAGGAGCGTCTGATGTCCTAATACATCTTACTCGCACCGGGATGCACTGAGTCAGGTGTAGAGTGAGCCTCCGGAAGGATCTACTGTCTCAACTCTCGATCTGAAGGCACACAAACACACTCTTGGCCTCTCAAGATCCCATCGGCACCAACTGCAAACTATGGCGCCTCTCCTTGAGACATCCGGTCTCAGATCTGTGTCAAAGTTGGGCAACTCTCCTACTTTTGTTAGATCTCAACGAACAAATCAGATACTATCTCTAGGGTGGATAGGTGGTTGTCAAAATCCGGAAAGTGGATATCCATATCTAGTCATGCAAGATCTTGCTGTAGTTGCGGTTGAGCTGTCAACCTAGCGATCGCCATCTCCCGGGGAGTCTTCCTACTGAGGGCATCAACTACCACATTCGCCTTTCCCGGGTGGTATAAGATCTCAAGGTTGAAGTCCTTGATCAACTCCAACCATCTCCTCTGGCGGTTATTCAACTCCCGCTGAGTGAATATATACTTCAAACTCTTATGGTCTGTTAAAATCTGACACATAGGTCCGTACAGATAATGTCGCCAGATCTTCAAAGCATGAACCACAGTAGCCAACTCCAGATCGTGGGTAGGGTAATTCTTCTCATACGTCTTCAACTGTCTAGACGTGTAAGCAATCACCTTACCCCTCTGCATAAGAACACATCCCAAGCCTAGCTTGGATACATCGTTGTAAACCACAAAATCCTCAATGCCCTTTGGCAGAGCTAAGATAGGTGTAGAGGTCAGCCTCTTCTTAACCTCCACAAAGCTTCACAGGCACAACTCGGACCATACAAACCTCGTAGACTTCCTCAACAAGGAAGTGAGCAGTCGGGCGATAACTGAAAAGCCCTCAACAAAACGCCGGTAGTAACCCACCAATCCTAAGAAGTTGCGTACCTCCTTGACGTTCTTAGGAGGCGGCCAAGATGCTACTGACTCGATCTTCGCCAGATCTACCATGATCCCTTCCGCTGAAACGATGTGGCTAAGGAATGCTACCTCGGACATCCAAAACTCACACTTAGAGAGCTTAGCATAAAGCTCTCTATCTTGTAGGACCTGAAGAACGTTTCTCAGATGTTCTGCATGCTCCTCTCTACTCCGAGAGTATACCAGAATGTCGTCTATGAAGACAACTACAAGTTGGTCTAGGAAGTCAATGAAGATGTTGTTCATCAACTCCATGAAAATTGTGGGCGCATTCGTGAGCCCAAATGGCATCACTAAAAACTCGTAGTGGCCATACGTGGTCCGAAATGCCGTCTTGGCTATGTCCTACTCTCTCACCCTCAGTTGGTGATATTCGGATCTCATATCGATCCACGAAAACATTGAAGCTCCATGCAGCTGGTCCAAAAGATCGTCGATACGGGGCAATAGGTACTTATTCTTGATCGTAACCTTGTTAAGCTCTCGGTAGTCGATACATAACCTCAATGACCCGTCTTTCTACCTGACGAAGAGTACTGGTGCGCCCCAAGGAGATACACTAGGGCGGATGAAGCCCTTCTCTACTAACTCCTCGAGCTGCTTCTTAAGCTCAAGCATCTCGATAGGCGCCATACGGTAAGGAGCCTTAGAGATCGGTCTCGTTCCAGGCTCTAAGTCAATGCCAAAGTCCACACTCCTTTGTGGAGGTAAACCTCATGGCTCTCCAAAGATGTCGGTAAACTCGCAAGCTACCGGAATTTCCTCCAACGCTGGAATCATACTATCCTTCATGGCATAGCACCAAAAAGCCTCGCAACCCTGACCGATAAGTCTCGCAACACGGACTGCACCGATGACTGTACCGGTCTTTCTGAGATTCCATCCTAGGCAAATCTCCACATGGCCTGCATATATAGTTACCGTCACTGTCCTATTGCCGATTTCCAAAACTGCTCGATGACGATCCATCCAATCCATGCCCAAAATAACTTCTTCATGTACTAAGTACATGACGAAGAAGTCAGCTGACCAATCGCGACCTCCCAATCAAATAGCGCAATCGCGAACCTCGCGTTTTGTTCACGCTAGGAAGTAGCACAAAAAGCTTTACATTTATAAACTCGATCTAAAATACCTAGCGAAACCCATAGTGTACGGATCGTTATGTAGGAAGGAAAGTATTCCGAGGTCGAACACAAAGACTGAGGTGAAATCAAATCATTCAATGATCATGTATACTGCAAATCTAAACTAAGAAATGAGAAAAAAATAAAGAAATGAAAATCACAATATTTTTGGTTGGTTTTTGGTGATCAAACAAGGATCAGAAAATATGCAACACAAACAAGCAAACAAACACACGAACATAACGATAGGGATAAGAGGTAAGCATTAATGCGGATTCTAGAGATCAAGAAATCCGGTTATGGCATTGGACTCAAGCAATCTAAACATCAAAGGAGAGTTGCGGTTGTTCGGAGTTGGGTGTTTCTCTAATGGGAGCAATTACCGGGTAAGTCTCATGCTCCACTAGTCCCGAACCTAAGGTCTTATTACCGGGTAAGTCTCAAGGAACCTAAGGACGTGAATTCTACACAAACCGGCCACTACCTAAGGGTCAAACCCCTCCTTACCGGGTAAGTCTCGGAAAACGTAAGTCTTAGGCAACGATCCTAGCACACTCAATCCAATAGCGGCTTTTTTGGCTCACTACTACCTAGAGTTCATCATCTTATGTATCTAAGAGAGGAAATTACCGAGTAAGTCTCATTCCTCAAATAGGTTGCTAGAAAAGGTCCCCCTAGGCTAGATTAGGCTCAACAAACAATAGAATTTCAACACATCTATATCCTAACATCCAGATTCATCAATATAGGTACAACAGAACAAAACCACGGGTGGATCATGGAAACCACGGCCGTGATAACATGAAGAACAGGCCGTGATTTTATGTCTAAGCTAGGTTTTCGAACACAATTCATCCTAAGCTAACATGCAAGTCCATACAATCATCATCCAAGCCATAACTTTCATTCTATCACACTAGAATCACAACTATTTAGCCAACAACATATAAATCTAGATCAAACTTCATAAATAAAGCATGCTTGTAAGTCATAGCTAGAAAATGAAGATAAGATCAAATAACAAGAAGTTACTTAGCTAGATAGATGCTTCAACAATCTTACAAAGGTTCCAATGCAGCTCCAAGATCCAAACTTACAAGCTTCCAAGGAAACACACTCAAAACCCACTCAAACTCACTCTAGATCTAAGATGTGAGATGTTCTAATCTAATCTCTTCCAAGAATACCCACAAGGGTGCTTGGAGGAGAGCTACAATCCACAAGAGAGTATTGGAGAAGGTAATGTGCAGATTCTTGATCTACAGCCTGCAAAACCACTTATGTACTCCGCCAAAAAGCAAGGGTCGGACAAAGAAATCGCGTGACAAGTGTCAAAGCTGTCCTGACAGAAACCAAGGGACAAAATCACAGGCGTAGTTTTGCCAGGTAGGCTGTTTTTTTCATCAAAAAGCCCTCCTTGGATCACCAAGCAATGAGTTGGTGCAAGGCATGCACCAACAAGGTCTTTTGTGTTCTTCTTTGCTCCAAGGTTGCTCCTTAGGGAGTCCGGATGCGTGCCACCACGAGGAATGATCCTCGAATGTATCGAGTAAGTCCAAAAGCTCCCCAAAATACCTACAAAACCGACAAAAGCTCGTGTAGACGTCTTTTCTAGAAATAAGACTTGATTAAGCATAAACGCCACAAACTAATGCCAAACCATGCATAAATAAGGGGAAAACCTATCTAAATGAATGCCTAAACTAACGTCATAAATCATGTCATCACGTATACCTCTAATCTTACCCCATCGGGTAATCCTATAAAGAAGGGTCTACCTTCTACGGTAACTAAGGCCAATCTTTCTATGCAAGCAGTAGATATAAAAGAATGCGTAGCACCGGTATCGAGAAGAACTCTAGCAGGAAAACCATTAATATGAATGGTACATGTGGTCGCTGGAGTGGTCGGTCCACTGTACACCTAAGCTCATAGACTCTAGCTGAGGCACCTCTAGTGTTAGAAGTACCACCTCCTCATCCTCTGCCCTGACCCGGAGTGGAACCTTGAGGAGCGGTAGAACCAAGAAATCTCTACTGTTGATATTGAGGTCTATGTCCTTCTCCTGTAGCACTAGTAGGTGAAGAACCCTACCGAGATAGTGCCCTGCCCTGACGGCAAAACGCAACTCTATGTCCGGGCTTGCCACAGGAGTAGCAAGTTACAACAGCCTTCTTGCAATCAGTTCTCATATGTCCAACACCTCCGTAGTTAAAACATTGTCGTTCTTTGTCGGGACTCTGTATGGACTGCTGGAAACCAGAACGTCCCGGCATTTGACTACACCCAAACCCAACTGCTCTAGCTCCAACACTAGTTGGTCCAGTCCTCTACCTCTTATGAGGACCTCCTGACTGAGAAGCTCTCCTCTGACCTAGTCGGTCTCTCTCATAAGCAGAAGCTCTATCCTGATAGTCAATCAAAGAATTGCAACGGAAACTGCAAGATAAGAGCGTGTCGAATCTCTCAACCTTCGAGAGAAAAGGTAAACATGTTGATCCTCCGGTGGTGCAGACGGACCCAGCAAAGACAACTCATCCTGAAACTTGCTGATGATCTTAACAATAGGCAAATCCTCGAAACCATCCTCAAGGAAATCCTGAAGACGATCCCTCCTCATAGTTGCAAGGTAGCAGCGATCCCTGATCACCGTCTTCATCTCCTCATAACTAGTGATCTTACTACGAGCAGTCCTCCACCAAGAATGAGTTTGATCCTTCAACAATGTATGTGCTATGTTGACTCGACGTCCCTTTAGGCAACCGATCGCCTCCATAGAGAATAAAGTTGTCCTAGCCAGTGTTCCACTTCCAATCCAGTCTTCCCCATGAAATTGGGAACCTTCAGCTGGTCGAAATCCTTCAACCAACTATCGGGCTTCGGCTCTCTTGCCTTAGCCGGCGCTCTAACAACCTCAGCAACTCTAGTAGGCGGGGCAACGATGTGTAACTCTCTGCGAAACCTCACATGATCTCGCAAGAACTGGCGGTGCTGGAGCAGGTCCTCCAGTCTTGATAGCCTCCTCAACTCTCTGCACATAATCGCGATATACAGAGACTCTAATGGATACTCGTCCGGACTCAGTCGATTGTGCTTGCTTTGCTCCAGACCTAGCAGCAGTCCCGTTCCCGGCCTCACGAGCAACGCTCTCATCAACTTCCTTAGCAAACGCCTCAACAATAGGCGGATCAACAACAGGGGCTTGGCCCCGACCTCTAGCTAGTAGAGGTCTGCCTACACGTCCTCGTCCACGGACGGCAGTTGGAAGTGGTAGTTGACCCCTTCCTTGCCCCATAGCAAATGTAGCTCTAGTACGAGTCATCTGCTATAAGGATAAATATAATACATATATATATATATATATATATATATATATATATATATATATATATATATATATATATATATATATAAGGCCATGCTACAGCTCAAGCAAAATCCAAGAAAAGCATATAAAGGCCAACATCAAAGAAAATACACTGCTGAGATCCGTGGAGGTAGTGGTGGTCGCCCATACATCTATCCCAGACCAACAAGTTTAAAACAAAAACCCCCTTTTTGAAAATGTTAGAGCCCTTGTGGGTTCTATTTATTTATCCATTTGACCTTTAGAAGATTTCGAATGCCATTATTGCCAACCTAGAGCTCTGGTACCATATTGTAACACCCCAAGTTCTGGGAACTCGAAGCGTTACGGGCTAGGACCACACAATGGGTCTCGACCCTCAGAGTAGCAACAACACAACGGATCTTACAACAAGGCACGTACAAATGAAAACAAAAACTCAATATAAAACGAAAGATTTAAACAAAGGAAAGTTTAAAAGACTTGCAGCCGATTTCAAAACAAAAGGGAAAGCAACAACATAAACATAAACCCAATCCCGTCCTATAATGTACAAAAACCCCGGCTAACCACACCGTCCGGATTACTCAGCAGCATCCTGAACGTGTGTAACATCTACAACATCGGTATAAACCGTTAGCTAACATTCTAGATATCAGAAAGAACGTAAAGACACAAACACACATAAGGTAAAGTAAACACATAGCATGCTCACACAACAGCCGGTTAATATCTTTCATTATGTTATCCAATTACCAATTCAACTTAAGGTTGTTCCACAAGATTCGCTATGATCTCGCCGCCGTCCCTATTCATCAACAGGAATAGAACGTATGCATCCTTTTGTCACCTGATGGACTAGTCGCGAGAGCACCTCCCAGTTTCCCCATTTTGAACTGGACAAGGGGTAACTGCCCGGTTATAATACACTTGGGCCAATTAAGGTATAACAAGGTCAGTCTTATTCCGGTTATTAGTTATAACATAATAAATAGCACAATCAAGCCAATACAATCAAACCAATACGCGAAATAAAGTAAAGTAAGTCCAAGGGACTTACCTCACTCGAAGGTAAACTCAAAGCTCAACAACAACTCAGAGAACAACTTAGTTTCCCTCAGGAAAGGAGAAAGGAAAGCATGTTCACACAAGCATCACGAATCAGAAACAAAACGGTTGCTAGAGGTCTATAACTTCTAGTCTCAATGATCTCTAAGAGATCTTCACAAGCTAAGTGCTTAACCTTAGTCTTACAAAACACTTAGGGGCAAGGAACATTCATAAGATTCTAGGACATGAACGAGGAAAGCAAGGAAGAAAGCAACTCACAAGAACGGAAGTTACTGTAGATAAACCGCAGGGGCAGTCGGACAAGGCGCAAAGGCACGAGGGCGGCACAACAGAGGCGTGGGGCGGAAAAAATGACAATCACAATGTCGGGGTTTCTCTCGACAGAAACTTCTCAACAAGGGATCCAAAGCTCAAACCTTTGATCCAACTACTTCAAGACTCAACCCAAAGAGCCTGAGAACAGCAACACATTAACAGCAGGGATGCTAACAAGAATCAAGGTTCAAACTTGATTCTTGGAGAAGAAGAAAAAGGAAAACGGAAGAAGAAAGTGAAACAGAAGAAGAAAGGCATGCAACAGTTCATGAACGTGATGAAGAACAAGGGAGGAAGAACTTACACGTCCAGCAAGATCACAAAGAAGAGGGTAACGGCTGCAACTCTCAAGGGTTGAAGAAACGTATGTAAATGGCCGGAAAAACGGGAAGAAGGTGGGATTATATAGGAGAGGGGTGGAAAGATAGAAGGAAAGACGTTTTAGGGTTAGGAAGTGGATAAGGAATCCGGCCCATAAGATAGAAGATCGTATATTCTATCTATGGAAGGAAGATAAAACGAACGAAAACATATCGGGCACGATTTGCAACGTATCCGTAGGGGCGGATTGCCTCAGCCGCAGGGGTGGCCCCTTGTCACCGCGGGGGCGGTGATAGACACCATGGCCGTTGGAGCGGCCTCCTTCACCGCTGGGGCGGTGAAGGTGAAAACTAAGATCTTACAATTCCCCTAGATGAAGCCCATACTCGATGGAGGCAAAAGTGCTACAATGACTTACGAGGAAAAGGGTACAAAAATCCAAAGTGGTACAAAGAGTAAATTTCAAAGTCTTGAAATTAGTTTCAAGGCCTTGAAATGGATGTCAAGGCCCTGACATGGATTTTAAAGCCCCCTTGGTTTTGATTTCAAGGCCTTGATAACCGTTTGTGGGACTTTGTTTTTTAAGCTGTTTTTTTTTTGGAAATAAATTTTGTGGGTCTATAATTATTTTTAACTCTCGTACTTTAATGGTTTTTCTCCCTTGTTGAAAACAAAAGGGGAGAAATTTAATATGCGTGTTGATCCGATATTTCTGCATTTTGTATTTTTCGATATTATTGCATATGTATCGCTAACATTAAATGCAGGTACGAAATTTGTTTTGTCTTCCATCAAGGGGGAGATTGATAACTGCACCTTGATTAAGTATTGTCTATGTGGATGATGGAAGACTTAACCTTTTAAGCGGTTTTATAAACTAACAAATATCGATTGTATAGATTGCATGTTTTGGTTGTGTTTGTTAAATGTGTGCAGGCCTTGAAAAGCATTTCAAAGGATGAACGTATGCCTTGAAACTCATTACAAGGGATAAGCACGAAGATCTTGAAAAGAAGTTCAAAGGATAAACGTGGAGGGCTTGGAAAGCATTTCAAGGGACAAAGGCTGAGGCCTTGAAAAGCGATACAAGGGAGGATTCGGTTGAAGGCTTTTGAAATCAAGATTTAAATCTCAACAACCAAATCTACCAAGGATTACAAGAAGATCTTCAAACAAGATATCAAGAAAAGATCTCGACCAGTTCCAACAACAAGATCTTCAATGGATTTGAAGAGAAGATCTTGGCCCAAACAACAAGATCTTGCAAAGATCTCAACAAGCGACTCTAGAGGATTAGAAGATCTTTTCTAATGGATCCCACACAAAGATCTCTGATCCAAGGAAGATCTTCAATGGTACTCAAGAAAAAGGTCTTCAACAATGATCTTCAACGGGTTCGAAGATCTCACAGCGTGAACTAAGGACTTCAACGACAAATCTTCAAATGCTTTTTCAAGGAGAAGATCTCGAAGATGAAGATTCTCAAACGTGTGTCAAGGAGAAGAAGTAGATGAAGAAGGTAGAATATTTTACAACGGCTACTTCATCTTAACCAAACACCATTTTCCATGGAGAAAGAAGAACATCACAACGGCCCTCTTACAACGGCTAGAAGAGTTCTCCATAGAAGACTATAAATGAAGATGACGATTCAAGAGAACTACAACAAGCTTACACGGAAACATCTAAGTCTTCAAGCGACCAAACATCTTCATTCGTTTAGCTTACAAAAGTTTAAATCCCTAGAGAGAGGAAAGCATGAGAGCTTCAATGGTATATCTAAAGAGTGTTATACTCGAGTGTTCGTTACTCTACGAAGTAACTAGGCTATTATTGCTAGGTTAGAGTTGGAACTAGATCGTATCATTGGCTACAGTGAGAGATGAAGGAGATTTCTTCTAGGTAGTATCTAGGACTCTTTGAAGCGGATAATAAATAGTTAGATCCTACGGGTAAAGAAACCCTAGGACGGAGACGTAGGCTGTTAGAGTTGAACTTCGTAAACATATCACCGTGTCGATCTTTTAATTCCGCCTATATCTTGCTTAGTTGTGACTAATGTTGTTTAGAGGTTTTCGAAGTCAAGGCCTTGAAATCACTTTCAAAACCCTTGAAAACCAATTTTGTCATGTTCGCTCCAAAAAGTGTGTGCAAGCTTTAAAATTTATAACCCAAGAAGTATGTTTGAACAATATGCAAACCCGCAGTGTACGGATCAATTGTAATAAAAGCAAGAATTCCACGGGTCGAACACAGGGACTATGGTGAAACAAAGCACAAAATTAGGTTGTCAAATATTGCTAATAACTACAATTAAAGCAATCAAATATGATGTAAAAGTCAAGTAAAGGGAAATGTGGATTCTAAGGATTAAAACATCTAGTTGTGGTTCCGACTCAAGATCTCAAAGGATAACACGGACAAAGCTGAGGTTTGCAAAGGGAAGGTGTTTCTAAGGTGGGAATAGATTACCGGGTAAGTCTCACCACTCACTATCCCAAACCCAAGCTCCTATTACCGGGTAAGTCTCAAGGTACTAAGGAAAGGAACTATAATCTCAAACCAACACACCACCCAAGGGATTAGAATCAACCTTTACCGGGTAAGTCTCAGGCTAACTCACAAAGATGGGATGAAGGCACACTCAAACCCCAATAAAGGATAAACCTTTATTACGTACACTCATGATCTTAGGTAAACAAACAAAGGAATCACCGGGTAAGTCTCATCCTAGGCTTGCGTTGAACCAAGAAAGGTGTAATAAGGATAGGATTTGGGAAACTTAAACTCTTAACTCAGATAAGGTTCAGGAAAGGTCACCTCGTTTAGTCAAATTCCACCCCGGCCGAGATGTTCAATGACTGAGCGAGGTGTTCTACGGTTAAGGTAAAGACTCGAGCTTTCAAGGTCTTGTTGGGATTAAGATCATTCTATCATCGTCTTTCTCACAACTTTCAGCCAATCACCCTAGAATCGCATAAGAAACTTAGCCAACAATCATCATGATAACAATAATCAAATTAATGGAAAAGGAATCAATATTCGAAAAAGAAAACCTTAGGAAAAAGGTCTCAATAACTGAATCAAACAATCAACAAACAAGCGTTCCTCAGTCACAAATCAGCAAAAACAACAAACCAAAAGAAATCTAAGAAGATCTTACAAACTCCTTCAAAAGCTAAGTCCAACTATGATTCCTTCCTTCTTTAAACTTCAGTCCTTTAATTCTTCCTTCAATTCTTCCTTCAAACCTCTAGAAAATCCCTCAATTGCTGGATGACCTAAGCATGGTTCTACTTGTAGAAAATCCAACCCTTTATATAGGAGAATTATCTTCCAAAGATAATAATATCTTAAAAAAATAATTTCCTATAAAATATATCTCTATCTCTTAAAATAAATCAGCCAAAAATAATATCTTCCTTCCAGAAATCCAGCAAAAAATATAAGATATCCTCCTTCTAAAAATAAAAGATCTCAGCCAAAAATAAAGATCTCGTCGGCGACAGGGTGTTCGCCTCGGTCGGGACGCTCCTCAACATCACCTCTGTCGAGGTGGTACTATAGTTGACCGAGGTGAATCTCAACTGAATGTGAAGTCTCTCGAATCTGGTCCAAAGTCAATCTTCTTAATCATTTCCATGCTTCCTAAGATCTTCCTTAAGCTCCAGAACGTAACTCCAACGACTCCTTAGCTTCCTTAGCTCCATTTCGATCAAAACGTGCCATTTTACCCGCAATTACAACGAAACTAGGTGTAGACCTCGTTTCCCGCAAAGGTAGACAATACAACAATATAATCAAAGAATATACATCCCTACATGCAGATTTATGAAGATAAAACGTCTAAACTAGCCCCGAAATATAGACTATAATACATGCTATCAAAATACCCCATAATTGTCCCTTGCTTGTCCTCAAGCAAGTTCCAAATCTTAGATATAAGATAGAATGAATTATAAGTCAGAAAGATCAATGAAAAGCATTTCAAAACATTTTTGGTGGTGTTCTCCACTCATAGATCACTTTAAGAGAATGCTTCATGGCAAATAAAATCAAAACATGATCAAAACATTTTATAAATATAGGAAAGTTGTTCATCCTTGCATAAAATCATAGAATGCATAATAAATCATCTGTATCGAAATCAATCATGTATAATCTAGTTTAAACCACCAAGTCAATCAACAAGTTCGAGGTCTCAACGGCTTTCCAAAAAAGAGGTCAGGGTGGGATGTATATAGGGTATGTGGTGCTAGAATCCGGGAAAAGGATTTTACTTCACTTTCTTTGAAACTCAACATCATCCACCAATAAGCTTTGCTTATTTTTAATTTACTTTTTGGGATGCATGGACAGAGGTGCACAATAACTGAAGCCTAGGAGATCAACAATCATCAATTTCTCGAGATGCCTCAAACCCTTGATGCACATACCATGACCCGTTAGGAATATCGCTCAATCCGACTTTTACAACACACAAACACCCGGCTATATGAATGGTACCGAGTTACTCATCATCATGATTGACTTCCCCAAACCTAATTGTTTCTTTCTAACACTTTCAGCCAACATCTCAACTTTACTTTCACTTGCTTTTCTTTGCTTGCTTCCAAATTCCCGGAAAGGTAAAGGGAGGCAAATATGTATATGAGGGGCTAAAGCATGATCAAGAAGAAGAAGAGAAGAGAATGAATTGCCTTAGTCATCCCAGTAAGAATGTGATAGAACTCATCATGTGGTGTCAACCTTCAAATCCTACATAATTTTGATAAAAACAAAGTATTAAACATGCTAAAACTTCAAACAAAGCATTTTGCAACTTAAACATATCATAAAACCTTTCGAGCATATAAAGATTTCAAAATCAATCTGCAAACAGAATCAACATTGAGGGCATATCCAGAGAAGAAGCACAAAATCGTTTCGAAAAACTCTCGGTTAAGAACCTACCTCGGTCAAGGTGTTATGACGTCATCCGAGGTGTCTACCTCGTCCAGTCAAGAACATCCCGGTCGAGGTTATAAAAAAAAAATTTCAAACCAGTTTTCGACGTTTTTCTCAAACAAAAACCTATATGTATGCATGTAATGGCAGATAAACACACAAAGCCAAGTAAAGCAGAATAAGATCACAAATATCCGAAGAAGTCATACAAACATACACACATAGTCAAATAATACATCCAAATACCCCATACTTGGAACACATTGTCCCAATGGGTCAAATAAAAGTCTAAAGAAACAAGAAACTCACCGGACCTAGCTGAACTGCATAATAAATAAAGAAAGAAAATCCATGCAGCTCTAATCCTCGTCAGTTGGTGGCGGTGGTGGATGTGGAACGTAAGGATACTGGGTCGGAACAAAGGGATAGCCCATCATCTATTGAAACTGAATCTCCATCATACGACGCTGGTAATGTTGGTTCTCCCCTATCTGATGCATCCAACCATCGGTGTATCTACGCTCATCCTCAAAGTGCTGGGACATATCTACCGTCATGGCTGCATAGGAGTCAATCATCTGCTCAGTCAGCTCATCAATCCGTCGATGAGCCTCTGGATCTCTACTTCTCCGAAATCTGTGCTGAGGTGGTGGTGGTGGTGGCGCTGCTTCCTCCTTTGTCGCCTCGTCATCAAGGTCGACAACTGGTATACTCGGACCGCCGGTATAAGTACCGGTCTCCATAGCAGCTCCTCTATCATCATAATCCTCCTCATCATCAGCAGCAGCATCTCTGGCATCCTACATGTAAGAAAACCAGGCAGAAGACCAGTATTGTCGGTCGAAGACTGAAAACTAGGATAACCATAGAATGCCCTGTGGAGCTGTCATCTCCCATGGCATAGCGACATATGGTGTACTAAGACCACGAGGAACAAGAATACGCCTCGTGATCATCTCCTGAAGTCCAAGCGGCTTTGCAGCCGCAACAAGTGTGCACGTAGACAGATCTAGACCCATGGCAGTAGCAATATGGGTCACCAAGCCTCCACAGCAGATATCTTCCTTGGACTTGCTCTTTATCCTATGCAAGTACTCAGCCAGCATACCGCCAAAATCCGGTACTCCCCCTGTAACCATGCAGAATAAACTCAAAAGCTCCCTTGTTGGACCTTTTAGGGCGTCTCAGTACGCGCTAAAAGAGTCTCGCTGAATATCCTATGAGCTAGGTGGAAGGCTAGGTGGAAAATGATACGCTCTCTGGAGTCTCCAGGTCTCCACCTGTCACTGTGCTCAACTATGTGGGCAATCTCGCCCCAGAAATCTTGAGCGAAGGCACGGGAAGGAAAATCAGTAACGGTTGGGGTAGGGAAGCCAAAGATCTCTCTAAACTGGTCCATTGGGACGATGTAGTTCCGGATAAGCAACCGGTGCTTGATGTTGTTGCGTTCCGGCATGTTAGTGACAGAACTTACAAACTCCATGGTCGGCTCTAAGTAAGCCGGCGCTCGAACCTCCATAAACTCCTCCAGCCCCACCATCGATATCATCTTCCTCAAGTCCTCCACCACGTGGAGGCACTTGAAGGAAGCAACGTCCAAAAACCGTGGGGCAACAATGGGACGCCCGCAAATCCTACCAAAGTGAGCCTAGTGACACTCATGGATCACCGATATAGTAGGATGAGATGCTGAAGAAGGGGAAGAACTACTGGGTCTATCTCTCAAAACCAACGGGCGATCAGATCTACTGCTCATGATATCTAACAGATGAACACCTCGGTTGCTTTGACAATCACCTCGGCCGAGACACAGCCGACCGGACCGAGGCGAAGGGCTGTTCAATCGCACTCTCAGATTTGTAAGTTATTTTCCCCCAAATCACTACCAATTGCTTCATATGGGGTACTTATATCCTTCTCAACAATAATAAGTGGCAACCAAAGCCAATTATGTCCTAAATTAGTGAAAGAAGAAGAGTTAGGGTTTTCGAACGAAATACCCAGATTATGCAGAATTTGAGCGTTTTTCTCGTTGTTTGATGCTTGAAAACCAATCCTCTCGCTTCCTCCGGCGTAATCGAACCAAAAAGTGCAATAAACAAGCAAGATTTGAATAGTTGAGGGATTTAGGCCGCCGCGTTCGAGGTGCTCTGTTGGGAGGGAAAATAGGGAGAGAAAAAAACCGTCTCGCCTTTTATATCCCTCGCTGAATTTGATTTCACCTCGGTCGAGGTGGTCCCGACCGGACTGAGGTGTCTGAATGGATGTCAGACCTAGTCGCCTTGGTTGCCCCCAAGAACATCTCGGTCGAGGTGTTGTGACAGAAACCGAGATGTGTCTCAGTCAAACGTCGTCTTCTCAATTTCTCGAACTTATGTCATTCCAGTGTAGCTCCTGAGTTGTAATTCTTCCTTAGAAAGTACCTGGTTTCTATCTAGAGGACGCCAAAAGCAAAGCAAAGCAAAATTATCTAAAATTAAGCTAGAAAAAGCGAAAAGAAAGCAATACCTTGTGTTGCAGATAGCATGAATTATAATCTATATTTTGGGACTTGTTTAGACGTTTTATCTTCAATAATCTGCATGTTTGGATGTATATCATGTGATTATATTGTCACTTCATCTATCTTTGCGGGAATCGAGGTCTACACCAAGTTTTGTTGTAATCGTAGGTAAAATGGTACATTTTGGATCGAAATGGAGCTAAGGAGCAAAGGAGTCATTGGAGCTACATTTAGGAGCTTAAAAGAGAACCCAAGAAGCTTGGAATTAACAAAGAAGACTTAATTTGGACCAGATTTAAGAGATTTCACCTTCATCTGAGATTCACCTCGGTCAACTACAGTACCACCTCGACCGAGGTGATCTTGAAGAGCGCCCCGACCGAGGCGAATACTTTGACGCGGCGAAATATATTTTATTTGGATGAGATCTTTTATTTTTGGAAGGAGAGATCTTATATTTTTGGGCTGGATTTTTGGAAGTAAGATCATATATTTGGGAGATCTATTTTAGAGATATGGATTTATTTTATTAGGAAATTATCTGTTTAAGATATTATTATCATTGGAAGATAATTCTCCTATATAAAGGGTTGGATTTTTCACAATTCAACAAGCTCGCAACCTCGCAACCTCGCACCTCTGGATTTTTATCCTTTACACCAAATTCTCCCAGCAGCAATTAGGAAGGAAGCTTGAAGGAAGATTGAAGATTGAAGGAAGGAAGTTTATAGCTTTGAGATAGCTTATAAGGAGATTTGTAAGACTTTCTTAGATTCCCTTTGGTTTGTTGTCTTTGTGTGATTTGTGATTGAGGAACGCTGATTTGTTTGATATTTGATTTAGTTATTGAAGCCTTGTTCTTAAGGTTTTTGTGTTCAAATATACATTCCCTTCTCAATTATTTGATTATTGCTTTTATGATGATGAGTGGCTAATTTCCTTGTGCGATTCTAGTGTGATTGGCTGAAAGTTGTGGGAAAGACAATGATAAAATAATCTTAATCCCAGTAGGACCCTGAAAGCTCGAGTCTTTATCCTTAACCCTAGAACATCTCGTTCAGTCGATGAACATCTCGGCCGGGGTGGAACTTGACTGATCGAGGTGACCTTACTGATCCGAAACTGAGAGTTAAGTGTTAGAGTTTGCCAAATCCTATTCTTATTACACCTTTCATGGTTCAATGCAAGCTTAGGATGAGACTTACCCGGTGATTCCTTTGTTTGTTTACCTAAGATCAAAAGTGTAGGTAATAAAGGTTTATCCTTTATTGGGGTTTGAGTGTGCCTTCATTCCATCTTTGTGAGTTAGCATGAGACTTACCCGGTAAAGGTTGATTCTATTCCTTTAGTTGGTGTGTTGGTTTGAGACTATAATTCCTTTCCTTAGTACCTTGAGACTTACCCGGTAATAGGAGCTTTTGGTTTGGAAGTGAGTAGTGAGACTTACCCGGTGATCTATTCCACTTTAGAAACACCTTCCCTTTGCAAAACCTCAGCTTTGTCCGCGTATCTTGAGATCTTGAGTTGGAACCACAACTAGATGTTTTAATCCCTAGAATTTGCATATTCCCCTTTATTGACCTTATTATCATCTTTGATTGTTTTAATCGCTTTTGTGGTTATTAGTTACATTGACAACCTATACTTGCTTAGGTTTCACCTTAGTCCCTGATATCGACACCCCGGAATTCTTGCTTTTACTATAATTGATCCGTACACTGCGGGTTCGCATCCTTGTTTAAGTATATTTCCTCGGTTATAAATTTAAAGCTTGCACACACCGTTTGGAGCAAACAAGTTTTTGGCGCCGTTGCCGGGGACTTGGTCTAGACCGAGCCGGTTGCGGTTGTCTTTCGGGGCAATTGCCCCTATCGCTACTAACCACTCTACTTGAGTGACTTTCGCTGGTTCTTTCTCCTAGGTTTATGCGAAGAACCCGCGCTGAGAAGGAAATCGTTCCTTACGATCCCGAACCAGAAAAGACGTACAAAAGACGCTTGAAAGAAGCTAAGATGGCCAACCAAGACGATCGCGATCTTAAGGCCGAATTGAAAGAGGCGCTAGAACAACTACGCCTCAGCAAGGAAGAACTGCGACTGGAAAAGGAAGAAACTCGCGCAAGGACGGAGGCGATCGAAGCAGATATGGCAGCTTTACGGGACCAATATCTACCTCGACCGAATCCAGATCCTCGACCGAGGCAGGATCCAGTTCCAGATCCTCGATTGAGGCAAGACCCAGCTCCAGCTGCCCCGGCCGAGATACTTCCACCTCGGATGCCTGTCCGAGATGTTCTTTTTGCAGGTATCCCACAGACCCTAGGACAGAGGATGGACCCTAATCAGCAAGTGAGGCGTCCAGGAGTCAACCTAGGTGATCTAGCGGAACATGATTATAAACTTCGACTGCAAGTTCTTTCCATGATCCGCCAATGACAGTTTGGAGGTTTAGAGAGGGAGTCTCCGCTACAACATTTACAAAACTATGATATTTTGATGGAGACCTTGAGACCTTCAAAGGTGGAAAATAATAATTACAAGCTAAGGCCTTTTTACTTTTCTTTGAAGGATAGGGCGCTTACTTGGTATCAGTCTCTTCCTCCCGGAAAGATCAACACTTGGGAGGAGATGACGACGGAGTTCTTAACTAAATTCTTTCCCCCCTTCAAAACCGCTGAAATGAGAGGGAAGATCAAAGTATTTATCATGAAGGACAAGGAGAGTTTGTCCAAGTCATGGGAGAGATTTAAAGACATTCTTTTGGATTGCCCACATCATGGGATTCTAAAGATAGAGTTATTGGAGATATACTTCAAGGGATTGGATGGAACTACCCAATTCAACCTTCAACTACTATCCGCCGGCACATTCATGGACATGCCGATTGATGAAGCTTGGGAGTTCATTGAGAAACAAGCTTTGCACATGGAGAAATACTCCCACCAAGAAGCTAAAAATGGAGTTAAGAGAGTCAACTTCCAAGAAGCTCCATCAAATGATAATCAGCTCACCTCCCTTAAGAATGATGTGAAGCAATTGAAGGACCTTTTGGTCGCTCACACCAAAAGGGAAGAGGGATAATATCAAGGGTCAAGGAACAACAACAATGGTTCCCGGAACAACAACTACAACAACAATAGAGGCTCCAACAGCAACAATTGAAGATCCAACAATCAAAATTCGGGTAACTATTACTCTAACTCCAATTCTAATAATTCTTCTAATCCTTTCCTCTCTTCTTCTTCTACTCCATTGAAGAGTCAGGAACCTGGATCAAGTTCGTCCCAGCCAGCGAAGAAAGATGCAGTGTTGGAGGCCATCTTGATCAAGCTCAATGTTATGGTGAAGTCCATGACTTCATTTTTGAAGGCACAAAAAGCCTTAGAACAACAATTCTTTAACAAGGCAAATGAAGCGCCAAGAGATCCAGGGAAGCTCCCAGCAAGGACAAAGAGCAACCCAAAAGGAAAACTCATGGCAATAACGACGAGAAGTGGACTGAAAACTGCAGATCCAGTGCCTTGGTCTATGCCAGTACAGATGAAGAACACCTCGGTCCAGGTACAGACGAAGAACACTTCAGCCGAGATACCAACAGAGGTGGAGCCTCAGAAAGCGGAGGAGAAATCTGAAGTTTATGTTCCACCTCCTGCTTATAAACCACCACTTCTATTCCCCCAGTCAAGGGCTAGAGCACATCTAGACAAGCACTTTGGTAAGTTCCTTGACTTGATGAATAAATTACATATTAACATCCCTTTCCTTGATGCTATTCTAGGGATGCCCGCTTATGGGAAGTTCCTAAAGGAGATTCTATCAAGGAAGAGGAAGTTGGAAGACTTTGGTGAAGTAAGGATGACATCTAAATCCTTGAGCTCATTCAAATCATGAAGGAGAAGATGCCACCCAAGTTGAGAGATCCCGACTCATTTTGCATTCCCATTCAAGTTGGGGATGTTACTTGTGAGGCATTGTGTGATCTAGGAGCTAGCGTGAGCATCATCCCGCTGGAGCTATGTGTAAAGATTGGACTTGGAGAGCCCAAGCCGGTGAAGATAAGGCTATACATGGCAGATCGCTCCATTACCCATCCTGTGGGCATTTTGGAAGATGTTCCGGTTAAGTTAGGTAACTTCTATTTACCTATAGACTTTGTTATGCTTGATATTCCCGCAGATTATCCCGTTCCTATCATTCTTGGGCGACCATTTCTAGCAACTTCGGGTTGCAATGTGGATTGTAAGAACACCAAGTTGCAATTTAACATTGGCGGAGATCAAGTAGAGTTTGCATTGCTTGCTGCAATGAAAGGAGAGCCGCTGGAGGAT
Organism: Fagopyrum homotropicum; assembly: GCA_033239125.1. Lineage (NCBI taxonomy): Eukaryota > Viridiplantae > Streptophyta > Magnoliopsida > Caryophyllales > Polygonaceae > Fagopyrum > Fagopyrum homotropicum. The sequence continues at coordinate 93,490,704 of BSWB01000002.1, read as the reverse complement.
GATATCTTTAACATCTATGATGAAGAAGAATCAAGAGAATTGGTGAGCTCTATCCTTATTAATGATCCACTTGAAAGAGTTATTAGTTTGAGCTTAATGGAGGAAGGTATAGATGCTTCTTGTGATGCAGATATACGGAGCTTAAAGGCACTAAAAAAACATCCAGGAGCTAAGATTGAAAAACTAATCCAGGAGAGGAGAAAATCAAATTTCGGTCCCATCTGCAGTACCTCGACCGAGGCACTCTCTGGACCAAGCGAGGTGTTCTTGACTGAAGAACATCTCGGTCACCCACTCTAGACCTCGACCGAGGTCGCAAGCGAGATACCGTCAACTGAGAATAACAAACTTTCTACTCCCTTTTTCGAAACTCATTCACAATTGGTGGAGCACTTTCTCCACCAAGCATCTGCTAATAAAGAACCTTGGTATGCTGATATTGTTAATTATCTTGTTTGTCAGGAAATACCGCCCGGATTGACGTACGCTCAAAGGAAGAAATTCTTCAAAGATGTACGCCACTACTATTGGGATGAACCTCTACTGTTTAAGAGAGGTCCGGACGGGATGCTTCGAAGATGCATTCCGGAAGATGAAGCTACTAGTGTCATACGGCATTGCCACTCACTTCCTTGTGGAGGACATGTTAGCGCTCAAAAAACATGCGCTAAGGTATTATGTTCCGGTTTCTTTTGGCCTACATTATTTAAGGATGTGCAAATGTTTGTTGTTTCTTGTGATGCATGACAAAGAACAGGGAACTTATCTAGGAGAAACGAGATGCCACTCAACAACATCCAGAAAGTTGAGATTTTTTATGTATGGGGAGTTGACTTCATGGGACCTTTCCCATCTTCAGGAGGAAACCTCTACATCCTCCTAGCTGTCGATTACGTCTCTAGATGGGTGGAAGCCATTGCCTCCCCCACTAATGACGCCAAGGTGGTTGTGAAGTTCTTTAATAGGACTATCTTTCCACGTTTTGGGACTCCACGCATCATCATCAGCGATGGAGGGACACATTTCATCAACCGAAAGTTTAAAGCACTTCTATCGAAGTATGGGGTAACCCACATGGTAGCAACCCCTTATCACCCTCAAACTAGTGGACAGGTCAAGATCTCGAATAGAGAAATCAAAGCAATCTTGGAGAAGACTATCTCTAGGACGAGGAAGGATTGGTCCATGAAGTTGGACGACGCTTTTTGGGCTTACAGGACCGCATTCAAGACTCCCATTGGTACCACCCCTTATAATTTGGTATATGGGAAGTCTTGTCATTTGCCCGTTGAGTTAGAACACAAGGCGTATTGGGCAATCAAATGGTTGAACTTCGACATCAAGGAAGCTGGTGAGAAGCGGCTATTGGACATCAATGAGCTGGAGGAGCTGCGTTTGAACGCTTATGAGAATGCCAAGATCTACAAGGAAAGGACAAAGAAATGGCATGACAAGCGTATCATTTCTAAGGAGTTCAAAGAAGGAGATTTAGTTCTACTCTTCAACTCCCGCCTTTGCCTCTTTCCACGTAAGTTGAAATCCAGATGGACAGGACCTTACGTTGTGAAACATGTTTTCCCTTATGGTGCAGTTGAGATTTAGGGAGAAACAAGTCGAAGCTTCAAGGTCAATGGTCATAGACTTAAGAAATACCAACCGGAAGTCCAGGTTGAGGAGATTGCACCACTATATCTTGTCTAAAAACGCCGTACGGTCCAGCTAGCGACCTTAAATCAAACGCTTCTTGGGAGGCAACCCAAGGTATTGCTTTCTTTTCCCTTTTCTAGTCTAGCTTTAGATAGTTTGCTTTTGCTTTGCTTTGCTTTGTTTTTGGCGTCCTAGACAGAAACCAGGTACTCTCTAAGGAAGGAATATAACCCAGGAGCAACACTGGAAGGACAGAAGTTCAAAAAATTGAGAAGACGGAGCTTAACTGAGACACATCTCGGTTGCAGTCACAGCACCTCGACCGAGATGATTCTTGAGCAACCGAGGCGACTAGGGCTGACAAAAACTCACCTCGGTCAGACACCTCGGTCCAGTCGGGACCACCTCGACCGAGGTGACAGCAGAATCGGCGAGGGGTATAAAAGGGGAACAATTTTTCCCCCTTTCCCTCCCAACTCACCCCTCGACCGCGGCGCGTGCTAACCTCGCTTTCTTCGTTTCTCGATCGTTTTCAACGATTCTTGCTTCGATTCTGCGAAGAAAGGCTAGAGGAACAGTTTACAAGCGAGAATCTGCAACAAAAACGTCTCAAATCGACCGGATCTGGGGTAAAAAGTTGAAACCCTAACTGTTCTTCTCTTTACTGTTTTTTGAAAGAAATTGGCTTTGGTTGCCATTGATTTTTGTTGAAAAAGGCTTAAGTACCCCATAGGAAGCAATTGGTAGTGAAATTGGAGGAAAAGAACTGAAATTCAAAGAGTAGAAATCGAACAGCTTCTCACCTCGGTTTAGTCAACCTGCGCCTCGGCCGAGGTGATTCTTTAGTTCTGCCAAGCAACCGAGGTGACCTGTCAGACAGAAAGAGAAAATGAGTTCCAAGTCCGATCGCCAGTTGGTTCTGAGGGACAGATCCTTATTTTCTTCTTCTTCTTCTCGACCTTCCATACCGGTGATACACGAGCGTCACCAGGCTGATTATGACCGCATCTGTACGCGCCCTGTGATTGCGCCGCGGTTTTTAGATATTTCTGCTTTTGATTGTCTCTATGTTGCTGATGATTTGAGGCGGATGGTCTCGATGGTAGGGCTGGAGCAGTTCATGGAGATTAGAGCTCCAACCTACCTCGAGCCTACATTGGAGTTTGTGAGTTCTGTGACTCACCTGCATGAGGAGAGGGCCATCAAGTACCGGTTGCTGAACCGGAATTACTTAGTTCTGATGGATGAGTGGAGAGACATCTTCGGCTTCCCGACCCCCATAGTTCCCGACTTCCCTTCTCGAGTCGTGGCTCGACAGTTTTGGGGTCAGATAGCTCATGTTGTTGAGCATGCTGATAGGTGGAGACCTGGAGACTCCAAGGAGAGGATTAATTTCCACCTTGCTTTCAGGTTAGCTCACCGGATTTTTAGCGAGACACTTCTGGCGTGTACTGAGACGCCCTAAAGGTTAGACAGGGGGAGCTTCTGAGCTTGTTTTGTATGGTGACCGGAGGAGTACCTGATTTTGGTGTGATGCTAGCTGAGAATCTACACCGGATCAAGGCTAAGGGGAAGGGAGACATTTGCTACGGCGGCCTAGTGACTCACATAGCGATAGTGATGGGGTTGGATTTGAGCGCTTGTACATTAGTGGCGGTTGTCAAGCCGCTAGGTTTGCAAGAGATGATCACCAGGAGGATTCTAGTTCCTCGTGGTCTCACAACGCCATATGTGGCGATGCCTTGGGAGCAGACTGCCCCTCAGGGTATTAGGTGGTCATCTCAGTTCTCCGTCTACGATTCTTAGTACTGGTCCACTGCATGGATGCCTTACATTGAGGATGCTAGAGATGCAGCAGCGCAGGTGCAAGAGGAGGATAAGGAGGATGATGGCGGTGCTTCCATGGAGACAGGGACATATGCAGCCGGTCCCAATGTACTAGTCGTCGATCTGGACGACGAGGAGACAGAGGAGGAGCCAGCTGCACCACCACCACGTCCTACTAGGCGTAGAGTCCGCAGATTTAGAGATCCAGTAGCGCATCAGAGGATTGATGACCTCACTGATCAGATGATCGACTCCTACGCCGCCCTGACATTCGATATCAATGAGCGTCTTGATGACCATCGCCGAGAGATGGAGAGTCGGACACATCAGATGCTGGAGAGCCAGCACTACCAGCGCCGGATGATGGAGATCCAGTTCCAGCACGTGATGAGATATCCTTTTGACCCATCCCAGCATCCGTACATGCCATATCCACCACCACCTCCAGTAGATCAGGACTAGAGCTTGCAGGAATTTCTTTTATTTATTTATTATGCAGCTCAACTTATGTCCGGTGAGTACTTTATTTTCTAGACTTATTTTGACCCATTGGGACAATGTGTCCCAAGTATGGGGTATTTGGATGTATTTATATGACTTATGTGTATGCTTGTATGACTCTACCGGATATTACTGTTTTATCTTGCTCTATGTGTTTATCTGAGGCTACATGCATGCATACAGGTTATTTGATTGAGAAAAACGTCAAAAACTGGTTAAAGAAAGAAAAATTATGACCACGACCAAAGTGATTCTGACCAATCGAGGTACAGCACCTCGGTTGACTTAGAACATCTCGACCGATGCGGTTTAACTGAGAAAGTTTTCGAAACGATTTTGTGCTTCTTATCTGGATATGACCTCAGTGAAGATTTTGTTTGCAGACTTGTTTTGAAATCTTTATATGTTTGAAAGGTTTTATGATATGTTTAAGTTGCTAAATGCTTTGTTTGAAATTTGTGGCATGTTTAATACTTTGTTTTTATCCAAATTATGTTGAATTTTAAGGTTGACACCACATGATAAGTTATCTCACTTTCTTCCTCGGATGATTAAGACAATTTATTCTCTTCTCTTCTTCTTCTTGATCATGTTTAACCCCTCATATACATATTTGCCTCCCTTTACCTATCCGGGAATTTGGAAGCAAGCAAGTGAAAAGCGAGTTAAGAAAAAATTGAGATGTTGGCTGGAAGTTAGAAAGAAACAAATAGGTTTGGGGAAGTCAATCATGATGATGAGTAACTCGGCACCGCTCACATAGCCGGGTGTTTGTGTCTTACCAAAGTCGGATTGAGCGATATTCCTAATGGGTCATGGTATGTGCATCAAGGGTTTGAGGCATCTAGAGAAATTGATGATTGCTGATTTCCTAGCCTTCGGTTATTGTGCACCTCTATCCATGCATCCAAAAAAAAAAGTAAAAATAAGTAAAGCTTATTGGTGGAAGATGTTGAAGTTCAAAGAAAGTGAAGTGAAGGTCCTTTTCCCAGATTCTAGCACCACATTCCCTATATACATCCCACCCTAACAAGTTTCTTGACTTCTCTTTTGAAAAGCCCTTGAGACCTCGAACTTGTTGATTGACTTGGTGGTTTAAACTGGATTATACATGATTAATTTCGATAATTATGATTTATTATGCATTCTATGATTTTATGCAAAGATGAACAACTTTCTTATATTTATAAAATGTTTTGATCATATTTTGATTTTAATTACCATGAAGCATTCTCTTAGAGTGATCTATGAGTGGAGCACACCACCAAAATGTTTTGAAATACTTTTCATTGATCTTTATGACTTATAATCCATTCTATCTTGTACTTAAGATTTGGAACTTGCTTGGGGACAAGCAAGGGACAAGTATGGGGTATATTGATAGCATGAATTATAGTATATATTTTGGAACTTGTTTAGACATTTTATCTTCAATAATCTGCATGTTTGGATGTATATTATGTGATTATATTATCATTTCATCTACCTTTGCGGGAATCGAGGTCTACACCAAGTTTCGTTGTCATCGTAGGTAAAATGGTACATTTTGGATCGAAATGCAGCTAAGGAGAAAAGGAGTCATTGGAGCTACATTTAGGAGCTTAAAAGAGAACCCAAGAAGCTTGGAATTAACAAAGAAGATTTACTTTGGACCAGATTTAAGAGATTTCACCTTCAGCTGAGATTCACCTTGGTCAGCTACAGTACCACCTCGACCGAGGTTATCTTGAGGAGCGCCCCGACCGAGGCGAATACTCTGACGCGGAGAGATATAATTTATTTGGCTGAGATCTTTTTTTTTGGAAGGAGAGATCTTATATTTTTGGGGTGGATTTCTGGAAGGAAGATCATATATTTGGGAGATCTAATTTAGAGATATGGATATATTTTATTAGGAAATTATCTTTTTAAGATATTATTATCTTTGGAAGATAATTCTCCTATATAAAGGGTTGGATTTTCCACAATTCAACAAGCTCGCAACCTCGCACCTCTGGATTTTTATTCTTTACACCATATTCTCCCAACTGCAATTAGGAAGGAAGCTTGAAGGAAGATTGAAGATTGAAGGAAGGAAGTTTATAGCTTTGAGATAGCTTTTAAGGGGATTTTTAAGACTTTCTTAGATTCCCTTTGGTTTGTTGTCTTTGTGTGATTTGTGATTGAGGAACGCTGATTTGTTTGATATTTGATTCAGTTATTGAAGCCTTGTTCTTAAGGTTTTTGTGTTAAAATATTCATTCCCTTCTCAATTATTTGATTATTGCTTTCATGATGATGAGTGGCTAATTTCCTTGTGCGATTCTAGGGTGATTGGCTGAAAGTTGTGGGAAAGACAATGATAGAATAATCTTAATTCCAGTAGGACCCTGAAAGCTTGAGTCTTTATCCTTAACCCTAGAACATCTCGTTCAGTCGATGAACATCTCGGCCGGGGTGGAACTTGACTAACCGAGGTGACCTTTCTGATCCGAAACTGAGAGTTAAGTGTTAGAGTTTGCCAAATCCTATTCTTATTACACCTTTCCTAGTTCAATGCAAGCTTAGGATGAGACTTACCCGGTGATTCCTTTGTTTGTTTACCTAAGATCATAAGTGTAGGTAATAAAGGTTTATCCTTTATTGGGGTTTGAGTGTGCCTTCATTCCATCTTTGTGAGTTAGCCTGAGATTTATCCGGTAAAGGTTGATTCTATTCCCTTAGCTGGTGTGTTGGCTTGAGACTATAACTCCTTTCCTTAGTACCTTGAGACTTACCCGGTAATAGGAGCTTTTGGTTTGGAGTTAGTAAGTAGTGAGACTTACCCGGTGATCTATTCCACTTTAGAAACACCTTCCCTTTGCAAAACCTCGGCTTTGTCCGCTTATCTTGAGATCTTGAGTTTAGTTGGGCTTCATCTAGCGTCTTGCTAGCATAGTAAATGGCGTTGGTCCGGCCATCCTTCTTTTGTCCAAGCACCGCTCCTACCGCCACATCACTCGCATCACACATGATCTCAAAGGGCAAGGTCCAATCCGGAGGTTGGATAATGGGAGCGGAGATCAACGCTTCCTTAATCTTGTAAAATGCATCAAGACATTCCTGCGAAAACTCAAAAACAACATCCTTATTCAAGAGTTTAGTTAGTGGTTTAGAAATCTTCGAGAAATCCTTGATGAACCTCCTATAGAAACCTGCATGCCCGAGAAAGCTCCATACACCCTTAACAGAACAAGGGGGGGAAGTTTCTCAATAGTCTCGATCTTAGCTCAATCGACCTCAATACCTCGGTTGGAAACGAGGTGTCCTAGAACAATTCCTTCACTAACCATAAAGTGACACTTCTCCCAATTCAGAACAAGATTAGTGTCTTCACAACGTTGTAGCACTAGAAAAAGGTTAGCTAAACAATCATCAAAAGAGGAACCATATACCGAAAAGTCATCCATGAATACCTCCATTATCTCCTCAATATACTCGGAAAAGATAGCCATCATACAACGCTGGAAGGTAGCGGGTGCGTTACACAATCCGAATGGCATCCTCCTATAAGCGAATGTCCCCCATGGACAGGTGAAAGTGGTCTTCTCTTGATCATCCGGATGGATAGGAATATGAAAGAAGCCATTATAACCATCTAGATAGAAAAAATGGGAGTGTTGAGCTAACCGTTCAAGCATTTGATCGATGAAGGGAAGCGGGAAGTGGTCCTTTCGAGTGGCCACGTTCAGCTTCTTGTAATCGATGCACATTCTCCAGCCCGTAACGGTCCTAGTTGGAATCAACTCGTTGTTCTTATTCGTCACAACGGTCATCCCTCCTTTCTTCGGAACTACATGAACCGGGCTCACCCACTTGCTATCCGATATGGGAAATATGATACCTGCATCAACAACTTAAGAATCTCTTTCTTCACAACCTCTTTCATGATTGGATTTAACTGTCATTGAGGTTCCCGTGAAGTCTTATGATCGTCTTCCATTCGTATCTTATGCATGCAAAAAGATGGCTTAATACCAACAAGATCATCAATAGTGTAACCTAAAGCCTTTCGATGTTTCCTCAGGACATGCATCAGTTTAGACAATTCAGTTTCAGAAAGGGAAGCACTAACGATAACGGAATAAGTAGAATCCGGACCAAGGAAAGCATACCTCAAGTGACTAGGAAGTGGTTTAAGCTCCACGACTGGGGGTGCTTTCTGAGAGGGATCCGTGCCTTCTCCTTCCAGTGAAGTAGACTTAGATCGAAGAACTGGACTTTCAGAAGTCTCAGTTGACATCATCTCGCTTGTTGTCTCGGTCAGTGTCCGAGGTGGGTAACCGAGATGTTCTTCAGATAAGAACACCTCGCTTGGTCCAGAAAGTGCCTCGGTCGAGGTACTGGAACTGGGACCGAAACCTAAATTTCTTTTCTTTTCCTGGATTAGTCTCTCAGTCTTAGCTCCTGGATCTACTTCCAATGCTTTTAAGCTCCGTATATCTGCATCACAAGAAACATCTATACCTTCCTCCATAAAACAAAAACTAAGAACTCTTTCAAGAGGGTCATTAATAAGGATAGAGCTCACCAATTCTCTCGATTCTTCTTCATCATAGATGTTGAAGATGTCATCTTCCAGCGGCTCTCCTTTCATTGCAGCAAGCAATGCAAACTCCACTTGATCTCCACCAACGTTGAATTTCAACTTGGCGTTCTTACAATCCACATTGCAACCCGAAGTTGCTAGAAATGGTCTCCCGAGAATGATAGGAACGGGATAATCTGCGGGTATGTCAAGTACAACAAAGTCTATAGGTAAGTAGAAATTACCTAACTTGACGGGAACGTCTTCCAAAATGCCCACGGGATGGGTAATGGAGCGATCCGCCATGTATAGCCTTATCTTCACCGGCTTGGGCTCTCCAAGTCCGATTTTCTCACATAGCTCCAGCGGGATGTTACTCACGCTGGCTCCTAGATCACACAATGCTTCATAAGTTACACCCCCAACTTGAATGGGAATGCAAAATGAACCGGGATCTCTCAATTTGGGTGGCATCTTCTCCTTCATGATTTGAATGAGCTCCGAGGACTTAGATGTCATCCTTACTTCTCGAAAATCTTCCAACTTCCTCTTTCTTGATAGAATCTCTTTTATAAACTTCTCATAGGCGGGCATCCCTAGAATGGCATCAAGGAAAGGGATGTTAATGTGTAGTTTATTCATTAGGTCTAGAAACTTACCAAAATGCTTGTCTAGATGTGCTCTCGCCCTTGACTGAGGGAATGGAAGTGGTGGTTTATAAGCAGGAGGTGGAACATAAACTTCAGATTTATCTTTTGCTTTCTGGGGCTCCACCTCGGTTGGCACCTCGACCGAAGTGTTCTTCTGGTCTTGGCTCGACCGAGGTACTAGATCTGCAGTTTTCAGTCCACTTCGTGTCGTTATTGCCATAATCTGTTCCTTAGGGTTGCTCTCTGTCCTTGCTGGGAGCTTCCCTGGATCTCTTGGCGCTTCATTCGCCTTGTTAAAGAATTGTTTCTCTAAGGCTTTTTGTGCCTTCGAAAATGAAGTCATCGATGTCTCCATAGCGTTGAGCTTGATCAGAATTGCCTCCAGCACTTCATCCTTCTTCTCTGGCTGGGACAAACTTGATCCAGGCTCATGGCTTCTCAATGGAGTAGAAGAAGAAGAGTGGGTTAAAAGCATTATTAGCATGAGAATAAGGGTTACCCGGATTTTGTTGATTAGATCTTCAATTGTTATTGTTGAAGTTTCTATTGTTGTTGTAATTGTTGTTCTGTGGCCCTTGATAGTTGTTTTTTCCTTGATATCCTCCATCTTGCTCCTTCTTCGTTTTAGCTACTAAAAGCTCCTTCAATGCTTTTACCTCATTGCTAAGCGAGGTGAGTTGAGCTCCATTTGATGATGTTTCTTGGAAGCTAACTCTCCTTTCTCTATTCTCGGTTCCTTGATGGGAGTACTTCTCCATGTGTAAAGCTTGCTTTTCAATGAAATCTCAAGCTTCATCTATCGGCATATCCATGAAGGTGCCGGCTGAAAGTAGTTGGAGATTGAATTGAGTTGCTCCATCCAAACCTTTGAAATAGATTTCCAGCAACTCAATCTTTGGAATTCCATGATGTGGGCAATCCAATAGAATATCCTTGAATCTCTTCCATGACTTGGACAAACTCTCCTTGTCCTTCATAATAAAAGCATTGATTTTTCCTCTCATTTCAACGGTCTTAGAGGGAGGAAAGAACTTAGTAAGAAACTCCGTCGTCATCTCTTCCCAAGTATTGATTTTTCCGACCGGAAGAGATTGATACCAAGCAAGCGCCTTGTCTTTCATAGAGAAATAGAAAGGCCTCAACTTGTAGTTGTGGTTCTCCAATCTTGAAGGTATCAAAGTCTCCATCCCGAATGTCATAGTTTGGAAATGCTGATGCGGAGACTAACTCTCCAAACCTCCAAATTGACATTGTCGGATCATAGTAAGAACTTGCGGTCGAAGTTCGTAATCATGCTCAGCTGGATCACCTAGGTTGACTCCTGGACACCTGACTTGTTGATTGGGGTTCATCCTCTATCCTAGGGTTTGTAGGACTCCAGCAAAAAGAACATCTCGGATCGGCATCCGAGGTGGTAGGTGTACATCGGCCGGGGCAACATGAACTGGGTCTTGCCTCGGTCGAGGATCTGGGATCGGTCGAGGCAGAAACAGGGCCCTTAGAGCGGCCATATCTGCTTCAATTCCTTCAGTTCTTGCACGAGTCTCTTCTCTCTCACGCTGCAGTTTTTCTCTATTGAGACGTAGTTGTTCCAATGCCTCCTTCAATTTGACTTCAAGATCGCGATCGTCTTGATTGACCATCTTAGCTTCTCTTAATCTTCGCTTGTAAGTCTTTTCTGGTTCGGGATCATAGGGAACGATTTCCTTTCCAGCACGAGTTCTTCGCATAAACCTAAGAAAAGATCCTGAGAAAGCACTCAAGTAGTGTAGTCAAAAGCAACAAGGGCAATTGCCCCGAAATACTACCGAAATCGGCTTGGTCTAGACCAAGTCCCCGGAAACGGCGTCAAAAACTTGTTCGCTCCAAAAGGTGTGTGCAAGCTTTAAAATTTATAACCCAAGAAGTATGCTTGAACAATATGCAAACCCGCAGTGTACGGATCAATTGTAATAAAAGCAAGAATTTCAAGGGTCAAACACAAGGACTATGGTGAAACAAAGCACAGAATCAGGTTGTCAAATATTGCTAATAACTACAATTAAAGAAATCAAAGATGATGTAAAAGTCAAGTAAAGGGAAATGCGGATTCTAGGGATTAAAGCATCTAGTTGTGGTTCCGACTCAAGATCTGAAAGGATAACGCGGACAAAGATGAGGTTTGCAAAGGGAAGGTGTTTCTAAGGTGGGAATAGATTACCGGGTAAGTCTCACCACTCACTATCCTAAACCCAAGCTCCTATTACCGGGTAAGTCTCAAGGTACTAAGGAAAGGAACTATAATCTCAAACCAACACACCACCCAAGGGAATAGAATCAACCTTTACCGGGTAAGTCTCAGGCTAACTCACAAAGATGGGATGAAGGCACACTCAAACCCCAATAAAGGATAAACCTTTATTACCTACACTCATGATCTTAGGTAAACAAACAAAGGAATCACAGGGTAAGTCTCATCCTAGGCTTGCGTTGAACCAGCAAAGGTGTAATAAGGATAGGATTTGGCAAACTTAAACTCTTAACTCAGATAAGGTTCATGAAAGGTCACCTCGTTCAGTCATATTCCACCCCGGCCGAGATGTTCAATGACTGAGCGAGGTGTTCTACGGTTAAGGTAAAGACTCGAGCTTTTAGGGTCTTGTTGGGATTAAGATCATTCTATCATCGTCTTTCTCACAACTTTCAGCCAATCACCCTAGAATCGCATAAGAAACTTAGCCACCAATCATCATGATAACAATAATCAAATTAATGGAAAAGGAATCAATATTCGAACAAGAAAACCTTAGGAAAAAGGTCTTAATAACTGAATCAAACAATCAACAAATAAGCGTTCCTCAGTCACAAATCAGCAAAAACAACAAACCAAAAGAAATCTAAGAAGATCTTACAAACTCTTTCAAAAGCTAATTCCAACTATGATTCCTTCCTTCTTTAAACTTCAATCCTTCAATTCTTCCTTCAAACCTCCAGAAAATCCCTCAATTGTTGGATGCCCTAAGCATGGTTCAACTTGTAGAAAATTCAACCCTTTATATAGGAGAATTATCTTCCAAAGATAATAATATCTTAAAAAGATAATTTCCTATAAAATATATCTCTATCTCTTAAAATAAATCAGCCAAAAATAATATCTTCCTTCCAAAAATCCAACCAAAAATATAAGATATCCTCCCAAAAATAAAAGATCTCAGCCAAAAATAAAGATCTCGCCGGAGACAAGGTGTTCGCCTTGGTCGGGACGCTCCTCAACATCACCTCGATCGAGGTGGTACTATAGCTGACCAGGTGAATCTCAACTGAATGTGAAATCTCTCGAATCTGGTCCAAAGTCAATCTTCTTAATCATTTCCATGCTTCCTAAGATCTTCCTTAAGCTCCAGAACGTAACTCCAACGACTCCTTAGCTTCCTTAGCTCCATTTCGATGCAAAACGTGTCATTTTATCTACAATTACAACGAAACTAGGTGTAGACCTCGATTCCCGCAAAGGTAGACAAAACAACAATATAATCAAAGAATATACATCCATACATGCAGATTTATGAAGATAAAACGTCTAAACTAGCCCCGAAATATAGACTATAATTGATAGCATGAATTATAGTCTATATTTTGGGGTTTGTTTGGACGTTTTATCTTCAATAATCTGCATGTTTGTATGTATAATATGTGATTATGTTACCATTTCATCTACCTTTGCGGGAATCGAGGTTTACACCTAGTTTTGTTGTAATCGTAGGTAAAATGACACGTTTTGCATCAAAAAAAAAAGAGCAGAAGGAGCTATGGAGTCATTGGAGCTACATTCGGGAACATAAGGAACCATCCAGGAAGCATAGCCATGGATTTAGAGATTCACTTTGGACCAGATTTGAGAGATTTCACATTCAGTTGTGACTCACCTCGGTTGACCACAGATTCACCTCGACCAAGGTGATCCAGAGAAGTCGACTCGACCGAGGCGAACACCTGGGACGCGGCGAGAATATTTTATTCTTGGCTGAGATCTTTTATCTTTGGAAAGAGATCTTATATTTTTGGGCTTGGCTCCTGGAAGGAAGAAGATATACTAGATCATATATTTTACCTATTTTTATGGGAAGAGATCTTTCTAAGATATCTTATCTTTGGAGAGTTATTCTCCTATAAAAAGGGTCGGATTTCCCACAAATCCATATCGTGCTATACCATCGATCAGGGTTTATACGCAGCAGCAACCATACTCCAGTTGGGAAACTTGAAGAACCTTTTTGAAGGTTGAAGGAAGATTGTAGCTTTTATAGCTTTTTGAAGGTTTTCTTGTAAGATCACCTTAGATTCTCTTCCTTATTGTCATTCTTGTTGGATTTCTATATAAGGAACGCTTTTGTTGTGATATTTGATTCAGTTATTGACGTCTTTTTATTAAATTCTTCTTGTTCAAATATTCACCTTCTTCCCATATACTTGATTAATACTTTCATGATGATGAGTGGCTAATCTCTTTGTGTGATTCTAGGGTGATTGGCTGAAGGTTGTGGGAAAAACAATGATAGAATAATCTTAGATTCCAGTAGGACCCTGAAAGTTCGAGTCTTTAACCTTAACCCTAAGCATCTCGTTCAGTCGATGAACATCTCGGCCGGGGTGGAATTCTTCTGACCGAGGTGACTTACCTGATCCTAAACTGAGAGTTAAGTGTTAGAGTTTGCCAAATCCTATTCTTATTACACCTTCCTGGTCCAATGCAAGCCTAGGATGAGACTTATCCGGTAATTCCTTAGTTTGTTTACCAATGATCATAAGTGTAGGTAATAAAGGTTTATCCTTTATTGGGGTTTGAGTGTGCTTTCATCCCATCTTTGTAAGTTAGCCTGAGACTTACCCGGTAAAGGTTGATTCTATTCCCTTAGATGGTGTGTTAGTTTGAGATTATAGTTCTTTATCTTGATTCCTTGAGACTTACCCGGTAATAGGAGTTACGGTTTAGGATTAGTGAGTAGTGAGACTTACCCGGTGATCTATTCCACCTTAGTAACACCTTCCCTATGCAAAAACCTCAGCTTTGTCCGCTTATCTTTAGATCTTGAGTTGGAACCACAACTAGATGCTTTAATCCCTAGAATTGCATGTTTTCTTTATTGACTTCTATATCATCTTTGATTATTTTAATTACTATTGTGGTTAGTGATTGCTTAAGCATACCGTAATTGGACTTTGTTTCACTAAGTCCCTGTGATCGACCCCTGGAATTCCTTGCTTTTTACTACGATTGACCCGTACACTGCGGGTTCGCATCCTTGTTTTAAGCTTACGTCTAGGGTTATAAATTTAAAGCTTGCACACACTGTTTGGAGCGAACAAGTTTTTGGCGCCGTTGCCGGGGACTTGGTTTAGACCGAGCCGGTTGCGGTTTGCTTTCGGGGCACTAGCCCTTGTTGCTACTAACTACTCTTTCTATGAGTTTTGTAGTTTTCTGGATTTCCGATGACTACATTTGATCCAGCCTGGATAGCAAGACAAAGTGCTAGGGCGGACCATTATGAATACTTGGAGGAGAAGTACTCCTTCTATTGGTTCAGCAATGAATGGGAAAGAGAAGAGGCCATTCAGCGTGAACTTGCGATGTGGGATGAACTGAATGTCCCTAAAAAGATTTGTGAGCAACCTCTTGAAGATTCTCTTGAATCAAGATGGAGAGGTTGATGAAGAAGGTGGAGGAACTCAAGGAAAGCACCCTATCCTATGCTAAGCCGGAAGAGGAGCATAAGGAAGTGCTGCAAGTTCCAAGCACCACTCCAATCAAACCAGAAGTCTCTCCTGAAGCTTTTGAGGGAGAAGAAGATCTGGAAGATTTCGATCTAACCGTTGAGGCCTCGGCCGAGGTGAAAGAGAGATCGGCCGAGGTGGAGGAAAAGTCTACAGAACTGGAAGATGCGGAGAACCTTGGCCAGATTACTGAAACTGTGGTCAAGGTGGAAGGAAGACCAGCTGAGCTGAGAAGGATTTCGTGTGGGGATTATCAACCCAACATGAAACTTGTCTCAAGCTTTGGAGAACTTTACAAGGTAAATTCTCCTACTTTATTTGAAATCCCTATTAAAAGTTTCTGACTTTTTCAGGAATGCGCCGGAGAGTTGGAGGTCTCCTCCGAAAAAACCTCCTAAGATCAAGATGAAACATCCCTTGCAACTGTTGGAAGAAGATACTCCTTGGATTATAAGGAGTGGAATTTGCAAACACTACACCGTTAAGGCAATGAAGTGTCTCTTGTTCAAGTACGGGGTCCCTCGCATGCTAAGGACCTTGTACCATCCCCAAGCTAAGGATGGGGAAGCTATTAGGATTCTCGAGAAGCTGTTTTCTCGATCAAGGAAAGGATGGGACGAAAGACAAAGTTATGTCCCACGGAAAAAGAGGAAGACCGGTAGGATTCCGGTGAGGACCAAACCGTACAAGCTTGTACGTGGGAGATCCTACCATTTGCCAGTGAAGTTAGGAACCGGAACCTTTTTGGGAGAGTATTATTACGGATCCGATGAGCACTTGCACTTGTTGGAGCGTTTGATAGACTTGCCTACTTCACCCCACGATGGAGGTGAAGTATGGGGGGAAGGCACCTCCCATCTCGTTTGAGACGCATTATGGTCCAGCTAGTGACCTTAAACCAAGCGCTTCTTGGGAGGCAACCCAAGGTATTGCTTTCTTTTCCCTTTCTAGCTTAGATAGTTTTGCTTTTGCTTTGCTTTGTTTTGTTTTTGGCGTCCTAGACAGATAGCAGGTGACATCTAAGGAAGGAGAACACACTAGGAGCGTAACTGAAAGGACAGAAGATCGAGAATTTGAGAAGACGAAGCTTGACTGAAGCACATCTCAGTTGCTGTCAGAGCACCTCGACCGAGATGATTCTTGAGCAACCGAGGCGACTAGGGTTTTTGAAGAACCACCTCGGTCCGTACCACCTCGGTCCAGTCGAGACCACCTCGACCGAGGTGACAGCAGTTCCAGAAAGTGTATAAAAAGGGGAAAAATTTTCTTTTATTCTCTTTTACCCTTCCTCGACCGCGGCAGCCCCCTTCACCTCGCCTCTTCGATTCTCGCTCATTTTCGAAGATTTTCGATTCCAAACTGCGATTAAAGCGTAGAGGATCCCGGTGCAACGTCGATCTGCGAAGAAATCGAACCAAAACGGCCGAACGAGGTAAACCGATAACGAAACCCTAAATCGCTGATTTCGCTTCGATTTGGGCTTGGATTGCCCTGCATTTGCTGAGAAACGGATTAAGTACCCCATAGGAACCAGTTGTAGTGATTTTGGGGGAAAAGAACTGGAATTTTTGAAGAAATTAGTACGCAGTTTTTCGCCTCGGTCCAGACGTGCTGTGCCTCGGCCGAGGTGTTCTTGAGTATTGTCAGACCGACCGAGGTGACCTGACAGAGAGAATTTTGAAAATGAGTTCTGACAGACGTCTTGCCATTAGGGATAGATCCTCCCCTTCCCCTTCCTCCTCTTCTTCCCGACCTTATCGACCGGTGATCCATGAGCGACACCGGGTCGATTACGACCGTATAGCAGCCCGTCCAGTGATAACATCTCGCTTCCTGGATGTGTCAGCCTTTGACTGTCTCCATGTGGATGGAGACCTTAGACGTATGATATCGACGGTAGGATTGGATCAGTTTACTGAGATCCGCGCACCTGCCTATTTGGAGCCCACCCTAGAGTTTGTTAGCTCCTTTACCTACCTCCCCACAGAGCGTTCTGTGAAGTACCGGTTGATGAACCGGAACTTCTTAGTGCCATTAGAGTATTGGAGGGATATTTTTGGTTTTCCTTCCCCGACCGCTGTTGATTTCCCTTCCCGGTCTGTAGCTAGGGAGTTTTGGGGACAGATTGCTCACATGGTTGAGCACGCAGACAGGTGGCGCCCTGGAAACTCCAGGGAGAAGGTTATTTTTCACTTAGCTTTTAGGTTAGCTCACCGTATCTTCAATGAGACACTTCTGGCGCGTACGGAGACGCCTTAGAAGGTCCGACAGGGGTAGCTTTTTAGTCTATATTGCATGGTGACTGGAGGGATCCCCGACTTTGGCTTGATGCTGGCAGAGGATCTGCACAGGATCAAGGCCAAGGAAAGGGGGGACATCTGCTGCGGAGGACTTGTGACCCACATCGCCAGCTATCAGGACATGGACCTCAGCGCTTGCACTATGGTGGCGGCTGCCAAGCCGCTAGGGCTGTAGGAGATGATCACTCAGCGGATTGTGGTTCCCCGAGGACTGACTGCACCATACGTTGCTATGCCATGGGAGCTGACTGCACCGCAAGGGATCAGGTGGTCAACCCAGTTTACTGTTTATGACCCTCATTATTGGCAGACCGCTTGGGCCCCACTAATGGAGGATTATAGAGAGGCAGCAGCTGCCCCAGCTGAGGAGGAGGCAGATGATGAGGAGACTGCCGATGACAGGGATGGTGGAGTCCCGATGGATATAGGGACGGATACTGCAGGGACGAGCGCACCAGTTATAGATCTGGATGATGAGGATACTGAGCCTGCACCTGCTGCATCACCTGCGAGACCTGCTAGGCGTAGGACACGCCGACATAGAGATCCAGAGGCTCATCGTCGGATCGATAATCTGACGGATCAGATGATAGACTCTTATGATGCACCTTACTGTGGACATGCATGAGAGATTTGCTGCCCAGCACCGACAGATTGACAGCTGGACTCATCAGATGCTAGAGGGACAGCACTATCAGCGCAGGATGATGGAGAAACAGTTCCAGCAGACTATGGGTTATCTATTTGACCCATCCCAGTATCTGTATGTGCCACCACCACCACCACCACCGGATCAGGATTATTGAGAGCTGTAGGATTTTCTTTCTTATTTTTATGCAGTTCAGCTTATTATCCGATGAGTATTTTATTCTCTTAGACTTATTTTGACCCACTGGAACAGTGTCTCCCAAGTATGGGGTATTTGTGTATTACTTGACATTATGTTGATGTATGACTTTACTTGACCGGATATTTATATTTATGCTTCACTTTTGCATCTATGTGTTTATCTGAGATTGCATGCATACTTACAGGTTATTTGATTGAGAAAAATGTCGAAACTGAAAGAAAACTGGTTTTTAAAAAAAAAATTTTGACCTCGACTGGTGGAGTTCTGGCCGAACGAGGTGTTTCACCTCGGTTGACCTAAGAACACCTCGACCGAGGTGGGTTAACTGAGAGTTTTCAAAAACGATTTTTGTGCTTTTTATCTGGATATGATCTCAGTGAAGATTTTGTCTGCAGATTGGTTTTGAAATCCTTATATGTTTGAAAGGTTTTATGATATGTTTAAGTTGCTAAATGCTTTGTTTAAAATTTTTGGCATGTTTAATACTTTGTCCTTATCAAAATTATGTTGAATTTGAAGGTTGACACCACATTATGAGTTCTCTCACTTTCTTCTTGGAAAGACCAAGGCATTTTATTCTTCTCTCTCCTTCTTCTTGATCATGCTTAACCCCTCATATACATTTTGCCTCCCTTTACCTATCCGGGAATTTGGAAGCAAGCAAAGTGGTGAAAGGAAGTAAAAGTTGAGAAGTGGGCTGGAAGTGAAAGTGTTAGAAAGAAAGAAATAGGTTTGGGGAAGTCAATCATGATGATGAGTAACTCGGCACCATTCACATAGCCGGGTGTTTGTGTCTTGCCAAAGTCGGATTGAGCGATATTCCTAACGGGTCATGGTATGTGCATCAAGGGTTTGATGCATCTCAAGAAATTGATGATTGCTGATTTCCTAGGCTTCGGTTATTGTGCACCTCTGTCCATGCATCCCAAAAAGTAAAGTAAAAAAAGAAAAGTGTGAAATAAGCAAAGCTTATTGGTGGATGATGTTGAAAGTCAAGTGAAAGTGAAGTATATCCTTTTCCCGGATTCTAGCACCACATTATCTTCTATACATCCCTACCCTACACGTTTCTTGACCTTTCTTTTGGGAAGACCTTGAGACCTCGAGCTTGTTGATTGACTTAGTGGTTTAAACTGGATTATACATGATTAATTTCGATGATTATGACTTATTATGCATTCTATGATTTTATGCAAAGATGAACGACTTTCTTATATTTATAAAATGTTTTAATCATACATTGATTTTTAAATTCCATAAAGTACTCTCTTAGAGTGATCTATGATTGTAGAACACCATAAAAATGTTTTTGAAAGACTTTTCATTGATCTTAATGACTTATAATCCATTCTATCTTGTCTTTTATATACGGAACTTTCTTGGGGACAAGCAAGGGCTAAGTATGGGGTATTTTGATAGCATGAATTATAGTCTATATTTTGGGGTTTGTTTGGACGTTTTATCTTCAATAATCTGCATGTTTGTATGTAATATGTGATTAAGTTACCATTTCATCTACCTTTGCGGGAATCGAGGTCTACACCTAGTTTTGTTGTAATCGTAGGTAAAATGGCACGTTTTGCATCAAAAAAAAGAGCAAAAGGAGCTATGGAGTCATTAGAGCTACATTTAGGAACATAAGGAACCATCTAGGAAGCGTAGCCATGGATTTAGGATTCACTTTGGACCAGATTTGAGAGATTTCACATTCAGTTGTGACTCACCTCGGTTGACTACAGATTCACCTCGACCGAGGTGATCCAGAGAAGTCGACTCGACCGAGGCGAACACTTGGGACGCGGCGAAAATATTTTATTCTTGGCTGGGATCTTTTATCTTTGGAAAGAGATCTTATATTTTTGGGCTTGGCTCCTGGAAGGAAGAAGATATACTAGATCATATATTTTACCTATTTTTATGGGAAGAGATCTTTCTAAGATATCTTATCTTTGGAGAGTTATTCTCCTATAAAAAGGGTCGGATTTCCCACAAATCCATATCGTGCTATACCATCGATCAGGGTTTATACGCAGCAGCAGCCATACTCCAGTTGGGAGACTTGAAGAACCTTTTTGAAGGTTGAAGGAAGATTGTAGCTTTTATAGCTTTTTGAAGGTTTTCTTGTAAGATCACCTTAGATTCTCTTCCTTATTGTCATTCTTGTTGGATTTCTATCCAAGGAACGCTTTTGTTGTGATATTTGATTCAGTTATTGAAGTCTTTTTATTAAATTCTTCTTGTTCAAATATTCACCTTCTTCCCATATACTTGATTAATACTTTCATGATGATGAGTGGCTAATCTCTTTGTGTGATTCTAGGGTGATTGGCTGAAGGTTGTGGGAAAAACAATGATAGAATAATCTTAGATTCCAGTAGGACCCTGAAAGTTCGAGTCTTTAACCTTAACCCTAAGCATCTCGTTCAGTCGATGAACATCTCGGCCGGGGTGGAATTCTTATGACCGAGGTGACTTACCTGATCCTAAACTGAGAGTTAAGTGTTAGAGTTTGCCAAATCCTATTCTTATTACACCTTCCTGGTCTAATGCAAGCCTAGGATGAGACTTACCCGGTAATTCCTTAGTTTGTTTACCAATGATCATAAGTGTAGGTAATAAAGGTTTATCCTTTATTGGGGTTTGAGTGTGCTTTCATCCCATCTTTGTGAGTTAGCCTGAGACTTACCCGGTAAAGGTTGATTCTATTCCCTTAGATGGTGTGTTAGTTTGAGATTATAGTTCTTTATCTTGATTCCTTGAGACTTACCCGGTAATAGGAGTTACGGTTTAGGATTAGTGAGTAGTGAGACTTACCCGGTGATCTATTCCACCTTAGTAACACCTTCCCTATGCAAAAACCTCAGCTTTGTCCGCTTATCTTTAGATCTTGAGTTGGAACCACAAATAGATGCTTTAATCCCTAGAATTGCATGTTTCCTTTATTGACTTCTATATCATCTTTGATTGTTTTAATTACTATTGTGGTTAGTGATTGCTTAAGCATACCGTAATTGGATTTTGTTTCACTAAGTCCCTGTGATCGACCCCTGGAATTCCTTGCTTTTTACTACGATTGACCCGTACACTGCGGGTTCGCATCCTTGTTTTAAGCTTACGTCTAGGGTTATAAATTTAAAGCTTGCACACACCGTTTGGAGCGAACAATAATACATTCTATCATGTCACAAAGAGCACATATTTACTTCAAGGCCTTGAAATCAGTTTCAAAGCTTGAGATAGGTTTTTGCAAAAAGTTCTCATACTCTATTCAATCTCCCTTCTAGAGTATTTATATTTTTAGTGCAAGTGCCGGAACTTTCCCCAAAATGGTCAAGGCTTAGGATTTTTGGGAAAGTATTGCATTAGTAGAAGGAGGGGATGACGTGTGGGATGCTGGTGATTCCAAGGAAAAAATGATCTACAACTTTCCCTTCAAAGTTGCTCATAGGGTGATGAGCGAGATGTTATTTTCTAGATCTGAGAGCCCGCAAAAAGTGAAAGCAGGAGAGCTCATCTTACTATGGTGTATGGCCACTGGGACTAGACCGGATACCTCCATCCTTTTGGTGGATATCTTGAAAAAATTTGAGAACAAGTTCAAGGGGGATATATGCATAGGAGGTCTAGTGACCAACATAGCTAGGGCCCTAGACATGGAACTCTCGGCTTGTACTCTTGTAGCCCCGGCCCGGCTCCTTGGTATTAGGCAACTTGTATCCCGTGGTATTCTTGTACCACGAGGGAGAGGAGTTCATTTTGTTGCTATGCCATGGGAGCAAGACCACTAGAGGGGAATCGCTTGGAAGAGCGGTTACACCATCTGTGATCGGAAAAATTGGAAGATTGTATTTGAGGAGTTACTTGATGATGAGGAGTATAAGGAGGAGTATGGAGTTGGTGAGGAGAGTGACCATGGCACTCAGGCCATGGACACCGGGACCGATGTTGTAGGTCCTGGTGATGATGATGAGGCCCCGGAGGATTATCTAGCCGTTGGTGGAGCTGACATGGGTCCTGGACGGCCAGAGATGCCAATGATGGGACCGAGACACTCGGTTTCACATGCACCTTGGCGCGGGACCCGATGCCCATATGATAGAGATGGGCTCCCTACCCAGATTGATTGACTAGATGCTAGGTATAAGAGCCTTGAGGGAGCAATTTCAGGAATATCACAGCAGTTGGTTTGTGTTGATGAGCGGCTTGATCGCTTCGAGGCCCGACATTCTGTCTCGGACGGGATATTTGCGGATCTTTACCGTCAGACATTTGGAGTGATGTACGACCCACACTATCCCAAATACCCACCGCCACCACTAGAGGAGTGAACCGACATGCCGGACATCATTTTACATTGTGGGTATTATTTTCACCCTTCTATTTACTTTCCACATTGGGACAATGTGTGTTATAAGTATGGGGTGGTGTATTTGCAATATTTTGCATGTTTTCTTTCATTGCATTGCATCTAGGATAGTTTCATATTTCCAGTAACACGTTTCTTTTAGTTTTGCATTGTATATATTTTTATAAAAAAAGCCAAAAGAAATTGTAATTTTTTTTAAAAAAAATGTGCTTCTAGGATTGAAATGATCCCTATGATGATATTGTTTGTAGATTGGCTATGGATGATCTTATGTGTTTGAATTGATTTATGGCATATGTGGGATTTGAATACTTTATTAGAATTCATGCATGGATTGTGATGTGTTGTTGTCTAGATTATGTTGAGTATTGATTGTCGAAACCACATGATAAGTTCTTACACATCATGTTGGAATGATTAAGGCAAATCGATTTCTTACTCTTCTTCATCTTGATCATGTTTGATTTAACGCCTCTTTTGATAAAAAAAAATGTATAAATTGTCTCTCTTGACCCATCTGGGAAATAGGAAGCATGATAGTGTGTTGAATGTGTAAAAAGCAAAGTATGGGATGATGCAGTGGTAAAGGAGTTGAAGTTGAGATGTGTTATAACAAGTGTATCAAATAAATAGGTTTGGGGACAATAGTTATGAAGATGAGTAACTCGATACCATTCACATAGTTGGGTGTTTGTATCTTGCCAAAGTCGGAATAACTAAGGGTCCTAACGAGTTTTGGTATGTGCATCCGGTGTGAAGCAAGATAGGTAATCACCAAGTTCAGCTAATCACCAAGTTTTAAGGATTTTGTGCACCTATGCCACTATCTCAAAAGTAAGTAAAAAAAGAAAAAGAAAAGTGAAGAATAATTGCTTGATTTCGTGGATGTTGTATGAAAATGTTGATTGTGGAGTTGTTTCTTTTTCCCGGATTTGCACCAGATATCCTACAATGCACCCTCACCCTTGCACGTTTCTTATCCTCTTCTTGTTAAGTCCTTAAGACCTTCATGCACATGTGTTTTGGATTAGTGGTTTAGGTTTGATTTCTCATTACTGATCTAGATGAATTGGACTTACCTTGCATGCAATGATTTCCGGTGTAAAATGAGATTATCCTTTCCATGCTTATCTCTCTTTGAAATGTATTGATCCATATTTAGCCATGAAGCATAACTTTGAGGGTGATCTATAATTAGAAGCACACCCAAAAACATTTTACTTTTGTTTTTGCACATGCATGGTTCATGCCATCTAGTATCTTAGGTTTGAACTTTGCTTGGGGACAAGCAAGAGGCAAGTATGGGGTATTTTGATAACATGAATTATGATATTAGATTAGACTTGCATTTAGGTAGATTTTCACATTGTTTTGCATGCATTGACATGAATTCGTGACATTTAGCTCGACTTTGCATATTATGCTAGAAAAGATGTCTACACGGATTCTTTTTTCATTTTCCTGCATTTTGGCAAGCTTTGGAGCAAATCGGCACATATGAGGACTGAGACTCGAGGCGGCACGTAATCAAATCCCAAAGAAATCAAGGAAATCCACCCAAGGAGCACTTTCACCCTTTCAAGGCATTGAGCATTGAGCAAAACTTGAAGAAATCTCTTGTCCTCCTTAGGTGGATTCTTTGACTTAAGTGATTAAGTCAAGGAAATACACCTAAGGAGCATTTCCACCCGATTTTTGAAAAGGTGGATTTCCTTGACTTAATCTTGTTCTCTAAGTGCTACAGGAATCTCATCCGAAAAAACATTACAAAACTTATCCAAAAGGGTTAGAATGGTTTTGGGTAAGGTAGCCTTGACTTAATCACTTAAAGTAACAAGGCTTTTACATAGACTCATGAGAATGGTATCCAAAGGAATAAACTCATCAATGAATTTCTTCTTGGAAGCTAGAAGAACTCTATTTGACTAGGACGAGATTTCAACACTATGGCGATATTCTGCACTGGGTGAGATTCTTCAACATTGTGACTTTAAGTGATTAAGTCAAGGAATCTCGACTTAAGGATTATAATCCTGCAGGAATCTCATCTGTAAAAGCCTTGTGACTTTAAGTGATTAAGTCAAGGAAATCCACCTAAGGAGCGATCAAAGGGAGATAAGGGTAAGAACCAAGAAACCTCGAGTGAATTGGTATTGATCTCGAGCGAGATCTCATGCCTTACACCACCCGATATTTCTATCGTAATGAAGGCAAATTTGAAGAAAACTCGATCCTGACATGTGAAGGATCTTGGCCAAAATTTTCACCAAGAATAACTGAAATTCCTCTTCTCAACAACCCATGACGTATTTCAAGTGAAAGCAGACAATTGCAACGTCCTTAGGAGGTGGCACGTGGAGATGGCAAGAAAGTGCCCCCCCCCCCCACCAAAAAAAAAAGATACCCATTAGTGTAACACCCCGAATCCTAGAGGACTCGAAATGCTACGGGCTGGGACCTCACAATGGGTCCCGGCCCTTAGCCTGGCAACAACTTCATCGGACCTTACAACACGGCACAAATAAAAAGGCAAAACAAAGAGTTTTATAACATGAGCGGAAATAATAAGAATCCAAATTCTGAAAACAATACAGCCAAGTCTTAAAAACCAGAAATACCAACATCAGTCTCAATAGTCATAAAATGAAATATAACAGCCCCGTCCTATAATGCACGGAACCCCGGCTGCCCACTACCGCCGGATCACTCGATCGCCTCCCTAACCTGCAAGGCATCTACAAGCGGTATAAAACCGTTAGCTAACATTCTATGCATAAGTATAACGGTAAAAGCACAAACACACAACATACGCAATCAGCATGTAACACTCATTCCTTTTTATTATCTTTAATTAAGTGATACGTCAATACTAATGATACTTATTTTGTGACACGAGGGATTCCCAAACCTCGCCCCTGTCCCCGTTTACCAACGCGGAATGGTACTAATGCATGTGACCGTCTACCGGACTGGGCTGGTCGCAGGGAACCTCCTAGACTCTCACAAGAGCTAGGCAGATGATGTCACGACCCGTTATCATACACTTGGGTCAATTATACTATACTACAGTCGGCCTATTGCATTTTTGTTATTTATCTTAACTATCACACACCACTCATACGCATCACACACATGCAAGAAGCTAGCTAAGTAAGTCAGTGGACTTACAGAATTAAAACTCGTCTCTCTTAACAACACTAACAGTAGCTGCAGGGACTCAGTTGCCTGTCAAAGGAGGCACGTGGATCAACATTTTTCCTTGGATACTTAGAAGTCTAAAACTCCTAAGATGTATGATTCTATGTGCAGAAGTTATTACAATGTCTATTTAAGGTAAAATGACTATTTTACCCTTGGTTCCGAGACTTCCAAAAACCCGTAAAAAGTACTTAAATTCTTACTTGAGGCTAACTAATCAAGTTCTACTCCCTAGGATGATTTTAGGTGACAACTATAAAAACTACCCATTTTCTATTTCTCGAAAAGTCACTAAAGTCCAACTACAGCTTTAAATATAAAATTAAAATAAACTTATAAAAATTCTAAAATAAATTTCTAACTTATCTATGATCTCTAATCTACTCATAGGAGAAATAATTTCTTAAAACTGTTCAATCGTTATTCCTACAAAAATCTTTAAAGTTGCCTACAACACTACAATTGTTCCCATACTTAGTCAAATTTTTCTGCTGGAAAAACAGCTCAACTACTCCACTTTGAGACCCTATAACTTTCAATCCGACCGTTCATTTGTTCCCAAATTTTAATACAGTAAACTATGTATATCTATCTATGATCTATTAAAAATTCAACGGTGGATCTTCAACCAATCGTTTTAACATTGGTTCACAACAGTGGCCATTCTTACTTTCAAAACTGAAGTTTTAAAGGGAGTTTCTCACTTCAATTTATATGATAATCTGATCTACTTCACTAGGTCATCTAATGGCCATAAATTGGACACTCTAGGAAGCTACAACAACTCGCTTACTACTCATCACTTCTCTAGTTCGATCTATCCTCATCACCACACTAAAACATTTTAAAACCTAAGTACACACATGTCTATTTCATCTATAGTTTAAAGATTGAACTGCAACCAAGATAAAGGGAGAATGATTGATCATTTACCCAAGGTTTTGATGACTGCAGAAGGTAAGTTGTTGCACTAGTGTGGGAGGGTCCGATTCCAAGGTGGCCGTCTCTTCTTTTGTCACCGCAGGCCACGAACGAACAGCCCTCCAACTGGTTATCTTCTGGGAAGGAGTGTGTACTGAGAGTTAGATTTAGAGAGGAACTTAAGTGTAGAAGGGCTGGCTGAAATTACTTACACTACTCCGGCTGCTGGCGAGCTTTTCCTTGCAATTTCTTGTGGTTGGAACGTTGTTGAGTGTGTGCAGAATGTGGGCAACAGCAGGAGGGTTTGCTGCGTGAACCTGGAGCACAGAAAGGACGACTGGCTGCTGTAGTTCCCTCGCTTCTGGCGTAAATCTGGAGCACAGGAAAGGCGTTGCAGTTCCTCTCTTCTGGCGTGAATTTGGAGCACAGAATAGGCGTTGCAATGCCTCTCTTCTGGCGTGAATATGGGGTTGTTACAGCCCCTTAATTATCTCCTTAAATATCTCATTTATGCAGCTGTTACAAAGTGGAGAGAAGGAAAGAGAAGGGCTGGCTGTTCATACGTAATTCACAGGCTGGAGAGGGCTGCAAGCTGGGCTGGAGGGAGCTGAATGTGTTGGGCCGGAGGGGCTGTTAATGGGCTCGTAACTAGCTTCTCCCGGACTGCTGCAGGCTGGGCTCGAAGTCACCTGCTGGGCTGTTATGGGTAAGCAAAAAACTGGGCTGTTTAAGGTAGAAAAAACGTGGGCTGAAGCATGCAAGAAAGGTGGCTGAATTACTTGTCAAAAATCTGTCAAAACTCGTCACAGCTTGTCAGGATCTCGTCTCAGCTTAGTCATGATCTCGTCTCAGCTTAGTCATGGCCTCGTCACAGCTTGTCATGAGCTCGTCACAGCTTGTCCTCAATAAGAATGAATTATAATACTAGGGTTTGATATAAATCTATCATTTTATGTGAATTAAATTCTACATAAAATAATAGATAGTTATAAGGGTTAGAGTTTGATATAATTTTATCATTTTATGTGAGTTAACTTCTACATAAAATAATAGATAATTCTAAGGATTAGAGTTTGATATAATTTTATCATTTTATGTGAATTAAATTTTACATAAAATAATGAAATTTGTGAAGGGAGAGATACTAGATAGAATGGGAAACCGTCAACGGCGGAATTAGACGGTATAAAAATTCCGGATATTACATCAGTACCCCCTTAAAATAAGTTTCGTCCCGAAACTTAGGACAAGGTATTTAATTAAACGATATCCATAAATAAACTAGTATGTCCTAGTCTCACTAGAATTTAGTTTCCTTTTCTAAACTTCTCTCTCACTAGAATTTAGTTTCCTTTTCTAAACTTCTCTAACCTTATCAAAGCGTAACGAAAAAAAATGGTCGTTACATCAGATCCCCCTCAAAAATAAGTTTCGTCCCGAAACTTAGGGTAGTTCCCAAGATCATGAAACGTAAGAGAGCCTTATGACTAACAAGTTACCACATCAAGATACATATGGTTCACACACAAGCACATCAAACATATCACACATACAATCACTAAAAGTAACCAAACAAGGATGTAGAACTACCTGACGGTCCTATAGACGTTTCTAGCTCCGCATAAAACTCGGGATAGTTCCGCCGGATACTATCCTCCGTCTCCCAAGTGGCCTCATCAATCCCTCGTCTCGACCACTGTACTCTCAACATGGGTATTACTTTCGATCGAAGGCGTCTCATACCTCTCTCTAAAACTGCGATCGGGTGCTCAGGAAATGTATGATCCGGCTCAACCACTAGGTCGTCATGGCTCACTATGTGTCTCGGGTCGTGCACATACTCTCTCAACTGAGACACATGGAACACTGGATGGACTCCCTCCAATCGGGGTGGCAATGCCAATCTATAAGCCACCTCTCCTATCCGCTCTAGGATCTCAAAGGGCCCGACATATCGGGGACTCAACTTCCCTTTAATGCCGAAGCGTCGAACACCCCTCGTCGGTGACACCTTCAACCATACCTGGGCGCCAACCCTGAACTCCAGAGGCCTGCGCCTCTTATCAGCATAAGATCTCTGACGGCTCTGTGCAGTCAACATCCGCTCTCGGATCAATGCTACCCGAGCCATCTCATCCTGGACCTGCTCGGGCACTACCCCACTCATCCTCCCAGGCTCATCCCAACACAAAGATGTACGACACCTCCGCCCTTATAGTGCCTCATAAGGAGCCATCCCAATAGTCGCGTGCCAACTATTGTTATAAGAAAACTCTACCAAAGGGAGGTGGTCGGGCCATACCTGCCCCCAATCAAGCACACACGCCCTCAACATGTCCTCAAGGGTCTGAATAGTACTCTCAGACTGCCCGTCCGTCTGAGGATGGTATGCCGTGGTGAATTGTAAGCTCGTCCCTAAGGCGGCGTGTACCTGCTGCCAGAACCTCGAGGTAAAACGCCCATCCCTATCTGAAATGATCGTCCTCGGCACTCCGTGGAACCTCACAATCTGTCGGGTAAACTCCTCGGCTAAACGAGACACCGGCCACGTTTCCTTAATAGGAATGAATCGTGCCGTCTTCGTCAACCGATCCACTACAACCCATATCGCATCAAAGCCTCTACTCAACCTCAGGCCAGTAACGAAGTCCATGGAAATGTCCTCCCACTTCCACTGGGGAACTGGAAGTGGTTGGAGCTCTCCTCCGGGCCTGTGGTGCTCAATCTTGACCTGCTGACAGGTCGCACACTGGGCTACATATCTAGCCACATCGAGCTTGAGCCCGCCCCACCAATAAGATCGTCGTATATCCTGATACATCTTACTCGCGCCGGGGTGGACGGAGTAAGGTGTAGAATGGGCCTCCTGCAGTATACGCTGCCTCAACTCTCTGTCAGAGGGTACACATATGCGCTCCTGGCGCCTCAAAATCCCATCTGCACCCACCATAAACTGTGGTGCCTCCCCTCTGGACATTCTCTCCCTGATCCTCGTCAGTGCTGGACAACCCTCCTGTTTATGCCGGATCTCTTCCGTCAGATCCGGTGAAACCTCTAATGCCGATAAATGCCCGTCAGTATCGGGAAACCGGATGTCTACCTCCAACCAAATCAAATCTCTCTGCAACTGGGTCTGAACAGTCAATCTAGCAATCGCAGCCTCGCGAGGTGTCCTACTACTAAGGGCATCGGCGACCACATTCGCCTTCCCCGGATGATAAAGGATCTCTAAGTCAAAGTCCTTAATCAGCTCTAGCCATCTCCTCTGGCGGTTATTCAACTCCCGCTGAGTGAATATGTACTTCAGACTCTTGTGGTCTGTAAAGATCTGACAGGTGGTCCCGTAGAGGTAATGACGCCAGATCTTCAAGGCGTGAATAACTGCAGCTAGCTCAAGGTCGTGAGTAGGGTAATTCTCCTCATAGGTCTTCAGCTGTCGAGACGCATACGCAATGACCCTACCCCTCTGCATCAGGACGCATCCCAAGCCCATCTTGGATGCATCGCTGTAAACGACGAAGTCCTCAACGCCTTCTGGCTGTGCTAGCACCGGAGCAGAAGTCAATCTCTCCTTCAGCTCCTCAAAGCTCCGCTGACAGGGCTCGGTCCATGCAAATCTGATGGACTTCCTTAACAAGGAAGTAAGTGGTCTAGCAATCACAGAAAAACCCTTCACAAACCTACGGTAGTAACCAGCCAAACCTAGAAAACTGCGTACCTCCTTGACCGTCTTAGGGGGCGGCCATGATGCAACTGACTCTATCTTCGCCGGGTCCACCTTGACTCCTTCGGCAGAGACAATGTGGCCAAGGAAGGCAACCTCAGGCATCC
Organism: Fagopyrum homotropicum; assembly: GCA_033239125.1. Taxonomy (NCBI): domain Eukaryota; kingdom Viridiplantae; phylum Streptophyta; class Magnoliopsida; order Caryophyllales; family Polygonaceae; genus Fagopyrum; species Fagopyrum homotropicum. Next base: position 93,460,316 of record BSWB01000002.1, on the reverse strand, counting down.
AGAACTCACACTTAGAGAGCTTAGCATAAAGCTCTCTATCCTGTAAAACCCGCAACACCGTCCTCAGGTGTCCGGCGTGCTCCTCTCTACTCCGGGAGTACACTAAGATGTCGTCGATGAAAACTACCACAAACTGATCTAAAAAGTCAATGAAGATGTCATTCATCAACTCCATGAAGACAGCAGGAGCATTGGTGAGCCCGAAAGGCATCACCACGAACTCATAATGACCGTATCTGGTCCGAAATGCTGTCTTCGGTATGTCCTCTTCCCGCACTCTCAGCTGGTGGTATCCTGACCTCAAGTCAATACGTGAAAACACCGTAGCTCCCTGTAACTGATCCAGCAAATCATCAATACGCGGCAGCGGGTACTTATTCTTGACGGTGACTTTGTTCAACTCTCGATAGTCGATACAAAGCCTCATGGATCCGTCCTTCTTCCTGACGAAGAGGACTGGTGCACCCCAGGGAGACACACTGGGTCGGATGAAACCCTTCTCTGCCAACTCCTCAAGTTGCTTCTTAAGCTCAAGCATCTCGACTGGTGCCATGCGGTATGGAGCCTTAGAGATCGGCCTCGTGCCGGGCTCCAACTCAATCCCAAAATCTACGCTCCTCTGTGGTGGTAAGCCAGGCGGCTCGCCAAAGACATCCTCAAACTCACAAGCTACCGGGGTCTCTGCTAATGATGAACTCATCTCCTCCTTCATGGCGTAACACCAGAAGGCCTCACATCCCTGACCTATGAGCCTTGCGGCTCGGACCGCACTAATGATTGTCCCTATCTTCCCGAGGTCCCACCCTCGAAAGACTTCCTCCTGCCCAGACTCCGTAGTGACCGTCACTATCCTCCTCCTGACGTCCAGAACAGCTCTATGGCGGTCCATCCAGTCCATCCCAAGTATGACTTCCTCATGCACTAAGTGCATGACATGAAAGTCGGCTAGCCAGTCACGACCTCCTAAGTGGATAGGACAATCGTGAATCTCTCGAGTACCACGAACCCTACTCCCATCGGGTAACCTTATAAGGAAAGGTTCCCCCTCTACGGTATCTAAGGTCAGCCTATCTATGCAATCATCAGATATGAAAGAGTGCGTCGCACCCGTATCAAAAAGTACTCGGACTGGAAAGCCATGAATCGTGATAATACTTGTGGCTGCGGGCGCTGCTGGCTCTACGGCACTCCTCAACTCAAAGACTCGAGCCTGAGTACCCCTAGTCTCTGAAGTGCCTCCACCACGCCCTCTACCTCTAGCTGGAATCTGAGCAGAACCCTGTGAATATGCCTGACCCGGAGCCCGCTGCTGCTGACCCCGAGCCTGATACTGAGACTGCCTCTGTCCTCCTCCTGGGGTACCAGCTGGTGAGGACCCCTGCTGTGATGCTATCTTGCCCTGTCGGCAAAAGGTAGCCCTGTGGCCCAGCTGGCCGCAAGTAAAACATGTAACTGGTGGCCTCCTACACTCCGGCTTAATGTGTCCCTGCTCCCCACAGTTGTAGCACTGACGTACTCTAGATCCCATCGGTGGTGCCACCTGGTGACTAGAACGGCCCTGGGACTGACCACGCCTATGACCTGACCCTCCTACTCCAGTATTGACTGGTCCGGTCCTCTGTCTCTTGTCTGGCCCTCCAGACTGCATAGCTCTACGGTGACCCAGTCGGTCCCTTTCATACGCTGAAGCCCGATCCTGATAATCAGCTAAGGAGTCACAGCGGAACCCTGCTAAATAGGAGCGGGTAGTCTCTCTCAGTCTCCGGGAAAACAGATACACGTGCTGGTCCACAGGTGGTGCAGCAGGACCCAACAGTGACAACTCCTCCCGGAACTTCCTAATAGCCTCAGCTATCGGAACATCCTCAAAACCTGCCTCCAAGAAGTCCTGCACTCGGTCCCTTCTCAGTGAGGTAGGACAAAAGGTCTCTCTCACGAGACTCAGCAACTGCTCGAATCGGGACACTCCGCCCCTCACTGTCCTCCACCAGTACTGTGCCTGGTCCCTAAACAATGTCTGAACCAACTCCACCTTACGACTCTCAGGGCAGCGAATCGCCTCTAGTGCGGACTCCACATGACTGATCCAATGTTCCACCTCAAGTCCAACGTTCCCGTCGAAGGTGGGAACTCGCTGATGGTTGAATGTCTTCAACCATTCATCTGGTCTCGGTAGCCTCAGCTCATCTCTCACTCGGTCATCCTCGACAGCTCTCACTGGTGCAGCTACCACCGGTGGAACTACCACCTCAGTCACCCTTTGAGAGACCTCTGCTGACCTAGCTGGCACTGGCGGTGCTGGAGGTGGTGCTCCGGCCCTGTATGCCTCTTGCACCTGCTGGACATAAGCTCGATACTCCGATGCTCCAATCGATACGCGGCCAGAATCAGCAGGCTCTGCACTCCGTACTCCGGACCTAGTAGCAGTCTCATCCCTAACCTCTGGAACAATACTCTCGGCCACCTCCTCAGCAGGTACATCCGCAGCTGGTGGATCTACAACAGGGACACGTCCTCGACCTCGGCCCCTGTGAGGCCTGCCCACACGTCCCTGTCTTGGGGCTCCAGGAGGAAGGGGAGGTCGGCCATCTCCTCGTCCAACGTAAGATGTCGCTCTCGTACGTGCCATCTGGTAATGACGTGATCAATATAAGACTACTTTAGTTCCTAGTAAGGACATGACTATCTTATTACATTAGGTCACTTCTAAAGGTCACAAAGTTACTAAATTACAAGTTATAACAGAAGTCCAATAAACTATGCTATCGAGTTTAGCGGAGGTAGTGGCGGTCCGTGCATTCTATCCCAACCCGTTTATGCTCATGATTTGGAAAACAAAAATTTCATTTTAAAAGTTCGGAACCCTTGCGGTTTCCGTTTATTTGTTTATTCGGCCTTTTTGAAGATGGCGAGTGCCGTTGTTGCCAACCTCGCTCTGATACCATATTGTAACACCCCGAATCCTAGAGGACTCGAAATGCTACGGGCTGGGACCTCACAATGGGTCCCGGCCCTTAGCCTGGCAACAACTTCATCGGACCTTACAACACGGCACAAATAAAAAGGCAAAACAAAGAGTTTTATAACATGAGCGGAAATAATAAGAATCCAAATTCTGAAAACAATACAGCCAAGTCTTAAAAACCAGAAATACCAACATCAGTCTCAATAGTCATAAAATGAAATATAACAGCCCCGTCCTATAATGCACGGAACGCCGGCTGCCCACTACCGCCGGATCACTCGATCGCCTCCCTAACCTGCAAGGCATCTACAAGCGGTATAAAACCGTTAGCTAACATTCTATGCATAAGTATAACGGTAAAAGCACAAACACACAACATACGCAAGCAGCATGTAACACTCATTCCTTTTTATTATCTTTAATTAAGTGATACGTCATTACTAATGATACTTATTTTGTGACACGAGGGATTCCCAAACCTCGCCCCTGTCCCCGTTTACCAACGCGGAATGGTACTAATGCATGTGACCGTCTACCGGACTGGGCTGGTCGCAGGGAACCTCCTAGACTCTCACAAGAGCTAGGCAGATGATGTCACGACCCGTTATCATACACTTGGGTCAATTATACTATACTACAGTCGGCCTATTGCATTTTTGTTATTTATCTTAACTATCACACACCACTCATACGCATCACACACATGCAAGAAGCTAGCTAAGTTAAGTCAGTGGACTTACAGAATTAAAACTCGTCTCTCTTAACAACACTAACAGTAGCTGCAGGGACTCAGTTGCCTGTCAAAGGAGGCACGTGGATCAACATTTTTCCTTGGATACTTAGAAGTCTAAAACTCCTAAGATGTATGATTCTATGTGCAGAAGTTATTACAATGTCTATTTAAGGTAAAATGACTATTTTACCCTTGGTTCCGAGACTTCCAAAAACCCGTAAAAAGTACTTAAATTCTTACTTGAGGCTAACTAATCAAGTTCTACTCCCTAGGATGATTTTAGGTGACAACTATAAAAACTACCCATTTTCTATTTCCCGAAAAGTCACTAAAGTCCAACTACAGCTTTAAATATAAAATTAAAATAAACTTATAAAAATTCTAAAATAAATTTCTAACTTATCTATGATCTCTAATCTACTCATAGGAGAAATAATTTCTTAAAACTGTTCAATCGTTATTCCTACAAAAATCTTTAAAGTTGCCTACAACACTACAATTGTTCCCATACTTAGTCAAATTTTTCTGCTGGAAAAACAGCTCAACTACTCCACTTTGAGACCCTATAACTTTCAATCAGACCGTTCATTTGTTCCCAAATTTTAATACAGTAAACTATGTATATCTATCTATGATCTATTAAAAATTCAACGGTGGATCTTCAACCAATCGTTTTAACATTGGTTCACAACAGTGGCCATTCTTACTTTCAAAACTGAAGTTTTAAAGGGAGTTTCTCACTTCAATTTATATGATAATCTGATCTACTTCACTAGGTCATCTAATGGCCATAAATTGGACACTCTAGGAAGCTACAACAACTCGCTTACTACTCATCACTTCTCTAGTTCGATCTATCCTCATCACCACACTAAAACATTTTAAAACCTAAGTACACACATGTCTATTTCATCTATAGTTTAAAGATTGAACTGCAGCCAAGATAAAGGGAGAATGATTGATCATTTACCCAAGGTTTTGATGACTGCAGAAGGTAAGTTGTTGCACTAGTGTGGGAGGGTCCGATTCCAAGGTGGCCGTCTCTTCTTTTGTCACCGCAGGCCACGAACGAACAGCCCTCCAACTGGTTATCTTCTGGGAAGGAGTGTGTACTGAGAGTTAGATTTAGAGAGGAACTTAAGTGTAGAAGGGCTGGCTGAAATTACTTACACTACTCCGGCTGCTGGCGAGCTTTTCCTTGCAATTTCTTGTGGTTGGAACGTTGTTGAGTGTGTGCAGAATGTGGGCAACAGCAGGAGGGTTTGCTGCGTGAACCTGGAGCACAGAAAGGACGACTGGCTGCTGTAGTTCCCTCGCTTCTGGCGTAAATCTGGAGCACAGGAAAGGCGTTGCAGTTCCTCTCTTCTGGCGTGAATTTGGAGCACAGAATAGGCGTTGCAATGCCTCTCTTCTGGCGTGAATATGGGGTTGTTACAGCCCCTTAATTATCTCCTTAAATATCTCATTTATGCAGCTGTTACAAAGTGGAGAGAAGGAAAGAGAAGGGCTGGCTGTTCATACGTAATTCACAGGCTGGAGAGGGCTGCAAGCTGGGCTGGAGGGAGCTGAATGTGTTGGGCCGGAGGGGCTGTTAATGGGCTCGTAACTAGCTTCTCCCGGACTGCTGCAGGCTGGGCTCGAAGTCACCTGCTGGGCTGTTATGGGTAAGCAAAAAACTGGGCTGTTTAAGGTAGAAAAAACGTGGGCTGAAGCATGCAAGAAAGGTGGCTGAATTACTTGTCAAAAATCTGTCAAAACTCGTCACAGCTTGTCAGGATCTCGTCTCAGCTTAGTCATGATCTCGTCTCAGCTTAGTGATGGCCTCGTCACAGCTTGTCATGAGCTCGTCACAGCTTGTCCTCAATAAGAATGAATTATAATACTAGGGTTTGATATAAATCTATCATTTTATGTGAATTAAATTCTACATAAAATAATAGATAGTTATAAGGGCTAGAGTTTGATATAATTTTATCATTTTATGTGAGTTAACTTCTACATAAAATAATAGATAATTCTAAGGATTAGAGTTTGATATAATTTTATCATTTTATGTGAATTAAATTTTACATAAAATAATGAAATTTGTGAAGGGAGAGATACTAGATAGAATGGGAAACCGTCAACGGCGGAATTAGACGGAATAAAAATTCCGGATATTACAATTAGATTCTAACAACTTGCAACAATTGAACATTTTTTATCATTCACAATTTTAGAAAAACTTGGAAAAGAGAGAGTGTTCTTGGAGAGGAAGAAACCTAGGGTTTTGAAATTTGGATTGAAGAATACATTGTTGTTGTTTGGAATACATTTGAATTGAAGTTTGAAGAATATCTTTGTCGAGTATCTCTTTCTTTTTTTTGTTTTCATGCTTATGGATTTCAAGAGTTCATATCTGATTTTTCTTGACTTGAATATGTGTGTTATTGGCTAAACTTATGCGATTTTAGGGTGATTGGTTGCTGGTTGTGGTTTAGATGATGATAGCTTGAACTTGAATGTGAGATTAGGACGAATCGAGTTGGACATCCCTCGCTCTGAAGTATATCGGTTGTTCTTGGTGAATCTGGACCGAGGTTGTGGAAGAACAACCCGAGATTTATTTTGTTGATCCGTTGTTGATGAATCTGTATGCTAGGATGTTAGATTGCTCAGTATTTTTTGAGTGAATTCTACCTTTAGATCCTTCTAAGGTTAGCAACTAAGTTAGAGAAGAGGCTTACCCGGTAATTCATGTTCTTAGGTACAAATGATCACGAATTCTTGGTAGTAGAGGCTTCAAAACCCTCTATTGGATTGAGTGTGCTAGATTTGGATAATATCGGGCGAGATTTTCTCACTCCAATGAAGATCTCAACATGGAGGGTGTTCTTGGAAGAGGCTTAGGTACAAATGATCAAGAATTCTACCTTTAGATCCTTGGTAGTAGAGGTTGTTCTTGGAAAATCTTGATCACGAATTCTTGGTCATTTGTACCTAGATAAGAATTCTACCTTTAGATCCTTCTTAGGTACAAATGATCAAGATTTTGATAATATCGGGCAAGATTATGCTGATCACGAATTCTTGGTACTAGATAAGATCTCAACAATAAGATACTCTGTATATCTCTTTCCTTCTTTGTTACAGCTTATTTAAGATATCTCTCTAAAGATATGTTCCAAATATAACTTTGGATTTGATTAGATTTGGAGAGAAAATCTTGATCTTTCTATTGTAACAAAATCTTGGGTAATGTTCACCAAATCTAGGGCGAGATTTCTTCAAAGAGGTCGAGATTTGTCTTCTGTAGTGAAATTTAAACTAAGGTTTCACTGTTTAGGTTATGGTTGGCTTGTTTTTGGCTATGGTAGTTCTCTCTTTTCCAACAGTCACAAGACAACGCACGTTAAGCTCAAATAATCTCGAAAAATATGGAAAACACAAAAGACTCGATTTTTATATGACTCAAAGAAGACTCAAATAAAATACTCGAACCTTTGTTGTATGGTTGAGTTGAACTTCAATTAGTTAACTCTGATACCACTTTGATGCGGGGTTGATGTCATAGTTTCCCGATCTAGACTGAAGTTCACGAAACCAATAATTGGGGCTAATCTCGGGCGAAATTTCTATTGTTAGATCGAGATTTGTGAAACTCGAACACAAAGAACGTGAGTTTATGGAATAGTAATGGATAGATAAGAAGATGAATACTGGAAATATAGGAAGTTATGAACCAAGGTGTTCTTGCAAAGAACCTTGACCAATTGAATCAAAATCCTTAGCAAGGAGCTTACCTTAACTCTCCCTTCTTTAACCTTACGCAAGTCTTCTAAATAAGACAAACACAAGGAGGGACTAGAATTGACTAGTAGCACCAATATTCAATAAAATTAACACACACAAGAAGAACCTAGCAAGGACTCACAACGATTCAATCAAAGGCTCTCTCTTTGATTGGTTGAAATGAATAAAACACAAACTTCGTAAGCGAAGCAGCGATTATCTCACAATATTGAAATATCCTATGAATCTTGTCCTCTAAGGTTATTTATAAGAGAGATTCCTATAAAAGATAAATACTAAAATAATCCTAAAAGATAGGATCAAAACCAACAAATACATTTAGAATGTTTGAGAGCTTAAAGGTATTAGAAATAATAAAAGATAACTAGAGGATTATAATCCTCAAGTCGAGATTCTACTCGATAACATGTGTTAGCATGAAATATTGTGATATTTTAGGCACGTTTTCTAAACGTATTTGATTCATATTGATAGTCTTTGATTGAACTTTATGCATATGTGAGCTAGTATTACCTATATTGTCGATATGGATGTCTACACTAGTTCTATGTTGATTATAGGTGATTTGGAGCTATTTCCGAACGGAATCGAGCAAAGGAGAGTTGAGTTGATATGTCCATAGATTGAGGACATTCTTTGGAAGCAATTTGGAGTCTTAGCTAGAGGAATGCACGAGTTTAGGGAAGAATCACGTTCTTGCCCTAAATTACGCCCTAAAATACGGTCGTATCACAAACCACGTTCAGAATTACGGCCGTGGATTTGGAGTCAGAAATTCATGTTCATTCCAGGGGATTACACGGCCGTGGAACATATGTTACAAACCGTATTTGTTTCCACGCTCTAAATTACGGTCGTGGAACACTTCCACGACCGTGATCTTGGCGAATCTTCTCGCCCCACTTTGAAGCCACGATCTTTTAAAGATTGGGCCGGGCCGACAATTGCCCTACACTATAAAAAGACGGACAAAGCAAGATTCCGTCACCTTCGCTACCCCCGTTTACCCTCATTAATCGCCGCTTAGACACGAAGACGTTTTGCTTAGCTTGCTTGGAAGCAATTGACATCTCTTTGAAGAGATCGAAGTTCGTGTTTGGAATTTCTCTAATCTCGCACATTTGGTGGAGATTGTTGTTGAGATCTCCGGATTTGCGGAAGATCGAAGTTCTTGGAAGATTTTGCAAGAAGATCTCTCTTCTTGATTAGGTTTGATTTGGAAAACGGATTGACATCCCGTTTTCTTTTCTTTCCTAGGATTACGATTGCTTGTTCTATTGTGAATCTTTTGACATTGCCTGCTCTCTTTGTGACTTTGAGATTAAATTGAAGATTATTGGAAGTTCTTGGAAGTTTTCATCTTCTTATCTTTTAATTCTTGAATTGATATCAACATGACTGTTATTGGCTAAAAACCCTTAACAATTCTAAGGTGAAGGGTTGATAGTTGTGGCTTAGATGATGATAGATCGATCGCAAACAGATTAGACCCTGAGAGTTAGAGAATTATCGCCGACAACCCTAAATTACGGGCTGTTCTTGAGTCCACGGCCGTGGAACCTCAAGAACTAACCGTGATTTCATTTAAGTCTACGAACCTGCTTTTACTTTAATCTAAAGTTAAAGATTTGCTTTAGCTTAGTTTAGACTTGTCTTTTCTAGGTGGTAGTGAAGCCTCAACAACCTCTACCTCGATTGTGAGTGTCACAACCTCAATCGGTTAAGTTAGTCTTGATCCTTGGGTTATAAGTTTGGGTATTTGACATTAATTCTCGTCTCTAGAATCCTTCTATATTGAGCCTCAACAACCTGTATAGAGAGTGCCTTGTAGGTGAGTTATATAAGGTTTTTGGAACTTCACCGTACGATTACCTTACATTAGTATACCTTTGCATATCTCAACTCTGTCTTTACATCATTAAGTATATCTTGAATCGATTGCCACAGCTGGATACCTGGATCTTTAGGATTGTTGTTTTCCCAATAATTTGCAAAACTCTCATATTTACTTGCTTGATAACCTACAATCGAGTTCGTTCCCCCCAAATCCCTGTGTTCGATACTCTGGAATTCTTGCTTAACTATATCGATCCGTACACTGCGGGTTCGCTGCTTGATTCTAGTTTTATAAATTTAAAACTTATTTGCACACACCTCTAGGGGCGAACAAGTTTTTGGCGCCGTTGCCGGGGATTTGGTTTAGACCGAATCCGGTAACCGGTTGTCAAGCTTGGGAGCTTGCTCTCGTTATTTGATATCTCTTTGAGTGCATGCGCAGGTCTAGGAACACCGCAGATCTCTTACCTCTTGATCAAGAGCTAGAGAAAACCTTGAGGCAAAAGCGCAAGGAAAAGAAGATGGCCGTAGAACACGAACGTGACCTTCAAACGGAGTTGGCGGAGAAGGAAGCTCAACTCCGATGGAATGAGACTCTCCGACAGGATGAGATGGATCGTCATCAATCTCAAGTAAACGGTCTACAAGACATGATCTTCCAAATGAGGATAAAGATGAGCGACCTTGAGAATAAGGTAGTCAAGAAGCCCTCAAGAAGGAGATCAAGGTCTAGAAGAAAAAGTCACTCATCCGCTGATGATAGTGATTCTTCCATGCCACCGTTGGAAGAGATTGATCCCACGATCAATATGAATCCTTTCCATCCACAAGGAGCTGCTAATCGCCGCATTCCGCCTAGGAATGCAAGAGTCGAACGTGTGGATAATGAGCCAAGAACTCTTGGCCAGCGGATGGATCCAACACAACAACCACGCCGCTTGGGTGTGAATTTTGATGCTGAAGATATGCAAGGGTTTAGCTTTAACCCTCAAGTTATTACTCTTGTTCGCCAAAGCCAATTTGGTGGTACAAGTGTTGAATCTCCACACCAACACTTGCAAAACTTTGAGTGTATGATGGAGACAATGAGACCGAAGAACGCTACTACCAACAGCTATAAGCTCAAACCTTTCTTTTTCTCTTTGAAAGGGAAAGCGTTGTCATGGTATCAAGCTCTTCCCAATGGGAAGCTAGACACGTGGGAAGACCTTTCCGCGGAGTTTCTCACTAAATTCTTTCCGCCCTCCAAAACGGCGGAACTTAGAGGTAAGATTAATGCTTTTTCCATGAGACCTAACGAAAGTTTGTTTCAATCTTGGGAAAGGTTTCAGGATTTACTCCTGGATTGCCCTCATCATGGCATATCCAAGCTTGCCTTGCTGGAAATCTACTACAAGGGGCTGGATGCGGGAACGCAATTCAACCTCCAATCCCTCTCGTGCGGAACATTCATGGACATGAGAGAAGATGACACTTGGGACTTCATTGAGAAGCAAGCAAGAGTCATAGAGAAGTATTCCCACCGGAAAGCGGAGGGAAGTCGTGTGGAGCAAGGAGCGAAGCTCACACATGAAGCTCAAAATTAGATTTTCTCCCTCAACAATGAGATCAAAGAGTTGAAGGAGACTATCAAGACCAACTTCCCAAAGCAACAAGAGAAGGATGTTGGCTATTTGGGCAACAACAATGGCGGTGATAACACCAACCGCAACAACAATAACCGGAACAATAACCGGAGTAACAATTGGAATGGAAACAACAACAATCGGAACAACAACAATTGGAACAACAATCGGGGTTCAAACAACAACAATTGGCGCTCCAACCAACAAAATTCCGGTAACTCTTATCCTTCCAATTCAAATTCGCTAACTCCACCTTCCTCTTCCTCTACTCCTTTGAAAAGCCAGGGGCAATCATCTAATGGAGGAAACAATACGGGAAAGGAGAAGTCCGATCCCATGTTGGAAACAATCTTGGGAAAGCTTCAAGGGTTGGAGAACCGCCTCATCAAGGTTGATGATCAAGTCTCTAAGGTTGACAAAGCTCAAAAAGTTTTGGAAAACCAATTATTCAACCACGCGGAGAAAGTTCCTAGAAATCAAGGGAAACTTCCAGGGAAGACGGAGGACAACCCTAAGGGAAGGGTAATGGCGATCACAACTAGGAGCGGAGTGACTACCACCGATCCGCAGCCTACGTTCGTTGAAGTCCCCGTAGAGAAGGACAAAGGAAAGGGGAAGGAGAAGGAAGATATCTATGTTCCTCCTCCAGCTTACAAACCTCCCCTACCGTTCCCTCAATCTAGAGCGCGAGCGCGCCTAGATAAACAATTCGGTAAGTTCATAGAACTAATGAGCAAGCTGCATATTAATATACCCTTCATTGATGCTATTGTAGGTATGCCGGCTTATGGCAAGTTCTTGAAGGAGCTTCTCTCTAACAAGAGGAAGCTAGAAGATTTCGGTGAGGTCAAGATGAGTTCGGATTCTTCGGATCTCATCAAGACTATGAAGGAGAAAATGCCCCCAAAGTTGAAGGATCCGGGGTCATTTTGCATTCCCATTGGAGTGGGAGATGTCACATACGACGCTTTATGTGACTTGGGAGCAAGTATGAGCATCATACCACTTGCATTATGTAGGAAGATCGGTTTAGGCGATCCTAAACCGGTCAAGATGACGTTATACATGACGGATCGATCCATCACTCGCCCCGTCGGTATTGTAGAAGACGTCCCGGTCAAGCTAGGTAAATTCTTTGTTCCCATTGACTTTGTCGTGCTTGACATTCCTGCAGATAGTCCGGTCCCGATTATACTCGGAAGACCGTTTCTTGCAACTTCCGGCTGCATGGTCGATTGCAAGAATGGGAGACTCGCTTTCGATATTGGAGAAGAGAAAGTAGAGTTCGTTCTTTCCACTCTAGTAAAGGAGCCAATCTTTGATGAGGATATTTACGATATCCAAGATGAAGAAGGGGAAGAAGAAGAGTGCAAAGAGGAAATTGAAGCCTTAGAAGCACAAGAAGAGATGCATGAAGTGGAGTTCGAAAAACTCCACGATGAGGCTGAGAACGTAAGGATCCACGGTCATACCCTGTATTCCACGACCGTGGATTTCACAACCAAAATCGACCTCCATTCCAGGGGATTACACGGCCGTGGAACACATAGAGAGGCCGTAATTCTGACCGTGGAAGAGGGTGATCGGCTTACTTCTTCAACTTCTCTTGATTCTTCTCCAAACCACTCAACAACCTTAGAAACTTCTAAGGAAACGTCGGATGCCCATCAAGGACCATTGGAAGCTCCGAAAGTGATGGAACTCAAACCACTTCCTACTCATCTAAGGTACGCTTTTCTTGGATCTAATTCTACCTTTCCGGTCATTGTTAGCTCTGAACTAAGCATAGATGAACATGAACAGCTCATGACAGTCCTTAGAAAACATAGAAAAGCCATAGGCTACAATATCGAGGACTTAGTAGGAATCAAACCCTCCCTATGTATGCATAAGATACTAATGGAGGAGGATTTTAGAACTTCAAGACAACCTCAAAGGCGGTTGAATCCGACCATGAAGGAGGTTGTCAAGAAGGAAATTCTTAAACTTCTTGATGCAGGTATCATCTATCCTATCTCCGATAGCAAATGGGTGAGTCCAGTTCAAGTAGTTCCGAAGAAAGGAGGAATGACGGTCATCACCAACAAGAATAACGAACTCATTCCTACCCGAACCGTGACTGGATGGCGAATGTGCATAGACTACCGCAAGCTCAACAACGCAACGCGGAAGGATCACTTTCCATTGCCATTCATCGATCAAATGCTTGAATGGTTAGCACAACATTCACATTTTTGCTACCTTGACGGTTATAGTGGTTTCTTTCAGATTCCGATACATCCGGACGATCAGGAGAAGACCACATTCACGTGCCCTTGGGGTACGTTCGCTTATAGGAGAATGCCGTTCGGGCTTTCCAACGCCCCGGCCACCTTTCAATGGTGCATGATGGCCATTTTCTCCGAGTACGTAGAGGAAATCATGGAAGTCTTCATGGACGACTTCTCTGTATACGGTTCCTCTTTTAACGATTGCCTTTCTAACCTTTCTCTTGTCTTACAACGTTGTGAAGACACTAACCTAGTTCTTAATTGGGAGAAGTGTCAATTCATGGTTAAGGAAGGAATCGTGTTAGGTCACTTAGTCTCTAGTAGAGGGATAGAGGTAGACAAAGCTAAGATAGAGACCATAGAGAAACTTCCTCCCCCAATTTCGGTGAAAGGGATAAGAAGTTTCCTAGGACATGCTGGATTTTATAGACGCTTCATTAAGGACTTTTCTAAGATATCAAAACCTCTCACTAATCTATTGATGAAGGATGCGGTTTTTGAGTTTTCGCAGGAATGTTTAGATGCGTTCAACACCATTCGGCAAGCTCTAATTTCAGCACCTATTATCCAACCCCCGGATTGGACTCTCCCCTTCGAGATTATGTGCGATGCTAGTGACGTATCCATTGGAGCTGTTCCTGGACAACGAAAGGAAGGGCGAACCCATGCCATATACTACGCTAGCAAGACGCTAGACGAAGCTCAGCTCAACTACGCCACTACAGAAAAAGAGTTTCTAGCCATTGTCTACGCTATTGACAAGTTTCGCTCTTATCTTGTAGGTGCAAAGGTGATTGTCTACACGGATCATGCTGCGATCCGGTACCTCCTTGCGAAGAAAGACGCGAAGCCAAGACTAATTAGATGGATTCTTCTCCTACAAGAATTCGATCTTGAGATCCGCCACAAGAAAGGTTCAGAAAATTCTGTTGCAGATCATTTGAGTCGCCTCACACATCTAGAGGACGACCATCTACCCATTGATGACTCCTTTCCGGACGAACACCTACACATCATAGAGGAGTGCATCAACGAGATCTCCAAAGGTAACGAACCATGGTTTGCTGATTTTGTTAACTATTTGGTTTGCCAGGAGATACTGCCCGGACTATCCTACGCACAAAGGAAGAAGTTCTTTAAGGACGTCCGGGAATACTATTGGAACGAGCCTCTCCTCTTCAAGAGAGGTCCGGATGGCATCATTCGGCGATGTGTGCCGGAAGATGAGATGCAAAGTGTCATCCGCCATTGTCATTCACTACCTTGTGGAGGACACGCTAGTTCGAACAAGACTAGCGCAAAGGTATTGCAATATGGATTCTATTGGCCTACTTTATTTAGAGATGTGCAATCCTTTGTCTCTTGCTGCGATGCTTGTCAAAGAACAGGCAATATTTCTAGAAGGAACGAGATGCCCCTCAACAACATCCAAGAGGTGGAGATTTTCGACGTTTGGGGAGTCGATTTCATGGGACCATTCCCATCTTCTTGTGGAAACCAATACATACTATTGGCGGTAGACTACATTTCTAGATGGGTGGAAGCAATTGCCTCTCCCACAAATGATGCCATGGTGGTGGTTAAGTTCTTCAACAAGACCATCTTTCCGCGATTTGGAACACCAAGGACAATCATTAGTGACGGAGGTTCTCACTTCATAGCCCGTCGCTTTGAAGCTCTTCTAGCTAAGTATGGGGTTACTCACAAGGTCCTTACCCCTTACCATCCACAAACAAGTGGACAAGTTGAGATCTCAAATAGGGAGATCAAGGGAATTCTAGAGAAGACGGTTTCAAGGACTAGGAAGGATTGGTCCTTGAAACTAGATGATGCGTTATGGGCGTACCGGACTGCATACAAGACTCCCATAGGAACCACACCATACAACCTTGTGTATGGGAAGTCTTGTCATTTGCCGGTAGAGCTGGAGCACAAAGCGTTTTGGGCTATCAAGTGGCTGAATTTCGGCATGAAAGAAGCGGGAGAGAAGCGTCTCCTAGACATCAACAAGCTGGATGAACTTCGCTTGAACGCCTATGAAAACGCTAAGATCTCCAAGGAAAGAGCAAATCGTTGGCATGATAAGCATATCATTCCAAAGGACTTCAAAGAAGGAGATCAAGTTCTCCTCTTCAATTCAAGACTTCGCCTCTTTCCAGGTAAGCTTAAATCCCGTTGGACCGGACCTTTTCTAATCAAACGTATTTTCTCCCATGGTGCAGTTGAAGTATGGGGTGAAGCTAGCGGAAGTTTTAAGGTGAACGGTCAACGACTCAAGAAGTACACACCGGAACTCCAAGCTGAGGAGTTTGCGCCTACCGCGCTCGAATAAGTGCGAGTTTGGTCTAGCTACGGACCTTAAACAAAGCGCTTCTTGGGAGGCAACCCAAGGTATTGCATTTTTGTTTTTGTTTTCGATTCATAGTTTAGCTTAGAATAGACGTTTTCGCTTTATTTTGCCTCGATCTCTTCCGGTATGTTCGTGTTTTTGGTTGTAGGATTGATGGAAAAGGAGAAAGGGAGAATAATGTCGAAGAAGGGCAACGAAATTTGGACTTTGAAGCTTTACAGAAGGTTCCACGGTCTAAATTACGGTCGTCATAGCTACAGTGGCCGTAATTCTCAAAAGCCTTTGAAAAATCACCAAAACCACGGGTCCGTACACTTCCACGGCCGTGGAACACCCCGACAGACCGTGATTTTCAAAATTTTGCCTGCGACTATATAAGCCACATTCTTCACAAAATTGCCCCAAAAATACCCATTCCACGACCTAAACGCCGAAACCCCACGACCTCCTCCAATTCCTCGTTTTCTAATCGTTTTCAACGATTCTTCATCCTAAACTGCAGAAAATCCAACCACGAACAAGATCCAAGCGACAAACCGAGCGGAATTCCATCAACGAACGCGCATTTCGGGTTTTTCAATCCGAAAAAGAGGTTTATTCTTTCTTCTTGAAATTCGCGGATTTGGTTCGTTTTTGCTATAGATTTTTAGGAAGAACTGACAAAGACTGGAAGGAATTAGATTAGGACTGCTTGTTGTGGTGATTGTTGGTGAATTTGCTGAGATTCGCAAGATTCTGAGACGAATCACGGTCTCTGGGTAAACCACGGCCGTGGAACCTGAAGAACAGACCGTAATTTTAGTGAAAAATGGACTTTGTAAGGAGAATGTCGGGAAGGATAAAAGAGAAGAAGGGAGAGCAAAACAAGAAAAGAAAGGGCAATCCCTCCACCTCTAGGGCACCACCACCCTCATCTCCCTCACTACCATCCTCACCTTCACCTCCGTCTTCACCTCCTCACCCTAGCATCCCAACCATACATGAGAACCACCTTGTAGCACTTGACCGGATCAAGGAGAGAGCAGTAATAGGTCCTAGATATTTGTTGTTGGAGGATCTACATCCTCTCAACATTGTTGATGATCTTACATGGCTTTTGGATAGAGCCGGATTGCTTGTCTTCACGAACATTCGTGAAGACGCCTATGAGGAGATTACCCGGGAGGTTGTGACGTCCTTCGAGCACAGCCACGTAGATAGGACCGTCTCCTTCCGTCTCATGGAACAAGACTGTCAGTTGAGTATTGTTGAGTTTGGGACCATTTTCGGGTTCCATGAGACCTATAACGGTCGATTTCCGGGTGGAGTTTACCCCAAGGATTTTTGGGGGGAAGTAGCTATGATTTACGCCGACGAGGACCGTTGGCAACCCGCCGATACCAAGGCTAGATTGATGTACCATCTAGCCTTGAAGATAGCACACCGCGTTCTTTCGGAGTGTCTCTTTCCTAGGACGGAGACGCCCCAAAAGATCAAGACGGATGAGCTATTCTTGCTCTATAGTATGCTATACGGTCGCCGTGCAGATTGTGCCACTCTTTTGGCGGCTACGATGAGTAAACTTAAGAACAAGAAGAAGGGGAATATTGGATATGGTGGGATAGTGACCCACATTGCTAGGACGTTTGGTGTAGATTTTTCCGCTTGCACCCGTATACCGGCGGTTCCCTTAGGGCTACATGCTTTTATGGTTAGGGGACTCATCTTCCCCACACATGGAGGTCCGCCTTATGCGGGCATGCCTTGGGAGACTAGGACGGGTAGAGGGATTGAGTGGCTGCCGGAGTATTCCATTGTGGCGGGACGCCACAATTGGAAAGAGACGTTCGCTGCGATGCATGCGAACAGGCTAGTAGCTCCCCTTTACGTTCCACCACCGGTTGTGGAGGAGGAGGACATGGGAGGTCAGTACGAGAGTGGTGGAGGAGCGGAGCAGGAGTTTGGCACGTTTCCGGATCAGCCGGAGGCGGCCCCGGATGTACCTAGACGCTCTCCACGTCCAGCTAGAGCTTCAGGCTCGTCATCTCGCCGCGCTAGCGTGAGTGAGAGGCCCACGTGGATGACTACACCTCCCACTTGGTATGACACACCCCCTCCTTGGTCCACAGCGCAGCCAGCAGCACCACCACCGCCACCAGCACCAGCACCATCCGATGCTCCATCATGGTACAGTCACGCCCCGGGATGGTACGAGCAGATGCCGGATTGGGCTACCGGACTTTCGGAGAGAGTTGGAGCGCTAGAGATCCGGGCGGATGCTAGAGACGGACGCTTAGACGACCTTGACCACATGATGAGGGACGTCTACCGCCAGCAGTTTGGGCGGTTCTATGATCCGAGTTTCTCTCCATTCCCACCTCCGCCGGCGCCGCAGTGATTGATGCATGATCGTTGTTTTAGACATTCCCGCCACCACTTGTGAGTTTTTTTTTCTTTTCTTCTTTTCCTTATTTCTTTTGAACATTAGGGACAATGTTCGTCCTAAGTATGGGGTGGGATGTACTAAAAGTTTGTAATAACTCTACTCTCTATGTTTGCTTTCATTCGAGACTATCGTTGCATCTTCATTATATGTTACACGTTTCCTTATTGCATTGCATGAAAAATGACTTGAAAAACCCATAAAAATTGAAAAATTTTGAAAATCTTATGCTTCTAATGAATTGAGATGATTTCCATGATAATCACTACTTGTGAATTGAGTTTGATGACAATTGCATGCTTAAAAGGATTGTGAATTGAAAAGAATTTGAACGAATGAATTTTACCTCTTTTGCAAGTTTTATAATGTGAGAATGTTACCTAAATCATGCTAGAAAATTGAAGTTGAAATCACGTTATAAGTTCCTATACTTCTTATTGAAATGATTAAGGCAATTCAATACTTTCTTTCTTCTTTCTTTGACAATCTAGCTCCTCATTGAAATATTAGCCTCCCTTACCTATCCGGGAATTTGGAGAAGTGAATGAGAAAAAGGCATGTTTGATGTGGGAGAGCCATGAGAGCAATTATTTGCAATCAATTGAATAGAAAGAAATTATAGGTTTGGGGAAGTCAATCATGACGATGAGTAACTCGGCACCATTCACATAGCCGGGTGTTTGTGTCTTGCCAAAGTCGGATTGAGCGATATTCCTAGCGGATTATGGTATGTGCGCTAAGGGTTTGAGGCATCTCTTGAAAAATTTGAGAAACGCCGATCTCCTAGGCTTCGGTTTTTGTGCACCTCTATCCATAACTCCAAAAGTAAAGTCGAAAAGCGAAAAGAAGAGAGCGAAGCTCTAAGTTAAAGTGTTGAAACCACATAAGAAGAAGAAGGTAGTTGTCCACTTTCCCGGATCTATGCACCACTTTCCCTTAAAGTTTTCCCTTCCCTTCCATATTCTAGACCTTTTCTTTGAACGTCCTTAAGATCAATAGAATGTTATATGACTTGGTGATCTAAATTGAAGTTTCTTGTGATTGATTTTGATAATGTTTGAAGGTTATAATGCTTGTTTAGAAGTTGAGTTGATTCATGAATTTTCTTTACCTTTCACTATTTGATTAAGTGTGTGAAAGTTTGATAAACGATCGAAGCAAGGTTTGAGAATGATCTATTCTTTAGAAGTCACATTCATCCAAAAGAAGGTATACATATTTCATCCTAACTCTTGTTCAAAGCTTTTTGAAAGACCTTGCTTAGGGACAAGCAAGTGTTAAGTATGGGGTTATTTGTTAGCATGAAATATTGTGATATTTTAGGCACGTTTTCTAAACGTATTTGATTCATATTGATAGTCTTTGATTGAACTTTATGCATATGTGAGCTAGTATTACCTATATTGTCGATATGGATGTCTACACTAGTTCTATGTTGATTATAGGTGATTTGGAGCTATTTCCGAACGGAATCGAGCAAAGGAGAGTTGAGTTGATATGTCCATAGATTGAGGACATTCTTTGGAAGCAATTTGGAGTCTTAGCTAGAGGAATGCACGAGTTTAGGGAAGAATCACGTTCTTTGTTCGCTCCAAACGGTGTGTGCAAGCTTTAAATTTATAACCCTAGACTTAAGCTTAAAACAAGGACGCGAACCTGCAGTGTACGGGTCAATCGTAGTAAAAGCAAGAAAATTACAGGGGTCGATCACAGGGACTCGATGAAACAAAGTCAATACGGTGTGCTTATGTCAATACTAACCACAAGAGCGATTAACACAATCAAAGATGAATAAGAAGTCAATAAAGCAAACATGCAATTCTAGGGATTAAAGTATCTAGTTGTGGTTCCAACTCAAGATCTATAGATAAGCGGACAAAGCTGAGATTTTTGCGTGGGGAAGGTGTTACTAAAGTGGAGTAGATCACCGGGTAAGTCTCACTACTCGCTAATCCAAAACCGTAACTCCTATTACCGGGTAAGTCTCAAGGAATCAAGATAAAGAATTGTAACCTCAAACTAACACACCATCTAAGGGAATAGAATCAACCTTTACCGGGTAAGTCTCAGGCTAACTCACAAAGATGGGATGGAAGCACACTCAAACCCCAATAAAGGATGAACCTTTATTACCTACACTAATGATCGTTGGTACACAAACTAAGGAATTACCGGGTAAGTCTCATCCTAAGCTTGCTTTGATTCAGGAAAGGTGTAATAAGAATAGGATTTGGCAAACTCTAACACTTAACTCTCAGTCATGGATCAGATAAGTCACCTCGGTCAGCCAGTTTCCACCCCGGCCGAGATGTTCATCGACTGAACGAGGTGCTTAGGGTTAAGGTTAAAGACTCGAACTTTCAGGATCCTACTGGAATCTAAGATTATTCTATCATTGTTTTTCCCACAACCTTCAGTCAATCACCCTAGAATCACACAAGGAAATTAGCCACTCATCATCATGAAAGTATTAATCAAATATATGGGAAGAAGGTGAATATTTGAACAAAGAAGGATTTAATGAAAAGACTTCAATAACTGAATCAAATATCACAACAAAGCGTTCCTTGGATAGCAATCCAACAAGCAAGACAACAAGGAAGGGAATCTAAGATAATCTTACAAAAATCCTTCAAAAGCTATAAAAGCTACAATCTTCAATCTTCCTTCAACCTTCAACAAGGTTCTTCGAATCTCTCCCAAACTGGAGTGCGGCTGCTGTAGGAAGTATGCGGATCTCAGCAGGGTATGCGACGTCGTATGCGAGATATTGGATTTGTGAAAATCCAACCCTTTTTATAGGAAAATAACCCTCCAAAGATAAGATATCTTAGAAAGATCTCTTCCCATAAAAATAGGTAAAATATATGATTCTGCATATCTCTTTCCTTCCAGGAGCCAAGCCCAAAAATATAAGATCTTTTTCCAATTTTAAAAGATCTCAACCAAGAATAAAATATTCTCGCCGCGTCCTAGGTATTCGCCTCGGTCGAGTCGGCGTCTCTGGATCACCTCGGTCGAGGTGAATCTCTGGTCAACCGAGGTGAGTCACAACTGAATGCGAAATCTCTCAAAACTGGTCCAAAGTAATTCTTTAATCCATGGCTATGCTTCCTGGATGTAGCTCTAAATGACTCATGACTCCTTTCGCTCCTTTTTGATGCAAAACGTACCAAATTACCTGCAATCACAACAAAATTAGGTGTAGACCTCGATTCTCGCAAAGGTAGATGAAATGGTGGTCAAATCACATAATGCACATACAAACATGCAGATTATGAAAGATAAAACGTTCAAACAAACCCCAAAATATAGACTATAATTCATGCTATCAAAATACCTCATACTTAGCCCTTGCTTGTCCCCAAGCAAGTTCCTCATATAGAAGACAAGGTAGAATGGATTATAGGTCAAGAAAATCAATGAAAAAGTCTTCCAAAAACATTTTATGGTGTGCAACTACCATAGATCACTCTAAGAGAGTACTTCCTGGAATTTAAAAACTCAACATGATCAAAACATTTTATAAATATAGGAAAGTTGTTCATCTTTGCATAAAATCATAGAATGCATAATAAATCATAATTATCAAAATCAATCATGTATAATCCGATTTAAACCGCTAAGTCAATCAACAAGCTCAAGGTCTCAAGGGCTTCCCAAAAGAAAGGTCAAGAAACGTGTAGGGTAGGGATGTATGTAAGGTAATGTGGTGCTAGAATCCGGGAAAAGGATGAACTTCACTTTGACTTGCAACATCTTCCACCAATAAGCTTTGCTTATTTCACACTTTTTCTTTTTACTTTACTTTTTGGGATGCATGGACAGAGGTGCACAATAACCGAAGCCTGGGAGATTAGCAATCATCAATTTCTTGAGATGCATCAAACCCTTGATGCACATACCATGACCCGTTAGGAATATCGCTCAATCCGACTTTGGCAAGACACAAACACCCGGCTATGTGAATGGTGCCGAGTTACTCATCTTCATGATTGACTTCCCCAAACCTATTATTGCTTTCTAACACTTTCACTTCCAGCCAACTTCTCAACTTTTACTTCACTTGTTTTCACCACTTCGCTTGCTTCCAAATCCCGGATAGGTAAAGGGAGGCAAAATGTATATGAGGGGCTAAGCATGATCAAGAAGAAGAAGAAGAAGATGAATTGCCTTGGTCTTTCCAAGAAGAAAGTGAGAGAACTTAACCTGCGGTGTCAACCTTCAAATTCAACATAATTTGGATAAAAACAAAGTTTTAAACATGCCAATAATTTCAAACAAAGCATTTAGCAACTTAAACATATTATAAAACTTTTCAAACACATAAAGAATTTAAAACCAGTCAGTAAACAAGATCTTCACTGAGATCATATCCAGATAAGTAACACAAAAATTCGTTTTTGAAAACTCCCAGTAACCCACCTCGGTCGAGGTGTTCTTGGTTCAACCGAGGTGAAATGCCTCGTTTGGCCAGAATCACCCCGGTCGAGGTCAAAAATTTTTTTTTTTTTTCGGTTTCGACGTTTTTCTCAATCAAATAACCTGTAGGTATGCATGTAATATCAGATAATCATATAAAGGCAACTGAAGCATAAATATGAAAATATCCGATAAATAAAGTGTCCTACATCAAAAGGTGATCGGAATAACATCAAGTAGTCATATAAATACAAACACCCCATACTTGGGACACACTGTCCCAGTGGGTCAAATAAAAAGTCTAGAGACAAGAGTACTCACCGGATAAAAAGCTGAACTGCATAAAAATAGAATAAAGAAAATCCTGCAGCTCCTCAATAATCCTGATCCGGTGGTGGTGGTGGTGGCGCATACGGATACTGAGCCGGGTCGAATGGATAGCCCATAGTCTGCTGGAACTGTAGCTCCATCATCCTGCGCTGATAGTGCTGCTCCTCTAACATCTGATGAGTCCAGCGGTCAATGTGTCGGTCCTGGGCAGCAAATCTCTCATGCATGTCCACAGTAAGGGCAGCATAAGAGTCTATCATCTGATCTGTCAGGTCGTCGATCCGGCGATGAACCTCAGAATCTCTATGGCGGCGTGTCCGACGCCTAGCAGATCTAGCAGGAGGTGCAGCAGGTGCTGGCTCAGTATCCTCCTCATCATCCAAGTCGATGATCGGTGGCGCGCTCGTCCCTGCAGTATCTGTCCCTGTATCCATCGGGACACCACCATCTCTCTCATCCGTCGTCTCCTCGTCGTCATCATCCTCCTCCTCAGCAGCAGGGGCAGCTGTTGCCTCTCTGTGATCCTCCATCAGTGTAGCCCAAGTTGTCTGCCAGTAATGAGGATCAAAGACTGTGAACTGAGCAGACCAGCGGATCCCCTGAGGTGCAGTCCGCTCCCAAGGCATGGCGACGTATGGAGTGGTCAAACCACGGGGAACCAGAATCCTCCGTGTGATCATCTCCTGTAATCCCAACGGCTTCGGAGCCGCCGCCATCGTGCAAACACTGAGGTCCATCCCGTGGTAGGTAGCGATATGGGTGACTAGACCTCCGCAGCAAATGTCTCCCTTCGCCTTGGCCTTGATCCTGTGCAGATCCTCTGCCAGGAGCAAGCCAAAGTCTGGGAAACCTCCTGTGACCATGCAGTAGAGGCTGAAGAGCTCGCCCTGTCTGATCTTCTGGGGCGTCTCAGTACGCGCCAGAAGTGTCTCGCTGAAAATCCTGTGGGCTAGTCTGAAGGCCGGATGAAAGATGACCTTCTCCCTGGAATCTCCAGGGCGCCATCTGTCTGCATGCTCAGTAATATGGGCAATCTGCCCCCAGAACTCCCTAGCTATAGATCGGGAGGGGAAATCAGTGGCGGTGGGCTCAGAAAAACCAAAAATCTCTCTCCATATCTCTAAAGGAACTATGAAGTTCCGGCTCATCAACCGGTACTTCACAGAACGGTCTGTGGGGAGGTAGGAGAAGGAGCTAACAAACTCCAAGGTCGGCTCCAAGTAAGCTGGGGCTCGGATCTCAGTAAACTGATCCAGCCCGACAGTAGCAATCATCCTCCTAAGGTCAGCGTCTAACCCTAGGCAATCAAAAGCCGACACGTCCAGAAATCGTGGTGCGATAACTGGACGGCTAGCTATCCGCTCATAGTCTACCCGGCATCTCTCGTGGATGACCGGGCGGTAAGGACGGGAAGAAGAAGAAGAAGGGGAGGGGGAGGATCTGTCTCTCAGGGCGAGGCGGCGATCGGAACTCATTTTCACTCAGTACTGTCAGACCACCTCGGTCACTGACAAGCCTCAAGAACACCTCGGTCGAGATGCAGTTCGACTGGACCGAGGCGCAGCAGTTACGATTCCAATTCTCAGAAATTCAGTTCTTTTCCCCCCAAAATCACTACAATTGCTTCCTAAGGGGTACTTATGCCTTTTCTCAGCAGAATCAGGGGCAACCAAAGCCCAAATCGAAGCGAATGAACGAGTTAGGGTTTCGACTTGTTTTACCTCGTTTCGGTCGATTCGTTCGATTTTCTTGCAGATCTGTTGTTGCAATCGGTTCCTCGACCCTTCAATCACAGTTTAGAAGCAGAAATCTTCGAAAACGAGCGAGATTTGAGAGAGAGCGAAGTGGACTGTCGCCGCGGTCGAGGTGGGTAAAAAAGTGAAAAGTAAATTTTTCACCCTTTTATACTGTTCCTGGATCTGCTGTCACCTTGGTCGAGATTTTCTCGACTGGACCGAGGTGGTACGGACCGAGGTGGTCTGCAGAAACCCTAGTCGCCTCGGTTGCTCAAGAATCAACTCGGTCGAGATGCTCTAACAGTGACCGAGATGCTTCTGTCTTCTCAAAATCTCGAACTTCTGTCCTTCCAGTTGTCCATCCTTCCTTAGATATTCCCTGTTGACTGTCCAGAACGCCAAAAACAAAGCAAAGCAAAGCAAAAACAAAAACTATCTAAGCTAGACTAGAAAACGGGAAAAGAAAGCAATACCTTGGGTTGCCTCCCAAGAAGCGCTTGATTTAAGGTCGCTAGCTGGACCATGATGCGTCTCAAATGAGGTAGGAGGTGACCTCACCCCATACTTCACCTCCTTCGTGGGGTGAAGTGAGTAAATCCATCAAACGCTCCAACAAGTGTAAGTGCTCATCGGGGAATGAATCGTCTATGAGTGGGTTATCCGTCTCGCGGGAAGATTCTGGTAGCCGGCTGAGGTGGTCCGCAACTGAATTCTCGGATCCCTTCTTATCGCGGATCTCTAGGTCAAACTCTCGAAGCAAGAGAATCCATCGAATAAGGCGCGGCTTGGCGTCTTTCTTAACGAATGGCTGCGTGGTCGGTGTAGACAATGACCTTCGCCCCTACTAGATAGGAACGAAACTTCTCGAAGGCATATACAACCGCCAATAACTCCTTCTCGGTGGTAGCGTAGTTGCGTTGTGCTTCATCTAGCGTCTTGCTAGCATAATAAATGGCGGTGGTCCGTCCATCCTTCTTCTGTCCAAGCACCGCCCCTACGGCTACATCACTAGCGTCACACATGACCTCAAAGGGCAAGGTCCAATCAGGAGGCTGGATAATGGGAGCGGAGATCAACGCTTCCTTAATCCTGTAAAAGGCATCAAGACACTCCTGCGAAAACTCAAAAACAACATCTTTATTCAAGAGGTTAGTTAGAGGTTTATAAATTTTAGAGAAGTCCTTGATGAATCTCCTGTAGAAACCTGCATGCCCGAGAAAACTCCTCACACCTTTAACAGAACAAGGAGGAGGGAGTTTCTCAATAGTTTCGATCTTAGCTCGATCGACCTCAATACCTCGATTAGAAACGAGGTGTCCTAGCACAATGCCTTCTTTAACCATAAAATGACACTTCTCCCAATTCAGAACAAGGTTAGTGTCTTCACATCTTTTAAGCACTAGAGAAAGGTTAGATAGGCAATCATCAAAAGAGGAACCATATACAGAAAAATCATCCATGAATACCTCCATGATCTCCTCTATGTACTCGGAAAAGATAGCCATCATGCATCGCTGGAAGGTAGCGGGTGCATTGCACAATCCAAATGGCATCCTCCGATAGGCAAATGTCCCCCAAGGACAAGTGAAAGTGGTCTTCTCCTGATCATCCGGATGGATAGGAATCTGGAAGAACCCACTATAGCCGTCCAAGTAGCAAAAGTGTGAATGTTGGGCCAACCGTTCGAGCATTTGATCGATGAAGGGAAGCGGAAAATGATCCTTCCGAGTTGCCGTGTTCAGCTTCCTATAATCGATGCAGACTCTCCAGCCCGTAACGGTCCTCGTTGGGATCAACTCGTTGTTCTTATTCGTCACAACGGTCATCCCTCCTTTCTTCGGAACGACATGCACCGGGCTAACCCACTTGCTGTCCGAGATAGGATAAATAATACCTGCATCCAACAACTTAAGAACTTCCTTCTTTACAACCTCTTTCATGATCGGATTTAACCGTCTTTGAGGTTCCCGTGAAGTCTTATGATTATCTTCCATTAGAATTCTATGCATGCAGAAAGAAGGTTTAATGCCAATAAGATCATCCGTGGTGTAACCTATGGCTTTTCGATGCTTTCTCAGGACATGCATTAACTTAGATAATTCAGAATCGGAGAGGGAAGCACTAACAATAACGGGATAAGTAGAATCCGGTCCAAGAAAGATATACCTCAAGTGACTGGGGAGCTGTTTAAGCTCCACGACTGGGGGTGCTTTCTGGGGGAAATCCATGCTTCCTCTTTCCAGTGGAGTGGTATCAGAAACTGGACTCGATGAAGTCTCAGTTTGAATCATCTCGCCTTCGACCTCGGTCGAGGCGCATAAGCGTTGACCGAGATGTTCTTCGGTCGCCTCGCTCGGTCCAGAAAGTGCCTCGGTCGAGGTACTGCTACTGGATCCGAGACTGGAGATCTTCGTCTCCTGGATTAGTTTCTCAGTTTTAGCTCCTGGATCCTCTTCCAGTGCCTTCAAGCTCCGTATATCTGCATCACAAGAAGCATATATACCGTCCTCCATTAAACTGAAGCTAATAACTCTTTCGAGTGGATCATCAATAAGGATAGAGCTCACCAATTCTCTTGATTCTTCTTCATCGTAGATGTTGAAGATATCCTCAATTAGCTGCTCCCCTTTCATGGCTGCAAGTAGCGCGAACTCCACCTCATCGCCACCAATGTTGAATTTCAACTTGGCGTTCTTGCAATCCACGTTGCAACCCGAAGTTGCTAGAAATGGCCTCCCGAGAATAATAGGAACAGGATAATCTGCGGGAATGTCAAGTACGACAAAATCTATTGGTAGGTAGAAGTTACCTAACTTGACCGGAACGTCTTCCAAAATGCCCACGGGATGGGTAATGGAGCGATCCGCCATGTAAAGTCGAATCTTGACCGGCTTGGGCTCTCCAAGACCGATCTTCGTGCATAGCTCCAGCGGGATGATGCTTACGCTGGCACCTAGATCACAAAGGGCTTCACAAGTTACATCCCCAACTTGAATGGGAATGCAAAATGAGCCGGGATCTCTCAACTTAGGTGGCATCTTTTCCTTCATGATTTTAATAAGCTCCGAAGATTTAGACGTCATCCTAACTTCACCAACATCCTCCAGCTTCCTCTTCCTTGATAAGATTTCTTTTAAGAACTTCCCATAGGCGGGCATACCTAAAATAGCATCAAGGAAAGGAATATTAATATGTAGCTTATTCATCAAGTCAAGAAACTTACCAAAGTGCTTGTCTAGATGTGCTCTGGCTCTGGACCGAGGGAATGGGAGTGGTGGTTTGTATGCAGGAGGTGAAACATAAGTTTTTGTCGTCTCTCCTGTTTTCTGTTGCTCCGCCTCGGTTGGCATCTCGGTCGAGGTGTTCTTCGACTGGATCTGGACCGAGGTGGTCTGCGTCGAGCGAGGTACTGGATCTGCAGTTTTGAGTCCACTCCTCGTCGTTAGGGCCATGCATTGGCCCTTAGGGTTAGTTTCCGTCTTTGCTGGAAGTTTCCCTGGATCTCTTGGCGCTTCATTCGCCTTATTAGCAAGTTGTTGTTCGAAGGACTTTTGGGCCCTTGAAAATGAAGTCATAGAATTTTCCATAGCGCTAAGCTTGATCAAGATTGCTTCCAGAACTGCGTCTTTCTTTTCTGGCTGAGACGAACTTGATCCTTGCCCTTGGCTTTTCAATGGAGTAGAAGAAGAAGAAGGGGAAGAGAGGAAAGGGTTAGAGGAATCATTAGAGTTGGAGTTTGAATGATTGTTACCGTAGTTTTGGTTATTCGCCCTCCAGTTGTTGCTATTGGATCCTCTATTGTTGTTGTTGTAGTTGTTGTTTCAGGGACCGTTGTTGTTGTTACGGTACCCGTTATTGTTGTTGTTCCTTTGCCCTTGCTCTTCCTTCTTAGTTTGAGCCATCAAGAGCTCCTTCAATTGCTTCACGTCATTCGTCAAAGACGTGAGTTGATTGTTGTTGGATTGAGTCTCTTGAAAGTTGACTCTTTTAACTCCACCTTCAGCTCCTTGGTGGGTATATTTCTCCATGTGCAAGGCTTGCTTCTCAATGAAGTCCCAAGCCTCATCAATCGCCATGTCCATGAAGGTACCGGCGGAAAGTAGTTGGAGATTGAACTGGGTGCTTCCGTCCAGCCCTTTGAAGTAGATCTCCAACAACTCGATCTTTGGAATCCCAAGATGTGGGCAATCCAAGAGGATATCCTTGAACCGCTCCCAAGATTTGGACAAGCTCTCCTTGTCCTTCATAATGAAAGCGTTGATCTTCCCTCTCATTTCAGCGGTCTTTGAGGGGGGAAAGAATTTGGTCAAGAATTCCGTAGTCATCTCTTCCCATGTGCTAATTTTTCCTGGAGGAAGAGATTGATACCAAGTAAGAGCTCTATCTTTTAAAGAAAAGTAAAAAGGTCTTAGCTTGTAGTTGTTGTTCTCAATTCTGGAGGGTCGCAAGGTTTCCATTAAGATCTCGTAGTTTTGAAGATGTTGATGCGGCGACTCTTTCTCTAGCCCTCCGAATTGGCATTGGCGAATCATGGCTAGAACTTGCGGTCGAAGTTCGTAGTCATGATCTGCTGGATCTCCTAGGTTCACTCCTGGACGCCTCAGCTGTTGGTTAGGGTCCATCCTTTGACCTAGGGTTTGTGGGATTCCTGCAAGAAGAACATCTCGGACTGGCATCCGAGGTGGAAGTACATCGGCCGGGGCGTCAGGTATTGGAATCTGCCTCGGTCGTGGGTCAACTACTGGATCCTGCATCGGTCGAGGATCAACAGGAGGATCTTCCCTCGGTCGAAGTAGAATCTGGTCTCGTATGACTGCTATCTCAGCTTCGATTGCTGCAGTCTTGGTGCGATTCTCTTCTTTCTCTTGCCTGAGTTCTTCCTTGCTGAGGAGTAGCAGCTCTAGCGCCTCTTTCAATTGGGCCGCAAGATCACGATCGTCTTGTTGGGCCATCTTCGCTTCTCTTAAGCGTCGCTTGTATGTCTTTTCTGGTTCGGGATCGTAAGGAACGATTTCCTTCCCAGTGCGGGTTCTTCGCATATACCTAAGAAAGAACCTGCAAAAGTCACTCAAGTAGAGTGGTTAGATGAAACGGGGCAATCGCCCCAAGAGTAAACCGTACCGGCTCGGTCTAGACCAAGTCCCCGGCAACGGCGCCAAAAACTTGTTCGCTCCAAACGGTGTGTGCAAGCTTTAAATTTATAACCCTAGACTTAAGCTTAAAATAAGGACGCGAACCCGCAGTGTACGGGTCAATCGTAGTAAAAGCAAGAAAATTCCAGGGGTCGATCACAGGGACTCGATGAAACAAAGTCAATACGGTGTGCTTATGTCAATACTAACCACAAGAGCGATTAACACAATCAAAGATGAATAAGAAGTCAATAAAGCAAACATGCAATTCTAGGGATTAAAGTATCTAGTTGTGGTTCCAACTCAAGATCTATAGATAAGCGGACAAAGCTGAGATTTTTGCGTGGGGAAGGTGTTACTAAAGTGGAGTAGATCACCGGGTAAGTCTCACTACTCGCTAATCCAAAACCGTAACTCCTATTACCGGGTAAGTCTCAAGGAATCAAGATAAAGAATTGTAACCTCAAACTAACACACCATCTAAGGGAATAGAATCAACCTTTACCGGGTAAGTCTCAGGCTAACTCACAAAGATGGGATGGAAGCACACTCAAACCCCAATAAAGGATGAACCTTTATTACCTACACTAATGATCGTTGGTACACAAACAAAGGAATTACCGGGTAAGTCTCATCCTAAGCTTGCTTTGATTCAGGAAAGGTGTAATAAGAATAGGATTTGGCAAACTCTAACACTTAACTCTCAGTCATGGATCAGATAAGTCACCTCGGTCAGCCAGTTTCCACCCCGGCCGAGATGTTCATCGACTGAACGAGGTGCTTAGGGTTAAGGTTAAAGACTCGAACTTTCAGGATCCTACTGGAATCTAAGATTATTCTATCATTGTTTTTCCCACAACCTTCAGCCAATCACCCTAGAATCACAAAAGGAAATTAGCCACTCATCATCATGAAAGTATTAATCAAATATATGGGAAGAAGGTGAATATTTGAACAAAGAAGGATTTAATGAAAAGACTTCAATAACTGAATCAAATATCACAACAAAGCGTTCCTTGGATAGCAATCCAACAAGCAAGACAACAAGGAAGGGAATCTAAGATAATCTTACAAAAACCCTTCAAAAGCTATAAAAGCTACAATCTTCAATCTTCCTTCAACCTTCAACAAGGTTCTTCGAATCTCTCCCAAACTGGAGTGCGGCTGCTGCAGGAAGTATGCGGATCTCAGCAGGGTATGCGACGTCGTATGCGAGATATTGGATTTGTGAAAATCCAACCCTTTTTATAGGAAAATAACCCTCCAAAGATAAGATATCTTAGAAAGATCTCTTCCCATAAAAATAGGTAAAATATATGATTCTGCATATCTCTTTCCTTCCAGGAGCCAAGCCCAAAAATATAAGATCTTTTTCCAATTTTAAAAGATCTCAGCCAAGAATAAAATATTCTCGCCGCGTCCTAGGTATTCGCCTCGGTCGAGTCGGCGTCTCTGGATCACCTCGGTCGAGGTGAATCTCTGGTCAACCGAGGTGAGTCACAACTGAATGCGAAATCTCTCAAAACTGGTCCAAAGTAATTCTTTAATCCATGGCTATGCTTCCTGGATGTAGCTCTAAATGACTCATGACTCCTTTCGCTCCTTTTTGATGCAAAACGTACCAAATTACCTGCAATCACAACAAAACTAGGTGTAGACCTCGATTCTCGCAAAGGTAGATGAAATGGTGGTCAAATCACATAATGCACATACAAACATGCAGATTATGAAAGATAAAACGTCCAAACAAACCCCAAAATATAGACTATAATTCATGCTATCATTCTTGCCCTAAATTACGCCCTAAAATACGGCCGTATCACAAACCACGTTCAGAATTACGGCCGTGGATTTGGAGTCAGAAATTCATGTTTATTCCAGGGGATTACACGGCCGTGGAACATATGTTACAAACTGTATTTGTTTCCACGCTCTAAATTACGGTCGTGGAACACTTCCACGACCGTGATCTTGGCGAATCTTCTCGCCCCACTTTGAAGCCACGGTCTTTTAAAGATTGGGCCGGGCCGACAATTGCCCTACACTATAAAAAGACGGACGAAGCAAGATTCCGTCACCTTTGCTACCCCGTTTACCCTCATTGATCGCCGCTTAGACACGAAGACGTTTTGCTTAGCTTGCTTGGAAGCAATTAACATCTCTTTGAAGAGATCGAAGTTCGTGTTTGGAATTTCTCTAATCTCGCACATTTGGTGGAGATTGTTGTTGAGATCTCCGGATTTGCGGAAGATCGAAGTTCTTGGAAGATTTTGCAAGAAGATCTCTCTTCTTGATTAGGTTTGATTTGGAAAACGGATTGACATCCCGTTTTCTTTTCTTTCCTAGGATTACGATTGCTTGTTCTATTGTGAATCTTTTGACATTGCCTGCTCTCTTTGTGACTTTGAGATTGAATTGAAGATTATTGGAAGTTCTTGGAAGTTTTCATCTTCTTATCTTTTAATTCTTGAATTGATATCAACATGACTGTTATTGGCTAAAAACCCTTAACAATTCTAAGGTGAAGGGTTGATAGTTGTGGCTTAGATGATGATAGATCGATCGCAAACAGATTAGACCCTGAGAGTTAGAGAATTATCGCCGACAACCCTAAATTACGGGCTGTTCTTGAGTCCACGGCCGTGGAACCTCAAGAACTAACCGTGATTTCATTTAAGTCTACGAACCTGCTTTTACTTTAATCTAAAGTTAAAGATTTGCTTTAGCTTAGTTTAGACTTGTCTTTTCTAGGTGGTAGTGAAGCCTCAACAACCTCTACCTCGATTGTGAGTGTCACAACCTCAATCGGTTAAGTTAGTCTTGATCCTTGGGTTATAAGTTTGGGTATTTGACATTAATTCTCGTCTCTAGAATCCTTCTATATTGAGCCTCAACAACCTGTATAGAGAGTGCCTTGTAGGTGAGTTATATAAGGTTTTTGGAACTTCACCGTACGATTACCTTACATTAGTATACCTTTGCATATCTCAACTCTGTCTTTACATCATTAAGTATATCTTGAATCGATTGCCACAGCTGGATACCTGGATCTTTAGGATTGTTGTTTTCCCAATAATTTGCAAAACTCTCATATTTACTTGCTTGATAACCTACAATCGAGTTCGTTCCCCCCAAATCCCTGTGTTCGATACTCTGGAATTCTTGCTTAACTATATCGATCCGTACACTGCGGGTTCGCTGCTTGATTCTAGTTTTATAAATTTAAAACTTATTTGCACACACCTCTAGGGGCGAACAACATGCAATAGAGCAAATCTCGATCTTGATATGCAAAGTCGAGATTCTCCATTCTACCAGATCCCCCCCATGTTTGAGTCGTGTTAGCAAGCTCTCCTTGAGTGTCTCTTGCTCTTGTCCTAGTGATGGTTCCATGTTAAATTGGAGATGTCAAGGATGGTCCCACGTCCTAAAGGGGTTTTATTCATCAATCAACAAGGACAATATGAAAGTGAAGAAGAGCATAAAATCTTTGATTGCTAACATTGCATGCTAAGATAGCTCCATGCAAGGATAATCAAAGGGAAAACCTTTTTCAAACTAGATGTCTTGTTAAAGGGAAGGTATGTAAGATGATTATTGATGGTGGTAGTTGTTGCAATATTGCTAATGTTGATTTGATCATTAAACTGCAAATTACTATGTTTTATCATCCTAGCCCATATAAGTTGCATTGGATGAATGATTGTGGTGAATTGAAGGTGAATAAGCAAGATAGAGTTACCATCACTTTAGGTAATTATGAGGATACCATTACTCGTGATGTTGTGCCCTTGCAAACATGTCATATTCTATTAGGACGTCCATGGAAATTTGATAGAAGAGTCAATCATGATGGATTTACTAATAGACACTCTTTTGAATATATGGGACAAACATTAACTTTGAAACCTATGACGCCCTTGCTGATTGCGGAATGTTGTGATAAAAAGGAAGGAAAAGAGCAAGGAGAAAGACTTTGGCAAGAGAAAGGAACGAGAAAAGCACTCCAATTAAGAATCTCAACCCAAAGAAGCAGAATCTCGCCCAAGATCATTAGAATCTCGCCCCAGTGATGGGTTTTCTCACTCCAATGAAGAACTCGGCTCAAAGAGGAAAAATCTCGCCCGATATTATCAAAATCTTACCCCAATGCAGAAGAGAAAGGTGGAAGTGCTCCTTAGGTGGATTAAGTTTTGTGATGTTTTTCCGGATGAGATTCCTTCACTTAATCGACACATATGAGGATGAGTTTGTGATGTTTTCCCGGATGAGATTCCTACAACACTTCCACCTTTTCAAGGCATTGAACATCAAATTGACCTAATTCTAGGAGCTACACTTCCTAATTGTCCCGCTTTTAGGACGAGTCCTCAAGAAAGTCAATAGATTCAAGATCAAGTTAAAAGCTTTTGGATAAAGGCTTTGTGCGAGAAAGCTTGAATCCTTGTACAGTTCCCGTCCTTTTGGTTCCCAAATAGGAAAATACATGGAGGGTGTGTGTTGATTGTGGGAAAATCAATAACATTATTATCAATTATCGACATCCCATTTCCCGTTTGAACGATATGCTAGATGAGCTTAGTGGATCCACCTTGTTGTTGAAGATTGATTTTAAGAGTTTATAGCATCAAATCAGGATGTAGGAAGGAGATGAATGGAAGACGACCTTCAACAAGAAATTTGATCTTTATGAGTGGTTGATTATGCCTTTTGGTTTGACTAAGCTCATAGTACCTTCATGAGATCAATGAATCATGTCTTACGTCACTACATTGACAAATTTGTGGCAGTTTACTTTGATGACATCCTCATCTATAGTAAATCACATAAGGAGCATGAAGAGCACTTAAGGGAAGTACTTGAAACTCTCATAAATAAATCCATATATGCTAATATTAAGAAATATGACTTTAGCACTAATCAAGTTATTTTCCTTGATTTTGTAGCGATTACAAAAGATCTAGAAGTGGATGAAGAGAAGATTAAGACAAACTCAGAGTGGCCAACACCCACGACAATCGGACATGTTCGAAGTTTCCATGGACTAGTTACCTTCTATAGACGTTTTGTATGAGATTTTAGCATCATTGCAGCCCCCTCACATCTCTCACGAAGAAGCAAGTACAATTCGAGTTGGGAGATGAGCAAGAGAAGGCATTTAAGGAGTTGAAGTGGAAGTTATCACATGCACCTCTTCTAACACTTCCGGACTTCACCAAGCCCTTTGAAGTCGGGTGTGATGCCTCAACAATTGCCATTGGAGGAGTGCTTGTCCAAGAAGGTAAGCCACTTGCATTTTTTAGCAAAACATTTAAGGAAAATTTCGGTTGGTACCCTTGTGGTTTGGGGTTTTCCGGAATATATCCAACAATTTTTTCCAGTTTTGTTTATGCCTTTGTGTTTTCATAATTTCCAGATTTTGCTCAACTCCGTTAAACATTTGAAACATTGTTAACGTCCGTGTGACTAAATAAAAAAAAAAGAAGGAAAAACATTAAAAAGAAAAATTAAAAATATCCCCTGTGTTTCATCTTCTCTATCTTCCAATTGCCATTTGTCCACTGAACAGAGTCCCCAAAGGACAAACAAGCAAGAGGCCCCATAGATATCATAGGTAGTAGATTAACACCAAACGTGATGATTATAATAATTATCAAAACATCAATAAAACACCCATTCGTGAAAAAAAACCCAAAAGTAAAATTTCTTTTTTTGAGAATCTAATCCCAGGAAAAATAGTTCACAATCAAGAACTCGCAAATACGAATTTGAGAACAGAGAAGAACAATGCAATTAACATGTTGAACAACAAACGATCACTAATCAAATTAAATAATCCATCTCCTTCACCCCTCCTAATTCCATACAAGGAAATCAATAAAAGAAAATTTTTAAAAAACCTAAAACACACCTCTTTGATCTAGAACTAACTTAAGGATAAATAGGTGTTGCGTTTTTGCTATTATTTCTAGGTTCTTTGAAGCATTCTCAGTTTTCCTGATAATTGTAAGAAAGAGAGACAAAAATCAAAGAGGGGGTGGAGGAGTAATCGGAAGATGGAGGATAGAAGATGAGTATATTGGAAGACGGAGTAAATTGGAAGATGGAGAACAAGAGATGCATGAGTAAATTGGAAGGTGGAGAAAAGAGATACAAAGACAAATTGCTCTTTTGATTTCAAGAGGAGAAGATTAGAATTAAACTTTTCTTTGGATTGATTTTGTAATTTCTTGTGCAACGTTGGAGAAATCTTTGCTTGTGCAGTGTTAGAATGGGAGAGGAGAAGACACCTCCTTTTTAATTTGAATTTCTTTTTTTTAGACATACAATGTTAACAGTGTTTCACGGATTTGGGTAAAATCCGGAAACTATGAAAACTAGTGGAAAAATTCTGAAAAACTCCAAACCACAAGGGTATCAACCGGAATTTCCTAAAATTTAAAAGAGCATGCTTGATTTATTCGACACATGAAAAGGGTTGTATGCATTATTTCGAGTTTTCAAGACATGTCAGCATTACCTTTGGCCTAATGAATTTATCCTTAAAGCTGATCATGAGTCCTTAAAGCATTTTAGGAGTCAAGATAAGTTGGATAGGAAACATGGTAGATGGATGGAGTTTATAGAGACTTTTCCATATATTATTAAGTATAAGAAAGGAAAAGATAATGTTGTTGCTTATGGTTTTTTTAGGAGACATTCTTTGATCAGTACTATGGATTCTAAGGTTTTACGTTTCTATTACATTAAGGATCTATATGTTGATGATATTGATTTTGGTGAAATTTATAAGCTATGTATTGCACGAAATTCCCATGATAAATTTTATTTATTCGAATGATTCTTATTTCGTATGGATTAAGTGTGCATTCCTAGATGTTCTCTTAGACTTTTACTTCTTGAGGAAGCTCAAATGGGAGGTTTAGTGGGACAATTTGGAAGGGCTAAGACGTTTCACATGTTGCATTCGCACTTTTATTGGCTTCATATTCTTGTAGATGTAGAGAGCATGATTAAGAGATGTCTTGCGTGCTTGAAAGATAAGGCTAGATTGAAGCCTCATGGCTTGTATACCCCTCTTCCTATGCCTATATCTCCATGCTTAGACGTTAGTATGAACTTTGTTGTAGGATTACATAGGACTAAGAAGGTGAGGGATTTGATTTTTGTGGTAATTGATCATTTTTCTATAATGGCTCATTTTGTTGCTTGTTATAAGACCGATGGTGCTTATAATGTCGTTAACTTGTTCTTTAGGAAAGTTGTTAGATTACATGAAGTACCTAAGACTATTGTGATTGGTAGGGATGTTAAGTTCTTTAGTTTCTTTTGGAAGACTCTTTGGGAAAAGGTAGGGACTAAGTTGTTTTTTTCAACATCTAGTCACCCTTAAACGGATGGTCAAACAGAGGTTACTAATAGGATCTTAACTACTGTATTGCAGGTTGTTTTGAAGGAAAAATTGAATGTGTGAGAAGATATTCTAGCACATGTTGAATTTGCAAATAATCGTACCATTCAATCGTATAACATAACGCCTTATGCGTGTCTCTATAGAGAAGAGAATAGATTTTAATGTAGGAAAACAAGTTGAGTTCATCAAGGGTCTGCATGATAAGGCACGCATAAGGCTAGAGAAGAAGGGAAAGCAAGTTGCGGCCAAGGCTAATAAAAATCGAAAGGATTTGCTATTTAAGCCATGAGATATAGTATGATTATATCTAAGGAAGGGACGATTTTCGGAGAAGAGGAAGTCGAAGTTTTCTCCAAGAGGAGATGAACCATTTAAAGTGCTATATGAGGTTGGCAACAACGCTTATGTATTGGAGCTTCCGGAGGGTTATGGCGTGAGTCCTACCTTCAATGTAGGAGACTTGAGTCCTTATTTGACTAGTGATGAGCATGGTGATGATTCGAGGACGAATCCTTTTCAAGAAGGGGAGTATGATAAGGGACCATTCCCAACACCTCCTATACATGGAACAATCACTAGAGAAAGATCAAGAGCATTGAAGAAGGAGTTGACATCATCTTTAAGTCCTATAGAAGGATCTATCACTAGATCAAGATCAAGATTCATCCAAGAAGAGGTTGCTAGCTTATTGACATCATGTGCATCTAAGGAGACTCTACCTTTGTCTAAGTCTTCTTTAGTTACATTGATATCAATTGTGGAGGACCATACGTGTGACGATGATCAAGGAAGCAAAGGAAATGGCCGTTCGACATTTACATAATTCCAGCCGAAAATCTCGAGAATCCAGCCGAGATATTGATATATCTTGAGTCGAGATTATCACAAAGCTTGTTGAAATCTATATGGAATCCTGACAAGATTATAGTTAGTTATTTTAAACCTTTAAAGCTCTAAACATTCTAAAGGTTTTAATTTTCTATTCTATATGCAGTAGGATTATTTTTATTCCTTTTATTTTAGAGAAATCTCGCCTATATATACCTATAGAGGTCGAGATTTACAATTAGTTGTTAATTGATATTTTCCACATACATTATGAGATACTCGTTGCTTTGCTTTTAAAGTTTGCGATTTATGCATTCCAATTCAATCAAAAGAGAGCATTTGATTGAATAATTGTTAGTCCTTGCTAAGTTGTTCTTGTGTATATTAATCTTCTTAAGATTGACACTACTAGTCAAACTAGTCCCTCCTTGTGCTTGTCTCAATTTGAAGGCTTGTGTAAGGTTGAATAAGGAAGGGTTAAGATAACTCTATGTTGAGGATTTTAATCCAATTGGTCAAGGTTCTTTGCAAGTGCCTATCTTGGTTCTATTTTCATATATTTTCCATCAATTTATCCATTATCATCTTCTATCATCTTACCGTTATCATTCATAACATTCATGTTCTCGTTCTTTGAGTTTTCACAAATCTCGGCCTTACCATTTCAAAATCTCGCCCGAAATTTGCTTTTGTTGATGATTTCGTGGACTTCAATCTAGATCGGGAAACTGAGGCATCAAGCTCAAATGAACATCCACCTTTTCTCGATTTGTGTGCTCGGCTAGATGACGACTCGGTATCAGGATCAACGTCTTTCTTCTTCCAAGATTTCCGAAATGTTCGCATGTTAGACGAAACGTAACGAATCCCCTAACATCTCTCCATGACCTACTTGTGACTAACACCATATTCATAGTACATCCCATGAATCGAGCCCAATCAACTATTGTCTCACGATTGTGGAAAACCCACGAATTTCAAACATGCGACAATATTCGGTCCTTTCATCACGCGAATAATTCGGTAGACCCTAAATCCCTAATTGAGAATAAAATAGAATAAGAATTCTTGTTTTTCAAAATTTATAATAACTTACAATAAGTTAAAATATCCATACCTTAACATGTGGAAGAAACTTATCTGATTGACTAAATTTTGTATCATCAAACGGAATCAACATCTCTTCATCGTCTTGCGTTGTCATTATCGGTGTGATTTTTGGGAGAGTTTGTGAATGTTGATCCTTTTTCTTTAACTCTCAATATATATAACCGAACATACAAAACGTATAAATTACAACGGCAAGAATCATTATGGATTCGAAAAATGTAACCACTACAATTACGAATTCCAAAACCGTAAATACTATTTCACGCATTAGCGATGCGTGAGCGTCGTGAAACCCATCGTCGTGTAGTTAAATTGCCCTCTAACCTACTTTTTTTATTGGGAAATTCCGGTTAGTACCCCTGTGGTATGGGGTATTCCGGATTATACCCATGACTTTTTTCAAGTTCGGTTGGTACCCCTCAACTTTCACATAATTCCGGAATTTGCCCAACAATTAAAAAATTAGTTAAATTTATTTTTTTCATAAAAAATTAAGGGAAAGGAAATTAAAAAGAAATAAAAAAAATGAAAATGAAAAGTAAAAAATGTAACGTATCTAATACATATTTCTTATTTATGAATTTGTAAATTTTTGATACAATTTAGGAATTTCTTACAATTTCAGAATTCATTTATATTTTTTTTAATTTCTTTTCAATTTCTTTTTTCTTTATTTTTGAATAAAAATGTTAATATTAACAAGTTTTTTAACATTCATTTATTTTTATTTTTGTATCAAAAATTTACAATTTCAAAGATTATAAATATATATATATATATGATACGTTTCATTTTTTTTTTGTTTTTTATTTTTATTGCTTTTCAATTTCTTTTTTTTTTTATATTTCTTTTCAATTTCCTTTCCTTAAACCTTTTATAAAAAACATTAATATTAACGAGTTTTTTAACGATTGGACAAATTTCGAAATTTTTTGAAAACTGAGAGTACCAACCGAACTTAAAAAAAGTTATGGATAAAATCCGTAATACCCCACGGCACAGGTATCAACCGGAATTTTCCTTTTTTATTTTGTTCGTTTGCCTTTAGATTGTACAAATCTATCCGCTGTTCTGTCGTACTCCGGATGCGCGTGAACCGGTAAATCTAAGACCTCTCCCAACAATTCTTCCGGAGAGTCTCGATTCAACTCGCCGGAAGCCCCCTCTTCGTCGAGTGGAGCTGCCAAGGCAAACCCTAGATAACTGACGACTGGGTTGTTAACCCTACAACTCTCCCTCCCCTCTCTATCTCTTAGGGTTTTGCTGGTTTTGCTCTTTTTCAACGATGGATGCTCAACGAGCACTTCTCGACGAACTCATGGGTGCAGGTATATATTCTTTTCTTCTTTGTGCGTCAATTTCGGTGTCTTATCCATTTGGTTTTTGTTCAAATCGGCTCTTGTGTTGGGGATCATTGATATGTTTTTTCCCCTTCTCGCAACAGCTCGAAACATGACGGAAGAAGAGCGAAAAGGGTTCAAAGAGATAATGTGGGATGATAAGGAGGTTTGCCCTTCCTACATGGTTCGGTTTTGCCCTCATGATCTCTTTGTGAATACTCGAAGTGATCTTGGTGCGTATTCTATTGCTTTCATTATTACGGGATTGAATTACTGCTGTCCGCAATCTCTTTCTATCGTTCTACGGGATTGATTCAACCTGAACAAGTATAGAGGTCTGTGAACATGAGATCAGTCAAATTCTGCGAACAAATAGTTCCAGAAATATGTAATTAACTGTTTGGACTGCATACTTGGGCATCTTGTGTATTTTCGATCAGCATGAGGGCAAATCCATAATTGGCATGTTATGTTAATACATATCTGGCAGTCTCAACATTTTATTTTGCCCGAGTTTGTGAAAACGAGCACTTCGAGTTTCAGTGTGGAATGTGCACACCATCAATGTTTGCAATTGGAAAGAAAATTTCCCTAATATATACTTCGGATGCTGGTATCCTGATACTTTTAATTTATCGAACTTTGGATTTAGTGATATGAATTATAAAAATAATTTACCAACTGATTGAACTCTAATCGTTTTGAGTTCTGTCTTTGATGGGTTTGTTTTAGGGCCATGTCCAAGGATTCATGATGTGAAGTTAAAAGAGAGGTAATTTCCTTGAGTGTTCTTTCCTCTATGGCGTTGTTGGTCATTGTTTATGGCATTTCCCTAGGTTTTATCAAATATTGATGCCCGTCTAGTGGAAACTGCAGCTGACGAGTTCCATTGTATCTTTATGGGTAACTCAATAAGAAGCATTCTTGACTTGACTTTTCAGTTGAACCGACCATTGTTTTGTGAAAATTTTCTCAATTCCTTTATCTATTTAACATTTTGAATGCTTTGCATTCAGCATGCCTAGTATAAGTATTTACATTTGGAGAACATTTTTGTCCTAAGTAAATATCTTCTGTACACATATGGTTTAGGGTGCACATTAAATTTTGAGTTCCTCGTGTGATTTGCTAAATATGTCATGGTGTTATAGCTGTTGCAAGCTACTCTTTTAAGGGTACTGGTCTAATACTTTGACATGTCTTTGTAGAGGACATCAGGAGTATTTTCTGGAATTAAACTTTGACTTGTCTTTTATATCCTTGTCTTTAAGCTGCCCTCAGATCTACTCTAGGATTAATTGAAATGGGGATGTCACCGTGTAGTCAGTAGTCAATATATTAAAACGTTTTTCTATGAGAAATACTAGGACTTTAGTACGTAATGTGATGTGTGGGGAAAGTTGAAGTGTGAGTGTCTTTTTTTTTTTTTTTTATTATTGCAAATTGTCTTGTTTGCTTGACATTGAATTCACTAAAATTTCCCCTTCCCATATAGTAGGATTGAGAAGGCTCACTGGCCCCAAATCATACAGTGGTTACCTCTTTATCTTGTTATATTATTAGGATTTCACTTTTCCATGCCACCACCCTCTTGATGTCTTTGTCCCTTCTATCCATATACACTGGTTAATGTGTGTACATTTCAAGTGCTCATGGCCTGTTTATATTATGAAGATTACCTGGTATTTCTTTGCAAAAACTGGTCCCGTCCATAGAAGTTTAGATTTCATCCACAAAGATGCTTTAGCTTGGACCACATTACGGGTGTGATCAACCTAAATACTTTCTTTTCAATAAAGAGGGAAAAGATTAATTAATATGCAGAAACTGGGAGCATTTATGAAAGTTTCCTTCTTTTTCTTTTGGTTTTGATTAGTCTTTGTTGGTCCAGTGTCCTTACCCTTTGATAGAAGGCAAGGGGCTCTAATTTTGATTTAATATACTTTCTATTATGTATACTCATTATTTTTCTTCATCTTGAGATTTAAAATTTACGATAAATAATTGAATGCTGCATTTAGAAATCGAATACAATTACCTTTAGTTAGGTTTATATAATTCAGTTTCGCTTCTGGTTTCTCAAACTCTTACAGACTGATAATTCTTGCCTTTCTCTAGTTCTTTGAGCATTGTGTTGTACTTTTTCATACTTGACATTCTTTCTGTATTAGTTTCTAAATTATTATAATAACGAGTTGCTTAACTATTTGATGCATTTAGCTTTGAAAAGTCACCAAGACATGAATCATATGTTCCGCGATTTGAATCTGAACTAGCTCATTTCTGTGAGAGATTGGTAAGTAGCTTTTGCTTCCCTTGTTGTTCGTTTATGATTGATATCGATATCCATAGCATCCGAGTTTATATTGGTTTCACTTTTGTAGGTGATGGATTTGGATAGGAAAGTCAGGCGTGGGAGAGAACGCCTTGCTCAGGAGGCTGAACCTGCTCCCCCAACTCCACTTTCTATTGAAAAAGCAGAGCAGCACTCTGTTCTGGAAGAGAAGATCAAAAACCTGTTGGAGCAGGTGGAGTCCCTGGGTGAAGCTGGCAAAGTTGATGAAGCGGAGGCACTAATGCGGAAGGTACAATTGACTACCTTTTATCTTCACCCC
The DNA here is from genome assembly GCA_033239125.1 of Fagopyrum homotropicum. Classification (NCBI taxonomy): domain Eukaryota; kingdom Viridiplantae; phylum Streptophyta; class Magnoliopsida; order Caryophyllales; family Polygonaceae; genus Fagopyrum; species Fagopyrum homotropicum. The sequence continues at coordinate 93,417,396 of BSWB01000002.1, read as the reverse complement.
ACATTTTTACCTTATCCCTCTATTTCTGATTAAGGCTTACTGTTTAATTTTTGAAGAAAATATTTAACACTATACCTTCTACTCTTTTCTTAAAAGTTAATTTTGAAATATAAAATTTACCTTTTTTATATACTCTAAAATTTGGGTTTGCTTTCAGTGTTGATAATAGAAGTATATAATCCAAATGTAGGATCCTCAAAATTCTAAATTGAAACACGCCTAAATTTATTATGAAGAAAGATGTATCAGGTAAATGACTTAGTTTACCCAATTAAGTTGTTTAACTGAAATGTAAATAAGTGCACATAGGCGACATGGGTTTAAATAAACCTTTATAAAATATCATCTTTCGAACATCTTTTCTACATTTACCTTTTAAAAATATCACGTTTCCATTTATAAAATATCAGGTAAATGACCTTTTAAAATATATGTTTCCAGTTACACATATAATCAGTTAATCATTCCATCCCTACCCTGGTGGCATCTCTTAAAGATCTACATCACACTGCCATTGATTGGGTACTAGGCAGCTAGCTGCCTATGCAACTGTAACAGTGTAACTGCAACATTATGATACGGGTGTGATAGATACACTATAATATTGTCAAATCACATTGAAACTTGTAAGAAGTTAACCACTAAAAAGTTAAAAGTTATATTTATAATAAAAGTAAAAAAAATAAAAGAAGAAGTGAACAGCCATTAGCCGTGTAAATGGCATAAGTGAACAGCTCACTTACTTTCACAATTTTTTTAATTTTTTTTTGTTAATCAAGGATGAATAACTAGTTGGTAGTTGGTTATATAAATGAGTTTGTTTTACCTTTTTATTTCACATATATAAAAATGTTTGATTTTATTTTTTTAAGCATAATGTGAGAGTAACTAACGTATTAGGTTCAAATACTGTTTATGTTTGTTCTTTGTTCCACATATTTTTTTGTCTTTGTTATTAAAATATTATTGACGATAAATGTCATGGTTGCGTTCAATTATCGGGAAAAGGGGGTTTAAGTCGTCATTCCGATGAACAAGATTGGAGTCAAAATTCAGTATGTTATCGTTTTTTCCATGACATTTTAGACAAAGGTTATAATATTGGACATATAATGATATCATTTTATATTTTAAATTTAGTTGGACTTAGCTAAGTATATTTTATTTCTTTTCCTAATATTTGGACTTACTATGATATTAATTGACAACCCACTAAAACAAATTACAAAGGTTATATTTTATTTCATTTTATATTTTAAATTTAGTTGGACTTATTATGATATCATTTTATATTTTTCAAGCATAATTTGTATTTTATTGAAGATTACAAATTACAACTCACATGTATTTTATTGAAGATTACAAATAAAAACTATATTATACTTATAATTTTAATTTGTATTTTATTTAAAAAATTAAAATCTATAATAAAAACACATTAAAACAAAAAATTATAAAACACTAAGTACAACTTACATATATGATTTAACTATTTAAAAGTAATAAGAATCACATACAAATAATCATCTAATAATTACATGCAAAAAGTAATCTACTTTTTGTGATTTGACTATATTATGGGGTAAAGTAATGAGTGTATATAAGATGACCCATTATGCTTTTCCTGTAACCAGCTGGTTTTCCAAGCCTGAATACATGCAATCTGTTATGATATTTTATTGTAACTGCAGCTGCTGCTCCTTTTTCTACGTTGCGAAGTTTAGAAACAAATCATTTCTTGTCTTGCCTTTTGGTTTACATGAGTATCCCTCAACCTATGCTTATGTTGAAATGATTTGCAGGTGGAATCTCTTAATATAGAGAAAACAACATTAACTCAACGGTCCCAGACCCTTGCAATGATGGCTGAAGAAAAGAAACTGGGGTTATGCGAGATTTGTGGTTCATTTCTGGTTGCTAATGATGCAGCGGAGAGGACTCAATCTCATATTACAGGGAAACAGCATATTGGTTATGGGATGGTTCGAGATTTTCTGACAGAGTTCAAGGTTGGTACTCATCTATATAGGCTCATAAAATATCATTTGGTCCTTTGCGTGATATGGTACTAGCATATTTATTCCAGGAAGCTAAGGATAAGGCAAGAGAAGAGGAGAGAATAGGTAGAGAGAAAGAAGCTGAAGAACGGAGGCAGAAAAAGGAGAGGGAAAATGAGGGTAGAAGCAGGAGAGGTGAGTCGAGTGATAGGGACAGATATCGTGAGCGGGGAAGGTCAAGAGAATGGAATAGTAGGGGAAGTCGTGGAGAAGGAAAAGAGGTGGAAAGGAGGCATATAAATGGAAGGAGCAAGTACTATGAGCGTGAAAGGAGCAGATCCCATTCTCCTGGGCATGGGCGTAGAAGATGACCTTAAAGTTGAGTCTGCTAAAAAATTGTGGCTCATTTTCTATGTAGTTTGAGATTTAAAAATACATGAGATGAGGTAGGTGCTTAATATTGTCAAGAGATTTACAAAATGTTTGTGTTTTTGGTTTGATTAGATTGACAGCTTCTTACTTAAGATTGTATCATCTTCTGTCAACGATATTAGTAGAGGTGGAAGAGTTGGAGGTAGGTATTAATAATTTGATTGTTGTAACTTAACTACTATGCTTGTGCAATTGTTGAAATATGTGAGTTGCGACAGTTACAACCGCTGCTGTGGCTGTGCTGCCTGCGATAACAAAGAAGCTTTTTGGGCTTGTGTTTCTCATTAGCATCCATGTATTTGTTTATCCAAGATTGCTTTTAGCAGAGGTTCCGAGCCCACACTAATTTGCAGGGAACGCTGAGTTAAAATAATCATGATAAACCCACGTACGCACTTGACTAGGGGT